>OZ007497.1:128459197-131255938 GCA_963931805.1 Microdon myrmicae
AAATTGGAATAAGGTACAGATGCATAAAAGCAATATCGAAGTCATCACACGAATAGTACAGAATCAAGTTTTTCCTCCTAATGAAATAGGTGGTATTGGCAGTCAAACTGAAGGATTGACAAATTATAAATTGGGGGCAATATTTTTATCACAATATCGGTTGTGAAGTCATTTTTGCAGCGATTTCCTCGGATATACATATAGTATACATTTTTACATTGAATCGCGCCATATCCAATAAAGCCGAATCATAGTGAGACTGGAAGAGGAATTTTGGATGAAGAACATCCCACCTAACTCATGATTAAATCGATGCCTGAATATTTTCACAACATAAGCATTTCATGTTGGAATCCAATGGAATGGTCATGGCAATGTAATATTGGGTTGTACCACATGAAATGTCTGATTTTATAGTAAAACTTTAAAAGCCAGTATTATTTTTCCGTAAATTTTTATTCAATCAAAATTGGATCCGTTGGCATCTATGATATTCTTCCAACGTGATACAAGGTCGGCTCCTCGATAGTATAGTGGTTAGTACACCCGCCTGCCACGCGGGGACCAGGATTCGAAAAAATCAAATCATTATGGAAAATTTAACAAGCCTCGGGACTTGCTAAATATGGCCAAGACCGGTTCCCGGTTGTAGTGCCGATGATGATGATGATACAAGGTCAAATATTCTTTTTTCGTACAAGTGCTGATTATTTGAGGCATTGAAATCTTCAATGGTTTCTATGACCTCTGCTCGGTTCCGGAAGATCTTCTGCCGGCAAAATGAATCCAGATTGCCGAATAGATGGTAGTCCGTTTGGGAAAATGTCAGGAGAATACGGTGGATGCGGAAGAATTTCAGGTCCCAACTGCAACCGTTTTTACACCGTTACTTGTGAGGTATGGGGTTTAGCATTGTCATGCAAACGGATCGGGCCGTACCTATTGACCAACGCAGGTTGTGTTTCAGCAACCCGCTGACATCGGGACTACAGCCGCTATCACATCGAAGGCGCGTAGCCGACCGCTGTCTGTTTTACAGATATTATGACGGCTACTGTTCTTCGGAGATTCGTGGTATTGTTACACGCAATTCGGTTTATATACGTTCCACAAGACAATCCGACAGATCGCACCATTTTGCGGTTCATCTGCCGACGGCGCGAACATCCATGCATCAGAACTCGTTCTATTACAGAACGGGAAAGCTGTGGAACTCCCTTCCCATGCGAGTGTTCCCGGAGCGTTACAAGCTGCAACTGTTCAAAAAGAGCTGCAACACTCATTTGATGGCATCTTGGGGTCGCCTATTCGCCGCTTAAGGTTCGCCTCTCCCGAGAGACGTGTAATAAGAAGAAAAGAAAAAAAAATTGCATGTAATATGTCAAATTCCTCATATTTGATTGCGTTTATCATTTCTCCTGGTTGAATATGAAAAGCGGATTCGTCCTTTCGACATCCACCAAATTGTCACTATAACCTTTTTTTAGGCGAAGATCGGGCTTGGGGGTATATCGTTTGCGATTATAGTGAAGAATGTGTGATTCGAACTGACGCTATGGCAGTTAGAATCACCAAAAATTGAACCAATGCTTAACACATCAGGCTACTGGCCACGTGTACGAATTCGTTTTCCAAACTCAAGTACACTCAACTTGTATTGTGTGTGTATCTGTTAGAAACGCCACTGGGGTGTGTTTTGGTTTTTCACCTGCATCCAACCGCTGCTCAGGCCTTTTATGGTTATCACACAGAATCTACTTTTCATCACAGGTGAGTCTCCGGTGCAAAAACGGTTCAGTTTGATTTCTTAATCAAAGCGATGCGCACGTTTCCAGGCGCCGCAGTTTTTGGGACTCGTTCAGTTCATGGGGTACCCACTTATCGAGTTTCTTTGCCTTTACTATGAGAGAAAGGTGCCGACTTATTGTCATTGGGGATACTCCCATGTTTTATGCAATCTACCGTAACGATTTCGTTGTGTCCGCATCCGTCGTTGCTTGTAACTAACGTTTCCGGCTTCCCATGTGGTTCAGATTCGAAGCTGAAATCTCCCGACTGAAATTTTCCAAACCAACGTCGTATAGTGCGTTCGTTTACGCTACATCCTCAAGTGCGTCATTAATGTTTTTCATTGTCAATGACGAATTATGTCCCATTTTAAATTCATAAAGGAAGAGTGTTCAAATTTGAACTGCCGACAGTAAACAATTCCCAAAAAAAAAAAAAAAAAAACAAAATTTGTAGCGAACCCTAAAATTCTCACACGTCAAGCACGCGTTTACTTTATAAAAAAAGAAAATTTAACGTTCTGGGACATATGTTTGTGGGGGTTCTCTATACTACATGGAGTACCAACCCACAATTTCAACCCAATTTCGACCGCCAACAGCGCGTCACCTCAACCCCAACTCCCCCCTACAAGCTATTTCACCTGAAAATCATGTTTTCCAAAAGAACACATAGCTGAATTCATTATTCTATGCAATTAATGCATAATTGAATTCAGCTCCCTTTTGCCACACGGCAACTCCATTCCCCTAACCCATGAGATTTCCACCGGAAGTTGCAGTTCATGTCGGTTAGCAACCGCATAGTATGACCAAACGACGCGGTTGCGTAATCGTGCAACCGCTGGGGAAATTATCGAAGTATTTAATTTGGTTTCCACGGTCAGAATTCCCTAGCCGATGTAGCGTCTTTGACTTCCCCCAGACACTCTATTCGCTAGGGATCAATGATCTCTTTTGTCAGGTGAATAGCACAAATCATTTTCCTCTCCATCCCATTTTCATCTTCGCATAGTTCATTGCACTCTGAGATCACCACAGTCACCGAACTAGGTCACTGGGCCAGCATCAGAGTTTGCATTGGTGCACGCTCGCAATAGCCAGATCAACCCTGGGCTATTGTGCTCTCTTTTTGATTTCTTCATTCTTCCTATGCCTAGCGACGGTCGAATGAATACACAAGTGTTTATTCACCTCGATTGGCTGGGAGGTTCAATGAGTGCATGAGAGAGCACGACGATGATTGGCTAAAAGCCGTGCAAATACCAAATCCCAATTTTCATCCCTAATTCGCATCAGTCGTAATTCAACCACCACAGTGCGCGCACGTTCCCGAGTCTACTTGCTGCTGAGAATTAGTTGTGTTGGGTATTTTCGCCATAAAGTAATTTAGTGATTACTAAGGAAATCTATTAAATTGTGCATTCCAAAAATTTGTTTTCCTGTAACAAAAATAGACTGGTATCTCCACCAATCTTATTAAAAGGATACTCCGGTGTAATTAAAAATACTTGTGGTTTTGTAAAACACGTTACCTATTGTCTTAAAAGTTTGACAGTGATATCAAGAGTGTGATTGTGAATTTAATTTATAAAATTTTTTAAGTAAAACCAAATAAAAAAACATTAACAATAAAAAAAACAACCCTAGTGCGTTTTCATTAATTCAATTTTCCATCTGGTGAACATTTCTCCTCAGTGAACAATAAGTGGGAAGGAAGTGAATCAAGTGCCCGTGTCCTGGTACAATACTTTCTCACCCCCACATGTTCACTCGAGAACTTCTTATTTCCGACTGGTCGAAAATCGGACATTTCATGTGGTACAACATAATACATGGACAGAAAAGTGCCAGCATTTTTCAATAGGCCCCTACTAAGTGGACATATCTCATTCGAGAGGCTCCTCATTATAGATATCGTTTTGCAAAGTGAAAGGCATCTACTTCATGACGAAAAGTCGGGATGTTTTAATAGGTGGTATGGAACATGACTCATCTCGAGATGATTATCTCTCACTAGTTTATTATGCAGTTTAGTGACATTTCGTCCATTCGTTTACAAGCTGCAGTCGTTTGAGTGACACTACTTGCACCTTCGACCTTATAAAGTTATTAGAGGTGATCACCCACACTTCACTGAAGAGAGTGAGTTGCTGTTTTAGAAAAAATCTACAACATCAAGTTGCTTACAGCACAGATGTCCACAAATTCCAACTGCTGGAAACCTGCATTATATATATCGTTTTGAAAGGTCAAAGGCATCTATAGCGTTTGAAATAATAGTGAAGAAGATCGTGTGATTCGAACTGACGCTATGACAGCTCGAATCACGAAAAAAATTTTACCTAAGCGTTACACACCAGGCCACTGACCGTGTTTAGAATTTGATTTCCAAACTCGACTATATTCCACTGATGTGAATTATTTTAATTTATCGCTTGGTATACGGTTCTGATGTATTTTTCTTATTCGATTTTTCGTTCGGTGTTCTTCACTATTTTTGACTGTGAATTGTGTGTATCTGTTAGAGTTGCCACACATCTACTACATAGGGTGAAAAGTCCGTGCTGGACTTTGTGACAGTCAAAATCACACTTATCTCGAAATCTTTGATAGCTAAAGGCCGCAGACGTGTTGGTGTATATTGGATATGAACCTACAACATCTGAGCTGGTTGGAATTTTATTTCGAAATCTTTGATTGCTAAAGGCCGCAGACAAGTTGGTGTATATTAGATGTAAACCTACAACATCCCAGCTTGGAGCTTGAATATAAACCTACAACATCGGCTGCCTCAATGGCTGAGTTGGTAAGGAGGTTGTGTCTTGCGTTTGATTGTGCAAACGTAGGTTCAACTAACGACTTTTGCTATTGTGCTGTTCGGCACAATTACTGAGTGGTAGGTAAGGTCCTAAGGCCCACCCGCCCGGTGAAATACCACCCCATTAAGCTATAGGCATCGTGAAAGATTTGGGAGAAATCCTTGACCATCTTTCGGAGCTTGGCTGATGGAGCCGGTTGAGAAAAAAATAGTATCCCAGGGCGCTGAGTCAGCGCTATAGGTTCGCCTTTCCTGGGAGAAGTAAAATTGTTTATTAGGTGGCATAGAGCATACCTCATTTCGAGAGGATCATCTGTCACTAGTTTATGTATTTGTAACATTTCGTCCATTCGTTTAGAAGCTACACTCGTTTGAGTGACATTACATTCGCATTCGTAAAAAAAATGGAGAAACAGGAATATCGAATCTTGATCAAACAGGGTTTTTTGATTGGAAAAACTTTTGAACAATCATTGCAATGGTTGCAGAAATGTTATCCCACATGTGCTCCTTCCAGAACAGCAGTTTATCGGTGGTGTAGTGAATTTAAAATGGGCCATGCAAGCACAGAAGAAGCACCTCGCTCTGGAAGGCCAAAAGAGGATACGAATACGGAAATCGTAAAGCAAGTCATCGAATCGTTTTGAGTGATCTTAAACTGGAGTTGTGTGAGTTAGCTGAGACCGTGGGTGTCTCAAAAGAACGACGGGATACATTTTGCATGACCTTTTGTAGATGAAAAAGCTATCGGTGCGATGGGTGCCACGTTGGCTGACTGTCGACAGCAGCGCGTTGATGATTTAACGGCCGGTTTGGTGTTGTTGCAGCGTAATCGAGCGAATTTTTTTTTAACGTTTTGTGATGATGAATGAAACGTGGGTCCATTACCATACGCCTGAGTCCAATAGACAATCTTCAGAATGGCTGGAAAGCCCCGAAAGCCGACGAAAGGTCAACGCTGGGCCAGAAAGGTTATGGCCTTTGTTTTTTTTTTTTTTTTTTTTGGGATGCGCATGGCATAATCTTCATCGATTACCTGTAGAAGGAAAGAACAGTCACAGGAAAGTATTACGCAGTGTTGTTGAGTGACGAAATAAAGAAAAAATCGGCCCAATATGGCGAAGAAAAAAGTTCTATACCATCACGATAAGACACCGTGACACACATCCTCGAAAGCGATAGCCAAATTGGACCGTATTTACCAAACTTTGCCCCCATCGACTACTATCTGTTCCCAAACCTGAGGGTTGTGGTCTCCGTCTTTTGGTATACGCATGGCGAAATCTTCATTGATTACCTGCAGAAGGGAAGAACCGTGATAGGAGAGTGATATGCAGCATTATTGGGCAAACTGAACGACGAAATAAGGAAAAAACGGCCTAATATGGCGAAGAAGAAAATTCTGTGCCATCAAGATAACGAACCGTCACATACGTCTTTGAAAGGGATAGCCAAATTGGACCAATTACGATTTGAATTATTTGCTCACACACTGCATTTTCCAGACTTGGCCCCCAGCAGTACAGGGTGCCTGGCACTGGTTCTATTAAATGGGAGGAAGACAGCAGCGGAACAGCGGCCATCTGGACAACATTCCCCCATGGAATGCAGAAGTGTCCAGCGGCTGGAAGGAATTGCCTATGCTAAGAGGAGAGGAATTCATTTCTACTATTGTTACGCTCCGCCAAGGTAAGAAATGTAATATTTCAAATGCCTTTTGGACAGGATAACACATGAAGTAGTTGCGACGCGACGAGCGGAGTAACACATATATTACGTTCCGCCCCGCGACGGAATATCTAAAAGAAAGTTCCGCAGGGATCAACGGGAATATGTGTCTGGCGGGAGGTTTTAGTCGGTAAAAAAAACCGACATGCCTCTGGATCGGTCCAGAGGTATCTTTTGAAGATTTCCACCTTCCTACCGAAAAAAAAAACTTGGCCCCAGCGACTATTATCTTTTCCCACACTTCAAGCGGTGGCTTCAGGGAAAGAGGTCCTGGCGGAAACGGAACCGTATTTCGAAGAATTGGGCGTCTCGTACTACAGGAAAAGCATCGAAATGTTGGAAAATGTTTGTGGCAAGTATATCACCCTCGAAGGCAATTATGTTGAGGAATAAATATAACTTTGCCCAAAAAAAGATTTTCATTAAAAATCCCTGGACTTCTCAGTCTATGTAGTACAGGGCATATTGCTCTGTTGACTTTTTTCTGGCGGATTTTTGAATTTCTGGGTTTTACAAATCAGATAAAAAAAAAAACTATTTTCTTGATATACATTCTACCCACGTATGTTGACATTTGCAACCATTTAGCTTATTTTTGAGAGTGTAAAATTTTGTAAGTGCTCTGATGGCTCGGAAATTCGTTACTATCACTAACATTTCATAGTTGGTTTACACCTCATTAAGTAAAGTAAGAAAAAAAACGGATATTTTAACCTCAACCAGTGTGTGTGAGATTTTAGCGTTTGCGTCGATAGTGAAGAGCGTGTGATTCGAACCGACTCTATCACGGTTGGAATCACTAAAATATAGAACCAAAGCTCAACGCATCAGGCCAATACCGCGTGTGCGAATTCGATTTCTAAACTCAAGTACATTCGATCGATGTGGGAATGCTATATTATTGCTATGGTATACGACTTTAATGGATGTGCTTTTGGTGGTGTTGGTCTTCACTATTGATCGTGTGTATCTGCTAGAAACGCCACAAGATGACCCCCTGTGATTTTATTCTACTCGTGACGCTAATAGGACTATGCAAGGACGACAACCATTGATGACATAAAAACAGAAACGATAAAGGATAGCGGGAAGTGGGTTTCAGATGTACTTTCAAGATTGGTAAAAATTCTGGCACAAGTGTATTATAATATATCTAAGTGGGTTTACGTTGAAGTGGGTGAAGTTAACTAATTTTTAAAGGTTGATTAATAAATAAAGATTCTTTAAAGGGTTATGCCACTGTAATTTATAAAAAAAAATTTTTTCAGTTTTAAGTTCTGTTAAATTCCATACGAGGGGGGGGGCGTGTAAAATTTCCCGTCTCTCTCTCAAATGTATACTAACAAAGCAATCGACCTGAAAATGTATATACAAGCTAATGAGACGTAGTACTATAGAATGCAAGCTAAAAACCTGTTGGCATTATCTGTATGTCGGGCCGGAAACACCCCACCCTCGTATGTCATACATCATGATTTAAAACTTTAAACGCGATCATCTGAAATTCATGTTTTTAAAATTCGTTTGCAAGATCACTCTTTCAATTTTCATCCAATTAAGTTCAAACTTTAACCGTAGCTTCTTAATTAGATTCCACAGAAAATGCCGTACGGGTTTTGCCAAATATTAAATTATAAAAGTTGGTAACAAAGAAATATGTTCTTTTTTTTACGAAACAATTGATTTTTTTTTTCATAAACTTGCAATTTTTTCAAAAATCGATGTTTTCAAAATTCCGCACGACATTCTCTAGACATTTTCATGTAGTTTAAGAAGAATTTTTTTTGCAGAATCAAAACTTTTCAAGATATTTTGCAGGCCCCGCAGCAACTTTTTAAAAACACGTTTCTTTGACAACGGCTGTGTGCCGCTTATTTTTTTTTTAAATTGTACTTTATACAAACACAAATGGTAATTTCTTTTTATACATTTATTGAATAATGTTACACACTAACTATACAGGCTTGCCATTCTTTCAAAAGTTGTAGAATGAATTGCCCTGAGGGTAGGTGCCAGATGTAAAGATGTTGTTGTCGAAAGTAGTTGATGGCCCCATGATGTGTGAAAGTGTAATATGTTTGGCACTAGGGTTTAGAGCCAAATGGAAAGTGATTATTAAGGTGGCTCAGAATCGGGGGCCAAACATATTGCACTAGGCATCAAACTACTTTTGAAAACAACATCTTTACATCTGGCACCTACCCTCAGGACAATTCATTCTACAATTGGCGCCCAACGTAGGGCCACCAAACTACATTTGACAACAACATCATTACAATTGGTGCCCCACGTATTACAATTGACATCACCCCGTTAAGCCGAACTACAGTTACCATCACCCGCTGAGGCCGAGCTACAATTGGCGCCCAACGTAGGGCCACCAAACTACATTTGTAAGCAACATCTTTACATCTGGGACATACCCTCAGGACAATTCATTCTACAATTGGCGCCCATCGCAGGGCCGCACCACGTATTATAATTGGGATCATCCCGTGAGGCCGAGCTACAACTAGCGCCCATTGTAGGGTCACCAAACTACATTTGACAACAACATCATTACAATTGCCGCACCACGTATTACAATTGGGATCACCCCGTGAGGCCGAGCTACAGTTGGCATCACCCGGTGAGGCTGAGCTACAATTGGCACCCAACGTAGAGCCACCAAACTACATTTGACAACATCATTGCAATTGCCGCACCACGTATTACAATTGGGATTACCCCGTGAGGCCGAGCTACAGTTGGCATCACCCGGTGAGGCTGAGCTACAATTGGCGCCCAACGTAGAGCCAGCAAACTACATTTGACAACATCATTACAATTGCCGCACCACGTATTACAATTGGAATCACCCCGTGAGGCCGAGCTACAGTTGGCATCACCCGGTGAGGCTGAGCTACAATTGGCGCCCAACGTAGAGCCACCAAACTACATTTGAAAGCAACATCTTTACATCTGGCACATACCCTCACGACAATTTATTCTACAATTGGCGCCCAACGCAGGGCCGCACCACGTATTACAATTGGAACCATGCCGTGAGGCCGAGCTACAGTTGGCATCACCCGGTGATGCGGAGCTACAATTAGCGCCCAACGTAGGGCCACCAAACTACATTTGACAACAACATCATTACAATTGGCGCACCACGTATTACAATTGGGATCACCCCATGAGGCCGAGCTACAGTTGGCATCACCCGGTGAGGCTGAGCTACAATTGGCACCCAACGTAGGGCCACCAAACTACATTTGACATCATACAAAATCAATATTTTTAAAATTCCGTGTGACATTCTCTAGACATTTTCATGTAGTTTAGGAAGATTTTTTTTTTGCAGGATCAAAACTCTTCAAGAGTCCTGCAAGTCCTGGAGCAACTTTTTAAAGGCACATTTTTTGACAACGGGCGTGTGCTGCCAATTTTTTTTTTCATTGTACCTTACTACATATATAAACACGTGGTAACCTTCGTTTTATTAATAATATATTTTTTCCCACCCAAAAAAGAAATTCTAAAAAAAGTGGTCGGTTTTCGGGTCTCTACAGTGGCATAACCTCTTTTTTATTACACTACTAAAAAACAGATCCACGGCATTTTGATCCTTTGTTTTTACTTTCTATCTATTTTCACTATTCAACCAGTTCCCTCCCTACAGCCACCCTGCATCTTTTCTCACGATAAGTATATTAATATTATCTACACTATCAAATAGTAGCCAAAAACTCTCACTGTCTCTTCTTCTTTCTTGGGTTATGTATTTTTATATCATTAGTATATTAATAGTCCCTCTAGTGCATGTAAATTAATAGGGGAAAACCGGCTAAGTCGATGACATTACTAAAGCATAAAAAGATATATTATTGTATAGTCTGATTAAATGTGCAATAATGGCAATTTGTTTTTGAAATAATATATAAGATTTGCAACTTATATTGACAATCAATTGCCTTCTAAAACATTATCTGTTATTCATTTTCCGCCAATGTTGTCCCTGTTACACGTAACATGAATATTGCACTTTGCTATACGCAAATTACCAATACCTTCCATGTAGTATATATATATACTACACGCATGTAGCTAATAGGCTATTAAATTCGATACACGCAGATACTCTACGCAAAATTCTGCAAAAGCAATAAGGGTGCATGCATATGGGACATATTTTATTAACGTTAAAACCGAAAGAATTCTTTCAGTGTAGCATCAAATATAATTCCTGCTACAACCAATAGAATCCTTTCGGTGTAGCTGTGAAACCTTATCACATGTCTACCTGTTGTTAAGCGCATTTCCAGTTCTCATGCTCAGAATTGCAATCTTGCATTTCCCACATTCCACATATGCCCTACAAACAAACCAAATCCCCACCACCTTGAAATGCATACATTTCCCATTGCCATACCTAAAATTGCAATTCTGCAATTTCCACACCCAACATTCTCATCCCCTTAACGACCACACCCAACGCCCAATCACCTTCAAGGTAATTTTACCCGGGCACAAGCATGCTATTCGCTATGGGCAAATTAGATTCGCGTCACAGTGAATCCAAATTTTCCCATGGCCTTGGGATGGAACTGCAGCCAGAGTGGGCGTAAGATTACCACCTGGGGTCGGTTTACTGCAGAAAAATGCAACGTTGTGGTTGCCATCGTCGTTGGCATGGCCTTCGACTGAGACTAGCGTCAGGTGGCTGTCTGGAGGACAGCTATGATCGTGGGATGTATGTGGGTTTTGATTTAAGTTTTGAATATAAAAAGGGGAGCTCGGTTAGAATAGAATTAATTAGTTTCAGACAGCCAAAGAGTGCTGCCGTCATTTATATACTTTAAATTATATCAATTAAAAGGAATAAAAATAAACACTAAAACTAGACACGAAGAAAAAGGAGGGTCTTCGTATTAAAAAAAAAAAACTCCATCGGGGTCCCATCAAGGGTCCCAAAGGAGTAGACTCCGGCCAACGTCCCCGAACTGAGGAAGGCCAACACCAAGTGAACCCAAGGATGTGGAAGTGCTTGAGTCGTGAGATGACCAGACGGGACGTGTGCTGCGGAATCCCCTGTATACACAAGGGATCTAACAGCCGGAAGCCACACAAACAGACTACGGACTCCACGAGTCGGAAGCCGGTAAGTGTTGTGTTAAATGAATATATAACATCCCTTATAAACTCATAACGGGCACTTTTATTTCTTCCGTTTCAACTTCTTCTCTGGCATGTGCATGAACAGTCAAAGTATATTAGTGCTCACTCATATGGGTCTTTTTCTTTTCTATCCTTTGATTCCGCGTTGGGTGTTCTCGATATTATAGCCGTTTTTTTTTATTCCAGTGTTTCGAAAATAAGGGCGAAATTAACAAGTTTATGGTTACAAACTGTTGAAGGTTTGCGGCTACAACACGAGTATGAAAATTCAACGTTACAATTGGATAATCGTCTATTGTGAATGAACCTACTATTTTTGTCTCCTGGTTTATAAAAGAATAACAATAACACAAAAAGTTGTGGTGTCTCAACGAGAAATCGTAATAATAGCATCCACTGTTTGGTCTGTAGAAACCGTAACATAAACTCCGCTCCGCCCCCCGATGGAATATCTAAAAAAAAAGGTCTGTAGAAACCCGAGGTTTCTTAATCTAAGCGATGCGCAGATTTCCAGGCGCCGTCGTTTTTGGGGCTAGTCTAGTTCATAGCGTACTCACTTATCGAGTTTCTTTATCTTTGCTATGGGAGAACGGTGTCGAGTTATTGAAGTTCATGACCTCACTAATTCGACTATGCCAACGTTTTTTGTTCGGCGGACTTTCCCTACACATTTCGGCATCTGATCTGATTTCCTCACGTCTTATATTGGCCTCCCACCTCCGCCACGGTCTTCCCACATGTTTGTTTCCCATTGGTCTTATGTCAATCTCCTACATACGAGTTATTAATAAGTGGACAATTCTAGTGTGAATCAATCAACATAGATCTATCTATCAATTTGTTAAGGCATCAATAGAGATAGACACCACTGGGTTATATCTGGTTCGATACACATCAAGATTTAAGAAAACAATGAGATGGGAACTAATATTGAGACCGCGGCCAGAAAGACTATAGCGTTTGGGATGATAGTGACGAACGTGTGATTCCAACTGAAGCTATGACAGTTAGAATCACCAAAAATTGAACCAAAGCGCAACCCATCAGGCCACCGCCGTGTGTACGATTTCGATTTCTAAACTCAAGTACATTCGACTGATGTGGATTTGTTATGTTATCGCTATGGTTACGGCTCTGATGCATTTTCTTATTCGATTTTTGTTCGGTGTTCTTCATTATTTGCTTGTGCATTGTGTGTGGATCTGTTAGAAACGCCACAAGACCCCACGATGTAAGTCATTGATTGTCTTATTACCCAAACTCCAGATTTGCAGACACTCATTAATTTCACATTTTTACAACCCTCTGAACAAATCGGATACGAAGACGAATTAACCCATTCACTACCATGTAAATTCCTTCTTCGTTTGTTTTTAGGACTTCAATCGACTCGAAACGTGTTCTTCGAAATGGCAGTTCTGGTTTGGGAAACAGCAAAAAGTCACAGGGGGCCACATCTGGTGAACACGGTGCTTGTTAGATCGTAATAGTTGGGCTTTTGATCAAAAACTCGCCCACAATGGTAGCGTTGTGAGATGGTGCATTGTCGTGGTGCAAAATTCAAGATTTGTCTTTCCACAAACCCGGCCTCTTTTGACGAAAAGTGTCTTGCAAATGCTCCATACTGCCTAAGTAGTATTCCTTATTTACTGTTTGCCGTAGAATCAACCGCTTTTCTCGTGATGTTGTTGCTTCAGATATGTGTCCTTTTTGATTTTCCCCATATTTTTGTGGATTCGCAAGACAACAGTCTTACTTCTGTTAAGCCTCCTTGCTATTTCTCGGCCTGAGAGTCCTAAATCCTTGAAAGCATCTATTTGCCCTCTTTCTGTCACTGTCAACGTCTTTCCGGAACCCATTTGTGTTTCAAATTAAATAAAAACAGTTCTTTTCAACATTCTTTTAGATATTCTAAACAAAAGTTTTAAAAAAATCGCTCATGTACACTCCTGCAACGAAATATTCGCAATGGCCTCATCCAAGTGACCACTTTTACCATATATACCCTTTTTTAGTAGTTTATTATTTGATCTTGGGAAATTCCAATGGTCGTTTCTTAATTACCCTTTAATTTTATGAATTTCTTTTGGGAAAATACGTACCCATTCACAGGTAGTATATGTTTCCCGGTACAAAATTTCAACAGGTATAAAGAGCGAAAATCAATTGGAAAATGTGTGGCCTCGTCCTAGTGATTGGGACTTTTAAAATACAAACATTAGTTAAAACAATTAATCTAGAAAGCTAGAAAAAAGTAATTCACCTTTTCATGTTTACTGAATTTTGAAGTGTCATAACAATGAATCTTTTAGCTGCATCTGGCAACTCCTTTCTTTTGCTTGACAAATCACTTGATTATTGCAATTTTAAATTGAGATTGGTGTGTGGGGGTTCTCTACATTACGCTGAGAACCAACCCGCCATTACAACCCAATTTCGCCCGCTAACCCCGCACCGCGTCAACCCCAATCCCTTCCATCGGCCTATTTCACCTCCCAAAGGACGCATTACCTGAATTCATTCTTCTATACAGATAATGCATAACTGAATTTAACACTTTTATGCCATATAGCATCATATATTTCATAAACCACATGAGAGTTCCCATCGGAACTGCATGCCGAAACAGCTTGGGTTATATCGAATTCTTTTAGTTTTGTTCCCACGCTGATCTTATCCCAAGCTATCGCGGCGACCTTTGACCTGCGCCAGACACGGCTATTCGGTGGGGATAAATAAACTTGTGGGAGTTCTTTAAGGCGCCCGAAGAACCTCCCATCGGCCTAACCCAACTCCCCTTTCCCCTACCTGCAAATCTCATTACCTACCATAAGCAGCTTACCTCTAGATGAGCAGTCATGCTCCCCTGCAACAATACTTACCTGGAAGACTTTAGCCGTGGCAAAATCATCTAGAACGATTATAGTTTGCTATTTTGCTATCCCATTAGCATCTATAGACGTTCACCCAGGGGCATGTATGCAAACCATCATGTCCTAAAATCCAATTCGGTTTTCCCAGCGTGCAACCGACATAAACATCCGAACATGTCAATACGCATGGCTGAGGAGCGTTTTTCTCATATTCGGCATGTCATGCTTACCCTTGCCTTATCGATCGTCCTATCGGCAATATACAGCATAGCCATCGCTGGCTATCCACAAGCGATCGAGCGTTATTTAAAGTAAACACAAACTCGATCCATCGACCTAGGAGACGTTATATTTCGAGTAGAATCAAAATGACGCTTCACACCATGGCAAAAGTGTAAACAAACACTGCCTCCATGCTCACCAGATACAGCTGCAGCCGATAGTTTCCCTTCCACTCGGTAATCTTATATTGCACCCATATCCTGAGATTCGCAACATTTGCCCTTTCATCGGCTATCAACCGATCATGGAATTTGGGCATGGATATGATCATTGTTTAGACAATCTTACCCATGCCATGCCCTATGATGACCCACCAGCAAATCAAAGCAAACACACAGTACCTCACTGCGTTTGTTTTGTTTACTAACCGCTGATCCATGGTTCCCCTGGGTGAGACGTTAGCCTGCACATCTGCAGGTCAAATCCCTCACCACCATGAATAATTTCCCGCCTTGTGCTCCAGAGCCATACGGCTAAAGCAAACACAACCCAAATCTCCGGTTGACCTAGCATCTCCAGTACATCTCATCATTTGACCCTTCAAATAGCGTTTTTGTTTACTTTAAAGCAAAAAACCTATTCCGTTCTCAGGCGTGGATCATCGATGATTTATGACCACATTGCCTGCAGCCTCTGTTCGTACATTTGTTTGATCAGGTGTCGGCGATCGTTGTCTGTATTACAGGTCAAGGGGCGCCGTACTTGTCCTATACGAAGACGACTAATGAAATACTGGCGCCCGCATTGGCATATGAATCAGCTAAACTGGCTACCAGGAGTACATATAGAGTCCGAGAAATGTTCGTCCAGGAATGTTCCTGCCAAAGAATCGGGCATGTACAACAGAGAACCTCGAGACCTGATATGAAGTGTTGGACATGTGGCGGAGACGGCTACATCTCTGTTGACTGTAGGAAACGTCGACGAATGAATGAAACATTAAGTGAGAATTGTTGTTCATGCGCTAATCATAAGAGGGGACTATTAACGGACCAACCTGAGGTGAAGAAGCACATTGTACCTGTCAGAGTCCGAGGAGCCGGTCGCAATAAGAAAAGGAGAGTTAACCGCACAATGTGCACCCGTATCAATGATAAGCTGAATTCAGCAAGGGAAGGTGCATAATAACGCTGATGCTCTATCAAGAAGACCATGTAAGCCAGATTGTAAACATTGTCATAAAGCGGAAGAAAAACAAGAGGCGTACGACCTGCGAAATGTACAAGTAGAAGTACTAGATGGGTGGACGAGTGATGCTATACGCGCAGCTCAACTTCAGGATCAAGATATGTTGCTAATCCTGGAACACAAAGAAAAGAACGAGCGGCCAACTTGGAACAATATTACCGACAAGAGTGGTATATTTAAGGCATATTGGGCACAATGGAATTCCTTGCTGGTGGAAGATGGAATTCAAAAGCGTAAATGGGAAGCCGCGGACGGAAAATCCCATCAAATGCAGATTCTAGTCCCACCATCAAAAGTGAAGGATGTGCTAACAGAAATGCACGACGGGGTCTCCGGTGGACATCTAGGAGTAAATAAGACACTTTCAAAATTCCGATCTCGACTCTACTGGCTTCACATGAGAGATGGCTTCGAGTCTTGGTGTATGAAGTGCACAACTTGCACTGCGACCAAAGGATCAACAGCAAAACCAAGGAGCGCTATGAAGCAGTACAACGTGGGTGCCCCTTTCGAGCGAATTGCGATTGATATCTCAGGACCATTCCCAAAAACAAACGACAACAACAAATACATGTTGGTTATCATGGATTACTTGAGCAATTCCAGTTCCAAACCAAGAAGCAACAACCGTCATTGAGCAGCTTATCAATAATTGGATCAGCAAATATGGAGTTCCCTGTGAGCTTCATTCCGATCAAGGCCGAAACTTCGAATCGCAGATATTCCAAATCACCTGTGCGGCACTGGGCGTAAGGAAAACCAGGACCATACCCTTACATCCGCAGTCAGACGGAATGGTCGAAAGGTTCAACCGAACAATAAAAGAGCATTTATCGAAGGTCGTTAGTGATCACCAACGAGATTGGTACAAATATGTACAAACCTTTCTCCCGAGTTATAGATCGGCTAATCACGATACGACAGACCATTCTCCAGCAAGAATTATATTTGGACGGGAGATACGATTACCAGCCGATCTCCGATTCGGAATACCTCCAGCCGCCATAGATAAGACTGAAGACTACGTAGCCGAATGGAGAAATCGCCTCGATGAGATTCATCATTTGGTTCGAAAGCAAATCAAGGTATCAAGTGACAGGATGAAAACAAGGTACGACGTTCGAGCCAACGTATCCGGATTTAATGCAGGCGATAATGTATGGCTTTATAACCCCCATCGGCAAAAAGGAAGGTCTCCGAAGTTGCAGTAACATTGGGAAGGACCGTGTAAGATTCTCACAAGAATTAACGACGTTGTCTGTAGGATTCAGCGAAGACCAAACGCCAAGATGAAAGTGGTACATCGTGACCGACTGGCGACTTTTGTTAACCCAGAAGACCAGTGAACTTAGTTCGGGACGAACTAATCTAGGCGGAGGATAGTGTGACGCATATGACAATCACTACTAGAATATTCTAGAAAGTCCGAAACAAAGTACTAGAATGTTCTAGAAAGTACTGGAAAACTGGAGACTATGAACAGTAGAAAATTCGAGGTTATGGAACGGACGGAAACGAAACGGCGAATCAGAATGAGGAAACTTATATATACGTCGCACGCAGATCGAGTAAGAAGTAAAAAAAAAACAGTGAAGCAAGCGATAAGTCAAGAAATCGTTAAATGTATGGTAAAAGTAATGGTTGTTATTAACAGACTAATAAAGTGTTTAGATTAATTCAAAATCGATTTAACGGCACTTATTTATTAAAAATAATTAATCCAGCGAACCCTAAGCTCGCTACAATATCTTAAGAGACACCAGTACATAGTGTATGTTCTGATACCAAATATATTCGGATTCAATTGCTGTCCAAACCAGTGTTATTTTAGTACATAGATTTTCTTAACCATTGTGATCCCCAAATTTAATGACATTTGTGTTTAAGAAAAAAACGAAATAAATCGGAAAATCAGTAAAATGAAAAGAACGTTTAAAGGAGAAACAATACCTGTGTGTTTTTATTTGTTTTGTTTTCTCTTGGTGATTGTGAACCCGTTCCCGTGCTGGCAACATACTATCAATCCCCATAGGTGTGTTGAATTAAAAGTTTTTGCAAAGCAAAGATGAGTGAGATTTAACAAAAAATCGATTAATTTTACACATTTCCTATAGTTATCTGAAGAATGCGTTACAAGAGTGTTAAAAGGTTCGTGATCCCTGTCGGAAATTTGGATACAAAAATTCACCTCGCTTTGATCAGCCTATCATCGAGAAAGAAATGATAAACGTTTCAATTGGGCAATGTACTAATGTGGCTTACTATTTAGTCCTGTGAAATTATATTATTACATTATATAATGTACTAATATGGCTTACTATTTATTCCGGTGAAATTGTAAAGTGTGGAACTGGGAAATCATTAGAGAAGCTTTTGGGCCTAAAAGAGCTATAATGTCATTGATTTTTTTCTTTGTATATAAACAGTTGAATCACAACGGATCCCCGCCATGGTTTACATTTTTGCATTCACTTAACTATCAGTATCTTCATAATCATGACATAGTGTGTTACAAGTCTTGGAATTTCAAAGTTGAAACGGTTCATCGATTTTTTGAGTCACTGATTTCTATATTGTAATTGGAATTGGACTCACTGGTATATGGTAAACTTTAAACAGGCATATACAGACAGAGATTTATTTCTTCAAGTTGCATTTATAATAGTAGTTCAAAAATAGTACCCAAATACGACACTGCATGACGTAACCACCACTTTAAGTTCCTTTTTTTAAATCTCTTTACATAACTTTATATATCAAACGTATAGAACAAATAACAGCATTTAAGCAAATCAAAAACATAATCAAATCAATATATGAACTAAAACAAAGAACAAAATTACAAATCCAGTGAACATGTTCAGCTAAAATGATCGCAACAAATTTAAATTAAAAACAAAATGCAAAATTAATTAAAACATGAACTCCTAACTTCTGCTACTAAGGACTTTTCAAAAACACTCTACTTATACTCAACAGTAAACAATGAGAATAAAAATGAAATAAAAGAACACCAATTTAAAAAAAAATGTGCTTTTTCTTTACCCAATCTCTTTAGATTCCAGCAAAGATGAATTATTAACTTCGCTAACGGCATTTATCATCGAAGTCGGTGAGAAGGGTAGATGATACATTCCAGATGAGTCCATAAATTGGTCGTTGCCTTTAATGAGGAATTCATTTTTGATGTCCATAAACTGTGATTGATCGACAGAATTGGTTGTGTTCACAGTGTTTTGCCCGTGGCCTGTTGTATGACTAGTAAATGTGTAACCACTGGGCGCTGATGTGAATGGGCATAATTCTATATCATTGGTGTTTATTAATTTTGGTTGGTAGGTATGCAAACCATCGGGAGTTATAATTTGATAACTCTGTACTGTACCAATCACATGACTTTCATTTGTAGCCGGCAAGTAAGATACGTTCTCGAGTTTGGTAAGGGAACCCATGTTAACTTGACTGTCTTGTGTCTGATGGTGCTGTGATTGTTGTTGTTGCTGTTGCTGTTGCTGTTGTTGATGTTGATGATGGTGAAGGTGGTGCTGATGATTAGTATTAGATGATGATGATGTTGACGAATTGGTTGTATTCAATGGTACGGTGGTTAGGCCTTGTTGAGAATTCTTTATTTGAATGTGAGCTTGTGTCGTTGGTTGGCTTATTTCCGCCTGGTGGTATATACTTCCATCAAGAGGATTGTGGGTTTGAATTGTTTGCATTGGTAAAATCGACCCACCAGCCGTTGGAATTGGGCCTTGTATAATAATATTATTGGCATGTAGTTGATTTTGTAGTAAGGCATGATTTAAATCAATTTGGTTATAAAGTATTGTTGTATTTTGAAGTGGTTGATGGTGATGTTGCTGTTGATGTTGATGATGCAAAAAATTGGTAGCATTTAATTGCATCTGACTAGGGAGAATCATCGAGCTTAAATCAATAGTTTGCAAATGTGGACCACAATTGCTTATACTTTGGTTATTATTGTTGCTTTCAATATTTGTCGTTTCAATAAGTATGTGATTGTCTTGTTGATTTCGAAGGTCTTGCTGTAATAGATGGTGTTGTTGTTGTTGTTGTTGCTGCTGTTGTTCCATTAGTTGCTGTTGCTGTTGCTGTTTTTGAGCTTTTGTCGGTCGTTTCCTACGAACCGGTACTTTGGTAGCAGAAGCTGACTTTAATTCTTCCGCAGCAGCTGCAGCCGCTTTCATCTGCTCCTCCATATCAACAACTTCACTATGCTTCTCTTTTTTATGCATTTTCATTTTATCTGGCCTTGAAAATTCTTTACTACAAACTGGACAAGCAAATACTTTACGAATATCACCCTCATGAAAAAGATAAGCATGCCTTTGAAAACTGTATTTGTTTTTAAATGTTTTGAAAACCTCTTTTTTGGCACAAACCGCACAATATGCGACTCCATCGACAATATGCTCATACCTTTGGATATCTAGTCCCCTCACGGACATTTTTTCTAAATATTCCGATTGCTCATCGGGTTCATTGCGTAATTTTCTTTTTCGCTTTTGTTTAAGATTATAAAACATTTTTGCCGTATATGGTGAAGGTATGCTATCTATTGGAGGGGAATTACTTGGTTCGACTTTGATATTATGTGTGGCAATTACTGTGGTCGGGGTGTTGGTGGTATCTTGAATTGGAGGAGCTAGTTCCGTCGAAATACCATGAGCTGGTATTATATATGTTGTATTTTGATCCGTGACCACGAAAACATCTTTATTTAACCGAAATTGCATGGTTTAGTTTTAAATATATATATGTATATGTATAACTTTTATTCAAAAGATTTTATAATTTCAAAACAAAATTTGAAAAAAAAAACTATTTTATAGATCTAATTAATTGCGAGTACTTGTGGTAAATAATTAAAAAAAATAATAATAATAAAAATAATAAGTAATAAATGCAACATAAAAACATGATAAAAAAATAAAAATTTGCTATTTTCTAAAATCTTCTTAAAAATTAAAGGTACGAACAACGTAATCAAAAAGAAATAGTAATAAAATTTCCTTAGACCTCATTTCTAGGTAATTTTGCTTCGCAAAGCTCTTACTGAAGATTTAAAATAGTTTTGAAGAATTTAATTGGCACAACCAACTACCTCTTATAGAGACATTTCGCAAAAATTATTTACGATTTTATTTTCGGTGATGCATATAAAATGTTCGAAAGCAGTAAACTTATCTTCAACTTGAACGTTCTCATGTTGAATTTTAATTCGCAAAAATCGAATTGGAATTCATCGTTGAATTCAGACCAAAAGTATTACAGTTCATCTTAAGAATAAGAACAATCGAATTAGAGATAATAGTTGGATTCGGGACGATCTTTTTTATCTTTGGATCCGAAACAATTTAGTTAGAATTCATCGTTAAATTCGGAACAATATAATCATGTTCAAGTGTAGATGCGTAACAAGAGATTATTTAGAGAAATCTAGCAGCTGTATTCAGTGCAAGTGGTCACTTTCGACTCGGCATACTGCAAGGATCTGTCACGCGGGAGACCGGGGTTCGATTCCCCGTCGGGGAGACTCTGGCGCAAGACTAATGATCTTGCCCGGAAAAAACAAATCATTATTACTTGCTAAATAAGGCCAAGACCGGTTCCCGGTTGTAGTGCCGATGATGATGATACTGCAAGGATGGATTTGACCAATCAATACGTAATTGTTTTAAAAAGAAAAATATTAATAACATATTTTTAATTTACAACTCCGATATGAGGGGATCAAATTTTTATTGAAATTGTTGTAATAATGAAATTCATTATATTTGTGCTTATTAGTTAGTGTATATTTTCTTAAATGTCCACTGACATTTTAAAATCTGAAGATTACGAGAGTCTATCTCAATAAAAACAATATCATAAGGCAATAAATTAAAATTAAAGTTACAAAATTCGAAAGTACAAATTGGGTATTGTAGGTATACTTTCGACCAGTTCCGCGGGGATCAACGGAAATATCTGCCTGGCGGGAGGTGGTTTTAGTCGGATCGGTCCAGAGGTATCCTTTGAAGATTTCCACCTTCCTAACGAAAAAAAGTATACTTTCGACCATTTTAAATACATCACTGCAAATATTGTGGGCGTTACCTGTTTATGGAAAAATGTCTAAAATTATATTATAAATGCTATGCAATTATTATGATATGCGCGTAATTGAGTTGGTGCGCGTTATTTATATATTTATAATAATAAAACTCTTGAAGAAAGCGTTAACTTGTAAACCGCTTCTATTACCAGTGAATTCCATAACTTTATCTTGTTAATACATACGAAATCTTCGGATTATTACTCAATTCCTATGTGAACGGTCGTCTAAGGAGAACAAAGTAATTTTTTTCTGATAGAAGGTGACATCTGATTTTTATCTGTTACAAATTATCATGTGGTTTTATATTTCTCATGCACAGAAATGTTGTCCACAAACGTACAATTACAATAGTCAAACTTTCAAGGTGCATAAGCATCGGCATTAAACATTAACCCACCCCTCTCTACTCATCAGATATTTTTAATAAAATTACTTTTAAAAAATTCGTTTTATGGGATAAATTTCGATAATTTTATAGAAAATGTGTTCAGCTAAAAGTGGACAAAATTGTTAGTCCCGACATATACAGTACTTGCCTTTATCCATTAACACACCTTGGACACATCTCATACAATTTCTCAAACACAAATTGTTAATTTTGTTCGCGTCAAAATAAGATTAACATGTCACGAATAAACAGTACTGGCAATTGCGCAGCAAAATCAACATGAGGAGGTTTTGCCAACTCGGATGTTTTTGGAGCAATTAACACTCGACTCGTAGTGCTCTAAGAAGCCCTACCATTTACCTCCCACATACACATTTACCCGCTTACAAAAATCCCATCCAATACGAGGGTTGCCTTTTATATTTCGGGATTAGAGAACAAAAGCAAATATTGATCATCGAAAATCACTTTATTGTTTTTCAAAATATTCCCCATGAAGATCTATACACTTTTGCATGCGTTTGAACCAATTGTCGAAGCACTTTTGCCACTCTGATTGAGGTGTCTCCAGCACATGCATTTTGAACAACTTTTGTTGGATTTGGCTCATCTTGAAACACCCAGACAGTCGACAGCTGTTTACTTTCGGGCTCATACGCGTAAATCTACGATTCATCACCTGTCACGATGTCATAGCACCGCGACCGTATCTTTTAAGCATTTCTTTCGACCAATTGACACGAGCCTTTTTTTGGGCGATTGACAAATTGTGTGGGATCCAACGCGAACAAATTTTTTTGACAGTCAAATGTTTATGCAATATTGAATGTATGCTGGTCCCACTAACGCCTAAGGTTGTCTCAATCTCACGATAGGTCACATGACGATCTTCCAATATCAGTTCGCGCACAGCATCAATGGTTTTCGGAACAACAACTGATTTTGGACGACCTTCACGAAATTCATCTTGGGGTGAACTACGACCACGATTGAATTCACCATACCATCGATAAACACTGGTCCTTGATGGAGCTTCATCGCCAAAAATTGAATTAAGTTCATCCATGCACTGTTGCTGAGTTAATCCACGCCGAAAGTTGTAAAAAATAATCGCACGAAAATGTTGACGATTTAATTCCATTTTTGGGCCGAGATGAATTTTTTAAGTTACTGTGAACAACACAAATAGCGCTCGTATGTCAAAACGTTCTGAGTGCGTATAACCTCAAAAATGTCCAACTTTACGACAGAGCTGCCAATTGCAACGCTAGGGTTGCCAAATCCCGAAACATAAGAGGCAACCCTCGTATCATCCATCCATATCCCCAAATCAACTTTGAATTCAATGTCAAACAAATTGAACCAAATTCTAGAACATTGAATTCAATTCCTTAAAATTCAAAGATCCCAACGCATATCTTCACATGTATGGTACTTTTTAAAACCTAGAATCCTAAACCTAAAATCAGAGCGTGTCTAAACAAAAACATTTCTATTTGATACGCCGACACACAATTCAGGCAATCTAAACATCACAATGCATACGCATTGTAACCAGATGTTTTAAGACTCGCAAATAGACACCGATTCCCAGATCCTAGCTTCACACCCAATTCCCACGGATTTTGTATTAACCCATCTGAAGTGCATGGAAGCTCTTGTTCCCAAAGCCCAAAAACGAATCTGTGACAAGTGGTGTTACGGACCGACCTTAAGTCCAACATCCACTAATCCCCTTTCGTTAGTTTCCCCTCTTTACCTCTGAACGGAGAACAACTCGCCAAGTAGTTATTTAGCATAAACTACTTTGTGCAAATTCTACTTGGTAGAGAAAATAATAAAAACCGGCATTGGCGCCGGATAATAAAAAAACGTCAACGGCGAATATAAAAAAAGATTCAAGATTCGACGTAAAACTGCGACTCGACTCGCTATGGAGAATTAGTTGTTTTTGGTATTGTCACGATAAAGTAATTTAGTGATTACTAAAGTTGCCTATTAACTAGTGCATTACAAAGAAAAGTTCCTGTGAAGAATTAGGAACTATAACCAGCTGAACAGAAGTTCCTGTGAAGAATTAAGAACTATAACCAGCTGAACAGGGGAGCCATAACGCAATGCCCCCTGCACCCAGTCGCAGCGCCAACCAGCAGCAGTCCAACCGCAGCTACAGCGACCGCACTTACTCTTTTACTAACCTAAACTAAATAACCTTTTTAACTATATTAAATCTATATAATATAAAATTGTTAATAACACCATAACAATTTTCTGGACTCAAGGTCGGTCCGTAACAATGCCTTCCCCCCTTAAATAGTGATAGCTTCATTCTTAGAAGAGGAATGAAGCTTGGCTACAAAAGTATCAAACTGTAGCGTTGATCCCTACACCGTCTGTGGTATGTTATCTTCCCTTGTTTGTCGTGGTCTTGTCTGCTTTTGGCTTCCTCTATTCGTAATAGGGTTTCAGCCTATTATTGTGCACCACCACATTTCTTCTCCCTACCTTAACGACGCTATTTACCGGACTATTTATTTGTACTACCTTATAGGGACCCCTCCATATGGGAGCTAACTTTCCTTTGCTTTTGTGCGTTCCGTATTAAAACTTTATCGCCCACATGGAACGTGAATGGGCGTGTCTTACGGTCGTAGTACTCTTTCGACTTCTTCTTGGAAGTTAACAGGTTACGCCTTGCTATTTCGTACGTATGTTGAAGTTTGTATTTCAATAGCTTATGCTAACTGTCATAGTTGTATACCGGTTCCGGAGGTTGCTTTATACTCGTCGGTACCTCCGGTGTGAATTCAATTAGACAGTCCATTGGCGTAAGTTTAGTACCTTCGTGTACATTGGTGTTGTATACGAATGTTGCCGTTCTCAGGTACTCGTCCCATGATTGGGAATTTCCATCCACAATGCTTCGCAGGTAATCTACAAGCGGGCGATGGGCTCGTTCTAAGGCTCCATTCGATTGTGGGTGGTAGGGAGGTTTGTAGTTTTTTAATACGGAGCAGTTTGCACACACTTTTAAACAAACTGCTTAGGAAATTGTTTCCTTGATCGGTGACCAATTGCTTCGGAACACCATACCGAGCAATTATTTGGTCGAAGAAGACTGTGGCCACCGTTTCTGCCTCCGCATCTGGGAGAGCGTAGCAATCTATATACTTAGGCAAGTTGTCTCGAAATGTGAGTATATATTGATTGTCGGTTGGAGTTCGATCAAGAGGGCCTACTATATCTAAGTATACTTTGTCAAAAGGCCTCTTTGCAATGTCGGTTATTACCATGGGCATAGGTATGTTCGGTGAAGATTTCATGGTTTGACATGTTTTACATACTTTGATGTATTGTTTAATGTCGCGCATCATGTTCTTCCACCAAAAGTTTCTACGTATTTTGTGGTATGTTTTACTCACTCCTTGGTGTCCATCCAAAGGAGGATCATGATATCCCCGGAGTAGGAACTGAATGTCTTCAGGATTGGTTATCTCCATTCCTTTTTCCGTGCAGGCCGGAATGGGATTCTCGTTAAGAGAGGACTTATCGTCATTTGGACTATCCTGAGTTCCTTCGCTTTTTAGCCTGGGCGCGTGTTAGTACATTGCACCTTGGTAGTGTGGGAGTCTCATCACAAATTTGCGGGATACGACTCAAGGTATCCGCATTAGTGTTGTATTTACCAGGTTTATACTCGATTTGGTAGTCGAACTCCAGTAGTTTGCGATTGAACCTTAGTAAACGTGACGTGGGGTCTTTCACGTTGAATACTCCCTTTAACGGTTTGTGGTCCGTGTATATATTAAATTTTCTCCCTTGTAAATAACAACGGAAATTCTCAGTCGCCCAAACAATGGCCAGTAACTCTTTCTCGATTGTAGAGTAGTCCTTTTCCGCCTTATTCAAGGTTCGACTGGCATATGCGACTGGCTGGTCCTTACCGATTTCGCCTTGCGACAGTACGGCACCCAGTGCTTCACTGCTCGCATCCGTGGTCAGATTCAAGGATTTGGTAAAATCTGGATAGATTAACAGTGGCGGCGAGACCAATAACTCCTTTATGTTATCAAATGCTTGTTGGCATTTGTCTGACCAGGTGAATTTGACGTCCTTCCGTAACAAATTTGTTAAGGGGTGTACTATCTTCGAAAATTTTTGAACAAACTTTCGATAGTAGTTCTCCAAGCATAGAAACGATTGGACGTGCTTTACCGTTTTGGGAATGGGGAAATCCCTGACACTAGCTGTCGTCTCTGGATTTGGCATTGCCCCTTTTTTGGAACAAACATGTCCCAGGTATACTACACTTCCTTCTGGAGGAACTTGCAACATGAGGTTGTGGTATCTAATTTGATCGAATACTTTATGACCACGTCATCCAGATAAACAAAGCATTCGATCCCTTGCAATCCGGTTAGGACATGGTTCATGAGCCTCTGAAACGTAGCTGGTGCTCCTTTCAGACCAAATGGCATACGTTTGAACTCATAGTGCCCATAATTTGTGCTAAACGCTGTCTTACTTTGATCCTTCGGATCCACTAAGACTTGGTGGTAGCCGCTGACTATATCGAGCGTTGAAAAATAGCGTGTGACCGAGCTGGTCTAAAATGTCCTCTATTCGAGGGAGAGGGTAAGCATCACCGATGGTTTTGTCGTTCAGTTTTCTGAAATCGACCACAACTCTCCATCGGGGCCCGCTTTCTTAGGAACTACCAAGAGTGGTGAGTTCCACGAACTTTTGCTTGGTTGAATGATATCATTCTCCAGCATATCCCGTACTTGCTCATTTATCACCTCTTTCTTGCACTCAGGCAGACGGTACATTCGTTGATTTATCGGTGCTTGCTCCTGTATCACCGGTGTCTCATGCGTTATTGCACTGGTATATGTTAGGAGGTCACCTTTGAGGTAGAAAATATCGTGGAACTCCTCACATATTTCCACTATGGATTGACACTCTTGAGGACTTAGGTTTTTCCCTAAGTGAAGTTCCTCGTGTAATTGTGTCAACTTTGGATCTTTTGGCGATTCCTCTTCTGGTAATAGATGTCGGATATACTGGAGGTTTTCTCCCTCCGAAGGTTTTTTATCTGCATTGTATTCCGTAGAACGGTTGTCCTCATTTTCCAGCGGAAAGGTGGAAAATTCCTTCATTCGATGTAACTCCACCATGATTCGGTCTATGGTTTGGAGGTAGTTTGTTTGAGTACCTCAACTTGGGCACTCTTCGCATTCCCTACAATACAATTGGATATGAAAATTCCTGATTGCATTGGTTTAGGTACTAGAATTACCTCTTCCCGAATTTCTATGGGAAGTCGCAGCATTTTTCGTGAACGTGCCGGTTTGTTCAGAAAAATGTCTACCTCCGAAGCGTTTGGCAGTGAGTGTTCCACCCCTGTTACTTCTTTGTTTGCTTTCTTGGGTTTGTCAGCTATCAATATGGGGTTGGGATACTTGGAGCCTGAAAATTGTTCGCCCCCTTTCCCGTTTGGGTAGGGTATCCGGTGTACTTCCGGCCTCGGTCTGGACCCCTATGGATCCCCTTGGCACGGGTTCCCGACTGGTTGCCTTATGTCTTGGCGTCCGCTTCCTATCTTTTGTAAATTCAGCGGAAAACTTACCGGATTTACATTGGTTTGGGAGAATTCCAAACAGTTCCCGTGTCCGTTGATTTTACAATTCCTAGCCAGGATAGGTTGTTTCCTAACAACCCATCTTCTGACAATCCCGGTAGGGCGTCCATTACCTGAAAGTTACAGGAGATTGGTTAGGGCAGTTTGAATATTCCCTTACAAAAGCCCCTAGACTTTCCCTTTCCAAAAAGCGTTTGGAAAGTAGTGGCATTTTTGGTATCCAATGATGTTCCATGTTGAAGTGCCTTCAGCTTAAGAAGGCTGATCTCCGCACCTGTGTCCACTATTAGACGTGTAGTGTTTCTACATCCGATGTCTAACGGGGGCTGGACTATTGGAACTTTTGTTGGTGGTTGAGGACAGTTTTCTTTTGTTGGTGGCTGTAATTCGGTCGGGCTGGGGAATTCCATGCCTACGGACCGACCTTGAGTCCAGGTCCCCCCAACATCCACTAACCCCCTTTCGTTAGTTTCCCCTCTTTACCTCTGAACGGAGAACAACTCCCCAAGTAGTTAATTAGCATAAACTACTTTGTACAAATTCTACTCGGTTGAGAAAATAATAAAAACCGGCGTTGGCGCCGAATGATAAAAAAACGTCAACGGCGAAAATAAAAAAAGATTCAAGATTCGACGTAAAACTGCGACTCGACTCGCTACGGAGAATTAATTGTTTTTGGTATTTTCACGATAAAGTAATTTAGTGATTACTAAAGTTGCCTTCTAACTGGTGCATTACAAAGAAAAGTTCCTGTGAAGAATTAAGAACTATAACCAGCTGAACAGGGGAGCAACAACGCAACGCCCCCTGCACCCAGTCGCAACCCCAACCAGCAGCAGACCAACCGCAGCTACAGCGACCGCTCAACGGTCACCCACGTAAGTCCCTTTCCATGCACTTACTCTTATATTAACCTAAACTAAATAACCTTTTTAACTATATTAAATCTATATAATATAAAATTGTCGATAACACCATAAAACAGTGGCGATGCGTCCGGACTTCGAAAGATAACGAATAAGAAAGGATACAGTTAGTTGCATAGAAGTCGGTTCAGTTATCAGTGTGTCTACGCAGTTATCAGAGTGTCGTACGGAGCGAATAATGAACTACGGTGTTAGTTCCGACATCGGATTTGGTTTTATTCCTAACGGTTAAAGTATAAGCTAGTTCATTGTAGCAGTTTTATGGGAAATAGCAAACACTCTTAATTAATATTTTGTCAAAGTTATAAATTGTGGGAAATCTAACTGTATAAACTCTTATTGTTGAATTGTAGATAAGATTTATTTCAGTTCATAATAAAAAGCAAAGTTAAACCACGTCGTTACTCGTGATTGGGTGTTTCAACTATTTCCCAACAAGTAGAACGTTGCTGGACAAAGAATGAAGCGTTGAGTGAGCGGAGAAAAGGGCCTTTCAATTTTAAAACAAAACGGTAGCCCACTCTTCCTGGAGAACCGAAAGCACGGGGGGGGGGGGGGGGGGGGGGGCGCTCAATATGCCGAGACACGGACACTGTTTCACTCACTCCCCGACGATATTTCGGCAAAAAATAGCTCACCAAGGAAGAGGAAGATCAACCAAAACGCGGATAATGTTCAACTTATTTTATTCATAATTGACTGCGCATATAATTGTTCTACAAGGTAGATTGATTTACTTTTCAAAGGTTATGTATTCCAGGTGAATGTACATTAAATTGTTCTACGCTGAGATTTAACTTTTACTCGCGACTTTAGTCGACCTCATTAAAAGATTAGAATTGACTCGGACCTCGACTTGGGTTGTGATTCTGACACTTAGGCGCACCCCTGTGGCTAAAATTGACTAGAGCGTGTGTATGCTTCGGATGATGGTTATCGACTATGTCGCAGCCTGGATTGACTCAACATATATATTGTAGTTTTTAGATAATTCAATTTATACTTTTAGTATTAATTCGTTATACTTGTTTTTGTTATTAATTGTTAACTATTAATTCGTTATAATTTTGTAATTACCAGCATGTTTGGCAGCACTGTTTGTTTTCGTTACTGCCATTTTTGTTATTTAGTTTTTTAGTGTCATTGTTATGTAAATTAGTTAGTTTTTCGTTCGTTGAAGCCAACATTAGTTTTCGTTCGTAAAAATAGTTTTGTTATTCGTTGTAAAATATACATCAGTTTGAAGGGAAGTCGAGTTCGTTCGTTTTCTTGTATTTTATAAATATTTCGTCGTCGCTCACTCACTGCCACTTACTAGGAACTTGAAAAGGGTTGCTATGCGTGCGTAGAGAATTTGTTTCGGGGAATTGCCGCCGTACAGGCTGGATTAGATTCCTCGGTCGCTATGTGTACTGAGAAATCGGTTTTGGAAACACAACCAAGTATAGGCATGAGTTGTCGGTTAGACAAAGGAATGTGGGTCTTGGTCGTTGCGATGGTTATTTCGTGGAAATGCAACGCATTGTGCTGGTGACTTACCAGTAAGGGGAATTGGTATTATATCAATTGGTTTAGGTAGGATGGGAGCCGGAATGATTTTCGGAGGAACTAAATGCTGCTTGGTTACAAGCGAGAAAATAGTTTAAGCAGGAAGTGAACCGGAATGATTTTCAGGGGAAATTAAAGCTGCTTGGTTGCAAGCGAGAAATATAATTTAAGTAGGAAATTAGCCGAAGTGGTTTTTGGGGAAAAATGTATGCGGTTTGATGTAGATGAGGAAGATGATTTATATTTCGTTGTAAGTTTGAAAATGCGTTTTATTAGAGGTTGGGAAATGGATGCTGGGCGTATTGGGAAGTGTATTCTTTCCATGTTTGCGAATGTGTGTATTGCAGGTTTAGGTTATGGTGACGCGCTGTTAGCGGACAAAGTTAGGTAGGAATTGTGGGTTGGTTCTCCGTGTGATATAGAGAACCCCCACAGTGCACCAAAGAAACATTATAGGCTTTTAATATCTTTTTCATACAAACCGGACTACTGTCTGTATATTGTCACGCCCTATAAGATCAATGAAAACAGTTCGAAGCACATGTCTACCACTTCCATAGTGTAATTATGTAAGCTTTAATTACGTTTTTCAAGCTAAAAATATGGGCATATTCTAACAATCTGCTGGATCAAAGAACACAGCTCTTTGCAGTTTCCGTCCCGTAAAGGAATTCAAGAAGTCAGTTATGAAGCCTCCCCGAACTGATTTGCGAGCGAGCGAGCGAGAGATCGTCGGAGCAGGCGAGTGAGATGGTGCTCTGTATAAGTCAGGAGCGTAGTAGTAAAATGCTGTTGCCACTGACCACTATGCCATATCCTAACAATCTGCTAGATCAGTGAACACAGCTCTTTGCAGTTTCCCACCCGTAAAGGAATTCCGAAAGTCTGTTATGAAGCCTCCCCGAACTGGTTTCGATCTAAATTGTTTCTACGTCTCTGTGTCATGTGATAAACATTTTTTGTTAATAATTCACTCGTGAACATTCTGCAAATAGCGAGGAATTATTTTACATAACACACGCCCGCTAAAGATTTTACTGATTTCCTTGTTATATCAAAAGATGTAGTGTCGGCAGGTAAAAAAAGATGGCGTAGTAAAGATAGAAAAGATTAGAACAAATAAGCCATTATCCCTTAATTAAGGCAGGATCCGTAGGCTATTTTTACCGAGATTTTGAACACGTTCAAGAATGCGACACACGACTCAATCTCAATAACCTCTAAGAATTTGGAAGCCAAAAATCTTATAATATTCCAAGGTCGACCACGATTTGGACTAAAGACTGATAGATAGGATGAAAAAATATAAGTAAAGTAGACTACACTACACTACAAACCAACATATATATATATTAATGTCGTGGGATGTAATATACAAAAAGGCCCACTAAATAATAAAATAAAATATTGTAGTAGGTAGTACTGTTATAACGTTTGCGACGAAAGTGAAGAACATGCGATTCGAACCGACGTTATGATGGTAAAAACCACTAAAAATTGAACCAATCCTCAACACATCAGCCCACTGCCGCGTGTACGAATTCTATTTCTAAACTCAAGTAAAGCCAACTGATGTGAAATTGTTATGTTATCGCTATGGTATACGGCTCTGATGCATTTTCTTATTCGACTTTCTTTCGGTGTTCTTCACTATTTGCTTGTGTATTGTGTGTGTATCTGTTATAAACGTCACACCACTCCCCCTCAGTAACTTTGTTACGATCAACTTCATGTGCGAACGACAGAGTGAAAAGCAAAGAGCGAGCGGGAGAACGTCGGAGCAGGTTAGTGAGATGGTGCTCCCTGCACAAGTCGGGAACGCAGTAGTAAAGTCCTGTTTAGTTATGGGAGATTGTGTGCTGTTTGTACACAGATTATGTCGGGATTGTTGCGTTAAGCAAGGATAATGAAGATGGTGAGATGAGAAGCGAAGCATTGAAGCATCAGACCAACGGCTGTCCGAAATCTCAATTGGCGTCCAAGGTGTAAGAGGTCAATAAACTAAATTTATATAAAACTAAATTAATAGATTTAAATTTAACTAAATATTTGAATTTTTATTGGATTCGGCCAAATCTCAGGGCTCTTTTATCAACAATCGGTCGTCGGTCGTCACTCTTCCCGGAGGCCCCGGAAGCACGGTGGCGACCCCAACGAGTCTCCTCAGGAGCGGTCTTGAGAGATCCCTTGTCCTTGAATGGAATATCCCCAAATGTCACAGAACCCTGTAACGTAGTCTCCTTGTTCTCTCTTTGTTTTGTTTTTCTTTTAACACTCTAGATATTAAGTTAGTCCGTAAGCTCATTTATACTGCTTGAATTAAACCAATTAAAAGAGTATTCTTCCTCACTAAACTAAACTAAAACATTGATGATTTTCTTATTCGAATTTCTTTTGGTGTCCTTCACTATTGGCTTGTATACTGTGCATGTATCTGTTAGAAACGCCACACTATCACCAGGTATATAAATGCTAGTGCCCAACACATTCCACTTATATTTCAATCCTCTTTTCACTGTATGTATTTAAAGGCACATATCTCAAACAGTTTATGATGGATCTGGTAATACTCAGACGTTAGTTAGTAGATTAACTACAATAAAAAACGGCGACATTTCATACTCCTTGCAAAGATTAGCGATGGATTTTTAATACTATATATTAATGCAGTATGTGAAAGTTCATTGATGAGATTAGGGCAGATACACACCTATTCCTCAGTTGCCCTTAGTCATCACGCCCCCTCAATCATCGATAATTAACACCCATCGCAGCTTGTATTCCTGCTTAGCCCGACCCTCACCAACCCACGTCAACTTGTTCCCCTGTTAAGTGAGCACCTTAGCAGAATTCATTTCATTTCGCTTTGATGATCTAAAGGTAGAAGAAGCGACTACCATTCTCTATAAGGAAATCTATAATTCGATTTCCCTAAATGTCCCTTATTCTCGCCATATGATATCTATTTCATCGCCCCCATGGTACAACCGCAAACTCTCCACTCTACGGAGCAAGAGGAATAATTTGTGGAACATGTTCGTTCCTCCCTGGACTACTTCAACTATCTCGGTTTCTTTTACGAATTCACCGAACTTTACAACTCCCTCTACTTCATTTATTTCTCAAAAACACAAAACAACCTGATCAATGACCCCAAATCTTTTTTCCACTTTATTAATGACAAACGGAAATCTGACGCCTTTCCCAACTCCCTTTTCTATGATACTATTACTGCAACCGACCCCCAAACAACTGCCAATATTTTCGCTTCTTTCTTTAAAAAATCCTTGACGGATGACTCTTTCGAGTCTAACCCGTTTTACTTCAACGACCTGTCCGAATTCTCCATTAACTCTTTTAATTTCTCAAGTTATTCAGCATCACCTAGTTGAAGAAAAATTAAACTTACTTAAAGACGATGTCAGAGGAGTCTGTTGCTCTAGAAACAAAAATGAATGAAAACAATAAACCCAATAAACATACAAAATACCCGGTAGGTGTAGGTGTGATGAGCCGACACTACCATAAGAGAAGCATTCTTCAAGAAAACACCGACCCAACAGAAAGAAGACCTAGACGAGTCAGTGAGGTCACAAACTTTCGGGTTTCTACAGTCCAATAAATAGTAAATAGTAATAGTAATAAAGACGATTCCTCCCTGGGGCTGATGGACTCCCTGTTGTCCTTATAACAAAAATATTCCTCTTCTCTTTTTCTCGAAGATTTTCAATCTATCCTTCACACAAGGTGTTTGCCCAAGTGGTTGGTATCCCCCTCTGTCATCCTCATACATAAAAAGGGATGTAAAAACGATTGTAGTAACTACCGTCCCATAACCAAACTGCCTCATATTTCAAAACTATTCGAAGGCATTCTTTACAATGCGTTATGTTTCCGCTGCAAATCATCTCACCTAACTAGCATGGTTTCCTTACGGGTCGACCACCACTAGTTGAGTTCTCATCTCACACTATTTGTGTGCCTTAGAGAATGACAGCGAAGTCGATGTAATCACAACCGATTTCAGCGAGGCCTTTGACAAAATCTCCCATAATCTCATCCTTTTTAAGCTATCCTTCCTTGATATCGAACTCCTACTGATTAAGTGGATTTCTTCTTATCTTAACGATCGAACCTACCATGTCAGATTTACATCCACCCTCTTCAATCCTTTTCTTCCCACGTCAGGGGATCCCCAGGGAGTCATCTAGGCAAAGATAGAAATGCGTGGAAGAAGTTGGAGGAGGCATTTACCCAAACAGGGATCCACATCTCGGAACCAGCAAAAAAGAATAATCATACTAACAACCTAGATTAAACATTCAATAGCTAACAACATTTGAAATATAACTTTTTTAAAGACGTGTAATTGGCTAATTATTACTATTATTATTATTATTGATTTTAGTTAATCGTTACTCAAAATGGAAATGACTTTTTCGTTAAAACTACAATTTAATTTACTCTTTGCCCACCAACACAGCACGATCACTAACACTGGATAACCAGACCAACTGACTCAGTCTGTAACGTAAACAACGACCAAAACAGACGCTATCGAAAATTCTACACCAGATAATTCTAATGACTGGCAAGAAATTGTTGGGTTGTTACTCTGCCTGGCTTCGTTTAGGAAGTGCATTGCGTAATTTTACAATGAAGTAAAATTGGAGTATGGGCTCCTCGATAGTATAGTGGTTAGTATACCCGCCTGTCACGCGGGAGACCGGGGTTCGATTCCTTGCCCGGAAAAAAACAAAGCATTATGGAAAATTTAACAAGCCCCAGGACTTGCTAAATAAGGCCAAGACCGGCTCCCGGTTGTAGTGCCGATGATGATGATGAAAATTACAGTATAACACTTTGAACTTCAAAGTGCGCGTAATTTGGGTCTCCATCCTTTTTAATTAGATTTCGGGCCTTGGCAGGTGGCCTGGATTAAAGTTTGGGAAAATGACACGATGGTGCTTTCTCAGATAAAGAGGAAACTAGATGCTCAATCGGATCTTTACCATCTGCAAATATTGAGGTCCGAAATTTTTCGTTTAAACAAGACTAAGATTGTCTTGTCAACCGACTTGATATATTTTCATTGGCGAATAATCAGAAGGACTGTGTAAACACATTGAATCTGTTCCTGTCATCGGAGCCAAGCATTTATTGCATTCAAACGACGCCACCTTTGGGAAGTTCGGACCAGTCTGACGTCTGTTGTGCATTTATTTACAACTCAAACTTCTAATTAACCTACACTGCTTGGACAAATATCTAAATATTGAGCTACGAACAGGGTTCATTTACGAGATTTCTCTGCGACCTTTCCATAGCAAGAAATTTGCTCTAGAACATCTGCTCTTAAAACCTGTCCAGAGTCAATCACCGAAATGATTCTTGTCGGAGTGCGACTTTACAATCTACATTGCATCAAACAGTAAACCTTGATTCAATAAAAATGCGATCAGATTACAGCAGTGAAAAATATGACTTTTAACCAGTGGCGCTCCATCACTACGGACGTCAGCAAAACGAATTTTGTCAGAATCAGAAAGGCTTGTAACCAAGCGTCAGAAACCGTAACGAAGGTTACAACGACAGAGTAACCAACAAACTATTTGAGTACTCAACGGGATTGTCGCGTGGCGTGGGGGTTGAGCCCAGAGGCTCTATACGCACCTACTTTTTATAATCAATTAATAAAATATAATAATAAAATTGTTTACCCGATAACTTATATACGATCGTACTGGGTGGCTCCTTTACCCTTTGTCCGGAACTGAGACTGGCTTCGGAGGTACGAATTTATAAACTAATGATAACAATATAATAATTAAATCGTTTCGTTTCTGACAGGAGTTCACCGGATGGAATAGGATCCATAAATAGACGCACAATTGTGGTTTCAATTATTCCAGTGTCCTTTCATTTACCTTTCAGGCAGTTTATCCTCCACTTTTCGTTTCTCTTTTTTAGGGATATCATCGTTTGTGGATTCCATTTTTTTGGTTTTTCCAGAGTAATTGAATGCCGTTTGGGTGGAGGTTTCTTTTTCCCCTTTAATTTTTTTTTTTTTTTAGTTTTTCATTTCTTGTTTTTTTTTTTGAATACCTTTAGTTTTTCGTGTCGTTTTTCTTCTCTGTAGGAGTGTTCCTTTAGATGAAAGCAAGGAAGCAGCTGAAAGAACACCAACCTGACTTTCGCCCAAAACCACGCCTTGTTGTACCCCTGATAATACGCCAGGAAACCAACAATCTTCCCCGAGTGCACCGGGTACACCTCAGAGTCAAGACGTACTTGATCAGACAGTTCCATCAAGAACGATGTTGGGTCGGACAAGATTTTTGACCTCGGCCTAAAGACGATCCCGGCATTCTCTGGACAGAAGCGTCCCACAACACAGTTATTCAATTGCAGATATTTTTCGATAGTTGCAAAGGACCCTTAGCTGTTTGGCTCAGGAGGAAGAAGAGAGCTTCCTTAGGTGGTTGCCCACGGGATTATGTGGTGAGGCATGCCGTCTGATAAGTGAGCCGCCACCTGGGACCTTCGTAGAATTCGAGCAACACCTAAGGAGCCCGCCCTACGAAGAGTTATGCACACAACTCTCCTTAATGCGGCAACACCCCACGGAAGATGTTACAGGCTTTATTTCCCGGGTGAAGCAGACCATTGTACGTTACCACCTCAGTGGCTGAGTTGGTAAGGAGGTTATATCTTGCGTGTGATCGTGCAAACCTAGGTTCAACTGACGACTCTTGCTATTGTGCAGTTCGGCACAATTACTGAGTGGTAGGTAGGGTCCGAAAACCCAGCCGTCCGGAGAAATACCACCTCATTAAGGTATATGCTTTGTGAAATGGTTGGGAGAAATCCTTGAGCATCTTTCGGAGCTAGGCTGATGGACCCGGGCTAGAAAAATAGCATCTCAGGGTGCTATCTATAAATAATAATAATAATAAAAAAAAAAAAAAAAAAACGCCAGAACATTCTTACCGATTGGCAAATGATGTCATCTTCACCATTCAGTTTGAAAAGATGGCGAAGTCGGTTATGTCGGAATGGGTGGCAGAAAGGAGATGATATATGGAATAAGCTTCTCCAAATGAAACGCTCCCAACGTAACTCTCTTCTTGGCAAACTCAGACGGGGTTGGAAATCACTCAACAGATTTAACGGCTTTAAACCCTAGCCATTCCCCAACACAAACATTCCGAACGCGTACTGTTGCCCAGGCACTCAATGAGCTAAACGCAAACAAATCCGCTGGTCCTGATGGAATGCTCCCAATTCTCTTGAAGAGATGTTCGTCTTCACTCCCTAAATCATTGCGAAAAGTGCGACTAAATGCAAAAGATACTTCACTCCATCCAACCTACCCACTATTTACAAGGCGTATATTCGCCCCAAAATGGAGTTCAACTCCCGTATTTGGCCAGGTGCATCCAAAACTGCACTACACGGCTCGATAGGATAGGATACAAAAACGAGCGGTGAAACTTATTGGGGACCCAGCTGTGAGCCCATCAATTCCGTCGTTAGAACATAGGCGCAACGTATCGTGCCCATCTCTCTTCTATAGGTATTATCACGGTCGTTACTCAACTGAACTTGATGGATGTGTTCCGCCTACTCAGACAATTTCCCTCGATACCCGTCAATTCGAGAATGCGCATCAGTTCACGCTGAAAGTCAATTTCAGGCGCACAAACAAACACAGAGAGTCATTCTTTAGCCGAACCACACGAATGTGGAATACTCTACCTGATCATGTGTTTCCTCGTCGTTATAATGTCCAGGCATTTAAGACCAATGCACATCGATACCACTAATGTGGGGGTATAAGTTGGTGTGTCTGGCACGGCACGGATTCCTTAAATCCCCAACGATGTTTCGACGCAGACGAGAATGAAGAAATAAAAACACACTGGAGGTTTTTATTTTTTTCCTTGCCGTTTAAAGTTTTCTTTATTTCCTTTTTTTTATATTTCACTTATTCTATTTTTTCTTACTCGAAATTGTTTATTATAATTTGTTTAAACGTGGCGAAGCAACACTGATATTTATCGTTCTATTTCCCTTTAATTGGTTTCGTTATCACCGATGATACTAAACTCGCGACTATAACTCGACTCGATTCATGCGCACACTCTGAGGATTGAAAATCGACTACAAATACGTGTGTGTCGCTTGAGGAATGGAAAATAACTTAAGCGGCAGCGTGACCGACTGCGGTTGTGGTTGACTAATGACTGATCCCAATTAGGGATGGAAATTGGGATTTCTTATTTGCACGGCTATTACCCAATCATCATCGCGCTCTCTCATGAATCCATTCATTTGCACGTCTCAGCGAGGTGAATAATACATGCACATATATTCGACAGTCGCTGGGCATGCAAAGGATGAAAAGAACAAAAGAGAGAGCGCAATAACTTCGGGGTTGACTTAGCTTGTGTGCTTGTATCAATGCAGCCTCTGAGGATGACCCACTGACTTAATGCGGACTGTGGTGATCTCAGAGTGCATTGAACGATGGGAAGACAAAACGGAAAGGAGAGGAAAATGGTTTTTGCTGTTCACCAGTAAAAAGAGATCATTGATCCCCATCGAATAGAGTGTCTGGGGAAAGTCAATAGGACGCTGCTGATGCGTGGGAAATAATCAGCGTGAGAACCAGAATCTAAGACGCTGAAATAACCCCAGCGGTTTTGCTATGCTGCAACAGCGTCGTTTGGTTAGATTTAGTTGTTGCTAACCAATATAACGTTGAGATTTCCGGTAGAAATCTCATAGGGTTAATGATATGGAGTTGCCGTATGGTAAAAGGAAGCTGAATTCAATTCTGCATTATCTGCATAGAATAATGAATTCAGCTATGCTTTCTTTTACAGGTAAAATAGCTGAACGGTGGGATAGAGGATGTGACGCGCTGTAGGCGGTCGAAATTAGGTTGAAATTGTGGGTTGGTTCTCCATGTAGTATAGAGAAGCCCCCACACCTCCTTTCCTTATCCACCTCCTCTCTTTCCGCTCGCAGTGTGCTCTGACATTTAAGGGTACTCCAAAATCTCCTTTTGGGCGCGCGTTTGTGTATAATAAAAAAAAAAAAAAAAACTGACGCCTCAAAATACCCACTCGACTTTTAGTGCACGTGCTACTCCACTTCCAAATCCAAATTATTTATTATTATTGGAGTTGAGCAGTTTTTGTAAGTATATATCTCGCCCATATTTCAGCATCGGGCATGCCCCACCGACACCTTTTGAGTGTTTTTATCCCACGTTTAACAGGCTAGTAATCCAAAGAGCATGCATTCATTCAATTTTCAACCGGCATATTTTTCAATTGAAAAGTAAAAATCGCCTTAAATTAACACGAATAATGCCATTTCCGTCAGTAAAGTCATCTCACTTCTTGTACTTTCCTACGTGTCAATTGAGTTCGTCCCATTAACATTCCCAACGACTTTTCATTTGAACTTTAAACAGGCACACAGTTCAATAAAGTAATAAGAATCTCTTCAAAATAAGAGCAGTCATACAATTTCGTCTCTATAAAAGCCACATATTTTACATAAAATATATTTTAAAATCTTAAACAGAAATTTTTGAAGCCCACGTACTGAACTTTGTGGTTTGAAAGATCTCTATTAGGCTCATTTAAAAAACAATTACTAAAGTCAGATCTACGTAGTTTGCAACAAATGAGAGGATAACAAAAGGCAAATAATTTTGGACATTGAGGACAAATAAATCAATTATTTTAATTACATGAGTCGCTTAGTTGCAAAACATCATCGATTAACTCTATAAAACACCAAAATTATAGAATGTCTAATAATTGTTAATTATTTAAGCTATTAAATATATTGTGAATAATATTACTATGAGGCACATTATTTCAAAGTGTAAATTTGCTTTAATTTACATTTAACGATTTGATAAGTGACTGTCTTAGATAATTGTTAAATTGAAAAATAGATTAAATTAAGGAAAATTAAATGAAACTGAACTGTAATTATTAATTGAAAATTTAATAAAACAATATTTAATTTAAATAAATATTTAAGTTCTATAACTTCCGAGATCTGAAAAATAAATTATTGTGTTTCGATGAAATGATGGAACACGACTCAAACCTATTCTATCTAATAAATTAATCATGTAATTTTTCACGGTATAATGGCTCTTCTGAAAAGCGGAAAAAAACTCAAAACGAACGATAAGTGTGATAGAGAAGTGGATGAATTGTTTGGCCACCGTTTCCTCAATTTTCTGACTGTTTTTAGTGCTATTTCTCAAGTTGTGGAGTGCAAAGAATGCGACGTGACATTTCCAGAGGGCAGCTGACGCGGGAGTTAACAGAATCCTAGCCCATGACTCATACAAAATACAAATTCCACAGATAATGTAAGAAAATGTAGATAACATAATCCCAGCCTATGACTTATATCTTACAGATACAAGTCACAAAGATAAGAAGTATACATAAATAGGAAATGTAGATTAAGTCAATCAGTCAGTCAGAGAGAGTGGCTCAAACATGTACATAGTAGTTTAAGTGAACATTAAAAATAAAGGAGCTAGACTCCCGAAAAAAGAAAAAATCTTTTTTTTTTACAAAAGATCTAACAACATTAACTCGGGCGTGGCTTCAAAATTATTGTAAACTGCAGAAATTGCAGAGATCATTCGGTAAAGAGTTGCCCATTAATTAATGACCGTTCATATGAAGTCAACACACGTATGTTTTTTGCAATGTGCTTGCTTGGTATTGGAATCAGTGGTATTAAGAAGTTCTTCGCTGCAATGGACCTTCCACAGGCAGTTTTTCACGTAACGTGCGATAAGTTTATTTCTAATATTGCGATTGCTTCCGAATGCGTACGCACTTTATGTTGAAAACTGCAGCTGAAAAAGAAAAATATTCTCTATAGAGCATAATAACAGCGATGGGCTTAGAACATTTGGCGACGGTTCGTGGAGAAGGTGAGGTTTTTCTTCTCTTTCCCGGCTCGTTAGGCTAATTGGTTGGTATACTGGTAAAATGTTGGATGTTTGTGTCAAATCAAAGTATTGTAAAGTGTGTGAATATTGGAAGAAAAAAGAAGGAACTGCAGATATGAAGACGGTTTTGCTGACTATGAACTGCATTGCCCAGGAACTCATGAGGGCCAAGCGGGCAAGTGGATGTCGACGCCGTCGTTCACATGTTCCAATGCTCCGAATCACTTCATAATGTGAAATACATCAATTACATTGGCGATGGGGACTTGAAAACCTTTAAAAGAATTGTTGACGCCAGTCCATGCGGAAATGTTTCTGTTGCTAAAAAAAGAGTGTATTGGCCATGTTCAAAAGAGAATAGGAACTCGCCTTCGTAACATGAAAAAAAAAAATACCAAAGGGGGAGGCAAATTGACGGATAAGCTCATTGATGAACTTACTATTTTTAACGGACTTGCTATTAGACGCAACACCGCATCAGTAGCAAAAATGAGAAATGATATATGGGCAAACCTCTACCATAAAATATCCACAGATGAAAATCCGCAACTCGATAAGTGTCCAATCGGAGTTGATTCTTGGTGCTCTTGGCAACGGAACAAAGCATTGTTTTTGAAACAATCAAGCCGATTTACGAATTTTTAAGCTCCGACGATCTTCTTTCACGTTAATTCGAGTTAAAAATACTCAAAATCAAAACGAATCATTCAACACAGTTATATGTAGCATCGCACCGAAAACAGTATCAAGCGGAAAGACTGTACTTGATATGTGGGGTACGTATCTTGGCCTTGTGCCAGCACTGGCACGGGATCACTAAGATTCCACCGTCTGCTATTGTTCACCGAATAAATAAAAACTGAGTTCCGCAGCGAGCCGTTGTACGAAAAGAAAGATAAAACACACTGTGATTTGATTTGTTGCAAGTTGTTCTTTATTGTTAATTATTGTTATAACAGCCGATTGTTATAACAGTTATACATTTGTATAATAATTTTCTTTTGGTAACACAGAATATCGTCCCAAAGCTGTTTCTTCTTTTAATTTTATGTATCTTCGGTCGGAGTGTCACATTTCTCAAAAAGAATTACCGAACATTGTGACTCTTTCGCCTTCCAATCTATTACATTAACACCAGTGAAGGAAGGTTACAGCATTTAATTTCTAGGCTTACTTATTTAGTAGATGTCAACGTTAACGCAAAACAAAAGATCTATCAAACCATGAACTTGACTTCCGCGTGCGCACTCTCCTGATGTAAAAAACTCGACTGACTCGTTACAAGCGAGAAAAAGTTCATCGCGTGGTAGCAGTGGAGCCATAGCAAAATAAACTCACTGCCACTTACCAGAAACTTTGAAAAGGGTTGCTATGCTTGCATGGGGAATTTGGTTCCGGGGAATCGCTGCCATACAGGCTGGGTTAAATTCCTCTGGAGCTTTGTATACGAGGAAATTGGTTTGGAAAGACGACCAAGTATGGGCATGAGTTGTCGGTTAGACAAAGGAATGTGGGTCTTGGTCGTTGCGATGGTGGTTTCGCGGAAATGCAACGCATCGTGCTGGTGGCTTGCCAATAAGGAGAATTGGTATTGGGTAGGATGCGAGCCGAAATGATTTTCGGGGGAACTAAATGTTGCTTGGTTACAAGCGAGAAAATACTTTAAGCAGGAAGTGAGCCGGAATGATTTTCGGGGGAAATTAGAATTGCTTTGTTGCAAGCAAGGAATATAATTTAAATAAGAAATTAATAATTTTTTTTGGAGCCGAATTGCAGTCCACTGTTTCGACTGTATTTTTGTTTCGGGCGTATAATGGTGAACCTAAGTTTCATCGACAGTTATTAATCGGAGTCAAAACTCGGATTTATTGCACCTAAACTGGTTTTGGTCTAACATGAGCAAGCGCGAGACGGCACCCAACTCGCGGACAGCCTGCTCATGCCTAAATCTTGATTTAATATGTGACAAACACGTTCTTTGAAGATTTTCATAGTATCTGCTATCCCTCTTACTTTAATTCGGCGGTCGTGTAGCACCATTTGGTGACCTTTAGCGATGTTATCGTCAGTTGTTACAGTTTTTGGAAGTCCCGAACGTTCATCGTCTGCCAAGCTCTCACGGCCACGTTCAAATTCAGCTGCCCAAAATTTCACTGTGGTAAATGATGGTGCGGAATCCCCATACACAGAGTCCAACTCATCTTTGATTTGCGTTGGCGTATTGCCTTTCAAAAACAAAAATTTAATGACAGCTCGATACTCAATTTTGTCTATTTTCACAAAAACACACATCGACTCACTCAAACGACTGTCAAATAAAAATTACGAGTCCAAAATGGCTGAAATTTTGGTGGGTAACTGTCAAAAGAAGCACAACCACATTTACTAGCGTTTATTGGCGAGTGCTGCTATCTTCACGTTGAGGTCGGAAACTTTTATGGTCACCTATGTATATCCTTGTTGTTTATACTCCTCGATAGTAGTGGTTAGTATACCCGCCTGTCACACGGGAGACCGGGGTTCGATTCGCCGTCGGGGAGCCCCCGGCGCAAGACTAATGACCTTGCCCGGAAAAAAAAAAAACAAATCATTAAGGAAAATTTAACAAGCCTCAGGACTTGCTAAATAAGGCCAAGACCGGTTCCCGGTTGTAGTGCCGATGATGATGATGATGATGAAGAAATTAACCGAAGCGGTTTTTGGAAAAATGTATGCGGAGCGGTTTGGTGTAGTTGGGGGAGATGATTAGTATTCCGTTGTAAATTTGAATATGCATTTATTACAGCTTGGGAAATGGATTCTTGGTAAGTTTGGGGATGTATGCAATTGCAGATTTGGGGACGGATGCTGTTGCATATTGGGATGTGTTCTTTGCATGTTTGCGCATGGATTACGGATTGGGTTATGGTGACGCGCTGTTAGCGGTCAAAATTGGTTGGGATTGTAGGTTGGTTCTCCGTGTGGTATAGAGAACCCCCACAGATATAGCGACTGATATCGCTTCCCCCACTTTCAACGAGAGGTAATCAGGCTTGTGTTCTATCTACGATGCACTAAGTATTAAGGTTGGCCGTAGGTTATTCGATTTTTACATGAAATTGGAAGCCAATCGCATCAAGGCCGCTGAGCGCTCCAATTCCGAGATTGCGAAAACGGCTAGACACAACCTTACACCGACGAGGCAAGAGCTGGAGGACCAGAATACGACTTTGGAATGGCAATTATACGGTGCGGAGATAGCAAAGTAAAGGTAAAAAAATTATTATGAACCAAATGATTTCGAAATGTTATAGCGTTTTTAAATTTTAAATGCGTTTTTCTAGGAGCCATGTTTTTAAAATCGGCACGCTGCAGAACTCGAAAAGTTTTCATCCGATTGAGTTGAAATTTTAACTGTAGCTTATTCATTCGATTATCTAGTGACGTAAACACGATTTTAACGATCGGTAAATAAGAAAAAATATATAAACATTTTAATACGCTATTTTTCGTTGAAAACGCAATTTGTTGTTTAAACAATCATCATTTTGCGAAAAAAAGTTCTATAACTAAGATCGTGTGTACTTCACTAGCAAAAGTCATGTAGTTTATGAACAATTTTTTTTATGCTTCCCGATGGTGGATCCAAGGGACTTCTACTGTGTGCCGCAGAGATAGTTTTTTATATGTTGTTTTAAGTTTTTGATCACCAGCCGCCATTTTGCAAATGTACGCCAATAAAATTCTTTTTACATATTCCCTAACAGCTGCTTAATTGATACATATATTATTTGTATATGATTATTTCGAAACGAGCTCATAAAAATATGAAAAAAGGCATTTTTTGGGCAACAAACAGATATAACCCGTTAATTAAATAAATTAAGTACAATTCAAACGTAGTATTAAATCATATCCAATAAAGGATCGGTAGATAAGAAAAAAATATATAAACATTTTAATTCGATATTTTTCATCGAAAACGCAAGTTTTTGTTTAAACAATTGCCATTATGCGAAAAAAATTCTATAACGAAGATCGTGTGTACTTCACTAATAAAACTCATGTATTTTATGAACAATTTTTTTAATGCTTCCAGATGGTGGATCCAAAGGACTTCTACTGTGTACCGTGCAAATACTTTTTTAAATGTTGTTTTTAGTTTATTGACCCACAGCCGCCATTTTGCAAATTTATGCCAATAAACTTTCTTTTTTCATATTCCTGAAGAGTTGCTTAATCGATACATACAGTGGTGGGAAAAATAATAGAAACAAGCTTGTTCTCCGACATTAATCGTTAGCAAAAAAAAAAGAATCAAAAATACACTAATAGATTTGGTGCACTGTAATACATAAAATAAATACTAAATTTTTAATTAAAAAAATGTGAGAAATAGTGAAAAAAAATATTGACTCCAGTTTTCCTTGGATTTGCCTGGAAAAAATAATAGAAACAAATTAGTTTTTTGTTTGTGTTTTGTGAAGAGTTACTTTACAGTAAAAGTGTTTCATATCCTTTAAATACTTAGTTGTTGCACCTTTGTTTTTAATGACTGCGTCGCATCTTCGTCCTATGGAATTAACTAGTTTGGTACAAGTCGCGGGTGATATAGAGTACCATTCATCTTTTATTTTGGACCAAAGTTCTTCCTTATTTTTGGCTTTGCAGTCTCTGATCTTGCGCTTAAAAATGTCCCATAGGTGTTCTATTGGGTTAAGATCAGGGGACTGCGATGACCTCTCCATAACATCGACTTTGTTTTGAAGAAACCATTCTTTAGCTAATTTTGAGGTGTGCTTGGGGTCATTATCCTGCATAAACTCCCATTTGATAATCATGTCCTCTTCAGAAAATGGTAGCATAACGGTGTTTAAGATTTCTACATAATCTTTAGCACACATTTTGTCCTTTATAAGAAAAATTGGACCAACACCAGATGCTGAAAAGCACCCACAAATCAATAAATTGCCGCCACCATGTTTCACTGTCTTTTTCGTATACTTTGGATCGAATTCTGAGTTCGTTGGTCATCTGACGTACATTTTTCCATCGGAACCAAACAAATTAATCTTGGGTTCATCCGACCATAAGATGTTATTCCAATTCGCACGGTGGAGGTGTTTTTTTTGGCAAAAATGAGTCTCTGCTTTATATTTTTATTGCTCAAGTATGGAACTTTTCTGGGACTTATTCCAGGAAGACCCGCTCCTATTAGTCTGTTTCTAATTGTACGACTCGTACAAGGTGCGTTTAAATGATTTTTTAATTCCGTTGAAGAAAAAAACGGCTTGTTCTTGGATAGTCGGATTAGCAGTTTGTCGAATCGTGAGGTTGTTTTTCTTTTTCTGGCTCTGGTTTCCATTTTGGGACCTGAATGAAGAGCTGTGAATATTTTTTTTCTTAGAGCACTTCATTAGCTTAGCTACTTCATCCATTGTTTTTTCCGTCATTTCTTAATTTTTTTATCAATTCACGATCGGAACTAGTGCAATGTACTTACTCCACGACCCATTTTCACAAAATTTTATTTTTGTTGTTTTTTTTTTCTTTTTTTTTTCTAACAAACACTACAACACAAGTCTAACAAATTTACGAAGATTTCAATAAAGACGAACAAGTAGTTTACTTCACAATCACGATTGAAGACTGTGGTTTGCTTCTATTATTTTTTCCAGGCAAAATATCCCTTTCGCTTGCATTTTTTACTACTAGGCAAAAACAAAAAACTGATGAGCAAATTGATGCACCATATCAAAGTACTGTTAGGAATGGTTCGGGTATAGAATTGGTGTCAAGAAAAACCAAATTGTACGCAGTTACTGATTGTTGATTGTTGCGGATTCGGCCTTGACATTCGGCGAATTCGCAATTAAATGCTACCTGTGGCACCACCTAAATGCTATATGTGGCAACACCCTAAACAATGTCAGCAATCAGCTGACATTTTAGAGTTAATTCTGTTGGTTGTCAAATGACAACCATTTTTTCTGTTATATTAATTTCCTTCTTCTTTGTTCAGCTTTCAGATAAGGGACACGTTTTTTTGTAAATACATTTTTAATCAAGCTCATCCGTTAAATAAAAACACAAGTATTAACAAGGTAAACACAACTCGTATCATTATTCCCGCTTGGATGAAGATCTTTATGGAATTGCTGCTTCACTTCTAGGTATTCTTGTTCTTTTCAACTATTTATCTTTATCAGTGATCTAGAGTAGGAAACAACGACGCTGCACACCAAAAGAACACCGTTTTCTCAACGCAACCACGCCAGGTGCCCCCACCGTGTTACAGACGTGTGTGTTCAACGCTTGTTGGACATACACACACATTGATCGTTATCTAAACCTTTGTTTCTATTATTTTTTCCACCACTGTATATTATTTGTTAATGATTATTTAAAAACGAGCTCACAAAAAAATGAGAAAAGGCTTTTTTTTGGGCTCCATACAGATATAACTCCTTAACAACCCTAACAGAGGACGAAGATGTCATATTTCATCAGGGAAAAACTTCGATCCATACAGCACGAACAATAACAGCATAGTTTCAAGAACATGGAATTAAATTTTTACGGTGGCCAGATTTAAGTCCAGGCATAAACCCCATTGAGAACGTGTCGGGGATCGTGGCGAGGGAGGTTTACGATCGGGAAAGGCCAGAAATTCAGAACGTGGAACAACTCAAAGAAAGAATTGTACAATTGAAGCATGGCATAATATACCGGACACCACTTTAAACAATCTTATTTCCAGTTTACCACGAAGATTATTATTATATTAACGGACTATCTATTATAAGAAATAACGGACAAAGCATTCCATATTAAATAAATTATTATACCAAAAATTTAAATATATATGTCTTGAGTTTATTCTTTTTCACAGGCGAAATTTGGGTTTTTCCAGAAAATTAATTACCATTCCTGAAAATAAAACAAAATAATTAAAAAAAAAAAAAACAATTAAGCCATTGAAAGATTTTCCCTGAGTTGGTGTCGGTTGACAATATTCACAAAACTTTTAAGTTTATTGCTCATTCCAAGAAAAGTGAAAATTTACGTTTGAGTCTATAATTTATCACAACAATGTATATACCAGTACAACACTGTATATACCATGCTCTTCGATAGTATAGTGGTTAGTATACCCGCCTGTCACGCGGGAGACCGGGTTCGATTCCCCGTCGGGGAGCCTCTGGCGCAAGACTAATGACCTGGCCCGGAAAAAACAAATCATTATGAAAAATTTAACGAGCCTCAGGACTTGCTAAATAAGGCCAAGACCGGTTCCCGGTTGTAGTGTCGATGATGATGATGATGTATATACCAGGTGTACCGGTCTGAAGTGAGCGTCAAGATACAAATGTATCGATGGGGAACGTTTGTTGTGAACGAGGCCATATATTTTTTTTATTTGGTTGCTATGACATCTGTCAAACATGTTTAGTATGCATCAAGTCATTGTACAAACATCATTTTTTTTTTTTAAATTCTGTTAAAAATGTCGAATTTTGTACCAGAAAATGATGATTTGCGGAATACATTAATTTTTTGTTTTCATTTGAAGAAAAGTGCTGCAGAGTCGCATCATGCGAAGCAACATGGAAAAGATGGTTTAAGCGGTTCAGAGATAATGATTTTGATGTGCGAAATGAAGAACGTGGAAGACCACCAAAAACGTTTGAAGACGCCGAATTGCAAGCAATATTGATCAAGATGACACTTTGAGTCAAAAACAAATGGCACAAATGTTAATTAATCAACAAACAATTTTTGACCGTTTAAAAGCTATGGGAAAGGTCCAAAAGTGTGGAAACTGGGTGCCACATGAATTGAATGACAGGCAGATGGAAAAGCGAAACACCACATGTGAAACGTTGCTTCTACAACACGAAAGGAAGTCAGTATTGCATCGAATTGTGACTGGTGATGAAAAATGGCACCATGAACATCTAAAACCTGGCGAAAACTGAAACGAAGATTATTATTATGTTAACGGACTATCTATTATAAGAAATAACAGACAGAGCATTCCACATCAAATAAATTATTATACAAAAAATTTTAATATATGTCTTGAGTTTATACTTTTTCACATGCGTAATTTGGGTTTCTCCAGAAAATTAATTACCATTGCTGAAAAAAAAAAACAAAAAACAATTAAGCCATTGAAGGGTTTTTGTCTGAATTGGTGTCGGTTGACAATATTTTGTCACAAAACTAGTCATAAGTTTATTACTCATTCCAAGAAAAGTGAAAATTTACGTTTGAGTCCATAATTTATCACAACACTGTATATATATTATATATATATATAAAAGAAAAGAAATGGTTATTCACTCAATGAGACAACTTCTCGATATTACATGAATACCAAACATTCCCTTCAATAGATCAATTGCGCGACTATCTGCGGTATCTGGACCTATTTTGTTGGAACCAAATGAAATTTATCCAATATAGTAGGCACAGCCTGTCTGGTAGGATGATTATTACAACTGATATAAGGGGTAAGCGCCCCTACAATTGCGACCATCGATTGAGCATTTCGGTAGTAATTTTCAATAAATTTTAAAGGTTGCTCGCTCGTGAACTTCATCATCATCATCATCATCGGCACTACAACTGGGATCCGGCCTTGTCCTTATTTAGCAAGTCCCTCCACCGTTATCCGGTCCATATCCGAGACTTGATAAATTGTCCATAATAATTCGTTTTTCTGGGCAAGGTTATTAGCCTTGCACCAAAACTCGTGAACTTGACAAAATATAAACCATGACTGATATCGACAGATCCTAAAAAAAGTTTAACCCTGCAAAATACAAAATTGTTATGTGTCTTTTGAAAGACCTTTTATTATTATGTTGCTTATTTCATACATAACAACATAAAGCAAGCCAAGAGGAACGTCAACCTATTCGAGGCAATACCCCACCTTTAGTCAGCAAAGAAACATATAAGCCAACCTGAGATTAAATTTTAATTCAGAGGTAATACTTTCTCTAAGGTTCCTAACTTTACCATCGTAGCCTAATCTGAGAAAAAATTTCACTTCAGAGGAAATACTTTCTCTAGGTTCCTAACTTTACCATCGTAACCTAATCTAAGAATAAATTTCAATTCAAAGGTAATACTAATCTCTATAGAAAATTGAACAAGCCGGCTCCCGGTTGTAGTGCCGATGATGATGACTAATCTCTAAGGTTCCTAACTTTACCATTGTAGCCTAATCTGAGATTAAATTTCAATTCAAAGGTAATACTTTCTTTAAGGTTCCTAATTTTACCATCGTATTATATGTTTCATCAATTTATTATATATAACTAATTAATACATTTGTGAAATTACATTTTCATTGTCTGTGAGTTAAGTTTTATTATACATTCATTATATATACAGGTTTATAATTTTTTATCTTGAAGATGTTATTGGACGGATATTTAATTTCAAATGTTGATTACTTTACGTACATCAATTATTTTTTTCTTCATTCGGCTTCTTTTTAGTGTTCTGTATAACATACATTATGCAAAAACTTACAACAATAATAGAGTTTTTGCACTAATTAATGAAGTTATCTGCTAGGCCCACACGTCTTATTTAGCCAAAGGTCTTTATAAATTTCATTTATATCTTCCCCATATAATGTGCTTCAATTATGAAATTAAAAGAAAAGAAAGAAGAAAGAAAAACATAAACAAAAGCAATTGAATTATTAGCACAGTTAGTATAACAAAATTAGTAGCATAAAACACTGTAATTATTGATTAACGGAATAGCAACAAAAATAATTAAGCCAACATTTATTTTCACATTGAAACTAACTGTGGTCTCCATTGGCCTGTATGTGAAAATTATTTCAAGGTATCTTTTCAGTTGCATGTTTTACCATTTCAAAGTTCAAATTGTTACGTATTGCGATTTTTATCTGCCGCAGAAAGTGTTAGCACAATACTCTTGGCATTTAAATACAGTGACAACTAATTTACGCTCAAATCGAAGATGGAATCCTGCGATGGAACGCACCTCAAAGCTGTTTTTTGTGATTGTGCTTTTTATTGAACGAATTAACGATTGGGAATTTAAGGAGGTAGTAGGTGTATACTCTTCACTTTCTAAAGTAATAACTCCTCAATTATTAAAAAAAATGAGTAAAATCATATAAAAACCCGTATGAGCACTACTAATCCACAATAGATCCCATAATACGTATATGCTATTTATAATTTTTAAAACAGCAACACTGGTTTTGCTAAGGAACATCTAACATTTTCTTTAAAGAGTGTGACAACTCTAACCATATTTTTACTTGAAATATTTTGTTGTGTGGCCACTTAATGATTTTGTTGAGTGGCTTGGAAATTCTAGGAAGAAAAATTGAATGGGAACGCTTTGGTGCAAATATTTTTTACATCTTCCGACATTGATTAATCTTGACAAGGGTGCATCGATGACTCAAATGAACTTTTGGCAATGAAGCAACTCATATGCCCACTGTTTATCGCTGGTTGTTTTGCGGATAGTTGGGATATCCAAATTCAAAAGTGTGTTGCATACGGTTTTCGTTCCGTGTAGTTTAGTCAGCATCAAGGAGTGGATGGGAACGAAGCGCTTGTTGGCCGTCAAGTCGTACTTTTCTCTTGACATCTCTGTTAGATTAGAGAAAACACAAACACCTCCAGGCTGCACCCACATCCGTCTCCGTAAATATTTAACGTCATCGGACTTCCATCCAGCAGTTGATACGTGCCCCTTTCATCCTGTTATAAAGGGTAGGATAAGGGGCAACGCCGCAAAACGTGGGCAACAATACCAAATCGACAATCCATTCCAGGAACTCGGTCATGTAGAACATAAATCTACTTGAAAGTTAAACATAATACATCTGCTAATGATCGTGTTGGAGACGAACACAAATGCCGACTAGCGAACTGAGGGTCGGGTATTTATACTCATTGTTCTCGTTATTCCGTCGATGACCATGCGAACGAGGGCACATGGACCCAAAAGAGAATACAAGCAGCGGGAGTTGGGGAGTTGCTGAGGGAATTAGATACATACCCGATTATGGGCGCATAAATTGGGACAACTTCAATGTCACATTGTTGCGGATTCGCACTGGATGCAACCAGCGAATTCGCGATTGAATACAACCATCGTCACCATTCAACAACAGTCAGCAAACAGTTGTCATGACAACGCATAAATAACTAAATTGCTAGCTGTCAACCAACTTCAATGACAATGCTTCTTCTTCGTAAAATCTTCAGACAAGCGACACGTTTGCATTTTTATAAATCAATATTAATCGAGCTCATCAGTGAAATAAAACACAATTGTTAATAAGATAAACCCAACCCGTGTCATTCCCGCTTGGATGAGGATAGTTATGGAATTGCTGCTCCACATTCCTTTTCCACCATTTACTTTTATCAATGTTTCAGAGCAGCAAGGAACATCGCTGCACGACAGAAGACATCAATTCCCCGACCACATTCCTCGGTCGGCAGAGATCAAAATACGTGTTGGCCGCTCAATTGCCAACACATACAGTATTACACATCAGGAGACACCACTGTTCCTGAAGTCATCACCCCGACCCACAACAATATCCATTGTTCGTGGAAGTTGCGTTCAACGCCTGTTCTTCGCAAACACACATTGAACGAAAAACTCCACCAATTCTCTCTTCCCACTGACAGAAACCTAACAACGGCTGAGATAAATAATGCTGCAACTCGACTTCACGAGATTTTAGTTGAAACTTCGAAGACACAAGCCCCAAAGTACAAACTTGATAGGACTTATCAGATTCCCCATGGCGACTTCACTCTTCGTCTCATCCGGGAGCGTAAACAGTTCTACAGAATCAGATATCGCCACCGCTTTACGCAAAAGGAGCCATTATTGCGATCAATTATTCACAATATTGGTACACTGATAAAACAACGAATCCAAAACAATCGTACCCAACAATTGGAAGACAAACTGAGGGATATTCAGATAGACCAGAACGTTTATAAAAATGTTGGAAAGATATGTGGCACTTCTCGTATCACTGGCCCAATCATGCACAACGGTGTTGTTGGCAATAATGACACCAATAAAGCAAATATCATCGGAGAGACCTTTGAAAACAATCACAAGATCACTCTCGAGGATAGCGACCCGGATACTACTACTATTTATTGGCCTGTAGGAACCGAAAGTTCATGACCTCACCGACTCGACTCCGCCATTGTTCCCTGTCCCATGTGCTCTCCTTCCACGTTCGACCATCCGATCCGATCTCCTTGAGCCAATAGTTGTCTTCAACTTAGCTAACAGTGCATACTTCAACACACGTAATAATAGTCACGATTTCGTCATACCAAACACCCTACAGAACCTAGTTAAATCTCGAAACGCTGGGAAGTCACCCGGTATCGGCACCATGTCGTACCACTCGTTGCGAAGGCGTTCTGCTTTATTCTTTATAAAGCTCTCCATTCTCTTCAACTGTTGCAGTTCCGCAACATGTATCACATTATTACATTCCGGAAAAACATACCACACGGAACGCCACCTATTGCTGAATAGACAAAAGCAAAATTGTCTATTCATGTGACGTTTTCCATGTTACTGTTTACGCACAGTGCTTCTTTTTACTACTGTACGGTGCTCACACAGTTTTTGATTTTTTTGTATACGGTGCTTTCAGCACCTGTTGTTTTGATAACGTTGAGAGATGAGACAGTTGGTGCTAGACAGTTTTTTTACTACTAGATAACTCTAATAGTTTTACTCAACGTGTTTTTAAATCGTTTCATGTGACATTAAAATTCGTGTAATAAACGTTAAATTGTATGTTTAAAAAATGTATTTCTTTTGTGCCCAATGCGGCGGTCATTTTTGTTGTCTCGTCGATGAAAAGTTCGAGACACAGAAACGACCCATTTGCTGTTTCCCAGTTGGCGAACCATCGGCAACATCGGAGTTGCGGTTCCCAGCTGGCGAAACATCAACCGTGCCTACAATATGAGTTACTTTCGCCAAGCTTGGAAGCATGCTATTGTTTGTCCAATAGCAAAAGTTGGAAAACCAACGTATCATCCCCCAAGCTTTCGCTCCATCTCGCTCCTCACTTGCATCAGCAAAATATATGAAAAATTCATATACGAGAAGCTAAATAACTTTATCAGTGCCAGGAATCTAATACCTGATGATCTGAGAAGAGTACACAGCACTACTACGGCTCTCAATGTATTTCAAAACCAGGTCTGCGTGCGCCTCTTTAATAAGGAACCCACTATTGCGGTGAGCCCGGGCATCGAAAAGGCTTTTGACACGACTCGATCGAAGGTCTCATTTTTAAATTATTGAATACTGGCCTCAGTAGAACGCTGTGTAGTATCAACTACCAGTTCGTTCTAAGCAGAACCTTCCGAGTTCGAGTGAATGGAAAACTTTCCCGAACTTTCAACGCCGCTGCAGGCGTACCACTTGGCTACATTCTAGGCCCCATCTTATTTAATATCTATACCTCAGATACTCCTCGCCTTATGGACGGGAGAGTAAACCAGATATGCTATGGGGATGACGTCTTAGTGTAGACGTCATCCAAAAGCCCAAAACTCGCAACAAATCGACTCAACCGTCACCTGGAGGTGTATCAATATTACAGAATATTCGAATACAAATAGCATGTTTTTTTTTACACTCACGCCCGCACAAAGGGGGATTTGGAAGTACCCTTAAATATCAGAGCACAGTGCGAGCGGGTGGAGAGGAAGTGGATAAGGAAAGGAGGTGTCGATGTATATTGGTCTTGAATGTCTGGACATCACAGCGGCCAGGAAACACATGATCAGGCAGAACATTCCACATTCGTGTGGTTCGGCTAAAGAATGACTCTCTATGTTTATTTGTGCGCCAAAGTCCACTTTCAACATGAACTGATGCGCATTCACAGATTGACGGGTATCGCGGGAAAATGTCTGAAGGGGCGGAACACATTCAGCAAGATCAGTTGAGTAACGACTGTGGTAATACCTATAGAAAAGTTGAACTCCATTTTTGGACGAATATACGCCTTGTAAATAGTGGCAAGGTACTACGATTAGACCACAGGACAGGATAACATATCTTTGGGTCACTTATACCCCAAAAATTAATTTCATCAGACGTGTGAACCACATTCTTCAAAGGGGTCTTGCTCGGTCTAAGCAACGGCACAACGTTTTGAAGTAGAGCAACAAAATTGAAACCAAAGTTAAGCTTCTTTGCTATAAGTAGCTAATCCGATCTGGAATATCGCACGCCATTCCCATATGGTCTTGTATATCTTCGGCCCAAATGGAAAGACTTCGAGTTTTCGAAAGGAAACTCTTCAGAAGATGCACCGACCACTCTAGAAGGCCTGATGATCGCTATTACCCCAACTCTCACCTATACGAAGGCGCTTCCATGATCCCTATCGACGAGTACTTGCTACAATTAGCATACAAGTACCTTGAAAGTATTAAGAACAGCGAGAACCAACTTGTACGGGAGGAGTTTTACGTTCTTGACCCTTCTCTCCTTCGACTTCTTCGGATCAGACCACCACAATTTCTTCTTCTGTACAAAACTGAAGAAAGCACCCTTTCCAACATTCCCCTCTATAATACAGGACTCCTGGGCCCATTTCATAGGGTCTACTGCTAACACACCACACACACAGGCACAGTACACGACTTTTTTTCACGAACAATGTCCAAGGATAACTTTATGGAAATCCTTAGATTTATACGTTTCGACAAAAGGAATGAACGAAGTGAACGTCTGAAAACAGACAAATTCGCATTGATTTCCACTATATGGAATACATTTATTGAATATAGCCAGAATTGTTACAAACCAAACGCAAACATTACAGTCGATGAACCATTATTCCCAACATAGGCGAGGTGCCGATTTCTTCAGTACATGCCAAATAAACCAGATAAATTTGGCATACAATTCTGGTTAGCGTCGGAAGTAAAAAGTAACTACCTCATAAATGGTTTCCCATATTTAGGTAAAGATGAAATGCGAACGACAAAAATATCTTTGGGTGAACACGTAGTGCTCAAACTTACTGACACATATTTCGGTTGTGGACGAAACATAACCACAGATAATTTTTTTACTAGTCTTTCATTTGCGAGAAAATTCCTTGCAAAAAAAAAAAAAACTACTCTGGTTGGGACTATACGTGGGAGCAAAAAAGAATTCCCAAAAATTGCAAAAACTAAAAAAGATAACATGATTCGGTTTTCAACAAAACTTTATAAAACAGAAAACTGCGTTCTCACAGTTTACAAAAGCAAACCAAAAAAAAAGTATCATTACCAAGTTCAAAGCACAAATCGGCAAAAATTAAAAACAATGATAAACGTATCCCAGAAACAGTTACATTTTACAATAATACCAAGTATGGAGTGGATGTTGTCGATCAAATGGCACGAAAATGTAGTGTGAAGGCCGGATCTCGTAGATGGCCTCTTCAAGTATTTTATAACATCTTGGATTTAGCAGCCATCAATGCATGGATTTTGTATAAAGAGGTTGTGGCGGTTCTTCGAGCCACACAAATTACCTAGAAAGATCCATTGCATATCCCTAACGCAACATTGAATTCGAGGGTAAAAACCAATCGAACTAAACGTTCAAAATTTCCTAATATTGAATTCAATTCATCCATGCAATTCAAATCCATTTACGTAATTTCACCCAATCAATGCAATTCCCTAAAATCAAGCATCATGATTCATATCTTCTCATGTACACTATAAGCAATTAGCACCTCTAATTCCTTGCAAGATCCCAAAACCAAAAATTGCACGTGTACAAACAAAGGCATAGCAAGTCGACGCCGACACACAATTCTTGCAATCATAAGCATCCAACGCATATTTTCTCATGCCAGATGTTTTATGACTTGGAAATGCAATCTAGAAACCGACACTCAATTTCCACGGTTCCTTTGCTACCCATCTGAAGCGCACGAAAACTCTTGTTGTCTTAAGCCAGATGGGTAACGCAAACAAACCCCATGAAAGGATCGAGTAATAAGCGGCGGTACACCTGAACCTTCGAAAGAAAATCAGATAAGAAGATGGGAATGGAAATTGAGATGGGAATTTTCTTTTACAGATAAGAGGATGAGAAGGAAAATTATGATGGGAAATTTCTTCGACAGATGAAGGGATGAGAATTAGAAAAGGAAAATTAGTCGAAATCGAGAGTCCAATAGTGAACCCCACGAGGAGGTCGGTCCGCGCTACACAGCTCACTAAATTGTCGAACCTTACGCGCATATCCGCAGGTGTAGTTCCGCGATTAATCGAATCCTCGAAGATACGAATATATCCGCTAGTGTAGTTACACGACTCATTGAATGATTGCACGATACGGTGGTAAAGGACAAAGAATAGCAGAACCGTATCCTAGTTTGTGTATCTAGACGTTAAGTTATTTGTACTGTAATAAAAAATAAAAATAAAATAATTGTGCAACTAAAAAAACGAAACATTCAAACAATAAAATAAAAACCACATGCTAAGAACAAGTATCCCAGTGTTTTATTGGTGCCGTTTTCGCTCCGTGTGTCGCTTTGCTTTTATGGGCAGTGTTCGGCGGAACACCTACGAATAAAAGCTAAAATCCACCAAAAGGTCACTGGAGAAAATATATCTAGAAAAAATTTTATTTTTCAATTGGCTGAAGAACTGGCAAATGACCACAAAGATATGCTACTAGTTCAAGTTCATCGTCCGTTAATTCCAATATACGGAAGCCTTGCCAAATAGGATTTTGTAAAAAAAAAAAAAAATAGGTCTAATAATATTTGTGATAAGTGTAATAAGTATGTGTATGTGGAAAATGTACACTCAAAATGAATATTATATGTAAGAAATGTAAGAAATGAATAAGAATACATTGTTTTTGTAAAGAATGAACAAAAATACATTCTTTTAATATAAAATTAACTAGTTTCATTACAACAAACGTAATTTTAATATATACGTCAAAATGACGGGTTTCAGTAAAAAAAGGTATACATTTAAATGTCAGTAAATTTAGTGTTAAAAAGAAAATTACTTTGGAATTTAAAAAAAGGATGTTAGATATTAGTGCAAAAAAATGAAGGTTTGTATATATAAGACAAGTATGATATTTAAGGCAAGAAACATATGCTGCGGAGCTTAAGGCACACGCTTTAAATACTTTCTTTAAAATAAACGCTTTGCGTCAAAATGGCTATCACTAAACTCTTGAATACTAATAAGAAGCGTAATGAAAATGCTGAATTAAGGGGAGGTTCTGATCATGATTTTTTTTTTCAATGTTTTTGTAGTAAATTCCCAAAACCGTTTGTTTGAATATAATTTTTTTAGTTATGGAACAAAAATGAGACCTTTTTAGCCGCATATTGAAATCGGGCGATAGTTCGAGCGGAGCGTATCTTGCAACAATAGTTTTGATTTGCGCGTCCACATACTCATACTACGGGCTCTTCGATAATATAGTGGTTAGTATACCCGCCTGGCACCCGGGATACCGGGGTTCGATTCCCCGTCGGGGAGTCTCTGGAGCGAGACTAATGACCTTGTCCAGAAAAAATAAATCATTATGGAAAATTTAAGAAGCCTCAGGACTTGCTAAATAAGGCCAAGACCGGTTCCCGGTTGTAGTGCCGATGATGATGATGATACTCATACTACGGTAAGTAGAGTTTCCAAAAGCACCACCCGATGACTCGAGCCCGAAAATAAACAAATTTCACGAAGTAAATCGCAGAATGATGTTTGGAATACGCATGTTAGGCGTAGGATTACAAAATCTGAACTTGTTGTGTGCTTTGCTGGATATTACGGTATCTTTCAACAATAACATTTACTACATCTTTGTGGAGCATTTACACACTGCGTCTTACGAAGTTTTCCAGCACTTTCAAAGGGAAGCAGTAAAAGAAGAAATCGAAGAAAACGTCGAAGTTGGCAAAGAAAATCTTCATGTAACAGTCAGGTGGTGGCTTATGGGAAAAAGAAGACTTTCGCCGTTGTTTTGGTTTTGCCACGCAGATCGGAAAAAATACAAATAAGGTTCGTGATGTTTGCGTGAAATCTTCTTTCTGTCAAGCTTGTGCCATTCAAAAAGGCAAAGAAGAAACTGTCGAATTTAGTTTATGGAAAGGAAGCCATGAAGAAACATGCAAAGCGTCATGGCAGTTTCGGAGAAATAGAAACAGTCACAGAATATGTGACAAAATATTGTCAATCGGCACTAACGCAGGGAAAACCCTTTAATGGCTTAATTCCTTTTTTAACAGGAATGGGAATTAATTTTCTGAAAAAAAACCCAAATCACAAATCGCCTATGAAGAAGTATAAGCTCGGGCCTTTTTTCCGATCTCGGGCTTAGTTGTAACGCATATCTTGGTATAACAAAAGTTTAAAAATGAAATTCTAAGCACGGTCAGTAGCCTGATGTGTTACGCATTGGTTCAATTTTTGGTGATTCTAACTGTCATAGCATCAGTTCGAATCACACGTTCTTCACTATCATCCCAAACGCTATAATTGGTGACTCACCGACGTGATCTGTACACACAGCACACACTTTCCCATAGTAAATAGAACTTCACGACACGATCACGACTTCCGCATAGAGCACTGGCACACTCGCCTGCTCCGACGTTCTCTCGTTCGCTCCGTCGTTCGCACACGGAGCTGATCGTAACAAAGTTACTGAGGAGGGAGTAGTGTGGCGTTTCTAACAGATACACACACAATACACAAGCAAATAGTGAGCAACACCGAACGAAAATCGAATAAGAAAATGCATCAGAGCCGTATACCATAGCGATAACATAACAATTCCACATCAGTTGAGTGTACTTGAGTTTAGAAATCTAATTCTAAACACGGCCAGTAGCCTGATGTGTTACGCATTGGTTCAATTTTTGGTGATTCTAACTGTCATAGCATCAGCTCGAATCACAGGTTCTTTACTATCATCCCAAACGCTATAATTGGTGACTCAAGGACGTGATCTGTACACACAGCACACACTTTCCCATAGTAAACAGAACTTCACGACTTCCGCATAGAGCACTGGCACACTCGCCTGTTCCGACGTTCTCTCGTTCGCTCCGCTGTTCGCACACGAAGCTGGTCGTAACAAAGTTACTGAGGAGGGAGTAGTGTGGCGTTTCTAACAGATACACCCGGCCAGTAGCCTGATGTGTTACGCATTGGTTCAATTTTTGGTGATTCTAAGTGTCAAAGCGTCAGTATCATCCCAAACCCTATATCTCCAAAACAAAGTACTGGAAAACTGGAGCTTATGAGCAGTAAAACCGATAAGCCACCAGTGAGAGAAGTGTCACCGGGAAAGAGAAACGAAAAGTCAGGGGAGAAATGAAGTAACGGTTGTCATTAGCGGACGGATAAAGTTTAAATAGCAAATTGATTTCACGGCTCTTATTTCATAAGAATAATTAATCCAGCGAACCCTAAGCTCGCTACAATGTTGTTGTCAATTATCTGGGTTTTCATTATTGAATAAAGAGCTGGTAAATGTTTTAAAAAATTGGACACAGAGCACAGATGTAACATCTCAAATCACGGGTATGCGATGAGAAACTGTAGCCGGTAGGCACAGGTGGCCAATACCACCACAGTTATACAACACAGCACACAGGCCAATACCGCCTCAAAATGGGACATTTTTAATCCATAACAACCGCAACGGATATTATTTCGCTCCCATTACAAAAGCCGAGGTCATTGTATTACCAATTAGAAATTAGCTAACTGATAGAGCAACTACACACAACACCACCACACGCGATCTGGCATAAACCTATTATCGAAATCACACGCCTTTGGGCCTCTTACTATTTATTTGGGATTCCAAGTCACCTGTGGCTCAAACCGATAGCTATACACGAGTATTTCAGGCAGGCAAAATTCGATAAATGCCGATTTCGGGGGCAGAACCACACAATCGTTTGGTTGTTAACTGTATATGTTACAATAAGCTGTACACAACGTAAGAGAGACTGATAGATTTTGTGACAGGTATGGATGTCGACTTGTATTTGAGATCGCTGTCGAAAACTAATAAAACGTTTTGAAAATATTGTGACGCATATGACAATCAGAACTAGAATATTCTAGAAAGTCCAAAACAAAGTACTCGAATTTTCTAGAAAGTACTGGAAAACTAGTCTATGAGCAGTAGAAAATTCGAGGCTATGGAACGGGCGGATACGAAACACCGAATCAGAATGAGGAAACGGTATAAATACGTCACACGCAGATCAGAGAGTAAGAAGTAAGCAGTCAAAGGCGCGATAAGTCAAGAAATCGTTAAGTGTACGGTAAGAGTAACGGTTATTATTAACGGACTAATAAAGTGTTACATTAATTCAAAATCGATTTAACGGCTCTTATTTATTAAAAATAATTAATCCAGCTAACCCTAAGCTCGCAACAATATCTTTAAACGCACATTTCCAATAATGAGATTTGTTCCGCACTTCACAATACTTATTTACTAAGCGAAACATATAATCAAGTCTTTAAGTGCAATTTATCTTGAAGAGCAAGAGTACACAAGTGGACGGAATAGTTTGATGAGTACAATTAACACGGGTTCCAGACAACAACATGAATACTCAAGTGGCATTTTATACGAGGGCACTTTGATAAGTGGCTTTTTGAATTACCCGCGCAGTAACTTTAAATGCAACGTCAACTGCCATCTATAGATAGACTACTGTCAAAGTTGGAGCAAGGTGAGTCATTTAGTTTGTGTTTGACAGCCATTGAAAGCAGATAACCTCGTGAATTTTAACGAAAATGGAAAAGTGAATTTCGTATACTGATTAAGCATAATCAAGTAAAATCCAGAAATTGGGCGACGAACTGCTATCCCAACTAGGACATTCTCCAGATTTAGCCCCCGGCAACTATTTTCTGTTTTCAAACGTGAAGAAATGACTGGGCCATAGGAGATTTGGGTCGCATGAAGAGATCATCATAGAAACTAGCGCCTATTTTGAGGGCCTTGAGAAAACCTATTATTTGGATGGAATAAGAGAAATGAAAAAATCCCGGACTAAATGTATCGAGCTAAAAGGAGACCACGTTGAGAACTAAAATGCTTATATGCCGTAAAAAAATATATTTTATTCAACAAGTCACTGACTTATCAAACTGCCCTCGTATATAAACAAAATTGTAGTAATGAATAAAACAAAAACAAAAGATACTTGAAATATGTTTTTCTAATTCTCCTTAATTACCACTTCATTGTCAGTTAACTGAAGGCGTTGAAATTATTTATTCTTAAATATTTTGTTATTCTTCTTTTATACACTTTTATTATTTTGAATCACTTCCTTATCATTAAATCCATCTTTGTTTCAATTACTTTTTCAGTCACGGGAATTCTTCGTTAAATAAAAGTAAGTTCACTTATAAATTTAATATACATACAAATAGTTGTCCTTATTTCTGTACACAGATAAGAAATGTAAGAAAAAAAACATAAGTAACGCGCACCAAACCAATCCAGAGACCAAGGTCAGTTAAAGCAAAAGATTAACATGAAGAAAATGAGCTACAAACGAATGTTAATAATGTAAAATATAGAATTAAAAACAAACCAAAAACTGTAGGAAAATAGTTTTCCCTTTTTTTCGAATAAGTAAAATTAGTAATTTGAAAATAAACACATAAACCAATGAATTGTTCGCCTCATCACCATCTTATTGCATAAAACTTATTTTTAATGTTAATCATACACATTTTATTTTTTATTGATTTCATTGTTAATCAAATTCATTTCTATTTAAATGAATCGAAAAAAACAGTTAAAACTTTACCTTCTTTGCAAAATAGATGAAAAACTATTTTAACAGATACGATTGTGCAAAATTTTTGCGAAAATACTCGGTTTGAAAAGCAGCAGAGATCTTTGAAAAACCTGTTCATTTTTCAACATCCCTAATAAAATAAATTTAAACAAAATTAAACAAAACAAAAAGAAACTAATATAAACTTAAACACAAATTCAATGAAGAAACAAAACAAAATAAACAAAATCAATTCTAACACATATTTAGGGTTAGAAAAAAAAAAAAAAAGAAGAAACAACCAAAGAAAAAATCTATAGGTACAACAACTGCTTACCTGAACCCGGAGCGGTAATGTTTGAGTGCACCATATCGGCCGCAGATAAGTCACAACTACCTAAGTGATTAGGCACTTCACTTTTGATATGCAGTGTGCCATCTGGAATCGAAGAGATTTGATCAGCTGTTGCCGCTGGTGGTACTATAACCGGTAATGGTGACAGTGTCGTTGTACCACCTCCGATTGCCTTATACACGATTGTGTTTAAACCATTGTGGTGACTAGAATTATTGAATACAGCTGCCGCAGATGTTAGAGATCCCGATGTTGTTGGGGACAAATGAGATGTATTAAAGTTTACACATAAATTTGAAGGGGAAGTTGATATTGGTGCTGTTAGTGTTGTCGATTGGGCAATTTGTTGATTAAATGGTGAATTGATGGTTCGATTTAAATGTTCTTCCGAAGGACTTTTCTTAATCATTGGAATTTTTCCTTCGAATTTAATTGGATGGTCCACAAATTGCAGAGATGGCGTAAGATTCTTCATTAAATGTTCGTTCAGTTTACGTAATACTTCACTATCAGTGGATTTTGGTGTTGTAGAAGGGGATGATGGTACGGATGAGGTGGATGAATCTAGACAAGGAAATAGTTATAGAATTATGCGTTTTTAACATAATTCACATAGACATTAACGCACCACTACTGTCCTTCTTTTTTCGTGTTGGTGTTTTACGGGGCGTTTTTTGTTTAATATTCGTAGATTTATCTGATTTTTCCGATGATAAACGTTCCCGCTTAATTTTCATTGCACCATCAGCCGGTGATTCTTTGCCTTTAGGACTGCGACCTTTACTGCGAGAATTTGACCGTCGTTTTGTTTCATACCAATCATCATCATATTCTGCATCAGATTTACGTTTTTGTCTACGTTTCTTCTGAGCTTCGTCTTCATCATCATATTCTAAAATAAAAAGTATAAATATTGTGATATGATACAACAAGAAAGATTGATAATTTCTCATTAATAATTGTGAATTCAAGGAGAATAAGAGTATGATTTCAAGTTTATAGAACTGCTTCAAGTTGTTGGAAACGTTCGTTATTAGTTGCGAACAAATGTGCATTAGGAATGCCTTCTTGATAAAAAGGAAGCATTTCACTGTCTAATCGACAGTGAAATCGATCACATATTGTGTTTATAAACATTTAATCCGGTCTATGTTCACATGTCCATGAAAATTTGAATAAAGGTCTACGAAATTATCGATCAATTTCCATGTCAATTGAAATCGTGACGTGGATTACGGTACTTAAATCGATGAAATTATAAAACCGAGGATGTGTTCAACCACCGACGCACCAACGTTGCTGATGTCTGCTCGAAATAAACAATAAAAACAAAATAAATAATTAAAAAAACAAAATAAGTGTTAAAAAAAATAAAAAGCAAAAGGAAACAAATATATGCATAAAATACCACAAATACGGGTAAATATGAAAACACAAAATGAACAAGCAACAAAAATAATAATAAAAATATATAAACATTAAGCAAGTGGAAAAATGAATAGAGCAAAAAAGTTACATAAAGAACATTTATTTATATATAATAATGTAAACAAAAAAAAATTAAGTAGGACCAGTAATAAATTAATGTCCTTTTCTAATATCAAACATTTTCATCTATAAAAGTTGAAATAAACAAATAAATGAATAATAAATAAAACATAGAAATAAAAAAATACTTACATAAAATTAACTCGCAGTTTTGTTTTCAGTATTGTGGGAGAAATCACTGCTTTGAAAACATAAAAGGGGGAGTTGTTGTGCCTATAAATGCAATAGTCTACCCCTCGTCAAGTTTCTTCTTTCCCACCATCCCTCCAACCGAGTAGTTAGAGAACACCCGAACTAACACTGTCCACACAATCCTTGGATACCCCCCTTTTTTCTTTTCTTTTCAGATATCTCGAGACCGAGCCCAACATCCTCACGGATGTGGATGATTCTGGTTATCGCAAGATGACCAGAAGCCAGAGACAAGATGAAGGACACATCTGTCCTTGTCTCGCTAAAATCGGCCCTCTCGCCAACCCATTATTATTATTTTTTTTTTTCGTCGTTTAAAAAGATTGACGACATATGTAATGTATTAAATGTAACAGTACGAAAAGACAATAGTGGTATAAACATTTACGAGGATCTGTGATTTTGAACACTTTCGTATCAAAAAAAGAAGTTATGTATTAACTGTCGTTTTTCTTACACTACATGCGCACAAAAGGGGGTTTTGAAGTACCCTTAAATGTTAGAGCACAGTGCGGGCGGAAGAAGAGATAATGGCTAAGGAAAGGAGGTATTGCGTTTGCTACGATAATGAAGAACGTGTGATTCGAACCGACGCTATGACAGTTAGAATCACAAAAAAAATTGATGTTAGAAACGCCACCCTACTCCCTCCTCAGTAACTTTGTTATGATCAGCTTCGTGTGCGAACGACGCAGCGAGGAACGAGCGAGCGAGAGTGGCCGTCGGAGCAGGCGAGTGTGCCGGTACTCTATGTGGAAATCGTGATCGAGTAGTATAAAGTTCTGTTTACTAATGGGAGATTGTGTGTTGTGTGTATACAGATCACGTCGGGTTGTTGCGTTAAGCAAGGATAGTGAAGACGGTGATTTGAACATACGGCGAAACGGATGAAAAGCGCAGCATTAAAGAATCAGGCTACTTGCCGCGTGTACGAATTCGATTTCTAAACTCAAGTACACTCAACTGATGTGAAATTGTTATGTTATCGCTATGGTATACGGCTCTGATACATTTTCTCATTCGATTTTCGTTCGGTGTTCTTGACTATTTGCTTGTGTATTGTGTGTGTATCTGTTAGAAACGCCACACTACTCCCTCCTTAGTAACTTTGTTACGATCAACTTCGTGTGCGAACTACGGAGCTAGGAACGAGCGAGCGAGAGTGGCCGTCGGAGCAGGCGAGTGTGCCGGTGCTCTATGCGGAAATCGTGATCGAGTAGTATAAAGTTCTGTTCACTAATGGGAGATTGTGTGTTGTGTGTTTACAGATTACGTCGGGTTGTTGCGTTAAGCAAGGATAGTGAAGATAGTGATTTGAACATACGGTGAAACGGGTGAAAAGCGAAGCATTAAAGCATCGGGCTACTAGCCGCGTGTACAAATTAGATTTCTAAACTCAAGTACACTCAACTGATGTGGAATTGTTATGTTATCGCTATGGTATACGGCTCTGATGCATTTTCTTATTCGATTTTCGTTCGGTGTTGCTCACTATTTGCTTGTGTATTGTGTGTGTGTATCTGTTAGAAACGCCACAGAGGTATCGATGAACATTGGTCTTAAATAGTTGAACATTGAAATGGCGATGCTGTGGTCTGACTTACGAATGACTCTCTATGCTTATTTGTGCGACTTTCAACGTGAACTAATACGCATATTGATCAATTTCATAATTCCATGTACGTAGAACTTCCGATCTTTATCGACAAAAAACTGAATCAAGTGAGATTTCACAGCGTTATCACCATTGAAGTTTTACCATTCGAAGAGTTTTGCAAAGATCGCAATAACTGGTAATTGGATGGAGCAAGGTCAGGACTATATGGTGGATACAACATCAATTCCCAACCAAGCTCCAATAATTTTTGGTGAGTAACCAATGATGTATGTGGCCTAGCGTTGTCCTGATGAAAAATGACACCTTTTCGACGGAGCAACTTTGGCCGTTTTTCGTTGTTCGCTGTATTTAATCTTCCTATTGTTGACAGTACACATCCGAATTGATCGTTTGATTCCTTGGAAGCATCTCCAAATGCACCACACTTTTCCAATCCCACCAAAATGAGAGCAAGTTCTTCTTTTCGGGGATATTAGCTTTCGAGGTGGATTGTGCTGGTTCATCAAAACTGGGTGGGAGCGAACATACAGGGCAAAGTCTCTGCTTTCAACCCGGCGAAAACCAGGACTATCCTTGTCCCTGTTCAACCCAAGTTGGCATGCAGTCTCCACGTGACACCCCTGGATAGCCAGTTTGTCACCCACCAAGTAGTGAACCAATGTACGCAACGACATCCTCAGAAAGGTAGGTGCAAGGCTAGTAACCTTGCCCGGAAAAACAAAGTATTATAAAAAAATTTAACAAGCCTCGGATATGGACCGGATGCATGACGACCACGGAAACGAAAATGGCTAAACGATATGAGAATTTTCTCATGGAATGTCCGCTCACTATACAGAGCTGGAGCTGCACAGCAGCTAGCAGAAGCCCTGTCCGAATATAAGGCTGACATAACAGCATTACAAGAAATAAGATGGACGGGGAGTGGTGTTATTCAAAGAAACGAGTATGACATTTATTACGGCTGTCATGCAAAACACCATTTGCGCGGAGTAGCGTTTCTAGTCAGCCAAAAACTGAAGCCTGCCATCATCGGCTCTAATGCAATAAACGAAAGCCTATGCACTCTTCGCGTGCGAGGCAAGTTTAAGAATATAAGCCTCATAATCGTTCATCGACCTACAGAGGAGTCCCCTGACGACGAAAACGAAGAATACTAAGAGAACGTCGAACGGGCCCTCAATGCCTGTCCAAGATACGATGTGAAAATCGTTCTTGGTGATTTGAATGCCAAAATAGATCGGGAGCCGGTTTTCAGGCACTACGCAGGTTCCCATAATTTACATGAGAACACTAATGACTATGGGACTACGTGTCATCGAACTGGCAGCATCAAAGATCTTGGTCTTTGCGAGTACCAGGTTTCCGCGTAAATATATCCACAAAGCCACCTGAGTATCATCTGATAGACCCACTCGCAACCAAATTGACCACGTGTTGATAGATCGCCGCCATTCCTCGAGCCTGATGATGGTACGAACGTACCGAAGTGCCAACGTCGACTCGGATCACTATCTTGTTAGTACAGTTTTCCGAGCTCGGATTGCCTTACGGAGACGTATCGCATCCGCGGATCAAGTTCGGACCAACACGGCTACCTTACGCAATGAGAATACCAGTAACACATTTGGTCATGCGTTAAGACTCGCCCTCGGAGAGGTCGACAGAGGGAGAGTAAGTTCTGGGGCCAGATGCCGGGCGTAGAAGAGAAATGGACACGCCTTAAGAATACTGTCATTAGTACTACCAAGTCCATGTTAGGCAGTAGTCGTAGAGATCGGAGCGACTGGTTTGATGATGAGTGCAAACTAGCAACTGAACGTAAGAACGCTGCATACCGGGCAATGCAGTAGTCTCATATGACGCGGGTACGCGAGGAGAAATACAAGGAGTTCAGAAGATCTGAAAAAAGACTTCACAGACAAAAGAGAAGTGCCTGGGAAAAAACCTTGTCTGTGAAATAGAGAAAAGTAGAGAGAAATCTACCAAATAATGCGCAATATGACGCGGTACACATTATGCTTCACTTACTGCAAAGATAAGGAGGGTAATCTGATCACCAATCCTGAAGGAATTCTGGGGCGAGGGGAAGTGCACTTCAATGAAATGCTAAATGGTCAATTCACAGAAGAATTGGAGGCTCCACCAATGCAAGATCAAGTCCAAACGCTGCCGCCACAAAGCATTGAGGGCACATTAAAAGCCATAAGATAGCTCAAATGAAATAAAGCCCCCGGATCTGATGGCATACCAACTGAGCTGATCAAACAAGGAGGGCCAGCGTTACATCACGCAATTCATGAGATCGTGGTGCACGTATGGGAGCACGAGGAGATGCCGGAAGATTGTCATCGTGGTATAATTTGCCCCATACATAAAAAGGGAGATATCACAGCGTGCATCAACTATGGGAATTTAATATTGCTGAGTACCACCCATAAGATACTCTCGACTATCCTACAAAACCGAATAGCCCCATACGCTAAAGTCATCATTGGTCAATATCAGTGCGGTTTTATCCCAGGCAAATCAGCGATTGATCAGATATTCACCCTTAGGTGTCTGAAATTTAAGATTCCATTATATCATCTATTTATTATAGACTTTAAGGCCGCCTACGACAGCGTAACCAGGGCAGAACTATATAATGCCATGAGAGAGATCGGCATTCCAAACAAATTGATACGACTTGGTAGGTTGACCAACTAGTCAAGTAAAAATAGCGGGATTGCTGTCCAAACCAATAAACATCTTTAATAGACTCCAACAATAATCAGGTCGCGAAGATTAAGATGGACCGGACATGTGGCGCGAATGGGCAACGATAGGACCATGCCTAGAATTCTTGACGGTAGACCAACGAGAGAGACACCGATAGGACGACCGCGACGGAGATGGGAGGACAATGTTAGGTTTGACCTTGAGGAGATCGGATCGGCTGGTCAACCGTGGAAGGAGAGTGTATAGGACAGGACACGAGGGCTGAGTCGAGTCGATGAGGACATAGACTACCGGGTGCCTACAGGCCGATAAATAGTAGTATAGTAATAGTAATGGACTCCGACAAGGGAACGGTCTGGCCTGCCTCCTCTTCAACCTGGCGATGGCGAAAGCAATCCGCAATCCACAAAACTGGAATTAGAAATAGAAGGACTATTGTCACCAAGTCCAGTCAGAAACTTCCCTACGCAGATGACATCGACATCATCGGTAGATCCGATTCGGCTATACAGGACTCCTTCACCCAGATTGAACAGGCGGCACAAAAACTGGGACTGCACATTAATGAGGGGAAAACTAAATACATGGTGGCAACTTCTGCGAAGAGAAGCCCAATGTTGGTCAAACTATCAGGGTAGTGGAGCACGAATTTGAAGTAGTGCAATCCTTTCACTACCTTGGGTCAATAGTATCAGCCGATAATAATATGGAAGAAGAAATACGCGAACGGCTGATCAAATCCAACAAAGCCTACTATGGTCTATCAATGCTCTTTAAATTCCGAAATTTATCCAGAACATCCAGGCTACTACTGTACAAGACCATGGTCTTACCAGTACTCATGTATGGATCTGAGACCTGGGTGCTCAATAAAAGGCACTCTGAACTCTTAGCCGCGTTCGAGAGGAAGGTCTTGAGAATTGTTGGCCCCGTATGTGAGGGAGGACGACTCGGGAGACGCTACAACCATGAGTTGTACGTGATCTACCTTGAAGCTAACGTTATAAAAAAAATCAAGCGCGGTAGACTCCGGTTGGCGGGACACCTAGCTGGAATGACCGAAGAGGAGCCTGCCCGGAAAGTCCTTTGCGGTGGGATGTATAGAAGGAGACAGCGTGGCAGACCTTGTCTGCGATGGAGGGATGGCGTATACCAGGACGCCCACAGCCTGGGAGTTCCAAACTGGATGACATCGGCTCGAAATCGGGACCGGTGGAGAGTCTTACTAAATAAGGCCAATATCGGATTCCGGTTGTTGTGCCCATGATGATGATGGATATGAAGTATTGATTTTAACAATTTGTTTCCGAAAAGAAGTTTTTTTTTCTTTTTGTCCTCAAATTTTTTTGTTAATTGAGGTCCATGCAAAGAAGAATTTCATATTTTAATGGAAAAAATTTTGTTCGTTGATTTCAGATAACAAGGACCTGGGCGTTGCACAAAGCAAATCCTAGGAGTCAAGTTTGTTCAGCTGTAGCGTCGCCATTTTGTTATTGTTTTATTCATAAAAAAATTGGTTTCGTACACATTTTAACGCCTATTCTACTTCAGAAATTGCAATAAATGCTTTCAGTTTTTTGTAAAAAATTATTGAAAAACACGACGTTTATAGGGACTTCCCCCTTAACACGCCACACAACAATAAAAAGTCACACAAAACATTAGCTAAAAATTACTAAGCAAAAAAAAAACCATAAGATTTTCAAATGCAAATTATCACAAATGTCATCCTTCTACGACAAAAACGAGTTGTCCGATGTACTAAACAATCATCATATCCCAATCGTTGAAAACTGGACGATGTCGGTAATAATTGATTAACTTAATCGTTTGCTGCATTTATGTGTTACTGGCCCCCACCTTTACTTTACTACGACTCTTGCGTGTTTAGGCGTAATTATACTGGATTATCACAAAAAGCGGTTGTTAAAAGGTAATCATCATACTACCCAAGTCCCTGTGTATCTCTGTGAAAAACAAAATCGATCGTCAATCTTGGAGCCTCTCATTTGTCCTTTGATCATTTCTCAGATACAGCAGCAATTTACATGTAAGATTTTCAGAAAAAGGGCGACCAATAATAACTGCAGATGCCCATTCAACAATTGTTCGACTTTCAACGTTTCTTCCATGAGATCGATCGTGTAGATGGAAAATAAACTATACAAACATAAACACCGGTTTGTTGCGGTCCGTCTTCTAAGTAAATATGTGGCGTTTCTAACAGATACACACACAATACACAAGCAAATAGTGAAGAACACTGAACGAAAATCGAATAAGAAAATGCATCAAGCCATATACCATAGCGATAACATAACAATGTTATTTCTTGTTCCTACGGTAGAATGAAAGTTAATGTTATGAGTCGATGGGAAAAGGGAGACGATTGGTCACCTCTTTTCGGAATTGGCTGTAACAGGTCTTTCAACAAATCCATGATTGACTGGCAACCCTAATCCCACAAACATACGATTTTTAATAAGTATTTACTAATTTTCAAGTAATACATGTCAAACACTGGTCATTAATTAACGACTTTTTTTACCCTAACGCCTACACATAAGGGGATTTTGAAGTACCCTTACTTGTTAGAGCAAGTAAACCAAAAAACTTACGAACATTCACACAGAACTTTAAAACGATCGCCAAAGATCAATAATACCGACGTTATTCGCGACCACGGATATACTGTCCAACAATACGACCTGTCCTTACTCATGGTCGTATTGTTTTATGAACAGATTTCGGTAATAACGAAACCACGAAACATATTCTTCCCGTTCTCGGAGTTCAGTTTCCGTCGAAGTACACATGCCCCATCGTTGTCAGATGTATATGTGGAGGTTCTTTAAGGCTCGCCCGAAGAACCGCCCATCGTCCTAACCCAACTTCCCTTCCCCAACCGTGCTATACTGTACCCACCAAAGCCTCTTACCTGGACATGAGCATTTCAAAGCTCTTCATCGATCAGTTCATACCTGAAACATAAGCCCACGGCAAGATTACCATCTTGCCATGGCATCAATTAAACCATCTCGGTTCATCTGTCATGAACCTATCGGTTCCTATGGGCGGCCACATGCCCATCACATGACGTCTCAGAATAAACCCGTCCTAAATCCGCCCTCTCCCTCCAATAATCCTCTCTACGCCGCAATCCTACCTCTCTTCTCCTACCCTCAAAATAGTTCCCCCACCCACAATTTCAACCTCTCCCCCCAGCTCACCAACCCCGCCCCCTACCAGTACGTAGACATGCCCTACACTGTCACTGTTGTGGCGTTTCTCTAGAACGCCACCAACCATCTTCCTCATTATTTAGAAAAAAGCCCTCATATAGGGCATACTTAAAGCTCAAAAACAAGTATTAAGGCGATTCCAACGTGATCGCCATTACTTACCTTGAAGGTGAGCCTACCGGATCTTACATTCACAGCAATTGTGTTCGGACATTTCCACCCTTACGAGTTTTTCCCTACAAGACGCATTCATTGCATCTTCGAAAACTTCTTGAAAGAAAAATCTCATCATATGGCGTCATCAATACCACCCCAAAGGCATAATAGTATCAAGAGCATCATTTTCGTAAAAGAGATATGGTCACAGCAATGGGCAACCAATGCAGCTTGAAATGTATACGGACGCGCTTACCTCTTGGTCAATTCCGTCGCACATGTGCAAAGAATATTCTTTCTGTACTTGGTTATTCCAAACATCCCGGTCGCCTAACCGAGAGACGGACTCTTATGAAACACACCAGGCGACACCGTGAATTATCAAATAAGCATATACGATCATCGGAAATGCTGTACGCATTAATTAACATCATTAACTACGTCTCTCTACCAAAGTTAAATCACTTATCTACAAACAAATAATCAGACCCACTCCCACATATGCATGCCCGATATGGTACCATATCACACCCGTCCAAATGGAGAAGCTACGCATCTTGCATCATGCTTCAGACTGATCACTGGCCCCAACCGACATCCCAACTCCCACAAATATTACAACAGTAGTTCGCTCTACTATGCCGCTAATATTGAACGTATAGATCGACGCTTCCTCGAACTGTCCATCAAATTTATCGAAAATCTTCCCAATAATCCCAACCCGATAATAAATGCGCTCACATCGACTCCGTCAGATAACCGAACTGCCTACCCGAACTGTCTCCACATCAGAACGTTCTTCACCTCTGGCAGATTGGTTAATAACTCTAATGAGATTGTATACCACAATACAGAGCTTTCACCTCACCAATTTAAATATAGTAATATTCAACCCTTCTCCAATATATTGCGTTTCAACGAACAAACGGAAAGTAGTTCTCCAAACCACATCCCTGACTGACAATATCCTCACTAACCCATTGATCACTATGCTATCCCCTTCCACACCATACTAACTTATTTCAATAATAATTAGTTAACTAGACTAAGTTAAGATAAGTTAAGTTAAGTTAAGCAATTTAGCATAGGTTAAGTAAATAACTATAACCTGGTTTTCTGACCTTTTCCAGGAAGCTCTACCCACTAAAATCTTAATCCATAACCAATATATAACTTTTATCATATTGTTTGAAAAATGTACTAGGAAGTATATGTAAACAATTATAGCTAAGGTATCATAAGTTATCTGTATTGCTTATTGTAAAAATTATTTATGGTCAATAAATACAGAAATGTAAAAAAAAAATTAAAAAAAAAAATCATTAACTACATCTTGCGACGGAAATACAGAATATCGATGTTTCATCGGTTCGCATGCTGTGGAATGCTCGGTGCGCACCGGGGTGGAAGTGGATGTGTGTACGTGATGCGAAGAATGTATGGTTTTTTATTTCTCATTCCTTTACTTTTATCTCACAGAGACTGAGTCGCATCCGATCGTGTGGTTTTTAGAGGAGTCTCAGGTCAGCTTTTGTCGAGAGAGAGTGGTTGTTGCGCACAGAATAATTTGCTTTACCAAGTGAAAAAAAGAAATCCTTTACTTGATTTAAACTAGTTATATTGTATAAAACAATTTGCTTTACCAAGTGAAAATGAAATCCTTTACTTGCTTCAAACTAGTTACGTTGTACAAAATAAGTTACTTTACCAAGTAAAAAATGAAATCCTTTATTTGATTTAAACTAGTCACGTTGTATTAAATAAGTTACTTTGCCAAGTGAAAACGAAATCCTTTACTTGCTTCAAACTAGTTACGTTGTACAAAATAAGTTACTTTACCAAGTAAAAATGAAATCCTTTATTTGATTTAAACTAGTTACGTTGTATAAAATAATTTACATTATTAAGTGACACTTACTCTTTTATTTGACTTAAACCAGTTACGTTTGTGTGAAATAATTTAAGTTTATTTAGGTGTAAAAAAAGGAAGCTGAAATAAAGTTTATCTGCCACAAACCAGTGGTTTTTAGTTGTCTCAATTACCGACAATAAAGACATCACATTAGTGAAAATACCGGACGTAAATCGATGGTGGTAGGAGTAGAACCCGTGCAACGACGCACACGTATATCACTACTCCATACTGTCCCAAAAATGCCTAATTTACCACCCCCACATACACTCACTCCTCCCTAGCCTCCTACCTCCCCCATCGCACATTCACCTTCCTGTTCTTTTTCTCCTTCTTACTCTAGATTTAAGATAGTCTGTAAGGCTTTTTATATTAATTTAATTTAAGTTAATGTAAGCTTGCATTAAGCTAAAATAAATGAGGGTTCTGCCCTCACTAAACAACATCAAACACATGCCAATCCTTCCGTGTGTTCTTGTTCCAACAATTCGTTGGTCCAAAAGGACACGTCGGGCAACTTGCTTGCTTGCACATCTGCAAGCCAAATTTTCGATGATCGATCGCCCAAGCGACAACCGATCATCGAATTGGACACGACCATGATTGTTATTCAAACAATCATACCAATGATCATGTCCCACGTATCGTTTTTCTAAGCTAAACGAATCTCCACACTAGCCCTTAACGCTGGTATAAGCGATAAACACCCATTGAATCGGACACGATCATGATTGTTATTCAAACAATCAAGCCAATGATCAGGTCCCACGGTATATTTCTCTGAAACAACCCATGTACCATTAGCTAAGGCAAACAAACGTGCATCTTAGCGTATGACCTCCGAAATAGCGTTTCTGTTTACATAATACACAGAAAGCTAGCCACTAGCGTGTATGACAGCGATGCCTGCAGCCTCTACTGCTTGTTCATTTATTTGAACAGCTGCAGGATGGACCGCTATCCCTTGCATGTAACTGCCGATGCATCATCGTTGTCCGCACTTCCAGTGCATAGACACCCTACCAGATCTGAACGATCTCTACGAAAGCCCTTCCAGTTAATCCGAACTGGTTTTTCATTGGTCGTCACCAGAATGAAAATATCGGATTGGCTGGTCACTATAGCAGTGGGATTCCACCCCAGTGCGCCCGGCAATACGATCCTACCCCATGGCGGGGAGTCAGATCGTAACCACCGAAAAACGCACACGTACCGGGGACGTTGCGTTTTCGAGCACCCCTATTATCCCTCGCCGTGTATACTCACGACGAGGAGTCAGATTTTATCCCTCGCTGTGTACGCATGCACAACGAAGATGTCAAATACCGTCTCTACGCGAGTACGAACGACAATATGAAAAGTCCAATTTCAATTTTTCAAGTGTGCGCGCTGAGTGTCGAGTCAACGTGGTGTAAGGTTAGTCAGTGTAATTAAATTACTTGTGGTTTCGTAAAATCAGTTACGTTGCGCCGCTTTAAAGTCGGTGGCGAGATAAGAATGTCCGAATCAATCGGATTTGGGAACACTAAAAGAACCAACTAATTTATGTGAAATTAAATAATAGAATTTTAGAACTATAAAAAACCTCTATAATTAACGTTTAATTAACCGGTAGAATTGTGAACGATTGACCTTCAAAAATAAAGAAAACTTTAACAATAAAATACAACTGTGCCTTTTAATCATCCTTTCTTTCGACGTCAGATTTTTGGTGACAATTCTTGTACATTAGTGAACTTCAAGTGATGGTGAGGGTTGAAGTGAATCCGGTGCCGTACGCCGGCGCAACCTACTTCCTCCCCCCACATATTATGTTTACTTTCATATAGATTTATATTCTTCTGCACGATCGAGATCCCGGAACGTAGTGTCGATTTGTTGTTTGGGCACACCCAGATTTGATAACTTATATACAAGTCCTTCTAACCATACGGTATCGAAGGCCTTTTCAAAGTCAACCCAACACCCCTTGTGCATTGTCGCTTTTCCTTGTTCCACTGTGTGTTTGAAACAAGTTTCGTCGTGGCATGAACCATGTCGTGTTGCGATCTAAATAAAACCGAACTGGTTGTTCGGAATGATACAATTTTCATTACACTAGTTTATCAATGCTTTATTTATAATTTTCTCGAATGCCTTGGTGATGTTTGGAAGTTATTCGAGCGAAGATTGGCTGGATTGCATATGAAATTAACATACTTGCCCTTTGTGGCAACAATATGCGTTATTCAGAGCGTCGTTGAACAAAATAGTGTAAACTTTCACTATATCTAGAGGCAAATGTTTTAGAAGAATGTTTGGAACACTATCTATTCCAGAAGCTTTCTTGGTCTTAATAGATCCAAGGTAGTCCATAAGTTCCTACTTGTGTACAAACACACTCGCGTTTGGATTTCTAAGAGGGGAATCCGTTCTATTGTTTTCACTAAAGGTAGTGAAACTTCGGTTTTCGACACGTCGACTGTCAGGTTCATTGCATAGCGAAATATGGTTTTGGAGAACCCTATTTTCGAGGTTGAAGGTAGAAGAACGACTTCGTTCACTCTGTACATTGGCTCGAAACTAACACCAATTGAGTTCGCTTTCTTTTGCGAATCCTCAACTATCGTTCACTTTCTTTCTACATTAACGTACGCACATATGGGGTTTTGAAGTACCCTTAAATGTCTGAGCACAGGGCGACCGGATGGACTGACTTTACTTTCAACGCGAACTGATGCGCATTCTCATATTGGTGGGTATCACGGGAAAACGTCTGAAGAGGCGGAACACATTCAGCAAGTTCAGTTGAACAACAACTGTGGTAATACCTACTGAAATGAGATAGGCAAGATACGTTACGCCTATATTCTAACGACGGAATTAAACGATTTACTACTGTGTCCCCAATTAGTTTCACTGCTTGTTTTTGCGTCCTAACGAGCACGTGTAGCCAAGTTTTGGAGCGCCTGACCCTTTTACATCTTTTAAGGAATGCCATACATTTGGCCGCACTTTTCGCAGCTTCGAAGATGTGGTCGCTCCAATTAGAGTCGACTTAATTTGAGTGCCCAGGATTGATAGTTCCTTGGCTTCGTCGATGCAAATGCCGTTCATCGACAGTGTATTTACTTTGGGGTTCGCCTTTGACGACAGGAGACAGCACTGAATTTTTAAGGCAGTGAACTCTACTCGGTTAGATAATTCCCACTGAGGTCGGAATTCAGTGTATTAAGCATAACCTGCTGATTGGTATTGACGTTCGAAAAGTTTGGACGGGAGTGTTCGTAAGAGTAAGAGAAACTCAACGTGCTATCATCAGTAAACGAGTGGATTCATCATCATCATCGGCACTACAACCGGGATCCGATCTTGGCCTTGTTTAGCAAGTCTCTCCACCAGTATCCGGTCCATATCCTAGACTTGTTAAATTATCCATAATAATTTGTTTTTCCGGGCAAGGTCATTAGCCCTGCGCCAACCTTTTTCAGGATGAAGCGAGTGGATTGGGTTGTGGGTAATGGACAAGAGATCATTTATAAAGATGAGGAAGAGAATGGGTGAGTGTACAGAATCTTGGGGAATACCTGCATTAATTTGATGGGAGGCAGATTTGACACCATCAAGAACCACTTGGATTGAACGGACAGAAAAGTAGTCTCTTATCCAATGGATCAGGGAATTGCCCACTCCATAAGAATGTAATTTTGATAAACGGGCTTGTGGGGATTTCGCCAAACGCCACTGCCTACTTGCCCAATTACCCCCAAGCTTCCTGTGCTGAAGCCCCTCAAATTCCATTGTTTCCCCCTAATGCAATTGCATTAGCACCTGTAAAAGCTTCACGCATCAAGGTTATCTAACGCATAACCTAAAAGTTCCTGTAAGAGAATTCTTACCTTTGATGCATCAATTCGCATGCAAACTCCCTACAAGAATTCTGTCCGTCTTATAGGATCATAAATCCAAAACCTATTCGGCATCTTCGGTTGCCAGGCAAATTCCAAGCTCCCCATATTTGCACTTCAATCACCAGCATTCCTGAAACATTTCCTTTCTTAAGGGCATTTAATGCTTTCAACGCATTACATGAAAATTCCTGAAAGAGTCTGCTCACACATCCAATGCATCATTAGAATTCGCTGGAAAATAATTCGTCTGCATACATGTATCATAATTAGGAAAACCATTTCGGCACCATTGTTGGCCAAGCAATTTTGTCCCTCATGTGCACCCTAATCTTCCCACATGCACATATCTAGCCGACCCTTTGCCAAGGGACAAAAGCACATACACGCATCTTGCGTCTAGTGTCGTAAACCAAATCCTATAGCATAATCAAATGCAAATAAGAACGTTGTTCTTACCCTTGACAGCGATGCCATAAACATCCAATACCCAGTGTGTATGTTAAAACCTCAATTAGCACCATTTCCACGGTGCATTGCGGTCTATCTATACAGCTGCAATGCACACCATAAACAACGATCTACACGATCCCTTTGTATTTCAATATTCCTGGATCCGCTTCTCATGACCTCGCGGCATGAGCAAACAGAAATCCATTAGCACCCAATGAGATACAGCTTGTTTACTTAGCCGAACTCACATCTCATTGATGCCCATTATTCTCTTTCGATTTTTCAGCTTCATTCTCATGGCCTTGTCCCATGAAAAAAACCAATATTCACACTTACATGCATACCACCATGATCTTCTCTAATAGATCCGGTTACCTACCCCCAAAGAGAGACTTCACGTTTCTCTTGTAATAGGAAACGCATCCCTTAATCAATAGAGCATCGACCACCGGCCGAATTTCCCTTGCTAGCGAACTCACATCGCTAAGTCGTTCTCCAGCCGCCGATTCGGTCGGTTCGTCTTCCGCTCCCCGTGGTACGCCGGGGACGCGTAATTAACCAATCAAAGAGTCGAGAGCAGTAGTTCGGTAACAAAAAAGTCTAGTTCTCCGTTTTTACCACCCGCGGTACGCCGATATAATTCGTGTGTTCAAAATTGCAGTGAATTTCAAAACCAGTATAAAGTTTCGAAGACCATCAAACATAAATAAATAAATAATAAATAAACAGTTTAAACAACATTGTGAAATAACAACAAGACTTAAAAATAAAGAACATTTAATACAATTAACATTTGGTGTTTAATTTTCCGTGCTGCCGTACCTGGGTGTGTCGCCTTCATCGTTGTTCCCCTGTAATCGTGCTTGGAACTCAGTTTCCTGTCTATTATCCACTGGCTGAACTTGCGATTGATGAGGGTTGAAGTGAACCAGTGTCGTACACCAGCACAATACTTCTTCCCCACAGGCTGGATGCCAAACTCGGTCGAAGGCCTTCCAGATATCCAGTGCAATAACCTTGCTTTCTCCGAAGTAGTGGATGGAATGGCTCCACTTTTCGGTAAGGTACGCCATCAAATCTCCTGTGGACCTGTTGCTACGAAAGCCATATTGGCGGTCATTGAGGAGATCATTTGATTCCAGATATTTCGAAAGTTGACGGTTAATCAGTGATTCCATTACCTTCGAGAAAATATGAGTTAGTGCTATGGGTCGATAAGCAGAGGGGGACGATTGTCCTGATTTGCTGAATGTTCGCTGACTCCCATCTATTTGGGAAACGGCCAGTAGAGTAAGACAAATAGAAGAGATTCCACAGTGGTTTAGTGAGTGAAGAGGAACATCTCTTCAAAAGAATTGGGGGAATGCCACCTGGACCGACGGATTTGTGTGCGTTTAGCTTCTTGAGTGCGCGGGCAACAGTACGCGTTCGGAAATGAATCGGGCTCATGGTGTACTGCTTATGCTCAAGTTGAGGCGGAACTGAGGTGGTATCAGGCAGTGTTGAGTTGGCTGCAAAATTTGCAGCAAGAAAATTCGCTTTCTCTATTGTACTGGTGACTGATCTGTCATCGACTATTAGCGAAGGAATGGATGAGGAGACCAAGTTTTGGATGTTCTTCACGAATCCCCAGAAGTTTCTACAACATGTGGGACGTCTAGTATTTTTTGTCTAACTCTCTGGTCACGCAAGAGCTTTGCACGTTGAATATTCGCATTGCAGTCATTTCTAGCTCTCCTGAATGTTTTCCGGTTTTTCTTAGTATTGTTTGATTTGTACAAACGGAAGCTCAACTCTTTAGCCTTAATAGATTCTCCGCACCCAGAATCGAACCACACATTTCTCTTGGGTTTAATAGACTTTACTCTGTGTGGAATAAAGGTTCGCATGCCAAGCAGAATAGTGTCTGTCAATGTGTCCGTTATACAGTCAACATCGTTATTGAGGAAAAATAACGACCAATTTAACTTCCCAAAGAGTCGTTCAGATCTTCCTAGACCTTTCTCATGGAACCATACTATTCTTTTGAGAGTTTTCTCGTTAGCGTTGGTGTTGGTTAGAGCAAACTTAGCTGACACGACACAGTGGTCTGAAGAGCCTAAGGGCGAAGAAATCTCAATTGTGTATTTGTTCAGGTGGGAGGTGAGAAACAGGTCCAGTGTGTTGGTGGAATGACCATATGTCTGATACCCGTGTTGGCTCATTGACGAGTTGTGTAAAACTATTTGAATCAGCAAAGAGCTGGACGTATTAACTTTAACTTTCAGGTGTTGTGTGTCCCGTGTAACGAAGATGTATTATCCCACTACATAAGCCCCATTTATCATACTATTCGATTAACATAATACAATTGATATACATATCGCACACGATGCGATACTCATAATACTATATGAGTACTCTCGTTAATTGTCCACCTATGACGCATAGTCATTACCCAAGCTGCAGGCTGTCCAATTACGAGTACATTTTCCCCATGATATCATCATCTTCATTATCATCGGCACTACAACCGGGATCCGGTATTGGCCTTATTTATTAGCAAATCTCGAGGCTTGTTCAATTTTCCATAATAATTTATTTTTATGGGCAAGGTAATTCGTAACTACCTATACTCCATAATTCCCAACTACATATACTCCTAAAGCCTTGCGCCATCCCATGATATCACATATCCAAAAACAAGCACCACACCTGGCATGGAACATTGGCGGCCCCTACAAAATAGGTGAATAACGAGGATTGGCGTACGCCAGGTGTCATGCTACCGTTTAACGGAATTCCCATCGTAAAGCTTGTGCCTATGAAAGACAGCCAATAAGCGAATAACGAAACTTTATTCGAAGTAACGAAACGAATTTGCTTGAACTAAGGCTACTACACTTGGATCAATTAAGTGAAATATCGTTTAAGCGAACATCAATTAAGCAACGTGAATGACTCGTACCGGGCAATTGCACTCAATATGGGACAAACACTGCGGCAGGGTAAATGACGCGCTTTGGGTCAGAGGAATTAGATGCATTCTACCCCAATAATTTGTGTATAAAAAGATTGGTTGCAAAGGGAATTAGGCAGAGTTAATCGATCACAGTAAAAAGTCACAGTCTCGCATAAGTGCAGCGGGCTCTTTACTCTGAATAAATAAGTCAGAGTTAATTAATGTGGAATGTTCTGCCTGATCATGTGTTTTCTGGCCGTTGTGATGTCCAGGCATTCAAGACCAATATACATCGACACCTCCTTTCCTTATACACTTCCCCTCCACCCGCTCGCACTGTGCTCTGGCATTTAAGGATACTTCAAAATCAAAAGCAATGGGCTGTAAAGCCCAACCCAAATGCATGTTCTGCGAGTCAGGATGCGAAAACGAGTTACAAATGCCAAAAACGAGTTACAAATGCCGAGCATTTAAAAACGCGATGTCCAATCTTCGGAAAAACAATGGACAGGTTTAAGTGCATTCAAATTAACTTAAACCATTGTGAAGCCGCACAAGATCTCCTTTCCCAAACGGTTAAGGAATATGGTGCCGACGTGGTACTCATCAATGAGCAGTACAGGATGCCTGGCACTGGTACTATTATATGGGAGGAAGACAGCAGCGGAATAGCGGCCATCTGGACAACTGGAAACAAATGGCGAAGCACAAGGACCAACAGTAGAGACCAGGCACTGTTCGAAGCCTTCGCAGTCCTAGATGTGGTGTTACTTAATGATGGTGTTGATGACACCTTCATAAATGAGAGGCCGGTCCCAAACCGACCACATTTGCCAGCTCCATGTTGGCAAGAAGTATGGAGTGGCGAGTTTTGGACACCTACACCCATATTGACCACCAAGCCGTGATGTACGAAATATTACCGCACAGGGGATTCATCACTGGCAAATTGGCGAAGCCCAGAAAAATGGGTGAAAAAAGACTTCGATGCGGAACTACTCGATTATATACTGGAAGACCAAATCGCAGAGTTTGACGCAGGGTCCTATGCGAACAGGCAGGCTGGAAGTCATGAAGTGGCTAACTACCGCATGTGATGCTTCTATACCACGACAAAGACAACCAGCAGGAGCTTTCAAAACAGTGTATTGGTGGAACTCAGAAATCGCCAGAAACTCATAACCAGTGTCAACACCTCCATTATAATGTATGCAGCTCACATATGGGCAGGAGCCGCACAGTATAAGTCATAAAAGAACCCGGGACAGGATGGCCTTCCTAATGGTGTATGGAAGACTGCTTTAACAAAAAAACCGGCAGTCTTCAGCAGTCTCTTCATGAGCTGCCTCCAAACAGGACACTTTCCTAAACGATGAAAAAAAGCGACTTGTGGTTATACCAAAAGGAGTTAAGAATCCAGAAGCGCTATCGTCCTATCGCCCGTTGTGTATGCAGGACACAACAGGGAAACTGCTTGAGCGAGTAATTGCCACTCGCCTGGAACAATTCATTGAGGGGATATCGGGGCTCTCTGAATGTCAGTGTGGGTTTCGGAAAGGTAGATCAACCGGTAAGGCACTATCTGTGGCGTGCGACATCGCTCGCAATACGATAGTTGGGGTGCGATGGGTAGGAGGTGCGAAAAAATATTGCGCCGTAGTGAGACTAGACGTTAAAAATGCATTTAACTCGGTGAACTGGAATCGAATTCTAGAAGCGTTGGGCGATCTAAAAGTCTCACCCTACTTGGTGCGTATTTCTCAGATAGAAGACTGCTCTATGATACAGATGAGGGAATATAAATAACAGCGGATGTCCCCCAGGGATCTGTATTACAATAAGTCCGCTGTTATGGAATTTAATGTATGATGGCGTGCTCGGGGTCAATGTACCGAAAGGAGTTAGAATCATTAGGTACGCAGATGATTTGGCAATAGTGGCCGTAGCTAAACATCTGGATGACCTGGTGAATATTTGCTCCCAAGCAATCTAGAGCATTAAATGCTGGCTAGATATAGCCGGACTGAAACTAGCTGGTCATAAGACGGAGGTAGTCTTAATAAGCAGCCGTAAGAAAGTTGAACACCTTGATTTGGAAATAGAAGGACAAATAATCAGATCCAGTCCCTATATTAAATATCTTGGTGTTATACTCGACAACAGGTTGAGCTTCAAGGAACACCTGAGGAAAACGAGTGAAAAAATGACAAGAGTATGCAAAGTTTTAGCGAGACTGCTACCCAATGTTGGAGGTCCCCGGCACCACATAAGGAAACTCATAACCAGTGTCAACACCTCCATTATAATGTATGCAGCTCACATATGGGCAAGAGCCGCACAGTATAAGTCGTACATAAGGGGAGTGAACTCAGCACATAGACGGGTATCACTAAGAGTATGTTGTACATTCCGAACGGTATCCGAAGATGCTATAAATATTTTGGCCGGGAGGACACCACCTGACATTGCAGCTAAAGAAAACGCTGCATTGCATAAGGTCTTTCAAGTGATACGTCAGAGAATGCGGTCACAATTAGAACTCTCAAGCCTAAGAGAATGGCAACGAAGGTGGGATTCTTTCACCAAAAGAAGACGGACTCACACCATGATACCTGATATAGAAACATGGGTGAAAAGAAAACATGGCGAGCTGAATTACTACTTGACTCAGCTAATATCAGGACATGGATGCTTTCGGCAATACTTGCACAAGTATAAGCATGTGAATCACACATACTGCTTGTATTGCGAAGTCAAAATAGAAAATGCGGAACACGTACTCACAGAGTGCGTGAGATTCGAGATCGCACGAACGATTTTGGAGAGACATATGAGACGGACAGTTACTCCGGCAGGAGTAATAGAATGCATGCTTAGTACAAAACAGGCATGGTCCGTAACAAATGGTATTCTCTGTGAAATGATGCAGCAGTTGTGACGCGACGAGCAGAGTAACAGAGTGCGTGAGATTCGAGTCCGCACGAACGATTTTGGCTCTTCGATAGTATAGTGGTTAGTATACCCGCCTGCCACGCGGGAGACCGGGGTTCGATTCCCCGTCGGGGAGCCTCTGGCGCAAGACTAATGACCTTGCCCGGAAAAAACAAATCATTATGGAAAATTTAACAAGCCTCAGGACTTGCTAAATAAGGCCAAGACCGGTTCCCGGTTGTAGTGCCGATGATGATGATGATGATGATGATGAACTCAGCACATAGGCTGGCATCACTAAGAGTGTGATGTGCATTCCGAACGGTATCCGAAGATGCTATAAACATTTTTGCCGGGAGGACTCCACCTGACATTGCAGCTAAAGAAAACGCTGCATTGCATAAGTTTTTTCAAGAGATACGTCAGAGAATGCGGTCACAATTAGAGGTCTCAAGCCTAAGAGAATGGCAACGAAGGTGGAATTCTTCCACCAAAAGAAGATGGACACACACCATGATACCTGATATAGAAACATGGGTGATAAGGAAACATGGCGAGCTGAATTACCACTTGACTCAGCTGATATCAGGACATGGATGCTTTGGACAATACTTGCACAAGTATAAGCATTTGAATCACCCATACTGATTGTATTGCGAAGGCAAAATAGAAAATGCGGAACACGTACTCACAGAGTGCGTGAGTTTCGAGTCGGCGCGAACGATTTTGGAGAGCGGAGAGAGAGGAAGTGGATAAGAAAAGGTGGTATTCATGTACATTAAACAAAATCCTCCTACTTCTGGACATTAAGAGAATTCAGAAATAGAAAATACCACCCGAAATTCTGACCTTTTATTTCGGCGTGACTTTAAGGGGTTATGCTGTTCTAACTTTTTCAAAATCATCAATTTTTTTTATTGGCTTATTGGCTATTCAAAAATGTAAAAAAAAATTGTTTCATACCATAGACAAAATTTTATCAGTTCATTTAACCATTTTATAGAATCATCATCATCATCGGCACTACAACCTGGAACCGGTCTTGGCCTTATTTAGCAAGTCCTGAGGCTTGTTAAATGTTTCCATAATAATTTGTTTTTTCCGGGCAAGGTCATTAGTCTTGCGCCAGAGGCTCCCCGACGGGGAATCGAACCCCGGTCTCCCGCGTGACAGGCGGGTATACTAAGCAGTATACTATTGAGGAGCTATTTTATAGAATAACTATGTATAAAATTACGTATTTCGCGCATTTTGCTTTTTTCAGTGTATCCATAAACATGATACCCATATTTACGACATGTGTTTGAAATATGATGATAACGGACACTCGTAACTATTTTGCTTAAAAATGTTGCTACAGTTCGGATGAAATTGTGCAGTAAACCGTAGAGGTTAGTCTTCGTGCTGCAATCGCTAGTACACGTGGTGACGACGTACTTACGTAATATTTACTGAGTTCTACTATTGTATATTTTGTACAGTTGACAATGAGTGATAAAAAAGTTGTTTACCGGGGGAAAAAAGGTACAAAAACTTCTACATGGCCTACGAATAAAAAAAAGGGTAAGAAGCCGACACAAAATAGATTTGAGACGGAGGCCGGGTCAGAAGGAATGAGCGCATCTGCAAAAAGGTTCAAAACATCTCGTGAATTGCAAGATGTACCGATTGATCGAAGGAAAGGAGGTATCGATTTACATTGGTCTTAAATGCCTGGCGATTACAACGACGGAGGAACGCATGATCAGGTAGAGTATTCCACATTCGTGTGGTTCGGCTAAACAATGACTTTCTATAATTATTTGTATGAGTGAAGTTGATTTCAACATTGTTTTTTCTACTACATACTCTGCGGCCGCACAATTATCTTTCTTTCCAAACAAACAAGCAGCCTCCATATATTCATGAGACTCCGTCCCACCACCACTTCAATCTCCCCGCACCACTTCTTCTTCTAACCAATCAACTCTCCCTCCCTCACAAAACAACACTACTGGACAAATTTTTAAATAACCAATCTTACACACACTGATTTACCACCATTAACAAATAGGGAAAGCACAATAAAACAAAAATGCAAAGAGCATTTTGCTCATACTCCCTCGTCAACTCCAGCAATATCTGCCCGTGTCCCACAAAGCATCGCTTGTTATTTCTCCTCAAAACAAAAGAACTGGCTCTAAATCATTCTCTAACGACCACACACGTACTAATACTCTCTCTCAAACTACGCCGAAAGGCATAAGAAAAATGATAATGTATAATTTAGAGTGCTTGCGAAGAGCCAGTAAGTTAATGTAAGAATGATATTTGTAAAATAGAAGTTAACATTTAGTCTTAAGTGAAATATGTAATTGAATTGTTAAATAAATGTGGAGATTAAAAAAAAACAACTCTCTCTCTCAAACACACTCATGTATAGCGTTTGGGATGATAGTGAAGAACGTGTGATTCGAACTGACGCTATGACAGTTAGAATCACCTAAAATTGAACCAAAGCGCAACCCATCAGGCCACCGCCGTGTGTACGAATTCGATTTCTAAACTCAAGTACATTCGACTGGTGTTGATTTGTTATGTTATCACTATGGTATACGGCTCTGATGCATTTTCTTATTCGATTTTCGTTTGGTGTTCTTCACTATTTGCTTGTGTATTGTGTGTGTATCTGTTACAAACGCCACACATGTGTTACTACTCAATCCCATTCTTATTCTACTAGTCTCTCTTCTAACGAGATGAACTACTCACGTATTAACACTCTCTCCCAAACACACTCATTTGTTACTATTGAATCCTCTCCACCATCAAGACTCTTCATCTTTAACAAATTTAACTAATACAGTTCTTGCACTAAAAAATACTACATTTCTGATAATCATATGGATCAACATGACGATGAATCAACCTAGAAATAAAATTCTTTGCCAAAACAACGACTCCGCGATAAGTATGCTGAATCGGACGGGCTCTACACGCAGCACCCCTGCTCCTGTACCTTTGCCGCATAGTCATAACACCGCCAACAAAATTCCCCCTTTGTTGACAAAAATAATCCATTACCTTCAATAGACCAAATTTGCACTGAACTACAATGGAATTTAAATGGCTACCATAATCATCATCATCATCGGCACTACAACCGGGATCCGGTCTTGGCCTTATTTAACAACTCTGAGGCTTTTTAAATTTTCCATAATAATTTGTTTTTTCGAGCAAGGTTATTAACCATAATACTATTACTATTTATTGGCCTGTAGAAACCCGAGAGTTCATGACCTCACTGACTCGTCTACGTCTTCTTTTGCCGAGTCGGTGTTTTCTTGGTGAATTCTTCCCGTATGGTAGTGTCGGTTCATCACACCTACTATAAACCATAATAACACACACGAATTGCAACTACTAATAAAAGATTTACCACCAAAAGTTATCTGCTTGCAAGAAACTCATCTCCTAGCCGATCGGCAACCCCTCCCTCCTCCAAACAAGGTGTAGGTATCCTCATTGATAATTCTATTCCTCATTCGCTTATTACCATTAACTTAAATATATAAGGAATCGGTTTCCAAATCAATCTCAACACTCAATTTACAATTATTTCACTCTACATTCACCACGATCAGAATTTTTTAACACAAGATCTTGAAGATGTTGTCAACGGGATAAGCAATCACGACTTAATAACGGGCGATTATAATTCATAGAGTCCTTTCTGGGGCTCGGAGAAACTAAACAAACGCGGCAAGACAGTCGAGCATTTTACTACTAACTATGGGTTAGCCATATTTGTTGACGGTCGACCAACCCGCTTTTCCACCCATAGAACGTTTATTCACGTTGACCTATCCCTCATCACCCCCTCTCTCCACCTTAAAAGTACCTGGTATATATCCATTACCTCTCTGGCAGCAATCACTTTCCCATTTTCATTAAATCACATTGTAATAATCAACAGGTAAATAAACCCAAAAAATGTCTGCTCAACAAGGAGAACTGGGAATTATTTCAATCCACCGTTTCAAGAGAATTACTTGTGAGAAAGGACTCTTCTAACTTCAATAAAGAATCTGCCTTGATTCATAAATCAATACGTACTGCAGTAAATTTGGCCATACCTCAAACAAACAACCAGACCCACAAAAGAACAGTATCTTGGTGGAATGAGAATATAAGTTTTCTGCGAATGAAAACACAAAAAGCATGGTACAACTATATCGTATACCCGCCTGTCACGTGGGAGACCGGGGTTCGATTCCCCGTCGGGGAGCCTCTGGTGCAAGACTAATGACCTTGCCCGGAAAAAAACAAATCATTATGGAAAATTTAACAAGCCTCAGGACTTGCTAAATAAGGCCAAGACCGGTTCCCGGTTGTAGTGCCGATGATGATGATGAACTATATCGTTTGCAATGGTAGTGAAGACCGTGTGATTCGAACCCATGCTATGGGGATTAGAATCACTAAAAATGTATCCAATTCTAAACACATCAGGCCACTACCGCGTGTACGAATTCGATTTCTGAACTCAAGTGCACTCAACTGATGTGGAATTATTATGTTATTGCTTGGTATACGGCTGATGCTTTTTCTTATTCGATTTTCTTTCGGTGTTCTTCACTATTTGCTTGTGTACTATGTGTGCATCTGTTAGAAAAGCCACACAACTTTAAAAAAATCAACCCCTATTCCAACCTTGTCCTATACCGTAAATTCAATGCAAAATTTCAGAAAACAGGGAAAGCCACCAAAAGGACTTCTTATGAAAAATGCACGTTCAATATAAATCCAAACGCAACACCCCAACAACTTTGGGCCGATATAAAAGTTTTAACAAGTACATATACTCCACTTACAATAAAAACGATAAAAACAAACTACAACGCCGACCTGCCCTACAAAATTCGCTGAACATTTTGCTCAAACATGGGAACAACCATCTGATGACTCCCAATTTGATTCTATTTTTATCAACGAAAAATTAAATCTCTGATTATACAAATTTAAGTTTTTGTCCCAGTTCCACAGCTATCTGCATTGAATCAAAAGTTAACATGTCAGAACTCATTGCTTGCTTGCACACAGCAAAGGCAATACATCACGTTTTGCTAAAAATGGAATGCTAAAAAACTCTCCGCTGGCTCTAAAAACACCCCTCCTAACCTTATACAATAACATCTTGATTCTTGTATAATTCCGAATGTCTGGAAAGTAGCGAATATCCTTCCTCTTCCTAAGCCAAATCTAGATTCCAAGTTTATATCGGGGTACCGACCAATATCTCTCCTTCCGTGTACTGGAAATTTTTTAGAAAAACTTCATCGAAAAAGACAAACTAGTTTATAACCGACAAGTTGCGTTTAAAAAAGGGAAATCTACGCTAGACGTCATGTTGACCATTATGTGCCCTCAACATTGTCCGAGCAAAATCATGCTACCATCTCAGCCTCGACTTTCAGAAAGCTTCCGATAGAATCGGGGCACATGAGGTCTTGAATCAACTTTTAAAGTGGAAAATCGGACCAAAAATGTATAAATATATTAAATCATTTCTCTCTCTGAAGTTTTCGAATCAAACATTCCAACGTCTACTCAACCCTTCACCAACTAAAGAATGGTATTAAGAAAGGTATCTCCAAAGGTTCGCCACTATCAGTGGTTCTATGGCGATTCCGCCAAACGCCACTGTCTACTTGCCCAATTACCCCCAAGCTTCCTGTGCTGAAGCTCCTCAAACTCCATTGTTTCCCCCTAATGCAATTGCATTAACACCTGTAAAAGCTTCACTCATCAAGGTTATCTAACGCATAACCTAAGAAGTTCCCGTAAAAGAGTTCTTATCCCCATGCATCAATTCGCTTTCAAATTCCATACAAGAATTCTTATCACCCATACAGGATCATAAACCCCAAATCTACTCGGTACCCTTTGTATGCCAAGCAATCCTGCTACGCAAGTTGGCACCACATGTCCACCACCAAGGCCATCATGATCCCTTGCATCAACGCATCATTGCGTTTCTCCAAATACATTATGGTTCACATTTAATGTAACCTTGTAATTTCGTCGATTTTTCCTGCATGCGCATTGCTTGGCGACTTATTTGTCTAACGACATAATGCAACACCAAAGTAGCTTGTGGACGCAGCTGCATACAATTAGCGCAAAGCCGCTAAAACCGAATTCTTCAGCATGCATCATGTGCCAAACAAAAGAATTCGGTTCGTCCGCAGGCATTCGGGCGATGCGATAAACAATTCAAATTGTTTGAAGTATCCTAAATACATTCACACCTAAGGGGTGCAGCCGATTCATATAGCTGAACCTCATTATATTCGATCCCTTTTGTCCAGCAAAATGCGGTACACGATCACCCATCGTATACCTAAATTGCTTTGGCCTCACCAGCATATTCAAATGCAAATAAAATTCCATTAGCACCATTTCTCCGACGCATTGCCGTCTATTTATATAGCCACAATGCACATCATAAACAATGATCTTCACGATCCCTTTGTCCTTGCAGTTTTTCTGCTTCGTTCTCGTGGCCTTGTCGCATCTCTAACAGATGCACACAATTCACAAGCAAAAATAGTGAAGGACACCGAACGAAAATCGAATAAGAAAATACATCAGAACCGTATACCTTAGCGATAACATCACATCAGTGGAGTATAGTCGAGTTTAAAAATCAAATTCAAAACACGGTCAGTAGCCTGATGGGTAACGCTCAGGTTCAATTTTTTTCGTGATTCAAACTGTCATAGCGTCAGTTCGAATCACACGATCTTCTTCACTATTATTTTAAACGCTACAGCCTCGTTGCACGAGAAAACCAATGTGATCTGCACGATCACCCATACACCCATACCACCATGGTCTTCATTACGAGATCTGATTTTCTATTTCACAAAGATAGACTTTACGTTTCTCTTGTGGTAAGTAAACGTATGCTAAGCCGAGAGGATATTCACCACCACCGAACCGAGGGTGAATCAAGAGCCAGATTCCAACCCTCGAGGAGTCTTGTTACAACCATCAAAGGACGCGCTCCTAAAATCGCGATTCATCCCCCGTAAGCGCGTTACGGGGGATGCGTACTCCCCGCAGTTTATAAGGAGTTTTATAACAAAGTTTAATAGAGTGTTGAGTCTAGTGAGTCGAGAGGCGCGTTCTACAACCACGAAAATGTATTCGGGTTTCATGTATTAGTTACAAATATTAAGTTCTAATTATTCTGAACATTATATAGCGGTTTGCATTAAAAATAAAAAGCAGTGATCACCAAACAACAATACCTAGTGCGTGCTTTTATTCTTTTTTTCTTCGTGTGCGGTTTGCTGCGTTGTTCAGTGTTTGATCCAGTGAACCATAATACTGTGAACAGTGTTCGGCGGAACAATTCGTGAGGACGAGGTAGAACTCTGCGCCCATGCCCGCGCCACGACTTCGTACTCCCACAGTTCTATTTATCGTAGCTTTTAATGAAGTAAGCAATATAGTAGACAGTTGTCATAGAGTCCAGGTAGGCGTAGATGTGATGAGCCGACACTACCATAAGGGAACAAATCATCAAGAAAACACCGACTCGGCAAAAATAACATGTAGGGAAAAACGGAAAAACGGAAAAAGCGGGATATACGCGTCAGCACGTAGAATGTTCGAACGTTATATAAACCAGGCGCGGACGGTCGTAGAGAACGCCAAACAATATAAAATGGACATCGTCACGCTTCAGGAAGTCCGACGCCCAGATCAAATCAAAGCCAACGGGTTCATACTAGCGTGTGGAGGTAGCGATACACATAACCTCGGAACTGGCTTCATCATAAGCAATAAGATTACGCCCTGTGTAAAAGATGTGAGATTTATTAATGACCGGATGTCGGTCTAAACATACAGGTACAAATATGTACTTATAAACATACACGCCCCACCAAAATCCACCGACGAAGAAACGAGGGACACGTTCTACGAGAGCCTAGAGGAAGTATTTGATGGGATCTCATCATTGGATATTAAAATCCCTCTCGGGGAAACGCGAAAATTGGAAAGGAGGATCTCTTTCAACCAACTATAGGTAAAGAAAGCCTACAAGATGTTTCAAATGATAATGGAATTCGAATTATCACATTCGCAGCGTCAAAAGATCTGGTAGTGAAAAGTACAATGTTCAAACACAAGCAAATTCATAAAGTCACATGGATATCACCCGGCGGTGTAACGCGTAACCAAATAGACCTCTTCCTCATAGATAAAAGACACCACTCGAACATCCTTGACGTAAGATCATATAGAGGAGCCGATTGCGACTCCGATCATCTTCTAGTGATGGGGAAAATTAGGAGCCGGCTTGCAGCAAACCCAGAGGGGGCAGTCACGAGAGACGAGCAAAAACTTCGACATTGATAAACTAAAAGACCTGCGCAAAAGGGCTGAATATCAAGACAAACTAACGAGTGGATTTAGATTCCTAGAGAATGGGAGTAGTGGGGAAGAGGAAACGAATAATGTGGACAATAAATGGGCATCGATCAGAGACGTAATCAAACAAATAAGCCCAAAAGGTATTAGGATTTAAGAAAACAATCAAGTTCAAACCTTGGTTTGGCCACAAGTGCAGGGCGAAGATCGAAGAACGTAAACGCCTCAGAGTGATCCACTTAGAACGATATGACGAAGTCAGAGCAAAAAGATACGTAACGATTCGGAAAGAGACAACGATACTTTTCAAACGCAAAAAAACGCGAATGGGAGAAGACTCGGATCGAAAAAACCATAGAAAATGCCAGAGCAAATAACATCAGAGGTATGTACGAGGCTGAACTGAAAAGTTTCCGACCTGACAAAGATATAGGGTTATACAATAGGGACTTGACAACTTTGGTGAACGCACCCTTTCACAAATCATTGAACTGTCACTGTCAATTTATTCAGTAAACTCTACATTTTCATCATGGTTAAGTACACGAACGAACAACGTCTGCAAAATATAAAAATGTACTACCGGAATAAAGTTGTCAAGTTCCTATTGGAAAACTGTATACTAGAAATTTTTTCTTAAAATGTATTTTTATTTTTCTACATAGTCTCCTTGTAACACTTCTCCCAGCGATGCTCCCATCTTTCTAACCCGTCCAAATATTACTTGGCGTTTTTCTCTGCAAAATAACTGTTCATGGAGGTGATTGCCTCCTCATTTGACGAAAATCTCCGTCCTCCGAGCGCAATTTTTAGATTAGGGAACAAAAAGACGTCGCTTGGGACTAGATCTGGTGAGTAAGGTGGATGGTCAAGCAGTTCAAACCGTAATCCGTCGATTTTGGCCATGGCAACCGCTGAGGTGTGAGACGGCGCGTTGTCTTGGTGAAACACGATTTTCTTTTTCTGCAAATGTGGCAGTTTTTGTTGCAATTTCTTCCTTTAGTTGGTTAAGTAATGATGCGTAGTATGCTTCTGTAATGGTTTTTCCTTTTTGAAGATAACCGATTTTGTAACAAAAAAAATTTTAAATGAAATAAAAGGAAGTAGTCTTGCATCAGATACATAAGTATTAAGTTTGAAATACAAGATGAAACTGGTAAAAGAAGAATTGGTTATCATAAAGTATGCAATACATTGGGCTAAGGTTAAAAAATCACAATTGGGTTGACAGCCTAATTGCCTCTAACGCCAACTCATTAAAAGCCGACGTAGAATGTATCAATAATGCGTTTCGTGACGCTAGGGCAGACCTTGGAACGCAAATCAGGGCCTCAGACCATTCAAAAGATAATCGATTATGACTATCCCAAAAACCAGTCGCTATCACTTTCCCAGCCGAAAAAACAGTTTTTGCTTTTTTTGGAGCCGAATTGCAGTCCACTGTTTCGATTGCATTTTTGTTTCGGGCGTATAATGGTGAACCCAAGTTTCATCGACAGTAATCAATCGGAGTCAAAACTCGGTTTTATTGCACCTGAACTGCGCAAACAGACCGTTGGAAATGTACATTCGAACACGATTTTGGTCTAACATGAGCAAGCGCGAGACGGCACCCAACTCGCGGACAGCCTTCTCATGCCTAAATCTTGATTTAATATGTGACAAACACGTTCTTTGAAGATTTTCATAGCATCTGCTATCCCTCTTACTTTAATTCGGCGGTCGTGTAGCACCATTTGGTGAACTTTAGCGATGTTATCGTCAGTTGTTAGAGTTTTTGGAAGTCCCGAACGTTCATCGTGTGCCAAGCTCTCACGGCCACGTTCAAATTCAGCTGCCCATACACCGAGTCCAACTCATCTTTGATTTGCGTTGGCGTATTGCCTTTCAAAAACAAAAATTTAATGACAGCTCGATACTCAATTTTGTCTATTTTCACAAAAACACTCACATCAACTAACTCAAACGACTGTCAAATAAAAATTACGAGTCCAAAATGGCTGAAATTTTGGTGAGTAACTGTCAAAAGAAGCACAACCACATTCACTAGCGTTTATTGGCGAGTGCTGCTATCTTCACGTTGAGGTCGGAAACTTTTATGGTAACCTATGTATATCCTTGTTGTTTATACTCCTCGATAGTATAGTGGTTAGTATACTCGCCTGTCACGCGGGAGACCGGGGTTCGATTCCCCGTCGGGGAGCCTCTGGCGCAAGACTAATGACCTTGCTCGGAAAAAAAAACAAATCATTATAGAAAATTTTACAAGCCTCAGGACTTGCTAAATAAGGCCAAGACTGGTTCCCGGTTGTAGTGCCGATGATGATGATGTAACTGTCAAAAGATGCACAACTACATTCACTAGCCTTTATTTACGAGTGCTGCTATCTTCACGCTGAGGTCGGAAACTTTTCAGCCCACCCTCCTATGTCGACATAAACTCAAATAGAAATGGCCACCGAGGGAGAGTCAAAAGAATTCGACAGGCAAATGGCCGCCTGGCCGCAGAAAGAAACAATATCGTCACAAGATAGAAGCAGTACTTTGAAAACTTGCTTAATATGCGGACCCATCAACCACAAATAAACGCAACAGACGTGCATACGGCCGAGCCACTCGTTCTAATTATCGTCAGGGCAAGACATTTGAAAAAGTTAAATAGTTTAAATATCTGGGAACAATACTGACGGCCAGTAACGAAATGTCGAAGGAAATTAACAAAAGACTGCATTCCGGCAACGCTAGTTGGCACACAGTCAGGTATCTGTTGAAACAAAACTGCTATCACGTTATATAAAGTAAGTACAGGGCGAAGATAAAAAAACGTGAACGTTTCAGAGTGATCCACTTAGAAAGACATGATTAAGTCAACGCATAAAAAAGGTGCGCGACGATCCGGTTTTCAAAGAAAACGTGAATGGGAGAAGATTCGGATAAAAAAAATCCTAAAAAATGCCAGAGCAAAGAATTTCAAAGGTATGTGGGGGTTCTTTAAAGTATCCCCAAAGAACCACCCATTCCCTTTGAATCAACCTGCCTTCCCCTCTTTCAACAGCGCTATTTCACTTACCTGCAATCGAGCAGTGTAAGCTACCCACCATTATCTTTCACCTGGAAAGTAAACCCTCAGCAAAACATGCATATCAATTAAATCATTCCGTTCATAATACGTGAACCATATACCAACCCGATCGGCTCAGCTCGTCTGCAATCATGATTGGTAAACACACGCCAATCTTTCAGCGTGTTCTTGTTCCAACAATCCGTTGATCCAAGAAGACTCGTCGGGCAACGTACTTGTTTACACAGCTGCAGCCGATTTTTCCGACGTTCGATGGTGTATGCCGATAATCGATCATCGAGTTGGACACGATATGATTGTTATTTAAACAATCATAACAATGATCGTGTCCTATGTATCGTTTCCTAAGCTAAACAATCTCCACATTAGCCCCCACCGCTGGTATAAGCGATAAGCATCCATTGGATCGGACACGATCATGATTGTTATTTAAACAATCATCCCAATGATCGTGTCCCAGGATACGTTTTCCCTAAAACAAATATGCATCCTAGCCTCGCCATCGTAAGCGAAGTTCTGTTGACATAACATCAACAGAAAAACGTATTCCCTATCGCTTATGATGGCAGAGCAGCCAGCCTCCGTATTCGATCATCTATTTGATCAGCTGGATATTCGGATTTTCTTTTGCGCACCTTTCACTTCTCCGTTGTCGTGGCTTCCAAAGAATGGATTTCCATCCAGGCCTGTACGGTCACAGGGGCAATGCTTCTATCAAAAAATCCAATTCGAGCGCTCATTGGTTATCACCAGAGAAAAGATCGGATTGGCTACTCCCAGATCGATGAGAAATCCATCACCAACAGACACAAGAAAAGTCAGATTTCATCGCCTTAAGTGTTCACACGCACTATACGCGTCACCATAGAGTCGATTAATGGATATACGGAGTTGAGTCCGAGTTAAGTGTCGATTTTGTCTTGTACGTGTCCTAAGCAACGTCGAGCTAGTGTCGAGTTACGTCCTATGTTGCGCGAGTCAGTGAATACAGCAACATATTTGTTATCAATTGAAAGAGACACGGTGTTAGTGTGAAACCAACTTATACTGTAGTTCCACTGAGTTAATTATTAATTGAAAGAGACACGGTGTTAATGTGAAACTAACCTTTACTGTAATTTCACCGAGTTAGTTATTAATTGAAAGCGACACGGTGTTAATATGAAGCTAACCCATACTCTAATACCAACGGGTTGTTATTAATTGGAAAAGACACGGTGTAATGTGAAACTGAATAAAAAGGATGTTATATAACTAAAACCAATCGACTTGTTTCCTACATTGACTTTCACAGGTGATCAGTGTTTCGTTCCAGCTCCGGCGTCTTTACTTGTTTATTCCTCTTCGGCGAACAGTTTAAATTGAACTACCTGTGTGTTTTTATTCGTTTTGTCTTTTGGTGGTCAATCACTTTATGCAGCAGACGGTGGAAGGTTAAGTGAATCCGTGTCATACTAGACACCTACATATAACCTACCCACAGGTATGTATGTCGGAATAAACTCAATTAGAAATGGGTTCCGAGGGAGAGCCAAAATAATTCGAGACACGGACGGCTGCTGGTCACAGAAACAAGCAATTTCATCACAAGATGGAAGCAGAACTTTGAAAACCTGCTCAATGTGCGTACCCATCAATCACAAATAAACGCACCAGACGTACATACAGCCGAGCATCAGATCCCAAAGCCCTCTTTCAACGAAGTTGTAGACGCAATAAACCCATTGAAAAACAACAGGGCTCCCGGAGACGACTGCATACCGGCATAGCTTGTGAAGCATGGAGGAGAGGCAACCGCTCGAAAGATCCTCCAACTGATTGAAACAATATGGAATAAGGAAGTTGTAGCGATTCTAACAGATACACACAATTCACAAGCAAAATAGTGAAGAACACGAACGAAAAATCGAATAAGAAAAATACATCAGAACCGTATACCAAGCGATAAACAAAAATAATTCACATCAGTGGAGTATAGTCGAGTTTGGAAATCAAATTCTAAACACGGTCAGTAGCCTGATGTGTAACGCTTAGGTAAAAATTGTTTCGTGATTCGAGCTGTCAAAGCGTCAGTTCGAATCACACGATCTTCTTCACTATTATTTCAAACGCTATAAAGTCATTCCGGAAGAGTGGAAAACCTCAATAGACGGCCCCATTTTCAGAAAAGGTGACAGATCTGACTGCGGAAACTACAGAGGATATCATTGCTCCCAACCACATACAAAATACTAACAAATGTTATACTGGCGATAATCACACCGTACGCAGAAGAAACACTGGGAGACTCCGTAGGAACCGGTCAACGAGCGGCCAAATGTTCACAGTAAGGCAATTGTTGGAAAAGAAGTGGGAATACGGAGAGACGTTTCACCAACTGTTCGCTGATTTCAAAAAAGCCTACGACTCAGTCACAAGGGAAATACTTTACCATATTGTAGTTGAGCTGGGAGTCCCGAAGAAATATTCCGCCCATATTCAAATCTATATGAACAAAAATAAAGGGCGAGTTAGAATAGAAAACCACCTGTCAGAACCATTTGAAATCGGCGACGGACTAAAACAGGGGGTTGGTCTCTCACCATGTCTTAACCTTGTGCTCGAGTATGTCATCAGAAAGGCACAAGATGACAACATTGCCGGATCATCCCTGGACGGGGTCATACAAGTGCTCGCATATGCGGATGACGATAATCTAGAAACTTGTTGTAGAAACTGTAGTGATCACCAAATGACCATGTAAAGTAAATCAGAAGGGTTTTTTCTTGTAGTTTTCCCTTAATTTATTATTTATTATTCATTAAAATTGTGCTATTGTCATTATATAAATTTAAGATTATAGTTGTAAAGGAATTGCTGTCCTAAACCTCTAAATACTAGTTGTAAAATATACCATAAATGTAATTATCTACATAATAAAAATTGAATTGAATAAAGTAAATCAGCTAAATGAATTGCCCCAGTTACGTTTTGCAAGTGTCACATTACATCCACTCGGTGCCGGCAGTGATTCAATAATATGAAGGTCAACGCTTGTCATTGAGTTATAGAAATGAATTGATCCAGTTACGGTTTGCAAATATGACGTGGCACGCACTCGGTACTGCGAGTGATTCAATATTGAATGGGTCAACTCGTGTTATTGTTTTACATTATACGCTAAGCTGGTGCTAGAAGTGAGAATCGCATAATAAGCAAATTTCTATTTTATGAATGGATGAGTAATGATTTGTAATTATTTGTGTGAATGATCGATAGTATACACTCCGACAATTTATGAAAAAAATCAATCTTAGCCAAACCTTGGTTTAGATTCAACAACTGCGGCATCATTGCCATTATCTTTTAGCGGGCTACGCTTTGTACAAGGGTTTTAGACCGTTACAGAACGAAATTTGTATCCCTTCTATACAACCGTTACATGGCGATCCTGACAGATACCTCCCCTAACCTTACATGGCGATCCTACCTGTCACATACCCTTACACTGTAAGCAAAAATAGTTAAATTATCATCCAAGCGGCAAAAGATGTGGGCCAAGAAATAAATAAAAATAAAATAAAATATATGATTACGGCACGAGCAGGTGGACCTCAGGTAATACACATAAACGCCAGGGGCAAGATATTTGAAAAAGTTAAAGAGCTTAAATATTTGGGAACAATACTGACGGCCAGTAACGAAATGTCGAAGGAAATTAACAAAAGACTGCTTTCCGGCAACGCTAGTTGGCACGCAGTCAGTAAACTGTTGAAATCCAAATTGCTATCACGTAATTTTGAACTTACGGGTTCCTATAGGCCAATACATAGTAAAATTAATAACAAATAGTTGTCATAGAGGGGAGCATTCTCTCTATGCTGGCGATCTAATTATTTTTTTTCAAAAAATAAAGACCTCAACAAATTGGGAGATATTTTTTCCCACATTATAGATGCTCTTTTTCAATGGAGTAATTAATGAGGCTCAATATTATCATGCTCAAAACCCGAATTGATTCTGTTATGTAAACAAAACATAGTTGTACAAAGTTTGTTAAAGTCAATCTACACAATGGCTGTATAAAAACTGTTAATTCTTTAAAGTTTCTCGGCATCGTATTTGATTCCAAATTTAATTTTAAGAATCATTGTATTTATATAAAGAAAAGTTTAACTGTCAGGGTTAATATAATTAAATATTTATCTTCAAAAAATAGCTACGCAAATATTAATAGCCTAGTAAATTTGATTAAATCTATAGTATCATCAAAACAGGCTGTTACGTGCGGCTTCTGTCATCCCCATCGTTTGTTTTATTTTAAAATATAATATAATAGTAAATGGTAAGGTAGTGAAAAAACACACGATCCACATGTTGAATGTACGAACATACTTTTGTTCGATTGTGGATCGTGTGGAAGCTGGATTCCTTTTCGGAGTGGGTGGAGATTGAGAGAGAGTGGCGAAGTAGTCTTGTCTTGGAAATTAAAAAAAAGCAGTCGTTGTCGAGTGGGCGAACAAAAAGAAGAAGCAAAAGCGAAACGCGGAAAATAGACTGAGTAATATATTTAAAACAAAATAAGAAAGAAAATATAAATGGAGCACGATGCGAGAAGTTGTAGAATTCTAATTGTAACGCGAACCCAGTTTTGTTCTATCTTATAAAAAACTGTAACCGAAGCATGTTGTTGAAAAGAATTAAAAGATATCGAATAAGAACCAGCAAACTGAACTTGCAGTGACGTGTTTTACTGTTTTTTTTTTTGTGGATCGACCGAATGATTGGAGTCGCAAATGGGAGGATCATTCTCATTCTATATCTGTATTAGTAATTACCTGGGTTTCGCTAAGTGCAAGGATAGTTGGTTTCTGGTTACAAACGTGGGCAGACACAGAAGAGAAACTGCATCTCAAGCCGCGAATGTTACACAAATCAACGAGAAATTCCTGTTTAATGGAAACGGCCCTACACGGAAAACCAGTACCGCCTCGGGAAAGGATACAAGTCGGGACCGGCAATAGATAAGCGAAAGAAACCATTACATGTGTTATGTCCTTGTAGTAGGTGCCCCACTAGGTCCGTGCCGAAATCCAGGTCACATCCCTTCCATGACGAACATTATGCCACTCAGACACCAAAAACTCTCCAAAGATTATAAATCAATCGAGAGTATCGATGCCGGAGGGACTCAAACAGATGTGCGAAAAAAGGAAAACAGACACAAGGGATGAGGGTTTTCCCGCACTGCACATCACTCGCGTGTATATCCTCGGACTTTTCACAGCACTAAGACGCGTGTGTGGAGATCCGTTTATTTGCATAGGATCGCACAGATAACTTTGCACTGCACTGGGACGCGTGTGTGAAGATCCGTTTGCTTGTTTAGGATTCCACAGTAAGACTTCTCGCACGAACCGATAGTGCAATTGGGTATCTTGTGTATATTTAAGATTCCCAAAACGGATTGCACAATTGATCCGATGGTACGGATCACGAGGCAGAAGCGCACGTGCTGTCTCGTTGGCGGTTTTAAATCGACCTTTCGTAATTACTTTTAAGATTATGCTGTACAAAGGAAATTTTAAAATTTTCAATTCAATTTTTATTTAGTAGATAATTACATTTATGGTATATTTTACAACTAGTACTTAAGAGATTTAGGATAGCAATTCCTTTACAACTATAATCTTAAATCTATATAACGACAATAGCACAATTTTAATGAATAACAAATAATAAATTAAGGGAAAACTACAATAAAAAACCCTTATTTGAATCTTAAGACTAATATTGCACGAGCTTCCGGTTATTTTATGTAGTAATGACCTCGATATAATTTTCATAGACAGAGTACATATGTAGTGACTTAGGATAACGCAAGACGGGAAACGAGAACATTGTCAGAAAAAGAACAATTGACGAAGAAGTTTCGATTGATTTTGTCAATAAGGAACTCTACCGGTTTAACGTTGGCGTTTTCATGTAGTTCATGTGTCGAATAATGCCATGGCAAATTCAGCAACATTTTCAATATTTTATTTTGACACCTTTGCAATTTTATTTTGTGTGTGCGAGCACAATTACACCATACAGGCGCCCCGTACAGGAGTATAGCTTCAAAAATGGTTTTAAATATTATAATTTTATTTTCGATGCTAAGCTTTGATTTTCTACACACTAATGGATACATAACTCTTACGACTTTGTTTATTTTGTCAATTGTGGTAGTGATGTGTTTTTGAAAGATGAGTTTTTTATCTAGAATAATACCTAGATATCTACACTCTTCGGACCAATCAATATCAACTGCGCACATACTGAGTTTAGTGCCATTTGGTAGGTAACAGTGTTTCCTACATCTCGAAAACCAGACAGCTTGTGTTTTATTACCATTTATTTTTATTTTCCATTTCCTGTAATATACTGCTAGCTTGTCAAGAGCTGCTTGCAAAGAGTTGTAGACATTAGTGAATAAGGCACCCGAAGAGAAAATGGCCGTATCATCGGCAAACATAGCTACCTGAATGTTTTCACCTAGACATGGTAAATCTGCGACAAACAATGTAAATAATATGGGACCAAGGACCGAGCCCTGGGGTACACCATGGTGGATTTGGTGAGTAGAGGATATGTCGGTTCCTAAACTCACAACATATTTTCTCGAACGAAGAAAGCTCTGGATAATTTTGATAAGCGGTATTGGCAGCTTAAGTTTTAGTAGCTTATAAATCAAGGCATCGTGCCATACCGTATCAAAAGCTTTTTCGATGTCTAGAAGAACTAGTCCCGTTGACTCCTTGTCGATGAATTTACCAGCTATGTGGTTTTTAATGCGCAAGACTTGGTGGATTGTGCTGTGACCACTACGGAAACCGAACTGAAAGTTTGGTAAGATGTTATTGTCTTCTACAAAACGATCAATCCTTTCCTTAATGATTTTTTCTAAGAGCTTACTTAGACAGCTAAGTAGACTAATAGGTCTGTAGCTTTCGGGGCTGTTCTTCGGTTTGCCGGGTTTCGGGATAGGTATTACTTTTGCTGTTTTCCAACAGTCCGGAAAATAACAATTCTTAAGACAAGCGTTGAAAATGAATGTTAAATAGTTACTTGCAACAGGTGGAAGTGCTTTGATTAATTTGTTGTTAATATTATCGAGACCCGCGGCCTTTTTTGATTTCGATTAAATTTTAAAATTGGCGAAGTTACAGCTGCTTTAGTGACGCGGCAACTACACCGGTCCTGTCTTATGTCACTTGAAATTCAGTACACACCTCTTGATGTAACGCTCTAAAGTCCCTACCAAGCTTTAAAAACATTTTTTTTACTATTTTTAAAAAATTAATAACCCGAAAAAAATAATAAGAAAAATCAAAAATTTGTTCAGTTACCATTTTGCAAAAAAAAATTTTTTTTTATTTCTTCGAGGGAGGGACGCTTACTGATTAAGAACCAATTTTTTTTTTTTTTTTTTTGCAGATAATTAGAAGAGTCAAAATCATGTCAATCAAGACGCACGCTTTTGCTTCAACCCCCCACTTCACCACCCTGGAATTTTGGAAATTTTCGACATTTTTGTTTAATTTTTTTTAGTTGGTTATGTTATAAATGATGATTGTTATGTTATAAATGAAATTTGGCAAAAATCCGATAATAACAATACTTTTCGTTTTTTTTTACCACAATTCAAAAAAAACATTCAAATTTGGCCCTCTACACCAGAATACCCCCTTAATCCCAACGGCGACAGAGCAATCCCAGCACAGCTCTAAAAAAAAGTACAGATCTACATCAGGCTCAGACTTGGCCTCTCATATATTACACACAACCACCTGTTCAATAGAGTCACCTTCTCTCTGCCATTTTTGTGAAGATAATTCAATCCCAGAGACCCATCTTCTTTCCTGTTCAAAAGTCTCCTCAACTCGCGCAAAATTATCCAGCTACAACATTCATCATCTATTAAAAAACATCAACACTGGCATACAATATTATGACGGCTTTGAAACACCAAAACTGAGTTTAAAAAAAAATCCTTCTATTTTTATTTGATCCTAGTAGATAGGCCTCCTGGCAGCTAATTCCAATTCAAGTATTTATTAAATCTGTAATTTATTTAATAATAATAATGATTTGTCACCTAAGACGCATAGTTAACTCAGAGTTTATCAAAGAACATTAGTACGCATAGTAAATTAATTACTCCACAACAAGAACGACAATTATAAAAAAACAGAATTCCTGCCCACACAATACCCAAAACTTCTCAATCACTTTACCAACTGTACCACTACATCGAATTTGTGAATCTTTAAAGTCTGTCTGGCATATTTCGAATTTCAGTATAAGAATTATTTGTACCCCTTTCATGGTTGTAACATATGAGAGTTAAGGTAAGCAAAATTAATTGCACGAAATAGAGCATTTAGTATTAATACTCACCTGATCCATCATCAATATAATCCAACAGTTCTTTTTGGGTTTTCAGTATTGCTGGACTGGTTACTTCAGATTGTAGTATTGCAGGTACTTCATCTTCATCTTCAATATCTAGTGTCAGAGCGCTGGCCTTAAGAACGGCCTTCACATCGTCTGGAATATTTGGATTCAACTGTATTTCGTCTAAATCTAAGTCAGGATTACGTTCTTTAAATGATTTCTTTTTCGTAGGATTACAATGTTTTTTCATTCTTTGAAATAATTGAACAGGAACATCCCCATTTCTATGGGGCGGGTGCGTGTGTAAAATGAAACAAATTATAGTTAGATGTCATCTTTCAATTAATTCAATTGATCACTTACTTTTTATTACACAAAATGTCCACTTGTGTCGGTAGCGGAGCTGCTGAAAGGGTATTGGGTGGGTCTTCAGGATGTCGCCCAATATCGGAGCCTTCTAACCACGCTTGATAACGATCTGGTTGGAATCGTTTTACGAATGTATCCATGGAGATTTTAACCATGTCATTACTAAAAATAAAAAATTAAATAAAAATAAAATATCGTAAATAATTCGTAAAAGCCAGAAATTATTTATACGTGAACTTTATTTGGAATTTAATATGTTAGACAGAAATGACTGGACATTGGAAATTCGCAACACAGCTTTTGCAGCATTTCTGAGTGGTCAAAAATAAATGGATCAAATAACAGTTTCTCGTGGTTATAAAATCGCAATCATATCAATTAATTGGAGTTTGGCTGAATTGCATTTTTTTTTTGTAAATCTATGAAAATATGTGTAAAAACTACTACTCTGTCGCTCGGTATAATACCACCCCGTCAAGTTATAGGCTCCGTGAAATGGTCAAGAGAAATTCCTGGGCATCTTTCGGACCTTAGCTGATGGACCGGTTCGAGAAAGGTTGGTTTATGTGCTAGTCGGTCCCAAGGTGAGATACCACCCCGTCACGCTGTACATTCCGCGATATCGCCGAGAGAAATCTTCGACGCTGTTTCGGATGTGTGGCTGATGGCCCGGACTGACACGGAGATAAGTCATGATGGTACCTTCTGATATAAAGAATTCCGGAGGTAAATTAGACTCCAATTCGGATCTCCGGGGAGGACTATGTCAGAGGGAACATCATGCAGATATCATGATAAATAATGGAACTTTAAGAGGTTCGTCAACGCATGATCGCTCTCGAGGCTCTGCCCACGCTTGACTGGTAATGGCATTTTGTAACTTCAGGGGCATCGGTTTCACCAACACGAATGTAAACGCCGTCCACCAATATTTGCAAACAACGAAACCTGATATCCTTGTCCTAACTGAGACGCAGGTCGATTCGTCAACTGATTCGACATATCTTCGTTGCTCAGGATACGACCTACATTCGAGATTCCGTTTTATGGGCGGAGTCTGCGTCTTCGCGAGGCGTTGGAACCCAATAAATCGACATCCTATGGTTGAGGGTCGTGCTGAGCAATTCCGTTAAATTTCTTTGCTGTTTTTACCGCTCCCCGAATGACGATCAACCGGTGACATTTTTTCGAACATCTTTCACATACCGTCGACTGGATACAGATCAACCACCCAGCTTCTGAAATTGTTGTCCTTGGCGATTTTAATGTGCACAATTCCGGCTGGTTGTTACATTCTAACAAAACCGATGAGGCTGGGTGGCTGGCGGAGATGTTTGCTGTAAGCCACAACTTGACTCTACTCGTGGGGGAGCCAACACGAGTGCCGGATGCCCGAGGCGATTATGCGAACATCCTGGATCTATATTTGACATCCGAACCGAGCATTTATACGAGGTTTCTGCGCCACTGGGAAACCCAGATCACTGTTTGGTGTCTGTCGCGCAAGCACGTGCATATCAAGCGAATAACCGGTCTAGGCAGCTTCGCCATGTATGGAAGTATGGGGCTGCTAACTGGGACGATTTGCGAGATTTCTTCGCATCCTTTCCATGGTCCGAGGTGTGCTTCGGAAACTCCGATGTTAACGCTTGCGTGGAGTCGGTATCAGAGATTATTCTTCTCGGGATGGAGATGTATATTCCACATTCCATCAAACGAAGTTCGTCTGATAAACCTTGGTTTGTTAAAAAATACAAGCTGATTACAGCGGCAAAAAATAGAGCTTTTAAGCAATGGCGCTCAAATCCCACCGATGTTAACAGAACGAATTTTGATAGAATCAGAAACGCACGCAACCAGGCGATTGATACCGCGAAGAAAGCTCACTACGACAGGGTGATCAATAAGCTCCTTCGGTGCCCAACTGGTTCGCGCTCCTTCTGGTCAATGGAAAAAGCTGTCAGCGGTGACTTCACATCCTCCTCTTTCCCTCCGTGGATAACAGACAGCGGGACGTTATTCACGAATGCAAAGGATAAAGCTGATGTGTTCGCAAATTTATTTTCCGCGAATTCAAACCTCGATCCCGGTCGTTTGGAGCCACCTGTGATCTCGCCGGTACGGTCTTCGATGCGGGATGTGAAATTTCGTCCGCGCACTATTCGAAGCATTCTACGTCATCTGGATAGTAGGAAGGCAACCGGCCCGGGCGGAATACCAGCAATCGTCCTTAAGAGCTGTGCTCCAGAACTATCGCGGGTTCTTGGCAGACTCTTCCGCTTATCTTAGAGGACCTTTCCTGCCTGCTGGAAAATCGTTCGAGTTCAGCCAATCCCAAAGACGGGAAAAAAGTGTCTCCCACAAAATTACCGTGCGATAGCATTACTCTCTATTTTATCTAAGGTAATGGAAAAAGTCTCCTCAATAGTATACTGGTTAGTATACCCGCCTGTCACGCGGGAGACCGGGGTTCGATTCCCCGTCGGGGAGCCTCTGGCGCAAGACTAATGACCTTGCCCGGAAAAAACAAAGCATTATGGAAAATTTAACAAGCCTCAGGACTCGCTAAATAAGGCCAAGACCGGTTCCAGGTTGTAGTGCCGATGATGATGATGATGATGATAATGGAAAAAGTCATCAATACAGAATTGGTTAAGTATTTGGAGTGCAACGGATTTCTGAATGATCGTCAATACGGATTCCGTGGCAGGCGGTCCACAGGAGACCTTTTGACACTTATAACCGATATAGGGACATCTGCGATTGAACGGCATGGTGAGTCAAGGGCGGTCTCCTTGGATATCTCCAAAGGTTTTGACCGCGTCTGGCTCGGGGCATTGCTGACCAAACTTCGTTCATATGGACTTTGCCAACAGCTTTGCGACTGGACGAATAGCTTCCTCGAGAATCGATCGATCCGGGTTGTTGAGGACGGCGAGTGTTCGGATCTTTATCCTGTTAATTCGGGGGTGGCCCAAGGTTCTATTTTGGCTCCAACCTTGTTCTTGCTCCACATAAATGATTTGTTGACAACGGATAACAAAGTGTGCAGTTTTGCGGATGATAGTAGGCTTGTTTCCCATTTTTCGAGTGTTCGGCCGATTGGTGCATCTGCGTCGCATCAGCTGAGTTGTAGACAGATTGACTCTCTGAATCAGGATCTAGATAGGGTCCTGCAGTGGGGAAGGGTCCCGCAGTGGGGAAGGGTCCCGCAGTGGGGAAGGGCCAATCTCGTCGACGTCAATGCAGCGAAGACACAATATACAACATTCACAAAGAAAAGTAGATTATCGGTTCCACAGCTGATGACGAATGGCCGGGCCCTCGAGGCCGGGGAAAGTTTGAAATTGCTCGACGTCACGGTCTGTGGGAATGTATCATGGCATAAACACGTGTCGAGTATCGCCAGGTCAGCCTCAGGAAAACTGAGCTATCTTTTTAGGGCCAAGAAATATTTTACTCCGGCCCAACTTCTTCTCCTATATAAATCCCAAATTAGACCCGCGCTCGAATATTGCTCTCATGTTTGGAGCTCGGCTCCTAAACATACCCTCGACCTACTTGAGAGCATACAGAGACGAGCGATCCGCCTGATCGGGGACTCGGCGCTGACGTCGGGACTACAGTCGCTATCACACCGAAGGCGCGTAGCCGACCTCTGTCTGTTTTACAGATATTATCACGGGTGCTGTTCTTCACAATTCAGCTTATATGCGCTCCACAAGACAATCCGACGGATCGCACCTGTTTGTGGTTCATCTCCCGACGGCGCGAACATTCCTGCTTCAGAACTCGTTCCGTTACAGAGCGGGGAAGCTGTGGAACTCCCTTCCCATGCGAGTGTTTCTGGAGCGTTACAACCAGCAACTGTTCAAAAAGAACTGCAACAGTTATTTGATGACATCTCTGGGCGCCCACTCGGCGCTATAAGGTCGCCTCTCCCGAGAGGTCTAATAAAAAATAAATAAATAAATAAAAATTAGACCCGCGTTCGAATATTCCTCCCATGTTTGGAGTTCTGCTTCTAAACATAGACTCGTCCTACTTGAGAACATTCAGAGACGGGCGATCTCCCTGATGGAAGACATTGCTCCGATATGACTGCAGTCGCTATCACATCGAAGGCGCACAGCGGACCTTTGTCTGTTTTACAGATATTATCACGGGGAGTGTTCCTCGGAGATTCGTACTGTTATTCTACGAACTACGATTTATTTGAGCTCCACAAGATAGTCCGACACATCCCACCAATTCGCGGTTCATCTTCCGATAGCACGCATATCTCTGTACCAAAACTCGTTCGGTTCCCGGGCGAGTGTTTCGCACGCATTGTAATTTGGAAAAAGAAGAACTCCAACGGTTCTTTAATGGCATCTCGGGGTGCTGACTCGGCGCTATAGGTTCGCCTCTCCTGAGAGAAGTAACTATATTGACAAAGATGCTGGGGCTTGTTGACACCCCAAACAGAGTATTGAAAAGGGTCATGCTGATCAAGCCATAAAGGGTCTGAGAAACCGTTTTTCCAAGATGCTGGAAGGAACAGAAACTAGTTCTGATTCCAAAACGTATTAAACTAGCCGAAGAACCTTCATCATGTTGTTCCATGTATGATGAGCATGGTCGGGAAAGTGCTGAGGACTGTCATCCTTTCGAGATTGGAGCAGTGGGTAGAGAGGGCATTTGCAAATGCAAGTTACCTTCAGGTCGAGTACGGTGGGTGTGTTCCTCCAAATCTACAGAATAGCTGAACTGACGAGATCCTGGTGGTAGGATAGTACAAGCAGTCATTACGTTTTTAATCCGACTGGATGGAACCACATTATTAACGCGTTGCATCAAATAGGAATACCAGAACATTTCTTAAGATCGTCGGTTTCTATACCCGTTACTTTCAAACCATCCCTTGTAAAATAGGGGAAGATATCAGATGGGTATATATAAAGATGAAGCCATAATACAGAAAAACTAGTGATATTTGGGAGTATGTTGGAAATAATTGGTTTCCTACCTTCTACAGCAAGAGGGACACAATATACGTTGGTCAAAGTAAAACTGTTTCTGAATCTAAAGCTAACAGCTAACCTCTATAGAGGTGAATGAATTATAATAATCTTTAACTTGGCTGCCGTTTAATGAATTGTACTTGACCCAAAGATACTGAGGCGATTACAAGTTCACATAAATCGTAAAATAATTACCTGCAGGTACACTGTGAGGCACGTTTGCCGTATTCAATCCATCGTTCCATCGCAAAGTTAGTTGACTCGGCGCAATTAAAACCGTGATTGAAACCAGCATGATAGCCGAAAGGGAAGGTGATCATGATTTCACCAGCTTCTTGAGTTATCTATAAAAAATATACAACTTCATTTATTTGAGTTCATAACAGGCTAAGTTAATCAATTTACCTTGTTTACTGGAACTTCATGTTGTTTAAGTACTTGTGGACTTATTAAAGTCATTTTGTGTCTTAAATAGGCATTACAATTCTGATAACTTGCAGGAAAGTAACTATTTGCAACTCTCTCTAATTTTCTTCCATGTTCTGGGGGTACGACGTACCATGTTTTTGGTGCCCCAAAATGCAGGTAGTTTATTGAATATAAATCCATATCCTCAGTATGCCACGCGAATGTTGTTTTCCACATTCCAAAATAAAGGTAAGCCGTATTAACTCCATCAATTTGAATACCATAATCTTCATTTACGAAATCCAGTATTGTTCCCAAACGGTTAATATTCCAGTCCTATATATTGAGAATAAAATATTATTATAATACATTTCATACTTTAATCTTATTATTAATTTAATCCTAACTTCAATAATAATCGACTAAAATTATTGTTCCTCTTTCATTTTTCAACATTATTGGAAGTAAGGTTTCCCAATAGGAAGAATATTGTGACGAGCTGGCAAGACTCCAAAACAAAGTACTGGAATATTCTGGAAAGTACTTGAAAACTGGAGACTATGAGCAAAAAGAGGCGAGAGGAAAAACGATGTCTCCAGTGACAGAAGTGTCACTTTTGACAGAGGAGCAAAAAGTGAAAGAACGGTTGTCAAGAGCAGAAAAATAAACACAATAGAAAATTGATTTCTCGGCTTATTTTGTGTGAATAATTAATCCAATCAATTCAGACAAGGGGATATGGTTAATAAGTTTATGTCTCAGAAAATCGAATTAACAAACAGAGAAAAGGGAGGCGTTAAATCACTCCTGAACGATTTTTCTGATATTTTTGTGACAGGAAATTATAAATTTGGACGCACCGGTAGAGTTAAACATCGCATTGACACGGGCGAGTCAAGACCTATAAGGCAGCCACCTCGTCGACTACCGTTGGCCAAACAATCAGAAGTAGGCAACATGATTCGAGAGATGAAAGAGCAAGAAGTCATCGAGAAATCATCGAGCCCATGGGCTTCGCCGGTAGTGCTCGCCAAGAAGAAGGATGGGACAACTAGATTTTGTGTCGACCACCGCCGGTTAAACGACGTTACGAAAGACAGTTACCCACTTCCTCGAATCCATGACACACTAGATACCCTTTCTGGAGCTAAGTGGTTTTCAACATTGGACCTAAAAGGCGGTTACTGGCAAGTGGAAGTGAGGGAGGACAAGGAGAAGACAGCGTTTACTACCGGATACGGACTTTATCAATTCAACGTGATGCTTTATGGATTGTGTAATGCTCCAGCAACGTTTGAACGATTAATGGAAAGTGTTCTAGGGGGACTTACATGGAAGACGTGTCTTGTGTACTTGGACGATATCATCGTTGTTGGGAGGAATTTACCAGAACACATCAATAATCTGCGCTCCGTCTTCGAACGACTAAGACAGGCCAACTTAAAGCTCAAATCGAAGAAATTCCTGGGACACATCGTTTAATCTGCAGGAGTTCAAACGGATCCTGATAAGATAGCAGCCGTCCGAGTGTGGCCTACTCCAGAAGACAAGCAACACATGAGAAGCTTTATGGGATTAGCCACATATTACCGACGGTTTGTTAAAGGTTTTGCCAATGTAGCTAAAACCCTACACGAACTAACGGGTCAAGACAATAAATTCAATTGGGCAGAAAAGTGTGAGGCAGCATTCAACACATTGAAGGCCGAGTTATGTAAGACTCCAACATTGGCATTCCCAAGATCGGATCGCCCATTTATATTGGAAATAACACAGGAATCGGAGCAGTGTTGTCACAGGAAGTTGACGGTAAAGAGAGAGTTGTCGCATATTATAGTCGAGTTCTATCTAAGCCAGAGAGAAATTACTGCGCAACAAGAAAGGAACTGCTGGCTGCCGTAGAAGCCGTTAAGAATTTCCATAAGTACCTCTACGGACGTCGATTCCACCTTCGGACGGATCATGCCGCCCTGAAATGATTGTTAAATTTTAAGAGTCCGGAAGGACAAATAGCTCGATGGATCGAACGACTCCAAACGTACGATTTCCAATTTTCCCACCGTCAAGGGAAGTTGCATAATAACGCTGATGCTCTATCAAAAAGACCATGTAAGCCAGATTGTAAACATAGTCATAAAGCGGAAGAAAAACAAGAGGCGTACGACCTGCGAAATGTACAAGTAGAAGTACTAGATGGGTGGACGAGTGATGCTCTACGCGCAGCTCAACTTCAGGATGAGGATATGTCGCTAATCCTGGAACACAAAGAAAAGAACGAGCGGCCAACTTGGAACAACATTTCCGACAAGAGTGGAACATTTAAGGCATATTGAGTACAATGGAATTCCTCGTTGGTGGAAGATGGAATTCTAAAGCGTAAATGGGAAGCCGTGAACGGAAAATCCCATCAAATGCAGATTCTAGTCCCACCATCAAAAGCGAAGGATGTACTAACAGAAATGCACGACGGGGCCTCCGGTGGACATCTGGGAGTTAATAAGGCACTTTCAAAATTACGATCTCGATTCTACTGGCTTCACATGAGAGATCTCGTCGAGTCTTGGCGTAGGAAGTGCACAACTTGCACTGCGACCAAAAGACCAACAGCAAAACCAAGGAGCGCTATGAAGCAGTACAACGTGGGCGCCCCTCTCGAGCGAATTGCGATTGATATCTCAGGACCATTCCCAAAAACAAACGACCACAACAAATACATGTTGGTTATCATGGATTACTTCAGCAAGTGGGTGGAAGTCCTTCCAATTCCAAACCAAGAAGCAACAACCGTCATTGAGCAGCTCATCAATAATTGGATCAGCAGATATGGAGTTCCCTGTGAGCTTCATTCCGATCAAGGCCGAAACTTCGAATCACAGATATTTCAAGGCATCTGTGCGGCACTGGGCGTAAGGAAAACCAGGACCACACCCTTACATCCGCAGTCAGACAGAATGGTCGAAAGGTTCAACCGAACAATGAAAGAGCACTTATCGAAGGTCGTTAGTGATCACCAACGATATTGGGACAAATATGTACAAACCTTTCTCATGAGCTATAGATCGGCTAATCACGATACGACGGTCCATTCTCCAGCAGGAATTATATTTGGACGAGAGATACGATTACCTGCCGATCTGCGATTCGGAATACCTCCAGACGCCATAGATAAGACCGAAGACTACGTAGCCGAATGGAGAAATCGCCTCGATGAGATTCATAATTTGGTTCGAAAGCAAATCAAGGTATCCACTGACAGGATGAAAACAAGGTACGACGTTCGAGCCAACGCATCCGGATATAATGCAGGCGATAACGTGTGGCTTTATAACCCTCATCGGCAAAAAGGAAGGTCTCCGAAGTTGCAGCAACATAGGGAAGGACCGTATAAGATTCTCACAAGAATTAACGACGTTGTCTGTAGAATTCAGCGAAGACCGAACGCCAAGATGAAAGTGGTACATCGTGACCGATTGGCGACTGTTGTTAACCCAGGATACCAGTGAACTTAGTTCGGGACGAACTAATCTAGGCGGCGGGTAGTGTGACGAGCTGGCAAGACTCCAAAACAAAGTACTGAAATATTCTGGAAAGTACTGGGAAACTGGAGACTATGAGCAAAAAGAAGCGAGAGGAAAAACGATGTTTCCAGTGACAGAAGTGTCACTTTTGACAGAGGAGCAAAAAGTGAAATAACGGTTGTCAAGAGCAGGAAAATAAAGATTTAATATAAAATTGATTTCACGGCTTATTTTGTGTGAATAATTAATCCAGCGAACCCTAAGCTCGTACAATATGTTGGGTTTCCCAATACGAACAACAATAATAAACTACAAAATATTTGTGATAAAAACAAAACTGGTTTTTTTATTTTAAAGTCCAGCCATATTTTAAGGTTAAACTATAATAAAGACCAACGACAGCTAGTATCATTTCTAATATTTTAAATGTTACTGCCACATGGCGTTTTAAAAGCCCATCCCCGCTGTTAGGAAACCCATTATTTCATTTTAAACACGTATTTTTCCTGTTTGAAAACTTCTTGGTATAATTGAAGAATATTACTAGCCAATTTAAAGGGATTGCAATCCTCAGCATATATTTAAATTGTAAAATTCGTGGTCAAATGTTTTTTAGCAAATTCTCAAAAAATTATTATGTATGTTTTATATCCCTAACATTGATTTAAGGCCGCGTTCATATAAAAATGAAGGGCTTATATCTATAGAGCATTTTTTTTTTAACTTAAATTACGTATAAACATCCCCAATATCATATCCAGAAAGAATTTAATGTGGGGAAATTTTTCTAATATTTTTTTAAAGCTGATTTCCGCAACAACTTTAAAGGCTCCGAAACGTTCGAAAAAGTCACCTTGCTTTCCTTTTCGCAGCGTTTTGGAGTATCCTAATCCGGTCGATAATTTTTATTCAATATAAGTGTAAGTTATACTTTCATAAAATACGTGTAGATGGCGTTATAAAACTTTTACGTTAGAGAGAGTTAGCATGAGACGCTGAAATGACCGTTCGAGTACAGCTGACTCCAGCTAAACGCACAGTACGTGTATTTCGTGGAGGCTATGTGCTAGCCTCATATTTACGTTATTAAAGTGATTAATATTGCACAAAGTAAAATTAAAATGAGTGAAAAAGTGTACCAAGGCTAAAAGGGAGGTCGTCAATCGACATCTCATACGCCACGAAGTAAGATTTCACATCGCAAAGCGCCGAATCAACACGAATTTGAAAACGACTTTGTGGATGTTTCTCGGCTCGCTAAAAAATAAAAACATCGGCCTCGGAAGTTGAGATACCGGTTGATTCTTCATTTGGGTATAGAATCATTAACTTTGTACCTGTTTTCATGGCGTTGGTTCAATTTTAATGTATAAGGGCGGCGGCAACGTTACATTTGCGGAAACAAGTAAGCGTGGCCTCGGTTTCAAAATGGTTGTGGCGTGCAGAGACACTTTGATTGACTCTTGCCTAGTGATTGGTCGAAATGCCTATGAAGTCAACAGGCGTCTTATAGCGTTAAGCAAGGATAGTGAAGAGGTGAATTGAACACACGATGAAACGGTTGAAAAGCGAAGCAGTGAAGCATCAGACTACTGACCGTGTTTTGAATTTGATTTCCAAACTCGACTATAGTCCACTGGTGTGAATTATTTTTTTTGTTATTTATCGCTTGGTATACGGTTCTGATGTATTTTTCGTTCGTGTTCTTCACTATTTCGCTTGTGAATCGTGTGTATCGGTTAGAATCGCTACAGTCTTATTGTTGTGATGATATTACTTGGTGCTGGACTGAACGAGATAAAAGAATTCTGTGCGTCTTTTTTTTCTTCACTAATGCGCACAGGGGGGGAATTTAAAGTACCCTTAAATGTCAGAGCACAGCGCGAGCGGATGGAGAGTAAGTGGATAAGGAAAGGAGGTTTCGATGTATATTGGTCTTGAATGCCTGGACATTCCAACGACGATGACACGATACGTTGCGCCTGTGTTCTAACGACGGAATTGATCAACTCACAGCAGGATCCCCAATAAGTTTCACTGCTCGTTTTTAACTTCTATCGAGCACGTGTAGTGCAGTTTTGGATGCGCCTGACCAAACATGGGAGTTGAACTCCATTTTTGAACGAATATCATCATCATCATCATCATTCGGCACTACAACCGGGATCCGGTCTTGGCCTTTTTTAACAAGTCCCGAGGCTTGTTAAATTTTCCATAATAATTTGTTTTTCCGGGCAAGGTTATTAGCCTTGCGCCAATTTGAACGAATATACGACTTGCAAATAGTGGCCAGGTTGGATGGAGTGAAGTATCCTTTGCATCTCTTAAGGAACACCATACATTTGGCTGCACTTTTCGAAGCTTCAAATATGTGGTCATTCAAGTGGAATAAATTCGAGTGTCAAGGATTGATACTTCCTTGGCTTCGACGATGCAAGTGCCGTTCATCGACAGTATATTTACTTTGGGGTTCGCCTTTGACGACAAGAGGCAGCCCTGAGTTTTTAAGGCATTGAATTCTACTCGGTTAGATAATCCCCACTGATATATCTTGTTGAGGTCTGAATTCAATGTATCAAGCATAAATTGCTGGTTGGTAGTGACGTTCGAAGAGTTTGGACGGGAGTGTTCGTATGAGTGTGAGAAACTCAACGTGATATCATCAGCAAACGAGTGAATTGGGTTGTAAGTAATTGACAAGAGTTCATTTATAAAGATCATGAAGAGAGTGGATGAGAATGCCGAACCCTGGGGAACACCTGCATTAATCTGCTGGGAGACAGGTTTGACACCATCAAGAACTACTTGGATTGAACGGCCAGAAAGATAGTCTCTTATCCATTGGATCAGGGAATTGTTCATTCCATATGAATGTAATTTTCGTAGGCTTTTCAAATATCCAATGCGACTGCCTTGTTTTTACCGAGGTAGTGGATGGAATCGTTCCACTTTTCGGTAAGGTACGCCATCAGATCTCCTGTGGACCTGTTGCTACTAAAACCATATTCGCGGTCATTGAGGAGGTCATTTGATTCCAGATATTCCGAAAGATAACGGTTGATAAGTGATTCCATTACTTTTGAGAGAATAGAAGTTAGTGCTATGGGTCGATAAGAAGAAAGGGGTGATTTGGCACCCTTTTTGGGAATTGGCTGAATGTGCGCTGACTTCCATCTATTTGGGAAACGGCCAATAGAATAAGACAAATGGAAGAGTTTCCGCAGTGGTTTGGCGAGTGAAGAGGAACTATGGGGTAGTAAGTCTAGTCGCTGTCGTTAGCGCGGGTTCTACTCCTACCACCATAGAGTTACGCCCGATATTGTCGCTAGTTTGGAGTTAAACCTTCGATTCTGGCTTTGTCTATAATGGAGCGGAAGATCGATTTGTGGGATGCAACTGCCGTGTGTGACATCTGATTTTACTGGGCATCTTGTCGATGGGCTTCTCCACAGCACTATTAACGCGTCTCTCGTAATGCAATACAACGACACATCATCAACAAAAGCGGATCACTTGTCGAAAAAGTAGCAAAAGGATAAATGTCAAGGAATTTCAATGGCGAGCGACACACTTCCCGATTGTGGTCAGTCCAGATTTAGTCGGGTGAGATTAAAACACATTTTTATTTCCTTAAATAAAACACGTTGATTTAATATTGTTTTACCGTTCACAATTTATAGTTCGCACACTGGTTTCGGGAGTACAATTAAATAAATAGTTTGTGTTTAACGAGTGTTTTAATGTTCCAAAGAAAAGAAACTATAATATGATAGAATATTGTGTATTGAATTAAGAAAAATAATATTTACTTTTTATCATTCGCGACGAAAGAAAAGATTCCACACACCAACACCACTTTTATATAACGTGGAGGTCCGACCGGCCTCTACGGAATCTGAAACGCGACTAAGTATTGCCACCGAAGCGACAGAATTACCAAAAATTCTTTCATCGCCTCGATGACCATATTAGGTAAGATTCTCCTTAGCATTTTGTCCAACAAGAAAAGAGGTGAAACACACATGGTGATTGCATCTGCTGCCCATGGTTGCGACTGAGCGATATGGTGCGTAGGGGAACGTTGGATGTTTATACTATTATACATCCTTGAGCAGCATCTCGTTGATGCTGCGTTTGTTTGGTCCGTGGAAAGGTATGCCAATGCCGATCGATACGATCGACCGGTGGCTCTGTGTACGTGACTTGCCACGTGGAAAATTTCTTTCTTCTTGTGTCCATGGTTAAGTTCAGGGATTATGTCGGTTACGTAATGTTGTACCGAGTTGGCTCTTAGGCATTCCGACAAGGCTAGTTGGCACGCAGTCAGCAAACTGCTGAAATCCAGACTGGTATCACGTAACATAAAGCTCCGTGTCTATAGAACCATAATCATGCCGATTGTTCTATATGGATGCAAAACATGGGCTCTCACAAAAAGGGGAGGAAAACAAATTCCGCGTATTCGAGAATAAAGTTTTGAGGGGCATCTTTGAAGGTAAATATGACGAGGAGGCAGGACAATGGAGGAAACTCCATAACCACGAATTGGAAGAGCTATATCGCAAACCTACAATAGTGAGAGTAATTAAGTCGCGAAGATTAAGATGGGCCGGACACGTGGCGCGAATGAGGAACGATAGGACCGTGCATAGAATTCTTGACGGTAGACCAACGGGAAAGAGACCGGTAGGACGGCCGCGACGGAGACGGGAGGACAATGTTAGGTTTGACCTTAAGGAGATCGGATTGAATGGTCAAGCGTGGAAGGAGAGTGCTCAGAACAGGGAACGATGGCGAAGCCGAGTCGGTGAGGTCATGAACTTCCGGGTTCCTACAGGCCAATAAATAATAATAATAATGCCCTAGATGGGGATTTTTACCTAGGTAATGGGAAGATGATTGGTGGCGTTCAAAGGAACCGCCATAGAACATCTCTTCAAGAGGATTAGGGGAATCCCATCCGGACCAGCGGATTTGTGTTCGTTTAACTCTTTGAGTGCGCGGGCAACAGTACGCGTTTGGAAGCGAATCTGGCTTATGGTGTGCTGCTTATGATCAAGTTGAGCTGAAACTGATGTAGTATCAGGCAGCGTTGAGTTGGCTGCAAAATGTGCAACAAGTAGATTCACTTTCTCTATTGCAGTGGTGACTGGTTTGTCAACGACTATAAGCGATGGAATGGATGAAGAGACTGAGTTTTGAATGTTTTTCACGAATGCCCAGAAGTTCCTACTACCCATGGGAGAGTGTAGTATTTTTTGTCTCACTCTCTGGTCATGCAAGAACTTGGCACGTTGAATATACGCATTGCAGCCGTTTCTACCTCTCTGAAATCTTTTCCGGTTTTCCTCAGTATTGTTTGATTTATACAACCGGAAGTTCAACTCTTTAGTCTTAATGGTTTCTCTGCACCCGGAATCGAACCACATATTACTCTGTGTGGATTAAAGGTCCGCATGCCAAGTGGATTCGTGTCTGTCAATGTGTCCGCTATAGAGTCAACATAGTTATTGGCGAAAAATAACGACCAATTTAACATCCCAAAAAAGTCGTTCAGATCTTCCCAGTTGGCTTTCTCATAGAGTCATACTGTTCTCTTGGGAGCTTTCTCATTAACGTTACTGTTGGTTAGAGCAAATTTAGCTGACACGACACAGTGGTCTGAAGTGCCCAAGGTCGAAGAAACTTCAATTGTGTATTTGTTTGGGTGGAAGGTGAGAAACAGGTCCAGTGTGTTGGCGACATGACCATATATATCTGGTACCCGTGTTGGCTCATTGACAAGTTGAATTAAACTATTAAACTATTTGAATCAACCAAAAGCTGGACATATTGACCTTCAGGTGTTGTGTGTCCGGAGTGACGAAGCCACTGGGAGTTATGCACATTAAAATCACACGCAATAACAATTTTAGTGTGCGGGTATAGGGTCAAGATCCTATCGATAGAATCGGACAGAGCATCAAATTCGTTAAAGGATGCGTATCTATTCAAGTTTGGATCCAAGAGAAAAGAGAAAATGCGCAAAGGAATGTGGTCCACTCTTTACCACAAATTTTGAACAGATAACATGCCTCAGCATAAAAATTGCCACGCAGGCATTGATTCTTGATAAATAAATAATAAAAGTTTTAGGGTTAAAAAGCGGCTTCAGAGTTATAATTTCTGGGTAGAAATCGATGAGCACTGAGATATATACCGCTCTGTATCGCAAAATCGAAAAGACGCTCGTAAGCAAACAACATCGCTTAGAAAAGAAGCACGAGAGGACAATATGAACGTGGGAGGTATGCTGTATGCCCTGGGATAGCAGAGTAAATGTAAAACAATTGGCAAACATGTATTTCATAAATTTCGTCCTGTAAACAAGTTTTGAAACTTTGTAATATAACTCGGGCAATTTTGATTCGATCGACTTGAAATTTCAACTGTAGCTTCTTAGATAAACTATCCATGTAGCTTCTTAAATAAACTAGCCATGTAGCTTCTTAGATAAGCTATCCATGGCGAATTTAATAATTAATTAACAATTACATTTTTTATAAACAATTTAAGATCGATTTTTATCGGAAATTCTATGTTTTTGTTTAAACTAGTGGCATTTTGCGAAAAATTAATATTTTGTAATAATCATGTGTACCGCCTTAGAAAAACTAATAAAGATGATAAAAAAAATTTGTTTTATACTAGGTACTGTTATGCTGTACACCATTTGACCTGCCAAAAAAAAAGTTTGCATCTGACTAGCGGCTATGCCGCAATTTTGTACTTGAAATAAAAATAGAAATAATTTTTTATATCTAATTATGTGTAGAATAAACCCTTGAAATAATTTTTTAATTGCTTAATAAATAACGGAGAAAAAATTCTTAAAAAAGTGTCGTTTTTCGGTAATCTCAATAGATGTAAACCCTTAAGAAGACATGTAGTAGCGGAATACAATCGTTCGTTGCGTACCAAGAAATTAATGATATTAATAACACCTACTTTTATATTGATGCATGTTTCTATGTTAGAGGTTAATAATTTTATACAAAAATAATAAAGAAATGCTTACCTCCATATCAACATCTGTAATACTGCCATTAACATCAGCGCCGTAAATAGGAGCAACGTATGTGATATTTTTCCAATATTTCCTTTCGAGATCTTCATAGTCAAAATGTTTAGGTGGCTGATAGCGCTCTGTGGATGCTAATTCAGCAAATTGTTTAACTGTAAGCGGTTTTTTTTGAATGTTAATTTGTTGGTAAAGGCCCTGCCTGCCAGTAACTACTTGACATATTGGGGCAGGTATAGTAATATTAAGGGCATCTAAATCGTCATAGCCACTTTTTCTGGGCACCCATTCTGGGGGTGGTACAACCTACATAACATTAATTGGAATCAACGTAAAGATTTATATAAATTTAAATGAACTTACTTTTGCAAGTCCAGCTTTGTGTGCACCCTGTGATTCCATATAAGCTATATATTTGGGAAAATCTCTAAATTCCTCCCACGTCGGTCTGAAAACCATTATGCGGGGGAATTTGTCCTGAGATCCACTTGAAGCCATTTTATCTAGTATATTTTCAGTTGCTAATTAGTATGTTAACCTGAAATTATACAAATATTAATTATCTTTTATTGTTAATGTTGTTTATATTCTAATTAAAGTTTATTATATTATATCAGCGCGTTGGCCTGCCTACACACGACTTGAGTTTATTAACATAGCGCCATCTAGGTTTAAAAAGTACCAAGCATTTGCAAATCGATTTAGACTTATGTGCTGTCCGCTTTAATGTGCACTTAGGGGGAAAATATTTCCATTTTATAGTGCATAAATTCCTTTAATGTTTTTCTGGATTTTTTTTCTTTTTTTGGACGAAAATATATCACTTATTTTAGTGGAAAGTTTTTTTTTTCTTCCCTTTCCTTCTCTAAGAAAATACGAGGCTATAGAACTAATATACGCCCTGAAATGCTACTAGATATATTGCATGTTGTAGTTGATTTCCATCATCATCATCGGCACTACAACCGGGAACCCCTTATTTAGCAAGTTCTGAGGCTTGTTAAATTTTCCATGATAATTTGTTTTTCCGGGCAAGGTCATTAGTCTTGCGCCAGAGGCTCTCCGACAGGGAATCGAACTCCGGTCTCCCGCATGATAGGCGGGGATACTAACCACTATACTATCAAGGTGCCCGTAGTTGATTTCGAACAGTTGCAAATTGTAACACCCCAGAAACACAGGCGCTGGATGCGAATTCCAAAAATGTCCGTTCTGTAACAAAAGTTGTTTTGATAAAGAAATGTACGTGGCGTTGAGATTCCAGTACGAGATACAAATGAACCAAATATCTTACAGACCTCCAAAAAACAGTCTCCATAGTAATATTTTTTTTATAACTTCTCCCAGGATATGCGAACACCCTGGATCTGTTTTTGACATTCGAACCGAGTATTTATGCTGTAGAGGTTTCTGCGCCACTGGGAAACTCAGATCACTGCTTGGTATCTGTCGCGCAAGCACTTGCATATCAAGCGAATAACCGCCCTAGGCAGCTTCGCCATGTATGGAAGTATGGGGCTGCTAACTAGGGCGATTTGCGAGATTTCTTTGCATCCTTTCCATGGTCCGAGGTGTGCTTCGGAAACTCCGATGTTAACGCTTGCGTGGAGTCGGTATCAGAGATTATTCTTCTCGGGATGGAGATGTATATTCCACTTTCCATCAAACGAAGTTCGTCTGATAAACTTTGGTTTAATAAAAAATGCGAGCAGATTACAGCGGCAAAAATAGAGCTTTTAAGCAATGGCGCTCCAATCCCACCGATGTTAGCAGAACCAATTTTGTTAGAATCAGAAACGCGTGCAACCAAGCGATTGATACCGCGAAGAAGGCACACAACGACAGGGTGATCAATAAGCTCCTTCGGTGCCCAACTGGCGTGGAGCGGGGAAGCTGTGGAACTCCCTTCCCACGCGAGTGTTCCCGGAGCGTTACAGCCTACAACTGTTCAAAAAGAACTGCAACCCTTTTTTGGTGGCATCTCGGGGCGCCATAGGTTAACCTCTCCCGAGAGAAGTATATTTATTAAATTGCATCCGCTCCGGGGTTGCTTTTCTAGGAGTCTAGTTCTCGTGGAATAGGTGAACAGCACGTAGGTGAATCCTCACATCTGGCGATAAAGATTGTACTGCTGATGTCCAAAAAATTAACATCCATGGTTGAATTCACGAAAACATTCACTTTATTTTTTGGGTTTTGGGGTAGTGTCCCGCTGCTCTTATCTAACAGAGGAACCATAGTTATTGCCGATAGACTTTACCCCTGAACCGGTTGGGCACCCAAGTAGTTCGTTGGTTATTTTGTCGGTGTGAACCTTCTTAGCGGTCTCAATCGCTCGATTCCTAGTGTTTCCGATTCTGACAAAATGCGTTCTGTCGACCTCTGTGAGATTTTACCGCCATTGTAGGCCCTATTTTTAGTCATGATTATATGTTCACAATTTTATTAAAGATTTATTAGATTTATTTCGGTTGATGGAATGTGGAATGTGAAATTTCATACTCAGACGAAAAGAAGAATAATTTTAATGATTAGTTCTGCGCAGACGTTTACATCGAATTTCCTAAAGCAAACATCTGACCACGGAAAGGATACGAAGAAACCTCACAAATCGTCCCGAATCGTTAGTAAATCCGTATTTCCAAACTTGACGAGGTCGCTTAGTTTGGTAAGTCCTTTGAGACTTAAATGCTAGCACAACAAATAAATAACAGTCAAAGATCAGAATTTTCGGAATAAATTATTAAATCGGATGACAGAAACGTTCTGGTTATCCGTCGCTCGCGTAGGCTCTTCCAGTTGTAAATTGCAACTAATAACGAATGTTTGTTTGTTGAGATAACCTCCCAGTTTTGTCTGTTCCATTCAAGTGTTTTAACCAGATGCAGTTTGGTGCCTTAAAATCATTAAGAACAACAATTTCAGGTGCTGGGTGATTGATATGCATCCGGGTGTTATAGTTTTGCTGGTTGATCATCATTTTTGGAGTAATAGAACCAACAACAAATATTGATGGAGCCTTTCAACACTATTTGCATCCAAATGAAATCAAAGATGATGGTTCCAATGCTTCTTCGCTATGACCAGTGAAATCAGATCTAACTCCACGTTCGAATCAAAATCTCGTATGTATGTCGTATCCGAGGCAATGAAGGTATGTCGAACCGGTTGACGGGCCAATTTCAATCTTGGTTAGAATACTGGACTTGGTTGTATGGTAATATTGGTGAACGGTTCCTCAGGTGCCAGACTCTCAGTAGACAAATGCAAATTATTTCATGTGTGCCGACGACGACTTTGTCCTCAAATACACCTCAACATAAACAACAAAACAATTCCAAATGTCCCCAACCTTAAAATCCTAGGAATAACATTTAACAATAAGCATATCTGGAAACAACTAAGTTCAGAACTCAAAATATCATTAGCGGCGAGGCTCAATATTATTAAATACTTAAGCAACATGAAAAGTAACGTACACATCAACACTGTTTGTAAAAATTACTAAATCTCTAATTTTAAGTAAAATAGACTACGGGATCTATATCTATGGCAATAGTCCAAAAACGACTCTAAATATAATAAAGCCCACCTATCACCAAGCCGGTAGAAGAAGCACCTTTGCATTCACAACGACACCAAACAAAATATACTGGCTGAAGCTGGGCTCCCAACAATCGAAGACCGGATGGAAATCATATCATTAAAACGAATAGCTAAATTAGCATTTTCGCGAATTCCATAATCGACAAAGACATCAAACTAACAATAGGATACAAAAACACCAACCGAATCTCATCTGCAATCAGCCACATTTTAGATAAAGCCAAGCAATTGGAATTGGATATTAAACAAACTTTCAAATACTCCGTAACCTACCCGCCATGGCTTCTAAATAATAATAATATCATAACAACACTCTCAACATTTAAAAAACCAAACACTAACAAGGAAATATACTGTGCACTATTCTGGTCAGTCACCTCAAAATATAAATCCACCGGATGGCGCTTTCTGTACACAGATGGATCAGAAACAACCGACTATACATACCTCCTTTGTGGTCACATCCGAAGAAGGAGCAGTAAAGACAATCGGACTATTACCCGAATTTTGCTCCATTTTCACGGCGGAAGCCTTCGCGATGTTACAAGTCGTAAGATTCGCCACCAACCACAGAGAAAAACATGTCATCTGCACCGACATCCTGTCGATTGATTTATAATCTTTGGAGAGTTTTCGGTGTGTAAGTGGCATAATGTTCGGCATGGAAGGGATGTGACCTGGCTTTCGGCACAGACCCAGTGGGGCACCTACTACAAGGGCATAACACCTGTAGTGGTTGCTTTCGCTTATATATTGCTGGTCCCGACTTGCATCCTTTCCCGAGGCGGTATTGGTTTTCCGTGTAGGGCCATTTGAATTAAGCTTGATTTGTGTAGCATTCGCAACTTGAGATGCATTTCTCTTGTGCGTCTGCCCACGTTTCTAACTAGAAACCAACTATCCTTGCACTTAGCGAAACCCAGGTAATTACTAATACAGATATTTCCGATTTTAATCTACCCGAATATAACATAGTGCCACTGTTCTTTCCACATCGTGATATAGCCACATACATACGAAACGATATTGCTTATAAGCTTCTACCCCAATATGGGCTCTGCTCCAATCCAGAATTTAATTTCTCGATAAGATCTTGACCCTATATCCACACACTGAAATCGTTATTGTGGTGATTTCAATGTACACAACTCTCAGTGGCTTCGTCACTCCGGACACACAACACCTGAAGGTCAATATGTCCAGCTTTTTGCTGAAACAAATAGTTTAACTCAACTTGTCAATGAGCCAACACGGGTACCAGATATATATGGTCATTTCGCCAACACACTGGACTTGTTTCTCACCTCCCACCCAAACAAATACACAATTGAATTTTCTTCGCCTTTGGGCACTTCAGACCACTGTGTCGTGTCAGCTAAATTTGCTCTAACCAACAGTAACGTGAATGAGAAAGCTCCCAAAAGAACAGTATGGTTCTATGAGAAAGCCAACTGGGAAGGTCAGAACGACTTTTTTGGGAGGTTAAATTAGTCGTTATTTTTCCTCCATAACGATGTTGACCCTATAGCAGACACATTGACAGACAGACTTGGCATGTGGACCTTTATTCCACATAGAGTAAAGAGTATCAAACCCAAGAGAAATATGTGGTTCAATTCTGGGTGCAGAGAAGCTATTAAGGCCAAAGAGTTGTGGTTCCGGTTGTATAAATCAAACAATACTAAGGAAAACCGGAAAAAATTTAAGAGAGCTAGGAATGACTGCAATGCCTATATTCAATGCACCAAGTTCTTGCATGACCAGAGAGTGAGTCAAGAAATACTACACTCTCCCACAGCTAGTCGAAACTTCTGGGCATTCGTGAAAAACATTCAAAACTCAGTCTCTTCATCCATTCCATCACTTATAGTCGACGACAAACCAGTCACCACTGCAATAGAGAAGACGCATCTACTTGCTGCACATTTTACAACTCAACGCTGCCTGATACCACATCAGTTCCGCCTCAACTTGAGCATAAGCAGCACACTATGAGCCAGATTTGCTTCCAAACGCGTACTGTTGCCCGGGCACTCAAGGAACTAAACGCACACAAATCCGCTGGTCCTGATGGCATTTCCCCAATCCTCTTGAACAGATGTTCCTCTTCACTTGTTAGACCACTGCGGAAACTCTTCCATTTCTCTTATTCTACCTGCTCCACCGAACTACAGCCGCAATCTGCCCAAAATGCAACACAACACTCACAATCACTCACATTTTGAAAGACTCTCCTCACCGAAAACCTCTAAAGGATAAACTATTTCGCAATACAGATATTTATACAATTCTAGCAGATTCCACTACCGACAACATAGAAATTTTAAATAAATTTGTAAATAGCAGTAAGATTAAATTGTAAATTAAAAGTACAGAGCCAATAGTCCCCACTGCTAGGCACATTATGTTAAGTTATTGATATGTAATTTTACATTACTAGTTGATAATAAATAAATAAATAAATAAAGATTTCTTTTGCGTACGGGTTGATTCTCGCCAGTATGTCATTTGTTAGTATTTTGAATGTGGTTGGGAGCAATGATATTGCTCTGTAGTTTTCGCAGTCAGATCTGTCGAAAATGGGGACGACTATTGAGGTTTTCCATTCTTCCGGAATGACTTGATTATCCCATATTGTTTTAATCAGTTGGTGGATCTTTCGAGCGGTTGCCTCTCCAACATGTTTCACAAGGTCTGCCGGTATGCAGTCGACTCCGGGAGCCTTGTTGTTTTCCAATCGATTTATTGCGTCTACAACTTCATCGAAAGAGGGCTTTGGGATCTGAGGCTCGGCTGTATGTACGTCTGGAGCGTTTATTTGTGGTTGTTGGGTGCGCACATTGAGCAGGTTTTCAAAATACTACTTCCATCTTGTCACGACATTGTTTGTTTCTGTGACCCGACAGCCGTTTGCGTCTCGAATTATTTTCGCTCTCCCTCGGTAGCCATTTCTAATTAAGTTTATGCCGGGATACATTCCTCTGATGTTTTTTGCTCTGGCATTTTCTCGATTTTTTCGATCCGAGTCTTTTCCCATTCGCGTTTTTTGCGTTTAAAAAGTTAAAACAAAAACCATTCACCATTGTACAATGGAACATTAACCGTTATACCAATAACTTTGACGAATTAAACATTCTAATTAAAGAGTATAACACATATATAATATCACTGCAAGAAACGCATTGTCCAGTCAACACCACACCATTCATCCCTAAATCCTATGTAGGCTACTTCTACAATTCAACTGCAAACACATCACACAAACAAGGTGTAGGACTACTAATCAAGAAAGGTACTTCCCACAAAATCCTCCCCAGCATTACAAATATCCAAACTCTCGTTGTAGAAATACAACACCCTTTAAATTTCACTTACATTGCCTTATATCTCCCCCCAAATCAGCCATCAAATAAAAATGATCTTCAGACTATACTCAACCAAACAAATGAGCTCAGAATACTTGGAGGCGGCATAAATGCTTGGAGTACACTCTGGCGTTCACCTACCACAAACAAAAGAGGGGAAGTAATTGAAAACCTCTTCCTCACCTCCAATCCGATCCTACTGAATGAAGGTTCGCCTACTCACCTTTCTACCCACAATACTCTCACTCATATAGACACCACTTGTTGCTCCCCAGAAAAAAAAGTTGATGAATTTCTTTCAAGCTATCCCCCCACACCTGACGAATCACGAAGCTGCGCTAATCAGTAAAGCAATCAGATCCGCTGCCAATCTCTCAATGCCCCAAACAAATTAGAAACCAGGCAACATGTACCTTGGTGGAACTCCGACCTAACGCTTCTCAGGAAAAGCAAAATGTCAGCTCTCTCTCAATTTAAAAAAAGACCTACGCAGGTTAATTTTGTTGCATACAAAAAAGCGAATGCACTATTTCCTAGGAAGGTGAAAGAAAGCAAAGTGAAAAGCATCCTTCAATTCACTTCATCAATCGATCCAACATCCTCCACAACCACAATAAGGCACAAAATACGCAGCTTAAGTGGTAATCACAATCCGACAATTATCTCATCCCTTAATTCCGAAAATACTACAATCTCAGACACAGTGCAAATACGCCAACTCTTCGCCAAAGTGTTGTATTCCAGAATACTACCCTTATTCGCTTTAACACTAATCTCATGTCCTTTCTAACACAACCTTTAAAACTACATCCTCACCTATCTTACATTCTCATTTAATACAATTCATAAATAAACAGACAAAATATTCTATATCCAGTCACTTACAGCACATTTAAAAACATGCCCCTTTTCATAACAAGCACATTTTTCATTTCAAAACATAGCCACTTTGATTTTCGTTCAAAGTTTATTCAAAATTTTAAGTCACAGAGACTTCTGGATTGTTTTGTTCATTTTATACGACACAGTTAGTTGGAACAAAATGTTCTATAAAAACAGGTAAATTTATATTGAAAAGTTAGTTCAGAATAGAGCTCAGCTTGAGACAGCTGAGTTCAATAAAATAAAAATAAAACAAATAATTATTTTAATAAAGAAAACTTTATTTATTTTAATAACCCCTTAATTTAATAAATATATAACCCGCACGCTCTTCCCTCGAAAGAGGAAGCACGGCGCTGGAGACGTAACACTGGTGGCAGCGGTGGGATCCACGAAGACTGGTGGACTCCCCGAAGGAAGACCAATCCCCGAAGGACGACTCGATCCCAGAGGAAGATTAGTGCGACTAACGACGACTGGCGGAATAAAACCCTAAAGAGGGAAGGAATGTCCTCATTTTCGACTTGGATGGCGGAACATTCGATGTATCGAGTGTAACTATTGATGAAGGTTCCTTGTACGAAGTCAACGCAACTGCTGGTGACTCACATTTGAAACAGACAATTAACTTCGTAATTTCCTTTGCCGATGAGTTCCAGAGGAAATCCAAATTAACCTCAGTGGCAGCAGATTTGAAAAAAAAAATAATAAGACATAAAACGACGAAAAAAAGACAAAAAAAAAAGAAAAGACCAGGATAACACACAACTATAGGGCGTGAAGTCCGCCTGGCAGTAATAAGATAAAAAGCGGAAATAATATAAAAAGAAGACAATAACTCAACGAAAAAAATTTTTTTTAAGAAGAAACTACACTTACTATTGGAATCCAGGAAGTGGTAATCTCGAAAAGAACAAAACATCAATCAACAGTTAGCCTACATATATTAGTAGTAAGAATCGTTAGCAAAATATCAATTGTTCTCTCTTCATTTTTTCGTAGGTATATTTTCACCTTGGAACTTTTAACTTTTCCTTTTTACAAAAAAATTCTTTTTTCCGATAGAAATTACTTCGAATATTCTCTTTTCAGTATTTCGACGACATTTCCGTTTTTTCTTTTTCGCCGAATTTTCTTTCTTTACAGCTTTGGGACCAAATTAACTTTCATTTCCATATATATTGAATAACTAAAAGAAAGGCCATTTTTATATACCGTATTTTTAAGGTGATTTTAACCATACATTGATTTCAAAGTTTTCAATATTACGAGTCCTTATTACACGAGACAGGCGGCTAGGCAGGGGGAAGAACAAATCCACTCTCTACAAATACACCATAACCCCCCTGAAATGGCTCTTTCTGTCGGAATTTCTGATGTTTTCAGAATCGTCCCTACCTTTGACGGAAAACCCCACGACCTAGATAAATTTATTTCCGGGGGAGACGTTTTATTTAGATCTATAAAAAGGGCAGACCCGGAGATATATGAAAAATTTTTGGAGCTAGTCAAAAATAGATTAGAGGGTCCTGCCTATGATCTGATTAGGTATAGCACAATCGCTAAATGGGAGGATTTAAAGGATAAACTTAAATCAGAATATAAAGAGGAGCAATCTCGGTCAACGGCACACAATGAGTTGATATCCCTGAAACAAAACTTCAGAGAAACCGTTCGGGAATACGGAGATAGAGTTGCGAATGCTCTGAGGACGCTGAACTCTGCTACGTGTGAAATAACAGCAGACGCGGTGGTTAGAGAATTCTTGATAGAAGAAAACTCAAAATTGGCCGTGCAAATGTTTGAGGATGGTCTCAAGAATGAACAACTGAAAATCCTAGCCAAAGTCCATGGGGGAAGTAGTTTAAAACAGTCAATTGCACATGTAGTATCACATGCTGCTCGAATGGACAACTCTCCCAGGTCATATCAATATAATGAAAATCCTAGATTTAATCGTATAGTCTGCCAAACCTGTGGTAAGCCAGGTCATTCTCAGGACACATGTTATCGGAACATGCAGTCCAACAATTTTCCGAATAGACAACCCATAAAAAGAGAATTTAACATTACTTGCAATTTCTGTGGACGGAATAATCACACAGAGAACGAGTGTAGATACGAGTTATCTAGGAATGGACCGTCCTTAACAAATTACCAACAAGGTACAACAACGCGTAATCCATTCCGAAATAATCCTACCGAAAATCGTTTTAGTGAAAATCCTAGAATCACCAATAGACAAAACGATAGGCAAAATGTTCACTTTTCTCGGGTGCAAGAGTCGGAAAACGAGGCCTGACGCCAACCCAAATTTATGGAAGACAGACAAAATTTTTCTATATATAACATTAGATCTTTGGCAATAGATAACGACAATTTTAATGAAGCTCCTAACCAAATAACTAAAGCGATACAGATAAACGAGGAGAAAACAAGCACTAATATAAATATTCCGATTCATACTCCAATTTTGGAAAATAATTCAGCAACACAGACTGAAAATTCGAAATTTTCAGCAGTATTAAAGACTGAAATCCCTAATATTTCGGATATCCCTATTGACAACACAGACACTTCAGCAACCAAGACTGAAAACTCAGCAATATTAAAGACTGAAAATTCAGAACTTGCAGAAAATACACAAACAAAAGTCCCTCACATTTCGGCTATCCCTATAGACAACCCTGACACTTCAGCAACAAAGACTGAAAATTCAGCAGTGGTAAAGACTGAAGATCCAAAAGGTGCAATAAAAATCGAAACCCAAGTCAGTTCAGTAGCTAACACTGAAGAACACCATGTTTCAGCAGCAAAGACTGAAGGATTGAAGGTTTCTACAGCAGATATAACTGAAGAAATAGTTCAAACAGCAAATAAGTCTGGGAACCAAGATGTTCTAACAGCAAATAAGTCTGAAGAACTATACGAATCAGTAAATGAGACTGAGAAACTAAACGATCCATCAGCAGTGAGTAAGACTGAAAAGGTAAACGTTCCGACAGAAGTTAAAGCTATAGAAAATGATGACATTGAGCCGAAAACACTAAACATTTTAAATAACGATACTGAACACCAACACGAAGTAATGAAAATTGAAAATAATAATTCAATTAAAATAGGTATTGAAAAGAAAAACCATATATATACCTTACAAATTAATTTTTACAACAATAAACATGTATTCGAACACAAAATAAGAAAAAATAAAAAGGTACACAGTCATTTAGGACAACTGAGATCATTTCTTAAGAAAATTTTTGGTATTATGCAATTCTATGCAGTCATCATAATAATAGGCCCAAAAAAGTTTTGGAAAATTTTCCATAAATTTATGGAAAAGATAGACACTTAACAAATGGCCTTTGTTTTTATTCAATATATAAAACAATTGTAAGAAATGACGGAAAAGAAAAAAAAAAAAAAAAAAAAAAAAAAAAAAAAAAAAAAAGTTAAAAAAGGGGAAGAAAGAAAGAAAATGTTAGAGTTAAAATATATATTGGGATATAATATATTTTAAAATATATATTGGGATATAATATATTGGAAATTCGAACGAAAAAGAGAATTTTGAGAATTAATATTAATCATATATATAGAAAAAAAAAATTTATTTTGGATAATAAAAGAAAAGGTTCCAAGTGGAAATATTTTAAGTTAGTTGGAAATATTTAAAGTTAGTTAAAGTATAATGTAAGTAGACTATAAGTAAACTTTTGGATTATTGTAACCTATTTTTCTAGTATTAAGAACTTTTGGATTTTTGTAACTTTTGATATAAGATTAACTTTGAACGCCATTGTAATTGAACGAAAATCCAAGTCTGTAATTAATCCTAATCTAAGCAATAGTTAACAGAAAATTATTCTCTTCAAGGATAATTTTCTTTCTCGAAGAAGGGTGGGATGTTGTATTCCAGAATACTACCCTTATTCGCTTTAACACTAATCTCATGTCCTTTCTAACACAACCTTTAAAACTACATCCTCACCTATCTTACATTCTCATTTAATACAATTCATAAATAAACAGACACAATATTCTATATCCAGTCACTTACAGCACATTTAAAAACATGCCCCTTTTCATAACAAGCACATTTTTCATTTCAAAACATAGCCACTTTGATTTTCGTTCAAAGTTTATTCAAAATTTTAAGTCACAGTAACTTCTGGATTGTTTTGTTCATTTTATACGACACAGTTAGTTGGAACAAAATGTTCTATAAAAACAGGTAAATTTATATTGAAAAGTTAGTTCAGAATAGAGCTCAGCTTGAGACAGCTGAGTTCAATAAAATAAAAATAAAACAAATAATTATTTTAATAAAGAAAACTTTATTTATTTTAATAACCCCTTAATTTAATAAATATATAACCCCCACGCTCTTCCCTCGAAAGAGGAAGCACGGCGCTGGAGACGTAACAAAAGCCTGGACGCAGGCAACAATAATTTCCACACAGCCCATCTCATTTGTCGAATTCGAGTCAGCTCTTAGTTTAACTAAGGGCAAAACTCCAGGGAGAGATCGAATAATATACCCAATGTTGAAAAACCTTTCGCATTATTCAAAACAAAAAATTATAAAGTTATACAATAAAATACTTGAGGCATCACACATCCCACAAATATGGAAAACCGCGGTCCTAATACCTACTCCCAAACCGAACAAAGATAAAGATACGGTAGAGGGCTACCGCCCCATATCTTTAATTCCTTGTCCCGCAAAGGTATTAGAAAAATCGTAGCCAAACGTCTATTCTGGTTTATGGAAACAAAGAAATTGACATCCGACAACCAAGTAGCTTTAAAATCCAACAGAGGTTGCACAGACGCCTCACTCCGCATTGACCACTACACCTCAAAGCCTCTATCCGCCAAAAATCACGTCACAATACTCTCTCTTGATTTTGAGTAAGCATTCGACAGAATAGGCACTCACACCGTACTTAATAAATTGTTAAAATGGAAAATTGCCAAGAATATATATAGGTAGGTTAAATCACTTCTAAGCAATAGAAAATTCCAATGTAAACCCAACGACGTTTACTCCCATTACACAACGGAACCCCTCAAGGACCCCTACTGTCAGTTGTACTATTTATGATCGCTTTTGACAATAATACACAAACAGAAACATCTAGATCATTGCATTTACGCCGACGATATATACATCTTAAATAAATCCAGTGATCTAACTTTCTGCAAAAACATTTTAACTGAAACAGTGAAAGACATCTTATTATGGTCAAATTCCTCAGGTGCTAGACTCTCAGTAGAAGAAAGCAAATTATTTCATGTGTGCCGACGACGACTTTGCCCACAAATACACCTCAACATAAACAACCAAACTATCCAAAATGTCCCCAACCTCAAAATCCTAGGAATAACTTTTAACAATAAGCATATCTGGAAACAACATTGTTCAGAACTCAAAATATCATTAGCGGCGAGGCTCAATATTATTAAATACTTAAGCAACATGAAAAGTAACGTACACATCAACACTGTTTGTAAAAATTACTAAATCTCTAATTTTAAGTAAAATAGACTATAATATAATATAAACAACATTTTACAGAACTCAAAGTATTATTAGCAGCGAGGCTCAATATTATTAAATACTTAAGCAACAAGAAAAGTAACGTACACATTAACCCAATCCGTCTTCAATCTATCCCTTTCACAAGGGATCTTCCCTAGTATTTGGAAATCCTCCTACGTCACCCCCATACATAAAAAGGGACCTAAAAACGATATAAGCAACTACCGTCACATCGCCAAACTGTTCGAAGGAATTCTTTACAACGCGTTATCTTTCCGTTGTAAATCCATCATCTCATCCAGCATGGTTTCCTTTCGGGTAGGTCGACCACGCCGAATCTGGTCGAGTTCTCATCCCATACTCTCCGTGCCTTAGAAAATGGCAACGAAGTCGATGTAATCACCACCGACTTCAGCAAGGCCTTTGATAAAATCTCCCATAATCTCATCCTTTTTAAGCTGTCCTCCCTAGGTTTCGAACCCCTATTGATCAAGTGGTTATCTTCTTATCTGAAAGATCGATCCTACCGTGTCAAATTCAGATCCTCCCTGTCCAATCCTTTTCTTCCCACGTCGGGGGTTCCGCAAGGCAGTCATCTAGGTCCCCTCCTATTTATCCTTACCATCAATGATGTTGACTCCATTATTAAATACTCATCCATCTCCCTCTATGCGGATGACGCCAAACTCTACAAAACGATCATCTCTCCTCTCGACTCCTCACTTCTCCAAACAGACCTCGACAGCTTCTCAACTTGGTGCCGTAATAACTGCCTTGAACTCAACGTTGTCAAATGTCACTCCATCACCGTTTCCCACAAACGCCCCCCTGCTTCCCCACGCTCCTACTTCCTACTAAACCAGCAGATATCATCCGTACCCTCGATACGCGACCTCGGGATCTTATTTGACAGGGAGCTTAGCTTCATCCCGCATATTGATGATATTATTCTTAAAGCCAACTCTGTCCTTGGGTTTGTGAAACGGTGGTCTAAAGAATTCTCGAATCCTTACGTTTCCCGTTCTCTCTACTTAGCCTTCGTCCGCCCCCTTCTTGAATACGCTAGTCAGGTCTGGTCTCCACACTACTCGTCCCATGTACGCAGAATCGAAAGCGTGCAACGTCGTTTTCTGCGCTTTGCCCTCCGCGGACTGAACTGGGCGAATCCACGGATTCTCCCCCCCATACACAAGCCGGCTCCATCTGATCAGCTTCAACACACTTGAGGAGCGCAGAACTTATGCTGATATCCTTTTCATCCACCGTCTCCTGTTAGGCACAATCAACTGCCCAAGCCTGCTTTCCATCATTCCACTTCACACTAACCTGCGAAACCCTCATATCTTCTATCAGCCCACCCACCACACTTCGTATGGCTCTAATGAACCCATTTCGCGAATGCTGCGGCGGGCAAACTCCAACCCTACCTCCTTTGATTTCAACTTTACCTCTACTGCTCTCAAACTACATCTCCTCTCTTTCCCCTGACCACGCCCGCTCCCGTCTACACTCTTACATCCTGTTCTAAGCGGAGTGGATGAATGAGTGATAATTGATGGATAAACCCAGTAACCAACCCACCAAACATACCCCCCCCCCCCCCCGCGCCTTTTTTCCGTTTAACCATAGTTGATATTTTTATATATAGTTTTAAGATAATTGTTAAGTTTTATCGCTTGTACTAAGCTGAATATGTTATATAATTAAAGTTCAATTAATTATCCCTCCCCCTTTGAATCATTGATTTCTCGTCATTAACGTCTCGTGCCTTCACGCACATATCATTCTCGCATCCTTCCCTTCCCTCCAAATTACTAATTGCCTAGTCCCTTTACAATAGAATCTAATTTAAATAAAAGTAAAACCCATTTAAAACCCCATTCGCATTGCAATAGTCATCTTCTTTGCATTAGCCATAGTCGCCCCCTATTAGCCAATTGCCAATTCCTCCGCTTCCTAGAAATAACTCGTGGAAGCGGAACGAAAAAGGATATGTGCCGTGAAGCCACGAGATAGTCCTTCTTCTTGGTTAAGCAGTCGCCGCGTACGGGTGTGATTGATATTTGATGTGAAATTTAACTATAATCGAAATGATATTTGATGTGAAATTTAACTATAATCGAAATGATAATTGATGTGAAATTTAACTATAATCGAAATGATATTTGATGTGAAATTTAACTATAATCGAAATTAATTTATATAAAAACGTTTGCAACTATATTCCGTATATTTGTTTGTGTTGGTATTCAAATTCGCTCTTGTGTGCATGTCCAATTGGATCAAAGAACAGGCAAAGAACATTTAGAACATTTGCATCGTCGAAATTGAAGCTACCTACATCGAGACTCCCTGCCATCAACATCATCGTAGCAGACTACGGGGTAAGTTTGGTGTATAATACATAAGTAATTAATTGTTAAAGAAAAATCTATAACAATTTGGCGCAGCCGGTGCTCACTAGACCTAATGTTGGTCAAACTATCAGGGTAGTGGAGCACGAATTTGAAGTAGTGCAATCCTTTAACTACCTTGGGTCAATAGTATCAGCCGATAAGAATATGAAAGAAGAAATACGCGAACGGCTGATCAAATCCAACAAAGCCTACTATGGTCTATCAAGGCTCTTTAAATCCCGAAATTTATCCAGAACATCCAAGCTACTACTGTACAAGACCATGGTCTTACCAGTACTCATGTATGGATCCGAGACCTGGGTGCTTAATAAAAGGCACTCTGAACTCTTGGCCGCGTTCGAGAGAAAGGTCTTAAGGAGAATTGTTGGCCCTGTATGTGAGGGAGGACGATTCCGGAGACGCTACAACCATGAGTTGTACGCAATCTACCTTGAAGCTCATATTGTAAGAAAAATCAAGCTCGGTAGACTCCGGTGGGCGGGACACCTAGCTCGAATGAGCGAAGAGGAGCCTACCCGGAAAGTCCTTTGTGGCAGGATGTATGGAAGGAGGCAGCGCGGCAGACCTTGTCTACGATGGAGGGATGGTGTAGACCAGGACGCCCAGAGCCTGGGAGCGCTAAACTGGATGACATCGGCTCGAAATCGGGACCGGTGGAGAGATTTGTTAAATAAGGCCAAGACCGGATCCCGGTTGTAGTGCCGATGATGATGATGGTGCTCACTATTCAGTAGTGTACCGGTGCAAAGAACATTTAGAACATTTGCATCGTCGAAATTGAAGCTGCCTACATCGAGACTCCCTGCCATCAACATTATCGTAGCAGACTACGGGGTAAGTTTGGTGTATAATACATAAATAATTTATTGCTAAAGAAAAATCTATAACAAATATACGAGGGTTCTGCCCTCACTAAACTAAACTAAACTAACACTCTTTGTAAAATTACTAAAGCTCTAATTTTAAGTAAAATAGACTACGGGATCTATATCTATGGCAATAGTCCAAAAACTACTCTAAATATAATATCATAATATCACCAAGCCGGTAGAAGAAGCATCTTTGCACAACGACACCAAAAAAAAACATACTGGCCAAAGCTGGGCTCCCAACAATCGAGGACCGGATGGAAATCATATCATTAAAACTAATAGCTAAATTAGCATTTTCGCGAAATTCCATAATCGACAAAGACATCAAACTAACAATAGAGTACAAAAACACCAACCAAATCTCATCTGCAATCAGCCACATTTTAGATAAAGCCAAGCAATTGGAATTGGATATTAAACAAACTTTCAAATACTCCGTAACCTACCCGCCATGGCTTCTAAATAATAATAATATCATAACAACACTCTCAACATTTAAAAAACCAAACACAAACAAGGAAATATACTGTGCACTATTCTGGTCAGTCGCCTCAAAATATAAATCCACCGGATGGTGCTTTCTGTACACAGATGGATCAGAAACAACCGACTATACATACTTCCTTTGCGGTCACATCCGAAGAAGGAGCAGTAAAGAAAATCGGACTGTTACCTGAATTTTGCTCCACTTTTACGGCGTAAGCCTTCGCCATCCTACAAGCCGTAATAATTGCCACCAAGCACAGGGAAAAATATCTCATCTGCACAGACAGCTTGTCAGTACTCAATTCAATAAGGAACACTAACTATACTGACGATATCATTTCCAGTATTCGAAACAATATCATCAAATATTATAATAAAATAAAACTAATGTGGATTCCCAGCCATGTTTCCATCAGCGGTAATGAAAATGCAGACTGTGCAGCTAATTCAGCTAGAAGAGTTCCAGTTCATAAATTTAACATCTATACAAAAGCCGATCTACTAGCAACCATCCAAAACAAACTAAAAAATACAATTCGAATGAATTGGGATACTTATCATCACACCTGTAAAAACGTAAACCCATTCAAATATCACCCCTTCTATCCAACGAATTTAAGTAAAACTAAAATCACAAACTTCGTGAGATTGCGATTAGGTCATACGTCCGCTACGCATCTTTACCTGCTCAACAAAGACACACCCCCAATCTGCCAAAAATGCAACGAAACACTTACAGTCATTCATATACTAAAAGACTGTCCTCACCTAAAACTTTTAAGAGACCGTCTATTTCGTAATATAGATATTTATAAAATTCTCGAAGATCCTACAGACAACATAGAAAATATAGATAAGTTTATAAAAATTCTAAAAATCCAATTATAATTTGAAAATACAGCTGCTAGGCTCATTATGTTAATTTATTGATATGTAATTTTGAATTACTTGTTAATAAATAAATAAATAAATAAATAAATAAAAAAAAAATAATTTCTAGTTTAAGCTTGCACATGGGCATAAACATTATTCTCAAATTGTTTTGAATAGTTTTTTTTTATAATTTTTATTTGAACTAAATAATTATTGTTGTTACTTGTTATTTCTGAGTGCTCATTGTTTTTGAGTAGCATTTTCTTAAAATAATATCTTTATTTCTTGCATTATATATTTTAATTGAGAAGAATAAAAATGTCATTATCAACCGTAACGTAACCCTTCAGAAAAAATATTTCCACTTATTATTATTTTCTCACATAAGGTTATAATTATTACTAAATTTTTTAAAAGTAATTTTTATCATATATTTATTCTGGTTATTATTCTTAGATTTTTCCACAGTACATATGTAATTTTAATCACATATATATTTTAGTTTTGATTTTAACATATTGTCACAATGTTCCGCAGAGTAATCAAGAAATATATTTTTGACTTACACATCCATTTAATACATGGGATTGTTGACGTATAAATTCAAACACAAATCATGTTCACCCTTCCATAGTTGTTGTTTAGAAGACACAGAAGTAATCTAGATAGATATAAATTGTCTGAATTCCTTAAATATGTAGTTTGAGACGGAACAATAGCACATTGCACTACTTGATTTGTTTATTCTTATCACATTTTTTATCACAGTTTGTATTTATTACCGCTAATTAAACGCTTTAAAAACTGTTAAAGCCGTTTTAAAAACTTATCGCTTATGGCAGCGCCTAATCAAACTGAGAACACAAAATACCCCGTGAACAGATGCACAGCCCGAATTAAAATACTGGTAGCGATTGTGAACTTGCCGTAATTCAATGGGAACAAATGGAAAAAGAAGTTCTACACAAATAATGTGCACATACACAGGCTTGGAACTTAAAATATTACAGGACCATTGCGAGGTGGTCCCCTTGTTTAATTCCCCCATTTATGGTTGCTGCACGCCGTCTGCCAGTAATGTTCAATGTGTGTCGAGTATCCTCGCATCTTTAAGAGGGAACATTACTATGAAGGACGTACTTTTCCGCAATCGCAATATATGGGTAGACAGTCATTGTATGATGGTGTTGGTTCATAAAGGACTATTTCCGTTACTTTTTAATAGGTCGGTTATTTGACCCCTGGCTTGGTCCTTCTTTCTTGTCTGCTGCTTCCCAAAAATGTTTAACATTCGCGGCGTTACTTTTACTATTACCATTTTCCTGTCGTCAAAGAATACCGCGGTGGGCTATACCGTTTGTTAGTGTATATGTGTAGCGTAGTTTTTCCAGGCATATGTACCACAAAAAACGTCAGGGAAAGTTGAAAATTTGGGAAATGCACAATTCGTTGCTGGTTTGAGATAGAAACAGGATTTTTTGTTAACTCTGTCTATTGTTCATTTGATGAAAGCGTGTGTATGGATGTGTGGCGTAAAGGTAGATTGAACTCAACGCCTTTTTATGAATGTGTTTCTTGCCTAGGTAAATAACTGATCGCAGATGGTCGTGCTTGGGGAACGGCTGAGTGGGTTTTATTTGTTTAATCGCTTAAGGGACTTTACGGCTTTGTAGATATGATCGAATCCTCTACATTTTCATGGAATAAATTATATATGTTCTCTTTATACATGCATGAAAGGATATTGCCCTACTGTGTTAGAACAACTAAAACTAATGCTTAAATATTATGTATTATATGTACATCCAACACATTTAAATAAAAACATTTTGATGAAAATTGGATAAAAATTAGTAGAACTTTTTTTTAAGTAGCAACCGTTACAAAGTTATTAATATGATTATTTAATTTCATTATTCAATTTACTAGCAAATTATAAATTAAGATATTACAGATATTACATTGTGTGGAAATAACTTCAATAACTGAGAAGTAAAACGAACTGTGCCCAAAATAATGAGGCTCGATTTTTTAGATACACACCCCCCGTGAACAGCTGATAGATTTCATGGCATTCGCATTGTTAGGTTAGAAAGTCTTTTGGGAGTATGTTTCAAGAAAATTGTTGTCGATAATAATCAAAATAGAAAGCATGCAATGTTGTTTTACAATTAACGTCAGTCAATGCAATTTGGTTTTTAGATGTGGCGACTTTTAAAAGCCTGAAGGAAAAAATTATTCATATACTACATAGGGTGAACAGTCGCGGGGTTTAAAATGAAAAAAAGTTTTTGGACAAAGCTATATTTATTCCTTAACATACAGTGCTGGAAACATTATAGACTCCAACGTAAATTTTCAGTTTTCTTGGAATGAGTAAAAAAAAAAAAAACTTGTATTACTACTTTTGTGACAAATATTGTCAACCAACACTAATGCAGGGAAAACCCTTTAACGGCTTAATTGCCTCTTTGCCAGGAATGGTAATTAATTTTCTGAAAAACACCCAAATCGCCAATCGCCTGTGAAAAAGTATCAACTCAGGCCCTTCTTTCTATCTAAGGCAGCGGTTTCCAACCTTTATGCTACCACGCCTCCCCGAAAAAAATATGTTTTCTGCGCCTCCCCTACCTTTTATTGTTTTAATAGATTAAATAAAATAGACACGTTTTCAATAATAAAAACTTTATTACAAAAAAAACTGAAAACTACAATCAACAGAATAATAAGAAGGTTTAGCTATAACATGCACATACGTGTATATTTATTTTTACATAAAATCATTTTTAAACATTTAAACTAACTACATCTATCGCATAAAAATTTAATGCGAGGGTTGCTGTTGTTTACTGGCACAAAGTTTATCAAATCTTGGGGGCAATGTGTAGAGTCCCACTCGTATTTCTTTTTCGACTACTAACCGGGCTCGATATTTGGTTTTCATTGCAGCCAGTGCCGAAAAGCCCGTTTCGCATAAATCATCATCATCGGCACTACAACCGGGAACCGGTCTTGGCCTTATTTAGCAAGTCCTGAGGCTTGTTAAATTTTCCATAATGATTTGTTTTTTTCCGGGCAAGGTCATTAGTCTTGCGCCAGAGGCTCCCCGACGGGGAATCGAACCCCGGTCTCCCACGTGACAGGCGGGTATACTAACCACTATACTATCGCGGAGCCCGTTTCGCATAAATACGACGTTACAAATGGTAGAAGTGTAGGAAATGTCTCCGTCATGTGCCGGCTTTGGCACAGGTTCACAAAGATTTCCTATCATGTTCATGTGTGAGATGCACTTTTAACTCATTGTCACGGTCATGAAATACTCCACCTATTTTCCAACGATCGAAAGTTCACTGTTCAATACAATGAGAAAAAAAACTCCACGGAATGCCTCGGACAATCGTTCACCAAGCAAGAAATAAAACGCACGGTGATATTGTTTCGTATGAATGTTGTTTATTTTGATTTACCACTAAATTTTGACACTCGAACAGTTAATGCAATTTACAAATGGTTTATTGGTTTTCAGAAAACGATTGTTAAATTAAGTTTCACAGTTTCAAGGATTACGTAATTGTCTGTGTCCGACTTCGACTCTGGGGTGCACTCCGGTATGCACCCCATGCTCACTCTACTAAGGGGGAAACGCGAACCAGCGATGTTGGTGGTTGAAATGAGACTCCGCGTTGCTCTCCTCGATGCAGAGCCACTACGCAGCTGGGGTGAGTTTCCTCGAGAGAGAAAGGATTTCTCTCGTGGTGAAAACAAGCTCCTCGATAGTATAGTGGTTAGTATACCCGCCTGTCACCCGGGAGACCGGGGTTCGATTCCCCGTCGGGGAGCCTCTGGCGCAAGACTAATGGCCTTGCCCAGAAAAAATAAATCATTATGGAAAATTTAACAAGCCTTAGGACTTGCTAAATAAGGCCAAGACCGGTCCCCGGTTGTAGTGGCCGATGATGATGATGATGATGAAAACAAGGAAGAAGGACTTGGTAATGCATGTGTATGTGTGATCGTGTAGATCATAGTATTTATCGATGCGTTTCGGCAAAGGATAAACGAAACCTAAAACAAGAGAAAAAGAACAAAGGGAGAAGCGACCTAAGGCATCGATCTGTAATGAGAGTTCAGCTAAATAAATACGCTGCCACTCATTAAGTGCTAAGAGGTTTGGGATACATCATACAATTTGTATATCGTATCTTTGGTCGTTCTAAGAAACGGATTCTTTAATTGCATTTGTTTATACTATTGAATTCGAATCCGGCGGCTAAGCGCGAAGTTGGTGATTGTTTGGAGATTCAAACAAAGGAGCATTTCTGGGAGAAGTGCTTGCAGCTGAATCAATAGTTGCAAGTCATTGAGAAGCAATTTAGATGGTTACACAATGACAGTTCTGTATATCATCTACGCCGATTGTATATGGCATCTATGGCGACTCAAGGGTCAGATTCCAGTGTGAATATTTACACTACTAGAGAATTCGGTGCTTGGCAGCTAGGGGCGAGTTGCGCTATGCTTTGTTGGTTGGATAAAAGCCGCCGTTGATACAGATAAACAAGGAAAAAGTGCCGCGCACGTGTCAGACAGAAAACGTAGGCAGGCAGGATGCCGTTGATTGTTTCCATAGTTTATTGCTGTTACCTAGTATGGCAACCGAAAAGTTTTTCTTTTCAGAAAAATGCCGAGACGCCTTGATGCATGCGAGAATGGTGTACCGATTTCTTTCAGGGAAATTGAATAACGGATTGAATGCGTGAATGCCCTTGATGGGAGGAATGCTTGAGGGTGCTAATGCGATTGCATAAGCGAAAAACTATGAGATTTCTGGAGCTTGGGAGGAAGTTATTGGGGTGATTGAAAAGGTAAGTAGTGGAATCGCCACAGAAGCACTTGCATTGCTTTGCAATACAAAGATTCATATTCTCCGCTAAGATTCATCCAAAATTGAATTAAGGTTTCATTTTGAAACTTTTGTTTTAGTAGGCTATCGCATGATAATTCTATCAGTTTTTCCTTTTCAATGGTTGTCAGCTCAAATTCGTCATCTTCATTGTCGATAAATGGATTCTATACCCACAAAAACTTTGAGAAATCAAGGTCTTTAAAATAATTTGAAAAATGCAGCACTAAACCATCCAAGTGTTCAATAAAAAGATTCTTACTTGTTTCAATATTGGCTGTGGCCCAGAAATCTTTTGACAGTGAAAACATGTCCAACTCATTCTTTTGTAAATTTGACTTCCATAACTTCAACTTTTTAATGAAAGTTTTTACTTTGTCTTTTTGAACAAGTGGATGCATTTGTGATCCCTGCTTTGATTTATTCAAACTGCTCAATTTTCCAAAAATTTCAACCAAATAGGCCAGTTTAACAAGGAAATTACCCTTTTGCACGAGATAGCCAGCGAATTTCACAATAATCCAGAAGTGAGGTATAATTAGCTTCCATATCTACACACAACTTTGCAAACAGCCTAGATCTCAAAGGACTGTTCTTAATGTAGTTTATAATTTTTATAACTTTTGTAAAAATGTTGTTAAGTTCATCGCTCATATTTTTTGACACTAGAGCTGCTCTGTGAAGCATACAGTGCGTCCAGATAGCATGCGGTGCTTTCTTTTTAACTAATGCTTGAAGACCTGCTTTGTGTCCGGACATTGAGTGGGCTCCGTCAGTACACGGCGGGCCTCCCAGGTTGGAAACCACTGTTCTAAGGCATATTTGTAACGCATAACTTGGTTTAACAAAAGTTCTTAAAAAACACTCTGGAGTGATAATAAACAGATTTTTGTTTTACGTATTGAATTTTTTAAAAAGTTCTAAATATGTCGCGTGGAAAACAATTAACGGACATTGAGTTGAGTCTAAATATGCCGCTTGGGTAACAATTAACATTGAAAAACAAGGAAGAGTCGTTAGTTAGACGAGGCAAGGACAAATGTGTCATTCATCTTGTCTCTGGCTTCTGGTCATCTTGCGATAACCAAAATCACCCACATCCGTGAGGATGTTGGGCTCGGTCTCGAGATATGAAAACGAAAAAGGGGGAGGTATCTAAGGATTGTGTGGACAGGGTTAGTTCAAATGTTCTCTAACTACTTGGAATTGAGGGATGGTGGGAAAGAAATCATACAAGACCGGTAGGTCTTGAGTGCGGTAATGAACGCAGATAACGTCTTCGGCGTCTGGTAATCTTCGCTTTGGTCAGTGTGTGTATGTTTGTGCTGTCTTGTACTGTGCGTGCGTGTGTGTGGTGTGTTAGCAGTAGACCCTATGAAATGGGTTCTATTATAGAGGGGAATGTTGTTGGGAAGGGTGCTCTCTTCAGTTTTGTACTGAAGAAGAAATTGTGGTGGTTGGATCTGAAGAGATCAAAGGAGAGAAGGGTCAAGAACACAACACTCCCGTACAAGTAGGTTCTTGCTGTTCTGATTGGTTTCGAGGTACTTGTATGGTAATTGTAGCAAATACTCGTCGGTAGGGATACTGGAGGCACCTTCGTATAGGCGAGAGTTGGGATAATGAGGACCGTCAGGCCTTCTAGATTGGTTGGTGCATCTTCTGAGGAGTTTTCTTTCGAAAACTCGAAGTCTTTCCATTTGGGCCAAAAATATACAGGACCATATGGGAAAGGCGTATGATATTCCATATCGGATTAGCTGCTTATAACAGAGAACCTTAACTTTGGTTTCAACTTTGTTGCTCCACTTTAAAATGTTGTGCAGTTGCTTACACCGATCGAGGCCTCTTTGAAGAATGTGGGTCACAAATTTGATGAACTTCATTTTTGGGGTATAAATGACCTCGAGATATTTCATCCTGTCCTCTGGTCTAATCGTTGTATTCGAATATTCTGTGAATATCGAGAAGTGGGTTGGGAGTGTTTACTACTCAGAATTATAGCTACTGCTTTGGGTGAGTTAAGTTAAGTCGAATTTTTCAAAGGCTGTAATACTGATACTGATCTTCCAGATGACAGTTGAGTCGATTTGTTGTGAGTTTAGGGCTTTTGGATGACGTCTTTTACTCTCCCGTCCGCAGGGCGAGGAATATCTGAGGTGTAGATATTAAATAAGATGGGGCTCTTCTAAATCCAAATTGGAAATCAGGTACGAGGGTTGCCTCTTATGTTTCGGGATTTGGCAACCCTAGTCGAGGAAACTCACCCCAGCTGCGTAGTGGCTCTGCATCGAGGAGAGCAACGCGGAGTCTCATTTCAACCACCAACATCGCTGGTTCGCGTTTCCCCTTAGTAGAGTGAGCATGGGGTGCATACCGGAGTGCACCCCAGAGTCGAAGTCGGACACAGACAATTACGTAATCCTTGAAGCTGTGAAACTTAATTTAACAATCGTTTTCTGAAAACCAATAAACCATTTGTAAATTGCATTAACTGTTCGAGTGTCAAAATTTAGTGGTAAATCAAAATAAACAACATTCATACGAAACAATATCACCGTGCGTTTTATTTCTTGCTTGGTGAACGATTGTCCGAGGCATTCCGTGGAGTTTTTTTTCTCATTGTATTGAACAGTGAACTTTCGATCGTTGGAAAATAGGTGGAGTATTTCATGACCGTGACAATGAGTTAAAAGTGCATCTCACACATGAACATGATAGGAAATCTTTGTGAACCTGTGCCAAAGCCGGCACATGACGGAGACATTTCCTACACTTCTACCATTTGTAACGTCGTATTTATGCGAAACGGGCTCCGCGATAGTATAGTGGTTAGTATACCCGCCTGTCACGTGGGAGACCGGGGTTCGATTCCCCGTCGGGGAGCCTCTGGCGCAAGACTAATGACCTTGCCCGGAAAAAACAAATCATTGTGGAAAATTTAACAAGCCTCAGGACTTGCTAAATAAGGCCAGGACCGGTTTCCGGTTGTAGTGCCAATGATGATGATGATGATGATGATGATGATATTAAATAAGATGGGGCTCTTCTAAATCCAAATTGGAAATCAGGTACGAGGGTTGCCTCTTATGTTTCGGGATTTGGCAACCCTAGTGTTGCAATCCAGCAATTGACAACTCTGTCGTAAAGTTGGACATTTTTGAGGTTATACGCACTCAGAACGTTTTGACATACGAGCGCTATTTGTGTTGTTTACAGTAACTTAAAAGATTCATCTCGGCCCAAAAATGGAATTAAATCGTCAACATTTTCGTGCAATTATTTTTTACAACTTTCGGCGTGGATTAACTCAGCAACAGTGCATGGATGAACTTAATTCAATTTTTGGCGATGAAGCTCCATCAAGGACCAGTGTTTATCGATGGTATGGTGAATTCAATCGTGGTCGTAGTTCACCCCAAGATGAATTTCGTGAAGGTCGTCCAAAATCAGTTGTTGTTCCGAAAACCATTGATGCTGTGCGCGAACTGATATTGGAAGATCGTCATGTGACCTATCGTGAGATTGAGACAACCTTAGGCGTTAGTGGGACCAGCATACATTCAATATTGCATAAACATTTGACTGTCAAAAAAATTTGTTCGCGTTGGATCCCACACAATTTGTCAATCGCCCAAAAAAAGGCTCGTGTCAATTGGTCGAAAGAAATGCTCAAAAAATACGGTCGCGGTGCTTCGAAACACGTCTATGACATCGTGACAGGTGATGAATTGTGGATTTACGCGTATGAGCCCGAAAGTAAACAGCAGTCGGCTGTCTGGGTGTTTCAAGATGAGCCAAATCCAACAAAAGTTGTTCGCGCACGAAGTACTTCCAAGCAAATGGTCGCCTGTTTTTTCGGAAAAACTGGACATGTCGCAACCGTACCACTAGAACAACGCAGAACAGTCAATTCTGAGTGGTACACAACCATTTGTTTGCCAGTTGTCTACCAAGAAATCAGGAAAACCAATCGCCGAAGACGGATCACTCTTCACCACGACAATGCGAGCTCTCACACATCGGCTGCGACAACTGCATTTTTGAGCACCCAAAACATCGATTTGATGGGTCATCCGCCGTATAGTCCTGACTTGGCACCGAATGACTTCTTTTTATTCCCGTACGTAAAAAACAAACTGAGAGGTCAACGTTTTTCGACACCTGAAGAAGTGGTTGCTGCATTCAGAATGCATGTGTTGGAGATACCTCAATCAGAGTGGCAAAAGTGCTTCGACAATTGGTTCAAACGCATGCAAAAGTGTATAGATCTTCATGGGGAATATTTTGAAAAACAATAAAGTGATTTTTGATGATCAATATTTGTTTTTGTTCTCTAATCCCGAAATATAAAAGGCAACCCTCGTATTAGGTTCCTGGCACTGATAAGGTTCTCGTATATGAATTTCTCATATATTTTGCTGATGCAAGTGTACAGAGAGATAGTGCGAGAGCTTGAGGGGCGATACGTTGGTTTCCCAACTTTTGCTATTGGACAGACAACAGCTTGATTCAAAGTTTTAGGAATATACACCAAATTGTAGACATGTTTAAACAGAATGGAGACCTTTATAAAGAATAAAGTAGAAAGCCTTCGCAACGAGTGGTAAGACATGTTGTCGATACCAGGTGACTTCTTAGAATTTTGAGATTTAACTAGATTCTGTAGGGTATTTGGTGTGACGATACCCTGACCATTATCACGCGTGTCATCGAAGTATGCACTGTTAGCTAAGTGGAAGACAACAATTGGCTCGTACTAGTGGGCAGCTTTTTTTATTAGATTCGTTAGAAATCCACCCAGAGTTGATTCTAAAGATTCCATTCTCACGTCGAGATCGGCCGATTCGTCACTCTAAGGTTTTCCTAGGAAGACGAGCCGGATCGAAGGGAAGTTTTTCCGCTCCTTCTACGGACTCAATAATTCCACTCTCATGGCGTGGTAAGGATCGACACCAGTGAGACTCTAAGATAATTCCTAGAAGCGCTTGGTGGGTTGACCCGGTGACACTGGCAGTGTAGCTCCACCATGGCTTCGTGAAACCCAAAGACATGCGTTTTTTTTTGGAAGCCGCTCTTCCACCCTTTTCAGGTTCTACGTCCTGATAAGGATCAGTTCCTCGAGCCCGAGCGAAAGGAAGTTTTTCCGTTCTGGATACGGACTTAAGGATTTCACTCCCGCATCGTGGTAACGATCGGTGCCTCACCACTCTAAGCTTTTCCTAGGAGGGCCAGCCCTATTGAAGGGAAGTTTTCCGCTCTGGATACGGACTTAATGATTTCACTCCCGGGTCGGGGTAAGGATCGGCCGACTCGTCAGTCTAAGAATTTCCCAGGGGGTGAGCCCGAACAAAGGGAAGTTTTCCCGCTCCATGTACGGACTTAAGGATTCCACTCTCACGTTGTGGTAAGGATCGGCGGACTCGTCACTATAAGGTTTTCCTAGGAGTCTAAGCCCGATCGAAGGGAAGCTTTTCCGTTCCATGTATGGATTCAATGATTCCACTCTCACGTCATGGTAGGGATTGGCGCCCCGTCACTCTAAGGTTTTCCTAGGAGGGCGAGCCGGTCGAAGGAGAGACAATCAACTCCCATTATTATTAGTATATTTTTTTGCTCATCCCATCAAATTAATTCTGATGGTCTTCAAGGCTCAGTACTTTCTGTCCTTCTATTCATTTTTATAAACGATTTCATGTCAATCTAATTCACTCCTTTCCAAAAGGATTTTATTGAACTAATTCAAACATGGTCCATAAAGTCCTCGAACCTCATTATCAAACAAGTTGTTTTCAACTATGTAATTTCCCAAACTAAATTGACGATTTTATTGAACTAATTCAAACTTGGTCGACAAGGTCCTGGAACTTCATTATCAAACAAGTTGTTTCCAACAATGTAAATTCCCACACTAGATCGGCATCTGTATCAGTTCTTGGCACTTGAAATAATTCGACTCTAGTAGGAACGATCAAACTGTGTCCAAATACATGAGACTTTTTAAAAAGTAAAAGAAATATTTCAGCCCATCCAATCTGGATACAATTTACGAGACGTATGTTTGTTTAAACTGGAACCCCATTTCCATGATTCGTCAAGGGTGTTTACAACAGCGCGGCACGTGCTGGAACAACGAGCAACGGAACTTTTCGAGACCCCCACGCTACCATTAGAATATAGTATATATGCAAAGTTTCCTTCCTTTCCTCTTTCTACAGATATTATTATGGCCATTAAAATGACCTTGGTGAGTGCGTTCTACTTCTCCAAATATTTCGATGTGATACTGTCAATCAGTGTGCATCAATTTCCTGTAGTAAAAAGCGACAAAAGGCCGAACGGAATGTCATTCGCCCCGCAAATATCGGACTTAATGAACCCACTCGTAAGGTGGAACATTTTCAGTTATGTTTGGTGTTTGTATGCATGGCACGTTTATGTGTATTTTAAGAGGACTTGCAGTGTTTGGAATATGACAATAAACTGGCGAATGTCGGATTAAAAGCGATTGCTAAGCGAGTTGGCCGACTCGACCTTCTCGTACAGGCATTACACTTGTGATAATTTGTGTTTAGAAATCCGGAAAAGATGCTCACTTTCATCTTTGCTTAGTGGTGGTATAGCGTTTGCCACGATAGTGAAGAACGTGTGATTCGAGCCGACGCTATGACGGTTAGAATCACCAAAAATTAAACCAATGCTCAACACACCAGGCCACTGCCGCGTGTACGAATTCGATCGTTATTCTCAAGTACACTCAACTGATGTGGAATTCTTATGTTGTTGCTTGGTGTACGGCTGATGCTGTTGCTTATTCGATATTTTCTGTGTTGTTCTTCACTATATGCTTGCGTACTCTATGTACTTGTTAGAAACGCCACAGTGTCATGTTGGGTTTGCGTCTGGTTGCATTAGACTTTTCAGTTAGAGTTTTTTTTTTCACGAGCGTATTAATAAAAAGGGATTTTGAATAAGGATAAAGAAATGCACGTTGATTTTAAATACCTGAATATTTTAACGACTAGAAAACACATGGTCAAGCAGAGCATTTCACATTCGGGTGGTTCGGCTAAAGAATTCTTCTTTGTATTTATTTGTGCATATGAAGTTGACTTTCATCTGAACTGATGAGCGCTTTCTGATCGATGGGTATTGTAGGGAAATGTGTGGAGAGCAGAAATGTACAAGGTTTGTCCGGAAAGTAATGCAGTTATTTTCACAGCGCGTTCGGACTAGTTGTATTAGGTGTATCGCTGTTACTGCGAATCCCTGTGTCACGAATCGGGATGAGTTCGTCTATCGTGCAACGCAACGCCATCAGGTTTGGCACAAAACTCCAGAAATCTCTCGCCGAGACCAACGAAATAACCAGGGAAGCTAACGGGGACTTTGCCCTATTCTATCCACAGGTTTCGCGATGGTTGAAGACATTTAAGGACGGTCGGGAAACCTGGAAAATTAACTCTGCTCTGGAGGGCAACCAACGACCTCAATCGAAGAAAATTTGGACTATGTGCGTGTTCTGTTGAATTCTGACTGTCGATTATATGTCCGATTGATTGCAGACACCCCCAATATTCCAAAAATGGTTGTGCATAACATGGTTACCAATCATTTGAACATATCGCTAAATCGAATAGTTTAACTCAACTCGTCACTGAGCCAAAACGGATACCAAATTTTGATGGTCATTCCGTCAACACACTGGACGTGTTCCTCACCTCCAACCCTATAATACACAATTGAAGTATGTTTGACCTTGAGCACTGTGTCGTCAGCTAAATTTGATCTAACCAACAGCAACGTTAACGAAAAAACTCCCAAATGAACTGTATGGCTCTACGAGAAAACCAACTGGAAAGTTTCTTCGCCCTTGGACCCTTCAGATCACTGTGTCGTGTGAGCTAAATTTGATCTAACCAACAGCAACGTTAACGAAAAAAACTGTCAAAAGAACAGTTTGGCCCTACCAGAAAACCAACTGGAAAGGTCTAAACGACCTTTTGGTGAACTTAAATTGGCTGTTTTTTTCCTTAATAACGATGTTGACGCTATAGCAAATTCATTGAGAGGTACGCTTCTACTTGATATGCAGCCCGTTATTCCAAACTAGGTAACGAGTATCGAAGCCAAGAGAATTATGTGGCTTGATTTCAGGTGCAGAGAGTTCATTAAGCCTAAAGAGGTAAATTTCCGATTACATAAATTAAACAATGCTTAGAAAAACGGGAGACGATTCGAGGGAGCTAGAAATGACTGCAATACGATGAACGCACAAAGTTCTTGCATGACCAGAGAGTGGGACAAAAGTACTACACTCTCTCACAGGCAGTAGAAACCTTTGAGCAGTAGCGATAAACATCCAAAGCTCGATCTCCTCATCTATTTCTTCGCTTACAGTTGATGGCAGACCAGTCACCAGCGCAATAGAGAAAGCGAATCTACTTGCTGCAATTTTGCAGGGAACTAAAGGCTGCCTGATATATCAGTTCCGATTCAACTTGTCATAAGCAGCACACCATGAGCGTGATTCACTTCCGTAGGCGTACTGTTGCCCGCGCAATCAAGGAGCTAAACGCGAACAAATCCGCTGGTCTGATTCACTTTCAAACGCATACTGCTGCCAAAGCATTCAAGGAGCTGAATGCAAACAAATCCGCTGGTTCAGGTGGCATTCCCCTAATTTTCTTGAAGAGATGTTCTTCACTCGCTAAACAGTTTTCCATCTGTCCTATTCAACTGGCCATTTCCCAAGTAGATGGAAGTAAGCGAACATTTAATCAAATACAAAAAAGGACGACAAATCGTCCCTTTCTTATTATCATAGCACTAACTTATATTCTCGTGAAAATAATGGAATCACTCATTAACCATCGATCGACGAGTATCCGGAGTTGAATGATGTCCTCAATGACCACCAATATGGTTTTCGTAGCTACAGGTTCCCAGGATATCTGATGAACTATCTTACCGAAAAGTAGTCATTCGATCCACTATTTTCTTGAAAGTAACGTTGTCGCATTGGATATTTTAAAAGCGTTCGACAGAATTTGCCATCCTTTTTTCTTTCTTCTTTAACACAAAGGCGCGCATAAAAGGGGATTTTGGAGTGCCGATAAATGTCAGAGCAAGCACAGTGCGAGCGGCTTAGGCTTAGGCGATCGATCATCGGAAATTTGGCTCGCAGATGTGCAAGCAAGCAAGTTGCCCGACGTGTCCACTTGGACTAACGGATTGTTGGAACAAGAAGAAGGATGGTTAGTGTATGTTCTCGTATGATGCCATGGCAAGATGATGATCTTGCCGTGTGCTTATTTTTCAGGTAAGAAATTGTTGAAGAGAGCTTTGTACCACTCGTATACCGGTAAGCTCCTTATGGTTGGTGCTGGTATTTGCAGGTTGGGAACGGGGAGTTGGGTTAGGACGATGGGTGGTTCTACGGACGCCTTAAAGAACCCCCACAAGCCCCTTGTTAATTTCCATTGGAAGCTGTCAAATAGGACGTAAAATGAAGATGTTCCAGCGGTGTGCAAAACGTTTCACGTCATCTTATTTGGACACATATCTCTCTTGGTTCGTAGGTCAAATATTGGGTTTTCCAATATGGACTTGACAACTTTGAATTTAATTTGTGAACGCACCCTAATCGCATATGTGAACGCACTAATCATCGAATTGTCATTGTCAATTTATTCAGTAAACTCAAAATTTTCATCATGGTTAGGTAGACGAACGAACGTCTGCAAACTACAAAAATTTACTAACGAAAAAAGTTGTCAAGTGCCTATTGGAAAACCCTATACATTGGTCTTAAATGCCTGAACATTACAACGACGAGGAAACACATGATCAGGCAGAGTATTCCACATTGGTGTGGTTCGTCTAAAGAATGACTGTCTATGTTTGTTTGTGCACGGAAGTTGACTTTCAACATGAATTGATGCGCATTCTTAGATTGACGGGTATCGCAGGGAAATGTCTGAGGAGGCAGAACACATTCAGCAAGTTCTGTGGAGCAACGACCATAATAATACCTATAGAAGAGAGATAGTATGATACGTTGCGCCCATATTCTAACGACAGAATTGATCGGCTCACAGCTGGGTCCCCAAAAAGTTTCACTACTCGTTTTAGCATCCTGTCGAGCACGTGTAGTGTAGTTTTGGAAGCGCCTGACCAAATATGGGAGTTGAGCTCAATTTTTAGACAAATATAGTGGCCAGGTTAGATGGAGTGAAGTATCTTTTGCATCTCTTAAGGAACACCATACATTTGGCTGCACTTTTCGAAGCTTCAAATATGTGGTCATTCCAAAAAATAGTTCAATTAATTCGAGTGCCGAGGATTGATAGTTTCTTGGCTTCGTCGAGGCAAGTGCCGTTCAGAGACAGTGTATTTACTTTGGGGTTCAGCTCTGACGACAGGAGGTAGCACTGAGGTTTTGAGGCATTGAATTCTACTCGGTTAGATAATCCCCACTGGTATATCTTGTTGAGGTCGGAATTTAATGTATCAAGCATAAGTTGCTGGTTGGTAGTGACGTTCGAAGAGTTTGGACGGGAGTGTTCGTATGAGTATGAGAAACTCAACGTGCTATCATCAGCAAACGAGTGAATTGGGCTGTGAGTAATTGACAAGAGATCATTTATAAAGATGAGGAAGAGAGTGGGTGAGAGTACAGAACCTTGGGGAACACCTGCATAAATTTGATGGGAGACAGATTTGACACCATCAAGAACCATTTGGATTGAACAGCCAGAAAGATAGTCTCTTATCCATTGGATCAGGGAATTGTCCACTCCATATGAATGCAATTTAGACAAAAGAGCTGGATACCAAACTCTGTCGAAGACCTTCCAGATATCCAGTGCAACAACCTTGCTTTCTCCGAAGTAGTGGATGGAATGGCTCCACTTTTCGGTAAGGTACGCCATCAAATCTCCTGTGGACCTGTTGCTACGAAAGCCATATTGGCGGTCATTGAGGAGGTCATTTGATACCAAATATTTCGAAAGTTGACGGTTAATAAGAGATTCTGTGGGGGTTCTTTAAGACTCGCCGAAGAACCACCCATTTTCCTAACCCCATTCCCAATTCCCAACAGCGATAAAATACGTTCCAACCCTTATCTCTTATCTGCATACGAGCAGTACAAAGCTCTCTTCCAACCATTTCCCACCTGAAATATAAACCCACGTCAAGATCATCATCTTGCCACGGCATCAAGCAACATTACATTCTTCCCAAAGCATTTCGGTTCATCCTTCGCGAACCTTTTCGGAATCTAATCGGTTCCTCTTGCCGGCAACCATGTTCATCAAATACACAGTAATTTCCCTGTGTATACATATTCCCAACCAACCGTTGGTCTTATTACCCATGCCTTGGCAAGTTGCTGCTTGCGCAGCTGCAGCTTAATTATCCATGATCGGTTGCCTAAGCGATAACCGAACATCGAATTGGACATGACCCATAATTTGTTTATCCAAACAATCATAGCAACCGTCACGTCCTATGGTTCGTTTGCTAAACCAAACAAGTACCCATATTAGCGCTTGCCTTGTATATACACAACATATAAACAGAAAAACCTACTTCGGTCGCCCCGCAATATCCTCTATTGCATTAACAGTTGTTTGAACAGCTGCCTGGTTGAATTCCCTTCTTCGCATCCAACCTCCGATGCATTTTCGTTTATCCTTGCTTCCAGTGTATGGACATTCAATCAGATCTGCACGATCACAATGGAAATCCTTCCAATGAGACTCAAATCGATTTTTCATTGGTCGCCACCAGAAAGAAAGATCGGATTTGCTTCGCACCACATCGGTGGAAATCCACCCCAGTCGTGACTGGCTGTATGTTCCGTGCAACATCCAGTAGAGTCAGATTTCAACCCCTGAACACAGGACACGAGTCGAGTGTTCGCCGCGCCCGAGTTGTCATACGCGAGTCCAGTAAATATTAAATTTCTATACAGTAAAGGAGTTAACGCTTATGTCCAATCAATTCGAGTACATCCCAGTGAATGTTATTTTATAAAGACGAACATTTCCAGTATATATTAAATTTCTATTCAGTAAGGTAGTTAAAGCTTATGTCCAAAACAACTCGGTTACATCGCAGTGAATGTTAAGTGGTTATCTTATTAACACGTTGACGGACAGTTGCGTCTATAGCCGTCAAGTTCAAGTTCACTATGTGACATGACGGCAATAGCCGTCCAATACGAAACGGTCGTTTTTAGACACTGCGGCTGTAGCAGCACAAATGCGCATTTACCAGCGTACAAGTAGAAGCCTAGTGTCATGTTTTCGAAAAAAAATTTAGTATGCAAGGTTATACATTGAGTATGCACGTGGTTGTGAACGGAGTAGTGCGATCTTGTTTTCTCTTCAATTTACAGTTGCTATTGATACATTTAACGATATTTTTTGTTTATACTGTTTGATCATGAACTAACATTTCGTGTAAAACTCCCAAAAATACTTTGTTGCTCACAAAAAATTGCTTATTTCAGTCATTAAACCTGTCATTTACGTTTTTAAATTTTTGCTGTTATAGCCGCCATCGTCCCATTACATAGTGTCTAGAGTCCGCTGGCGCCATGACGGTTGTAGCCGCAACCTAATTAAAGGTGCTGAATTAATCAAAATTAAGTGTATTTAAGCAGAAAGAGTAAAACTATACTTCTAATATTCTAAAAATTACAAAAACATATAGTGTCAATTTTCGAATTTCACTTGTTTCTACTGTCCGTCAACGTGTTAAGACGAACGTTTAATGTTTACTCAAAAACAGCAATGTATTAGACCGTAGTGAGCGTTAAATTGCCGACTAATATAGTAATACATCAAAGGAACAATTAAAAAAATAATAAAAGAACATTCTACAGAACAACAACATCTGCGTTTTCATTTGACATTTTTTTGTAGTGCACAGTCTCCAGGTACTCGAGTGCGGAGGTCGGTGTTCGTCGGCTCAATTTTCATTGGTATCCTGAGTTTCTTTCATCTACTCATTGCTTCGGCTGATAATTTCCTGTGAACAACCTGTGGTGTTTTTACAGAACACCACCTGTGATGCACTAGCAAAAACATCCCCACAATTCCATTACCTTGGAGAGAATAGAAGTTAGTGCTATGGGTCGATAGGAAGAAAGGGATGATTTGTCATCCTTTTTGGGAATTGGCTGAGTGTTCGCTGATTTCCATCTATTTGGGAAACATTAGCCTTGCGCCAACCTTTCTCAGGGTGAAACGAGTGGATTGGGTTGTGGGTAATGGACAAGAGTTCATTTATAAAGATGAGGAAGAGAATGGGTGAGTCTACAGAATCTTGGGGAACACCTGCATTAATTTGATGGGAGACAGATTTGACACCATCAAGAACCACTTGGATTGAACGGCCAGAAAGATAGTCTCTTATCCATTGGATCAGGGAATTGTCCACTCCATATGAATGCAATTTTGATAAAAAGGCTGGATGCCAAACTCGGTCGAAGGCCTTCCAGATATCCAGTGCAACAACCTTGCTTTCTCCGAAGTAGTGGATGGAATGGCTCCACTTTTCGGTAAGGTACGCCATCAAATCTCCTGTGGACCTTTTGCTACGAAAGCCATATTGGCGGTCATTGAGGAGGTCATTTGATTCCAGATATTTCGAAAGTTGAAGGTTAATCAGTGATTCCATTACCTTCGAGAAAATATGAGTTAGTGCTATGGGTCGATAAGAAGAGGGGGACGATTGTCCTGATTTGCTGAATGTTCGCTGACTCCCATCTATTTAGGAAACGGCCAGTAGAATAAGACAAATGGAAGAGCTTCCGCAGTGGTTTAGCGAGTGAAGAGGAACATCTATTCCAGATGATTAGGAGAATCCCATCCGGACCAGCGGATTTGTGTGCGTTTAGCTCTTTGAGTGCGCGGGCAACAGTACGCGTTCGGAAGCGAATCTGGCTCATGGTGTGCTGCTTATGCTCAAGTTGAGGCGGAACTGATGTGGTATCAGGCAGCGTTGAGTTGGCTGCAAATGTGCAGCAAGTAGATGCGCCTTCTCTATTGCAGTGGTGACTGGTTTGTCATCGACTATAAGCGATGGAATGGATGAAGAGACTGAGTTTTGAATGTTTTTCACGAATGCCCAGAAGTTCCTACTACCTGTGGGAGAGTGTAGTATTTTTTGTCTCACTCTCTGGTCATGCAAGAACTTGCATTGCAGTCATTTCTAGCTCTCTTAAATCTTTTCCGGTTTTCCTCAATATTGTTTGATTTATACAACTGGAAGTTCAACTCTTTAGCCTTAATGGTATTGAGGAAAAATAACGACCAATTTAGCTTCCCAAAAAAGTCAATCAGACTTTCCCAGTTGGCTTTCTCGTAGAACCACTGTTCTTTTGGGAGTTTTCTCGTAAGCGTTGCTATTGGTTAGAGCAAACTTAGCTGATACGACATAGTGGTCTGAAGTGCCCAAGGTCGAAGAAACTTCAGTTGTGTATTTGTTTGAGTGGGAGGTGAGAAACCGGTCCAGTGGGATGGCAAAATGACCATATATGTCTGGTACCCGTGTTGGCTCATTGACAAGTTGAATTAAACTATTTGAATCAGCAACGAGCTGGTCATACTGACCTTCAGGTGTTGTGTGTCCGGAGTGACGAAGCCATTGAGAGTTATGCACATTAAAATCACCCACAATAACGATTTCAGTGTGCGAATATAGGGTCAAGATCCTATCGATAGAATGAGACAGAGCATCAAATTCGTTAAAGGATGCGTTTCTATCCAAGTTTGGGCTTCTAAAAAGAAAGCAGTAATGTATGATATGCTTACGAACGTGAAGTTTTAGCCAAGAGAAATTAAATTCTGGGTTGGAATAGAGCCCATATTATGGCAGAAGCTGATAAGCAATATCATTTCGTATGTATGTGGCTATACCACGATGTGGAAAGAACAGTGGCACTAAGTTACAGTTGTGGCGAACTAATTAAGAACGATACTAGAAATTTTGTTTACAATCATTTTTTATTTAAATTATTTGCTATAAACAGTTTGTAAAATGTTTTTTATATATGTATTTTAGAATATTAATTAAAATATAAATAATATTTAAAAAAAAAATAACAAAAAAAACAAAATTAAATTCAAAAGGTTTTGTAAAACAAAATTAGCTGGCGATCTAATTAAGAACGATTGATTTTTAGTCCAAATTTGATGTCTTGGCTTAGTATTTTGTAGGAAAACCTTTGTTTTTAATCACTGCCTTACACCGCCTGGGCATGGAAGCAATAAGGTCCTGACATTTATTCGTTGTTATGTTTTCCCAAGCTGCTTTAGCAATCTCATACAGTTCATTTAAGTTACTTATTTTATGCTTGTTTACTTCTCTTTTTAATTCGTTCCAGAGGTTTTCTATTGGGTTTAGGTCCGGGCTACATGAAGGCCAATCGATGACATCCACGGAATTATTAGAAAACCATGCTCTCGCGGTATGCTTAGGGTCATTGCCCTGCATAAATTTCCATGTCACAGGTAATTCTCCATCTGCATAGGGCAGCATTACATCTTCAAGGACATTAATGTAGCTTTGGGCGTTCATTATACCTTCTATGCGATGTAACGGACCGGTTCCTTTATATGACATACAACCCCATAGCATGATACTTCCTCCTCCATGTTTGGGGATGACAGTGGTGTATTTAGGGTTGAATGCTTGATTTTTTGGCCGTCGAACATATTGCTTTCCATCGGAACCGACTCTGTTGATTTTTGTTTCATCACTCCACAATATTTTTTTCCACTGTGACATGTTCCAATTCTCATGTTCCCTGGCAAAAGCTAACCTAGCCTTTCGGTTTTTTAATGATAGCAATGGTTTTTTTCTAGCCGATCTCCCAAAAAGCTGGCTCTCAGTCAATCGCTCTCTAATAGAGCGTTCTGAAAGTGCATTTGGGTCCTCGACGAAAACTTCCTTTTGTATTTCTTTTGAACTCATAAATGGATTTTTTTTTGCAGCTCGAACAATTAGCCTATCCTGAGCTTCAGTCGTTTTACGAGATCTTCTCCGTCTTGCTACGAGTTCTGTGGTTTGATGTTTTTCTACATATTTTATAGCATTAAATACCATTGTTTTAGAGCAATTAAGCTTTTTTGAAATATCTTTATACGACAACCTTTCATTATTTCGAAGATTTATTATCGCTTCTCTCATGTTTTTTGTAGAGCTTTTTTTCTTTCCCATATCTCGTTCAAATGTCCTAAAACAAAGCAAGAACTTATAATTCCGTTTACTTTCAAACAAATTATTATATTTACCAACAAATATTTACGTTTAAAACGAAATTATACAAAATGAAACAAATCGTTCTTAATTATATCGCCAATTGAAAGAGAATGAATTTGACTTAAGAACCAATTTAAACCAATGTACATGTGCAATAACTTTGGTAATTGCTGTTTTACATGAGAATAGAGATGAAGGAAGGAATCGCGGTACTTTTCATGATGGTTGTCATCTCTCATAATTGATGCAACCGTGTTACCAGGAGGTGCTAAAATCGTTCTTAATTAGTTCGCCGCAACTGCATATCCAGGTAGATTAAAATCGAAAATTTCTGTATTAGTAATTACCTGGGTTTCGCTAAGTGCAAGGATAGTTGGTTTTTTGTTTAGAAACGTGGACAGACACAGATGAGAAATTGCATCTCAGGCCGCGAATGTTGCAAAAATCAACGCGAAATTCCCGCTCCATTGAGATGACCCTACACAAAAAACCAATACCTCCTCGGGCCTTTCCTCATCCCCTTGACTTTCTCAAAAGTGCCCTCATTTTATGCGCGTTTCGTATAAAAAAAGAAGCTGATGACATATAAAGGGTTTTCCAATAGGGACTTGTTTTTTTTTCGGTAGTAAATTTTCATAATTTGCAGACGTTGTTCGTTCGTTTACTTAACCGTGATGAAATTGTTGAGTTTACTGAATAAATTGACAGTGACAGTTCATTGATTAGTGAAAGGGTGCGTTCACAAATTAAATTCAAAGTTGTCAAGTTCCTATTGGAAAACCCGATATTTGACCTACGAACCAAGGGAGATATGTGTCCAAATAAGATGACGTGAAACGTTTTCCCAACCCCTGGAACAGCTTCCAATGGAAATTAACAAGGGGGTTGTGGGGGTTCTTTAAGACAGCCGAAGAACCACCCATCGTCCTAACCCAACTCCCTGTTCCCAACCTGCAAATACCAGCACCAACCATAAGCAGATTACCGGTATACGAGCAGTACAAAGCTCTCTTCAACAATTTCTTACCTGAAAAATAAGCCCACGGCAAGATCATCACCTTGCCATGGCATCATACGAGAACATACACGAATCCTCCTGTGTCTTCGTGTTCCAACGATTCGTTGGTCCAAGAGGACACGCCGGGCAACTTGCTTGCTTGCACGTCTGCAAGCCAAATTTCCGATGATCGATCGCCTAAGCCGATAACGATCATTGAGTCGCATACGACCCACGATTGCTATCCTAACAACCGTACCGTTTTGCTAACGCAAACAATCTCACCACTAGCCCTTGCCATGATGAACAAATTTTCTGTTGACTTAATGTCACAGAAAAATCGATTGCATACAACGGCATGGCTTTAGCCTTCATGTACACGCTTTTATTTGTACAGCTGCATGACCGATTACATGATCCGTTGTCTTATCGAGGAACGATCACCGCATCGGTCATGTCTAATGATTCGTTGTCTAAACAACGAACAGCCACGATTCTCACGCTGGCTATTCGAAACGAAATGCTTCTGTATACTCAACGTAAAAAGAAAAAGCTATTTTTGCCTGCATGGCAACATTCCTTTGCATTATCCAATGGCTAAAATAAACATGCACCCAAATATTGTGGCCTTTGCCGTCGCAGCGAAGTTCTGTTGACTTAACATCAACAGAAAAACTTATTCCCTATCGCTTATGATGCCAGGGCAGCCAGCCTCCGTATTCGATCATCTATTTGATCAGCCGGATATTCGGATTTCCTTTTGTGCACCTTCGCACCTTCCTTGATCCTCGCCTACAGCAAATGGATTTTCAACTTGACCGTACGGTCATATGGGAAACTCTCCCATTAAACTCCAATTCGATCGCTCATTGGTCATCACCAAAGAAAAGATCGGATTGGCACCCCCCATCACGATGGCCACTAGTGGATGTTGAGTAAAACGGTCATCGGGGAGTCAGATTTTAACCTTTCAACCAGCCACACGTTTGGGGGACGTCGCGTTGTCGGAGTCACAAGTATAGTTTATGCTAAGTGTTCAATCCTCGTGTAGATACATTCACTTCGAGAGGTCCATATTTCGAAATCCGCTTTCCGTTTGAAATTAGTGTCGCAGTTCGTTTTCGCTGCCACGTCGCTTGACGCAGTTGACAATTAAATATAATTAAAGTTAATTACCTTGTAATTCACTACAGGAGTTAATTTTATAAACAATATTGAGAAAGTGTGGAACTCTGTGAAACATTTAGTAATTTAAGAACTGTGTCCACTAAGAGTGGACTATAGGAGTGTGTGCCATAGATGTAAGTTCGAAAAGTTGAAGTAAATAAAGAAAGCTTTTTGTTAACTAAGCCAGTGAGTTGTCATTTCTTATACCTTATTGGTCGGAGAACAAGTTTCAGTGAAGTTTTGCTTGGCCACGTTGATAAAGAACTTGGGAGGGGTTTCGTCTTTTCTTCGGTTAAAGTTTAGTGAACCTAGCGTCCATGCCGGTGCATCGACTAAACTTTACCCACAATACCACTTGCATTCGAGATTTCGCTTTAAGGGTGGAATCTGCGTCTTCTCGCGGTCCGATCTGGCTTGCCAGAGGATGAAGGCATTGGAACCCAATAATGTGGACATCATGTGGTTGAGGGTCGTGCTGAGGAATTCTGTTAAATTTCTTTGTTGTCTTCACTGCCCCCCGAATGACGATCGACCAGCGACATTTTCCGAACATCTTTCACGTACCGTCGACTGGACACAGATCAACGACCCGCTTCATTGAAATGGCCCTACACAAAAAACCAATACCGCCTCGGGCCTTTCCTTATCCCCTTGACTTTCTCAAAAGTGCCCCCATTTTATGCGCGTTCCGTATAAAAAAAGAAGCTGATGACATATAAAGGACTTTCCAATAGAGACTTGACAACTTTTTTTCGGTAGCAAATTTTTATAATTTGCAGACGTTGGTCGTTCGTGTACTTCACCACGAGTTGAGTTTACTGAATAAATTGACAGTGACAGTTCGATGATTAGTGAAAGGGTGCATTCACAAATTAAATTCGAAGTTGTCAAGTCCCTATTGGAAAACCCGATATTTGACCTACGAACCAAGGGAGATGTGTTCAAATAAGATGACGTGAAACGTTTTGCATACCCCTGGAGCATCTTCATTTTACGTCCTATTTGACAGCTTCCAATGAAAATTAACAAGGGGCTTGTGGGGGTTCTTTAAGAACCCCGAAGAACCACCCATCGTCCTATCCCAACTCCCTGTTCCCAACCTGCAAATACCAGCACCAACCATAAGCAGCTTACCGGTATACGAGCAGTACAAAGCTCTCTTCAACAATTTCTTACCTGATAATCATCTTGCCATGGCATCATACGAGAACATACACTAATCCTCCTGTGTCTTCTTGTTCTAACAATCCGTTGGTCCAAGAGTACAAGTCGGGCAACTTGCTTGCTTGTACATCTGCAAGCCAAATTTCCGATGTTCGATCGCCTAAGCCGATAACGATCATCGAGCTAGACATGATCATAATTGTTGTTGAAACAAGCAATCAACGGCCGTGTCCCACGATCTGTTTCTAAACCAAACACACAGTAATTTCAGTGTTTATCCTTTTCCTACCATCCGTTGGTCCATAGCCACCCGGGGTAAGTTGTATGCTTGAACATCTGCAAGTCAAATTTCCCATGATCGGTCGCACTAGCAATAAACGATCATCGAGTTGCACACGATCCATGATTGCTATCCTAACAATTATACCAATGGCCATGTCCTATGATGAGTTCCTTAAATAAACATGCACCCAACAATCCTAGACCCTCGCCATCGTAGACGAGGTTTCTGTTGACTTAATGTCAACAGAAAAATCTATCCACTATCGTTTACCTCAACGATGCCTGCTGCCTCTATTCCTTGTGTTTTTTGTTTTGTAGTGATCCTAAATCACTACTCTCACCCACTTACCTATAATCCCAATCCAAGTGAATCATATGAGCGACAAGTTAAACCAAAAGTTGGTTTGCCGCACATTGATTCAAATTCCTAATTACCTCACCCATAATCCAATTGAATCATATGCACGACCAAATTAAACCAAAATCCATTTGTCGTACATTGATTCAATTCCTAATAATCCTAAACATTATGAAATGCGTAATACTAAATGCATTTCATGATTTCTCCTTCCGGGAATTAGTTCAGATAGAGTTCGTGTACACTTCCGGGAATCCTATTCCAATTGAAGCACACACAATTTTGTTTGGGCTTCTTGGAATTTTTAAATAATATCGTTAACAAATCTCTGTTGCCACAGAGTATAAAAGGGGAGTGCATTTTGGATTCTAGATCAGTTTGGATCCGGAGGCCAGAACGGCCACAATGATTAAAATAAATAAAATAAAAACTAATTAAATCTCCTATTTTCATCTTGGACACAAGGCCAAAAGACCCGGAACCGAGGTAAGAAGAACAATCTATACAAATATAACCCTACATAATTGGCGCAGCCGGTAGGATCAAGGAAGCCAAAGTTAAACACTTGTAAGTGCTTGAAAACCCTTGATCACTACAATAACACAACTACAAGCGTACTGGGCACAAGACACCTTCAGCCCTGCGTCCGGAGTTGAGTCTGGCTCCGGAGGTACGACTTGGTAATATAAACCAACAAAAAACAAAAAAAAATAATTCAAAGCGTGCCTGGGGCTTAAACACCAGGAAGTGCTATAAAAAAATAATAAAAAACAAAAAATAATTAACAGCGTACCTGGGGCTAAATACCAGTGTAAAAACAAAAATAATAAAAAAAAAAAAAAAAACCAAAAAAAAAAAAAACAACATCAAGGCTCACGGGCAGTAACAGCCCCAACAACAACAAAAAAGAACAACGATGGCAGAGTACCAACCACCTCATAACAACGTCAACAAAACGGGCAGTAATCTACCAGCACGCCACTAGCGGCTAGAACAGCAAGGGAAACAGCAGGAGCTCCAACAGTAGCAGCACCAATGGACAGCAGCTTGCTCAACAACTACAACAACAGAGAACAGTTAAGTGACCATTTATTTTTCTTTAATTTACTAAAGACTTAGGTAATAATCTACTTTCTTTTGAAATTTTTGACTAAAATTACAAAATAATTTGCTTAATCTATTAACACCACCTTACCCAAATTTGCTCTACTCCCAGTTAAACACAAACATAACCTTTACATACAAAAAATTATAACAAATTACTATAAAACCAATTGTAACCCTGCTGCTATTTCAAAAATATCCCGTCTCAACCTTGTCCTTGTGTGGCTAGTAATCCTAGGGAAGAATTTCTACCCCCAAATAATATATAATAAAAATGAACAAAAACACTTACGGGATAGCAAGTGTCTTAAACATTAACAACCTTACCCTACATATATAATATATATATTTATTACTACCGTTTTCCCTCCTTGTATCAACACCCCTTATTATATTATTCTCTGTCGGTCTATGGAACAAGAAACCACCTCAAGCCCTAGCACGCCCCACGACCCTGTACCTCCTTCATCCAAGAAACTTCGCAGCGGAACAATAATCGAAGTAACCCCTCCGATCAAAACTCGCGACCCCAGTCCAAACCTATCAGAAATTTCAGCTCCTCATCACCAAACGGATCTCGCAACCTTTGAAACAATGGCCATTGATTACACAAAGGTTGCGAAGCTGTCAGCACAGCTAATCCCCATCTTCTCCGGGGAACCAAATCCGCATATAGGTGCAGAATTGGAAACCTTTTTGGATTGCTGCAAGAGGGTTTTAAACTGCCTCAGGACTGAAGAACACGGGGCTTTCTTACAAATATTCCCTACTAGGCTACGGGGTGAAGCTTCTGCCTTATTCGCGTCCACTCCGTTCGCATCTTTTCAGGAAGCCGAGGATTTGCTAAGAAAGGTTTATTTACCAGTAGAAAACTATCAGGACCTGGTAAATAAGCTATTAGCTACTCGGCAAAATCCGGCAGAAGCAATTATCCTATTCCAATTACGACTAAAGAAGTCGTTAAGGGAATGTAAGAAAGCCGCGGAACTAAAATACGGTCCCATATTGTCTGAGGCCGTACAGATACAATTAGATGACTTTGCAAAAAGCATCTACAAAAAGGGGTTGATAAATCCGTACCATCGACAATTTTTATTACTGATGGGCGATGTACCAATAGATTCCTTAATGGAAAAAACATTAGAATTGGAACAAATCCAACAACCTCAGCTGCCATTAATCTCTTCGCAGGTTTTATTTAACTCTCCTTCGCCTTATACACCAACAGCACCTTCAGAAGCCTATAAACCGACTGTAGGTACCCAGCTGGGACAAACTCTAACTCAAATAAAGCCCAATATTCCAAATATAGAAGGGTTGCCACACATCCAAACCATAGCACAGGGAACTTCGCAACGTCAGGCGCAAATACCGCCAGCCGGCCAAACATACAGGGGAACCGAAGGGGTAATGGAATCAGTCCCTCCCAACATATCATTGACACACGATGCCCCCCTCAGCAGAATAACCTGCAGTTATTGCAATAAAAGGGGGCATGTCTATGAGGATTGTGTCAAAAGGAAAAACACACCCTTTTGCACACACTGCCAGCAATTAAATCACGATATCCGTGATTGCCGGCGATTAAAGGAGGTAAAAAGAGTTCTGCACATAAGGCAGACTTGCGACTTCTGTGGCCAACAAGGTCACAATCTAGGAACCTGTCACCAAAAGCTGAAATGGGAGTCGCGAGTTCAATGCCAACCTGCAAAGAATTTCCCCACTTCGAGGCCAAAACGAAGAAGCTCAAAACCCTCGGTGGCAAAAAGGACTTACCATGTAAGGACCCCCCTCTCGCCGATAACCAGCATCCCCACCGTCCAACTACCAATAGATGTAGGTGTTAACAAAAACACAACACTAGTAGTAGACACCGGTGCGGAAGTAAGCCTGATTAACAAAAATTGCCTTAGAAAATCAGAGGCCAAAATAAATCATCAAGAGGCTTGCACTTTAGAGACGCCGTTCGGAAGCATTAGGACCTTGGGAAGCTGCAAGGTCAACTTCCAGTTAAAAGGTAAGTCTAAACTCCCATGCAAGTTCCAAGTAGTGAGCAGTATGCCCGGTCTACCAGAAGACGGTCTGCTTGGAAATGACTTTTTGTCTAAATATTGCAATGTGGAAGGCCCCAAACAACGCGTCACTTTTCCTCGCACGGAAATAAACCCCAAAGTATTTAGTGTGCCAATAAAGTTCTCACACGTCGAGAAAAAGGCACCTGAAAATAAATACGCTAAGGGGAAACAGGAGCAAGCCCAAGGTAAGTGCAAAATATTCAGGTTAAATCTTAACCATAAAAAGAGGAACCCCATGGAGCTAAGTGGTAACATCAAAAGTATTAATCAAATAACTGACACTTCGTCAGCTAATCCACAGTGCCCCAGCTCCTCTCAAAATACAAATTTTTTGCAAAAGCCCAACACACCCGAAAAAATAATAAACCTCGATGAGATCGCGACGATACTCAGGGTTTATCACAATTCCCCTTCCGGTGAACATGTGAGCATCACCAAGTCGTATAATAAAATACGACAAAGATACTGGTGGCCGTCCATGCTCTCCGACATTCGGAAATATAAAAAGCAATGCAAGGAATGCCGTTCTTCGAAGGCAACCGCATGCTGCGGAAGTGAAACGAAACCGCAATCGTTTCAAGTGGGAACCAGGGTGTTAGTAAGGTATAAAAACCGCAAGGACAAAGAAACACCCATCTGGAAGGGCCCTTTCCTCATTACAGGAATAACTGAGCCAAACAATACGACCATCAAAATTGGTCAGAAGTCAATGGTAATAAGCAATAGGAGGCTGAAATCGTATTCCAAGGTTGATTAGTTCTGATCTTCGCCCCAGTTTCACCTTCCTTTCCACTACCAACCCCAGACATATACTATCCCCAGGGTGTATTACAGTTCGATATTTTATCACTTAAAAATACTAATGGACACACAATATTGACAAAGATGACAAAAAAGTGGTAATATTAAAATAAATGGAATGAAATACAAAAAAGAAATCGCATACAAATAAAACAAAACAAACATTGACCCTCAATGAGGAAGACAATTTATGAACACTAAACAAAATTGTAAATAACTATTTCAAAAAATATATGTAAATCCTAATTAAGATCTAACTTAGAAATATGAAAAATATGAGCATTAAAAAAAACACTAAATATCAAACTGAAATATATAATACATATAATACAAAAAAAAATCAATACAGATATACGAAAACAGACCTAAGCTAAAATTTCCATGTAATCAATTGATTAAATCAAAATACAAACAAAGAATGAAGATATAAAGAATTCTAAATAATATTATAAAATATAATTCATATTTACAACTAGTGTAAGGCGCTCTTTAAAAATAAATACACATCTATATCTATTAATCTAGCATTAAATGAACAACAACAACAAAATAAATATTAATGGCTTAAGTATAGATTAGAAAAATAACATAGTAAAATACGAACCAAAATGAAAACAATTACTAATTTAAGAAATCTATTTACTTATTCTTATAATACATATGTCTATTTTTAAAATTCACTTTCATTAATATACTTAAATGATAAATGTAAACATGACACCAGCCACAATTATTTGATAAATACCATACCATTCTTTATACAAACAAACTTAAGAAGCATTACCGCAAAAGAGAAAATACAACATGTAGCACACATATTAAACATAACGAATTAATGCATTAAATGTTAAACTAAAACAAAAAATGTAAACTATCGCGAATTCAAAATGCCACCGCCCCTTGCTTTTCACTCATTCTAGAAAATTAACCTCTTCCAGATTAATTTTCTTTTCTAAAGGGGGGAGGAATGTAGTGATCCTAAATCACTACTCTCACCCACTTACCTATAATCCCAATCCAAGTGAATCATATGAGCGACAAGTTAAACCAAAAGTTGGTTTGCCGCACATTGATTCAAATTCCTAATTACCTCACCCATAATCCAATTGAATCATATGCACGACCAAATTAAACCAAAATCCATTTGTCGTACATTGATTCAATTCCTAATAATCCTAAACATTATGAAATGCGTAATACTAAATGCATTTCATGATTTCTCCTTCCGGGAATTAGTTCAGATAGAGTTCGTGTACACTTCCGGGAATCCTATTCCAATTGAAGCACACACAATTTTGTTTGGGCTTCTTGGAATTTTTAAATAATATCGTTAACAAATCTCTGTTGCCACAGAGTATAAAAGGGGAGTGCATTTTGGATTCTAGATCAGTACCACAGGGCTCCATTCTAGGCCCCATCTTATTTAATATCTACACCTCAGATATTCCTCGCCCTGTGGATGGTAGAGTAAACCAGATTTGCTATGCGGATGACGTCCTAGTGTACACGTCATCTAAAAGCCCAAAACTCGCAACAAACCGACTCAACCGTCATCTGGACGAACTGTATCAGTATTACAGTCGGTGGAAAATTCGACTTAACCCATCTAAAGCAGTAGCTATAATTCTGAGTAATAAACACTCCCAACCTACTTCTCGATATTCACAGAATATTCGAATAAAAATGGGAGATACTACGATTAGACCACAGGACAGGATGAAATATCTTGGGGTCATTTATACCCCAAAAATGAATTTCATCAAACATGTGACCCACATTCTCCAAAGGGGCCTTGGTCGGTCTAAGCAACTGCACAACATCTTCAAGTGGAGCAACAAAGTTGACACCAAAGTTAAGCTTCTCTGCTATAAGCAGCTAATCCGTTCTGGAATATCGTACGCCTTTCCCATATGGTCCTGCATATCTTCGGCCCAAATGGAAAGACTTCGGGTTTTCGAAAGGAAACTCCTCAGAAGATGCACCAATCATTCTAGAAGGCCTGACGGTCGTCATTACCCCAACTCTCACCTATACGAAGGCGCCTCCATTACCCCTATCGACGAGTACTTGCTTCAATTAGCATATAAGTACCTCGAAAACATTCAGAACAGCGAGAACCCACTTGTACGGGACTCCTGCGTTCTTGACCCTTCTCTCTTTCGATCTCTTCGGATCAAACCCCCACAATTTCTTCTTCAGCACAAAACTGAAGAAAGCACCCTTCCCAACAACATTCCCCTCTATAATAGAGGATTTCTGGACCCATCCCATAGGGTCTACTATTAACAAACCACACACACGAACGCACAGTACAAGACGGCACAAACACAAACATATACACCGACCAAAGCGCAGATTATCAGACGCCAAAGACGTGATCTGCGTTCACTACCGCACCCAAGACCTACCGGTCTTGTACGATTTCTCTCCCACCATCCCTCTATAAAAGTAGTTAGAGAACACTCGGACTAACACTGTCCACACTATCCTTGGATACCCCCCCTTTTTCTCTTTTCTTTTCAGAGATCGCGAGACCGAGCCCAACATCCTCACGGATGTGGGTGATTCTGGTTATCGCAAGATGACCAGAAGTCAGAGACAAGATGAAGGACACATATGTCCTGTCTCGCTAAATTCGGCCTTCTCGCCACAATTTTTTTTTTTTTTTTTTTTTTTTTTTTTTTTGATTCTAGATCAGTTTGGATCCGGAGGCCAGAACGGCCACAATGATTAAAATAAATAAAATAAAAACTAATTAAATCTCCTATTTTCATCTTGGACACAAGGCCAAAAGACCCGGAACCGAGGTAAGAAGAACAATCTATACAAATATAACCCTACAGTTTGAACAGCTACAGGATTGATCACCGTCCGCACTTCCAGCGAATGGGCATTGTACCAGACCTTTACGGTCATATGAGGATATTCTTCCACTCAACCCCAAATCGATCGTTCATTGGTCGCCACGAAGAAGATCCGATTTCCTCCTCCCACAGCGGTGGAAATCTACCACCGTTGCATCTGGTGGGATATGGAATGCACCAGCAGTTGAATCAAAGTTTCCCATTCGAACGAGGAGTCAGATATTAATCGCATAAGCGAACACACGTGTCAGGGGACGTTGTGCTGTCGGAGTCATATTGTAGAGCAGTCGAGAAATTTGAGTGTTGAGTCGGAACGTATTGGCTTAAACTTTTCCACCAGTGTTAAATCGAAATTAATTACCGACGACATACATTAGTGCAGGTTAAAAGCCTATGTGGTGATTGTTCTGAGCCGTCGCTGCGCAGACGAGAGAAGCTGAATATAGTAGCTGTATTAATTGCATTGGATGATATCTTCTGTGGATAAATGTACAAGTGAAATTGAATCTAATAATAAATGTATTAATTGTATTGAACGATATCTTCCGTGGACAAATGTACTAGTGAAATTGAATCTAATAGCTGTATTAATTACATTGGACGATATCTTCCGAGGACAAATGTACAAGTGAAATTGAATGTAATAGCTGTATTAATTGCATTGGACGATATCTTCTGTGGATAAATGTACATGTGAAATTGAATCTTATAGCTGCATTAATTGTACTGAACGATATCTTCCGTGGACAAATGTACAAATGAAATTGAACGTAATAGCTGTATTAATTGTATTGCACGATATCTTCCATGCATAAAGTACAAGTGAAATTGAACGTAATAGCTGTATTAATTGTATTGAACGATATCTTCCGTGGATAAGGTGATGAACCCAATTTCTACAGAACAATGACTTAAATTTAGTCTCGCAAAAAAAAAAAAAAAAAAAAAAAGTACAAGTGAATATTATTCAATAAAGTTTAGACAAGTAGCTTCAACTAAGCGGACATGTTTTTATTACTGCCGGACATATCAGTGCGTTTGGTTCTTTTTCTTTTTCCTTGGGGAATAATCTGTATGGACGGGGTAGAACCCTGCGCCCATGCTGGCGCCACGATTTCGCCCCCATAGGCTTACAAATCCCAAACAAAGGCATTGAGGGTCAACTTCTAGCGTAGAGCTTTTTACAGGCACTTTTCAATTACCATTCGAAAAGGGGTTTACAAAAGAGCTTTAAGAGATACTGGGGCGGTTCTACGAACCACACAATCCACTATAGGCTGAGATATCGTCGTTCCACCAAGGAATATACTCACCTATATCCATTACACGTGCCCACAGACACGTTCCTCAAAAGTCCTTCTTTCCGCCTGAAACAAAAGGTAACATTCCATATACCCAACATTGTATTCAATGGTCAAAACCAATCGAACTAAACGTTCAAAATTTCATAATATTGAATTCAATGCATCCATTCAATTCAATTCCCCCATTTACTCATTCATCCAATTAAACGCATTTTTCTAAAAGCAAACAGAATAATGCATATCTCCTCATATAGCTAATAGCAATTAGCACTCTAAATTCCTTGCAAGATTCCAAAACCAAGAAACGCATGTGTGCAAACAAAAGGCATAGCAATTCGCCGCCGACACACAATTCTTGCAACCATAAACATCTTAACGCTTATCTCACGCCAGATGTTTTATGACTAGGAAATACGATCTAGAAACCGACATACAAATTCCATGGTTCTTTTGTTACCCATCTGAAGCGTACGAAAACTCTTGTTGTCTTAAGCCAGGTGGGTAATGCAAACAAACCCCATGAAAGGATCGAGAAATAAGTGGCGGTACACTTGATCCTTCGAAACAAGATTCCGATAAGAAGTTGTAAATGAGAATCGAGATGGGAAATTTTCTTTTACAGATAGGAGGATGGGAATTATTATGATGGAAAATTTCCTTTTCAGATGAGGGGAAGAGAATTGGAAATGGATAGGGAAATTAGTTAGTCCAGTTAGAGAACCCCGACGAGGAGGTCCGAAGTCTTTTAACCCTTATGTCAATGACCAACTTTACCGACAGTAATAATTTCGTCGCAATTTCACGATTGCTCAGCCTAAAAGACGAATTTCGGTCCCATGTCTTAGATCATCTCCATTCAAACGTTTCTGAATGATAATTACGAAATGTCAATGAAAAAAAAAATTTTTTTTTACTTTCAAATTGACATTTTAAAAAATTGAAATGGGTACCCGGTCATTGACATAAGGGTTAACCGTCAAAAATACGCAAGTAACGTCGAGTGACAAACGAGCTGGTGGTTCAGCTAAATGATCCGTAGTGTAGACAGAGTTTTAATTTGCAAGGTTTCCTGTTTGCTACCGGGCCATCAGAATTTCGGAAACGCTCGTCGGAGTTTAGTTCGAATTGTGTTTACAAATATTGACACTGAATAGTTTCATACACTAGCAACGCTTGTCCAAGGTGTTAAACCCTCGAGTTATTCTATCAATCTGAAAAACATAATTTTTAATAAAACAAAGTTATACCAACAAAAAAAAACATTTCGTTGTTTCACTTGTAACTGTTTTTCGCTCCGGTGTGTTTCCTTTGTGTGAACAGTGTTCGGCGGAACACTTCGGCTAAGACCGTCAAAATACTTCCAACACTCAAATGAGCTGTAAGCATTGTGCTTGTGCATAAATGTGAAATTAGATAAATCACTGACTGAAAAACAAAAACAAGACTGCTCCCAATCTTATTATCCTTAATGAATATTACAATAGAAATATACCCTCAAATAATTCATTGACATCGATTAACACCACTTGACAATTTCATTTCTTAAAACTATTAAAATACGACTTTTACTAATGCACATTCAGACCGTTATAATAAAAATGTCACAAGTGGGGGTTTTGCCAAACTAAGCACAAAAGTGTACCATGACAGAGTCAGGAAACCCCATAATGGTTCGTCAATGCTGTTTGCAAAGAAGACTCAGTTACGCACGACTAACAGACACAACTGCAGCGACTTAGAGAATAACCTTTAATGTAGTTCGGTAATTATATGTAGTACTATTCCCGTGTACATCATCGTGCCTAGGTTGACATTAATTCTACGAATCTTTAATAAACAGATTAAATAGCAAAAAATGCTAATGATAAAGTAAGTATCCCACCTTCAGCTTTTGAACCATTAGAAAAAAAAACTAAAAACAAGCTAACACACACTATCGTCCTTGCTGCCCCACAAGCAACATAAAGCTAGGATTTGTGTGTATCTATATAGAATAAATGTGCCCTGATCGGCTTTCAAGTAGATTAAGTTACTTTCATATCCTGTCTTCAATTATAATGGGCTCAATGCGGGCTTCTTCAACCTCATCGCAAATGCTTTCCAACGAAAACTAACAGACTCAAGACCGTTTCGTTGCGGATGTATGACAAACATTACGTACGTACACTTTATTCCAATTTTTTTTTTTTTTTTACAAATCTAATTATCTACACATCTTGCCCCTTGTTTTCTTTTTTCATTACAATGAGTGATGGCGTAATAAAAGATTCGCTATTGTGATTTAGATCGTATGGAAGTAAAAAAATACGTTGACATTAAAAAAAAAACAAGAAGGATATCATCCACGCATCCCGTTTACCAAAGAAACAAGGACTCAAAAGAGCAGATGTGCGCAAACAAGACATCCAACGAGGGAGCGAGAGAGCAAATATTCCTTTCATTGCACGCAATATTTATCACATCAATTCATTAATCAAAAATATGTTTAACTGCAGAAATTTATATAAATTTGTTAATAGTTTTAATGCACTTACCACTGCTTCTGCAATCAAAACACTAGTCTGTTGTTGTTACGATATTTACTCATAAAGACGAGGTGTACGTGACAAACGAGCAAGCGGCGAACTGGCCGATTCACAGTAGTATTAATTTTCGCTGTACACTTACACAATTGAAAAAAATAACTACAAATGAAAAAAAATAAATTAAGTTTCACATGAGAAAACACTTGTGCTGTCTGCTCTCTTTAATGGTCATAGGGATTCTGTTTACAATTCATCAATAGAAATTATTTCTTAAACGTTTTAGTAAATTTACATCATGCCCGTTGAACAGGTTTCCATAAAGCAATTTCGAAATGGTTCAACTTCTTCGGCCAGGAAACCTTAACTAGCGAACCAAAAAGTCAATGAGATTTTAGGGTGAAAAGAGAAAAACAAAATGGTGGTATTTATCTATAACGCTCCGACAACTTTGAATACGATTGTTTTCTCGTTCACTATTTAGATGCACGTCGTTAAATTACTTGTTTTCACCGAACAATTGTAATATACCGTTCAAAGAAACAATTCCGCTAATTCTCTCGAGTACTTCCCGACGGATTTTAAATAAACAAATAATACTACACATGGAATATATTTCGGCTCCACGCTACCCTTCGATTAATTTTCACTCATAGATACCATTCGACTCAAAGGTAAAAATCCATTTCTTGCAAAGTGACAATTCAAGTGCAGTGCCATCTATGAATGGCTTTTCTTTGGTTCTTGTAAATCGCTGCAAATATGGATGTGTTCTGTAAAAAGATTGAGAATTGGAATGATATTAAAACAATAATTAGGAAATGTACGTTTTTGTTGCAGATAAAAATAATTTAATATTTATGCTTGTCGCGAATTACATTCTATTGCAACCAATTTATAGAAATTTGCTCCCGTTTGTTAACGTAGCGACCATTTTTGTTTTTATTAATTGATCTCAAGTAAAATTTTTTCAAAACCGATTTGTTTATTCAAGAAAAAGAGTGCTTTATATGTCTAGAATTACAATTTCGGATCAAAATATTGGACGGATTCTGAAATATTTGCCTACACACAAATCTATATGAAGCATTTATTTATTTATTTAGATTTAAAACGTTAATTACGTTTTCATCTAAGCAATTTTTTAACTTGTGATAATCGCCGAACGCGATATATGTGCTAGACCCTCCTAAATCTTAGGGCATTTTTTTTTCGTTTTCGTATCTTGTACGGATTGGGATGTTTTAAAAAAATGGAAATAGTTGATTGATACGCAAATATACATGAAGCATTTATTTATTTTGGGACGATGAAAGCGAACATACACGGCAAAGTCACCGATTGCTCTCGACCCGGCGAAGGCCAGGACGATCCTAGTCCCTCTTCAATCCAAGTTGACATACAGTCTCCACGTGACACCCCTGGATAACTACTTTGGCACCCACCAAGTAGTGAACCAATGCATGCAGCAATATCATGAGAAAAGTTCGTGCAACGCTAATAACCTCGCCCGGAAAAACAAATTATTATGGAAGATTCAGCAAACCTCGGATATGGACCGGATACACGACGACGACCACGGGAACGAAAATGGCTAAACGATATGAGAATTTTCTCATGGAATGTCCACTCACTATACAGAGCTCAAGCTGCGCAGCAGCTAGCCGATGCCCTGTCCGAATATAAGGCTAACATAATAGCATTACAAGAAATAAGATGGACAGGGAGTAGTGTAATTCAAAGAAACGAGTATGACATTTATTACAGCTGTCATGCAAAACACCATGTGCTCTGGGTGGGCTTTCTAGTCAGCCAATAACTGAAGCCTGCTATCATCGGCTTTAATGCAATAACCGAAAGGCTATGTACTCTTCGCGTGAGTTAAAAGTCACAAAAGAAATACTATCAGAAAAATAATAGAACCTGTAAGGAAAGCCCCAGGAACACCATCTGATAACATCCCCAAACTATTCCAACCACATAGCGGAAAATCCCATTGATAACATCCTTAAACTATTCTAATCACACGGAGGAAAATCCCATGAACATTAGAATGCGATAACACAATCCATATAAATACAAGATGCAGAGACAGCAGCTGCATTCCCAATTCATCACTACAATAAGCACTAGGTAATAAACGATCTTTGTTAAATAGTGTGTAAGTGTTTTGAGAATACAGTTATATTTTTTATGTACTTCTTTGCGTTTCACAAGCGTCGAACGCAACTTCCACCAATAACTGGATCTTTTGGTGGGCCGTGGGGATGACGTCAGAAATAATGGTGTCTCCTGACGTGCAGTGATGTTGGTTGTTGTCTCTGAAACAATTAGGAATGTAATTGTGAAAGGGGAAATGTTGCGGATTGGCAATTAAATGTGCTGGAATGTACTGGAGAAATCTAGTACATTCGCTGTATATACCAGTTACGCAGCAGCTGGCACCAGCTGGCCGATTGTCACCATCGATGACGTCATAGCGTCCCTTTTTGAATTGGCAGTTATGCCCAATGAGTCAGTCTGCATTCAACCGCCAACGTGTTCGCGCCGCCAAGAAGACTAGCGTTTGAGATCACCACTTTGATTTGGACTTTCCTCATCACTGTTTCAATTGACTTCCTCCAGCAATTTACACTAGCGCTTTGCTTTCGATACATGTGTTGTACCTGCAATCAACTTCCATTACGGGCACGCCGTCTCCAGCCAAGCACCAACGCTTACACAACTGCCGACCATAAGAAGTCTGCAGTCAACCTTCAACGGGCTCGTTACATCGGAGGAAGCATCGTCATCACGAGTAAAACGGACAAGAAGTTAATCAATGTCGTTGTTGTTAACACATTTATTAAATGTTCAGTAAACTAACTCAATCTCTTTAAAGGGTAAATTCCTCGAGTCGTTTTCTTCTTCCATCTGCCTTGTTCGTGCAAAGGCCAACCGAATTGAAATACGCAATCACTGGCGTAATTGAATTGCATCACACTCAGGACAGTGGTTCGCGAGAATCACCATTATCACCCATCGGTGGACGCCGCCTTCATCCTAACGGTTGCACCCATCACATTTTCTTGTCCTTCGAAACGGATCCAGTGCCTAATTGGATTTACATCATCGCCGCCCAGTTCGCGGCACATCGACAACTGCCAGTCACCTCGACACAAATCAAGGACGACTGAAATTACTAGGAATAACGACTGTGAAACATCCCTTCTTAATGAGGACATCAACATTGATCTAAACAACACATTAGAACCGGTTGACGGTACCGACGAACCCGGTTTATTAACAGTGAAGAACGGAACAGTCGATGCAGCTATGGTCAAGAAGAATTCCAAGAATATTGCAGTTGACTTCTCAGCGAAGCGTTCGACTCCCACAAGCCAAGTAAGTCAAATAAAACGACGCTTAAACGCCAGTGCTATCAATGAGTTAGGTTTAAACTTAATATTTGATTCCGACGAATGCCAAAAGGCAAAAGACAAATTTGAATTTTCCGATGTAGTAGACGACAGCCGAGAGAGACCAGGTGCAGTGTTTGCTGGGTTTAATGATAATAATGACAAAGAAGCTTTGGTAGACAACCCGTCCGATGAGTTGCTTAACAGTGCCGAAATTACACCGATCATGTTAGAGGGGATTGCATGTGATCTCAGTTTACAAGCTAACGACTCAACTTCACGTCTTCTCGATAATAAGGAAAATGTTCTCCCAGACCAAGAGGCGAAGTTGCTGGGCAGAGACAAAACCCTATATCCTTCATTCCATGCCAGCTATAGATCACCCCTTAAATATTTGTTTTCTGAATCACCTTTGTTAGGTGAATCACTCAATGAGAATGAGGAGCCACTTGAACAAAGGAGTGCGGGGTAAGCGGCTGATCATGATCTTATATTAGAACCGCTGCCCCCAGAAGAGGGCAAACGAGATCATTGCCACCTCCAAGGAATTGAACGCAGAACGCCGATAAAGCAAAATACTGAGGAAAAAGCAAAGAAAGTGGAAACGGCTGGCGCGCCACCGGGCCCACCGACTAACCTAGTTGATATGTCGGATCTGGACACTGATGCAGAAGATGCCGCACTGCTACAACCAGCCGAAAGAACGAATCGCCGACCCGATCACTCTATAGTAAAGGGAGAAACCGATCTACCGAAGCTGCGCCCAGTGCAGAAGCGAATGCTGGCAAAGACATCGACGAAGCAACACAACGGTTCCCCGACGACATTCCTCGGTCGGCGGAACACCAAAGATCTCGACCGACGACATTCCTTGCTTGGAAGAGATCATGCGCTGTTTGACACTATGCGTAACGGTGACGACAATGGTGACGGCGGCGACCGCCACAACGTTGACAACGGTTCCCCGACGACATTCCTCGGTCGGCAGAGATCATACACGTGTTCATCACCAACCTGAGTCGAGTACAAATGTAAGGACATGCATAAAAGAAGATGACAGTTCCAAGGATTCCTTAAGTCGTGGATCGGAGGACAGCGGCCGCCAGATGATCATTGCAAATCAAACGCTAGGTGATTTGTTAGAGAAAAATTCACTGGAAACCGCTGTTGATGCAAAACGAAAGCAGGATGACGAACTTTCTTCAACGATAGTTCAAACCAACGTGTTTTTGACAGCTGCTCCAATACAACAGCTGACCACGATTGAGGAACTCATCGCCGCTCAGTTCGCGGCACAGGCCACCATCTCTGGCACTTTCCTCAACATACAGGAAAAGGGACAACCAAGTCCGACAGCAATCGAGGCAACCAAACATGCACTCCGCGCCGAATGGGAAGCCTTCTCCAAGCGGCACTACGACATCTTCGTCACGGCGACATCGGACCATCTACAACACGCATACTTCGCGGAGGATTGTTTCGGCGAAACCGAAGAAATATACCTGGAGGAACAGACGAAGCTCCTCAGGCTCAGTACGCGCTCAAGTCAGCCTCCCCAACCATGGTCAACAGCACCAATCGCCTTCACCCTAGCGAGCTGCCCCCAGTGCAGCTGCCAATGGCCGACATCAAGCCATCAGAAACGGAACCGCACCCCAGAACAGTGGATAAGGATCAGCAGGCCGCCGACCAGAGTGCCGCCTGCCCAAAGCCCAACCTACCCCAGGTCCCAATGATCGACCAGCGGAAGCCCCCACAGAATACGATGCCGCGCACGCGTTGTGGGGCACCAGATGACATGGCCGTTCCTCGTGGGTTGCGAACTTACAACTCCAACCCAGAGGAACTGGTTCACTTCGCACCGCATCCAGATAAAGCAGTGGGCACGGCGCACTTAGGATCCGTGGCAGAACCAACGCCAATGCCTCCCACAAAACCGCCTTCGACTGTTCCAGCAACAGTAGCTGGCCCAATGACTAACCAGCCCAGTGTCCCGATGCATAAAACACCGCCGACACCCGTAAGACAACAGGGCGCTTGCACATTCTGCAGGGCCTCACACACCATTTATGCTTGCGAGGGCTTCCGATCACTCACACCTGGCCGTCGGAAGTCCTTATGCGTCAATTGCTTGGGTCACCACCGCCTACGCGACTGCCATTCCAGTAAGACGTGCCGTCGATGCCAGCGGAGACATCACACTCTGCTGCATGTCTTGACTACCGCCACCGACGGGACAACATCACCGCCGCAACGAGCCAAAGGATCCGCCCCCCGGATCGACCGTTATGAAGGGGCCTGCGCACACACCATCAGCACCCCTTCACAGCATTCCGCGTTGCTACCAACGGCGAAAGTCATCGTGACGTCGGAGAACCAACAAAGGATTGAAGTCCGTGCTCTGCTGGGCCCCTGCTCCAGCGGCACCTTCATTTCGGCATCACTCGCCCGAAGATTAAACCTCCGACGCCAAGCTTCATCTGTCCCCACCTACGGTGTTGGGGGCACTCGTGGCCTTGCCGCAAGGGCTCAAACCGCCATCAACATCACTCCTCGCCTCCACGGCTCGAAACAATGGACACTGAGGCCCCTCATCCTGTCTGGGCTATCGGTGTATACACCACCACCACAATCAACGACAAGGGATCTCTCGTTCGTGGCGGATCTGGAACTTGCAGATCCGAACATCGCCTCCGCCGAAAAGGTGGACATCATCCTTGGGGCAGACATATACCCCAACATCATCATCGAAGGTCTCAGGAAGGACCAACGTTCCGGCCTCGTCGCGCATGCCACTGAACTGGGATGGGTGCTAACAGGCGCAGCACCCACCATATCATCAAGCCTAAAGGTGGCAAGGCCTGTCACCAGCCATCATATGGCTATTCCTCGTGGGTTGCGAATTTACAACTCCGACCCAGAGGAACTGGCCGACCCTACGACTGATGATGATGATCGCAACTCCCATCAGAAGACCAAAAGGAGGTCTCGCCGGCGGCGGCCCCAGGGGCCACCTACGAGTCCCATGCAGCTACCAGCCACCGATCACTTGCGCGACCCCACTACAAGACATACCCCCCGCTCGCTGAACCATTGCAGGGGCAAGAGGCAATCGAGGAACCAGGAGCTTACCCACTCGAACACTTCAAAGCATCCCACCACACCCAGGACACCACGTGGTCAAGCTCCTGCCCGGGTCCAAAACTACCCGGGCCAACCGCTGCCACGTGCAGCCACCAAAACAGGACCAGGGGCGCGCAATGCCCCGCTTGGCGGGCGGCGCTCCCAGCAACCAGCGGTCTCCCGAACCCTAACAAGAAAGCACGCCTCTCAGGTCATCAACAGAGGTTGCACCCCAACGACTCCGGACGACACTTGGCCCGTGACTGCCATTCCGCCAAGCCACGCGGACAGTGCCAGGGACGACATCGCACCACACTCCACGCGACAGCCTCACACGCCAGCGGCCGCATCCCGCCGGTTACTAACTTCGGACGGGCGCCAACGGGCGCGTCACCTTGCACCACCACTGGCCTCGACATAGCGAGACCCATCACCAGCCATCACATGGTCATTGGTCGTGGGTTGCGGCCTTACAACTCTAACCCAGATCAACTGGCCGGTCCCGCGACCACAAAAGGCAACGGACATCAGCGATGGGAAAGAGGTTCCTGTCGCCATCGATCATACGGGCCATCCCAGACCCCCAAGCCTCCAGCGCTCCTCGGGGCGGGCGGCCCCCCCTCAACCGATCATCCACGTGAAAGTGGACAGCCGACCAAGACCAACCGCCACCAGTAGACAGCACACTCCCGGCCCCTAGCCACCGCCCCCTGAAACAAAATGATTCGCCAATGATTGGCGAAGGCGGGCGGAATGTTGCGGATTGGCAATTAAATGTGCTGGAATGTACTGGAGAAATCTAGTACATTCGCTGTGTATACCAGTTACGCAGCAGCTGGCACCAGCTGGCCGATTGTCACCATCGGTGACGTCATAGCGCCCGTTTTTGAATTGGCAGTTATGCCCAATAAGTCAGTCTGCATTCAACCGCCAACGTGTTCGCGCCGCCAAGAAGACTAGCGTTTGAGATCACCACTTTGATTTGGACTTTCCTCATCACTGTTTCAATTGACTTCCTCCAGCAATTTACACTAGTGCTTTGCTTTCAATACATGTGTTGTACCTGCAATCAACTTCCATTACGGGCACGCCGTCTCCAGCCAAGCACCAACGCTTACACAACTGCCGACCATAAGAAGTCTGCAGTCAACCTTCAACGGGCTCGTTACATCGGAGGAAGCATCATCATCACGAGTAAAACGGACAAGAAGTTAATCAATGTCGTTGTTGTTAACACATTTATTAAATGTTCAATAAACTAACTCAATTCTTTAAAGGGTAAATTCCTCGAGTCGTTTTCTTCTTCCATCTGCCTTGTTCGCGCAAAGGCCAACCGAATTGAAATACGCAATCACTGGCGTAATTGAATTGCATCACACTCAGGACAGTGGTTCGCGAGAATCACCATTATCACCCATCGGTGGACGCCGCCTTCATCCTAACGGTTGCACCCATCACAGGAAAAGAATACCTAAAGTTGAGATGCAGCAATTCCAGAATAAATCCTCCTCCAGAAAGCAACAATAAAACGTGTTGGTTTATTGTTATTAAATAGTTACTTTATTTAATCGATTATGTAGATTTAACAGGATTATAACTGGATGCGAACTGTGTCGCTCGAATAGTTATCGAAAAAGAGAATGATGTCAACAATGACAGCAGACAAATTAAATATTCATGTCAGCTGTTTGCTGACAGTTGTTATTTTTCACGAATGGCTGCATTCCATTGCGAATTCGCTGGTTGCATCCAGTGAATCCGCAACAATACTGTGACGCATATGACAATCAGCACTAGATTATTCTAGAAAGTCCAAAACAATGTACTAGAGTATTCTAGAAAGTACCGGAAAACTGGAGACTATGAACAATAGAAAATTCGAGGCTATGGAACGGGCAGAAACGAAACACCAAATCAGAATGAGGAAAAACGGTATAAATACGTCGCACGCAGATCGGGAATCAAGTATGAAGTAAGAAGTAAGAAGTAAGCAGTAAAAGACACGATAAGTAAGCGCGTAAGTCAAGAAATCGTTAATTGTACGGTAACGGTAACGGTTGTTATTAACGGATTAATAAAGTGTTATATTAATTCAAAATCGATTTAACAGCTCTTATTTATTAAAAATAATTAATCCAGCGAACCCTAAACTCGCAACAATGCTTTAACTTTGGAAATCATAATTCGCGCGAGGCAAGTTTAAGACCATAAGTCTCATAAACGTTCACGGACCTACAGAGGAGTCCCCTGATGACGAAAGGAAGAATTCTACGAGAACGTCGAACGGGCCCTCAATGAGCAGGCATCTGAAAATGTTCTTGGTGAGTTGATGTGACAAATTGTTCTTGGTGATTTGAATGCGAACATAGGTGGGAGCCCGTTTTCAGGCACTACTCAGGTTCCCATAGTTTGCATGAGAACACTTATGACAATGGACTACGAGTCATAGAACTGGCAATATAAAAAAAATCGGTCGTTGCGAGTACCAGATTTCCGCCTAAAGATATCCACAAAGCCATCTGGGTTTCACCTGACGGAGCCACTCCCAACCAAATTGGCCACGTGTTGATAGATCGGCGCCACTCCTCGAACCGGACCACGGTACGACCGTACCGAAGTGCCAACGTCGACTTGGATAACTATCTTGTTGGCATTGTTTTCCGAGCGTGGATTGCCTTTCGGAGACGTATTGCATCCACGGGTCAGGTTCGGATCAGCACGTCTGACTTACGCATTGAGAATACCAGTAACACCTTTGGTCATGCGTTACGACTCGCCCTCGACGAGCTCGATGGAGGGAGAGTAAGTCCTGGGGCCAGAATGTCGGGGGTAGAATAGAAATGGACACGCCTTAAGAATATTGTCATTAGTACTGCAAACTCCGTCTTAGGCAGTAGTCGTAGAGATCAGAGCAACTGGTTTGATGATGAGGGCAAATTAGCGACTGATACATAAGAATGCTGCATACCGGGCAATGCAGCAGTCTCATAGGACGTGGGTACGCAAGGAGAAATACAAAGACTTCAGAAGATCTGAAAAGAGACTTCATAGACAAAAGAAAAGTGCCTAGGAAAAAACCTTGTCTGTGAAATAGAGAAAAGTAGAGAGTGAGGTCCGCACCAGGCGCGGAAGTTCTACTAAATAATCCGCAGTATGATGCCGTACACACCACGCTGCACTTACTGCAAGGATAAAGAGGGTAATCTGATCATCGATCCTGAAGGCATTCTGGAGCGAGGGGAAGGCCACTTCAATGAATTGTTTAATTGTCAGCTCACAGAAGAATTGGAGGCTCCACCAATGCAAGATCACGACCAAATGCTGCCGGCACCAAGCATTGAGGAAACATTAAAAGCCATAAGACAGCGGTAATCAAATACAGCCCCCGGAGCTGATGGTATACCAGCTGAACTGATCAAACAAGGAGAGACAGGGTTACATCACGGAATTCATGAGATCGTGGTGCACGTATGGGAGCAAGAGGAGATGCCGGAAGATTGGTGTCGTGGAATAATTTGCCCCATACATAAGAAGGGAGATATCACAGTGTGCAGCAACTATAGGCGTATAACATTGCTGAGTATCGCCTATAAGATACTCTCCACTATCCTACAAGATCGGATAGCCCCATACGCTAAGGCCATCATTAGTCAATATCACTGTGGCTTCATCCCAGGCAAATCAGCGATTTATCAGATATTTACCCTTAGGCAGGTGATGGAAAAATGTCCGGAATTTAATATCCCATTATCATCATCATCATTATCATCGGCACTACAACCGGGACCGGTCTTGGCCCTATTTTCCAAATCTCGAGGCTTGTGAAATTTTCCATAATAATTTATTTTTACGGGCAAGGTTATTAGCCTTGCGCCAAATATCCCATTATATCACTTATTTATAGGCTTTAAGACCACCTACGACAGCATAACCGGGGTAGAATTATATAATGCTATTAGAGAGTTTGGCATTCCAAATAAATTGATGACTTTGTAGGTTGACTATGACCAACGTAACTAGTCAAGTAAAAATAGATGGATTGCTGTCCAAACCAATAAACATCTTTAATACACTCCGACAAGGGACGGTCTGGCATGCCTCATCTTCAACCTGGCATTGGAGAAACCAATTCGTGACTCTGGCATTACAACTAGAGGGATTATTGTCACCAAGTCCAGCCAGATTCTTGCCTACGCAGATGACATCGAGATCATCGGTAGAGCTGAATCGGCTGTACAGGATTCCTTCACCCAGATCGAGCAGGCAGCACAAAAATTGGGACTGCACATTAAGGAGGGAAAACTAGGTACATGGTGGCAACTTCTGCGAAGAGAAGACCTACTGTTGGTCAAACTATCAGGGTATTGGATCACGAATTTGGAGTAGTGCAATCCTTTAACTACCTTGGGTCAATAATATCAGCCGATAACAGTACGGAAGAAGAAATACGCAGACGGCTGATCAAATCCAACAAAGCTTACTATGGTCTATCAATGCTCTTGAAATCCCGAAATTTATCCAGAACATCCAAGCTACTACTGTAAAAGACCATGGTCTTACCTGTACTCATATATGAATCCGAGACCTGGGTGTTCAATAAAAGGCACTCTGAACTATTAGTCGCGTTCGAGAGAAGGTCTTAAGAAGAATGGTTGGCCACGTATGTAAGGGGAGACAATTCCGGAGACGGTACAACCATGAGTTGTACCCGATCTACATTGAAGGTAATGTTGTAAGAAAACTCAAACTTAGTAGACTCCGGTGGCCGCAACACCTAGCTCGTATGAGCGAAGAGGAGCCTGCCCGGAAAGTCCTTTATGGAATGATGTATGGAAGGAGACAGCGCGGCAGGCTTTGTCTGCGATGGGGGGATGGCGTAGACCAGGATGCCTAGAGTTTACGACTGCCGAGCTGGATGACATCGGCTCGAAATCGGGACCGGTGGAGAGACTAGCTACATAAGACCAAGACCGGATCCCGGTTGTAGTGCCGATGATGATGATGATGATATATTTATTTATTTACATTAAAAACGTTAATTACGTTTTTAGCTAAGCAACTTTTTAAACTTGTGGTAATCGCCTACTTCGTTCTATGCACTAGATACCCCTAAAAACTTTATTCTCGAATACGTGGAATTTGTTTTCTTCCTGTCTTGTGAGAGTCGATGTTTCACATCCGTACAGAACAATCGGCATGATTATGGTTCTATAGACCCGGAGCTTCATATTACGTGATCGAAGTTTGGATGTCAGCAGTTTACTGACTGCATGCTAACTAGCGTTGCCACAATGTAGTCTTTTGTTAATTTCCTTCGACATTTCGTTACTGGCCGTCAGTATTGTTCCCAGATATTTAAATTCTTTAACTTTTTAAAATATCTTGCCGCTGGTGTTTATGTGTGCCCTCTGGCGTCCACCTGCTCTCGCCGTAATCAGTTATTTTGTTTTGTTTTCATTTATTTTTAGGCCCACCCCTTCTGCCGCTTGCACGATGATTTGACTGTTTTTACTTACAGTTTGTAGATTATCGCCCAAAACAGGTATGTCATCTGCATATGCGAACACTTGTATGACCCCGTTCAGGGATGATCCGGCCATGTTGTCGTCTTGTACCTTTCTGATGACACACTCGAGCACAACGTTAAAAATACATGGTGAGAGGACATACTCCTGTTTTAGTCCGTCCCGGATTTCAAATGGTTCTGAGAGGTGGTTTTCTATTCTAACTCGCCCTTTATTTTTGTTCATGCAGATTTGAATGGGAGCGACATCTTTTTCGATACTCCCAGCTTAACTACAATATGGTGAAGTCTTTGCTTTGCGACTGAGTCGTAGGCTTTTTTGAAGTCAACGAACAATTGGTGAACCGTCTCTTCGTATTCCCACTTCTTTTCCAACAATTGACTTACTGTGAACATTTGGTCGGTCGTTGAACGGTTCCTATGGAATCCGTACTGGTAATCTCCCAGACTTTCTTCTGCGTAGGGTGTGATTCTCGCCAGTATGACATTTGTTAGTATTTTGTATGTGGTTGGGAGCTATGATATTCCTCTGTAGTTTTCGCAGTTCGATCTGTGGAGTGACTTCCTTATCCCATATTGAATTAATCAGTTGGTGGATCTTTCGAGCGGTTGCCTCTCCTCCATGCTTCATAAGATCTGCCGGTATGCAGTCGACTCCGGAAGCGTTGTTGTTTTTCAATCGATTTATTGTGTCTACAACTTCCTTGAAAGATGGCTCTGGGATCTGAGGCTCGGCTGTATGTAACTACGTCTGGTGCGTTTATTTGTGGTTGATGGGTGCGCAAATTGAGCAGGTTTTCAAAGCACTGCTTCCATCTTGTCACGATATTGTTTGTTTCTGTGACCAGGCAGCCGATTGCGTCTCAAATTATTTTGGCCTTCCCTCGGTAGCCATTTCTAATAGAGTTTAAGCCGACATACGTACTTCTGATGTTCTTCGCTCTGGTATTTTCTAGGATTTTTTCGATCCGAGTCTTCTCCCATTTGCGTTTTTTGCATTTAAAAAGTATCATTGCCTCTTTTTGGATCGTCGCGTATCTTTCTGCGTTGACTTCATCATATCTTTTTAAGTGCATCACTCTGAGGCGTTTACGTACCTCCATCTTCGCCCTGCACTCATCGTCAAACGAAGTTTTGGACTTAATTGTTTTCTTAAATTCTAATACCTTTTAGCCTGTTTCTTTGATTACGTCTCTGGTCGATGCCCATATAGTGTCCATATTATTGGCTTCCTCTTCCACACTGCTCCCATTCTCTAGGATGCGAAATCTATTCGTTAGTTCGTCTTGATATTCAGCCCTTTTGCGCAGGTCTTTTAGTTTATCAATGTCGAATTTTTTGCTCGTCTCTCGTGAGAGACTCTACCCATGTGGGTTTGCTGCGAGCCGACTCCTAACGCTGCGAACATGATAATTCGAAATCCGTTATTATTTGAAACGTCGTGTAAGCTTTCTTTACCTATAGATGGTTAAAAGATATCTTCGTTTCCAGTTTTGGTGTTGAGGTCCCCGAGAAGTATTTTAACACCTAATGATGAGATCCCATCAAAGACTTCCTCTAGGGTCTCGTAGAACGTGTCCTTCGTTTCTTCGTCGGTAGATTCTATTGGGGCATGTACGTTTATAAATACATAATTGTACCATGGGCCCTGTATTTTTAGCACCGACATTCGGTCATTAATAAATTGCACATCTTTTACATGGGGCGTAATCTTCTTGCTTATAATGAAGCCAGTTCCGAGGTTATGTGTATCGGTACCTCCACACGCCAGTGTCAACCCGTGGGTTTCGCTTACTTGATGTGCGAGTCAGACTTCCTAATCTCCGAAGAAAAGTACAATATGGGCTTTTCCCCACTGCAGTACCTTATGCAGATTCTGATTCAGAGAGTCAATCTGTCTGCACCTCAACTGGTGCGACGTTGATGCACCAATTGGCTTAACACTCGAAAACGAGGAAACGAGCGTACTATCATCCGCAAAACCGAACACTCTGTTATCCGTTGTCTCCAACAAATCATTTATGTGAAGCAAAAACAAGATTGGAGCCAAAATAGAACCTTGAGGTACACCCGAATTAATAGGATACAGATCCGAATACTCACCGTTCATAACAAGCCGGAACGATCGATTTTTGAGGAAGCTCTTAGTCCAGTCGCAAAGCTGCTGGGAAAGTCCATATGAACGAAGTTTGCTCAGCAATGCCCCGTGCCAGACGCGGTCAAAAGCTTTGGAGATATCCAATGCGACCGCCCTCGACTCACCATGCAGCTCAATCGCAGATGTAAATATATCGGTTATAAGTGTCAAAAGTAAAAAAAAAAAGAATCCGTATTGACGATCATTCAGAAGTCCGTTGCACTCCAGATACCTAATTAACTCAGTATTGATGACTTTTTCCATCACCATAGATAACATAGACAGTAATACTATCGGTCCGTAATTTTGTGGGAGATACTTTTTTCTCCTCTTTGGAATTGGCTGAACTCGGGCGGTTTTCCAGCAGGTAGGAAAGGTCCTTCGTGCATAAGATAAGCGAAAGAGTCTGCCAAGAACCGGTGCTAGTTCTGGAGCACAGTTCTTAAGGACTATTGCTGGTATTCCGTTCGGGTCAGTTGCCTTCCTACAGTCCAGTTTACGTAGAATGTGTTGAATAGTACGCGGGCGAAATCTCACATCCAGGAACAAAGAGAGCAATTGGAATAAATGGACGATCCCCAGTCCGCCGGTCGGCAGTACACCCAACCAACTTCTCGATATTCACAGAATATTCGAATACAAATGTACTACGATTAGACCACGATGAAATATCTTGGGGTCATCTATACCCCACAAATGAATTTCATCACACATGTGAACCACATTCTTCAAAAGGGCCTCGGTCGGTCTAAGCAACTGCACCATTTTGAAGTGTAGCAACAAAGTTGACACCAAAAGTTTCTCTGCTATAAGCAGCTAATCCGAATTGGAATATCATACGCCTTTCCCACATGGTCCTGCATATCTTCAGCCCAAACGGAAAGACTTCGAGTTTTCGAAAGAAAACTCCCCAGAAGATGCATCAACCACTTTAGAAGGCCTGACGGTCGCCATTACCCGAACTCTCACCTATACCAAGGCGCCTCCATTACTCCTATCGACAAGTACTTGCTACAATTAGCATACAAGTACCCCGAAAGCATTCAGAACAGCGAGAACCTACTTGTACAGGAGTCTTGCGTTCTTGACTCTTCTCTCTCTCCATCTCTTCGGATCCGACCACCTAAATTTCTTCTTCAATACAAAACTGAAGAAAGGACCCTTCCCAACAACATTTCCCTCTATAATAGAGGATTCATGGACTCATCCCATAGGGTCTATTGTTGATACACATATGGCGTAGGGTGTAGTGTGCCTGACATGGGCACGGGTTAACACCTATCACCCACGAACGAATTCCCCTCTTAAATTGTTTCCAAAACACAAGCACCAAAGCGAAGATAAATAAAAAGGCACTGTTGAATTTCTTGTTTAACGTTTCAATCTCTTTATTTTTATCTCGGAAGAATATCATATTCTAAAGTTTGTAAACTTTCTTATTGTCACTCGAGTTAATTAACTTATGTTGATTAATTTAGTAAACACACACGAAACTTCTGGTGATTAACGTATGGATTACACGTAAAAGGACACCACAAATGTAATTAATCGGCCGTACAGCGGAATAAAATAAAAGTATCTGACTCCTTATGTAACGCGGCTAGAGAAGAAAATTATGTTACGAAGGCGCGACCGTCTGCTATGGAGATTGACATCTGACTCCACGATGCAACTCGCATCCATCAGATTCAATGGCCGCGAATCGCATCGGTAGGGGAGAATTCTATATATGTCCGTATAGGACAAGTACGATGCCCTGCGATGAGGACGATGATCGGCGGACACCTGATTAAACAGACGTACGATCATCGGGGGCTGCGTCGATGTACCCATACATCGTTGACGGTGTATGCCAGGGATCGAAATAGATTTTTTTTTTCAAAGTAAACAAAAACGCTATTTCACAGATCAAATTGTGGCACACATGATGTACATGATGTTCCTATGATACAAAGGGGTCGTCATGGTAGTTGCCTAAGATTCCTTGGAAACACCGATGTAGGCAATATCCAATTTAGCCGTATGGCTCCGGTGCACAAGGAGGCAAATTATTTTGTTGACATAAGTCAGCAGAAACCTCGTCGACGGCGGCAAAGGGTCAGGCTGGATGGCTATATGTTTGAATTAATATGCGGGTAAGTAACGAACACAGTGAGATACCCTATATTTAATTTAGATTTCAGGCGGGTCATCATAGGCATGGCATGGGTAAGATTGCCTAAACAATGAGCTTGTCCATGCCCAAATTCCATGATCGGTTGATAGCCGATAACGGGGAATTGTCGCAACTGCCGGGGACCTAAGGGTATAGGCGCGATATACGATTGTGACTATGGAAAGAATATGGGCTACAGGTATGTCAACAATACGCTGGCCAGCGTTTGTTTATCATAATTGAAGACAGGCTGAGCCGATAGAAGATGAACTGGTTAATGGAATATGAACCAGGAAAGTTCAGAATGTGCGGATGCCGTCGGGTAGGTTTTCCTTTCAGGTATGATGTTGCAGAGGGTCTTACGCTGCCCCTAATTGCAGGTAAGTACTATGGCTTTGCATGGAAAGAGGAAGGTGGTTAATTTACGAGGATGGGCGGTTCTTTGGGAATGTATTAACGAACCGCCACACACTACAAACACGCACGAATAGTACAAGACAGCACAAATACACACACACCGACCAAAGTGCAGATTATAAGACGCCAAAAACGTGATCTACGTTTACTACCCCACTCAAGACCCACCGGGCTTGCACGATTTCTTTCCCACCATCCCTCCATCCAAGTAGTTAGAGAACACTTCAACTAACACTGTCCACACTATCCCTAGATACCTTCTCCCACTTTCTTTTTAGATATCTTGAGACCGAGCCCAACATCCCCACGAGTGTGGGTGATTCTGGTTATCGCAAGTTGACCAGAAACCAGAGACAATATGAAGGACATATTTGTCCTTGTCTCCCTAAAATCGGCCTTTTGCCACCCTTTTTTTTTCCCGGTCGTGAGTTGTGTGCTGCTCCGTCTACAACAATAACGGATTGCAATTTTTTGAAGTTGAAGATGCGGGTGCAACAGTATTGTTCCGCGAAATTAGATCTATTTGCGCTCTACAAGACAATCCGACGGACCTTATCAACTTGTGACGCATCTCCCAATGACACTCAAATCTCTATACCAAAACTTGTAAGACAATCCGACGGATCGTACTAATTTGTGTTTCATCTCCCGATGGCACGCACATCTCTGTACCAAAACTTGTTCCGCGACACAACGGCGAGGCTGTGGATCTCTCTCACCGTGCAAGTGTTTCCCACCCATCACAACCTGCAGCTGTTTAAGAAGAACTTCAACAGTTATTTCATGGCATCTCGGCGCTATAGGTTCGCCTCTTCTAAGAGAAGTATTTAAAAACTAAGTTATTCTAGCCGACAAATGACAGAAGGTGGTCAAAAAAAGAGACTAGTGTTTGGATCAACAAATAATAGAATAAACAACAAGGAAATACTCTCATTTTTTAATGAAAAATGTCAAATTTTTTTTCTGGACCTTATGAAAGCTATTTACGAAATCGTCTCTCGTAATTTTTAAATTAAATTGGAAGTTGAGTTCCTTATAAAGTGAAAATATTTTCTTGGGTTTATATGTTGTTATTCTTTTATTTGTAATTCATTACTTATATAAATTACGTTAGATACTAGTTCTATTGGCGCAAATTATTTGTCTTAACCCCCGTTAATTTCTTAGAGAGTTTACCTGGGCGCAACAGTTACCCCCAACATATCCTGGTAACACTATTGTGCATAGCAACGGTTTGTATTTGTTATGGATTCTTGTTCACATCCACCGGTGATTTCCAGTTTTCAGAATACCTTCACAGTGTTGAAGCATTTGAACTTTGGTAATCGATTCTTGTTTGGTTTTTAAATAAAGATATGTCTCTATCTGTGTGTTCTGACGAAACTCCTAGCCTCAATAGAATCCGGCCTAGAACATCAAGGCCACGATCTCTAACTCCAAGGCCAGTTCCCCCATTCTCCACGCAATCCTTGCAAAGGAATACCACGGTTATTGACAAAACAAAATTCAATAGCAAGCCCAAGAAAAGTGAGTTTCAAATTGTCTTAAACAGTATATACACGCTATTTTAATATTCGCATTAAATTAGGAGTTCGGATGCATCAGCCCAAAACATCTTTTCGAATGTACTATGACCGTGGTGATCTACCAATTAAAATGGAATATTTAACTGGTGGCAACAAAATTGGATGGACGGTAATATTACACCCAAATATCTTCAAAAATTCCATTTCATCATTGCGTACAAAAATGTTCCCCGGTTGACAGTAGTTAGATGCTTTTATCAGCTCAGGATTCATAAGCAAAAACTAGTACATAAATAGACAACGGCGAATAAGGTCAGGAATAACATGAAGGTGAAAGTGAAGGTTAGCGTGTCTAAATTTGGAGCAGTTTCGTAATGTTGTTATTAAAAGGGGTTAAAATGCTGATACTTCTACAGTAAGCGATAGTATTTGAAATAGACGAGAATAGAGCGGTTTGTTTATTTTGTTTTTCCTTTGGGTTTGAGTTGTGGGAATTTCAAGGCTTCAAAGGTGTAACGTTTTGTCACGCTTTTTCTTACTAGTGTCGTTCGACCAAAGAACTAGGTCTGCATTTGTCTGTATTTACATTGAGATTTAAAAGAATCTCAAACATTGTACTCGGGTAAGAGACTAAGAAAATTAGACCATTAGACGAAATTATTGCTCTCGTAACCTGTATTCCAATCAATTTGATGCCATCTACCTCGTTTATGTTAGTAACACTGTATAATGCCCGGTCGGGACAATATTTTCGTAACGGGATTCAGAGAGCTAATATAATATATTGTAGCGAGCTTGGGGTTCGCTGGATTAATTATTTTAATAAATAAGAGCCGTTAAATCGATTTTCTTTGTAAACACTTTATTGGTCTGTTAATAACAACCGTTACTTGATATTTCGCTAATAATTCGGTGACTCTTCTTTCTCTCCAGACTTATCGTTTAATTCCCATCGTTTCTTTACTCCGCTTCTTTACTTATCGCTTCCTTACTAATCGCTTCCTTACTGTTTACTCCCTCCTTGATCTGCATACGGCGTATTTATACCGTTTTTCCTCATTCCGATTTGACGTTTCGTTTCCGTCCGTTCCATAGCCTCGAATATTCTACTGCTCATAGTCTCCGGTTTTCCGGTACTCTCTAGATTATTCTAGTATTTTATTTTGGAGACCTGCCAGATATCATAGCTGATTGTCATATGCGTCACACTACCCTCCGCCTAGATTAGTTCGTCCGGAACTAAGTTCACTGGTCCTCTGGGTTAACAAAAAGTCACGATGTACCACTTTCGTCTTGGCGTTCGGTCTTCGCTGAATTCTATAGACAACGTCGTAAATTCTTGTGAGAATCTTATGCGGTCCTTCCCAATGTTGCTGCAACTTCGGAGACCTTCCTTTTTGCTGATGGGGGTTATAAAGCCACACGTTATCGCCTGCATCCTATCCGGATACGTAGGCTCGAATGTCGTACCTTGTTTTCATCCTGTCACTTGATACTTTGATTTGTTTTCGAACCAAATGATGAATCTCATCGAGGCGATTTCTCCATTCGGTTACGTAGTCTTCAGTCTTATCTATGGTGTCTGGAGGTATGCTGAATCGCAGATCGGCTGGTAATCGTATCTCTCGTCCAAATATAATTCTTGCTGGAGAATGGCCTGTCGTATTGTGATTAGCCAATCTATAACTCAGGAGAAAGGTTTGTACACATTTGTCCCAATCTCGTTGGTGCTCACTAACGACCTTCGATAAATACTCTCTCATTGTTCGGTTGAACCTTTCGACCATCCCGTCTGACTGCGGATGTAAGGGTGTGATCGTGGTTTTCCTTACGCTCAGATGCCTTGAAATATCTGTGATTCGACATTTCGGCCTTGATCGGAATGAAGCTCACAGGGCACTCCATATCTGCTGATCCCGTTATTGATAAGTTGCTCAATGAAGATTGTTGCCTCCTGGTTTAGAATTGGAAGGACTTCCACCCACTTGCTGAAGTAATGATGACCAACATATATATTAGGTGTACAACTTTGCTTCCGCCGCTTTGCAATAGATGGCTGTAGCGGTAAGTGGTAGTTGAAATAAATAGATCATAGATATCATACAATAAGATTAGGTATTTATAAACACAACGCCATCGAAATATTAGTCGATTTGTGTCTGCATCATAACGTTATTCTCGATTAAACATGTCAGCTTACGAGCCAAATTCTCTTCATTTGCGGGAGGTTTTAATTTTCTGCTTTAATATGTAGAAATCTGCGGCTGAGGCACATTTCTGCATTTCTGCATCGCATTGTGACGGGACGAAAAATCCCAAGCGCAGAAAATCATGGGGATATCCCGGCCATGCTTCCACGTCGACGGCCAAACCGAATTTCCACGGTTTCAAGGTCATGCTCAGTGTTTGGTGGGACCGGCTCGGCGTAGTGTATTATGAGTTGTTAAAACCGACTGAAACAATCACAGGCGGTTTTTTACAATAAAGCCTCGAATTTCGGAAAAAAAACGGCGGAAGCAAAGTTGTACACCTAATATATGTTGTTGTCGTTGGTTTTTGGAAATGGTCCTGGGATATCAATCGCAATTCGTTCGAAAGGGGCACCCACGTTGAACTGCTTCATAGCGATCCTTGGTTTTGCTGTTGGTCCTTTGGTCGCAGTGCAAGTTGTGCACTTCCTACACCAAGACTCGACGTTATCTCTCATGTGAAGCGAGTAGAATCGAGGTCGTAATTTTGAAAGTGTCTTATTAACTCCCAGATGTCCACCGAATGCCCCGTCGTGCATTTCTGTTAGTACATCCTTCACTTTTGATGGTGGGACTAGAATCTGCATTCGATGGGATTTTCCGTCCGCGGCTTCCCACTTACGCTTAAGAATTCCATCTTTCACCACCAAGGAATTCCATTGTGCCCAATATGCCTTCAATGTTGCACTCTTGTCGGAAATATTGTTCCAAGTTGGTCGCTCGTTCTTTTCTTTGTGTTCCAGGATTAGCGACATATCTTCATCCTGAAGTTGAGCTGCGCGTATAGCATCACTAGTCCACCCATCTAGTACTTCTACTTGTACATTTCGCAAGTCGTACGCCTCTTCTTTCTCTTCCGCTCTATGACAATGTTTACAATCTGGCTTACATGGTCTTCTTGATAGAGCATCAGCGTTATTATGCACCTTCCCTTGACGGTGGGAAATTTGGAAATCGTACGTTTGAAGTCGTTCGATCCATCGGGCTATTTGTCCTTCTGGATTCTTAAAATTTAACAACCATTTTAGGGCAGCATTATCCGTCCGAAGGTGGAATCGACGTCCGTAGAGGTACTTATGGAAATTCTTTACGGCTTCTACGACAGCCAGCAGTTCCTTTCTTGTTGCGCAGTAGTTTCTCTCTGACTTAGATAGGACTCGACTATAATATGCGACAACTCTCTCTCTACCATCGACTTCCTGTGACAACACTGCTCCGATTCCTGTGTTACTTCCATCAGTATCCAATATAAATGGGCGATCCGCTCTTGGGAATGCCAGTGTTGGAGTCTTACATAACTCGGCCTTCAATGTGTTGAATGCTGCCTCACACTTTTCTGTCCAATTGAATTTCTTGTCTTTACCGGTTAGTTTGTGTAGGGTTTTAGCTACATTGGCGAAACCTTTAACAAACCGTCGGTAATATGTGGCTAATCCCATAAAGCTTCTCAACGGCTGCTTGTCTTCTGGAGTAGGCCACTCTCGGACGGCTGCTATCTTATCAGGATCCGTTTGAACTCCTGCAGATGAAACGATGTGTCCCAGGAATTTGACTCTCTTTTGGAAGAGTTCACATTTCTTCGAATTGAGCTTTAAGTTGGCCTGTCTTAGTCGTTCGAAGACGGAGCGCAGATTATTGATGTGTTCTGGTAAATTCCTTCCAACAACGATGATATCGTCCAAGTACACAAGACACGTCTTCCATGTAAGTCCCCGTAGAACACTTTCCATTAATCGTTCAAACGTTGCTGGAGCATTACACAATCCAAAAGGCATCACGTTGAATTGATAAAGTCCGTTTCCGGTAGTAAATGCTGTCTTCTCCTTGTCCTCCTTCACTTCTGCTTGCCAGTAACCGCTTTTTAGGTCCAATGTTGAAAACCACTGAGCTCCAGAAAGGGTATCTAGTGTGTCGTTGACTCGAGGAAGTGGGTTACTGTCTTTCTTTGTAACGTCGTTTAACCGGTGGTAGTCGACACAAAATCTAGTTGTCCCATCCTTCTTTTTGACGAGCACTACCGGCGAAGCCCATGGGCTCGATGATTTCTCGATGACTTCTTGCTCTTTCATCTCTCGAATCATGTTGCCTACTTCTGATTGTTTGGCCAACGGTAGTCGACGAGGTGACTGTCTTATAGGTCTTGACTCACCCGTGTCAATGGGATGTTTAACTATACCGGTGCGTCCGAATTTATCATTTCCTGTCACAAAAATATCAGAAAAATCGTTCAGGAGTGATTTAACGCTTGCCATTTCTCTGTCTGTTAATTCGATTTTTTGGGACATCAACTTATTAACCATAGGGGATGCACCCGCGGGCTGTTGAATTGAATGGTCCTCTCCCCTTGTCTGAATTGAGCTTATCATTGACACGGTTGCATATTCTGCTATTACCTCTCCTTTTCTTATTGCGATCGGCTCCTTGGACGCATTTAGTACTCTGACGGGTACGATGTGCTTCTTAGCATCGATAAGGGCTTTCCCAACAAGGATGTTCCCCTTACGCTGATTTTGTACAGCCTCGGTGATGTAAAATCGATTGTCACCGGGATCACTCTCGAAACTGGTCCAAATTACCAAGTCTGAACGAGCTGGGATCTCATCCTCCTCACGCATATAACATTTCAGTCTTCGCAATTGTTCGTCCTGCAGTGTAATAGCAACCTCCAAGTTACAAATTCGCAGTGTTCTTTGACCGATATCTAGAACGACTTGGTGCTCCTTCATGAAATCCATTCCAAGAATGCATTCGTCCGTAATATCGGCAACTAAAAATTGGTGGGAGATGGAAATATTGCCCAGCACTATTATGTTCTCGACTTCTCCGTAGACTGTAGAACATTCTCCTATGGCAGTCCTCAAAGCGTATCTTCTATTTTTATTAAGGGCAATTTTACCCACGACATCCGGGCGAATTATGGATCTCGTTGCTCCAGTGTCGATTGTCACTGTTGTTGTCCTTGTATTAATAACCGTAGTTATAACCAAACTTTGGTTATCCCGTAGGAGTTGTGATACAGTTACGATGCTGGGGCTGCACATTCCACCAGGCGACTTTCGCCCCATAAAGTCTGCCCTTACAAGTTTCCCGAGCTATTGACTTCAGGTTGGTCCGATGATAGTATCCTCTTATGATTAGCGCATGAACAACAATTCTCACTTGATGTTTCATTCATTCGTCGACGTTTCCTACAGTCAAAAGAGATGTGGCCGACTTCGCTGCATGTCCACCACTTCATATCAGGTCTTGGGGTTCTCCGTTGTACATGCCCGATGCTTTGGCAGGAACATTCCTGGGCGGACATTTCTCGGACTCTATATGTACCCCTGGTACCCAGTTTAGCAGATTCATATGCCAAAGCGAACGCCAGTATTTCATTAGTGGTCTTCTTTCCTGCCAAACGAACGGCTTGTTGCAAGTCCCGATCTTGGAGTGCATTTATAAATGCATCTATTGCTACCTCGTTCAGAAATTCCTTAGTCATATTTGAAAAGACAAGTTTGCAAATCGCTCAATGTCTGCCTGTAACTGTTGACGATTTTCTCCAGGTTTCTGCGTTCTGCTCCGCAGTTGCATGCGATAGACCTGCTGCATGTGGTTGTCTCCATACCTAGCTTCAATGCCGTCTCTTACCGCTTGGAAATCTGTTTGCTTCTCTGCTGGTATGGTTTGTAGTAATTTTGCAGCCGCCCCGCGGAGTAACAAGATTAGTGATGTTGACTTTTGCTCATCCGACCACTTATTATAATTGGCCGCGGCTTCAAACTGACGTATAAATACGGAGAGGGGTCCCGTTCCATCGAAGGTTGGCGGTTGCATCCGATGGCGATGGCTTATTTCTCTCAACACACTCAAGTCTCTTTTCGATTCCCGTTATTTCATCGGTGACTTTCTTAAATTCAGCTTCGATTTTTAGATCCAGATTTTCTACTTCGTTTCGAATATTTGACTGAATTTCTTCCTTAAAGTGTTGAAAATTACGTTTCATCCACTGCGTTTGGGCATCCAATTTTGCATTAACATCTCCAGCTTGTGCGTCCAATTTTGAGTTAATATCTGTAGCTTACGCGTCCAAATTTGTATTAATGTCTGTAGCTTGCGCGTCGAATTTTGTCATCATCAACCTGAATATCTCCGAAATATCCAAGTATGGTGAACTCTTCTCCGTTACATTGGCACCATCTTGACTCGCTGTTTCTTCTCCATCCGGACAGTCTAGCCCAATCGTAAAAACATATGTGTCGACGTCAATACCGCCTTCCTCCATTGCTGCTTGCAGACGCTGTCGAAGAATTTGCTTCTGTCCTCTGCTATCCAGATTCCGGTACTGAAGTTTCTTCTTCAACTCAGGAACCCGAAGATCCTCCAAATGTCGATCTGACATCGTCACAACACACTTTCACAGACTTATTTATTTCACCAAAAATTAATCCCACTTCTGACACCAAATGTAGCGAGCTTAGGGTTCGCTGGATTAATTATTTTAATAAATAAGAGCCGTTAAATCGATTTTTTTGTAAACACTGTATTGGTCTGTTAATAACAACCGTTCCTTGATATTTCGCTAATAATCCGGTGACTCTTCTTTCTCTCCAGACTTATCGTTTAATTCCCATCGTTTCTTTACTCCGCTTCTTTACTTATCGCTTCCTTACTTATCGCTTCCTTAGCAGTACTTTGAAAACCTGCTCAGTGTGCGCACCCATCAACCACAAATAAATTCACCAAACGTACATACAGCCAAGCCTCAGATCCCAGAGCCCACTTTCGACGAAGTTGTAGTCGCAATAAACCGGTTGAAAAACAACAAGGCTCCCGGAGTCGACTGCATACCGGCAGAGTTTGTGAAGCACGGATATCATTCGACGGCGTAACGCGTAACCAAATAGACCACTTCCTCATAGACAAAAGACACCACTCGAACATCCTTGACGTAAGATCATATAGAGGAGCAGATTGCTACTACGATCATCTTCTAGTGATGGAGAAAATTAGGAGTCGGCTCGCAGCAAACGCACATGGACAATCACGGGAGACGAGGAAAAAGTTCGAGATTGATAAACTAAAAGACCTACGCAAAAGGGCTGAATATCAAGAGGAACTAACGAGTAGATTTAGGACCCTACAGAATGACAGTAGTGAGGAAGAGGAAGCCAATAGTGTGACCACTAAATGGGCATCGATCAAATCAAAGAAACAGCCCAAAAGGTATTAGAATTTAAGAAAACAATTAAGTCCAAATCTTGGTTTGATGATGAATGCAGGACGAAGATCGAAGAACGTAAGCGCCTCAGAGTGATCCACGTAGAAAGATATGATGAAGTCAACGCAGAACGATACACGACGATCCGGAAAGAGACAATGAAACTTTTCAAACGCAAAAAACACGAATGGGAGAAGGCTCGGATGGAAAAAATCCTAGCAAATGCCAGAGCAAAGAACATCAGAGTTATGTGTGCCGGAATAAACTCAACTAGAAATGTCTACCGAGGGAGAACCAAAATAAATCGAGACGAAAACGGCTGCATGGCCACAGAAACAAACAATATCGTGACAAGGTGGAAGCAGTACTTTGAAAACCTTCTCAATGTGCGCACCCATCAACCACAAATAAACGCACCAGACGTACATACTGCCGAGCCTGAGATCCCAGAGCCCTCTTTCAACGAAGTTGTCCATGCACTAAATCGATTGAAAAACAACAACGCTTCCGGAGTCGACTGCATACCGGCAGAGCTTGTGAAGCACGGATGCGAGGCAACCGCTCGAAAGATCCTCCAACTGATTAAAATAATATGGGATAAGGAAGTCACTCGGGAAGAATGGAAAACCTCAATAGTCGTCCCCATTTTCAAAAAAGGCGACAGATCTAACTGCGAAAATTACAGAGGAATGTCATTGCTCCCAGTCACATACAAAATACTAACAAATGTCATACTGGCGAGAATCATACCGTACGCAGAAGACATATTGGGAGACTACCAATGCGGATTCCATAGGAACCGGTCAACGAGCGACCAAATGTTCACAATAAGTCAACTACTGGAAAAGAAATGGGAATACGGAGAGACGGTTCACCAATTGTTCGTTGACTTAAAAAAAACCTACGACTCAGTCGCAAGGCAAAGACTCTATCAATTGTAGTTGAGTTGGGAATCCCGAAAAAATATGTCGCCCCCATTCAAATCTGCATGAACGAAAACAAAAGGCGAGTTCGAATAGAAAACCACCTCTCAGAACAATTTGAAAACAGAGACGGACTAAAACAGGGCGATGGCCTCTCACCATGTCTCTTTAACCTTGCCCTCGACTATGTCATCAGAAAGGTACAAGACGAAAACATGGCCGGATCATCCCAGCGACAGAAGAGGTGGGCCTAGAAATAAATGAAGATAAAACGAAATACATGATTACGGCGAGAGCAGGTGGACCTCAGGGAACACACATAAACATCAGAGGCAAGATATTTGAAAATGTCAAAGAGTTTAAATACTTGGGAACAATACTGACGGCCAGTAACGAAATGTCGAAGGAAATTAACAAAAGACTACACCCCGGCAACGCTAGTTGACATGCAGTCAGTAAACTGCTGAAATCCAAACTGCTGTCACGGAATATAAAGCCCCGTGTCTATAGAACCATAATCATGCCGATTGTTCTATACGGATGCGAAACATGGGCTCTCACAAAACGGGAAGAAAACAAATTCCGCGTATTCGAGAATAAAGTCCTAAGGGGTATCTTTGGCAGCAAATATGACGAGGAGGCAGGACAATGGAGGAAACGCCACAACCACGAATTGGAAGATCTATACCGCAAACCTACAATAGTGAGAGTAATCAAGTCGCGAAGATTAAAATGGGCCGGATACGTGGCGCGAATGGGCAACGATAGGACCGTGCATAGAATTCTTGACGGTAAGCCAACGGGAAAGAGACCGACAGGGCGGCCGTGACGGATATGGGAGGACAATGTTAGGTTGGACCTCGAGGAGATCGGGTCGGATGGTCTAACGTGGAAGGAGAGCGCACGGGACAGGGAACAATGGCGGAGTCGAGTCGATGAGGTCATGAACTTTCGGGTTCCTACAGGCCAATAAATAGTAATAGTATAGTTACTTATCGCTTCCTTACTGTTTACGCACTCCTTGATTTTTTTGTTTTTTTCAAAACTGTATTTATTTGACCAAAAATGAATAGTTACAATAAGTTATACAGCTAACTTATAATAGATTTGTTACATATTAAGTGTTTGCATGTTATTTATTAACATTTTTCAAACAATTCTTTTTAGATGTGCTTAAGATTTACTGGGAGTTATATATATTGGTAATCTTGTTCTTCCTGGAAAAGGTCAGAACAAACCAGGAACTGTTTATTTAAACTTAGCCTACTTAAAATTACTTAACATTACTTAATCTAACTTAATCTAATCTTATATACAATTTACAATATTTGATATTGCAATGATAGTTACAATTCGAATTTGACTTAAAAATAATATTTACAATTTTTAGTTATGGATGTGGGATTTCTCGTTGGGATTGAGGATAGTAAGGGATAGGATCAGGTAAGTTCTTGAAGGAGGGGAGAGTCATTCGGTTCTGTGTTAAAGGTAAGGATCTTGGAGAATGGTTGGATGTTGCTGTATTTGAAATGATTGGGTGCCAGTTCGGTGTTGTGGTACACGATCTCGTTTAGATCGTTAACCAGTCTGCCTACGGCAAAGAGGGTCCTGATTTGGAGACAATTACGGTAGTGAGCTCCCGTATTGGAGGAGGGTGATGGTAGGTCCGTTATTATCGGGTTGGGATTATTAGGAAGGTTTTATATGAAATTTATCGACAGTTCTAGGATCCGTCTATCCAGTCGTTCGATGCCTGCGGTGTTGTAAAGGTCGTTGTTACAATGGTATCTATATGAGTTGGTTTTGCGGTGTAAGCCAGTGATAAGCCGGAAACATTTTCGTTCAAACACTCGTAATTTCTCCATTTGGGAGGGTGAGATGTGGTACCATAATGGGCAGGCGTATGTAAGAGTAGGTCTGATTATCTGTTTGTAGATGAGCTGTTTGACCTTAAGAGAGAGGCCTTTAGGCTTCCATAACACTCGTCTGCACAGGTTAAGCTGTATTAAGGCTTTTTGAAGAGAATTTTTGATGTGGGTTGAGAATGACCAGTTGTTGGAAAGGGTTACTCCCAAATATTTTAGGGTTTTGGAAGGTTTTATGAGGGTGTTATTAAGATTTAGTTTAATTTTGTTGTGGCAACGTTTAGTGTTGTTTGTGCAGTGAGCGTTTTTGCCCTTAAACACTGTTAGCTGTGTTTTGGTTGGGTTGAGGCGAATTTTCCATTTGTTGAAGTATGCTGAGATGAGCGGGAGGAAGTTGTTAACGCGGTTTCTTGCCGCTTTGACAAATCTACTGCTAGAGTAGATTAAAGTATCGTCAGCATAATTTAGCATTACAACACTAGGTGGAGGTTGGGGAATATCGGATGTGTATAGAAGATATAAAAGTGGTCCAAGAATAGATCCTTGGGGAATTCCTGCGGTTATGTTGTGAGTTTGTGAGAGGGAAGAATTTATTCTGACCATGAATTTCCTCCCAGAAAGATAAGATGCTAGGAGCTTTGTGATGTTGGAATTCAGATCAAATAAGCAGTGCAGCTTATAAAGAAGTCCTGAGATCCAGACATTGGTTTTCTAGACCAGTTGTGACATCGTGTGTAAGTTTTAGTAACGCATGGCAAGTGGAGTGTCGCTCACGAAAGCCAAACTGAGAATTGGGGATGAGAGCGTTATCACTGGTAAACGAGAGAAGGTTTTAGTAGATCTTACATTCCAATATTTTGTTTAGGGTGTTCAATAAAGATATCGGACGATAGTTGGAGATGTTATTGGAACTGCCGGACTTTTTAACTGGAATTACTACCACAATTTTCCAGTTCTTTGGGAAATGTGAAGCATTTATGATATGGTTAAGAAGGACTAGAATGGGAAGTAGATTTCGCGGCCGAAGTCTTTTAAATAGAAGGTGTGGTATTCCATCTATACCGGTAGATTTTTTGTTGGGTCGTGATTTTATGAACTTGATTAATTCATCTGTGGTTAGAAATGTGGTGGTGTCTGAAGGATGTAACACCTTGTTTGTGTCGTTAAATTCTCCGATGAAAGGAGTAAAAGATGCGGGTAATCTGTGTGAGATATATTCGTTGACAGTATTTCGAAAATTAGGGACTGAGAGGGAATCATTTTGTTGATGGATTTTTGAGAAGTGATCAGCGAGGCAATTGGCTATGTCCGTGTCGGATTGGAAAGCATTGTTGTTGAATGGCTTGATGAGGTGATCGATTCGCGGTTTAAACTTCCGACCAGTTAGTCGGTTGATGTTTTTGAAGAGATCAGGATTGGGTTTAATATTGTTAAGTGTTGAGGTATAAGTCTGATCCGCGAACTTTTTTAAATGTTGATTTATTAGGGTGGTCAGGAGTTGGATCTGACTTTTAATAAAGGGCAGAATCTTATATGAAGTTTTCGGCGGAGTTGTTTTTTGAGACGCAGCAATTTAGTTAAGATGCTGGGTAATGGTTTTCCTAAATGATTATGGGGGATGGTGGTGGGTGTATTGCTGGTGAGGGCATCCTTGAGGGTCTGCTCAATTGTTAGGGCTGCTCGATCGATATCAGCAGGGATTAGGTTAGAAGATTCGGGGATTTGCAAGTTAGAAAACCTTGCGGCGACGTCTCTATTGACCTTTTTCCAGTTAGTCTTGGAAAAGTTCGGGACAGGACTGTGTGAGTAGAGCAGTTCGAAGGAGGGAACTTTGATCGAGGTGTGAACGGAACCATGGTCAGAGGGAAAGAGGAAGGATACAGTGGGGGGGCCCGTTGAGTAGACATCAGCCGACTTGAGAAAGAAATCAATTGTTGACCGCGTCGAGTTGGTGGCACGAGTTGGCTGCAGTGGACTGTCGATATACGTATATGGGTGAGATGAGAGGAGGTCGAAAAGTTGGCACCCGTATTTGTTATTCTTTATGTCGTTGAATGCTGTATGTCGAGCGTTCCAGTCTCCACCGATTATGAACGGTGCGGGGAGAGACTGTCTGATTATTTGAGATATGTCAGAGTCAGGGAAGTCTGGTTCTCGTGTTGGGTGGATGTAAAGGGATGTTATTATGATTATTTTTTTGTTTTCACAAAAAAGTTTAACTGCCGTGTATTCAATATTGAAAACATTGGCGAACCTGATTTCGGTGAATTGAAGTTTGTTATTTATTAGGATGCCGGTACCTCCATGGGATCCAGTAGTTCTGGGGTTGGAAATTAATGTATAATTGGGGATGGATACTCGGGAGTTGGACTTAAGCCACGTTTCTGAGAGGAGAAGGATGCCTGGGGAGAAGGTTTTAACAAACAACCGTAAGTGTTGCTTACGGATGTTGGAGTATATAGACTCTGCGTTGAGGGCGACTATAGTTAGTTCAGACATTGAGGGAAAGAATATGGGAGGTTATAAGTGAAAGAATCTGACCTTTTTTTTCGATATCCGACATATGCTTTAATGTAGGAAGCATAGTTTGTACACTCTTGATGTAGCCCATGATGTCCAGGTTGAGGCCAATGGAGTTGGGGTTGTTTGACGTGGGCGTGTTTTGATTGTTTTTGATGACATCCGCATATAATGTTCCTGGCCTTGTAGGTTGTGGTAATGTGTTCTGCGATGTGGGTGTGGTTGGTGCGGATTTGTTGGTTGTAGTTGGATTTATTCTTCTTTGGAGAATTCTCAATTTATGAGGGCACTGGCAGAAATTGGCTGAATGTGGACCTCCGCAGTTACAGCATGTCACAGCGATTTCCTTAGTAATAATAGATCCATCGGGAATTGTGGTTTGGATTTTTCCTGGTACCACACCCTGTGGATTGACCTTACATTCTCCTGGTTGATGTTCATCGGCACATCTGCCGCATCGTATATTTAGGTGGCAAGCCACCGCCAAGTGTCCCGAGCCTTGGCATCTCTTGCAATGAAGGATACTTTGTTTATGAGGCTCCTCGATGCTGATTTTGTGCGTAAACAAGTACTTAATTTGTTTAAGCTTGTTGGTGTCTTCATTTGGAGCGATTTGGATAATCCGTAGGTTCCTTAAGTTATTTTCCCGCATGTACGGAGTTTGAAAATAGTCCAGCCTGTGGATTTTCAGCTCTGGGCAAATCCTGATGATCTCCGACGCTAGTTCTTCGTTGGTCCAAGTTGGGTCAATGTGCCTAATGATGAAAGTTGTTGGTTTGAGCTGATGGGGTTGGAACGTAAAAAATTGGTGTTGTAGTTCCGCAAGTTTTCTAACGGTTTTCTCGTGATCAACCAGAGTTGTTGTTGCAATGGAGACAGAGGAGCCTTTAGTGTTTGTGGTGAAGTTGCGGTGTCCTAGGGCATTTTCTACTATTAGAATTATTCTCTTTATACTGGTCACATTTTTTATGTATATTGGCGGTGGTCTAACATTTTTGTGCTGGGCTGGCAGGGGACTCGGTGCTGGCTTGGCTTGTTTGGTGGCTTCCTTATGGGCTGATGATAGTTGTTTGGGTGGAGATGTTTAATGGATTAAGCTGGGAGAAGGCATCATCTCCATACTGGCATCGTCGCTGTTTTGGCTGGGTTGCTTTAGAGAGTGAATTTCCTCCCGGAGTTGTTTCATCTCTGTTGTAAGATGTTGGATGTATTCGGCTTCGTGGAATTTTTTTTCGTGGTCAATGTGGTTTTTTGCTTGATTTTCCATTTTTGTGGTCTTCTTTGATGAGTTTTGAAGAGTTTCAATGGCTCTTCTCTTCCGTTCCAATAAATATTCCCGGGTAGCGCTCGGATCGTTGTCTGGCATCTGTGAAGACAGATTTAGACTACGGCATTCAGCGAAAATTATACGTGTTTGCGAGTGTTTGTATGGTTTTTTTTTTGTTTTGTAACTATTTTCGCAATTTATCACACAACAAGATTCGGTGTGAACGCGATCGTCGACGACTTAACGTCTACGGATTCAATTTTTCAATTTTATTCGTCAACGAGCACACGATAAATACGTCTGTCCGCATGAACGATCGGCGAGTGAATGTGGCCAACTCCTCACTCCTTGATCTGCGTGCGGCGTATTTATACCGTGTTTTCTCATTCTAATCCGGCGTTTCGTTTCCGTCCGTTCCATAGCCTCGAATTTTCTACTGCACACAGTCTCCGGTTTTCCGATACTTTCTACAATATCCTAGTACTTTGTTTTGGAGACCTGCCAGATTTCACAGACGATTGTCATATGCGTCACAATATAAACTAAAGGAAGTTCTAAAATCCAAATCTTTTTCATCCGATTGAATTTACAGTAAAGTTTTTGATCGCAGGTTGATAGATCCACACACTACAACTATCAATTTTTATATCACCCGCATTAATTACTGTGCGTAGTGATTCGATGCAATCACTTAGCCAGATCTCAGTACATAATATTCTTGAAATAAATGCGCCAATATGTTCAAAAATACAAGAGCACGTTTGTTGTAGACAATTCTGACTTTGCCGCTGTTTATTAAGGTTTATACTTTTCGACCAAAACTATTTCACGGATTTTTCGGACACTTTACTCGGTAGTAAAGTAAAGTTTTCGATCGCAGGTCGATGGCATTCGTGTTGTCTTTTCCCTTTTTGGGGTGCGGTGAATAATAACTATTTTCCAGAGCATCGTGTAGAGTGTGTTGCGGCTGCAACTAGAGGTGACAAGGAGATATTTGTTATAAACATCTCCAACTCGAACATCACACAACACCCTTGTTTTCCGACACCACTCGACACAATAATCTCCAGAGAAGAATATTGGGGGCTTCGTTCTCGGCTAGAGAACTTGTCACGCCTGCAACTAGAGGTGACAAGGATATATTTGATACAATCATCTCCAACTCCAATATTACACAACAACTCTACACTTATTTAGTTCTATTACGTTTCGTTGTGACAGAAGAACTATGGTGCGATAATAGCGAGAAATAAAACAAAGAAAAAACTCAACACAACACGATTAGAGAGTAACTCAACACTACACGTAATAAATGAATCAACACAACAAGTTGAACCAAGAAAAGTAAAACAAAGGCACAAAGGAGATTTGGACAATACATATATTAGGTGTACCGCCAATTAGGAATTTATTGTGGAATAACGATACATTACGTTTTATTCAAAGTATTGTCCATTACTAGACACTACTTTTTCCCATCTTTCTGACAGCATGCGGATACCATGTCGGAAAAACTCTTCATATTTTGAGGATATCCACGAATCGATCGATTTTTTGGTATCTTCATATGTTGTAAAGTGCTGCTTGGACCGACCATGTGACATGGATCGAAATAAGTGATAATGAGAAGGGGCAAGAAATACGCGAACGGCGTACCTGCCACAAAGGTCTTACCGGGCAGGGTCCTCTTCGCTCATTCGAGCTAGGTGTTCCCCCCACCGGAGTTTACGGAGCTTGATTTTGCTTACAACATTAGCTTCAAGGTAGATTGCGTACAACTCATGGTTGTAGCGTCTCCGGAATCATCCTCCCTCACATACGGGGTCAACAATTCTCCTTAAGACCTTCCTCTCGAACGCGGCTAAGAGTTCAGAGTGCCTTTTATTGAACACCCAGGCCTCGAATCCATACATGAGTACTAGTGAGACTAGTCTTGTACAGTAGTAGCTTGGATGTTCTGGATAAATTTCGGGATTTAAAGAGCATTGATAGATCATAGTAGGCTTTGTTGGATTTGATCAGTCGTCTGCGTATTTCTTCTTCCATATTGTTATCGGCTGATACTATTGACACAAGGTAGTTACAGGATTGCACTACTTAAAATTCGTGCACCACCACTCTAATAGTTTGATCAACGTTAGGTCTTCTCTTCGCAGAAGCTGCCACCATATACTTAGTTTTTCCCTCATTAATGTGCAGTCCCAGTTTTTGTGCCGCCTGCTCGATCTGGGTGAAGGATTCCTGTAAAGCCGATTCGGTTCTACCGATGATGTCGATGTAATCTGCGAAGGCAAGTATCTGGCTGGACTCGGTGATAATAGTCCCTCTAGTTGTGACGCCAGAGTCACGGATTGCTTTCTCCAACCCCAGGTTGAAGAGGAGGCATGCTAGACCGTCCCCTTGTCGGAGTCCATTAAAGATGTTTATTGCTTGGACAGCAATCCCACTATTTTTATTTGACTAGTTACGTTGGTGGTCAAGCTACAAAGCCGTATCAATGTGTTTGGAATGGCGAACTCTCTCATGGTATTATATAGTTCTACGCTGACTATTCCGTCGTAGGCGCCCTTAAAGTCTATAAATAGATTATATGGAATCTTAAATTTCAGACATTTTTCCATCGCTTGCCTAAGGGTGAATATCTGATCAATCGCTGATTTGCTTGGGATGAAGCCACACTGATATTGACCAATGATGACTTTAGCGTTCGGGGCTATCCGATCTGATAGGGTAGAGTAGAGTATCTTATAGCCGGTACTCAGCAATGTTATACCCTTATAGTTGCTGCACACTGAGATATCTCTCTTCATATGTATGGGGCAAATTACGACGCCAATCTTCCGGCATCTCCTCTCGCTCTCATACGTGCACCACGATCTCATGAACTGTATGAAGTAATACTGTCCCTCCTTGTTTGATCAGCTCAGCTGAGCTGGTATGCCATCAGCTCCGGGGGCTTTATTTGATTTGAGCTGTCTTATGGCTTTTAATGTTTCCTCAATGCTTGGTGGGGGCAGCATTTAGTCTTGATCTTGCATTGGTGGAGCCTACAATTCTTCTGTGACCTGACCATTTAGCAATTCATTGAAGTGCACTTCCCCTCGCTCTAGAATGTTTTCAGGATTGGTGATCAGATTACCATCCTTAGCTTTGCAGTAAGTGTAGCGTAGTATGTACCGCATCATACTGCGGATTATTTGGTCGAACTTTCGCGCCTGGTGCGGTTCTCACTCTCTACTTTTCTCTATTTCCCAGACAAGGTTTTTTTCCCAGGCGCTTTTCTTTTGTCTGTGAAGTCTTTTTTCAGATCTTCTGAGCCCTTTGTATTTCTCCTCGCGTACCCGCGCCCTTTGAGACTGCTGCATTGCCCAGTATGCAGCATTCTTACGTTCAGTCGCTAGTTTGCACTCATCATCAAACCAGTCCCTCCGCTCTCTACGACAACTGGAGTTGGCAGTATTAATGACAGTAAGTGTCTCTGATCTCTACGACTACTGAATAAGACGGAGTTTGCAGTACTAATGACAGTATTCTTAAGGCGTGTCCTTTTCTCTTCTACGCCCGGCATTCTGGCCCCAGGACTTACTCTCCCTCCATCGAGCTCTTCGAGGGCAAGTCCTGGCGCATGACCAAAGGTGTTGCTGGTGTTCTCATTGCGTAAGGCAGTCGTGTTGATCCGAACCTGATCCGCGGATGCAATACGTCTCCGTAAGGCAATCCGCGCTCGAAAAACTATACCAACAAGATAGTGATCCGAGTCGATGTTGGCACCTCGGTACGTTCGTACCGTCATCAGGCTCGAGGAGTGGCGGCGATCTATCAACACGTGGTCAATTTGGTTGGGAGTGGCTCTATCAGGCGACACCCAGATGACTTTGTGAATATCTTTACGCGGAAACCTGGTAGTCACAATGACCAAGTTTTTTGATGCTGCCAGTTCGATGACTCGTAGTCCATTGTCATTAGTGTTCTCATGCAAACTATGGGAACCTGCGTAGTGCCTGAAAACCGGTTCCCGACCTATTTTTGCATTCAAATCACCAAGAACGATTTTCACATCATATCTTGGGCAGGCATTGAGGGCCCGTTTGACGTTCTCGTAGTATTCTTCTTTTTCGTCGTCAGGGGACTCCGCTGTAGGTCCGTGAACGTTTATGAGGCTTATGTTTTTAAATTTGCCTCCCACGCGAAGAGCGTGTATTTCTTTGAATCTAGTCAGGGCGTCGGCAAGGACGCAGGGTTCACTAGACTTCCCACTCTCTGCTGCACAAACGATTGATGAGCGATTACTGAGCGAATTAACCACCGGGAGAACACAACATACATAAAGAAAAACACTCGGTATTACTCGTCGTAAAACTTCCTTTTATTTACACTGAATATTGATTAGTTAGTTAGTCCTTTAAGCTATCACCACCGATCTCTATCTCGGAATCTACCGGGAGGTAACACACGTAGTCGATTTTTCTTTAAGGCTTTATTTAAATCACTTTCGGAGAGGTTCCAAAGGGAGAAAAAGATGTTATAAATCCTTTGATTACCGAGCACCGGACGTTAAGAGATTCACGTATATTCACATTATCACGCGGACTTTACTGGATCTTTACAACTGCACGCAGCGGTGGCTAAGATCTGACTCACTATTGGATGTCTCTTTACAGACATCCAACAAAAAAGAACCTAAGGTATTCGCCGCCGCAGGGCAGCCAATGGTGAAGGTCATGAAAAAAAGGAAAACAGGAAAAACTCATGTTGCAGGTCAAATCTGCTGCTACATGTATGGGCAAGATAAACTGCCGCCATCCGCAAGGGATAGATTCTTTGATTGACGTGAGTCAATAAAACCCTTGCCGCAGGCAGGAATCTATTTTGGGATAATGAATCCAGCATTGGGTATGGCCGTTGGTAGATCGTTTAAAATAAACATATTTCGGTCATGTATGATTCGATGCATGTTGTTTTAGGGATATGTTAATCCCGTTGTGGGTACTGTCAGGCGAAAGTATCCGCTTAGGTGTTTACTTTGTGTAAAAGAAAACAGCCTCGATAGCCAGCGTGAGAATCGTGGCTACTCGTTGCTTATGTAAATATTGGTGGTCATGACCGATGCTGGTGATCGTTCCAAGAAACGGCAACGGATCATAAAATCGGTCATGCTGATATCCAAGCAAATATGCGCGCCTGAAAGGCCAATGTTTAATTTGATCTTCTCTACTTTAGGAGAGATAGATCATAGAACATGCCGTTGAAAATCTGGCTTGCAGATGTGCAAGCAACCCGAAATGACTGCTAGGACAATGGATGGGTACAAAGATAACACACGGAAAGTTTAGCGTGTGTTGGTGGATATGTGCCATCCATTGTTTGGTCGCGGAAGGTCGGTTGATGCTGAAATGATGTCATGGCAAGATGATAATCTTGCCATGAATTATGCTTTCAGGAATGACCGTGGAGAAGAGGCTTGGAACAGCCCCCAAAAAAGGTAAGCTGCCTAATATGTTTCCTAATATGTTGATTCCAGCTAATTGGGTGGCGGTTAATGCCCTAGCAAGATTGTACAATCTTGCCGAAATTTCAACTTTAAGCTAAGTTGTATTGTTGGTAATGATGGGGATCGAGCGATGCGTGGCTCTTCGGGCCCTGAAAAGCCCCACAAGTGCATATCCTTTCGTTTATTGCATTTAAGCCAATGATGGCAGGCTTCAGTTTTTGGTTGACTTGAAACCCTACCCCGAGCACATGGTGTTTTGCATGACAGCTGTAATAGGTGGCATACTCGTTTCTTTGAATAACACCACGCCCCGTTCATCTTATTTCTTGTAATGCTGTTATGTCAGCCTTATATTCGGACCGGGCATCGGGTAGCTGCTGTGCAGCTCGCGCTCTGTATAGAGAACGGACGTTCCATGAGAAAATTCTCAAATCGTTTATCCATTGTCGTTTCCGTGGTTGTCGTCGTGTATCCGGTCCATCTCCGAGGCTTGTTAAATTTGCCATAATGATTCGTTTTTACGGGCCTAGTTATTAGCCTTGCGCCAACCTTTCTCTGGATGTCGCTGCATGCATTGGTTCACAATGGTTCAGGGACAAGGATCGTCCTGGCCTTCGCCGGGTTAAAGGCAATCAGAGACTTTGCTCTGTATCTTCCCTCCCATCCCCCCGAGCATTATCATGGGAAGAATAATTTTGTCATGTCTGGAGTAGTAATTTCTCCATGGGTCTGGAGGGTCTTGGATCCCTCCTATTTATTCTTACTATTATCAACATAGACCCCTCCATCTCTCTCTACGCGGACGACACTAAACTGTACAAAACGATCGGCTCTCCTCTCGACTCGTCACTTCTCCAAATATATCTCGACAGCTTTTCAATTTGGTGCCATAACAACTGTCAAATGTCACTCTATCACCTTCTCCCGTAAACGGCCACCTTCCACGCCACGTTCCTATTTCCTACTTAACCAACAGATACTGGCTGTACCATCAATTCGTGGCCTTGGCATCTTTTGTGATAGGGAGCTTAACTTCGTCCCACATATTGATAATATTATCCTCAAGGCCAACTCTGCCGTTGGTTTTGTGAAACGCTGATCGAAATAATTCTCTAATGCCTACGTTTCCCGATCGCTCTACATAGACTTTGTCCGTCCCCTTCTTGAATATGCTAGTCAAGTCTGGTCTCCTAACTACTGGTCCAATATTCGCAGGAACGAAAGCGTGGAACGTCGTTTTTTTTTTCCTTTTGGAGTATCATAAAACCCCCTTGTACGCAGATTTTATATAAAAACAGAGAACCCTTTTCTTTTATTACAGGTTGACATCGATAAGTTGGATTACAGTCTTTATTTGCCGTTATTTTTCGAAGGTTTATCTGAAACTCAACATCCATACAAAACATATGCCCGCCAAGGGGTTTTGGATCTTCTAGCTCATGGAGGAGATAAGATTCACGGTGTTATACCTCAACTCATTTTACCAATTAAAAGTATGAGCTATTTATTAACATCGGGCAATGTGACAACATTTCTGTTTTAATTTTAGATGCATTGAACACGAATAATTTGGAAGCTATGTGCACAACGTTAAAAATAATCCAGCAATTAGTTATGTCATCCGACTTAGTAGGACCAGCCTTAGTTCCATTCTACAGACAGCTGTTGCCCATGTTCAATTCATATAGAGTTAAAAATTGTAAGTACAAATGGATGCCATATTTAAAAATTGAAGAATATCTTTTCAGTGAATTGTGGCGACGATATTGATTATGGGCAAAAGACAAATATGAATCTCGGGGATTTGGTTAATGAAACTTTGCAGGTGTTGGAAATGCACGGTGGCGAGGATGCCTTTATTAACATCAAGTACATGGTTCCGACTTACGAATCATGTTTTTTAAATTAATAGCATTATTTTTATATTACAAAGCGATGTGATTAAAATAGTTTAAGTTCGAATTGCAATTTAGGTGGTGATAGCTTTTCTTAGATGCAAATAAGTGCTTTATGTAAGGTGTGGTTGTTGTACGAGTACTTTGTAACAAATTACCAATAAAGACAATTGTTTTGATTGTCTCTGAAGATGTTATGGAGAAATGCCTTTAGTTTTAAAATTCAGTACAATAGCTTTTTGAAACACGTGAAGCCAGAAAATGAGTGCATAAAATCACGAGATTGGGCATCTCAGATCAGCTGACACCACTATCCAGGTCACCAGACGTGTGAAGATATCCGGAACATTTTCAACCTTCGAAAATGTTAAGTGGAATCCGACAGCGGATGAACAGACCTGTCTCCTCTTCAACCTGACATTCGAGAAAGTAATCTGAGCTTCGTTTTATAATTTTGCCAGTTTACTATGAAGTTTTTGTTTAAAATAAATCGACATGGATACAATTTATGAAATCGAACCAAAATCCCGGTGCGTGACGACTCCTTGCCTGCAGGGGAACACTTACATTTCAGAATATCTAACTCGACTGTTCTTCATTTTTCCTTCCATGTCTTGGCAAGCTTTCTTTACATAGGATCTGTGGGGTAGGTGGTCGTGACGCCTGCATGGGCGAGAGTTCTACCGCCAACCCACTAGCGCGTTCACTGTCTTTGATTGAAGATTGTTCCGCCGCAGCACGAGAAATCAGTTAGCCAAGAGGAATAAGGAAACGATGATTGGCCGTCGTTTCATCGCCATCGGACACAGCACAGAATAACACACAGGTGGTATTGTTTATCAGGGTTAACACCCCATCGAGGAGCAGCACAGGAACAATAAAACGCACGATTCCGTTCATTATGATTTGTTTTATTTTGTGTAAAAAAAGATTGATATTTATTTTAGTACATGATGCAAACTTTCACTGAAGGAATAATTAGGCAAGTCAAAGGGAAAATATTTATGTTTATACTAAAATATGGTACAAACATTCAATTTTAACTTATGGTAACGTAGCAGGCTCACACGATTCGACTCGACTTATAACACTCGATTATCGCACCGCATCGCACGCGCGGTACGGCGAATGGCAACCGCGACCGATCTCTTTGGTGTTTGGAAAAAAACTCAGCGATGTGAATTCGCTAGGAAAGGAACTTCGGCCAGTGGTGCATGCTCTCTTGATTAAGGGATGCATTTCCTATTACAAGAGAAACGTGAAGTCTCTCTTGGGAGTAAGTAACCGGATCTCATAGAGAAGATCATGGTGATATGCATGTATGTGTGCACATTGGTTTTTTTCATGGGACAAGGCCATGAGAACAAGCTGAAAAATCAAAAGGGATAATGGGCACCAATGAGATGTGAGGTCGGCTAAGTGAACAAGCCGTATCTCATTGGGTGTTAATGGATTTCTATTTGCTCATGCCGCGAGGTCATGAGAAGCGGATCCAGAAATTAAAAGAAATAAAAGAATTTATATTGTTTATCGTTGGGTGAAACGGTCGCCAGCCAATGTGTATGTAAGGGAATTCATTGTTGTTTCGCCAGTTGAGAACAGCAACTCCATGCAGTTCGCCAACTGGGAACAGCAAAGGGTATGTTCTGCGTCGAGCTCCTCCTCGACGAGAACAGCAAAATGATGATGATGGTAGCCCAGCAAAGCGATGTTGGCGTTATAGCCCAGCAAATAACAAAAATGTGTCGCCATGGACACAGCAAATTTACTGCCGCACTGGACAGAAATGAAACACATTTTAAAACACACAAAATTAACTTTTTATTACACGAAAAGAGTTCACAGTGTCACAAAACAGGTGCTGAAGGCACCGTATACATCTTCGATCAAAACCTTAAAACACACTGTCTAAAAACAGTACAACAAAACCAAAACTGTGTCAAAACAGCAACAATGCAAAACGGTTAATGAATAGACAATTTTTCTTTCTCGTCTATTCAGCAATTGGTGGCATTCAGTGCCACCAGAAATTTCTGTTGTCAGCTCATCGTTGTATTCTTTATTGAAGTATAAGCTCAGGGGCTGAATGCTTGAAAGAAACTGTGGGAAATCGATTGGTAATGTGCCGAGCAGTGCATCTCAGGTCAATTTGTCGTTTCGAATCACTGCTGGCATTTCCGAGTGACATTTGAGGCTGCTTGATGGTTTAAGGTTTGTTGCTGTATTGCAACAATTGTACACATGGTGAGGCTGGGAATAGGCGACGCAATGTTAATTGATGGTTACATTATGTGTGAACCGAATTGTTTCGTTTTCAGAAATTCATCGAGGGAAAATGTATATGGGATATGGTAAGATTGGGATTTGCCTGGCAACCGAAGCTGTCGAATTGGGCTTGGGATTTATGATAAGTTTGGACAGAATTCTTGTAGGGAATTTTGAATGCGAATTAATGCACGAAGGCAAGAATTCTCTTCCAGGAGCTTTTAGATAAGTACATTAGATACTTGATGCGTGAAGCATTTACAGGTGCTAATGCGATTGCCTTAGCGGAAAACTATGAAAGTTTGATTATAGTTATGGGGGGTTCTCCGGGTAAGTAGATAGTGGGGTTTGGCGGAACCGCCACAGATCCTACCCCAGTCCTCTGATAGGATGCGGATGCATCCCACAAACCAAGACATGATCGTCGAAGTTGTTTATTTATTTTTAATGAAAAACAAGAAATATTTTTTATGAAACAGATGTCTCTTTATTCGATTCAAACATAACTCTGAACACAATAATTTTGATAGCATAGATTTATAAACTAAAAGGTGCAACCATAACAAATTCAATGTCATTATTCATGGGAAAATACTCCAGACGGAAATCTGATGCTCTATCTGGTGCGAGTGCACATTCTACTTGATCCATGTCAATGCATGCATTGGATGGGCGGCGCGTGTAGCTGACTCGCCTGAAAAAAAGGTGATAACTAATGGATGTGGCGCGTGTAGCTGACTTGAGTAAGAGAAGGGTGATAACTTCGACGCCCTTGTGGAGGAAGATGCGTTTGATTTCCACACTTTGGCGGTGTTCCCTTTCAGTATACATTTTTTGCCATGTGATTTACGATTCGTGGTAACATTTCTTCGCTTAGGTTTTTATCTTCGATTACCACGGTGATAGCTCTATTTATCCCTGCCTGGAAGAGTGAATGCTGAGCCGTGTGCAACAATATAGGAACAGCAATATATTACCCTTATGGTTTTTAAAGCTGGGTTTATGGACTTAATATTTACTTATTTATTTTTTATTTATTTATTTATTTCACGCGAAATTCCTTGAGTTACGACCTAGCTTGTTATCTAAGTAAACAAAGAGTGAGAGAGAAACCCCGGATAGTGGGTGTATTTGGATAAGGTGGATTGATGATAGTGTGTGGTGGGATGGTGAAGGATAGAGTGGTCCGATAGAAGGGTAGGGTATTGGAATGTGTGCGGGTTGTAAGAGTGTAGTCGGTGGGTGGGGCATAGTCAGGAGGGGAAAGAGAGGAGACAAAGTTCGAGAGCAGTAGAGGTGACATTGAAATCGAAGGTGGCAGGGTAAGAGTTTGCCCACCGCAGCATTCGCGAAATAGGTTCATTAGAGCCATAAGAAGTGTGATGGAGGGGCAAATAGAACAGCCGAGGGTTGCGCAGGTTACGGGGGTTAGTGTGAGGTGTGATGGAGGAGAGCATTCTTTGGCAGTTGATTGAGCCTGAGAGGTGGATGAAATGGATGGCGGCATGAATTCTCTCTTCAAGTGTGTTGAGGTTTATCAGATGGAGACGGCTTGTGTATGCGGGGAGAGTCCAACGATTTTTCTAGTTCAGTCGACGGAGGCAAAACGCAGAAAACGATGTTCCACGCTATCGATCCTGCGAATATGGGACGACTAGTGAGGAGACCAGACGTGACTGGCGTATTCTAGATGGGGGCGGACAAAGGCTATGTAGAGTGAACGGGAAACGTAGAGATTAGAGAATTCTTTCGACTAGCGTTTCACAAACCAAGGGTAAAGTTGGCCTTAAGGATAATGTCATTAATATGTCGGTTGAAGTTAATAGATGATATCCGCTGGTTTAGTAGAAAATAGGAACGCGGCCGGGAAGGGTGGCATTTACGGGAGAAGGTGATAGAGTGACATTTAACAACGTTGATTTCGAGGCAGTTGTTAAGGCACCAAGTTAAGAAGCTGTCGAGATCCAATTGGAGAAGTGACGAGTCGAGAGGAGAGCCGATCGTTTTGTAGAGTTTAGTGTCGTCCGCGTATAGAGAGATGGATGAATATTTGATATTGTAATCAGCGGATCAATTAAAGGTCTGGCGGAAGATGAGTTGGGCGGGAGCGAGACCTGGATGGGGTGTTGGGAGATTCGGCATCGAGTTGGGTTCTGGGGGTGAGTGGGGAGTGTCTAGATGCGGGGGGGGGGGGGTGAGACTGTGTAACCTGTGGAAGTTGGTTTTGAGGTCGAAAAGGGGGGGGGGGGGAATTAGATATGGGGGGGGGGGTGGTGTGGGGCCAGCAGTTTCGTTATGATTAAGAGGGGCTTTATTACGAGCGGAAGAGGACGGGCTTTAGAGTGAAGGGGGCTTTAGTAGTTGGAGTTAGATTATGGTTTGGCTTATGATAGGATTTTGTGGTTCGGGTCGTCTTGTGTTTGTGGGGGGGGGGGGGGGGGGGGTAAGCATTGGGTGCGGGCGAGTTTTAATTGGAAAGGGGGGGACAGCGGGGGAAGATTAAAACAATGCTCAACACATCAGCGCACTGCCTCATGATTGAATTTGTTAAAACAACATATCTAAGCACGCAGCTGCACAGGCAAATTTTGAAATAATACCCCCGCATCAAGCATCTCTGTGGAAGTAAAGAATTTGTACCTCGTTTTCTATTTGTTTTTCAGCGGAAAAGAACCTTATGTTTTTAATAAACTAGATTTGTTCATACCTCTTTGGTTTTCCTTTTCTCTTTTGTTTACACTAACCATGCCTTTGTCGGCATCATACATCCCCTGACAGGATTATGCTTGGCGATCCACAAGACATAGTTTGTTTATCCATCCTCAAGACGTACATTATGTTTACATCTTGGCGATCGCATATTCCCCTGCCAACCAGACACATTCGGATCTTGTTTACCTACCCCGAATGAATCTCAGACAATTTATAGACTGGTCATCAAACAACAACAATCCCTACAGAAAAAGGAACCAATGGTGTCGAGTGGATATTCATGGTACGGGAAATGGAGAAGTGCTTTTCAAGGGATGTGACTGCTCAGACGTTGATCGGCTTCTAGTGTAATCGCTCGTGCGAGTGTTTTAAATACCAATCAACTTGCTTAACTCTGTGAATGATCTACTTTTAGTGTTACGTGCTAATGATAAACTGCGATCGTTTGTGCGAGTGTTTAAAGGCCATTCAGTTTGTTTAACTCTGTGAACCATATATCTTTCGTGTGAGTACCAGTGCGTACTTTAAGTACTAAGTGCCAGTCTTTTAAAGACCAATCTACAACTGCTTAGCTTTGGGGATCATCTACCTTAAGAGTTATTTCCGTTGCGCTGCCTCTAGCGCTAGTTATCAGTATAGTTTTAGTTGTGTCTCACCGTGGAATTTACCTCTCTGCAGTGTGGCCGTTTCGTACATCCGGTCCTAAAGTGAATAAGACCACCTGGCATCTTGCGTCTCCTTTCGAACTAATTACAACAACATACACATGCTTCTGTACTACACACTTTTCACTGACCTCAATTCATGCTACTGGACGAGTGACACATGTACCTGTTACACATGTGCCGTTCCTGGTGACATGGATCTCATATGCGTTTGGCACCTACGTGTAGTCGCTGCCATCTTACTCAATTGTGCTCAACCGCAGAACCACCCCTCTTTCGAATCGCGGCCGACCATAGAGCCACCGTCATCATCTGAATAGAGCTCGACCGTAGAACCATCTTCTTCACCCGAATAGAGCTCAATCGTAGAGCCAACTTCTACATCTGAATAGAGCTCGATTGTAGAGACACCGTGATCATCTGGATAGAACTCGACCGTAGACCCACCTTCTTCATCTGAATTAAGCTCGATCGTAGAAGCACCGTCATCATCTGGATAGAGCTTGTCCGTAGAACTACCTTCATCCGAGTAGAGCTAGACCGTAGAGCCACCTTCTTCACGTGAATAGAGCACGACCGTAGAGCCATCTTCTTCACCGGAATAGAGCTCGATCGTAGAGCCGCCGTCATCATCTGGATAGTGCGCGACGGTAGAGCTACCTGCTTCACCCGAATAGAGCTCGACCGTAGAGCCACGATCTTTGTTCCAGTCTGTGCTCCGTGACTTCACCACTTGTCAAGACACCCTCTCCTCCATTCGCCAATCACTCATCTTGTAGCTAGCCTTCATGGTTTTAATTGGTCGCTTCAATCCCCTCAGCCCATCCAGTGACAACAGTTCACTTCATCTACAATACTGATCCTCCTCCTTTTCTCACATCACTGTGTACTTCTGGCTTCATCGTTTCCGCCTCCGTCGCCACACCTATGACCACATTGTTGGTCACACCACCATCAATCAACAAACACTACTTAAATATTAATCGAGACATTCCCAAACGCACAGCTATTTATTAGACAGAGACGACCAGCGATCAAACCAGTGTATTGGTGGAACACGGAAATAGCCCACGTCCGATCGGAGTGCAACAGGTTACGACGCTTGCAACAAAGAGCAAGAAATCGTAACACTTACCCCCATTTACATGCGGAATTCGTCAACAAACGGAAGGAGTTGAGGAATATGATACGCAAGAGTAAATATGACGCGTTCTGCTCCCTAAGGTAAGAATTAAATAACAACCCATGGGGCAGCGCCTACAGGAGAGTCATGAAAAAACTACATAACAACAGTAGTCAAATGTAAAAAAGTAAAAATGACATGTCCAGAATCGTTGCTGTCCTCTTACCACAGTGTGATGAGAGCGCACGAAGAATGGAACATCACTGAAAGAGAAATACCTCCCGTTTCCACCGAAGAGGTGCTCTTGGCTGCAAGGGTTTTAAAAAAAAACAAGACCCCGGGACAGGATGGCCCTCCTTATGCTGTATTGAAGACTGCTTTAACAAAAAAGCCGGCAGTCTTCAGCAGTCTCTTCATGAGCTGCCTCCAAACAGGACACTTTCCTAAACGATGAAAAAAAGCGACTTGTGCTTATACCAAAAGGAGTTAACAATCCAGAAGCGCTATCGTTCTATCGCCCGTTGTGTATGCTGGACACAACAAGGAAACTGCTTGAGCGAGTAATTGCCACTCGCCTGGAACAATTCATTGAGGGGATATCGGGGCTCTCTGAATGTCAGTGTGGGTTTCAGAAAGTAGATCAACCGGTAGGGCACTATCTGTGGTGTGCGACATCGCTCGCAATACGATAGCTGGGGCACGATGGCTAGGAGGTGCGAAATATTTATTTATTATTGCGCCGTGGTGACACTAGACGTTAAAAATGCATTTAACTCGGTGAACTGGAATCGAATTCTAGATCTAAAAGTCTCACCCTACTTGGTGCATATTTCTCAGATAGAAGACTGCTCTATGATACAGATGAGGGAATATAAATAACAGCGGATGTACCCCAGGGGTCTGTATTACAATAAGTCCGTTGTTATGGAATATCATGTATAATGGTGTGCTCGGGGTCAATGTACCAGAAGAAGTTAGAATCATTGGGTACGTAGATGATTTGGCAATAGTGGCCGTAGCTAAACATCTAGATGACCTGGAGAATATTTGCTCCCAAGTAATCTAGAGCATTTAATGCTGGCTAGATATGGCCGGACCGAAACTAGCCCGGCATAAGACGGACGCCGTTTTAATAAGCAGCCGTGAGAAAGTTGAACACCTTGAATGGGAAATAGAAGGACAAACAATCCGATCCAGTCTCTATACTAAATATCTTGGTGTTGTACTCGAGTGAAAAAACGGCAAGAGTATGCAAAGTTTTGGCGAGACTGCTACCCAATGTTTGTGGACTCCGGTCCTGTGGGGGCGAAGTCGTGGCACCGACATGGGCGCAGAGTTCCACTCCGTGCCCACGATAAAGTTCGCTGATGAAACACTGCACGTCGCACAAGTAAAAATAAAACACTCGATTGTGGGTCGTTGATGTTTCTTTATTGTTCTCTATTTAATTGATGAGTACGGGTTACAAAAGTATGAACACATTGCACCAGTCGTTGTTAGGTTGTAACTATAGTTTTACAATTGAACTTCATTCGTTTTAGCGCGATATTACTTTACATCTGCGATTACACATGTGTCGATGATACTTGTTATTTATTGTTTTGTTAAATTCACCAAATTTCACACAAATGAAAAGATTAAAGTTTTGTTACTGAAAGTGACACGACCCCGACTCTGGATATGTACGCGTCCCCGGACGCCCCGGGGAGCGGAAGGCGAACCGACCGGATCGGTGGTTGAGATACGACTTAGCGATATACATTCGCTAATGGTGTGAGTTTCCTCGAGAGAGAAAGTGTTTCTCTCGTGGTGATAACGAGGGAGAAGGATTTCGCTGGTGAGGTCCTGTGGTTCTGGGCGTGTAGTTGATCGTGAAGATCACGCTGCCTATCCATGCGGTGAAACAAAGGATAAACGAGATGCATTGTTTTACTCAGGCACGAGTCACGAGAAACGAAGCTGAGGGAAGATGGACAAAAGGCATTATGAGATGTGCATTGCAGCTGAATAAATAAACCGCGTCATCCGGAAAATGGTGCTAAAAGGAAAGATGGGATAAAAGTCTTGGATGAGTGATCATCATCATCATCATCATCATCGGCACTACAACCGGGATCCGGTCTTGGCCATATTTAGCAAGTCCTGAGGCTTGTTAAATTTTCCATAATAATTTGTTTTTCCGGGCAAGGTTATTAGCCTTGCGCCGACTTGGATGAGTGATGCCCTTTCATAAATAGACGCATAGCCATTAGAAAAAGGTGCTAATGGATTGGGATACTTTATACAATGAAAATTGTATATCGTATCTTGGGTCGGTGGACGAAACGAATCCCCTGTCTGCATTTGTAAATGTAGGGTAATTCGTTTGTGGCAAAGCACGAAATTGGTGATTGCTTATTAGTAGGAAAACAAATCATGGGTTGGATTTTATGCATGTTTACATGCGAAGGAATTCGGTTTATGGCACTTGACACTAGATGCGCGTATTTGCTTTTGTCCCTTGGACAAAAGGTCTGCTAGATAGGTGCATGCGGGAAGATTATGGTGCACATGAGGGACAAAATTGCTTGGCAAACAATGGTGCCGGAATAGTTTTCCTACTTATGGTACATGTATGCAGACGAATTCTCTGGCGCAAGACTAATGACCTTGCCCGGAAAAAATAAATCATTATGAAAAAATTTAGAAAGCCTCAGGACTTGCTAAATAAGGCCAAGAGTAGTTCCCGGTTGTAGTGCCGATGATGATGATGATGCAGACGAATTATTGTCCAGCGAATTCTAATGATGCATTGGATTATGAATACTAAGAATTCTTTGTTGGGAACATTTTTGCCGATGCGTTGATGCATGGAAAAATGCCCTTGTTGGCGAAATTCCTTTCAGGAATTTCTAGATAATGCATTGGGGGCATTGATTGTCCTTGGACAGGGAAATGTTTTTATGTGCTAATGCAATTGAATTAGCGGAACACGATGGAGTTTGAGGAGCTTCAGCACAGGAAGATCGGGTGTAATTCGGCAAGTCGACAGTTGCGTTTGGCGGAACCGCCACAGCCCCACATAAGGAAACTAATAACCAGTGTCAACACCTCCATTATATGGGCAGGAGAGTATAAGTCGTATGTATAAGTCGTATGTGAAGGGAATGAACTCAGCACATAGGCTGGCATCATTCCGAACGGTACCCGAAGATGCTGTGGGGCTTTTCAGGGCCCGAAGAGCCATGCATCGCTCGATCCCCACTATTCCAGGCGAACGACTTACCTCTCGGTCGAACTTCAGCAAGGTTGCGTAACCTTGCTACGGCATTTACCCCCAGCCAAATCGCTGGAATTAATACGGTTACCCAATCGGATAACTGTTTTGAATATCCGTTAGGCAGCTTACCTATTCTGTGGGGGGTTTTTCCTTCCAAACCCCTTTTTCTCCAACACCACCCCTGAAAAACATTAAGTCCACGGCGAAGCTTATCACCTTGCCGCGGCATCGAAAACTCACCCTCGGGCAGGCATTTATTCCTAAAAAAACATTAAGTCCACGGCAAAGTTTATCACCTTGCCGTGGCATCGAAAATTCACCCTCGACCGGGCATTGATTCCTAAGAAAAACATAAGTCCACGGCAAAGATTATCACATTGCCGTGGCATTTGAAATCCTATCCTTAGGCATACATTCTTCCCAGGGCATCTCGTTTCCTTAGCCTTATGCTATGGAAACAACATCAACAAAGAGTTCCTTGTTGACTCGTTTTATTTGTTTGCCCATGGCACTCCTTGCATGCGGCTATTAGGTCCCATTGGTTTGCCACCGCCGACCAGGTTTCGGCTGAGGCAAACCAAACATTTCCCTAATTACCAGCAATCGCTGGTTTCGTATTATCGGTCTCCACCGATCAGGGACCGCAAACAAGCAACGAATTGGATGCAGCCAGCAAGTGTTTACTTTCAACATCTGGCAATGGCTGCACCCTATATTCGTTGCAATACCCTAACCATCGCATTGGCACCACAGAATGCTATGCATACAAAATCCCTAATAACGGCCGCCACCCGTCGGCGGACCAAAGGGGAATTCACATCGTCAACCGAAATGTTGATTTATGGCCTCCCATAGGATGACCAGATGTTATTGTTTGCATTCATGGAAAATGCATTAGCGATGTTGGCCTCCATCCACGGTCGCCGGACGATCGTATGCAAGGCATACGCACACAAGCATAATGTATGCCTATTTCACCCGGTCCAATCACGATTAACTACCTCGAGTTAATCGTGTAGCTCCTCCTCTTTTTCAGCTTCCTTGAGGTTTCCCTTTTCTTTGGTGAGCACCAATTAGTCAGTCAGCCTTTTTCCTCGGAGTCAACTTGTGTGTGGCGAGTCTTGATATTTTATTCCCGTCGGCAGTTTATTTATTAGTTTTCTATTATTTCTAATCACGCCGTATCGCTTAAGTTATTTTTAATGGGAACATTCAACTAAAACCGTTTTCAGTGGCCTTTCGTCATTTAGTGCATTTATTATATTTTGCTTTTATGTTAACAAATTCACAAGACTGTCGGGATTTTGGTATTGTTGATGGTGCTTAATGGAAGCGGGATATTATTTTGGATTAAACACTCACCTTAAAACAAAACAAACTGATATAGCCATAGTTTAAATAAATATTGTTCCAGTCAGTGTATCATCTTTTGTGTAAATTAATAAAGCGACTAAGGAGATAAAGTGAAGGTGTTTTATTTGAAAAAAATCAGCTGCCGTGAATTAAGTAGTGGGTGTTAAGTGAATCCGTGTCGTGCCAGACACACAACATAACACCTACCACAATGCCATAAATGTTTTGACTGGGAGGAAAGCTAAAGAAAACGTTGCGTTGAGTGAGGTCTCACAAGAGAATCACCGACGAATGCGGTCACAATTAAAGCTCTCAAGCCTAAGAGCTTGGCAACAAAGGTGGGATTCTTCGACCAAAGGAAGATAGACATACACCATGATACCTGATGTAGAAACCTAGGTGAAAAGGAAACATGGCGAGCTGAACACCACCTGACTCAGCTGATATCAGGACATGGATGTGTGGGGAGATTTTGCTAGAAGCGTCAGTACGGACGCAGGTTAAGCAAAACACCACTGATTGTTCACTGAGAATTGTCCTCCGGAATTGTTACGATGCACTCTGTTCTTCACATCAAAATTCACCCAAACTGTACACAGCAGGAGTAAAATAAAACACAGGAGCCTTGTTTTTATTATTTAACTTTTCTTTATTTAAGTATTTAGCCGACAATGTTTTCTTTTGTTTAATTTTTACAAATTTCGCACACAATAAACGACGTTGGTGTAAGCAGGTATATTGTCTTTGTACATTACGTATTACACCACAACAGCGACTTAGTTACACTGAATAGTTCGGCTAATCACATTTAATTCTTCAATTAGTTGAACTGATCACACTCAGATACAGTTGGGGTATTGTCTGCCTGAACGTTTACGTTTTGAAATCGAATTTTGCGTGCAAGTGACCGGAATAGATACATTTAAAACGCGGACAATCAGACCGACACGACTATATATGGTGACTCTCGTTGCTCTCGACCGCGTTCTTCTGGGATGGAATTTCGACTCACGCAACGTTCCCGGTACGTGTGCGCGGTTTAAAGGTTACCATCTGACTCTCGTTACGATTCTAGATGTTGTTTCGCGCGGATATCACTATTCAAGATGCACACAAACAGGAAGAGGGCCTGTACGTGGGAAGAACAGTATTTCATATATCGGCTGCAGTCGAATAAGGAAAAACGAGAACAAAAACTGACTAATTATTATTATTATTTACTGGCCTGTAGGAACCCGGAAGTTCATGACCTCACCGACTCGGCTCCGCCATTGTTCCCTGTCCTGTGCGCTCTCCTTCCACCTTCGACCAACCGATCCGATTTCCTCGAGGTCCAATCTAACATTGTCCTCCCATCTCCGTCGCGGCCGCCCTGTCGGTCTCTTCCCCCTTAGTTTACCGTCAAGAATTCTATGCACGGTCCTATCATCGCCCATTCGCACTACGTGTCCGGCCCATCTTAATCTTCGCGACTTAATCACTCTCACCATTGTAGGTTTGCGGTATAGCTCTTCCAATTCGTGGTTGTGGAGTTTCCTCCATTGTCCCGCCGCTTCGTCATATTTACCGCCAAAGATACCCCTTAAAACTTTATTCTCGAATACGCGGAATTTGTTCTCTTCCCGTTTTGTGAGAGCCCATGTTTCGCGTCCGTATAGAGCAATCGGCATGATTATGGTTCTATAGACACGGAGCTTTATATTACATGATAGCAGTTTGGATTTTAATAGTTTACTGGCTGCATGCCAACTAGCGTTGCTGGAATGTAGTCTTTTGTTAATTTCCTTTGATGTTTCGTTTCTGGTCGTCAGTATCGTTCCCAGATATTTAAATTCTTTAACTTTTTCAAATATCTTGTCTCTGACGTTTATATGTGTTCTCTGAGGTCCACCTGCTCTCGTCGTAATCATGTATTTCGCCTTGTCTTCGTTTATTTCTAGGCCCACCCCTTCTGCTGCTTGCATGATGATTTCACAGTTTTTACTTATAGTTTCAAGATTATCGCCCAGAACGGCGATGTCATCCGCATACACGAGCACTTATGTGACCCCGTTCAGGGATGATCCGGCCGTGTTGTCGTCTTGTACGTTCTGATAACATAAAAAACTGACTAACGATATTTGAATTCAAATAGGTCAGCTGTGCAAATAGATGGTCGCTCGTATAGCGGCCGAAAAAGGTTGTTATGTTCAAACTAGCGATTCGTTGATGGAGAATTAGGTTTCTGAGTATTATGTCAACAGAAACGCCATTTTGGGGGTCAAACGCTAAGATACGCGTTAGCTTGCCTTAACTAATGGTACGAGGGTTGTTTAGTAGAACTATACCGTGGGACCTGATCTGGTGATCAGAATGATTACAAAATGACGGTTGTGTATTTATCCACGTCAATTGTCCATTGCATCTATAGCGAATATTTACACTGGCAAAAAATTCGGCTCTTGGCAGTTAGGCGCGAGTTGCGCTATGCTTTGTATTAGTGAACAAAACATGGGACGTGACCATTGCTAGATTGTTTAGGGAAAACAAACTCTAATCACGTCCAATTCGATGCCAGTTTATCGCTTATGCATACGATCAGGGATAATTGGCTGCAGCTGTATAAGCAAGCGATTTGCCATGGCTTGTCTTTTGGACCAACGGATTGTTGGAACAAGAACACTCGGAAGGATTGGCCTGTGTTTGATGGGCATGTGGCCGCCCATAGGAACCGATCGGTTCATGACAGATGAACCGAGATGGTTTAGTTGATGTCATTGGTTTTGATGCCATGGCAAGATAGTAATCTTGCCGTGGAGTTATGTCTCAGGTATGAATTGTAGAAGCGAGCTTTGTGCTGTTCGTATACAGGTAAGCTGCTTATGGTTGGTGCAGGTATTTACAGGTTGGGGACGGGGAGTTGGACTAGGACGATGGGTTGTTCTTCGGGAATGCTTAAAGAACCCACACAGATGATTTCGGCACAACTTGCACAAGTATAAGCATGTGAATCACCCATACTGCTTGTAGTGCGAGGGCAAAATAGAAAATGGGGAACACGTACTCACAGAGTGCATGCGACTCGAGACCGCACCAACGATTTTGGAGAGACATATAATCCCGCCACAGTAATTCCGCCAGGAGTAATAGAATACATGCTAAGTTTCAAACAAGCGTAGAAGTAGAAAGAGGTAATTTCTTTTTTATCTCAAAGCATAGTACTCAATTGTGCCAATTTGACGCAGTGGCACTTTTGAAGAATTGTGTTGGTATTTCGGTGTTTATTAAATTAAATATGCTTTTTATATCGGGTTTTTCAATAGATATATAGCAATATAATTGGGTCTGACCACAATATAAGCTAATTAAATAAAACGGAAAACAATATGTTGTTTTTGAGATGTTATAATGAAAAATACAAACTCTTAAGGATGACAATATTTACTTATGATGTGGAATAAATTAATATGATATGTATTTATTCTTTTATCAATAATATTGCCCAATTATTACATATTTAAATTTATATATGATCCTTGCCTGTTCTGAATTGTTCTCATTTTAATGTTGTAGCTATAATTCTGTAATTGAATAACTCTGTTCGATCAGTAATAGTTAAATGAATTTACAGCATACCTATTCCTCCGGACTTTCAGGTTTATTATTGCTTTCGTCATTTCGTTTATTGTTATTAGGTGAATAGCGATTGTAAAGTCCCCAAACTGAGTCCATCAAAGTACCGTGATGTTGCGGCGGGCTATAATCTTCATGGGAATAAAAAAGAATTATGTGCACCATTAGTTTTCATTTAATACATGGGTTGATACAAATTTTCAACAAAAATATGTTAACCTGTTTTTATATATAAAAATGTTCTCATCAAAAATATAATAGAAATTTGCATTTCATGATTTCATTATTTCTTTGCGCATAATGAAGTGATACGTCTAATTAGGTTCAAAGCTTAAAATTGCTTATAGTGTTGAAATAAAATTTTTTGGTTACCCCAATAATTACAAATACTAAAATATACAAGGCCGAGGACAGCACGCACACGACTAAACGCCAGCTGCTCAACTTACTGTGTTTATTTCACAAAAAAAAAAGGAGTGGCAGGAGGTCGACTTAAGCGAGACAAGGACAAATGTGTCCTTCACCTTGTCCCTGGCTTCTGGTCTTCTTGAGATAACCAGAATCATCCACATCCGTGAGGATGTTGGGCTCGACCTCAAGACATCTGAAAAAGAAAGGGGAGGTGGTATCTAAAGATAGTGTGGGCAGGGTTAGTCCAAATGTTCTCTAACTACTTGGTAATCATACACGACCGGTAGGTCTTGAGTGCGGTAGTAAATGCAGATCACGTGTTTGGCGTCTGATAATCTGCGGTTTGGTCGGTGTGTGGTATATTTGTGCTGTTTTGTACTGCGCGTGGGTGTTTGTAGTGTGTCAGCAGTAAACACTATGTGATGGTATAGCGTTTGGAATGATAGTGAAGAACGTGTGATTCGAACTGACGCTATGACAGTTAGAAACACCAAAAATTGAACCTAAGTGTTACCCATCAGGCTACTGGCCGTGTTTTGAATTCGATTTTTAAACTCAACCATATTCCACTGATGTGAATTGTTATATTATTGCTATGGTATACGGTTCTGACGTATTTTCTTATTCGATTTTCGTTCGGTGTTCTTCATTATTTTGCTTGTGAATTGTGTGTGTATCTGTTAGAGACGCTACGTGGATCCTCTATTATAGAGGGAAATGTTGTTGGGAATGGCATTCTTATCGAGTACTTCAGAGCGAACAGACGTTCGCTCATAGCATAGCTGAAATTCGTGTTTGTGAAACACGTGTTTGTGAAAATGTGTAAAACGCACGTGCGTGAAGTGCACGTGTAAAAATACTTTTAGTAATAAAACAGTGAAAACAGTGAAAACCAACAGTAACGCATGCTGGGCGACGGCCCCAGTGATGACCAACAATTCATCATAGAGCGCAAAAGAAGAGCCACCGACGATTTACTGAGCGCAACAAAGAAACCAGCAACCATGGAGACACAAGCTATGGACTACCAAAAAAAGTATCTGGAAGCCGTGGATTATATCAATAGACTTCGACTCCAGATGAAACAACTCCACGAGGAAATTTGCTACCTAAAAACAACCAATAAAATCAGAGATGCCGTCTGCATGGAAAAAATGCCTGCTCAACACCCCGGACTAGCCCCATCATCTCCAAAGCAACAATTATCGTCCCCCGAAACACCATCTCCCCAGCAAAAGAAGACAGCCGAGAATCAAATGCCTCTCACACACGCCAAAAATACAAGACCACCACCCATCTATATTAAAAATATAACAAACATCAAAGAAGTAATTAGAATGCTCGAAAGTACCTTAGGCCACCGCAATTTCACCACAAACACAAGAGGAGCTTCGACTTCCATCACAACAACAACTTTAACGGATCACAACAAGGCGGTAGAATAACTTGCGCAACATAAGTTTGAATTTTTCACTTTTCAACATGGACAGTTGAAACCAGCGACTTTCATCTTAAGACATATTGATCCAGCATGGACTAATGAGGAACTTGCAGCAGAACTATTCAGGATCTGTCCGGAACTGAAAATAAACAGGTTGGACTACTTCGAAATACCATACATGCTGACTAACAAGACTCTGCATATACTTATCATACAAATTCCTCCAACTGATGTCACCCGGCTCAAACAAGTCAAATATCTTTTCACGCATGAAATTGCGATTGAGGAACCACATAAACAAAACGTTCTTCATTGCAAAAGATGTCAAGGCTCAGGACACTTGGCGGCCACATGTCATCTAAGCGTACGATGCGTAAAGGGTGCAAAATAACATCAACCTGGAGAATGTGAGGTCAGCCCGCCTGGGATGGAACCAGGAACAATCCAAACAACAAACCCCGTTGGATCCATTACAACGAAGAAAATCACAGTGACATACTGTAACTGCGGAGGACCCCACCCTGCCAACTTCTCGCAATGTGCTCATAAGCTGACGATTCTACAAAGGCGAACAACACCCATGGCAACGAGCAAACCTTCACCAACCAAAACAACATCACCTCAATCAATAAACCCTACAAGTCCAGGAATGTCACACGCAATCCAACAGTAACGATCTGAATCTGGACATCACCGGATACATAAGTAGCTTACAGAAGATGCTGCCCACGTTGAAGCACAGCTCAGAAATAGAAAAAAAGGTCAGATTTTGTCTCTTATAACTTCACATATCCTCTCCCTTAATGACTAATTTAACCATAATTTCCCTCAACGCAGAGTCCATATATTCCAATATTCGCAGACAACACCTCCGATTGTTCGTTGAAAAGTTTTCTCCAGATATCCTTCTCCTCTCAGAATTGTGGCTTAAACCAAACTCCCGAGTATCTATCCCGAATTATACACTTGTTTCTAATCTAGGAACCATTGGACCTCGTGGAAGTACTGGAATTCTAATACACAAGAAATTCCAATTTTCCGAAATTAGGTTCACCAATATAAATAATATTGAGTAGACGGCAATTAAAATCGTTTGCAAAAGCAACAAAATGCTTGTACTGTCGTCCATATACATTCACCCTTCTCGGGAACCAAACTTCCCTAGTTCCGACATCACTGAGATAATCCAATAGTTTCTACCTTCATCTTTTATAATAGGAGGAGACTGGAATGCTCGGCATACTTCATTTAACGACACTAAGTGCAATAAATACGGTTGCCAACTTCTAGCACTCCTTCAACTCCATCCATATATCTATGCGGACTGTCCATTACAGCCAACACGTATCTCCAATACTACTAAATCAATAATAGATTTTTTCCTAAAATCCGTAGACGTCTACTCACCTAACCTCCCTACAGTATCCTTCGAATTCCCTTCCGATCATGGGTCCGTCCACACCACTGTCCAAATCCCTGCCCTCGAACCATGTTACTCATTCAATCCGATCCCGAATTTCTCCAGGACAAACTGGAAAAGAGTCAATAGGGACATTGCTGCCAGTTTTACAGACTATATTTTGCCAGAGACTTCAAACCAACTCCCTGTCAAAATTGATCAAGCAGCCTTAAGAATAGAGCAAATACTAAAAAATGCCCTCTTCAGCCACACACCTACATCGATCCCTCATAATCACCTAGGAAAACCTTTACCCAACATCCTTACAAAACTGTTACGCGTAAAAAAAAAAACAGCTTAGACTAAAACTACATAGCAGTTACTCCCCTTTTATTAAAATCAAATCCAACAATTGACTACCCTGATAAATGGACAACTAAAACAATTTGCCGATCAGGCTTACACGTCTATACTTAAAAATATTAAACCCAATCGTGATTTATTCAAAAATATCAACAGACTAACGGGTCGAAAATACAAACCTCGAATCGATTATATTATCAACCCTACTAACAATCACCCAGTCCAATCAGATATTGACATAGCAAACTGTTTAGCTAATCACTTTTATAAAATCCATCAACAAAGCGACTCCCTCTCAGTCTCCAATTTTCAAGATACTGTAAACGACTACATCTCACCCACAATTATCCCATCCTTCACCCCTTTCATCGTGGAATTCAACGAAACAAACAAAGCGTCTCATCCTCTGGATAATGCGACCTTCCTAACAGCAGGCGAATTATCTGAATTTATAACATCACGCAATAACAAGAAGTCGACAGGCTTAGATGGAATTCCAAACCTTCTTTACAAAAGACCTCTCCCGTCAAATCTAGTCCCTATTCTCGTTCTTCTCAACCACATAATTAACGGATCACATTTCCCAGATAACTGGAAAACCACGGTTATAGTCCCTATCAGTAAGTCCAGTCCTTCCAACAACCCCAGCAACTATCGTCCGATTTCGTTATTAAACACATTAAGCAAGACATTGGAATGCAAGATATGTCGAAATCTCCTTTCATTTGCTAATAACAACGCTATTATCCCAAATTCCCAGTTTGGCTTTCGCTCACAACACTCCACCTGTCATGCTCTGTTAAAACTAACACACGATGTCACAAATAATCTTCAAAACCAAAGCCCGACGGTCTGTATCTCTCTCGACATATCTAAAGCGTTCGACTGTGTTTGGATCTCAGGACTGCTTTACAAGCTGCACTACATATTTGGACTAAACACCCATTGTTGCGGATTGGCAATTAAATGTGCTGGAATGTACTGGAGAAATCTAGTACATTCGCATGTATACCAGTTGCGCAGCAGCTGGCACCAACTGGCCATCATTGTCACCACGATGATGTTATAGCATCGCCTTTTGAATTGGCAGTTATGCCAATTCGTCAGTCTGCAATCAACCTTCAACGGGCTCGTTACAATCGTCTACAATCAACATTCACCGAATAAACACCATCGGTCAATAATTGTCCTTCAACACGTCTATTAATAAAGCTGCCTTCTAGTTCACTTCTGCCTTTTTCTTGTTCTGTCTCCTACGACAAAGTTATTGGTTTGCACGCGGACTACGTAGAGTTATCAACAAACAACCGTATAAGATTCTCACAAGAATTAACGACGTTGGCTATAGGATTCAGCGAAGACTGAACGCCAAGATGAAAGTGGGGTGCATCGTGGCCGACTGGCGACTTTTTGTTAACCCAGGAGACCAGTGAACTTAGTTCGGGACGAACTCATCTAGGCGGGGGTATTGTGACGCATATGACAATCAGTACTAGAATATTCTAGAAAGTCCGAAATAAAGTACTAGAATATTCTAGAAAGTACTGGAAAACTGGAGACTGTGAGCAGTCAAAAATTCGAGGCTATGGAACGGGCGGAAATGAAACGCCGAGTCAGAATGAGGAAACGGTATAAATACGTCGCACGCAGATCAGAGAGTAAGAAGTAAGCAGAGGAAGTAAGCGATAAGTACGGAAGCGATAAGTCAAGAAATCGTTAAGGGTATGGTAAAAGTAACGGTTGTTGTTAACGGACTAATAAAGTGTTACATTAATTCAAAATCGATTTAACGGCTCTTATTTATTAAAAATAATTAATCCGACGAACCCTAAGCTCGCTGGTGTCAGAAATGGGATTAATTTTTAGTGAAGTAAATAAGTCTGTGAAAGTGTGTTGCGACGATGTCAGATCGACATTTGAAGGATCTTCGCGTTCCCGTAGCAGAGGACAGAAGCAAATTCTTCGACAGCGTCTGCAAGCAGCAATGGAGGAAGAGGGTATTGATGTCGACACATATGTGTTTACGATTGGGCCCGACTGTCCGGATGGAGAAGAAATAGCGAGTCGAGATGGTGGCAATGTAACGGAGAAGAGTTTGCCACTGTTGGACATTTCGGAGATGTTCAGGATGATGATGACAAAATTCGACGCGCAAGCTACAGATACTAATTCAAAATTGGACGCGCAAGCTGCAGATGTTAATGCAAAGTTGGATGCCCAAAATTCAAAATTTGACGCACAAGCTGTAGATCTGAATGCAAAATTGGATGCCCAAATGCAGTGGATGAAATGTAATTTTCAACACTTTAACGAAGAAATGGATCTAAGAAACGAAGCTGAATTTAAGAAAGTCACCGATGAAATAACTCGAATCGAGAAAAGACTTGAGTGTGTTGAGAGAAATAAGACATCGCCTAGCAACCAACATGACTACAAAGATACAAGGAAGCAACCGCCAACCTTCGATGGAACGGGACCCCTCTCCGTATTTATACGTCAGTTTGAAGCCGCAGCCAATTATAATAAGTGGTCGGATGAGCAAAAATCAACATCACTAATCTTGTCACTCCGCGGGGCGGCTGCAGAATTGCTACAAACCATACCAGCAGAGAATCAAACAGGTTTCCAAGCGGTAAGAGACGGCCTTGAAGCTAGGTATGGAGACAACCACATGCAGCAGGTCTATCGCATGCAACTGCGGAGCAGAATGCAGAAACCTGGAGAAAATCGTCAACAGCTACAGGCAGACATTGAGCGATTTGCAAACTTGTCTTATTCAAATATGACTAAGGAATTTCTGAACGAGGTAGCAATGGATGCATTTATAAATGCACTCCAAGATCGGGACTTGCAACAAGCCGTTCGTTTGGCAGGAAAGAAGACCACTAATGAAATACTGGCGTTCGCATTGGAATATGAATCTGCTAAACTGGGTACCAGGAGTACATATAGAGTCCGAGAAATGTCCGCCCAGGAATGTTCCTGCCAAAAAATCGGGCATGTACAACGGAGAACCACAAGACCTAATATGAAGTGTTGGACATGCGGCGAAGTCGGCCACATCTCTGTTGACTGTAGGAAACGTCGACGAATGAATGAAACATCAAGTGAGAATTGTTGTTCATGCGCTAATCATAAGAGGAGACTATCAACGGACCAACCTGAGGTCAATAGCTCGGGAAACTTGTAAGGGCAGACTTTATGGGGCGAAAGTCGCCTGGTGGAATTTGCAGCCCCAGCATCGTAACTGTATCACAACTCCAACGGGATAACCAAAGTGTGATTATAACTACGATTGTTAATGCAAGGACAACAACAGTGACAATCGACACTGGAGCAACGAGATCCATAATTCGGCCGGATGTCGTGGGCCAAATTGCCCTTTATAAAAATAGAAGATACGCTTTGAGGACTGCCACAGGAGAATGTTCTACAGTCTACGGAGAAGTCGAGAGCATAATAGTGCTGGGCAATATTTCCATCTCCCAACAATTTTTGGTTACCGATATTACGGACGAATGCATTCTTGGAATGGATTTCATGAAGGAGCACCAAGTTGTTCTAGATATCGGGCAAAGAACACTGCGAATTGGTAACTTGGAGGTTGCTGTTACACTGCAGGATGAACAATTGCGAAGGCTGAAATGTTATGTGCTTGAGGAGGATGAGATCCCAGCTCGTTCAGACTCGGTAATTTGGACCAGTCTCGAGAGTGATCCCGGTGATAATCGACTTTACATCACCGAGGCTGTACAAAATCAGCGTAAGGGGAACATCCTTGTTGGGAAAGCCCTTATCGATGCTAAGGAGCACATCGTACCCTTCAGAGTACTATATGCGTCCAAGGAGCCGATCGCAATAAGAAAAGGAGACGTAATCGCAGAATGTGCACCCGTGTCAATGATAAGCTCAATTCATACAAGGGGAGAGGACCATTCAATTCAACAGCCCGCTGGTGCATCCTCTATGGTTAATAAGTTGATGTCCCAGAAAATCGGATTAACAGACAGAGAAAAGGCAAGCGTTAAATCACTCCTGAACGATTTTTCTGATATTTTTGTGACAGGAAATGATAAATTCGGACGCACCGGTATAGTTAAACATTGCATTGACACGGGTGAGTTAAGACCTATAAGACAGCCACCTCGTCGACTGCCGTTGGCCAAACAATCAGAAGTAGGCAACATGATTCGAGAGATGGAAGAGCAACGAGTCGTCGAAAAATCATCGAGCCCATGGCCTTCGCCGGTAGTGCTCGTCAAGAAGAAGGATGGGACAACTAGATTTTGTGTCGACTACCGCCGGTTAAACGACGTTACGAAGAAAGACAGTTATCCACTTCCTGAACTGCTGGCTGTCGTAGAAGCTGTTAAGAATTTTCATAAATACCTCTACGGGCGTCGATTCCACCTTCGGACGGATCATGCCGCCCAGAAATGGTTGTTAAATTTTAAGAATCCGGAAGGACAAATAGCTCGATGTATCGAACGACTTCAAACGTACGATTTCCAAATTTCCCACCGTCAAGTAAAAGTACTAGATGGGTGGACGAGTGATGCTATATGAACAGCTCAACTTCAGGATGAAGATATGTCGCTAATCCTGGAATACAAAGAAAAGAACGAGCGACCAACTTGGAACAATATTTCCGACAAGAGTGGAACATCTAAAGCATATTGGGCACAATGGAATTACTTGCTGGTGGAAGACGGAATTCTAAAGCGTAAATGGAAAGCCGCGGACGGAAAATCCCATCGAATAGAGATTCTAGTCCCACCATCAAAAGTGAAGGATGTACTAACAGAAATGCACGACGGGGCCTCCGGTGGACATCTGGGAGTTAATAAGACACTTTCAAAATTACGATCTCGCTTCTACTGGCTTCACATGAGAGATGACGTCGAGTCTTGGTGTAGGAAGTGCACAACTTGCACTGCGACCAAAGGACCAACAGCAAAACCAAGGAGCGCTATGAAGCAGTACAACGTGGGTGCCCCTTTCGAGCGAATTGCGATTGATATCTCAGGACCATTCCCAAAAACCAACGACAACAACAAATACATGTTGGTCATCATGGATTACTTCAGCAAGTGGGTGGAAGTCCTTCCAATTCCAAACCAAGAAGCAACAACCGTCATTGAGCAGCTTATCAATTATTGGATCAGCAAATATGGAGTTCCCTGTGAGTTGCATTCCGATCAAGGCCGAAATATCTAATCACAGATATTTCAAGGCATCTGTGCGGCACTGGGCGGAAGAAAAACCAGGACCACACCCTTACATCCACAGTCAGACGGAATGGTCGAAAGGTTCAACCGAGCAATGAAAGAGCACTTATCGAAGGTCGTTAGTGATCACCAACGATTTAATGCAGGCGATAACGTGTGGCTTTATAACCCTCATCGGCAAAAAGGAAGGTCTCCGAAGTTGCAGCAACATTGGGAAGGACCGTATAAGATTCTCACAATAATTAACGACGTTGTCTATAGGATTCAGCGAAGACCGAACGCCAAGATGAAAGTGGTACATCGTGACCGACTGGCGACTTTTGTTAAAGTCCGAAACAAAGTACTAGATTATTTTAGAAAGTACTTGAAAACTGGAATAGAAAAATCGAGACTATGGAACGGACGGAAACGAAACGCCAAATCAGAATGAGGAAACGGTATAAATACGTCGCACCCAGACGAGTAATAAGTTAGTAAGAAGTGGAAAGTGAAGCAAGCGATAAGTAAGAAGTAATAAGTGAGAAGTAAGCAGTGAAGAAGTAAAAGACGCGATAAGTACGGAAGCGATAAGTTAAGAAATCGTTAGGTGTACGGTATAAGTAACGGTTCTTATTAACGGACTAATAAAGTGTTACAGTAATTCAAAATCGATTTAACGGCTCTTATTTATTCAAAATAATTAATCCAGCGAATCCTAAGCTCGCTACAATATCATTAAGCTTCTCAGTCTCGCATTGCACATTCAAGGTGTTCCTGCTAAGTCCAATGTGCACCATCTCAGAAATATCACGCTTAAATTTATATGTCTCAAAATCTAAAATTTTTGGACAATCCCACTTCATATCATGATTGTTATCCACCCTGTGTAATGAAATGGCGTTGTATTCATCTGGGCGCCGTTTTATGTTACCCATATTGTGTGTATATCATGTTACCCTGTTTCCAATGCCCTCTTAGTCTGTCCTATGTATATAGAATCACAATCATTACAATCAATTCTATAAACCACATTGTGTTGTCTAAAAACTGAGAGGCTATCTTTACCCCTTTTAACTATTGAATCTAACCTATTATTGTTCTTAAAAATAATATCTGTATGAAAATCTTTAAAGATATTTGATAGTGGTTGGGAAGTTAAGGAATGAAATGGTAAAACTATAAAACCTCTTCTTTCTTGATTATCTCGCTTGCATCGGTTGTCACTGTTGTCACGTGTAAGATGTCGAATTCTCCGTGAAATATTATCGTTTATAAACCTGATTGGACAGTGATTCCGTAACAAGACACTTCTGACGATGTTCAAGTTTTCAGCATGGAACTGTGGATTTGATAAAAAAATGGCTTTATCCTCAAGATTGTAGATTACTGCTTTCTTCTGACTAAACGGGTTGCTGGACTTGAAGTGTAAGAGTCTTCCCGAGTATGTCGGCTTCCGGTACCAGTTGGTGCTGACTCTGCAATCCCTCAGTATCACCTCCGTGTCCAAGAAGCTAATCCTCCCATCTACAGATCTCTCATGAGTGAATTTTAATTTTTTGTGATAGTTGTTAAACACATTATTTGTATTGTCTCGACATATTTTTCACTCCGATGTTTTATTATTGACAAAAATTACGAATTTTCTCACGAATTATTTAAAGCCAATATGTGAATTCGAAACTGATAGGTTGGTCCAATGTGTTTTGTTTTTTTGCTATTCATATTCCTTTTTTTCGTTTTAAAGATTGTAATTTTGATGTTTGTTCTTTTTGTAGTTCTGAAGAAGGTCCCAACCCATAGGACCGAAACGTCAACTTTTATTTTATTTTATTTTATTAAAAAGTTTGATAATAGTTTTTGAGAGTCTGCTTTATAAACTCGGTCGGAAACTGACACATAATATTAAATAACGCAGACGTTAATACAAACACATTAAAAATACTTTACGTAAAGCCACAATACAACTGAATCTCTGTAGAAGAGTTATGTGGAAACCCAACGGTCTCTCCCACAAAGTCAAACTGCTCATTTATAAACAAATAATCAGACCCACGCTCACATATGCGTGTCCACTGTGGTATCATATAACACCAGCCCAAATGGAGAAGCTACGCACTTTCGAAAGGAAATGCTTCAGGCTGGTCACTGGCCTCAACCGACAACCCAACTCTTACAAGTATTACAATACCAGCTTGCTATACAATGCCGCTAATATTGACCGTCTCGATAGATGCTTCTTAGAGCTGTCTATCAAATTTATTGAAAACCTCGCAAATAATCCCAACCCCATAATAACTTCACTACTACCAACTTCTCTAGATAACAAGGCAAACTATCTGAATTGTCTCCACACCAGAAGTCTCTTCACCTCTGGAAGATTAGTTAATGACTCCAACGAGGTAGTGTACATAACACCGATCAGTTCAAATACTGTAACATACAACCATTCTCCAACATTCTGCGTTTTATCGAACAACCGGAAAGTGTTACCGCACCCGAGGCCACTAACTGACCATATCCCAAGCCAACCTACTTCCTTAATCATCAATCCCTATATTCCCCAATTCACATTACATATTTAACTTATTATAATATAAATTAGGTTAAGCTAGAATAAGTTAGAGTTAAGTAAAGTATTAGATTAGATTAAATTTAAAAAAATAAAATCCTGGTTTTCTGACCTTTTCCAGGAAAACTGTTAATATTTAAACCTATAATACTCGAATAGTTATTCACACATTCACTTATGTTTGAAAAATGTGTAATGTATGCATGTAAACAATTGTATCACTAGAATTATAAGTAAGCTGTAGTACTTAATGTAATGTTAAAAAAAAAACAAGTTGGGAATGGCGCTTTCTTTGTTGTGAAGAAGAAAGTGTGGTGGTCGGAACCGAAAAGATCGAAAGAGAGAAGGGTCAAGAACACAAGTCTCCCGTACAAGTAGGTCCTCGCGGTTCTGAATGGTTTCGAGGTACTTGTATGCTAATTGTAGCAAGTACTTGTCGATAAAGGTAATAGAGGCGCCTTCGTGTATATGAGACTTGGGGTGATGGCGGCCGTCAGGCCTTCTTGAGTGGTTGATGCATCTTCTGAGGAGTTTCCTTTTGAAAACTCGAAGTCAATCCATTTGGGCCGAAGATATGCAGTACCATATGAGAAAAGCGTACGATATTCCAGGTCGGATTAGCTGTTTATAGCAGAGAAGGTTAACCTTGAAGTCAACTGTGTTGCTACACTTTAAAATGTTGTGCAGTTGCTTAGACCAACTGAGGCCCCTTTGAAGAAGGTGGTTCACATGTTTGATGAAATTAACTTTTGGGGTATAAGTAACCTCAAGATATATATATGTCCTGTGGTCTAATCGTGGTACCTCCTATTTGTATTCGAATATACTGTGAATATCGCGAAGTGGGTTGGGAGTGTTTACTACTCAGAATTATGGCTACGGCTTTGGAAGGATGAACTCGAATTTTCCATCGACTGTAATACTGATACAGTTCGTTCGTGACTGTGAATCGATTTGTTGCGAGTTTAGGGCTTCTGGATGACGTGTATACTAGGACGTCTTCCGCAGAGCATATCTGGTTTATTCTCCCGTCCACACGACGAGAAATATCTGAGGTGTAGATATTAAATAGGATGGGGCCTAGAAAGGAGCCTTGTGTACCCCTGCAGCGGCGTTGAAAGTTCGGGATAGCTTTCCATTCACTCGAACTTGAAAATTTTTGTTTCGAACGAACTTGTAGATGATACTGTGGGGAAGATAGTCGCGACGCCAGAATGGGCGAGCGTTCTACTATCAACCCACTCCTGCTAAATCAAAGTTCCGTTGACACAATTTCACAACTGCTACAAGGTCCGCCGATGATAGTTCGCAAAATACCCAAAGGGAGAGATTGACACAACCGGGATATCACAGCACAGAAATTAAACACACTGGGTTAACGTTCGAATGATTTTTTATTGAAATTGTTGACGTCCGGCGCCGTGCTTCCTCTGATGAGGGAAGAGCGTGGACCTTTTAATAATTAACGCGTTTATTTTTCTCATTCATCGATTTATTTCAAAAGACAAACACTATCAAAACACTTATTCTCGTCTCCTCAGTTTGTATCTCCAATCTTACTCTTCAATTTCTCGACTTGTCTGTATCTTAAACTCAATTGATAACGCAAAACAAACTCAATTGTATCTGAACTTCCAAACTGAAACTAAAAACTGAACTAACTCTCCAGTCGACTGCTTCTCAACTAATTTTTTCTATTCTATTTTCTCTCTGTGACTTTTCACATTAATCAATTTGGACGAAAATCCAAGTTACTATGTTTTGAATAAATAAAAAGGTGCAGGTTATTAAGTGTGCTGTAACTGGTAATATTGTGAATGTTTATGAATGGTATGTATTAAGTGAGAATGTAATATATGTTAAGTGAAGTTTTTAAGGATGTGTTAGGAGATTCAGTGTTAAATTTAATAAGGGTTGTATTCTGGAATACAACATCCCACCCTTCTTCGAGAAAGAAAATTATCCTTGAAGAGAATAATTTTCTAGTAACTATAGGTTAGATTAAGATTAATTAAAGCCTTGGATTTTCGTTCAATTACATTACAATGGTTTTCAAAATTAATCTTTCATCAAAGGTTACAATAATCAAAAAGTTCTTAATACTAGAAAAATAATCTATTTACATTATATATTAACTAAATTTTTCCAATAATCAAAAAGTTCTTAACACTAGAAAAATAGTCCAAAATAGTCTATTTACATTATATATTAACTAAATTTAAATTTTTCTCCTTGGAACCTTTTCTTTTCTTATCCAAAAATCATTATTACTTATTATATTAATTATATAATATTAATATTATTGTTTCAAAATTCTCATTTCCGTATATATATTAATTCCAAAATTTCTAATATATATATTACCAATAAACTTTTCTTTCTTTCCTTTTCCGTTCGAATATATATTAATTCCAAAATTTCCGATACATATTACCTCTAAAATTTTTTTTCTTTCGTCCCCCTCATTAACTTTTTTTTTTTTTTTTTTTTTTTTTTTGTCGTCATTTCCTACAATTGTTAGATTATTTCATATATATTGAATAATAAAACAAAGGCCATTTGTTTTGTGTTTATCTTTTCCTTAATTTTATGGAAAATTTTCCAAAACCTTTCTGGGCCTATTATTATGATGATTCTATAGAAATGCATAATACCAAAAATCTTCTTAAGAAATGATTTCAAATGTCCTAAATGACTGTGTAACTTTTTATTTTTTTGTATTTTGTGTTTGAATAAATGTTTATCGTTGAAAAAGAAAATTTGTAATGTACTTATATGGTTTTCCTTTTCCGTACCTATTTTAGAAAAATTATTATTTTCATTGTTTATTATATCGTGTTTGAGTAAGTGTTTGTGTTTGTTTTCGTTGTTTAAAATATTTATTGTTTTCGGCTTAGTGTTGTCATTGTCCATAGCTTTAACTGCTGTCGGAACGTCTACCTTTTCAGTCTTACTCACTGCTGATGGATCGTTTAGTTTCTCAGTCTCATTTACTGATTCGTATAGTTCTTCAGGCTTATTAGCTGTTAGAACATCTTGGTTCCCAGTCCTATTTGCTGTTTGAACTATTTTTTCAGTTATATCTGCTGTAGAAACATTTAATCCGTCAGTCTTTGCTGCTGAAAAGATTTGTTCATCAGTATTAGCTGCTGAACTGACTTGGGTTTCGAATTTTATTGCAACTATTGGGTCTTCAATCTTTAACACTGCTGAATTTTCAGTCTTTGTTGCTCAAGTGTTTGGGTAATCAATTGGGATAGCTGAAATATTAAGGATATCAGTCTTTAATACTGCTGAAAATTTCGAATTTTCAGTCTTAGTTGCTGAATTATTTTCCAGAATTGCAGTCTGAATCGGAGTCATTATATTAGGGTTTGGTTTAACTTCTTTTATATTTGTATTCATATGGTTAGGATAATCATAAGCTGGCTCAAGGTAAATTTGGGTAGGAGTTTCATTAAATTTGTCGTTATCTATTTCCAAAGATCTAATGCTGTAAATAGAAAAATTTTGTTTGTCTACCATAAATTTTGGTTGGCGTCAGGCCTCGTTTTCCGACTCTTGCACCCGAGAAAAGTGAACATTTTGCCGATCGTTTTGTCTATTGGTGGTCCTAGAATTTTCACCAAAACGATTTTAAGAGTTTGTAGGATTGTTTCGGAGTGGGTTACGCGTTGTTGTACCTTGTTGGTAATTTGTTGAAGCCGATCCATTCCTAGATATCTTGTATCTACACTCATTCTCTGTGTGATTATTCCGACCACAGAAATTGCATAAAATGTTATATTCCCTTTTTATGGGTTGTCTATTCGGAAAAGTGGACTGCATGTTTCGATAACATGTGTCCTGTGTATGCCCTGACTTACCACAGGTTTGGCAGACTATACGATTGAATGTAGGTTTTTCGTTATATTGATATGACCTGGGAGAGTTGTCCATTCGAGCCGCATGTGACACTACATGTGCAATCGACTGTTTTAAATTGTTTCCCCATGGACTTTAGCTAGTATCTTTAGCTGTTCGTTGTTTAGTCCATCCTCAAATGTTTGTACGGCCAATTTTATGTTTTCTTCTATTAAGTATTCCCTAACCACCGCCTCTGCTGTTATTTCACACGTGGCAGAGTTTAGAGTCCTTAGAGCATTCGCGACTCTATCGCCGTATTCCCGGACGGTTTCTCTGTAGCGTTGTTTCAGAGAAATCAACTCATTGTGTGCCGTCGACCGAGATTGCTCCTCTTTATACTCCGATTCTAATTTTTCTTTTAAATCCTCCCACTTAGCGATTTGGCTATACCTAATCAGATCGTAAGCATGACCCTCTAGTCTATTTTTGACTAGCTCTCAAAATGTCTCGTATATATCCGGGTCTGCCTTTTTTATGGATCTAAATAAAACGTCTCCCCCGGAAATAAATTTAACTAAGTCGCAGGGTTTCCCGTCAAAGGTAGGGACGATTCTGAAAACATCAGAAATTCCGACAGAGAGAGCCATTTCAGGGGGTTTATTGTATGTCGGTTGATAGTGGATTTGTTCTTCCCCCTGCCTAGCCGCCAGTCTCGTGTAATATGGACTCGTAATAGTGAAAGTTTAAAATAAAAGGCGAAAATTCGTTATCAATTCTTAAAAATATGGTTAACTTAAAAATATGTCGTCGAAATACTGAAATGAGAATTTTCAAAGAATATAGATAGAAATTTCTATCCAAAAAAAATTTTTTTTGTGAGAAGGAGAGCTTCCAAGTAGAAAATATTCAAATATTCCTAAAAAAGTAGAGAGAAAAGTCGCTAGTAAAAAAAGATCTTACTCTAGTAATTGTTGTCGTTGTACTGTCTTTGTCTTGAGTGTTGCTTTTTTTTGTCTTCAGTTTTCCTTAGTTGTTTCCTTTGTGTTTTTTTTTTTCTTTTTAGATTTTTTTTTCCTTTTCCGCCAGGCAGACTTCACGTCCTAAAGTTGATTTGCTTATCCTGGTCTTGGCTGCTTTCTTTCTTTTTTTCTTTTATTTCGTTGTTTTATGTTTACTTTGTTTTTCGTTGTTTTACGTTTACTCTTTTTTTTTCGTTGTTTTATGTCGGGGTTTTTTTTTTCTTATTTTTTTTCTTGAAAAAAAATTTTTTTTTTTTTTTAGTTTTTCTTCTTATGGTTTGGTTATTTCTCTTGTGTTTTTTCTTCTCTCTTCTTTGTTTTTTCTTGAAAAAAAAATTTTTTTTTCTTTTTTATGGTTTGGTTATTTCTCTTGTATTTTTTCTTCTCTTTGTTTTTTCTTGAAAAAAAATTTTTTTTTTTCTTACAAATAATTTTTTTTTGTGTTTTAAATTTTGTTTTCTGTTTCGGGATCCCGTTATCTGGGCATCCCACCGCTGCCACCAGTGTTGACGCCCGGCGCCGTGCTTCCTCTTTCGAGGGAAGGGCGGGGACCTTTTATTTTTTTTTTATTAAGATTATTTTAAACTCAGGATTGCGAATTTATTCACTGTTCTTTTATTTATTTCTATTCTAATAACTAATTATTCCTTTTCTTAACTTTTCCGAATTTAACTTCACTTCTCTGATTCGCAACTCAAACTGATTTTTTCTATTCTATTTTCTCTCTGTGACTTTTCACATTAATCAATTTGGACGAAAATCCAAGTTACTATGTTTTGAATAAATAAAAAGGTGCAGGTTATTAAGTGTGCTGTAACTGGTAATATTGTGAATGTTTATGAATGGTATGTATTAAGTGAGAATGTAATATATGTTAAGTGAAGTTTTTAAGGATGTGTTAGGAGATTCAGTGTTAAATTTAATAAGGGTTGTATTCTGGAATACAACAAAATTATAGTTTACTGAGGTTCTTTTTATTTAAAACTGATCTTACGGTATTTAATTAGCTTATGGGGAAACAGATTCTACTTTCACTGACGATGACACGGATGCGAAAAAATATAAGACGGTGTACACTACTGGTGGTGATTATCCTTTAGGCACAAGAAAAAATTTCTTTGGTATTAATCGCGCGCTCACTCGACTCGACTGGTGTAAATTTGCACCGGGGTTTGCACCGGGGAGCGGGTGATCGCGCGACCAGCATGGTCGGCGGATGTAATAAGACAGCGATAAACGGCTCGTGCAGAGCCGACTCGCTCATGGGGTGAGTTTTCCCGAGAGAGAAAGTGTTTCTCTCGTGGTGAAAACAAGGAAGAAGGACTTGGTAATGTTTGTATATGTGTGAGTGAAGATCACATTGGTTTTTTCATCCACAGGGCCATGGGAACGAATCTGAAAACCAGAAAAGGAATGATGTGCATCAATGAGATGTGAGTTCGGCTAAGTAAACAAGCCGAATCTCATTGGGCAAGTATTCACTCACTCCCCAACGATGTTGCTTCGACAAAATGATCGCCAGGTAATCCAAGAGGAGAAATTAAATAATGAAACGCACTGGGGTTGTTTATGATTATTGCTTTTAATTGTTCAATCTTCCTTTTAATTCACTTAACTAGAACTTATGCTTAATGTGGTGAAACTTTTCTTTCTTGACACTTTGACTGCAGAAATTAATTATTTAATTCAAATACATTTGAGTACTAACGAGTTGAGATAAGCAGCGGGAAACGTGTGTGGCTACGACCGTAGTTGGATATCGATGCGAAATTATTTGAGCCTCGAGCGGCGGCGTGACTTGACACTGTGGAATGTGACTAGCGACTGGGGTGAATTAGGGTTGAAATTCATATTTCTTTCTACACACAGGACAACCAAAAGAGACCACACCTCTGCTCTCTCAACCTCACGCCCGTCAAAGTATGAGTAACTTTTGTTAATATGGTAATTGGCGGACATGAAGAATGAGAGAACAGAAAACATGATATGCTGTGATCTCGGGGTAGCTTTGGTTGTGTGTGTTGGTATCAGATGCAGTTACTGACACGACCTACTGACCCAGTGGTACGGCTATGGTGTAGTTAGAAGGCATTGAACCGTGGAAAGAAATACGAATGAGGGGGAAACCTAGCGAATGTTACTCCCCTGCAAAGAGAGATCATTGATCCCAAGCGAATGGGTGATCTGAGGGAAAGTCGATAGGACGCCGCTGATGTTTGGGAAATAACTCGCGTGAGAACCAGACTCTAAGACGCTGAAATTACCCCAGCTATTTTGCTATGATGCAACAGCGTCGTTCTTTTAGACTTGTTGTTGCTAACCGACATTATGAGATTTCCGATGGGAAACTCATGGTTAGCAAAAATGGAGTTGCCGTATGACATTTATGTAGCTAAACTCAATTATGCATTATCTGCAAAGGATGATGAGTTTAGCTATACGTCCGTTTGAAATGTTTTACAGGGGAATACATATAAAGGAAATAGGTAAGTATGACGCGCTGAAAGCGGTCGAAATTAAGTGGAAATGGTGGTTGGAACTGTGGGTTGTTTCTCATGTAGAATAGAGAAACCCCCCACAGATGCATACAAGGTAAGGATTCTTTAACAGGGACCCTTAGATTACAAATTTGATCCATTTGATGCGTGACGCATTTACAGGTGCCTAATGCGGTTGCATTAGCAAAAACCCATGCAGACTAGGATGAAGTTATGGGGGTTTTTCAGGTAAGTGGGCCGTGTGGCAATTTGAGGACGAGACCTTCGATCCACGTCGTGTCAGTTTATTTGACCAATAATCAATTGTTACCTAAAGTACTACAGCTAACTTATAATTCTAGTGATACAAATGTTTACATGTATACATTATTTCTTCCACTCTGGTATGGAGACAATTCAGCTAGTGAGACCTGTTATCTAGAGGAGTTGGTAGTAGTGGTTATTATGGGGTTGGGACGATCAATATCAGCGACAATGTATAACATAGTAAGCTGTTATTGTAATATTTGTAAGAGTTGGGTTGTCTGTTGAGGCCAGTGACCAGCCTAAAGCATTTCCTTTTGAAAGTGCGTAGCTTCTCCATTTGGGCTGGTGTTATATGATACCACATTGGACACGCATATGTGAGCGTGGGTCTGATTATTTGTTTATAAATGAGCAGTTTGACTTTGTGGGAGAGACCGTTAGGTTTCCAAATAACTCTTCTACAGAGATTCTGTTGTATTGTGGCTTTACCTAAAGTATTTGTAATGTGGGTGGAGAACGAAAGGTCATTGGCAAAGATTATTCCCAGATATTTTAAAGTTTTGGAAGGTTTTATCTGGGTGTTGTTTAGTTTGAGTCTAATTTTGTTGTGGGTGCCTCTGGTATTGTTTGTGCAGTACTCATTTTTACCCTTAATCAGTATAAGTTGGGTTTTATCAGGATGTAGGCGAATTTTCCATTCAGTAAAGTATATTGATAGATTTAGGAGGAAGTTATTAATGCGGTTTCTTGCCTCCTTAACAAACTTGTTGCTGGAGTAGACTATGGTTTTGTGGCGTTTGTAACAGATACACACACAATACACAAGCAAATAGTGAAGAACAACGAACGAAAATCGAATAAGAAAATGCATCAGAGCCGTATACCATAGCGATAACATAACAAATCCACATCAGTCGAATGTACTTGAGTTTAGAAATCAAATTCGTACACACGGCGGTGGCCTGATGTTGGTGGTTCAATTTTTAGTGATTCTAACTGTCATAGCGTCAGTTCGAATCACACGCTCTTCACTACCATCCCGAACGCTATTGTGTCATCAGCGTGATTCAAAATTACGGGATTGAATGGCTGAGGCTGCGATATGATTGAAATATAGAGGAGGTATGATAGTGGCCCAGAAATTGAGCCTTGCGGAACTCCTGCGGTTATATTATACGATTGGGAGAGAGAAGAATTTATTTTGACCATGATTTCCATACCAGAGAAAATTGGTGGTGTAGGTGTTTAATCCACATATGTAGTGCAGCTTGTAAAACAGTCCTGAGATCCAAACACAGTCGAAAGCTTTAGATATGTCAAGAGATATACAAACCGTCCGGCTTTGGTTTTGAAGATTGGTTGTGATATCGTGCGTTAGTTTTAACAGAGCATGACAGGTGAAGTGTTGCAAAGCGAAAGCCAAACTGGGAATTTGGGAAAACAGCGTTGTCATCTATATATATATATAAAACAAAGTCGGGTTAGTTGCACCATTTATAACTCAAGAATGGCTGGACCGATTTTAATGATCACTGATTTTTTGGATTGGTGTCCGCTACGAATGCAGAATAACTATTAAAATATTGGAAAAATGCACCGAAAAAAAATTATACACAAAATTAATTTTTAAATAAGTTAGGTTTGGAACACCGCCATCTTACGCAATTGACAGCTCAAGCAACGCACGCTTATAGCTTATTTGTAATAATTGATGTCCACTGCAAACGGAAAATAGTGGGAAAATAGCATATTCTAATGTAGAAAGATATTAAAATATGGAGATGAAAGCAAGTGGCTCGACCGGGTTTTCAAAGCAAAAATGAACACCAGCACTGGGGAAGAAAAGAATAGGCAAGTAATAACTAGGGTAAGTGTCATCGAGCGGTATGTGCCGGATCGAGAACATTTCTCCAGTTGGATACGGCTGTCAAGAACAACGGCGCGCATGTTTCAATTCATATATACACTCGAAATCACTAGTTTGAGGCCACAAATTTTGCAATTGATTTTCGCTCTTTATACCTGTTGGAAACTTTGTACCAAGAAACATATTGTGACGCATATGACAATCAGTACTAGAATATTCTAAAGAGTCCGAAACAGAGTACTAAAATATTCTTTAAAGTAATGGAAAACTGCAGACTAGGAACAGTAGAACATTCAAGGCAATGGAACGGACGGAAACGAAACGCTGAAACAGTATAAATACGCCGCACACAGAGCATATTGATGAGTAAGAAGTAGAACGTGAGACAAGCGATAAGTCTCGAGCGAGAAGTAAGCAGTAAAATACGCGATAATTACGGAAGCGATAATAAAGAAAACGTTAAGTGTACGGTAAAAAGTATTGATTGTTATTACGGACTAATAAAATGTCACATTACTTCAGAATCGATTTAACGGCTCTTATTTATTCAAAAATAATTAATCCAGCGAACCCCAAGCTCGCTACAATATATTACATGTGAATAGGTACGTATTTTCCCAAAAGAAATTCATGAAATTAAAGGGTAATTAAGAAACGACCCGGCCAAAGCTAATAACCTTGCCCGGAAAAATAAATTATTATGGACAATTAAGCAAGTCTGGGAAATGAAAATTCGAAATTATATTAGTCCCTTAAATGAATAGTCCAATTTGTTTGTTTGAAAATTTTATATTATCCCCTTTTTCAAAATCGAATAGATTTGAATACCATTTGTCCCATGGCCAATTCTGTAATAAAGTTTCTTGACTTTCTCTGTAATAATAATTTTATTATATAAAAAATGACTGCTGTGAAGAAAATGTAATGAAACCTCAGTTTTAGGGTTTTATGCAATTTTTTGCATATCTAAAAAATAAAACAAAAATTAATAAATAAAAAGAAAAAAAACCCTAAAACGAAGCAAAAGAAAAAATAAATAAATAAAATAAAATAAAAATGAAAACAATTATTTACTTCTCCGCGAATTAACCTCAAGATATCTTACGTTTCGCAGTCTCACTGGTGTTTTCAGTATCGTCATCGCCTACGTTTAACTTAGAACGTCTCGCTTGCCGGTCCTTGCACGCGCGAACTTTGCACGCGGCAAATGCTCCTTGAGGAATACACGACATGGCTCTAGAAGATAATTAAATATAAACATAAAAATGTAAGTGTAATCCAAGTAAAGGTGGCTCATCTTCGGAAACAATTGTTCTTAACGGAAAACCTATTGTTTACGAACTAATGATAGTTTTTCGCCTCTTATAATTAACTTAACTAGTCATAAAGGACGTTCTTTCTCTAATTGAAATAAATACATCCATTTATTCCATTTATATAAAAAAAAACTCGTATGGGTCACAAGAAACCCTATACTTATGATTTGGAGCGAATCCATTATTGAGACATTTTTGTTTATATCAACAAATCGTGAATTATAAAATAAGTAAACAAAAATATCCATGCTTTTGACAGCTGATATATACAATGTGTCTCGTAAATAGCGTGCTACTTTTGGGAGTAAAAAACAAGATTTGACTTTAGTGAAATTCGCACCATTTTCGAGTTGCTTGGTTTTTTTCAAAGTTTCGAAATATCCACACTTTGTCGTAGAACATTTGATGGCTTGTCCACATTATGACACTGTCATATTTTTTTTTTCTAAAAATTCTTGAATAATCGGCGCATCCAAATAAGCTGTTTTTAGTGAAGAAAAAAAAATTTCTCAATTTTTACTTTAACAAATCGGCATCGGTCAATTTTCGGTGAATTAATAAAAATATTTTCCATTTTTATTTAAAGGTGCGATTTTTTTTTAATTCATGAAACCGAATTGAAAATCATTGTCATTAAACTTATTTATTTCCATTTGTTGCGGATTCGGGCAATTCTAGTAGTTTCGCGATTTGCCAGTAGCCAGCTGCCAGTTGGTAAACAAAAGATCATCTATTAAAAGGTCAAACGAACGAATTTGGAGGCCGGTTGTGATTATAATAAAGAGTTAACGTTGCTTGTGGTGAATCTAAAAGGAATCTCGTTTTCATAAGTTTTACAAAATGGCTCCTGTTGCAGTATGCAACTAGTGGTGACGAGAGTTTAATTGTAATATTTTATTTTATAACCATTCACCCTCTACACGTCAAGTATTAGTTTGTGTCACAACCGTTGAACGCAGCATCTATTACGTTTTGTTGTGGCACAAGAAGTACTGGGCGAATTCAAGAGAACAGTGCAACAGTACTGCCTTTGATCGAGAATAATGGAAAAAGTACTAGAAAGAAGAGGACCGATAATACGGAAGAAAATGAATAAAGATCGAGGAGGAGGACTTTCTTAAAAGGCGACGAAGTGGTTATAATGTCGGTTTTACAACAATTCGTATTGTGACGCATATGACAATCAGCTGTGATACCTGGCAGGTCTCCAAAACAAAGTACTAGAATATTCTAGAAAGTACTGGAAAACTGGAGACTATGAGCAGTAGAAAGTTCGAGGCTATGAAACGAACGGAAACAAAACGCCGAATCAGAATGAGGAAAAATGGTATAAATACGTCGCACGCAGATTAATGAGTAAGCAGTAAGGAAGCGAAAAGTAAAGAAGCGGAGTAAAGAAACGATAGCAATTAAACGATAAGTCTCTAGTGAAAGAAGAGTCACCGAATTATTAGCGAAATATCAAGTAACGGTTATTATTAACAGACTAATAAAGTGTTTACAAAGAAATTTCGATTTAACGGCTCTTATCTATTAAAACAATTAATCCAGCGAACCCTGGGCTCGCTACAGTATATTATAGTTAATTTTCGACCAGAAACTTGGGAAGAAAACAGGTTAAAGGATTGTGGCGATTGTCAATTTAAATATCTCCTAGATCTTTAAGCTGGTAAGGAAAAAACGTCAAGAGGCTCGCGTGATGTTTTTGAACCATTAAGTAGTTCGCATAATCTACTTAAAACGGTCTGTAAATCCCCAAGTCTGCCCACCAGACAAAGAAATAATTAACAGGCAGTGCAGCAAATGTGAAAGGATTACTGGCACCGGATTCAGGACACAAGGATGCAGTACCAGATAATTGGACGAGAAGGACCATCATGCTCAAGAGTAGTAACCACGAGTAGAAAGAATTAAACTTAATCAGATATATAAACAACCAAGAGAATAATTTGAAGAAGAACAATAAAGTAAAGTGAATTATACTACGAATATTAACTCCTCATTTAATCTACTACTTCGGTAATTTGTTTCCAATGTAACATTTAAAAACACGAATTGTAATGATTATTTTAATGGTTATAACACAAATGTAATTGTAACATTTAAGTTTACCATGCCAATGTAACATTTAATGGATATAATGTAATGTTTAACGTTTAATACGCCAATGTTGGATTTATTATTATTATTATTTATTCGCCTGTAGGAGCCAGGAAGTTCATGACCTCACCGACTCGGCTACGTCATCGCTTCCTGGCCTGTGCGCTCTCCTTCCACGTTCTACCAGCCGATCCGATCTCCTCGAGGTCAAACCTCACATTGTTCTCCCATCTCCGTCGCGGCCGTCCTCTCTGTCTCTTTTCCGTTGGCTTACCGTTAAGAATTCTATGCACGGTCCTATCGTTACCCATTCGCGCCACGTGTCCGGCCCATCTTAACCTTCGCGACTTGATTACTCTCACTATTGTAGGTTTGCGGTTTAGCTCTTCCAATTTGTGGTTGTGGAGTTTCCTCCATTGTCCTGCCTCCTCGTCATATTTGCCGCCAAAGATACCCCTTAGAACTTTATTCTCGAATACCAGGAATTTGTTTTCTTCCCGCTTTGTGAGAGCCCATGTTTCGCATCCGTATAGAACAAATGGCATGATTATGGTTCTATAGGCACGGAACTTTATATTACGTGATAGCAGTTTGGATTTCAACAGTTTACCGACTGCATTCCAACTAGCGTTGCCGGAGTGTAGTCTTTTGTTAATTTCCTTCGACATTTCGTTACTGGCCGTCAGTATTGTTCCCAAATATTTAAATTCTTTGACATTTTCAAATATCTTGCCTCTGATGTTTATGTGTGTTCTCTTTATGTTGGATTTATGAGTGTAATATTAATGTAGCATTTATAGATTGTTAACAAATTTGAATTGTAACATATCTTGAATTAATTGTAATTGCCAATTGTAACTTATTGTAGCAGATCGTGCGCCGATTTTTGTGTTTGTATCTCGAATTGTTGTGTTTAAAAATTGTGTTAAAGGTATTGCCACTTGTTGTATAAAGTACTGATCTTGATCTACTTGCCTGGTTTAGATGTGGGTTCAATAATTCTCACGCAAATACTTTCCTTTGTTGCTTGCAAGTCAGTCGATGATCACCAAGCCTTTTCGTTTCCTACCGTTTTAAATGCAATTAATTTAATTCCGTCGATATTTTAAGACGATAAGAGGTTTTATTGTCTTCCATTCACTACTCACGGCATTGCGTGAAAACCGAAATTAAGTAAAAGTTGTATGTGTAAATCTTTAGATGTCTCCGTTTTACATTTAACATTTATTTATAAAACACCATATCCCAGTAGAAATGTCCGTTTTGTTTCTTATTTTGTTGCAATATCATTCAAATAGCAAAAAACTACACTGTGTTGTTAAAACTGCCATTAAATCCACTGAATATTTCCACAGAGCCAGTATGATCGTCCTTCCCAAGCAATACGAGGGTTGCCTCTTATGTTTCGGGGTTTGGCAACCCTAGTGTTGCAATCCGGCAATTGACAGCTCTGTCGTAAAGTTGGACATTTTTGAGGTTATACGCACTCAGAACGTTTTGACATACGAGCGCTATTTGTGTTGTTTACAGTAACTTAAAAGATTCATCTTGGCCCAAAAATGGAATTAAATCGTCAACATTTTCGTGCGATTATTTTTTACAACTTTCGGCGTGGATTAACTCAGCAACAGTGCATGGATGAACTTAATTCAATTTTTGGCGATGAAGCTCCATCAAGGACCAGTGTTTATCGATGGTATGGTGAATTCAATCGTGGTCGTAGTTCACTCCAAGATGAATTTCGTGAAGGTCGTCCAAAACCAGTTGTTGTTCCGAAAACCATTGATGCTGTGCGCGAACTGATATTGGAAGATCGTCATGTGACCTATCGTGAGATTGAGACAACCTTAGGCGTTAGTGGGACCAGCATACATTCAATATTGCATAAACATTTGACCGTCAAAAAAATTTGTTCGCGTTGGATCGCACACAATTTGTCAATCGCCCAAAAAAAGGCTCGTGTCAATTGGTCGAAAGAAATGCTCAAAAAATACGGTCGCGGTGCTTCGAAACACGTCTATGACATCGTGACAGGTGATGAATCGTGGATTTACGCGTATGAGCCCGAAAGTACACAGCAGTCGACTGTCTGGGTGTTTCAAGATGAGCCAAATCCAACAAAAGTTGTTCGCGCACGAAGCACTTCCAAGCAAATGGTCGCCTGTTTTTCGGAAAAACTGGACATGTCGCAACCGCACCACTAGAACAACACAGAACAGTCAATTCTGAGTGGTACACAACCATTTGTTTGCCAGTTGTCTTCCAAGAAATCAGGAAAACCAACCGCCGAAGACGGATCACTCTTCACCACGACAATGCGAGCTCTCATACATCGGCTGCGACAACTGCATTTTTGAGCACCCAAAACATCGATTTGATGGGTCATCCGCCGTATAGTCCTGACTTGGCACCGAATGACTTCTTTTTATTCCCGTACGTAAAAAACAAACTGAGAGGTCAACGTTTTTCGACACCTGAAGAAGCGGTTGCTGCATTCAGAATGCATGTGTTGGAGATACCTCAATCAGAGTGGCAAAAGTGCTTCGACAATTGGTTCAAACGCATGCAAAAGTGTATAGATCTTCATGGGGAATATTTTGAAAAACAATAAAGTGATTTTCGATGATCAATATTTGTTTTTGTTCTCTAATCCCGAAATATAAAAGGCAACCCTCGTACCTCATAAACATGTTAAATTAGTGTATTTGGATGTCTTTTGTTGTTACATTCACTTCACCAAATTACGAAAAATAAAACGACGTTGTGTATATACACATTTGACAAAGAACAATGATAAGTTTATTACTTAATAAATTTCGCTTAATAATAATTTAACAAAAACTGAGACTAGATGCAGAAAACCGTCAACCGTAACCTTTTCTCTTTAAGTTCAACACACTACTGTACTAAAAACTCGACTAACTTAAACTGTTGTCAAAAAACAAGCCATCCTCTCCTGTTACCTACTTGGTTCCCTGATACCGTTGTCTCGGCGAAAAAATTCGGCCACGATCAACTCCGAAACTGTTCAAAGGCGTCGTCGCCGAATAGAGCTGGGTTTATACACCTGTGGGTTTATTTGCGAGTTCCATAAAAAAACCACCACCGCGGAAAACAAAAGAACAACCAGGTAAACACTGGAACCGCTCGACGATGAAGAATTTGATGAGTACAAGAAACACTGGTGTTAATTCGTTGATTTAATGTTTGTTTTATTAATAAAAAATAAGATTTAATTAAGTCACAATTAATGGTTTTTAAAGACGGCCTTTAATGAACCGTTTCACACGAATTTTATTGTATATGTAGACGTTAGATAATTTCTTACACCGCGGTATTCGCGCAAATACAAATAGTCATACGAAGACTTTCCCGCCACAAATTATTAATTTTCAATGTTTAACGCTCCGACGTCTTAACACCTCCGATACTCCTGGCAGCTACAATCTGACTCCTTACTGGATGTCTCTTTACAGACATCCAACAAAACGAGCCTAAGGGATTCGCCGCCGATGGGCAGCCAATGGGGAAGGTCATAACAAAAAGGAAAAAAAGGAAAAACTCATGTTGCAGGTCAAATCTGCTGCTACATGTATGGGCAAGATAAACTGCCGCCATCCGCAAGGGATAGATTCTTTGATTGACGCGAGTCAATAAAACCCTTGCCGCAGGCAGGAATCTATTTTGGGATAATAAATCAAGCATTGGGTATGGCCCTTGCTAGATCGTTTAAAATAAACATACTTCGGTCATGTATGATTCGATGCATGTTGTTTTAGGGATATGTTAATCCCGTTGTGGGTACTGTCAGGCGAAAGTATCCGCTTGGGTGTTTACTTTGTGTAAACGAAAACAGCTTCGATAGCCAGCGTGAGAATCGTGGCTACTCGTTGCTTATGTAAATGTTGGTGGTCATGACCGATGCTGGTGTTCGTTCCAAGAAACGGCAACGGATCATAAAATCGGTCATGCTGATAACCAAGCAAATATGCGCGCCTGAAAGGCCAATGTTTAATTTGATCTTCTCTACTTCAGGAAAGATAGATCATAGAACATGCCGTTGAAAATCTGGCTTGCAGATGTGCAAGCAACCCGAAATGACTGCTAGGACAATGGATGGGTATAAAGATAACACACGGAAAGATTAGCGTGTGTTGGTGGATATGTGCCATCCCTTGTTCGGTCGCGGAAGCTCGGTTGATGCTGAATTGATGTCATGACAAGATGATAATCTTTCAGGAATGACCGTGGAGAAGAGACTTGGAACAGTCCCCAAAAAAGGTAAGCTGCCTAATATGTATTTATGTCGGTTATCCGTGGATAACCGAATTGATTCCAGCTAATTGGGTGGCGGTTAATGCCCTAGCAAGATTGTACAATCTTGCCGAAATTTCAACTATAAGGTATGTTGTATTGCTGGTAATGGTGCGGATCAAGCGATGCGTGGCTCTTCGGGCCCTGAAAAGCCCCACACACCTGCTATGTTTACTGGTTATAATGTTTATACCAAGTTTAATACATTTCATGTATATTATGTCTATGTTGGATTCAATCAGAAGACGTGGAAATTTTCCATGGCTGCCCTATTCGCAGGACTTAAACACAATTGAAAACGTTTGGTGATGGCTGTCGGCAGACAATTTGAAGACAAGGACAGCTTAATCGAAGCTAGTCGTGATTCCTAGGACCAAATTTCCCTAGTCTATTTAAAAATACTCTATTATTCTATTCCAAACCGTCTTATAGAGGTCATATCCAAAAACGGCGGGCATACTCATTATTAATGTAGAAAAACGTTACAAATAAATGTTTTAAAACCATAAAATGTAAACATTCCGTTAATTTTTTCCTTCTTTTCTAAAATTTTGCATGCGGACTCATCCTAGTGACGTACTTTCTTATACCCTTTTTAAATAGTTTATTATTTGATCTTGGGAAATTCCAACGGTCGTTTCTTAATTACCCTTTAATTTTATGAATTTCTTTTGGGAAAATACGTACCTATTCACAGGTAGTATATGTTTCCCGGTACAAAATTTTCAACAGCGAAAATCAATTGCAAAATTTGTGGCCCCATCCTAGTGATTGGGAGTGTATATGTGTAAATCGCAATGTACGTTGTGTTTTGTCATCATCATCATCATCGGCACTACAACTGGGATCCAGTCTTGGCCTTATTTATTAGCAAGTCTCGAGGCTTGTTAAATTTTCCATAATAATTTATTTTTACGGGCAAGGTTATTAGCCTTGCGTTGTGTTTTGTATTCATTTAATTTTAGTCTAATTGTATTTAGGTTCAGATTAAATTGTTTAATGTTTACTGGTTATGTATATCTATTAATTTTTATTACATTTCTTCCCTAGACAGGGGCGGCGGGGGGAAGTTACCAGCTAACACCAACAAAGTATACAGTCCACAACCCGCACGCCACAACATTTGGTCCTTCGAGCCGGATCTCTTTGAAAAGCAATACCCAACCAAATATTTTTCAACTTAGTAAAAACAAACATTAAATCCAAGTTAGAAAGACAACTGAACTACCATAATAAAAATAGAACTGATAATATTGTCACAAATTCAAAACCGACACACTTGTCAACCGTTAGCGTGACCTCATGGCGTCGCACCGAGCCTTAAGCCAACCAAGAGGAATACTGGAGAATACACGAAACTGGCGATAACGTCAGAAGCAGACGGAACCAGACGAGACACGTGCACAAGAGGATAAGAACAGGAAAGGAGAGCTAGAGGAGACGAGGAATTGAGGGATTTTAACGGAGCTAAAGAGGTTGTCCTTGAACATTGAAGCGCTCTTGCGATCCAGTGGTCGAACTCGCGTAAAAGAACGGATAGTTTTAAACTGGACATAGTTTAACGGTCGCGTGCGAAGTAAAAACGTAACAATTGGTGTCAGAAGTGGGATCGCGGAGTGATCGTGGACAATGGCAAAGTTTGCCGACCTAAGAATACCTCAATTGAGGGATGAATTGGAATCTCGACGATTGCCAGGAACAGGACAAAAGGCGGAACTGCAAGCACGATTGCGGAAGGTTCTGGAGGATGAGGGCATCGAAGTTGAAACCTATGAGTTTTACCAAGGTGCTACGGGACCTTTATCCGAGGTCAAGGAGCAGTTGATGGAACCCCAACCAACTCTAGCATTCGACATGAACGTGCTCTTACAAGCAATGGCACAATAATTGGCGGAGTTGTCTTCACGTATGGAAAATCAAATGGCGGAACAGTCCACATGCATGGAGAATCAGTTGACAGAACGCATAGAGAAGCGGCTGACGGAGCAGTCCTCGTGCATGAAGAACCAGTTGGCAGAACACACTTCACAAGTTAAGGACCAACTAGCGCACATCCAAGGAAATGCAGCTAAGTTGCGAGCGAGGCAGGACCAAATGGAAGGCGAACTACATCACTTGGAATCGAAACTTAGGGAGTTGGATATTCATGTGCGCGAAAGACAGTCAAGCGTACCAGTTACGACTGTCAATGCGATGAAACTTGAGGCCCCAATCTTTGATGGAACTGTCCCGTTTAGTGTTTTCAAACTACAGTTCGAGACGACAGCACAAACTAATCATTGGACAAGGACGGACAAAGTGGCAGCGTTGGTGGTATCGTTGAAAAGCCCCGCCGCCGATGTGCTACAAACTGTTCCTGCAAGTGATCGTAGCAATTATGACGCAATAATGGCTGCAATCGAACGGCGTTACGGCAGCAATCATAGGAAGCAGATGTTCCAGATAGAGTTGATGAACCGCCACCAAAAAGCAAACGAGCCGTTACAAGAATACGCGATGGAGATAGAACGGCTCGCGCACTTGGCAAACGCAGATGCACCCGCGGAGGTAATCGAAATACCCAAACCCAGGCGTTCGTAAATGGGTTGAAGGATGCAGATACGAAACGAGCAACGTACTCTACGCCGAAAAGGACATTCGCAGAAACAGTGTCGTTTGCATTGACACAGGAAACAGCAAGTCTGTTAAGCAAACCAGTGCATAGAGTCCATCGCGTGGAAGTGGAACCGAACGAATCCTTGGAGAAAAGTGTGAGGGACCTCATAAAGACTATGACACAAATGATGTCAACCGGACGCAAGGGCTCCGACGGGAAATGTTATAATTGCGGAAAAGCTGGGCACTTTTCACGGGATTGTGATGCACCACGCAAGGGAAAAGAGAATGGAGGAAAGCGAGGACCAGAAAACGCTCGTGGTTCCTCTGGAGAAAACCCGTCGTTAAACTAAAAAGGACCAGCTCAAAGGGGCAAAAGCTGGTTCCCGTAACGGACTGCCCCACAATCCCCATTTCACAAATAAGTCGGAGCAACAATAATTTAAACGTGAGTGGAGCCGTGAATGAACGATCGCTGATCTTAACTCTGGATACAGGCGTAACCCATTCCATCATTAGATCGGACTTGGTAGGAGATGATGTCGAACCGTTGAATGGTTGTAAACTGCGGAAAGCTTGGATAGAAAGGCTGCAGAACTATGACTGCGAGATACAACACCGAAAAGGACGACAGCATGGAAACGCCGATGCACTCTCTCGACGCCCATGCGCAGTGGAGTGTAAACATTGCTCAAAGGCTGAACGATGTGAAGGGATAGTCGACATCCGGTTATTGAGTCTCGGACCTGATGCAGAATGGGACTCCAGTGCTATGAGAAAAAGTAAACTGGACGATGCCGATTTGGTCAAGATCCTGAAAGCAAAAGAATTGGATGAAAGACCAGCAAAGGAAGGAATGTCATCGGAAAGTCCAGTGGCCAAGGCGTATTGGGCGCAATGGGACAGCCTGAAATTAATAGACGGAGTATTACATCGCCAATGGGAAAGCAATGATGGTAGAAACACCTCCGATTTAATTGTCCTACCAAAATCAAGGATAGCAGCCGTGTTGGAAGAATTCCATAATGGACCAAGCGGAGGACACCTCGGCGTTGCAAAAACCCTGGAGAAAATAAAACAACGGTTTTACTGGGTGAATGGCCGGGATTCAGTTGCTAACTGGATTAAAAACTGCACACAATGTATGGCAGCCAAGGGCCCAAAAGTCAAAAGCAGAGGGAAGTTACAGCAGTATAATGCCGGAGCGCCATTTGAGCGCGTCGCAGTGGATGTAGCTGGCCCTTTCCCTACTAGCGACTCCGGCAACAAATATGTACTCGTGGTGATGGACTATTTCAGTAAGTGGCCCGAAGTGTATACGATACCAAACCAGGAGGCTAAAACTGTAGCCGAAGCTTTCGTGCAGAATTGGGTCACGCGATTTGGAGTACCGATCGAGTTACATTCGGATCAAGGAAGGAATTTCGAGTCTGCTATCTTCCAAGAAATGTGCTCACTGCTGGGCATCAAAAAGACACGGACGACAGCTCTGCACCCACAGTCGGATGGAATGGTTGAGAGGTTCAACCGTACGCTCGAGGAACATTTGCGAAAAGTTGTCGACAAATGTCAGCGTGGTTGGGACAAGCACATCCAAATGTTTTTAATGGCATACCGATCAGCAGTACACGACACTACCGGACACCCACCTGCACACATCATCTTTGGTACAGACTTGAGGCTCCCATCGGACCTGAAATTCGGTAGCAACGGTGCCACTATTAAAGCCGGAGGCAGCTATTGGGAGGTGCTCCAATCCGAGATGGACGAAATACACCGTCTCGCGAGGCAACGGACGCGGTTGATGAGCAACAAAATGAAGGATCGGTATAATCGAGCCATGAATTCCGAGGGATTCCAAGAAGGCGATTTAGTACTATTATACAACCCCCAACGGAGGAAGGGTCTGTCCCCAAAACTGCAGATATCGTGGGAAGGCCCATATAAAGTCTTGAAGCGACTAAACGATGTGGTGTATCGCATACGGAAGAGGCAAGGGAAGATAAAAGTTGTGCATATAGAGAGACTATCCCCATTGGGATCATGGAATTTGGAGTCTGATCGGGACGATCAGACTTAAGTGGGGGTAGTGTCACAAATTCAAAACCGAGACACTTGTCAACCGTTAGCGTGACCTCATGGCGTCGCACCGAGCCTTAAGCCAACTAATACGACATCAACACACCGATTCTGGAGCCATCTAGAGGAATACTGGAGAATACACGAATCTGGCGAAAACGTCAGAAGCAGACGGAACCAGACGAGAGACGTGCACAAGAGGATAAGAACAGGAAAGGAGAGCTAGAGGAGACGAGGAATTGAGGAATTTTAACGGAGCAAAAGAGGTTGTCCTTGAACATTGAAGCGCTCTTGCGATCCAGTGGTCGAACTCACGTAAAAGAACGGATAGTTTTAAACTGGACATAGTTTAACGGTCATGTGCGAGGTAAAAACGTAACAATATTCAGACGAAATAATTTATGTGAAGAAAAAGGGAAGAGGTAAGGGAACAACTCGACATACAAAGTTAAAAATGAAAAAGATAAAGGAACAATTGTAATTACTAAAGATGGCCAATATATACATACGGACCGCATTCGTATTGTTGTATCAGGCCTCTTTTGACCTGATGTATTTTGCCTATTAAGCACCTAACTTTTAAAGCCCCACTGTACACTAGGGTGCAACACCCTTAGTGTGATATTTTGGGGTGATGTTCGGGCGCAACGCCACTAAACATCTAAAAAAAAGTATATCTTGAAAATTCGGGCGCAACGCCACTGAATATTTCAGAGGATAATACAAAAAAGGAGAACCTGAAAAGTAGAATGGGAACACGCCGGGGTTATGGTCGGATGCATTCAGAAAATGTGTTGTATAGAGATGCTGCGGCTATTGGGTTATCATGATTGTGTACATGATAATGGCTGAGATGTGGCATTGAACGGTCGTCAATTGGCGGCATCTGGCTCAGCGTGCTATCGTATTTATAGAATGGCTGGGCCGTGGCATGAAAAAGATAATGATTGGACAAGACAGCGATTGCGAACAAATGGCGCCGTATGTCCTCACAAACACGTATCAATAACGATAATGACGATTAACGCAGACGTGTCAATTATTTCAATAAAAGGGAAAAAATACTTCTCAACCAGGTTACGTGATGTAAACGTTTATGAAAATACAGGAATTTTGATCCATCCATTTAACTTAACTAGAATTATGAACCAATATACGCACCTAACGCGGAATTTAACAAATGGACAACAAATATTGGTTCACCAGATAGAGAACCTATACCGACAATTAAGGGATGACCATTACCACAAGGAAAAAAGCGCCTTAAACTTTCTAGGATCAGCGCTAAAGTGGATGTCTGGAATTCCAGATCACGACGAACTAGTCCAAATTCAAAAAACATTAAATCAGTTAATACAGAATATCAATCACCAGATAATATTAAATCAGAAATTAATGGACTCACTAGAAGCTGTATCTATTCAAAATACTCACGTAGAATTTATCCTAACAGAAATCAGACACATATTAGAAATCGTCCCAGATACCATAGCAGCAGCAAAAGCAGGTACTTACTACCCAAATTCACTAGATTAAAAGAACACGAACAAATAATGCAACAAGAAATAATAAAAATTCCGTTGATAAACATACTGGTATACTCCAAAGTTTTAGCATATCGAAGGCACGATGTCATATTTTAATATAAAAAACCCGAGATTAATTAAGTAATGTGAAAGATATAAAAATGTTGCTTTAGATAGTAGACACTGTGTAATCCAGATTATGGATCAGACTATTGTATGTAATAATACAATTAAGGGCATAGAGAAATGTAATGAATTATTTAATGAACCTATTTGTAAAGAAATCGTCATCATCGGCACTACAACCGGGATCCGGTCTTGGCCTTATTTAACAAGTCTCTCCACCGGTCCCGATTTGGAGCCGATGTCATCCAGTTTGGCAGTCCCAGGCTCTGGGCGTCCTGGTCTACGCCATCCCTCCTTCGCAGACAAGGTCTGCCGCGCTGTCTCCTTCTATACATCCTGCCACAAAGGACTTTCCTGGCAGGCTCCTCTTCGCTCATTCGAGCTAGGTGTCCCGCCCACCGGCATCTACCAAGCTTGATTTTTCTTACAAAATTAGCTTCAAGGTAGATTGCGTACAACTCATGGTTGTAGCGTCTCCGGAATTGTCCTCCCTCACACACGGGGCCACCAATTCTCCTTAAGACCTTTCTCTCGAACGCGGCTAAGAGTTCAGAGTGCCTTTTATTGAGCAATCAGGTCTCGGATCCATACATGAGTACTGGTAAGACCATGGTCTTGTACAGTAGTAGCTTGGATGTTGTGGATAAAATTCGGGATTTAAAGAGCCTTGATAGACTATAGTCAGCTTTGTTGGATTTGATCAGCCGTTTGCGTATTTCTTCTTCCATATTGTTATCGGCTGATACTATTGACCCAAGGTAGTTAAAGGATTGCACTACTTCAATAGTTGATAGTTTAATCAACGTTAGGTCTTCTCTTCGCAGAAGTTGCCACCATGTACTTAGTTTTTCCCTCATTAATGTGCAGTCCCAGTTTTTGTGCGGCCTGCTCGATCTGGGTGAAGGATTCCTGTACCGCCGATTCGGTTCTACCGATAATGTCGATGTCATCTGCGTAGGCAAGAATCTGGCTGGACTTGGTGACAATAGTCCCTCTTGTTGTAACGCCAGAGTCACGGATTGCTTTCTCCAACGCCAGGTTGAAGAGGAGGCAGACCAGGCCGTCCCCTTCTCGGAGTCCATTATAGATTTTTATTGGTTTGGACAGCAATCCCACTATTTTACTTGACTAGTTACGTTGGTCATGGTCAACCTACAAAGTCTATCAATTTCTTTGACCCATGATGGCTTTAGCGTATGGGGCTATCCGATCTTGTAGGATACTGGAAAGTATCTTTTAGGCGGTACTAAGCAATGTTATACCCCTATAGTTGCTGCACAGTGTGATATCTCCCTTCTTATGTATGGGGTAAATTATACCACGACGCCAATCTTCCGGCACTTCCTCTTGCTCCCATACGTGCACCACGATCTCATGAATTGCGTGATGTAACGCTCTCCCCCCTTGTTTGATCAGCCCCAGGGGCTTTGTTTGATTTGAGCTGTCTAATGGCTTTTAATGTTTCCGCAATGCTTAGGGGCCGCAGCATTTGGTCTTGATCTTGCATTGGTGGAGCCTCCAATTCTTCTGTGAGCTGACCATTTACCAATTCATTGAAGTGCGCTTCCCATCGCTTCAGAATGCCTTCAGGATCGGTGATCAGATTACCCTCTTTATCCTTGCAGTAAGTGCAGCGTGGTGTGTACCGCGTCATACTGCGGATTATTTGGTAGAACTTCCGCGCCTGGTGCGGACCTCGCTCTCTACTTTTCTCTATTTCACAGACAAGATTTTTTTCCCAGGCACTTTTCTTTTGTCTGTGAAGTCTTTTTTCAGATCTTCTGAGCTCTTTGTATTTGTCCTCGCACACCCACGTCCTATGAGACGGCTGCATTGCCCGGTAGGCACTATTCTTACGTTCAGTCGCTAGTTTGTACTCATCATTAAACCAGTCGCTCCGATCTCTACGACTATTGCCTAAGATCGAGTTGGCAGTACTAATGACAGTATTCTTAAGACGTACCCATTTCTCGGCATTCTGGCCCCAGGACATACTCTCCCCCCGTCGAGCTCTTCGAGGGCGAGTCTTAACGCATGACCAAAAGTGTGTTACTGGTATTCTCATTCTGTAAGGCAGCCGTGTTGATTTGAATCTGATCCGCGGATGCAATATGTCTCCGTATAGTAATCCGCGCTCGGAAAACCGTACCAACAAGATAGCGATCCGAGTCGATGTTGGCACATCGATACGTTCGTACCGTCATCAGGCTCGAGGAGTGGCGGCGATCTATCAACACGCGGTCAATTTGGTTGCAAGTGGCTCCATCAGGTGATACCCAGGTGGCTTTGTGGATATCTTTACGCGGAAACCTGGTACTCGCAATGATCAAGTTTTTCGATGCTGCCAGTTCGATGACTCGTAGTCCATTGTCATTAGTGTTCTCATGCAAACTGTAGGAACCTGTGTAGTGCATGAAAAGCGGCTCCCGACCTATTTTTGCATTCAAATCACCAAGAACGATTTTCACATCGTATCTTGGGCAGGCATTGAGGACCCGTTCGACGTTCTCATAGTATTCTTCTTTTTCGTCGTCAGGGGACTCCTCTGTAAGTCCGTGAACGTTTATGAGGCTTATGTTCTTAAACTTGCCTCTCACGCGAAGAGTGCACATCCTTTCATTTATTGCATTAAAGCCGATGGCAGGCTTCAGTTTTTGGCTGACTAGAAACCCTACCCCGAGCACATGGTGTTTTACATGACAGCTGTAATAAATGTCATACTCGTTTCTTTGAATAACACCACTCCCCTTCCATCTTATTTCTTGTAATTCTGTTATGTCAGCCTTATATTCGGATAGGGCATCGGCTAGCTGATGTGCAGCTCGAGCTCTGTATAGTGAGCGGACGTTCCATGTAAAAATTCTTAAATCGTTTCGCCATTTCGTTTCCGTGGTCGTCGTCGTGTATCCGGTCCATATCCGAGGCTTGTTAAATTTGCCATAATTGGTTGCGCCAACCTTTCTCAGGATGTACTAGAATATTCTAGAAAGTCCGAAACAAAGTACTCGATTATTCTAGAAAGTACTGGAAAATACGAGACTATGAGCAATAGAAGATTCGGGTTTATGGAACGGACGGAAACGAAACACCGAATTAGAATGAGGAAAAACGGTATAAATACGTCGCACGCAGATCGGGAAGAAGTAAGAAGTAAGCAGTCAAAGACGCGATAAGTAGGGAAGCGATAAGTCAAGAAATCGTTAAGTGTATGGTAAAAGTAACGGTTGTTGTTAACGGACTAATAAAGTGTTACATTAATTCAAAATGGATTTAACGGCTCTTATTTATTAAAAATAATTAATCCGGCGAACCCTAAGCTCACTACAATTGGTGTCAGAAGTGGGATTAATTTTTAGTGAAGTAAATAAGTCTGTGAAAGTGTATTGTGACGATGTCAGATCGACATTTGGAGGATCTTCGCGTTCCTAAGTTGAAGAAGGAACTTGGGGGCCGGAATCTGGGTCGCAGACGACAGAAGCAAATTCTTCGACAGCGTCTGCAAGCAGCAATGGAGGAAGAGGATATTGATGTCGACACATATGTTTTTACGATTGGGCCCGACTGTCCGGATGGAGAAGAAACAGCGAGTCAAGATGGTGCCAATGTAACGAAGAAGAGTTCGCCACTGTTGGACATTTCGGAGATGTTCAGGATGATGATGACAAAATTCGACGCGCAAGGTACAGATATTAATTCAAAATTGGACGCGCAAGCTGCAGATGTTAATGCAAAGTTGGATGCCCAAAATTCAAAATTTGACGCACAAGCTGTAGATCTAAATGCAAAATTGGAAGCCCAAATGCAGTGGATGAAATGTAAGTTTCAACACTTTAAGGAAGAAATGGATCTAAGAAACGAAGCTGAATTTAAGAAAGTGTCCGATGAAATAACTCGAATCGAGAAAAGACTTGAGTGTGTTGAGAGAAATAAGACATCGCCTAGCAACCAACATGACTACAAAGATACAAGGAAGCAACCGCCAACCTTCGATGGAACGGGACCCTTCTCCGTATTTATACGTCAGTTTGAAGCCGCAGCCAATTATAATAAGTGGTCGGATGAGCAAAAATCAACATCACTAATCTTGTCACTCCGCGGGGCGGCTGCAGAATTGCTTCAAACCATACCAGCAGAGAAGCAAACAGGATTCCAAGCGATAAGAGACTAATGAAATACTGGCGTTCCCATTGGCATATGAATCTGCTAAACTGGCTACCAGGTATACATGTAGCGTCCGAGAAATGTCCGCCTAGGAATGTTCCTGCCAAAACATCGGGCATGTACAACGGAGAACCACAAGACCTAATATGAAGTGTTGGACATGCGGCGAAGTCGGCCACATCTCTGTTGACTGTAGGAAACGTCGACGAATGAATGAAACATCAAATGAGAATTGTTGTTCTTGCCCTAATCATAAGAGGAGACTATCAACGGACCAACCTGAGGTCAATAGCTCGGGAAACTTGTAAAGGCAGAATTTATGGGGCGAAAGTCGCCTGGTGGAATGTCCAGCCCCAGCATCGTAACTATATCACAAGTCCAACGGGATAACCAAAGTTTGATTATAACTACGATTGTTAATGCAAGGACAACAACAGTGACAATCGACACTGGAGCAACGACATCCATAATTCGGCCGGATGTCGTGGGCAAGCCCTTAATAAAAATAGCAGATACGTTTTGAAGACTGCCACAGGAGAATGTTCTACAGTCTACGGAGAAGTCGAGAGCATAATAGTGCTGGGCAATATTTCCATCTCCCACCAGTTTTTGGTTGCCGATATTACGGACGAATGCATTCTTGGAATGGATTTCATGAAGGAGCATCAAGTTGTTCTAGATATCGGGCAAATAACACTGCAAATTGGTAACTTAGAGGTTGCTATTATACTGCAGGACGAACAATTGCAAAGACTGAAATGTTATGTGCGTGAGTAGGATGAGATCCCAGTTCGTTCAGACTCGGTAATTTGGACCAGTCTCGAGAGTGATCCCAGTGACAATCAATTTTACATCACCGAAGCTGTACAAAATCAGCGTAAGGGGAACATCCTTGTTGGGAAATCCCTTATCGATGCGAAGAAGCACATTGTATCTGTCAGAGTACTAAATGAGTCCAAGGAGCCGGTCACAATAAGAAAAAAAAAAAAGGGGGGGGGGGGGGTAATCGCAGAATGTGCACCCGTATCAATGATAAGCTCAATTCAGACATGGGCAGAGGACCATTCAATTCAACAGCCCTCTGGTGCATCCTCTGTGGTTAATAAGTTGATGTCCCAGGAAATCTGATTAACAGACAAAGCAAAGAACGAGCGGCCAACTTGGAACAATATTTCCGGCAAGAGTGGAACATCTAAAGCATATTGGGCACAATGGAATTCCTTGCTGGTGGAAGACGGAATTCTAAAGCGTAAATGGAAAGCCGTGGACGGAAAATCCCATCGAATGCAGATTCTAGTCCCACCATCAAAAGTGAAGGATGTACCAGCAGAAATGCACGACGGGGTCTCCGGTGGACATCCGGGAGTTAATAAGACATCTTCAAAATTACGATCTCGTTTCTGCTGGCTTCACATGAGAGATGACGTCGACTCTTGGTGTAGGAAATGCACAACTTGCATTGCGACCAAAAGACCAACAGCAAAACCAAGGAGCGCTATGAAGCAGTACAACGTGGGTGCCCCTTTCGAGCGAATTGCGATTGATATCTCAGGACCATTCCCAAAAACCAACGACAACAACAAATACATGTTGGTCATCATGGATTACTTCAGCAAGTGGGTGGAAGTCCTTCCAATTCCAAACCAAGAAGCAACAACCGCCATTGAGCAACTTATCAATAATTGGATCAGCAGATATGGAGTTCGCTTTGAGCTTCATTCCGATCAAGGCCGAAACTTCGAATCACAGATATATCAAGGGATCTGTGCGGAACTGGGCGTAAGGAAAACCAGGACCACACCCTTACATCCGCAGTCAGACGGAATGGTCGAAAGGTTCAACCGAACAATAAAAGAGCATTTATCGAAGGTCGTTAGTGATCACCAACGAGATTGGGACAAATATGTATAAACCTTTCTCATGAGTTATAGATCGGCTAATCACGAGACGACAGGCCATTCTCCAGCAAGAATTATATTTGGACGAGGGATACGATTATAATAACAATGGCAACTCTAGACATAATATGTAAAAGATGTAATGAATGTAAACAGATTAAAATTAAAAAAAGATCTCAGAAACTATACGAAAAAAAGTTGATAGAACTCCAAGAAACGGGAACGTTCCTTCTAAAATAAGCTCAACCGTCATCTAGACGAACTGTATCCGTACTACAGTCGATGGAAAATTCATGTAACAGATAAAGACACATCCCTAGATAAAAACATGTGAGATAACGTCTGACTCATGTAACAGGTAAAGAAACGAATACATTCCTAGATACGAAAACATTAGATTAATCAGACTTCTTATCTTCCCTGAATAAACGGCTGACTCATGTAACAGATAAAGATACATCCCTAGATAAAAACATGTGAGATAACGTCTGACTCATGTAACAGGTAAAGAAACGAATACATTAGATTAATCAGACTTCTTATCTTCCCTGCCGTGATAAAGTAAGTTTAAAAAGTATAAATAGGAATAAATCATTTTGTGTGTGTGTATTATTATTGTAACAACGATGAAAATAAAGTCGATGCTCCTCGAGCAGAGAAAAAAACATATTTTTTAAAACAATAGTATATACCAAGCATAACTAGGCAACTATAAAGTGAATTCGGACGTTGCGTCACTCATGTCAAATATTGGCTTGCAATAACAGTCAACCAGAGCGTGCACATCTATTCACGTTGGACTCGTCGACTTTAGACGGGTAATTAAACACTGGGATTCATTCTTCAGTCAAACTACACGAGCATTGATATGTTGCTATTTAAGACCAATGTGTATTAAAAACTCATTTCCATTGACATATAATGATATCAAACAATTCCTTTGGATTCGCTCATTAGAAACAAAAAAACTTCCTTTCCGTTCGGTAGTAGCATTATTTTGGAGAAAACTCTGGCCAAATTAATAAGTTATTTAAAATATAAATAATATATTAAAAATACTAACCTTAGGTAAGAGACAAAACAAATCAATTTTAAATTTATGAATATCCGAATGGGTTGGTAGATAGAACTCTAAATTTTAGGGTCCAATTAACGTACGTTATAAGAAAAACGATTCTAAATAGTACGACACATGAGGAATACACTTACTTTGTGTGTTTAACCCTAATAATTATTTAATAATTGGAACAAAATTTCAAGTGCAGAAAAACGATTTAAAAACGATTATGTATTACTACGATTTCCTGAAATAAGTCATTACAAAGTAAAAGCAGGTTAACCTCTTTCTAATAATAATAAATCATTTCACATTTCATTTTACGGAAATTGTTAAGGTATCAGAAGTATGAAAATAATAAAAAAATATCAGTGTGTTATTTTTCATATCAAAATTTATTTTAACGTTTTTCATATTTGATTATCAATTTTGTCTATTCAACATAATAATATTCTTCTGCAGTACCATAACTGAACTACCTTGCCTTCTGTTATTTAGTGTATCAAAGGCCACTGTCATATATCCCGCTAGTTGGTCAAAACATTTCCAACTCGTTAGTGTTGTGTGGCGAACTTTAATCAAAATATTTCTTTAGTTAATCAATTTGATAATATAATCTAACATCACAATTAAAGAGGTAAGCATTTTAGGTTGCGATGACATAAGCAATCTAATAAACGAAATCGTATTTTTTTGAAATAAAAATATATAAGAATCGTTGGCCGTATGTACAGTTGACAGCTGTCAAACTAAATTTGTTTTTTGCACACATTTGTTAAAGAGTTTGCTTTCAAGTTCACCGAAATTGAAAGTTGTATTACAGTATCGGTTCTGTTTTTCTACTGGTAGGGAGAGAACTTCAATAAGAAATTTCCTAACGCCATTAACCAATATAATTTACCAATATCTAATTTGGAAAATACAAAATCAGGTAATTGCTGATTAAATATTTTGATGAAAATTGTTTTACTACTCTCATAAACAATTATAAACGCCAAATCGGCGTTTTGTCAACACGCTTAAGTACAGGTTCACGAAAAGTAATTGTGATAAGAACTCGTGCATAAGTAAGCCTTAGGTATTTTTGAAATACTCATAGCACTGTAAGCATGGTTAAATATCGGGAAAGTAGTTTGGCCGGCCATGGCCCTCGCAGCATCTGGTACTGTGAAAAACAGTTGTCTTCAGAAGAGAAAATTTGATTTAAGAAAAATCTCCGCGGGATGCATTTTATTACAAAGTCGAAATTTCAAATTTTGTTGTCGATTTTGAATGTTTATTATTTTTTTTCATATTTCGTATTTTTCGTATTTTTTCTAGAAGCACTTCTGTTAACTCATAGTTCCTTCTCTATTTATTGCATCTCAGCATTCACGGTTTTCAGAAAATCTAAGGGAAATTAGGTTTATAGTGTTTAGTACTCTGTCCATATTATTAACAAAGCTACAAAAAGATACAAACCCTATCGACATGTGTATGTGCAGTACCAACTATTAAGACGATTAATTCTTAGTTACTGGTAAAATACTTGATGTCTCTTGGATTGAACCAGTGATGTTCATTTTATTGTGAATTATTTTTCTGTTGAAGAACCCAAATATGAAATTCTTATTTGATATCTGCGAGTTATTCCTGGGCAGGACGACTTTGTAGAGAAGGGCTTACTTGGATTTTACTACCACCAAACATACCACGAAATTTTGTTATTTAAAATTTTACTCTGATTAGTATTTGTTTTTCAATATTTCAGGGTCATCGTCTTTCACTACTCGTATTCACTATTACCCAAAACGAGATTATGCTTAGCCCTCAAGAGGGCTAAGGTCAGTGGCTTAATATGGAAATTGTACTTTGCCCCAAATTACTGTCTGAATTCTATTACGTGAAAAGATAGCAGGTCGCTTGGCAAGTCCCGAGACTATTATGAAATCACATTTTTTGGCACAATTCGACTACATTAATTAACATGTCCTCCTAGACTGATACAATCAGTTTAGCAACACTAACTTTTCTATGCCTATATAACGACTTGGCTGATCTTTTAAAAAACGCTCAGATTCGGCGATTACCTTTTCATTGAACTCATATTTACGAGGCTGGGCTGAAAAGTTTCCGACCTAACAACGATACAAGACATTTTTTCTTAAAATTTATTTCATTTTTCTACATAGTCTCCTAGTAACTCTACACACTTCTCCCAGTGATGCTCCCATCTCTCTAACCCGTCTAAATAGTACTCGGCGTTTTTCTCTGCAAAATAACTCTTCACGAAGGCGATTCCCTCCTCATTTGACAAAAATGTCTGTCCACTGAGCGCAATATTTAGATTAGGGAACAAAAAGAAGTCGCTTGGGGCTAGATCTGGTGAATAAAGCGGATGGTCAAGCAGTTCAAACCGTAATTCGTGGATTTTCGCCATGGCAACCGCTGAGGTGTGAGACGACGTGTTATATTGGTGAAACAATTGCAGTTTTTCCGCAATTTCTGTCTTCAGTTGGTCCAGTAATGATACGTAGTATACTCCTGTAATGGTTTTTCCATTTTGAAGATAACCGATTAAGATAACTCCATCATTATCATCATCATAGTCATCGGCACTACAACCGGGATCCGGTCTTAGCCGTATTTAGCAAGTCTCGAGGCTTGTTAAATTTTCCAAAATAATTTATTTTTACGAGCAAAGTTATTAGACTTGCGCCAAAAGATAGCTCCATGACTATCCCAAAAAAACAGTCGCCATCACTTTCCCAGCCGAAAAAACAGTTTTTTTTCGAAGCCGATTCCCCCTTTGCAGTCCACTGTTTTGACTGTATTTTTGTTTCGGGCGTATAATAGTGTATCCAAGTTTCATCGACAGTAATTCATCTTTTTTTTTTTTAGACTTCTCTCGGGAGAGGCGAACCTATAGCGCCAAGTGGGCGCCACGAGATGCCACAAAATAATTGTTGCAGTTCTTTTTGAATAGTTGCAGGTTGTAACGCCCCGGGAACACTCACGTGTGAAGGGAGTTCCACAGCTTCCCCGTTCTGTAACGGAACGAGTTCTGATGCAGGGATGTTCGCGCCGTCTGGAGATGAACCACAAACGGGTGCATTGTGGAGCGCATATAAGCCGAATTGCGCAAGACTAATGACCTTGCCCGAAAAAAAAAGATCATTATGGAAAATTTAATAAGCCTCAGGACTTGCTAAATAAGGCCAAGGCCGGTTCCCGGTTGTTGTGCCGATGATGATGATGTGGATGATACCACAAATCTCCGAAGAACAGTACCCGTGATAATATCTGTAAAACAGACAGAGGTCGGCTACGCGCCTTCGATGTGATAGCGACTGTAGTCCCGACGTCAGCACCGAGTCCCCGATCAGGCGGATCGCTCGTCTCTGTATGCTCTCAAGTAGGTTGCGGGTATATTTAACAGCCGAGCTCCAAGCATGAGAGCAATATTCGAGCGTGGGTCTAATTTGGGGTTTATATAGGAGAAGAAATTGGGCCGGAGTAAAATATCTCTTGGCTCTGAAAAGATAACTCAGTTTTCCTGAGGCTGACCCGGCGATGCTCGACACGTGTTTATGCCATGATACATTCCCACAGACCGTGACGCCGAGCAATTTCAAACTTTCCCCAGCCTCGAGGGCCCGGCCATTCATCATCAGCTGTGGAACCTATGATCCACTTTTCTTTGTGAATGTTGTATATTGTGTCTTCGCTGTATTGAAGTCGACGAGATTGGCCCTTCCCCACTGCAGGACCCTATCTAGATCCTGATTCAGAGAGTCAATCTGTCTACATCTCAGCTGATGAGACGCAGATGCACCAATCGGCCGAGCACTCGACAAGGAGGAAACAAGCGTACTATCATCCGCAAAACTGAACACTCTGTTATCCGTTGCCTCCAATAAATCATTTATGTGAAGCAAAAACAAGGTTGGAGCCAAAGTAGAACCTTGGGGCACCCCCTAATTAACAGGATACAGATCCGAACACTCGCCGTCCACAACAACCCGGATCGATCGATTTTCGAGGAAGTTTCTCGTCCAGTCGCAAAGCTGTTGGGAAAGTCCATATGAACTAAGTTTGCTCAGCAGTGCCCCGTGCCATACGCGGTCAAAAGTCTAGTAGATATCCAATGCGACCGCCCTTGACTCACCATGCCGTTCAATCGCAGACGTCCATATATAGGTTATAAGTGTCAAAAGGTTTCCCGTGGACCGCCTGCCACGGAATCCGTGTTGACGATCATTCAGAAGTCCGTTGCACTCCAAATACTTAACTAATTCTGTATTGATGACTTTTTCCATTACCTTAGATAAAATAGACAGTAATGCTATCGGACGGTAATTTTGTGGGAGACACTTTTTTCCCGTCTTTGGGATTGGCTGAACTCGAGCGATTTTCCAGCAGGCAGGAAAGGTCCTCTGTGCATAAGATAAGCGGAAGAGTCTGCCAAGAACCGGTGATAGTTCTGGAGCACAGTTTTTAAGGACTATTGCTGGTATTCCGTCCGGGCCGGTTACCTTCCTACAATCCAATTCACGTAGAATGCGTTGAATAGTCCGCGGACGAAATCTCACATCCCGCATGGAAGACTGTACCAGCGCGACCACACGTGGCTCCACATGGTTTGAATTCGCGAACAAATTAGCTTTATCCTTTGAATTTGTGACTAACGTCCTGCTGCCTGTCACCAACGGAGGGAATGAGGAGGATCGAAGTTACCGCTGACAGCTTTTGCCATTGACCAGAAGGAGCGCGAACCAGTTGGGCACCGAAGGAGCTTATTGATCACCTTGTCGTTGTGAGGCTCCTTCGCGGTATCAATCGACTGGTTGCACGCGTTTCTGATTCTAACAAAATTCGCTCTGTTAACATCGGTGGGATTAGAGCGCCATTACTTAAAAGCTCTATTTTTTGCCGCTGTAATCTGCTCGCACTTTTTATCAAACCAAGGTTTATCAGACAAACTTCGTTTGATGGAATGTGGAATATACATCTCCATCCCCAGAAGAATAATCTCTGATACCAACTCCGCGCAAGCGTTAACATCGGAGTCTCCGAAGCACACCTCCGAGCATGGAAAGGATGCGAAGAAATCTCGCAAATCGTACCAGTTAGCAGCCCCATACTTCCATACATGGCGAAGGTGCCTAGGCCAGTTATTCGCTTGATATGCAAGTGCTTGCGCGACAAGTACCAAGCAGTGATCTGTGTTTCCTAGTGGCGCAGAAACCTCTACGGTATAAATACACGGTTCGGATGTCAAAAACAGATCCAGGGTGTTCGCATAATCGCCTCGGACATCTGGCACTCGCGTTGGTTCCTCCACCAGTTGAGTCAAGCTGTGGCTTACAGCAAACATCTCCGCCAGCCTCCCAGCCTCGTCGGTTCTGTTAGAATGTAACAACTAGCCGGAATTGTGCACATTAAAATCGCCAAGGACAACAATTTCAGAAACTGGGTGGTTGATCTGTATCCAGCCGACGGTATATGAAAGATGTTTGAAAAATGTCGCCGATCTATCGTCATTTGGGGAGCGGTAAAGACAACAAAGAAATTTAACGGAATTCCTCAGCACGATCCTCAACCATATGATGTCCATATTGGGTTCCAATGCCTCCATCTTCTGGCAAGCCAGATCGGACCGTGCGAAGACGCAGACTCCGCCTTTAAAAGGGAATCACGAATGTACGTCGTATCCTGAGCAACGAAGATACATCGAATCGGTTGACTTATCGACCTGGGTCTCAGTTAGGGCAAGGATATCTGCGAAAAAATTCGGATTTATTACGCCAAAGAGCGTAGGAAATGTTCATTTCAACACTTTTTTGGTCTAACGTGAGCAAACGCGGCACCCAACGCGCGGACAGCTTTATCATGACTAAATCTTGATTTAATATGTGACAAACACGTTCTTTGGACATTTTCATAGCCTCTGCTATCTCTCAATTTAATTCCGCGGTCGTCTAGCACCATTTGGTGAACTTTAGCGATGTTATCGTCAGTTGTTGCAGTTTTTGGACGTTCCGAACGTTCATCGTTTCCCAAGTTCTCACGGTCACGTTTAAATTCAGCTGCCCAAAATTTCACTCTGGTAAATGATGGTGCAGAGTCCCCATTCACAAAGTCCAACTCACTTTTGATTTGCGTAGGCGTATTGCCTTTCAAAAACAAAAATTTAACGACAGATCGATACTCAATTTTGTCCATTTTCACAAGAACACACATCGACTCACTATAACGACTGTCAAATAAAAACTACGCCTCCAAAATGGCTGCAATTTGGTGAGTAACTGTCAAAAGATATACAACTACATTCACCAGCTTTTATTGACGAGTTCTGCTATCTTCACGTTGAGGTCGGAAACTTTTCAGCCCACTCATGTATTTTCAAAGAGCATTCCTTGAGTTTTACGGATAAAAATTATAAAATAATAGTTGCTGGGGACCTAATCTGGAGAATAAGCGTGATGCGAAATCAATCCGAGGTGCCTCTTCGGCAGCGTTGTGATCAACTTGTGACACGGTGCATTATCTTGGTGAAACAACATTTTTTCCTTATTTTGGGCCATTTTTCGTGATTTCTTCCTTCAAATGCATCAGTAACGCCACGGTTTCAGTAATACGAAAATAAATGCCGATCATCAATATCAGCCCAATAACTTAATCCGACTTTTCATCCATTTCGTTGCTCTGGATACGAATTTCATGACAGATTTCATTTTAAACGTGGAGTCTGCATCTTTACTCGGCTTGAAGTCACATTAGAACCCAACAACTTGATTATCATTTAGAAATTCGTATTAGGGGGCTATGCCAAATTTCTTTGTCTCCTTCCCATACGCCAAATGACGATCGACCTGCGCAAGTCTTTCACACATAGCCGACGGTAAACAAATCAAAAACTCGACTTTTGAGATTATTCTCCTTGGGGACTTTAATGCACACAACTGGAACTGGTTAGTATGTTCTAACAGAGTAGACGAAATCGAGAGGCTATCTGAAACGTTCATTGTCAGTCGTAATTTGCCCAAGTTTGTGGAGAATAACGCAATTTGGTGAAAACTTTGCAGTTGTTTCTCTCAGCCAAACATCGTTTCCATACGACTTGAGAAATTCCTCGTTGAGAAATTTGAACCATTGTCTGATATATGTTGTGCAATAATTTTTATTTCAAACGAATCGCTAAATATATAAATACCAACTGGGAGGCTTTGCAGAATTTCTTCGCGTTATTTTCGTGATCTGAGGTTTGCTTAAGTAATTCGTATGCTAATGCCTGTGCGGAGTCAGACACGGAAGTTATTCTTCACGTTCCGCATTGTATCAAACAAAATTCATTCGTTAAATCTTGGTATTACAGCAGATAATAACGGAATCTACAAACTATTCCAACGGAAATCATTTATTGGTCTATAGGAACCCGGAAGTTCATTACCTCACTGACTCGGCTATGTCATCGCTTCCTGGCCTGTGCACTCTCATTCCACGTTTGACCAGACGATCCGATCTCCTCAAGGTCAAACCTAACAGTGTCCTCCCATCTCCGTCGCAGCCGTCCTGTCGGTCTCTTTCCCGTTGTTTTCCCGTTAAGAATTCTACGCACGGTCCTATCGTTGCCCATTCGCGCCACATGTTTGGCCCACCTTAATCTTCGCGATCTGATTACTCTCATTATTGTAGGTTTGCGGTATAGCTCTTCCAATTCGTGGTTGTCGAGTTTCCTCCATTGTCCCGCCGCTTCGTCATATTTACCGCCAAAGATACCCCTTAAAACTTTATTCTCGAATACGCGGAATTTGTTTTCTTCCCGTTTTGTGAGAGCCCATGTTTCGCATCCGTATAGAGTAATCGGCATGATTATGGTTCTATAGACACGGGGTTTTATGTTACGTGATAGCAGTTTGGATTTCAGTAGTTTACTGACTGCGTGCCAACTAGCGTTGTCGGAATGTATCGTTCCCAGATATTTAAATTCTTTAGCATTTTGAAATATCTTATCTCTGACGTTTATAGGTGTTCCCTGAGGTCCACCTGCTCTCGCCGTAATCATGGATTTTGTTTTGTGTTCATTTATTTCTAGGTCTACCTCTTCTGCCGCTTGTATGATGATATAGTTTTTACTTACAGTTTCTAGATTATCGCCCAGAACGGCGATGTCATCCGCATATGCAAGCACTTGTGTGAACCCGTTCAGGTATGATCCGGCCACGTTGCCGTCTTGTACCTTTCTGATGACATACTCGAGCACAAGGTTAAAAAGACATGGTGAGAGGCAATCCCCCTGTTTTAATCCGTCCCGGATTTGAAATGGTTCTGAGGGGTAGTTTTCTATTCGAACTCGCCCTTTGTTTTCGTCCATGCAGATTTGAATAAGGTCGGCATATTTTTTCGGGATTCCCACTCAACTACAATATGGTAGAGTCTTTGCCTTCCGAATGAGTCGTAGGCTTTTTTGAAGTCAACGAACAATTGGTGAACCGTCTCTCCGTATTCCCACTTCTTTCTCAGCAATTTCCTTACTCTGAACATTTGGTGGCTCGTTGACCGGTTCCTACGGAATGCGCACTGATAGTCTCCCAGTATTTCTTCTGCGTACGGTGTGATTCTCGTCAGTATGACATTTGTTAGTATTTTGTATGTGGTTGGGAGCAATGATATTCCTCTGTAGTTTTCACAGTTATATCTGTCGCCATTTTTGAAGATAGGAACGACTATTGAGGTTTTCCATTCTTCCGGAGTGACTTCGCTATCACATATATATATTTGTTAATATACTTCTTTCGGGAGAGGCGAACCTATAGCGCCGACACGGCGCCCCAAGATGCCACCAAATAACTGTAGCAGTTCTTTTTGAACAGTTGCAGGTCCCCCAATGGCTGAGTTGGTAGAGAGGTTTCGTCTTGCGTTTGATTGTGCAAACCTAGTTTCAACTCACGACTCTTGCTATTGTGCAGTTCGGCACAATTATTGACATAAAGTCCAATCGTTCGGTTAAACACCACCCCATTAAGCTATGTCCTTGAGCATCTTTCGGACCTTGGCTGGTTGACCCGGTCGAGAAGAAATAGCATCCCAGGGAGCCGACTCAGCGCATAGGTTCGCCTTTCTTGGAAAGTAAATTTAAAAAAAATGGTTGTAACGCTCCGGGAACACTTGCGCGCGGGGATGGAATTCCACAGCTTTCCCAGTCTGTAACGGAACGAGTCCTGATGCAGGGATGTTCGTGGCGTTCGAAGATGAACCGCAAATTGGTGCGACCTGTCAGATTGTCTCATGGAGCGCATATAAACCAAATTGTGTAGAACAATACCACGAATCTCCCAAGAAAAGTACCCGTGATATTATCTGTAAAATAGACAGAAGTCGGCTACGCGCCATCGATGTGATAGCGACTGTACTCCCGATGCCAGCGCCGTGTCCCCGATCAGGCGGATAGCTCGTCTCTGTATGCTCTTAAGTAGGTCGAGGGTATGTTTGGGAGCAGAGCTTCAAACATGAGAGCAATATTCATGCGCGGGTCTCATTTGGGATATATACAAAAGAAAAAGTAGGGCCGTTTAAAAAAAATTCTTGGCTCTAAAAAGATAACTCAACTTTCTAGAGGCGGAACTGGTGATGTTCGACACGTGTTTATGTCCCGATACAATCCCACAGACCGTGACGTCGAGTAATTCCGTGCTCTTCTCAGATTCAAGGGCCCGGCCAATCATTATCAGCTGTGAAACCGATGATCCGCCTTTCTTTGTGAATGTTGTATATTGTGTCTTCGTTGCATTGAAGTCGACGAGATTGACCTTTCCCGATTGCAGGACCTTATCCAGATCCCGATTCAGAGAGTCGATTTGGCTACATCTCAGCTGATGCGACCTTTATGCACTAATCGGCCCGTCACTCGAAAAAGAGGAAACAAGCGTATTATCATCCGCAAAACTGAACACCCTGTTATTCGCCGACTCCAACAAATCATTTATCTGAAACAAAAACAAGGTTGGCGCCAAAATAAAACCTTGAGTCACTCCGGAATTAACAGCATACTGATCCGAAGACTCGCCGTATACAACAACGAGGGAGGGTGTGGGGAGGAAGTATGTACCTGCATGGGTACTCCGTTCACTTCCTCCTCCAACATCCACTTACAGTCGCCCATTGCGCCGGCGTAAACTCTCCACAGGAAATTGTCACCAACGAACGAAGCAAAACATACCGATGGTAGTCTCCGGAATAAAACGCACCGATTTGGTGTAAAGTATTTTATTGTTTTTACTGATAGTATCTTTATTTAACTTTTTGCACTTAATTAGACATGGCTGTTTAGTCACTATGAAAGGTTCTTATTTAACTTTTTGCACTTAATTAGCTAAGGCTGTGGTGGTTGGACAAAAGAAAGGGTAGCTACTAATTACACGACGACGGTACTGACCCACTAGAAAGAATTACTTTTAAGGTAGCAAGACACTCGACTCGACATATTCTCGCGTCCGCGTCTCTGCGGTGACGGAGAGCGGAAGTCGCATGATCGTGGTGGTCAGCGGATGAAATTTGACTCCCCGAGGATGGAACTCTGACATGAATTCCATCCTAGGTTAGTGGTGAGAAAAAAAGAAGAAAGAGAAAAACTTTTCTCTTAAGGGTGTGGCCGCCAAGGAAATGCACTCATTCAGTGCAATGGTATGCGTGTGCGGTCATACTGATCGATGCTATTTGCACGTGCTCGAAGGCAATGAAACAACGAAGCAAGCAGACGGCGAGAACAAAGGAAGAGGCGACCAAATGGTTCGCTCCGTAATGAGGTCGCTATGATGGACGTTGGTAAAAAAGTGCTAAGTGGTGCGATATTTTATACAATGAAAATTGTATATCGTATCTTGAGTTGGTTGCCGAAACAAATCCCTTGTTCGCATTTGAATATGCGGGATTATTCGTTTGCGGCACGAAAGAAATTGTAGATTGTTTATCTATAGGAAGATGCTGGTGATACGACTATAGTCTGTCGTATCGCCCGATGCCTGCCAAACGACAGTGTTCCTTTGTTTGCACCTAGTGCATTGCCAATGCATTAGTCTCAACGCGGATGGTGCTAATTACATGCATCTGTGTTGGACTATTCATCATCATCGGCACTACAACCGGGAACCGGTCTTGGCCTTATTTAGCAAGTCCTGAGGCTTGTTAAATTTTCCATAATGATTTATTTTGTCTGGGCAAGGTCATTAGTCTTGCGCCAGGGGCTCCCCGACGGGGAATTGAACCCCGGTCTCCCGGGTGACAGGCGGGTATACTAACCACTATACTATCGAGGAGCCAGGACAAAGATATATTCCCTTTAAAATGCGAGCGTTAATGTTCTGTTGGTTTTAGGCTGCAAATAAAAATTCAGTTCAGTGTTGTGAAGTCTCGCCGCGCCATTTGCCGTAATGTGTCGCTGGCCAGTTGCTGTACCGGAATTGGTGGGAGATTTGGTTGTGTTTAATTGCACTTAGTGCATTGCCAATGCATTAGTCTCAACGCGGATGGTGCTAATTACATGCATCTGTGTTGGACTATTATCGCTGACTAAAGGGGTCGCCAGCCGATGTGTGTGTAAATAGTTTTTTGTACACATATTGAGGCTGGGCTTTTCCAACTCTATGGTAAGATTCTCTGATATGCGGTCGTATGATATACGAACCGATGAATTTTCTTTTCAGGGGATTTATGACAAGGAAAGTAAGAACTCTTACAGGGGATTTGTAAGCGAAGGAATGCTTGAAAAGGTAAGAATTCTTTTGCAGAAGCTTTACGATTATAGCTTTGATCTAATTAATGCGTGTAGCATCTTCAGTGCTTAATGCGATTGCATTAGCGAAAACTTATGCTGGCGGGATGAAGTTATGGGGGTTTGTGTACAAGTGTACCGTGGGGTTTGGCGGCACCGCCACAAGAGTTCTGGTATCTGTGGATCGGCTTTATATATTCCTGTATGTTTGGTACATTTATTTCTGGTTCGTTGGTACGTACATGAAGTAGGTTTTCAAAGTATTGCTTCCACCTTGCCACGATGTTTTTTGTTTTTGTAACCAAACAGCCATTTGCGTTTCGAATTGGTTTGCCTCTTCGTTGGTACCCATTTCTAATTGAAGTTATGCCGGGGTACATTGCTCTGATATCTTTAGCTCTGGAATTTTCTAGAATTTCTTCACTCGATTTGTCTCCTATTCTCGCTTTTTCCTTGTGAAAAGTCTCGTCGTATTTTCCGTACAGTCGTGTATCTTTCTACGATGACTTGATCATATATTTCTAAGCTCCAAAGAGTCACTAGCCACAACTTCAAAAGTTTTCAACCCTATATATTGGTTTTTTAGAACCACTTGGGATCACATCAGAGCAATCTTTAATGCCTGATGTAACCGACAGCCCATATGTGCATCCTCTGCGGACTCTAGTGCGAAGAAATCCCCGAACCAGAGGCGATACTGGCAACAGTCATTAAAAATGCGCCCGAAAAGTATTGCCAGTTCTTAGCAGACTTTTCTACATATCTTGCGACCAGAAAACATGTCCTGATTGCCGCTCCAATTCAAACAAACCCAAAGAAAGAGAAAAAGGGTCTCCCACAAAATTATGTTTTGCTGTCATTGGAAGGTTGTCTTTTCCGAGTTGATTGAATACTTGCAATGCAACGGACTCCTAAACAATTACCAATATGGATTCTTTAGCCGAAGGTCCACGAGAGCCATTTTGGGCTTTGGCCAATTCCATTTGAAAAGCATGGTGGACCAAGATCACGCACATGCTATTTCTCCAAGGCTTTTGATCGTGTCTGAGCCAAAGCCTTGCTAATTAAACTTGGTTTGGATTTATGGACTTTCTTAACAATTGTTCAATTGAATAAACCGTTTCATCGAAATTCGTTGTAGGCGTCATGATCACCTGCCAATAAATTTCGGAGTGTCTCAACAAGCTGTATTGGTCAATTCAATTTCTAATTCATATCGATGATTTAATAATATAAAAGGGTAACAAAGCATTTAGTTTTGTCGACGATACTTTACTGACTTCTTCATTTTTAAACGATCGATAACGCGTCAGCATTACCTCAGTTGAGACGCAGCCAGGCCGACTTCTTAAGGGCCTCTTTCTTTTAAAAAACCAAATTTTTTATTGGTTTAATTGATGGATAACCTATTGAAAAATTTAAAAAAAAAATGTTTTATGCCATAGACAAAATTTTATCAGTTCATTTAAACCAATTTATTGAACAGTCACGACGTAAGACGTACAGAGTTGGGGTGAAGGGTTTTCGACCTGACCTCTCAAATGTATACTAACAAAGAACTCGACCTGAACATTTATATACAAGCTAATGAGAGATAGTACTATAGAATCATCACCATCATCGGCACTACAACCGGGATCCGGTCTTGGCCTTATTTAGCAAGTCTCGAGGCTTGTTAAATTTTCCATAATAATTTATTTGAAGGTTATTAGCCTTACGCCGAAAGATAACTCCATGACTATCCCAAAAAACAGTCGCCACTTTCCAGGCTTGTTCAATTTTCCATAATAATTAATTTTTACGGGCAAGGTTATTAGCCTTGCGCCAAGTACTATAGAATACAAACCAAATATTAGACATGCTGGCGCCATCTGTAAGCCAGGTCGGGAACTTTCCACCCCACCCTCGGATGAGATTAAAAAGAACCTAAAACTGGATTAGAGGGATGGACTTTTCGGTATACGAAGATTATGAAGGTCCTACAGTTGCCGATAGGCCTGACTTGTTACAATTATTGCATAGAAAACAATGAAACGAGAAAGATGAAAAAAAATTTGTTATTACACTTCTCCCATGAGAGACTAACCTATGGCAGCGTCACGGCGCGGCGGGCCGAGATGCCACCAAATACCAGGTCTACCGGTATGAAGTGAGCGTTTTAAAAAAAAATAAAATACTGATTTTAAATGGGAAAGTAAAAAACATTTTTCGGGCTCCTCGATAGTATAGTGGTTAGTATACCCGCCTGTCACCCGGGAGACCGGGGTTCGATTCCCCGTCGGGGAGCCCCTGGCGCAAGACTAATGACCTTGCCCAGACAAAATAAATCATTATGGAAAATTTAACAAGCCTCAGGACTTGCTAAATAAGGCCAAGACCGGTTCCCGGTTGTAGTGCCGATGATGATGATGAAAAAACATTTTATTCGAAGTATTGGCCATTGCTTTCTACACATTTCGACCACCTTCATGGCAATTTGTGGATACCACGCCAATAAAACCGGTCGTCTTTTGGGGCAAACCATTCGGAGACCCAATTTTCGACTTCTTCGTAGGAATTGAAATGCTGCTCAGCCAATGCGTGTCCCATCGATGAATACAATTGGTAGTCGGAAGGAGCCAAGTCTGGTGAATACGGCGGGTGGGGTAACACTTCCCAGCCGAGAGCTTTTATTGTTTCTTTGACGGGTTTTGCTGTATGACTCGGAGCATTATCATGCAACAAAATTACCTTTCCGTGTATCGTGGCCCATTCTGGGCGTTTTTCGACCAATACAAGGTTCAAATTGATCATTTGTTGTCGGTAGCGTTGCGCATCAACAGTTTCGCCAGGCTTTAGAAGTTCGTGATACACCACCCCCTTCTGGTCCCTCCAAACACAGAGCAGTCTTTTTTCCGAACCGATCAGGCTTTGCAGTCGGTGTTGACGCTTCTCCTGGATGTATCCATGATTTTTTGCATTTAGGATTTTTAAAATAAATCCGTTTTTCACCACCAGTCACAATTCGATGCAATACTAACTTTCTTTCGTGTCGTAGAAGCAACGTTTCACATGTGGTGTTTCGCTTTTCCATCTGCCTGTCATTCAATTCACGTGGCACCTAGTTACCACACTTTCGATCTTTCCCATAGCTTTTAAACGGTCAGAAATTGTTTGTTATGCAACATTTAACATTTGTGCCATTTGCTTCTGACTTAAAGTGTCATCTTGATCCAATATTGGTTGCAATTCGGCGTCTTCAAACTTTTTTGGTGGTTTTCCACGTTCTTCATTTCGCACATCAAAATCATTATCTCTGAACCGCTTAAACCATCTTTTGCATGTTGCTTCCGATATAGCATGATCGCCACAAGCCTCGATAAGAATTCGATGCGATTCTGCAGCACTTTTCTTCAAATGAAAACAAAAAATTAATGCTTTCCGCAAATCATCATTTTCTGGTACAAAATTCGACATTTTTAACAGGATTAAAAAAATGATGTTTGTACAATGACTTGATGCATACTAAATATGTTTGACAGATGTCATAGCAACCAAATAAAAAAAATATAAGGGCTCGTTCACAACAAACGTTCCCTATCGATACATTTATATCTTGACGCTCACTTCACACCGGTACACCTGGTAACTGTTGCAGTTCTTTTTGAACAGTTGCTGGTTGTAACGCCCCGGAAACACTCGCGTGGGGAGGGAATTCAACTCGTTCCGCGCTCTGTGATGGAACGAGTTCTGATGCAGTGATGTTCCGCCGTCGGGAGATGAACCGCAATGTAGTGCAATCCGTCGGATTGTGTCATTGTCCCATATAAACGGAATTGTGCCGAATAATACCACGAATATCCGCAGAAAAGTACTTTTCAAAGTCAACCAAACAGGCCCATGTGCATTGTCTCTTCGCCTTGTTCCACTGTATGTCGGAAACAAGTTTTGTCGCAACATGAACTGTCATGTTGCGATCGAAAACCAAACTGGTTGTTCGGAATAATACCATTTTCCTCACTCTAGTCAGTCAGTGCTTTATTTATAATTTTCTCGAATACCTTGTTGATGTTCGGAAGCAAACTAATCGAGCGAAGATTGGCTGGATTACTCTTGTTCTTGCCCTTTTTGGGGATGGGATGGACTAGTGCAGATTTCTATTGGGTTGGATAATATGCATTATGTAGAACGTTATTGAACAAAATAGTGTAAACTTTCACTACTTCAAGAGGTAAATGCTTTAGAACAATGTTTGGAATACTTATAACGTTTGGGATGATAGTGAAGAACGTGTGATTCGAACTGACGCTATGACAGTTAGAATCACCTAAAATTGAACGAAAGCGCAACCCAGCAGTCCTGCGCCGTGTGTGCGAATTCGATTTCTAAACTCAAGTACATTCGACTGATGTGGATTTGTTATGTTATCGCTATGGTATACGGCTCTTCTGATGTATTTTCTTATTCGATTTTCTTTCGGTGTTCTTCACTATTTGCTTGTGTATTGTGTGTGTATCTGTTAGAAACGCCACGCTACTCCCTCCTCAGTAACTTTGTTACGATCAGCTTCGTGTGCGAACGACGGAGCGAACGAGAGAACGTCGGACCAGGCGGGTGTGCCAGTGCTCTATGCGGAAGTCGTGATCGTGTCGTTAAGTTCTGTTTACTATGGGAAAGTGTACAGATCACGTCGGGGTCACCAATTATGGCGGATTTGTATGTTGTCCAAGTGTTCCGCCGAACACTGTTTACCGCAGAGAAAAGAATACACCAACGGAACGAACACAGCACAATATTGAAACACGAAATGTTTTTTTTTTTCTTTTATTAATTTTGCTTTATTTCTTTTGTTTATATAAAACATGGATTTACTCCACTTACGCCCGTGGTGATTTATTAAGAGTTATTTGAATGTCAAAACACACAGACTTTAAAATTTGGTTGTCGCGAAAAGATCGAGGATGCGGTTTCGATGTTCATAGTTCTTTATCATTGTATCTGTATCTTTCAATATTCCGATTACTCGCGAAACTACACTCGCGGGCCGTTCAAGAATTAAATTAATGTCGCAACGCGGATCGACCTGCTCGTTGGGGTTCTCAGACTCCTGCTCGAAGTAGACTAATCTTCCTTTTTTAATTAATTTTTCTATCCATCTACCATTCTCTTCCCCTCATCTGAAAAAGAAATTTCCCATCTCGATTCTCATTTCCTTATGCGTACCGCCACTTCTTTCTCGACCCTCGACCTCACAGAATTCAATGTTGGGGTATTTGGATTGTTACCTTTGTTTCAGGCGGAAGGAAGGGCTTTGAGGAACGTGTCTGTGGGGACGTGTAATGGATATAGGTGAGTATGTTCCTTGGTGGAACGACGATATCTCAACCTATAGTGGGTTGTGTGGTTCGTAGAACCGCCACATACTATCTATTCCAGAAGATTTTTTGTTCTTAGTGGACTTAAGGATGTCCGTCACTTCATCCTTGTGTGCAAATATACTAGTGTTTAGATTTCTAAGTGGGGAATCCGCTCTATTATTTTCACTAAAGATAGTGAAACTTCAGCTTAAGAGACGCCAAAGCGAAATATGGTTTTGGAGAGTCCTATTTTCCAGGTCGAGGTTAAAATGACCCGATTCGTTCAATCTACACAGTGCTTCGAAACAAGCACCAATTGAGTTCGCTTTTTTTTGCGGATCCTCGACTATTATGATCTCTTCGTTAGAGTTAATGTGTTCCAGGGTAAGTCCTGCGTTCAGCAGAGTTTGACAATTCTCAGGAGTCCGCTGAATTCGCAGACATGGGATGTCATTATAATCTTTCCCTCGAAAGATTATTTATTTGTCGGAACATATTCGGTCCACTCTAATGGCTTGAATTATCTTGTTCCAGTCTTCATTAATTACTGATCTATAGTTGTCACGGATCAGTTTTTGAAGGTTTTTAATTAGTGACTTAATTGTTTTTATTTCCTGGCTATTTGGATCGCTGAACTGTCTGTAGAGCAGTTTTAACTTAGAGAGCAGAATACTTTTTTGGCTATACAGCTCTTCGATCGTTGAATTTCTGTATCGGTTTCTATGGTTCTCCATGTGAGACACTTTTGGGATAGAACGATTCATTGTATTAGTAAGATTGTTGTTCATCGTCGAAAGATACATGTAATGATCAATTTCGTCATTATGAAGATTTCTGTCAGTTGGTGGATCTATGCCATTGGAGCGTAATTCTTTTTTTATTATCCGATCAAAGCGGACCAGTGTGCTTTTCTGAAATTAAAAGAGTGTATCTATTTGTACTGCTCAGGTAGTGAATGTTCGTTTGGGATATGTATTACAGCACCAAGTCCGTAATGATCGCTATCGTACTCGATTGTACGGAGACAATTTCGAGTAGTTAGATCCGTATCTAATAATTGTATTCGTTCGTCCAGCAACAGTAAATCCAAGAAGGAATTTCCTCTTGGATATGACGGCGTATTGTAGCGTACAATTCTAGTTTGTGTTCGATAGCGTTTTTTTCCACCAGTCGAACAACACATTGCCTCTTGTGTTTGTGATAAGGTTACCCCAAACACTGAGCTTGGAATTGAGATCTCCCGCCATATAGAAATAATTATTTTCCGAGTCTAACTTGAGACTTCGAAAAAGGGTATCAAGTTCATTGATAAACTGTATACACTGTGGAGCTTCGGGAGCATAACCAGAGATCACATAAAGATGCTTTTGACTTTTCAAAGGAATGTATAACGCAGGCTTCTAGTACCTGGAATTTGTATACATCTCTACTGTAGACGACTTTGTGTTGTAGACCATTTTTAACTAAGACTGCGATTCCGCCCCCTTGAGTGGAATTTGGACGATCTCGTCTAGTTACTTTTGTTAAAGCACACTGCAATCATTGCTTCAGCAACAACACCTTGCAGCCCAACATTGTTATCCCACACCGATTTCTAAGCCATCCACCGGTCTCCCAACACAGCCGATTGCTGAGATTATCCCTTCTTTCCATGCGGATTAGTGAATTAACATTCATAGCAATAATTTTTAGGGTTAATTCAGTCGCAGTGAACGTTATGATTAGAGTGTGGGTTCGTCTGGAAACTGGGTCGAATAGATAATGTCTGTTCGAGCCACTTGTTCCGTCATTTTTTTTTCGATATTTTTTATCAAACGCAGCAAACTGTGTCCTTGTATGGGCAGTAATATTGCTGTTATATCAGATTGTGCCTCTGGAGCAGGCGTTTTAATGATATTGCGTAATTGTTCTAAGATTGGTGCATTTTTTACTCCACCTGCCATTTGGGCGTATGACACACTTGGTGCCACGAAGTTGCTGTAATTCCCGTTGATCCTCGCGGAACTTTTTTTTAAATATTCAATCGCGGGGCAGGACGGAGTTTACCTGTTACTCCGCTCGTCGCGTCACAACTGCAGCATCATTTCACAGAGAATACCATTTGTTACGGACCACGCCTGTTTTGTACTAAGCATGCATTCTATTACTCCTGCCGGAGTAACTGTCCGTCTCATATGTCTCTCCAAAATCGTTCGTGCGATCTCGAATCTCACGCACTCTGTGAGTACGTGTTCCGCATTTTCTATTTTGACTTCGCAATACAAGCAGTATGGGTGATTCTCATGCTTATACTTGTGCAAGTATTGCCGAAAGCTACCATGTCCTGAGATTAGCTGAGTCAGGTGGTAATTCAGATCGCCATGTTTTCTTTTCACCCATGTTTCTATATCAGGCACGAGGGTTGCCTTTTATATTTCGGGATTAGAGAACAAAAACAAATATTGATCATCGAAAATCACTTTATTGTTTTTCAAAATATTCCCCATGAAGATCTATACACTTTTGCATGCGTTTGAACCAATTGTCGAAGCACTTTTGCCACTCTGATTGAGGTATCTCCAACACATGCATTCTGAATGCAGCAACCGCTTCTTCAGGTGTCGAAAAACGTTGACCTCTCAGTTTGTTTTTTACGTACGGGAATAAAAAGAAATCATTCGGTGCCAAGTCAGGACTATACGGCGGATGACCCATCAAATCGATGTTTTGGGTGCTCAAAAATGCAGTTGTCGCAGCCGATGTATGAGAGCTCGCATTGTCGTGGTGAAGAGTGATCCGTCTTCGGCGGTTGGTTTTCCTGATTTCTTGGAAGACAACTGGCAAACAAATGGTTGTGTACCACTCAGAATTGACTGTTCTGTGTTGTTCTAGTGGTACGGTTGCGACATGTCCAGTTTTTCCGAAAAAACAGGCGACCATTTGCTTGGAAGTGCTTCGTGCGCGAACAACTTTTGTTGGATTTGGCTCATCTTGAAACACCCAGACAGTCGACTGCTGTTTACTTTCGGGCTCATACGCATAAATCCACGATTCATCACCTGTCACGATGTCATAGACGTGTTTCGAAGCACCGCGACCGTATTTTTTGAGCATTTCTTTCGACCAATTGACACGAGCCTTTTTTTGGGCGATTGACAAATTGTGTGGGATCCAACGTGAACAAATTTTTTTTGACAGTCAAATGTTTATGCAATATTGAATGTATGCTGGTCCCACTAACGCCTAAGGTTGTCTCAATCTCACGATAGGTCACATGACGATCTTCCAATATCAGTTCCCGCACAGCATCAATGGTTTTCGGAACAACAACTGATTTTGGACGACCTTCACGAAATTCATCTTGGAGTGAACTACGACCACGATTGAATTCACCATACCATCGATAAACACTGGTCCTTGGTGGAGCTTCATCGCCAAAAATTGAATTAAGTTCATCCATGCACTGTTGCTGAGTTAATCCACGCCGAAAGTTGTAAAAAATAATCGCACGAAAATGTTGACGATTTAATTCCATTTTTGGGCCGAGATGAATCTTTTAAGTTACTGTAAACAACACAAATAGCGCTCGTATGTCAAAACGTTCTGAGTGCGTATAACCTCAAAAATGTCCAACTTTACGACAGAGCTGTCAATTGCCGGATTGCAACACTAGGGTTGCCAAATCCCGAAACATAAGAGGCAACCCTCGTATCATGGTGTGGGTCCATCTTCCTTTGGCGGAAGAATTCCACCTTCGTTGCCATTCTCTTAGGCTTGAGAGCTCTAATTGTGACCACATTCTCCGACGATTCTCTTAAGAGACCTTATGCAATGCAGCGTTTTCTTTAGCTGCAATGTCTGGTGGCGTCCTCCCGGCCAAAATATTTATAGCATCTTCGGATACCGTTCGGAATACACAACATACTCTTAGTGATGCCAGCCTATGTGGGGAGTTCACTCCCCTCATGTATGACTTATACTGTACAGCTCCTGCCCATATGTGAGCTGTATACATTATAATGGAGGTGTTGACACTGGTTATGAGTTTCCTTATGTGGGGCCGTGGTCCTCCAACATTGGGTAGCAGTGTCGCTAAAACTTTGCATACTCTTGCCGTTTTTTCACTCTTTTTTCTCAGGTGTTCCTTGAAGCTCAACCTGTTGTCGAGTATAACACCAAGATATTTTTAATATAGGGACTGAATCTGATTATTTGTCCTTCTATTTCCAAATCAAGGTGTTCAACCTTCTTGTGGCTGTTTATTAAAACTGCCTCCGTCTTATGTCCATCTAGTTTCAGTCCGGTTATATCTAGCCAGCATTTAATGCTCTGGATTGCTTGGGAACAAATATTCTCAAGGTCATGTAGATGTTTGGCTACGGCCACTATTGCCAAACCATCTGTGTACCCAACGATTCTATCCCCTCCGGTACATTGACCCTGAACACGCCATCATACATTATATTCCATAACAGCGGACCTAATACAGAGCCCTGAGGTACACCCGCTGTTAATTTATATTCCTGTGCAGTCTTCTATCCGAGAGATAGTTTGCTAGTATACGGACCAAGTAGGGTGAGACTTGTAGATCGCGCACGCTTCTAGAATCCGATTCCAGATCACCGAGTCAAACGCATTTTTAACATCTAACGTCACCACCGCGCGATAGCTTTTTGTACCAGCTCGCCATCCTGTTCCGGCTATCGCATTGCGAGCGATGTCGCACACCACAGATAGTGCCTTACCGGTTGATCTACCTTTTCGGAATCCATACTGCGATTCAGAGAGCCCCGATGTCCCCTCAGTGAATTGTTCCAGGCGAGTGGCAATTACTCGCTCAAGCAGTTTTCCTGTCGTGTCCAACATGCATAACGGGCGATAAGACGACGCCGCCTCTGGATTCTTGACTCCTTTTGGAATAAGCACAAGCCGCTGTTTTTTCCATTGTTTGGGAAATTGTCCTGTTTGAAGGCAGGCTGTGAAGAGACTGCTGAAGACTTCCGGCTTTTTTATTAAAGCAGTCTTCACTACAGCGTTAGGGATACCATCCAGTCCCGAGGTCTTGTTTTTTTGACAAACCTTGCAGCCAAGAGCACATCTTCGGTGGTCACGGGAGGTATCTCTCCTTCAGTGATACTCCACTCCTCTTGGATTCTCAACACCTCATCACACTGTGGGAAGAGGACAGCAATGATTCTTGCCATGTCAGTGTTACTTTTTTGCACTTGACTAATGTTCTGTAGTCTTTTCTTTCATGACTATTCTGTAGGCGCTGGACCATGGGTTGTTATTTAGTTCATCCCCTAGGGAGCAGAACGCGTCATATTTACTTTTGCGGATTACATTCCTCAACTCTTTCCGTTTGTTGACGAATTCCGCATGCAACTGCGGGTGGGTGTTACGGTTTCTTTCTCTTTGTTGCAAGCGTCTTAACCTGTTGCGCTCCGGTCGCACATGGGCGATTTCTGAGTTCCACCAATACACTGGTTTGATAGCCCCTGCTGGTTATCTTTGTCGTGGTATAGAGGCATCACATGCGGTAGTTAACCACTTCATGACTTTCCCAGCCTGCCTGTTCGCATCCGCCTCTGCGTCAAACTGTGCGATTTGGTCTTCCAGTATATAATCGAGCAGTTCCGCATCGAGGTCCTTCTCTGCCCACCCATTTTTCTGTGCTTCTTCGCCATTTTGCCAGTGATGAATCCCCTGTGCGGTAATATTTCGTACATCACGGATTGGTGGTCACTATGAGTGTAAATGTCCAAAAGTCGCCACTCCATACTTCTTATCAACATGGAGCTGGCAAATGTGATGTCTAATTTGGACCGGCCTCTCTCGTTTATGAAGGTGTCGATGCCATCATTAAGTAACACCACATCTAGGACTGCGAAGGCTTCAAGTAGTGCCTGGCCTCTACTACCTGTACTTCCCCACTCTACTGCCCAAGCGTTGAAATCTCCAGCAACTATAAGAGGGCTCTTATCTCTAGCTTCTTGTGCTATTCTGTCTAAAAAGCATATCAAATATTCTATTTCCCACCTTGGCGGAGCGTAACAGGTGGTGTAATGTCGCCATCGCTCTGATGCTGGGCTGTAGGCTCACATCAAGTAAATACAACTGAGATGAGGTGCCCTGTGGTGAATGTGGAATGCCGGTCGGATTCAGGGCACTCTGATGACTGTGTGGCGTCTCTAACAGATACACACACAATACACAAGCAAATAGTGAAGAACACCGAACGAATATCGAATAAGAAACTGCATCAGAGCCGTATACCATAGCAGCGATAACAACAACTCACATCAGTGGAATATACTTGAGTTTAAAAATCGAATTCTAAGCACAGCCAGTAGCCCGATGTGTTACGCATTGGTTCAATTTTTGGTGATTCTAACTGTAATAGCGTCAGTTCGAATCACACCATCTTCACTATCATCCCAAACGCTATAACTGTATCGACTCTCAATAGCCATAGGTTAACCGGATAGTATTGCGAATACTTGTAATCCATGATCACTTAGGTCACTGTTTTCACTTCACATCTTCTCTTGCATCATCATCATCGGCACTAGAACCGGGATCCAGTCTTGGCCTTATTTAACAAATCTCCCCACCGGTCCCGATTTCGAGCCGATGTCATCCAGTTTGGCACTCCCAGGCTCTGGGCGTCCTGGTCTACGCCATCCCTCCATCGCAGACAAGGTCTGCCGCGCTGTCTCCTTCCATACATCCTGCACAAAGGACTTTCCCAGCAGACTCCTCTTCGCTCATTTGAGCTAGGTGCCCCGCCCATCGGAGTCAACCGAGCTTGATTTTTCTTATAACATCATCTTCAAGGTAGATCGTGTACAACTTATGGTTGTAGCGTCTCCGGAAGCGTCTTCCCTCACATATGGGACCAAAAATTCTCTTTAATACCTTCCTCTCGAACGCGGCCAAGAGTTCAGAATGCCTTTTATTGAGCACCCAGGTCTCGGATCCATACATTCTGGTAAGAACATGGTCTTGTATAGTAGCAGCTTGGATGTTCTGGATGAATTTCCGGATTTAAAGACCCTTGATTGACCATAGTAGGCTTTGTCGGATTTGAACAGCCGTTCGCGTATTTCTTCTTCCATATTGTTATCGGCTGCTACTATTGAATCAAGGTAGTTAAAGGAATGCACTACTTCAAATTCGCGCTCCACTACTAGTTTGACCAACCTTAGGTCTTCTCTTCGCAGAAGTTGCCAGCATGTACTTAGTATTTCCGTCATTAAAGTGCAGTCCCAGTTTTTGTGCCGCCTGCTCGATCTGGGTGGAGTCCTGTACAGCCGAATCGGATCGTAGTTTGTTTTATGGTTTATCTTCTCTTGCACCCACACTAAAATGGCACCCTTGTTAATTCGTATCTCAACCAGAATCGAAACTGACGCGTGAGTTTCTCTCGCAGACGTTTATTCGCCGCAAGTATCTGAACTCGGTTGAAAACTCACAGCTCCTTGTTGGCAGCACCAGGTCCTTTTGGATTCGATGTACACGATGACTAAAACTCTTACTGTAGCCGCACACATAACACACATACCCACACACGGTAACGTAGCAACAATCGAACCTATCTATAATATGCGTTTTAATGGATGGTTACTGATGTGTGCGAGAAGGGAAAAACAACGCAACACTGAATCTTTTCCTGGAATCATGAACGGGGACCCACTCTGTTGTGATCTGGAATGTTTATCTTTACGGTGCGGGCCAAGATTATAGCGTCTGCAGCTGGCTCGAGTTGCCTAGATCGTGCAACCGCTTGACGAAGGTCGCAGTCGGTTGACTCCATTAACAATCGAACTGTATACGTTGATGAAGTTGTAGATGGTCGACGAGAACACGGATGATGACGGACAACCCCAAAAGAGTGGGAATACTCGTGATTTTTTTTTTTTTTTTTTTTTTAGATTTCTCGCTGGAGAGGCCTATAGCACAGAGTGGGCGCCCCGAAATGCCACCAAATAACTGTTGCAGTTCTCTTTGAACTGTTGCAGGTTGTAACGCTCCGGGAACGTTCGAGTGGGAAGGGGGTTCCACAACTTCCCAGCTTTGTAGCGGAACGAGTTCGAGTGCAGGGATGTTCGTGCCGTCGGGAGATGAACCACAAACGGGTGGGATCCGTCGGATTGTCTTGTGGAGCGCATGTAAACCGAATTGCGTGGAAAAATACCACGAATCTCCGAAGAACAGTACCCGTGATAATATCTGTAAAACAGACAGAGGTCGCCTACGCGCCTTCGATGTGATAGCGACTGTAGTCCCGGCGTCAGCGCCGAGTCCCCGATCAGGCGGATCGCTCGTCTCTGTATGCTCTCAAGTAGGTCGAGGGTATGTTTAGGAGCCGAGCTCCAAACATGGTAGCAATATTCGAGCGCGGGTCTAATTTGGGATATATACAAAAGAAAAAGTAGGGCTAATTTGAGGTTTATACAGGAAAAGAATTTGGGCCGGAGTAAAATATTTCTTGACTCTAAAAAGGTAGCTCAGTTTTCCTGAGGCTGACCTGGCGATGCTCGACACGTGTTTATGCCACAATACATTCCCACAGACCGTGACGCCGAGCAATTTCAAGCTTTCCCCAGATTCGAAGGCCGGGCCATTCATCATCAGCTGTGGAACCGATGATCCACTTTTCTTCGTGAATGTTGTATTTTGTGTCTTCGTTGCATTGAAGTCGACGAGATTGCCCTTTCGCCATTGCAGGATCTTATCTAGATCGCGATTCAGAGTCAATCTGTCTACATCTTAGCTGGTGCGGCGTTGATGCATCAATCGGCCTATCACACAAAAAAGAGGAAACAAGCGTACTATCATCCGCTAAACTGAACACTTTGTTATCCGTTGTCTCCAACAAATCATTTATATGAAGCAAGAACAAGGTTGGAGCCAAAATAGAACCTTGGGGCACCCCCAAATTAACAGGATACAGATCCGAACACTCGCCGTCCACAACAACTCGGATCAATCGATTCTCGAGGAAGCTCCTCGTCCAGTCGCAAAGCTGTTGGGAAAATCCATATGAACTAAGTTTGCTCAGCAATGCCCCGTGCCAGACGCGGTCAAAACCCTTGGAAATATCCAATGCGACCGCCCTTGACTCACCATGCCGTTCAATTGCAGATGTCCATATTTCGGTTATAAGTGTCAAAAGGTCTCCCGTGGACCGCCTACCACGGAATCGGTATTGACGATCATTCAGAAGTCCGTTGCACTCCTAATACTTAACCAACTCTGTATTGATGACTTTTTCCATTACCTTAGATAAAATAGACAGTAATGCTATCGGACGGTAATCTTGTGGGAGATACTTTTTTCCCGTCTTTGGGATTGGTTGAACTCGAGCGATTTTCCAGCAGGCAGGAAAGGTCCTCTGTGCATAAGATAAGCGGAAGGGTGTGCCAAGAACCGGCGATAGTTCTGGAGCACAGTTTTTAAGGACTATTGCTGGTATTCCGTCCGGGCCGGTTGCCTTCCTACAATCCAATTCACGTAGAATGCGTTGAATAGTGCGCGGACGAAATCTCACATCCCGCATGGAAGACTGTACCGGCGCGATCACAGTTGGCTCCAAAAGGCCGGGATCGAGGTTTGAATTCACAGAAAATAAAATCGCGAAAACATTAGCTTTATCCTTTGAATTCGTGGCTAACGTCCCACTGTCTATCACCAACGGAGGGAAAGAGGAGGATGTGAAGTTACCGCTGACAGCTTTTGCCATTGACCAGAAGGAGCGCGAACCAGTTGGGCACCGAAGGAGCTTATTGATCACCTTGTTGTTGTGAGCCTTCTTCGCGGTATCAATCGACTGGTTGCACGCGTTTCTGATTCTAACAAAATTCGTTCTGTTCACATCGGTGGGATTGGAGCGCCATTGCTTAAAAGCTCTATTTTTTGCCGCTGTAATCTGCTCGTATTTTTTATCAAACCAAGGTTTATCAGACGAACTTCGTTTGATGGAATGTGAAATATACATCTCCATCCCAAGAAGAGTAATCTCTGATACCGACTCCGCGTAAGCGTTAACATCGGAGTCTCCGAAGCACACCTCCGAGCATGGAAAGGATGCGAAGAAATCTCGCAAATCGTCCCAGTTAGCGGCCCCATACTTCCATACATGGCGAAGGTGCCTAGGCCGGTTATTCGCTTGATATGCAAGTGCTTGCGCGACAAGTACCAAGCAGTGATATGTGTTTCCTAGTGGCGCAGAAACCTCTACGGTATAAATACACGGTTCGGATGTCAAAAACAGATCCAGGGTGTTCGCATAATCGCCTCGGACATCTGGCACTCGCGTTGGTTCCTCCACCAGTTGAGTCAAGTTGTGGCTTACATCAAACATCTCCGCCAGCCTCCTAGCTGCTGTCGGTTCTGTTAGGATGTAACAACCAACCGGAATTGTGCACATTAAAATCGCTAAGGAGAACAATTTCAGAAGCTGGGTGGTTGATCTGTATTCAGTCGACGGTAAGTGAAAGATGTTCGAAAAATGTCGCCGGCCGATCGTCATTCGGGGAGCAGTAAAGACAACAAAGAAATTTAACGGAATTCCTCAGCACGACCTTCCACCATATGATGTCCATATTATTGGGTTCCAACGCCTCCATCCTCTGGCGAGCCAGATCGGACCGCGCGAAGACGCAGACTCCGCCCTTAAAACGAAATCTCGAATGCAAGTCGTATCCTGAGCAACGAAGATATGTCGAATTAGTTGATGAATGGACGTGAGTCTCAGTTAGGGCAAGGAGATCAGGTTTCGTTGTTTGCAAATATTGGTGGACGACGTTGACATTCGCATTGGTGAAACCGATGCCCCCTGATGTTTATTTGTTTCTGTTCCTTATTGTGAAGGTGAGCATTCAGTTGGCCAATTATAACAGGATGTGCTTTGGGTTGATGGATCGGATTCTGTGACTGCTGTTGGCGTTTTTGTGTTTGGAAATTTGGTGAGAGTAATGTTGACTGTTCATCCTGTGATAGAGGCGGACAAAATTTGTTGGATGGGATGCAACAATAAGCGTGATGGACCGGATTCTGTGACTGCTGTTGGTGTTTTTGTGTTTGGGAATTTGGTGAGAGTAATGTTGACTGTTCATGTGATGATAGAGGCAGACAAAATGTGTTGTATGGGATGCAACAACGAGCGTTGAGGAGCAACGTGCGATAGGTTTTCAACAAGTACCATTAGCGCCATAGAACTGAAAATGGGAAGAAATTGCTGTATACTATACATACCAAGTTAGCCAATGATAGCACAAACAGACTCTCATCAAGAGGACTTTTTTTATGAATCAAAAAAAGAGAGATGATAGGAAGAAATGTAAATTGTTTAAAAATTGAAATCCTGTGGAAACACCTGAAGTTTTGTGTTAACGCGACTTTTCAAACAGAAATTAAAGAATTGTAAAGTAGTTGTACTATAAGGTCGAACTAATTTATTTAATAATATGTAAAATTATAGATTATTATAATATTTTATGCGACGCACCGATACATTATGTACAGATCAGATAGTATTGAACAACTTCAATAATAATTTCTAAAATCGTAGTTAACTGTATTAACTGTGTGTATGCATATTAACGAGTTTTACCACGTTACTTTTCAATAAATCAATTATGCCTTTAATATATACCAGAGTAGAAGAACACATTTATATACCTATAAATATTTGTATAAATATGATGTGAAATTAAATGTGTATCCATTTCTCTGCAGCGTTCACAATAAAGAACAGAATTTTGCAACAATATTGAATGATTACACTGATTGAATTAATCAACATACTTGGCCGACAAAATGAGATCGAGCTGCTCACGTGCTGATCCAATAGCGCTTAGTTTCAATGATACACTTCTCCGTGTATCTGATGTACAGCTTTTACAAGGGCCACATTGGCTCAACGATCAGATCCTTTCGTTCTACTTTGAATACCTCGAACGATGTAAATACAAAACCAACAATGATATACTTTTTGTATCACCAGAAATAACACAGTGCATAAAAATGATGGACGATGTGGAACTCGAGCGACTTCTCAATCAACTAAACGTCGAAAAGAAGCCTTTCATATTTTTTGCCCTTAATGATAATGAATCACATCGAGCTGGCGGTACTCACTGGAGCCTTTTAGTTTTTTCAAGACCGGAACGTACATTTTTCCATTTTGATTCAATGGGAAATGCTAACCAGGATGCCATGCATCAGTTCGTGACTCACATCAAAGAGGGCCTGAATTGTAGAAATTGCCATATGAAACCGATCCGGTGTCTGCAACAGTCGAACAACTATGATTGTGGCATACATGTTCTCTGTATGGCGGACAACATTGCAGATTACGTAAATCGATTTGAATGCGTCGATGGAGTTGGTCCTCTCCATCACGACACTGTTAGTGCAAAGCGAAGCGAACTACTCAAATTAATAGCGTCGCTTGGTGGCAAAATATAGAGCGTCCCAAAACATAAGTTATCCTCGAATACGAAAGTTTCTTTTTCGCTTTAATATTATTTTCTTTTAAATTTGAATTAAAGAAGGCGAGCTAAATTGCATTTTATTAAAATAATGCGACTCAGATGATTGATTTGGTGATTAAAAGAAAAGAAAAAGATTACAAGAACAATGTAACACAATGATTTATTGAAATACTTTTAAAAAATTCCGAAAAATTATTTAGAGTTTGATATATGAAATTCTATTGTAAAATTATATACGAACTGGATTTAATTCGTTCAAACTTAGCGTATGGAACTGTGTATATTGATCGTGGAGGTAAAATTAGTCATAGTCATGTTGTTCTCAATTAATTGATCGGTATATAGATGATATACGTATTTTTTATGTATATACAGTATGGGAAACAATAAAATGCTAAAAATCAACAATAAATTATTTCATTATTGTTATTATTGTTATTTGCTTGCTTTCAAAATCACATTTTTTCTATTTAAATGCCTTTGATTTGTGTTTGTGACTCTTTTGTAATTATATTGTGGGGAAGGATGTATTGTGCCAAGACACGGGCACTAGCTTCACTTCCTTCCACCAGCTTAACCAAGACAAAGTTCCGCTGAAAGATAGTTCACCTGGTGAGTAAAAGTTCCAAACCGCAGAGCAAGACGTATACCGGGAAAGAAAGTCAAACGCACTGATTTAAGTTATTAATTAGATCATCACTTTATTTGTTCCTTTAATAGCTGGCGCAATACAAACTACTTTAAAGATAAGCACAATTAATGTCCCCGCTAATGTAGGCATCACACTTTATCAGACTACACATCAAACTCATTACTGAAATAACACTTTGCTCATAATTAGGAGTTGTTTTACTTTATGCGATTTAAATTGTTTAACTGTATGCGATCTGAATGTCACATTCGACAGGCAGGGCGGCGGATATTGGCGTTTGCCATTTTGCACACTCACGACTCACAGGGGTGGAGCTCCGAGTGCACCCCTCAATGGTTAAAAGGCGGCCCATCGTATTTACGTGACCGCAGCGCTACGGTAGCGTAGTGGAGTCCCGACCGGCTCGGTCTGCTGATGTAATTGGACTCAGCGATAAGCGGCTCGTGCAGAGCCGACTGGCTAATGGGGTGAGTTTCCCCTAGAGTGAAAGTGTTCCTCTCTACTAAGGATACCTTCTACCTACCACAAGAGAGGCGTAAAGTAAAGCAATGTAATGTGGAAATGCGCTAATTGGTTTTAGCTTGATTACCGGGAAATTGTGTTTACGGCATCGCTGGTAAGGGTAGGTATTAAATTCCTATTTGCATTTGCCTGTGCTGTAGAAGTTAATTGATGCCTTAAGACGCGAGATGCGTATATTTGTTTTGGCCCCTTGGGTGTAGGTCTATAGCGTTTGGAATGATAGTCAAGAACGTGTAATTCGAACTGACGCTATGACAGTTAGAATCACAAAAAATTGAACCATTGCGTAACACATCAGGCTACTGGCCGTGGTTTGGAATTCGATTTTTAAACTCAAGTATATACCACTGATGTGAATTGTTATGTTATCGCTATAGTATACGGCTCTGATGCATTATCTTATTCGATTTTCGTTCGGTGCTCTTCACTATTTGCTTGTGTATTGTGTGTGTATGTGTTAGAGACGCCACACTACGCCCTCCTCAGTAACTTTGTTACGATCCGTTTCATGTGCCAACGACGGAGCGAAGAGAGAACGTCGGAGCAGGCGAGTGGGCTTGTGCTCTATGCGGAAGTCGTGATCGTATCGTGAAGTTCTGTTTACTATGGGAAAGTGTGTGCTGTGTGTACAGATCACGCCGGGGTCACCAATTATAGCGTTTAGAATGATAGTGAAGAACGTGTAATTCGAACTGACGCTATGACAGTTAGAATCACCAAAAATTGAACCAATGCGTAACACATCAGGCTACTGGCCGTGCTTTGGAATTCGATTTTTAAACTCAAGTATATTCGACTGATGTGAATTGTTATGTTATCGCTATGGTATACGGCTCTGATGTATTGTCTTATTCGATTTTCGTTTGGTGTTCTTCACTATTTGCTTGTGTATTGTGCGTGTATCTGTTAGAGACGCCACAGGTCGCCAGCCAATGTGTATGTATGGTGATTTATTATACACTTGGTGAGGGCGGGAAATAGGCGACGCAATGTTTATGATCCCTGTTATGATGGCTACATTGCATGTAAACCAAATCATTTTGTTTTCAGGAATTCGCCTAGGGGGATTTGCTAGGCACCGAAAGTGCCGGATTGGTTTTGGGATTCCTGATAAGTTAGGAAAGAATTCTTACAGGGAATTTGTATGCGAAGAGATGCATGAAAGGTAAGGATTCTTTTACAGGGGCTTTTATATTATAAATTTGATTTATTTGATGCGTGAAGCATTTACAGGTGCTTAATGCGATTACATTAGCAAAAACGTATGCAGATTGGGATGAAGTTATAGGGGTTTTTCAGGTAAGTGGGCCGTGGGGTTTGGCGGAACCGCCACAATATCATAAAATAAATTTCGGCATTACAATATGCTTTTATTCCTGTAATGGCACTGTACGATACAGCACAAGAGGAAATTGCTAAGAGTTTAGGTGGATTTGACAATATAAAAACTGTTTTATTAAATATGTCCAGAAAATTCTCCAAAACCTTAAGTTTATAGTTCTAAGAGATAGAGTTTACGGAGGTTCCGCCCATCAGGCCACGTTAGCCTACCGCATCGCAGGTATATTGAGGCAGCGCTTAGCTATAGTTTGTCTTTCTTGCACAGACAAGAGTAAAAGGAAGCCCTGGATATCGCCGCTTTCTTATTTTTATTTATTTTTATTTAATGGCCTGTAGGAACCCGAAAGTTCATGACCTCACCGACTCGACTCCGCTATTATTCCCTGTCCCGTGCGCTTTCCTTCCACGTTCGACCATCCGATCCGATCTGCTCGAGGTCAAACCTAACATTGTTCTCCCATCTCCGTCGCGGCCGCCCTGTCGGTCTTTTTCCCGTTGGCTTACGGTCAAGAATTCTATGTACGGTCCTATCGTTGCCCATTCGCCCCACGTGTCCGGCCCATCTTAATTTTCGCGACTTGATTACTTTCACTATTGTAGGTTTGCGGTATAGCTCTTCCAATTCGTGGTTGTGGAGTTTCCTCCATTGTCCTGCCTCCTCGTCATATTTGCCGCCAAAGATACCCCTCAAAACTTTATTCTCGAATACGCGGAATTTGTTTTCTTCCCGTTTTGTGAGAGCCCATGTTTCGCATCCGTATAGAACAATCGGCACGGAGCTTTATATTCCGTGATAGCAGTTGGGATTTCAGCAGTTTACCGACTGCATGCCAACTAGCGTGCCTGAGTGTAGTCTTTTGTTAATTTCCTTCGACATTTCGTTACTGGCCGCCAGTATCGTTCCCAGATATTTAAATTCTTTGACATTTTCAAATATCTCGCCCCTGATGTTTATGTGTGTACTCTGAGGTCCACCTGCTCTCGCCATAATCATGTATTTCGGTTTGTCTTCATTTATTTCTAGACCCACCTCTTCTGCCGCTTGCATGATGATTTCACAGTTTTTACTTACATTTTCTAGATTATCGCCCAGAACGGCGATGTCATCCGCATATGCGAGCACTTGTGTGACCCCGTTCAAGGATGATCCGGCCATGTTGTCGTCTTGTACTTTTCTGATGACATACTCGAGGACAAGGTTGAAGAGACGTGGTGAGAGGCCATCGCCCTGTTTTAGTCCGTCCAGGATTTCAAATGGTTCTGAGAGGTGGTTTTCTATTCTAACTCGTCCTTTGTTTTCGTTCATGCGGATTTGAATGAGGGTGGCATATTTTTTCAGGATTCCCAGCTCAACTACAATATGGTCGAGTCTTTGCCTTGCGATTGAGTCGTAGGCTTTTTTGAAGTCAACGAACAGTTGGTGAACCGTCTCTCCGTATTCCCACTTTTTTTCCAGTAGTTGCCTTATTGTGAACATCTGGTCGCTTGTTGAGCGGTTCCTGCGGAATCCGCATTGGTAGTCTTCCAATATGTCTTCTGCGTACGGTGTGATTCTCACCAGTATGACATTTGTTAGTATTTTGTATGTGGCTGGGAGCAATGATATTCCTCTGTAATTTTCGCAGTCAGATCTGTCACCTTTTTTGAAAATGGGGACGAGTATTGAGGTTTTACATTCTTTCGGAGTGACTACCTTATCCCATATTGTTTGGATGAGCTGGTGGATCTTTCGAGCGGTTGCCTCTCCTCCGTGCTTCATGATGGTGAGGTCATGAACTTCCGGGTCCCTACAGGCCAATAAATAATATAATAATAACTTATATTTAAGGTATAACATTATTGTCGAAAAATGATCGAGAACGAGCCCGATTACACGACGACAAATTTCTTAAAGTTCGGTTATTTACCAGAATATTTGTATGATGTTCCCCCTGGAATAGTGTGGGGGTTCTTTAATCCACTTCCAAAGAACCACCCATTCCCATAAATTACCTGCCTTCTGCTTACCTGCAAATGAGCATCGCAAGCTACTCTGCATCACCTGAAAACATTAGCCCATGGCAAGATTACCATCTTACCGTCGCATCAAACTTTCACCCCGGGGCATGCTTGCATCCAACGCATCATGTTTCCGAAATCTAATTCGGGTACCTCTTCATGTAATCGACATTAATTCCCGAACGCGCATTGCTGAGAAGCACTTTCTCACACACGTACATGACATGTCCATCCTCGCCTTATCGGCTGGACCATCGGTCGATCGTCCAAACAACAATCCGTTGGTCCAGAAGACACGCCGACCAACGTACTTGTTGACACAACTACAGCCTACCATTCGGTAATTAAATATTGCCCCCATATCTTTAGGTTCGCAATAGCTGCAACCAATTTCCCATTATCGGCTATCAACCGATCATGGGATTTGGGCATGACTAGGATCGTTGTTTAGGCAATCATACCCATGTTCATGCTATATGATGGCCCTTCTGGAAATCAAAGTAAACACACACTACCGCACTGTGTTTGTTTTGCTTACCAACGCTGCTCCATGGTTCCCATGGGTGGCAAATTCCTCACCACCATATCCATGTACCAGCATATTAACCCAAATAAGATAACATCCAGCCTGACCCTTTGCCACCGTCGGCAAGATTTCTGTTGACTTAATGCCAACAAAATATCTTCCTTCTAGAGCACCAGAGCCATACGGCTAGATCAAACAAACCCCAAATCTTCGGTCGACCTATCGTCATCGAAGAATGTATCGCCTACAACGGCATTACATAAACACAATGCCTGCAGCCCCTTGTTGCTCGTCCATTTGTTTGAACATGTGCGGTATCGTTCGTTGTTGATATGCAGGCTAAGGGGCATCGTACTTGTTCTATACGGACACATGGGAAATCCTCCCATTTAGCTCCTTTTTGATCGCTCATTGGCCATCGCCAAGTTGAGCCTGTTCGCTCCTCCCACATCGATGTGATCCACCACCGTTGGATCTGGCGGATGTGGATTGCGTCGAGGAGTCAAATTTTATCACCCTTCGAGGAGAGACCTCGAGTCTCTTCCGTTGTCAAATTTAAATTCCTTAAGCGTACACACGCTTGTTTTCGTGCCGAGTTGTTTGCCGAGAAACATAAGTTCTATGGGAATGAGTTTAATATTTTATAGGAATAATATTACTTAAAGACTGGTTGCCAAATACGAGTGTGATGTTGATTCATAGAGTTCGTGTACCACACAGTAAATAACAAGTGCGCAGTGAAAATTAAAATCAAGACTATTGAACAAACAAAATGATCTATAATTTAAAAGACAGTTCCAGTGTTTGTATTTAAAATAAAAGCTATGTTCGAGAGAATAAACTAAAATAAAAATAAGAGAATAAATTACTCCAGTGTGTTTTTCTTTGGAGAGTTGTTGTGTTCGCTGTGTGCTCTATTCCTTCTGCTAGGAACAATTTACAGTGGTATTGGTGGTGTTCCAGCTGAATCCGCGCCCATGCTTGGTGCACTAGAGGAAAAGACCCACAATAGTCCCCCCGGAGATCCGAATGGGAAACTAGTTTACCTCCGGAATTCTTTATCTCAGAAGGTATTATAGCGTTTGTGATGATAGTGAAGAGCGTGCAATCCGAACCGACGCTTTGACGGTTAGAATCACTGAAAATATAACCAAAGCTTTACCACATCAGTCCACTGCCGCGTGTACGGATTCGATTGTTATTCTCAAGTAGACTCAACTAATGTGGAATTACTATGTTTTTGCTTTGGTATATGGCTCTGATGCTTTGCTTTGTTCTTCACTATTTGCTCGTGATTGTGTGAGCATCTGTTAGAAACGCCATAGTACCATCATGATTTATTTCCGTGTCAGTCCGGGCCATCAGCCATACATCCGACAAAGTAGTTCTCCCGACGATATTGCGGAATGTACAGCGTGAAGGGGTGGTATCTTAACTTGGGACCGATTATCACTTAAACCAACCTTTTTGTGGAATTGGTCCATCAGCCAAGCTCCGAAAGATGGCCAGAGAATTCTCGTGACAATTTCACGGGATTTGATGGGAGGGTATTTCACCGGGCGACAGGGCGTTGGAATCCCACCTACCACTCGGCCTTTATTCGCCTCTTACGAGAAGCCGATTTGGTTGTGAGTATTTTTTTTTTTTAATACACTTCTCTCGGGAGAGGCGAACCTGTAGCGCTGAGTGGGCGCCCCGAGAGGCCACCAAAAAACGGTTGCAGTTCCTCTTGAACAGCTGCAGGTTGTAACGCTCCGGGAACACTTGCGCGGGTAGGGAGTTCCACAGCTTCCCCGCTCTGTAACGGAAAGAAATTCTGCCAAGGCGGGATTGCATTAAATTAAATTAAATTCTGACAAGGCGGGATTGCATTAAAAACTAAATAAAACTTTTGGGACATTCCTTTATTATATTTTAAAGTGATGTACAAAATACGATTGTAAAACTTATTAATATAAATCACATATAGATCTAGCTTTCATAGTAAAAAATATTTTTTCTCGTTTCGGGTGGTAAAGCTTAAGAGCTTTTTTTGTTTCTGTAAATATGGGGAAAAATATATATGTGTAAGTGATGTATATATCACAATTAAAATACGTTGTACATTTAATGGAAAAATGCAATATTAAATGTTAATTTCTGGCTTTACCCAGCCTCCAAAAGGTTTTTCTAATTCTTCAGCAACAGCCAAACACAATCGATCGTTATTGATATTTGCGATTACTTGTACTCCTGTTGGAAGCCCTTCTTTGCCCAATCCTAGTGGCACTGCAGTAGCAGGAAATCCCAAGACGTTAATTATTGCGGTGTATGAAAAGTTAAGCGGACGAGAAAGGGGCTCATTGTGGTAAGGTGCAACGGTGGGATGAGTCGGATAGATTAGAACACCATTGTCTCCAAGTAAATCCTGTAGCTCTTTTCGCAGTGCGATACATTTCTTAACCATGTAGTGATATTTTGGCGAGCCATACGCGGTGTTAGCATTATCAAATAATGCCGTAGCCAATCCAATGAATGTGTGTTTCGATTTTCCAAAAAAGAACTTGATTAATTCCGCAACTGGATTGATGTCACCTTGTAAATTAGCCAACTGATGTGCGAAGCCTTTTCCCGTGTCATCTTTCATGTTAGCAAACCAAATCGCTGCCGATTGCCGGAAGTCTTTCAAGTGTAATTCTTCCGGCTTCCTTCCGGTTATATGACGTAAATAGCCAACAACATCATTTAATGCCTTCGCAACATCATCGTCAACTGGCGTTACTAATCTGGCACCGCCATCATTTTTTTGAAAGAAAAATTTTAATTGTTTTACGTCGACAGGTTCATCTAGATTCAAAAGACTTGCTTTGTCAGCGGCGATTATCTTCAGCATAGGTCTTAAATCACTTGCATAGCGACACATGGGGCCTATACCAAGGTATGTTTCCTGCTCAGCCGAGAATGGTCTTGGGAATTGACCTGTGTTTGATACGATCTTTTCCGATGGTTTGTGACCGAAGATGCCGTTAAAAAATGCTGGCATCCGGATCGATCCGCCAATATCAGATCCAATGCCGAATGGTGAGGCAGCAGCTCCTTGAATACAACCTTCTCCTCCGCTAGAACCGCCAACAATTCGATTTGTATCATATGGATTACGAGTTCGTCCATGGACCGTATTCGAACTTTCCCACCTGAAACACAGTGAATGTTTAAGTTTTAGTAGAGCCATCTAGTTTATTCTTCCAACTGACCACATGCACATTTCCGATACATTTGTAAGACAAAATGGTATTGCTCCAGCTTTTCTCATTAATCCCATAACATCTGAATCTTCTTTAGCTTTTTCATGCTTGCGAACGTGTAAACCTGCAGTTTGAAGAAAACCTGGGGAAGAAAAAAAGCTTAATTGCATTGGATTCAAAATTATAACATGAATAAACGTATTTCTCATTTTTAACGCTTGTGTTACTAACCAAATAAATTGACGTTGTTGACTAACCGGGCACCCGTATAAGAATTTTCGGTGAAATTCCACTTTAACTTAAAATAATTTTATGCATTGGGTATATGTTCGTTTATTTATGGCTAACGAAAGTATTTCAAGCTAAAAACTATATCCTAAGTTAGGTTTAACACCCAGACACCCTAAATTCACTTCTTTGGATGGCGTCCTATTTTGGCTCTACCTTTCTCTTGAAGAAGCAAGAGCCGTCACTTTTTGTAGTCCGTGCGCTCACCACTGCAGTGCTGCGACATTTTAGATTACTTGTAGACATTTTTGTATGTACATGACATGTAGCAAAAGGGCATCGTTTCATTTGTACCGTGCAACTTTTTTTTTTTTTTTTATTTTTTTTTTATTAGACTTCTCTCGGGAGAGGCGAACCTATAGCGCCGAGTGGGCGCCCCGAGATGCCATCAAATAACTTTTGCAGTTCTTTTTGAACAGTTGCAGGTTGTAACGTTCCGGGAACACTCGCATGGGAAGGGAGTTCCACAGCTTCCCCGCTCTGTAGCGGAACGAGTTCTGATGTAGGGATGTTCGCGCCGTCGGGAGATGAACCACAAACGGGTGCGATCCGTCGGATTGTCTTGTGGAGCGCATATAAGCCGAATTGCGCGGAACAATACCACGAATCTCCGAAGAACAGCACCCGTGATAATATCTGTAAAACAGACAGAGGTCGGCTACGCGCCTTCGATGTGATAGCGACTGTAGTCCCGACGTCAGCGCCGAGTCCCCGATCAGGCGGATCGCTCGTCTCTGTATGCTCTCAAGTAGGTCGAGGGTATGTTTAGGAGCCGAGCTCCAAACATGAGAGCAATATTCGAGCGCGGGTCTAATTTGAGATTTATATAGGAGGAGAAGTTGGGCCGGAGTAAAATATTTCTTGGCTCTAAAAAGATAACTCAGTTTTCCTGAGGCTGACCTGGCGATGTTCGACACGTGTTTATGCCATGATACATTCCCACAGACCGTGACGCCGAGAAATCTCAAACTTTCCCCAGCCTCGAGGGCCCGGCCATTCATCATCAGCTGTGGAACCGATGACCCACTTTTCTTTGTGAACGTTGTATACTGAGTCTTCGTTGCATTGAAGTCGACAAGATTGGCCTTTCCCCACTGCAGGACTTTATCCAGATCCCGATTCAGAGAATCAATCTGTCTACATCTCAGCTGGTGTGACGCAGATGCACCAATCGGCCGATCACTCGAAAAGGAGGAAACAAGCGTACTATCATCCGCAAAACTGAACACTTTGTTATCCGTTGTCTCCAACAAATCATTTATGTGAAGCAAGAACAAGGTTGGAGCCAAAATAGAACCTTGGGGCACCCCCGAATTAACAGGATACAGATCCGAACACTCGCCGTCCACAACAACCCGGATCGATCGATTTTCAAGGAAACTCCTCGTCCAGTCGCAAAGCTGTTGGGAAAGTCCATATGAACGAAGTTTGCTCAGCAATGCCCCGTGCCAGACGCGGTCAAAACCCTTGGAAATATCCAATGCGACCGCCCTTGACTCACCATGCCGTTCAATCGCAGATGTCCATATATCGGTTATAAGTGTCAAAAGGTCTCCTGTGGACCGCCTGCCACGGAATCCGTATTGACGATCATTCAGGAGTCCGTTGCACTCCAAATACTTAACCAACTCAGCATTGATGACTTTTTCCATCACCTTAGATAAAATAGAGAGTAATGCTATCGGACGGTAATTTTGTGGGAGACACTTTTTTCCCGTCTTTGGGATTGGCTGAACTCGAGCGATTTTCCAGCAGGCAGGAAAGGTCCTCCGTGCATAAGATAAGCGGAAGAGTCTGCCAAGAACCGGCGATAGTTCTGGAGCACAGTTCTTAAGGACTATTGCTGGTATTCCGTCCTGGCCGGTTGCCTTCCTACAATCCAGTTCACGTAGAATGCGTTGAATAGTGCCCGGACGAAATCTCACATCCCGCATGGAACACTGTACCGACGAGATCACAGGTGGGTCCAAAAGGCCGGGATCGAGGTTTGAATTCGCCGAAAATAAATTTGCGAATACATTAGCTTTATCCCTTGAATTCGTGACTAACGTCCCGCTGTCTGTCACCAACGGAGGGAAAGAGGAGGATGCAAAGTTACCGCTGACAGCTTTTGCCATTGACCAGAAGGAGCGCGAGCCAGTTGGGCACCGAAGGAGCTTATTGATCACCCTGTCGTTGTGAGCCTTCTTCGCGGTATCAATCGCCTGGTTGCACGCGTTTCTGATTCTGACAAAATTCGTTCTGTTAACATCGGTGGGATTGGAGCGCCATTGCTTAAAAGAATTGGAGCGCCATTGCTTAAAAGGGATGAGAGAGCTTTCAATCAATTTTTCGGTTCGATCGATTTGTTGATCAAACTGGACGTTGCGCACGAACAGCCATAGATAAATCTGCACCGATTTCAGATATATGAAAGAGCTAAATGCAAACTTGGCTTCAATTTACAAACAATATTTTACTATCGATGAGTAACCCTTTCCTTTCCAAGGAGGAATAAAGTTAACTCAATATATCCCTACAAAGCTAGCTAAATATGGCATGAAAGTATGGTGGATTTGTGATCCAGCGAAAGGTATTATCATCATCATCGGCACTACAACCGGGATCCGGTCTGGACCTTTTTTAGCAAGTCTCTCCACCGGTATCCGGCCCATATCCGAGACTTGTTAAACTGTCCATAATAATTCGTTTTTTTTTATACACTTCCTTTAATCATAAAAATAGTCCCACTCGTAAACGTCCCCACCCCTCTCACGGTAATTCAACAAGATCCCCACTCAACACTTCTCACCAACATCGATTTTTACCACGTCACAGCCGATCCTTCAAACCCGCTAGCACGCCCCACCCCACCCCCATCCTCTAAATCTCTCAACCGGCCAATGCATACCTCCAACCTAGATGGCACTCTTCGTACTCCCCGCCCCAAACCCACATTAGCCCCCTCCCGACATAATCAAGACAACTCTGATTCCTCCAATAAACGGAAAACCGATAACCACAACCTCTCTCGCAAAAAGTTTTCCTTCAAACTTCCCCCTAATTGTCTCTTTTAACATTACCCCCACCCTTTCCAACGCCCCAAAGCAGCTTGCGACTCCTATCATCTTCTAGTGATGGGCAAAATTAGGAGTCGGCTCGCAGCAAACCCACATGAGCAGTCACGGGAGACGAACAAAAAGTTCGACACTGATAAACTTAAAGACCTCCCCAAAAGGGCTGAATATCAAGACGAACTAACGAATAGATTTAGCATCCTAGAGAATGGGAGTAGTGAGGAAGAAGAAGTCAATAGTGTGGACACTAAATGGGCATCGATCAGAGACGTAATTAAACAAACAGCACCAAAGGTATTAGGATTTAAGAAAACAATTGAGTCCAAACCTTGGTTTGACGATTAGTGCAGGGCGAAGATCGAACAACATAAACGTCTGAGAGTGATCCACTTATAAAGATATGATGAAGTCACGCGGAAAGATACGCGACGATCCCGAAAGGCACAACGAGACTTTTCAAACGCAAAAAACGCGGATGGGAGAAGACTAGGATCGGAAACATCCTAGAAAATGCCAGAGCATAGAAAGTCTGAGGTACGTATATCGGCATAAATTCAATTAGAAATGGCTACCGAGGGAGAGCCAAAATAATTCGAGACGCGAAAGCCTGTCTGGTCACAGAAATAAACAATATCGTGATCATATGGAAGCAGTACTTTGAAAACCTGTTTAATCTGCGCAACTATTAACCACAAATGAACGCACCAGATGTACATACAGCCGAGTCACAGACCCTAGACCCCTCTTTCAACGTAGTTGTAGATGCAATAAATCGCTTGAAAAACAACAAGGCTCCCGGAGTCGATTGCATACCGGCAGAGCTTATGAAACATGGAGGAGACGCAACCGGTCGAATGATCCACCGACCGATCAAAACAATACGGGATAAGGAAGTCACTCCGGAAGAATGGAAAACCTCAACCTTTTTCAAGAAAGGCTACAGATCTGCCTGCGAAAAATACAGAGGAATACTTGCGAGAATCACACCGTATGCAGAAGAAATACTGGGACACTACCAGTGCGGATTCCCTAGGAATCGGTCAACGAGCGACCAAACGTTCACAATAAGACAATTGTTGGAAAAGAAGTGGGAATACAGAGAGACGGCTCACCGATTGTTCGTTGACTTAAAAAAACCCTGCGACAAGACAAGGACTTTACCATATTGTAGTTGAGCGGGGAGTCCCGAAAAAATATGCCGACCTCATTCAAATCTGTATGAACGAAAATAAGGGGCGAGTTAGAATAGAAGACCACCTCTCAGGACCATTTGAAATCGGCGACGGATTAAAACAGTTGGATGACCTCTCACCATGTCTTTTTAATCTTGTGCTCGAGTATGTCATAAGAAAGATACAAGAGACAACACGATTGGAGTATCCCTGAACGGGGTCACACAAGTGCTCGCATATGCGGATGATATCGCCGTTTTGGGCGATAATCTAGAAACTGTAAGTAAAAACAGTGAAATCATCATGAAAGTGACAGAAGAAGTGGGCCTAGAAATCAATACAGACAAGGCAAAGCATATGGTTACGGCGATGGCTGGTGGACGTCAGGGGACGCATATATATGTCACGGGAAGGATATTCGTGAACGTTAAGGACAATAACCACAAGATTCTACGATTTGTTCAATGCATTGGTGCACCATAATTTCAAAATTGTACCAGTAAAAAAATTGTTTTACTTGAAAGGTTGTCTGAAAAGTGAAGCAGCTGAGGTTATCTCGTCCATCGAATCATCCGATGCAAACTACCAAGTCGCTTGGGAACTCTTGAAAGAGAGATACGATAATCGCAAAAACATCCGTGATTGTCACATTAAGGCTATTATCGATATGCCTTCGATATCCAAGGATTTCTCTTTTCAGTCGTTTATAGACACCTTACAGAAACACTTGCGCGCTCTCCAAGCCTTAAAGGAGCCTATAGGAGCTTAGGATTCCATATTGATCGTCATACTTCGTGAAAGGCTCAATTGCTCCTCGCGTGAGCGGTGGGAGGACTGTAGTAGTATTATAGCTCAGTACGCCATGGAAAATTACATCGACTTCCTGAAAAGCCGGGCTCAAGTAGAAAGTACCCGAGCGCAACTCACTTGCAATTCACCATCAGAAACGCCCTCTACACGTCGCAACCATCGGCCACAACAGGCATTCGTGGCTTCCATTCAGACTTGTGTTATTTGCGATGACACTAGTCACCAGGTATATTCCTGTAATAAGTTCGCATCCTTAGCTCCTCAAGCGCGATTCGAGACAAGTAAGGTTGGCCGTTGGTGCATACAGTGTTTAAGGAAAGGTCATCGAGTTTCTAACTGTAAGGCACAACCATGTGCTAAATGTAGACAACGCCATCATACCTTATTACATTTCGAAAAGGTAAATACTTTCAATTCGGTTACGTCGCACTTCGCGACCAACACTACGAGCATGCAAGCTGAAACCACATCCCACGGGGTGTTAGCCACTGCGTTGATTGATATTGTTAACAGTCAATGCAGGAGCAAGCTGTGATGCATATTCTTAGGTGCAGGTTCTCCAGTTCATTTCATGACGCAAGAAACAGCTGAGCTTTTGAATCTCGTCCAAAAGCCTGCTAACATTTATGTTTCAGGAATTGATAATACCTCGACAACGGTTAAGCATTCAGGGTCACCAAGTATGAGAAAGCCGTTGAACTCTTAATCATACCTCAGATTGGTCATCCAATGCCTTCGACTACTATTGATGCAAATATTCTTGAATTGCCAAGACATATTCCATTAGCTGACCCGGAATTCTTTAAATCGTCGAAGATTGGCTTTAATTGGCGTCAAATCGTTTTATAAATTGCTCTGTGTTGGTCAAATATCGTTGAAGAAACAGCCCAATGTCCTACTGCAAAAAACGCAATTAGGATGGATCGTTGCGGGCGAGTTCGATCCAAGTTTTCGGGCATTAAACGTGTCTTGTCACATATCCATACAGTCCAACCCTCCTGATGTTAATTTAACTCGTTTCTGGGAATCTGAGAAGCTTTTCACTGGAAAAATTAGATCCCCTAAAGAAACAGCTTGTGAGGATCACTACGCTCTTCACATCATTATAAACCCTGATGGTAGATATGAGGTAAAACTGCTGTTCAACCATAAGAAAACCTTCGTAGCAAATCGTTTGTCCGAGAAACAAATAAATGTATCCGCGTGCCATTGGAATCACATTTCCTCTCATTATAATCCCGCAGAACTTGTTTCTCGTGGTCAGTTTCCCTCTGACTTCGTGGAAAGCAGCCATTGGTTCGATGGCTCTTCGTGGTCGTCGTATCCAAGCCGAGCACTCGCTAAGATAAACGTTCCTGATCTAAAGCCCATGATACCCTTGGTTAATTGTATGTCGCTCGAAATTCGGAAATGGAATCTACTTGAACGATTCAGCTCATTCAACAAACTACAACGAGTTGTTGGATATGTGATCAGCTTCGTTCATAGCAATGATGTCCCCTTTGTGTGCTGATGAGCTTTCGCGCTCATATGATACCATCATTCGGCTTCTACAAATACATTCGTTCAAAGGCGAGATTGAAGCGCCCTTCAGCTAGCCAGCCACTTCCAACATTGAGCAAATTGAGAACGTTGAATCCAATACTAGATTCTGCTGGCATATTGCGTGTCGGATACAGTCTTGCGCGCTTCTTCATTTCAGAAGACCAACATCATCCCATCCTGTTGCCAGCCCAGCATCACATAACGAAGGTAATCATCCAAGCTGAGCATGTCCGACTCAAACACGCTGGTATCCAAGCCACTTTGTATTCGGTGGGCCAGCAGTACTGGCCGATAAGCGGTCGCAGCATAACTCGCCGTGTACTTCACAAGTGCATGCCCTGCTTTAGACCAAAGCCGCTCGTCGCCGACTACCCTATGGGTATCTTGCCCAAACAACGAGTAACATCTGCTCGCCCCTTTCTACGTGTCGGAGTTAATTATTGTGGACCCTTGTATATTAAAGAAAGGGGACATCGCAACAAAGGTCGGTTGAAGGTTTACGTAGCGGTGTACGTCTGCCTATGCACAAAGGCGGTACATTTGGAACTAGTTGGTGGATTATCCACCGAGGATTTTATCGCGAGCCTAATGTGATTTTCGCCAGTACAGCGTTTGCTAATATTTTATATGTGACTGGGAGCAGTGATATTCCTCTGTAGTTCTCGTAATCAGACCTTTCGCCCTTTTTGAAAATAGGGATTGCCATTGAGGATTTCCATTCTTTCGGAGTGACTTCTTTATCCCATATTGTTTTGACTAATTTGTGGAGTATTCGAGTGGTTGCTTCTCCTCCATGCTTCATAAGTTTCGCCGGCATGTAGTGGACTCCGGTTGTCTTGTTTTTTTATTTTCAGTCGATTTATTGTATCGGGTTTTCCAATAGGGACTTTGAATTTAATTTGTGAACGCACCCTTTCACTAATTATCGAACTGATACTGTCAATTTATTCAGTAAACTCAACATTTTCATCATGGTTAAGTACACGAACGAACAACGTCTGCAAATTATAAAAATTTACTACCGAAAAAAAAGTAGTCAAGTCCCTATTGGGAAACCCGATATTTACTACTTCGTCGAAAGAGGACTCTGTGATCTGTGGCTCGGCTGAATATGAAGTCTGGCACGCTTATTTGTGGTCAATTCGTGCGCACATTAAGCAGAATTTCAAAAATACTGTTTCCACATTGTCAAGATATTGTTTGTTTCCATTTGAGTCTCGATTTATTTTGACTTTCCCCCGGTACCCGTTTCTAATCGAATTAATGCCGGGATACATTCCTCTGAGGCAAGATATTTGAAAAAGTTAAAGAATTTAAATATCTAGGAACAATACTGACGGCCACTAACGAAATCTCGAAGGAAATTAACAAAAGACTACACAAAGAGACCGGTAGGTCGGTCGCGACGGAGATGAGAGGACAATGTTAGGTTTGACCTTGAGGAGATCGGATCGGATGGTCAAGCATGGAAGGAGAGCGCATAGGGCAGGAAACGATGGCGAAGATGAGTCGGCGAGGTCATGTACTTCCGGGTTCCTACAGAACAGTAAATAGTAATAGTAAAATACATCCCCTGATGCTCTTTGCTCTGGCATTTTCTGGAATTTTTTCAATTCGATTCCACTTCCATTCGCGTTTTTTTCCCTTTGAATTGTCACAATGCCTCTCTTCGAATTGTCGCGTATCTTTCGGCGTTGACTTCATCATATCTTTCTAAGTGGATCATCTTCCTTGCCATATCCACATAGTATTCAACACTTTAATTAATCTGAATTTGGGTGGGAGGGAATTTGGGGAATCGGTTGAGTATTTGCCTACTTCCACCTGCTGAAGATTGATCAATTGAATGGGATATGTGAAAGAGCTTTCACAGCGATTAAGGGAGTGAAAGAGATATATTTTTCTCTCTTCTCTCTTAAAAGTATGGGGGAATTGGCATCTGAGGAAATTGCCATCTGGATCGTTGCACTTGTGAATATTCGACCCTTTCAGAACTCGTGCAATACAAGTTCGAGGACGAATCTGGTTTCTGAAATTCCTTTTGCGTTTTATGAGGCGGAATGGTTACATGGAGTGCTAAGTTACCATGTGCAGAAAGTAGATTTTCTTTCTCAACCCGCGTTGGTGGCTGGAGAATCACGAACTGTGACAGCAAGGGTAGACGCCGAGATAGAGGGTGTGATGTTCTTTTAAAATGACTAAACATTTTCAATCTGTGGGAAAGTGTAGTTTTTGTCTCAATTTCTGATCACGTACAAATTTTTCCGGCTGAATGTACACATCGTTGTGGTTCCTTTTAATTTTAAAGCTTTAACTGTATTCCTCTATAATATTCATTTTAAATAAGCAAAAGTAAAGTAATGTCAATGTTATCACGTAACGATTATTCATTGTAGCACTGATCGAATTAACATCTTAACAGTTTGATATTATAGAAAGGCTCCGGTATATTTTTACTCGAACGTTCTTCCTACATCCGAAATCAAATCACATATTGAATTTTCGAGTAATGAGTAAGTAACAAATCCAGTGTTTTGACGGAATGACAATCTGTATCTGGTTAACTCATTTACACGCTAAGCTAAGGACGTCTTTCATGTGCGCAGGGGCCATGCTAATAATAGAGCGGCTACCCCGCTTAGAAATCTAAACACTAGCATATTTGTACACTAGGATGAACTGACGGACATTCTTAGATCAATTAAGAACAAAAAATCTTGTGGAATAGATATGTGGGGGTTCTTTAAAATCTTCTCCAAGAACCACCCACAAGACACCATACCTATCTGCAATTTTGGGCAGCGTAAGCTCCCAGCAGCATTTTTCATACCTGAAAGGAAACCTCTCCGACGGCATACATAATTTCGGACTTTTCTGGTTCATACTCCATGAACCAGTTTACATCTCCTATCGGCTCAGCTTGTCATCAATTAACGATAAACAAACGCTGGCCAGCGTATTGCGGACACAGCTGCAACCAATATTCCCTTCTACCGTACATAATTGTATACCTTATCTATCTCCTAAGGTTCGCTGAGTTGCGACCAATTTCCTAATCATTATACAACCGAGCATTTGATTTGGGCATGAACATGATTATTTGTTTACCCACGTTCATGCCCCACGAAGACCCATCATCTAACCTAAACAAATAACCCATAGCCACCGTCGCTAAGTTTTCTGTGGATTTAACGTCCATGAACAAATTTCCCTATACTGCTATAGAGCCATTCGGCTAAAGCAAATAGATTCCCAATCTCCGGTTGAACTATCGTCACCAGCAGTTATCGCCTACAACGGCATTTCCCTGGAATCTTAACTAAATACAATGGCGACCCTTCGCAAATAGGCACATCATGAACATTGTAGATCCCATCATTGGACCTGTGAAATAGCGTTTTTGTTTACTTTGAATCAAAAACTCATTTTCGTTCCCAGGCGTACACCATCAACGATCTATGGCCACATCGCCGCGGCCCCTGATGATCGTGCATTTGTTTGATCAGGTGTCCGCTGATCATGGTCTGCATTGCAGGACATCGAACTTGCCTATACGGTATATGAAAATTCTCCCATGCTTGATCACGATTGGCCGCCGCCAAGTTGATCGTTTCGCTCCTCCTCCATCGAGGCAATTCACCACCATTGAATCTGAAGGATGTGAGTTGCATCGTGGAGTCAGATTTAATATCCCGACGTGCACGCACACACTTTCGAGCCGCGACGAGTGTTTTCGTTTTTGTTAATCTAATAGTTTGCTGTTAATGTTAATGTCGGCCAAAGGATCATTACATATCTAATCAAGTGCGTTTGCAAATGTGTCTTAATTAATTATATATTTTGTGTTAAAGAATTTAAGTAATCAAACCAACTGTGGAAAAGAACCTGTAACCATTAAAAGTAACTTTATGTTAAAGGATTTAAATAATCAAACTACCTGTGGAAAACAATTTGTAACCGTGAAAAGTAACATTGAGTTAAAGGATCACGTCCTACTACATCTTACTGTGTTGCATTTAATTTTAAATAATCAAATCGTCTGTGGAAAAGAACTTGCAATCGTTGAAAGTAACTTGGTGTCAAAAGTCTAATGATCAATAAAGGAACATTAAAATTAATCCAGTTCGTTTTATTTATTTGGCTTGGTGGTGAATGTAACCTCGGTGGATTGACTTTTCCGTGCCTTCCCAGTGCTCCCAATAGTGTTGTGTAGCTTTCTCTGAATCCGCTCCCTTGCAGGAGCACAAGTAGAAAAGCCCCACAGATAGTATTCCAAACATTGTTCTAAAGCATTTACCTTTGGAAGTAATGTAGGTATACATTATTTTGTTTCAATAACGCTCTACATAATGCATATTATCCAATCCAATGGAAATCTGCAGTAGTCCAACTCATCCCCAAAAAGGGCAAGGACAGGAGCAATCCAACCAATCTTCGCTCGATTAGTTTGCTTCCGAACATCAGCAAGGTATTCGAGAAAATTATAAATAAAGCATTGACTAATTGGTGTGAGGAAAATGGTATTATTCCGAACAACCAGTTTGGTTTTCGATCGCAACATGACACAGTTCATGCTGCGACAAAACTTGTTTCCGACATACAGTGGAACAAGGCGAGGAGACGATGCACAGGGGTCTGTTTGGTTGACTTTGAAAAGGCTTTCGACACCGTATCGTTAGAAGGGCTGATATATAAGTTATCAAATCTAGGTATACCCGAATATTTATTATACATTATCTACGATATGATAATGGGTAAACAATTTGTAGTGAAATGTGGAGATATAAACTATAAGACATTCCACATCAAAAACGGCATACAACGGGGAACAGTGAATTCACCCATTTTATTTAACATTTACACTAGTGATCTAGTGGGTTCTCTCAACCATGCAATTGCGTATGCCGACGACATTGTGGTGTATAGATCTGGAGAAAAGATTGATGTCATCAACAGACTTCTGCAAGATGATTTCAACAAAATCAAACGTTTTTGCGAAATAAAAATAAATTTTCAGAAAACAGAGACTATCCTTTTCAGAATGCCACTGTCCAGTGTACGAGTATCAAGGGATACAAAACGGAATTGGAAAACATTTTCCATTGCAGGAAGTAATAATCTTCCTCTACAAGTAAAAACTGTAGTCAGATACCTTGGAATCTGGTTTGATCAGTATTTTTACTTTGATAAGCATACAGCAGCTAAAAACGCATATGCAATGACACGAAGACTCTTCCGTAGTAGTCTGCTGGACTCCAAGGTGAAAATAATTTCATACTCAGCATTCATCCGACCAATATTGGTGTATGGCTGCCCGGTATGGTACAACATATCCCCATTTTACATGGAGAAGTTTCGGGTGTTCGAGAGGCAGTGTTTGCGTTCCTGCCTCGGAATGTACAGAACCCCAGAGTCGCAGTATAAGAAATATTATCCCAATAAAGTCCTGTACGACAAATCAGGACTAAACAGAATAGATAACTTCATTATCAAGATTATGTGCAGTGAAAATGATCTCATTTCGGGAGCATTCTATCCCAATGATATGTATATTTTTTTTTTTTTTTTTTTTTTTTTTTTTTTTTTTTTTTTTTATTAGACTTCTCTCGGGAGAGGCGAACCTATAGCGCCGAGTGGGCGTCCCGAGATGCCACCAAATAACTGTTGCAATTCTTTTTGAACAGTTGCAGGTTGTAACGCTCCGGGAACACTCGCGTGGGAAGGGAGTTCCACAACTTCCCCGCTCTGTAACGGAACGAGTTCTGATGCAGGGATGTTCGCGCCGTCGGGAGATGAACCACAAACGGGTGCGATCCGTCGGATTGTCTTGTGGAGCGCACATAAGCCGAATTGCGTGGAACAATATCACGAATCTCCGAAGAACAGTACCCGTGATAATATCTGTAAAACAGACAGAGGTCTGCTACGCGCCTTCGATTTGATAGCGACTGTAGTCCCGATGTCAGCGCCGAGTCCCCGATCAGGCGGATCGCTCGTCTCTGTATGCTGTCAAGTAGGTCGAGGGTATGTTTAGGATCCGAGCTCCAAACATGAGAGCAATATTCGAGCGCGGGTCTAATTTGAGATTTATATAGTAGAAGAAGTTGGGCCGGAGTAAAATATTTCTTGGCTCTAAAGAGATAGCTCAGTTTTCCTGAGGCTGACCTGGCGATGCCCGACACATGTTTATGCCATGATACATTCCCACAGACCGTGACGCCGAGCAACTTCAAGCTTTCCCCGGCCTCGGGGGCCCGGCCATTCATTATCAGCTGTGGAACCGATAATCCACTTTTCTTTGTGAATGTTGTATATTGTGTCTTCGTTGCATTGAAGTCGACGAGATTGGCCCTTCCCCACTGCAGGACCCTATCTAGATCCTGATTCAGAGACTCGATCTGTCTACATCTCAGCTGATGCGACGCAGATGCACCAATCGGCCGAACACTCGAAAAGGAGGAAACAAGCGTGCTGGAGAGTACTCTCCAGAATGGGTTCATTCCCCCAGAAGCGTTCCCTTTCTTGGATAAAAAAGGACTTATCCAAGACAAACGAGCAGTCCCTATTATTTACCACGCTTTGGGCGGTGCCAGGGATAAACGAATTCTCCACGATAACGATATCTCTAATTTTCCAAAGCGCCTGCGTTTTAGTATGGTGATCGGTGAAAGAGATAAATCAATAAAAGATCGATCCCATCCCAACTGGTGGTGGATCAGTGATGAAGAAAGGACTACACATCCCCAAACCTAGTATCTCTCAGGCGCACCGCTTCCCTTCCCCCTATCCCCAATTCCCAATCATTTTTATTTTTTTTATTTTCGTTTTTAATTTAATTTAATTTTTTTATTTTTATTTGTATTCCTTGTTTATGTGTGTCCGTTTTGTTTCATTATTTTATTTTTTATTTTTTGCGTGTCAACTCCCTATATATGTAATTAAAAAAAAATTATAAATAATACATAATGTAGAAAAAAATAGAATACATTTAAAAAAGAAAACATATCAATTATTGTGACATGTTATAAAAACAGTTATTGTACGCCGAAAGGCTTGCGAAGAGCCAGTAAGTTAATGTAAGAATGATATTTGTAAAATAGAAGTTAACATTTAGTCTTAAGTAAAATATGTAATTCATTTGTTAAATAAATGTGGATATAAAAAAAAAAAAAAAAAAACGTCCTTCATGTGTTGTCTATGCAGGGCAAGATGCCCCGATAACATGTGTCACGAGCAATAGCAAGATAAAACAAGTGCGAGATTGGAATAAACACTTGTTAGGACATAAGTAAACGCATTAGTTGAGATTCACTTACCCTTAACACTGATGCAATCTTTAGTTGAAATTGGCACACCTAAAAATGGTTTTAAATTCGATAACTCCTCGACTGTGTACCTTCCTGAAGCTACTAATTCATCAGCCTTCGCGGCATCTTCTAAGGCCTCGTCAAAGTGAGTGTCTACGACACAATTTAAAATAGGATTGACTTCCTTTATTCGACGAATAAATGCTTCCGTAACTTGAACACTGGTTAACTACAATTAAAGATAAATAGAATATGAATAGCAATTCGATAATCAAAAAATTCACTAACCTGCTTCTTTCGAATTTTGTTGGCCAATGATGAGGCACTTTCTAATAAAATAGGATCTGTTATCGGTGGCATAGTTTTACCTTTCCTCCCACAAAATATAATGCAAATAAGTCTAACAATTTTGTTGTAAATAGTGAAGATCGCATTTTCTAAAAATAGTCTTATTGAAGATGGTTTCGGAACTATGGGTCTGGATTTGTTTGTAGAAAGTGGGTATGTTTCATCTGACATCGTGGAATACTTCTTTTTTTGTACTTTTAATTTTTATCAAGTGTTATTTCTATCGGCATATATTACACCCTCGGAGTTTGTCTGGATATAAATGCGAAGTTTATTTGATACGACAAATGTAATTCGAGATTTGTGATTTGAAAATATGATCATTTGCCTTTAACTGCCTGAAAAAAGGAAAAAGATTTGTTTTAGATTGGTTATGGAAATCGGAGCTGCAGCAACTTAAAAAATAAATATTGTGCTTAAGGAGCATACAAATTAATATTGGCGCAATGATGGAATTTAAATATATTTTAAATTGTGTAAAAAAAGTTTGAAGTTGGTCAATGTGAATCAAAGTACCTGTTCTGATGTTAAGAGACGTCTGAAATATTGTCTGGCAGTCAATGCTATGAAGTGGCGAATTTTCACTACATAGCATTGTTGGAATTGAAATCCTATACTTTAACGGGTTGGATATTATATAGGTGTTTCTGACAAATCACATTTATTTATTTAAACAATAAAGTCTTAACAAATACAATAATTTCTTTTCATGAGATGTTCGAAAGTGGTTGTGTTTTTAATGAGTTTTCAAATGACCGAAGATAAATATTGCCACTGATTCGTTGCATGACGCAACGCATTCGACAGACCGCTTTGAGATCGTAGATAGATCTCAGTTGCTTGATGTGGAGCAAAGAAATGCCCTAAGATTAAAGGGTGATTAACACGAAGAGGGACAGCTTGATAGTTTATGTTACTCGGCGCTATAGGTTCGCTATTCCCGAGAGAAATGTAATAATAATATATTGAAAAAAAAAATCCTTAGTTACTTGCTGTATAAATAGTATGCCGCCACAATCACGTCTCTTGGTCAGTGTTTGCACCTGCAGATTTTATGACCAGATTCGAATTCACATTTTCATCAATGAATGAAATAATTTGCATTTCAAATGTTGTCCTGAAGATAATGGTTCCTCACAAATTTAGCCTCATCTTTTGTTGGGTTTCTTGCTTTGATAATATAATCGTTGATCAAGTATTGTGATGATGTTGCCTTTTCATTTAACAATTCGCGATATTCGGAATGTAAAAACGCGTTGGAATTAGAAGACTCTTTCAGAATTAATTTTCTTTCCATGCAATTGTTTTGCCAATTTACTTCCAGTTAGAGCGATTGGTGTTTCATCTTCTCCTGATTCTTCTTCGTTTTCTAATTCTTTAACGATATCAACAGTTAAACCAATGATATTGTGACGCATATCAGTACTAGAATATTCTAGAAAGTCCAAAACAAAGTACTAGAATATTCTAGAAAGTACTGGAAAACTGGAGACTATGAACAGTAGAAAATTCGAGGTTATGGAACGGGCGGAAATGAAACGCCGAATCAGAAATCGGTATAAATACGTCGCACGCAGATCAAGTAAGTAAGAAGTAAGCAATAAAATACGCGATAAGTACGGAAGCGATAAGTCAAGAAATCGTTAAGTGTACGGTAAAAGTAACGGTTGTTATTAACGGACTAATAAAGTGTTACATTAATTCAAAACCAATTTAACGGTTCTTATTTATTAAAAATAATTAATTCAGCGAACCCTAAGCTCGATACAATATCATTGTTTTATTATCTTGACGGAAGACCAACGGGAAAGAGACGGGTAGGACGGCCGCGACGGAGATGGGAGGACAATACAAGGTTCGACCATAAGATCGGATCGGATGGTCAAGCGTGGAAGGAGAGTGCACAGAACAGGGACCAATGGCGGAGTCGAATCAGTGAGGTCATGATCCTCCGGATTCCTATAGGCTAATAAATAGTATATAGTAATAGTTTTATTATCTTCCAATAACTTGTCGATATCATTTAGGTAAATGTGTCAAAATGTTTCCCACCGATTTCATGTAGTCGAAATATTATTTTAGCTGTTAAAGTAGTCTGATTGGTTTCATTGATCGCAACTCATTCGGGTATCCAGTAAGAATTTATAATTTGCGCTCTATTTTTTATTACACTTCTCCAAGGAGAGACGAACCTTTGGCACCGCCACGGCGGGGCGAGATGCCACCAAATAACTGTTGCAGTTCTTTTTGAGAAGTTGCAGGTTGTAACGCTCCGGAAACACTCGCGCGAGGATGGAATTCCACAGCTTTCCCGCAGAGATGTTTGCACCGTCGCGGGTGAACCACAAAGTAATGGAATCTCTCGGATTGTCTTGTATAGCGCATATAAACCGAATCGCGCGGAACCACGAATCTCCGAAGAACAGTACCCGTGATAATATCTGTAAAACAGACAGAGGTCAGCTGTGGCAGTTCCGCCAAACCCCACTGTCTACTTACCCAAAGAACCCCCATAACGACAACCCAGCCTTCATAAGTTTCTGCTAATGCAATCACATTAGCACCTGTAAACGCTTCACGCATCAAGCCTATCAAAAGTATTTAGCTAAAAGCTCCTGGAAGAGAATTCTTACCTTCATTCATTTATTCGAATCCAAAATTCCCTATAAGAATTCTGTTCCAAACTTCATTAATCCCAAGCCCAATTCGGCACCTTCGGTTGCCAGGCAATCTCAATCCTACATACGCATTTTCCCTAGTCGAATTCCTGAAAACAAAACAATTGGTTTACATATAATGTAACCATCATAACAAGGACCATAAACATTGCGGCGCCTATTCCCACCCTCACCATGTGTATAATAAATTCCTTTGCATACACATTGGCTGGCGACCTATACCCAAGGGACAAAGACAAATATACGCATCTTGCGTCTTAAGACATGAATTAAATCCTAGAGCATAGGCAAATGCAAATAGGTATGGTATACTGAGCCTTGGCAGCGATGCAATAAACACCAATTCCCCGTAAATAAGCTAGAATCAATTAGCACCATGTACATGGCGCACTGTGGCTATCGTTACAGCTGCAATGCATAGCTTAGACAATGATCTACCCGATCTCTTTGCCTTCCCATATTTCTGGATCTGCTTCTCATAACTAGCGGCATGGACAAACAGAAACCCCAATTACCACCCAATGACATTCGGCCTGTTTACTTAGCCGAACTCCCATCTCATTGATGCACATTATTCCCTTTTCTTTGTTTTTATGGCTTTGTCCCATGAAAGAACCAATGTGCACACATACATGTGTATCTCTATGATCTCCTCTATGAGATCAGGTTACCTACCCCTAAAGAGAGACTTCACGTTTCAATGCAGCCTTCAATTAAGAGAGCCAGTACCACTGGCCGAATTTCTTTTGACAGCGAACGAATATCACTGAGTCCTATTACATCCGCCGACCGAGCTGGTCGTGTTACTCCCGCTCCCCAATGTACACGTGGACGCGAATCCACCGCGAGTCGAGTAAGCGTGCTAGAAGTAGAGTCGTGCAAAAGTGCATACAGCCTTATATTATTTTTCCTTCTGCATACGATTCGTTTTCAGTGTGACCGGAACTTGTAGCTTTAACCCAATTAAATGGTGTAAAATCTGTAGTGGGTAATAACAATTAAGCAACCCAATTAAATGGTGTAAAATCTAATACATGTCAACAAAAAGAATCCGGTGAATCAATAAAGCAAGTTTTCAGTAAATAAACAGTACTGGTTGTATTTATTTCTTTCGGTGGTGGACAATTCGCGCCGGAGCTGTTTAGTGTATGATGGAGGAGGAAAGTGAACCTAGTACCCGTGTCTTGGCACAATACTCTCCTCCCCAGACAGCTATGCCCCCGATGTGATAGCGACTGTAGTCCCGACGTCAGTGTGGTGTCCCCGATCAGGCGGAGCGCTCGTGTCTGTATCCTCTCAAGTAGGTTGAGCGTATGTTTAGCAGCGGAGCTCCAAATATGAGAGCAATATTTAAGCGCCGGTCTAATTTAGGATTTATACAGAAGAAAAAGCTGGGCCGAAGTAAAATATGTCTTGGCTCTAAAAAGGTAACTCAGTTTTCCAGAGGCGGACCTGGCGATGTTCTACACGTGTTTATATCACGATAGATTTCCACAGACCGTGACGCCGAGTAATCTCAAGCATTCCCCGGATTCGAGGGGCTGGCCATTCATCATCAGCTGAGGAACCGATGAAACACTTTTCCTTGAGAGTGTTGTATACTGTGTCTTCATTGCATTGAAGTCGTCGAGATTGTCCTTTCCCCATTGCATAATCTCATCAAGATCTCGATTCAGGGAGTCGATATGGCTACATGTCAACTGGTGCGAAGTTAATACACTAATCGGGCGAACACTCGAAAAAGAGGAAACAAGCGTACTATCATTCGCGAAACTGAACACTTTGTTAACCGTTGACTCCAATAAATTATTTATGTGATGCAAAAATATGGCTGGAGGCAAAATACAGCCTTAAGACACGCCGGAATTAACAGGATACAGATGCGTACATTCGCCGTCCACAACAACCGGGTTCGATCGATTTTCAAGGAAGCTCTTCGTCCAGTCGCAAAGCTGCTGGGAAAGTCCACATGAATGAAGTTTGCTCAGCAATGTCCCGTGCCAGATGCGGTCAAAAGCCTTGGAGATATCCAATGCGACCGCCCCTGACTCAACATGCCCCTCAATCGCGAATGTCGATATATCGGTTATAAGGGTCAAAAGGTCTCCCATGGACCGCCTGCCGCGGAATCTATATTGACGATAATTCAGAAGTCCGTTGCACTCCAAATACTTTATTAACTCGGCATTGATGAGCTTTTCTAGAACCTTAGACAACATAGACAGTATTGCTGCCGCCCGGTCATTTTGTGGGAGATACCATTTCCCTTTCTTGGGATTGACTGAATTCGACCACCCTTCCAGCAGGTGGGAAATGTCCTCCGTGCATAAGATAAGCGAGAGTCTGGCAGGAACCGGCGACAGTTCTTAAGGACTACTGCTAGTATTCCGTCCGGGTTGGTTGCCTTCTTACAGTCCAGACCACGTAGAATGCGTTGAATAGTACGTAGGCGGAATCTCACATTTCGCATCGAAGACCGTACCAGCGCGACCACAGATGGTTTCAAAAAACCGACATTGAGGTTTCAATTCGCGGAAAATAAATCCGCGAACACAATAGCTTTATCTTTTGAATTTATGACTAACGTCTCACTGCCCGTCACCAACGGAGGAAAAGAGGAGGAAGCGAAGTTTTTGTTGACAGGCCTTGCCATTGACCAGAAGGGACGCGAACCAGTGGGCACTCAAGGAGTTTATTGGTCACTCTGTCGTTGTAAGTCTTCTTCGCGGTATCAGGTTGCACGCATTTATGATTCTAACAAAATTCGTTCTGTTGACATCGGTGGGATTGCAGCACCATTGCTTAAAATCTTTATTTTTTGCTGCTGTAATCTGTTCACATTTTTTATCAAACCAAGGTTTATCAGATTCATCATCATCATCGGCACTACAACCGGGATGTGGTCTTGGCCTTATTTAGCAAGTATCGAGGCTTTTTAAATTTTCCATAATAATTTATTTTTACGGGCAAGGTTATTAGCCTTGCGCCAAATTATCAGATTAACTTCGTTTAAGGGTACATTTTTTTGTTGCGGAATTCGATAGCTATAACTGTCTAGAATATCATGTTAAAAGGAAAAAAATTGAAATTCGTAACGGTTAAAAAGTTATGAGCCTCCGAGCCGACTGAGTCAAAGCAGGTAGCGAGCTACACTTAAAACTTTAAACGCGTTTTCTGGAAAACAACGTTTTTCGAGCTGGCGACTGTGATAACTCAGTCAATTTTCAAATACGCGTAATTGAACTCCCTATCATAATTATGCCGACACGTTGTAAATTGATTTTTTTATAAACAAAAAAAAAGAACGAAAACATTCATTAAAAGCGCACATAAATTTCAAAACGTCGCCATTTTGTTATTTTTGGATAGATTTCATTTTTCGTGGTTCATGCCACAACCACACTCATACTAACTAGTAAACTTTTTCGATTTTTTGTTTCAGATAAATCTTATGACCTGTAGGACAGTTGCCATCGAGGTCCTTTATTTCGCAGCGGTCTACGGCGCAACGTGCCCCTACCTCAGGGTTATCATGAAATTAATTGAAATTTTTTTAAAAGCTAGTTAAAAGTACAATAAATATACCTGAAAAGCCGCGTGTCTAGATTTATTACTTTCCTCAACAAAAAAAAACATGAAATTAGCCTATTTTTCGGCCTCACTGATGAGAATGTACCCTTAATGGAATGGGGAATGTAGATCTCCATCCCGAGAAGAATAATCTCTGTGACCGACTCCGCGCATGCATCGTAGTCTCCAAAGTACACCTCCGCCCACGGAAAGATGTGAAGAAATCTCGCAAATCGTCCCAGTTGGCAGCCCTATACCTCCATACATGGCGAAGCTTCTTAGATCGGTTATTCGTTTGAAATGCAAGTGACGGCGCGACCAATGCCAAGCAGTGATCTGAGTTTTCCAGTGGCACAGAAACGGTATAAACGCTTGGCTCGGAAGTCAAAAATAGATCCAGGGTATTCGCATAATCACCGGTATCCAGCACTCGCGTAGGTTCGTCAACGAATTGAGTCAAATTGTGGCTAACAGCGAACATCTCCGCTAGCTTTCCAGCCTCGTCGGTTCTGTTAGAATGCACCAGCCAGCCGGAATTCTAGACATTAAAATCGTCAAGGACGACAATTTCAGAAGTCGGGTGGTTGATATGTATCCAGTCGACAGTACGTGAAAGATGTTTGAAAAGTGTCACAGGTCGATCGTCATTCGGGGAGCGGTCAAGGGAACAACGAAATTTAACAGAATTCCATAGCACGACATTCAACCACATGATGTCCATGTTATTGGGTTCTAACACCTCCATCGTCTGGCAAGCCAGATCAGGCCACCAGAAGACTCCACGCTTAAAACAGAATCTCGAATGCAAGTCGTATCCTGAGCAACTAAGATATGTCGAATCAGTTGCCGAATCGACCTGGGCCTCAGTTAGGGCAACGATATCAGTTTTCGCTCCTTGCGAATATCCCGAGCAATATTCCATATAACATATTCCAGAATAAAGGAATAACTATAAATATGGCAAACTCTCCACCATGCAGTATTCTTGTCGGGTCTACTCTTGGTGACTGTCTGGAAAGGCCTCCCATAGCCGCGGTAACACTTAGACCCTAACAATTAATGTACACTAGCGAGTAAGAATAAATAAATATTTTTTATTCTCAATTTGATATTTGTACATTAATTCGGGAGGCAAATCATAAACGTCTTCACGACTACTTTTGAATGATTTGTACCATTCATACATTTGTGTTTTCGATAGAACTGAGTCGCCATATATCTTAACCGCACAAGAAATTGCATTGGAAACATAAACTTTAATGAAAACTCTTTGCTCAACCCAATTATCCCTTATAAAAATCGAAAAACGTACTTAAGGGAAACCAACAAAATCAGTAGCTGTAAACAAAATAATTGACAGCGCTAAAACTTCACGTCAATGTCTCACAAGTGGTGCCAAGCGGCAAAAAGAAATTTGACAATAGGCTTAAGTGGGAATTTTAAATGAGAAATTCCGGGAAATCATTTAAAAGAATGTATATTAATCACCAAGCAATAAGTTCGGTGAAAACAAAGAGGTAGGTCTGACCACGTATTACAATATATGCGCTACCACCGTTTTGGTGATACGTTTTCGATACGTCAAATGCCTAAATAAGCATATCATTGGGGAATGTCCATTGGGCAAAGAACAACTCTCGGATATAAATAAATTATCCTGTGTTATTTGTAGCAACATAGGCCACTCTGCTAACTTTAGAAGTTGATCTAAGTACCAACAACTAAAATCAAAGTTGGAAGAAGCAAGTTAAAGAAGAGAAAAGGATGAAAACTCACTCTTACAACAACTTCGTGGCGCCAAGTGTGTCATACGCCCAAATGGCATGTGATGTAAGGAATTCGCCAATCGTGAAACAACCACACAATAACAAAAATGTCTCCGGGGGTAGAAACAGCCATAACAGCAATGTTGCCGTCCATACAACGACAGTTTGCTGCGTTTGAATAAAAAAATTGTAATAATAAAAAAAAAACGGACAGATTGTACCTATTCGATCCTGTTTCCAGATGACTCCACACTCTAGTCACAACGTTAACTTCCGCTGAGTTAACCCTTAAAATTATTGCTGGGAATGTAATTTACTAATCCGTGTGGAAAGGAAGGATAATCTGAGCAATCTGTAAGAAGCCGACCGCCCCGATGTGCTTTTGGCTAGCGCAGCTACGCAAACCAAAGGGACACATTGGGCTACAAAAATTATAAAGTAATCAGACGAGATCGTCCCAACTCCACTCAAGTGGGTGGGCTTACTGTCTTAGTTAAAAAAGCAGTACAGACGATAATTGCCCGAGCTGCACGAAAAAAACACTAAATATGTGTATTAACATTAAGTAGAGAAATTATGTGAGGATAACTCGATTTCCGCCGATCACACAACACGAATACACATAAAAAACGGACTTCCTTTAATTAAGAATTCGTTCCTGGAGGAAACGGTAGGATTTTTACAAATTCTACAAGTCGATATTTTTGTTTCTTTTTCGTTGAATATTGAGGTGGTGTTTATATTGAAATAAAGTTAATATAAACGCGGTGAGTAGTTTTACTAGGGCGCAGCATTTAATGCAATACAAAGCCCTCAAATTAAAATTCATTGATCGGTGTTTGACTGGTCGCACTCGTATCCAAAACGCGACTAATTTCTAACTGCCCCGGAAATTGACCCTCACAGTCATTCGGTTACCCCTCATATTAAACAATAGGCAAGTTGGAATATATATGTACATGTCTAACATCATCAAGGAACAAAGTAACCAAGAACGAGAGAAAAAGTAACGGCGACGGATACGGCAAATGTGACATGAATCAAATGTGAAGCGAACCGGTGCAGGTGGCTCAGAACATGTGAACACGAGCAGCATGACGAGGGATCCTGACTCGTTGCATGCGGGCATAAACAAACAATGTGCTATTATTGATTGTAGCTGTTGTTGTGGACAGTGGCTAGAGGACCGATTCCAAGTAGTTCTCGAAGAAAAGATTGACTGATATCGTTGCCATTCATAAACGACTTAATGACAAGATCGATTTGTTTGTTGAAATTAATAGAGGTCGATGAGGGCGATGCACCGGAGCGTTTTGACCCGACAAGGTTTGATGTTTGTGTTGGGAAACCGGTGGTTGTCTTAGAAATCGGTGTGGGATAACAATGTTGGGCTGGAAGGTATTGTTGCTGAAGCAATGATTGGTGTGCTTTAACAAAAGTAATTAGACGAGATCGTCCAAACTTCACTCAAGGGGGTGGGATTGCTGCCTTAGTCACAAAAAGTCTACAACATCAAGTTGTTTACAGCACAGTTGTACACAAGTTCCAGGTGCTAGAAGCCTGCATTATAGATATCTTTTTGAAAAGTCAAAACCATCTATATGTGTTCTATGTTTATGCTCCTGAAGCTGCCCAGTGTACACAATTCATTAATGAACTTGACAGCCTTCTCCGAAGGCTCAAGCTAGACTGGGAAATTACTTACTTCCTTATAGCAGGAGATTTCAATTCGAGGTCCTTAGGCTAACTATCTCAAGAGGCAATGCGTTTTCTGACTGATGGCAAACAAATGCCATCCAACATAAACTAGAATTGCGCGCTACAAGTACGCCGTCTTATCCAAGAGGAAATTCCTTTTTGGATTCACCTTTGTTGGGCGAGCGTATACAATTACTAGATTCGGATTTAACTGTTCGCAATTGTCTTCCCGCAATTGAGTACCATAGCTATCATGACGGACATGACGCCGTCATTCATGTTCCAAACGAACACTCACTACTTGAGCAGTATGACCAGATACACTCTTTCGATTTCCTAAAATCAGACTGATTGCGCTTTGATCGTCTACTAACTATAGAATTACGTTCCAATGGATGAATCTCACTAACACCAATCTTCATAATGATGTAATTGATTGTTATATTTTAATGATGAACAACATTGTAACTAATGAATCGTTCTATCCCAAAATTAACACACCTGGACGGACATCCAAACTGATACAGAAACCCTCCGATTGGCAAAAGAGCATTCTGTTCACCAAGCTGAAACTGCCTTTATACACAGTTCAGCGGTGCAAGTTGCCAGAAAATAAAAACAATTAAGTCACTAATCAAAAACCTTCAAAAACTGGTTAGTGATAATTATAGATCAGTGTTCAATGGAGAACTGGAATCAGATTCAAGCCATGAAAACTATTGGACCGAACATGTTCCCACAAATAAATTAAGTGTTTAGAAGGAACGAATATAATGAAATTCCTGGCCTGCAATTTCCACGGACTCCCGAGAATTGTCGAACATTGCTGAGTTATCCTGGAATACATCAGCTGCAGCAAAGAGTTAATAATAGTCCATTCTAGCCTCAACCTCGAAAATAGGGTTCCTCAAAATCATATTTCGATACGCAATGCGCTTAAGAATCGACGTTTCGAAAGTCAAAGTTTCATTACCTTGAGAGAAACCTATAAAACGAATTTCCTGCTTAGAAATCTTAGCACGAGTATGTTTGTCTACAAGGATGAACTTACGGACATCCTTCGACCCATTACTACTATACTCTTTATTGGCCTAGGGGAACCCGGAAGTTCATGACCCCACTGACTCAGCTGCACTATTGTTTCCTGTCCTGTGCACTCACCTTCCACGCTTGACTATCTGATCCGATCTCCTCAAGGTCAAACCTTACATTGTCCTTCCATCTCCGTCGCAGCCGTCCTACCTGTCTCTTTCTCGTTGGTCTTCCGTCAAGAATTTTGTACACGGTTCTAGCGTTGCCCATTCTGGCCACATGTCCGGTCCATCTTAATCTTCGCGATCTGGTTACTCGATCCATTAAGAACAAGAAATCTTTTAAAATAGATAGTATTCCAAACATTGTTCTAAAGCACTTGCCACTTGAAGCAGTGAAAGTTTACAATGTTTTGTTCAACAACGCCCTAAATAAATAATGCATATAATCCAAACCGTTGAAAAACTGCAGTAGACCATCCCATCACCAAAATGGGCAAGGATAAGAGCAATCCACCCAATCTTCTCTCGAATAGCTTGTTTGACTCCTTTTGGTTTAACCAAAACCCGGTGTTTTTTACATCGTTTAAGAAATTGTCCTGTTTTAAGGCAGGTTGTTAAGAGACTGCTGAAAGCGTCGGGCTTTTTTGTTAAAGCAGTCTTGACCACAACGTTAGGAATAGCATCCAGTCCCGGGGTCTTGTTTGTTTTAACAACCCTTGCAGCCAAGAGCACCTCTTCGGTGGTCATGGGACGTATTTCTCTTACGGTGATGTTCCATTCCAATCACGCTCTCAACACACTGCGGGAAGAGGACAGCAACGGTTCTGGCCATGTCTTACTTTTTTGCATTTGACTATTTTTCATGACTATCCTGTAAGCGCTGCCCCGTGGGTTGTTATTTAATTCATCCCTTAGGGAGCAGAACGCTTCATATTTACTTGTGGATCACACTCCGCAACTCCCTTCGTTTGTTGGCGAATTTCGCATGTAACAGTGGGTAGATGTTACGGCTTGTTGCTCTTTGTTGCAAGCGTCGTAACCTGTTGCACTCCGATCGCATATGGGTGATTTCTGGGTTCCACGAATACATTGGTCTGATTCCCTCTGCTGATTGTCTTTGTCGCGGTATAGAAGCATCACATGCGGTTGTTAGCCACTTCATGACTTTTCCAGCCCGCCTGTTTGCATCGGCCTCTGCGTCAAACTGTTCGATTTGGTCTTCCAGTATATAATCGAGCAGTTCCGCATCGAGGTCCGTCTTTTTCCACCCTTTTTTCTGGGCTTTCTTGGGCAATCTGCCAGTGATTAATCCCGTGTTGTAATATTTCGTACATCACGACTTGGTGGTCACTATGGGTGTAGGCGTCCAAAACTCGCCACTCCATACTTCTTGCCAACATGGAGCTGGCAAATGTGATGTCAATTTCCGACTCTCGTTTATGTAGGTATTATCAACACCATCATTAAGTAACACCACATCTAGGACTGCGAAGGCTTCGAGTAATGCCTGGCCTCTACTGTTCGTCCTTGTGCTACCCCATTTTACTGCCCAAGCGTTGAAATCTCCAGGAACTATAAGAGGGCTCTTATCTAAAGCTTTTTGTGTTACCCTGTCCAAAAAACATCTGAATTCTTCTATTTCCCACCTTGGCGGAGCGTAACAACAATAAAAATGAATTCCCCTAATCTTAGCATAGGCGAATCGCTGCTGCTGCTGGACACTTCTGTGATCTATGGGGGATTTCCCGTTGTCCAGATGGCCACTGTTCCGCTGCAGTCTTCTTCCCATGTAATTGTATCAGTGCCAAGTATCCTGTGTTGCTCATTGACGAGTACCACGTCAGCCCCATATTCCTTAACCGTTGGGAAAGGAGATCTTGTGCGGCTCTACAATGGTTTAAGTTAATTTGAATGCACTTAAACCTGTCCATTTTTATTCAGGAGATTGGGCACCGCATTTTTACATGCTTGTCATTTGTAGCTCCCTGTTGAGCGTTCCTTACCCTCTTCGCACCCCGATTCGCAGAACATGCATTTGAGTTGTGTATTACAGCTCATCGCTTTGTGGCCATTTCCACCGTATTTCAAACAGTTTTCCATACGATCTTCTTCGGATCTACTTCCATTTTAATTCAGGAGATTGGACACCGCCTTTTTCATGCTTGGCATTTATAACTCCCTGTTGAGTGTTCCTTACCGACTTCGCACCCTGATTCGCAGAACATGCATTTGGGTTGTGTATTACAGCTCATCGCTTTGTGGCCATTTCCACCGTATATCAAACAGTTTTCCATACGATCTTCTCCGGATTTACAAGATTTCGCCACATGTCCGCATTGCCAACATCTGAAACATTGTGTGGGTGTGATGAGTTCTCGTAGTCTGCATCTCACCCATCCGACCCGGAGGAAACCTGTAGCGAGCAACATGTTAGCCTTCTTCTCTTGGTTAGCGGATCGTGGTAGCCTGCGTGCCATTTGGTTTCCTTCTTAAGCTCTTTACCGCTTTCTGTGGGATCGTGTTCAGTGTAGGTAACTCTATAGCGATCGCTGTCAAGATTTCCCCCACAGTGGTAACCTCATCTAAATCACTACACTCGACCGTAATCTCTGGTGTCACTGGTTTCACATTAGCATCTTCCTTTAATACTTGTACTTTCGCTTTCAGTGTGTCGGTGGTGGCCTCCGGTCGGCGTTTCAGTTCCAGCAGCAATTCCTATTTTGCTATATTTCGAACTTTATTCACGCTATTTCCGAGTTCACTTAGGATGAAGGCCAACTTGAACTTCAGTATATCCGCATATGTTTTTTCCCCGGTTTCGGATATTATTATAGCGTCCGGGCGGGGCCTATTTTTTTTAATTGTTGGCCTTCCTGGTATCATTTTTGGGCCTCTTCATCCTTCAACCTCGCATCCCTCTACTTTCCTTTCTGGGCTATTGTAAACCAATTGTAATGGGATGACCCATCGCTGATCTGCCCCGGGATCCCTGCCTATATCAATGGGCGAGCTTTGTTTTGGTTGGATTGGCAATTTTCCACCGCTTGCTTTAACCGGCGCAGATGGCTTTTTTAAACGATTTTGCACTTCCTTATCATCAAGGCAACCAATGATCTCGACGAACTCTCGCACGGTAGAAGTAATATGCATTTGTTTTTTAATTACGATCGTCTTTGTTAATTTTGCGATGTGCTCCTCGAGTTGTCCGAGCACCAAAGAACCATCATCACCTCCATCACGGTTCCGATCCGCGCTCGTCTCTACATCACTGCTGCTAGTTGCCGCCATAAGTTATTCTGAAAATCAATCAAGACAAAACTTACCACGTGTTGAAACAATTACTGAGGGGCATGTTCGTGCAACAGTATGTGTTCCACTCTGTCTTCTGCCAATTTTATATTATTTATTTATTATTTTTTTCACTTTGCTCTATCACTTTTTTTCACAGATTGTCACTGAGCTAATTTTCTTTTTTCTTTTTTTTTCAACTGTCATTTTTTTCGTTATGTTTCCTTAATGGGCCTTTAATTAGCTCGTAATCAGCCTCTTTTCTATTCAAGCCGCACTGCACGTGTGGCAAATAAGTGTCATTTGCGGGAACTTTTGATTTAATTTTTTAATTTGAACAAATCTACTCCTGTGGATTGCTTGTAGAAGCATATGGTGAGGCTGCTTTGAGTGAGAAAAGTTGTCGTGAGTGGTTTCAAAAGTTAAAAAACGTTGAGTTTGACGTGGAAGGCAAAGAACGAAGTGGAAGGCCGAAAGTGTACGAAGACAAGGTATTGGAAGCAGTATTGGAGGTAGATCCATCACAAACGAAAAAGAAATAGCACGTACAGTAGATGTAACTCAACAAGCAATTTCACATCGTTTAAAATCGTTAGGGATGATTCAAAAACATATGGGTTCCATATGGACTGAAGCCGGGAGACGTTGAACGCCGACTTTGCATAACTGAAATGCTGCTTGCCAGCTTGCCAAACAAAACAAAAATGGATGCACTACGATAACCCAAGGAAGAGAAAATCATGGGGACTACCTGGCCATGCTTCAACATCGACAGCAAAACCGAAGTTTCGCGGGAAAAACTCATACTATGTATTTGGTGGAATCAGACTGGTATCGTGTATTATGAATCGCTGAAACCGAGTGAAACCATCACTGGAATTCTCTACCGAACACAATTAATGAGATTGAGCCGCACAGTCAAGGAAAAACGCGGTAATTACTTCTCCAAACATGATTAAATTATTCTTCACCGTGATAATGCTCGTCCGCATGTTGCGGTGCCGGTGAAAAACTATTTGCAAACTCTTCATTGGGAAGTTCTACCCCACCCACCGTATTCACCAGACCTTGCCCCTTCTGATAATCACTTATTTCGATCCATGGCATATGGTCTGTCCAAAAAATATGAAGAGTTCGTCCGACGTGGTATCCGGATGCTGCCAGAAAGATGGGAAAAAGTAGTATCTAGTAATCGACAATACTTTGAATAAGACGTAATGTACCGTTCTTTCACAATAAATTCCTAATTTTTTTTATAGAAACCGGCGGAAACTTATTTGTACACCTAATAATTATTCGTATGATTTTCTCAGTAGAGAGCGAACGGCACACGAATTGCTTGAGTCTCACCAAGCGGCCATGTAACTTGTATATTTTGCACCGCACCTTGTTTTTTTATGTTCACCGGATGTGTATGAGCTTGACAGTTTGTTATATATTTTGATTGTCGGATCGGATTTTCTGCTGTTGATACTCATTGCACGTTCCGTTGATGGTTACTTCTATCTTTTATAATGCAATTATCCACTTTATTTTGACGAATTATATTCTTTGCGGTGTGGAAATTCACTATGTAATAATTTTCTCCTCACTTCTCTCTTCTTCTTACGTTATCCTTCAGTTCCATGCACTAAATGAATGTCTAATGAATTTCTATTTTCCTTTAATTTTTCTGAGAAACTAATCGAGCGGGTGGAATTGGAACTTGTTACTTAAAGGCAGTGCCGGATTAAGCCAATCGGGGGCCCTAGGCCATTCAAATTTTGGGGCCCTCTTTTTTTTTAATAATCGTAAAATTAATCGTTATTGATGCATTTGTATAATTTAAACAACTAATTCATATCATTTTAAGGTTTTCAAATACAATAAAATAAAGGAAATCATTTTTTTCAGTTGAATTATATATTTTTTGATTAAAAATAATTAACAGTATATTAAATTATAAAATAATCTTTGGACATCTCTTTGGAAGATGAAAGCGACGCTCGTTTTCAACAAACTTTTTTTTCTACATTTTTGATCAACAAAATCATTGATGATTTCTTCAAAATCAATTTGACGAAGAATGTCCGATTCAATGGACATCAGACTTAGCATGTCTAATCGTTCTTGACCCATAACACTTCTTTGCTCGTTTTTGATGCGTTTCAATTTTGAAAAAGAGCGCTCTTTCGAACAATTCTTGATCATAAGACTTAAAAAAATGCGAAGAGCAATTTCAACGTTCGGAAAAACTAATTCAAGATGATCTTGAATCAAACTTTCGTAGAGGTCAGAGTGTGTGAACTTAAGTTTCATTGGGAATTTTGATTTAATGAAAGCGTGAAACTGTATGAGTTCAGGGTAAAATTCTTCTAAATCGTCAGAGTAAAAGTCAACTAAATCGGAAATCTTTTTGGAATACACATTTTCATCATCATCATCATCATCATCGGCACTACAACCTGGAACCGGTCTTGGCCTTATTTAGCAAGTCCTGAGGCTTGTCAAACTTTCCATAATGATCTGTTTTTTCCGGGCAAGGTCATTAGTCTTGCGCCAGAGGCTCCCCGACGGGGAATCGAACCCCGGTTTCCCGCGTGACAGGCGGGTATACTAACCAGTATACTATTGAGGAGCATACACATTTTCGGTCAAATCAAAATCAGCCAAAAACGAAAATCTCTCCGAAACCTCTAAGTAAACTTTGCTTCGTCTGTTGATTTCAATTTTGAGCGTATCGATGATTACCAAAAAACCGTTTATACGAAAATAGTCGGGCGGACTTAATGCAACCTCTGGAGCATCGCCATCGTTTGGCTGTCTTGTTCTTCGTCGAACTCGCGATGCAACATTCGCATAATCTGTCTCAGGTAAAATGGATCTGGCTTTGTTTTCAAACACTTCGAACTTATCTCTCATCTCATCTAACAAATTTTCTACTGACGAGTACATTAACGCGCAGGTTTTCAGATCAATTTCTACTGACTGCAATGCTTTGCTCGTTGCCCGAAAATTGTTCAAAATATCGCTCCACAAAACAAGCATGAAAACAAATTCGAAGGTTTGATTTTTATTCGCGATACATTCAGCTTCGTGTCTACAGTCACTTTTTTGTGTTAAATCATCAGCAATTTCATACAATGCTGCTACGATTTCGTTGAAAGATTTTTGAATTGCCTCAGTGGCGTTCGCATGAGCTTCCCAAAGAGTTTGCGATAACGATTTCAGTACCTTTTCGTTTCCGATACGTTCCTTCAAAACGTCCCACCGGCGGGTTGAGCTTGAAAAGAATGTGTACAATAATTGTACAATAGAAAAAAAAGTTCACTGCAAACAAGCAGCACTTTACAGCAGTTTCTCCAACTAAGTTAAGCGAATGCGCTGCACATGGTAAATAAATCGCAAATTCGTTGAGATTTAACAAGATCGATTGCATATCTGAGTAAATACCCGACATATTCGGAGCATTATCATAAGATTGACCCCTGCAGTATTTAAAATCTAAGCCGCAAATCGCAAGAAATTCTAAAACCACTTCAGCCATCGCAACACCTCTATGGCTATCAAAGTTTAAAAAAGTCAAAAATCTTTCAACGGGCTTTCCATTTTTAGCAACATATCGAACAACTACACTGAGTTGATCAACGTGAGCGATATCCGGAGTTGAATCGACTGAAAGACCAAAATATCGCGCGGCTAAGACCTCTTGTATAATGTGATGTCTTACTTTTGAACCCATAATGCTGATCAACTCCTCACAAATTGTTTTTGATAAATACGAGGGATTCCCCTTTCCTCGGTCCGCAAAATTTTCAATGTGACTTTTTAAAAACGGGTCAAACTGTGCAATTAGTTCGAGTAAACCTAGGTAATTTCTATTATCTGGAACGCCGAAATGCTCGCTTGTGCCTCTGAAAGGTAATCCTCGTTCAGCCAACGTTATGATGACTGGAATCAATCGTCGCACTGCATCTTTCCAATAATTTTTCTCTTTCTGGTACTCAAGTTGAACGTTGTCGGAAACATCGACGCAGTTCTGTCGCCTTTGAATGTATGTCAACATACATTCTCTGTGAAGAGATCCATTCTCATGTTGATGTAATTGGGAAACATTTTTCCAATCATTAAATCGATCGCTGGTCAGTTTGTTTTGTTTGTCTTTGGAAGCAAAAATTGTACATACAAAACAATACACGCAACCAGTCATGGGAGAATAAATTAGCCATTCGCGCTTGAACCGTTCTTGATTTGCCTTTCTTCCAAAAAACGTTTTTTCTGAGCAATATCTTGTTCTACTTTCTGCATCGTAAAATCTACGAGACGGCTCAAACGGTCCAGAGTGATTTTGGCACATGCTTGGACCACGATTGATCCAAAAATTGGCGTCATCGTCAGTGAAATCACCCCACTTGCCTGGATCGCTCGAACAATTGTCATTGTTCGCTGCAGTTTCAAAAGTACCCAAATCCGCGGCTCTGAGCTCTTCGTATTCGTTCAGACTAACATTACGCTGCGAGTTTGATCCATCATCTTGATCCAAAGATTCAGAGGTTTTAAGATGATCGACTTGCTCTGTTTCAGATTGAATCTGCAAATTTGATAAAACAATTTTGAATTCAAAAGTTTTAAGAATTACATTTGCTCTAAAAGCACTTTAATTTATATTTTATAAGAAAGTTATAATTTATAAATATCAACAGTAAATTATATTTCGATTCTTACATCTTCATTACTAGATTCGATCTGTTCACTAGCTGATGAAGAAGCATGTGCAGTGGAACTTTGGAAGAATGACGTCAATTTTGGTAGTTTCGATAAATCTGTCTCAATTCGTTTTTTCTTTTCATCCTCAATTTTTCTTTTTTGAGCCCCGCTCTGATAGGATCGCCGCATTATGTAATCTACAAACATACTTATATCGTAACATTCTGATAGGAAAAGCAAACATCAAATTCTGCATTTGAATTAAACAACAAAGTTTAAAATCAAAAAATCGAACTCAAAAATAAATCAAAAAAACAAAACCAAAATGTTAAATCATCGAAATAGCTAAAACTAAATCAGTTTACAAAATCAAAATCGAACAAGACAAATTTCGAAAAACTGAACGAAACTTAAAAAAGAAATTTAAAACAAAAACAATATACAAGCTCACTTTCATTATTGTTGTTGGATAACAAAAAAAGACAATTTGATTGGTGATGTTTTTTGTGTTGTGTGAAAAGATACAATATAAAACAGAACCTACCTTTTTCAACAAATGCGTAGTTTTCGATATGTTCATTACACACAATACTACAATTTCACATTAATTAACATCTAGATTCGTCACTAATTGAAAAAACGTTCTTTTTTTCTCTAAGAACAACGAACAAATGTAATTTGACAAACGACAAAGCAACAGATAGTTTTGTTTTGCTTAAAACACTGAAATGAATCGATTTTGCTCGAGTTTGCAAGCGCTGTTTCGGTTATTTAGCGCGCGATTTGAAATTCAAATCGTAGCTTAAAATAACAATCAAAAGAATAAATCAATTAAGATTTTTAATTATGTTTGTTTGAAAATACATTTGTATAATCAATAGACATAAGATAAATGAATTGTCTTTAAAAAAATTTTTGTTTACAAAATTCCAAACAATATAAAAAAATTTAATCAAAATTAAAAACAAATTAAAAACAATCATGACAAATTTTCTTGGGGGCCCTTGCTCGTCAGGGGCCCCAGGCCATGGCCTAGTACGGCCTAATGGGTAATCCAGCACTGCTTAAAGGCAATGCATCAAGCATGCGTCAAGCCTCGCGGGGAGGGATATAAGAAGGATACTTGTAAAATAGGTTATAACATTTAGTCTAAAGTAAATCAATTTGTAATTTTATTGTAAATAAATGTGGATTTCAAAAAAAAAAGCATGACTGGAAAACGTATCTGGAAATAAATTATACTTTGCTATTTAAAACTCGTCAGTTCTTAATGAAACTAAATATTCAATACCAATCGCGGCGGGCATTCAATTTCTCAATGCTCAAGAATTATACTCACGTAGCTAGTGTTTTATCAGTTTATTTGTTTCAATTACCCCAAGCACTAAATATATGGGACTGTAAAAAATTGATTGGCATTTAGAGGTCTTTTGTTTATTATGTAATATGAACGTTATGGTCGTTTTGTAGTCACCTATCGATCAGATATTCGTGTTTCCTTTGAATGTTTGCACTTGCAAATATGAAATGGAAATTATACGTTTGTCATGTAGCAAATATGTAATGATTCTACGTTTGCATGTAAATAATAATTACATATTCCAATCAAGCGCGAAGTTCTTTCATATATTTCCAGTCAAAAGCATGCAACTGGTGTTGATATTACATCTAGTAGACGTAATAATACATAAAAACAGGGAAATAAATAATCTAAATGGGGCGGTTAGCCAGAACGAGTACATGCGAATAGTATGATATTTTCTTGACCAGCGTATGCACTGTCATGACTTTCAAATTATGCCCAGTCACGGCAACGGTTTGGTTGACTCTGGTGGGTTTAACTCCCCCGTTTCAAGCTCATATTTGAAGCGCACCGGGGAAACACATGCACTGTCACAAAGACGTTGAACTGAAAATTTGCCAATTAAGCTACTGTTCCTTGAAAAAAGGTACGAGGGTAGGTCAATAAGTCCTTAGAAACGCCTACGATGGCGCTCGTAGCATCGTTAATGGTCTGTTTTTAGTAAGTAAGTTATCCGTCAATTTTTAATTCGTTTCATGTTTCAATTTTTCTCGCTTTACTTCCATCTTTGTCGCGACCTCTCCACCGGCCACTCTCTTCCGCCAAGAATTCTACGGACTATTCCTTCGTTGCCCATCCTCGTTATATGCTCGGGCCATCTCATTCTTCGCGGCCTGATGATTTTCACTATTGTTGGTTTGGGCTAAAACTCTTGCAACTCACTATTGTGCAGTTTCCTCCATTGTTCCGTGTGCTCATGACATTTAGCGGCAAAGAAAGAAACTCCTTAAAACTTTATTCTCGAATACTTGGAATTTGTTTTCTTCCCCCTTTATAAGCAGCCATGCCACATCCGAATAAAACAGTCGACATGATTAATGTTTTATAAGTACAGAGGTTTGGGCGCGAGGCTAATAACCTTGCCCGTAAAAATAAATTATTATGGAAAATTTAACAAGCCTCGGAACTTGCTAAATAAGGCCAAGGCCGGATCCCGGTTGTAGTGCCAATGACTATGATGATGATAATGATGGAGTTATCTTAATCGGTTATGATGAAGTACAGAGGTTTATATTACGTGACAGCAGTCTCGATTTTAACAGTTTGCTGACTATGTATCAACTATAAGTACAGAGGTTTATAGTACGAGGGCAGGTCAATAAGTCCTTAGAAACCCCTATGATGACGCTCGTAGCATCACTGACGGTCTGTAAGCATCATTCCTCACTAGGTATGTTAATTTTCAATTTGTTTCATATTTCAATTTTGCATGATAAATTGGGTATGAAAAAAATATCTGCGAGACGAAATTGCTCTCAGCTGAGAACTTTTGGGCCGCATGCGTCGCAACCCAGATGAGTTTCTGCGCAGATCAGTAGATGAAACGCCACTCTACTTATGAGACGAAAGAACAGTCAAATCATTGTTTTTATTTTGGATTGTTAAAGGCGAACGGGCTCTAAAGAAGGTAAAGATAGTGAATTCGGCTGGAAAGATTATGACTACCGTGTTTTGGGATGCACGTGGTATTATCTTCATTGACTATTTGGAAAAGGGACAGACGATAACTTGTCAGTATTATGCCTTATTATTAGGCCAGCTAAATGAGGAAATATGGCGCAAGGCTAACAACCTTGCCCGGAAAAACAAATTATTATGAAAAATTTAACAAGCCTCAGACTTGTTAAATAAGGCCAAGACCGGATCTCGGTTGTAATGCCGACGATGATGATGATGAAATGAGGAAATAAAAGAAAATCGTCCTCATTTTCTAAAGACTTATTGACCCGCCCCCGTATTTGGAACCACTTTTTTGTTACACTGCAATAAAGGGAGAAGATTTGAATTGATAACTGAAAACAAAAGGATACAATAAAGCAGCAACAAATCATCCGTGCCATTTTATGTGCCAGGACAGGACGATGTCGGTTATGTGAGTTCGTCATCAAACCTATCGCCGAATACAACTTCGTCAGCTACCCAAACACCACTCCAGAGTCCTGTCAATGAAGAACATTTAATGATCTTCAAAGGAATACGGGCGAAGAGTAAGCAACGTCACCATTTTTAGTACATCGAGTAGCAGTTTTGCTAGCGGTCGCGGCGCCAATAGCAGTACCCGAAGCAGAAGTCGCGGTCTTAAGATGTTTGTTACTCTCACGGAACTCAGGTAACTCTTAACAGAGACAGTGGCCTGAGATGTGAATAGGTAGCCCTTGGCACTGTAATAATAAATGATATTACAACTATTTATGTTTTTTTAATGAAATAAACAGTTGCAAATTGTAGTAACCTGAAACTACTCTTGTTGGAAGAAAATTCCAGGGTATTCCAGTTGAAAAGTCACACCAGTTAAAAGATGGTAGGGAGGTTTACATACGTATTGTAGGGAGCTTAGGGTTCCCTGGATTAATTATTTAAAATAAATAAGAGCCGAATTAATCTAACACTTTATTAGTCCGTTAAAAGCAACCGTTACTTTTACCGTACACATAACGATTTCTTGACTTATCGCTTCCTCTTACTTTCTACTTATTACTTCTTACTACCGCACTTATCGCTTGCTTCACTTTCTACTTCTTACTCATCTCCATGATCTGTGTGCGACGTATTTATACCGTTTCCTCACATTCTGATTCGGTGTTTCGTTTCCGTCCATTCCATAGTTTTCCAGTACTTTATAGAATATTCTAGTACTTTGTTTCGGACTTTCTCGAATATTATAGTACTGATTGTCATATGCGTCACAGTATTTAAGTTCAACTGAATGAGCATTGAAATTACTATTTATTCGTGTAAAATTGTTCTGGAATTTGGATTTAATTTCAGGACATTTTAACTTTATATACGAGGGTAGGTCGCAGGTGGAACTCAGAGAACACACATAAACATCAGGGGCAAGATATTTGAAAATATCAATGAATTTAAATATCTGGGAACGATACTGATGGCCAGTAATGAAATGTCGAAGGAAATTAACAAAAGACTACACTCCGGCAACGCTAGATGGCACGCAATCAGTACACTGCTGAAATCCAAACTGCTATTACCTAATATAAAGCTCCGTGTCTAATAGAACCATAATCATGCCGATTGTTCTATACGGATGCGAAACATGGACTCTCACGAAACGGGAAGAAAACAAATTCCGCGTATTCGAGAATAAAGTTCCAAGGGGTATCTTTGGCGGCAAATATGGCGAGGAGGCAGGACAATGGAGGAAACTCAACAACCACGAACTGGAAGAGCTACACCGCAAACCTACAATAGTGAGAGTAATCAAGTCGCCAAGATTAAGATGGGCCGGACATGTAGCGCGAATGGGCAACGATATGACCGTGCATAGAATTCTTGACGGTAAGCCAACGGGAAAGAGACCGACAGGACGGCCGCGATGGAGATGGGAGGACAATGTTAAGTTTGACCTCGAAGAGATCGGATGGGATCGTCGAACGTGGAGAGAGAATGCACAGGACAGGGAACAATGGTGGAGTCGAGTCGCTGAGGTCATGAACTTTCGGGTTCCTACAGGCCAATAAATAGAAATAGAATACGAGGGTAGGTCAATTAATCCTTAGAAACGCCTACGATGACGTTTGCAGCATCGCTAATAGTGTGTTTTTAGTAAGCATCATTCCTTACTAGGTATCTGTCATTTATCAATTTGTTTCCTGTTTATATTTTGCATGATAGATTCGGTATTAAAAAAATGTCTGCGAGATGGATGCCGCATTTGCTCTCAGCTGAGAATTTTTGTAGCGCATGCGTCGCAACTCAGATGAGTTTCTGTGTGGATTAGTAACCGTAGGTGAAACATGGATACATCACTACACTTCCGTGACGAAAAACGGCCAAAATAGTCGATTGTTGAAGGCGAACGGAAAGATTATGACTACTCTTTTTTGGGATGCACGTGGTATTATCTTCATTGACTATTTGGAAAAAGGATAGACGATAACTGGACAGTATTATCCGTCAGGTCAGCTAATTGAAAAAATAAAACGAGGACTTATTGACCTACCCTCGTAGCTCTTTGGTGCAGAACTATGGATATGTATACAAAAATATTCGTTGTATCAAATTAACAATAACTCGAAAGATCTTCGACCACGTTCAGGACATGAGAGTGTGGACAAGTAACTGTGTGAGCCTTATAACATTTACCTGATAAGTGCGCGCAATAGTCATGTATGTGATAACACCAGATTATTCAAAAATTAGTTTGTTTAACTGGCTTAATGGGGGAAGTCACCGTAAACGACGTAATAATTTTTTATAAAAAACTGAAAACATTTATTGTAATATCTGTAGTTACATATTACAATAGGCGTTAAAATGTGCACGAAAAAAATTTTTATGAAGAAAAAAAAAAACAAAATGACGACGCATGCTAACACAACTTGACTCCTCAGAATTGCGCCGTGCAACGCCCAAGTCCTTGTAGTTATACGAAATCAACGAACAAAATATTTTCCATTAAAATATGAAATTCTTCTTTGGATGGAGTTTAATTAACAAAAAAAAAATTAATAATTAAAATTTGAAGACAAAAAGAAAAAAACACTCTTTTCATTAACGAATTGTTAAAAACAATACTCTGTATTACAATTTTTATAAAATGTTTCTGGAAGGGCCAATAGGTTAAAGAATATCTGTGTAAAATTTTAGGTCAATTGGTTCAAAACTTAATGAGTTACGCTGCACGGCGCGGAAAAAAAAACGTGTTTCGAGAAAAACGCCATTTAAGTTTTCGTTCTTGAAGCGTTTTCAGGGAAACCACCAATGCAATGCCAGTAGATCGTCTCGTGATAAATCTTCGTATATCGGAAGAATATTCTTCTTGTAGAGGGACTGCAACTTTTCAAAAAATAAACTAGCAAACTTGTTTGGTTTAGAAGTTAAACAGTAGAAGCCGTAAAGAGCGCTCGTTCGCCTACCTGCTATCGGTACTTTTACGCATCACTTTGGTGACTTTCTAGGGACATTAAGGATTTTCTGTTGAGCCCCAAACTTTGAGAATACATTCTTCAGATGCTAAATTAAATTAAAGTAAAAAAAAAATGCAAAAAAACATTTTTTTTTTCAAAGTTAATTTAAACCTTACAGAATGTAAGGAATATAACTATTATTCTTCTTCGATGAAATTCCGATCGTTGCAGCATTGTATTCAAATCTTTAAATACATTTTTATCGAACCAGGTTTTTTTTAATGGTATGCAGCATAACGTGAAAAACGCTCAACCAACCGATTTATAATGATTATATTTTTAATTTTTGGAATATAATACACCAACATAACAGAAGATTAACGATAAAAAATTGAATTTCTTTCAAATACCCACGAATCATTCGGAAAAATGATATTTTCTATATCCCCAACGTATTCCGGTAGTTATACTCCCTCAGATTAAAACAAACGAAGCCTTTTTTTTAGATTCACAAATGCGACCCATACTTTGTGTGAAGTAGAGCGCTTGAAATCTGCGTGGTTTTCTACTGCTTTTCAATACAAAAAATTCATTAAAAACTTCAAAACACTATCAAACGTGCATACCTTAATATAATCCTATATCATTATCCTTTATCAACAAAAAAAAAATCGCAACAAAACGCTTTATTTTAGATTTCTACTGCTGTTAAAACACCACTCAAAGGTTCCTTCGCGTGGTGAGCAACCAATCTTCCGGTAGTTAAAAATCCACTAAAGGACTTATCATTTCTCCGCTGTTCTTACCAACGGCATCGTCTCTTGCCTTTCCGTCGCTTGTGTGTTTGCTGGGTATGCCCGTGCATGGAACGAGTGTTTTGGTCTCACGCATTCGCCGGCGCATGTCTTCAGTAAACATTCCTCCAGCATAGCTTCATCAACTTAATTTTCTAGCATACACATGGATGTATGAACATCCCCTATGATTCCCAAAAACCCAACAACGGTGAAGAACAACCTTAATTCTCTGCAGTTTGTGACTGTTCACTCCACTATATTTATTTTTATTCCTTTTGCTTCCGACCATACTAACTCATATTCATTCGAAGCGTGCACAAGAGGCTTTTTTTAGTATTAGGAAAAACCGAAAGATATATGTTATGAAAGAAAAAAGAAATCCTGCGACAAGTTTCGTTTCATTATATCATTTCTAAACAAATCTTTTATTTGGAAATTCGAGTTGGACTCGAATCATCAAATTTAGTTTGCCTACGGTTCCTATGTGAGTGACCGAAAAAAATTGCAGAGGCAGAACTACAAGAATTATTCTAACAATACCAGGTGTACCGGTATGCAGAGTTTTTTTTTTTTTTTAAGTAAAAAACATTTGATTCAAAGTATTGGCCATTGCTTTCTACACATTTCGACCACCTTTCTGGCAATTTGTGGATACCACGCCAATAAAACCGGTCGTCTTAAACCATTCGGAGACCCAATTTTCGACTTCTTCGTAGGAATTGGAATGCTGCTCAGCTAATGCGTGTCCCATCCATGAAAACAAATGGTAGTCGGAAGGAGCCAAGTCTGGTGAATACGGCGCGTGGGGTAACACTTTCCAGCCGGGAGCTTTTATTGTTTCTTTGACGGGTTTTGCTGTATAACTCGGAGCATTATCATGCAACAAAATTACTTTTCCGTGTATCGTGGCCCATTCTGGTCGTTTTTCGATCAATACATGGTTCAAATTGATCATTTGTTGTCGGTAGCGTTGCGCATCAACAGTTTCGCCAGGTTTTAGAAGTTCATGATACACCACCCCCTTCTGTTCCCCCCAAACACACAGCATTGTCTTTTTTCCGAACCGATCAGGCTTTGCAGTCGATGTTGACGCTTCTTCTGGATGTACCCATGATTTTTTGCGTTCTGGATTTTTAAAATAAATCCATTTTTCATCACCAGTCACAATTCGATGCAATACTGACTTCCTTTCGTGTCGTAGAAGCAACGTTTCACATGTGGTGTTTCGCTTTTCCATCTGCCTGTCATTCAATTCACGTGGCACCCAATTTCCACACTTTTGGAACTTTCCCATAGGTTTTAAACGGTCAGAAATTGTTTGTTGTGCAACATTTAACATTTGTGCCTTGTGCTTTTGACTTAAAGTGTCATTTTGATCCAATATTGCTTGCAATTCGGCGTCTTCAAACTTTTTTGGTGGTCTTCCACGTTCTTTATTTCACACATCAAAATCATTATCTCTGAACCGCTTAAATCATCTTTAGCATGTTGCTTCCGATAGAGCATGATCACCATAATCCTCGACAAGCATTCGATGCGACTTTGCAGCACTTTTCTTCAAATGAAAACAAAAAATTAATACTTTCCGCAAATCATCATTTTCTGGTACAAAATTTGACATTTTTAACAGGATTAAAAAAAAAGATGTTGTTTGTACAATGACTTGATGCATACTAAATATGTTTGGATATCATAGCAACCAAATAAAAAAAATATATGGGCTCGTTCAGAACAAACGTTCCCTATCGATACATTTGTATCCTGACGCCCACTTGCGACCGGTACAGCTGGTATTCATATCAGTCAGTAGGCGAGTTTACAATATACGAAGATGAATCAAATATAAACGGTAATTTCTTTTTATAGATTTATTGAATAATTTATTTTTATTTTTTTTTATTAGACTCTCGGGAGAGGCGAACCTATAGCGCCGAGTGGGCGTCCCGACATGCCATCAAATAACTGTTGCAGTTCTTTTTGAGCAGTTGCAGGTTGTAACGCTCCGGGAACACTCGCGTGGGAAGGGAGTTCCACAGTTTCCCCGCTCTGTAACGGAACGAGTTCTGATGCAGGGATGTTCGCGCCGTCGGGAGATGAACCACAAATAGGTGCGATCCGTTGGATTGTCTTGTGGAGCGCATATAAGCCGAATTGCGTGGAACAATACCAAGAATCTCCGAAGAACGGCACCCGTGATAATATCTGTAAAACAGACAGAGGTCGGCTACGCGCCTTCGACGTGATAGCGACTGTAGTCCCGACGTCAACGCCGAGTCCCCCATCAGGCGGATCACTCGTCTCTGTATGCTCTCAAGTAGGTCGAGCGTATGTTTAGGAGCCGAGCTCCAAACATGAGAGCAATATTCGAGTGCAGGTCTAATTTGGGATTTATATAGAAGTTGGGCCGGAGTAAAATATTTCTTAGCTCTAAAAAAATAGCTCAGTTTTCCTGAGGCTGACCTGGCGATACTCGACACGTGTTTATGCCATGATATATTCCCACAGACCGTGACGCCAAGCAGTTTCAAACTTTCTCCAGCCTCGAGGGCCCGGCCATTCATCATCAGCTGTGGAACCGATGATCCACTTTTCTTTGTGAACGTTGTCTATTGTCTTCGCTGCGTTGAAGTCGACGAGATTGGCCCTTACCCACTGCAGGACCCTATCTAGATCCCGATTCAGAGTCAATCTGTCTACATCTCAGCTGATGCGACGCAGATGCACCAATCAGCCAAACACTCGAAAAGGAGGAAACAAGCGTACTATCATCCGCAAAACTGAACACTTTGTTATCCGTTGTTTCCAACAAATCATTTATGTGAAGCAAGAACAAGGTTGGAGCCAAAATAGAGCCTTGGGGCACCCCCGAATTAACAGGATACAGATCCGAACACTCGCCGTCCACAACAACCCGGATCGATCGATTCTCGAGGAAGCTCCTCGTTCAGTCGCAAAGCTGTTGAGAAAATCCATATGAACGAAGTTTGCTCAGCAATGCCCCGTGCCAGGCGCGGTAAAAAGCCTTGGAGATATCCAATGCGACCGCCCTTGACTCACCATGCCGTTCAATCGCAGATGTCCATATATCGGTTATAAGTGTCAAAAGGTCTCCCGTGGACCGTCTGCCACGGAATCCGTATTGACGATCATTCAGAAGTCCGTTGCACTCCAAATACTTACCCAACTCTGTATTGATGACTTTTTCCATTACCTTAGATAAAATAGACAGTAATGCTATCGGACGGTAATTTTGTGGGAGATGCCTTTTTCCCGTCTTTGGGATTGGCTGAACTCGAGCGAGTTTCCAGCAGGCAGGAAAGGTCCTCCGTGCATAAGATAAGCGGAAGGGTCTTCCAAGACCCGGCGGTAGTTCTGGAGCACAGTTCTTAAGGACTATTGCTGGTATTCCGTCCGGGCCGGTTGCCTTCCTACAATCCAGTTCAGGTAGAATGCGTTGAATAGTGCGCGAACGAATTCTCACATCCCGCATCGAAGACCATACTGGCGAGATCACTGGTGGCTCCAAAAGACCGGGACCGAGGTTTGAATTCGCGGAAAATAAATTCGCGAACACATTAGCTTTATCGTTTGAGTTCGTGACTAACGTCCCGCTGTCTGTCACCAACGGAGGGAAAGAGGGGGATGCGAAGTTACCGCTGACGGCTTTTGCCATTGACCAGAAGGAGCGCGAACCAGTTGGGCACCGGAGGAGCTTATTGATCACCCTGTCGTTGTGAACCTTCTTCGTGGTATCAATCGCCTCGTTGCACGCGTTTTTAATTCTAACAAAATTCGTTCTGCTAACATCGGTGGGGTTGGAGCGCCATTGCTTAAAAGCTCTATTTTTTGCCTCTGGCGCAAGATTAATGACCTTGCCCGGAAGAAACGGATCATTATGGAGAGTTTAGCAAGCCTCAGGACTTGCTAAATAGGGCTGGGACCGGTTCCCGGTTGTGTTGCCGATGATGATGATGATAATCAGCTCGCATTTTTTATCAAACCAAGGTTTATCAGACGAACTTCGTTTGATGGGATGTGGAATATACATCTCCATCCCCAGAAGAATAATCTCTGATACCGACTTCGTGTAAGCGTTAACATCGGAGGTATGATGAGCCGATTATTCCGCAATAGTCTTCTTGACTCGAAGGTAAAAAAAAAAATTATTTTTTTTCACACTAACGCACGCACATAGGGGATTTTGAAATACTTTTAAATGTCAGAGCACAATGGAGCGGATAAGAAAAGGAGGTGTCGATGTATATTGGTTTTGAATGCCAGGACATCACAACGACGAGAAAACACATGACCAGGTAGAGCATTCCACATTCGTGTGGTTCGGCTAAAGAATGAGTCTCTATGTCTATTTGTGCGCTTAAAGTTCACTTTCAACGTAAACTGGTGCGTATCAACAGATTGACGGGTATCGCGGGAAAACGTCTGAACGGGCGGAACACATTCAGCAAGTTCAGTTGAGCAACGACCGTGGTAATACCTATAGAAAACAGATAGGCATGATACGTTGCGCCTGTGTTCTAACGACGGAATTGATCGACTTACGCCTGGGTCCCCTAATAAATTTCACTGTTCGTTTTTGCATCCTGTCGAGCACGTGTAGTGTGGTTTTGGATGCACCTGACCAAATATGGGAGTTGAACTCTATTTTTGGACGAATATACGCCTTGTAAATAGTGGTCAGATTGGATGGAGTGAAGTATCTTTTGCATCTCTTAAGGAACCCCATACATTTGGCTGCACTTATCGCAGCTTCAAATATGTGGCCTTTCCAGTTAAGAGTTGAATTAATTCGAGTCCCTTAGATTGATAGTTAATTGGCTTAGTCGATGTAAGAGCTGTTCATCGACAGTATATTTACTTTGAGGTTCGCCTTGGACGACAAGAGGCAGCATTGAGGCTTTAAGACATTGAATTCTAGTCGGTTAGATAATCCCCATTGATATATCTTGTTGAGCTCAGAATTCAATATATCAAGCATAAACTGCTGGTTGATAATGACGTTTGAAGAGTTTGGTCGGGAATGTTCATATGCGTATGAGAACCTCAATGTACTATCATCAGCAAACGAGTGAACTGGGTTATGGGTAATTGACAATATATCATTTATAAAGATCAGGAAGAGAGTGGGTGAGACTATCGAACCCTGGGGAACACCTGCATTAATTTGATGGCAGACAGATTTGACACCATCAAGAACCATTCGGATTGAACGTCCAGAAAGATAGTCATCCATCGGATCGGGGGATGGTCCGCTCCCTAGGAAAGTAATTTTGATTAAAGGGCTGGATGCCAAACTCTGTCGAAGGCTTTTGAAATATCCAGTGCAACAACTTTGCTTTCACCCAAGTAAGGGATGGAATGGTTCCACTTTTCGGTAAGGTACGCCATCAAATCTCCTGTGAACCTGTTGCTACGAAAGCCATATTGGCGGTCATTGAGGGGGTCATTTGATTCCAGATATTTTGAAAGCTGACGGTTGATAAGAGATTCCATTACCTTCGAGAGAATAGAAGTTAGTGCTGTGGGTCGATAAGAGGAGAGGAACGATTTGTCACCCTTTTAGGGAATTTGCTAAATGTTGGCTGACTTCCATCTATTTGGGAAACGACCAGTAGAATAAGACAAATGGAAAAGTTGCCGCAGTGGTTTAGTGAGTGAGGGGGAACATCTCTTCAAGAGAATTTGGAGGTATGCCATCCGGAGCAGCGTATTTGTTTGCGTTCAGCTCCTTGAGTGTGCGGACAATAGTACGCGTTCGGAAGTAAACCTGGCTAATGATGTGCTGCTTATGGTCAAGTTGAGGCGGAACTGATGTGGTATTTTGGCGATTTTATTCGTTGTTCAAGTGTTCCGCCGAACACTGCTTGCCGCATAGGAGACATAAACACCAGAGCGAACGCGGTTAAAAAAGAAGACTCGAGGAAATTGTTTTGAATTTTAATTTTATTGTTATCGTTTGTTATTGTCTTGATGTTGTAGCTTTCAAGGTGTCCTTATGACATAAATGACGCGTAATTCGTCGAAACAGAATGTTCTTATTGAATCTACGGAAACACACAAAACTTCCGACACAGTCGAAACGTATTTTTACTGCCTTCTATAGGCTCGCGTATCTTTGTCTCTGCCCTTATCGCTGCTCGCTTACGAAAACTCGTCTCGCCGACGATCAAATTTAGACTAATCTTTTCCTATCAGAAAAATCCCCTGATATAGATTGTATCTTTAGCTGTACAGACAACTTTTCCCATTAGATCCGCTAACAGAATTCCCGAACCTCAGTTAGCAACAAGTTATTTAATTCCAGGGCTAATTTAGATGCCTGAAATGGAGAAAGTCGCTCATCCATACATCATCATCACCATCGGTGGTGGTGATAGCATTTCATCTCAACGGTCTTCTGTTTGCGCAGCACATCTGGCGTTCAGAACGGAGATGATTGGTAGGACGTACAGTCCGTGGGTTTGTTTGCCTTTTGTAATCACACCGAAATCCATTAGATCCTTCTGATGGTGTGAAATTAAGAAGGGACCGTGGGATCAGAGTAGTTCCTTTGTAGGTTTTACACTCATAAATTTTTCGAATTAACTCGTTGAGATAATTACGGTTGCCATTTGTTTTGTTTGCCGATGGGTTTGGTGGTCTTTGTGACAGACCACCCGCACGTGCATCCGTTTGATCGGCTAATTTGCTGACGATAACAAATCCTTGTAACATCGTGTAGATGTTCAGGATTTCCGATTGTGCAGTGCTGGAGTGCGGCGCATTTCAGTCTTTGGGGATCGGATGCATGAATGTTTTCCTTTGTTTCAGGTATGCCATATTCGAACTGTTGAGCTTGACATTGGAAGCTTTGAGACGTTCAGTTCCTTGCTTTTTCGTGTCGCGCTCAACGTCGGCCAAATGTTTCAAGGCCCTAGCGGACTTAGTGGCACGCGTCTGTGGGCGCGTGTAACGTCTTCAGGGTAGGTATGCTCCTTGAAGGGTACGGTTAAGGCGAGAGCAGGTGGACTTCAAAGAACACACATAAACACCAGGGGCAAGATATTTGAAAATGTCAAAGAATTTAAATACCTGAGAACAATACTGATGGCCAGTAACGAAATGTCGAAGGGAATTAACAAAAGACTACACTCCGGCAACGCTAGTCGGCACGCAATCAGTAAACTGCTGAAATCCAAACTGCTATCACGTAACATAAAGCTCCGTGTCCACAGAACCACAACCATGTCGATTGTTCTATACTGTGGTGATTTTCCTGCCACAGAAAATTATATATATATATATATATATATATATATATATATATATATATATATATATATATATATATATGTAGATAAATTACCTGATGTTCAGGAGACTCGTTCTGAAATGTTCTTTGCTCGGCTCCGGTCTGAGTTGCAGTCTTCCTTCCGGCTGTGGTCCCCAACGCCTTCGCAACTAACAATTGTGCACTGGTCCCGGGCTGATGGGGAAATGAATAGATTTTCCTTTGTTCCTCGTTTATCTTAGACAAGGTTCACAGGCACACGGGAGGAAGCACAAGACGACGGTGCACACCCAATGACGAGACAAACCACTGTGCATGATAATTATGAGCCGGAAGCTTCCTTATGTCTTTTCCATTATATGGTCTTCCCGCACTGGAGTAACATGCTCAAGCAAAACACTGAACACTTGCCCTTCGAAACCAGTCGATCGAATATGTTATATTTTTCTTTTTTTACTTTTCGACAATAAGGCACGGGGATTTTCTTCTTTTTCTTCTTTATTTCCAAACTTAACTTTTTACTTTTCGACAATAATCAACGGGGATTTTCTTTCTTATTTCAATTTCCAAACTTAACTTGTTACTTTTCGACAATAATAAACGGGGATTTTCTTTAGTATTTTAATTTTTAAACTTCACTTTTACTTTTCGACAATGATGAACGGGGACTCTGTTCCTCCTCCTCGGCTGTAACTCCACACTCAACGGGATGCAAAAAACAGTATGTCCCCGACTCGACAACAAACGGAATCTTTTCAAAAACAGTATTCCTTCAAAACACTAACCTGTTCTCTCTCTCTCGCTCTCCCACAACGTCCACTCCAAAAACAAAAACAAACAGAATTCGAACTCGCCCACGATCCACACTCGAACTGGGGCGTGTTCGAACACTCACATGTGGATCGTACCCCACCATCAAACTATACCAAAACAAAACTAATTTAAAACAATCAAATGATGGGGGTGGCGGAAACCGCACGTAACAATACGGATGCGAAACATGGGCTCTCACAAAACGGGAAGAAAACAAATTCCGCGTATTCGAGAATAAACTTCTAAGGGGTATCTTTGGCCGTGAATATGACGAGGAGGTAGGACGATGGAGGAAACTCCACAACCACGAATTGGAAGAGCTATACCGCAAACCTACAATAGTGAGAGTAATCAGGTCGCGAAGATTAAGATGGGCCGGACATGTGGCGCGAATGGGCAACGATAGGACCGTGCGTAGAATGCTTGGCGGTAGACCAATGGAAGGAGAGTACACAGGACAGGGAACGATGGCGGAGTCGAGCCGGTGAAGTCATGAACTTTCGGGTTCCTACAGGCCAATCAATAATAATAATAAATATATATATATATATATTTATATATGTATAAATATATATATATATATATATATATATATATATATATATATATATATATATATATTGTGACGCATATGACAATCCGTACTAGAATATTCTAGAGAGTCCGAAACAGAGTACTAGAATATTCTATAAAGTAATGGAAAACTGGAGACTAGGAACAGTAGAACATTCAAGGCAATGGAACGGACGGAAACGAAACGCTGAAACGGTATAAATACGCCGCACACAGAGCATAATGATGAGTAATCTATAATAGAGGATTCCTGGACCCATCCCATAGGGTCTACTATTAACAAACCACACACACGAACGCACAGTTCAAGACGGCACAAACACAAACATATACACCGACCAAAGCGCAGATTATCAGACGCCAAAGACGTGATCTGCGTTCACTACCGCACCCAAGACCTACCGGTCTTGTACGATTTCTTTCCCACCATCCCTCTATAAAAGTAGTTAGAGAACACTCGGACTAACACTGTCGACACTATCCTTGGATACCCCCCCCTTTTTCTCTTTTCTTTTCAGAGATCGCGAGACCGAGCCCAACATCCTCACGGATGTGGGTGATTCTGGTTATCGCAAGATGACCAGAAGTCAGAGACAAGATGAAGGACACATATGTCCTGTCTCGCTAAATTCGGCCTTCTCGCCACAATTTTTTTTTTTTTTTTTCTTTATAATGATGAGTAAGAAGTAGAACGTGAAACAAGCGATAAGTCTCGAGCGAGAAGTAAGCAGTAAAATACGCGATAATTACGGAAGCGATAATAAAGAAAACGTTAAGTGTACGGTAAAAAGTAACGATTGTTATTAACGAACTAATAAAATGTCAGATTAATTCAGAATCGATTTAACGGCTCTTATTTATTTTAACATAATTAATCCAGCGAACCCTAAGCTCGCTACAATATATATATAAATCATAAAATGTAACCAGATTCAAGTTTTTCTTCTTTTTTCTCTCTGACAAAATTTGTAAATTTTTTTAAAAGTAAAAACAATAAAAAATAAAAATACTGAACACCGAAAGGTAATATATTTGTATAGAAAACAAAATAAATGACCATAGAATAATTTAGAGTGCGCATACAGAGCCAGTAAATTACATTAAAATATAATAATATTGTAAAAAACCTTATCTGTACTTCTTTTGCTTTTGCAAATAAAAAACATGAAAACCACCTATCTTTACTATCTCCCCTGTACTTTCATGAAATTATAGTGATTTTACAAATTTAGTTATCGTGTGGATAATATTTTTTAAAAATGGACCCCAAGTTTTATTACATATTGGCCCTTCTTTCTCAGTCGGAACATTACCTTTCACGCTAACCTTTAACAGCATTGACAACAACCTCTTGCCGTATTATAAAAATAACTAAAAAAAAATAGTCAATGAATTCTAATCCTACACTTCTAATGAATCTGTTACTCTTCTTCCTTTTCTGTGGAAAATGCTTGATTAAGTCCTTTCCATTACCCGCTCAACTACAAGGATTGCTTGATAATATATTCTTGAATTCAAGGCCACTGCATATCGATACTTGTTTTCGTTATTTTCTTTTTTCTTTTCCGCTCGTACCTTGGTTTGATATTTATGAGTACCATAAAATCCCTTATGCGTGCATATTACGGGAAGTGATTTTCCGCGATTTCAATTTTCACACTTTTAAGATCAATGCCCAGCACTACTTTTATTGCTTAGAGCTCAACTTCACCAAATGGCAACCTTTGATTCTGTTGTGCGTCAAGGTCCCTCTTCAGTTTAACCTCTTCTACGGTCATTCTATTCCGCTGGTTCAGTCTTTCCGTGACCTTGGGTTTAGCACAATATATATCCCATAGAGTATTATAGTGCGGTGAATTAAAAAATATGAAAAAAAAAAAAAAAAAGAATGAAATATATTGTAATATGATGTCAAGCATGAAGTATACTGAAATGGAGATATTTCCGTTTAGTAGGAACTTATTATAATTACTATAACCAAGGGGCCATGAATTGGTTGTGGAAGACAAATGAGCTAAAAATATAGAATCAAAGCAACCAGTTCTCGTAACAAATGCTTCTCCGATCTTTCTCTTATATTCTCAAACTTGACCCCCATCAAATATTGACGTTCCATTAAGGTATTTATCAATTAAACAATCGTGGCCCAAAAAAACACGCGAACTATTGATTTAATGACGGCTATCTCTCCAGAGTGTTTTGTGAAGTGAACACAATTGTCGTCCACTCTGTAATGCATCAGTTGTACGATATTCCAAATTTGTTTGGGAAATACGAAAGAGCACATCCTTTAAAGACTTAACGAAACAATGCATTTTTAGTTTTTACATACATCCCAGTTTTTCTTAACGATTGTTAATCCCCTACGGTGCAAACAAAGTGTAGATAAATGTGTGCGCAGTAGTTTCGAGATACGAAAAATCGCCAATCGCGTGAATCATCGGTAGTGTCAGTTTGATGTGTTGCACGTTCGGAGATTCACCATTTTTTATGCTTCATATACTTCACACAACATTCTCGTCGACTAGTTGAATTTAATTAAGTTCTTATAATTAGTAAATTGTAGTTGGACATTCTTATTATATAAGACAGCTTGATAATAATCAGCTTTCCATCACCAGGTAAAATTAAGAATTTATAAGCCCAAACATCCGCCCTAAATGTACACATTAAATATTTCATTAAACTCTTTGTTTAAACATATTTATCAACACGGAAACGAATTCAATTGTAACCCGACAAACGCCCTAAAAGAAGTGATATCATCGCCCTGATTTAAACTAGTGCATTGTACTCTTTGAAATCTCCAATGAAATGAAATTAACATAACTACGAAGTTCGGTTCGGCCAAAATTACATACATTTACTTTTTTTTTGTTTAAAATGAATATGGTTTCACAGTTTGTAGACAAAGCAAACGCATTTAAATTTGTTGCGCAAATGTGTAGTGCAAATGAATGGTGTGATTGGATATTTTGGTGAAAAATAATAAATAATCAGTACCTCATGCATGTCACTAATCGAACACTTTCACTTTGTAATTAATTATACACAAAATTTTGAAACTGACTTGGGAAGTTCTTAAACACAACCCGTTCGATTGCGCGAGACAAATGAACAAATGAATTTGATGTCGGCTGGCTTTTGACATTTTGTTTACTATCAGGAATGAAATGGGGTTTGGACAGATGGCATTGAGAGAGCAATTTGTGGAGCCCATCAGATGTAAACAAAATAACGAAATGGAACATAACTTTCGTCAAGGTGCATGCAGTGTTGTGGGTTGTGGCAAATGACAAGGTGAGAAGTCAATACTTATAATATGGAGCCGTTCAATTTGAACATTGGAATGGAATCAATTTTAGTTTTAGCGCAATCTGCATAATGTGTTCACATAGATATAACAAGGACAAAAAAGTGCTTTACTTAATTTAATGTGCTGCCTGTGTATCGTCCACTTTATTCATTCGAGGTAATTTCACTACTACAAAAAAAGTAGATATAAATGTAATTCGGCTGCCCTCCGCATTGATGTGATTGTGAAGTCTTTGAATGATGCAGTGGAATAATTAAACGTTTATGCAAAACTTCTATTTCGTTTGTTATCTTAACCGCTTCGAAAACGTCTGCATTGGTCCTGCTCTTATGGACCAAGTATACACTCCCAATCACTAGGATGAGGCCACAAATTTTGCAATTTTTTTTTTTTTTTAAAACTGTATTTATTAACCATAATTAAAATTTGTACATTTAAGTAATACAGTTACTTAAAATTAAATTCGTGACAATTGCTTACATGTAATTATTATTATAATACATTTTCCAAACAATGTTTTAAGAGTTATAGGCTATATGTATGTTTATACATTTAGTAGGGTTTCGTCTTCCTGGAAAAGGTCAGAAAACCAGGAATTTCTTATTTTTACTTTACTTAATCTAAACTTAACCCTAAATATAAATATAAATATAACTTAACCTAACTTAGTCTGATTATTATAAAATGAGCTATAAACAAAACAACGTTTTATAATTAATGGGATTTATGAATTAAAGGATGTGGAATGAGGTCAGTTATGGGTTTGAGGAAGAGTATTTCTTTCCGGTTGTTCGTTGGAAAAACGTAGGATGTTGGAAAATGGTTGGACGTTAGAGTATTTGAACTGGTTAGGGGTAACTTCGGTGTTGTGGTATATGATCTCGTTTGAATCATTTACCAGTCTGCCTGAGGCGAAGATAGCTCTGGTGTGGAGACAGTTGGGGTAGTTAGTTCTGATATCTAGAGGGTTCTCTAACAGCGAGGTTATTATGGGATTGGGATTATTTTGTAGGTTTTCGATAAATTTGATAGATAGCTCGACGAATCGTCTATCGAGGCGCTCAATACCAGCGGTATTGTAGAGTTCGACGTTACTATAGTACTTATAGGAGTTAGGACGACGATGTAACCCAGAGACATACCTAAAGCATTTTCTTTCGAATACTCGTAATTTCTCCATTTGGGAGGGAGTGATATGGTACCACAATGGGCACGCGTACGTGAGTGTGGGTCTGATAATTTGTTTGCAAATGAGCAGTTTGACTTTGTGAGAGAGACAATTAGGTTTCCACATTACTCTTCTACAGAGATTAAGCTGAATTGTGGCTTTTTGAAGGGAATTTTTAATGTGGGAGGAAAAAGACCAGTTATTAGAAAAAGTGATTCCCAGATATTTTAGGGTTTTGGAGGGTTTTATCAGAGTGTTGTTTAGGTTAAGTTTAATTTTGTTGTGGCAGCGTCTAGTGTTGTTTGTACAGTGCTCGTGTTTGCCCTTGAACACTATGTGCTGCGTTTTATTTGGGTTAAGGTGAATTTTCCATTTATTGAAATATGTTGTTATGTTAGGGAGGAAGTTGTTAATGCGGTTTCTTGCAGCCTTAACAAATTTGCTGCTAGAGTAAATTAATGTATCATCAGCATAATTCAGCATCACAACATTGGGAGATACGGGTTGAGGAATATCCGCGGTATATAACAGATATAAAATTGGCCCTAAAATAGACCCTTGGGGAACACCCGCGGTTATGTTGCGGGTTTCTGAGACGGAAGAATTTATTCTCACAACGAATTTTCTGTCAGAAAGATAAGAGGCTAAGAGCTTTGTTGTGTGAGAGTTTAAATTAAATATGGAGTGCAGTTTGTACAGCAGCCCTGAGATCCAGACGCAATCAAACGCCTTAGAAATATCGAGAGATATACACACAGTAGGACTTTGGTTTTGGAGACCAGTTGTAACATCGTGTGTAAGTTTTAGTAGAGCATGACATGTGGATTGTCGCTTACGAAATCCGAACTGACAGTTAGGGATGAGGGCATTCTCATTGGCAAATGAGAGAAGATTTTGGTAGATCTTGCGTTCCAGTATCTTACTTAGTGTACTTAATAGGGATATTGGACGATAATTGCAAGGGCTATTACTACTACCGGGCTTCTTAATAGGAATTAGTACCACAGTTTTCCAGTTCTCTGGGAAGTGCGATGCATTAATTATATGATTAAGAAGAATGAGGATGGGAAGTAGATTCGATGGGCGTAGCCTTTTAAATAGAAGACGTGGGATTCCATCTAATCCAGTTGACTTTTTGTTATTTCCTGATCTTACGATCTCGGATAATTCGTCCGCAGTTAGAAAATTTGTAGTGTCTAAGGGGTGTGAAGCTATGTTTGTGTTGTTAAATTCACCGATGAAAGGAGTAAAAGATGGGAATAATCTGTTAGAGATGTATTCGTTTACTGTGTTCTCGAAGCCAGGAGTTGAGAGAGAATTATTTTGCTCATGAATCTTTGCAAAGTGTTCTGCGAGGCAATTTGCTATGTCCGTATCGGACTGGGCAATATTATTGCTGATTGGGTTGATGAGATGATCAATTCGGGGTTTATATTTACGACCAGTTAATTGGTTGATGTTTTTGAAAAGATCCCGATTTGGTTTGATATTTTTAAGTGTGGAGATGTAGTTTTCATCTGCGAACTTTTTCAACTGCTCATTTATCAGAGTGGATAGGAGTTGGATTTGGCTTTTAATAAAGGGGCAGTATCTTGTATGAAGTTTACGACGGAGCTGTTTTTTAAGGCGCAATAATTTGGTTAGGATGCTGGGCAAAGGCTTTCCTAAATAGTTATGAGGAATGGTTGTCGGGGTGTTGTTGCTGAGAGCCTCCTTAAGAATTTGCTCTATTCTTAAAGATGCTTGATCGATTTCAGTAGGGAGTAAGTTAGATGCTTCAGGGATATACAAGTCAGAGAAACTTATCGCTATTTCCCTATTGACTTTTCTCCAATTTGTTTTGGTGACGTTTGGGACAGGGTTTGACGAGTAGAGTGGGTCGAGAGAGGGGATTTGGATCGTGGTGTGAACGGAACCATGATCAGAAGGAAATATAAAAGAGACTGTAGGTGGACCCGCTGAATAAACATCGTCGGACTTGAGGAAGAAGTCGATTGTTGACCTGGCTGAGCTAGAGACACGAGTTGGGTGTAATGTGGAGTCAATGTAAGTATATGGATAAGACGGGAGGAGGGCTAGCAATTGGCGACCATATTTGTTGCATTTATTATCATTGAATGCTGTATGACGAGCATTCCAGTCTCCTCCGATTATAAATGGAGCGGGAACGGACTGTTGGATAATCTGCGAAATGTCAGTATCTGGGAAATCTGGTTGTCGTGAAGGGTGAATATAAATGGATGCTAAGACGAGCACTTTATTGTTCTCACAGAAAAGTTTTACTGCTGTGTATTCAATGCTGGATATACCGGTGAATCTAATTTCACTGAATTGAAATTTTTTGTGAATTAAGATGCCGGTACCTCCATGAGATCCATTAGTTCTGGGGTTAGAAACTAAAGTATAATTGGGAATGGAAACTCGGGAATTTGGTTTGAGCCAGGAAAGGAAGAGGATATCTGGGGAAAACTTTTCAACAAACAACCGGAGGTGTTGCTTACGTATGTTAGAGTAAATGGATTCTGTGTTGAGGGAGAAATTTTGCAATGGATTTTCGCTCTTTATATAGAAATTCATACAATTAAAGGGTAATTAAGAAACGGCTGTTGGAATTTTCCAAGATCAAATAATAAACTACTTAAAAAGGGTATAAAAAAGTGCGTCACTAGAATGAGGCCACATGCAAAATTTTAGAAAAGAAGGCAAAAATTAATGAAATGTTTACATTTTATGGTTGTAAAACATTTATTTATAACGTTTTTCTAATTAATAATGAGTATGTCCGTCGTTTTTGGATATGACCTCTATAAGACGGTTTGGAATAGAATCATAGAGTTTTTTTTAAATCATCATAATCATCGGCACTACAACCGGGATCTGGCCTTGGCCCTATTTAACAAATCTCTCCACCCGTCCCGATTTCGAGCCGATGTCGTCCAGTTTGGCACTCCCAGGCTCTCGGCGTCCTGGTCTACGCCATCCCTCCATCACAGACAAGGTCTGCCGCCCTGTCTCCTTCCATACATCCTGCCACAAAGGACTTTCCGGGGAGGCTTCTCTTCGTTCATTAGAGCTAGGTGTCCTACCCACCGGGGTCTACCGAGCTTGATTTTTCTTACAACATTAGCTTCAAGGTAGGTCGTGTACAACTCATGGTTGTAGCATCTCCGGAACCGTCCTCCCTCACATACGGGGCCAACAATTCTTCTTAAGACTTTCTTCTCGAAAGCGGCTAAGAGTTCAGAGTGCCTTTTATTGAATAACCAGATCTCGGATCTATATATATATGAGTACTGGTAAGACCATGGTCTTGTACAGTAGTACCTTGGATGTTCTGGATAAATTTCGGGATTTAAAGAGCCTTAATAGACCATAGTAGACTTTGTTGGATTGCACCACTTCAAATTCATGCTCCGCTACCCTGATAGTTTGACCAATATTAGGTCTTCTGTTCGCAGATGTTGCCACCATGTACTTAGTTTTTTCATCATTAATGTGCAGTTCTACCTTGGCTATACTAAAGGTAGGCGGCAGTCTATACATAGGTGACCCAAGGTAGTTAAATGGATTGCACTACTTCAAATTCGTGCACCGCTACCGTGATAATTGGGCCTGGTCTTCTCTTCGCAGAAGTTGCCACCATATACTTATTATATACTCGATTTTAACAACCTCTCTGCGTTGAACAAGCTGAGTTTGTTCAGAATAAAATTGCCTTCTTTAAGTTTTCGGCGTTTGATGCTCTCTGGACTGTGGATGTCATGCTCGTGCTTGGGCAATGAGTCGTCGGCCATTGACATCGGTACTAATCTGTGGATGACTCGCCGAAATACGCCAATGGCGGTCTGTACTTTGGCGCCCCTGGCGCGCTGTCTTCTCCGTCGATGACGTTCTTCATCATCATCATCATCATCGGCTCTACAACCGGGATCCGGTCTTGGCCTTATTTAACAAATCTCTCCACCGGTCCCGACTTCGAGACGATGTTATCCAGTTTGGCACTCTCAGGCTCTGGGTGTCCTGGTCTACGCCATCCCTCCATCGCAGACAAGGTCTGCCGCACTGTCACCTTCTACCATATACATCCTGCCACAAAGGACTTCCCGGACAGGCTCCTCTTTGCTAATGCGAGCTACGTGTCCCTCCCACCGAAGCCCACCAAAGCTTGATTTTTCTTGCAACATTAGCTTCAAAGTAGATCGCGTACACCTGATGGTTGTAGCGTCTCCGGAATCGTCCTCCCTCACATACGGGGCCAACAATTCTCCTTAAGGCCTTCCTCTCGAACGCGGCTATGAGTTCAGAGTGCCTTTTATTGAGCACCCAGGTCTCGGATCCTTCTTGTACAGCTTGGATGTTGAGGATGAATTTCGGGCCTTGATAGACCATAGTAGGGTTTGTTGGATTTGATCAGCCGTTCGCGTATTTCTTTTTCCATATTGTTATCGGCTGATATTATTGACCCAAGGTAGTTAAAGGATTGCACTACTTCACTCCTTTTGCTCCCATACGTGCACCACGATCTCATGAAGTGCGTGATGTAATACTGACCCTCCTTGTTTGATCAGCTCAGCTGAGCTGGTATGGCATCAGCTCCGGGGCTTTAGTTGATTTGAGCTGGCTTATGGCTTTTAGTGTTTCCTTAATGCTTGGTGGCGGCAGCATTTGGTCTTGATCTTGCATTGGTGGAGCCTCCAATTCTTCTGTGAACTGACCATTTACCAATTCATTGATGTGCACTTCCCACCGCTCCAGAATGCCTTCCGGATCGGTGATCAGATTACCCTCTTTATCTTTCCAGTAAGTGCAGCGTGGTGTGTATCGTGTCGTACTGCGGATTATTTGGTAGAACTTCCGCGCCTGGTGCGGACCTCACTCTCTACTTTTCTCTATTTCACAGACTAGATTTTTTTCCCAGGCAATTTTCTTTTGTCTGTGAAGTCTTTTTTTAGACCTTCTGAGCTCTTTGTATATCTCCTCGCCTACCCGCGTCCTATGAGACTGCCCGATATGCACCATTCTTACGTTCAGTCGCTAGTTACAACTCATCATCAAACCAGTCGCACTTATGACTACTGCCTAAGATCGAGCTGGCAGTACTAATGACAGTATTCTTACGGTGTGTCCATTTCTCTTTTACGCCCGGCTTTCTGGCCCCAGGACTTACTCTCCCTCCATCGAGCTCTTCGAGGCGAGTCTTAGCGCATGACCAGAAGTGTTACTGGTATTCTCATTGCGTAAGGCAGCCGTGTTGATTCGAACCTGACCCGCGGATGCAATACGTCTCCGTAAGGCAATCCGCGCTCGGAAAACTGTATCAACAAAATAGTGATCCGAGTCGACGTTGGCACCTCGGTACGATCGTACCGTCATCAGACTCGAAGAGTGGCGGCGATCTATCAACACGTGGTCAACTTGGTTGCGAGTGGCTCCATCAGGTGATACCCAGGTGACTTTTCGGATATATTTACGCGAAAACCTGGAACTCGCAACGACCAAGTTCATTGATGTTGCCAGTTCGATTACTCGTAGTCCATTGTCATTAGTGTTCTCATGCAAACTGTGCGAACCTTTGATGGCCTGAAAACCGGCTCCCGGCCTATTTTCGCATTCAAATCACCAAGAACGATTTTCACATCGTATCTTGGGCACGCATTGAGGGCCCGTTCGACGTTCTCGTAGTATTCTTCTTTTTCGTCGTCAGGGGACTCCTCTGTAGGTCTGTGAATGTTTATGAGGCTTATGTTCCTCGCACGCAAAGAGTCCATAGCCTTTCGTTTATTGCATTAAAGCCGTTGATGGCAGGCTTCAGTTTCTTGCTGATTAGAAAGCCTACCCCGAGCACATGGGGTTTTGCATGACAGCTGTAATAAATGTCATACTCTTTTCTTTGAAAAACACTACTCCCCGTCCATCTTATTTCTTGTAATGCTGTTATGTCAGCCTTATATTAGGACAGGGCATCGGCTAGCTGCTGTGCAGCTCGAGCTCTGTATAGTGAGCGTATGTTCCATGAAAAAATCCTTAAATCATTTAGCCATTTTCGTTTCCGTGGTCGTCGTCGTGTATCCGTTCCATATCCGAGGCTTGTTAAATTTGTCATAATAATACATTTTTACGGGCCTGGTTATTAGCCTTACGCCAACCTTTCTCAGGATGTCGCTGCATGCATTGGTTCACTACTCGGCGGGTGCCAAAGTAGCTATCCAGGGCTGTCACGTGGAGACTGCATGTCAACTTGGATTGAACAGGACAGGGATCGTCCTGGCCTTCGCCGGGTTGAAAGCAATCAGAGACTTTGCCCTGTATGTTCGGTCCCACCCTCCGCTCCTGTCCATTCTTTTAAATAGTCTAGGGAAATTTGGTCCCAGGAATCACGAATAGCTTCGATTAAGGTGTCCTTGTCTTCAAATTGTCTGCCGCCTTCGTAAACTTTACGCGATAGCCATGACCAAACGTTTTCAAATGTGTTTAAGTCCGGCGAATAGGGCGGTCATGGCAAAAGTTCTACGTCTTCTGATTGAATCCAACTTCTAACAACCCTGGAAGTTGCTTTGTCTTGTTGGAAAATCCAAGTCAGGGGTCCGAAAATGTTTTTAATTTTTGGAAATGACCGTTCCAGCAAACATTTGTAGTTGTCTCCGTTCATTGTTGTGGACAAAAACTCCAACTCGATTGTGCCATAGTAGGTAATAGCTCCCCCTACCATGACACCTGATGTACAGCTGTGATGTATTGCCAAAATAAGCTCCTCTTTTCTCAGATCATGGAAATAAAAGTTGAAACCATCGGGACCATCAAGTTCACACTTTTTTTCATCCGAAAAGACAACGCCGGACACCTGGCGCGAATGGGCAACGATAGGACCGTGCATAGAATTCTTGATGGCAAGCCAACCGGAAAGAGACCGACAGGGCGGCCACGACGGAGATGGGAGGAGAATGTTAGGTTGGACCTCGAAGAGATCGGATCGGATGGTCGAACGTGGAAGGAGAGCGCACGGGACAGGGAACAATGGCGGAGTCGAGTCGGTGAGGTCATGAACTTTCGGGTTCTTACAGGCCAATAAATAGTTATATAGAAAAGACAACGCGTTTCCATTCACTGGTCCAAGCGACATGCTCTCTTGCAAAATTCATTCTATGCTCCTTGTGTACTTTTTTCTCTTGATAGGATCACTTTTTTTTATTATCCTTGGGATCGTTGCTATGCTGGCTGATACTCCGCTTTTGGCCCTTACTTTAGTCGCTGATAGAACAGAATTTGAGGGAAGCCGTAGAATCAACCACTTTTCTCGTGATGTTGCTTGATTTTCCCCATATTTTTGTGGATCCGCAAGATAACTTCTTACAACAGTCTTACTTCTGATAAGCCTCCTTGCTATTTGTCGGCCTGAGAGTCCTAAATCCTTGAAAGCATCTATTGGTCCTCTTTCTGTCGCTGTCAACGTTTTCGGGAACCCATTTGTGTTTCAAATTAAATAAAAACAGTTCTTTTCAACACTTTCTTAAATATTCTAAACAAAAGTTTTAAAAAAATCGCTCACGTGCACTCCTGCAACGAAATAGTCGCAATGGCCTCATCCAAGTGACGCACTTTTTTTTATACCTTTTTTAAGTAGTTTATTATTTGATCTTGGCAAATTCCAACGGTCGTTTCTTATGCACCCTTTAATTTTATGAATTTCTTTTGGGAAAATATGTACCTATTCACTGGTAGTATATGTTTCCGGGTACAAAATTTCCAACGGGTATAAAGAGCGAAAGCGGCGCAAGGCTAATAACCTTGCCCGGAAAAACAAATTATTTTGGACAATTTAACAAGTCTCGGCTAAGAATCGGATACCGATGGAGAGACTTGCTATGTTTCCTTTTTTGATGCGTTCTCATTTTATTTTCACTAAAGTCGTAATGTTGTATTCTATTTTATTTTATTTCATTTTTTTAACATGCACTTGATTTAATTATTTGTCTTAAACGATTACACAAAGAAAAACACCCGGTCTAATACCGTTGATGTAATCTCCCCTTCTTTTAATGTTTGATTACGTCTTTTCTTTTTACAATCAATTCTTCAAACCAACAATCGCTTGATTCCTTAGACGAAAATCTACTTTCTTTTCCAACAAAAATCACTTGATTTTGCAGACAAAGATATACTTCTTTTCGAACAACAATCACTTCACTCTATAGACAAAGATCTACTTTCTTTTCAAACAACAATCACTTCACTCTATAGACAAAGATCTACTTTCTTTTCAAACAACAATCACTTCACTCTATAGACAAAGATCTACTTTCTTTTCAAACAACAATCACTTCACTCTATAGACAAAGATCAATCACTTCACTCTTTAGATAAAGATCACTTGACTCTTCCAATTATCGACTGTCTTCTGTATTGCTTTTACCCCTTACCTTGGGGTCAACACCTTTCGATGACGACAATGCAAGTTCGTTCCCGAACGACCCAATTGCCGATTTGCGATTGCGTTGAAATGCAACATCAGCCGATATACGAGTACATCCATCGGTTTGCGTCATAATTCAATTTCCGCAATTTACAAAGTGACCCAATAAATTGTATGCGCAATTACATATTTTTTCTGCTTTAACGATTGTGACGAAATGTGGGGCAAATTAATTGGATTATCGTTCCGGGGGTCATATGGGTTCAGAACCTATTGGAGGTTTTCGGTTTAACTCCATCAATGACATTATGGCTGACATCTTTATTTAGGTCGTCATTGGTGTACTTAACACACGCGAGAGTGGCCTGATGCGTTGCGCTTTGGTTCTATCTAACCGCTATAGCGTCCGTTCAAATCCCACGCTCTTCACTATCGCCGTAAACTATATATATGCAAGAAATCGAATATTCAATTTATTCTCAGAACGAATGCTCTGTTATTCTTTTTTCCTAACAAGTCATAAACCGATTGGCGACCTGGGCGTCCTATGCGACAAGGAGCTCAAATTTACCGCACATATTGATGACATAATCCTTAAGGCGAACGCGGCCCATGACTTTGTCAAACGCTGGTCGAAGGAATTCCTAAACCCCTACGTCACCCTATCACTCTACATAAATTTTGTCTGCCCACTACTCGAATATGCTAGTCAGGTCTGGTCGCCGTATCAATCTTCTCACATTCGCAGGATCGAACGGGTTCAACGTCGTTTCTTGCGCTTTGCCTTCCGTGGACTAAACTGGGAAAATCCGCTGACTCTACTACCATACACACGCCGGCTCCCTTTAATCAATCTTAACACACTTGAAGAGCACAGAATCCATGCCGACATCATTTTTGTCCATCGTCTTCTGTCAGGCTCAATCAATTGCCCAAGCCTGCTTTCCATTATAACATTTCACACAAACCCCTGTGACGTACGTACCCCTCGACTCTTTTATTTGCCCGCTCATCACACTTCTTATGGCGCTAACGTACCCATCTCGCGTATGCTACGACGAGCCAACTCTTTCCCCACCTCCGTCGAATTTAACCTGTCGACTGCCGCTCTCAAACGGCGTCTCAGAAGATACCCGTCCTAACCCCGCCCCCTCCTTCCAATACCCCCTCTGCCCCGCAATCCTATCTCTCGTCTCCCGCTCTCAAGTTAGTTCCCCCTACACCTTTCCAGCTCCACCCACAATTTCAACCCGTCACGTGGAAACTGCATGTCAATTTGGATTGGACAGGGACAAGGGTAGTCCTGGCCTTCGGCGGGTTGAAAGCAGAGACTTTGCCCCCCATTTTTTTAGCTTACTACAAGCGATATGTAAAAAAAGATATAAACTTAACAACTAATGTAAAAAGTAAGGTATAATAAATTTAATTAAATAGTTGAAAAGGGGCATAGGGGGGAGGACAAACGTATATACAGTTTAGATTAGTGGGGCTGTGGCGTTTCTAACAGATACACACACAATACACAAGCAAATAGTGACGAACACCGAACGAAAATCGATTAAGAAAAGACATTAGAGCCGTATACCATAGCGATAACATAACAATTCCACCTCAGTTGAGTGTACTTGAGTTTAGAAATCGAATTCATACACGCGGCTAGTAGCCTGATGCTTCATTGCTTCGCTTCTCACCCATTTCATCGTGTGTTCAATCCACCTGTGGCGGTTTCGCCAAACCCCACTGTCCCGAAGAACCCCCATAACTTACGACCCAACCTTCATTAAGTTTTTGCTAATGCAATCCCATTAGCACCTGTAAATGCCTCACGCAACAAATGACCAAATGTATTTAGCTAAAAGCTTCTGGAAGAGAATTCTTACCTCCATCCATTTATTCGAATTCAAAATTCCTTTTAAGAATTCTGTTCCAAACAGCATATTCATGAAAAGAAAGCTTATCGGTTCACCAATTATGTAACCGCATAATCAGGGAATCTTAACCCTGAGTTGGCTATTCCCAGCCTCACATGTGTACAACAATGTCTTACATACATATTGGCTGGCGATTTATTGTCCAACGGCCAAAGCAGCGTCGGGCAGCTTGTTTGTTCAGCTGGCATTTACCCGACCATGATCCCTCGTCTAAACGAATAAATAATCACAAATTTCGTCCTTTGACACAAACGAATTTCCCTGCATATACAGATGCAAGCAAGGGATTCGTTTCGGCCACCGACCCAAAATACGATATACAATTCTCATTGTATAAAGTATTGTAATCCATTAGCACCTCCTTCTAATGGCTATTCGGCTATTTACACAAGGGCATCACTCAGCTAAGACTTTTATGATGCCCCCGTTCCATATTTTCTTTTAACACGATTTCTTCAATCCATCGATGTCTATTTATTTAGCTGCGATGCACATCCTAGACAACGATCTATACGGTCCCTTTGTCTTTCAATTTCCCTGGATCCGTTCCTCATGGCCTCGAGGCATAGGCAAACAAAGACCCAATTAACATCCAATGAGATTCGGCTTGTTTGCTTAGCTGAACTCACATCGTATGGATGCACATTATGCCCTTTCTTTGTTTTAGATTCGTTCTCATGGTTTCGTCCCATGAATGAACCAATGCTCACACATACATGTGTACCTTAATTTGAGAGAGCCGGTTTCACTGGCCGAATTTCTATTGATAGCGATTTAATATCGCTGAGTCCTATTCCAATCACTGACGGTTCGGTGACCCCCGAGCGTTATTAACAGTCGAGTGTGGTCGAGAAAGCTGTTTCGAAATAATATACCAGATTTACATTCGCGATTTAAGACGCCTTTTTAATTCACATTCACATTTCGATATTCTTAATCAAATTAAAAAGAGCGAAAGTAACAACGTTCGATAGTTATGTGAAATGTTAAAACCATAACCAAAAATACATCGTTTGGTTAAACACTGACTTTGGACCGATATTCAATAATCATATTCACGTGTAACGAGTAATTGCAAATATAATAAAGAACCCTTTTATAATAAACAAACAGTGCGCTTCTTTTCCTGTGTTGCAGTCTCCACCAGTGTGTTGCATCGTACTTTTCCTTTTTGGGTGTTCTATTGTTTGTCATTGTTTTTGGTGACCGTGATTGTTATTTTCGGCGGACGATGGAGGAAGAAGTGAACCAGCGCCGTACGCCGGCGCAACATACCTCTTCCCCACACACCTTCTTCACTATCCTTCCTTAACACAACAACCCCGACGTGATCTGTCCACACAGCACACACTTTCCCATAGTAAACAGAACTTCATGACACGATCAGGACTTCCGCATAGAGCACCGGCACACTCGCCTGCTCCGACTTTGTCTCGTTCGCTCGCTCTTCGCTTCGTCGTTCGCACACGAAGCTGATCGTAGCAAAATTACTGAGGATGGAGTAGTGTGGCGTTTCTATTAGATACGCACAATACACAAGCAAATAGTGAAGAACACCGAACGAAAATCGAATAAGAAAATGCATCAGAGCCGTATACCATAGCGATAACATAACAATTCCACATCAGTTGGTGTACTTGAGTTTAAAAATCGAATTCGTTCACACGGCCAGTAGCCTGATGTGTTACGCGTTGGTTGAATTTTTTCTGATTCTAACTGCCACAGCGACAGTTCGAATCACGTTCTTCGCTATCATCCCAAACGCTATAGGGCTACCACCCAATTTATTGCCTTAATTGAAGGGTTTGGCTAAAGATTACTATAAAGGCTGGGGAGGACGGCGGGTTGAGTGATTGGTGAGTTGGTTTCTGAATTTATTTACTTATTTATTTAATTCAGGCGGTTTTTTTTAAATTAGACTTCTCTCGGGAGAGGCAAACCTATAGCGCCGAGTGGGAGCCCCGAGCTGCCATCAAATAACGGTTGCAGTTCTTTTTGAACAGTTGCAGGTTGTAACGCTCCGGGAACACTCGCGTGGGAAGGGAGTTCCACAGCTCCCCCGTTCTGTAACGGAACGAGTTCTGAAGCAAGGACGTTCGCGCCGTCGGGAGATGAACCACAAACGGATGCGATCCGTCGGATTGTCTTGTGGAGCGCATATAAGCCGTATTGCGTGGAACAATGCCAAGAATCTCAGAAGAACAGTACCCGTGATAATATCTGTAAAACAGACAGAGGTTGGCTAAGCGCCTTCGATGTGATAGCGACTGTAGTCCCGACGTCAGCGCCGAGTCCCCGATCAGGCGGATAGCTCGTCTCTGTATGGTCTCAAGAAGGTTGAGGGTATGTTTAGGAGCCGAGCTCCAAACATGAGAGCAATATTCGAGCGCGGGTCTAATTTGGGAAGTTGGGCCGGAGTAAAATATTTCTTAGCTCTAAAAAGATAGCTCAGTTTTCCTGAGGCTGACCTGGCGATGCTCGACACGTGTTTATGCCATGATACATTCCCACAGACCGTGACGCCGAGTAATTTCAAACTTTCTCCAGCCTCGAGGGTCCGATCATTCATCATCAGCTGTGGAACCGATGATACACTTTTCTTTGTGAATGTTGTATACTGGGTCTTCGTTGCATTGAAGTAGACGAGATTGGCCCTTCCCCACTGCAGGACCCTATCTAGATCCTGATTCAGAGAGTCAATCTGTCTACATCTCAGCTGATGCGACGCAGATGCACCAATCGACCGAACACTCGAAAAGGAGGAAACAAGCGTATCATCCGCAAAACTGAATACTTTGTTATCGTTGTCTCCAACAAATCATTTATGTGACGCAAGAACAAGGTTGGAGCCAAAATAGAACCTTGGGTCACCCCCGAATTAACAGGATACAGATCCGAACACTCGCCGTCCACAACAATCCCGGATCGATCGATTCTCGAGGAATCTCCTCGTCTAGTCGCAAAGCTGTTTAGAAAGTCCATATGAACGCAGTTTGCTCAGCAATGCCCCGCGCCAGACGCGATCAAAAGCCTTGGAGATAGCTAATGCGACCGCCCTTGACTCACCATGCCGTTCAATTGCAGATGTCCATATATCGGTTATAAGTGTCAAAAGGTCTCCTATGGACCGCCTGCCACGGAATCCGTATTGACGATCATTCAGAAGTCCGTTGCACTCCAAATACTTAACTAACTCTGTATTGATGACTTTTTCCATTACCTTAGATAAAATAAACAGTAATGCTATCGGACGGTAATTTTGTGGGAGATACTTTTTTCCCGTCTTTGGGATTGGTAGAACTCGAGCGATTTTCCAGCAGGTAGGAAAGGTCCTCCGTGCATAAGATAAGCGGAAGAGTCTGCCAAGAACCGGCGATAGTTCTAGAGCACAGTTCTTAAGGACTATTGCTGGTATTCCGTCCGGGCCGGTTGCCTTCCTACAATCCAGTTCACGTAGAATGCGTTGAATAGTACGTGGACGAAATCTCACATACCGCATCGAAGACCGTATCGGCGCGATCACAGGTGGCACTAAAAGGCCGGGAATTCGCGCAAATTAAATTCGCGAACACATTAGCTTTATCCTTTGAATTCGTGACTAACGTCCCGCTGCCAGGTGTGAGTGATCGGAAGCCCTCGCAAGCGTAGATCGTGTGTGGGGCCCTGCAGAATGTGCAAGGGGCCTGTTGCCTCAGGGGTGCCGGCGGGGTTCTGTGTCTCGGTACACGGGGCTGGTTGGTCATTGGGCCGGCTGCTGTTGCTGGAACAGTCGAAGGCGTGTTCGTGGGAGGCATTGGCGTTAGTTCTGGCACGGATCCTAAGTGCTCTGGAAGCGGTGTGAGGGGAACCAGCTCCTCTGGGTCGGAGTTGTACGTTCGCAACTCACGAAGAGGCCATGCCATGTTGTGCCCCACAACAGGGCGCGGCATCGGCTTCTGTGGGGGCTTCGGCATTGGGTCGATAATCGGGACCTTGGTCGGATTGAGCTTTGGGCAGACGGCACTTTGGTCGGCGGCCTGCTGACTCTTACCCGCTGTTCTGGGGTGCGGTTCCCTTTCCGCTGGCTTGATGGCGACCGTTGGGAGCTGCGCTGGGGGCAGCTCGCTAGGGTGGAGGCGATTGGCGCTGTTGGCCATGGTTGGGGAGGCTGAATCGAGAGCGTACTGGGCCTCGAGGAGCTGCGTCTGTTCCTCGAGGTATATTTCTTCGGTCTCGCCGATGGAGTCCTCCGCGAAGTATTGATGCTGTTGGTACTCAGGGGGCGCCATGTAAATGATTTGGTTATGCCACCTGCGGATGGCTTCCCATTCGGTGTGGAGGTCTCGTTTTGTGGTTTCTATGCTGGTAGTCGTTAATTGTCCCTTGTCCTGCATGTTGAGGAAGGTGCGAGCGATGGTGGCCTGTGCTGCGAACTGGGCGGCGATAAGCTCCTCGACCATGATCACCTGTTCACTTGTAAGTTGTTCTTCTTCCTTTACTTCAGAGTGATGTGGTCGGCGATTCGCTCTTTTGGCTGGTTGTAGCGGTTCGTCATTTTCTGCATCGGTGTCCAGATCCAACATATCGACTAGGTTAGTCGGTGGGCTCGGTGGCATACCAGGCGTTTCCACTTTCTTTGCTTTTTCCTCAGCTTTCTTGCGTTTAGGCCTTTCTTCCTGGTTGCGCCTGCTTACTTCCTCAATGGCTTGGCGCGGAGGTTCCTCTTCGGCTTCTTTATGTTTGCGTTCAGTCAGACCTTCTGCTTTGGCGAGCTTTCGGCGTTTGGCCAATGCAGCCTTTGTTGCTTTCCGCTCAACTGTCATTGGTGCCGGCATTTCGTTTGTGTGCGCTTCCCGTTTCTCCAGAACTATTTTCACTGAACTATCTTCACTGTTGTCATGTTGTTCTTCAGGTGTGTTGTGCCGCGAACTGGGCGGCGATGGATTAGATCCACAGGTTGCTGGATCCGGTGTGTTGTACCGCGAGCTAGGCGGCAACGAGTGGATCCAATAAGCACTGGATTCGGCTCGAAGGACCAGAAAATGTGAGGGATACAACGGTTAGGATGAAGGCTACGTCCACCGATGGGTGATAACGTAGGGTCTCGCGAATGTTCTTACGGTGATCCAACTCAATTACGCCAGTCATCGCTTGTTTCAATTCGGTTGGTCTTTGTACGAACAAGGCAGATGGAATAAGAAAACGACTCGAGGAATTTATCCTTTAAAGAGATTGAGTTAGTTTATTGAACATTCTAAGTTATGTTAACAACAACGACAATGAATAACTTCTTGTTCCGTTTTACTCGTGATGACGATGCTTGCTCCGATGTAACGAGCCCGTTGAAGATTGGTTGCAGCCTGAGGTTAGGTAAAAGACGCCGAATAACCGCCGATTCAAAAAGGGACGCTGCTGACCTCATTGTTGGTGACAATCGGCCAGCTGATCCGCGACAGCTGCCGCGCAACTGGTATACACTGCGAATGTACTAGATTTCTCCGGTACGTCCCAGCACATTCAACTGCCAATCCGCAAAAATTAGTCTTAAGATTCAAATAAGGGTTTTTTCGTGTAGTTTTCCCTTAATTTATTATTTATTATCCATTAAAATTGTGCTATTGTCATTACATAGATTTAAGATTATAGTTGTAAAGGATTTGCTGTCCTAAAACTCTTAAAGACTAGTTGTAAAATATACCATAAATGTATCTACCTAATAAAAATTGAATTGAATTGAATTTATTTAATAAATCTCCGAAACCAATTAGTTGATAGTCAAAGAATTTCTGAAGTGTCTTCTTTGAAGCAGGCACACTTTCAAATGAATAACGTTAAGTGTCCTCGTCGACAGACTGAAGCAGAATATGATGAACTATAAGTCGACTTCTGGTAGAAGATATTTTGATTACGACTGAGGTTCAGGGTTATATGATGAATGAATCTTTTAATTTCTTATTTTTTCGTTTTTAGCTTTTATCAAGCCTCTTTTTTTTTTGTTCTTTTTTGTACAGTCGTGTTTTTTTTATACAACGCCTATTGTAGCGCTGTTTATTTTTGATATCGTTTTATTATATTATTATCATTATCTATTTTTTATTAATTCTTTTCGCGTTTCGTCGGGGTTGTTGGGGGAGGGGGAGGGCCCACGCCGCATGATCAGCGGTTTACGAAACTTGAAGATGTACGAAAATGGCTTGATGAGTATTTTGCTTCGAAAGCACCAAGTTTCTATAGAAAAGGTACTCATCACCTACTCGATAAATGGCAAAAGACTATAGATAGTCATGGCGAATATTTCGATTATCAATCCTTGTATATGCATCTTTTCCAATAAAGTTGAATTTGACATTAAAAAGCCGATTTTCCACTTGCACACTTATTAGAATTACAGCCAAAGGTAGAATCAAAGCCTCAACACGTCAGACCGCTGCCCCGTGTAGGCGGTGACTTATTATTCTCGACTACTATTTACTGATGTGTGATGTTATGATTTTCCCTTGGTGCTGTTCTTCAGTATGGTTTTGCGTATTCCTTATGTGCTGTGTCTGTTGAAATCGCCACAAACTTCTTTTTTCATTATTCCAGATATGGCTACGTCAAGATATTTGAGTACCACCAGTCCATCCAACAGATCTCCACCTGATTCAAAGAATTCACAATGTTCTGGATCTGCCACAGGTAAGAGTGTAGTATAAATAAACGGGGAACATTAACTAGGTCCTTATAACACTTTTAGGGAATCCACGTAATAAATGTGCGTTAAAGCCTGGTCATTCACTTATGGATTGGATACGATTAGGAAATTCTGGTTGTGACTTGGCAGGAACTAAAGGTGTTATTACTCCGGTGAACGAAGAGGAATTGAGTAAACATTGCACGCGAGATGATGCCTGGATTGCTATTCGAGGAAGAGTGTACAATATCACACCATATATGGATTTCCATCCAGGAGGTGAGTGTCAGATTTCATAATAAATTTTTTTAAATACGCTGTTTAATGAATCAAAGTATCTATACAAAATTACTGCGCTCCCCGTAAAATTCTTATTTAGCACATAGGTTAATAAGTCCCGAGACTAACTACTAAAACAACATTTATTTGGTAAAATTCTTCTTTATTCATCAACACAATCTCCTTAAACTGCGATACAATCATTCCAACGGGCTTTTCTAACTTTACTATACCATGTGTGTACAATGATTTATCTTTAGCTTCAAAATGAAATCAGTGGCAGTGATAACTTCACCATTAGAGGCGAATCTCTTGCCCTGGAGCTTGTTTTTTTTTTGAAGTCTGCAAACAGCCAGTAATCACTGATGGCCAGATCTGAAGAATACGGTGAATGGTGAAGCAATTTGAAGTCCAATCCGTGAATTCATCGTTTACAACGACTTGTGACACGGTGCATAGTCCCGTTGAAAAATCGCTTTTTTCTTCGTTTTTCAGCGATTTCATTCTTTTAACGCACCAATAATGCCATATAATATTTGCTATGGATGGTTTTCCTCTTTGCAAAGTAGTCGATGAAAATTACGCAATGCGCATCCCAAAATACAGAGGCCATGCCTTACCGGCAGACTGTTCTGTCTTCGTACGATTAGAACGGCTTTCATTGGCTGCTGTCCACTCAGCTGACTGCCGATTTGATTGCGGAGCGAAATTGTGAATCCATATTTCATCCATTGAATTGGGGAAGGGGTAAAAAATCTAGCGGGGGAAGGGGGGGTTTGTGGGGAAACCTAGTTTGAGAGCGGTAGATGAGAAGTAGAGTTGGTGGATCTGGTTGTCCGGTGGGTGGGGGGGGGGGGGGGGGGGGGGGGGGGGGGGGGGGAGTTGGCTTTTCGTAGGATACGCGAAATTGATTCATTAGAGTCATAAGAGGTGCGATGGGCGGGCAAGTAGAAGAGACGAGGGTTACGTAAGTTACAGAAATTTGTGTGAAATGTAATGGAGGAGAGCAGGCTTGGTCAATTGACTGAGCCTGAGAGAAGACGGTGGATGAAGAGGATGTCGGCATGGATTCTGCGCTCTTCAGGTGTGTAAGGTTGATTAAAAGGAGCCGGCTTGTGTATGGAAGTAGAATCGGAGGATTATCCCAATTTAGTCCTCGGAGGGCAAACCACAAGAAACGACGTTGAAGGCTTTCGACCCTGCGAATGTGAGACAAATTATACTGGTACCAGACCTGACTAGCATATACGAGAAGATGTCGGACAAATGTTATGTAGTGTGCATGAGTGACGTAGGGATTTAGGAATTCTTTCGACCTGCGTTTTACAAATCCAAGAGCCCCCTTGGCTTTAGGATTATGTCGTTAATCATCATCATCAAGTCTCTCCACCGGTCCCGATTTCGAGCCGATGTCATACAGTTTGGCACTCCCAGGCTCTGGGTGTCCTGGTCTACGCCATCCCTCCATCGCAGACAAGGTCTGCCGCCCTGTCTCCTTCCATACATCCTGCCACAAAGGATTTTCCGGGGAATCAATTCACCATGTACTTAGTTTTTTCATCATTAATGTGCAGTTCTACCTTGGCTATACTATAGGTAGGCGGCAGTCTATAAATAGGTGACCCAAGGTAGTTAAAGGGATTGCACTACTTCAAATTCGTGCACCGCTACCGTGATAATTTGGCCTGGTCTTCTCTTCGCAGAAGTTGCCACCATGTACTTAGTTTTCCCCTCATTAATGTGCAGTTCCAGTTTTTGTGCCGTCTGTTCGACCTATGTGAAGGAGTCCTGTACAGCCGAATCGGATCTACCGATGATGTCGATGTCATCTGCGTAAGCAAGTATCTGGTTGGACTTGGTGACAATAGTCCCTCTAGTTGTAGCGCCAGAGTCACGGATTGCTTTCTCCAACGCCAGGTTGAAGAGGAGGCAGGCCAGACCGTACCCTTGTCGGAGTCCAATAAAGATGTTTATGGGTTTGGACAGCAATCCCGCTATTTTTACTTGACTAGTTACGTTGGTCATGGTTAACCTACAAAGTCGTATCAGTTTGTTTGGAATGCCGAACTCTCTCATGGCATTATATAGTTCTACCCTGGCTATGCTGTAAGCAGGCGGCCTTAAAGTCTATATATAGATGATATAATGGAATCTGAAATTCCAGACATTTTTCCATCGGCTGCCTAGGGGTGAATATCTGATCAATGGCTGATTTGCCTGGGATGAAGCCACACTGATATTGACCTATGATGACTTTAGCGTATGGGGATATCCGGTCTTGTAGGATAGTGGAGAGTATCTTATAGGCGGTACTCAGCAATGTTATACCTCTATAGTTGCTGCACAGTGTGATATCTCCCTTCTTATGTATGGGGCAAATTATTCCACGACGCCAATCTTCCGGCATCTCCTCTTGCTCCCATGCGTGCACCACGATCTCATGAATTGCGTGATATAACGCTGTCCTTCCTTGTTTGATCAGCTTAGCTGGTATGCTATCAGCTCCGGGGGTTTTATCTGATTTGAGCTGTTTTACGGCTTCTACTGTTTCCCCAATGCTTGGTGGCGGCAGCATTTGGTCTCGATCTTGCATTGGTGGAGCCTCCAATTCTTCTGTGAGCTGACCATTTAGCAATTCATTGAAGTGCACTTCCCACCGCTCCAGAATGCCTTCAGGATCGGTGATCAGAGCACCCTCTTTATCCTTGCAGTAAGTGTAGCGTGGTGTGTACCGCGTCATACGGCGGGTTATTTGGTAGAACTTCCGCCCCTGGTGCGGACTCCGCTCTTTACTTTTCTCTATTTCATAGACAAGCTTTTTTTCCCAGGCACTTTTCTTTTGTCTGTGGAGTCTTTTTTCGGATCTTCGTACGTCGCGTACCCGCGTCCTATGAGACTGCTGCCCGGTAGGCACTATTCTCACTTTCAGTCGCTAGTTTGCACTCGTCATTAAACCAGTCGCTCTGATCTCTATGACTATTGCCTAAGATCGAGTTGGCAGTACTAATGACAGTATTCTTAAGACGTGTCCATTTCTCGGCATTCTGGCCCGAGGACTTACTCTCCCTCCATCGAGCTCTTCGAGGGTGAGTCCTAGCGCATGACCAAAGTGTTACTGGTATTCTCATTGCGTGAGAAACCGTGTTGATTCTAACCTGATCCGCGGATGAAATCCGCGCTCGGACAACTGTACCAACAAAACAGTGATTAGAGTCGACGTTGGCACCTCGGTACGTTCATACCGTCATCAGGTTCGAGGAGTGGCGGCGATCCATCAACATGTGATCAATTTGGCTGCGAGTGGCTCCATCAGATAATACCGAGGTGGTTTTGTAGATATTTTTACGCGGAAACATGGTACTCGCAATAACCAAGTTTTCTGATGCTACCAGCTCGAGTACTCGAAGTCCATTGTCATTAGTGTTCTCATGCAGACTATGGGAACCTTCGCGGTGGCTGAATACCAGGTCCCGACCAATTTTCGCATTTTCACATCGTATCTTGGGCAGGCATTGGGGGCCCGCACGCGAAGAGTACACCGTTTTCGTTTATTGCATTAAAGCCGATAATGGCACGCTTCAGTTTTTGGCTGACTAGAAAGCCTACCCCGAGCACATGGTGTTTTGCATGATAGCTGTAATAAATGTCATACTCGTTTCTTTGAATAACACCACTCCCCGTTCATCTTATTTCTTATAATGCTGTTATGTCAGCCTTATATTCGGACAGGGCTTGCATTAACCTAAATGAATGAGGGTTCTGCCCTCACACACTAGCTGCTGTTCAGCCCCAGCTCTGTATAGTGAGCGGATATTCCATGAGAAAATTCTCATATCGTTTACCCATTTTCGTTTCCGTGGTCGTCGTCGTGTATCCGGTCCATATCCGAGGCTTGTTAAATTTTCCATAATATTTTGTTTTTCCGGGCAAGGTTATTAGTCTTGCACCTAGCTTTCTCAGGTTCACTACTTGGCGGGTGCCAAACTGGCTATCCAGGGGTGTCACGTGGAGACTGCATGTCAACTTGGATTGAACAGGGCAAGGATCGTCGTGGCCTTCGCCGGGTTGAAAGCAAACAGTGACTTTGCCCTGTATGCGCGCTCCCATCTCCCTATGTCGTCAATATGTGAGATAAAATTCGGCGCCTTGACATATGGGATGTCCAGGTCACGAATTGATATAACGGTTGGTTAAGTAAGAGATAGGAGCGCGATGGTGGGGGAGCGTTTCCCAGGGAAGGTGATTGCGTGACATTTGACAATATTCAATTCGAGGCAGTTGATTAGGCACCAAATCAGATTGGAGAAGTGAGGATTCACAGATTGTCCGCTCTGTAACGGAACGAGTTCTGATGCAGGGATGTTCGCGCCGTCGGGAGATGAACCGCAAATTGGTGCGATCCGTCGGATTGTCTTCTAGAGCGCATATAAACCGAATTGCGCGGAACAAGACCACGAAGAACAGTACCCATGATAATATCTGTAAAACAGTTTTTCTGAGGCGGATCTGGTGATGTTCGACACGTGTTTATGCCACGATACATTTCAACAGGCCGTGACGCCGAGCAAACTCAAGCTTTCCCCAGTTTCGTGGGCTTGGTCATTCATCATCAGCTGTGGAACCGATCATCCACTTTTCCTTGTGCATTTTGTATACTGTGTCTTCGTTGCATTGAAGTCGAGGCGATTTGTGTTTCCCCATGTTGCGTGATGGATTCCCCCGCAGCTCTTGTCTCGGCGAAGAGGAAAAATACATTTGGAAATAAATCAAAAATTAAATACAATATATTTGAACAAGATTTAAACTGCTGAAAATGAACAGCTTTTTGATTTTTAACATAATTGTTATAAAATTATAGCAACGCGGGCGCTTGCCCAGTATGTTGGGAAAAATTGCGTTTAATTGATCGTAAAAACATATAATATTGGAACTCTACAAACAAAATGTCCAAGAATTAAACAGAAAATATATTTAAAAATTGGCTCCTCGATAGTATAGTGGTTAGTATACCCGCCTGTCACGCTGAAGACCGGGGTTCGATTCCCCGTCGGGGAGCTTCTGGCGCAAGACTAATGACCTTGCCCAGAAAAAACAAATCATTATAGAAAATTTAACAAGCCTCAGGACTTGCTAAATAAGGCCAAGACCGGTCCTTGTTGTAGTGCCGATGATGATGATGATGATGATGATATTTGAAATTAAAATTTGGAAACCAAATCCAACCATTATTAACAGACACAAATTTAATAATTAAACACCCTTACGCCGGGATTATACCTACACCACAAAGCTACGACTGCAAACTAAGGAACCAATTCAGGAAATTTCAATATTGTTGTAAACGTTTGACACTATATGACCCAAATAAAAAAGAATCAGCGCAACGATGCTAACAACCAAAAAATCGCAACCTTCTTCCGCGACCGCGCCACAAACCCCAACTAGCCGACAAGAGGCCGTCGACGCCCCCAACTCGGACATACGTCCACGAGGGCGAAACATAAAGTTCCCGAACTTTACGTCCGACGACCCCGATTTTTGGTTTTGCTACGTCGAGCAGACGTTCAACTGGGAGGGAATTACCGATGAACAGGCGAAACTCCTCCTAGTATCTGGGCACTTGAGCCCAATCCTGCTGCCTTACGTGAAGGAACTAGTCAAGACCCCGCTGCCCCGACCCTACACCGCTTTCAAAGAAATGGTAATTGGGGCATTCCGGGAAACACCGCAAAATCGCTTCCGACGATATTGAGACAGACCGACACCCTGACGATGAGACCGTCTCAACGTGCCGCGCATTTTCGCGCATTAGCCGGCACGGATATGACGGACTAAGCCTTAACGGCTATTTTTAGGGAATCCTTGGCCGAATATGTACAACCAATCGTCGCCACCTCAACAGATTTGAATCTGGACGAGCTTGCACGATAGGCAGAGGCAGTGATGGCCACAGATCGATCCCGACCGGATCTGCAGCTTCCACAGGCGACGACGACACATCCAGTTTGCCCCCAGCTCCAACCCCAGAGCCAGGCGGTTTCAAGCCAACCGCCCCAAGCGCACCAATGCCCAGCCCAGCCCCCCACCACAACGCACAGCTGCACAGCTCATCGAAACGACGATTTCGAGAGCATTTGTTTGAGAATCCGGGCATTGGAAACACAATTCAATAGTTACAGCCTCGGAAGTCCTCGGTGGATGGACTGTAGCAGACCGCGACGCAGAGATAGGTCACGCGAAAGTGCACGACGCTGGCGTAGCAGAATGCGCCCGCCAGACAATTCGAACCCCCCCCCTGCCCCCCTGGCGTATGCTATTTTCATTTCCGTTTCGGTGCACAAGCCAGGAAGTGCAGTCAAACCTGCAACTGGCCGCGATCGCAACCGACGCAGGTTTAAACCAGAACTGCCGACCATAACCATAGCGCAAACGGCCGGCAACCCCCAATTACGTCGCTTGTCAATCTACGATAGGAGTTCAAACCTGGACTTTACGATCGACACTGGTGCAGATATCTCCGTCCTCCCTCGCTCGTACGAGGGTTGCCTCTTATGTTTCGGGATTTGGCAACCCTAGCGTTGCAATCCGGTAATTGACAGCTCTGTCGTAAAGTTGGACATTTTTGAGGTTATACGCATTTAGAACGTTTTGACATACGAGCGCTATTTGTGTTGTTTACAGTAACTTAAAAGATTCATCTCGGCCCAAAAATGGAATTAAATCGTCAACATTTTCGTGCGATTATTTTTTACAACTTTCGGCGTGGATTAACTCAGCAACAGTGCATGGATGAACTTAATTCAATTTTTGGCGATGAAGCTCCATCAAGGACCAGTGTTTATCGATGGTATGGTGAATTCAATCGTGGTCGTAGTTCACTCCAAGATGAATTTCGTGAAGGTCGTCCAAAATTAGTTGTTGTTCCGAAAACCATTGATGATGTGCGCGAACTGATATTGGAAGATCGTCATGTGACCTATCGTGAGATTGAGACCACCTTAGGCGTTAGTGGGACCAGCATACATTCAATATTGCATAAACATTTGACTGTCAAAAAAATTTGTTCGCGTTGGATCCCACACAATTTGTCAATCGCCCAAAAAAAGGCTCGTGTCAATTGGTCGAGAGAAATGCTCAAAAAATACGGTCGCGGTGCTTCGAAACACGTCTATGACATCGTGACAGGTGATGAATCGTGGATTTACGCGTATGAGCCCGAAAGTAAACAGCAGTCGACTGTCTGGGTGTTTCAAGATGACCCAAATCCAACAAAAGTTGTTCGCGCACGAAGCACTTCCAAGCAAATGCTCGCCTGTTTTTTCGGAAAAACTGGACATGTCGCAACCGTACCACTAGAACAACGCAGAACAGTCAATTCTGAGTGGTACACAACCATTTGTTTGCCAGTTGTCTTCCAAGAAATCAGGAAAACCAACCGCCGAAGACGGATCACTCTTCACCACGACAATGCGAGCTCTCACACATCGGCTGCGACAACTGCATTTTTGAGCACCCAAAACATCGATTTGATGGGTCATCCGCCGTATAGTCCTGACTTGGCACCGAATGACTTCTTTCTATTCCCGTACGTAAAAAACAAACTGAGAGGTCAACGTTTTTCGACACCTGAAGAAGTGGTTGCTGCATTCAGAATGCATGTGTTGGAGATACCTCAATCAGAGTGGCAAAAGTGCTTCGACAATTGGTTCAAACGCATGCAAAAGAGTATAGATCTTCATGGGGAATATTTTGAAAAACAATAAAGTGATTTTCGATGATCAATATTTGTTTTTGTTCTCTAATCCCGAAATATAAAAGGCAACCCTCGTATGCACCTGCCAATCGGCTGCCGGATTCATGGAAATTGTTCGCCGCGAACAATTCACCAATTAAACCTTTCGGACAGAAGTTGCTTACACTTAATCTAGGCCTTCGTCGACCAATCCGATGGTACTTCGTCGTTGCCGACGTAAGCGAATCCCTGATAGGTTCGGACCCGATAAGGCACTACAAACTAGTGGTTGACGTAGCTCGTAACAAACTGTTGGAACCGAAAACGTCTCTCTCCAAGTCAGTAAACGCAAAGGCGGGAGAAGCGATGATGTTATCGTGCACCGTCGCAAATGGTCCATTCAGCGATCTATTGTGACAATTCGCGGACCTAACTGTGCCGCTCAGCATTCCTTGACGCGCGAAAGCCGGCGTTTTTCACCATATCGAGACGCGCGGCCCACCAGTGAGTCAACGCCCGTGGCGATTGGCTCCTGAGAAATTGCGCGAGGCTCGCGCAGAATTCGAGTACATGCTCGACGTAGGAATCTGCCAGCCATTCGACAGCCCATGGGCGAGCCCACTCCATCTTGTCAAGAAGAGTAACGGATGACATCGCCGTTTTGGGCGACAACCTAGAAACTGTAAGTAAAAACAGTGAAATCATCATGCAAGCAGAGGTGGGCCTAGAAATAAATAAAGACAAAACAAAATATATGATTAAGGCGAGAGCAGGTGGACTTCAAAGAACACACATAAACACCAGGGGCAAGATATTTGAAAATGTCAAAGAATTTAAATACCTAAGAACAATACTGATGGCCAGTAACGAAATGTCGAAGGAAATTAACAAAAGACTACACGCCGGCAACGCTAGTTGGCACGCAGTCAGTAAACTGCTGAAATCCAAACTGCTATCACGTAACATAAAGCTCCGTGCCTATAGAACCATAATCATGCCGATTGTTCTATACGGATGCCAAACATGGGCTCTCACAAAACGGGAAGAAAACAAATTCCGCGTATTCGAGAATAAAGTTTTAAGGGGTATCTTTGGAGGTAAATATGACGAGGAGGCAGGACAATGGAGCAAACTCCACAACCACGAACTGGAAGAGCTATACCGCAAACTACAATAGTGAGAGTAATCAGGTCGCGAAAATTAAGATGGGGCTGACATGTGGCGAGAATGGGCGATAGGACCGCGCGTAGAATCTTGACGGTACACCAACGGAAAAGAGACCGACAGGACGGTCGCGACGGAGATGAGAGGACAATGTTAGGTTTGACCATGAGGAGATCGGATTGGATGGTCAAGCGTGGAAGGAGAGCGCACAGGACAGGGAATGATGGCGGAGTCGAGTCGGTGAGGTCATGAACTTTCGGGATCCTACAGGTCAATAAATAGTAATAGTATGGTAATTGCTTTGGGAGTTAGAAGCCATTTTTGTTGACTTGGGAACACTTGTTGCGTAATGTGTAATTCAGAGATTTTACATATATGACACTGTTGTTCCATCAACAAGTGTCAGTATCGTTGTTTCGCCAGCTGAGATCATTGAATCCAACTCCATTAGTTGAACTTATTCTCGACGAGATAGCAAATTTATAATTGCCCCATTGGGCACAGATAATACAAAATGCGTTGAATATTATAATCACAAGTCAAACAACCGATCACGATAAGATCTTTTTTATTACTCTATGATAAACGGTGTAAAAAGAAGTACTGCTAGCACTTGAACAATACTCTTACATAAAACGTTGAAAACGTCGAGGTGGCTTTGTGGATATTTTTACGCGGAAACATGGTACTCGCAACAACCAAGTTTTCTGATGCTACCAGTTCGAGTACTCGAAGTCCATTGTCATTAGTGTTCTCATGCAGACTATGGGAACCTTCGCGGTGGCTGAAAACCAGGTCCCGACCAATTTTCGCATTTTCACATCGTATCTTGGGTAGGCATTGGGGGCCCGCACGCGAAGAGTGCACAGTTTTCGTTTATTGCATTAAAGCCGATAATGGCACGCTTCAGTTTTTGGCTGACTAGAAAGCCTACCCCGAGCACATGGTGTTTTGCATGATAGCTGTAATAAATGTCATACTCGTTTCTTTGAATAACACCACTCGCCGTTTATCTAATTTCTTATAATGCTGTTATGTCAGCCTTATATTCGGACAGGGTTTGCATTAACCTAAATGAATGAGGGTTCTGCCCTCACACACTAGCTGCTGTTCAGCCCCAGCTCTGTATAGTGAGCGGACATTCCATGAGAAAATTCTCATATCGTTTATCCATTTTCGTTTCCGTGGTCGTCGTCGTGTATCCGGTCCATATCCGAGGCTTGTTAAATTTTCCATAATATTTTGTTTTTCCGGGCAAGGTTATTAGTCTTGCACCTAGCTTCCTCAGGTTCACTACTTGGCGGGTGCCAAACTGGCTATCCAGGGGTGTCACGTGGAGACTGCATGTCAACTTGGATTGAACAGGGCAAGGATCGTCGTGGCCTTCGCCGGGTTGAAAGCAAACAGTGACTTTGCCCTGTATGCGCGCTCCCATCTCCCTATGTCGTCAATATGTGAGATAAAATTCGGCGCATTGACATATGGGATGTCCAGGTCACGAATTGATATAACGGTTGGTTAAGTAAGAGATAGGAGCGCGATGGTGGGGGAGCGTTTCCCAGGGAAGGTGATTGCGTGACATTTGACAATATTCAATTCGAGGCAGTTGATTAGGCACCAAATCAGATTGGAGAAGTGAGGATTCACAGATTGTCCGCTCTGTAACGGAACGAGTTCTGATGCAGGGATGTTCGCGCCGTCGGGAGATGAACCGCAAATTGGTGCGATCCGTCGGATTGTCTTCTAGAGCGCATATAAACCGAATTGCGCGGAACAAGACCACGAAGAACAGTACCCATGATAATATCTGTAAAACAGTTTTTCTGAGGCGGATCTGGTGATGTTCGACACGTGTTTATGCCACGATACATTTCAACAGGCCGTGACGCCGAGCAAACTCAAGCTTTCCCCTGTTTCGTGGGCTTGGTCATTCATCATCAGCTGTGGAACCGATCATCCACTTTTCCTTGTGCATTTTGTATACTGTGTCTTCGTTGCATTGAAGTCGAGGCGATTTGTGTTTCCCCATGTTGCGTGATGGATTCCCCCGCAGCTCTTGTCTCGGCGAAGAGGAAAAATACATTTGGAAATAAATCAAAAATGAAATACAATATATTTGAACAAGATTTAAACTGCTGAAAATGAACAGCTTTTTAATTTTTAACATAATTGTAATAAAATTATAGCAACGCGGGCGCTTGCCCAGTATGTTGGGAAAAATTGCGTTTAATTGATCGTAAAAACATATAATATTGGAACTCTACAAACAAAATGTTCAAGAATTAAACAGAAAGTATATTTGATATGAGAAAGTAAAGCTCCTCGACAGTATAGTGGTTAGTATACCCGCCTGTCACACTGAAGACCGGGGTTCGATTCCCCGTCGGGGAGCTTCTGGCGCAAGACTAATGACCTTGCCCAGAAAAAACAAATCATTATAGAAAATTTAACAACCCTCAGGACTTGCTAAATAAGGCCAAGACCGGTCCTTGTTGTAGTGCCGATGATGATGATGATGATGATGATATTTGGAATTAAAATTTGGAAACCAAATCCAACCATTATTAACAGACACAAATTTAATAATTAAACACCCTTACGCCGGGATTATACCTACACCACAAAGCTACGACTGCAAACTAAGGAACCAATTCAGGAAATTTCAATATTGTTGTAAACGTTTGTGACACTGTGTGACCCAAATAAAAAAGAATCAGCGCAACGATGCTAACAACCAAAAAGTCGCAACCTTCGTCCGCGACTGCGCCACAAACCCCAACTAGCCGACAAGAGGGCGTCGACGCCCCCAACTCGGACATACGTCCACGAGGGCGAGACCTAAAGTTCCCGAACTTTACGTCCGACGACCCCGATTTTTGGTTTTGCTACGTCGAGCAGACGTTCAACTGGGGGGAATTACCGACGAACAGGCGAAACTCCTTCTAGTATCTCGGGACTTGAGCCCAATCCTGCTGCCTTACGTGAAGGAAATAGTCAAGACCCCGTCGCCCCGACCCTACGCCGCTTTCAAAGAAATGGTAATTGGGGCATTCCGGGAAACACCGCAAAATCGCTTCCGACGATATTGAGACAGACCGACACCCTGATGATGAGACCGTCTCAACGTGCCGCGCATTTTCGCGCATTAGCCGGCACGGATATGACGGACCAAGCCTTAACGGCTATTTTTAGGGAATCCTTGGCCGAATATGTACAACCAATCGTCGCCACCTCAACAGATTTGAATTTGGACGAGCTTGCACGACAGGCAGAGGCAGTGATGGCCACAGATCGATCCCGACCGTATCTGCAGCTTCCACAGGCGACGACGACACATCAAGTTTGCCCCCAGCTCCAACCTCAGAGCCAGGCGATTCCAAGCCAACCGCTTATTTTTATTTTTTACAACTTTCGGCGTGGATTAACTCAGCAACAGTGCATGGATGAACTTAATTCAATTTTTGGCGATGAAGCTCCATCAAGGACTAGTGTTTATCGATGGTATGGTGAATTCAATCGTGGTCGTAGTTCACTCCAAGATGAATTTCGTGAAGGTCGTCCAAAATCAGTTGTTGTTCCGAAAACCATTGATGCTGTGCGCGAACTGATATTGGAAGATCGTCATGTGACCTATCGTGAGATTGAGACAACCTTAGGCGTTAGTGGGACCAGCATACATTCAATATTGCATAAAAATTTGACTGTCAAAAAAATTTGTTCGCGTTGGATCCCACACAATTTGTCAATCGCCCAAAAAAAGACCAATTGGTCGAAAGAAATGCTCAAAAAATACGGTCGCGGTGCTTCGAAACACGTCTATGACATCGTGACAGGTGATGAATCGTGGATTTACGCGTATGGGCCCGAAAGTAAACAGCAGTCGACTGTCTGGGTGTTTCAAGATGACCCAAATCCAACAAAAGTTGCTTGCGCACGAAGCACTTCCAAGCAAATGGTCGCCTGTTTTTTCGGAAAAACTGGATATGTCGCAACCGTACCACTAGAACAACGCAGAGCAGTCAATTCTGAGTGGTACACAACCATTTGTTTGCCAGTTGTCTTCTAAGAAATCAGGAAAACCAACCGCCGAAGACGGATCACTCTTCACCACGACAATGCGAGCTCTCACACATCGGCTGCGACAACTGCATTTTTGAGCACCCAAAACATCGATTTGATGGGTCATCTGTCGTATAGTCCTGACTTGGCACCGAATGACTGCTTTTTATTCCCGTACGTAAAAAACGAACTGAGAGGTCAACGTTTTTCGACACCTGAAGAAGTGGTTGCTGCATTCAGAATGCATGTGTTGGAGATACCTCAATCAGAGTGGCAAAAGTGCTTCGACAATTGGTTCAAACGCATGCAAAAGTGTATAGATCTTCATGGGGAATATTTTGAAAAACAATAAAGTGATTTTCGATGATCAATATTTGTTTTTGTTCTCTAATCCCGAAATATAAAAGGCAACCCTCGTATGCACCTGCCAATCGGCTGCCGGATTCATTGAAATTGTTCGCCGCGAACAATTCACAAATTAAACCTTTCGGACAGAAGTTGCTTACACTTAATCTAGGCCTTCGTCGACCAATCCGATGGTACTTCGTCGTTGCCGACGTAAGCGAATCCCTGATAGGTTCGGACCCGATAAGGCACTACAAACTAGTGGTTGACGTAGCTCGTAACAAACTGTTGGACCCGAAAACGTCTCTCTCCAAGTCAGTAAACGCAAAGGCGGGAGAAGCGATGATGTTATCGTGCACCGTCGCAAATGGTCCATTCAGCGATCTATTGTGACAATTCGCGGACCTAACTGTGCCGCTCAGCATTCCTTGACGCGCGAAAGCCGGCGTTTTTCACCATATCGAGACGCGCGGCCCACCAGTGAGTCAACGCCCGTGGCGATTGGCTCCTGAGAAATTGCGCGAGGCTCGCGCAGAATTCGAGTACATGCTCGACGTAGGAATCTGCCAGCCATTCGACAGCCCATGGGCGAGCCCACTCCATCTTGTCAAGAAGAGTAACGGATGACATCGCCGTTTTGGGCGACAACCTAGAAACTGTAAGTAAAAACTGTGAAATCATCATGCAAGCAGAGGTGGGCCTAGAAATAAATTAAGACAAAACCAAATATATGATTAAGGCGAGAGCAGGTGGACTTCAAAGAACACACATAAACACCAGGGGCAAGATATTTGAAAATGTCAAAGAATTTAAATACCTAAGAACAATACTGATGGCCAGTAACGAAATGTCGAAGGAAATTAACAAAAGACTACACGCCGGCAACGCTAGTTGGCACGCAGTCAGTAAACTGCTGAAATCCAAACTGCTATCACGTAACATAAAGCTCCGTGCCTATAGAACCATAATCATGCCGATTGTTCTATACGGATGCCAAACATGGGCTCTCACAAAACGGGAAGAAAACAAATTTCGCGTATTCGAGAATAAAGTTTTAAGGGGTATCTTTGGAGGTAAATATGACGAGGAGGCAGGACAATGGAGCAAACTCCACAACCACGAACTGGAAGAGCTATACCGCAAACTACAATAGTGAGAGTAATCAGGTCGCGAAAATTAAGATGGGGCTGACATGTGGCGAGAATGGGCGATAGGACCGCGCGTAGAATCTTGACGGTACACCAACGGAAAAGAGACCGACAGGACGGTCGCGACGGAGATGAGAGGACAATGTTAGGTTTGACCATGAGGAGATCGGATTGGATGGTCAAGCGTGGAAGGAGAGCGCACAGGACAGGGAATGATGGCGGAGTCGAGTCGGTGAGGTCATGAACTTTCGGGATCCTACAGGTCAATAAATAGTAATAGTATGGTAATTGCTTTGGGAGTTAGAAGCCATTTTTGTTGTCTTGGGAACATTTTTTTGCGTAATGTGTAATTCAGAGATTTTACATATATGACACTGTTGTTCCATCAACAAGTGTCAGTATCGTTGTTTCGCCAGCTGAGATCATTGAATCCAACTCCATTAGTTGAACTTATTCTCGACGAGATAGCAAATTTATAATTGCCCCATTGGGCACAGATAATACAAAATGCGTTGAATATTATAATCACAAGTCAAACAACCGATCACGATAAGATCTTTTTTATTACTCTATGATAAACGGTGTAAAACGAAGTACTGCTAGCACTTGAACAATCCTCTTACATAAAACGTTGAAAACATACTGTATCAAAAGTGAAAGAATAAAAATCTTCTTTGTACGAAGAAAACGTTACAAAACTGTATAAATTAACTCAACTGAAACGAAAACTGTGTTAAACAGTAACGATGAAAACTGTTAATGAGAAGTCATTTTTTCCTTCTCCTTTATTCAGCAGTTGGGAGCATTCAGTGCCACCAGAAATTTCTGTTGTAAGCTCATTGTATTTTTATTAAGGTATAAGCTCGGGTGCTTAATGTTTGAATGAATCTGTGGGAAATTGATTGGTAATGTGCCGAGCAGTGCATCTGATATCAATTTGTAGTTTAGAATCACTGCTGGCATTTTAACATCACGATCCCGAAACCAGTCTGGCATTTCCGAGTGCCATTTGAGGCTGCATGATGTTTTATGCTTTGTTGCTGTATTGCAACAATCGTATATATGATAAATTGAAAAAGTATTTGCATAGTTAAGGGTTTTTCGAAAGGGACATAACATCGGTCCACCACGTGAAAAAAATGGCCCGATGTATTGTAACTGGTGTGGTTTCCACAAATTGCCCGAAAAATGGGAAACCAGCAAGGGAGTATATATAAGCTAGTTGCTGCATCTTTGAAAACTTGAAATGAAGTTTAATATAATGGAAATGTTTTTTTTTCGATTCAGTACATGTTCTTTAATTATTGGCGTGCCCCCTGTGGCACGCGAGTTATGGTTTTTGGAATTCACCGATACCAGAGTCACGACACCAAGGGGAGCGACAACCGAATCTTCCCTCTTTTCTTTTGTATACACTAAAAAAACCAGGAAATTAATACTCAATGTTGTTCATTAGTTTTCATCCACTTTTATTTTTTCTATTGCTTATTTTAACTACAGTACTTTATCTAATTCTTTTAGAGAGTATCTTTTTTCTTTGCTTCTTAGTTCTACCATAGGAGTTTAACATAATTATTCTTCACACAATTTGATGGTTTCTAACCGTTTCTGTTACTTTGTTTCACATTTCTCTCCAAGTGGAGGTTCGGTAGACACTTAACTTATCTACATACTTAATACGAGGGTTGCCTTTTATATTTCGGGATTAGAGAACAAAAACAAATATTGATCATCGAAAATCACTTTATTGTTTTTCAAAATATTCCCCATGAAGATCTATACACTTTTGCATGCGTTTGAACCAATTGTCGAAGCACTTTTGCCACTCTGATTGAGGTATCTCCAACACATGCATTCTGAATGCAGCAACCACTTCTTCAGGTGTCGAAAAACGTTGACCTCTCAGTTTGTTTTTTACGTACACGAATAAAAAGAAGTCATTCGGTGCCAAGTCAGGACTATACGGCGGATGACCCATCAAATCGATGTTTTGGGTGCTCAAAAATGCAGTTGTCGCAGCCGATGTGTGAGAGCTCGCATTGTCGTGGTGAAGAGTGATCCGTCTTCGGCGGTTGGTTTTCCTGATTTCTTGGAAGAGAACTGGCAAACAAATGGTTGTGTACCACTCAGAATTGACTGTTCTGTGTTGTTTTAGTGGTACGGTTGCGACATGTCCAGTTTTTCCAAAAAAACAGGCGACCATTTGCTTGGAAGTGCTTCGTGCGCAAACAACTTTTGTTGGATTTGGCTCATCTTGAAACACCCAGACAGTCGACTGCTGTTTACTTTCGGGCTCATACGCGTAAATCCACGATTCATCACCTGTCACGATGTCATAGACGTGTTTCGAAGCACCGCGACCGTATTTTTTGAGCATTTCTTTCGACCAATTGACATGAGCCCTTTTTTTGGGCGATTGACAAATTGTGTGGGATCCAACGCGAACAAATTTTTTTGACAGTCAAATGTTTATGCAATATTGAATGTATGCTGGTCCCACTAACGCCTAAGGTTGTCTCAATCTCACGATAGGTCACATGACGATCTTCCGATATCAGTTCGCGCACAGCATCAATAGTTTTCGGAACAACAACTGATTTTGGACGACATTCACGAAATTCATCTTGGAGTGAACTACGACCACGATTGAATTCACCATACCATCGATAAACACTGGTCCTTGATGGAGCTTCATCGCCAAAAATTGAATTAAGTTCATCCATGCACTGTTGCTGAGTTAATCCACGCCGAAAGTTGTAAAAAATAATCGCACGAAAATGTTGACGATTTAATTCCATTTTTGGGCCGAGATGAATCTTTTAAGTTACTGTAAACAACACAAATAGCGCTCGTATGTCAAAACGTTCTGAGTGCGTATAACCTCAAAAATGTCCAACTTTACAACAGTAATTGCCAGATTGCAACGCTAGGGTTGCCAAATCCCGAAACATAAGAGGCAACCCTCGTATCAACAGCAAACTATTTCTGCAATTTTACTTTACAATTTTCTCCAGTTGGAGATTCAGTAAATACTTAACTTCTCTTTAAACTTAATGTCAGCAATCATCTGCTTCTTTTGCTTTATTCATATTTTTATCCAAACGGAGGTTCGGCAAACACTTAACTTGTCTTTAAACCTAATGTCAGCAACCATCTCCTTCCTTGACTTTACTTCACAACTTTTTCTCTTAATATCGTTAATCCCGGAGCTGTACTGACATTTTCATTTCGCAAGACGACTTTCCCTTTTCAACTCTCTCGGCCCGACCACCTCGTCACTCATTCACTAACCAAACTTCCCTCCACTAACTACCGGGTTTCGCGATCAAATTCCCACTGTCTCTTAATTACTTCCTACCACTTCTCGATACCTCGGGGTCAACATTTCCCGATTACGATAATGCAATTTCATTTCAACTACCTAATTTCCGATTCTTGACTTTTTAATTCGCGATCGCTTTGTATCGCCGAGCCAGTCAATATTCCTTCATTGACTTGAACCCCGGTTTAACTTTCGCGGCTCGTGTCGGAAATTGCAGTTGATTGTTTTTGCAATTTAATTGTTCCAGCCTATGCAATCAATTATGGTTTGTTAATTGCCTCGGAAAATGAAACTAATAGTTTTTATTCGATTTGCCAATTGATTTGAAATATGGACTTAATTGCATTATCGTTCTGTGGGGTCATCTGAGTTTAAAATCGGGCAGCGTTTTTCTGTTTGAGTGTGTCAATGATCTCTTGCATGTCATCTTTAGCTATGACATCATCGACACACTTAACACGCGTATCATTGGGTCGTCATCCCTGTACTGGCCGATAAGCCGCACCAAGCAGATTTGTTTTGTCTGGATGTATTGGCAGCTTTTGAACCTTCTCGAGGTACTCTTCGTTGCGAATATTCCAATTTTATTTATTGACGTAGCCAGTTCGCATTAAGGGTTAATTTCAGATATACAAATAAATTCAGGAAATTTAGGTGCTTAGTTGAACCCCCCAAAAAAGGTGGAATGTTCTACCGTGCATTATGGCATCCAGGATTTTGAGAGCCATGCCTGTCAATCAATACGTCCCTTCCTATCCTCTCCCTCTCAGCCCACTCGCACTGTGCTTTAACGTTTAAGGTATTTCTTGAAATCTCTTTTGCGCGTGTTTCGCATGAAAAAAATTAGTGTACCAATTTTTATTAATTTCTAACACTAAGATCTCATCAACATTGGAATATTTTAACGTTCCGTACAAAGATGTCATTACATTTTTTGAATATTTACTTACAAATAATATGTTATTTCTTTATTTAGTAATGTTTATAAAATACTATTTAATACTCTAGTTGAACAGATGTTAATGACTGTTCATTGAGATCTACTTCAATTGTTTCACTTAGTTACACTTTATGTAATTTTTTTTAGGTGTCGATGAATTAATGCGTGGTGTTGGGAGAGATGCCACAAAATTATTTGATGAAATGCATGCGTGGGTCAACTATGATCAGCTTCTAAGAAAATGTCTAATAGGGCCCCTTGAGAACATTGTGAAAATAGATCCGTGGATAAAAAAAAATTCAATATTGTCGGTTTGTCCAAGGCAAGCTGCAGTTCCATTCCTCAGCTGGTTCCAAAGAAAGCTCGAAGTTACTTTAGGCATTTATATAGAAGAGTTCTGCAATCCTGGTCTAATAATAACTAGAACTAAAAACAATCACCTGCATGTGGAAGTTCTTATAAAACATATTTCTCATTATAATGAAGTACAGATGGATGGTTATCTGATCTGGCCTCCAACTGCAGTAAATGTATTAAATGAGTCCGGAGTGATTCGAGTTAACTTTACGAAGGCATCATCAGAAAGATTCTGTGCGAATATGATACATAACAAGACCAGACAAGACGATCCTGAAGACGATAGTTATCATATTTTCGAAATCGAGAAGAAATTAGATTTTAATCATGACTCGACGGCTGTAGCTCTAAGAAGTAAGGAGGATCTGATCATTTGGTGCCCAGTGGGACATCATGTCACATTCGTTTCCCAAATCAAAGGTATGGTATTTGTATTTAATATCTACACTACTTAATTCATTTGAGTACAACAGATCGACAAGTTTCCAGAAGTTACACACCAGTTCCACAGAGTTTTTGTGCCACTAAGAGCGACAGTGATTTCGGTCTACACTTTCTTTTAAAGACATATAAAAATGGCTTAATGTCAAGTCGCATAAATGATATGGCAACAGGTGCTACGATAAAATTGTCTGAACCCAGAGGAAATTTACCTTTGAAAACCTTTGCAAATCATACTAGAATAATTCTACTGGCAGCTGGAAGTGGTCTTACTCCTATGCTGGGATTAATTACGCATTTGTTGGAAAGGAAGCAAAATAAAATGTAATTTGAATTTATTTTAAATCTATTTATATATTAGGGTGGATCAATAAATAGGTGATTTTTTAATAATATATTTGCTCAACTTAGATTATAACTATTTTGTTTGTAATATTCCTTGGTGTCGCTATTAACACAGTACAAGAGTTTAAGACAGTACGTCTAAGCAGTCTGTGAGTATATATAACTCACTTTCTTCTATCTTCGTTAAAAATTTGCGTGTTGTCTATTTTTAATAGTTGTCCTGCTCAAATGCAACGCCGCAGATTGATCAATATTTGATAATAATCTATTGACGGGCGTTAGTAAATGAAAACAATGATTTTCAAGTTACAATACGGGTAATCCCGTTAGTGTAAAAAACAAAAGAAACATTTAAAATGTCACAGATTTATTGATCTACGCTTGCGATTTTGAAAAGAAATAGCATAATCCTCATCTATTTTTCGTACCTTATTGTTTGGCCTTTTCACAGTGATCATTTGTTACTTGTATACTTCAATAAAACGGAGGATGATATTTGGTGTAGAGATGTGCTGAAGGACTTACAAGAGAAAGACGAAAGGTAAATATAAATTAATTTAATATTTTACATAACATATGCATTTATTTATTTATAAGTTTTAATGTTATAATAATTAAATATTATTACTAGTCCTAAAGTAATTATTGGTGTAGAACATGAGCGTTAACCCTTATGTCAATGACCAACTTTACCGACAGTAGTCAATGACCGGGTACCCGGGTACCCACATATAGAAACATTGTTTTAACAATGTTAAAACAAATATTTTGCAATAGATTTTAATTTGTTTATCAGAAATAAATATATTGTGAATATTTTATGTATTTTATATAATTATTTTTTATAAATATAAAGAATTTTGACTATCTGCGGCTACAAAAGGCCTATAGAAATTGGCGCAGAGCAAGGTCAGGATCGGCAGGTGTGTAACAAATTCAGTTATACCTGCTAGAGGTATCTCGAGTATTCGGTTGACGAATAACTTGTACGGTCAACTTTCTATTTATAACTTGCGAGTTTATGGTGAAACCATTCGAATCCGGCATTAGAGAAAGCGTGGTTCAGTCAGCGTCCTTTGTGCATCTGAGCATCTTCAAAATGACGACTTTGTTCACACGTGCTCAATTCAACAGGTAATAATATTAAAATTAATATTGTTCATGTATTTAATAATATTAAATAATTTCGTTGTTGTATTTTTGTTTTTAGATTATGTAATGCACAACGAGTTGCCTACTTGAAAAGCGTGTGTGGTGAATCTGACGACGAGAGCATAAACCTTTCTGATAGTGATGACGATGATTGGATTCCTGACGAGCGAAATGAAAACGAGGTATCTGATAACGAAGAATATTGCGCGGACGAAAATGATACAACTGAAGCAGCCATTGATTCTGAAAGCGAAGATGACAATGACACGAACGCAGATGTCGACGCAGTTTCAACTGCAGGTGAAAATAATTCTTTTCGTTTTATTTATTAATTTTTCATGCACAACGCGTTCTTATTATTTTTATTCTTTTTTCTAGATTCAACTGGACGTACGTTTGTCGCGAAAGATAAAACTGTATGGCAAAAACCACCTCCTAACACAACTCAAACTCTCCGTCACAATATTGTGAGACAAAGAGCTGGTCCCCATCGCTCGACCGAAACACTCTCAGCGGCTGAAACATTCAAAAGGATTCTTACTCACGAAATAGTGGATTTGATTACTCGTTACACTAATCAGAAGGCAGATCTAGTTATCCGAGAGTGGAATGCAAACAATTCAAATCGATCGTCGAGAACGTGGAAAAATGTTAATCGTGAAGAGATGTATTCGTTTTTTGCAATTCTAATTGCAGCAGGGGTCAATAATGGAAACAAAGACCATACTACAGAGATGTGGAAAACGTCATCATTCCCTTTATACAGGGCCACAATGAGTATCAATCGTTTTTGGAATATCTTACATTTTATCAGATTTGATGATGCGCGGACACGAGAGGAACGGTCCAAAGAGGACAAAGCAGCTCCAATTAGTGAGATCTGGGCGATGTTGAATGCAAATTTGTCCGCTCTGTACCGGCCCGGCACAGAACTTACCATCGACGAGCAGCTGTATCCGTACCGTGGGCGATCCAAATTTACGCAGTATATTCCATCAAAACCAGCCAAGTATGGTATCAAAGTGTGGTGGATTTGTGATGCTGAAAATGCATATCCTCTGTAAGGCATTATTTACATCGGGAAAAGTGGCAATGTTAGAGAAAAAAATCATGGTGAAAATGTTGTCAACAAATTAGCAGCACCGTACAAAGGGAGTGGAAGAAATATTTGTATGGACAATTTTTTCACGACGTTACCGCTCGCGAAGCTTTTATTGTCGTGGGACTTGACTGTCGTAGGAACCTTACGAAAAAAACAAACCCTATATTCCAAAGGAGATGGCTGCATCAAAGGATCGTGCAGAATTATCCACATTGTTCGGCTTTTACGACAAAACGACGATTTGTTCGTATGTGCCGAAGAAAAATAAAGCAGTTATACTGCTTTCGACGATGCACTCGAACATGGCAGTCGCTGACCACGCACAGAAAAAACCCGAGATTATTTTGCACTATAATCGGTACAAAGCTGGTGTTGATACAATGGACCAAATGGCTGGCAGATACACGACACACCGACGGACGAATAGGTGGCCCTTGGCAATGTTCTTCAATGTCCTCGATGTAAGCGCACTTGCGGCGTTCGTCATTTATAAAGAGAACAACTCCATGCTGCCGAAAAAGACGAACGCCCGTCGTATGTTTTTGCTCCAATTAAGCGAACAACTTGCCCTGCCAAGTATTCATGAACGCTCGGAAAATGTTCAAATCATGAGGCATTACTCAACAAAACCTGCAATCGAGTCCATCATCGGCAAGGTTCAGCCGCTCGTGCTGACGACCCAGACAGCATGTCCGCCCCTGGATAGTACAGGAAGAAAAAAGGTCACTGGTTGTTGCCACATTTGTTTATCGCAGGCTCTGAAAAAGCGGCGAAAAACAAGAAAGGCGTGTCGGCAATGTGAAATGCCGGTTTGCGACGAACACGCAACTCCGTTGGTTGAATGTAATGCATGTCACAGAAGTCCTTCTGAATAAATTTGTTTTTTAATTTAAATGCATTTTTATTGTTTTTCATTAATTATTAGTTATTGAAATAGTTAATTATCAATAATTAATTATTAATTAACTATTTAACATTCAATCTTGCATCATTCTTCATCATTCTCAATGCTTTTTAAATAATAATAATTACCCGGTCGTGGCTCAGAATACAATTTTTTAAAATGTCAATTTGAAAGTAAAAAAAAATGTTTTTCATTGAAATTTCGTAATTATCATTCAGAAACGTTTGAATGGAGATGATCTAAGACATGGGACCGAAATTCGTCTACTAGGCCGAGCAATCGTGAAATTGCGACGAAATGGGGAATCGGGTACCCGGTCATCGACATAAGGGTTAAACACGGTTTTGTCGCATTGCAGGAGTTTTTCCAGTTATTGTATTTACGCGACTTACGAGAGAACTGCCCATGTTCAGAATCATTTGCGAGGCTTGAGGTTAGGAGAAAAAGTGTGTACCGGACAATCAATGCCCCCATTCAGATGTTTATTTACATATAGTATATCAGTACAATCATAAATAGAACAAACTACTGGATAGGTGCAAATTCCTTGAATATGCAAATTTGGTATGGTAATCAAACTTGACTTTTGTTTTTATGAATCGATCGAACGAATATCGGGCTCGGTCACCGGAGAACCAGCGTTTTATAAAACTATGCATTCAGTTTGCATTCGATGTTATTCGCTTAGTGAGATTCCCTATCACGGATGACGTATAGCACAACTCTAATTAAAAGGTTGGTAAATTAGGCAGATCCCAGAGGTGACAGTCGAACGTATAAAGTGCTTCGAACCCTCCCTATAAGTACTTGCCACAGTTATCATACAAGTACCTCAAAATCATTCAGAATGGCGAGAATCTACTTCTACGGGTGCCTACATACTTACAGACCCCTGCCTCTTTCAATATCCTCGAATCGAACCATCACAATACCTTATTCAGTATAAAACGGACTGGTATTCAGTGGGCCTTTCCATCGGCTTTCCTGAGGAATCCCTGCCTTGATTAGGGGATTTGTTGATCCGAGTTCTTTAACCGATCAGCCGTAGGATACCACCGATTCAGTGTACCGCGGTATTTTTACCAATCCACCTAGGTTGTAATTTTTTTCAAATTGTTCTTTATCAGTGGTGGAATGGAATGGAAGCCTTTATGGATTGACTCATGCTCGTCGATTTTAACAACCTCTATGCGTTGAACAAGCTGAGTTAGTTCAGAATAAAATTGCCTTCTCTACGTTATTGGCGTTTGATGCTCTCTGGATTGTGGATATCATGCTCGTGCTTGGGCAATGAGTCGTCGGCCATTGACATCGGTACTAATCTGTTGATGCTTTCCGAAATACGCCAATGGCGGTCTGTACTTCGGCGCCCCTGGCGCGCTGTCTTCTCCGTTGATTACGTTCTTCATCATCATCATCATCATCATCGGCACTACAACCGGGATCCGGTCTTGGCCTTATTTAACAAATCTCTCCACCGGTCCCGATTTCGAGCCGATGTTATCCAGTTTGGCACTCTCAGGCTCTGGGTGTCCTGGTCTACGCCATCCCTCCATCGCAGACAAGGTCTGCCGCACTGTCACCTTCTACCATATACATCCTGCCACAAAGGACTTCCCGGACAGGCTCCTCTTTGCTAATGCGAGCCACGTGTCCCTCCCACCGAAGCCCACCAAAGCTTGATTTTTCTTACAACATTAGCTTCAAAGTAGATCGCATACACCTCATGGTTGTAGCGTCTCCGGAATCGTCCTCCCTCACATACGGGGCCAACAATTCTCCTTAAGGCCTTCCTCTTGAACGCGGCTATGAGTTCAGAGTGCCTTCTATTGAGCACCCAGGTCTCGGATCCTTCTTGTAAAGCTTGGATGTTGTGGATGAATTTCGGGCCTTGATAGACCATAGTAGGGTTTGTTGGATTTGATCAGCCGTTCGCGTATTTCTTCTTCCATATTGTTATCGGCTGCTACTATCGACCGAAGGTAGTCAAAGGATTGCACCACTTCAAATTCATGCTCCGCTACCCTGATAGTTTGACCAATGTTAGGTCTTCTCTTCGCAGAAGTTGCCACCATGTACTTAGTTTTTCTCTCATTAATGTGCAGTTCTACCCTGGGTATGCTGTAGGCAGGTGGCCTTAAAGTCTATATATAGATGATATAATGGAATCTGAAATTCCAGACATTTTTCCATCTGCTGCCTAGAGGTGAATATCTGATCAATGGCTGATTTGCCTGGAATGAAGCCACACTGATATTGGTCAATGATGACTTTAGCGTATGGGGTTATCCGGTCTTGTAGGATAGAGGAGTGTATATTATCGGCGGTACTCAGCAACTTGCTGTACACTGTGACATTTCTCTTTTTATGTATGGGGAAATTATTCCGCGGCGCCAATATTCTGGCATCTCCTCTTACTCCTATACGTGAACCACGATCTCATGAATTGCGTGATGAAACGCTGCCCCCCCCCCCCCTCCCCCGGGCCTTGTTTGATCAGCTCAGCTGGTATGCCATCAGCTCCAGGGACTTGTTCTGATTTGAGCTGTCGTGTGGCTTTTACTGTTTCCTCAATGCTTGGTGGCGGCAGCATTTGGTCTTGATCTTGCATTGGTGGAGCCTTCAATTCTTGTGTGAGCTGTCCATTTAGCAATTCATTGAAGTGCACTCCCCATCGCTCCAGAATGCCTTCAGGATTGGTGATCAGATTACCCTCTTTATCCTTGAATTAAGTGCACCGTGGTGTGTATCGTGTCATACTGCGGATTATTTGGTAGAACTTCCGCGCCAGTGCGGACCTCGCTTTCTACTTTTTTCTATTTTCAGGATCTGTGATCAGATTACCCTCTTTATCTTGGCAGTAAGTGCAGCGTGGTGTATATTGCGTCATACTGCGGATTATTTGGTAGAACTTCTCCGCCAGTCCGGGCCTCCCGTTTGCGATTCTCTATTTCACAGACTAGATTTTTTTTCCCAGACAATTTTCTTTTGTCTGTGGAGTCTTTTTTTTTTAGACCTTCTGAGCTCCTTGTATATCTCCTCGCCTACCCGCGCCCTATGAGACTGCCCGATATGCACCATTCTTACGTTCAGTCGCTAGTTACAACTCATCATCAAACCAGTCGCTCCGGTCTCTACGACTACTGTCTAAGATGGAGTTGGCGGTACTAATGACAGTATTCTTACGGCGTGTCCATTTCTCTTCTACGCTCGGCATTCTGGCCACAGGACTTACTCTTCCTGCATCGAGCTCTTCGAGGCGAGTCTTAACGCATGACCAAAGGTGTTGCTGGTGTTCTTATTGCGTAGGGCAGACGTGTTGATCCGAACCTTATCCGTGGGTGCAATACGTCTCCGTAAGGCAATCCGCGCTCAGAAAACTATACCAACAAGATAATAATCCGAGCCGACGTTAGCACCTCGGTACGATCGTGCCATCATCAGGCTCGAGGAGTGGCGGGGATCTATCAACACGTGGCCAATTTGGTTGCGAGTGGCTCCATCAGGTGACACCCAGGTGGCTTTTTGGATATCTTTACGCGGAAACCTGGTACTCGCAACGACCAAGTTCATTGATGCTGCCACTTTGATGATTCGTAGTCCATTGTCATTAGTGTTATCGCGCAAACTGTGGGAAACCGGGTAGTGCCTGAAAGCCGGCTCCCGACCTATTTTCGCATTCAAATCACCAAGAATGATTTTCACATCGTATCTTGGGCACGCATTGAGGGCCCGTTCGACGTTCTCGTAGAATTCTTCCTTTTCGTCATCAGGGAACTCCTCTGTACGTCCGTGAACATTTATGAGGCTTATGTTCTTTAACTTACCTCCCACGCGAAGAGTGCATAGCCTTTCGTTTATTGCATTCGAGTCGATAATGGCAGGCTTTAGTTTTTGGCTGACTAGAAAGGGTACCTCGAGCACATGGTGTTTTGACCGACAGCTGCAATAAATGTCATACTCTTTTCTTTGAATAACACTACTCCCCGTCCATCTTATTTCTTGTAATGCTGTTATGTCAGTCTTATATTCGGTCAGGGGAACGGCTAGCTACTATGCAGCTCGAGCTCTGTATAGTGAGCGGACATTCCATGAGAATATTCTTATATCGTTTAGCCATTTTCGTTTCCGTGGTCGTCGTCGGGTATCCGGTTCATAGGGTTGTTAAATTTTCCACAATATTATGTTTTTCCGGGCAAGGTTATTAGTTTTGCACCAAGCTTTCTCAGGATGTCGCTGCATGCATTGGCTCACTACTTGGTGGGTGCCAAACGGGCTGTCCAGGGTTGTCGCGTGGAAACTGCATGTCAACTTGGATTGAACAGGGCAAGGATCGTCTTGGCCTTCGCCGGGTTGAAAACAATCAGAGACTTTGCCCTGTATGTTCGCCCCCACCCCCCCTATGTCGCCAATATGTGAAATAAAATACGGCTTCTTGGCATATAGGATGCCCAGGTCATAAATCGATTTAACCGATGCTATCGGTTGGTTAAGTAAGCGATAGGAGCGCGATTAGAAACATTTTATATCGTTTAGTCATTTTCGTTTCCGTGGTCGCCGTCGTGTATCCGGTCCATATCCGAGGCTTAACAAAATTTCCATAATATTTTGTTTTTCTGGGCAAGGTTATTAGCCTTGCACCAAACTTTCTCAGGATGTCGCTGCATACATTGGTTTACTACTGTAACATTAAAGTGTAACCCCTACATTTTACTTCAGTTGATTTTTTACAACTTTATTTACTAAACAATCGGGAATGTCGATCCCTTTAATTTATGACTTTCACTACTAACTAACAAGAAGACCCGCTGTACAATTTCGATGGCTGCAGTCTTCTTGTTATATTATTACACTGCGAAGAAAACTCACTTGCACTACCCTTTAAATACATTTTTAATTGGGGAGTTAATACAGATGGAGCATTTTTCTCACCCAGCGCGTGTAGCCTATTTGGGGGTTATTTGCCTGTCACTCGCAATTAGCAATTTTCGATAATCGTTTAATTTGCCCTGCTAAAACTGCAACGGCAATGAATTGCGCAATTACTTAATTGCTTTCAATGCGGGGAACCAATTATAGGGCATTGCCCGCATGTGCCAATCGTATCATACGATTTATTGCGCCTCACTGCTGTGTTCGCTACTTCGCCGAACTCAGCATTTCACTGACGTTCAACTACTTCATAGTTGGTGGCCTTTGATAATGTCGGTTCTGCTCGTATTTCGTGTATCACACTTGTAAATATATGTACTCGTAAACTGAGACCGTGTAGGATCTTCGTAATACGAAGCCGACTACAGTGGCCTTGGGAAATGGGTCAAGTGTATGGCTTTGGCAAGGGTGGGTCATTATCGCAACGTATGCAATATGAATTAATTGCCCGTGGGGAAGGCTTTATTTCCGAATGAATGCGAATTTGTATTGTTTGCATTGTATGCAAAATATGAATTTCAATTGCTGGAAAGGCGAGTATTGCATTATATGCAGAATATTTTGATATACCTGGAATCATAGGAATATATGATGGAATCTTAATTGTTTGATATGATGGAATCTTAATTGTTTGATATGTTGAGAGGGGGTGTAAAGCGAGGTGTAACACTACTTGGCGGGTTCCAAAGTGGCTATCCAGGGGTGTCACGTGCAGACTGCATGTCAACTTGGATTGAACAGGGACAAAGATTGACCCGGTCATCGCCAGGTTTTTTCTTTTTGAAGATAAGCAATTAAGATAACTCCTTGACTATCCCCAAAAAACAGTCGCCGGCACTTTCCCAGCCGAGAAAGCAGTTTTTGCTTTTGTTGGAGAAGATTCCCCCTTGCAGCTCACTGTTTTGACTGTATATTTGTTTCGGGCGTATAATGGTGTATCCAAGTTTCATCGACAGTAATTAATCGGCGCCTAAACTGCCCCAACAGACCAAACGCGGCACCCAACGCGCGGACAGCTTTCTCATGCTCAAATCTTGATTTAATATGTGACAAGCACGTTCTTCGAACATTTTCATAGCCTCTGCTATCTCTTTCACTTTAATTCAGCGGTTGTCTAACACCATTTGGTGAGCTTTAGCGATGTTATCGTCAGTTGTTGCAGGTTTTGGACGTCCCGAACGTCCATCGTCTCCCAAGCTCTCACGGCCAGGTTTAAATTCAGCTACCCAAAATTTCACTGTGGAAAATGATGGTGCAGAGTCCCCATACACAGAGTCCAACTCATCTTTGATTTGCGTAGGCGTATTGCCTTTCAAAAACAAAAATTTAACGACAGCTCGATACTCAATTTTGTCAATTTTCACAAAAACACTCGACCCACTCAAACGACTGTCAAATGAAAACGGCATCTCCAAAATGGCCGACATTTTGGTGAGTAACTGGCCAAAGATGCACAATTACATTCACTAGCTTTTATTGACGAGTTCTGCTATCTTCACGTTGAGGTCGGAAACTTTTCAGTCCACCCCCGTATTTCTTTATTTCTCCTTGCTATTTTTACCTTTTATTGCTTCGGCTGCCATTCGACCACTGTTTTGATGACGTCGATGATCGATTGCAACTTCCTGAAGCCATGTTGATGATCCGATAGCGCTCCGTTGATTTATGTTATCGCAAACAATCTATTGTACCAATGTGTGGCGTTTCTAACAGATACACACACAATACACAAGCAAAAATAGTGAAGACACCGAAAGGAAAATTCGAATAAGCAAAGCATCAGAGTCGTATACCATTACTATAACATAGCAATTCCACATCAGTTGAGCGTACTTGAGTTTAAACATCGACTTCGTACACGCGGCCAGTAGCCTAATGCTTCATTGCTTCGCTTCTTAACCGTTTCATCGTGTGTTTAATTCACCTTCTTTACTATCCTTGCTTAACGCAACCACCCTGGCCGTGATCTGTACACCCAGCACACACTTTCACGGCACGATCACGACTTCCTCATAGAGCACCGGCACATTCGCCTGCTCGGACGTTCTCTCGCTCGCTCGCTCTTCGCTCCGTCGTTCGCACACGAAGTTGATCGTAACAAAGTTACTGAGGAGGGAGTAGCGTGGCGTTTCTAACAGATACACACCCAATACATAAGCAAAAATAGTGAAGAACACCGAAAGGAAAATTCGAATAAGCAAAGAATCAGAGCCGTATACGATAGCGATAACATAACAATTCTACATCAGTTGAGTGTACTTGAGCTTAGAAACCGAATTCGTACACGCGTCAGTGGCCTGATGTGTTGAGCATTGGTTACATTTTTAGTGATTCTAACTGTCATACCGTCAATTCGGATCATACGTTCTTCACTATCGTCACAATACGCGATAATTGGGCTACTGCCGTGTGTACGAATTCGATTTCTAAACTCAAGTATACTCAACTGATGTGGAATTGTTATGTTATCGTAATGATATACGGCTCTGATGCTTTGCTTATTCGAATTTTCCTTTCGGTGTTCTTCACTATTTTTGCTTGTGTATTGTGTGTATATCTATTAGAAACGCCACACTACTCCCTCCTCAGTAACTTTGTTACGATCAACTTCGTCTGCGAACGACGGAGCGGAGAGCGAGCGAGCGAGAGATCGTCGGAGCAGGCGAGTGTGCCGGGAGGCATAAGAGGGGGTAGACTGATGGGCTTTTTGGTAGACAGAAAGGATATTATAAGTGATATGTGCAGATTTTTTATGTACCTGAATTAGTGTTTTCACTCTAGAGATGAGTTTTAATTGGATGCTATGGCCTTTTTAAGCTTAATTACCGACAACCAAAAATGGATGTTTTATCTGTTTTCACAATTGTTCAGTAAGTTTATCTCTCAAAGTCACTGTATCAAATGAGAGAAGATGTTTATTTGTTTCTGTGATAACTTTTATATTTATTGGGTTTATGGTTTTGTTAATCGGTGTAGAGTGAGGCAGAGGAACTTTGCTAATTTGAATTGGGCGTCATGAGGGATGGTTGTTCTGTGAATAGTGGGGATGGGTAGATTCGAGAGTGCGGTGCATATGTATTCCCCTCCGTTTCATTTTTCATTATGGAGTGAATGAAGACTAAGCGCTCATTTGCTGTCAAATTTTTCCTAACTGTCACTTATTTCATTGAACGGAAACCTGTGGTGGCCAGCACAATACCCTGATTTAGCTACCTGCTACTTTTTTATGGGGTTTGCGACAGTCTTAGGACCACAGCTCATTTTAAAAACAACATTGATCAGCCTGTTGCATTCATACTCACCGATACGTTGGAAAGAGTGGAAGGAAATTTCCAACTTTGATTATTTTTTATTTATTTTATTTAATTCTTCAATTAGTAAGTTCCTCTGCCTCATACTGTATGTCACAAAATAACAATTTATGTACGCACACTTGGCAATATCGTTCCCATTCTCATTTAATATACCTTCAGCAAAAGAATAAAGCGGCAACCATGAATCTTATCAGTGTCGATGTTTAGTAAGGTATCCTGAAAGGGCATATGGATTGGATATGTGCAATGTCAGCAAGCAGTTCATCCTTTAGTGTCACTTTTTCTGACTGTGCCGATTTTTATCCGGGTGTCCTGAAAGGGCATATGAATTGGATATGTTGTGTGATGTACTTAATGTCAACAAGCAGTTCACCCCATAGTGTCACTTTATCTGACTGTTTTAGTGAACGATTACGAACGGTATATAAACTGAATAACAAATTTAAGTTAGGTACAACGTGGATTATCCATTAAAAAACAAATTCCTCTAAATAGACTAATATACCGCCAAATAATTTAAGTTTCAAGAACATATCTATTACTACTCACATTTTTTTATTTACATTTTAAATAATAGGGTATCTAATCCTAGGTTATTTTTAAGCCAAGGAAAACGCAAATTTGTTTACCTCGATGCGATTATTATTGTTTTGTTTGCACAATGGTTCCGATTTGGTGGCTAGGATCAAGACATATTTTTATTTGTCATTTTTACATGTTTGAACCATCGACGAGGGCTGCTAAATTTATTTTGGGGTGATTTTGTTGTTGTGGCACTTAAAACGAATCAGTGGTACACTTATATTACAACGAAATACGTTCGAACTGCCTTACGGTAAAAATTAGAATAATGATTGCTTTCTGTTTTTAAGTATTGTTAAAAAGTAGCATATTTTAAATGACACAAATATTATATATAAATTAAAAATCACGTTAAAAATTACGTAACTGAATTTCCAATTTTATATAGATTCCACCTCAAACATGTCCTCTCAAATCCTAGTACGGAGTGGACGGGATTGAAAGGCCAAATTAATTTAGGACTTGTCTCTGATCTAAACGATGAGCACTTTACAATGGCTTGCGTTTGCGGACCGCGTTTATTCAACAGTTCAGCAGAAGAAATTCTTCGAATTTTGGAATTCCCGAAGGATGCAGTACACATTTTTGATGGGTAATTGATGAGGGAAAACGCTGTAATTTATTGATTATTTCAATTTGTAAATTTACACTTATCTTCGGTGGAAGTTACTGTAATGTAAGCTAAAGAATCAATAAACATTTTGTGGATTTTCTCGATTGTTGTAATTGGTTTTTGTTTATTTAATTTTTACATTTCTGTTTACATTCTTTGAAAATCAAAGCTATTCGTGAAGGAAAAAAGGGAATGATTAAAAACAAGACTTTTTTAATTGGTGGATATTAATATGTATATTTAGATTATCCGTTAATGCATAAAATAATCTGATTCGTTATTAGGTCAGCCAGAAAAAGTTGGTTGTTGCGGTGAGCTTATTGTATTCTTAGTGTACAAATAGTTTTTATCGATTCTATCAATTTTTGAGCTAGTTAGATAAATAAAAAACAAATAAAAAACAAATAAATAAATAAATTGTCCTATTATATATGTTGCGTATTCGCAATTATATTTATTGAAGAATTCTAGTACGTTCCCATTTGCCAGCTATCTTCCACCAGCTGACAACGCGTCCGTCACAAAGAGAGAGCGATACTTAAGCGTAGCTTTTTTCAAAAATGTACTCAACGGCCATTCATTCCTCTGTTCAGCTTTTCTGGTAGACGTTTCGATCATCACTTTCACCTCATCATCTTAGACGTTACTTACCAGTTTGCCTCATCATCTTCAACGTTACTTACCGGTTTTGCCTCATCATCTTAGACGTTACTTACCGGTGATGTCTCATCGTCTTGGACGTTACTTGCAGCTTGCCTCATTTCTTGGACGTTACTTACAGCTTTGGCATCATCATGTTAGATGTTACTTATCGGTGTGTCTCATCATCTTGGACGTTACTTGCCGGTTTGCTTCATCATCTTCGGCGTAAAGTACCAGTGTTGCCTCATCATCTTGGACATTACTTACCGGTTTTGCTTCATCATCTTAGATGTTACTTACCAGTTTTGTCTCATCATCTTGGACATTACTTACCAGTTTTGTCTCATCATCTTGGACATTACTTACCAGTTTGCCTCATTATCTTGGATGTTACTTACCGGTTTTGCCTCATCATATTGAACGTTACTTACCAGTTTTGCCTGCTCATCTTGAACGTTACTTACCAGTTTGCCTCATTACCTTAGACGTTACTTACTAGTTTTGCCTCATCATCTTGAACGTTACTTACGCATTTGCCTCATCATCCTGGATGTTACGTACCAGTTTTACCTCATTACCTTGGACGTTACTTACAGGTTTTGCCTCATCATCTTGAACGTTATTACCAGTTTGACTCATTATCTTGTATGTTACTTACCGGTTTTGCCTCATCATATTGAACGTTACTTACCAGTTTTGCCTCATCATCCTGGATGTTACGTACCAGTTTTGCCTCATTACCTTGGACGTTACTTACAGGTTTTGCCTCATCATCTTGAACGTTATTACCAGTTTGACTCATTATCTTGTATGTTACTTACCGGTTTTGCCTCATCATCTTGGACGTTACTTACCAGTTTCGCCCTATCATCCTGGATGTTACTTACCAGTTTTGCCTTATTACCTTGGACGTTACTTACCAGTTTTGCCTCATCATCCTGGATGTTACTTACCAGTTTTGCCTTATTACCTTGTACGTTACTTACAGGTTTTGCCTCATCATCTTGAACGTTACTTACTAGTTTTGCCTCATTACCTTGGACGTTACTTACCGGTTTTGCCTCATCATCTTGAACGTTACTTACCAGTTTGCCTCATTATCTTGTATGTTACTTACCGGTTTTGCCTCATCATTTTGAACGTTACTTACCGGTTTTGCCTCATCATCCTGGACGTTACATATCACTTTTTCCTCATCATCTTCAACGTTACTTACCGGTTTTGCCTCATCATCTTAGACGTTACTTACCGGTGATGTCTCATCATCTTGGACGCTACTTACAGGTTTGCCTCATCATCCTGGATGTTACTTACTAGTTTTGCCTCATTACCTTGGACGTTACTTACCAGTTTGCCTCATTATCTTGTATGTTACTTACCGGTTTTGCCTCATCATCCTGGACGTTACTTATCATTTTTTCCTCATCATCTTCAACGTTACTTACCGGTTTGCCTCATGATCTTGGACGTTACTTACCGGTTTTGCCTCATCATCTTAGACGTTATTTACCGGTGATATCATCTTGGACGTTACTTACCGGTTTTGTCTCATCATCCTGGATGTTACTTACCAGTTTGCCTCATTACCTTAGACGTTACTTACTAGTTTTGCGTCATCTTGAACGTTACTTACTAGTTTTACCTCATCATCTTGGACGTTACTTACCAGTTTTGCCTCATCATCTTGAACGTTACTTACCCGTTTGCCTCATTATCTCGGATGTTACTTACCAGTTTTGCCTCATCATCTTGAACGTTACTTACCAGTTTGCCTCATTATCTTGTATGTTACTTACCGGTGATGTCTCATCATCTTGGACGCTACTTGCCGGTTTGCCTCATCATTTTAGACGTTACTTACCGGTTTGCCTCATGATCTTGGAAGTTACTTACCGGTTTTGCCTCATCATCCTAGACGTTATTTACCGGTGATATTATAGCTTTTGAAATAATAGTGAAGAAGATCGTGTGATTCGAACTGACGCTATGACAGCTTGAATCATGAAAAAAATTGTACCTAAGCGTTACACATCAGGCCACTGACCGTGTTTAGAATTTGATTTTCCAAACTCGACTATACTCCACTGATGTGAATTATTTTTGTTATCGCTTGGTATACGGTTCTGATGTATTTTTCTTATTCGATTTTTCGTTCGTGTTCTTCACTATTTTGCTTGTGAATTGTGTGTATCTGTTAGAGTCGCCACAATATCTCATCATCTTGGACGTTACTTACCAGTTTTTCCTCATTATCTTGAACGTTACTTACCGGTTGGCCTCATCATATTGAACGTTACTTACCGGTTTTGCTTCAACATCTTAGCCGTTACTTACCGGTGATGTCACATCATCTTTGACGTTACATACCGATTTTCCTCATTATTTTAGACCTTACTTACCAGTTTTGCCTCATTATATTAGACGTTACTTACCGGTGATGTCTCATCATCTTGTACGTTACTTGCCGGTTTTGCCTTATCATCTTAGACGTCACTTACCGGTGATGTCTCATCATCTTGAATGTTACTTACTAGTTTCCCCTCATCATCTCGGAAGCTACCTACTCGCCTGCCGGTAGACGCAGCCTCATCACCAGGATCGCATCCCCGAACACTTATTGGTCCTCACCGGATATTTTTGCATATATTACGCATTAAATTGAGCCGTGGCCAAGCAGTAAGGGTGTGAGTGCTTATCGGTGGTGACAGTGCCAAAGGCCTACTGTGTTAACGACGCATCGTGCCGTCTTGGGTGCTTGGGCGTTCCTGAGCTTATATCATAGCTCAGACGTCATTCTCTCGGTTGCGGCGTTGACGAAGACTCGAAGCACATTCCCTGGCAGTTTGCTCGACTTCAAGTGGTCATAATGGATCAGATTGAGGTACTTATCGCCGCTCAGCTCTCGGGACAAGACCAGATGTCTCGCGCGTTCTTCACTTTGAAGAGAAATAGACCACCAACGTTGACCAAAATCGAGGCTCTCAAGTGCGACCTTCACCTCGCATGCAACAGTCTTCTCAGGCGACACGAAGAAATCGTGTAGATAGCAATCGCTGAATATCGAAACCAGAAGTATTTCGGGGAAAATTGTATCGCCGGTGCCGAGGAAGTGTACCTCAATGCGCAAGCAAAGTTCATCGATGCTCAATACACGCTCACACCAAGCTTCCGGGCAATCCGAACCAATGTTCGCTTCCGCAACAATCCGAACCAATGTTCAGGCCAATCAATAGTGAGCTGTCTTCAGTGAAACTACCGATGTTCTTAACCAAGCAGGCGGGAAATAAACTGCCCATCCCTGTAGCTAATCACCAACAAGGGCACACCAGCATGCTACCGGCCCCATATCTAATTTCAAGTTGCGGTTCTCGATGCATACAACATCTTCGGAATTGCTGAGACAACAGACTCCCCACACGTTCTGCAGGGCCTCACACTACATCTCCGCCTGCGAACGCTTTCGGTCGCTCGCAACTGCCCGGTGAAAGTCCTTTGCAGATAAAAATAGACTCTGCTACAACTGTTTGGGTGGATAACGGCTGCGCGATTTCTACTTCAACAAGGTGTGCCGACAATGTCAACGAAGACATTACACCTTGCTGCATTTCGGGACAACCACCATCAACAGGCCGCCCTCATCACCATCTCCAGGAGTGAGCACAGGACCCGCCTCTCGAATAGAATCCAATGAAGGAATCTGCTCACTTGCGGTCAACACCGCTCCTCAACCATCGGTACTGCTGGCCCGCTCGGTTGATCGTCGTGTCGGAACCTCAACGGAAAGTTGAAGTTCGTGCTTTGATGGACCCGTTCGCTAGAGCCACCTTTATATCGGAATCAGTCGCTCGACGGTTGCGCCTCTGGCGCCAAGCATCTACCACTCCCATCTACGGTGTCAGAGGTACTCATTGCATTACTGCAAAGACATAAGTAACAATCGCCATCACCCCTCACCTCCACAGCCTCTAACAGGGCATGTGCCCCATTGTAGCGATTCTAACAGATACACACAATTCACAAGCAAGCAAAAATAGTGAAGAACACCGAACGAAAAAAATCGAATAAGAAAAATACATCAGAACCGTATACCAAGCGATAAAATAAAAATTATTCACACCAGTGGAATATACCCGAGTTTGGAAATAAAATTCAAAACTCGGTCAGTAGCCTGGTGTGTAACGCTTAAGGTAAAATTTTTTTCGTGATTCGAGCTGTCATAGCGTCAGTTCGAATCACACGATTTTCTTCACTATTATTTCAAACGCTATAATTGGTGACCCCGACGTGATCTTGTACACGCAGCAAATACAAAAAATGAACACGCGCGAAAATTAAAACGTGAACACTCGAGAGAAAACGGACAAACAATTCGAACAGTTTCCGAAACGCAACACTTAATCAGTGATATCACCAATTAAAACAAACAGTGAGTTCCAGTGAAGTGAAGCGCCTACAGAACCGCAGCTACCAGGACAAGGACTCATCACGACGCCCAACAGCAGATCGACAGGAAACCAGAAAAAAAAACCGCAAGTCCTTTAAAAATTGTTTTCTTTTCCTTTTTTTTTAAATATATACTATTTTTCATTATAATTTTTTTTTTCTCTTGTGAAAGCTCTTTCTGAGCCAAAAATGAAATTTATAAAGCTCCTTCTGAGCCAATACAAAACCTTGTAAATATAATCGGGGGAGTTCATGTTGAGCCACCGTACTTAGGAATACATTTAGTACTTATATAAGTAACGTGTCGGTAGCCCGAAAAATAGCGCTCAACATCATTTGTGAAATTTGTAAAGCCCCTTCTGAGCAAATACAATACGAAAACCTAAAAAGACAAAGAATACAAGTGAAACAGTAACGAAATGAATCTACATTATATAATAACATAACAATGTGTAGATAGTAGAGATTATTACCAAAAGTACCTTCGAAACAGTACGGGTAAAATTAAATAATACTAAAATTCTTGGCCAATGTATGATTGCTTTTGTGTTGATAAGTTAGTAGTAAGTGAAACCCGATATATAAAATTAAACAAACAAAAAAGTGTATTAGGCTTGCACAACTTCACTCCAATAATTTTATTCTCTTATTGTGATAAATGCCAATTTACAAAAAAAAAAGCGGTATTATACGTAAAACTGTCACGAACAAAGGAATTGTAAAGCGCAGTTTTAGTCCGCAGTTCAATTGTTACTTTATCTATTTTGAAAATTTATATAGATTTTTGTTACCGACATTATCGAACAGACTCGGAAGCTTGACAGGAAAAGAATCAGATTTGACACATTCTTTCCATTTGTAGTATTATGCGCAAATAATTAAATAATAAACGTAGTATATTAACGAAGATTCCGGGACATTTTTGATGGAATACTTCTAAATAGAGCACACAATTAAGCCAAAGAGGCAAAACCAGTTAAGAATTTCAAACAATATATAAAAAAATAAACAATTTTGTAAGCTCCCTCAGAGCAACGAAGGACACGCGCGAACCGACGACACACTTGACATGACTTTCTTGTAACGACCGCGAAATAAAGCGAAATTGATCGCCGCAATAAAGGCAACGAAGAAACAGTTGCGCATCCGCGAAAAACCTCGATAGTTCTCTCCTCCTCGTACTTCTTGTCCTCCTTCGAACTGAAAAGTTTCTCTCTGTCCGCTCCCGGCACAGTCGAACAATACGTAGGGTCCTCTGGTGTAGGCCCATCCTTTTACTATTTTTGGAAAATAGATAGAATCCTTTTATGCTAGGCCCATCCCTGAAAATAAAATCTTTGGAATCAGCAGGTCGTTTTACCGCGTTCCACTCGAAAAAAGTAAACGCGAACCTCTCGTTAACAAGCGATCCGCGCACCGAGCGACGGATTTACGACGCGAAATTTCAAAGTAGATGCCAATCACGAGGTCGCAATTTTCGGTCGAAACAGCGACAATGGCAACTAACAGGGACATTTCCCCGACTGCATCTCAACTAACTCCCTTACGAGAAGCCGACATACCTCCCTATACGGACCAACGTCCACGAAGGCCGAACGTAATATTACCGGATTTCACGTCCGACGACCCAGACTACTGGTTCGGGTACGCCGAAAAAGCTTTCAGCGTGGAAGGAATCACCGACGAGGAAGTGAAATTCCTCGTGGTAACACGGGTACAAGACCCAAAATTGCTTCCATATGCGAAATACTTAACAAAAACCCCATCTCCGCAACCGTACACGGCGTTTAAAGAAATGGTGACTAACGCCTATAGCGAAACGCCGCAAAATCGCTTGCGACGTTTATTACGGTCGACCGACACCTCTGGGATGCGACCATCCCAGCGCGCCGCCTATTTCCGTGCGCTGGCCGGAACGGACATGTCCGAGACAGCCTTAACGGCTATATTTCGAGAATCTTTACCAGAATACGTTCAAGCAATCGTCGCGCCTCTAGCCGAATCTGGTCTTGATGAGCTAGCGCGACACGCCGAGGCAGTAATGGCCACGGATAGATCCCGAACGGATCTCCAATTCCTTCCGGCAACGAACCCCGCGCAAAATCCACCTCTGCCCCAACCACGAACCTCCACGGTAACGTGCACTCATTCAACACAGACGAGCGATGAGATAGAACGCTTAGGCAGGCAGGTCCAGCAGTTGCAAGCGCAACTGAATAACCTCAGCGTGGGGAACAATTCATGGCCTGGCCGTGACAGATCACGGCGACGAAGCAGGTCGCGTGAAAACTTTAGACGCGGGCGCGGTAGATCGCGCACCCCAACCAACGAAAACACCTTGGGCAGGTGTTACTTCCACCATCGTTTCGGGGCACAAGCCAGGAAGTGCAGGCAACCCTGCAACTGGTCACATGTGCCAGCAATACAGGCTAGTTCTTTAAACTAGAACTGCCGACCGTAGAAAAAGCGCAAACGGCCGGCAACCCCCAATTAAGTCGCTTGTCAATATACGATTCGAAGTTAAATATGGACTTCATTATTGACACAGGTGCGGATATTTCCGTTCTTCCGCGCTCATACGCACCTGCAAATCGGTTGCCGGGTAAATTGAGATTGTTCGCCGCGAACAATAGTCCAATTAAAACCTACGGACGGAAATTAATAACACTAAAAATAGGCCTACGTCGACCAATTCGATGGTACTTCGTAGTAGCCGATGTCACCGATCCTCTAATAGGCTCGGACTTGCTGCGACACTATAAACTAGTAGTGGACGTAGCACGTAATAGACTGATGGACCCGTTAACGTCTCTTTCTCAGCCAGTAAACGCAAAGGCGGGAAAGGCATTGACGTTAACGTGCACAACCGCAAACGGTCCATTCAGCGATCTGTTGCGCGAATTTGCGGACATTACAGTTCCGCTCAGTAATCCCCGACGCGCAAAAGCCGGCGTTTTTCATCACATTGAAACGCGCGGCCCCCCAGTGAGCCAACGCCCGCGCAGATTGGCTCCCGAAAAATTGCGTGAGGCTCGTGCAGAATTCGAGTATATGCTCGACTTAGGAATCTGCCAGCCATCCGATAGCCCTTGGGCGAGCCCACTCCATCTCGTCAAAAAGAGCAACGGCGAGTGGCGTCCATGCGGTGATTATCGAATGCTGAACGCAATAACGACACCCGACCGATATCCGATAGCAAACCTGCACGACTTTTCTTATAAGCTGCAGGGGTGCGAAGTTTTCTCGACCCTCGACCTCACGAGGGCGTACCACCAAATCCCGGTGGCACCCGAAGATATACCGAAAACCGCGGTAACCACACCTTTTGGACTATTCGAGTTCAAGGTGATGACATTCGGTCTCCGAAATGCAGCGCAAACGTTCCAGCGCTACATAGACTCAGCTCTCCGCGGACTTGACTTCTGCTACGCGTATATCGATGATATACTCATAGCATCGAAAAACATGAGCGAACATCGCTCCCATTTGAAGCAAGTGTTCGAGCGCCTCCGAGAATTCGGCCTGGTAATCAATCCAGACAAGTGCCACCTCGGAGAATCGGAAGTCAAGTACCTTGGCTATTGTATAAATGGCCAAGGCGTCCGCCCATTACAAGACAGGGTGGAAGCACTAATGCAGTTTCCTCGCCCCAAGAATGTGCGAGAACTTAGGCGTTACTTGGGAATGTTAAACTTTTATCGCCCAACGCTTCGAAACGCCGCACAGGTCCAGGCTCCTCTGAACGAATACCTAGTAGGAGCCAAACGAAACGACAAACGACCGATTCAATGGACCGAGTCAGCTGACCAAGCTTTTCGCTTATCGAAAGAGCAGCTGGCGAACGCAACTTTGCTTCGACACCCCATCGAAGGAGCCCCATTGTCCATACAGTGTGACGCTTCCGACACTGCAATTGGGGCCGTACTCGAACAAGAGTACGATGGTAAATGGGAACCGCTGGGCTTCTTCTCAAAAAAATTGAACCCGACCCAGCGACGATACAGTGCCTACGACAGGGAGTTACTAGCGATTTACTCCGCAGTAAAGTACTTCCGGCACATGGTCGAAGGACGCCAGTTGACGATCAAAACTGATCACAGACCACTGGTGTACGCCTTCCGAAAGAAAGCGGAAAATTCAACCCCACGACAGGAGCGGCACCTGGATTTCATCGGGCAATTTAGCACGCGAATCGAATATGTTCCAGGTGCAAACAACGTAATTGCAGACGCTTTTTCGCGTATCGATGCGATTAAACTCCGAGCGCAAATCGATGATGCCGACTTGGCACAAGCGCAAGGAGAGGACCATCAACTCGAGTCCCTATTGAAAGCGGAGACAGCACTAGTTATGCGTAAACTTCCTTTCAACGACTCAAACGATGAAGTCTGGTGTGATGTATCGACGGGGACAGCTCGCCCCTACATCCCAGAAAAGTTTCGAAGGAATGTGTACGAAACATTCCATAACCCAGCCCACCCAAGCGGACGCGCAACCGCTGCGGCCGTCCGACGTAAATTCGTCTGGCCACATATGGCCAAAGACATCACAAATTGGGCACGTAATTGTTTGCAATGTCAACGTTGCAAAGTCGATCGACACAACGTGCTACAACCAGCACAGTTTAAGCTCCCCGAGGCACGATTCGCCCATGTACACATCGACATTGTGGGACCGCTTACGCCGTCGAGAGGTTACATGTACCTCCTGACGATGATCGATCGCTTCACTCGGTGGCCAGAAGCAGTGCCACTACGAACAGTGACCGCGGAGAATGTAGCCAAAGCATTCTATTCGACTTGGGTCACACGTTTCGGCGTCCCAGCCACTCTCACAGCTGATCGAGGACCACAGTTCGAGGCAGCGATTTTCAGGCAGCTGACCGATCTACTCGGCTGCCAACAAAGCCACACGACAGCTTATCACCCCCAGTCCAATGGGATGATTGAACGATGGCATCGCTCACTGAAAGCCTCACTGATGTGTCACGACGATAATCAATGGCTGGACGTACTACCGACAGTTCTTTTAGGCTTGCGCACAAGCATAAAAGAAGACCTGGGAGCCTCAGCAGCAGATCTGACTTACGGAACCAATCTGCGCCTCCCAGGAGAGTTCTTCGCCGATGGAGAACCACCGCTCGAACAGTTGCCAAATTTGGAAAACCTACGCAAACTTATGCGAAAGGTCAGGGCAACACCTGTCGCCAGACACGGTTCCAAGAGGATATTTGTTCACCCAGAGATGGACAGCTGCACGCACGTCTTCATCAGGGTGGACAAAGTTAGGAAACCTCTAGAACCGCCCTACGAAGGGCCATACAGGGTGCTGGATCGGATAAACAACCGTGTTTTCTCTGTAGACATCGACGGCAAGCCGTACACCGTCAGTGTCGAAAGATTGAAACCGTGCCACCTGGAACTACCACCAGATACCGTACTGGGAGAAGTGCATCAACAACCAGCGGCGGTAGCCGAAACCTGCCCCGTACGCCACCCAGCAGACTCCCACGAAACGCCAGGCACGTCAAATGTTGAGAATCAACCGAACCCCCGCGAAATGGTCGCGCGCGGGGCGTCGGACATCCTACACGGACCGATAACGCGGCAGCGCGCCCGAGATCTGCGCGCACAAGAAGACGCCGCGAAGATTCTCAATGTACGGCAACCTGAAACCCCAACTTCTGACAAGCGAAAAAGAACGACGAACGCGCTAACTTTCGCTCCTCTACCACCCAAACACCGCCCAATACGGAAGGGAGCACGCTCGTAAAACTCAACTACACCCCCCAAGCAACTAACTACCTCATATCGTGACTACGTCACTAGGGGGGGAGTGATGTAGCGTTCTACGAACGCACAAGTCTACTCAGGTAAGGTTCCTATCTTCAAAGAACGTACTTACCTGAGAACGTTGCACGCGCCCACAGACGCGTGCCCCAAAGCCCGCGATAGGGCCTGCAACTCGCAGCCAACGTTGAGACCGACACCAAAAAAGCAAGGAACTGAACGTTCCCAAAGCTTTTTAGGTCAAGCTCAACAATTATAACTCTTCATGCCTGAAACAAAGGCATAAACATCCATGCGTTCTAATCCTAAGAAAAAAAACCAATTCCCAAAATGCCATACATGCTGCTTGCGCCCAGGAACATCTCATCGAACCGGCAATTCCGAAATTCGATACAAAAGAATTGCTACATCAAAGAATGAGCCGATCAACGGATACACGTGCGGGTAATCTAACGCGAGGACCACCCAAATCCGTTGAACAACAGAAGGCAGCCACGACCTATCGCAATCGAATATATCTCAACGAGATATCCGATGATTTATGAGGAGTTAAGCCAACAAAGGCAATACTCCGGTCCCACGGCCACGCTAGAATTTCGCACCATTATAAAGATCTAATGGATTTCGATTCCGGGTACAAGTTCAAATAACACCCACCGACTGCACGTCAAAACAATCGCCGAATATCTCTGGTCTGGGCGCCAGATGTTCTGTGCAAACAGAAGGCCGTGGAAATGAAATTCTATCAGCGATAATAATGATGTATGCAAGATGACTTTCCCCTTTTAGGAAACTACAAAATATCCCGGGGAAAGTGATAACATGCTGCTAACAGAAATTCGGAAGTTCTGTTAGCAGAGCAAATAGGGAATACTTTCCGGATAGATACAGATACCAGTTTTGAACCTGGGTATCTGTGTGAGCAGGATATTGTTGAGGGCAGATAGACAGTCTGATTTTGATCGTCACCGAGACGAGTTTTCGTCAAGGAGCAGCGGTAAGGGAGTGAGATATCGATCGTCAACGAGACGAGGAGTCTAATTCTGATCGTCACCGGGACGAGAAGGATATATCGAATATCCGTACAGTGAGGAGACCAGAGAACCCCGCCGAGGTGGTTAATCCGCGCCAAGAATCCTTGATACTTCTCGTGTCATAAAAAGTAAAAATGTGTCGTATTAAGTGTGAGTCGATTTGTTTTCGCCTACAATGTGTTTATTTAGATAGTATAAGAACGTCTTTTCGGTAACGTACTCGGCACTTATTTCGTAAGAAAAGCAGCGAAAATTATAATTCAAAATAATAATAGACAACTTCGATTAAAATAAAAATTAAAAACAAATTTGTTGGTGTTTCATTTGTAACCGCGTTCGCTCTGTGCATGTATGTTTTCTCTGCGGCAAGCAGTGTTCGGCGGAACACTTGAACACGTATAAATCCGCCAAACCATCACAAACAATGACACGGGATCTCACGTTTGTGGCTGATCTGGATCTTGCAGATCCGAATATCGACTCTGGCGAGAAAGTGCGCCTCATCGTCGGAGGAGACCTCTTCCCACCCATCTTCCTCGAGGGGTTGAGGAGAAATGAACACCCCGACCTCATCGCGCGGGCTACTCACTTGGGATGGGTGCTAACAGGCCCAGCATCCACCACCCCATCCAGTTCCGGTGTGACGAGACCTGTCACTAGCCATCAAATGATCATTGGTTGTAAGTTGCAAACTTACAACTCCAACTTAGATCAATTGGTTGATTCTGTGAGCGCAGATCGCAAGGCCTCATACAAGAGGCTCATGGAACAAACCATGTACCACCGCCTGTACGACACCACTCCCGGGCATACCCCGAATCCGGCGAATCATCGGAAGGACAAGGGGCGATCATGGCATAACGAACAGCTTACATACTCGGGAGCACTAAGACCTGACAAGGAAGGAGGTAGAATTTCCACTTGAACGAAATCTCAGGAACATCACGGTTCTACGACCACTCAAACTTAAGCCCTCAACTCGGTCGATGCTAAATCGTGTCGGAAGTCAACATCTTCCATGCATCCTTCCAGGACATCTAACCCAATCCATAGTAACTCCTCAATTAATCAAGAAAGCTGGTGGTCGAGGCCCCGCCCAAGACCAGCATCGTTGGAATCAACCCTGAACCTACGCAGATATCATAAGGAAAGCAGAAGCTTTCAATGTTCCTCATGGCGGGCGGCGTTCCTCGGCATTTACACATCAATGGCGTCGTCTAACCGCTTCGCCTAAATCTAACAAGGTTCACCCATCAAATAGAAGATCGAAAGCGGCGACCACCACATCACAATCAACCATCATCATGCAGATATAGCACAGAAAAGGGAGCCTACAGCGTTTCTCACGGCGGGCGGCCTCCATCAGTAAATAGATATTAGCATCACCAGGACCTCGGAAAAGAGGTCTTCCGCTGTCAAGGAGGATGATTCGCCAATAGTTGGCGAAGGCGGGCGGAATGTTGCGGATTCGCAATTGCATTTATTGAAGAATTCTAGTTCGTTTGCATTTGCCAGCTGTCATCCACCAACTGTTGTCGTGTCGGTTACAGAGAGATAGCAATACTTAAGCGTTGTGTTTTTTTTTTCAAAAATTTACTCAACGGTCATTCTTTCTCGGTTCAGTCCTTCTGATGGACGCTTCGATTATCCGTTTTGCCATAATTGTCATCTTGGGCGTTACTTATTATTGTGGGGACAGCTCGGTATGCCATAAAATCACCACTGCAAAAAAGTACCTCTAAACGGTTCACTTGATATTTGAGATATATCCAATAAATAAAATGTAAGGTACGCAGTGGCCATCGTATTTTTGGCGCTTTTTGTTTCTTTTTTTTTTTTCGTCTTGATCTCTCGAGTTCGCCTAATATATTCTGCACTAAGGTTATTAGAGTACAGATCTCGGTACAGCACCCCTCTGGCCGCAACATGTAATCTATTAGGCTTTTCTTCTGGCCTTGGGAGGATGTTTTTCTATTGGGAGAAACAGCTGCATTCAAAACTTACATGTACAGCATCCCCTTGCTCTTCGAATTATGGACAGAGAGGTGAACCGTAGTATCTAAAACGGATTACATATTTTTGATACCCGTCTTGTCCCGACAAAAATTATCTAAGATGGTAGTTGCAGTTTCAGTGCTGGCTCCTTATTCAAGCTTCTACGGATAGGATGAATTTAAAGGTCCATCTGCCTTTTAAGCTCGTGTTCCATCCGGCGACAGAAGCTCCTCCTTCTTCTACCTTTTTCGTCGCCATTTCACCAGGCACTTCTATAGCGTTTGAAATAATAGTGAAGAAGAACGTGTGATTCGAACTGGCGCTATGACAGTTACGGTATCTATGGGCAGTAATTTGGCTATGACAAATGCTGATTCATCAGAAATCGTCTTGAAGCAGCTTATAGTCCTTAATGCCCAAACCCCGAAGCCTTTCATTATTTTCTTCTGATGTTAGAGCTTCTGCCCACACTGACGCAGCATACGCTTATGTTGATGTGACTATCCTCGACAGGATACTTCTCTTACTCTATTAAGTCCATCAGTGTCTGGCAATATTCTGTAAAAGGCTAGTTGTACGGGTGCGAATTTTTTATTCGCATACTCTACGTGAGGCTCACATTTCAGTCGGTTGTAGGCTAGTACGGATGACAGGATAATTCTATATATATATATATATATATATATATATATATATATATATATATATATATATATATATATATATATATATATATATATATATATATTATAATATACCTTGGTCCACCAAAGTTTGGCAATATTCTGGGTAGACCTGTCTGTATGCCTTCGGCTTTCTTATTCGCATACTCTACGTGAGACTTAAATCTTAGTCTATTGTCGAGTGTGACTCTGAAATTCTTAACCGCTTCATTTGATCGTATGCTCTGATTTCCGACCTGAAAGTTAGCACGTTCCACGCGCTCTCGACTAGCTATTAGGACTAGAATTAGTCAACCATAAAACGGACACAGTTTTGTAGTCGGCTAGTGTTAGTCCGGCGGATTGTAGCCAGCCTTTAATTAGTCGAATTGTCCATCGCTTCTTGATCTTTGCCTCCTGAGACGGAATTGTAAGCACTGTGCTCTTACTGCTTTAATTTCGTCTGTCCACCAGTAGCATGGTTTTCTTCCATCCGTTGGTATCGTTCTTGGCATTGTTACGTCACACCCTGTATTCACCATTTCTATTAACTCGCGGAAAATTACTGCCGCCCTTCCTTCGGTTGTTGTGTTGAAGGTCTTTATTATTATTTCGAAGGAATCTTAAATGAATGCGCTGTCCTTCCACTTAATACCTACCCGTGCTGTGTGCTGGTTGTCGTTCTTTTGGCCCAATTCCACTATTGTGGTCTGGTGGTCACTGTGAGTGTATCTTTCTCTAACCTGCCATTTAGCTGTCCTTATGAGTCAGATAAGGGTGATGCCCGTTACTGAACCTCTTCGTGCTTTGCCGTATGTATTTTTTCTGCTCGTATTTGCTATGCTAATTTCAAAAGGCGTGTAACGTGCATACATACCAATGGTATACCACTCCGTTACCTTTGGATTCTAAAAAACGAATATGCACCAGAAACTCCCATTTCTCCTTTCCTTTCTTAATTTCCAGCCAGACAAACCTTATATCCCCTTCGTTCATTTTCTAATTCATGCATGCACTAATATTGCATGCTGTTTGCTATACGTAAATCAAAAATTCTCATTACCTTGAAATCTTGGAATTCCCATCACATTGGGTTTATGCTATCACCGCATACCACTTTCCTATTCCCATAGCCCTGATGGGCATATTGTTACTTTGAATAACAACTAAATTGCAATTCTGCGATTCCCATTTTCCATTTATTACATGCATGTATACCTTATATTCTAAGGTTGCATGATATTGCTATACGCAATCCTCAACACCTAATACCATTTGCCTTATGTTCTCATCACCTTGAATCGGTTGACACCTGAATCTGTTGCCCGAAATTTTCCCATAGCCTTGGGGTAAGCTACAGCCAGAGTAGGCGTAAGTTGCCGTCTCAAGGTGAATGGCGACAATATTGCAAGGTTGCAATTTCCATCGACATTAGCATGGCCTATGCTTAAACTGGCATCGAGTAACTGTCTCAAGGTGAACGATGCGATCGCGAGAAGAAATGTAAAACAAAGATTTGATTTTGGGCACATAAAAGGGGCTCTGTTAGAGGCACAAAGACAATCCGTTAAGTGAACTGCAGGTGTCAAGGTTGGACCTCAGCCTGTAGTGCTCTACATCGCCCTAGCATTTACCTCCCTCACACATATTTGATTTATTAATATCCCCATATGCAACCACCTACAATATTATCCATCCAAATCCCCAGACTAACATTCAATCCAATGTTAGACAAATCAATCCAATGTTCAATTTTCAATCCTTTAAAATACAAACACCACAATGCATATTTTCATATGCAAACAAACACGTGTTAAAAAGTCTTCATTAGGTTCCCATACACACAATTCTTCTTCTTTCTATAAATATATCAAAATTCTTACAAATCCTTATCTCCATCTGCATTGTAGCCAGATATGTATATTCTAAAAAGTGATTTCCCATTTTTTTTCCCACATTTTTCTCACATACAAATCTCAATGAACATTTGTATAAAATGGCGATGGATTTTAGATTCGAGGATTAGTGCATCTAGCTAATAACGGTAGAGTGAACACATACTGCGTATACCACTCGCATAAAACCAATAATGGCCCCTATAATCTCGAGAATATCGGCCAATTAATAACGTCTTCGGGGCATACACCCTTCCTCATAGGCGGCGATTTTAACTCCAGACATCCCCACTGGAACAACTCGGTCTCTTGCCCAAATGGCACAAAATTGTACCAATGGTACACCGAAAACTCGCATGCCCTACATTTTGAAATAGTGGGGCCTACTATTGGTATGCGAGGTAACTCAATTTTGGACATGTTTCTCGTGTCCAAAGATTTACTTCCCCAAACCTCTCCTCCCCAAGTATCGGCGGGTGTATCTGACCACAACGCTGTGACCACGTTCATTCGCAGCTATCGAGCATCGCGGGCTCATATCAGATACATACCCGATTATGGGCGCATAATTTGGGACAACTTCAATGTTACATTGATCGAAAAACTTCACCAACTCTCTCTTCCCACTGACAGGAACCTAACGACGGTTGAGATAAATAACACTGCAGCTCGACTTCACGAGACTCTAGTTAAAACTTCGGAGACCCATGTCCCGAAGTACAAACTTGAAAAGACTTATCAGATTCCCCTTGACGGGAGCGTAAAAAGCTCTGCAAAATGAGATATCGTCAGCGCTTTACCCAAAGGGAACCATTATTGCGATCCATCATTCACAATACTCGTATTGGTACACTGATAAAACAAAGAATCCAAAACAATCGCACCCGACAATTGGAAGACAAACTGAAGGGTATTCAGATGGACCAGAATATTTATAAAAATGTTAAAAAGATATGTGGCACTTCTCGCATCACTGGGCCAATCATGCACAACGGTGCATGCAAACATCATCGGAGAGACCTTTGAAAATAATCACAAGCTCACTCTCGAGGATGGCGACCCGGACACTAATGCAGTAATCAGTTCAGAGGTTCACAATAAATTCGCCAACTTTAATGAGCCAATATTTATCTTCAACTCAGCTAACAGTGCATACTTCGACGACACACATGCTAATAGTCACGGTTTCGTCACACCAAATACCCTACAGAACCTAGTTAAATCTCGAAACCCCTAGAAGTCATCCGGTATCGACGACATGTCCTACCACTCGTTGCGAAGACTTTCTGCTTTATTTTTTATAAAACTCTCCATTCTGTTCAACCATGCCTACAACATGGGGCACTTTCCCCAAATTTGGAAGCATGCTATTTTTGTCCAATAACAAAAGTTGGGAAACCAACCTATCACCCCTCAAGTTTTCGTTCTATTTCTCTTCTCACTTGCATCAGCAAAATATATGAAAAATTCATATACGAGAAGCTAAATAACTTTATCAGTGCCAAGGATCTCTATTTCCAGTTTGGATTCAGAAGAGCGCACAGCACCACTATTGCTCTCAACATATTTCAAAACTACGTCTGCGTGCGCCTCTTCAACAAGGAACCATTGCGGTGAGCCTGGACATCGAAAAAGCTTTTGACACGTCACATTTTTAAATTAGTGAACACTGGCCTCAGTAGAACGCCGTGTAGTATCATCTACCAGTTCGTTCTAAACAGAACCTTCCAAGTTCAAGTGAATGGAAAGCTCTCCCGAACTTTCAACGCCGCTGCAGGCGTACCACAGGGCTCCATTTTAGGCCCCATCTTATTTAATATCTACACCTCAGATATCCCTCGCCCAGTGGACGGGAGAGTAAACCAGATATGCTATGCGGATGACGTCCTAGTATACACATCATCCAAAAGCCGTAAGCTCGCAACAAATCGACTCAACCGTCAGCTAGATGAACTGTATCAGTATTACAGTCGATGGAAAATCCGACTTAACCCATCCAAAGCAGTAGCCATAATTCTGAGTAGTAAACACTCCCAACCTGCTTCTCGATATTCACAGAATATTCGAATACAAATAGGAGGTACTACGATTAGACCACAGGACAGAATGAAATATCTTGAGGTCATCTATACCCCAAAAATCAATTTCACCAAACATGTGACCCACATTCTTCAAAGGGGCCTCGGTCGGTCTAAGCAGCTGCACAATGTTTTGAAGTGGAGCAACAAAGTTGACACCAAGTTAAGCTTATTTGCTATAAGCAGCTAATCCGATCTGGAATATCACACGCCTTTCCCATATAGTGCTGCATATCTTCGTCTCAAATGGAAAGACTTCGAGTTTTCGAAAGAAACCTCCTCAGAAGATGTATCAACCATTCTAGAAGACCTGACGGTCGCCATTACCCGAACTCTCACGTATACGAAGGTGCCTCCATTACCCCTATCGACGAGTACTTGCTACAATTAGCATACAAGTACCTCGAAAGCATTTAGAACAGCGAGAACCTACTTGTACGGGAGTCTTGCGTTCTTGACCCTTCTCTCTCTCGATCTCTTCGGATCAGACCATCACAATTTCTTCTTCAGTATAAAACTGAACAACAACATTCCCCTCTATAATAGAGGATTCCTGGATCCATCCCATAGGGTCTACTGTTAACAAACCACACACACACGGACGTACAGTACAAGACGGCACAAACATACACACACCGACAAAGCGCAGATCATCAGACGCCAAAGACGTGATCTGCGTTTACTACCGCACTTAAGACCTACCGGTCTTGTATGATTTCTTTCCCACCATCCCTCCATCCAAGTAGTTAGAGAACACCCGAACTAACACTGTCCACACAATCCTTGGATACCCCCCCTTTTTTCTTTTCTTTTCAGATATCTCGAGACCGAGCCCAACATCCTCACGGATGTGGGTGATTCTGGTTATCGCAAAATTGTTACGGTATTATTAACAATATAAAATTTAATATTTAGTTATAATATTTAGTATATTTAATATAATAGAATGGTAAGTTTTAATGGACTTTAAAGCACTTACTTGCTTGATCTTGATAGACCGTTGAGCGGTCGCTGTAGTTCCTGCTTGTGGGCGCTGCGACTGGGTGCAGGGGGCGTTGAAGGGCTGCTCCCCTGTTCAGCTTCGTTGCGTTCTCTGTTTGGAGTTTGTACGTCCGTATTCGATTGTTGGTTTAAAGCAATTCTTCCACAATTATTAATAGTTATAATTCACCGCCAATTCAAATTATAACGAAATCACACGCTTAGCCGTGTCTAGTCAACTTCACAATACTTTACGATTGATAGTTTAACGTAACGACCACACTGTCTGCAAAGTTGGGAGTGGTCTTTGTTTCTGAATCGTTTGGCCATATGCTCGAATTCCATGCAAGTGAAATATTTGATCAAGGGGCGTTTGTCTTCGAATGCGGTAGACTTTAAATAATCCCAGTTTCCAGAAGTTGATCGTAGTAGTTTGGGTACCTCTATATGTTTTGCATAGCGATACGATGCCTGTAGGAAACAAGTCGTGGATTCCAAATTGGGAACCTACTGCCTCACATATGTCCATATTTGAGGTAATCTTGTCCGCATCTTTGATCTCGATTGCAGTCCAATGTGTCAGGTTTGTCACGGTTTCTCTCGGCACCTCGCTAATGGCGCCCGACTTATAGTTTTTAGTGCTCACGGAAGATTAACTAGAGACTCGACGCCGAGGGAATGAAAATCAACTCTTCTTTCACACATCAACAGTTATTAAATAACAAAACTCGGAATCACTCTTAGTTCTTCATTCAATTTTTATTGTTTTCTTTTCTTTCCACTTCATTCATTGTCTTTATACACTGACTATGGTTTATTACTTATTCTTTACTCTAATTACAATATGTTTCAATTAATGTTTTATTACTCCATTTTTAATATTCTTACTTTACATCTATTAGTTTTAACTTATTAATCTTTAATCCACTTTTATCTTAATTCCAATAGCGTTCTAACATTCCATTTCAAGTGGTCTTACTTTACGCCTATTAGTTTTAACTTATTAATCTTTAATCCACTTTTTAACTTATTTCCAATAGCGTTCTAACATTCCGTTTCAATTGCTCTTGAAGATCTTACTTCCGTGACCAACGACTGACTGCCTCCTCACTTGTTCCTAATCAAAACTCGTCACCCCGGGGTCAACACCTCCCGATTACGATAATGCAATTTCATTTCGCAATGACCTAATTTCCGATTTTCGATTTCAATTCGCAATTGCTTCGTACTGTGATGTCAGCCAATATTTCTTCATTGATTTGCACCACAGTTCAATATCCGCAATTGCGAGTTGACCCAATTAATTCTTTTGTGTTTCGAATGCAATTAATTGCTTTTCCGTGATTTGTTAATCGTTCCGGAATATGCAATTAATTGCTTTTGTATTATTTGGTAACCGTTCCGGAATATGCAATTAATTGCTTTTGTATTATTTGGTAACCGTTTTGGAATATGCAATTAATTGCTTTTATGCGATTTGGCAATTGCTCTGAAATATGCAATCAATTGCATTATCGTTTTGGGGGTCATCCGAGTTTAGAATCGGGTGGCGTTTTTCTGTTTGAGTGTATCAATGACCTCATGTACGCCATCTTTGTCTATGATGTCACTGACACACAACACCCGTATACTGGTCGCGCTGCCGCTGGGTTTCTCCAATTCTCCCTTTCTGGGCTCTCCGGATTCTAGTCACATCCTTGCGTATTACTTCAAGTTTGGGATGAGCCTTTACGTAGTATATCCGCGTATAACAAACTTGATGTAGAGGACCATTAGGATGGTGTCCAGTTTCCCATGTTTAAGACGATTTTCTTTGACTGTTTACTATCCGTCCTAGTCTAAACAGTGGGTTTACGTTTTCCCTTTTTTCTACTACTGTCTTGCGCTATCTTCTTGCACAACTTTGGTGTCGTTTGCTGCTAGGGTTAATTCTGCACATTTTTCTTCACCAGCACCATGTTCCGGTGTGGGTATTGCTGTCCTGGACAGCAGAAACGTCCTTCATACTGAGCGCTTCCTCATTGAGGCTTCTGATGACACAGATTTTCTTCTCCATTTTTTTGGGATTCATTTTTAGGGGTTATCAACCCAACAAAGCTAACAAAGCTCTTTTTTCCACCAACCGATCGCACATATCCATTTTTAGTAGGATCGGCTTCGGTGGAGTTCGCCCACTTGGCGCTACACTATTTGAAGCAGGTAAATCGACTGTTTGGAGATCTATTTGTTTACTACGGATTCCATACAAAACTGATGAGTGTGACTGGGTTTCTTGTGCTTATTTTTGTTATCGACGATCGATTTCATTACCAAAATCCTAGATCGAAATATTGAAGCAAAAGCACACATGTTACTTCATTGGCGGTTTGAGCGACATTCAATGATACACAGTGACCGAGTGGGGACGTGTTTTTAATTCGGTGATCGAGTTAAATGAAAAAGTTGCTTTTATGACTCACGAGTGGTTGAAATATAAAGACTATTTATACATAAATAAATTCCAGCGATAAAAACAGTGAAAACAAAGTTAATATATATAAATATAATGAAATAAAAGAGAACGAAGCCACATGTTGTGATAGTCAAAACAAAGAACACAGTTTAATACTAACTACCTGAGTGCGCATGTGCGCACATGCTTAGCAAAGACAAAAAAAGTTAAAATGCAAAATGGCAGAGAAGAAACAAATAATATAAAAAACTTCAGTAGAACCTCATTGGTTACGATATCGCCGCTGCGCAAAGCTGATGTTATTGTGTTTTGCATAGTATGATTGTTGATATCTGCACGATCAGCTTCCTTCAGCTTATATATCTCACACGAGATATCGGTTGAAGACGGTTCTGTATGGTTCCTCTAGCGAATCAATTTCGTATGCTAAAATGTTACAGAACTTAATTGTGTCGTGTGTGGAGTATAACACAAAATATAGAGCTATCTCTATCTGAGCTCCTTAATGAAACCAATGAGTCAAGATCATGGACTTATATTCGATACGAATTGCCGGGATTTCATTAGTGTGCGGAACAAGTATCAGACCTTCCCCGATGAAAAGTAAATACCTCTTCAACAATCTTAGCCAAAATTACATTATATTGCATTAATAATCTTGCTCTTTTATGACGATTTTAATGAAAAATAATTTTATTAACAGTCGTTAAAATATAAATAAAAAAAATTCTAAAACTTCACAGGTGTTTTAGGGAAAATAATTTTTAAGTTTTCTTTTAGTAAGCCCGAACTGCTGGAGGTACTGTGTTAACAGCTCCATCTAAAGTTTTGTCAATAACTTTTCTGTATTTAATCTCAACACAGGGTCCATCGGTTACCCACGTAAGTGTGTGTTTTCTCCAATGCTTGTCAAGTGGTAATTCATCCTGGCCACCTATAGGCTTGCTATAGTCCTGGAAGTAACCAAAACTTCAGTCATTCTGTTGAAAGTACTTTAAAAAATTGTTATTACTTACATATTCATCTATACGTTTGTTGAAGTGATCGCGGGCATGGGCCCCTCGCGATTCTTTTCGGTTCTCAGCAGCGTAGATTGTCATTAGAGCATTGGCTAACAAGTTTTGTAGTTCCAATGTTTCAATTAAATCGGAATTCCATACTAATGACCTTAAAATAAAATATAAAAAAAATGCTTGGAATACAGAATGGCAAACAGTTTAAGGTGACCTGCTTGATGGCTTTCCTGTGAATTGATTGATTGATTGAAGGCGGAACCCCCATTTTTATTTAGCTTAATGCAAGCTTAAATTAAGTTAACATAAAACCTTACAGACTATTTTAAAACCTAGAGTAGTGGTTAAGACATTATTCAATTATTCAATCGAAAAAAAAGGAGAAAAAAACCAGGAAGTTGAAGATTACTGGGCGATAGGGGAGGTAGGATGCCAGGGAAGAGCGAGTATATGTGGGGGTGGTAAACGCGGCCTTTGTGCGACAGTGGAGGGAATGTGTACGGATTGATACAGGGGCGGGGATTAGTGAGAGGGGGGTGGGGGGGGGGGGGGGTTGTGGGTGGGGTTGGAAAGGTGTAGGGGAGAACTAGTTTGAGGAAGGGCGAGGAGATGATTGCAGGGCAGAGGGGTTATTGAAGCGAGGGGGCGGCTTTAGGACGGGTTTCTTCTGAGACGTCATTTAAGAGCAGGAGTGGAGATGTTGAAATCGAAGGAGGTGGGAAAAGAGTTGGCCTGTCGTAGCATACGCGAGATGGGTTCGTTAGCGGCGTAGGAAGTGTGATGAGCGGGCACATAAAAGAGTCGAGGGTTACGTACGTTACGGAGGTTTGTATGAAATGTTAAAGTGGAGAGCAAGCTTGGGCAATTGATTGAGCCAGACAGAAGGCGATGGACAAAGATGATGTCGGCATGGACTCTGCGCTCTTCAAGTGTGTTTAGATTGATTAGAGGGAGCCGGCTTGTGTTTGGTGGTAGAATCAGCGGATTTTCCTAGTTTAGTCCGCGGAGGGCAAAGCGCAAGAAACGACGTTGAACACCCTCAATCCTGCGAATGTGAGTCACTTGATACGGTGACTAGACCTGACTAGCGTATTCGAGTAGTGGCCGGACAAAGGTTGTGTAGAGTGATCGGGTGACATAGGGGTTAAGGAAGTCCTGCGACCAGCGTTTGACAAACCCAAGGGCGGTGTTGGCATTGAGGATTATGTAATTAATATGTGCGGTAAATTTGAGCTTCTTGTCGCATAGGACGCCCAGATCGCGAACCGTTAACCGATGTTACCGGTTGGTTCAGCAAGAGATAGGAGAGTGGGTGAGTGGGGGAACTCTTCGAGAGAAGGTGATTGTGTGGCATTTGGCGATATTCATTTCTAGGCAATTATTTTGGCACCAAGTCGAGAAGCTGTCAAGATCCGATAGGAGAAGTGAGGAGTCCAGGGGAGAGCGGATTGTTTTGCAAATTTTGGATTCATCCGCGTAAAGCGAGATGAAGGAGTGATTAATGCAAGAGCATACGTCGTTTATGGTTAGGATAGGTAAGAGAGGCCGAGATGACTATCGTGGGGGACACCTGAGGTTGGGAAAAAAGGATCGGAGAGGGTGGATCTAAATCACACGCGGTAGATTCGATGAGATAGGATGAGATCCACTTAATCAGCAGGGGTTCGAAACCGAGGGAAGATAGCTTGAAGAGAATGAAGTTATGGGAGATTTTGTCGAAGGCCTTGCTAGACCTCATCGACGTTTTCTAGGGCAAGGAGTGTATGGGATGTAAATTCGACAGGGTTAGTAGTAATGGACCTGCCTGCGAGGAAGCCGTGCTGGTTCGGAGAGATGATGGGTGCGCAGCGAAAACATAACGCCTCATATAGAAGGCCTTCGAACAGTTTGGGAATGTGCAAACGCTTGCCAATGGGACGATAATTGGATATATCGGTTTTTTCTTCCATTTTTATGTATGGGGGTTATGTAAGAGCATTTCCAAAAGTCAGGGAATATACCTTGTGCAAGGGATAGATTGAAGATTGACGTGAGCGGGAGAGAGAGAGAAGAGGAACATTTTTTTAAGAGGATAGCAGGGAGTCCGCCTGGGGCGGGACTGAAATCGTCTTTCAGTTCTTCAAGTTTTTTTATGACTTGGTGTTGTTGAATGTGTAGAGGGATGAGAGGATCGATGGAGAGGGATGAGAGGATCGATGGAGAATTCAGAATTAGTAAAGTAGGAGGGGTTAGGCTCGAACGAGACGTCCGTGAAGGATAGTTTGAAGAAGGACGCGAAAAGATTGGATATGGTTTGGGAGTCCGTTGTAGTAGTTGAGCCGTAGAAAAGGGAGGTGGGATAAGCATCACATTTCCGTTTGTGGTTGATGAAGTGGAAGAAAGATTTGGGGTCGTTGATCAGGTTGAATTGAGCTTTGGCAAGGTAATTGTGGTAGAGAGAGCTGTAAAGCTTTGAACTGGTAAAAGTAACCCAGATAGTTGGAGTAGTCAAGAGGAGAACGCGTATTTAGGAAAGTGTTCCACAACTTTTTCCTCTTGTTACGAAGTGTGCGTAGTTTGTGGTTATACCATGGGGGCGATGAAATTATAACCTGTGTCGGGAGTATGGGACATATAGGGATATGGCGTTGTGGATTTCTGTGTAGAGCGAGGCTGTAGTGTCCTCTACACTTATATCATTTACGCGGGGAATATTGTAGTTTTCATGGAATTTTATGTACAAATTATGAAGGCTAGGGAAATCGGTGGGGAGACCTTCCCGTTGAATGGAAATCTTAACACTCGTTTTCGTTTTGCCTTCGTAGCAGACTGTATCAGATTTGCCATGAAGGTAAGCTAGATAGATGCGGACGTTATTGTAGGTCCGACTGTTTCGAAGCTTCGAGAGGGCATAGCGGCATTCAGATGACTTAAGGGATTGTTGTGTGATCTTGACGGGGGGCGGTAGGGGGGATCAAAAACTGGAGTACAGGGGTGTGCGGGGCTGAGGCGAGAGGGGGAAATGGGGCAAGGGGGTGAGATGCGATCTTGAGCAAATGGGTTGTGCTTTCATGGGCGGGGTCTAATGGTATGAGAGTGTGCGATCTTTGGAAATTGGTGTATTTAGCACCTGTTTTTAGGTCAAAGAACGGAAAGGGACTGGGGTTAGGGGTAGGATGTGATGTGCGGGGAGTGTTACGGACCGACCTTGAGTCGGTCTCATAAGTAAGTCCATTCACTTACTTTTAAATATAGTGAAATATATTTAATATATTCAAATTGTTACATTAATCTATAACAGGGGTGGTTAGGTCGGTGTTGGGCAGGACGACACTGTGGGTGTGTGCGGAGGAGGGTTTGGGATAAGGAGTGCGGTCTAGGTGAGATAAAGGGAGGGAGGGTCGGTTGAAACTAAGCTTGGAAGAGTGTTTGGTGAGTCGTCTTATGGTTGGATCGAGTAGCCGAGTGCGCGTGCTTCTGGGATTGAGAAACGGGGTGCGCGTTATGTAGTGAAGTGTTAGTTTGTGGCAAACTATCGGACAATTTAATATTTTATTTTGGGCCAATAGGAACTAGAAGCAAGATAAAATCAGACAAGGAACATTGTAGGATGTCAACGACCAAATGTATTTTTTTTTTAAAGGAACCTGTTGGTTGCGAATATGGGATTGAACACGATCTCAAATACACAACATATGAAAATATGTATAGACAGATAAGTTTAATTATTAGCGTGATTAAAATTACTGATTAGCTTTTAAAATAAATGTAAGTCTAATGTCTTATCCTACATGGTCAATAACGGAACACAACGGATATAAAGCCATTCTTAAAATATAAATTTGATAAATACTAACTTACCTGTCGGAAACTTTAATGTCCTTGAATTGTTTATATATTTCGGTCATTACTTTACAACCTTCTTGTAGCACAGGACCAATACGAAATACTGCAGCGTGCTTTTGCATCGCCCTCTGCATTTTTAATCTTAAATCAGCTGTTGAAATTTTGCCATTAGAGAAACGAAGTTTATCCATATTAGCCACTGAACATTCGCCCGCGTTCTACGACATGAAATCTATTATTACATCGATTTCATTTGAAAGAAAACAAATTAATATTAAAACTTACATCGGAAAGACTTGGTGCGGTGGATCCAGGTTTATGTTCAGCAGCAATAGTTTTAGCACAAGCACGACCGAATACAACTAAATCTAATAAAGAGTTTGCTCCTAAACGATTGGCTCCATGTACTGAAGAGCAGCTAGTCTCTCCACAGGCATATAAACCTGGGACAATTGTGTCTTCGCAATTTTTATCGAGAGTAAGTACTTGTCCGCGGTAGTTGGTCGGAATACCACCCATGTTATAATGCACTGTAGGTATAACAGGAATTGGTTGACGAGTTACATCCACACCGGCGAATATAGCAGCAGTTTCAGATATGCCTGGTAGTCTCGTTCTTAACTGTTCAGCTGGTAAATGATGTAATTGTAGAAATACATGATCCTTTTCGGGTCCACAACCACGCCCCTCCATAATTTCTAGGGTCATTGAACGTGCTACAACATCGCGTGGAGCTAAATCCTTAGCTTTTGGTGCATAACGTTCCATAAATCTGTCTCCATTCGCATTTATTAAGTAACCTCCTTCACCACGGCAACCTTCTGTTATTAAACAGCCAGCTCCATAAATCCCGGTAGGATGGAACTGAACAAATTCCAAATCTTGACATGGAATACCTTGACGAGCTACCATTGCTGTGCCATCTCCAGTGCATGTATGTGCTGAAGTACATGAAAAGTAAGTACGACCATATCCACCACAGGCTATTACTGTATTTTGAGCTCGAAATCGATGAAGCGATCCATCTTCCATGCACATTGCAAGAACACCACGACACTCTCCACCTTCCATCAGAATATCCATGGCGAAATATTCAAGAACGTAGGTGCAGTTGTAGCCTAGGGATTGACCATAGAGCGTATGCAACAAGGAATGCCCAGTTCTGAAAAGCGGCAATTGAAAATAAGATGATTATTCTAAATATCAGATAAGTAAAAAGTTTTAAAATAGCCACGAATTAGTGGATTAAAAATTAACTAACTACAAAGAACTAAAAAATCATTGCTTTTTATTTCAATTGTGGGGAGGAAGTAATGTGCCTAACACGGACACTCGATTCACTTCCTCCTCCATCATAAATTAATTAATTGGCCCGTCGTCGCAACAAGAGAAACACAAAAGTTCCGCGGAAAACGCTCGGAAACTGCAACACAACATCCACAAACAGGAAAGGTGTTGTATTCCAGAATACTACCCTTATTAAATTTAACACTGAATCTCCTAACACATCCTTAAAAACTTCACTTAACATATATTACATTCTCACTTAATACATACCATTCATAAACATTCACAATATTACCAGTTACAGCACACTTAATAACCTGCACCTTTTTATTTATTCAAAACATAGTAACTTGGATTTTCGTCCAAATTGATTCATGTGAAAAGTCACAGAGAAAAAAAGAAATAGAAAAATTTCAGTTCGGACAGTTCAGTTCAGACAAAAAAGAAGTTCAGAAAAGAATATACAGTTCAGAGAAAAGGATACAGAGAGAAAAAGAATAGATTAATATAGAAGAAGTTATTAGAATAGAAATAAAAAATTAAACTTATTAAATTCGCAATTTGGAGAAAATAAGAATCAGAACATTCTGGTAAGCAATCGAACTTTTGTATTCTTGGCCAATTGTAGAATTACCAACCAAGATTAAATAAAAATAAGAAAAACAACAAAGAAAACTCACAGAAGAGTAAAAGAAGAATCATGAGTTTTAATTAATATTAATGGAAAAAAATAAAAGGTCCACGCTCTTCCCTCATCCCAGGAAGCACGGCGGCGGACGTACAACAAAGGTAAAAGGAAACATTGGTCACTGTTATTAGTGAAAGGTTTTTTATTTTTAATTAATCTTAAACAAACACTGAAGGACAATAATTTTAATTACACACGAACAGTTAACACAAAGGTAAAGTACAAACGGTAAAATAATTGAAACTTGTGTATTTAATTAAGGAGAAAATTCGTACTGACTCGCGGGGACAACGACACAAAAGGTTATTACATTATCGCTTCCCTGTGCGCACCAGGGTAGCGATGGAGCCTTGACCCGCTCGGGTCGAAGGATGGTAAAGGAGTCAGCGATCGTCGTGTCATGCAGAGATGATTTCGCTAAGGAAAAAAGGAAGAGAGAGAAAAACTTTTCTCTTAAGGGTGTGAATATATCCTTGCCAAGGATATGTTTTATCTCCCACAAGTGTAACGTAGAGTCTCTCTTGTGGGAACAAGAAAACCAGATCTCGTAGTCGAGATCATGGTTTTGTGTGTGTGGACGTTCAGTTCCGATGTTGTTGCACGTGTTCGAAAGCAGTGGAACGACGAGAAGGGCAGTCGTCGAGAACAAAGGAAAAGGCGACCAAATGGTTCGCGCCGTAATGAGGGTTATGTTTATGCAACGTCGCTACGACGGACGTTGGTAAAAAGGTGTTAATGGGATACGATAGTAAGGGTAGGTATTGAGTTCCTATTTGCATTTGAATATGCTGTAGGATTTAATTGATGCAAGAGACGCGGAATGCGTATTTGCTTTGGTCCCTGGGGTGTAAGTCGCCGGCCAATGTGTATATATGGAACATTGTTGTACACATGGCGCGGCTGGGAAAAATAGACGGCGCAGTATTTATGATCCCTGTCATGAAGGTTACAATGTATGTAAATCTAATTAATTTGTTTACCGGAATTCATCTAAGGAAATTTGACTGGCGACGTAGATGCCGAAATTGATTGGAAATTCCTGGTAAGCTAATAAAGCAATCTTAAGGAGCAGTGGTATGCGAAGAGAATGCTTGAAGTAAGTTTTCTTTACAGGGACTTAAAGATCATAGATTTGATCCCTTAAATGCGTGCAGCATTTTTAGGTGCCGAATGCGAATGCATTGGCGAGGACTTGAGCGTCTTGGGTGATGATTATGGGGGTTTTTTAGGAAGGTAAACCGTGGGATTTGGCGGAACCACTACACACTAAGAGCAGTTCAACATACGAGGGGAGTCCCAGATTTAATCGGCCTGACACATATATGGCAGTATTTATAAAAATATTTTGACAGTGGTTCAGCACCAACCTTAGAAGGATTAAACTTGAAGTTTGAAGAGGCTACGTTGTTTATTACTTGTTTGACAGTCATCAATAGTGAATGATGTCAGTGAATTTGTAAACATGGAAATAATTGCATCGTTATGTGATTCAATACTTTCATTTGAAAGGACTTAGTGCAATCAATAGCTAGGCCGAGCTAGACTCTACTTTGGCGGAGTCTGGGTCTTCGTTTTCAGCAGTGAAATATTGGGTGACACAGTACGAGCTGCGAAGACGAACATCGCAGTGGTCGACAAAATCAGGTGACTGTTCCAGAAATTTACTATTTATTGGCCTGTAGGAACCCGGAAGTCATGACCTTACCGACTCGACTCCGTCATCGTTCCCTGTCCTGTGCACTCTCCTTCCACGCTTGACCGTCTGATCCGATCTCCTCAAGGTCAAACTTTACATTGTCCCCCTGTGACGGTTCCGCCAAATCCCACTGCCTACTTACCCGAAGAACCCCCATACCTACAACCCAGCTTTCATAAGTTTCTGCTAATGCAATCGCATTAGCACCTGCAAATGCTTCACGCAACAAATTTACCAAATGTATTTAGCTAACAGCTCCTGGAAGAGAATTCTTACCTTCATTCATTTATTCGAATTCAAAATTCACTATAAGAATTCTGTTCCAAACATCACAAATCCCTAAACCCAATTCGGCACCTTCGGTTGCCAAGCAAATCCCAATTTTACATACGCATTTTCCCTAGTCGAATTCCTGAAAACGAAACAATTTGGTTTACATATAATGTAACCATCATAACAGGGATCATAAACATTGCGTCGCCTATTCCCAGCCTCATCATGGTATAATAAATCCATTTACATACGCATTGCCTGGTGACCTTTTTCTCCCTACTATAAACAATCCAACGCAGCTTTTTTTATTTATTTATTCATTTATTTTTTTTTTTTTATTAGCCTTCTCTCGGGAGAGGCGAAGCTATAGCGCCGAGTGGGCGCCCCGAGATGCCATCAAATAACTGTTGTAGTTCTTTTTGAACAGATGCAGTTTGTAACGCTCCGGGAACACTCGCGAGGGAAGGGAGTTCCACAGCTTCCCCGCTCTGTAACGGAACGTGTTCTGAAGCAGGGATGTTTGCTGCACACAATTGGCGTAAACGACGCTGAAACCAAAACCTATAGTATAGGCAAATGCAAATAGGAATTGTATACTTATCCTTTACGGCGATGCCATAAACACCAATTTCCTGTAAATAAGCTAAAACCAATTAGCACCATGTGCAGGATGCATTGCGGTCTATCAATACAGCCGCAATGCACATTCATAGACAATGATCTATACGATCTCTTTGTCCTACATATTTCTGGATCTGCTTCTCATGACCAAGCGGCATGAACAAACAAAAACCCAATTAGCACCTAATAAGATTCGGCTTGTTTACTTAGCCGAACTCACATCTCATTGATACACATTATTCCCTTTCTTTGTTTTCAGATTCGTTCTCATGGCTTGGCCCCATGAAAGAACCAATGTTCACACATACATGTGTACCGTTATAGATCTTCTCTATGAAATCTCGTTATCTTCCCCACAGAGAGACTTTACGCGTTTCTTGGAATAGAAAATGTATCCTTAAATTAAGAGAGCCAGTTTCACAGGCCGAACTTCCTTAGCCAGCGAATTGATATCGCTGAGTCGTTTTCCATCACCCGACCGAGCCGGTCGGCGGGTCTTCCGCTCCCCGTTTTACGCACGGGGAGGCGTATAACCAGAGTCGAGAGTGTTCGAGATTTTAATCAATCATCAGTTTTCCGTTTCACTATTTTTCGCCGCGTCATTTTGAACTGTGCTTTTTAACCAGTTAATTAAATTCATAATAAGGATTAAGAAGGACAAAATTTATTGCAAACGAGTGTACTTAATTTACCCCATATTAAAGGAACCTTAAACAATAAAAAAAAACAAATTTTGTTCCGGATTCACTGGATGCAACCAGCGAAGTCGCAATGGAATGCTGCCCTTGGCAACAATATAACAAATGTCAGCAACTAGCTGGCATAATCGAATTTGGTTGTCAAGGAAACGACATAAACAAACTTTTGCTGACACTTCTTCGTTAACCATTTTAAGCGACGCGGTTGCAATATTTTTAATCTCTGTCAATCCAGTTCATCCTAGAAATAAACCAAACCAATTGTCAATAAGACCCAACCCGTGTTATTTATTCCATTGAATGAGGATTATTTGGAGGAGGATTATTTCTGGTACAACAGGCATTCACAGGCAATCTTTTGTCCATTGAAAACGCAAATATTACCAATTGATTCCAGCCCGGAACCAATGTCGCTGCACGCCAAGAGACCACCGTGTTCCCGACGCAAGCACCCAGCTCACAACACAACAAGAACCCGGTGTTAGCGGACGGTGTGTTCAACGCTTGTTGGATATACAATTTGGTCCTTCGAGCCGGATCCAGTCTGTGGATACAATCCGCAGCTGCCCGCTCGCAATGGAACTAAAGAGCTGTCCCGAAGTGTAGTTAAATTGACGCCGTTAGGTTTACGGCGTACCAACGAGTAGTCCCCAAGTGCAGTTACCTTAACACTGCCAGGTTCACGACGCAACCAGGGACGTGTTTCAATTCGATCTGAGGGAATTTCATTGCGCTTAATTATTTCTTCACAATTATCAGAACGCCGCCCAGTTCGCGGCATAACATCAGTGCAGTCCGCCGCCCAGTTCGGGGCCACTGCCAGGGAGTCATTGGTGGATCACACCGATTGTGGACCCAACATCGCCACCCAGTTCGCGGCACCGCCTGCCGGAACCTGGGATTAGTATCATCATCAAGCTGCCCAGTGCAACTATAGACAGCCGCCAGATTAGTGGCGCATTAGCAATCTAACCCCAGTGCAGCTATATACCGCCGCCATTTCAGAGCAACATGAACTGCCCACATGGGAGCCATAATACTGCCCAGTAACCAACTGCCCCAACGCTACAATTACCGCTGCTCCGAATGCAGCCCCCGTCCAGCCTAAGGACCTCTAGCCGCCAGATTAGAGGCGCATGAACCGCTGCTCAGAACGCAGCCCCCGTCCAGCTTAAGAACCGACCGCCGCCAGGTTAGTGGCGTATCAAGAAGCTGCCCCCAGCGCAGCTACATTACAACAACACCGGGACCAAGGTCGCGGCGCAATCATCCGACCAGTTTGCGGCACAGCCTGCCGGAACCCACAGGTAAGACGTATTGCAATTACAACTAAATTACCACCGCCAAATTCGTGGCGCAAACAGATGACCCCATCAGTTACTTACCACCACACAGAGACCAGTTCGCGGCGCAACCGGAGCCAGTCTGTGGATCCAATCCACTGCTGCCAGCTCGCAGCATAGAGAAGGTCGCGGGACATTGCCGTTCAGACGCGAAGACCCACCGCTATCAAGTTCGTGATAACAGTTAGCTCAGAGCCCAGAGAGCAGTGCAATGTCAGCGAAGTCAAACATGACAGCTACATTGGCAGAGCAACTCATCAGCGCCCAGTTAACAGCACAAGAAGAAATGATGGGAACTTTCACTAAGTTCATCAAGAGAGGGCTACCGACGTTGGCCACCGTGGAGGCGCAAGAACGAGACCTCCATCGGAGTTGGAACGAGATGCGGAATCGGCATGAAGATCTCATGTCCCTGATCACTTCATGGACGGCCATCCATCAGCGGTATTTTGAAGAGCGCTTTATCGACCAGGCCGAAGAAACATACCTCAATGAGGCCACGGAGCTTGCTGAGGTACGGCACGCACTGATCGCCAACCGCCCGACCGGTTATAAGACTGCGACGCACACCATGTATCCACCCAACACTCGTTTGCCGCCATTGATGGCGCAACCACCGTGGCGGCCGAGGACTCCTTCCACACATGACATGCGTATGCCATCTGGCCAGCCATCCAGACTACCATCACGGATGAAGCCCCCGGAACCCACAATCCATCTGACAAAGCAAGATGTGACGACAGACACCGAAGGTCCAGCCGACCCAAGTGCTGTCGAAAGTAAGACAGCCAACAGAGGAACGGTCGAGAAGAAACCTGATCCAAAGGCAGTGAAAGAAGTGACAACTGCAACAGCATCCATCACCGCTAAAGCGACACCACACAAGAAGGCTGATTTCAGTAAGAAGGCACCAGCAGCTGCCAGTGCACCAGCACCAGCGACGGCAGATGCCAACAGTTCTGAGGCACCCATCCCAGGAAAAGAGCCTGCTGCAGAGAAACCCGCCGACCAAGGCACCTATGACCACCTCCCGCGATTGCTCGTGGCACAATTCGCGCTCGACCCAGTCTCCCCCATTAAGGCAAACGACGCCGACCAAGGCAATGATGCCCAACGACCGTCCCCTGTGAAATCAGCGATCCTCAGTCCGACAGCACATAGACGAGAACAGCACACACTCCCCGTGAGTATGTATCAGCAGGTCGCCGAGCAGAGTGCCGCCTGCCACCGATCAAATCGATCCATGTCCCGATGTTCCGACCAACGCCGGAAAACATGGCCGTTTCTCGTGGGTTTCGAACTCCAACCCAGAGGAACTGGTCCACCCGGAACAATACGCACCGAACAAGAACGGCGTATGTACGCATCAAGAGAGCCATGCCCTGCCTGGTGGGCGGCGCTCCCCAGCATCAAGGGATCAACCGAATCCCAACCAACCACGTCTCTCCGTAATCCAGCAGAGGCGGTACTTCACTTAGTCCAGTAGGCACTGGGTCCGCACCTGTCATTCCGCCAGGACCCGCGGACGGTGTCATGAAAGACGTCGCACCAGACTAAACGTTGCGGCCTCAGATGACAAAGGCCCGTCGGCAGCTACCTTCGGACGGGCGCCAATGGACGCACCATTTATCACTGCCACTGGTCTCGAGGCAGTACTTTTGACCACCAGCCATTACGTGGTCATTGATCGTGGGTTGCGAATTTACAACTCCAACCCAGATCAAATGGTCAGTTCTGCGACTAAGGACACCGATCCCCGACGACCGAACTCTCGTCGTCACAACTCCAACCCAGATCAAATTTCGAAACAACATTTCCGTGCTTTTTATTTCGTGTTGGTGAACGATTGTCCGAGTGATTTTAGATGAGAAACTCAAATAATTCTGTTGGCGATACCTCATTTTCGTAAAGTGTTCGGCAGAACTATCGCTGGGGACAAGAAGGGAATCAGCGCCGTACACCGGCGCACCATACTTCTCCCCCACACTCCCATCTCTGTCGCGGCCGTCCTACCGGTCTCTTTCCCGTTGGTCTACCGTCAAGAATTCTACGCACGGTCCTATCGTTGCCCATTCGCGCCACATGTCCAGCCTATGCTAATCTTCGCGACCTGATTACTCTCACTATTGTAGGTTTGGGGTATAGCTCTTCCAATTCGTAGTTGTGGAGTTTCCTCCATCGTCCTGCCTCCTCGTCATATTTACCGCCAAAGATACCCCTTAGAAGTTTGTGGAGGTTCTCTATATTACGCCGAGAACCAACCCACAATTATAACCACAATTTCGCCCACAGACCCCGCACAACGCAAACCCCAATCCCTGTCGTCGGCCTATTTCACCTGTGAAAGGTACCCTCTGTTGTGATAATTTAATAACAATTTGATTTAATATAGTTAATATTTTTAATATATTTTAATAAGAAATTTAATGTATTTAAATGTAAGTGAATGAACTTACATGAGTTTAGCCGACCGTTGAACGGTCGCTGCAGTTGCTGCTTGTCAGCTGCTGGTGGGTTCGGCGACTGGGTGCAGGGGGCGTTGAGATAATGCTCCCCTGTTCAGCAGTAGTGGCTTTCCCTTCAATTGTTCACTTATTATTTCTTCTGGTAATTATAATTCTTACTGTATGACTTATCTTGATAACGTGTCGTTCTTGACTTTAAATTACGACTGTTCACATACACGTTGGAGTAATGAATCGATTACTAGACTGTTGTTTCGTCGTTTTACGTCGAATGTGTCAATATTGTTTTTATTTGCCGTTGACGTTTTATTTTTTAACTGGCGCCAACGCCGTTTTATTATTTTTTTTTCTACCAAGTAGAATTTGCACAAAGTAGTTTATGCAAATTAGCTACTTGGCGAGTTGTTCTCCCTTTAGAGGTAGAGAGGAGAAACTTACGAAAGGGGATTTGTGAATGTTAGGGGGGCCTGGACGCTAGGTAGGTCCGTAACACCTCCCAAAGGACGCATAACCTGAATTCATCCTTCTATGCAGATAATGCATATAACGAATTCCGCCGTTTCATGCCATATGGCAACATAATTGATAAACCACATGAAATATCCTATCGGAAATCGAAAGTCTTATGCCTGGTTAGCAACAGCAAAGCGTGGGTAAGCGACGCTGTTGCTTTATAGCGAAGCGGCTTGGGTTATCACCAATTCTCTTAGTTTTTTTTCCACGCTGTCCAACCCACCGCAGCGTCGTTTGACCTGCGCCAGACACAGCTATTCCTAGGGGATCAATAAATTCAGAGTCAGGTGAATGGTACGAAAAATATACTTTTTCTACCCACCCAATTTCCCCTTCTCGGAGAGCATTTTTGATTCTGCACTCTGGGAGCTCTGGCGCAAGACTAATGACCTTGCCCGGAAAAAACAAATCATTATAGAAAATTTAACAAGCCTCAGGACTTGCTAAATAAGGCCAACACCGGTTCCCGGTTGTAGTGCCGTTGATGATGATGATGATGATGACTCTGGGAGCAATCCAAACACCAAACTGGGTCATGCGGTCACCATTGGTTTCGCTTTCGTTGCATGCGAAAGCAAATCATCCCTGAGATCATCACGCTCTGCATTTCAGTTTCCCAGTCTCTCTAAGTCCATTTACTGTTGGGTAAATTCGCAAGAGTTTATTCACCTCAATGGGCGGGGAAATGGGAGAATGAGGATGAGTGTGCGATGAAGCATGGGTGATCGTGTGGGTAGAGTTAGTCAGTCGAATTTTAACCATAGAATCACACACACGCGTCGAAAAGATCTCTGCGGGAGTGCGAAAGTTTCTCCTTATTAAAATAAATCATTAATTACACACCAATCCTCTGTTAAACGTAGTATATACAGTTCAAAAAAAGTTTAAGCTTCAATCAAATTCTATTTGTGTATTGTTTATAGTTCGGTCGGGCTGTCATCTATGTACTATTGCTTATCATTGAGAAGCTGCTAACGAAATCTGAAAAAAAAAATTATGTGAACATACTTAGAACATTTAAAGTATCAAATAAGATACATTAAAGAAGAGGGTTGAAGTGCTCATAACAAATTTATAAAGTTATTGTGAATTATTTAGTATGAAGTTGGAGTTAAAATTGGAAGTACTTAAATATACTAGGCGCTCCAGTGCAATTAAGCAGTTTTTTTAAACCAAAAAATAAAAACTAATTTCAACCACAGAACAACACCAGTGCGATTTTATTTCTTCTCTTCTCTTGGTGATCGTTTTGCTGCGGTAATCGATGGGTGTTTAGTGAACCCCTGCCCGTGCTGGCACCACTACTATATACCCCCACAAGTTTATTCTCGAATACGCGGAATTTGTTTTCTTCCCGCTTTGTGAGATCCCATGTTTCGCATCCGTATAGAGCAATCGGCATGATTATGGTAGACACGGATTTATGTTACGGGTCATCAGTTTGGATTTCAGCAGTTTACTGACTGCGTGCCAACTAAAGTTACTGGAGTGTAGACTTTTGTTAATTTCCTTCGACATTTCGTTACTGCCCGTCAGTATCGTTCCCAGATATTTAAATTCTTTAACTATATCGAATATCTTGCCTTTGACGTTTATATGTGTTCCCCGAGGTCCACCTGCTCCAGCCGTAATCATGTATTTTGTTTTGTCTTCATTTATTTCTAGACCCACCTCTTCTGCCGCTTGCATTATGATTTCAATGTTTTCACTTACAGTTTCTAGGCTGTCGCCCAAAACGACGATGTCGTCCGCATATACGAGCACATGTGTGACCCCGTTCAGGGATGATCCGGCCATGTTGTCATCTTGTACACATCTGATGACATACTCGAGCACAAAGTTCAAAAGACATGGTGCGATGCCATACCCTTGTTTTAGTCCGTCTCGGATTTCAAATGGTTCTGAGAGGTGGTTTTCTATTCTAACTCGCCCTTTGTTTTCCTTCATATAGATTTGAATGAGGGCGGCATATTTTTTCGGGATTCCCAGCTCAACTACAATATGGTAGAGTCTTTGTCTTGCGACTGAGTCGTAGGCTTTTTTTGAAGTCAACCAACAGTTGGTGAACCGTCTCTCCGTATTCCCACTTCTTTTCCAGCAGTTGCCTTATTGTAAACATTTGGTTGCTCGTTGACCGGTTCCTAGGGAATCCGCATTGGTAGTCTCCCAGTATTTCGTCTGCGTACGGTGTGATTCTCGCCAGTATGACATTTGTTAGTATTTTGTATGTGGTTGGGACCAATGATATTCCTCTGTAATTTTCACAGTCAGATCTGTCGCCTTTTTGAAAATGGGGACGACTATTGAGGTTTTGCATTCTTCCAGAGTGACTTCCTTATCCCATATTGTTTTGATGAGCTGGCGGATCTTTCGAGCGGTTGTCTCTCCTCCATGCTTCACAAGCTCTGCCGGTAAGCAATCGAATCCGGAAGCCTTGTTGTTTTTCAATCGATTTATTGCGTCTACAACTTCGTTGAAAGAGGGCTCTGTTCCAGAAATGGTAAACAAAATCCACAAAATGGTATTGGATGACCGCCGACTAAAGATGGACGAGTTAGCAGAGATAGTAGGCATTTCAGAAAGTGTTTTACATCGCATATTGACTGAACAATTGGACATGAGAAAGCTGTGTGCAAGGTGGGTGCCGCGTTTGCGAACAATCGAACCAAAACAACATCGCGAGGATGTTTCAACCGAGTGTTTGGCCATGTTTCGCCGCAACAAAGTCGAGTTTTTGCATGAAGTCATAACTATGGATGAAACATGAGTCCATCACTACACACCCGAGACGAAAGAACAGTCAAAAAAAATGGACTGAGGGTGGAGAATCGGCTCCAACGAAGGGAAAGACGGTTCAATATGCAGGCATGGTTATGGCTTCGATCTTTTGGGATGCGCGTGGTACGAGAGTGGCCTTTATATTTCGGGATTAAAGAACAAAAACAAATATTGATCATCGAAAATCACTTTATTGTTTTTCAAAATATTCCCCATGAAGATCTATACACTTTTGCATGCGTTTGAACCAATTGTCGAAGCACTTTTGCCACTCTGATTGAGGTATCTCCAACACATGCATTCTGAATGCAGCGACCGCTTCTTCAGGTGTCGAAAAACGTTGACCTCTCAGTTTGTTTTTTACGTACGGGAATAAAAAGAAGTCACTCGGTGCCAAGTCAGGACTATACAGCGGATGACCCATCAAATCGATGTTTTGGGTGCTCAAAAATGCAGTTGTCGCAGCCGATGTGTGAGAGCTCGCATTATCGTGGTGAAGAGTGATCCATCTTCGGCGGTTGGTTTTCCTGATTTCTTGGAAGACAACTGGCAAACAAATGGTTGTGTACCACTCAGAATTGACTGTTCTGCGTTGTTCTAGTGGTACGGTTGCGACATGTCCAGTTTTTCCTAAAAACCAGGCGACCATTTGCTTGGAAGTGCCTCGTGCGCGAACAACTTTTGTTGGATTTGGCTCATCTTGAAACACCCAGACAGTCGACTGCTGTTTACTTTCGGGCTCATACGCGTAAATCCACGATTCATCACCTGTCACGATGTCATAGACGTGTTTCGAAGCACCGCGACCGTATTTTTTGAGCATTTCTTTCGACCAATTGACACGAGCCTTTTTTTGGGCGATTGACAAATTGTATGGGATCCAACGCGAACAAATTTTTTTGACAGTCAAATGTTTATGCAATATTGAATGTATGTTGGTCCCACTAACGCCTAAGGTTGTCTCAATCTCACGATAGGTCACATGACGATCTTCCAATATCAGTTCGCGCACAGCATCAATGGTTTTCGGAACAACAACTGATTTTGGACGACCTTCACGAAATTCATCTTGGAGTGAACTACGACCACGATTGAATTCACCATACCATCGATAAACACTGGTCCTTGATGGAGCTTCATCGCCAAAAATTGAATTAAGTTCATCCATGCACTGTTGCTGAGTTAATCCACGCCGAAAGTTGTAAAAAATAATCGCACGAAAATGTTGACGATATAATTCCATTTGTGGGCCGAGATGAATCTTTTAAGTTACTGTAAACAACACAAATAGCGCTCGTATGTCAAAACGTTCTGAGTGCGTATAACCTCAAAAATGTCCAACTTTACGACAGAGCTGTCAATTGCCGGATTGCAACGCTAGGGTTGCCAAATCCCGAAACATAAGAGGCAACCCTCGTATAATTTTCATTGGTTGTCTTGGGAAACAAAAACCCATCAACAGCAAGTATTATGTGAACTTACCGTAGCGTTTGAGTGATGGAATTAGGGGAAATAGGCAGCATTTGGCGAAAAAGAAGGTGTTGTTCCATGATGACACTCTGTGGCCAAAATCAATAATTTGAGATACGAATTACTTCCTCAAGCACCCTATTAGCCAGATTTAGTACTCTCGGACTATGTTCTCTTTCCAAATTTGAAGGAAATTTCTCGGTGGTAAAAGATTTGCCAACGATGAGGAAGTGATGTCTGCATTAGATTGCTATTTTGAGGAGGTCGACATTTCTTGCTATAAACAAGACATCGAAGCTATTGAACATCGCTGGAAAAAGTGTATCGAGCTAAAAGTAGACTATGTTGAGATATAAATAAAGCTTTTGAAAAATATTTTGTGTTCTCTTTGTCGGCCCGATTAACTCTGGGACCGCCCTGGTAACTACCTATGTGAATAAGGCTTAGTGCCTTTTCTTCCTATTTGGTGAAGAATTGCAACGGTGTTATATAATCCAATCCGAAATATAACTTCTACGAGTAAGGGCTAAAAAGTTTCGGACCTCAAGGCGTAGATAGCGGCACTCGCCAATAAAAGATAGTCAATGCAGTTGTGCATCTTTTGACAGTTACTCACCAAAATTTTAGCCATTTTGGACGGGTAGTTTTTATTTGACCGTCGTTTGAGTGAGTCGATGTTTTTTGCTTTTTTTTTAGAGCCGATTCCCCCTTGGCAGTCCACTGTTTTGACAGTATTTTTGTTTGGGGCGTATAATGATGTTATAGCGTTTGAAATAATAGTGAAGAAGATCGTGTGATTCGAACTGACGCTATGACAGTTTGAATCACGAAAAAATTGAACCTAAGCGTTACCCATCAGGCTACTGATCGTGTTTAGAATCTGATTTTTAAACTCGACTATACTCCACTGATGTGAATTGTTATGTTATCGCTAAGGTATACGGCTCTGATGTATTTTCTTATTCGATTTTTCGTTCGGTGCGCTTCACTATTTTGCTTGTGAATTGTGTGTGTATCTGTTAGAGTCGCCACACCACTCCCTCCGCAGTAACTTCGATCAGATTCGGATGCGAACGACGGACGAACGAGAGAACGTCGGAGGCTGTGCTCTATGCGGAAGTCGTGACCGTGTGTGAAGTTCTGTTTACTATGGGAAAGTGTATGCTGTGTGTACAGATCACGCCATAGTCACCAATTATAGCGTTTAAAATAATAGTGAAGAAGATCGTGTGATTCGAACTGACGCTATGACAGTTTGAATCACGAAAAAATGTTACTTAAGCGTTACCCATTAGGCTACTGGCCGTGTTTAGAATTTTTAAACTCGACTATACTCCACCGATGTGATATATTTTTGTTATCGTTATGGTATACGGCTCTGATGTATTTTCTTGTTCGATTTTTCGTTCGGTGCTGTTCACTATTTTGCTTGTGAATTGTGTGTGTATCTATTAGAGTCGCCACAGTGTATCCAAGTTTCATCAACAATAATTAATCGGCACAAAAACTCGGATTTATTGCGCCTAAACTGCGCCAACAGAGCGCGTTGGAAATGTTTAGCCGAACACGTTTTTGGTCTAACGTGAGCAAACGCGACACCCAACGCGTGGACAGCTTTCTCATGCCCAAATCTTGAATTAATATGTGACAAACACGTTCTTTGGACATTTTCATAACCATTTTCCTATCGCTCTCACTTCTGCGGCCGTCTAGCACCATTTGGTGAACTTTAGCGATATTATCGTCAGTTGTTGGAGTTTTTGGACGTCCCGAACGTTGGTCATCTCCCAAGCTCTCACGGCCAGGTTTAAATTCAGCTGCCCGAAATTTCGCTGTGGAAAATGATGGTGCAGAGTCTTCATACACAGAGTCCAACTCATCTTTGATTTGCGTAGGCGTATTGCCTTTCAAAAGGAGGGATGGGTGCGAACATACAGGGCAAAGTCTCTGATTGCCTTCAACCCGGCGAAGGCCAGGACGATCCTTGTCCCTGTTCAATCCAAGTTGACATGCAGTCTCCACGTGACACCCCTGGATAACTACTTTGACACCCGCCAAGTAGTGAACCAATGCATGCAGCGACATCCTGAGAAAGGTTGGCGCAAGGCTAATAACCAGGCCCGTAAAAATGAATTATTATGGCAAATTTAACAAGCCTCGGATATGGACCGGATACACGACGACGACCACGGAAACGAAAATGGCTAAATGATTTAAGGATTTTTTCATGGAACATACGCTCACTATACAGAGCTCGAGCTGCACAGCAGCTAGCCGATGCCATGTCCAAATATAAGGCTGACATAACAGCATTACAAGAAATAAGATGGACGGGGAGTGGTGTTTTCAAAGAAAAGAGTATGACATTTATTACAGCTGTCACGCAAAACACCATGTGCTCGTGGTAGGCTTTCTGGTCTGCCAAAAACTGAAGCCTACCATCATCGGCTTTAATGCAATAAATGAAAGGCTATGCACTCTTCGCGTGCGAGGCAAATTTAAGAACATAAGCCTCATAAACGTTCACGGGCCTACAGAGGAGTCCCCTGACGACGAAAAAGAAGAATACTATGAGAACGTCGAACGGGCCCCCAATGCCTGCCCAAGATACGATGTGAAAATCGTTCTTGGGGATTTGAATGCGAAAATAGGTCGGGAGCCGGCTTTCAGGCACTACGCAGGTTCCCATAGTTTGCATGAGAACACTAATGACAATGGACTACGAGTCATCGAACTGGCAGCATCGAAAAACTTGGTCGTTGCAAGTACCAGGTTTCCGCGTAAGATATCCACAAAGCCACCTGGGTATCACCTGATGGAGCCACTCGCAACCAAACTGACCACGTGCTGATAGATCGCCGCCACTCTTCGAGCCTGATGACGGTACGAACGTGCCGAGGTGCCAACGTCGACTCGGATCACTATGTTGTTGGTACAGTTTTCCGAGCGCGGATTGCCTTACGGAGACGTATTGCATCCGCGGATCAGGTTCGAATCAACACGGCTGCTTTACGCAATGAGAACACCAGTAACACCTTTGGTCATGCGTTAAGACTCGCCCTCGAAGAGCTCGACGGAGGGAGAGTAAGTCCTGGGGCCAGAATGCCGGGCGTAGAAGAGAAATGGACACGCCTTAAGAATACTGTCATTAGTACTGCCAACTCCATCTTAGGCAGTAGTCGTAGAGATCGGAACGACTGGTTTGATGATGAGTGCAAACTAGCGACTGAACATAAGAATGCTGCATACCGGACAATGCAGCAGTCTCATAGTACGCGGGTACGCGAGGATAACTACAAAGAGCTCAGAAGATCTGAAAAAAGACTTCACAGAAAAAAGAAAAGTGCCTGGGAAAAAAATCTTGTCTGTGAAATAGAGAAAAGTTGAGAGCGAGGTCCGCACCAGGCGCGGAAGTTCTGCCAAATAATCCGCAGTATGACGCGTAACACACCACGCTGCACTTACTGCAAGGATAAAGAGGGTAATCTGATCACCGATCCTGAAGGCATTCTGGAGCGATGGGAAGTGCCCTTCAATGAATTGCTAAATGGTCAGCTCACAGAAGAATTGGAGGCTCCACCAATGCAAGACCAAGACCAAATGCTGCCGCCACCAAGCATTGAGGAAACACTAAAAGCCATTAGACAGCTAAAATCAAATAAAGCCCCTGGAGCTGATGGCATACCAACTGAGCTGATCAAACAAGGAGGGACAGCGTTAAATCACGCAATTCACGAGATCGTGGTGCACGTATGGGAGCAAGAAGAGATGCCGGAAGATTGGCGTCGTGGAATAATTTGCCCCATACATAAGAAAGGCGATATCACACTGTGCAGCAACTATAGAGGTATAACATTGCTGAGTACCGCCTATAAGATACTCTCCACTATCCTACAAGACCGGATATCCCCATACGATAAAGCCATCATTGGTCAATATCAGTGTGGCTTCATCCCAGGCAAATCAGCAATTGATCAGATATTCACCCTTAGGCAGGCGATGGCAAAATGTCTGGAATTTAAGATTCCATTATATCATCTGTTTATAGACTTCAAGGCCGCCTACGACAGCATAGCCAGGGCAGAACTATATAATGCCATGAGAGAAATTGGCATTCCAAATAAGACCTTGTCTGCGATGGAGGGATGGCGTAGACCAGGACGCCCAGAGCCTGGGAGTGCTAAACTGGATGACATCGGCTCGAAATCGGGACCGGTGGAGAGATTTGTTAAATAAGGCCAAGACCGGATCCCGGTTGTAGTGCCGATGATGATGATGATGATTGCCTTTCAAAAACAAAAATTTCGATACTCAAATTTTTCCATTTACACAAAAACACACATCGACTCACTGAAAGAACTGTCAAATAAAAACTACACGTTCAAAATGGTTGAAATGTTGGTGAGTAACTGTCAAAAGATGCAAAACTACTTTCACTAGCTTTTATTGATGAGCGCTGCTATCTTTACGTTGAGGTCGGAAACTTTTCAGCCCACCCACGTATAAGTCATTTTATTTTTGAAGGCTGTCGTTCATTATCGTTACCTGTAAAAAGGCTTCAACTTAGGCATAAATACATTTTTTTATGGATGTGGAAATCCTTGATGGGAGAGTGTGTAACTAGCGGCGGTGATTAACACCTCATACCTTTCTTGCTTTAGAAATTCAATAGACAAAAAAGTAGTGCGAATAATGATTTAATTGTATTCCCACTATCATGAGCAGAATTTCAAGTTTCTTTATTTTATTTAGTTTATACACTCTGGTTTTAATGATAATGTCAGGCATATGATGTCCACTATTATCTACATACTGATCAAAAAACCTGGTTGCATGCCTTTTAAAAGTTAACCTCTTGACCGATAACTCATGTTCTGCAGTATGTATAAAGAAATCGCCAAACGATTATTATGGTATATGGTAGAGACCGTACCACTAGAAAAATTAGAATTCAATGTGTTTCGGATTCATAATTATATGCTCGGGGAGAATCTAGTACATCGTCTTGTACTTTCCCCGACAAATATTCACCACACCTGCCGGCAACACGATGACAGTGCACAAACAACTGTCTATCAACATTCAACTATACTAACGTTCTTGTTTACTGTTTGGGGCTTGTTCGGCTTCTTTCTGCAACTGTCAAGACATATACGGCTTTTTTGGTGCTCAATTTAATATTATGAACATTTATAACAACATTTATATTGTTAGTCGCACGCCACCATGTGGCTTTTTAGTGTTTAATAAATAAAGTTGTCTCCATCGAGAACTCAGTCGAACTGTAACTATATTCTTCTAAAGGCATTCGCCAGTCGCATCGGCTTTGCTTCAAATTTAGTTAATGAAGTTTTAATTTTCCTACTTAAACACAAATTCCAACAAATTATCGATACATTCAGTGTGAGAAGGAGAAGCGATAAAACTCAACCTCGTGATCATCAACATACCGAGGGACAAGCAATTTCATCAAACATCGATTCAGCGCTGGAACTTCAAGCTGAAAGATCATCAACAGGTATTGCTGTTCCTTAAACTTATAACACATTTGGTTTCAGGCAACGTTGATCAATTCATCCCCAACGTGCTCCATCGTTCGCTATTCCCCAACGACATTCCTCGTTTGGCGGAACATCACCAACGATCTCGGCCGACGACATTCCTCGTGCGGCATCGAGATACATCGCACACAATGTTTTTAGTTTTTTTGGACGGATGGCCACATCGCCAAGTAATTATGAAATACTGGGTTCTGTGACCCCTACATCATTAACCCAGATGTCAGGTTATATCAGAACATAATATATAATAACAATTAATAAAACTTACCTATCAGCAACAGCACAACTTCTGTGAGCTGGTCCGCCTTTACCAAATTGCAAGCTTGAACCACCAAATGTACGTTGATAGATTTTACCCTCGGGTGTTCTCGAAAATGGCATACCATAATTTTCAAGTTCAATAACAGCTTTCACTGCTTCACGAGTCATGTAATGGATGGCATCTTGGTCCCCAAGCCAGTCGGATCCCTTAACGGTATCATAAAAATGCCACTCCCATCTATCTTCTTCCATATTAGCAAGAGGTGCATTAATACCACCCTGTGCAGCTATTGTGTGGGATCGAGTTGGGAATAATTTTGAAATAACTGCTGTTTTAAAGCCCTCTGAAGATAAGCCAAATGCAGCACGTAGTCCAGCTCCACCAGCACCAACTACGAGAGCATCATATGCATGATCAATTATAGGATACGTTTTAGACATGGCATCCGATTTCTTTGCCGCATCCGAACCAGCCTGCATAATGTGTACCTTGCGAGAAGGCATGGCTGACGCAACTCGGGTCTGAAAAATACAAAATTTTTTTAATAATTGTTGATATACCTTATGTTAAAAAAAAATACACAAGCACTAAAATCGAATAACATTAACAATCTACACAGGAAAACTCTTGTCTGTACGGCAGGACTAAATCTATAAATTACTATTGTAGCGAGCTTAGGGAGAGTCGTTAAGAGCCGTTAAATCGATTCTGAATTAATGTGACATTTTATTAGTCCGTAATAACAATCATTACTTTTTACCGTACACATAACTTTTTCTTTATTATCGCTTCCGTAATTATCGCGTATTTTACTGCTTACTTCTCGCTCGAGACTTATCGCTTGTTTCACGTTCTACTTCTTACTCATCACTATGCTCTGTGTGCGGCGTATTTATACTGTTTCAGCGTTTCGTTTCCGTCCGTTCCATTGCCTTGAATGTTCTACTGTTCCTAGTCACCAGTTTTCCATTACTTTATAGAATATTCTAGTACTCTGTTTCGGACTCTCTAGAATATTCTAGTACTGATTGTCATATGCGTCACACTATTTACTATTTATTGGACTGTAGGAACCCGGAAGTTCATGACCTCACCAACTCGACTCCGCCATCGTTCCCTGTCCTCTGCACTCCCCTTCCATTGATAAATAGTTTATGTAAACCCACTACTGAAAAAATGTGTGTCTCTCGGAATTTATCAACATTTTTGGGATAATCTTTTCCATTTATTTGAACAAGACGCCATAATATCTTCAGACATCGGCCTACATACCTATTTACTACGTTAACAGTCGTAAGTAACTGTCAAATGGTTAAAAGCGACCACAACCACACACAGAACAATAGATATGTGTAAGCAATCACCGTAGAAAACGATGGTATACAGATAATATGAGCGTGTTCGATAGAGGCTCATCTATAGACCGAAAGCCTCTATTGATAAATCGTTGCTCGATTATTTATCCAAGAAAATATATTGCCACTCATATAGTCACAAAGCTCTGTTCGTTGTAGAGGTTCATTATACAATGATGCGAAAAACCAGATGTGGTTCATTACCATCCCATCATATTGATGCAGATCCCTCCTTTCTTATGCGTTAAATAAGTATACACGAAGCTTTGGCTGATCATTTGAAGGTGATTGATATCTGTTATTGACCAATATATCATCATCATCATCGGCACTACAACCGGGATCCGGTCTTGGCCTTATTTAGCAAGTCTTTCCACCGGTCCAATTTCGAGCCGATGTCATCCAGTTTTGCACTCCCATGTTCTGGGTGTCCTGATCAACGCCATCCCTTCATCGCAAACAAGATCTGCCGCAGTGGCCTTCCATATATGCTGCCACAACGGACTTTCCGAGGGGCTCCTCTTCGCTCATTAGAGCTAGGTGTCCCGCCCACCGGAGTCTACCGAACTAGACTTTTCTTACAACGTTAGCTTCAAAGTAGATCGCGTAAAACTCAGGGTTGTAGCGTTTGCGGAATCGTCCTACCTCATATACTAGCTTAATTTTCCTTACGCCGTAAGCTTCGAGATAGATCGTGTACAACTTATGGTTGTAGCCTCTCTGTAATCATCCTCCCTCACATACGGGGCCAGTAATTCTCCTTAAGACCTTCCTCTCGAACTTGACTAATAGTTCAGAGTGTCTTTTATTGAGCACCTAGGTCTCGGATCCATACACGAGTACTGCTAACACCATAGTCTTGTACAGTAGTAGCTTGAATGTTCTGGATAAATTTCGAGATTTAAAGAGCCTTGATAGACCATAGTAGGGTTTGTTGGATTTGATCAGCGTTCCAGTATTTCTTCTTCCATATTGTTATCGGCTGATATTATTGACCCAAGGTAGTTAAAGGATTGCAGTACCTCAAATTCGTGCTCCGCTACCCTGATAGTTTGACCAACGTTAGGTTTTCTCTCCGCAGAAGTTGCCACCATGTACTTAGTTTTTCCCTCATTATTATGCAGTCCTGGTTTGGCCTGCTCGAGCTGGGTGAAGGAGTCCTGTACAGCCGAATCGGATCTACCGATGATGTCGATGTCATCTGCGTAGGCAAGTATCTGGCTGGACTTGGTGACAATAGTCCCTCTAGTTGAAAGTTCAGAGTCGCGGATTGCTTTCTCCAACGCCAGGTTGAAGAGGAGGCAGGCCAGACTGTCCCTTTGCCGGAGTCCATTAAAGATGTTTATTGGTTTGGACAGCAATCCCGCTATTTTAACTTAACTAGTTACGTTCGTCTCCCCTCTTGGTAGAAACCTGACGTGGTGCGGCGGCTTAAACTACGACGAATCACTCAGGGTTTGCTGACGGAAGCGTATGCTTCCCGTAGGGCCACCCATGTCAGACAGGCCAGCGAGGAGTAACACACAAAGATCTACCACCCCTAATCCAGGGTGTTACGCATCATCGTGTCCATTGGAAGACTTGCAGTCAGGGGTATACCGCCTGTATTATAACGCCGCCTCTCTGACACCGGGTCAAATCAGAGCAGTAAACAGACCTTCCCATATCAAAGAGGGGCTCTATATGGCGGACTATTTGAAACCCCAAGACTCGTAGGAACAAAAATGAATAATCAATATACAAAAAACAATCCCACGAAAAACCCGATAGGCGTAGGTGTGATGAGCTGTCACTACCATAAGGGAACAAATCATCAAGAAAACACCGACTCGATACAGACGGTTATAAAAAACGCGAAATAATATAAAATGGTCATCGTCGCGGTTCGGGAAGTCCGACTCCCAGATAATGTAATCGGAACCAACGGGTTTACACTGGCGTGTGGAGGTACCGATACACATAACCTCGGGGCTGGCCTCATCATAAGCAAGAGAACGTACACGCCCCAACAGAATCTACGGATAAAGAAACGAAGGACACATTCTACGAGACCCTAGAGGAAGTGTGGCGGTTCCGCCGAACGCCACTCTCTACTTGCACAATTACCTCCAAGCTTCCTCCATCTAATGCAATTGCATTAGCACCTGTAAAAGCTTCACGCATCAAGGTTGTCTAACGCATAACCTAAAAATTCCTGTAAAATAATTCTTACCTTTCACGCATCAATTCGCATCCAAATTCCCTACAAGAATTCTTTTCATCATACAGGATCATAAATGTAAAGCCTATTCGACACCTTTGGTTGCCAGGCAAATTCCAGCCTCCCCATATTCGCAACCCATATTTGCACCTCAATCTCCCCGCATCAAAAGCATTTCCTTTCACAAGGGCATTTTCCATGCATCAACGCATCGGCAAAATTTTCCTTAAAGAATCCTCAAGCATTTCTCCCATCTAGGGAATTCACGCATTTAATGCGTTATACCATTTTTCCCGAAAGAAATCGGTACGGTATTACCGCATACATCAATGCATCTCAGCATTGTTCTGAAAAGAAAAGCATTGCGGCTGCCGTACTAGGTAACCGCAATAAACTATGGAAACAATCATCGGAACCCCTGTCTGCAACGTTTTCTGTCCCACACGTGCGCGGCAGATTTTTATAGTTTATCTGTACCCACGGTGGCTTCTATCCAACCAACAAAGCACAGCGCAACTCGCGTCTAGCTGCCAAGAGCCGAATTCTTTGTCAGTGTAAATATTCACACTGGAATCCGACATTTGAGTCGCTACGGATGCCATATACAATCGACGTAGTTGTATACACAGCCGCCATTGTGTAATCATCCCAATGGCTTCCTAATGGCTTGCAGCTATTGATCCAGCTGCAAGCAATCCTCACAGAAATGCTCCTTTAATTCGAATAGCATTCCCACGGTTCGTCCACCCATGAGCTCGCGTCACGAGCAAACAAAGTGATCCGCACGTAAGTAGACACACCCTCGTTAGGATTTTTGTACCGGAGATCTACTCGTATTGGTCGGTCTCAAAAGGAAAATTTCATTTCCTTTTCACCACACCACCAAACTCACCCCAAACGAGGGTTGTATCATTGAGTCGTAATTCTACCAGCAAGGCGGTCGGGTCGTCGGCCATTCACCGTTGCGGTACGGTGCATACACGCAAAGTCTCTGCGAGAGTTCCTACGCCAAGTCGCGCGTAGTCGATTAAGCGAGTATCGGGTTGAGAAGGTTTTTTTTAATTACTTAAAGTGTGCGCTAACCTGATACGCTCCGCGATAACCGTCCGCGGAACAAATTGTTCCAACCCGTCAATCACATATCTTCCGCAGCTGTTTAAATCCATTTTACCTTTATCGTGAGTTCGTCGATCCCAGTGCTGTAATCGGTCGCGATTTCAGCTTTATTGTCATTTTTGTGGAGTGTTGTGTTTGGGACACGTTCCGAATATTAAATGCATGTTATACCCGCATCAGCTTTTATAAAGATTGTAAAGCCCGAAAGTGAATCTTATTTAACAATAAGAACGAAGTAAAATAAAATGTTAACAAGTCGTAATTAAAATACATTAAAATAAAAATCAGTCGAGCATTAAAACAGTGTGTTTCCTGTACTTTTTCTTCTTGAGTTTGGTGGACGTTGTGAAAACACCGACTCGGCAAAACGAAGACGTAGGGGAAACGGAAAAAGCGGGATATACGCGTCGGCATGTGGAATGTTCGAACGTTATATAAACCAGGCGCGATACAGACGGATATAGAAACTGCTAAACATTATGAATTGGACATCGTTCCGCTTCAGGAAGTCCGACTTCCACATCAACTAATCGAAACCAACGGGTTTGCACTGGCGTGTGGAGGTACCGACACACATAACCTCGGTTTCATCATAAGCAATAAGATAACGTATTGTGTAAAAGATGTGAGATATATTAATGACCGGATGTCGGTGCTAAAAATACAGGGCCCATGAAACAATTATGTATTTATAAACGTAAACGGCCCAACAGAATATACCGACGAAGAAACGAAGGACACGTTCTACGAGAACCTAGAGGAACTATTTGATGGGATCTCATTATTCGATGTTAAAATCCTCCTCGGGGACCTCAATCCGAAAATTGGAAAGGAATATATGTTCCAACTAATTATAGGTAAAGAAAGCCTTCACAACGTTTTAAATGATAATGGAATTCGAATTATCACGTTCACAGCGTCAAAAGGTCTGGTAGCGAAAAACACGATGTTCAAGCACAAGCAAATCCATAAAGCCGCATGGATATCACCCGACGGCGTAACGCTTAACCAAATAGACCACTTCCTCATAGACAAAAGACACCACTCGAACATCCCGGACGTAGGATAATATAGAGGAGCAGATTGCGACTCCGACCACCTTCTAGCGATGGGCAAAATTAGAAGTCCGCCCACAGCAAACCCACATGGGCAGTTACGGGAGACGAGCAAAGAGTTCGACATTGATAAACTAAAAGACCTGCGCAAAAGGGCAAAGAGGAAGAAGAAGCCATTAGTGTGGACACTAAATGGACATCGAACAGAGACAGAATCAAACAAACATCGATCTCAATTCCAAGCACAGTATTTGGGGTAACCCTATCACCAACACAAGAGGCAATGTGTTGTTCGACTGGTGGCAAACAAACGCCATCGAACATAAACTAGAATTGTATGCTACAAGTACGCCATCATATCCAAGACGAAATTCCTTCTTGGATTTACTGTTGCTCGACGAACGAATACAATTATTAGATACGGATCTAACTACTCGGAATTTTCTTCGTACAATCGAGTACGATAGCGATCATTACGGACTTGGTGCTGTAATACATGTCCCAAACGAACATTCACTTCTTGAGCAGTACAAACAGATACATTCTTTTAATTTCGGAAAAGCACACTGGTCGCGCTTTGATCGGATAATAAAAAAAGAATTACGCTCCAATGGTATAGATACACCAACTGACAGAAATCTTCATATTGACGAAATTGATCATTATATTTCGACGATGAACAACATTGTTACTAATACAATGAATCGTTCTATCCCAAAAGTGTCTCACTCCGAGAGCCATACAAACCGGTACAGAAACGCAACGATCGACGCGCTGTATAGGCAAAAGAGTATTTTGCTCTCTAAGTTAAAACTGCTCTACAGACATTTCAGCGATCCAAATTAAGTCATTAATTAAAAAATCTTCAAAAACTGATCCTTGACAACTATAAATCAGCAATTAATGAAGACTGGAACAAGAGAATTCAAGCCATTAAAGCTAGTGGACCGAATATGTTCCCACAAATAAATAAAGTCTTTCGAAGGAAAGATTATAATGACATCCCATGTCTGCGAGTTCCGCGGACTCCCGAGAATTGTCAAACGTTGCTGAAGGCAGGACTTACCCTGGAACACATTAACTCTAACGAAGAGTTAATAACGGTCGAGGATCCGCAAAAAAAGGCGAACTCGATTGGCGCTTGTTTCGAAGCAGTGTATAGATTGAACGAATCGGCTCATTCTAACCTTGAACTGGAAAATAAGGCTCTCCAAAAACATATTTCGCTACGTAATCTGTGGCGGGTCTTTAATACATTCCCAAAGAACCGCCCATCCTCTTAAATTAACCACTTTCTAACCCACTATACCTACCTGCAATTTTGGGGCAGCGTAAGCTACCCTTCATTCTCTTTCACCTGAAAGTTAAATCTTATCAACCATGCACTCCAAACAAATTATTTCATTCATTCATGCACCGTCCCAGAAAATCGGCTCAGCTAGTCAGCAATTATAAAAGATAAATACACGCTGGCCAGCGTAATTGTTGATATAGCTGTAGCCGGTATTCTTGCTACGGTTCATAAGTGAATATCGCGCCTATACCCTTAGGTCCGCAACACTTGCGACAATTCCCTTTCATCGGTTATCAACCGATCCTGGTATTTGGGCATGGAAAAGATCATTATTTAGGTAACCTTACCAATGCCATGCATATGATGACCCGCCTGAAAACCTATATTAAACATACAGTATCCCACTGTGTGCGTTTTATTTACCCGCATATTATTCTAAACATATAGCTATCCAGCCTGACCCTTTGCCGTCGTCGACGAGGTTCCTGTTGACTTATGTCAACAAAATAATTTGCCTCCTTGTGCACCGGAACCAATGACTAGATTGGATATTGCCTACATCGGCGTTTCCAAGGAATCTTAGGCAAATACCATGACGACCCCTTTTGTATCATAGGCACATCATATACATCATCTGTGCATCATCATCATCATCGTATACACCATTGATCTGTGAAATAGCATTTTGGTTTACTTTGAAACAAAAATCTATTTCAATCTCTGGCATACATCACCAACGATGTACTTCTGTTTGATCAGGTGTCCACCGATTATCGTCCTCAGGGCATTGTACTTTTCCTAAACGCCACATATATAATCCTCCCTTATCTATACAATTGGCGGCCATCGAAGAGATGGATGTGAGTTGCATCATCGGAGTCAAATTTCAACCCTGAAACGGAGCACACGGAGTCGAGTGTTTAGCGAAACAATTGTCGCTCGCGAGTCTAGTTAAAATTAAATCGATGTTGCAAAGAAGAAGTTAAGATCTATATTGAACAATTGTCGCTCGAGAGTTTGTGCCAAGTTACCTTTTTGTACTTTGTCATTTCGTTTAATGTGCGTGTTTTTGTACTATAATAGTTGTTATTTAATCTATTGTCATCTAAAACTAAGACATTGTGTAAAGTGAATTCAAATAAAAGAAACTAAATAACTAGAATCAATCGACGTGTTTTATTCACCAGTGTTACACTAAATCACCAGTTTATTCTTCTCTCGCGGAACTTTTAGTTTGTTGGGGTATTTGACTGAACCCGCGTCCGTGTTTACGCATAGCAAATACTACCCACATTGTTGACCCTTAGGGTAAATTCACGCAACCTTCGGATAAAACCAATATTGTTGACTCTTGTGTGAGCGCGACACCCTTTTTGAACCGTTTTTAAAACAAGTGTGTGAGGTGACAAGTACAAACAATTAAAGACATTTTAAGGGTGAGAAGAACCCCAACCCAACTTTAGCCCGACGAACAACAACATCCAAGCAACCCCACCTCACGCAGCCCACCTTAGGACAACAACAGTTCCGGAAATGCAGAAAAAACAGCAAGTCTATTAAAAAGCATTTGTTTTCTTTTCATTAATTTTTTTTTTGTAGTATTGTTTTGTTTTTATATATATCTATTTTCTCTTCTCTCTGGTAAGCTCCTTCAGAGCAAGAATTTAGAACACAAATTGTTACCCAATTGGATGAAATATTTGAAAACGATTCACTTATGTTTTAAGTTTACGCATTTTAAGACTTTTTCACACAGTTGTCAGTTAATACACGTTCTTCTAGCGCTCAATGAAAATAGTTTTTTTTTAGTTATTTAGAAAGTCCGTAGAGCATAAAAAATATTTAACCAAAAATAACACCCAAACCAACCAAATTAAAACGTTGCGACATTTTTTTTTAATAATTTTATCGACTATAAGAACAGAACACTAATATAGTAGACACTTACAGTACAAAAACGGAAGAATTAAGCTATTTGATTTCGGTTTTCCTTTTTGTTTTATTATTATCCAATATTGTGCATATTAAGCTAACTCTAATAACAAAATTTAAACGATACTAAAGACAAATAATAAATATTGTAAGCCCCTTCTGGGTACAAGCAGGCACCAACACATTCAACTCCACACAATTTTACGCGACTTCAAAAAAAAACTCCACTTGACTCCACTTCCGAACTTCGCTCGACACATTTTAATTAATAAAAACCGTGTTCCGGGATATCCGCGACTTTAAGCAACACTACTTGACTTTGTACGTTTCTCTTTTGGCTCCGAACCTCACAATCGAGATTGAGACAACCTTAGGCGTTAGTGGGACCAGCATACATTCAATATTGCATAAACATTTGACTGTCAAAAAAATTTGTTCGCGTTGGATCCCACACAATTTGTCAATCGCCCAAAAAAAGGCTCGTGTCAGTTGGTCGAAAGAAATGCTCAAAAATACGGTCGCGGTGCTTCGAAACACGTCTATGACATCGTGACAGGTGATGAATCGTGGATTTACGCGTATGAGCCCGAAAGTAAACAGCAGTCGACTGTGTGGGTGTTTCAAGATGAGCCAAATCCAACAAAAGTTGTTCGCGCACGAAGCACTTCCAAGCAAATGGTCGCCTCTCACACATCGGCTGCGACAATTGCATTTTTGAGCACCCAAAACATCGATTTGATGGGTCATCCGCCGTATAGTCCTGATTTGGCACCGAATGACTTCTTTTTATTCCCGTACGTAAAAAACAAACTGAGAGGTCAACGTTTTTCGACACCTGAAGAAGCGGTTGCTGCATTCAGAATGCATTTGTTAGAGATACCTCAATCAGAGTGGCAAAAGTGCTTCGACAATTGGTTCAAACGCATGCAAAAGTGTATAGATCTTCATGGGGAATATGTTGAAAAACAATAAAGTGATTTTCGATAATCAATATTAGTTTTTGTTCTCTAATCCCGAAATATAAAAGGCAACCCTCGTATCTGTAAAACAGACAGAGGTCTGCTACGCGCCTTCGATTTGATAGCGACTGTAGTCCCGATGTCAGCGCCGAGTCCCCGATGAGGCGGATCGCTCGTCTCTGTATGCTCTCAAGCAGGTCGAGGGTATGTTTAGGAGCCGAGCTCCAAACATGAGAGCAATATTCGAGCGTGGGTCTAATTTGGGATTTATATAGGAGAAGAAATTGGGCCGGAGTAAAACGTTTCTTGGCTCTAAAGAGATAGCTCAGTTTTCCTGAGGCTGACCTGGCGATGCCCGACACATGTTTATGCCATGATACATTCCCACAGACCGTGACGCCGAGCAACTTCAAGCTTTCCCGGCCTCGAGGGCCCGGCCATTAATCATCAGCTGTGGAACGGATGATCCACTTTTCTTTGTGAATGTTGTATATTGCGTCTTCGTTGCATTGAAGTCGACGAGATTGGCCCTTCCCCACTGCAGGACCCTATCTAGATCCTGATTCAGAGACTCGATCTGTCTACATCTCAGCTGATGCGATGCAGATGCACCAATCGGCCGAACACTCGAAAAGGAGGAAACAAGCGTACTGGAGAGTACTCTCCAGAATGGGTTAATTCCCCCAGAAGCGTTCCCCTTCTTGGATAAAAAAGGACTTATCCAAGACAAACGCAGGGTCCCTACTATTTACCACGCTTTCCGTGGTGCCAGAGATAAACGAATTCTCCACGATAACGATATGTCTAATTTTCCAGAGCGCCCGCGTTTTAGTATGGTGATCGGTGAAAGAGATAAATCAATGAAAGATCGATCCCATGGTGGACCAGTGATGAAGAAAGGACTACACGTCCCCAAACATAGTATGCCTCTCACGCGCACCGCTTTCCTTCCCCCTATCCCCAATTCCCAATTAATTTTATTTTCGTTTTTAATTTTTTATTTTTTTATTTTTATTTATCATCATCATCATCGGCACTACAACCGGGAACCGGTCTTGGCCTTATTTAGCACGCCCTGAGGCTTGTTAAATTTTCCATAATGATTTATTTTGTCTGGGCAAGGTCATTAGTCTTGCGCCAGGGGCTCCCCGACGGGGAATCGAACCCCGGTCTCCCGGGTGACAGGCGGGTATACTAACCACTATACTATCGAGGAGCCCATTTTTATTTATATTCCTTGTTTATGTTTGTCCGTTTTGTTTCATTATTTTTTGCGTGTCAACCCCCTATATATGTAATTTAAAAAAGAAAAAAATTGTAAATAATACATGATGTGGAAAAAAATAGAATACATTTAAAAAAGAAAACATCAATTATTCTGACATGTTAAAAAAACAGTTGTTGTACGCCGAAAGGCATAAGAAAAATAATTATGTATAATTTAGAGTGCTTCCGAAGAGCCAGAAAGTTAATGTAAGAATAATATTTGTAAAATAGATATTAGCATTTAGTCTTAAGTAAAATATGTAATTAATTTGTTTAATAACTGTGGATATTGTTGGGTGTACCGGAATATATCGGTACCCAACAATATTTAATTTTATTTTTAATATTTTTGTTACTCGTACTTACCTTCCGGGACAGAATAAGAAGACCTTTTTATAATTTATTGGATGCTCTTTGCTTTATTTTATTTAGGTAATAACTGGCTGGTGTTCGATTAATCACTGACTGGTATCGACTGCCGCTTATTGACTGCCCCGAAACCAAGATGAGCCGCCCCTTTTATATTGTGGCCAATCGAGAATTGCACACAATTATACATTTGTTAAATGAGCACAAACCCGATCTTTGTGCTAATAAATAGGTTGGTAGTTAGGTCAATGTGCGACAGATTAGGTTTAGTCCTAGTCTGTGGCACATGCGATCTTCTCGGAGGGGAATGTATGTAGGATGGAAAAGGTAAGTATGGATAAATGGAAGTGGGTATTCGGGATAGTTGGTAGGTAAGGGCGTTGTGATTTCGAATCACAAGAATATAAACCAGAAAAAAAAAACAAAAAAAAAAAACACCTGCGTGATGCAAGGTGCCTATGTCACCACTCATATTCACTTCTTTCTTAAAATCGAAAATTTTCTTTTTTAAACTTGTATTCTTATTCTTTAGAGTATGGCCTAGCACTCATTTGTTATCTTATATTAAAGTCCATCATCAGATATAGAACGATAATACTTTTGATATTAAAATTACATAACATCTTATCTGGACTTGTGGCGTTTCCACTAAACGCCACTGCTTAGCTTTCCATTTAATAAGCTGAAACCCCATAAAAACAAGTAGTATGGCCGTTACATTTGAACGCCATTACTTACCTTGCTATTAACTATGCAAAAACTTCCACCTAAAACACATAAGCCCATAGTTTTCGCTAATGCAATTGCATTAGCATCTATAAACATTTACCCCAGGGGCATGCTTGCATACAACGCAGCATGTTCCTGAAATTCAATTCGGTTATGACATCACGTAACCGACAAAATCCCCGAACTTGTCCATGCACATAAATAACAAAGAATTTTCCTCACACGTGCATGGCAAGTCATAGCGACTGACATTTTCCCCAAGGGCATGATCGCATGAAACGCGTCATGTGCCTAAAAAGCAATTCGGTCGCCAAGCAACCGATATAAACTCAAATCATATCGGCGCCCATATCCCCTTTCGAATTCTACGGCACACAAGCAGGAGATATTCTTTCCTTTCCTTTTTGCGGCAAGCACATCGCTCGCTAAACCGATCGACAGGACGCAATAGCATATCTCATCACTGGCTGCGAAGGAAATCGAATTCTCAGCATAAGTGCTGTAAGTGGTCGCTGATCATGTAAACACCAGTTCATGATTATTGCCCAGCTGCAACCACTCCGCATAACGTTTCTCTTTTAGGAAATTCGGATGTCCATGGTTCGCATGCTGGGCGATACATGGCATGGGCAGCAATAGCGATCATCGTGTGTGTTTCGCGCCCTTTGCTGGGACCAATATTAGAGAATCATCCCCCATTGCTCACCGAAACGACGGAATTTGATATTCTGTCGTTTCGAAAGAATTAATTAGTCTTCGCATAGATTCCGTGGAGGCAACCTGTGCCCTCCACGTAAAACGTGAAATTTCCAGGGAGTCCTCATTTAACCGTCGTGGTGTTTGCACACGCTGTACAGTTTTTCGAGAAGTATTTTTCGTTACGCACGGTCGGGTTGGAGCAAGTGCTGTTAGACAATTATCGTTCCATTCACGGAACTTTAACAATTAAAACGTGACGCTAACCAGTGCTCATTTAGCATCAGTTAATATCATTTAACTCTTTTAACTTTTAAACTCTTAAATTGAAACAGACAATATTGTGTTGTGTTATCTTCATAAGCTTAATAAATGTATTTTGAGTAGCGTAAATAAAGACCGGAAAAGGAAGAAATGTTGAGTTTTTTTTTACCTTCTTAAGTGTCGTGTGAAGGGCTTTCAGCAATACTGGCCCTGACCCTTGTGAAAGCCCCACAGACCGTCCACCAAAAAGCGTCGAGTCAAGGGAGACAGTCTAAACCATGGAGCACTTTTTGAGAGTATACATCGAATCGTGTCTGCTTATGATTATGTTAATGTACAAGAATCATTGATTACCATTGCTGTTGAATTCCTCGCCAAGAATCTCGGTGGGTGTACTAAGTTAGCCATGTGGACAATTTTTCGGAGGTCGTTATGAGGCACTTGAAAAACACTACTCGAAAATATGGATAAATCGATTTTTGACTCGAGATGCGAATGGTGGTTATAAGTTGATGTCGACTTACATTTTTTAACGCTTGCCGTATCACATACGTCTACTATTCATCCGATCCCACCCGCGATAAAATTTTTTCTGATTCTGAGCGTAATCAGGTTCAAAACCCTCACCGGACAATTTGAAGCTTTTGCAATTTGAACTATTTTGACAGCCGCCTTCTATTATTATTATTATTATTATTTATTACGATGTAATAATTTACACAGTAACTTAATTCTAAATAGCTCTAGCTGCTAGGGCTTTCGGTTAATATCGAGTTACTTTAAATTTTGTTGTGAAGGTTAGTAAGTGTTAGTAATTCGTATGTGTAGTTGATATTCTGTTCTGATGGTTTTGCCAGAATGCTGCTGAGAGGGTCGTTTCCCAATAGTTGGTTTGCGATGGTTTGTACTTTTGGGCAGTCGAATATGATGTGATGTGGAGTAAGTGGAGTTTGGTTGTTGCAGTTGCTGCATTGTGGGGGCTGGTTTTTGTAAGGATGTGTTGGTGTGTGATTTTGGTGTGTCCTAGCCGGAGTCGTAGGAAGCATTTTATTTTTATATTTGAGACTGTTGTTGGGTAAGTAACGGGTTTGGTGTCCTGTTTAATAGTGCTGTACAGGTGGGTCTAGTGGTGCCGTTCTTCGTCCTCCACGTTCTTAAAGGCATTTTTTACCTGTCTTCTTATGCCCGTTTTGTTAGGATAATAGAAGGAGACGAGAGGCGACTTTGTCCCTAGTTTTGCGGCCGCATCGACTGCTTCATTTCCACTAATGTTACAATGCCCGGGGGTCCAAAGTAGCTTTATTTTATTAGTGTCATGATACATGAAGTGCCACTTAGCGTGAACATTCTATTGTATCTGTCATGACACATGAAGTGCCACCTAGCGTGAACATTCGAAGGCACTCGCCAGTTCATGGCTTTCGCGTGAAGTTGATAGTTCGTTTGGAAGTTACCTTGAAATATAATGTTTATTAAAAATTATAAAACTAAATAAAACTAAATACAAAGACTTGTTATTTAATAAAACATAACAATTAGCTTTCTTAATAATGTTATCTTGGATTTGACGAATGACACCATTTGTGGAGTTTACGTTGGTTATTGCTTGTAGAGTTGAAAGGCTATCAGTACAGATAATCGTTGGGATTTTCTGGACCAGTTTTGTTGCTTCCGCTGATAGGATGGAACAAAAGGTGAGAAGTGATCCCATTCTGATTATTTTTTTGCGATTGTTGACTATAGCAAATGACACATTTGATTCGTTTTTGGAACCCGTCTGTGAAAAACAGGTTCCAGTTTTGATGTATGTCGATGGGATCTGTTAAGAATATCGAATTTGTAAACCTTTGTGTTAAGAATATCGAATTTGTAAACCTTTGTATGGAATGTACAATGTACATACGTATGCGTGAAACCCTACAACGTACAGCGACGCGCCCTATAGTCAACTCCATATAACTATGCTACATACACATATCCATGCTCGCTGGTCTCCAGCCAGTCGCTTCCAAGCAGTCGCACGGTAAAGTTCGCTCACGTACTCATCAAGCTCTTTTCTATTTCCAGCTCATGCTTTATTATTTACAATAAACGGTTTTGCTTATAATACTCTGCGTGCATTATTTCTATCAGGTTAGTTTTACTGTGCAATTTTAATATTATTTTTATTATTCAATTTTGAATCTACTGCCCGCCATAGTGCAACAGTGCAACCAAGTTTTTCATGAAAAGTGAAAAATATGGAGGACGAAACATACAAAATAGGTAAATTAAAAGACGTTGAAAATTGGGATGAGTGGAAATTTCAAGTGCAAGTGATTATGACATCTCATGGTATTTTTGATATACTGAAAACAGAAAGGCCTGTTTTGAAAGACGGTGCGACGGACGCCGAACAGAAGTCACATTCGGACGCAACAGCTGCATTTTTGAAGAAAGATTCGATGGCTCAAAAATTAATTGTGACGTCCGTTGAGAGGAAACCGATGAGATTTATTATGAACTGTGTAACGGCCAAAGAAATGTTGGAGAAATTATCGAATATTTACGAAACAAAAAACGAGATAAAGATGCATGTATCATGACCCACAAGATGATATATACACGCATATATCAAAAATAGAGGACCTGCATCATAAACTAAAGGGATCTTGCGAAGAAATATCGGAAGGTATGGTAATAACCAACATTTTAATGACGATACCACCATCTTATAACCATTTCAAGTCCGCTTGGGACTCCACCGCCGAAGCAGAAAAATTGCTTGAAAATTTAACCTCTCGATTGTTGATCGAAGAAACACGTTTGAATCTCCAGAATAACTCTCTCGAAGATTTCTGAAATGGTGCGCTTATGGCTAGAGGAACAATAAATTCAGAGAAGAAATTTGATTTCAAAAATATACACCAGTACCCAGAAAAGTCCGATCAAAATTTTCAGAATGAACGCCCTTCTAAAAATCACGCTTCTACTTCAAGGGTTTGCTGGCATTGCGGGAAGCGTGGGCATCAACGCAAAGACTGCAGGCATTTTCCAGGAAATAAACGTCAGTCTTCACATGTTGCTGAAGGTGAAAATAGTTCACAACGTGACCCGAGTGAAGCATTAGTTGGAGAAATAATTCTTTCGGCAAATTTTAACAATGAACGATCTCCATCTTGGCTATTGGATTGCGGCGCATCACAGCACATGACAGGTCAACCAGGATGGAGTACAAATGCATCGAACCTATACCCATACGGCTCGGTGATGGTCGTTTCATCTATGCCATAGGTAAAGGCTGTATTGATATATTTGCGTATGATGGACTTAAATCGAACAAAAGGTATTTGTCAGATGTTTTACACGTTGATGGTTTAAAATTTAATTTATTTTCAATAGGGGACGCTCTCTCCAAGGACTGACAATTATAAAAATGATAAAGTAATTGCTAGTGGAAAAAAATCTGTCAATAATTCATTATTGTTGTGCAATTTGAAGTTAAACGTAAACCTAATAGCAATGACATCGCACTTATGTCCGATATAAATAATGATAAAAGGTGCGTGCACTCGCTAAATGAAGATAAATTGAGATTATGGCATGAACGTCTAGTACACATGAATTTTCAAGATGTTTCTTTCTTAAAGAAAATAATATTACATTTAAAAATATTGAAATTTCTTGCGATCCTTGTATTTTTGGAAAAATGCACAGATTACCGTTTCCAAGTGGCGAGTGACGCACAACTTATGTCGGTGAGTTGATACATTCTGACATATGCGGCTCTATGGAGGTCACCTCTGTCGGAGGCTGTAAGTATTGTTTAGTTTTTAAAGATGACTTTTCGAATTTTGTAAAGGTGTATTTTCTTAAAGATAAAAGTCAAGTTAATGATTACTTTGTAAACTTCAAGCAGCGGCTTGAAAAAGAAACGAAAAACAAAATAAATACATTACGTACTGATAATGGGTTGGAATATATGAATGTAAAAATGTCTAGTGTGCTTTTTGAGAATGGTATAAAACATGAAAGATCCGTAATATATAGCCCAAAACAAAACGGCAAGGCTGAGCGGGAAAACCGAACTTTGGTCGAGATGTCAAGGACACTGTTGTTCGCTAAAGGGTTGCAAAAGTCACTTTGGGCTGAAGCTATGAACACAACTGCTTATGTTTTGAATCGAATGCGCAACGGTCGTTTCTCTGACAAGACAGCTTTTGAGCCTTGGCACGGTAAACCCGACGTAAACATGAATCTTAAAGCTTTCGGTACGAAAGTATTTGTTGTATTCCAGAATACTACCCTTTATTAAATTTAACACTGAATCTCCTTACACATCCTTAAAAACTTCCCTTAACTTATATTACATTCTCACTTAATACATACCATTCATAAACATTCACAATATTGCCAGTTACAGCACACTTAATAACATGCCCCTTTTCATAACTTGCCCCTTTTTATTTCAAAACAGAGCACTTTGATTTTCGTTCAAATTTTATTCAATTTAAAAGTCACAGAAACTAAAGCAATACTTTCAGAAAATTTGTTTTGTTCATATTATAATTTACAGTAAATTAGAACACAATGTTCTATAAGTAGAGAAAAAATTCAATAGTAAAATCAGTTGAGGAAGAGAGTTGAGTCAGATCAGTTAGTTGACTTTGAGTTTAAGTTTGAGAAATAGAGTTGAGTTGAAGCAGTTGAAGTGAATCAGTTAGTTGAGAAATACAGTCGAGGAAGTTAGTTGAAGTAGAAGAGTTTTGAATCAAGAGTTTTGAGAAGAGTTTTAAAAGAAGAGTTTTGATTTTAGAGTTGTATTATAAATTAACTATAGTTTGAGTTGTGTAAATAAATATGAACACTAAAAATAAAACTAAACGCATTTATTAAAACCTCCACGCTCTTCCCTCGATAAAAAGAGGAAGCACGGCGATTGGAGTTGCAACACTGGTGGCAGCGGTGGGATGCCCAGATAACGGGCGGTTTTTTTCAAGAAAAAACAAAGAAGAGAGAAGAATAAAAACACAAGAGAAATAACCAAACCATAAGAAGAAAAACAAAAAAAAATGTTTCAAGAAAAAAAAAGAAGAAAAAACACAAGAAAAATAACCAAACAAAAAAAAAACCCGACATAAAACAACGAAAAACAAAGTAAACATAAAACAACGAAAAAAAGAAGACAAAGAAAAAAAAAAGAAAAAAAAGAAAGCAGCCAAGACCAGGGTAAGCAAATCAACTTTAGGACGTGAAGTCTGCCTGGCGGAAAAGAGAAAAAAAAAATCTAAAAAGAAAAAAAAAACACAAAGGAAACAACTAAGGAAAACTGAAAAAAAAAAACAGCAACACTCAAGACAAAGACTTCTATCAACAGTACAACAACAACAATAAGTAGAGTAAGCATTTTTTTCTAGCGACTTTTCTCTCTACTTTTTTAGGAATATTTGAATATTTTCTACTTGGAAGCTCTCCTTTTCACAAAAAAAACACATTTTTTTGGATAGAAATTTCTATCTATATTCTTTGAAAATTCTCATTTCAGTATTTCGACGACATTTCCGTTTATTTTCTTTCTCGTCGAATTTTCTTTCTTCACAGCTTTGTGACCAATTTATTTTTCTTTCCTATATATATATATTGAATAACAAAAAGAAAGGCCAATCTTTTCACAACCATACTTTTAAGAATTAACCATATTTTTTTTGAATTGATAACAAATTTTCGCCATTTATTTTAAATTTTCACTATTACGAGTCCATATTACACGAGACAGGCGGCTAGGCAAGGGGAAGAACAAATCCACTATCAACAGATACTCAGTAAAACCCCTGAAATGGCTCTGTCTGTCGGAATTTCTGATGTCCCCACCTTTGACGTGAAACCCTGCGACTTAGGTAAATTTATTTCCGGGGGAGACGTTTTATTTAGATCCATAAAGAAGGCAGACCCGGATATATACGAGACATTTTTAGAGCTAGTCAAAAATAGACTAGAGGGTCATGCTTACGATCTGATTAGGCATAGCAAAATCGCTAAGTGGGAGGATTTAAAAGATAAACTCGAATCGGAATATAAAGAGGAGCAATCCCGGTCGACAGCACACAATGAGTTGATTTCTCTGAAACAACACTACAGAGAAACCGTCCGGGAATACGGCGATAGAGTCGCGAATGCTCTAAGGACTCTAAAGTCTGCCACGTGTGAAATAACAGCAGACGCGGTGGTTAGGGAATACTTAATAGAAGAAAACATAAAATTGGCCGTACAAACATTTGAAGATGGACTAAAGAACGAACAGCTAAAGATACTAGCTAAAGTCCATGGGGGAAACAATTTAAAACAGTCGATTGCACATGTAGTATCACATGCTGCTCGAATGGACAACTCTCCCAGGTCATATCAATATAACGAAAAACTTAGATTTAATCGAATAGTCTGCCAAACCTGTGGTAAGTCAGGGCATGCACAGGACACATGTTATCGGAACATGCAGTCCAACAATTTTCCGAATAGACAACCCATAAAAAGGGAATATAACATTGTATGCAATTTCTGGGGACGGAATAATCACACAGAGAATGAGTGTAGATACAAGATATCTAGGAATGGATCGGCTTCAACAAATTACCAACAAGGTACAACAACGCGTAACCCATTCCGAAACAATTCTACAAACTCTGAAAATCGTTTTGGTGAAAATTCTAGGAGCACCAATAGACAAAACGATAGACAAAATGTTCACTTTTCTCGGGTGCAAGAGTCGGAAAACGAGGCCTGACGCCAACCAAAATTTATGGAAGACAGACCAAATTTTTCTATTTACAGCATTAGATCTTTGGAAATAGATAACGACCATTTTAATGAAGCTCCTAGCCAAATTTACCTTGAGCCCACATACTCCTATAAAGCTAGACATATAAACGAAGATAACCCAGCCCCTAATATAAAGATTCCGATTCATACTCCAATTCTGGAAAATAATTCAGCAACACAGACTGAAAATTCGAAATTTTCAGCAGTATTGAAGACTGAAATCCCTAATATCTCAGCTATCCCTATTGACAACGCAGACACTTCAGCAACCAAGACTGAAAACTCAGCAGTATTAAAGACGGAAAATTCGGATCCTGCAGCAAATATACAAACAGAAATCCCTAATATTCCGGCTATTCCAATAGACAACCCCGACACTTCAGCAACAAAGACTGAAAATTCAGCAGTGTTAAAGACTGCAGACCCAAAAGTTGCAATAAAAATCGAAACCCAAGTCAGTTCAGCAGCTAATACTGATGAACAAATCTTTTCTGCAGCAAAGACTGAAGGATTGAATGTTTCTACAGCAGATATAACTGAAGAAATAGTTCAAACAGCAAATAGGACTGGGAACCAAGATGTTCTGACAGCTAATAAGTCTGAAGAACTATACGAATCAGTAAATGAGACTGAGAAACTAAACGATCCATCAGCAGTGAGTAAGACTGAAAAGGTAGACGTTCCGACAGCGGTTAAAGCTATGGACAATGACAACACTAAGCCGAAAACAATAAATATTTTAAACAACGAAAACAAACACAAACACTTACTCAAACACGAAATAATAAAAAATGAAAATAATAATTTAACTAAAATAGGTACGGAAAAGGAAAACCATATAAGTACATTACACTTTTTTTTTTACAACAATAAACATTTATTCAAACACAAAATACAAAAAAATAATAAGTTACACAGTCATTTAGGACATTTGAAATCAGTTCTTAAGAAGATTTTTGGTATTATGCATTTCTATAGAATCATCATAATAATAGGCCCAGAAAGGTTTTGGAAAATTTTCCATAAATTTAAGGAAAAGATAAACACATAACAAATGGCCCCTGTTTTTTTATTCAATATATATATGAACTAATCACACAATTGTAGGAAATGACGAAAACGAAAAAAAAAAAAAAAAAAAGTTAAAGAGGGGGAATAACGAAAGAAAATTTTAGAGGTAATATATATTGGAAATTTTGGAATTAATATATATTCGTACGGAAAAGGAAAGAAAGGAAATTATAGAGGTAATATATATATTGGAAATTTTGGAATTAATATATATACGGAAATGAGAATTTTGAAACAATAATATTAATATTATAGAATTAATATAATAAGTAATAATAAGAAAAGAAATGGTTCCAAGGAGAAATATTTAAATTTAGTTAGTTAATATGTAATGTAAATAGACTATTTTGACTATTTTTCTAGTCTTAAGAACTTTTTGATTATTGTAAAAATTTAGTTAATATATAATGTAAATAGACTATTTTTCCAGTATTAAGAACTTATTGATTATTGTAACTTTTGATAAAGATTAATTTTGAAAACCATTGTAATGTAATTGAACGAAACTCCAAGTCTTTCTTAATCTAATATATAGTTACTAGAAAATTATTCTCTTCAAGGATAATTTTCTTTCTCGAAGAAGGGTGGGATGTTGTATTCCAGAATACTACCCTTTATTAAATTTAACACTGAATCTCCTTACACATCCTTAAAAACTTCCCTTAACTTATATTACATTCTCACTTAATACAGACCATTCATAAACATTCACAATATTGCCAGTTACAGCACATTTAATAACATGCCCCTTTTCATAACTTGCCCCTTTTCATAACTTGCCCCTTTTTATTTCAAAACAGAGCACTTTGATTTTCGTTCAAATTTTATTCAATTTAAAAGTCACAGAAACTAAAGCAATACTTTCAGAAAATTTGTTTTGTTCATATTATAATTTACAGTAAATTAGAACACAATTTTCTATAAGTAGAGAAAAAATTCAATTGTAAAGTTTTTTTTGAGTTAGAGTTCAGAGGAGAAAGAGTTTAGTTCTGATTGAGTAGTTTGAGATAGAAGTTGAATTTGAAAAGTAATAAAGTAGTAGTTGAGTATCAGAAACAAATTGAGTTCAGTTTGAAAGCAGTTAGAGTTTAAGTAGAAGAAATTAAGTTTCAGTTAAAGAAACAGAGTTAAATAAATAAAATTGAAGAAATCCTGCGTTTTAATAAGTCTACAAAATAAAAGGTCCCCGCTCTTCCCTCATTCCGAGGAAGCACGGCGCCGGACCGTAACATATTTGCTCACATACCGGTCAATCGAAAAAAGTGGGACCCTAAAGCTGATCCTGGCATTTTTGTCGGATAGGACGACGATGTAAAAGGCTATAGAGTTCTTCTACAAAAATCGAATCAAATAAAAACGCTGAGAGATTTACATTTCAAAAATGAGTTGAGTACCATACCCGAGGAAGAGTGTGAATTAAAAGATTATGAGTTCTGTATTTTGAAATTCCAAGAAGAAAATATTTCACCTAATGCACCTGAAAATAAACAACTAAATTTTGAATTAGATTTAAACGAAACTAATGAAAATATACGCAATGTCGCGGAGGATGATTCTCTTGAGCCATGTAATGATAACCTAGCGGATAGCTTAGAAAATCCAAATGCAAACAATAATTTATCTATCGATCGGAATCGAATTATCGAAAATGTTTTGCAAACAAATAACGTTAACTACAATTTGAGAAATCATAGAAATCTTCAACCACCTAATTTGTTTGGTGACTTTGTTCGTGATTATACTTCTGATGACGAAGAAATTGATGAACTACATGTGATGCATGGCGGTAAGGAGCCGATCAATTACAATCAAGCTATGAATAGTGATGATAAAAATCTTTGGAAAATTGCTATGCAAGAGGAAATAGATGCTTTGAATAGTAACAATAGTGGATTTTAGTTAACGCTCCACGCGATGCTAAAAATTTGCCGAACCGTTGGGTCTTTAAAATCAAATCAAACGGTGAATCAAAAAAGTTCAAAGCATGCCTTGCCATAAAAGGTTTCTCGCAGCGACACGGAATAGACTACCAAGAAATTTACAGTCCCGTTATTATTATTATTATTATTTACTGGCCTGTATGAACCCGGAAGTTCATGACCTCACCGACTCGGCTCCGCCATTGTTCCCTGTCCTGTGCGCTCTCCTTCCACGTTCGATCATCCGATCCGATCTCCTCGAGGTCCAATCTAACATTGTGCTCCCATCTCCGTCGCGGCCGTCCTGTCGGTCTCTTCCCCGTTAGTTTACAGTCAAGAATTCTATGCACGGCCCTATCATCACCCATTCGCGCTACGTGTCCGGCCCATCTTAATCTTCCCGACTTGGACACTCTCACTATTGTAGGTTTGCGTTATAGCTCTTCCAATTCGTGGTTGTGGAGTTTCCTCCATTGTCCTGACTCCTCGTCATATTTACCGCCAAATATACCCCTTAAAACTTTATTCTCGAATACGCGGAATTTGTTCTCTTCGCGTTTTGTGAGAGCCCATGTTTCGCATCCGTATAGAGCAATCGGCATGATTATGGTTCTATAGACACGGAGCTTTATATTCCGTGATAGCAGTTTGGATTTTAATAGTTTACTGGCTGCATGCCAACTAGCGTTGCTGGAATGTAGTCTTTTGTTAATTTTCTTTGACGTTTCGTTTCTGGTCGTCAGTATTGTTCCCAGATATTTAAATTCTTTGACATTTTCAAATATCTTGCCTCTGACGCTTATATGTGTTCTCTGAGGTCCACGTGCTCTCTTCGTAATCATGTATTTCGTTTTGTCTTCGTTTATTTCTAGGTCCACCTCTTCTGCTGCTTGCATGATGATTTTACAGTTTTTACTTATAGTTTCGAGATTATCGCCCAAAACGGCGATGTCATCCGCATACGCGAGCACTTGTGTGACCCCGTTCAGGGATGATCCGGCCGTGTTGTCGTCTTGTACCTTTCTGATAACATACTCGAGGACATGGTTAAAACGGCATGGTGAGAGGCCATCCCCTTGTTTTAGTCCGTCCCGGATTTCAAATGGTTCTGAGAGGTGGTTTTCTATTCTAACTCGCCCTTTGTTTTCGTTCATGCAAATTTGAATGAGGGCGGCATGATTTTTCGGGATCCCCAGCTCAACTACAATATGGTAGAGTCTTTGCCTTGCGATTGAGTCGTAGGCTTTTTTGAAGTCAACGAACAGTTGGTGAACCGTCTCTCCGTATTGCCACTTCTTTTCCAGCAGTAGCCTTATTGTGAACATCTGGTCGCCTGTTGGCCGATTCCGACGGAATCCGCATTGGTAGTCTCCCAATATTACTTCTGCGTACGGTGTGATTCTTGCCAGTATGACATTTGTTAATATTTTGTATGTGGTTGGGAGCAATGATATTCCTCTGTAATTTTCGCAGTCAGATCTGTAGCCTTTCTTGAAAATGGGGACGACTATTGCGGTATCCCATTCTTCCGGAATGACTTCCTTATCCCATATTGTTTTAATCAGTTGGTGGATCTTTCGAGCGGTTGCTTCTCCCCCATGCTTCACAAGCTCGGCCGGTATGTAGTCGACTCCGGGAGCTTTGTTGTTTTTCAGTCGATTTATCGCGTCTACAACTTCGTCGAAAGAGGGCTCTGGGTTCTGGGGCTCGGCTGTATGTACGTCTGGTGCGTTTATTTGTGGTTGATGGGTGCGCACATTGAGCAGGTTTTCAAAGTACTGCTTCCATCTTGTCACGATATTGTTTGTTTCTGTCACCAGACACCCGTTTGTGTCTCGGATTATTTTGGCTCTCCCTCGGTGGCCATTTCTAATTGAATTTATGCCGGCATACATACCTCTGCTGTTATTTGCTCTGGCATTTTCTATGATTTTTTCGATCCGAGTCTTCTCCCATTCGCGTTTTTTGCGTTTGAAAAGTCTAGTCGTTTCTTTCCGGATTGTCGCGTATCTTACTGCGTTGACTTCATCATATGCTTCTAAGTGGATCATTCTGAGGCGTTTACGTTCTTCGATCTTTGCCCTGCACTCATGGTCAAACCAAGGTTTGGACTTAGTTGTTTTCTTAAATCCTAATACCTCTTGGGCTGTTTGTTTGATTGTGTCTCTGATCGATGCCCATTTAGTGCCCACACTATTGGCTTCCTCTTCCTCACTTCTGTCATTCTCTAGGATGCTAAATCTATTCGTTAGTTCGTCTTGATATTCCGCCCTTTTATGTAGGTCTTTTAGTTTATCAATCTCGAACTTTTTGCTCGTCTCCCGTGACTGTCCATGTGGGTTTGCTGCAATCCGACTTATAATTTTGCCCATCACTAGAAGGTGATCGGAGTCGCAATCTGCTCCTCTATATGATCTTACGTCAAGGATATTCAAGTGGTGTCTTTTGTCTATGAAGAAGTGGTCTATTTGGTTACGCGTTACGCCGTCGGGTGATATCCATGTGGCTTTATGGATTTGCTTGTGCTTGAACATCGTGCTCTTCACTACCAGATCTTTCGACGCTGCGAACGTGATAATTCGAATTCCATTATCATTTGAAACGCCATGTAGGCTTTCTTTACCTATTGTTGGTTGGAAGATATCTTCCTTTCCAATTTTTGCATTGAGGTCGCCGAGGAGGATTTTAACATCGAAGAATGAGATCCCATCAAATACTTCCTCTAGGGTCTCGTAGAACGTGTCCTTCGTTTCTTCGTCGGTAGATTCTGTTGGGGCGTGTTTATAAATACATAATTATACCATGGGCCCTGTATTTTTAGCACTGACATTCGGTCATTAATAAATTGCACATCTTTTACATGGGACGTAATCTTCTTGCTTATGATGAAGCCAGTTCCGAGGTTATGTGTATGGGTACCTCCACACACCAGTGTAAACCCGTTGGTTTCGATTACTTGATGTGGGAGTCGAACTTCCTGAAGCGCGACGATGCCCATTTTATATTGTTACGCGTTTTCTACGACCGTCTGTATCGCGCCGGGTTTATATAACGTTCGAACATTCCACGTGCCGACGCGTATATCCCACTTTTTCCGTTTTTCCCTACGTCTTCTTTTTGCCGAGTCGGTGTTTTCTTGATGATTTGTTCCCTTATGGTAGTGTCGGCTCATCACACCTACGCCTACCGGGTTTTTCGTGGGATTGTTTTTTGTATATTGGTTATTCATTTTTGATCCCACGAGACTTGGGGTTTCAAATAGTCCGCCACATCAGAGCCCCGTTTTGATGTGGTAAGGTCTGCTTACTGCTCTGATTCGACCCGGTGTCAGAGAGGCGCCGCGTTATAATACAGCCGGTATACCCCTGGCTGCAAACCATCCAATGGGCACGGTGACGCGTAACACCCTGGATTAGGGGAAGTAGATCTATGTGTGTTACTCCTCGCTGGCCTGTCTGACATGGGTGGCTCTACGGTAAGCATATGCTTCCGTCAGCATACCCTGAGTGATTCATTGTACTTTAAGCCCCCGCACCACGTCAAGGTTTCTACCAAGCGGGGGTTAAAGTCCAGTTGCTCGCTATAATTCCATTCGAATTTTCTTGTCCTTGGTGGCCTCATACAAGTTGGATTTCAAGCAATTTGATGTTACATCCGCCTTTTTAAACGGCGAGTTACAGGAAACGATATATATGAGGCAACCCGAAGGTTTTGACGACGGCAAAGAGTATTTACGACTTAAATCAATCGGCTAGATGCTGGAACTTTAAGCTCATTCAGTGTCTAAATGAATTCGGCTTGTACTGTTACGTACGTCGGCCACCACCATCATTTAATAATTTACATTTAATAATTATAATAATAATTGAATTTAATACTTTGTTTCAACATAGTATGATGGTAAGGTGGTGGAAGAATTGCATGATCCTGAAGTGAGTTTCTGAACCCACCCTGATTCGGGTGTGGATCGTGCAGTTCTTCGAGTTCGAATTTGTTTTTCGAAGTGGACGTGAATGGTGAGCGAAATGAGAGAGACAGGGGGATGTTGAAATTCGGTATGTTATGGTTCCGTTGTTGACAGTTGTCGAACAGAACATTTTTGAATACGGTGAATGTGTAAAAAGAGAGTTTTTGAAAAAGTCAGAAAGGAAGAAAGTGCAACGTCCCGTGGATTTTTTTGATTGAAAAGTTGTAAAGGAGAAAAGTTTAAAAATTACAAGGAAGTAAAAGAAAGAAAAAATTAATAAAGTTGAGAACGCGTCCATGAAGGACTGATTGCAAATCATTGTTTGAATTTGAGTTGGCAGGAGACACTGGCGAGCAACTGAGACTGCCGTCATAACGAAGGCTGGCTGTCCCGAACGTCGTTGGACTTGAAATATTGGAGAGTTCGGGTAAGCCCCCTTACCAGCACTTAAATAGGTTCCGGCAAACAGAGGGAGGTTGTGCGCGACAACGGCGGGCAGCCACTGGGTGCAGACAGGTGTGGATAATAGCCTAAAACAGCTCTGTCCAACAAGTAATATCCCAACGAATATAAGTATATACACGTTTCCATCTTTTGCACACCACTCGGAGTAAAACCACAAGAATTGGCGCTGCGGACAGGATAGTGTGTAGATAAAGGAAATCACCCTGATACAGAGTGGAACCACGGTATACAACACGACACCAGAGAACAGCAGTGAAGGGCGTGGAAAAGAAGTAAATTTTTTTATTGTTATCTTTTTCCTCCTCCTAATCGATTAACGTTTGTTATTTATTTATTTATTTAATTTTTTACCGTGAAGTGGAAAAATGTGTATGTTAATTATAGTAGAATTGTTTTGGTTTTAGTTTTAAGCTGTTGCTTTGATGTTTCGATTTAACTTATTTATTTATTTATTTATTGATTTATTTATTCATTTTGTGTACCAGATGTCAATGGGAGATATTTTTTGTGATCTTCAATATTAACTTTGATCGAGCTCTAAATTTTTTGCTTGGAATTGTGATTCTGCTTTTCTTCCTTTTCGGCTGCGCGTTTGGATTTCGTTTGTTTTTTTTTTGTTGTGTTGCAAAGGTGACCAAAAAGTGGTTATTATATTTGCTTCCCCCTTTCTCTCTCTCTCTTCTCGTATGGTGTAGTGGTCATTTGTGTTGTGCGGTCTTTCGCGCGGTCTGCAGTTTTGCGGCTGCGAATAGAGTGGTAGTCCCCCTTTGGGAGTGTTTGTTGCCTGTTCTAGAGGTCGTGTTCCTTGTTGTTTTTCGCGCCCCCCTCGACTCGTGTGCGATCTTTAGCAGTCGGAAAATATCGAAATAGAACCTTGTTCGGAACAGATATTTTGGGTTTGTGTCCGATATCCGGACGACTCGTGTACGGATTGGTTCTGTCGCGTTCGAGTTGATTCTCTCGTTGGACGAGTTGTGTTTGTTGTTGTGTTTTTGTTAGAGCTCGGAGTTAGACTGTGTTTCCCGGCTTTACTGTTTGCCGTAGGGTTTGTTGAGTTTCCGATTTTGGTCTTGGGATCGTGAATCTTAGGTTTGGAAAAAGGTCCTATAAATGCAGACTAGGCAGCGTCAAAGAGATGTCCGAGAGGGCACCCCTGCCCGGGCACGACCCGAGGCATTTCCCGAGCCGCCGGTTGACGAGGTGGATCCGGAGGCGTTCCATGATTCGAGGGACGAGTTTGTGGACGACCGATCGCCAACACGGCCCCCTCCCACCGTCGGCAAACAGCCTGTCGGGAGCATGGAGGACACGCCGATGCCCTCGTATTTTAAACTGGGCCCACAACCATGTCCTGTACGGACCATGCTGGGCACAGATAGGGTTTTCGACCTTGTGTCGAAGGCGGTCCCCATGTTTTCGGGACAGGAAGGACCGGATACGGCCGAGAGACTCCCTTCGTTTCTCAAGGGCTGTAGAAGGACCTTGGATGGGCTGGCGGTGGAGGAGGAACATACCTTCCTCCGGTGGCTGCCCTCTAGGCTGAGCGGCGAGGCCTATCGGATGTTCGAGGAGAGACCACCCACGACGTTCCTTGAAGCGGAACAGCGTCTTAGAGAGGCCTACGAGCCCCGGGTGTCGTATGAGGAGTTGTGTGCACAACTTTCCAAAATGCGACAACTTCCTTCCGAGGATGCCACAGGCTTTGTTTCCCGAGTGAAGCGGGCCGTGGTACGGTGCGAGGAGGCACCTGAGCGCTTTTATGGTCGCCAGGGTAGGTCCGTCTTCGCCAGCCAGCTTGAGGGCATGGCCAAACCGGTGTTGGTAAGGGGTCTGAGGGAGGAAGGACTAAAGCACTTCCTCCTCACGTTGGGTAATGTCCCTTTTCGTAGCCTGGTGGACCACCTAACCGGATTCGAGCGAGCTCGAAGGGAAATGCTGAGGCAGGACGACCTGTTTGTGGATGCGCGGCCGACAGCGTCAGAAACAGTAGAGATAGGACCGGGAAGTTGCTCGACCCTTTTGGAAAGTTCATCCTCCACTTCTAGGGATTACACCGCGGCGCCGGCGCCGGTTTTATCGAACTTAAATCCCCGGGCGGTGTCATTCGTGTTGCCGGCCGAAGAGCCTGATAGTCGTCGGCGGGGGGAGGATGGTTTCGTTCGGGAGCAGTCGTGCGGGCCTCTCAATTATAGACGGGGTGCTGGTGCCTATGCTCCGGCCCCCTCTGGCGAGGGAGCGTGGTCAAATACCGTCTCTTCCTCGAGTCGGAGTGAAGGGTCGCAGGGTTTGGCTCAAGGGGCGTATGCGCCTGGAGATCGATCGGGTCGGGACAATCCGGTCCGGGATTCGGTTGGTCGATCGGCTCGCCCCCTTCCGTGATAGCAGTTTGGATTTTAATAGTTTACTGGCTGCATGCCAACTAGCGTTGCTGGAATGTAGTCTTTTGTTAATTTTCTTTGACGTTTCGTTTCTGGTCGTCAGTATTGTTCCCAGATATTTAAATTCTTTGACATTTTCAAATATCTTGCCTCTGACGCTTATATGTGTTCTCTGAGGTCCACGTGCTCTCTTCGTAATCATGTATTTCGTTTTGTCTTCGTTTATTTCTAGGTCCACCTCTTCTGCTGCTTGCATGATGATTTTACAGTTTTTACTTATAGTTTCGAGATTATCGCCCAAAACGGCGATGTCATCCGCATACGCGAGCACTTGTGTGACCCCGTTCAGGGATGATCCGGCCGTGTTGTCGTCTTGTACCTTTCTGATAACATACTCGAGGACATGGTTAAAACGGCATGGTGAGAGGCCATCCCCTTGTTTTAGTCCGTCCCGGATTTCAAATGGTTCTGAGAGGTGGTTTTCTATTCTAACTCGCCCTTTGTTTTCGTTCATGCAAATTTGAATGAGGGCGGCATGATTTTTCGGGATCCCCAGCTCAACTACAATATGGTAGAGTCTTTGCCTTGCGATTGAGTCGTAGGCTTTTTTGAAGTCAACGAACAGTTGGTGAACCGTCTCTCCGTATTGCCACTTCTTTTCCAGCAGTAGCCTTATTGTGAACATCTGGTCGCCTGTTGGCCGATTCCGACGGAATCCGCATTGGTAGTCTCCCAATATTACTTCTGCGTACGGTGTGATTCTTGCCAGTATGACATTTGTTAATATTTTGTATGTGGTTGGGAGCAATGATATTCCTCTGTAATTTTCGCAGTCAGATCTGTAGCCTTTCTTGAAAATGGGGACGACTATTGCGGTATCCCATTCTTCCGGAATGACTTCCTTATCCCATATTGTTTTAATCAGTTGGTGGATCTTTCGAGCGGTTGCTTCTCCCCCATGCTTCACAAGCTCGGCCGGTATGTAGTCGACTCCGGGAGCTTTGTTGTTTTTCAGTCGATTTATCGCGTCTACAACTTCGTCGAAAGAGGGCTCTGGGTTCTGGGGCTCGGCTGTATGTACGTCTGGTGCGTTTATTTGTGGTTGATGGGTGCGCACATTGAGCAGGTTTTCAAAGTACTGCTTCCATCTTGTCACGATATTGTTTGTTTCTGTCACCAGACACCCGTTTGTGTCTCGGATTATTTTGGCTCTCCCTCGGTGGCCATTTCTAATTGAATTTATGCCGGCATACATACCTCTGCTGTTATTTGCTCTGGCATTTTCTATGATTTTTTCGATCCGAGTCTTCTCCCATTCGCGTTTTTTGCGTTTGAAAAGTCTAGTCGTTTCTTTCCGGATTGTCGCGTATCTTACTGCGTTGACTTCATCATATGCTTCTAAGTGGATCATTCTGAGGCGTTTACGTTCTTCGATCTTTGCCCTGCACTCATGGTCAAACCAAGGTTTGGACTTAGTTGTTTTCTTAAATCCTAATACCTCTTGGGCTGTTTGTTTGATTGTGTCTCTGATCGATGCCCATTTAGTGTCCACACTATTGGCTTCCTCTTCCTCACTTCTGTCATTCTCTAGGATGCTAAATCTATTCGTTAGTTCGTCTTGATATTCCGCCCTTTTATGTAGGTCTTTTAGTTTATCAATCTCGAACTTTTTGCTCGTCTCCCGTGACTGTCCATGTGGGTTTGCTGCAATCCGACTTATAATTTTGCCCATCACTAGAAGGTGATCGGAGTCGCAATCTGCTCCTCTATATGATCTTACGTCAAGGATATTCAAGTGGTGTCTTTTGTCTATGAAGAAGTGGTCTATTTGGTTACGCGTTACGCCGTCGGGTGATATCCATGTGGCTTTATGGATTTGCTTGTGCTTGAACATCGTGCTCTTCACTACCAGATCTTTCGACGCTGCGAACGTGATAATTCGAATTCCATTATCATTTGAAACGCCATGTAGGCTTTCTTTACCTATTGTTGGTTGGAAGATATCTTCCTTTCCAATTTTTGCATTGAGGTCGCCGAGGAGGATTTTAACATCGAAGAATGAGATCCCATCAAATACTTCCTCTAGGGTCTCGTAGAACGTGTCCTTCGTTTCTTCGTCGGTAGATTCTGTTGGGGCGTGTTTATAAATACATAATTATACCATGGGCCCTGTATTTTTAGCACTGACATTCGGTCATTAATAAATTGCACATCTTTTACATGGGACGTAATCTTCTTGCTTATGATGAAGCCAGTTCCGAGGTTATGTGTATGGGTACCTCCACACACCAGTGTAAACCCGTTGGTTTCGATTACTTGATGTGGGAGTCGAACTTCCTGAAGCGCGACGATGCCCATTTTATATTGTTACGCGTTTTCTACGACCGTCTGTATCGCGCCGGGTTTATATAACGTTCGAACATTCCACGTGCCGACGCGTATATCCCACTTTTTCCGTTTTTCCCTACGTCTTCTTTTTGCCGAGTCGGTGTTTTCTTGATGATTTGTTCCCTTATGGTAGTGTCGGCTCATCACACCTACGCCTACCGGGTTTTTCGTGGGATTGTTTTTTGTATATTGGTTATTCATTTTTGATCCCACGAGACTTGGGGTTTCAAATAGTCCGCCACATCAGAGCCCCGTTTTGATGTGGTAAGGTCTGCTTACTGCTCTGATTCGACCCGGTGTCAGAGAGGCGCCGCGTTATAATACAGCCGGTATACCCCTGGCTGCAAACCATCCAATGGGCACGGTGACGCGTAACACCCTGGATTAGGGGAAGTAGATCTATGTGTGTTACTCCTCGCTGGCCTGTCTGACATGGGTGGCTCTACGGTAAGCATATGCTTCCGTCAGCATACCCTGAGTGATTCATTGTACTTTAAGCCCCCGCACCACGTCAAGGTTTCTACCAAGCGGGGGTTAAAGTCCAGTTGCTCGCTATAATTCCATTCGAATTTTCTTGTCCTTGGTGGCCTCATACAAGTTGGATTTCAAGCAATTTGATGTTACATCCGCCTTTTTAAACGGCGAGTTACAGGAAACGATATATATGAGGCAACCCGAAGGTTTTGACGACGGCAAAGAGTATTTACGACTTAAATCAATCGGCTAGATGCTGGAACTTTAAGCTCATTCAGTGTCTAAATGAATTCGGCTTGTACTGTTACGTACGTCGGCCACCACCATCATTTAATAATTTACATTTAATAATTATAATAATAATTGAATTTAATACTTTGTTTCAACATAGTATGATGGTAAGGTGGTGGAAGAATTGCATGATCCTGAAGTGAGTTTCTGAACCCACCCTGATTCGGGTGTGGATCGTGCAGTTCTTCGAGTTCGAATTTGTTTTTCGAAGTGGACGTGAATGGTGAGCGAAATGAGAGAGACAGGGGGATGTTGAAATTCGGTATGTTATGGTTCCGTTGTTGACAGTTGTCGAACAGAACATTTTTGAATACGGTGAATGTGTAAAAAGAGAGTTTTTGAAAAAGTCAGAAAGGAAGAAAGTGCAACGTCCCGTGGATTTTTTTGATTGAAAAGTTGTAAAGGAGAAAAGTTTAAAAATTACAAGGAAGTAAAAGAAAGAAAAAATTAATAAAGTTGAGAACGCGTCCATGAAGGACTGATTGCAAATCATTGTTTGAATTTGAGTTGGCAGGAGACACTGGCGAGCAACTGAGACTGCCGTCATAACGAAGGCTGGCTGTCCCGAACGTCGTTGGACTTGAAATATTGGAGAGTTCGGGTAAGCCCCCTTACCAGCACTTAAATAGGTTCCGGCAAACAGAGGGAGGTTGTGCGCGACAACGGCGGGCAGCCACTGGGTGCAGACAGGTGTGGATAATAGCCTAAAACAGCTCTGTCCAACAAGTAATATCCCAACGAATATAAGTATATACACGTTTCCATCTTTTGCACACCACTCGGAGTAAAACCACAAGAATTGGCGCTGCGGACAGGATAGTGTGTAGATAAAGGAAATCACCCTGATACAGAGTGGAACCACGGTATACAACACGACACCAGAGAACAGCAGTGAAGGGCGTGGAAAAGAAGTAAATTTTTTTATTGTTATCTTTTTCCTCCTCCTAATCGATTAACGTTTGTTATTTATTTATTTATTTAATTTTTTACCGTGAAGTGGAAAAATGTGTATGTTAATTATAGTAGAATTGTTTTGGTTTTAGTTTTAAGCTGTTGCTTTGATGTTTCGATTTAACTTATTTATTTATTTATTTATTGATTTATTTATTCATTTTGTGTACCAGATGTCAATGGGAGATATTTTTTGTGATCTTCAATATTAACTTTGATCGAGCTCTAAATTTTTTGCTTGGAATTGTGATTCTGCTTTTCTTCCTTTTCGGCTGCGATATAAGAAGATACGCAGGCACTATTGGTGGAAGAATATGATGCGCGATATCAAGCAATATATTAAAGTATGCAAGATTTGTCAGCGCATGAAGTCTTCCCCAAATTTACGAATGCCGATGGTAATCACCGACATTGCCACGAGGCCTTTCGAAAAGGTTTATTTAGATATCGTGGGCCCCCTGGACCGTACTCCTGAAGGCAATCTATATATACTTACGTTCCAAGATAATTTATCGAAGTATATAGATTGCTATGCCCTGCCCAACGCAGAGGCTGAGACGGTGGCTTCGGTCTTTTTCGACCAAATAGTTGCAAGGTATGGTGTACCTACACAACTGGTCACCGATCAGGGCAGCAATTTCCTGAGCAGCCTGTTTAAAAGCGTGTGCAGGCTGCTCCGCATCAAAAAACTGCAAACCTCAGCGTACCACCCACAATCGAATGGTGCCTTGGAGCGAGCCCATCGACCGCTGGTAGAATACCTACGCAGCATTGTGGGCACAAATCCCCAAACCTGGGATCAGTACCTGAGGGCGGCCACTTTCGTGTACAACACCAGCGTGCACGAGAGTACCCGATTGACGCCAATGGACTGTCTCTTTGGTTTTACTCCGGAGGTTCCCTCGAACATCAAATTACCCTAAACGGGGATCCATGTATTTTCGTAAATAAAAATGAAGAGGAAGAACTGTTAATTTTGGTTATTTATGTCGACGGCGGCGCTATCGCCTTAAAATGCAGCAAAAAGATACAAGATTCAATTCTTCATCTTAAAACGCACTTTAAAATTACAGTTAATGATCTGCAAACCTTTTTAGGGATTGATATTAAACATTTACCTGATGGATCCCTTATTTTGCATCAAAATACTTATATACAAGAAGAGATTAATCGTTTCAACATGCCCCATGCAAACCCCGTCGCGATACCTACAGATCCGAACGTCAATGCCTCCACTTTCGAAAAAGAAGGGGCGAGAATTGAAACTAAAATACCGTATAGAGAGGCGATCGGATGCCTCATGTTTTTAGCCTTAGTAACGCCCCCGACATAGCATAATCAGTGAGTATTTTAAGTTGTTATGTCAGGGGGAACATCATGCAGATATTATGATAAATAATGGAACTTTGAGAGGTTCGTCATCGCATAACCGGGCTCGCTCTCGAGGCTCGGCCCACGCTCGACTGGTGACGGCATTTTGTAACATCAGGGGCATCGGTTTCACCAATACTAATGTAAACGCCGTCCACCAATATTTGCAAACAACGAAACCTGATATCCTTGCCCTAACTGAGACCCAGGTCGATTCGTCAACTGATTCGACATATCTTCGTTGCTCAGGATACGACTTACATTCGAGATTCCGTTTTAAGGGCGGAGTCTGCGTCTTCGCGCGGTCCGATCTGGCTTGCCAGAGGATGGAGGCGTTGGAGCCCAATAATATGGACATCATATGGTTGAGGGTCGTGCTGAGGAATTCTGTTAAATTTCTTTGTTGTCTTTACCGCTCCCCGAATGACGATCGACCGGCGACATTTTTCGAACATCTTTCATATTCCGTCGACTGGATACAGATCAACCACCCAGCTTCTCAAATTATTGTCCTTGGCGATTTTAATGTGCACAATTCCGACTGGCTGTTACATTCTAACAGAACCGACGAGGCTGGGAGGCTGGCGGAGATGTTTGCTGTAAGCCACAACTTGACTCAACTCGTAGAGGAACCAACGCGAGTGCCGTATGCCCGAGGCGATTATGCGAACACCCTGGATCTGTTTTTTTACATCCGGACCGAGTATTTATACCATAGAGGTTTCTGCGCCACTGGGAAACACAGATCACTGCTTGGTATCTGTCGCACAAGCACTTGCACACCAAGCGAATAACCGACCTAGGCAGCTTCGCCATGTATGGAAGTATGGGGCTGCTAACTGGGACGATATGCGAGATTTCTTCGCATCCTTTCCATGGTCCGAGATGTGCTTCGGAAACTCCGATGTTAACGCTTGCGCGGAGTCAGTGTCAGAGATTATTCTTCTGGGGATGGAGATGCATATTCCACATTCCATCAAACGAAGTTCGTCTGATAAACCTTGGTTTGACAAAAAATGCAAGCTGATTACAGCGGCAAAAAATAGAGCTTTTAAGCAATGGCGCTCCAATCCCACTGATGTTAACAGAACGAATTTTGTTAGAATCAGAAACGTGTGCAACCAGGCGATTGATACCCCGAAGAAGGCTCACAACGACAGGGTGATCAATAAGCTCCTTCGGTGCCCAACTGGTTCGCGCTCCTTCTGGTCAATGGCAAAGGCTGTCAGCAGTAACTTTGCTTCCTCCTCTTTCCCTCCGTCGGTGACAGACAGCGGGACGTTAGTCACGAATCCAAAGGATAAAGCTAATGTGTTCGCGAATTTATTTTCCGCGAATTCAAACCTCGATCCCGGCCTTTTGCAGCCACCTGTGATCTCGCCGGTACAGTCTTCCATGCGGGATTTGCGATTTCGTCCGCGCACTATTCAATGCATTCTACGTGAACTGGATTGTAGGAAGGCAACCGGCCCGGACGGAATACCAGCAATAGTCCTTAAAAACTGTGCTCCAGAACTATCGCCAGTTCTTGGCAGACCCTTCCGCTTATCTTATGCACAGAGGACCTTTCCTGCCTGCTGGAAAATCGCTCGAGTTCAACCAATCCCAAAGACGGGACAAAAGTATCTCCCACAAAATTACCGTCCGATAGCATTACTGTCTATTTTATCTAAGGTAATGGAAAAAGTCATCAATACAGAGTTAGTTAAGTATTTGGAGTGCAACGGTCTTCTGAATGATCGTCAATACGGATTCCGTGGCAGGCGGTACACGGGAGACCTTTTGACACTTATAACCGATATATGGACATCTGCGATTGAACGGCATGGTGAGTCAAGGGCGGTCGCATTAGATATCTCCAAGGCTTTTGACCGCGTCTGGCACGGGGCCTTGCTGAGCAAACTTCGTTCATATGGACTTTCCCAACAGCTTTGCGACTGGACGAGGAGCTTCCTCGAGAATCGATCGATCCGGGTTGTTGTGGACGGCGAGTGTTCGGATCTGTATCCTGTTAATTCGGGGGTGCCCCAGGGTTCTATTTTGGCTCCAACCTTGTTCTTGCTTCACATAAATGATTTGTTGGAGACAACGGATAACAAAGTGTTCAGTTTTGCGGATGATAGTACGCTTGTTTCCTCCTTTTCGAGTGATCGGCCGATTGGTGCATCAACGTCGCACCAGCTGAGATGTAGACAGATTGACTCTCTGAACCAGGATCTAGATAAAGTCCTGCAGTGGGGAAGGGCCAATCTTGTCGACTTCAACGCAACGAAGACCCAGTATACAACATTCTCAAAGAAAAGTGGATCATCGGTTCCACAGCTGATGATGAGTGGCCGGGCCCTCGAGGCTGGGGAAAGTTTGAGATTGCTCGGCGTCACGGTCTGTGGGAATGTATCATGGCATAAACATGTATCGGGTATCGCCAGATCAGCCTCAGGAAAACTGAGTTATCTTTTTAGAGCCAAGAAATACTTTACTCCGGCCCAACTTCTTCTCCTATATAAATCTCAAATTAGACCCGCGCTCGAATATTGCTCTCATGTTTGGAGCTCGGCTCCTAAACATACCCTCGACCTACTTGAGAGCGTACAAAGACGAGCGATCCGCCTGATCGGGGACTCGGCGCTGACGTCGGGACTACAGTCGCTATCACATCGAAGGCGCGTGGCCGACCTCTGTCTGTTTTACAGATATTATCACGGGTGCTGTTCTTCGGAGATTCTTGGCATTGTTCCACGCAATTCGGTCTATATGCGCTCCACAAGACAATCCGACGGATCGCACCCGTTTGTGGTTCATCTCCCGACAGCGCGAACATCCCTGCATCAGAACTCGTTCCGTTACAGAGCGGGGAAGCTGTGGAACTCCCTTCCCACGCGAGTGTTCCCGGAGCGTTACAACCTGCAACTGTTCAAAAAGAACTGCAACAGTTATTTGATGGCATCTCGGGGCGCCCACTCGACGCTATAGGTTCGCCTCTCCCGAGAGTCTAATAAAAAAAAAAAAAAAAAAAAAAAAAGAGAATCCGACTAAAGCTCACTGGAATGGGGTAAAAAGAATTATTAAATATTTAAAGGGTACTTCAAATTTTGGATTATTTTACAAACGTCTGAACGATTGCATAAAAATTAACGTTTATAGCGATGCTGATTACGCAAATGATCTAGTCACTAGAAAATCTATCTCGGGATTCATTGTAAAACTCGGCACAAGTTTAATATCATGGGGTTCACGTAGGCAGAGTGTTATTGCCCTCTCGACTACTGAGTCGGAATTCATTGCCGCTTGCGCCGCTGTACAAGAGCTTTTATGGACTCAAAGAGTAATGAATAAACTATTACAAAGTAAATCTTTAAATTTAACATTATATGTGGACAATCAGAGTGCTATAAAATTAATCAAAGATTTAAGATATCACTGCGAGACCAAGCACATTGATATTAAATTCAAATTTATAAGAGATCATTATAATAGCAAACTATTCAATCTAGAATATGTATTTACAAAAGAACAACAAGCAGATGTTATGACAAAGGGTTTACCCGTAAAAACTTTCAATTACTTAACAAATTTAATTGGTATGCGTTAAATATATTTTTCTATTTCTCAGTGCACATATATTAACGACACTTATACTTTATATATAAGAATGTATCAAATTCTTATTTTTGCAATGTAAAATGTATGATATTAATAATTATGCAATATTGATGTAAACTAACACATACTTATGTTTAATGACAATAACAATACACAAATTCTAAGTGGGAATGTTAAGAATATCGAATTTGTAAACCTTTGTATGGAATGTACAATGTACATACGTATGCGTGAAACCCTACACGTACAGCGACGCGCCCTATAGTCAACTCCATATAACTATGCTACATACACATAGCCCTGCTCGCTGGTCTCCAGTCAGTCGCTTCCAAGCAGTCGCACGGTAAAGTTTCTTCACGTACTCATCAAGCTCTTTTGTATTTCCAGCTCATGCTATATTATTTACAATAAACTGTTTTGCTCATAATACTCTGCGTGCATTATTTCTATCAGTATCCTTGAAAAGTTTTTGATAGATTATCTGATTTGTTGAATGTTTTGGATAATGGGACAGGTCATCTAAGATGGTATTTCTCGGAATTAACCATGGAGTGTGCGGTGAGGTTTTGAAGTATTTATAGGGATATGTAAGTCCTTGGCTATATCGATGGCCCCTTCCAGCCTTGAGCGGTATCTCGACCCTCGTTTTTTAAATACATTTTTCGGATGTCCGGCACTATGGGGGTTGCTATAGACATTGTAAATTTGTAAGCGAGTGAAGCTGATATGAATTTTAGTCTGTTTTCTATAGATGGGAGACCGCATTCGACGAGGATGTTTTTGATTGGTGTAGTACGGAATGCTCTGGTACTTGCTCGAGCTGTGGCGTGATAGGGAGATTTTATTATTTGCAGGGTAGTTTTGCTACATTTTCCGTATATCATTAGTCCGTAGTCGATTTTAGATAGAATGATGGCTTTAATTATGTTAATAAGGGTGTTAGTATGTGCAGATCCATTCTTATATGCTAAGTATTTTACAATATTTAATCTTGCAGCTAGGCTTTTCTTAAGTGCTAAACAATGTTCTTTAAAATTGTATTTACTGTCAAAGAGGAGACCGAGGATTTTCATGGATTGGATTGTAGGGATTGTGTGATTCTGAAAGGGAAGTGTGATGTTTTTGCTGCAGGTGGTTTTTCTACAAATGTGTAACATTTTAGTCTTTTCGCCGGAAATCTTTGTGCCTGAGGTTTTACACCAATTAGTGATGTCGTGTAGTATTTCTGAATAGGTAGATTGTACTTCGTTGAGATCGTTTGGGTTTGTTAGAATAACTAGGTCGTCAGCGTAGAGGCAGTGTTTTATGTTTTTATATTTTACGAGAATGTCGTTTATTCCGTCAAAGGCTATAGCGAATAATAGAACTGATAGTGGAGAACCCTGTAGGATACCGTTTTCTATGTTGTATATTCGTGAGAATGCACCACCTGTTTTGACTCTAAACTTCCTGTTGGAAAGCAAGGACTTGATTATGTAGAACATATTATTACCAACTCTCCATTGCGCTAATTTATTCAAAATCACATGAGGACCGATCCGGTCGAACGCTTTTTCAAAATCTATGGAGAGAATTGTTGTATGCTTTTTGGTTGATAAAGGAGATGTGATGAAGTTGTCGATATGGAGTAGCGCATCAATCGTTCCACGTCCTTGCTTGAAATCAACCTGTTCAATGCTTATTAGATTGTTTTTCTCCATGAACCAGTTGAGTCGTCTAGCTACAATTTTTTCAAATGTTTTTCCTAGACATGGGAGTAACGATATTGGGCGATATCCTTTTGCCGAGGTCGGTTCGCCCGTGGGTTTTGGTATGGGTACAATTGTGGCTATTTTCCACAGTTGTGGAATTACACTGTTTGGAGTATGTTATTGAAGACATGGAGTATTCGGTGTCTCAGGAGTGGTGGACTGTTTTTTAACATTATGTAATCGACTCGATCATATCCTGGTGTTTTACCTGTGACGCCGTGTAGGCTTGACTGTAATTCAATTTTATTGATCGGGAGATCTATTAATTTAGAGGATGGGCTTGTATGAGGGGACGGGCACATTGTGTCTCTTTTAGCAGAGAGAAATGACCGATGAAAGTTTACGTCTTCGGCGTAGTTTGACCATGTTTTGCCGAGATGGTCTGCAATTTGAAGGGGAGATGTGGGAGTGCCTGAGTCGGTGTTCATGCATTTTATTGAGAGGGGGCGATACTGACCAGTGAGCGTTTTTATATCCGCCCAGATTTTTCTGGGAGGAGAGTTCGGATTTAACTTTTCGGTAAATATTTGGAAGGCTTTTCTTTTTTCTTCCTTGGAATTTTTGCGAAAAAGAGCATTTAACTTTTTATAATTGATTAGGTTAAAATCAGAGGGGAATCTTTTGAAAATTCTCCAGCCTTTTTGTTTTTTTCTTCCTTAAGTTGTGCAATACTGGATTCCACCAGTGAACTACTCCCTTATGGAGTTTTCGACTTGTTTGTAGTATCGAGGCACTTGCTCCTATTCGGATTGCTTTAGTGATTATGGCTGTTTCTTGATTAATATTTTGACTTTGTATATGTTGACTTAGTGCCTGGGTAGTTATATTTTGAAATTTACTCCGATTAGCAAGTTCAGTTTGAAATTTAGGAAGAAGTTTTGACGGTTTGGGACAAATGCTTGTGTCGATGTTTATTATTATTGGAAAGTGGTCGCTCCCGTGCAGGTTGGCTAAAGTATTCTGTTAATTAATAAATACCAATAACTTATCAAACAGTCAGATTGTTGTTTCAACAGGCGTTCTTTTATTTACAATTTTATAAAAGTACTTCTCTCTTCAGTAATCACAGTCTTACAATAATTTTATTTCTGTCATTTCGTGTACGTCAAAAGGCGCCAATTTACGTACACTTATAACAGAGTTTTGACAGTTCTAAAATTTTAGATTAATAGAAAATAATTAATCACAACATATTCCAAGTGCAAATGGGGGCCAATTGAGGTGAGGCTAGTGATAAGTCTACATGTGTGTAGGATTTGTGAGTGTAGAAGTGTGTGTGTGGCTACCGTTATTGACTAGTGCTAGATTTGCGGTCAGTATGTATTTCTCTACGGTTTTCCCCCTTTTATTAGTAGACGAAGATCCTCAGATGGGGCTTCACGCGTTAAAATCTCCGAGGAGAAGTATCGGTGTTTGGATGTTATCTGTGACAGTGGTAAGATCGTGTATGGTTATTGGTTGGGATGTGGGGGTGTATGCTGATATTATCGTGAGGTTTCTGCCGATATTTATTTCTACTGCCACGACCGAGATTGCGGAGTGTACTACTATAAGTTTATGCAGGATTGATCTATGTATAAGTATACCTGTACCATGTTTAGAAGCAACATTTTACGTAAAGTTGTGAAAGAATGCCGCGTATTGTTTGGGTCCTGTGGCCCGAGAGTCGTGGCGGATGTGCGTTTCTTGTAGAGCTATGATGGATGGTTTCAGTTCTTTGATGAGTATTTGGAGCTCGTGCGTATTGTTTTTGAGTCCGTTCAGATTCCACTGTAGTATTGTGAGTTTATGGGCATGAATGCTATTGTGTATATAAACCTGCTGCTGTTGGGGATTTTGTTGATAAGGGTTCAGTCTCCGTGTCTCGAGTGTTGATCCATTCAAGCCGAAGCCATGTGTGCTTCGGCGCGAGTTGGAATTTTCTCGAGACACGGAGACTGTGCTTTCGTTGAGAGTGTTAGGGTTATATGTGGTTATTGTGAGGGATTGGGGAGTTTAATAATTTTTGAATGGTGGGTTCATTTAGTTTTATGGTAGTGATTTTGTTAATAGGTGTAGGTTCGTTGTTACGGTTAGTTGTTGTGGGTTTTATGATTAGAGATGATTGGCTTTGTATGTATGGCTTTACGGTATTCTGCGGATGTAGAACGGCAGTTTGAAATGGATGAAGTGTTTGTCGATGTTGGTTGGAGTCATGGATTACTTCAGTAAGTGGGTGGAAGTCCTTCCAATTCCAAACCAAGAAGCAACAACTGTCATTGAGCAGCTTCTCAATAATTGGATCAGCAGATATGGAGTTCCCTGTGAGCATCATTCCCATCAAGGCCGAAACGTCGAATCACAGATATTTTAAGACATCTGTGCGGCACTGGACGTAAGGAAAACCAGGGCCACACTCTAACGGAATGGTCGAAAGGTTCAACCGAACAATAAAAGAGCATTTATCGAAGGTCGTTACTGATCGATCTCCAACGAGATTGGGACAAATATTTACAAACCTTTCTCATGAGTTATAGATCGGCTAATCACGAGACGACAGGCCATTCTCCAGCAAGAATTATATTTGGACGAGAGATACGATTATCAGCCGATCTGCGATTCGGAATACCTCCAGACGCCATAGATAAGACTGAAGACTACGTAACCGAATGGAGAAATCGCCCCGATGAGATTCATCATTTGGTTCGAAACCAAATCAAGGTCTCAAGTGACAGGATGAAAACAAGGTACGACGTTCGAGCCAACGCATCCGGATTTAATGCAGGTGATAACGTGGCTTTATAACCCTTATCGGCAAAAAGGAAGATCCCCGAAGTTGCAGCAACATTGGGAAGGACCGTATAAGATTCTCACAAGAATTAACGACGTTGTCTATAGGATTCACCGAAGAGCGAACGCCAAGATGAAAGTGGTACATCGTGACCGACTGGCGACTTTTGTTAACCCAGAAGATCAGTGAACTTAATTTGGGACGAACTAATCTAGGCGGAGGGTAGTGTGACGCATATGACAATCAGCTGTGATATCTGGCAGGTCTCCAAAACAAAGTACTAGAATATTCTAGAAAGTACTGGAAAACTGGAGATTAAGAGCAGTAGAAAATTCGAGACTATGGAATGGACGGAAACGAAACGCCGAACCAGAATTAGGAAAAACGGTATAAATACGTCGCACGCAGATCGAGTAAGCAGTAAGGAAGCGATAAGTAAAGAAGCGGAGTAAAGAAGCGATAGGAATTAAACGATAAGTCTCGGAAGTGAAAGAAGAGTCACCGAATTATTTACTAAATGTCAAGTGACGATTGTTATTAACAGACTAATAAAGTGTTTACAAAGAAAATCGATTTAACAGCTCTTATTTATTAAAATAATTAATCCAGCGGACCCTTAGCTCACAACAATATATTGTTTAAACCATTGCTTTTTGTTGGTGTACCTTTGAATACTATTACACGTAAGTAACGCAGCGCGGTAAACTAATCGCGGGACAAAAACAAAGCGTATGTTGCCTCCCGTCCAATGCCGACTCTCTAATTTGCCTTAAACTTTAAAGAAAGTCCGCAATTGGCCAGTAAGTTGAGAAATAAGCTAGAGTTTAACCATTTTTGTCTAGTGAGTAAGTAAATTATAATAAGAGGAAGAAATAAAAAATGAAAATCCGGTTTGAGCGATACTCCGAGTGCTGGATTTCTGTGCATCGGAAAATAATGATATTGTTTTTCATTTTCAACTGGCAATAATAGCACCTCAGTAGAACCTCATTGGTTACGACATCGCCCTTGAGCAAACTAATGTTATTGTGTTTTGCATAGTATGATTGTTCATGTCTGCACGATCACCTCCCTTCAGCTTATATATCTCACACGAGATATCGGTTGAAGACGGTTCTGTATGGTTCCTCTGGCGAATCAATTTCGTATGTTAAAATGTTACAGAACTTAATTGTGTCGTGTGTGGAGTATAACACAAAATATAGAGCTATCTCTATCTGAGCTCCTTAATGAAACCAATGAGTCAAGATTATGGACTTATATTTGATACGAATTGCCGGGATTTCATTAGTGTGCGGAGAAAGTATTAGACCTTCCCTAATGAAAAGTAAATATCTGTTCAAGAATCTTAGCCAAAATTACATTATATTGCATTATAATAATCTTGCTCTTTTATGACGATTTTAATGAAAAATAATTTTATTAACAGTCGTTAAAATATAAATAAAAAAAATTCTAAAACTTCACAGGTGTTTTAGGGAAAATAATTTTTAAGTTTTCTTTTAGTAAGCCCGAACTGCTGGAGGTACTGTGTTAACAGCTCCATCTAAAGTTTTGTCAATAACTTTTCTGTATTTAATCTCAACACAGGGTCCATCGGTTACCCACGTAAGTGTGTGTTTTCTCCAATGCTTGTCAAGTGGTAATTCATCCTGGCCACCTATAGGCTTGCTATAGTCCTGGAAGTAACCAAAACTTCAGTCATTCTGTTGAAAGTACTTTAAAAAATTGTTATTAGTTACATATTCATCTATACGTTTGTTGAAGTCATCGCGGGCATGGGCCCCTCGCGATTCTTTTCGGTTCTCAGCAGCGTAGATTGTCATTAGAGCATTGGCTAACAAGTTTTGTAGTTCCAAAGTTTCAATTAAATCGGAATTCCATACTAATGACCTTAAAATGAAATATAAAAAAATGCTTGGAATTCAGAATGGCAAACAATTTAAGGTGACCTGCTTGATGGCTTTCTTGTGAAGTATTAGATTGTGGCAAACTATCGGACAATTTAATATTTTATTTTGGGCCAATTGTAACTAGAAGCAAGATAAAATCAGACAAGGAACATTGTAGGATGTCAACGACCAAATGTATTTTTTTTTTAAAGGAACCTGTTGGTTGCGAAAATGGTATTGAACACGATCTCAAATACACAACATATGAAAATATGTATAGACAGATAAGTTTAATTATTAACGCGATTAAAATTAATGATTAGCTTTTAAAATAAATGTAAGTGTAATGTCTTATCCTACATGGTCAATAACGGAACTCAACGGATATAAAGCCATTCTCAAAATATAAATTTGATAAATACTAACTTACCTGTCGGAAACTTTAATGTCCTTGAATTGTTTATATATTTCGGTCATTACTTTACAACCTTCTTGTAGCACAGGACCAATACGAAATACTGCAGCGTGCTTTTGCATCGCCCTCTGCATTTTTAATCTTAAATCAGCTGTTGAAATTTTGCCATTAGAGAAACGAAGTTTATCCATATTAGCCACTGAACATTCGCCCGCGTTCTACGACATGATATCTATTATTACTTCGATTTCATTTGAAAAAACCAAATTTATATTAAAACTTACATCGGAAAGACTTGGTGCGGTGGATCCAGGTTTATGTTCAGCAGCAATAGTTTTAGCACAAGCACGACCGAATACAACTAAATCTAATAAAGAGTTTGCTCCTAAACGATTGGCTCCATGAACTGAAGAGCAGCTAGTCTCTCCACAGGCATATAAACCTGGGACAATTGTGTCTTCGCAATTTTTATCGAGGGTAAGTACTTGTCCGCGGTAGTTGGTCGGAATACCACCCATGTTATAATGCACTGTAGGTATAACAGGAATTGGTTGACGAGTTACATCCACACCGGCGAATATAGCAGCAGTTTCAGATATGCCTGGTAGTCTCGTTCTTAACTGTTCAGCTGGTAAATGATGTAATTGTAGAAATACATGATCCTTTTCGGGTCCACAACCACGCCCCTCCATAATTTCTAGGGTCATTGAACGTGATACAACATCGCGTGAAGCTAAATCCTTAGCATTTGGTGCATAACGTTCCATAAATCTCTCTCCATTCGCATTTATTAAGTAACCTCCTTCACCACGGCAACCTTCTGTTATTAAACAGCCAGCTCCATAAATCCCAGTAGGATGGAACTGAACAAATTCCAAATCTTGACATGGAATACCTTGACGAGCTATCATTGCTGTGCCATCTCCAGTGCATGTATGTGCTGAAGTACATGAAAAGTAAGTACGACCATATCCACCACAGGCTATTACTGTATTTTGAGCTCGAAATCGATGAAGCGATCCATCTTCCATGCACATTGCAAGAACACCACGACACTCTCCACCTTCCATCAGAATATCCATGGCGAAATATTCAAGAAAGTAGTTGCAGTTGTAGCCTAGGGATTGACCGTAGAGCGTATGCAACAAGGAATGCCCAGTTCTGAAAAGCGGCAATTGAAAATAAGATGATTATTCTAAATATCAGATAAGCAAAAAGTTTTAAAATAGCCACGAATTTGTGGATTAAAAATTATTCTATAAAAATTGACTAACTACAAAGAACTAAAAACACAGATCAGCTATCCTTGCTTTGTGAAGCCCTGACAATCATTGCTTTTTATTTTACTAACAGCAGTTCAAGATACGAGGGGTGTCCCAGATTTAATCGGCCTGACACATATATGGCGGTATTTATAAAAATATTTTGACAGTGGTATAGCACCAACCTAGAAGGATTAAGTTTGAAGTTTGAAGAGGCTACGTTGTTTATTACTTATTTGACAGTCATCAATAGTGAATGATATCAGTGAATTTGTAAACATGGAAATAATTGCATCGTTATGTGATTCAATACTTTCATTTGAAAGGACTTAGTGCAATCAATATCAAGGCCGAGCTAGACTCTACTTTGGTGAAGTCTGGATCTTCGTTTTCAACAGTTAAATATTGGGTGGTACAGTACGAGCTGCGAAGACGAACATCACAGTGGTCGACAAAATCAGGTGACTGTTCCAGAAATTTACTGTTTATTGGCCTGTAGGAACCCGGAAGTTCATGACCTCACCGACTCGACTCCGCCATCGTTCCCTGTCCTGTGCGCTCTCCTTCCACGCTTGATCGTCTGACCCGATCTCCTCAAGGTCAAACTTTACATTGTCCTCCCATCTCTGTCGCGGCCGTCCTACCGGTCTCTTTCCCGTTGGTCTACCGTCAAGAATTCTACGCACGGTTGTATTACCTATTCGCGCCACATGTCCAACCCATCTTAATCTTCGCGACCTGATTACTCTCACTATTTTAGGTTTGCGGTATAGCTCTTCCAATTTGTGGTTGTGGAGTTTCCTCCATCGTCCTGCCTCCTCGTCATATTTACCGCCAAAGGTACCCCTTAGAAGTTTGTGGGGGTTCTCTATATTACGCCGAGAACCAACCCACAATTATAACCACAATTTCGCCCACAGACCGCGCACAACGCAAACCCCAACCCCTTTCGTCGGCCTATTTCACCTGTAAAAGGTACCCTCCGAAAGGACGCATAACCTGAATTCATCCTTCTATGCAGATAATGCATATAACGAATTCCGCCCTTTCATGCCATATGGCAACATAATTGATAAACCACATGAAATTTCCTATCGGAAATCGAAAGTCTTATGCCTGGTTAGCAACAGCAAAGCGTGGGTAAGCGACGCTGTTGCTTTATAGCGAAACGGCTTGGGTTATCACCAATTCTTTTAGTTTTTTTTTTCCACGCTGATATTTTTCCAACCCACCGCAGCGTCCTTTGACCTGCGCCAGACACAGCTATTCCTAGGGGATCAATAAATTCAGAGTCAGGTGAATGGTACGAAAAATATACTTTTTCTACCCACCCAATTTCCCCTTCTCGGAGAGCATTTTTGATTCTGCACTCTGGGAGCTCTGGCGCAAGACTAATGACCTTGCCCGGAAAAAAACAAATCATTATAGAAAATTTAACAAGCCTCAGGACTTGCTAAATAAGGCCAACACCGGTTCCCGGTTGTAGTGCCGATGATGATGATGATGATGACTCTGGGAGCAATCCAAATACCAAACTGGGTCATGCGGTCACCATTGGTTTCGCTTTCGTTGCATGCGAAAGCAAATCATCCCTGAGATCATCACGCTCTCCGTTTCAGTTTCCCAGTCTCTCTAAGTCCATTGACTGTTGGGTAAATTCGCAAGAGTTTATTCTCCTCAATGAGCGGGGAAATGGGAGAGTGAGGATGAGTGTATTTAGTGTATTTAGTGTGAAGTTGGAGTTAAAATTGAAAGTACTTAAATATACTAGGCGCTCCAGTGCAATTAAGCAGTTTTTTTAAAGGAAAAAATAAAAACTAATTTCAACCACAAAACAACACCAGAGCGATTTTATTTCTTCTCTTCTCTTGGTGATCGTTTTGCTGCGGTAATCGATGGGTGTTTGTTTAGTGAACCCCTTCCCGTGCTGGCACCACTACTATATACCCCCACAAGTTTATTCTCGAATACGCGGAATTTGTTTTCTTCCCGCTTTGTGAGAGCCCATGTTTCCCATCCATATAGAACAATCGGCATGATTATGGTTCTATAGACACGGAGCTTTATGTTACGTGACACCAGTTTGGATTTCACCAGTTTACTGACTGCGTGCCAACTAGCGTTACCGGAGTGTAGTCTTTTGTTAATTTCCTTCGACATTTCGTTACTGCCCGTCAGTATCGTTCCCAGATATTTAAATTCTTTAACTTTATCGAATATCTTGCCTTTGACGTTTATATGTGTTCCCCGAGGTCCACCTGCTCCAGCCGTAATCATGTATTTTGTTTTGTCTTCATTTATAGGCCCACCTCTTCTGGCGCTTGCATGATGATTTCAATGTTTTCACTTACAGTTTCTAGGTTGTCGCCCAAAACGGTGATGTTATCCGCATATACGAGCACTTATGTGACCCCGTTCAGGGATGATCCGTCCATGTTGTCGTCTTGTATATATCTGATGACATACTCGAGCAGAAGGTTAAAAAGACATGGTGAGAGGTCACCCTCCTGTTTTAGTCCGTCCCGGATTTGAAATTATTCTGAGAGGTGGTTTTCTATTCTAACTCGCCCTTTGTTTTCCTTCATGCAGATTTGAATGAGGGCAGCATATTTTTTCGGGATTCCCAGCTCAACTACAATATGGTAGAGTCTAGTAGGCGTCTAGTCTAGTCGAGCGATTGCCTCCCCTCCATGCTTCACAAGCTCTGCCCTCTGAATCCGGGAGCCTTGTTGTTTTTCAATCGATTTATTGCTTCTACAACTTCGTTGAAAGAGTGCTCTGTTCCAGAAATGGTAAACAAAATCCACAAAATGGTATTGGATGATCGCTGACTAAAGGTGCACGAGTTAGCAGAGATAGTAGGCATTTCAGAAAGTGTTGTACATCGCATATTGACTGAACATTTGGACATGAGAAAGCTGTGTGCAAGGTGGGTGCCGCTTTTGCGAACAATCGAACAAAACAACATCGCGAGGATGTCTCAACCGAGTGTTTGGCCATGTTTCGCCGCAACAAAGTCGAGTTTTTGCATGAAGTCATAACTATGGATGAAACATGAGTCCATCACTACACACCCGAGACGAAAGAACTGTCAAAACAATGGACTGAGGATGGAGAATCGGCTCCAACGAAGGGAAAGACGGTTCAATATGCAGGCACGGTTATGGCTTCGATCTTTTGGGATGCGTCTGGTATAATTTTCATTGGTTATCTTGGGAAACAAAAAACCATCAACAGCAAGTATTATGTGAACTTACCACAGGGTTTGAGTGATGGAATTAGGGAAAATAGGCAGCATTTGGCGAAAAAGTAGGTGTTGTTCCATGACGACACTTTGTTACTGTATAACGTTTCATAAATCATTGGCAGTCGCCTAAACTGCGCCAACAAAGCGCGTTGGAAATGTTTACTCGAACACGTTGTTGGTCTAACGTGAGCAAACGCGGCACCCAATGCGCGGTCAGCTTTCTCATGCTCAAATCTTGATTTAGTATGTGACAAACACGTTCTTTGAACATTTTCATAGCCTCTGCTATCTCTTTCACTTTAATTTAGCGGACGTCTAGCACTATTTGGTGAACCTTAGCGATGTTACCGTCAGTTGTTGCAGTTTTTGGGCATCCCGAAAGTTCATCGTCTCCCAAGCTCTCACGGCCAGGTTAAAATTCAGCTGCCCGAAATTTCACTGTGGCAAATGATGGTGCAGAGTTCCCATACACAGAGTCCAACTCATCTTTGATTTGCGTAGGCGTATTGCCTTTCAAAAACAAAAATTTAGTGACAGCTCGATACTCAATTTTCGCCATTTTCACAAAAACACACATCGACTCATTCAAACGACTGTCAAATAAAAACTACGCGTCCAAAATAGCTGACATTTTGGTGAGTAACTGACAAATGATGCACAACTACATTCATGAGCTTTTATTGACGAGTGCTGCTATCTTCACGTCGAGGTCGGAAACTTTTCAGCCCACCCATGTATAAGTAATTTTATTTTTGAAGGCTGTCGTTCATTATCGTTTCCTGTAAAAAGGCTTCAGCTTAGGCATAAATACATTTTTTTATGGATGTGGAAATCCTTGATGGGAGAGTGTGTAACTAGTGGCGGTGATTAACACCTCACACCTTTCTTGCTTTAGAAATTCAATAGAAAAAAAAAGTAGTGCGAATAATGATTCAATTGTATTCCCACTATCATGAGCAGAATTTCAAGATTCTTTACTTTATTTAGTTTATACACTCTGGTTTTAATGATAATGTCAGGCATATGATGTCCACTATTATCTACATACTGATAAAATAAACCGGTTGCATGCCTCTTAAAAATTAACCTTCTGACCGATAACTCATGTTTGGCGGTATGTATAAAGAAATTGTGGGGGTTCTCTATACCACATGGAGAACCAACCCGCAATGCCAACCAATTTTGACCGCTAACAGCGCGTCACCCTAACCAAACCCATTGCCCAACATGCAAAAACACATCCCAATATGCAACAGCATCCGTCCCCAAATCCGCAATTGCATACATCCCCATACTTACCAAGAATCCATTTTCCAAGCTGTAACAAATGCATATTCCAATTTACAATGGAATATTAATCATCTCCCTCAATTACATCGTCCCACATATAATTTTTCCCAAAAACCACCTCGGTTAACTTCCTATTTAAATTACATTCCCTGCTTACGGCCAAGCAATTCTAATTTCCCCCGAAAATCATACTCCGTAATAAACGCATATTCAAATTTACAACGGAATACTCACCATCTCTATCAACTACACCGAGCCGCATACATTTCCCCGAAATTGCTTCGATTAATTCCCTATCTAAATCATAACCCTTGCTTGCAACGAAGCAATTCCAATTTCCCCCGAAAACGATTTCGGTTCCCATTCCACCTAAACCATGTAGAATCACACCAATTCCCTCTTAGTGGCGAGCCAACAGCACGATGCGTCGCCTTTCCACGAAACGACCATCGCAACGATCAAGACCCTTCACCATACTTGGCTATGCCGCCGAAACCAATTTCCCGGTACACAAAACCAAAGAATCCAACTCAGCCTATACGGCGATGATTCCCCGGAACTAAATCCCCTATACAGGCAGAGCAACCCTTTTCAAATTTCTTAGTAAATGGCAGTGAGTTGATTTTAGCTATGACTCCACTGCCATGATGCGACGAACTTATCTTCGGCAGTAATGAATCAGTTGAGATTCAACCGCCACCGGTGCCGCACAGTCGTGTCCCAACTACCAGCGAGCGCAGCCGAGTCGAGTAGGAAGCCCGCGCCATTGTATTGATCGGAAGAAAGAAAACTTAATAAACAATATATCCTCGGTTCATAGTTAAAACACAAGCGGGTACTGTTTTGGAAATAGAACTAAGGCGAACTTAATATTCGATTATCGGAATGTATTACTGCGGGTGTTAGATCTTAACTTAGACATATATGTAAGTTGAAGAATGTGAATGTGAATATATGAGAAATTGAAGAAATAAGACTGTGTTCAACGCAGCCCGGGTGTTTCATTTGTGGTGTTTCCTCCTTGTGGATACCGGTTTCGCATCTGGTTTTCAAGTGCTCGCAACGTGGCCGAAGTACGATCTTCTAGTGGATGGCCGTCAGTGAATAACTTCAATGTATGACCCAATCAATCGGACCTTTGAAATAATTGCAAACGATCTAAACTGACCCAGTGGTGACTGTTCCCTGGCTTGCTATCCCCCGCAACTACTCGCCGTTTCCGTTATTTCCGTCGGCGGGTGGTAGTGAACACCTGCCGTACGCCGGTAAAATACTTTCACCCCCACAAAATCATCATCATCATCATCTGCACTACAACCGGGAACCGGTCTTGGCCTTATTTAGCAAGTTCTGAGGCTTGTTAAATTGTCCATAATGATTTGTTTTTTCCGGGCAAGGTTATTAGTCTTGCGCCAGAACCCACAAAATCGATTATTATGGTATATGGTAGAGACTGTACCACTAGAAAAATTAGCATTCAATGTTTTTACTTTTTTTGGACGGATGGCCACATCGCCAAGTAATTATGAAATCCTGGGTTCTGTGACCCCTACATCATTAACCCAGATGTCAGGTTATATCAGAACATATTATATAATAATAATTAATAACACTTACCTATCAGCAACAGCACAACATCTATGAGCTTGTCCGCCTTTACCAAATTGCAAGCTTTGACCACCAAATGCACGTTGATAGATTTTACCCTCGGGTGTCCTCGAAAATGGCATACCATAATTTTCAAGTTCAATAACAGCTTTCACTGCTTCACGAGTCATGTAATGGATGGCATCTTGGTCCCCAAGCCAGTCGGATCCCTTAACGGTATCATAAAAATGCCACTCCCATCTATCTTCTTCCATATTAGCAAGAGCTGCATTAATACCACCCTGTGCAGCTATTGTATGGGATCGAGTTGGGAATAATTTTGAAATAACTGCTGTTTTAAAGCCCTCTGAAGATAAGCCAAATGCAGCACGTAGTCCAGCTCCACCAGCACCAACTACGAGAGCATCATATGCATGATCAATTATAGGGTACGTTTTAGACATGGCATCCGATTTCTTTGCCGCATCCGAACCAGCCTGCATAATGTGTACCTTGCGAGAAGGCATGGCTGACGCAACTCGGGTCTGAAAAATACAAAATTTTTAAAATAATTGTTGATATACCATATGTTTAAAAAAAATACACAAGCACTAAATTCGAATAACATTAACAATCTACACAGGAAAACACTTGTCTGTACCGCAGGACTAAATCTATAAATTACTATTTACTATTTATTGGCCGTAGGAACCCGGAAGTTCATGACCTCACCAACTCGACTCCGCCATCGTTCCCTGTCCTCTGCACTCTCCTTCCATTGATAAATAGTTTATGTAAACCCGCTACTGAAAAAATGTGTATCTCTCGGAATTTATCAACATTTGTGAAATAATCTTTTCCATTTATTTGAACAAGACGCCATAATATCTTCAGACATCGGCCTACATACCTATTTACTACATTAACACTCGTAAGCAACTGTCAAGTGGTTAAAAGCGACCACAACCACACACAGAACAATAGATATGTGTAAGCAATCACCGTAGAAAACGATAGTATCCAGATGATATGAACGTGTTCGATAGAGGCTCGTCTATAGACCGAAAGTCTCTATTGATAAATCGTTGCTCGATTATTTATCCAAGAAAATATATTGCCACTCATATAGTCACAAAGCCCTGTTCGTTGTAGAGGTTCGTGATACAGTGATGCGAAAAACAAGAAATGTGGTTCATTACCATCCCATCATATTGATGCAGATCCTTCCTTTCTTATGCGTTAAATAAGTATACACGAAGCTTTGGCTGATCATTTGAAGGTGATTGACATCTGTTATTGACCAATATATCATCATCATCATCGGCACTACAACCGGGATCCGGTCTTGGCCTTATTTAGCAAGTCTTTCCACCGGTCCAATTTCGAGCCGATGTCATCCAGTTTTGCACTCCCATGCTCTGGGTGTTCTGATCTACGGCATCCCTTCACCGCAGGCAAGGTCTGCCGCGCTGTCGTCTTCCATACATGCTGCCACAAAGGACTTTCCGAGGCTCCTCTTCGCTCATTCGAGCTAGGTATCCCGCCCACCGGAGTCTACCGAGCTTGACTTTTCTTACAACGTTAGCTTCAAAGTAGATCGCGTACAACTCATAGTTGTAGCGTCTCCGGAATCGTCCTGTCTCACATACGAGCTTAATTTTCCTTACAACGTTAGCTTCGAGATAGATTGCGTACAACTCATAGTTGTACCGTCTTCGTAATCATCCCCCCTCACATACGGGGCCAATAATTCTTCTTAAGACATTCCTCTCGAACGCGACTAAGAGTTCAGAGTGCCTTTTATTGAGCACCCAGGTGTCGGATCCATACATGAGTACTGATAAGACCATGGTCTTGTACAGTGGTAGCTTGAATGCTCTGGATACATTTCGGGATTTAAAGAGCCCTGATAGACCATAGTAGGCTTTGTTGGATTTGCTCAGCGTTCCGCGTATTTCTTCTTCCATATTGTTGTCGGCTGCTACTGTTGAACCAATGTAGTTAAAGGATTGCACTACTTCAAATTCGAGCTTCGCTACCCTGATAGTTTGACCAACGTTAGGTTTTCTCTTCGCAGAAGTTGCCACCATGTACTTGGTTCTTCCCTCATTAATATGCAGTCTTGGTTGGCCTGCTCGATCTGGGTGAAGGAGTCCTATACAGCCAAATCGGATCTACCGATGATGTCGATGTCATCTGCGTAAGCAAGTATCTGGCTGGACTTGGTGACAGTAGTCCCTCTAGTTGTACGTCCAGAGTCACGGATTGCTTTCTCCAACGCCAGGTCGAAGAGAAGGCAGGGCAGACTGTCCCCTTGTCGGAGTCCATTATAGATGTTTTTTTGGTTTGGACAGCAATCCCGATATTTTTACTTGAGTGGTTACGTTGGTCCCCCGCTTTGTAGAAACCTTGCCGTGGTGTGGGGGCTTAAACTACAATGAATCACTCAGGGTATGCTGACGGAAGCATACGCTTCCAGTAGGGCCACCCATGTCAAACAGGCTAGCGAGAAGTAACACACACAAAAAAAAAACCTAATCCATGGTGTTACGCGTCACCGTGCCCATTGGATGGCTTGCAGCCAGGGCTATACCGGCTGTCTTATAACGGCGCCTCTCTGACACCACGTCAAATCAGAACAGTAAGCAGACCTTCCCATATCAAAGAGGGGCTCTGATATGGCGGACTATCTGAAACCCCAAGACTCATGGGAACAAAAATGAATAATCGATATACAAAAAACAATCTCACGAAAAACCCGATAGGCGTAGGTGTGATGAGAAGACACTACCATAATGGAACAAATCATCAAGAAAACACCGACTCGGCAAAACGAAGACGTAGGGAAAAACGGAAAAGCGGGATATACGCGTCGGCACGTGGAATGTTTGAAGGTTATATAAATCAGGCGCGATACAGACGCTCGTAGAAAACGCGAAACAATATAAAATGGACTTCGTCGCGCTTCAGGAAGTCCGACTCCCACATCAAGTAATCGAAACCAACGGGTTTACTCTGGCGTGTGGAGATACCGACACACATGACCTCGGAACCGGTTTCATCCTAAGCAATAACATAATGTACTGTGTAAAAGATGTGAGATATATTAATGACCGGATGTCGGTGCTAAAAATACAGGGCCCATGATACAATTATGTATTTATAAACGTACACGCCCCAACAGAATCTACCGACGAAGAAACGTAGAATTCTTGACGGTAGACCTGTGGCGGTTCTACGAACCGCACAAACCACTATAGGTCGAGATGTCGTCGTTCCACCAAGGAACATACTCACCTATAGCCAAACTCCACGTGTCCACAGATACGTGTCCCCGAAGTCCATCTGCTCACCTGACGAAAGGCGACATTCATCCTGGAGTCAACAACCCCAGGTATCCACAAATACATGGGCCACAAGTTCCGAACAATTTTCCCACGCCTGCATGGCGATCGGAGGACATGACCCAGCACAGAAATTGTGTATCGATCCATCAACTGGATAAACACCAACGGTTGGCACAGCTGCGCCAGATATCGACAAACATCACATTCCCGGCGATAAGCGAATTGCCGGAAAACCAATACGTCGACAAAACCTTTGTCCCTGCCGCAATGTACTTCGCCTAAATAAAGGCCATTGCGGAGCAACACCAATAAACGAAAACGCTGTTCCAATAGGGCAAAGTAAACACGATCCCAGGTTCGACTAATGTAAACCACACATTCGATTGTTTGCATAATCAATGCAACAGAAGTGTGAAAATTCTGGTGGGCCCACAGACGGCACCCTTCGCGTCTGTGTATGAGCGCGATCTTCCCTGGTGGAGATATTCTCGATTGAGAGAAAGTCACCACCCAGGGAAAGCGAAAGGAGAAAAGAAAACTATGAGGTGAATGGAATCATCCCCAGAGAAGTAACCACAGTCGAGATAGAGAATCTATAGGAGAAGGTTGAATTTGATGTACGTGGAGTTAGAACCGAGTTACCGTGAGATTTACTTGTTAATAGTGCCGTCGCGAATTTGTTTGGTGGTGTAAAAGTAACAGTGGCGAACGACTTGCGGGCTTTACGAAGCATCCTCACTAAGGACATACGAAATTCGCGTTACGGAATTGCGTTGTGTTGTTTTTCGAACAATCAAATAAGTGCTGTCAAAAGGTTAAGACGATTCGCGGTGACGAGGAAGTTTGTGGTTTTGGCACACCTCCCGAACGATAATTATAAGTGAGAAGAATAAACACTGTGCACTAGGCGATTAAGTAAGAGACAAACATAAAGGTCAAGGCCAAATAACTCAGTTTCGTGTTTCATTTGTGTGCTGCATTCGCTCCGTGTTCCAGGTTGTTCTTTTTGTGTGTGCGGACAGTGTTCCGCGGAACACTTGAGAGACATCGACTAAACCATCCGCCAAAGACCAATGGAAAGGTGGTCGACAGGACGGCCGCTACGGAGATAGGAGGACAATGTCAGGTTCGACCTTGAGGAGATGAGATCGGAGTCGAGTCGAGTCGGCGAGGTTATGAACTTCCGGGTTCCTACAGACCAATAAATAGTAAAATAATAGTAGTATATAGTAATTATATTATCCTCGACAACAGGTTGACCTTCAAGGAGCACCTGCGGAAAACGAGTGAAAAAATTGCAAGAGCCTTCAAAATTTTGACGAGACTGTTACCCAATGTCGGAGAACGCCGGCCCCACTTAAGGAAGTTGATAACCAGGGTCAACACCTCCATTGAATGTGCGCAGCACGCATGTCAGCAGGAAGCGCACAGTATAAGTCTTAGATGAGGGGAGTGAACTCAGCAGGCATCGTTAAAAGTATGCTGCCCATTACAAACAGTATCCGACGATGAATGTCTTGGACGGGAGGAAATGAATTAATGAAGTAAGGGGATAACCCTTATTTTATTACGCTTGGTACAAATAGTATAAGAATATAAACATATAAATATACTTACGAACTAACTTAAAAACTATGGCATGAGGGTTGGGGGTGGGGGTTTAATTTTAAAGTAACTTAAAAACTGGGCAATGGGGAACTAAGCAAAGATGGTTAGAACAATAGTATAAGTGGTAGGTCAAGGAAGGGGGAGCATACGGCGGAAGCTAAGGTGGGAGATTGTAGGCGGAGAGTGGGGCGGTGACAGGGGGGGGGGGGGGGGCAGGGTAAGAAAGAAGACGACGTTTGAGAGCGGCAGAGGTGAGATTGAACTCAAAGAAGGCGAGATAAGAGTTTGCCCACCGCAGCATCCACGAAATGGGTTCATTAGAGCCGTAAGAAGTGTGATGGGTGGGCAAATAGAAGAGGCGAGGGTTTCGCAAGTTACGCGGGTTGGTGTAAAATGGGATGGAGGGGAGCAGGCTTGGACAGTTGATTGAACCTGAGAAAAGACGGTGAATGAAGAGGATGTCAATATGAATTCTGCACTCTTCAAGTGTGTTGCGGTTAATTAGGGGGAGATGGCTTGTGTATGGGGTAGAATCAGAGGATTTTCCCAATTAAATCCTCGGAGGGCAAAGGGCAAAAAACGACGTTGCACGCTTTCGATCCTGCGAATATGGGACAAGTAGTGAGGAGACCAGACCTGACTGGCGTATTCTAGAAGGGGACGGACAAATCGTACGTATAGTGATCGGGAAACGTAGGGATTACAGAATTCTTTCGACCAGCGTTTCACAAATCTAAGGGCAGAGTTGGCCTTAAGGATAATGTCATCAATATGTGGAATGCAGTTAAGCTCCCTATCACATAAGATACCAAAGTCACGAATCGAAGGTACAGATGATATATGATCGTTGAGTAGCAAATAGGAACGTGGCGGGGAAGGGTGTCGTTTATGGGAGACGGTGATGGAGTAACGTTTGACAGCGTTGACTTCGAGGCAGTTATTTTGTCACCAAGTTGAGAAGGTGTCGAGATCCGTTTGGAGAAGTGAGGAGCCGAGAGAAGAGCGGTCGTCTTCAAGAGTTTAGTGTCATCCGCGTATAGAGAGATGGAGGAGTGCTTAATACTGGAGACAATATCATTAATAGTAAGAATGAATAGGAGGGCTCCAAGATGACTGCCGTGGGGAACCCCTAACGTGGGAGGAAAAGGATTAGAGAGGGTGGACCTAAATCTGACACGGTAGATTCGATCGTTAAGATAGAGTTAAGAAATTCACTTAATCAGTAGGGGTTTGAAACCAAGGGAGGAAAGCTGAAAGAGGATGAGGTTGTGGGAGATTTTGTCGAAGGCCTTGCTGAAATCGGTTGTGATTACATCGACTTCGTTGCCATTCTTTAAGGCACGGAGGATGCGGGATGAGAACTCAACTAGATTGGTGGTGGTCGACCTACCTCAAAGGAAACCATGCTGGTTGGGTGAGATGATGGATTTGCAGCGGAAATATAACGCGTTGGGGCGGTAGTTACTAATATCGTAATTAGGTCCCTTTTTATGTATGAGGGTGACAAAAGAGGATTTACAAATACTTGGAAAGACAACTTGTGTAAGAAATAGATTGAAGATCTTTGATAGCAGGAGAGACGGAGAAGAGGAACGTTTTTTTTAAAAGGACAGCCGGAAGCCCATCAGGTCCAGGGCTAAAGTTGTCTTTAAGTAAGTTTAATTTTTTTTTCAACTAGGTTGTAGTGCCAATGATTATGATGATGCTGAATAAGTTGAGAGGTGCAGGGGCTAAGGGAGAATTCGGTTAAAGCAAGACGGGTTGGGCTCGCAAGTTTCCCGTGAAGGATTTTTTTAATGAATGAAGCGAATAGATTGGCAATAGTTCGCTCGGGGTCGGTTGAAGTAATCTTGTCATCGGAAAGGGAGTTGCGATAGGCGTCATATTTTATGTTTGTAGTTAATAAAGCGGAAAAAAGATTTGGGGTCATTCATCAGGTTGTTTTGTGTTTTTGTGAGATAGTTGTAGTAGGGGGAGTTGTAAAGCTCAGCGAATTTATAAAAAGAACCGAGATAGTTAGCGTAGTCCAGGGAGGAGCGTGTCCTTATGAAAATGTTTCACAAATTATTCCTTTTATTCCGAAGAGTGCAGAGTTTAAGGTTGTACCATGGAGGCGATGAAACCGATGTCCTATGTCGAGATTAAGGGACATATAGGGAAAGGTCTTTGTTGATTTCCTTATAGAGCAAGGCATGGCGAATCCGGACACATACCAACGTCATCAGGAAAAAGGTTAAAGGTGGAAGGGAATAGTTCTTGAATGTGAATACTGGGGATAAGGTTGGTTTCGATCAGTGCGTATACATCGAAAGGGAGGGTATATCCATTTTGCAGAACAGATTGCGTTTTGGAGTGGAGAACTCTGACATTTTGATAGTAGATGGTTAGGTTGAGGGCATTGGTGGGTGTGGGGGGGATTAGGGTCAAAAAGACGTCCTTATTGGAATAGGAAATTTTCTTGTGAATATATTGACGAAAGGCGGAGAGATCTTTCGACACTTTTTGTGGAAGCATATTGACGTTTTTGTGGAATTTCATAAAGAGGTTGCGAAGGCTAGGGAAGTCGGTAGGCAGGCATTCCTGCTGAACGGAAACCGCTGGGACTTTAACGGACGAGTTATGATTGGAATGAGGGATGCAGTGGAGGGAAGAGGAAACAAATTGGTATTGTGGGCTGGTTTAGGAAGGGGGGTACGGGTATTATCCCGTACTGTGGATTTAGGAAAGAGGGGCAACAAATTTGATTTGTTGGGGTTTTTCGTGGATATAGTCATCCTGCCGATCATTAGGAAGCCGTTTTTGTTTATGGAAAATCCAATCTAATCTAGAGAGAACTATGCGGCAACAAAATCTGTATTTGGAGGCAGGAAGCAAGTAACATTCTTTTACAGGAATCGTGTCGTTTTTCAGAAAGAATTCTTAAATGCAATCGCAGTTCGCGGTTTTAGGGGCGACCTTTAGCAGATATGAGGTATTTGGTTGATGGGAATAATCGAGTTTATTATTACGGGTGTGCCATTCTGCACGGATCCAAGTTGTGCCAAAACGGAGGACTGGATGGGTGTGGGCGGGGACTGAAGCAGGGGGGGGGGGGGGGCACGGCGAAAGCGGCAAAGTGCGGTGGGGTGGGGATGGGACCACATGGTGTAGTTCGTCATATAAAGACGTCTCGCAGCGCGGAGAGGGGTGGAGGTTGGTTACCTTTGATTGCATGGATAAGATAGCACTCTCAAACGTAGGAGAGACCGGAAAGCCGCAAGCTCGCTTACGACAGTATACAGTTTGTGTAGGACAAGTTCGAGTCGGGGGTCGGGTTCGGTTGGGGTGAATTGACCATGTGTAGAGGGGCGCGATAAAGCGAGGTCATCACTAAGGCTGTTTATCTTGGAGAGAATATTCTCAAAAAGGGGTTGGTTTGTTGAACGGGCGACCGTTTGGATGTCGATTGTAAGCACTTGTCAAAATTTAAGGGGAAGGAGTTGGTTAACTCCCAAGTGAGTGAGTTAAGGAATTCGTTGACCGAATAAGTAATCTGATTGACGATCGTCTTGTTACTATCACTAATGAGGGAGTTGATGTTGGATATTGGCGTTTGGTGGGGAGATTCAAGGTCGTCGATACCTTTGAGACCACTATCAAGATGTAATGTTGTCAATAATTATTTTTAGGTTAGAGCTGTGGGAGCGTAGCTCAGACATTTTATTGCCAGAAAGACGAGAGAAAGGGAGATATTTATGCACTCATCGCAGACAAATAGGAGATTGTCTGGAAACTCCTTAGCGAAGTGGGTATTTCGCTTATTCAGTCTCACGCAGAAGGCGTGATCAGATTTACCACAGATGCCTTTACAGAATACAAAATCGGCATTAACAGCATTAATCTCACAGATCGAGTTATCACAAGGCATGCTGGGAATGGTGCGGAGAGATGGTGGTGGGGGGAAACCCATTGACATTGCAGCTGAAGAAACCACTGCTTTGTACAGGGTCTCACAAGAGAATCGTCGGCAAAGGCGGACAAAATTAGAGCTTCCAAGTATAACAGAAGGGCAGTGGAGGTGGGATGCTTCACCAAAGGAAGATAGACCGCCCTACATGATACCAGATATAGAAACATGGGTGAAAAGAAGATATGGCGAGCTGAACTACCATTTGTCTCAGTTGATATCAGGGCATGGATACTTGCACAAGCATAAACATGTCAATCGCCTATATTTCTTGTACTTGGAAGGCAAAATAGAAAATGCGGATCACGTGCTCGCAGTGTGTGAGATTTGAGACAGCACGTAAGATTTTGGAGAGAAATATGAGACGGGTCGTTATCCCGACAGGAGTAACAGAATACATGCTATGTTATGTAATAGGTAAACACCGTCCCGGCCCGCGATGGAATATCTAAAAGAAAGTTCCACACTGATAAACAGGAATATGTACTGGCGGGAGGTGGTTTTAGTAGGTAAATATCCGACATGCCCCTGAATCGATGCAGAGGTATCTTTTGAAGATTTCCACGTTCCTATCGAAAAAAAAAAACCAAAGATAATGAACCATCTTACAAAACTACCATTGTGAGCAAGTTTTTGACCAAAAACTCAACTAACACGATCGAACAAGTGCCATATTCACCAGACTCTCTTCTGTTTCCCAAACTCAAATTGCCATTTCGAAAAACACGTATCGAATCGATGGAAGTCATAAAAGAAATCGAAGAAGGCCCAAACTCGATCCCGGAGTAATAGGTAAACTCCGTCTCGCACAGCGATGGAATATCTAAAAGTTTCACGGGGATATGTACTGGCGGGAAGTGGTTTTAGTCGGTAAAAATCCGGCATGCCTCTGAATCAATCCAGAGGTATCTTTTGAAGATTTCCACGTTCCTACCAAAAGAACAAAAAAACCCCAAGATGATGAGCCATCCGCAAAACTATCATTGTGAGCGAGTTTTTGAACAAAAACTCAATTAACACCATCGAAAAAGCGCCTTATTGAGCAGATATGGCGCTCTGCAACTTTGTTCTGCTTCCCAAACTGAAATTGCCATTTCGAAGAACACGTATCGAATCGATTGGTCATAAAAAAAATCGAAGGAGGATTAAAAAGTATTCCGGGAGCGCCTAATATATGGATGATTGGATTGATCATTGACATAAATGTATTCCCTTGGAATGGGCCTACTTTGAAAGCGATAAAATGGATTTTGATGATTAATTCAAATTTGTTGTTTTATTGAGAAATTCCGGACAGACATTTGACAGCCCGTAGACTCGTGCCGATTCTCACGTTTTAATTATTTCTTCTCACGCAATTATAGTTGCATGTTCTGGAATCGGCAAACCAGACAACTATAATTGTAAAGGCAATGGACAATAAAAAATTGTGTATACCCACAAAACATATATTTGCAACGTGGGCTTTCTCTTTTATTTCTTTTCCATTTAACTACACTCAGCGGCAGCAGCCTGGATCGGGTGCGGCTAGTTTATAATAATATTGTTGCAGTGCGGAAAATCAATCATTAGATGTGTGGTACAGGAAGGACTACCAGAGAGTGGTGAGAACTCAGTTATTGATTTATCCCAAGGACTATAACTACTAAATGCGATTTTTTCCTTAAGAATAAGGAACATCTTGCAGTTCTACATAACGAAAAATAATTAATCGAAGGTAAGCAGCTGTCGATGTTTCGAACTGGCGACCATATTTCGAAAATAATACGAACAGTGGTACACTGGCTTCAAAATCGCTATTGCGGCGTATATCCTTTTTTTCATCGCAGAGATTCAGATGGCTTGACCGCTTAGAAGGTATACTTGTGCTTTGTCGTCATAGTGATTGGTTGAATGCTGTTAACGAAATTTATTAAAAAGAACAGAACTAAACATACAAGATATTAATCGATCATTTTCAATTTACTAACTTTGCAGTTCGGGAAAAAGTTATGTAAGATACTCCCGCCTCTTTTACTCTCCCTTTCATCCTATACGGTCTTAAGGAATTCATTAGCGGCTTGTTGAGTAAAGTTAACTCACTCCTAACTTTTTAACTTCAACACATTCAACATTGCTATCTTAAAAGCCAACCCTTACACCAGTCTTCGTCTCTTTAGTTTAAATTTAAGTTGAGTTAGGTTCAGTTTAGTTAGATTAGTTTCGAGGTTGTTTAAGAATTATTTTGTAAACCTGTAGTAAGATAATGAATGGGGCGTTAACCCAACCAAATCAAAGAGAATGACGATTGGTTTTCTAGAATTTCAGCGCCGAATTAAATTATTGTGCCTGGGAAATTGCATATTATTCACGAAGGGATAATTAGAAAAGAATTATCGTTCAGTGAATATCTTGTCAAACCAAACGACTAAATTTACTATGAACTAGATAATGGATGACGTTTTCAGGTCGTGGACCTGGTTCGTTAATATCGAATTAGAAAGAGATACCATTGAAATAGTTGCGCTAACACAATTTCTCGCTTCAAGCTGAAAGCAATACAATCAAATCCAACTTAAAACACAATTTCCCCGATAGTCTTTGATTTTCGAATTGTCACAGATCAGGTATTTAAAGAACACAATCGCGTGCGCCGCGTGACTTTATGATATAATTCGCAAAATGCAAATACCTAAAATGTTGTTTGGATATCAAACGTAGACGACTGGTTCGCAGAGAAGATGTACATCTGAAATATTATGTAACGAGAACCTCCCAGTTGCGCTTAACAAAATGCCAGACTGCAAGAAAATTGGAATGTTCTGCACTATACACCTGCGTGATGCAAGGTGCCTATGTCACCACTCATATTCACTTCTTTCTTAAGATCGGAAATTTTCGTTTTAAAATTTGTATTCTTATTCTTTAGAGTATGGCCTAGTACTCATTTGTTATCTTATATTAAAGTCCATCATCATATATAGAACGATAAAACTTTAGATATTATAATTACATAACATGTCTTACATGGACCGTCCACCAAAAAGCGCCGAGTCAAAGGAGACAATCTAAGCCATGGAGCACTTTTTGAGAGTATACATCGAATCGTGTCTGCTTATGATTATGTTAATGTACAAGAATCATTGATTACCATTGCTGTTGAATTCCTCGCCAGGAATCTCGGTAGGTGCACTAAGTTAGCCATGTGGATAATTTTTCGGAGGTCGTTATGAGGCACTTGAAAAACACTACTCGAAAATATGGATAAATCGATTTTTGACTCGAGATGCGAATGGTGGTTATAAGTTGATGTCGATTTACGTTTTTTAACGCTTGCCGTATCACATACGTCTACTATTCATCCGATCCCACCTGCGATAAAATTTTTTCTGAATCTGAGCGTAATCAGGTTCAAAACACTCACCGCCGTCACCGGGCAATTTGAAGCTTTTGACGGCAAACTATTTTGACAACCGTCTTCCATTATTACTCCAGTTATGTGTAGACCAATACCGCGTCGTGGGGTTGCGTTCGTTAGGACTGCAAACCATATTGTGTAAGTTTACTGTTCTTATTCAAAAACATTATATCATATACATTTTTTCGGGTTCAAATTGTTTAGCTTAGTATTATTATTATTGGATTGATAAAAAGTGTTGAGATAAATAAAATTTATTTATACAACACTTCGCGTAGAATGGATTTTACACTGTGATTATTGTTAATAATATAAACATAAATACCATTTATATGTTTATTGCAAGCTTTTTATTGATATAATTTGCTGGTGTAGACAACATTTTCTTCTTTATTATAAATATTATTTTTTTGGGTTTGTATCTTGATTTACTTCTTATAAATTCACAATCCAATAATGTATTAACTATGAAAAATCTTAGTAACAAATTATATTGGCTGTCATTAAGACTAACTTGTCTTTCAGATAATCTACACCAGGATTTGGAAGTTACTATTACGTTAGTATTACGTTCTCGTTATTATTACATACTATTAGTTATGGAAGTGAATGGTATTCCAAAGCGCTCTGTGGGAATGTTTATAATATAATTTTCGACCATTTGGAATCAATTTTCCGTCACTTTTTTGTATAAATAAGGCGATAATATCATAACACAACGGCTCCTCGATAGTATAGTGGTTAGTATACCCGCCCGTCACGCGGGAGACCGGGGTTCGATTCCCCGTCGGAGAGCCTCTGGCGCAAGACTAATGACCTTGCCCGGAAAAAACAAATCATTATGGAAAATTTAACAAGCCTCAGGACTTGCTAAATAAGGCCAAGGCCTGTTCCCGGTTGTAGTGCCGATGATGATGATGTCTTTGTCCGAGAAGATCCGCTTCGGGTTTCCTGGAAGCGATTGATGATTGTCTGGTAGTTGGCGATTTTGTTGACGAGAGGCTGGTGAATGATGACTGACTTTAGATTTTATCTTTTTCCTTTTTTTTTATTACACTTCTTTCGGGAGAGACAAACCCATAGCACCAAATCGGCACCCCGAGATGCCACCAAATAAATGCCGCAGTTCTTTTTGAACAGTTGCAGATTGCAATAAACACTCGCGCGAGTGGGGAATTCCACAGCTTTCCCACTCTGTAACGGAACGAGTTCAGTTGCAGAGATGTTCGCGCCGTCGTGAGATGAACCGCAAATTGGTGCGATCCGTCGAATTATCTCGTAGAGTGCATATAAACCGAATTGCGCGGAACAATACCACGAATCTCCGAAGAATAGTACCTGTGATAACATCTGTAAAATAGACAGAGGTCAGCCACGCGCCTTCAATGGGATAGTGACCGTTGTCCGGATGTCAGCGCCGTTTCCCCGATCAACCGGATGGCTAGTCTCTATATGCTCTCAAGTAGGTCGAAGGAATGTATAGGAACGGAGCTCCAAACATGAGAGTAATATTCGAGCGGCGGTCTAATTTGGGATTTATACAGACGAAAAAGGCGGGCCGGAGTAAAATATTTCTTGGCTCTAAAAGGGTAACTCAGTTTTCCAGAGCCGGACCCGGCGATGTTCGACACATGTTTATGCCACAATCCATTCCTACAAACCGTTACGCCGAGCAATTTCATGCTTTCCCCAGATTCGAGGGCGGGCCTAATTTAAGATTTGTAGAGAAGAAGAAGGTTGTAGTGCCGATGATGATGATGATCATAACACAACTTGTCGAGTTTTCGAAAGGAAACTCCTCAGAAGATACACCAATCACTCTAGAAGGCCTGACGATCGTCATTACCCGAACTCTCACCTATATGAAGGCGCCTCCATTGCCCCTATCGACGAGTACTTGCTACAATTAGCATACAAGTACCTCCAAAGCATTCAAACAGCGGGAACCTAATTGTACCGGAGTCTTGCATTCTTGACCCTTCTCTCTCTCGATATCTTCGGATCAGACCACCACAATTTCTTCTTCAGTATAAAATTGAAGAAAGCACCCTTTCCAACAATATTTCCCTCTATAATAGAGGATTCCTGGATCCATCCCATAGGTTCTATTGTTAACAAACCACACACACACGTACCCACAGTACAAGACGGCACAAACATACACACAACGACCAAAGCGCAGATCATCAGACGCCAAAGACGTGATATACGTTTACTACCGCACTTTAGACCTACCGGTCTTGTATGATCTCTTTCCCACCATCCCTCCATTCAAGTAGTTAGAGACCACCCGAACTAACACTGTCCACACAATCCTTGGATACACCCCCTTTTTCTTTTCTTATCAGATATCTTGAGACCGAGTCCAATATCCTCACGAATGTGGGTGATGCTGGCAATCGCAAGATGACCAGAAGCCAGAGACAAGATGAAGGACACATCTGTCCTTGTCGCGCTAAAGTCGGCCCTCTCGCCAACCCATTTTTTTTAAACACAACTTGCCATTCATCAGTGAGATCTGATAGAAGATACAACATATATTGGGTATACAGTCATCATAACATTGAAACACGTCCTTTTTAGCTGAATTGTTATACAATACAGACGTGTTAATTAAATTTGGTTATAAAGAAAAAAAAAAAAAAATAAATAAAAAAAAATAATAATAATATTAAAAAAAAGGCCTCTGAAAGTGATTGTGAAATTTGTGAGTTTCTGACCGAACATGACGTGGAGAGTGGTTTGCACATTTTTATAATTTAATTTATATTTTATTATTTATTTTAATTTTATTCATTTATTAATCAATTAACTCTTTTAATTCCCCAATATAGGTTGTTGATTAGGTTTGTTTATTTCTTTTCTTGGTCCTTGTTTGCTCCTCCCTTTTTTCTTTTTCTTGCTTTCCACGCGTTTCTTGTTTCTTTTTCATGCTCGTGCAGTGTCGCTTATCTCGATGTTTACATACTCGCCATAAATGGATACCTGCTATTCTCGTGGTATGGGCCACCAGCCCGATCAGGGCATGATGGCTTTCATAAAGAGATTAAAGGAGAACCTCGAGGCTCTCAAGACTGAGAACGCTGTCCTGAAAAGTAGATTATCGCGACTAGAAGCCACCCCACTCGCATCCCCACCCAGTACCAGTTCGGACGCTTCTGATTCGGAATCTAGGGCCCCAAAGCAGAAAACACCACTCCCAACAATAAGCTACGAGGGAGGACCTCCCAATAAGCGTGTCGCCACCGGCTGCCCGCCAACACCACCCCCATCATCATCAGCTGTCCCCAAAAAGTTGTTGAACCCCGCGATATCTCAAAATTATCTAAAAATCGTACCTCCGCAGGAGCCTTGCCCACCGAGGCCAACTCCGGTAATTAACCCAAAACCAAAGGCCGCTTGTGTTCCCAGCACTGTCCAGCCAGAGGTCGGGGTCCGCCCACCTGTTTCTAAGAAGAAACAGCAACCCGGGGTCCTTGCACGAGACCTCAATTAAAAAAATTTCTATAATAGGGGCAAAGTCGCTTCCAATCTTGCTTTAGCAAGTTGTCTTCGAGGTATTTCATAACAGTGAAATGGCTCAATGCAGACGTTGCCAACGTTTCGGGAATGTCACCCAAAACTGCAACATGAGTCGCCGTTGCGTTCGTTGCGGAAAATCCCACGATATTTCCAACTGCGAACTACCGCTAGCAAAATACGATCCCGCAACAAATGTGCAGGATGAAATAACACTGCCAACTTGCTGCAACTGTGGCAACAAAGGACATCCGGCCAGTTACAGAAATTGTCCTAAATATAAAAAAATTATTCAATGATCCAAGGAGACTCGAGCTAAACAAACAGCCAAGTCAGACTTCGGAAAACAGGCCACACAACACCATCCAAAATGAATTTACATTTGCCGACATGCTTAAAGGACAACAGACAAAGAATATAAAAACTCTCCCAACTCCTCCCCCTCAAAAACATATTCAAGTCCCTAAGCAGGCCCCGGTAAAGGCCAATACGACGCCAAAAATTCAAGCGGCGGTACAAAAGCCCCCGAGGGGGCATTCTTCAATGCTCGAGAATTGCAGATATTTCACCCCGATATGAAAAACTAACAACCGAGGCTGAGAGGGAGGCACTCCTTTTCACTGCATATGCAAGACATATCCTCCACAATGAATTCCGAAATTAAAGTTGTCCTTATAAATGTCAACTCCCTTGTTTCGCTTTCCCAGCGTATGATAGTCCCTGACTTGATAAAGGATAACCGGGCGGACGTGCTACTTGTAACCGAAACTAGGTTGCGTCCATGTCACCGTCCCGTATTCCCAAACTTCTCCATGATTCGAAGAGATCGAACCCTCACTGGCAGTCCCACCATCAACGGAGGTGGCACTTGTATACTGGTTAATAGCGAACTTCGCCATGAAGCTATGGACCTCCCACTTTTTGAGTCCATAGAGGTGTCTGGGGTTGAACTGCATCTGGATAATAATGGTAGAGTGAATATATACTCCGTATACCACTCGCAGTATAGTGGTTAGTATACCCGCCTGTCACCCGGGAGACCGGGGTTCGATTCCCCGTCGGGGAGCCTCTGGCGCAAGACTAATGACCTTGCCCAGAAAAAATAAATCATTATGGAAAATTTAACAAGCCTTAGGACTTGCTAAATAAGGCCAAGACCGGTCCCCGGTTGTAGTGCCGATGATGATGATACCACTCGCATAAAACCAATAATGGCCCCATTAATCCCGAGGATATCAGCCAATTAACCGTCCTCGGCTCATACACCCCTCATTATAGGGGGCGAATTTGACTCCAGACATCCTCACTGGAACAACTCGGTCTCTTGCCCAAATGGCACAAAATTATACCAATGGTACACCGAAAACTCGCATGCTCCAAATTTTGAAATAGTGGCATCTACTGTTGGTATGCGAGGTAACTCAATTTTGGACATGTTTCTCGTGTCCAAAGATTTACTTCCTCAAATCTCTCCTCCCCAAGTATCGGCGGATGTATCTGACCATAACGCTGTGACCACGTTCATTCGCAGCTATCGAGCATCGCGGGCTCATATTAGATACATACCCGATTATGGTCGCACAATTTGGGACAACTCAATGTCACATTGATCGAAAAACTCCACCAACTCTCTCTTCCCACTGACGGGAACCTAACGACGGTTGAGATAAATAACACTGCAGCTCGACTTCACGAGACTCTAGTTGAAACTTCGGAGACCCATGTCCCGAAGTACAAACTTGAAAATACATCAGATTCCCCTTGACGAGTTTACTTTTCGTCTCATCCGAGAGCGTAAAAAGCTCTGCAGAATGAGATATCGTCAGCGCTTTACCCAAAGGGAACCATTATTACGATCCATCATTCACAATATTGGTACACTGATAAAACAAAGAATCCAAAACAATCGCACCCGACAATTGGAAGGCAAACTGAAGGGCATTCAGATGGACCAGATCATTTATAAAAATGTTAAAAAGATATGTGGCACTTCTCGCATCATTGGGCCAATCATGCACAACGGTGCATGCAAACGTCATCGGAAAGACCTTTGAAAATAATCACAAGCTCGCTCTCGAGGATGGCGACCCGGACACTAATGCAGTAATCAGTTCAGAGGTTCACAATAAATTCGACAACTTTAATGAGCCAATATTTATCTTCAACTCGGCTAACAGTGCATACCTCGACGACACACATGCTAATAGTCACGGTTTCGTCACACCAAGTACCCTACAGAACCTAATTAAATCTCGAAACCCTAAAAAGTCACCCGGTATCGACAACATGTCCTACCATTCGTTGCGAAAATTTTCTGCTTTATTTTTTATAAAGCTCTCCATTCTGCTCAACCATGCCTACAACATGGGGTACTTTCCCCAAGCTTGGAAGCACGCTATTATTTGCCCAATAACAAAAGTTGGGATACCAACGTATCACCTCTCAAGCTTTCGCCCTATCTCGCTTCTCACTTGCATCAGCAAAATATATGAAAAATTCATATACGAAAAGCTAAATAACTTTATCAGTGCCAAGGATCTAATACCTGATTTCCAATTCGGATTTCGAAGAGCGCACACCACCACTATGGCTCTCAACATATTTCAAAACCACGTCTGCTTGCGGCTTTTTAATAAAGAACCCACCATTGCGGTGAGCCTGGACATTGAAAAAGCTTTTGACACGACTTGGATCGAAGGTCTCGTTTTTAAATTATTGAATACTAGCTTCAGTAGAACGCTATGTAGTATCATCTACCAGTTCGTTCGAAACAGAACCTTCCAAGTTAGAGTGAATGGAAAGCTTTCCCGAACTTTCCACGCCGCTGCAGGCGTACCACAGGGCTCCATTCTAGGCCCAATCTTATTTAATATCTACATCTCCGATATTCCCCGCCCTCTGGACGGGAGAGTAAACCAGATATGCTATGCGGGTGACGTCGTAGTGTACACGTCACCCAAAAGCCCTAAACACACAAAAAATCGACTCAACCGTCACTTGGACGAACTGTATCAGTATTACAGTCGATGGAAAATTCGACTCAATCCACCCAAAGCAGTAGCTATAATTCTGAGTAGTAAACACTTCCAACCTACTTCCCAATATTCACAGAATATCCAAATACAATTAGGAGGTACTACAATTAGACCACACGACAGAATGAAATATCTTTGGGTCATCTATACCCCAAAAATGAATTTCATCAAACATGTGACCCACATTCTTCAAAGGGGCCTTGGTCGGTCTAAGCAACTGCACAACATCTTAAAGTGAAGCAACAAAGTTGACACCAAAGTTAAGCGTCTCTGCTATAAGCAGCTAATTCGATCTGGAATATCCGACACCTTTCCCAAATGGTCCTGCATATCTTCGGCCCAAATGGAAAGACTTCGAGTTTTCGAAAGAAAACTCCTCAGAAGATGCATCAACCACTTTAGAAGGCCTGGCGGTCGCCGTTACTCGAACTCTCACCTATACGAAGGTGCCTCCATTATCCATATCGACGAGTACTTGCTACAATTATCTTACAAGTACCTCGAAAACATTCAGAACAGCGAGAACCCACTTGTACGGGACTCTTGCGTTCTTGACCCTTCTCTCTTTCGATCTCTTCGGATCAGACCACCACAATTTCTTCTTCAGTACAAAACTGAAGAAAGCACTCTTCGCAACAACATTCTCCTTTATAATAGACGATTCCTGGACCCATCCCATAGGGTCTACTGCTGACACACTACAAACACGCACGCACAGTACAAGACAGCACACACACACACACACACACACACCGACTAAAGCATAGATTATCAGACGCCAAAGACGTGATCTGCGTTTACTACCGTACTCAAGACCTACCGGTCTTGTACGATTTCTTTCCCACCATCCCCCCAACCAAGTAGTTAGAGAACAATTGAACTAACCCTGTCCACGTTATCTTTAGATACTTCCTTCCCCTTTCTCTTCAGATATCTTGAGACCGAGCCCAACATCCTGACGGATGTGGGTGATACTGGTTATCGCAAGGTGACCAGAAGCCAGAGACAAGATAAAGGACACATTTGTCCTTGTCTCCCTAAAGTCGGCCTCTCGCCACCCATTTTGTTTAAGACAACTTGCCATTCATTCGCCGATCGTTCATGCAGTCAGTAATATTCATCGGTGCTTGTTCATAAATATTATTGAATTCGTCGGCGTTAAGTCGTCGTCGATCTATCACATCGAACCTTGTGACTTTGTGTAATTTGTGTGTGATATATTGCGTTCGTTCGCGAATATTGCGACTAATTCTAATTGCAAAAAAAAACTATACAAACACGTGTAATTTTCACTGGATGTCGTAGTCGAAATCTGTCTTCACAGATGCCAGACAACGATCCGAGCACTACCCGGGAATACGTATTAGAACGGAAGAGAAGAGCCATCGAAACTCTTCAAAATTCAGCGAAGAATACCACAAATATGGAAGGTCAAGGAAAACACATTGACTACGAAAAAAAAAAATCCACGAAGTCGTGGAATACATCCAACAACTTACAACACTGGTGAAGCAACTCCGGGAAGAAATTCACTCCCTAAAGCAACCCACCAAAAACCGTGACGATGTCAGTATGTTTACGCATAAGATCAGCATCGAGGAGCCTCATAAACAAAGCATCCCCCATTGCAAGAGATGCCAAGGCTCGGGACACTTGGCGGTGGCATGCCGATGAACAGCAACCAGGAGAATGTAAGATCAATCCACAGGGTATAGAACCAGGAAAAATCCAAACCACAATCCCGATGGATCCATTGCCACTAAGGAAATCGCTGTGACATGGTGTAACTGCGCAGGTCCACATCCAGCCAATTGATCGCAGTGCCCTCATAAATTGAGAATTCTCCAAAGAAGAATAAAACCAACTACAACCAACAAATCCGCACTAACCAAATCCACAACGCAGAAGACAGTACCACAACCTACAAGGCCAGGAACATCATATGCGGATGTCATCAAAAACAATCAAAACACGCCGACGTCAAACAACCCCAACTCCATTGGCCTCAATCTGGACATCATGGGCTACATCAAGAGTCTACAAACTATGCTTCCTCCATTGAAGCATATGTCGGATATCGAAAGAAAAGGTCAGATTCTCTCACTTATAACTTCCCATATTCTTTCCCTCAATGGCTGAAGTAACTATAGTCGCCCTCAACGCAGAGTCTATATACTCCAACATCCGTAAGCAACACTTACGGTTGTTTGTTAAAACCTTCTCCCCAGACATCCTTCTTCTCTTAGACTTTACGTCTCTCTTGGAACAGGAAATGCATCCTTAATTTAAGAGAGCCAGTCTCACTGGCTGAATTTCTTTCGACAACGATTGAATATCGTTGAGTCGTTTTCCACCCGTTGACCACGCTGGTCACATGCCGCTCCCGCTGTCTGTAGCGCTGCAGACACGCGATAATACCCGGGGTCGTGAGAGTTGTTTCGAACTTTTCGGTTTCCAATTGTTTGGCGAGTTTGTGCCGCAGTTCGTTTGAGATACTGAAAAAGAATTTATAAGTGAGAAAAGTAACTTTATTTTAAAACAATGAACTCTAAATTGCTGTTGATCGGTGCACTCTTTGCACTGGTCGCCATCGTCGTTGCTCATGTCCCCACAAAAATGTAACCCAATTAAAGCACCATTATTACAAATAAAAAACATCAATTAATTAACCAACAATCGAGTGTTTTAGTTTTACTTTTGCGACGTGCAGTGTTTTCTGTGAACAGTTTCCTGACAGTGTTTGGCGGGACATTGTCAAAACATTTAGTGACAGACGGATGGGGATAGGAGTGAAGTGATTGTCCGTGTTTGGCGCAATACTCCTAATCTCCACACACCCACCACCATCCCACATAATCATTTAGGAAAACTTTTACCCAGCATCCTAACTAAATTGCTGCGTTTCAAAAAACAACTCCGCCGAAAACTTCATATAATATTCTCCCCCTTTACGAGGGTTGCCTTTTATATTTCGGGATTAGAGAACAAAAACAAATATTGATCACCGAAAATCACTTTATTGTTTTTCAAAATATTCCCCATGAAGATCTATACACTTTTGCATGCGTTTGAATCAATTGTCGAAGCACTTTTGCCACTCTGATTGGGGGTATCTCCAACACATGCATTCTGAATGCAGCAACCGCTTCTTCAGGTGTCGAAAAACGTTGACCTCTCAGTTTGTTTTTTACGTACGGGAATAAAAAGAAGTCATTCGGTGCCAAGTCAGGACTATACGGCGGATGACCCATCAAATCGATGTTTTGGGTGCTCAAAAATGCAGTTGCCGCAGCCGATGTGTGAGAGCTCGCATTGTCGTGGTGAAGAGTGATCCGTCTTCGGCGGTTGGTTTTCCTGATTTCTTAGAAGACAACTGGCAAACAAATGGTTGTGTACCACTCAGAATTGACTGTTCTGCGTTGTTCTAGTGGTACGGTTGCGACATGCCCAGTTTTTCCGAAAAAACAGGCGACCATTTGCTTGGAAGAGCTTCGTGCGCGAACAACTTTTGTTGGATTTGGCTCATCTTGAAACACACAGACAGTCGACTGCTGTTTACTTCCGGGCTCATACGCGTAAATCCACGATTCATCACCTGTCACGATGTCATAGACGTGTTTCGAAGCACCGCGACCGTATTTTTTGAGCATTTCTTTCGACCAATTGACACGAGCTTTTTTTGGGCGATTGACAAATTGTGTGGGATCCAACGCGAACAAATTTTTTTGACAGTCAAATGTTTATGCAATATTGAATGTATGCTGGTCCCACTAACGCCTAAGGTGGTCTCAATCTCACGATAGGTCACATGACGATCTTCCAATATCAGTTCGCGCACAGCATCAATGGTTTTCGGAACAACAACTAATTTTGGACGACCTTCACGAAATTCATCTTGGAGTGAACTACGACCACAATTGAATTCACCACACCACCGATGAACACTGGTCCTTGATGGAGCTTCATCGCCAAAAATTGAATTAAGTTCATCCATGCACTGTTGCTGAGTTAATCCACGCCGAAAGTTGTAATAAATAATCGCACGAAAATGTTGACGATTTAATTCCATTTTTGGGCCGAGATGAATCTTTTAAGTTACTGTAAACAACACAAATAGCGCTCGTATGTCCAAACGTTCTGAGTGCGTATAACCTCAACAATGTCCAACTTTACGACAGAGCTGTCAATTGCCGGATTGCAACGCTAGGGTTGCCAAGTCCCGAAACATAAGAGGCAACCCTCGTATTAAAAGTCAAATCCAACACCTGACCACCCTAATAAATGAACATTTAAAAAAGTTCGCGGATCAGACCTATACCTCTACATGTAACAATATCAAACCCAACCGTGATCTCTTCAAAAACATCAATCGACTAACTGGTCGGAAGTTTAAACCGCGAATCGATCACGTTATCAACCCACTCAGCAACAATCTTATCCAATCCCACACGGACATAGCCAATTGCCTCGCTGACCATTTCTCAAAGATCCATCAACAAAATGATTCCCTCTCAGTCCCTAACTTTCGAAACACTGTAAGCGAATCTATTTCACATAAATTACCCGCATCTTATACTCCATTAATTGGGGAATTTAACGACACAAACAAGGCGTCACATCCTTCGGACACCAGCACATTTCTAACCACAGATGAATTAATAAAGTTCATAAAACCACGATCTAACAAAAAATCTACCGACCTAGATGTAATACCACTTCTTCTATTTAAAAGGCTTCGTCCGCCAAATCTACTTCCCATTCTCGTCCTTCTTAACCATATCATAAATGCTCCACATTTCCCAGAGAACTGAAAAATTGCGGTAGTAATCCCCGTTAAAAAGTCCGGCAGTTCCAATAACGCCTCCAACTATCGTCCGATATCTTTATTAAACACCCTAAGCAAAATATTAGAATGTACAATTTACCAAAACCTTCTCTCGTTTGCCAGCCGCCTAGCATCTTATCATTCTGGTAGGAAATTCATGGTCAGAATAAACATTTCCCTCTCACAAACTCGCAATATAACCGCGGGAGTTCCTCAAGGATCCATTCTCGGACCACTTTTATATCTTCTACACACATCCGATATTCCTCAACCTCCACCTAGTGTTGTAATGCTAAATTATGCTGACGATACTTTAATCTACTCTAGCAGTAGATTTGTCAAAGTGGCAAGAAACCGCGTTAACAACTTCTTCCCGCTTATCTCAGCATACTTTAACAAATAGAAAACTCGCCTCAACCCAACCAAAAGCTAACAGTGTTTAAGGGAAAAACGCTTACTGCATAAATAACACTAAACGTTGCCACAACAAAATTAAACTCAAGCTTAATAACACCCTCATAAAACCTTCCAAAACTCTAAAATATTTGGGAGGAACCCTTTCCAACGACTGGTCATTCTCAACCCACATCAAAAATTCCCTTCATAATGCCTTAACACAGCTTAACCTCTGCAGACGAGTGTTGTGGAAACCTAAAGGCCTCTCTCTCAAGGTCAAACAGCTCATCTACAAACAGATAATCAGACCCACTCTTACATACGCCTGCCCATTATGGTACCACATCCAACCTCCATAATGGAGAAATTACGAGTTTTTGAACGAAAATGTTTCCGGTTTATCACTGGCTTATACCGCAAAACCAACTCATATAGATACCATAGTAACAACGATCTTTACAACACCGCAGGTAACGAACGACTGGATAGACGGATCCTAGAACTGTCGATACATTTCATAGAAAGCCTTCCTAACAATCCCAGCCCGATAATAACAGACCTACGATCACCCTCCTCCAATACGGGAACTCAGTACCGTAATTGTTTCCAAATCAGGACCTGTGGGGGTTCTCTATATCACATGGAGAACCAACTCACAATTCCAACCAATTTTGATCGCTAACAGCGCGTCACCTTAACCCAACTCCCCCATTCAAAACTTGCAAAGAATACACTTCTCAATCCGCAACAGCACCCATCCCCAAATCTGCAATACCATACATTCCCAAACTTGCAAAGAATACACTTCCCAATCTGCAACAGCATCCATTCCCAAATTTGCAATAGCAGACGTTCCCAAACTTGCAAGAATTCATCTCCCAATCTGCAATCGCATATACTCCCCAATCTGTAATAGAATGCATTTTTAAAACTTACAACAGAATATACCCCAAATCCTGCAACAGATTACATTTTAAATCATCTGCCTCATCTACACCAAACCGCATCTAGTTTTCCCCGAAAACCATTCCGGCTCACTTCCTACTTAAACCATTTTTCCCGCTTGCAACCAAGCGGCATTTACTCTTCCCAAAAAACCATTTAAGTTCCCATTTTACTTAAACTATTTCCTCGCTTGCACCCAAGCAGCATTTATTTCCCCCGAAAACCATTCCGGCTCCCATCCTACCTAAACCAATTGAAACAATACCAATCCTCCTTACTGGTAAGTCAGCAGCACGATGCGTTGCACTTCCACGAAACAACCATCGCAAAGATCAAGGCCCATGTTCCTTTATCTAACCGACAACCCATGCCCATACTTGGTTATGCCTTCGAACCCGATTTCTCAGTATGCACAGCAACCGAGGGATCTAACTCAGCCTGTACGGCAGGAGTTCCCTGAAACAAATTCTCTATGCACGTATAGCGACCCTTCTTCATGTTCCTAGTAAGTGGCAGTGAGCTTACTTAGCTATAACCCTACTGCCACGACACCATGAATGGATTCTTGCCTTAAGCATTAAGAATTTTTGTATAAATAGGAAGTGAATAACAAAATAAATTTAGTCTTGATCTAATATCTTGACTCTTTACAACTGTGGCATTTGTTGCCATATTATTTCAGCGCGCTGCGCTCTAAACAGATTAGAAGAGCGTGCTGCGCTTTGTACAGCTTAGAGTGGTGTGATCGCGCCGGTAAGATCATCAATGCGGGATATGACCTTTCGGCCGTGTACTGGACTGGAGTGTAGGCAGGCAACCGGCCCGTACGGAATAACAGTAATAGTCCTTAAGAACTGTGCTCCAGATCTGTCGCCAGTTCTTGGCAGACTATTTCGCTTATCTTATGCATGGAGGACATTTCCTCCTTGCTGGAAAATCGGAATTAATCCCAAAGAGGGGAGAAAGTGTCTCCCATAAAGTTAAGCAATACCAAGTTGATTAATTATTTGGAATGCAACGGTCCTCTGAATGATCGTCAATAAGGATTCCGTGACAGACAGTCCACGGAAGACCTTTTGATCTGTACAAACGTTATATGGACTTTTACAATTGACAAACATGGTCAATCAAAGGCGGTCGCATTAGATATCTCCAATACTTTTGACTGCGTCTGACACGGGGCATTGCTGAGCAAGATTCGTTCATACGTGGTTTCCCAGCGGCTTTGAGACTGGACGAAGAGCTTTCTCGAAAATCGATCGAACCGGGTTGTTGTAGACGGTGAGTCTTCGGATCTGCGCCCTGTTAATTCCTGGATGCCCCAAGGCTCTATTTGGGTCCAACCTTGTTTTTGCTTCACATAAATAATTTGTTGGAGGCAACAGATAACGGAGTATTCAGTTTTGCGAATGATAATACGCTTGTTTCCTCTTTTTTTCGAGTAATCGGCCTATTAATGCATCAACGTCGCACCGGCTGAGATGTAACCGACTCCCTGAATCGGGATCTGGATAAGGTCATATAGTGGGGAAAGGCCAATCTCGTCGAGTTCAATGCAACGAAGACACAATATTCAACATTCACAAGGAAATGAGTCCTTGAATCTAAGGAAAGCATACATTTACTCGGCGTCACGGTCTGTATGAATGTATCATGGGATGAACACGTGTCGAACACATCCTGGTCCACCTCTAGAAAACTGAATTATGTTTTTACAACTTTTACAACCAACATTATTTTACTTTGGCCCAACTTCTTCTTCTCTACAAATCTTAAATTAGATCCGCCCTCGAATCTGGGGAAAGCATGAAATTGCTCGGCGTCACGGTTTGTAGGAATGTATTGTGGCATAAACACGTGTCGAACATCGCCGGGTCCGGCTCTGGAAAACTGAGTTATCCTTTTAGAGCCAAGAAATATTTTACTCCGGCACACCTTTTTCGTCTGTATAAATCCCAAATTAGACCGCCGCTCGAATATTACTCTCATGTTTGGAGCTCCGTTCCTAAACATTCCCTCGACCTACTTGAGAGCATATAGAGACTAGCCATCCGGTTGATCGGGGAAACGGCGCTGACATCCGGACAACGGTCACTATCCCATTGAAGGCGCGTGGCTGACCTCTGTCGATTTTACAGATGTTATCACAGGTACTATTCTTCGGAGATTCGTGGTATTGTTCCGCGCAATTCGGTTTATATGCACTCTACGAGATAATTCGACGGATCGCACCAATTTGCGGTTCATCTCACGACGGCGCGAACATCTCTGCAACTGAACTCGTTCCGTTACAGAGTGGGAAAGCTGTGGAATTCCCCACTCGCGCGAGTGTTTATTGCAATCTGCAACTGTTCAAAAAGAACTGCGGCATTTATTTGGTGGCATCTCGGGGTGCTGATTTGGTGCTATGGGTTTGTATCTCCCGAAAGAAGTGTAATAAAAAAAAAGGAAAAAGATAAAATCCAAAGTCAGTCATCATTCACCAGCCTCTCGTCAACAAAATCGCCAACTACCAGACAATCATCAATCGCTTCCAGGAAACCCGAAGCGGATCTTCTCGGACAAAGACATCATCATCATCGGCACTACAACCGGGAACAGGCCTTGGCCTTATTTAGCAAGTCCTGAGGCTTGTTAAATTTTCATAATGATTTGTTTTTTCCGGGCAAGGTCATTAGTCTTGCGTCAGAGGCTCCCCGACGGGGAATCGAACCCCGGTCTCCCGCGTGACAGGCGGGTATACTAATCACTATACTATCGAGGAGCCAGGATAAAGATATATTCCCTTTAAAATGCGAGCGTTAATGGTTTTAGGCTGCAAATAAAAATTCAATCCAGTGTTGTGAAGTTTCGCCGCGCCAATTGCCGTAATGTGTCGTTGGCCAGTTGCTGTACCGGAATTGGTGGGAGATTTGGTTGTGTTTAATTGTAACGTTGTTACAACAGTTTTGATGGAAGGCTGCGCCACTTGTAACAAAATAGAGTTTGAGCTCCAATTGCAACAAGAAAAATGTAACAATATTGGTTGTGTGACAAAACTATAATGGACCTCTTGAGATCTTTGTAGGATTTCCAATTTCAGCAGTAGTAGCCTCTTCTTCCGGAACCACAGCGTAAGCGGGCTGCGCCGGTTATCGCACGTAAACGGCCCGCGGGGAAGGTTGTGAGTATCATCATCATTATCGGCACTACATCCGGGATCCGGCCGTGCCCTTATTTAACAAGTCTGGGGCTTGTTAAACTTTCCACAATCATTTGTTTTTCCGGGCAAGGTTATTAGCCTTGTAAGTATAGTTGCGTTTAAATTCTGATCGCTAAATTGCTGCGTTTACCATTTAGTATGCTTACAATGTTTTGGGGGTAAATATCCTATTGCTGAGTGAACTGGTTGTTTCTAAGAGAAAGGGTATACACACAAAAGGGGTACTCACACTTGTCCCGGTTTGGTTCACCTGGTGGTCGTGACGGTGGTGCAGAGATGGGTCTGTGGGGGTTCTCTATATCACATGGAGAACCAACCCACAATCCCTACCTAACTTCAACCGCGTCACCATAACCCAACCTGTAATCCATTCCCAAACATGCAAAGAACACATCCCAATATGCAACAGCATCCGTCCCCAAATCTGCAATTGCATACACCCCCAAACTTACCAAGAATCCATTTCCCCAAGTAATAAATGCAATTTACAACAGAATATTAATCATCTCCCTCAATTACATCAAACCGCATATAATTTTTCCCAAAAATCACTTCGGTTAATTTCCTATTTAAATTATATTCCTCGATTGTAACCAAGCAACATTTACTTTCCTCGAAAATCATTTCGGCCCCCCATCCTACCCAATACCAATTCTCCTTACTAGCAAGTCACCAGCACGATGCGTTGCATTTCCGCGAAACAACCATCGCAGCGACCAAGACCCGTATTCCCTTGTCTAACCGACAACTCATGCTCATACTTGGTCGCGCTTCCAAACCAATTTCCCAGTACACATAGCGACAGAGGAATTTAATTCAGCCTGTACGGCAGCAATTCTCTGGAACTTAATTCCCTATGCAAGCATATCTTTTTCAAGTTCATAGTAAGTGGCAGTGTGATTATTTAGCTATGACTCTACTGCCACGACACGATGAACTTTTTCTCGCTTGTAATGAGTCAGTCGCTTTACAACCACCGTCGAGCGCACATGGCTCTTCGAATCAAACAAAGTCGGAATTAAACCACGACCGAAGTCGGACACATCCAGCCAGCGTGACATCTTTTAGCTCCCGTGTAGTTCGTTGTCGGCGCAACAACGGATTCATTACATAAACCTGAATTAAGATCTTGTCCTTTTGTAAACGTGGCGTGTCAAATAAAAAACCGTATTGGCTGTTACAATTAGTGTTGCAGCAAAGTATTCATTACATTAAACTGAATTAAGATTTGGTCCTTTGTAAACATTTTATCCTTTGTAAACTAGTGCGCTAAATAAAAAACTATATTCACAAAAAAAAAACCGAAAAGGAACGCGTAGAAGAACATTGGCCAACCAAACCAGTGTTTTCATTCCCCCTTGGACCCCCCTTGTGAACATCTGCCTTCATCGCGACTACGTTGGGGAAGAAAGTGAAACGGCGCCCGTGTTCTGGCAGATCTATCTCCTCACCCCCACAGGTCTGCCCAGAGCCGTTCGTTTGACTAAGGAGGACTGGTCCCGGTGATCGATTTCCAGAGCGTCACTGTTGGATGGGAGTTGAAATATCCCTTCCTTATGATGTAGTATGGGGTGTTGGGGTTATATTTTTATTAAGTTTTGGTTTACCCTTACCTTTTAGGGTGGACGTCTGTTCAAGATGGAGGTGTGAGGGCGGCGTAATGGGTGTGCCCGGCCTCTTTAGTGGGAGCTTCCCCGATGAGCCGATCAGACGTCTTCTGCATACTGATATAACTAGACTTAATAGCCGAGCTGTCTTATAGCTTCTCCGTGGGATGGTGTCCGGCTCTTTTGGCCCGTGGTGTTGAGAGCCTTGATCATTGAGGTTGACCGAATCACAGTTCTCACCGTTGATGTGGTGAGGCTACCCGCCACAGATGGATGATTAAAGGAAACGCTTTATGTTTTACTTGAGTTTTATTTCAAATGCCTTTATTCTTCCTTTATGTCCTTGGCCGTAGTTCGGCCCTCGGGATTTACTGATCGCCTTCTGGATTTCGACTGATCCCGAATCCAAATTGTGCCGCCCTTTTATACTCTGGGTCATCGGGATTTGTTAAATTTTATTTAAAAATTCCAAGAAGCACAAACTAGATTTTGTGTGCTTCAATTGGAATTGGATTCTGGGAAGTGTATAGGAATTTACTTAAATAAATTCCCGGAAGGAGAAATCATGAAATGCATTTAGAGTTAAGCATATCATGATGTTAGGATTATTAGGAATTGAATCAATGTACAACAAATAGACTTTGGTTTAAATTTATCGTGCATATGATTCAATTGGATTGGGATGTAAGTTAATTTGAAATTGAATCAATGTGCGACAAATTAACTTTTGGTTTAACTTGTCGCTCATATGATTCACTATGGGAATTAGGTTGGGATTATAGGTAATAGTGGGGATTTGGATGGGAGTAGTGATTTAGGATCACTACAGGGGGGATTGGTTTTATGTGGAGATGGGTGTGAATTAGAATCGTACTGATCCGGATTTTCAAATCTTGACAGTCACTGTCCCCTTCCTCGATTGTCGGTGCTCTTGGTGGGTACTCGAATGTCGATGTAGGTGAAGCATTAAGTTGCACTCAAAAGTGGACTTCTGTCCTCGGTGTAGATCATTTAGATTGAAAAACCTTGGTCCAAACTCCTCCTCTCATTCTCTAAAAAACTCTTTCAGGTTTCATTCACTTGACAATGCTTTTATGTCAATTTAGTTTAAGTTAATTACTTCTACACACCATACTCGTAAACACCAATTCATCTTAGGTTTTTCGGTTTTTTATTTACGCTTTAATTTCTTTTATTATACTCCGTAGCCACCTCTTCCGCACACAACCGGTGAGAGAGCCAAATAAACAGCAGCTCCTAACTAAATCACAAGAATATGTCTTTTTCAAAACGGCGACCGCAATTGTTTCTCCCTTCTTTCCAAAAAAAGAAGGAAAAAACAAAAAAAAAAAAAAAACAACACCGCAAACGTTTTTTTTTTTTAAATTGTATTTATTAACCGTAATTTTAATTTGTACATTTAAGTGATACAGTGACTTAAAATTAATTTTGTAACAACTGTTTACATGTAATTATTATAGTAATACATACATTTTCCAAACAATGTTTCAAGAGTTAAAGGATAGATGTGTGTTTATACATTTATTAGTGTTTCGTCTTCCTGGAAAAGGCCAGAAAACCAGGAATTTCTTATTTTTACTTTACTTAATCTAAACCTAACCTATCGAGGCGTTCTGTACCAGCGGTATTGTAGAGTTGGACGTTACTATATTACTTATAGGAGTTAGGACGACGATGTAATCCAGAGACACACCTGAGGCATTTTCTTTCGAATGCTCGCAACTTCTCCATTTGGGAGGGAGTGATATGGTACCACAATGGGCACGCGCACGTGAGTGTGGGTCTGATAATTTGTTTGTAGATGAGCAGTTTGACTTTGTGAGAGAGACTATGTGGATTAGGAGTATTGTGCCAAACACGGACACACGGTTCACTCCTATCCCCATCCGACTGCCACTAGGGTTCCTCCGAGTAAAACGCCGAACCAAAAGGACGAAACGCCGCCACGTTTGTCCACCAGCGGGAATAAGGGAATACACTGTTCACCAGATGGCAATTAAAACACAAGTCGATCTTAATTAATTTTTAGTTTATTTCAGTTTCATTATTAAAATTGTGAAGGATAATTCTCTTAATAATAACCACTTTGTTTCAGTCATTATTACATATGTTAGTGTTTTTTATACTTCACTTAAACTTATTATTAATATTACATTGATTTTTATACATTTTATTTTACTACACACACGACTCCAGGTATTTCTGCGTCCTCGGCGCACGACGAGGAGCGGGAGCGGCAACGACCGTGTTGGCCGGCGGATAGAATTAGACTCAGAGATACAGCCCTCGTTTGGGGTGAGTTTGTGGTGTGGTGGTAGATATCCTCTCCACTAAGGATATGTATTTACTTACCACCAGAGAAATGTAAGGTCTCTCTTGGTGGAATAGAAAACCAGATCTCGTAATGGAGATCATGGTGGTATGTGTGTGATCGTTCAGATCTGTGTTGTTTACTCATGCGCGAGGGCAATGGAAAAACAAAGCAGGCAGGCGGCAAGGACAAAGGAATCGGGGCGATCATTGTCTATGAAGTGCATCGCGTCTAAATAAATAGACGGCGATACTTCGAAGAAATGTGTTAAAAGCAGAGATGGGACCAGGGCATCATAAAAGTCTTAGATGAGTGATGCCCTTGTGTAAATAGGCGAATAGCCATTCGAAAGAGGTGCTAATGTATTACAATACTTTATACAATGAGAATTGTATATCGTTGGTTGGGTCGGTGGCCAAAACGAATCCCTTGCTTGCATTTGTATATATGGAGGGAAATTCGTTTGTGGCAAAGAACGAAATTTGAGATTATTTACTCGTCTAGGCGAGGGATCATGGTCGGGTATATGCCAGCTGAACAAACAAGCTGCCCGACACTGCTTGGCAGTTGGACAATGAATCGCCAGCCGATGTGTATGTAAACAAGTTGTACACATGTTAGGCTGGGAATAGCCAACTCAGGGCTAAGATTCCCTGATTATGCGGTTACATTATATGTGAACCGATAAGTTTTCTTTTCAGGGATATGCTGTTTGGAACAGAATTCTTAAGAGGAATTTTGAATTCGAATCAATGAATGCAGGTAAGAATTCTCTTCCAGGAGATTGTAGGTAAATACATTTGGTGAATTTTGTTGCGTGAAGCATTTACAGGTGCTAATGCGATTGCATTAGCAGAAAGTTGACACAGACTGGGTTGTAGGGATGGGGGTTCTTCAGGTAAGTAACAGCGCGGTTTGGCGGAACCGCCACAAGACTATTAGTTTTCCACATGACTCTTCTACAAAGCTTAAGCTGAATTCTGGCTTTATGAAGCGAATTTTTAATGTGGGAGGAAAAAGAAAAGTTATTAGAAAAAGTTATTCCCGGATATTTTAGGGTTTTGGGGGGTTTATCAGGGTATTGTTTAGTTTAATTTTAATTTTGTTGTGGCAGCGTCCAGTGTTGTTTGTACAGTGGTCGTTTTTTCCCTTGAACACTATGAGTTACGCTTTATTTGGGTTAAGGTGAATTTTCCAATTATTGAAGTGTGTTGATAGGTTAGGGAGGAAGTTGTTCGGTGCGGTTTCTTGCAGCCTTAACAAATTTGCTGCTGGAGTAAATTAATGTATCATCAGCATAATTCAGCATTACAACATTAGGAGATACGGCTTGAGGAATATCTGAGGTATATAGCAGATATAAGATTGGCCCTAAAATGTAACCTTGGGGAACACCCGCGGTTATGTTGCGAGCTTCTGAGACAGAAGAATTTATTCTCACAACGAATTTTCTGTCAGAAAGATAAGAGGCTAAGAGCTTTGATGTGTGGGAGTTTAGACTAAATATGAAGTACAGTTAGTACAGAGGCCCTGAGATCCAGACGCCAAAATTGTTATGGAATTTTTAACAATTCAATATAAGTATAAACTTTTTTTATTTAATATAATAATACGAGTATATTATAGGGATAAGTATACGACACGTAAAGGAACTTACTCGGTCGACTGTTGGGCGGTCGTTGTAGCTGCTGCTGTCTCTGCTGCTGGCAGGTTGCAGGGAGCATTGCGCGTTGTGCTCTTCTGTTCAGCTTGTTGTTCTTGTTGATTATTAGCGTGTATCTCTTACCGAGGCCTCTACTTCAAACCTTTCTTCTTCGCCAGAAGATGCTCCTCGGGATGCAATTATTCTATTATATTCGGGATCATATACCGGTATAATAGCACTTGCAGTTGAGCAGTTGGATCTACGACGTTGTTTTCTAATTCGAGTGTTAGCTGGTTTTTCAGTTCTATATCGGAATTTGATCTAGATCCAGTAATTACGATTGTTCTCGTTCATAGTTTGTGTCGACGCAATCAAACGCGTTTGAAATATTGAGAGATATGCACACGGTAGGGCTTTGGTTTTGGAGACCGGTTGTAACATCGTGTGTAAGTTTGAGTAGAGCATGACATGTGGATTGTCGCTTACGGAATCCGAACTGAGAGTTAGGGATGTGAGCGTTCTCATCGTACGAAGGTTGCCTCTTATGTTTCGGGATTTGGCAACCCTAGCGTTGCAATCCGGCAATTGACAGCTCTGTCGTAAAGTTGGACATTTTTGAAGTTATACGCACTCAGAACGTTTTGACATACGAGCGCTATTTGTGTTGTTTACAGTAACTTAAAAGATTCATCTCGGCCCAAAAATGGAATTAAATCGTCAACATTTTCGTGCGATTATTTTTTACAACTTTCGGCGTGGATTAACTCAGCAACAGTGCATGGATGAACTTAATTCAATTTTTGGCGATGAAGCTCCATCAAGGACCAGTGTTTATCGATGGTATGGTGAATTCAATTGTGGTCGTAGTTCACTCCAAGATGAATTTCGTGAAGGTCGTCCAAAATCAGTTGTTGTTCCGACAACCATTGATGCTGTGCGCGAACTGATATTGGAAGATCGTCATGTGACCTATCGTGAGATTGAGACAACCTTAGGCGTTAGTGGGACCAGCATACATTCTATATTGCATAAACATTTGACTGTCAAAAAAATTTGTTCGCGTTGGATCCCACACAATTTGTCAATCGCCCAAAAAAAGGCTCGTGTCAATTGGTCGAAAGAAATGCTCAAAAAATACGGTCGCGGTGCTTCGAAACACGTCTATGACATCGTGACAGGTGATGAATCGTGGATTTACGCGTATGAGCCCGAAAGTAAACAGCAGTCGACTGTCTGGGTGTTTCAAGATGAGCCAAATCCAACAAAAGTTGTTCGCGCACGAAGCACTTCCAAGCAAATGGTCGCCTGTTTTTTCGGAAAAACTGGACATGTCGCAACCGTACCACTAGAACAACGCAGAACAGTCAATTCTGAGTGGTACACAACCATTTGTTTGCCAGTTGTCTTCCAAGAAATCAGGAAAACCAACCGCCGAAGACGGATCACTCTTCACCACGACAATGCGAGCTCTCACACATCGGCTGCGACAACTGCATTTTTGAGCACCCAAAACATCGATTTGATGGGTCATCCGCCGTATAGTCCTGACTTGGCACCGAATGACTTCTTTTTATTCCCGTACGTAAAAAACAAACTGAGAGGTCAACGTTTTTCGACACCTGAAGAAGCGGTTGCTGCATTCAGAATGCATGTGTTGGAGATACCTCAATCAGAGTGGCAAAAGTGCTTCGACCATTGGTTCAAACGCATGCAAAAGTGTATAGATCTTCATGGGGAATATTTTGAAAAACAATAAAGTGATTTTCGATGATCAATATTTGTTTTTGTTCTCTAATCCCGAAATATAAAACGCAACCCTCGTATAGTGTATTTAATAAGGATATTGGACGATCTAGGCTCCTCAATAGTATACTGGTTAGTATACCCGCCTGTCATGCGGGAGACCGGGGTTCGTTTCCCCGTCGGGGAGCCTCTGGCGCAAGACTAATGACCTTGCCCGAAAAAAAACAAATCATTATGGAAAATTTAACAAGCCTCAGGACTTGCTAAATAAGGCCAAGACCGGTTCCAGGTTGTAGTGCCGATGATGATGATTGGACGATCTAATCCAGTTGACTTTTTGTTATTTCCTGATCTTACGATCTCGGATAATTCGTCCGCAGTTAGAAAAGTTGTGGTGTCTAAGGGGTGTGAAACTATGTGTGTGTTGGTAAATTCGCCGATGAAAGGAGTAAAAGATGGGAATAATCTGTTTGAGATGTATTCGTTTACGGTGTCCTCGAAGCCAGAAGTTGAGAGGGAATTATTTTGCTAATGAATCTTTGAGAAGTGTTCTGCGAGGCAATTTGCTATGTCCATATCGGATTGGGCAATATTATTACTGATTGGGTTGATGAGATGAACAATTCGGGGTTTATATTTACGACCAGTTAATTGATTGATGTTTTTGAAAATATCACGATTTGGTTTGATATTTTTAAGTGTGGAGATGTAGTTTTCATCTGCGAACTTTTTCAACGGCTCATTTATCAGCGTGGATAGGAGTTGGATCTGGCTTTTAATAAAGGGGGAGTATCTTGTATGAAGTTTTCGGTGGAGCTGCTTTTTAAGGCGCAATAATTTGATTAGGATGCTGGGCAAAGGATTTCCTAAATAGTTGTGAGGAATGGTTATCGGGGTGTTATTGCTGAGAGCCTCCTTTAGAATTTGCTCTATTCTTACAGATGCTTGATCAATTTCAGCAGGGAGTAGGTTAGATGCTTCAGAGATATACAAGTTAGAGAAACTCATCGCTATGTCCCTATTGACATTTCTCCATTTTTTTTTGTGGAGAAACTTAGAACAGGGTTTGACGAGTGCAGTGGGTCGAGAGAGGGGATTTGGATCGTGGTGTGAACAGAACCATGATCAGAAGGAAATATAAAGGAGGCTGTAGGTGGACCCGCTGAGTGAACATCATTGGACTTTAGGAAGAAGTCGATTGTTGATTTGGCTGTGCTAGTGACACGAGTTGGCTGTAATGGTGAGTCATTGTATGTACATGGATAAGACGGGAGGAGGGCTAGCAACTGACGACCATATTTGTTGCATTTTTATCATTGAATGCTGTATGACCAGCATTTCTGTCTCCCCCGATTATAAATGGAACGGGGACAGACTGTTGGATTATCTGAGAAATGTCAGCATCTGGGAAATCTGGTTGTCGTGAAGGATGAATATAAATGGATGCTAAGACAAGCACTTTATTGTTCTCACAAAAAAGTTTAACTGCCTTGTATTCAATGCTGAATATATTGGTGTATCTAATTTCACTGAATTGAAATTTTTTGTGTACTAAGATGCCGGTACCTCCGAGAGATCCAATAGTTCTGGGGTTAGAAACAAAAGTATAATTGGGAATGGAAACTCGGGAATTTGGTTTGAGCCAGCTCTCTGAAAGGATGAGGATATCTGGGGAAAATTTTTCAACAAACAACCGGAGGTGTTGCTTACGTATATTAGAGTAAATGGATTCTGTATTGAGGGAGATAACGGTTAGTTTAGATAGAGCTGGAAAGAATATGGGAAGTTATTAGTGAAAGAATCTGACCTTTTTTTTAGTTTCTGACATATGTCTCAGCGAAGGATGCATGACCTGTAGACTTTGGATGTAACCCATGATGTCCAGGTTGAAATTTTTAATATTGTCGTTCGAGGGAGTGGTAGTGGTGAGGTTTCCTTTTGCTGCATGCGCGTAAGATATTTCGGGTCGGGTTAACTTTACTTCCTGCAATACTGTTGGTTTCGTTGTTGTTCGTTTAACTGTTGACATTGCTAATTTCCGTTTTTGCAGAAGTTTTAGCTTCTGAGGACACTGAGAGAAATTTGCTGGATGTGGCCCTCCACAGTTGCAACATTTTACTGTTATCTTCTTTGTGGTAATGGAACCATCGGCGTTAGCGGTTTGTACTGTCTCTGGTTTCAGGCCTTGTGGATTTACCGTGCATTCATCGAGCTCGTGTTCCTCTCCGCATCTGCCGCAACGTCTTTGCTGGTGGCATGAGACCGCCAAGTGTCCTGAGTCTTGGCATCGCTTGCAATGTAGTATTTCTTGTTTGTGGGGCTCCTCGATTGCGGTTTTTTTGGGTAAACAAATATTTAATTTGTTTAAGTTACTTGATATCTTGATTTGGTGGGAATTGTATGATCCGGAGGGGTTTTATGTTGTTTGTCCTCATGTATGGTGTTTGGAAGTAGTCCAACTTATTAATGTTTATTTGTGGACATATCCTAGCGATTTCCAGTCCTAACTTTTCGTTGGTCCATTCTGTATCGATATGCCTTATAATAAACGTAGCTGGTTTGCTATTCGGATATTGGACGTTTTTTTTTTTGTTTCGGTAGGAAGTAATAGAATACATACTTAGTTCAAAACAGGCATAGTCTGTAACCAATGGTATTCTCTGTGAAATGATGCAGGAGTTGCGACGTGACGAACGGAGTAACAGGTAAACGGATATTGGAAGGTGAAGAACTGATGTTGTTTCTCTAACAGTTTTTTAACTGCTCTGTCATGATCGACTAATGATCTGACTGTTATGGAAGTCCTAGATCGTTTTGTATTTGTGCTGAAATTCCGGTGACCCAGGGCATTTTGCAGGGTTTGAATTATAGCTTTGGTGCTGGTCAGGTTTTTGATGTAGATTGGCGCGGGTCTTTCGTTTTTCGCGGTTGATTTCGCTGTTGTTTCTACTCTGGCTTAAGCGGGTATTTGATTTGATAAGGGCTTTATTTGTTTGGGAAGTTTGGTGGGTAATTCGCCTTGGCTGTGACTCGAATTGAGGGGTTGACGGGACGTTTCTTCCATATGGACGTCATCAGTGTTATTGATGGAATTTTGTTTATATATTTGTTTCTGGAGTTGTTTCACTTTAACCGTTAATTGGTTTATGGTTTCCAACGCCACCTCGAACTTTTGTTTATAATTTGCGGGGCTGCTTGTTCTCTCCATGTTTGTGGATTTTTTTATTGGTGCGTTCCGTAAGATGTCCAGAGCTTTCCTTTTTCTTTCTGTTATGAACTCCAGTGCATGGCCTGGGTCATCGCCTATCATCGGAGTTGTGTAGTAACTGCTTTCCTGTTGTTAAAGATTTTTTTTTGTTTTTATCTTGCACTAGACAATTTAATAGTGCAGTTCATACACGTAAACATAAACACGTGTAAACACGTTTAAACACGTTTCCATACACGTCCGCACTGACACCAACGAACAACCTCTCTGTTTTTCAGCAACCGCAAAAGACAGTAAAAACGTCACAAGCAACCAAAAAAACAACCGTCAACAACGGTCCCCGCCGAGATCAAAAACTGAACTCTCTCGGCATCTCCTCCCTCGCTATTTCCTTGTCTTTATGACCTCATAGTCTCGACAAACTGGCCGTGCACACCAACGCTTCCCCAACTTACTGGTTGGCGCACCCACTGTTATAATTTTCTAACAATTTTATAACATAATTTTATAACAGCTATTTACGTTAAAATCTAAGTACAAACGTTTTTAACTATCAGCAATGCAAACATCCAATTAATATTAAAATAGGTTTCTTGTCGGGACAGGGGCGGTGGGGGAAGTTACCACGTAACACCAGGAAGTAATATCGAAGTCAACAAGAATAGTCGCCCTTGTAGGGGAATATACTTTTTAAATCAATAGTTGTTTATCTCTTTTATTCGATTTTCTATCAGATATTCTTTGAAAATTATGTAAAGTAAAATTCTATAAAAAGTCTAAAGTGAAATATAAATTAAAATATAAAAAAAAAGAAACCGATGCAGGACCATTGTCATATTAATAACAAAACGGAAGACGAGAATGGGTGGGAACAGTTCTAAAACAACCCATGCGACTATAACCTTGTCCGAAAACGAGACAAAGTTCATTACACATGCCTACAGACTCTTAACACGTGACAAGGAGTTACTGACAGCACAGGATTTTATACAAGTATGGCAAAATATAGTTGACCCGGAATTCGTTACTCTAAGTAAGAACGCCATGTTTCGGAAGGCTATAAACGGATCTATCCAGATACGACAATTTGTCAAATATTTCTTTGTCGTTACCAAGGGATCCATAACATACAAGGCTCTGTATATTGCAAAAAAAATGTTCGGACATAGTAGAGAAAAACTTCCACCAGAGATGTTTTCCCAGGAAATTATTACTTTCGTCAAAGCCACCGTCCGGAGTTACTTCAAAATCCTCAATCAAAACCTACCGAAAGATTATGAAGCATGGCTGATCTCTGGCGCATCTTATGACCCAAGTGACTATTTGTATTACGTTAACTATTCAACGGCTGACATTCAAAATATCGATAAATTGTCCTTGAAGCAAGTAGAAAAATGGATGTCGATTAACCCACTGTTCTTACAAATTTGGAAGATGGTTATAATGTTCCTCTGCTGCAATTCGAATCCAATTGTTCCACCAAAATCCAATGATAGATTGATGCTGCCTTGGCCAGATGTTCCGGAACAATTGAACAGGACCTCTGTCTTAAATATAACCCAAATACTGTTTATTAATGATTGCCTTCCTACACATTTTCGGGAAGTTTGGCGTCCTTTATTTATTTCCCGTGTTCATGGAGAAAGTTTTTCAACTTTGCTGTCGAGTATAATACACCAGGGATCAACAATTGTTATTGTAAAGGATAACACGAACCATATTTTTGGTGGTTTTGCACCGTCTCCATGGAAGTTGAGTCCTTCATTCTACGGTGACCTAACTTCAGTCATGTTCACCTTGGCACCGAGGATGGAACGCTACCTGTCAACAGGATACAATAGTAACTTCCAATATTTGAATGCACAAACGAAGACAATGCCCAATGGTCTTGGAATGGGTGGACAATTCGATTATTGGGGTTTTTGGATAGACTCTACCTGGACAGGTCGATGCTCCGAAACGTGCTCCACTTACCGGGGATATAAACAGATGAGCGGAGAGAAATATTTCCAAGTGCAACAAGTAGAAGTGTGGAAAGTATGTGAGGAACGCGCATCAATACTGACTGAAGAAGCCTTTTTGTCGCGGAACACAATCGTTGAATTGCCTGACAGATATGCGCTTGAGCTGAATGGTCACAGATTTTCGTCTGATATACAACCAAGACAAAGTCGAAAATCAATGAAATAACTACAACATATTATTCCTTTCCCACTAAACAAATAAAGGTATACGTCGTATAGCTCAATGAATTATTGTTTATTCTATTTTGATGTCACTTTTTCGCTTCAATCTACCTTAGCTACGGAGGTCGTATAATAACTTATGGGCCCAGTCATAACGAAGATAGAGGGACATTTCAAAAACAAAATTTTGTTTAAAGCAGTTATAAGTGCCTCAAGCTCACGTGGCCGGATACCGCTCCTAAATTGAGACAACAATATCACATGGAATGCATAGATGGAAGCCGTGCTTGATCGTGGAAGACGCCTTCAACACGTCAAGGGTGAGACTGAATGCCCGAGAACGGCTGGAGTAGAGCAGACGCAGTGGGACGAGAAGGATTTGGATGCCTGTGCAGAATTGCTTATAGCAATGGAGGCAAATATAGTCGCTTTGTCAGCAAACTTGAAAACATCCAACGATTACATCTGGGATTTCTTGTCAGAGGATTACGACAAGAAAGGTCCACTTCAAAGACATTAGTCCTGACCAGCTGGTCATCCTCGAAAAGACCAATGACCGAATATGTTCCTGAGGTCAAAACCATAACCAGCAGACTAAAGGAGTTGGAAGCAACGTTGGTTGATGACTTGCTGGTTGTAGTGCTTCTCAATGGATTGTCAGAAGACTACAAGGATATAAGATCTGCTTTTGGTGCACACAGCAAGTACTCGAAAGTTTCAATCGTTTGCAACTGTTGCAGGACACAACTAGTAATGATGAGGATGCTCTGTGTGAGAACGTGTTTAAAAATATGTTTGAGGTGTTGGCTTGTGCCACAACCGAATTCACGTTAAACGAATAAAATATTTTTAGCTTTAAATTCGGAATTTGTGATTTACTTTCTGGAAATTTCTATCAGTCCTTAATCGACAAAGAAATTCTACTGAGATACTCTGGGGAGGAGAAGTATGTTGCACCGGCGCACGGCGCTGATTCCCTTCTTCCGCCACCGTCACTATAAATCCCACCGAAATAAAACCAAGAGAAGAGAAACTTTTCGCTGTATTGTTCCCAGGCTGTGAAACAAAACACACAGATGGCACCGAAGTAAAAGTGAATGAAACGCACTGTATATTGTTTATTTGTTAAATGAGTTCTTTATTATTTTTGATCCTTGCTATTGTATTTTATTTATTTGAACTACATGAACTTAGTAACTCTTGTTTGGCGCGGAATCATTGTTTATATTCTATTAGTGTTCGGCTTACGCGCTACCTTCACGTTCATTTTAATATAAATTACACCATTGTTATACTAAAACCACGATACTAATTTAATTCTATATGTTGCTGTTTAATTCAACTGTTATGACTCGACACACTCTGGGGTGTAGACAGATACGCGATTACAGGATGGATGCGTCCCCGCGGCGCCGCGGGGAGCAGGGAAAACACAACCGGCATGTCTGGTGGTTAAGATACGACTCAAAGATTCAACCCTCGTTTGGGGTGAGTTTGGTGGTGTGGTGAAAAGGAAATGAAATTTTCCTTTTGAGACCGACCAATCAGAGTGGATCTCCGGTACATAGATCCTAACGAGGGTGTGTCCACGTACGCGCGGATCACTTTGTTTGCTCGTGACGCGAGCTCTTGGGTGTACGAACCGTGGGAATGAAAATTCACATGCAAGAGCATCTTTCGACGAAGTGTTTGCAGGTGTTTAAATATGGTGCTGGTGATTAGGATGCGTTTGGGATGATTACACAATGACGGTTGTGTTTACATCCAAATTGATTGTGTATTGCCTCCATAGCAAGTCGAGGATCGAATTCCAGTGTGAATATTTACACTGGCAAAGAATTCGGCTCTTGGCAGCTTGGCGCGAGTTGCGCTATGCTTTGTAGGTTGAATAAAAGCCGCCCTGGCTACGAATACACTATAAAAATCTGTCGCGCACGTGTGGGACAGCAAACGCAGACAGACAGGGATTTTGCTGATTGTTTCTATAATCCATTTCGGTTATCTAGTATGGCAACCGAAATGTTTTCTTTTTAGAACAATGCTGAGATGCATTGATGTATGCAGTACTGGCGTACCGATTTCTTCCAGGAAAAATGATATAACGCATTAATTGAGTGAATGTCCTTGATGGGAAAATGCTTGAGGGCGTTAATGCGCTTGCATAAGCGAAAAACAATGGTGTCTCTAGAGCTTTAGGGCAGGAAGATTTGGAGGTAAGTGGAAAAGGTAGCAGTGGCGTCAGTAGAACCGCCACAATACCACGGCGTGATTTGTTTGACTGGTCCACGAATATTTTTTTTTTGTTAACGCTTTTATATGCAGAAGAAAAAGAAGTACATATAAGGATTTTTTACAATATTTGACTAAATGAGCTTATTTCACATATTACATTTTGATGTAATTTCCTGGATCTGTATGAGCACTCTAAGTTATTCTACGTACATTTATTTTGTTTTCTATACAAATATGTTACCTTTCGCTTTACAGAATTTTAATTTTTTATTGTTTTTAATTTAAACAAAATTTACAAATTCTGTCAGGGAAAAAAGGAAAACTTGAATCTGGTTACATTATTATGCTTCTTCTTACACACGCAAGCACACATAGCACACATAACACACATACACATACACACACACACACACACACACACACACACACCAGTCCCTATATTAAATATCTTGGTGTTATACTCGATAACAGATTGAGCTTCAAGGAACACCTGAGGAAAACGAGTGGAAAAACGGCAAGAGTATGCAAAGTTTTGGTGAGACTGCTACCCAATGTTGGAGGACCCCGGCCCCACATAAGGAAACTCATAACCAGTGTCAACACCTCCACTATAATGTATGCAGCTCACATATGGGCAGGAGCCGCACAGTATAAGTCATACATGAGGGGAGTGAACTCAGCGCATAGACTAGCATCACTAAGAGTATGCTGTGCATTTCGAACGGTATCCGAAGATGCCATAAATGTTTTGGCCGGGAGGACACCACTTAACATTGCAGCTAAAGAAAACGCTGCCTTGCATAAGGTCTTCCAAGAGAATCGTTGGAGAATGCGGTCACAGTTAGAGCTCTCAAGCCTAAGAGAATGGGAACGAAGGTGGGATTCTTCCACCAAAGGTAGATGGACCCAGACCATGATACCTGATATAGAAGCATGGGTGAAAATAAAACATGGCGAGCTGAATTACTACTTGACTCAGCTAATATCAGGACATGGATGCTTCCGGCAATACTTGCACAAGTATAAGCATGTGAATCGAGACCGCACGAACGATTTTGGAGAGGCACACGAGACGGACAGTTACTCCGGCTGGAGTAATAGAATACATGCTTAGTTCAAAACTGGCATGGTCCGTAACCAATGGTATTCTCTGTGAAATGATGCAGCAGTTGCGACGTGACGAGCGGAGTAACAGGTAAACTCCGTCCCGCCCCCGCGATGGAATATCTAAAAGAAAGTTCCGCGGGGATCGACGGGAATATGAGCCTGGCGGGAGGTGGTTTTAGTCGGTAAAAACCCGGCATGCCTCTGGATCGGTCAAGAGGTATCTTTTGAAGATTTCCAGCTTCCTACCGAAACCAAAAGAAAAAACACACACGCACACACACACACACGGAGAGAGGTTACTAGAGAGCTAAAACATGGTGCGGTCGTATTTCTGGTGCTCCAAGTTAAACTAAAAGAAGTGCTGTCTTAAAAAAGTGCATACGGAGATCAACACACACCACGGAGTTAATTCGTTGAATCAAACAAGGTGAGTGATTTTGAACTATATATATTGTAGCGAGCTTAGGGTTCGCTGGATTAATTATTTTCAATAAATAAGAGCCGTTAAATTGATTTTGAATTAATATAACACTTTATTAGTCCGTTAATCACAACCGTTACTTTTACCGTACACAACGATTTCTTCACTTATCGCTTCCGTACTTATCGCGTATTTTCCTTCTTACTTATCGCTTGCTTCACTTTCTACTTCTTACTCTCTACTTGTCTCCATGAGCTGTGTGCTACGTATTTATACCGTTTCCCCACATTCTGATTCGGTACTTCGTTTCCGTCCGTTCCATAATCTTGAATGTTCTATTATCCATAGTCTCCAGTTTTCCAGTACTTTATATAATATTCTAGTACTTTGTTTTGGACTTTCCCGAATATTCCAGTACTGACTGCCATATCCGTCACAATTGTGCAGGGCGAATTGTTTTGCCAGCTAGGCAAACAAATTAAAAGTGTTCTGGAAATGCTGGAGGAACCCAAGAGGCGTTCTATCCACCAATCGATGCGCGATACAATTGAAAGCATCAGAGTGCTGTATGAGGCACTGGAAACCTGGGCGGCGGAAAATAAGTCGAGTGCGGTAATAAAAGAGGATACCGAGACGCAGGCATTACCTCTGCTGCCAGTGGTTCGCGCCACCAAGAAGAAAGGGACAACGGGCAGCATAATCCCAGAAGGAGAGCAGAATCAGTCTTGCCCTAAAGCTCCAGTTCAGAAAGAGAAATGGACAGTGGTACAGAGAAAGGTACCAAAGCAAAGAGCAGGCGAAAAAGAGCGGAAAATAGGTGCTACCAAAGAGGGTGGCGGCAAGTGAAACACCCCCAGCATGGGAAAAGCGAGTACGAACTTGCTAAAAAAGAAGCAACTGAGATCGGATACCATTGCCCAAAGGGACAGATGTCGTATGCGCAGATCCTAAAAAACGTTAAGGCGGATCCCAAGCTGGAAGATATCGGCAAAGCGATATCTAAGATCAGGAGGACCCAAAAAGGAGATGTGCTTCTTCAGTTCGGTAGATCGTGCGAGAGAACTGCTGAATACAAAAACGCACTCAGTGAGGCGTTAGAAGACCAGGGCAGCGTTAGAACGCTCACTCACCGTACAACTATCGAGGTGAAAGACGTCGACGAAATCACATCTAAAGAGGAAATCTGTGAGGCCGTGAGAGCTCAATTTGGTCTAGAGATACCAATGGCCGACATACTAGCATTGCGCAAAGCGTCCGGAGGAACTCGAACAGCCACAATAAGTCTTCCAACAGAAAACGCAAAGAAACTGCTGGGAGCCCAAAAAATTAAAGTCGGATTGGTTATCTGCCGCATTCGGGAACAGACGGTGCTGAGAAAGTGCTTCAAATGCCTTGAGTTCGGACACATTGCCAAACAATGCAAGTGCGATGAAGACCGGTCCAAGCTATGCAGAAGATGTGGAACTGAGGGTCACATAGCAAGAGACTGTAGGAGGGATCCCCCATGCATGTTCTGTAAAAAGGACCACCCAGACGAGGCGAAGCATATAGCTGGCAGCAGTAAATGCATTGTATTTAGGAGAACAATCACAGGGAAACAAACATAAAGATTATCCAAATTAATCTCAATCACTGCGAGGCAGCTCAGGACATCCCGAAACAAACAGCTAGGGAGGAGAGAGCTGACGTCATTCTCATCAGCGAACCGTACAAGGCTCTCAGCAACAACATATGGGTGAGCGACAAAACAAATACCGCAGCTATATGATTAGGTGGAAGATATGCGTTTCAAAACGTCTACAAACAAGCCGAGGGCTTTGTCAGGGCAAAAATTAATGGCATACATTTTTACAGCTGTTATGCCAGGCCGAGTTGGTCCCTTAGCCAATACCAGGCCATGTTGGACAATTTGGTGGCAGATGCCCAAGGAAGGCCTAAAGTGATTATAGCCGGCGACTTCAACGCATGGGCAGTGGAGTGGGGCAGCCGATCAACAAACACTAGAGGCCGTATGCTGATGGAAACCTTTGCATCTCTGGACATCGGCATTGCAAAAAACGGGCGGGTAAATACATACCGTAATGGAGGAAGAGGATCGGTCATCGACATCACTTTTGCGAGCAACTCCCTCCTACGTAAGTTAAAATGGCGGGTCAGTGAGGAATACACGCACAGCGAGGATCAGGCCATTATAGTCAATATACAACAAAACATGCCAGAAATGGAAAGACACATTTTTTGACAAAGACTCCTTTGAATTAATATTGAGTACCAACGATGTAACCAATGCTGAAACTGCCGAAGCCCAGTCAGACCAACTCATCCGTGCTGTCACGACAGTGTGCGATGCAGCTATGCCCAGCCGATCTAACGGAGAATTTATTACACCTTGTTATTGGTGGAATGAGGAAATAAAGGCACTCAGGACTGGCTGTCTACAAGCCCGACGCAAAGTGCAGCGGTCTAAGAGGACAGCCAACTTCCAAGAGCACTTGGACGAGTTCCGGTCAGCTCGGCGCAATCTACAAAAGGCGATCAAGGACAGCAAAACGAGGTCCTTCAAAAGCTTATTCGAAAGAGCCGATATAAATCCATGGGGTACGGCGTACAAGATGGTAATGAGTAAGCTGAAGGGCTCCAGGTCCCCGCAGATATCATGTCCAAAAATGCTGAGGTCAATAGTAAACCAACTATTCCCACAAGGCACATCCCCACATTACGACTTAACAAGCGAGACAGTCAACATGCAGGAGGATACAGGACGGCAAAGCGCCGGGTCCTGACGGAATTCCAAACAAGGCGGTGAAAGCGGCAGCTGAAAGTCGACCGGACATGTTTATAACCACCATGCAAAGGTGTCTAGAGGAAGGTGTCTTTCTAGAAACTTGGAAACTGCAACGCTTGGTGCTCCTACCAAAAAGTAAAAAACCACTTGGAGAGCCCTCATCATATCGCCCAATATGCCATCTAGACACTATGGGAAAGATATTGGAAAGAGTGATATACGAAAGACTGCTAACCGTAACAGAAGAAAAAGCAGCCCTATCGAACCAACAATACGGGTTTAGAAAATCGCGCTCCACTGTCGACGCCATAAAGAGAGTAGTTGATATTGCGACGGAAGCAATAAGTGGAGAGAGATGACGCTGGGACACAAAGGAATACTGTGCAGTTGTAACACTGGACATAAAGAATGCCTTTAACTCGGCAAAATGGCCAGTCATAAATAGAGCGCTTCACAGAATGGGCACCCCACACTACCTCCAGAGAATAATTTCCAGCTACCTCACTAACAGGAAGTTGAGGTATGCAACAAACGATGGTGTAAAATACTACAACGATCAGTTCTGGGACCCCTCTTATGGAACATCATGTACGATGGCGTTTTGCGATTGGTGTTGCCACAACAGGTCCAGTTGATAGGTTTTGCGGACGACATTGCCCTTGTGACAGTGGCAAAACATATTCATGAGATAGGGGCAGCTACTAACGAGGCAGTGGTGAAAGTCAAAGAATGGCTGGTATCCGATGGTCTCGAGCTAGCAGACCACAAAACAGAGGCGGTTTTAATAACTAGCCGAAAAAAAGTGGAATATATGAATATAAGGGTCGGAGATCAAATTATTAGATCGAAAGACGCAATAAAATATTTAGGAGTTATGATCGAGAACAGGCTACAATTCAAAGAGCATGTCAAGTATTCTAGCAAAAAAGCATCAATGCTGCAAGCAGCACTTGCTCGAATACTACCAAACATCGGAGGACCTGGATATCCACGAAGAATCTTGATGTCTAGAGTAGTGACCTCGGTCCTACTATACGCCGCCCCTGTTTGGGCCAGTATACTGACAACGAAGGAAGCGAGGAGAAAGCTGACGTCAGTCTATAGACTCTGTGCCCAAAGAACCATTAGCGGTTTCCGAACCATCTCGGACGAACCTGCTTTTGTCGTAGCCGAAATGGTTCCACTCGATATCCTTGCGGACGAGATGTTCAGAATCCACAACAGGAGAACGTCAAGGCAACTGCAACCAGCAGCATTCAAGGAGATCAAGGAGGAAGAGAAAGCAACCTCATTAACCATATGGCAAACTAGGTGGGACAACACTACGAAAGGCAGATGGATGTACAAATTAATCCCATCTATCGCCACCTGGATGAAGAGAGACCACGGTGCCTGCAACTACCATCTTACCCAGTTCCTGACCGTTTTGGTCACAGCATCTCACCGTTGTGTCCAGCGTGTCCAAACCAAGAGGAACATACGGAGCATGTGGTGTTCTACTGTAGACGCGTCAACGAAGGAAGACCCAATCTCCCAGGCCCGCAAGATCTCATAGAGCAGATGCTATGCTCCGAGGATAACTGGATGGAGATAAGCGCCTATGTGACCAAAGTGCAACTCGAACTTAGAAGGGTCGAGAAAGTAAGGCAAGCACAAATAGCCGACACGGAGAGAGCAGCTTAAAAAAAAACATAAAGCTAACCAGCCCCGCGAAGTAATACCTAACGGCAGTCCCGCGGGCAGAGTGGTTGACGGAAGTGAGGGTGTGGATTAGTACGCAGGGTGCGACTTGGAACCGTGGTTCCAGTTACACGAATCGTGCATGCTAGTAGCACGGGTTGCTAGTATCTATGAAGATTCCACATCCGTTGGTGCATCAAAAAAAAAAAAAAAAAAAAAAAAAAACACATTGGGTAGCAGTCTCGCCAAAACTTTGCATACTCGTACCGTTTTTTCACTCGTTTTCCTCGGGTGTTCCACTTTTTGCTCGTCTCCCGTGACTGCCCATGTGGGATTGTTGCGGGCCGACTTCTAATTTTGCCCATCACTAGAAGGTGATCGGAGTCGCAATCTGCTCCTCTACACGATCTTACGTCAAGGATATTCGAGTGGTGTCTTTTGTCTATGAGGAAGTGGTGTATTTGGTTCCGCGTTGCCCCATCGGGTGATATCCATGTGGCTTTATGTATTTGCTTGTGCTTGAACATCGTGCTTTTCACTACTGGATCTTTTGACGCGGCGAACGTGATAATTCGGATTCCATTATCATTTGAAACGTCGTGTAGACTTTCTTTACCCATAGTTGGTTGGAAGATATCTTCCTTTCCAATTTTCGCATTGAGGTGGCCGAGGAGGCGTGGGGGTAGAAGTATTATACCAGGACACGGGCACACGGTTCACTTCTTCCACCGATAAATGTTCCACTGCGAGAAATTATCACCAGGTATATCCAAGGAAAAAAAATTAATGAAAACACTCAGATGTTGTTCCCCTCTACTTATAGTTTCTTTATTGTTAGTTGATTTACAATTATTTAATAATATACACTTTGGTTATGTTTTCATTTATCATTCAATGATTCCACATGCACAAATACATTAATAAAATTTAACTGTTTTCTTGAAAATAATTAAACCGACTTTTCATGGCAAATATAAAACTTTACGCATAAGTTGAAACTCCCTGTGTTCTTAAAATGACGTCCAATTCTTGAGAAGACCAATTCTCGACTCCACTGAACGTGCTACGTAGCGTGTGTACGCTGTTATGGTTGTATAGTGACTTCTGCGTGAACGCTCGATGTAGCGTGTACACGCGACGGTGGATATTTAACGACTCGGTGCGGCGTCACCCTCGCCGGTGGTGGATGTGAAGCGACTGACTTGAATTAGGGATGAAGATGAGTAATTTAATTTTGCACACCGGACCACCAATAGAGATCATCTTAACGCTTCTGCTCTCTCATGTGCCACGCCCGTCGAGGTGTGGTGAACACTTCGGTAAATTCGATAGTCGATGAACACGGGAGAATGAGAGAACAGGAAACACAATGTACTATGATGTCGGGGTGGATTTGGTTGTGTGTGCATGAATCAATGCAGCTCTCAGAATAACCCACTGACCTAATTCGGTGAATATGGTGATCTCAGAGTGCATTGCACTGTAGGAAGACAGAACCGTGAAGGAGAGGAAAATGTAGCTGGTGCTATTCAGCTGTGAAAAGAGAACATTGATTCCCGGCGAATGGAGTGTCTGGGGATAGTTGAAGCAACGCTACTTTGCTTAGGGTAATATTATCGTGGGAATTAATTAAATATTGTGATAATTTCCCCAGCGATTGCATGATTATGCAACAGCGTCGTTTGATTCGACTTGTTGTTGCTAACCACATGGATTGGAATTTCCGGTGGAAATCTCATGGTTGGAGGACTGGAGTTGCCGTATGGCAGAAAGGTAGCTGAATTCAATTATGCATTACTTGCATAGAATAATGAATTCAGCTATGCGTCCGTTTTTGCAACATGCTTTTCAGGTAAATAGGTAAGTAGGAGAAATTGGGGTTGGTTTGACACGCTGTTGGCGGTCGAAATTAGGCGGAAATAGTGGGTTGGTTCTCCATGTAGTATATAGAACACCCACAGAGGCTTTTAACATCGAATGGTGAGATCAAATCAAATACTTCCTCTAGGGTCTCGTAGAACGTGTCCTTCGTTTCTTCGTCGGCAGATTCGGTTGGGGCGTGTACGTTTATAAATACATAATTGGACTATGGGCCCTGTATTTTTAGCACCGACATCCGGTCATTAATATATTTTTTTTCGCCAGTCGGCAGTTGTGTACTGCTCCGTCTCCAACAGTAATATTTTTAAAAACATGGGAAAATGATTTAATTATGATTATTATTATTATCTCTAGTGTTCCAGATGGTCTACGTTTGAGTATGGTGCTTAGTGAATGAGATAAATCGAGGACGTGTATGAGGAAGAAAGGAGCTTACGTCCGCAAATATAATATGCCTCTCGGGCGCAATCTTTTTCAAGATTTAGATTTAGTTTTAGCCCTAGTTTTAATTCATTTCAGTTAGTTTTCACTTTTATTGTATTCGTTTTTATTTTCTTCATTCCACAAAAAAAAATGATGAAGCGGAAATGTAAAACAGGAAGACCTCCTATGTATGTACACTGATAACAAAATATATTATATGTTAATGAAGAAGTTATTGTACGCCGAAAGGCAAAACGAAACAAAAAGACATATTGCACAATTTAGACTGCTTGTGAGGAGCCTGTATGTTATATGAGAATAATTGTAAATAGGCCTTATCATTTAGTATTAAGTAAAAGCTGTACATTTTTTTGTATAATTAATTAAAAAAAATATTAAAAACTGAACAATGGAACTCATTGGGTACCCGTCGTAAGTCCTTTAAGTCCGTCGGTAGAATATAAACGCAATCTATCGTGTCTGTTTCATAGCTTATTACGGACATTGTTGAACTGAACTTGGTGATTTCATCTCTTCATATATTTGCCCGCGATACCCGTCAATGAGGAAGTGGGCATAAGTTCCAGTTAAAAGTCGACTTTCGATATACCAATGGTCATAGAGAATCATTCTTTAACCGAACCACAAGAATGTGAAATGGGTTCGTTCGTCGCTGTATTGTTGAGGCATTCGGGTCCAATGTATCCCGATACCTTCGTTCCTTAACAGCTTCACCTTCTACCTCGCATTGAACTTTGACACTAAAAACTGTTTGTGTACATGTTTGTTTAAAAGAAAACCACAACAAAGCAAATGACATAAAATTCAGATTAGGTGTTTTCTGTAGTTATGGGAAACTACCAAAGGTTGGTGTTTACACTCATCATGGTGCTTTACTTCTGTCCCTAGATAGTAAGGTTTAAAGCAATGTTTGGTAAGCTGGCATGCCGCGCACATCTTACCACTCTTTGAGAGGCATTTCTTAACTGTTGTAATCCATTCACTATGTGCTTGTATTAACTGTTGTAATTAACGCGTTACAATACGATATCGTATCAATTTCGAGCGTAGATAATTGATATATCAGTTTGAAGTCCGGTTGATTACGTGTTTGTCACTATCGGCGCCGTTTTCAAGTCAGGTTTTTTTTCGTAATCGTCAAGAGAAAACCTCAGAAGATCAAGTATGGGTATTTTGCATGTAGATCACAATAAACTTATAATTATGTTTACGCGGGGTCACATGCTATTTAATTTTTCTCTCTTAAGAGAATAACGACATCACGCGAATTTTTTTTGGCGGTTTTCGCGTAATATATCGAACCACAATTTGTCGGATATGCGTTTCCACTAACTCACTATTCATCGCCTACAATCTCAAATTGTATTCACCCGCAATTCTTTTGTCTAAAGTTGGGAAGTGGTGCATAACTCCATAACGCTGAGCACAAGGTATACAACGGTAGCCCTCAATCAAGTCATGGTGAACACAGGTTTGTCACCGGTCGCCTGTTTTATTAGGCTTTATTACTATTTGTGGATCTGTTCAACGCACAGTAGCATTACGTATAACGCGATCGGCTTACATTAATATTAATATACAATATTTTCTGGTTTGAAGTTGATATATGAAGTTTTACCTGGATTGATTTGTAGTAAACATTTTAAGTGCGGGGATCGGAAGTGCGATTCCGTTTCAAAATCCCATTTAATAACGAGTGTTTTAACATTGTGAATGTTGATAACGCAATTGCTAGAGACCAACATACCCAGTAAAAAAAAGTTAGTTGCGGTATAAAATTATTGATCAGTGTGAACTCTGAAGCCGATGAAATAATAAAAGTTCCGAATGCGGAATATGATTAGACATAACTACATTCAGCAGGTAAGACTGGCAAGGTTCTGATGTGGGTGTTATGTTGCCTGAGTGATAGGCCTCTTTATGTTTTTTACTTAAATAGTTCGAGCCATGTGATTAACATTTAAGTTCGAATATTTTTATGGTAGAGGGGAAGATGAATTTTCGAGTGTGAAATGGTGAGTTGTTTGATCGGGCTTCATCATTTTTCATCTAATTTATTGAAATCAAGCATTTGTAAACCGGACATACGGTTTCACATGGTTTGAACGTGTACTTCTCTATGAGTTAGGGTACACAATCAACTGCGTTTCCTATGAAGTGCACTCATATATTATGTTTCCCAGTAATTTAAATAATCAGAAATATACATGTCTCAAAACTTCCCTTTTCGCATCGAATCTCTTCTTACTCCATCTGCTTCGAATGACATATTGTTCGAATCGTTAATTCAATATAGACTGGTCAAATCGGTAGGTTATTTTATATATTATTTTATGTTATTATTAACATTATTTTTATTTTATTCTAGATATTTTATACATTAAATACACTTTATTTAAAATTCAAAAAACTCGTGCAAGTTTATGATATATTTGTCTAAAGCCTTGGTAAACGTTGCTACTTTCACTGACGATAGTCTCGTGCACATGTTACCGCCCTACAGCGACGCAACGTGATCTCCAATCAATTCATTTAGGCTTTAGTATGATATGTCATCATGAGCTCGGGATTACAAGATAATGATGGCTCGAGTCCGCAAGCGAAACAACAGACAAGCATTTATAACCAATTAAAATTAACACGCTTTCTCTTCTTCTACTTTGTTCATAATTTATTTGTATTGTAGTGCTCCAAAAAGCCCTACCACCTTTTTCCCCCATTCCTAATCCAAAATCCTAGCTATAATACGCTAAGACGTATAATCCTATCAAAACCCACAATAACCCAAACATGATTCAAAATTCGCAATAAACGAATCAAACATTCGTTTATTGCCTAACATTTGCCCCGACGGCATTATTAACCCCAAAATCCAAATTAAAATTAAAATTCACAATAAACGAATCCAATATTCGTTTATTGTTCTACATTTGCTCCACAGCATCACCCAAATCCAAAATTCAGAGATCGTTATCTCTATCCCAAAAACTCCATTGAGTTAAACAAACAAAAACTCAAAAGCAGATACATTCACACATCTGCGTAATAGTTTCGTAAGAATTCAAGAAATCGATTTCTTATCTTATGTAAATACAACATCTCGCTCGAAATATCGAAAAGATCGAGATTGTTGCACGAAAATTTGTATCTTTGGGATACAATTTTCGATTCCTTTTCCTTTATAAAGGAATAGTCAAGTGATCTCCGGGCCACCCGCATCTTATACTCCTTTCATCGGAGAATTTAACGACACAAACAAGGCGTCACATCCTTCAGACACCACCACATTTTTAACCACAGATGAACTCATCAAGTTCATAAAATCACGACCCAACAAAAAATCTACCGGTATAGATGGAATACCACACCTTCTATTTAAAAGACTTCATCCGCCAAATCTACTTCCCATTCTAGTCCTTCTTAACCACATCATAAATGCTTCACATTTCCCAGAGAACTGGAAAATTGCGGTAGTAATTCCCATTAAAAAGTCCGGCAGTTCCAATAACACCTCCAACTATCGTCCAATATCTTTATTGAACACCCTAAGCAAAATATTGGAATGTAAGATCTACCAAAACCTTCTTTCGTTTGCCAGTGATAACGCTTTGGCGGTTCGATGTTGGTTAACTTTGGCGTATGTTTAGTCTTTCGCTATGTGTGGATACAATGTACCGCCGAACATTGTTCTCACCGGAGAAAATAACACAACCTGTCACGGAGCGAATCGGCCGCAAAAGAAACACTGTGAGGATTGTTTTATTTTGGTATTGTATGTTTTTTTATATATTTTAATAATTTTTGTTTTATTTTACTCTTTGTTTGTTAAGTGTTACAATTACTTGTTTGTACATTTATTCTTGTTAATTGTATGTTGCAGAAAAGGAAAACAACAACATTTTTACAACACATCGAATCGTCTTAAATTGAAAACGTTCTTATTTCTTCCTGGCTAACACGTTTAGCCTTACACTTAATGTTTTCAGCACAATTACAAACAAGGTGAATTAGAACCGCACACGTTACGAGTACCACGACAGGGTCGCGATGAGAATAGTCGTCCCAGTCTCTGAATCTACTGTTCTCATTTCATTCAATTATTTTTGCGAACAATGAGATTAACCGATACACCTTTCCGGATGTCCTAGTGAGGATCAGTGACCTGCGCGCGTTGAATTGCCGAGCGTTGAACGTCGGATATATACGTTTCTTCGAGTTTTACTACGTTGCACGGATCGACCTTCTCGGCGAGGTTCTCTAACTAGATTCGCCTTGACGATCTAAATCTCTCTGCCGCCCTCAACCATATCCTGCTCACACAGATACCCAGATTCAAAACTGGTATCTGTATCTATCCAAAAACAATATTCCCTATTTGCTCTGCTAACAGAACTTCCGAATTTCTGTCAGCAGCATGTTATCACCTCCCACGGGATATTTTTTTGTTTCCTGGAAGGGGAAGGTCATCTTGCATACATCATCATTATCGCTGAGAGAGTTTCATTTCCACAGCCTTCTGTTTGCACAGAACATCTGGCGCCCAGACCAGAGATATTCGGCGATTGTTTTGACGTGCAGTCGGTGGGTGTTATTTGAACTTGTACCCGGAATCGAAATCCATTAGATCTTTATAATGGTGCGAAATTCTAGCGTGGCCGTGGGACCGGAGTATTGCCTTTGTTGGCTTAACTCCTCATAAATCATCGGATATCTCGTTGAGATATATTTGATTGCGATAGGTCGTGGCTGCCTTCTGTTGTTCAACGGATTTGGGTGGTCCTCGCGTTAGATTACCCGCACGTGCATCCGTTGATCGGCTCATTCTTTGATGTAGCAATTCTTTTGTATCGAATTTCGGAATTGCCGGTTCGATGAGATGTTCCTGGGCGCAGGCAGCATGTATGGCATTTTGGGAATTGGTTTTTTTTCTTAGGATTAGAACGCATGGATGTTTATGCCTTTGTTTCAGGCATGAAGAGTTATAATTGTTGAGCTTGACCTAAAAAGCTTTGGGAACGTTCAGTTCCTTGCTTTTTTGGTGTCGGTCTCAACGTTGGCTGCGAGTTGCAGGCCCTATCGCGGGCTTTGGGGCACGCGTCTGTGGGCGCGTGCAACGCTCTCAGGTAAGTACGTTCTTTGAAGATAGGAACCTTACCTGAGTAGACTTGTGCGTTCGTAGAACGCTACATCACTCCCCCCCTAGTGACGTAGTCACGATATGAGGTAGTTAGTTGCTTGGGGGGTGTAGTTGAGTTTTACGAGCGTGCTCCCTTCCGTATTGGGCGGTGTTTGGGTGGTAGAGGAGCGAAAGTTATCGCGTTCGTCGTTCTTTTTCGCTTGTCAGAAGTTGGGGTTTCAGGTTGCCGTACATTGAGAATCTTCGCAGCGTCTTCTTGTGCGCGCAGATCTCGGGCGCGCTGCCGCGTTATCGGTCCGTGTAGGATGTCCGACGCCCCGCGCGCGACCATTTCGCGAGGGTTTGGTTGATTCTCAACATTTGACGTGCCTGGCGTTTCGTGGGAGTCTGCTGGGTGGCGTAGGGGGCAGGTTTCGGCTGCCGCCGCTGGTTGTTGATGCACTTCTCCCAGTACGGTATCTGGTGGTAGTTCCAGGTGGCACGGTTTCAGTCTTTCGACACTGACGGTGTACGGCTTGCCGTCGATGTCAACGGAGAAAACTCGGTCGTTTATTCGATCCAGCACCTTGTATGGCCCTTCGTAGGGCGGTTCTAGAGGTTTCCTAACTTTGTCCACCCTGATGAAAACGTGCGTGCAGCTGTCCATCTCTGGGTGAACAAATATCCTCTTGGAACCGTGTCTGGCGACAGGTGTTGCCCTGACCTTACGCATGAGTTTGCGTAGGTTTTCCAAATTTGGCAACTGTTCGAGCGGTGGTTCTCCATCGGCGAAGAACTCTCCTGGGAGGCGCAGATTGGTTCCGTACGTCAGATCTGCTGCTGAGGCTCCCAAGTCTTCTTTTATGCTTGTGCGCAAGCCTAAAAGAACTGTTGGTAGTGCGTCCAGCCATTGATTGTCGTCATGACACATCAGTGAGGCTTTAAGAGAGCGATGCCAACGTTCGATCATCCCATTGGACTGTGGGTGATAGGCTGTTGTGTGGCTTTGCTGGCAGCCGAGTAGATCGGTCAGCTGCTTGAAAATCGCCGCCTCGAACTGTGGTCCTCGATCGGCTGTGAGGGTAGCTGGGACGCCGAAACGTGTGACCCAAGTCGAATAGAATGCTTTGGCTACATTCTCTGCGGTCACTGTTCGTAGTGGCACTGCTTCTGGCCACCGAGTGAAACGATCGATCATCGTCAGGAGGTACAGGTAACCTCTCGACGGCGTAAGCGGTCCCACAATGTCGATGTGAACATGGGCGAATCGTGCCTCGGGGAGCTTAAACTGTGCTGGCTGTAGCACGTTGTGTCGATCGACTTTGCAACGCTGACATTGCAAACAATTGCGTGCCCAATTTGTTATGTCTTTGGCCAAATGTGGCCAGACGAATTTACGTCGGACGGCCGCAGCGGTTGCGCGTCCGCTTGGGTGTGCTGGGTTATGGAATGTTTCGTACACATTCCTTCGAAACTTTTCTGGGATGTAGGGGCGAGCTGTCCCCGTCGATACATCACACCAGACTTCATCGTTTGAGTCGTTGAAAGGAAGTTTACGCATAACTAGTGCTGTCTCCGCTTTCAATAGGGACTCGAGTTGATGGTCCTCTCCTTGCGCTTGTGCCAAGTCGGCATCATCGATTTGCGCTCGGAGTTTAATCGCATCGATACGCGAAAAAGCGTCTGCAATTACGTTGTCTGCACCTGGAACATATTCGATTCGGGTGCTAAATTGCCCGATGAAATCCAGGTGCCGTTCCTGTCGTGGAGTTGAACTTCCCGCTTTCTTTCGGAAAGCGTACACCAGTGGTTTGTGATCAGTTTTGATCGTCAACTGGCGTCCTTCGACCATGTGCCGGAAGTACTTTACTGCGGAGTAAATCGCTAGTAACTCCCTGTCGTAGGCACTGTATCGTCGCTGGGTCGGGTTCAATTTTTTTGAGAAGAAGCCCAGCGGTTCCCATTTACCATCGCACTCTTGTTCGAGTACGGCCCCAATTGCAGTGTCGGAAGCGTCACACTGTATGGACAATGGGGCTCCTTCGATGGGATGTCGAAGTAAAGTTGCGTTCGCCAGCTGCTCTTTCGATAAGCGAAAAGCTTGATCAGCTGACTCGGTCCACTGAATCGGTCGTTTGTCGTTTCGTTTGGCTCCTACTAGGTATTCGTTCAGCGGAGCCTGGACCTGTGCGGCGTTTCGAAGCGTTGGGCGATAAAAGTTTAACATTCCCAAGTAACGCCTAAGTTCTCGCACATTCTTGGGGCGAGGAAACTGCATTAGTGCTTCCACCCTGTCTTGTAATGGGCGGACGCCTTGGCCATTTATACAATAGCCCAGGTACTTGACTTCCGATTCTCCGAGGTGGCACTTGTCTGGATTGATTACCAGGCCGAATTCTCGGAGGCGCTCGAACACTTGCTTCAAATGGGAGCGATGTTCGCTCATGTTTTTCGATGCTATGAGTATATCATCGATATACGCGTAGCAGAAGTCAAGTCCGCGGAGAGCTGAGTCTATGTAGCGCTGGAACGTTTGCGCTGCATTTCGGAGACCGAATGTCATCACCTTGAACTCGAATAGTCCAAAAGGTGTAGTTACCGCGGTTTTGGGGATGTCTTCGGGGGCCACCGGAATTTGGTGGTATGCTCTCGTGAGATCGAGGGTCGAAAAGATTTCGCAACCCTGCAGCTTATAGGAGAAATCGTGCAGGTTTGCTATCGGATACCGATCGGGTGTCGTCACCGCGTTCAGCATTCGGTAATCACCGCATGGACGCCACTCGCCGTTGCTCTTTTTGACGAGATGGAGTGGGCTCGCCCAAGGGCTATCGGATGGCTGGCAGATTCCTAAGTCGAGCATATACTCGAATTCTGCACGAGCCTCACGCAATTTTTCGGGAGCCAATCTGCGCGGGCGTTGGCTCACTGGGGGGCCGCGCGTTTCAATGTGATGAAAAACGCCGGCTTTTGCGCGTCGGGGATTACTAAGCGGAACTGTAATGTCCGCAAATTCGCGCAACAGATCGCTGAATGGACCGTTTGCGGTTGTGCACGTTAACGTCAATGCCTTTCCCGCCTTTGCGTTTACTGGCTGAGAAAGAGACGTTAACGGGTCCATCAGTCTATTACGTGCTACGTCCACTACTAGTTTATAGTGTCGCAGCAAGTCCGAACCTATTAGGGGTTCGGTCACATCGGCCACTACGAAGTACCATCGAATTGGTCGACGTAGGCCTATTTTTAGTGTTATTAATTTCCGTCCGTAGGTTTTAATTGGACTATTGTTCGCGGCGAACAATCTCAATTTACCCGGCAACCGATTTGCAGGTGCGTATGAGCGCGGAAGAACGGAAATATCCGCACCTGTGTCAATAATGAAGTCCATATTTAACTTCGAATCGTATATTGACAAGCGACTTAATTGGGGGTTGCCGGCCGTTTGCGCTTTTTCTACGGTCGGCAGTTCTAGTTTAAAGAACTAGCCTGTATTGCTGGCACATGTGACCAGTTGCAGGGTTGCCTGCACTTCCTGGCTTGTGCCCCGAAACGATGGTGGAAGTAACACCTGCCCAAGGTGTTTTCGTTGGTTGGGGTGCGCGATCTACCGCGCCCGCGTCTAAAGTTTTCACGCGACCTGCTTCGTCGCCGTGATCTGTCACGGCCAGGCCATGAATTGTTCCCCACGCTGAGGTTATTCAGTTGCGCTTGCAACTGCTGGACCTGCCTGCCTAAGCGTTCTATCTCATTTCTCGTTTGTGTTGCATGAGTGCACGTTACCGTGGAGGTTCGTGGTTGGGGCAGAGGTGGATTTTGCGCGGGGTTCGTTGCCGGAAGGAATTGGAGATCCGTTCGGGATCTGTCCGTGGCCATTACTGCCTCGGCGTGTCGCGCTAGCTCATCAAGACCAGATTCGGCTAGAGGCGCGACGATTGCCTGAACGTATTCTGGTAAAGATTCTCGAAATATAGCCGTTAAGGCTGTCTCGGACATGTCCGTGCCGGCCAGCGCACGGAAATAGGCGGCGCGCTGGGATGGTCGCATCCCAGAGGTGTCGGTCGACCGTAATAAACGTCGCAAGCGATTTTGCGGCGTTTCACTATAGGCGTTAGTCACCATCTCTTTAAACGCCGTGTACGGTTGCGGAGATGGAGTTTTTATTAGACACTTCGCATATGGAATTAATTTTGGGTCTTGTACCCGTGTTACCACGAGGAATTTCACTTCCTCGTCGGTGATTCCTTCCACTCTGAAAACCCTTTCGGCGTAACCGAACCAGTAATCTGGGTCGTCGGACGTGAAGTCCGGTAATATTGCGTTACGCAGTTGTGGGCGGTGGTCCGCCTGGAATGGGATGTCGGCTTCTTGACGGAGGGCAGGAGCCTGTGATGTCGTTGGCGAAGGTCGGGCGTCGTTTGCCATTTGCGTTTTTTGAACCGCGCTTTTCGACCTGGTGGTTAATGTCGACTTGGGGAGGTCTCGCGTTAATTTTCTCTGTGGGAGAGTGATTATATTTCCTCTCAACGTTTTCGCTTTCTGTATCGAAGCTTGCGACCTTGTGGTTGGCATCTACTTTCAAAAGTTTCGCGTCGAAAATCTGTCGCTCGGTGTGCGGATCGCTTGTTAACGAGAGGTTCGCGTTTACTTTTTTCGAGAAGTTTTTCGAGTGGAACGCGGTAAAACGACCTGCTGATTCCAAAGATTTACAGGGAAAAGGCCTAGCACAAAAGGATTCTATCTATTTTCCAAAGATAGTAAAAAGGGTGGGCCTACACCAGAGGATCCTACGTGTTGTTCGACTGTGCTGGCAGCGGACAGAGAGAAACTTTTCCGTTCGGAGGAGGACAAGCAGTACGAGGAGGTAAGAACTATCAAGGTTTTTCGCGGATGCGCAGCTATGTCTGCGTTGATTTTATTTCGGGGGATTAATTTCGCTTTATTTCGCGTTCTTACGAGAAAGTAATGCCGAGTGTGTCGTTAGTTCGTGTGTGCTTCAGGCTCTGAAGGAGCTTACCAAATTTCTATTTAATATCTTGGATTTGTGCTTTCTTTAGTAATATTTTTATTTCCGCTCTGAAGGAGCTTACAAAAATCTCTATATATATGGCTTGAAATAAGCTGACAGGAAATGCGTATAATTCTCGCCTTCCGATTGGATACGAAGGTGGCCACTGTCTAATGCTCGGGAACTAAAAATAATAATGTCCTAACATAAGTCAGCCGCTATTGGCCGTATTACCATGATTCTTTTTTGACATGATTTAATCTTACGTAAATATCTTTTTCTTAACGGCGTCTCAGAAGGAGCTACGCGCCGTGTTTTAAAAGGACTTTAAGGCTCGGATGGAGTTTCACACAGATTTCTCACTTCAGCTCTGAAGGAGCTTCATAAATTTTTCACACACAAAAAAAAAATATTTTATCTGCACTATGAGACTCAGAGGGAGCTCGCACAAGAAATTAAAGTAGGATATATATATATATCACAATTTATTTACTGCACTACAGACTAAGAAAGGAAAAAGAAGAATATGATAAAAAAGGAAATTGTTTTAGTGTGCATTAACATTCGAATTTTTGCTCGGAAGGAGCTTACTACATTTCGGTTTTTCTCAGAAGGAGCTTAATCAATTTTAAAATATGAATGACTCTTTTATTATAATATAAAGGAAGAATAAAATGACTTGCGGCTTTTTTTTTTTTTTTTGGAGATGTCCTGCGTTGTTGGGCTTCGTGGGGCGAAAGTGGGCTGCAGTTCGGTGGTGTCGTCGCTGTCACTGGCACTTCGCTTTACTGGGTGCTTATGTTCATCCTTGAGTTTCGGCACTGTTTTTCGCTTCTAGTTTTTTTAGTGTCTTTTTTTATTTTTCGGCATTCACTGTTTTTTTTTTTTATTTACCGTGTATATTTTTCTTTACATTGTTTTTCGCGGCGTGTTCTGTTCACTTTCCCTCGTCGGGATGTCACCACTTTGGCGGTTCGATGTTGGTTAACTTTGGCGTATGTTTAGTCTTTCGCTATGTGTGGATACAATGTACCGCCGAACATTGTTCTCACCGGAGAAAATAACACAACCTGTCACGGAGCGAATCGGCCGCAAAAGAAACACTGTGAGGATTGTTTTATTTTGGTATTGTATGTTTTTTTATATATTTTAATAATTTTTGTTTTATTTTACTCTTTGTTTGTTAAGTGTTACAATTACTTGTTTGTACATTTATTCTTGTTAATTGTATGTTGCAGAAAAGGAAAACAACAACATTTTTACAACACATCGAATCGTCTTAAATTGAAAACGTTCTTATTTCTTCCTGGCTAACACGTTTAGCCTTACACTTAATGTTTTCAGCACAATTACAAACAAGGTGAATTAGAACCGCACACGTTACGAGTACCACGACAGGGTCGCGATGAGAATAGTCGTCCCAGTCTCTGAATCTACTGTTCTCATTTCATTCAATTATTTTTGCGAACAATGAGATTAACCGATACACCTTTCCGGATGTCCTAGTGAGGATCAGTGACCTGCGCGCGTTGAATTGCCGAGCGTTGAACGTCGGATATATACGTTTCTTCGAGTTTTACTACGTTGCACGGATCGACCTTCTCGGCGAGGTTCTCTAACTAGACTCGCCTTGACGATCTAAATCTCTCTGCCGCCCTCAACCATATCCTGCTCACACAGATACCCAGATTCAAAACTGGTATCTGTATCTATCCAAAAACAATATTCCCTATTTGCTCTGCTAACAGAACTTCCGAATTTCTGTCAGCAGCATGTTATCACCTCCCACGGGATATTTTTTTGTTTCCTGGAAGGGGAAGGTCATCTTGCATACATCATCATTATCGCTGAGAGAGTTTCATTTCCACAGCCTTCTGTTTGCACAGAACATCTGGCGCCCAGACCAGAGATATTCGGCGATTGTTTTGACGTGCAGTCGGTGGGTGTTATTTGAACTTGTACCCGGAATCGAAATCCATTAGATCTTTATAATGGTGCGAAATTCTAGCGTGGCCGTGGGACCGGAGTATTGCCTTTGTTGGCTTAACTCCTCATAAATCATCGGATATCTCGTTGAGATATATTTGATTGCGATAGGTCGTGGCTGCCTTCTGTTGTTCAACGGATTTGGGTGGTCCTCGCGTTAGATTACCCGCACGTGCATCCGTTGATCGGCTCATTCTTTGATGTAGCAATTCTTTTGTATCGAATTTCGGAATTGCCGGTTCGATGAGATGTTCCTGGGCGCAGGCAGCATGTATGGCATTTTGGGAATTGGTTTTTTTTCTTAGGATTAGAACGCATGGATGTTTATGCCTTTGTTTCAGGCATGAAGAGTTATAATTGTTGAGCTTGACCTAAAAAGCTTTGGGAACGTTCAGTTCCTTGCTTTTTTGGTGTCGGTCTCAACGTTGGCTGCGAGTTGCAGGCCCTATCGCGGGCTTTGGGGCACGCGTCTGTGGGCGCGTGCAACGCTCTCAGGTAAGTACGTTCTTTGAAGATAGGAACCTTACCTGAGTAGACTTGTGCGTTCGTAGAACGCTACAACGCTCTCATTCCTAATTCTCAGTTTGGCTTTCGTGAGCGACACTCTACTTGCCATGCGTTACTAAAACTTACATACGATGTCACAACTGGTCTAGAAAACCAATGCCCTACCGTATGCATATCTCTCGATATCTCCAAAGCATTTGATTGTGTCTGGATCTCAGGACTTCTTTATAAGCTGCACTACTTATTTGGTCTGAATTCCAATATCACAAAGCTCCTAGCATCTTATCTTTCTGGGAGGAAATTTATGGTCAGAATAAATTCTTCCCTCTCAGAAACTCACAACATAACCGCAGGAGTACCCCAAGGATTCATTCTTGGACCACTTTTATATCTTCTATACACATCCGATATCCCCCAACCTCCACCTAGTGTTGTAATGCTAAATTATGCTGACGATACTTTAATCTACTCTAGCAGTAGATTTGTCAAAGCGGCAAGAAACCACGTTAACAACTTCCTCCCGCTCATCTCAGCATACTTTAACAAATTGGAAAATTCGCCTCAACCTAACCAAAACCCAGCTAAAAGTGTTTAAGGGCAAAAACGCTCACTGCACAAACAACACTAAACGTTGCCACAACAAAATTAAACTAAATCTTAATAACACCCTCATAAAACCTTCCAAACCCTTAAAATATTTGGGAGTAACCCTTTTCAACAACTGGTCATTCTCAACCCACATCAAAAATTTTCTTCAAAAAGCCTTAATACAGCTTAACCTGTGCAGACGAGTGTTATGGAAGCCTAAAGGCCTCTCTCTTAAGGTCAAACAGCTCATCTACAAACAGATAATCAGACCTACTCTTACATACGCCTGCCCATTATGGTACCACATCTCACCCTCCCAAATGGAGAAATTACGAGTGTTTGAACGAAAATGTTTCCGGTTTATCACTGGCTTACACCGCAAAACCAACTCATACAGATACCATTGTAACAACGACCTTTACAACACCGCAGGCATCGAGCGACTGGATAGACGGATCCTAGAACTGTCGATAAATTTCATAGAAAACCTTCCTAACAATCCCAACCCGATAATAACGGACCTACCATCACCCTCCTCCAATACGGGAGCTCACTACCGTAATTGTCTCCAAATCAGGACCCTCTTCGCCGCAGGCAGACTGGTTAACGATCTAAGCGTGTACCACAACACCGAACTGGCACCCAATCATTTCAAATACAGCAACATCCAACCATTCTCCAAGATCCTTACCTTTAACACAGAACCGAATGGCTCTCCCCTCCTTCAGGAACTTACCTGATCCTATCCCTTACTATCCTCAATCCCAACGAGAAATCCCACATCCATAACTAAAAATTGTAAATATTATTTTTAAGTCAAATTCGAATTGTCACTATCATTGCAATATCAAATATTGTAAATTGTATATAAGATTAGATTAAGTTAGATTAAGTTATGTTAAGTAATTTAAAGTAGGCTAAGTTAAAATAAACAGAGTTCCTGGTTTTTTCTGACCTTTTCCAGGAAGAACAAGATTACCAATATATATAATTCCCAGTAAATCTTAAGCACATCTAAAAAGAATTGTTTGAAAAATGTTAACAAATAGCATGTAAACACTTAATATGTAACAAATCTATTATAAGTTAGCTGTATTACTTATTGTAACTATTCATTTTTGGTCAAATAAATACAGTTTTGAAAAAAAAAAAAATGATCTCCGGGCCGCAGTATAATATCGTCCATTCTCCCAGGAGGAAGTACCCCAGGAGAAAGGCCGCAGTCTAAATTCACAGTCCCTGGAGGAAGAACCCCAGGAAAATCCTGAATAATATAATAAAATCATATTCATAAAGGAAACAAGATGTGTTTTCATTTTTTATGGACGACGGATATCTAAGTATCACCTAAGTATCACCTGCCCCCCCCCCCCCCGGAAGACCAAGTGAAAACATAAGGACGGAGGCCGAATCAAAGGACGTTGCTCTTCCCTTTGAACTCAGAGGAAGCACGGCAACGACCCCTTTTGTAGGACAAGTTTTCAGGAGCGGTCAAATTTTTAGAGATCGCCTTGTCCTTTTAAGGACCAGGAGACACGCTTCCTGAAAATAAAGACCCCTACAAGAAACACAACAGTATTAACACCAACAACATCAGGTTCAGGTATAGCCTAATATACCTGAAATTATATCCAGGTTCCGCATTTAGCCACAATTTTATAGGAATAAATAGCAAGTTCATCAATCAATTTAATCGATTCAATACTGTACACTCGTCAAGTGAAGCTCTGTAGCCTACAGAGCGCCAACAATTAGCAGGCCCCTTACCGCCATGGTCGCTGAGATTTATTTAAATATGTTTTGATCTAGTTTTTTTTTCTTTTTTTTTTAGTTTTTAAACCACATTTATTTTCCTAATTCTTTTTACAAGTGTAATATTAGGGGTAAATGTTAAGCCCTCTTTTACAATCACAGTCCTTAAATTAACTTACTGGCTCTATGCGAGCTCTCTAAATTACACATTACAAATTGATTTCTATTTATGCCTTTCTACGTCCATTTTTTTTTCTTATATATATATGAAATAGGTAATATATTAGAGGGACTCCTCGTTTACATTTATATGTATACATTATTATTATTATTATATATATATATAATATATATATATATATATATATATATATATATATATATATATATATATATATATATATATATATATATATATATATATATATATAAATAAATAAAGGTAAATAAAAAAACAAAATAGAATAGCTACAAAATAAGTAATAAACGTAATGGTGGAAGGTTGACAGGGGGAGGGGGGACAAGCGGAAGGAGAGCGTTGCTCTTGAGAGGCATACTATATCAGAGGAAGTGAAGTCCTCTCCTCGTTGAGAAGCCACCACCATTTGGAAGATGTTCGATCTTTGGCTGACTTATCTCTTTCACTGATCGCCGTGCTAAAACGCATGCGGTCTGGGGCATTGGAGATATCACTATCATGGAGAATTCGTTTGTCCCTGGCACCACGGAGAGCGTGGTAAATAATCGGGATTCCATGCACGTCTTGGATAAGGCCTTTTTGATCCAAGAAAAGGAACGCTTCTGGGGGAATAAACCCATTCTGGAGCATATTCTCCAGATACATATCGTTGGGATAGAATGCTCCCGAGATAAGATTATTGTCACTGCACATTGCCTTTGCTGTGTGACCACGAATAATTTTAATTATGAAATTGTCTATCCTATATAACCCTGATTTGTTATACAGGATTTTGTTGGGATAGCATTTTTTGTATTGCGACTCTGGTGTTCTATAAAGTCCGAGGCAGGAACGCAAACACTGCCGTTCGAACACACGAAACTTCTCCATATAAAGTGGAGATATATTGTACCATACTTGGCAGCCATAAACGAAAACTGGTCGGATGAATGCCGAGTACGAAATTGTTTTGACTCCGGGGTCAAGAAGACTACTCCGGAATAGACTTCTTGTCATAGAATATGCGCTTTTAGCTGCGGAGAGGGACGCTGCTATGTGCTTGTGAAAATATAAATACCGGTCTACCCAGATACCAAGGTATCTAACTACAGTTTTCACTTGCAGTGGAAGGTTATTGTTACCTACAATAGAAAACTGTTTCCAGTTGTATTTTGTATCCCTCGAGGCCCTCGGTAGGGGTATTCTGAAAAGGATAGTCTCGGTTTTCTGGAAATTAATCTTTAATTTCCAGTCGTCGCAAAAATGTTTTATTTTGCTGAAGTCATATTGAAAGTGCCTATTGATGTCGTCTATTTTTCCTCCTGTTCTGTACACCACTATGTCATCGGCGTACGCAATGGCGTTTTCGAGAGAACTCACTAGATTACTAGTGTAAATATTGAATAGAATGGGAGAATTCACAGCTCCCTGGTGTAAGCCTTTTTTTAATTTGGAAGGTCTTGTTGGGTAGTATGTCCCCGCATTTCACCACAAAATGTTTGTCTATTATCATATCATACATGATGTATAGCAGATATTGCGGCATACTTAGGTTTGTTAACTTATAGACAAGTCCTTCTAACCATACGGTGTCGAAAGCCTTTTCAAAGTCAACCAAGCAGGCGCCTCTACATTGTCGCTTTGCCTTGTTCCACTGTATATCGGAAACAAGTTTCGTCGCTGCGTGAACTGTATCATGTCGCGCTCGAAAGCCAAACTGGTTGTTGGGGATGACATCGTTTTCATCACACCAACCTATCAGTGCTTTGTTTATAATTTTTTCGAATACCTTGCTGATGTTGGGAAGCAGGCTGATCGAGCGGAGATTAGCTGGATTGCTCTTATCCTAACCCTTTTTGGGGATAGGGTGGACTACTGCAGTCTTCCAATGGGTTGGATAGTGTGCATTGTTTAGAGCGTTGTTAAACAAAGTAGTGTATATGTTCACTGCTTCGCGAGGCAAGTGCCTTAGAACCACATTTGGAATGCTATCTATTCCAGATGATTTCTTATTTTTTATTGAGCTAAGTAGGTTTCTAAGTTCGTCATTGCGCACAAACATATTTGTATTTTCATTTCTGACGGGAGAATCCGCCTATTATTTTCGCCGAATGTAATGAAACTACGGTTTTCGGATCGCCAGTTGTGAAGTTGATTGCGCAGCGAGCAATGTTTTTGACGGGCATTGCTTTCAATTTCAGTGTTAGCATGAACTGATTCGTTAACTCTGTACACTGCTTCGAAACAGGCTCCAATTGAATTCGCTTTCTTTTGCGGATCTTCGACTACTATTACTTTGTAGCGATTCTAACAGATACACACAATTCACAAGCAAAAAAATAGTGAAGAGCACCGAACGAAAAAATCGAATAAGTAAAATACATCAGAACCGTATACCAAGCGATAAATAAAAATAATTCACACCAGTGGAATATACTCGAGTTTGGAAATCAAATTTTAAACACGGTCAGTAGCCTGGTGTGTAACGCTTAGGTAAAATTTTTTTCGTGATTCGAGCTGTCATAGCGTCAGTTCGAATCACACGATCTTCTTCACTATTATTTCAAACGCCATAACTTCATCATTGGAGTTTATGTGCTCTAAGGCAGCGGTTTACAACCTGGGAGGCTCGCCTCCCAGGGGAGGCACAGCCTATTGCCAGGGGAGGCGCCAACATGTTTTAATAAATTAATTGTTATACCATAATATCTACAAATAAATAAAACTTCATATCTTAACGTAACAGTTATTATTCTGTTGATTGTAGTTTTCAGTTTTTTTTTTTGTAATAAAGTTTTTAATATTTAAAACGTGTCTATATTATTTAATCTATTAAAACAATGAATGGTAAGGGAGGCGTTGAAAAACAATTTTTTTTTCGGGGAGGCGTGGTAGCATAAAGATTGGAAACCGCTGCTCTAAGGTGAGTTCTGCGTTCAGCATTATCTGACAATTCTCGGGAGTCCGTGGAATTCGGAGACAGGGAATGTCATTGTGATCTTTTCTTCGACATATTTTCTTGATTTGTGAAAACATGTTCGGTCCGTTTGCTTGGACAGCTCGAATTCTGTTGCTCCACTCCTCATTTATTACTGCTCGGTAATTATCCCGGATCAGTTTTTGAAGATTTTTAATCAAGGACTTGATTGTTTTGATTTCATTGCTATTCGGGTCACTGAACTGCCTATAGCACAATTTCAGCTTTGAGAGCAGGGTGCTCTTTTGCCTATACAAAGCATCGATAGTTGTATTTCTGTATCGATGGGTATAGCCATCCATATGAGCTACTTTGGGGATGGAACGATTCATTGTGTTAGTAACAATATCGTTCATAGTTAGGAGGTAATGATCGATTTCATCATTACGGAGGTTTCTATTAGTCGGTGGGTGTATGCCAATGCTGCGTATTTCTCTTTTTACTATGCGATCGAAACGCGACCAATGTGCTTTTCGGAAATCGAAAGAGTGTACCTGGTCGTACTGCTCAAGTAGATGGTACTCGTTTGGCACGTGTATTACGGCTCCAAGTCCGTAATGATCGCTATCGTACTCAATTGTGCGAAGACAATTTCGAGTAGTTACCTCGATATCTGGTAACTGAATTCGATCATCTGTCATAAGTAAATCCAGGAAGGAGTTACCTCTTGGATAAGACGGCGTACTTGTAGCGTACAATTCTAGTTTATGCTCGATCGCATTTGTTTGCCACCAATCAAACAAGGCATTGCCTCTGGTGTTTGAGGTCAGATTGCCCCAGGCACTGTGCTTGGCGTTAAAATCACCTGCCATTAAAAAGTAATTGTTTTCCCAATCTAACTTGAGACTTCCGAAAAGCGTATCGATTTCACAGATAAATTGGGTACCTTGAGCAGATTCAGGAGCGTAAACAGCGACTATATATACATGCCTTCGACTTTTTAGCGGAATGTCTATAATGCATGCCTCTAGCACCTGGAATTTGTGTACTTCCGTGCTGTAAACGACCTTATGGTGAAGACCTTTCTTAACTAAGATAGCGACCCCACGCCCTCGAGTAGAGTGCGGTCGATCTCGTCTAATTATGTTATAATTTTTGTAGCCCATTTTGTGCCCTTGGTTTAGCTTAGTTTCGCTAGCCAAGAGCACATCTGGGCATTCGGCTTAGAGCAGATTGCCTAAATTATCCCTTCTTTCGATATGGATTAGTGAATTTACATTCACAGCTATAATTTTCAGGTTTAGTTCCGACGGAGGGTTGAAGATTTCGATGTGGAGAGTTATTTGAGAACAGGGTTGAATAGAGAGTATCTATTCGTGCTCTTTGTTCAGCCAGTGTTTTTTGAAATTCGGCAAATTGTCCTTGCATGGTTAATAACATTGTAATTATTTATGAATGTGCCTCTGGCGCAGGCATTCTTCCATTACTATATGTATGTTCTATGGATGATGGTTGCTTAGGAGCACCGGCCATATGTTTTGATCTATTTAACTGAAGAATGTTTGTTTTATATTTGGTTAATAATTTGTTTCAGTCTAAGGCAGAAAAAAAAGAAGTGATTCTAAAAAAGACATTTGTTCACAACTTAGTTAAATGTAAAAATTAATAGTAAAATGACATTTGAGTAGTTTAAGTACATACGGTTGGGAAAAATAATTCAGCTTTTCTATTAAAAATAACCGTATTGATATTTTATTTAAAAAGATTTTTTTTGTATATAAATATGCCGTACACCAATATTTGCAAACAGCGATACCAGTTATACTTGCCCTAACAGAGACCGCGGTCGATTCGTAAAATGATTCGACATATCTTCGTTGCTCAGGATACGACTTACATTCGAGTTACCGTTTTAAGGGTGGAGTCTGCGTCTTCACGGGGTCCGATCTGGCTTACCGGAGGATGGAGGCGTTGGAATCCAATAACATAGACATTATGTGGGTGAAGGTCGTGCTGAGGAATTCTGTTAAATTTCTTTGTTGTCTTTACCATTCCCCGAATGACGATCATGCCACAAAGGACTTTCCAGGCAGGCTCCTCTTCGCCCATTCCGCCCACCGGAATCTTTCGAGCTTGACTTTTCTTACAACATTAGCTTGAAGGTAGATTGCGTTCAACTCATGGTTGTAGCGTCTCCGGAATCGTCCTCCTTCACATACGGGGCCAACAATTCTCCTTAAGACCTTTCTCTCGAACGCGGCCAAGAGTTCAGAGTGCCTTTTATTCAGCACCCAGCTCTCGGATTAATACATGGGTACTGGTAAGACCATGGTCTTGTACAGTAGTAGCTTGGATGTTCTGGATAAATTTCGGGATTTAAAGAGCCTTGATAGACCATAGTAGGTTTTGTGGGATTTGATCAGCGGTTCACGTATTTCTTCTTCCATGTTGTTATCGACTGCTAATATTGACCCAAGGTAGTTAAAGGATTGCACTGCTTCAAACTCGTGCTCCACTACCCCGATAGTTTGACCAACGTTAGGTGTTCTCTTCGCAGAAGTTGCCACCATGTACTTAGTTTTACCCTCATTAATGTGCGGTCCCAGTTTTTGTGCCACCTGCTCGATCTGGGTGAAGGAATTCTGTACAGCCGATTCGGGTCTACAGATGATGTCGATGTCATCTGCGTAGGCAAGTATCTGGCTGAACTTGGTGACAATAGTCCCTCTTGTTGTAACGCCAGAGTCACGGATTGCTTTCTCCAACGCCATGTTGAAGAGGAGACAGGTCAGACTGTCCCCTTGTCGGAGTCCATTAAGGATGTTTATTGGTTTGGGGAGCAATCCCGCTACTTTTACTTGACTAGTTACGTTGGTCATGGTCAACCTACATAGTCGTATTAATTTGTTTGGAATGCCGAACTCTCTCATGGCATTATATAGTTCCACCCTGGCTATGCTGTCGTAGGCGGCCTTAAAGTCTAAAATAGATGATATAATGGAATCTTATCTGATCAATCGCTTATTTGCATGGGATGAAGCCACACTGATATTGACCAATGATGGCTTTAGCGGATGGGGCTATCCGATCATGTAAGATAGTGGAGAGTATCTTATAGGCGGTACTCAGCAATTTTATACCTCTATAGTTGCTGCATAGTGTGATATCTCCTTTCTTATGTATGGGGAAAATTATACCACGACGCCAATCTTCCGACATCTCCTCTTGCTCCCATACGTGCACCACGATCTCATGAATTGCGTGATGTAATCTTGACCCTCCTTGTTTGATCAGCTCAGCTGGTATGCCATCAGCCCCTGAGCTTTATTTGATTTGAGCTGTTATATGGTTTTTAATGTTTCCTCAATGCTTGCTGACGGCAGGATTTGGTCTTGATCTTGCATTGGTGGAGCCCGCAATTCTTTTGTGAGCTGACCATTTAGTAATTCATTGAAGTGCACTTCCCATCGCCCCAGACAGCCTTAAGGATCGGTGATCAGATTACCCGATTTATCCTTGCAGTAAGTGAAGCGTGGTGTGTACCGCGTCATACTGCGGATTATTTGGTAGAACTTCCGCGCCTGGCGTGGACCTCGCTCTCTACTTTTCTCTATTTCACAGACAAGGTTTTTTCCCAGGCACTTTCCTTTTGTCTGTGAAGTCTTTTTTCAGATCTCCTGAGCTCTTTGTATTTTTTCTCGCACACCCGTGTCCTATGAGACTGCTGCATTGCACGGTATGCAGCATTCTTACGTTCAGTCGCTAATTTGCATTCATCATCAAATTAGTCGCTCCGATATCTACGACTACAGCCTAAGATGGAATTGGCAGTACTAATGACAGTATTCTTAAGGCGTGTCCATTTCTCTTCTACGCCCGGCATTCTGGCCCCAGGACTTACTCTCCCTCCGTCGAGCTCTTCGAGGGCGAGTCTTAACGCATGGCCAAAGGTGTTACCTCTCATTGTGTAAGGCAGCTGTGTTGATTCGAACCTGATCCGCGGATGCAATACGTCTCCGTAAGGCAATCCGCGCTCGGAAAACTGTACCAACAAGTACGTTCACCTCGGTACGTTCGTACCGTCATTAGGCTCGAGGAGTGACGGCGATCTATCAACACCTGGTCAGTTTGGTTGCGAGTGGCTCCATCAGGTGATACCCAGGTGGCTTTGTAGATATCTTTACGCGGACACCTGGTACTCGCAACGACCAAGTTCATTGATGCTGCCAGTTTGATGACTCGTAGTCCATTGTCATTAGTGTTCTCATGCAAACTATGGGAACCTACGTAGTGCCTGAAAACCGGCTCCCGACCTATTTTCGCATTCAAATCACCAAAAACGATTTTCACATCGTATCTTGGGCAGTCATTGAGGGCCCGTTCGACGTTCTCGTAGTATTTTTCTTTTCCGTCGTCAGGGGACTCCTCTGTAGGTCCGTGAACGTTTATATGGCTTATGTTCTTAAACTTGCCTCGCACGAGTTAGCTTCTCACAACAATTATATGACCGCCCTCTGTGGTCACTTACTATCATTATATCAGTGCACTACCCTCTGCAGTGTAAAAATATTACTAAGATAAAATAACATATGTACGCTGCCCTAAGCAGCTTTTGACCAAACCTCTTATAGACGGCGCTGTCTTCAATTTAAAATCTCGATGTTATTTTCTATAAATAGACAGCCTTCTGCCGACTACAGCCAGAAGTACTTGAGCCACCTGGCGATAACATCATTTTTAACTTGTAATAATAAAGGAAGAAGAATATTTTTATAAATAAATAGTTTTATTACATCAAAAAATAAAGAAGGTAAGTTAACTTACGCGAAGAATGCAAAGCCCTTCGTTTATTGCATTAAAACCGATGATGGCAGGCTTCAGTTTTTGGCAGACCAGAAAGCCTACCCCGAGCACATGGTGTTTTGCATGACAGCTGTAATAAATGTCGTACTCGTTTTTTAAATAAAACCAATCCCCGTTCATCTTATTTCTTGTAATGCTGTTATGTCAGCCTCATATTCGGTCGGGGCATCGGGTCGTTGATCTGCAGCTCGAGTTCTGTATAGTGAGCGGACGTTCCATGAACAAATTCTTAAATCGATTAGCCATTTTCGTTTCCGTGGTCTTAGTCGTGTATCCGGTACACATCCGAGGTTTGTAAAATTTGCAACAATAATTCGTTTTTCCGGGCATGGTTATTAGCCTTGCACCAATCTTTCTCAGGATGTCGCTGCATACATTAGTTCACTACTTGACGGGTGGCAAAGTAGCTATCCGGGGGTGTCACGTGGAGACTGTATGTCAACTTGGATTGAACAGGGACAAGGATCGCCCTGGCCTTCGCGGGGTTGAAAGCAATCAGTAAGTTTGCCCCGTATGTTCACTTAAAAGTACAATAAATATACCTGAAAAATCGCGTGTCTAGATTTATTACTTTCCTCAACAAAAAAAAACATGAAAATAGCCTATTTTTCGGCCTTACTGATGAGAATGTACCATTAACTCGTGGAAGAACCTACGCGAGTGCCGGATACTCCACGTTATTATGCGATCACCCTGGATCTATTTTTGACATTCGATCCAAGAGATTATTACGTTGCTGCGCCAGTGGGAAACTCAGATCAGTGCTTGGTATTGGTCCCGCAGACACTTGCATTTCAAACAAATAACCGATATAACAAGCTTCGGCATGTATTGAGGTATGGGGCTGCTAACTGGGACGATTTGTGGGATCTCTTCGCATCCTTTTCGTGGTCGGTGGTTTATAGACTACGATGTTAACGCATGCGCGGAGTCGGTCGCAGAGATTATTCTTCTGGGGATGGAGATCAACATTCTGCATTCCATCAAAGGAAATACATCTTCTAAGCTTTGGTTTTATAAAAAATGCGAGCAGATTACAGCGGCAAAGAATAGAGCTTTTAAACAAGGGCGCACTAAGCCCACTGATGTGAACAGAACGAATTTTGTTCGAATCAGAAACGCGTGCAACCAGGCGATTGATAGTGCGAAGAAGGCATGTGAGGGGTATAAGTCTTATGCCATACACGGGCACACGGTTCACTTACTCCCCAATGTTTGCTCCTAGTAAAAATAGTTCACCCAAGAAGAGCAGCAACAATGAAAAACACACTGGTGTAGTTTTTGTTTGGTTAATGTTTTTTTATTATTTTATTTTTGATAACTATACACATTTATTTACATTAGACACATATTGGGTTTATTTACAAAAGCTCACTTCACCGTAGTATTAATATAAAACTCCACGGGGAATGGATATCGACTTTAATTCAACTGTCTCGCGGATGAATTAGATTGTTTTGAGCGGCGCCGTGACCGACCGCGATTGAGGTTGAGTAGTGACTGTCTGTGTGAACGCTCGACGTAGCGTGTGTACACAAAGGTGGATGTGAATCGACTTGAAGCAGCGGCATGACCGACCGCGATGATGACTGCGTAACGACTGCCGCAATTAGGGATGAAGATGGGATTTTGCATTTGCACAACGACCAGCCAATGGTAATCGCGCTCTCCTGTGCATGCTTTAATTATCTACGCTCATCGAGGTGGATAAAATACTTGCGTATTCGTTCGACGTCGATGGACATAGAAAGGATGAAGAAACCAAAAGGAAAGCACAATAACCCAGGGTTGATCTGGCATTGGTATGCCTGTATTAATGCAGCCTCTGAGGATGATCCACTGAGCTAGTGCGGTGACTGTGGTGATCTCAGGGTGCATTGAACTATTCAAGACAGAATCGTGAAGGAGAGGAAAATGTATCTTGTGCTATTCACCTGTAAGAAGAGATCATTGATCCCCAGCGAATAGAGTGTCTGGGAAAAGTCGAAGTTACGCTACTTTAGCTAGGGCAATATTGTCGTGGGAAATATGCTGGGGAATTCGATAATTACCCAAGCCGTTGGATAATGGTGCAACCGCGTAGTTTGATTCGACTTGGTTATTGCTAATCAACATGAATTAGAATTCCCGGTGGAAATCTCATGGGTTAGAGGAATGGAGTTGCCGTATGGCAAAAAGGTAGCTGAATTCAATGATGCATTCCCTGCATAGAATAATGAATCCAGCTAAGCGTCCGTTTTCAAAACATGGTTTACAGGTGAATAGGTTGATAGGAGGAATTGGGGTTGATTTGACACACTGTAGGCGGTCGAAATAAGGCGGAAACAGTGGGTTGGTTCTCCATGTAGTGTAGAGAACCCCCACAGGCGTACAACGATAGAAGGACTAATACACTCCTCGAGTGCCCGACTGGTTCGCGACCCTTCTGGGCAATGGCAAGCACTGTCAGCAGTAACGTCGCTTCCTCCTCCTTTACCCCGTTAGTTGCGGGCAGCGGGACGTTAGTCACAAATTCAAAAGATAAAGCTAATGTGTTCGCGAAATTAAACCTCGATGTTGGTTTTTTGGAGCCTTTTGTGATCGCGCTAGTACGGTCTTCGATGGGGGATGTGAGGTTCCCCCCGCGTACTATTCAACGCAACCTGCATGGACTGGACTGTAATAAGGCAACCGGCCCGGAAGGAATACAAGCAATAGTCCTTAAGAATTGTGCTCCAGCACTATCGCCGGTTCATAGCAGGTTATTCCGCTCATCTTATGCACGGAGGACATTTCCTACCTCCTGGAAGGTGAGTTGAGTTCAGCCAATCCCAAAGCAGGAATGTGTCTCCCACAAAATTACCGACCGAAGGCTTTACTGTCTATCTTATTTAAGGTGATGGAAAAGGTCATCAATGTCGGATTAATTAAGTATTTGTACTGCAACGGACTTCTGAATGATCGTCAATACGGATTTCGTGGCAGGTAGTCTCAAATTTCTGGGCTGTGTTGTAAATTATGAGATCGTCTGCATATGCAATAACATGCGGAGGAGCGGCTAATAAGTCGCTAATGTAAATGTTAAAAATAATTGGAGAAAGTACCGCTCCCTGTTGCAAGCCATTCTTGACATTGTACGTTATAACGGAGGTCACTTTGCCACTTTTGACCACGAAGTTTCTATTATTTAACATATCATAATGTATATATGGTAAAGGCTTATATATGCCTCGTCTTACCAGGTTGTAATATAACCCTTCGATCCAGGTTGTAACATAACCCTTCTATCCAGACGGTATCGAAGGCTCTTTCCAAGTCGATCAGACAGGCACCTATGCATTGGTTCTTACATTTATTCCACTGTATATCGGACCACAGTTTAGCTGCATGTGTGGTTTCATGATCCGTCTTAAAGCCAAGCTGGTTATTCGGAACAATGTTGTTGTCATCTACCCATTTGAGCAGACCTTTGTTAATTGTCTTTTCAAATACTTTACTGATGCTTGGGAGAAACTTATCGAACGAATGTTCATTGGGTTTGTACAGTCTTCGTCTTTGTTTAGGTTGGGCTTTGAGATATCGCTATTATGGAGAATTCGTTTATTCCTGGCACCACGGAAGGCGTGGTAAATAATAGGGACTCCATGTTTGTGTTGGATAAGACCTTTTCTATTCAAGAAGAAGAACGTAGGGGAAGATTATTACTTCCTGCAATGGAATATTTTTTCCAAATCCGTTTTGCATCCCTTGATGAACTGAACAGGGGCGTTCTGAAAAAGATAGTCTCTGTTTTTTGGAAATTTATTTTTAATTTCCAGTCGTCGCAAACACGTTTGACTTTGTTGAAATCATCTTGCAGAAGTCTGTTGATGACATCAATCTATTCTCCAGATCTATACACCACAATGTCGTCGCACAACGGAGGGCGTGGTAAATAATAGGGACTCCATGTTTGACCTTTTCTATCTAAGAAGAAGAACGCTTCTGGGGGAATAAACCCATTCTGGAGAGTACTCTCCAGATACATATCATTCGGATAGAACGTTTCTGAAATAAGATAATTTTCACTCCACATTGCCCTTGCAGTGTAACCACGGATAATTTTGATTATAAAAAAAAAACAGGAAGTTTTGATTTGTCATACGGGATTTTGTGGAGTGTAAAACTTCTTATGTCGCGACTCTGGGCGAGTCAAGAACGCAAATATTGTCTCTCGAAAATCCGAAAGTTCTCCATGTAGAATGGCGATATGTTATATCATATCGGGCAGCCATATACCTATACTGGTCGGATGAATGCCGAGTAGGGCATTATTTGGACTTTGGAGTCCAGAAGACTATTACGGAAGAGAATTCTTGTCATACGAGTAGCATATGCGTTTTTAGATCCGGTAAAAGCGCCTGTTATGTCCTTATCAAAATAAACATACTGATCAAGCCAGATACCAAGGTATTTAACTACAGTTTATACTTGTGTATTTTATTAGTTTACACCTGAGGGGGAAGATTTTTACTTCCAACAGTGGAACATTTTTTTCCAATTGTGTTTTGTAAAGCTCGATACCCTGGACAAGGGAGTTCTGAAAAAGTAAGTTTCTGTTTTATGGAGAAAGGATAGTTTTTGTTTTCTGAAAGTTTCTTTTTTCGGAAAGTTTCTGTTTTCTGGAGATTCCCAGCCGTCGCAAAAACGCCTGATTCGTTATTGACGTTATTGTTACACACCTAATACTCCAATAATGTAACATATACTTACATATAACATGTATATTACACTTTGCTGTACGCAAATTCCCAATACATTCCATATAACATACGCATGTAGCCCATAATCTAATAAATTTGTTACACGCAGAATTCTTATACTCTACATGTATACTAAACGCAAAATTCTGCAAATACAATAATGTTGCATGCAGGTGGGACATCTTTTATTAACTTTAAACCGAAAGAATTCTTTCGGTGTAGCATCAAATATATTTTTTTGTTGTAACCGATGAAATCCTTTCGGTGTAGCTGTGACACCTTATCACATGCCTACCTGTTTCTAAACGCATTTCCGATTCTCATAACCAGAATTGCAATTCCCATGTTCCATCTCTACGAGCAAACAAAAAATTCTCATCACTTTGATGATCACCCAACACCCCATCACCTTCAAGGTAATTCCACCCATGCATATGCATGCACGTTGAATCGAAATTTTCCCATTGCCTTGGGGTGGGGCGGCAGCCAGGTTGCCGCCTCAATGTGAATGGCGGCAAAATTGCAACGTTGCAATTCTCATCGTCGTTGGCATGGCCTTCGACTCGGACTAGCATCGGGTGGCTGTCTGGAGGTAAGCGATGAACCGTGGGAAAGTATGCAAATTGGGAAGATATGCACATTTTGATTTAGATTTTAGGTATAAATAGGGAGTTCTGTTGGAGGCACAATGGCAAATGAATTCAATCGGAAAGTAACCTACTATTGGGTCTGAGTTTGTTTAGCAACAACTAATACTAAAGATAATACATAGTAAATTTTATTCAGTCTTCAAATAAAAACCTCAAATCAATCATCTTCAAATAAAAACCTAGGGTTTCATTCCTGGAGGATCCTGAGTCGTAACATACACGGAAACCACCACCCCCGGGGCTTAACTACACGGGAAACTGCAATTGGTGAGTTTTTGTGATAGCATTCATCCGCACAGGGACAGGAAGGACCACAAGCCCCGGACAAGGACCAAAGCGGGTGTAGGGAATCAATCTCCGGCCCAAAGCTGGGAGCACGGAAGTGAAGGACGACGCGCTCCGGCCGAGGACCAACGCGGGAGCAGGGAAGGGGGCGGTACGCATCCTCGCCTAACCTCTCTCACTCCTCCAACGGGGACAACCAACTAACCGCAGGTTTAACTCCTTGACAGTCTCCCAAATTAACACCAGGTTGCAGCCAACCTACGGGTTAATCGGCCCGAAGCCAACACATACGTTGATGACATCAATCTTTTCTCCAGATCTATATACCACGATCTCATCGGCGTATGCAATTGCATATTTGTGAGAACCCACTGCATCTCCAGTTAACCAAAATGGGAGAATTCATTCCTCCGTTTTTAATGTGAAAAGTTCTTGATGGAGATTATGTCTCCGCATTCCACCATGAACTGTTTACCCATTATCATGTCGTATGTAATCTATAATCTCGATTTATACTGCAAAATGTCATCTGCGTATGCAATTGCATATTTGAGAGAACCCACTATATCACTAGTGTAATTGTTAAACAAAATGGGAGTATTCATTGCTTTATGCTGCAAACCGGTTTTGATATGAAAGATATTGTTGGAGATTATGTCTCCACATTTCACCACAAACTGTTTACCCATTATCATATCGTAGATAATGTATAACAAATATTCGGGCATACCTAGATTTGATGACTTATATACAAGCCCTTCTAGCCATACAGTGTCGAAAGCCTTTTTAAAGTCAATCAAACAGATCCTTGTACATTGCGCACAAATATATTCCTATATATTGTAGCGAGCTTAGGGTTCGCTGGATTAATTATTTTTAATAAATAAAAGCCGTTAAATCGATATTGAATTAATGTAACACTTTATTTGTCCGTTAATAACAGCCGTTATTTTTGCCGTACACTTGACGATTACGTGACTTATCGCTTCCTTACTTATCGCGTCTTTGACTCTGCTTACTTCTTACTTCTTACTTGTTCTACTCGATCTGCGTGCGACGTATTTATACCATTTCCTCATTCTGATTCGGCGTTTCGTTTCCATCCATTCCATAGCCTCGAATTTTCTACTGTTCACAGTCTCGAGTTTTCCAGTACTTTCTAGAATAATCTAGTACTCTGTTTCGGACTTTCTAGAATATTCTAGTACTGATTGTTATATGTGTCACCCTACCCTCCGCCTAGATTAGTTTGTCCTGAACTAAGTTCACTGGTCTTCTGAGTTAACAAAACTCGCCAGTCGGTCACTATGTACCACTTTCATCTTGGCGTTCGGTCTTCGCTGAATCCTATAGACAACGTGGTTAATTCTTGTGAGAACCTTATACGGTCCTTCCCAATGTTGCTGCAACTTCGGGGATCTTCCTCTCTGTCGATGAGGATTATAAAGCCAAACGTTATCACCTGCATTAAATCCGGATGCGTTGGCTCGAACGTCGTACCTTGTTTTCATCCTGTCACTGGATATCTTGATTTGCTTTCGAACCAAATGATGAATCTCATCGACGCAATTTCTCCATTCGGATAGGTAGTCTTCAGTCTTATCTATGGCGTCTGGAGGTATTCCGAATCGCAGATCGGCTGGTAATCGTATCTGTCGTCCAAATATAATTCTTGCTAGAGAATGGCCTGTCGTCTCGTGATTAGCCGATCTATAACACATGAGAAAGGTTTGTACATATATGTCCCAATATCGTTGGTGATCACTTACCACCTCGGATAAATACTCTTTCATTGTTCGGTTGAACCTTTCGACCATTCCCGTGCCCTGTGAGTAGGGCGTTAGAATATACTCACAGCTAGGCCAGCTTGTCGTAAGAGGCGACTAAAGGCCGAGTGGTAGCCGGGGTCCCAACGCCCTGTGCGCCCGGTGAAATACCACCCCATCAAGCTATAGGCTCCGTGAAATGGTCGGGAGAAATCCCTGGCCATCTTTCGGAGCTTGGCTGATGGACCGGTTCGAGAAAAGGTTGGTTAGGATGTAGTCGGTCCCAAGGTGAGATACCACCCCGTCACGCTGTACATTCCGCGATATCGCCGAGAGAAATCTTCGACGGTGTTTCGGATGTGTGGCAGATGGCCCGGACTGACACGGGGATAAGTCATGATGGTGTCTTCTGATATAAAGAATTCCGGAGGTAAACTAGTCTCCCATTCGGATCTTTTCATTTTCATTTTTTAAACATTTTTTTATTTTCTTTTTATATTCTTAGTTTCTAAATTAAAGGCTAGACAAAAAATGCTTAAATTCTAGCTTAAATATCTTATATAATAACTTACTGGTCCTTCGCAGACGCTCTAAGCTAAACATTACTTAATATTTGTATAATTTGCCTTTCGGCGACAGAACTTTGTGGCAGTACTGATATTTAGTTGAAAGACAAAGAAAAATTTGAAAAACTTTGTAAATTTTTTTTTTTTTTCTTAAAATTTAACTTACTTAACTTACCTAAACTTATCTACTTTTTTTTTTTTTTTTTATGTAAAATCACTTAGCCTAACTTAACTTAAATCTTATACTACCCTAATTCTAGAAAAGCTAAGTCTATGTAAGCTAGCTGATGATAGTGTGATTCTATACCGACTTTGGTATCCAGGTCTTTATATGCCATTCAACCACCAGAACTGTTGACGCTGTCTAATACTATCGTCCCGGTCTCTGTGGAAGATAGCCCTACTGAAGCGCAGGAGCTCTTCTTCGGTGCGCGTTACTTCCCGGTCGTAGCACAATCGCCCGTCTACGGATGATCTACTTACATGATAGATCAGCGGAATTCCGGATCTATCCTGTATAAGCCCTTTTATGTCCAAATCAAGGAACGCCTCTGGTGGAACAAAACCGTTGCGACGCACGCTCTCATAGTACAGGGTATTTGGATAATAAGCCCCGAAAATTAGGTCATTGGACGAGCATATTGCTCTCGCAATATGTCCTCAGGCTTCATTATATAAAGTCTCATTTGAGTAGTACTTTTTGTATTCCGATTCCGGTGTTCGATATAATCTGAGACAGGTTCTCAGACACTTCCTTTCGAACACCCGAATCTTTTCCATCAAATTTGGACCTATGTTAAACCATACTGGACAGCCATATATGAGCATTGGCCTGATTAGCGTCATGTAGCATATGACTTTTACCCTGCTGTCAAGTTGGCTACTGTGAAATAGCCTCCTTGTCATAGCAAAAGTTTTCCTCGCTTTGAGCAAAGCAGCCTCTACATGTCTGTTGAAATACAGATATTGGTCTAGCCAGATGCCCAGGTATTTAACTAAACTCTTGGTTTCCAGTTTATCTCCATGCGGTCCCACGATAACTAGCTTTCGCCAGTTTTTCCTTGTGTCGTACGTGGCTTTATATAATGGAGTTCTAAATAGGATGGCTTCACATTTCTGGAAGTTGATCTTAAGTTTCCAGTCATCGCAATAGCGCTGCACTTTGTTGAAGTCTCGCTGTATTAACCTATTTATGATCGCAACTTTCGGAGCTGTTCTGTAAATTATGAGATCGTCTGCGTACGCAATAGCCTGCGGAAGTGCATCTAATAAGTCGCTAATGTAAATGTTAAAAAGAATCGGAGAGAGTACCGCGCCCTGTTGCAAGCCATTCTTGATATTATACGTTTTATTAGAGGTCACATTACCACTTTTGAGCACAAACCTCCTTTCCTTTAACATATCGTAAAGTACATATAGTAAAGGCTTATGTATGCCATGTCTGACCAGTTTGTAATACAACCCTTCGATCCAGACGGTATCAAAGGCTTTTTCCAAGTCGATCAGACAGGCACCTGTGCATTGGTTCCTACATTTATTCCATTGTATGTCGGAGACCAGTTTAGCTGCGGCATGTGTGGTTTCATGACCCGCCCTAAAGCCAAACTGGTTGTTTGGAATAATGCTATTGTCGTCTACCCATTTTAGCAGAGCTTTGTTAATGATTTTTTCAAATACTTTACTGATGCTTGGGAGTAAACTTATCGAACGCATGTTCATTGGGTTTGTACAGTCTTTGCCCTTTTTTGGGATGGGCTGAATGATAGCCGTTTTCCAACGCGCGGGATAATATGCATTATTCAACGCGTTGTTAAACAGGACCGTGTATATATCTATTGCCTTTGGGGGCAGGTTCTTGAGTACGATGTTAGGTACTCCATCTATTCCCACTGACTTTTTGCTTCTTAATGAGTCGAAGATACTCTGGATTCCTTCCCTTGTGATTAAAAGGCTATTAGCCCCACCATTGGCATTAATGTCAATTGACAGATTATCGTCACTGAATTCCGTAAAACCAGGATTCTCCGATTGCCAATGTGAAATTTCATTCCGGAGGTCCTGGTGATTCAGTCGAATTCTGTCCTCCAGGTCATTGTTTCGGCGAATGCTTTCATTCACCTTGTACATTTCCTGAAAGACAGCTCCCACAGCGTTCGCCTTCTCCAAAGGATCTTCGATCACGAAGAGCTCACTATTGAGGATAGCGTTCTCTGTATCTATGCCAATGTTGGTTAGCAGCTGCTTGTTTACCTCGGTACGTGGAATTTGGAGACACTGAATCTCGTTTTGATTATTTCTCCTGAATATTTTATTTATTTGTGGGAACATATTCGGGTTATTAGTTTTTATAGCTCGAATTCTGTTGTTCCAATACAAATTTGTTGCTAATCTATAATTAGCTTTAAGTAATTGTTGGAGGTTTTTTAATTGAGATTTCAGTGATATTATCTCCTGGTCTTGTCTGTCTGTAAACTGTCTGTGTAATTGTTTTAATTTCGATAGCAGTCTGCTCTTTTTCTTGTGGAGTGCGTTTATTGTTGCGTTTCTGTACATGTTAATGTGATCTGTAACTGTTGTTTTGGGAATTGTTTTGTCCATTGTTTGTTTTACGGCTTCGTCCATTTGTTGAATGTATTTGTCGATTTCGTCATTAGTCAGGTTTCTGTTTACTGTCGAATAAATCCCATTCGGATCTCCGGGGGGGACTATGTCGGGGGGAACATCATGCAGATATCATGATAAATAATGGAACTTTAAGAGGTTCGTCATCGCATAACCGGGCTCGCTCTCGAGGCTCGGCCCACGCTCGACTGGTGACGGCATTTTGTAACATCAGGGGCATCGGTTTCACCAATACTAATGTAAACGCCGTCCACCAATATTTGCAAACAACGAAACCTGATATCCTTGCCCTAACTGAGACCCAGGTCGATTCGTCAACTGATTCGACATATCTTCGTTGCTCAGGATACGACTTACATTCGAGATTCCGTTTTAAGGGCGGAGTCTGCGTCTTCGCACGGCCCAATCTGGCTTGCCAGAGGATGGAGGCGTTGGAGCCCAATCATATGGTTGAGGGTCGTGCTGAGGAATTCCGTTAAATTTCTTTGTTGTCTTTACCGCTCCCCGAATGACGATCGACCGGCGACATTTTTCGAACATCTTTCATATACCGTCGACTGGATACAGACCAACCACCCAGCTTCTGAAATTATTGTCCTTGGCGATTTTAATGTGCACAATTCCGACTGGTTGTTACATTCCAACAGAACCGACGAGGCTGGGAGGCTGGCGGAGATGTTTGCTGTAAGCCACAACTTGGCTCAACTCGTGGGGGAGCCAACGCGAGTACCGGATGCCCGAGGCGATTATGCGAACACCCTGGATCTGTTTTTGACATCCGAACCGAGTATTTATACCGTAGAGGTTTTTGCGCCACTGCGAAACTCAGATCACTGCTTGGTATCTGTCGCGCAAGCACTTGCATACCAAGCGAATAATCGGCCTAGGCAGCTTCGCCATGTATGGAAGTATGGGGCTGCTAACTGGGACGATATGCGAGATTTCTTCGCATCGTTTCCATGGTCGGAGGTGTGCTTCGGAAACTCCGATGTTAACGGTTGCGTGGAGTCGGTCACCGAGATTATTCTCCTGGGGATGGAGATGTATATTCCACATTCCATCAAACGAAGTTCGTCTGATAAACCTTGGTTTGACAAAAAATGCGAGCTGATTACAGCGGCAAAGAATATAGCTTTTAAGCAATGGCGCTCCAATCCCACCGATGTTAACAGAACGAATTTTGTTAGAATCAGAAACGCGTGCAACCAGGCGATTGATACCGCGAAGAAGACTCACAGCGACAGGGTGATCAATAAGCTCCTTCGGTGCCCAACTGGTTCGCGCTCCTCCAGGTCAATGGCAAAGGCTGTCAGCAGTAACTTTGCTTCCTCCTCTTTCCCTCCATTGGTGACAGACAGCGGGACGTTAGTCACGAATCCAAAGGATAAAGCTAATGTGTTCGCGAATTTATTTTCCGCGAATTCAAACCTCGATCCCGGCCTTTTGGAGCCACCTGTGATCTCGCCGGTACAGTCTTCCATGCGGGATGTGAGATTTCGTCCGCGCACTATTCAACGCATTCTACGTGAACTGGATTGTAGGAAGGCAACCGGCCCGGACGGAATACCAGCCATAGTCCTTAAGAACTGTGCTCCAGAACTATCGCCGGTTCTTGGCAGACTCTTCCGCTTATCTTATGCACGGAGGAGCTTTCCTGCCTGTTGGAAAATCGCTCGAGTTCAGCCAATCCCAAAGACGGGAAAAAAGTGTCTCCCACAAAATTACCGTCCGATAGCATTACTGTCTATTTTATCTAAGGTAATGAAAAAAGTTATCAATACAGAGTTGGTTAAGTATTTGGAGTGCAACGGTCTTCTGAATGATCGTCAATACGGATTCCGTGGCAGGCGGTCCACAGGAGACCTTTTGACACTTGTAACCGATATATGGACATCTGCGATTGAACGGCATGGTGAGTCAAGGGCGGTCGCATTGGATATCTCCAAGGCTTTTGACCGCGTCTGGCACGGGGCATTGCTGAGCAAACTTCGTTCATATGGATTTTCCCAACAGCTTTGCGACTGGACGAGGAGCTTCCTCGAGAATCGATCGATCATGGTTGTTGTGGACGGCGAGTGTTCGGATCGGTATCCTGTTAATTCGGGGGTGCCCCAGGGTTCTATTTTGGCTCCAACCTTGTTCTTGCTTTACATAAATGATTTGTTGGAGACAACGGATAACAAAGTGTTCAGTTTTGCGGATTATAGTACGCTTGTTTCCTCCTTTTCGAGTGATCGGCCGATTGGTGCATCAACGTCGCACCAGCTGAGATGTAGACAGATTGACTCTCTGAACCAGGATCTAGATAAAGTCCTGCAGTGGGGAAAGGCCAATCTTGTCGACTTCAACGCAACGAAGACCCAGTATACAACATTCTCAAAGAAAAGTTGATCATCGGTTCCACAGCTGATGATGAGTGACCGGGCCCTCGAGGCTGGGGAAAGTTTGAGATTGCTCGGCGTCACGGTCTGTGGGAATGTATCATGGCATAAACACGTATCGGGTATCGCCAGATCAGCCTCAGGAAAACTGAGTTATCTTTTTAGAGCCAAGAAATACTTTACTCCAGCCCAACTTCTTCTCCTATATAAATCTCAAATTAGACCCGCGCTCGAATATTGCTCTCATGTTTGGAGCTCGGCTCCTAAACATACCCTCGACCTACTTGAAAGCGTACAAAGACGAGCGATCCGCCTGATCGGGGACTCAGCGCTGACGTCGGGACTACAGTCGCTATCACATCGAAGGCGCGTGGCCGACCTCTGTCTATTTCACAGATATTATCACGGGTGCTGTTCTTCGGAGATTCTTGGCATTGTTCCACGCAATTCGGTCTATATGCGCTCCACACGACAATCCGACGGATCGCACCCGTTTGTGGTTCATCTCCCGACAGCGCGAACATCCCTGTATCAGAACTCGTTTCGTTACAGAGCGGGGAAGCTGTGGAACTCCCTTCCCACGCGAGTGTTCCCGGAGCGTTACAACCTGCAACTGTTCAAAAAGAACTGCAACAGTTATTTGATGGCATCTCGGGGCGCCCACTCGACGCTATAGGTTCGCCTCTCCCGAGAGAAGTCTAATAAAAAAAAAAAAAAAAATTCCGCCTGACTGCGGATGTAAGGGTTTGGTCCTGATTTTCCTTACGCCCAGTGCCGCACAGATGCCTGGAAATATCTGTGATTCGAAGTTTCGGCCCTGATCGGAATGAAGCTCACAGGGCACTCCATATGTGCTGATCCAATTATTGATAAGTTGCTCAATGACGATTGTTGCTTCTTGGTTTGGAACTGGAAGGACTTCCACCCACTTGCTGAAGTAATCCATGATAACTAACATGTATTTGTTGTTGTCGTTGGTTTTTGGAAATGGTCCTGAGATATCAATCGCAATTCGCTCGAAAGGGGCACCCACGTTGTACTGCTTCATAGCGCACCTTGGTTTTGCTGTTGGTCCTTTGGTCGCAGTGCAAGTTGTGCACTTCCTACACCAAGACTCGACGTCATCTCTCATCTGAAGCCAGTAGAATCGAGATCATAATTTTGAACGTGTCTTATTAACTCCCAGATGTCCACCGGAGGCCCCGTCATGCATTTCTGTTAGTACATCCTTCACTTTTGATGGTGGGACTAGAATCTGCATTCGATGGGATTTTCCGCCCGCGGCTTCACATTTACGCTTTAGAATTCCATCTCCCATCAGCAAGGAATTCCATTGTGCCCAATATGCCTTAAATGTTCCACTCTTGTCGGAAATGTTGTTCCAAGTAGGCCGCTCGTTCTTTTCTTTGTGTTCCAGTATTAGCGACATATCTTCATCTCTACTCATACATTTCGCAGGCCGTACGCCTCTTCTTTCTCTTCCGCTCTATGACAATGTTTACAATCTGGCTTAGATGGTCTTCTTGATAGAGCCTCTTCTTTCTCTTCCGCTCTATGACAATGTTTACAATCTGGCTTAGATGGTCTTCTTCATAGACCATCAGCGTTATTATGCACCTTCCCTTGACGGTGAAAAATTTGGAAATCGTACGTTTGAAGTCGTTAGATCCATCGAGCTATTTGTCCTTCCGGATTCTTAAAATATAAAAACCATTTCAGGGTGGCATGATCCGTCCGAATGTGGAATCGACGTCCGTAGAGGTACTTATGGAAACTCTTAACGGCTTCTACGACAGCCAGCAGTTCCTTTTTTGTTGCGCAGTAGTTTCTCTCTGGCTTAGATAGAACTCGACTATAATATGCGACAACTCTCTCGTCACCATCGATTTCCTGTGACAACACTGCTCCAATTCCTGTGTTACTTCCATCAGTATCCAATATAAACGGGCGATCCGATCTTGGGAATGCCAATGTTGGAGTGTTACATAACTCGGCCTTCAATGTGTTGAACTCACACTTGTCTGTCCAATTGAATTTTTTGTCTTTACCCGTTAGTTCGTGTAGGGTTTTAGCCACATTGGCGAAACCTTTAACAAACCGTCGGTAATATGTGGCTAATCCCATAAAGCTTCTCAACTGTTGCTTGTCTTCTGGAGTAGGCCACTTTCGGACGGCTGCTATCTTATTAGGATCCGTTTGAACTCCTGCAGATGAAATGATATGTCCCAGGAATTTTACCTTCCTTTGGAAGAGTTCACATTTCTTCGAATTGAGCTTTAAGTTGGCCTGTCTTAGTCGTTGGAAGACGGAGCGCAGATTATTGATGTGTTCTGGTGCATTTCTTCCAACAACGATAATATCGTCCAAGTACACAAGATACGTCTTCCATGTAAGTCCCCATAGAACACTTTCGATTAATCGTTCAAACGTTGCTGGAGCATTACACAATCCAAAAGGCATCACGTTGAATTGATAAAGTCCGTTTCCGGTAGTAAACGCTGTCTTCTTCTTGTCCTCCTTCTTCACTACCACTTACCAGTAACCGGTTTTTAGGTCCAGTGTTGAAAACCACTGAGCTCCAGAAAGGTTATCTAGTATGTCGTCGATTCGAGAAAGTGGGTAACTGTCTTTCTTCGTGACGTCGTTTAACCGGCGGTAGTCGACACAAAATCTAGTTGTCCCATCTTTCTTCTTGACGAGCACTACCGGCGAAGCCCATGGGCGCGATGATTTCTCGGAGGAGGAAGAAATCGGAGTGTCCATGCTTGGCACAATACTTCCTCCCCACAGGCTCGATGATTTCTCGATGACTACTTGCTCTTCCATCTCTCGAATCATCTTTCCGACTTCTGCTTGTTTGGCCAATGGTAGTCGACGAGGTGGCTGCCTTATAGGTCTTGACTCACCCGTGTCAATCCGATGTTTAACTATACCGGTGCGTCCGAATTTATCATCTCCTGTCACAAAAATATCAGAAAAATCGTCCAGGAGTGATTTTACGCTTGCCTTTTCTCTGTCTGTTAATCCGATTTTCTGGGACATCAACCTATTAACCACAGAGGATGTACCAGAGGGCTGTTGAATTGAGCTTATCATTGACACGGGTGCACATTCTGCGATTACCTCTCCTTTTCTTATTGGGACCGGCTCGTTGGACGCATTTAGTACTCTGACAGGTACAATGTGCTTCTTCGCATCGATAAGGGATTTCCCAACAAGGATGTTCCCTTTACGCTGATTTTGTACAGCTTCGGTGATGTAAATTCGATTGTCACCGGGATCACTCTCGAAACTGGTCCAAATTACCGAGTCTGAACGAGCTGGGATCTCATTCTCCTCACGCACATAACATTTCAGTCTTCGCAATTGTTCGTCCTGCAGTGTAATAGCCACCACAAATTCGCAGTGTTCTTTGACCGATATCTAGAACAACTTGATGCTCCTTCATGAAATCCATTCCAAGAATGCATTTGTCCGTAATATCGGCAACCAAAAATTGGTGGGAGATGGAAATTTTGCCCAGCACTATTATGCTCTCCACTTCTCCGTAGACTGTATAGCATTCTCCTGTGGCAGTCTTCAAAGCGTATCTTCTATTTTTATTAAGGGCTATTTTGCCCACGACATCCGGCCGAATTATAGATCTCGTTGCTCCAGTGTCGATTGTCACTGTTGTTGTCCTTGCATTAACAATCGTAGTTATAACCAAACTTTGGTTATCCCGTTGGAGTTGTGATACAGTTACGCTGCTGGGGCTGCACATTCCTCCAGGCGACTTTCGCCCTGTAAATTCTGCCCTTACAAGTTTCCCGAGCTATTGGCCTTAGGTTGGTTCGTTGATAGTCTCCTCTTATGATGAGCGCATGAACAACAATTCTTACTTGATGTTTCATTCATTCGTCGACGTTTCCTACAGTCAACAGAGATGTTGCCGATTTCGCCGCATGTCCAACACTTCATATCAGATCTCGGGGTTCTCCGTTGTACATGCCCGATTTTTTGGCAGGAACATTCCTGGGCGGACATTTCTCGGACTCTGTATGTACTCCTGGTAGCCAGTTTAGCAGATTCATATGCCAATGCGAACGCCAGTATTTCATTAGTCGTCTTCTTTCCTGCCAAACGAGCGGCCTGTTGCAAGTCCCGATCTTGGAGTGCATTTATAAATGCATCCATTGCTACCTCGTTCAGAAATTCCTTAGTCATATTTGAATAAGATAAGTTTGCCAATCGCTCAATGTCTGCCTGCAACTGTTGTAGATTTACTCCATGTTTCTGCGTTCAGTTCCGCAGTTGCATGCGGTAGACCTGCTGCATGTGGTTGTCTCCATACCTAGCTTCAAGGCCGTCTCTTACTGCTTGGAAATCTGTTTGCTTCTCTGCTGGCATGGTTTGTAGCAATTCTGCAGCCACCCCGCGGAGTAACAATATTAGTGATGCTGACTTTTGCTCATCTGACCACTTATTATAATTGGCCACGGCGTCAAACTGACGTATAAATACGGGGAAGGGTCCCGTTCCATCGAAGGTTGGCGGTTGCATCCTTGTATCTTTGTAGTCATGTTGATTGCTAGGCGATGTCTTATTTCTCTCAACACACTCCAGTCTCTTTTCGATTCGCGTTATTTCATCGGTGACTTTTAGATCCAGATTTTCTACTTCGTTCCGAATTTTTGACAGAATTTCTTCTCTAAAGTGTTGAAAATTACATTTCATCCAATGCGTTTGGGCATCCAACTTTGCATTAACTTCTACAGCTTGCGCGTCCAATTTTGAGTTAAAATCTGTTGCTTGCGCGTCCAATTGAATTTTGGGCGTCGAATTTTGAATTAATATCTGTAGCTTGGGCGTCCAATTTTGTCATCATCATCCTGAACATCTCCGAAATGTCCAACTGTGGCGAACTCTTCTCCGTCACATTGGCACCGTCTTGAGTCGCTGTTTCTTCTCCATCCGGACAGTCTGGTCCAATCGTAAAAAAGATATGTGTCGACATCAATACCCTCTTTTTCCTTTGCTGCTTGCAGACGCTGTCGAACAATTTGCTTCTGTCCTCTGATATCCAGATTCCGGTCCTCAAGTTCCTTCTTCAACTCAGGAACGCGAAGATCCTCCAAATGTCGATCTGACATCGTCACAACACAGTTTCACAGACTTATTTACTTCAGCAATAATTAATCCCACTTCTGACACCAATTGTTGCCAGCTTAGGGTTCGCTGGATTAATTATTTTTAATAAATAAGATCCATTAAATCGATTTTGAATTAATGTAACACTTTGTGGCGTTTCTAGCAGATACACACACGACCAGTAGAGAACAACACCACCAAAAGCAAATCCATTAAAGCCGTATACCATAGCAATAATACACCATTTCCACATTAGTCGAATGTATTTGAGTTTAGAAATCGAATTCCTATACGGGGCAGTGGCTTGATGGGTTGAGCTTTGGTTCTATATTTTAGTGATTCTAACCATGATAGCGTCGGTTCGAATCACTCGCTCTTCACTATCGTCGCAAACGCTATAACTTTATTAGTCCGTTAACAACAACTCATTCTGATTCGGCGTTTCGTTTCCGCCCGTTCCATAGCCTCGAATTTTCTACTGTTCATAGTCTCCAGTTTTCCAGTACTTTCTAGAACATTCTAGTACTTTGTTTCGGACTTTCTAGGATATTTTAGTACTGATTGTCATATGCGTATTATTATGCTAAAGGTAGTGAAACTTCGACTTTCCAGTGCCAGTTGTTAAGTTCATGTTAGATCAAAATATGGTTTTGGAAAGCCCTAGTTTCCAAGTTGCGGTGTTAAGATTTCTAAGTCGAGAATCCGCTTTATTGCGTTCGTTAAAAGTAGTGAAACTCCTGTTTCCGAGACGCCAATTGTTAAGCTCATTATGTATCGAAATTTTAGCATATTGTTTCTTTTCGGAAGTTATCATTGGTAATCCGTTTTTTTTTAGAAATAATCATAAAGGCCTCGAAACCTCAGTAGTGCTGCACAATACAAAATCCAGTTATCTTATCTTATTTGTAACATACGAGGGTTGCCTCTTATGTTTCGGGATTTGGCAACCCTAGTGTTGCAATCCGGCAATTGACAGCTCTGTCGTAAAGTTGGACATTTTTGAGGTTATACGCACTCAGAACGTTTTGACATACGAGCGCTATTTGTGTTGTTTACAGTAACTTAAAAGATTCATCTCGGCCCAAAAATGGAATTAAATCGTCAACATTTTCGTGCGATTATTTTTTACAACTTTCGGCGTGGATTAATTCAGCAACAGTGCATGGATGAACTTAATTCAATTTTTGGCGATGAAGCTCCATCAAGGACCAGTGTTTATCGATGGTATGGTGAATTCAATCGTGGTCGTAGTTCACTCCAAGATGAATTTCGTGAAGGTCGTCCAAAATCAATTGTTGTTCCGAAAACCATTGATGCTGTGCGCGAACTGATATTGGAAGATCGTCATGTGACCTATCGTGAGATTGAGACAACCTTAGGCGTTAGTGGGACCAGCATACATTCAATATTGCATAAACATTTGACTGTCAAAAAAATTTGTTCGCGTTGGATCCCACACAATTTGTCAATCGCCCAAAAAAGGCTCGTGTCAATTGGTCGAAAGAAATGCTCAAAAAATACGGTCGCGGCGCTTCGAAACACGTCTATGACATCGTGACAGGTGATGAATCGTGGATTTACGCGTATGAGCCCGAAAGTAAACAGCAGTCGACTGTCTGGGTGTTTCAAGATGAGCCAAATACAACAAAAGCTGTTCGCGCACGAAGTACTTCCAAGCAAATGGTCGCCTGTTTTTTCGGAAAAACTGGACATGTCGCAACCGTACCACTAGAACAACGCAGAATAGTCAATTCTGAGTGGTACACAACCATTTGTTTGCCAGGTGTCTTCCAAGAAATCAGGAAAACCAACCGCCGAAGACGGATCACTCTTCACCACGACAATGCGAGCTCTCACACATCGGCTGCGACAACTGCATTTTTGAGCACCCAAAACATCGATTTGATGGGTCATCCGCCGTATAGTCCTGACTTGGCACCGAATGACATCTTTTTATTCCCGTACGTAAAAAACAAACTGAGAGGTCAACGTTTTTCGACACCTGAAGAAGCGGTTGCTGCATTCAGAATGCATGTGTTGGAGATACCTCAATCAGAGTGGCAAAAGTGCTTCGACAATTGGTTCAAACGCATGCAAAAGTGTATAGATCTTCATGGGGAATATTTCGGAAAACAATAAAGTGATTTTCGATGATCAATATTTGTTTTGTTTCTCTAATCCCGAAATATAAAGGCAACCCTCGTATTATCCATGTCAGTTTCAGTTTCGGTATTTCTGACGTATCTTCAGGACATGATGTTGTGGTTATTGCATAAGGGATTGAAGGGTGCAGAATCTACTACGGTTGTGTTGGACTTTTACCAGAACATCTGTCCGACGTTAAGTCTTCTCATAATATTTCTACGTTGTTGTGCCTTCTGAGATATACATATCTTGGCCACAACGAGACACTGACCCGAGTTTGTGAAACTTTTTTATCTAGGTGATAATAATATCTTTGACCTTTGTTCTAGCCCGTTTCAAAAGTTTTCCAGCAATTTTTAGATCAGTCTATTCGGGATATTCATGTGTCATAGACCAAAATATGGTTTAGGTTAAGTACTTCAGTTATACCACAATAATTACTGTTCCAATTTATCTATGACTTTTATACTGGGAATATTTCAGAAAGAAAACTGTACTTTACTTACGGCGGACTGAAACCCAATTAAAAACCTCACTTGGTTTATACATAAAGTCAATTATCACACAGTCGGAATAATATATGAAAGTAAACAGCAAATAATTTTACGGATTTAGGGAACCTTCTTTTATTCGCTGGCTATTTATTTGGTTTACTGTCCGTCACTCCATCTCCCGAAACATGTTTGTTGACCTACAATTCAATGTGTCTTATTTTACGTGCCATGGAATCAAAGCCATTTCTTTTCCTTTCTTCGTTTATGTGGCTAAATAAATTTGGGGTAATCAGTGTCTACCTGTGCAGAGCCATAATTACTTCCGAAAACACTGCCATGCGTGTGAATCATGAGTTGATGTCCGCCAGGTTCGTTCACTCTGGTGAACAACAATGAGTCACTCGCGGTTACGCTCTGGTACTCATTTCAAATACAGCAATTGTTTGCTATAATAATGGCGAAAGAAACATAATCGGGCCTAGAATGTTTTTTTTTTTTTTTTATTAAATGCTGACTTTATTGACCAATATAGAGTATGCTACATAAGTTTACAGCTAACTTAGATAAGTTATGACAATTTTTTTTACTTACAATATCTCGGACATTTTTTCAAGTAAAAATTTATTTGAGGTTTTGTTTACAGAGCTTATTGTAGTTACAATTGGCTAGCAAGACTCCTGGAAAGGTCATGAAAACCAGGATGGATTACAATGTATAGAAATAAATATGCTTAAAAATTACTTAAAACTAATAAAATTAAACAAATTAAGACACTGCGCTCCTAGCAGAGAAGTTAGCCTAGGTCTTAAACTAGAGTAAAATTACGTAGGTTATATATAAGACTGCGGTGGGAAGGGAGCGGCATAGGGAGACCCCTCCACCGACTGCTCGTTAAAGGAAAGAACACGAGAAAAGGGTTGGGTGTTGCAGTATTTGAATTGGTTAGGACCGGTTACTCTGTTGTGGTAGATGACTTCGTTCCCATTGTTTACTAGTCTTTCTGCGTGGAAGAGAGTTTTTATGTGGAGCGTATGAAGATAGGGATTCGATGCATTGTGGCTGGGGGTACTAAGGGAGTAGATGAGAGGATTTGGATTGGCTGACAGCTTTTCAATGAATCTTATCGACAATTCCAGGAACCTTCTATCCAATCTCTCCAGGCCGACGGAGTGGTATAGCGTAAGGCTTCTGATATATTTGTGGGAGTCGCGCTGTCGACGTAGCCCTGTGATTAGTCTGAAACACTTCCTTTCGAATATACGAAGTTTTTCCATTTGAGAGGGAGAGATATGGAACCAGATGGGACAAGCGTAAGTAAGTGTGGGCCTGATGATTTGTTTATAAAGTAGAAGTTTGGCTTGCTGAGAGAGACCATCTGCCTTCCACATTACTTTCCGACAAAGATTCAGCTGTATCCCCGCTTTGCGGATGACATTGTTTATGTGAGTCGTGAAAGAGAGATTATTTTCGAAAGTAATGCCCAAGTATTTTAGTGTTTTAGATGGTTTTATGAGGGTGTTGCAGAGGTTCAGTTGGATTTTTGAATGATTACGTACCGAGTTATTGGTACAGTGAACGTTTCTACCTTTAAATACAATCAGTTGAGTTTTGTTGGGGTTTAGGCGGATCTTCCATTTAAGAAAGTAGGAGGAAAGAATTTGGAGGAATTCATTTACGCGGTTTCTGGCAGATAATACGAGCCTGCTGCTGGAGTAGACAAGGGTATCGTCTGCGTAGTTGAGGTTTCGAGTATTCAGTGATAGGGGTTGAGGAATATCAGATGTGTATAGTAAGTATAAGAGGGGACCCAGAATGGATCCTTGGGGGACTCCTGCTGTTATTGAGTACGTCTGGGAAAGGGTGGAAATTATCTTGACCCTGAATTTTCTATTTGATAGGTACGAGTAGAGAAACTTGGAGGTGTGATTGTTGAGACCATACGTGAAAAGAATTTGTACAGGAGACCTGCAACCCATAGACAGTCGAAAGCTTTGGATATGTCGAGGGAAATACACACTGTGGGGCACTGGTCATTAAGAACCGTGGTGATGTCATGTGTAAACTTAAGGAGAGCGTGGCAGGTTGAGTGTTGGGCACGAAAACCGAATTGGAAGTCAGGGATTAATGAGTTTGTTTCCGCAAAGGAGAGTCGGTTATGGTGAATTTTTAATTCTAGTAATTTGCTTAGATTATTAAGTAATGAGATGGGTCGATTGTTAGCCACAACCTCGGATGGCCCTGATTTTTTAATTGGGACGACTATGGCCGTTTTCCAGGACTCAGGTATATGACTAGCATTTATTATGTGGTTTAGCAGAATGAGGATGTGAAGACGATTTGAAGAGTTGAGCTTTTTGAAAAGAACATGTGGAACTTTGTCTACACCAGTTGATTTCTTATTGCTACGAGGGGAGATCATTTGGTTAGATTGCTGTGGTTGTACAAAGAAGTTTGTGTCGGTAGGTTGAGATGCTTTATTGATCTCATTAAATTCGGTTATGAAAGGAGTAAATGAGGAAGTTAGTTCATGGGATATGTAGTGGTTGACCGCTTCCTCAAAACCAGAGTTGCCTAGGTTGTCATTTTGGTTATGCACTTCAGAGAAGTGTTCCGCTAAGCAGTTTGCTATTTCAAGATCAGAATACAGAATGTTACGAGTATTACTAGGACCGATTAGTTTGTCTGTACAGGTTTGTATTTTTCGCCCTGTGAGACGGTTGATATTCTTATAAAGATCACGATCAGGCTTTATACTATTCAAAGTGGAGATGTAGTTTTGGTCTGCGAAAGCATTTAACTGTTGGTTAATGAGGGTAGTCAATAGTTGAACCTGGACTTTTAGGAAGGGACAGAATCCTCGAAATAGTTTTCGACGGAGTTTCTTTTTTAATGAGATGAGCTTGGTGATGAGATTTGGAAGAGGTTTGCCGACAAAAGAGTGTGGCCTCCTTGTCGGGGTGTTAGAATACAGTGCTTGCTGTAAGGTCAGTTCCACCTTACTTGCTGCTTCTTCAATTTCGTTAGGATTCAGGTTGTTCGTCTCTGTAATGGGAAGCGTATTAAACATATCGCCGACGGCTTTGTTGACCTTTCTCCAGTTGGTTCGGGTGAAATTTGGTATTGGGCTGAGAGAATGGAGCGGATTTAAAAAGCCGAGATTTATTACCGAGCGGATGGAGGCATGGTCCGAAGGGAAGAAGTGCGACACAGTGGGTGGAGATGCAGAGCGTAAGTTTGCGGATTTTAAGAAGAAGTTAATAGTTGAATGAGTAGAGTTGGAGCAGTGCGTGGGTTCGGTCGGGGAGTCGATATAAACGTAAGGGTGGAGAGGAAGAAAAGCAAACAATTGTTTACCAAATTTATTGCAAGGGATATCGTTGAAGGCAGTATGACGCCCATTCCAATCGCCTCCAATGATGAATGAGTGGGGATGGGATTGGCCGAAGATTTCATTAAAATCTAAAGATGGGAAATTAGGGTACCTGTTGGGTTGTAGATAGATGGCTACTAGAACCAGGAACTTATTATTGTCGCAGAGCAGTTTGACAGCAATGTATTCAGCATGGGAAATGTTATTAAACTTCACTTCACTGAATTGAAATCTTTTATGGATAAGAATACCTGTACCTCCTTTTGCACCAGCAATCCGAGGAGTTGAAATAAGTGTGTAATTAGGGATAGAGATGCGAGAGTTTGGTTTGAGCTCGGTTTCACAAAGAAAGAGGACGTCAGGAGTGAACTCCTTCACAAGCAGTCGGAGGTGGTGCTTCCGTATATTTGACAAAATTAAATCTACATTGAGGACAATTATACTTAACTTAGACATTTTCAGATAAAATATGTGAGGTTATAAGTGAAAGAATCTGACCTTTTTTTTCGAATCCGCTTAGACCGTTTAGAGTTGGTAAGAGAGCCTGCAAGTCCCGGATGTACCCCAAGATGTCGAGTCCTAGGTTCATTCCTGGCGGTGATGTGGGTGCCTTATTCCCTCTGGCAATTTTCGCGTAGGTTGTTTGATTAGTCTTCGCTGTAGTAACTGCTGCTGTTGGCTGCGTTAGTTGGCCAGTATTGGTTTTAGATGATGGCACTCTCTGCTTAAGCAAACGGAGCTTGTGCGGACATTTTGTGGAGTTGGCAGGATGCGGTCCTCCACAGTTGCAGCATTCGACTGATAGTTCCTTCATGGAGATGGAGCCATCAGAGTTTTCCGTGTGTATTGGGCCTAGAATAATGTTCGCGGTGTTTTTATAGCTTCGCTGATATAAAAGTCAGAGTCGCAATTTGGTTTGGAGACGTTGTTTAACTACTAATTATTCTATAGAAATTTATACTTAGTTGTAGTAACCACTAAAGCACTTAAGCTAAGTTGTCTAATACATGTACAGTTGAGGACAGAAGTAAATAATCCAACCTTTGATTATCTGAACTTTTCTTGAAAAAAGGCATGTTTTGGAAAAAAGAATAAGTAAAATGTTAAAAAACTGATAATTAGCAATATAATATTTAATTTAGGCACTCAATAAGCCTTTATCAAGCCGCACTATATGAGCTTGATATGCTGAACATGATCTTGCCCCACAATTTTATTACATGATTAAGCGGAGGTTCTTATCTAGAGACCGAAAAATGACGTATTTTCTTGAATATTTTTCTCAAATACGAAAGCAAATCAATGTCAAATTTTTTACACATATTTATTAACAATTTAGGTATACACAACATTTTTTTTAGTGAACAATATTAATATTTGTTGTGGATCCGCCCTAAGTTGCGTGCTCTATGCTATTGTAGCGCCGGACCGGGCGTTACGAGTAAAAGGCAAATGAATTCGCGCTCTAATGCGCTCGCTCTACTTCTGACAGTTACACCAGACCGAGCGCTCCTTTTGGTACATGCGTCTCTTTCATATTGCCGCGTCAGACTAATACATATTTGTTAAAACCAGGTTCACGGGTGCTTCGTTGAATACATAATATCGTTCGTACAAGGAGTCTCCCGTTCATTTCATATCCTGCTACAACAATATTGTCAATTTAATAGGTGACACAGTGTGACGATTCGAGAAAAGGTACCCAATCGGTCTCCATCGTAGCGCTGTTTGCAATCGTCTGTAATCATACAACAAAAAGTTTTTTTGAAATAATATAATATTTGCCGAAGTCTAAACCTATTTTCAAGACATCGAAAATAAACAAAATGGTGGGTGTGCAAACTTTAGGTACCGATTTTTGCATTTTTTGTTTTGCTCTTCAGCGTTGAATAGAAAAAAAGATTTATGAAAAAGTCATTTACATTTAGGTTCAGACTCCAATAAATTTATTTTCCTTTAAAATAAAAAAAGGGGGTAGTCGTTTTTGAGATATCGTTAAGAGACAATTGTTTCGAAAAAAAAACGGGTGAAAAGTTTCTCACTTGATCTACGGATGGTACCGGTTCGAGAAAAGGTTGGTTTAAGTGGTAGTCGGTCCAATGGCCGATAAGGAAATAAGTCATGATGGTACCTTCTGGGATAAAGAATTCCGCAGGTAAACTAGTTTCCCACTCGCATCTCCGGGGGGAGTATGTCAGGGGACCACCATGAAAATATTCTAATAAATAACCGAACTTTAAAAAACTCATCATCGCGTAATCAGGGTCGTTCTCGAGGCTCTGTCGACGTTCGACTGATAACGTCAGATGTAAGCGCTGTCCCCCAATATTTGCAAACAGTGTAACCTGATATTCTTGCAATACCTGAGATCTAAGTCGATTCGTCAACTGATTCGACATGTCTTCGTTGTTCAGGACACGACTTACATTCAAGATTCCGTTTTAAGAGTGGAGTCTGCGTCTTTACTCGGTCTGATCTGGCTTGACAGAGGATGGAGAGGTTAGAACCCAATACCTTTGACATCATATGGTTGAAGCTCGAGCTAAGGAATTGTGTTAAAGTTCTTTGTTGTCTTTATCGCTCGACGAATGACGATCTATCAGCGACGTTTTTAAAACATATATTATGTACCGTGGACTGAATACAGATCAACTACTCGGCTTCTGAAATTGTCGCCCTGGCGATTTTAATTGCATAATTCCGGCTGGTTGGTACATTCTAACAGAACCGACAAAGTTGGGAGGCTGGCAGAAATGCTCGATGATAGCCGCATTAAGACTCAAGTCGTGGAGGAACCTACGCAAGTGCCGTATACGTGAGGTGAGTATGCGACCACTCTGGATTTGTTTTTCACATCCGAGCCGAGTATTTATACCGTGGAGGTTGCCGCGCCACTGGGAAACTCTGATCACTTTTTGGTATCGTTCACGCAACCAGTTGCAGTTCAAATATCCGATCTAAGCAGTTTTGCCATGTACGGAGGTATGGGGCTGTCAACTGGGACGATTTGCGAGATTTCTTCGCATCCTTTCCGTGGTCCGAGGTGTGCTTTGGAGCTTCCGATGTTAACGCATGCGCGGAGTCGACCACGGAGATTATTCTTCTCGGGATGGAGATATATATTCCATAAATAAACGAAGTTCATCTGATAAACCTTGGTTTGATAAAAAGTGAGAGCAGATTACAGCCGTAAAAAATAGAGCTTTTAAACAATGCCCTCTAATCCCGTCACAGAAATTATTCTTCTCGGAATAGATATCTACATTCCGCATTCCATCACACGAAATTGATCTGATAAGCCTTGGCTTAATAAAAATTGCGAGCAGATTACAGCGGCGAAAAATAGTGGCGCTCCAATCGCACCGATGCTAACAAAACGAATTTTGTTAGAATCAGAAACGCGTGCAACCAGGCGATTGATATCGCGAAGAAGGCTTACAACGAAAGAGTAACCAATAAACTCCTTGAGTGCCTGTGGGGGTTCCACCAAACCCCACGGCCCACTTACCTGAAAAACTCCCCATATCCGCAACTCAACTCCCATTAACTTCCGTCAATGCGATTGCATTGGCACCTGACAATATTTCCTTCTCCAAGGACATTAATGCATACAAGCATTATAAAGAATCCCTAAAAAGAATTGCGTCTACAAGGGCATTCATATATTACAAAGCATCTCTGCATTAGCGACCCAAAAACCGAATTTCCAATTAGTGTAGATATTCACACTATAATTCGATCCAGCCGTCGCCATAGATGCCATGCATAATTGACGCAGATGGTATACACAACCGTCATTGTGTACCCATCTAAATTGCTTTCCGAAGACTTGCAACTATGGATTCAATTGCAAGCACTTCACCAGGAAACATTGCTTTGTTTGAATTTTCAAACAATCACCTACGCCAAGTTTCGCCGTCAAATCGGATGCAATAGCATAAATATATGCAAAACAAAAGAATCCGATTCTCCCAGTCGCAGGTAATCATGTATACGATCCTTTTAGCATCTAATGAGTGGCTGCTATTTAGACAGCCGACCCTCATTACCGAATGATGCTGTAGGTCATTTCACCATTGTTCCTTTTTTCCTCGTTTCAGGCAAAACGCATCGATCAACACGGTGATGTGTACCAACACACACATACACCACCGCGTACCTGAGATCGCTTTCCATTGGTCACTGGTCAAAGGAAATTTCTTTTCCTTTTCACCACACAACCAAAAACTCACCCCAAACGATAAAATATCGTTGAGTCGTTTTCCATCCACGGTCCGCCATGGTCACGTGCCGCTCCCGTACTCGGTCGGTACACGCGGAGATACGTTAAATTCGGAGTCGCGAGTATCTGAGCGTGTAGTCATTTTTTTTTTTGTGTCGCGTGTTGAAAAAATACAATCGCTCGCGTTATCACCTGTACTAAAATTAAACAATCCCGCGGCAGTGATATATAATAAATGTTTAGATATATTCCCAATAATATTGAGTGTTTTATTTCAGCGGCTTCATTTCCCAGCTGTGTCGCAGTGTCCTGGTGTTTATCTTTCACTCTTACCCGTGGTTGCGAACGAACGAGGCGGCGTTCGTTCATTTATTAGTGATGACTTTCGGCTCAGTGTTTTACGTGGCGAACAACTTATGGTGGGGAATGAAGTGAACCGTGTGCCCATGGCAGGCATCACACTTCTCCTCCCCACATGCCCAGCTGGTTCGCGTCCCTTCTGGTTAATGGCAAGGGCTGTCAGCAGTAACTTCGCTTCGTCCTCTTTCCCCCGTTAGTGGCGGAAAGGGGGAGACTAGTGACAAATTCAATAGATAAAGCTAATGTGTTCGCGAAATGGGGGTCGCAATCTTCATTAGAAAGGGGATCAATCATAAAGTAATATATAGTGGAGAAGTGCGCAGGTTCCGGGTGCTGGAAGCCTGTATCGTACGCATACCCCTTCAGCAAGGAAGGGGTTTGTATGCGATTGCGGTCTACGCACCTGAGGAGCACCAACATAACCTATTTATAGCAGAGCTCGAGACACTCTTTCGATGCTTACAATTGCACCTGGGCAAAAACTACTTTATCCTAAGGGGAGATATGAACGCCAAGCATAGAAATTGGGGAAATTATATATCTAATGCCAGAGGAAATCAGTTGGCTGGCTGGTTAGATCAGTTTCATATTGAATATAGAGCTGACCTGCTAGCTACGGAATATCCATCGTTCCCCAGGCGTAGATCGTTCTTAGATATCTTGCTAATTGACTCACGACTGAGATTACTTAACACCAACAGACGAAACACAAACTGTTTACGGACAATTGAATACGACAGTGACCACTGTGCATTCACGGCAGTAATAGAGCTTCCGAACAAGCTCGCAGATCTGGAGGAACTCGTGATCCCGCAACCCTATAACTACGGGGCAATGCGATGGCCGCGGTTCACCAGATCATTAACAAGAGAACTTCGTTCGAATGGCTTTAATCTGCCAGTAAACAGAAACCTGACAAATGACGAAATCGACAAATACATTCAACAAATGGACGAAACCGTAAAACGAACAATGGACAAAACAATTCCCAAAACAACAGTTACAGATCACATTAACATGTACAGAAACACAACAATAAACGCACTCCACAAGAAAAAGAGCAGACTGCTATCGAAACTAAAACAATTACACAGACAGTTTACAGACAGACAAGACCAGGAGATAATATCACTGAAATCCCGATTAAAAAACCTCCAACAATTACTTAAAGCTAATTATAGATTAGCAACAAATTTGTATTGGAACAACAGAATTCGAGCTATAAAAACTAGTAACCCGAATATGTTCCCACAAATAAATAAAATATTCAAGGGAAATAATCAAAATGAGATTCAGTGTCTCCAAATTCCACGTACTGAAGTAAACAAGAAGCTGCTAACCAACATTGGCATAGATACAGAGAACGCTATCTTCAATAGTGAGCTCTTCGTGATCGAAGATCCTTTGGAGAAGGTGAACGCTGTGGGAGCTGTCTTTCAGGAAATGTACAAGGTGAATGAAAGCATTCACCGAAATCATGACCTGGAGGACAGAATTCTACTGAATCACCTGCACCTCCGAAATGAAATTTCACTTTGGCAATCGGAAAATCCGGGTTTTACCGAATTCAGTGACGATAATCTGTCAATTGACATTAATGCCAATGGTGAGGCTAATAGCCTTTTAATCACAAGGGAAGGAATCCAGAGTATCTTCGACTCATTAAGAAGCAAAAAGGAAGTGATGGAGATGGAGAATAGATGGAGTACCTAACATCGTACTCAAAAACCTGCCCCCAATGGTAATAGATATATACACGGTCCTATCTAACAACGCGTTGAATAATGCATATTATCCCGCGCGTTGGAAAACGGCTATCATACAGCCCATCCCAAAAGAGGGCAAAGACTGTACAAACCCAATGAACATGCGTTCGATAAGTTTACTCCCAAGCATCAGTAAAGTATTTGAAAAAAACTATTAACAAAGCTCTGGTAAAATGGGTAGACGACAACAAAATGATTCCAAATAACCAGTTTGGCTTTAAGGTGGGTCATGAAACCACACATGCCGCAGCTAAACTGGTCTCCGACATACAACGAAATAAATGTAAGAACCAATTCACAGGTGCCTGTCTGATCGACTTGGAAGAAGCCTTTGATACCGTCTGATTCGAAGGGTTATATTACAAACTGATCAGACAAGGCATATATAAACCTTTACTATATGTACTTTACGATATGTTAACGGACAGGAGGTTCGTGGTCAAAAGTGGTAATGTGACCTCTAAGAAGAACCAAGAGTTTACTTAACCTTGGCATCTGGCTAGACCAATATCTGTATTTCAACAGACATGTAGAGGCTGCTTTGGTCAAGGCTAGAAAAACGTTTGCTATGACAAGGAGGCTATTTCACAGTAGCCAACTTGACAGCAGGGTAAAAGTCATATGCTACATGACGCTAATCAGGTCAATGCTCATATATGGTTGTCCAGTATGGTTAACCAATGGTCATATATGGTTGTACTCAGGTCCAAATTTGATGGAAAAGATTCGGGTGTTCGAAAGGAAGTGTCTGAGAACCCGTCTCAGATTATATCGAACACCGGAATCGGAATACAAAAAGTACTACTCAAATGAGACTTTATATAATGAAGCGTACATAAATAGGGTGGATAGTTTTATGATTAAATTAATCAGGGGACATATTGCGAGAGCAATAAGCTCGACCAATGACCTAATTTTCGGGGCTTATTATCCAAATACCCTGTACTATGAGAACGTGCGTCGCAACGGTTTTGTTCCACCAGAGGCGTTCCTTGATTTGGACATGAAAGGGCTTATACAGGATAGATCCTGAATTCCGCTGATCTATCATGTAAGTAGATCATCCGTAGACGGGCGATTGTGCTACGATCGGGAAGTAACGCGCACCGAAGAAGATCTCTTGCGCTTCAGTAGGGCTATCTCCCACAGAGACCGGGACGATAGTATTGGACAACGTCAACAGTTCTGGTGGTTGAATGGCATACAAAGACCTGTATACCAAAGTCGGTAAAGAATAACAGTATTATCAGTCAACTTACATAGGCTTAGCTTTTCTAGAATTAGTAGTATAAGAGTTAAGTTAAGTTAAATTAAGTTTTTTTTAAATAAAATTATATCAAAAAAAAAAATTTAGGTTAAATTTTAAGAAAAAAAAAACAAAAAAAATTTCGACACAAAGTTTTCAAAATTGTTCTTTGTCATTTAAATAATTATAAGTACTCCCACAAAAATAATTCTGTCGCCGAAAGGCATATTATACAATAGTTATGTAATGTTTAGCTTAGAGCGTCTGCGTAGGACCAGTAAGTTATAATATAAGATAATTAAGCTAGAATTTAAGCATTTTTTGTCTAGCATGTAATTTAGGAACATAGAAGATAAAAAGAAAACAACAAAAATGTTTTAAAAATGAAAAAAAAAAAATACAGGGACGAGCGTTTCCTCTGATCGGGGACACGGTGCTGACATCGGGATAACAGTCGCTATCACATCGACCGACTTCTGTCTGTTTTATAGATATTATCACGGGTACTGTAATTCGGAAATTCGTGGTATTGTTCTGGGCAATTCGGTTTATATGCGCTCCACGCGACTATCTGACGGATCACACCAATTTGTGGTTCATCTCCTGATAACGCGAACATCCCTGCATCAGAACTCATTTCGTTACAGGGTGGGAACACTGCGGAGTTCTCTCGCCGCGCAAGTGTCGAGCGCTACAACCTGCAACTGTTCAAAAAGAACTGCAACGGTTGTTTGGAGACATCTCGGGGCGTCGTGTCGGATCTATAGGTTCGCCTCTCCCGAGAGAAGTATATGTATATTTAATATATAAACAAAAAGAAAAAACTGTAGTCTCGAGGCTTGTTAAATTTTCCATAATGATTTGTTTTTCCCGGCCAAGGTCATTAGTCTTGCACCAGAGGCTCCCCGACGGGGAATCGAACCGCGTGACAGGCGGGTATACTAACCACTATACTATCGAGGAGCCTATTGCAATTCTCTTCACCGGTCCCGATTCCGAGCCGATGCCATCTTTTTGGCGCTCCCAAGCTCTGGGCGTCCTGGTCTACGCCATCCACCCATCGCAAGCAAGGTCTGCCGCGCTGTTGCCTTCCATACATCCTGACACAAAGGACTTTCCCGTTGGCTTCAAGGTTGATCGCGTGCAACTCTTGATTTTAGCGTCTCCGGAATCGTCCTCCCTCACATACGGGGCCAACAATTCCCCTTAAGACCTTTCTCTCGAATGCGGCTAAGAGTTCAGAGTGCCATTTATTGAGCACCCAGTTCTCGAATCCATACATGGGTACTGGTAAGACCATGGTCTTGTACAGTTCTAGCTTGGATGTTCGGGATTTAAGGAGCCTTGATAGACCAGAGTTGGGTTTGTTATATTACATCAGCCGCCCGGGTATTTCTTCTTCCATATTGTTATCGGCTGTTACTATTGACCCAAGGTTGTTAAAGGATTGCGCTACTTCAAATTCGTGCTCCGTTCCCCTGATAGTTTGACCTACGTTAGGTCTTCTCTTCGCAGAAGTTGCCACCATGTACTTAGTTTTTCTATCATTAATGTACAGTCCCAGTGTTTGTACCGCCTGTTCGATCTGGGTGAAGGAATCCTGTGCAGCCGAATCCGATCTACCGATGATGTCGATGTCATCTACGTAAGCAGATGACAATAATCCCTCTAGTTGTAACGCCAGAGTCACAAATTGCTTTCTCCAACGTCAGGTTGAAGAGGAGGCAGACAGACCGTCCCCTTGTCGGAGTCCATTAAAGATGTTTATTGGTTTGGACAGCAATCCCACTATTTTTACTTGACTAGTTACGTTGGTCATGATCAACCTACAAAGTCGTATCAATTTGTTTGAAATGCCAAACTCTCTTATGATATTATATAGTTCTACCCTGGCTATGCTGTCGTAGGCGGCTTTAAGGGTGAATATCTGATTTGCCTGAGATGAAGCCACACTGATGTTGACCTATGATGACTTTAGCGTATGGGACTATCCGATCTTGTAGAATAGAGGAGAGTATCTTATAGACGGTACTAAGCAATGTTATACCCCTATAGTTGCTGCACAGTGTGATATCTGCCTTCTTATGTATGGGGCAAATTATTCTACGACGCCAATCTTCCGGTATCTCCTCTTGCTTCCATACGTGCACCACGATCTCATGAATTGCGTGATGTAACGCTGTCCCTCCTATCAATGCATATATAATAATGCACATAGAGTCACATAGAGAAGGTATTCGACACGGTGCCGACCGAAGGACTATTTTACAAGTTACCCAGACTAGGCAGTAGCATAAATCCCTACTATATATACTTTATAGCATGTTAAAGGATAGAAAATTGATTGTTAAAACCGGCAACGAGACATCCAACTGTGTTTTAGAAATATAAAATGGCCTGGAACACTACTATCCCCGATTCTTTTCAGGATATACAATAGGGACTTAATAGACACTCATCAAGCCATTCCGTATGGTGACGATCTCATAATCTACAGATCAGCCAATTGCAGCGGAACTTCAACGAAGTTCAGCGCTTTTGCGACGACCGGAAACTTAAAATCAGTGTCCAGAAATGTAAAACTATCCTGTTTAAAACATCCGTTCCATCGGGCTACTTCGGATACAAGGAAAAAGGGACGAAAATTCGTTATCATGGCCTAGCCAACAGACAATACAGTCTAAAAATGTTTTCAAATACCTGGAGATTTGACTGGACCAATACCTATACTTTAACAAACACATGGAGGCTGTTTGACCAAAGCAAAAAGGTCTTTTGTTATGACAAAAAGGCTATTTCATAGTAGCCAACTTGACAAGCTAGTTAAAGTTATATTCTACATGGCTCTCATCAGGCCAATGCTCACCTATGGATGTCCAGTATGGTTCGATGTAGGTCCACACACATTCGAGAAGATTCGGGCTTTCACAAGGCAACGCCTCAGAACTTGCCTTGATTTATACTGGACTCCAGAATCTGACTACAAAAAATACTATCCCAATTAAGCATTATATAATGTAGATAACGTAAACAGGATAGATAATTTTATGATCAAGTTGATCAGAGGACATGTTGCGAGAGCAATGTGTTCATACAACGATTTCATTTTCAGGGCCTATTACCCAAATATAACGTTTTATGGGAGAGTTCGCCACAATGGACTTGTTCCACCAGAGGCATCTCTTTACCTTGATATGATTGGCCTTATTCAGGACGAATCCGGAATACGGTTGGTTTTCCATGTGCCTCGATCAACCGTAGATAGGCGGATAGATTATGGTCGGGAAGTCGCACACACAGATGAAGAGTGTCTGCCGTACAGTAGGGCGATATCTCACAGTGATCAAAGAGAGGTTTTGAAACAACGCCAGCAGCTCTGGTGGTTGAATGGCAAATGAAAGGAGCATAGTAAATTATATCTCAAAACAATGGCAAGCTTACATAGATTTAGCTTTTGTTAGGTTAGTGTAGTGTTAAGTAAGTTTTCAAAATAATATTAAAAAAATAATTTGGTTAAGTTAATGAAGTAAGTTTAATTAGGTGTAAAAAGAATTACAATGTTTTTATTGTTCTAAATTTTCTTTGTTGGGTAAATTATTAATGAAGATTATAATTAAAATTAAATAAACAAAGCCGAAAGGCAACAATACATGACAGGAGTCACCCTAAGTTCAGCTTAGAGCGTCCGCAGCGGACCAGCAACTTATATATATAAGAATATAATTTAAATAACTTGGAATTTAATTATTTTGTGTCTACCAAGTATATGATAAAAATAAGAAAAAGAACAAAATAAAAAAAATGTAAGTAAAATGGTAAAAAAAAAGAATTCATGGACCTTTCTAGCCATGCCCTAGGCATGAACACTTTCTCGCTGGTCGCCAAAATATCAGCCTTTGTGGACTACAGCTCAAACGAAAATCCAATACTTGATACTTGTTGCATACATACGTGACATTAACCGTCACAAATTAAATCATAATTCCACAAATGATTTATGTTGCATTAAAGTTTTAACAACTTTAAAACCAAAGGTGTTCCTTCTGTGTGCAATAAAATTAATTTCCTGTTGCAACCGACGGAATTCTTTCGGTGTAGCTGTGAAACTTTATCACAAGCCTACCTGTTGCTAAACGCAAATCCCTATCATAAATTTGCCGTTCCCACAACTAAACTTGCAATTCTGCAATTCCCACGTTCCATCTATGCCCATGCGCCTGCATGCTATTTGATAGAAGCAAACAAAAAAATGCTCATCCCCTTGATGATCACCCAACACCCCATCACCTTCAAGGAAATTTCACCCGTGCACATGCATGCTATTTGCTGTGGGAAAATCAATTGAATCGAATTTTCCCAAGGCCTTGGGGTGGAGCTGTGGTGATTGAATGTACTTGTGCTGTTGTTAGCACTGGTTCTACTTCCGTCACCAGCAAATTCACTCCCTGCACTGTCACCAGTTATGGAATTGCTTGGTCTTTATTGTCTCTGAAGTTCTTCCCCAACTCCAGATCTTGTTCAGATCTCAGTGTAGTATGAATGTGGAAAACAAAGTCTAAATTTTACACATTCCACGGTTCTTTATTACTCTTAAAATGAAGGCTAATTTAAACTAATGTCATACTACTTTCTTAAACAATCTCTCGACACTATTGAATTAATTGATTTAATAAACATAACTAAAATGAATTTTCTTCCACAGATTATAGTATGCACACGAGTTGTGGCTAGAGTCACTTTGATTTCTTAAAGTAGTTCTAAACAAAACTGAATTAACATTGATTTAATAAACTAGTCGCTCGACGACGCAATCTTGCCACTACAAAAGCTAATTCACCCGGCTGCGCGTTTTTACTCCAACTTATCTGACACTCCAAAATAACTCTTTTGTGTTTAAGCTCTCAACTCACGGGTGGCTAATTTCCGACTGACATTATTTAACGCCGACTCGCCGATTATTTAGGTCCGACTTGCCTCCACGGAATCCGTATCGCGATTATTATATCGACCGAAGCGACAGAACACCAAAATTCTCATCCATCGCCCCGATTACCATATAAGGAATGATCTTAGAAGGTGATCACCGAAAGGATGCGCACACACACAGATGCGGTTACTTCGCACTCTCATGCTGGGCATGAGCAAGCGGACCGCGGATACAGTCATTTCATAGGGGGAACATTAGCTGGCATGGTTGCAGCTGGTGCCATTATCTTGACATAGAGATTTAGGTGTTTGCACGATCAGCGACTGCGTGAAGCATTTATGCTGATCGTGTACATCTTGGCGGCATTTCCATTTATGGGAACTCGAGTTCCTTGGGCGGTCAGCCGTATGCCTCGGATGACCGATCGATGTGGGCATGCATAAAAAAGGAAAGATGAAACATCTCCTGCACGTGTGCGGTTGACGCGTAGGGGTATATCTTGGTGATATGGTTCGGACAATGTTGGGTGCTTGGTGTATGTCGCATGTTATACTTTCCTACTAGGAAATCCGATGATGCAACATACACCCGACGCATGGCTTTCTAGCACATGATGCCCGTGAGGAAAATGTCTCTTGTGGTTCGTGCTATTGAATTAGCGAAAATATGGTTTAGGAGACACTTTAGGTGGGTGGCAAAAAGCTAAGTACATGGTTAATTGCTAGGCAAGCAATCAGTACGGTTTTCGGCCTTTCTAGGTGGGAGTTTTTACATGGTTAATGGGAAGATGAGTAGTGGCGTTCAAGGGAACCGCCACAGAGCTGCAGCCACAGTCGGCGTAAGGTTGCCATCTCAGGGTGAATGGCGGCAAAATTGCAACGTTGCAGTTCCCACCGTCGTTGGGATGGCCTCGGGCTCGGCTGGTATCAGGTGGCTATCTCAAGGTGAGAAATGAATTGTGGAAAGGAATGTTAAATTCTGATTTGATTTTAGGTATAAATAGGGAGTTCCGTTGTAGTCAAGAATTAATTAGAATCAGACAGCCAAAGTGTAGCGCTGAATTTTAAGTAAAAACGAAGGAAGACTAAAAATAAAACTCAAGGAAAACCCAAACAAAAGGCCTTTTCATTTGCCTTATCGACCAACTCCTAACGACCAAGGCAATTGGTCCCTCTGCCAACAAGGCGGTACATCACCTATCATGGCAAACGCCCCGGACGTGTACCGTTTGTTCAGCGGGCTCCGGCGAAGAACCAAAGGTTGTTGGCAAAACAAAGTAAGTAATAAATATAAGAAAATAAAAATAAATGATGTATAGCAATATACAGGAAACTCCTAAATTAAGTTTTCACAATTGGTATCTAAAATGCGTAAACTCCTAACGCCGAACGTTTCGTCGCTCACTCACTCAAGGAGCATTTATCTCCTTGAATTGTTCCGACGGGAAAAAATTTTTATCGTCTTTATAGAAGAAACGCATCTCAAAGAGTCCTGCAAAATTATTCTAAACAAAATTAATCTTCCCGAGGAATGATAGCGGCCAAGGAGTTGATGTATAGGGTATACACAATATAATGGTTTTCCAATAGGGACTTGACAACTTTTTTTCGGTAGTAAATTTTTAGAATTTGTAGACGTTGTTTGTTTGTGTACTTAACCATGATAAAAATGCTGAGTTTACTGAATAAATTGACAGTGGTAGTTCGATAATTAGTGAAAGGGTGCGTACACAAATTAAATTCAAAGTTGTCAAGTCCCTATTGGAAAACTCGATATCTATACATAGCACATTCCAGAAAATGGAAGTTATTCTAAACATTCCGAGTTTATTCATATCAAGGAAGCTGACAAGGCGAAATACATCTGAGACAGTGCTTCTAGGATCTTCCAATCTTAAGCGCGCAAACTCTCAGGCAAGAGCTTAAAACGATCTTCATCATCATCATCATCATCGGCACTACAACCGGGAACCGGTCTTGGCCTTTTTTAGCAAGTCCTGAGGCTTGTTAAATTTTCCATAATGATTTTTTTTTTCTGGGCACGGTCATTAGTCTTGTGCCAGGGGCTCCCCGACGGGGAAACGAACCCCGGTCTCCTGGGTGACAGATCTTCAACATTGCACAAAAATACGAAGGAATACATGTGGAACGCTTCATAATTAGCGTGTCATCCGTGCGCAGGGGTCATACCGTTTTGTATATGTTCTGCCGATGCAAGAACTATATTCACTTAAATAATTATGGAGTAGCGCATAATTCAAATAAGATTATCGTAAGTCGCATTTAACAATTCCGTTCGCAAACTCGCTTGGTAAAATCAGAACACAAAGACTGCTTTCTTACCCCACATCGAATATAATTCGTTATAACTACACACACTTTAACTGGATGGATATTCTCGTCATGTATGTAATTTTAGTACAATTAATTCCCCGGAAACTAGAAAAATGTAAGTAATTTTGAATGTGGATTTGAAGACCTCTGCTCCTGAGTTCACTTGGTCTTTGAACTCTATTTAAAACTGGGTTACAACATGTCTTTAGAAGAGCGGAAATCCCGCTTTTATTAAGGCCGCTCTTCTTTGTTACCACTTTAATGGTCAACCCAGTTATAGCTTGTTGTTGTTTGTTGGGAACGTCAAGATCATAAATTCTGCACTCAAGTATAACTCATCTAATAGATTAAGAGCGGCTTATACCTCCGCAGTTAATGTGTGTAACCATATTCTTTAAGTGCCTTAAATATTATATCACGATTTTTACACATCTCAAATTACTCTTCACCATAAGGTCGCGGTCTACATTCAATTCATATCCTAAGAAGAGCTATCTTCCCAGCCATCATTCACATTCATAGCAAATATTAATCACAGACACACGTTACTAAACAAAATCGAAAGATGATGAATCTACTTAATTAAAAATACGCATATAAACATAGAGCAGTTTAACTGTAGGGGTATCCGAAAGATGTCTTTACCGGAAAGCCTATTTAGTATCTGCCGTATCCACAGTATCCCCAGTAACCACAGTAGCTGCAGTATCCAGTCGTTAACGCACTATCGCAGTGTGCCTCAATGCGACTTGATCGGTTATAGTGTTTCAGCTCGATCTATAGCACTGTGTCGAAATTACCGCATTAATGAATTTCATTTAGGCCAAATACATTCAACACGCAGCTAAGACACATGGCTATCGGTGTAACCATGGTCTAACTACGTTGATAACTTTCCTTGTCTTTTCCATTTTATTATATTGGAACCCTCTCTCCCTGTTAGTCTTCTACTGCTTCCTATGAAGAAGACCTTTACGACAGACTGATCTGATCTTTCCATTTGCCTATTTAGGTTGTGTCGAGCTCAGTCATTCGAGACCTGTCTTCGGCGTGAGTAGTTCACTTAGGCAACATAAAGTTGCACCTCGTTATGGACAACATATTACATCCTTAACGTTCTCGGCGTTGGTACTAGATACGCATTTACTCATTGCCCTTTACGCTGTTTACCCCTTTTTAATTGGGGTGTGCGCCGAAAACTACTTGACTCTTTTGTTTCAGTTCGGTGCTTGTCGACATCGACCGGCTTTTCAAAACGTCAACGCTATGATTTGTGATTAAAATTGATTTATATACTTTTTTCATTGTGACGAACATGAAGTTGTTCGTGAATTTCTAATAAATTTTGAAGAAAATTTTAAGTGTAACAAAATTCAATATATAAAAAAATTGAAAAAACACGTAGCTGCAAATTTACTTAATTTAAGTTACCACAATAAAAGGATACAAAAAGGATTTATTTAACACAAAACATGCCTGTGTTGGAACTCTCTTCAAAGGAAATGGTAAGTTATTTGTGTATAGTGTTATACGTATTATATAGTAATCTATTAGTCAAGGCTGCTACAAAAAGCACCGATTGTGAGACTCGTGTTATAAGAAAGTGCATGCCAACAAATGAGTTTGATAATGCAGTGTCACTTTGGTGTCATTTCATTAACGCGTTTCTTTTTTCAGTCCTATTAAATCATCAGAATAATGAGGTTGGCACAATCCGATGGGCTAAAATTGTATTCCAATGACTATGGAAGTTTTATTTGAAATACGTTTGTATATACTTTTTTTGTTTTTGGTAGCAAAGTAAATTGAAGTTAGTGCAATACATCCTAAATTGTTAGATATTCCTACGCGGGGCAGGATGGAGTTTATCTGTTCCTTTGCTCGTCTTGAGGTGCATATCACCTAATTTCTTATGGATCATGTTCCATGTGACCTCGGGGTCTACTTCATTACTCCTGCAGGGATAACTGACTTTCGTATACGCCTCCTTGGCGTCCTTCGTATGGTCTCAAATGTTACACACTCAGTGAGTACATATTCTATATTCTTGATTTTCTCTTCGCTGTACAAGCTCGTCTCGGTGTGTATTTTCAAAGTCAACAATGTTCTTATATTAGCTGTTTCAGCAGTTACTTCAGCTCATTACGGTTTTGTTTTTTGCCCATATTTCTACTTGGTTGTTCAATAAACGTTTGGAGTAACTAACAAAGATTATTTTTGGCCAAACTTACCATTATTATTTATCAATCTCTTCTTCGATGCAGTTAGTCCAACGAAGTTTTAACACTTCGATATCTTTTGTCTGGTACGGGTATGTCCAACCGTTCAAAAGGAATATCGTTTTTCAATTTAACTTCTCAATTTCATGAAGACCTGTTGGCTATGAGCAATCTTCTGAGAATTGGAGGAACACAAGTAGTTGCTGCAGGACAGATCTGGAGAATGCGGTGCATGGCGAAGTAATTCAAAACGTAATTGGTTGAAGACAATTACTTAAATTGACGTGTAAGACGGTACTTTGCTTGCAAAAAAACAGAAAAAAAAACTTATAAGATCGTTTCTCCTTAGTTATTATTATTGTTATTATTTATTGGCCTGTAGGAACCCGGAAGTTCATGACCTCACCGACTCGACTCCACCATAGTTCCCTGTCCTGTGCACTCTCCTTCCACGCCCGACCATCTGATCCGATCTCCTCAAGGTCAAACCTAACATTGTCTTCCCATGTCCGTCTCGGCCGTCCTACCGGTCTCTTTCCCGTTGGTCTACCGCCAAGAATTCTATGCACGGTTCTATCGTTACCCATTCGCGCCACATGTCCGGCCCATCTGATTCTTCCCGACCTGATTATCTCACTATTGTAGGTTTGCGGTATAGCTATTCCAATTCGTGGTTGTGGAGTTTCCTCCATTGTCCTGACTCCTCGTCATCTTCATCGCCATCATCGGCACTACAACCGGGATCCGGTCTTGGCATTATTTAGCAGGTCTCGAGGCTTGTTAAATTTTTCATAATAATTCATTTTTACAGGCAAGGTTATTAGCCTTGCGCCATCCCTCCTTGTAATATTTACCGCCAAAGATACCCTTCAGAACTTTATTCTCGAATACGCGGAATTTGTTTTCTTCCCGTTTTGTGAGAGCCCATGTTTCGCATCCGTATATAACAATCGGTATGATTATGGTTCTATAGATACGGAGATTTATGTTACGTGATAGCAGTTTGGATTTCAGCAGTTTACTGACTGGGTGCCGCCAACTAGCGATGCCGGAGTGTAGTCTTTTGTTAATTTCCTTCGACATTTCGTTACTGGTCATCAGTATCGTTCCCAGATATTTAAATTCTTTAACTTTTTCAAATATATTCCTTCTGACGTTTATATGTGTTCCCTGAGTTCCACCTGCTCTCGCGGTAATCATGTATTTTGTTTTGTCTTCATTTATTTCTAGGCCCACCTCTTCTGCCGCTTGCATGATGATTTCACAGTTTTTACTTATGTTATGTAGTTGTATCACTATATTATAATATTGTTAAAGAACACAACACTTACAGTTGCTAGACTTTCGCCTAGAACGGCGATGTCATCCGCATATGCGAACACCTGTGTGACCCCGTTCAGGGATGATCCGGTCATGTTGTCGTCCTGCACCCCTCAGATGACATACTCGAGCACAATGTTAAAAAGACACGGATAGAACATTTCCCTGATTTAGTCCGTCCCAGATTTCAAATGGTTCTGAGAGGTGGGTTTCTATTCTAACTCGCCCTTTGTTTCGTTCATGCAAATTTGAATGAGGGCGGCATATTTTTTTGGGACTCCCAGCTCAACTAGAATATGGTAGAGTCTCTGCCTTGCGATTGAGTCGTAGGCTTTTTTGAAGTCAACGAACAGTTGGTGAACTGTGTCTCCGTATTCCATTTGGTCGCTTGTTGACCGGTTCCTACGGAATCAGCATTGGTAGTCTCCCCGTATTTCTTCTGCGTACGGTGTGACTCTCACGAAAATTGCATTTGTTAATATTTTCTATGCGATTGGGAACAATGATATTCCTCTGTAATTTTCGTAGTCAGATCCATCGCCTTTTTTGAAAATGGGGACGACTATTGACGTTTTCCATTTTTCCGGAGTGACTTCCTTATCCCCTATTTTTTGGATGAGCTGGTGGATCTTTCGAGCGGTTGCCTCTCCTCCATGCTTCACAAGCTCTGCCGGTATGCAGTCGACTCCGGGAGCTTTATTGTTTTTCAATCGATTTATTGCGTCTGCAAGTTCGTTGAAAGAGGGCTCTGGGATCTGAGGCTCGGCCGTATGTACCTCTGTTGCATTTATTTGTGGTTGATGAGTGCGCCAATTGAGAAGGTTTTCAAAGTACTGCTTCCATCTTGTCACGATATTATTTGTTTCCGTGACCAGATAGCAGTTTGTGTCTCGAATTATTTTGGCTCTCCCTCCGTAGCCGTTTCTAATTGAATTTATGCCGGCATACATACCTCTGCTCTTCTTTGCTCTGGCATTTTCTATGATTTTTTCGTTCCGAGTCTTCTCCCATTCGCGTTTTTTGCGCTTGAAGGGTCTCATTCTCTCTCTCCGAATTTTCGCGTATCTTTCTGCGTTGACTTCATCATATCCTTCTAAGTGGATCACTCTGAGGCGTTTACGTTGTTCGATCTTCGCCCTGCAGTCACCGTCAAACCAAGGTTTGGACTTAATTGTATTTTTAAGTCCTAATACCTTTTAGGCGGCTCTGATCGATGCCAGATTATTGGTTTACTGCTTTTAAGCAATGGCGCTCCAATCCCACCGATGTTAACAGAACGAATTTTGTTAGATTCAGGAACGCGTGAACCAGGCGATTGATACCGCGAAGAAAGCTCACAACGACAGGGTGAGCAATAAACTCCTTCGGTGCCCAACTGGTTCGCGCTCCTTCTGGTCAATGGCAAAAGCTGTCAGCAGTAACTTCCCATCCTCCTCTTTCCCTCCGTTGGTGACAGACAGCGGAACGTTAGTCACGGATTCAAAGGATAAAGCTGATGTGTTCGCGAATTTATTTTCCACCAATTCAATCTTTGATCCCGGCCTTTTGGAGCCACCTGTGATCGCGGCGGTACGGTCTTCCATGCGGGATGTGAGATTTCGTCCTCGTACTATTCAATGCATTCTACGTGAACTGGATTGTAGGAAGGCAGCCGGCCCGGACAGAATACCAGCAATAGTCCTTAAGAACTGTGCTCCAGAACTATCGCCGGTTCTTGGTAGACCCTTCCGCTTATCTTATGCACGGAGGACCTTTCCTACCTGCTGGAAAATCCCTCGAGTTCAGCCAATCCCAAAGACGGGAAAAAGTGTCTTCCACAAAATTACCGTCCGATAGCATTACTGTCTATTTTATCTAAGGCTAAGGATACCTCCAAGGCTTTTGACCGACAAAAGTTGGATAAAGTTCTTTAAAAAATTTGAACAAAGCTCGTGATAACTTCCTTGTTATATGCTGAGAACCTTGTTTGGAATCACTAAAATCACTTCTCTCATCATCGCCATCATTATATCGATGAATCTAATGGGCGGTCTTATAAGCTGTTTCGAAAGATCCATATACTACATCACAATATCATAATAACAAATAAATAAAACTGATGTTAACAACACAACTGTATATGTTTTTAATATTATATATCGATGAATACACACTTTACATATACTTTGGTTCAACCTCAGCATATACTGACCCTCCAAAGTCAACGAAGCCCTCTTTGAAAATACGAAGCCATAGGATATAATTTCCGGGCTGCATGTGATTCGGGAAGGATTCGTTATCAATTATGCATAAATTCAAGTTAAGTTGCTTTAGTGTAAAGGGTCCTTCAAATTTATCTTTATATGTTGGTAGGTTCGTGCATGCGCTCAATTCATTCTGTACCATGTTTACGTAAGCCGTGGTCATGAAATCGTAAAACGGCTGCCTTTTAATCTGGTATGGAGTCATTGTGTATTGGTTTGTTCCTGGGGCACTGCGAAGTACCAGAACTTCAGCCTTGAATAGAAAAGCTTAATTAGACTCCATGTCGAAACTCTTTTGGGGATGTATTTACAAGGAAGGTATTATCGATATCGAAATTAATTGACACTGTTCCATTGATAGCATATTCACCCGAGCTCTTTCGCAGTAAACGCACGTCCGTCAGCACTTGGTCTGGATCACTTGTATTCACTTCTAGCCGTTGCATTGAGTAAGTCCAATCCTAAAAATTGGGTAAGTTTAAAATGAATATCAAATACAATAGTATCCATTACGTGGGTATCGTCGGCCACTATCCCAAGCAATATGCATTCTAAAAGCACGACGTGTAATATGAAGCACTTGAACATTGTGGGGCCTGGGAATGCTGGGTACTGGATAGGTCACTTCGGTTTTCTGCCGGTTTTAAGGGTTTTGGATGCCTTACAGATGGAGTTTTATCGCGTGAGTTTTTGAGATTTTTAATTACATTCTAGTGCCTTGTTAACATGCATGTTTTTCCTGACAGAAGCTCCGCAGTTTTAGATCTGCGGGTTTTTATCCACGTATTTTCACATAATGTAGACTTTAGTTAAATGCAGGCAGAACATTAGAGGAGATACCGATATCTAATTAGTTTTCAGAGCAGTTATCGAATGTATTCAAAAAAAAACCCTCAATAGCTGGGCTTCGAGTAAAGTGTATGCACCTTGTGTTATACGAGTAAAATTATACTCATGTCCGGAGTAATTTCGATTTACAATATTTACCCACACCTGAGAAATACATTGTATGCGAGTTTTTATGAAATATTCTGCTTGGAAAGTGTTAAAATCAAATGAGTCTCATGCAAGATATTACAGATAGATGAGGCTTTAGATCCGTAATTTGTATAGCATTCGACTCTAGAGAGGTCCGTAATTATCAATGGCATAGATTCTTTAATGAATGGTACACGGTGTATTGCATAATAAAAATCTCATGTTAAAGAGACACGTTCGAATTCGATATTAGTGATTACACGGTTAATATTATTGTAGGCTGCGTTTCACTGAGAAAAACGTTATTCAACTATTTCATCATACTGATTAACAATTATGAATTTATGATGCCTAAATTATTGGGCCAATCCCATCAATTTATTGTCAGTGGTTGCCACGTCCACAAACTGTTTGCCGCGCATCATAATTTTTACTTTTGGGAAAGAAGAACTTCATTTTTTTTTTTTTTCATTTTTTCCAACATTTTATATTTCCGTTTTTGTCTCAGATTCTAAATTATTTGCTAGACAAAAATTCCTAAATCCTAGCTTAATTATCTTATATTATAATTAACTGGTCCTAAGCTAGACTATGACTATTGTGCAATTTGCCTTTCGGTGACAGAACTTTGTTTCTGGCTTTAGTTACAATGATTTGTATAACAGAGATAAATTAGAAGAACTTGTTGCCAAATGTTTTCTTTTGTTTTACTTCAAATTTAACTTTTTTTTTTAATACTTAAAAGACCTTAACTTAAATCTTCTACTACCCTAATTCTGGAAAAGCTAAGTACACGGGCTGGCTGATGCTGCAGTTAATATACCGACATTGGTACCCAGGACATTAGTTGCCATTCAACCACCAGAACTGTTGGTGCTGTTTAATATTATCGTCCCGGACCCAGCGGAAAATAGCCCTACTGAAGCGCAAGACCTCTTCTTCGGTGCACGTGGCTTCCCGGTCGTAGCTCAATCGGTCGTCTACGGATGATCTACTTACATGCTAGCTCAGCGGAATTTAGGATCCCTCCTGTATAAGCCCATTCATGTCCAAATCAAGGAACGACTCTGGTGGAACAAATCCACGGCGCACGCTCTCATAGAACAACATATTTGGATAATAAGCCCCGAAAAATAGGTCATTGGACCAGCTCATTTCTTCCGCAATATGTGCTCTGATTAATTTGATCATAAAATTATCCACCCTATTAATGTAGGGGTGGGATCTGGCGGAAGGCTAATAACCTTGCCCGTAAAAATAAATTATTATAGAAAATTTAACAAGCCTCGGGACTTGTTAAATAAGGCCAAGATCGAATCCCGGTTGCGGTGCCGATGATGATGATGATGGAAAATTTAACAAGTCTCGGATATGGATCGGGCACGCGACGACGACCACGGAAACGAAAATGGCTAAACGATCTGAGAATTTTCTCATGGAACGTCCGCTCACAATGCAGAGCTCGAGCTGTAGAGCAGCTAACCGATGCCCTGTCCGAATATAAGGCCGACATAACAGCATTACAAGAAATAAGATGGACGGGGAGTGATGTTATTCAAAGTAACGAGTATGATATTTATTATAGTTGTCATGCAAAACACCATGTGCTCGGGGTAGGGTTTCTAGTCAGCCATAAACTGAAGCCTGTCATTATCGGTTTTAATGCAAGACGCAAAAGGCTATGCACTCTTCGCGTGCAAGGCAAGTTTAGATCATAAGCCTCATACACGTCCACAGACCTACAGAGGAATCCCCTGACGACGAAAAAGAAGAATACTACGAGAACGTCGAACGGGCCATCAATGTCTGCAAGATACGAAGTGAAAATCGTTTTGGGTGATTTGAATTTTGCCCTGTGGGTAGGGCGTTAGAATATACTCACACCTAGGCCAGCTTGTCGTAAGAGGCGACTAAAGGCTTAGTGGTAACCGGGGTCCCAACGCCCTGTGCGCCCGGTGAAATACCACTCCATCAAGCTTTGGGCTCCGTGAAATGGTCGGGGGAAATCCCTGGCCATCTTTCGGAGCATGGCTAATGGACCGGTTCGAGAAAAGGTTGGTTAGGTGGTAGTCGGTCCCAAGGTGAGATACCACCCCGCCACGCTGTACATTCCGCGATATCGCCGAGAGAAATCTTCGACAGTGTTTCTGATGTGTGGCTGATGGCCCGGACTGACACGGAGATAAGTCATGATGGTACCTCATCTGATATAAAGAATTCCGGAGGTAAACTAGTTTCCCATTCGGATCTCCGGGGGGACTATGTCGGGGGAACATCATGTAGATATCATGATAAATAATGGAACTTTAAGAGGTTCGTCATCACATAACCCGGCTCGCTCTCGAGGCTCTGCCCACGCTCGACTGGTGACGGCATTTTGTAACATCAGGGGCATCGGTTTCACCAATACGAATGTAAACGCCGTCCACCAATATTTGCAAACAACGAAACCTGATATCCTTGCCCTAACTGAGACCCAATTCGATTCGTTAACTGATTCGACATATCTTCGTTGCTCAGGATACGACTTACATTCGAGATTCAGCCTTAGGGCGGAGTCTGTGTTTTCGCGCGGTCCAATCTGGCTTGCCAGAGGATGGAGGCGTTGGAACCCAATAATATGGACATCATATGGTTGAGGGTCGTGCTGAGGAATTCTGTTAAATTTCTTTGTTGTCTTTACCGCTCCCCGAATGACGATCGACTGGTGACATTTTTCGAACATCCCAGCTTCTGAAATTGTTGTCCTTGCCGATTTTAATGTGCACAATTCCGGCTGGTTGTTACATTCTTACAGAACCGACGAGGGTGGGAGGCTGGCGGAGATATTTGCTGTAAGCCACAACTTCAAAACTCGTGGGGGAGCCAACGATAGTGCCGGATGCCCGAGGCGATTGTGCGAACACCCTGGATCGGTTTTTGACATCCGAACCGAGTATTTATACCGTAGAGGGTGCTGCGTCACTGGAAAACTCAGATCACTGCTTGGTATGTGTCGCGCAACCGCTTGCATATCAAGCGAATAACCGACCTAGGCAGCTTCGCCATGTATGGAAGTATGGGGCTGCTAACTGGGACGATTTGCGAGATTTCTTCGCATCCTTTCCATGGTCCGAGGTGTGCTTCGAAAACTGCGATTTTAACGCTTGCGCGGAGTCGGTGTCAGAAATTATTCTTCTGGGGATGGAGATGTATATTCCACATTCCATCAAACGAAGTTCGTCTGATAAACCTTGGTTTGATAAAAAATACGAGCAGATTACAGCGACAAAAAATAGAGCTTTTAAGCAATGGAGCTCCAATCCCACCGATGTGAACAGAACGAATTTTGTTAGAATCAGAAACGCGTGCAACCAGTCGATTGATACCGCGAAGAAAGCTCACAACGACAGGGTGATCAATAAGCTCCTTTGGTGCCCAACTGGTTCGCGCTCCTTCTGGTCAATGGCAAATGCTGTCAGTGGTAACTTCGCTTCCTCCTCTTTCCCTCCGTTGGTGACAGACAGCGGGACGTTAATCACGAATTCAAAGGACAAAGCTAATGTGTTCGCGAATTTATTTTCCGCGAATTCAAACCTCGATCCCGGTCTTTTGGAGCCACCTGTGATCTCGCCTGTACGGTCCTCGATGCGGGATGTGAGATTTCGTCCGCGGACTATTCAACGGATTCTACGTGAACCGGATTGTAGGAAGGCAGTCAGCCCGGACGGAATACTAGCAATAGTCCTTAAGAACTGTGCTCCAGAACTATCGCCGGTTCTTGGCAGACTCTTCCGCTTTTCTTATGCACGGAGGACCTTTCCTGCCTGCTGGAAAATCGGTCGAGTTCAGCCAATCCCAAAGATGGGAGAAAAGTGTCTCCCACAAAATTACCGTCCGATAGTATTACTGTCTATTTTATCTAAGATGACGGAAAAAGTCATCAACGGACTTCTGAATGGTCGTTAATACGGATTCCGTGGCAGGCGGTCCACGGGAGACCTTTTGACACTTTTTTTTTTTTAATATCATTTTTTATTTCTTCCTATTATTATAATTTACTTACTCGCTAGACAAAAATGATTAAACTCTAGCTTATGTTATCTTATTTCTTAACTCACTGGTCCCTTGCGGACTCTCTAAGTTACATGCATACGCTTAAAGCTTAAATGCTTGTTTACATGCATTTTTATGGAACTTAATTAGATACAAAGAAAATGAAGAACAGAAAAAACTTTGTTTTTGTTATTTTTTTATCTTATACTTAAATAGTAAACAATTTTTTTTTTTTATTACCTTAACTCTATCCTAAACCTAATATCAAGACTTCGAAATGCTAAATCTATGTAAGCTTTCCGTTGTTTGTTGGGCTTTTTTTTTATTATTATTATTATAACTTCCGTTTTTTGCCAGTTTTATAAGGAAACAGGTTTTCAATTGCCACTCAGTCACCAAAATCCCTGGTGTTGCTTATTCGTGTCTTTTCGGTCTTTCTGTGCTACTGCCCTACTGAACTGCAGGCGCTCTTCATCTGTGTGCGCAACCTCTCGATTATAACATATTCGTTTATCTATACCTGACCGACGCACGTGATAAATCAACGGTATTAGTGGATTAATTTTGTATAAGGCCGTTCATGTCAAGACTAAGGAATGCTTCTGGTGGAATAAAGCCACTGCGTCGTACCCCCTCATAATACATATTGTTTGAGTAATATGCACCAACAAATAAATCGTTCGGGGAGCTCATTGATCTCGCAAGATGCCCTCGGATCAGGTTGATCATAAAGTTATCCACTCTGTTTATATTGGCCCATTGGGATAGTATTTTTTGTGATCGGATTTAGGAGTCCGATGTAAGTTGAGACACGTCTCTCAAAAATCCGAATCTTTTCCATTAAGCTAAGTCCCACATTAAACCACACTGGACATCCATATATGATCATCGGTCTGATGAAAGCCATGTAGCACTTTAACTATGCTGTCAAGTTGCCTTATTGTCCTCAACCCATTTAAGTCTTGTTTACAACCTTTTCGAATACTTTACTGATACTCGGAAACAAACTGATCGATGGCATACTTTTTGGGTTTGTTCTGCCTTCCCATTTTTTTGGCAACGGTTGGATGATGGCCCTTTTCCAACGTACTGGATAGTGTGCGTTGTTGAGAGCGTTGTTAAACAAGATTGCATATATGTCAATTGCGATTGGAGGAAAATGTTTGAGTACTATATTGGGCACTTCATCTATTCCAACCGATTTTTTGTTTCTTAATGATGCAAAGACGCCATGGTTGTCTTCACTAGTGATCAAAAGGCTGTTGGCGCTTTCGACAGTGATCTCGGCCTTTGCCGTATTTTCATTATTGAATTCGATAAAACCTTGGTTTTCTGCTCGCCACTGTGAAATGTCATTTCGAAGATGACGATAATTCAGTAAAACTCTATCTTCCAAGCCATGGTTGCGGCGAATTACTTCATTTGCCTTGTATAGTTCTTGAAAGACGGCCCCTACAACATTCACTTTTTCCAAGGGATCTTCCAACACAAAAACTTCGTCATTTAGGATGGCGTTGTTTGTGTCTATGCCTATATTTGTGAGCATTCGTTGGTTTTCATCAGTTCGTGGTATTTGGAGACACTGAATCTCGTTTTCACCCGAACTTTGTTGTTCCAATACAAATTTGCTGATAACCTATAGTTGGCTCTTATCAGCTGTTGGAGATGTTTTAATCTAGACTTCAGTGATCGTCTATACCGTAGTTTTAGTTGAGACCAGACGTCTACTATTTTTTCTGTGGATTGCGTTGATTGTGGCGTTTCGGTACATGTTCATGTTGTCCGTAGGTGTGGTTTCTGGTATTGTTTTGTCCATAGTCTGTTTTATGGTTTCGTCCATTTTTTGTATGTATTTGTCGATGGCGTCGTTGGATATGTTTCTGTTGGTAGGGGGGTGAATATCTTTTAAGTGAATTTCTCTTGTTAAGGTTCTCGTGAAACGTGTGCATCGCATACCCCCATAGTTATAGGGTTGCGGTATCATACATTCACCGAGTTCCACAAATTCGCTTGGAGTTTTTATCACGATTGATAATGCACATTGGTCGCTGTCATACTCAATTGTGCGTAGGCAGTTTCTATTTGTCTGTTTGTATGTGTTTGTTTAAATCGTGCGTCAATAAGCATAATATCTAGGAACGATTCCCCGTCTGGGAAACGAAGGATACTCTGTAGCTAGCAGGTCAGCCACATATTCAATGTGGTGTTGATATAGCCAACCCGATTTGATATCCTCTCGTGTTGGACATGCTACTTTCTACTTACTACTAATGAACTTAATTATATAACATTCCTCTCCCCTTACAAAAATGAATATTTATATATATTATTTACAAATTTATTTATTTATTTATTAATTTTTTTTTTAATATTTATTTTTAATAATATTTAGATATATTATTTACAATGTTTTTTGTTTTGTTAATATTCATTTTTAATAATATTTAGATATATTATTTACAATGTCTTTGTTTTATTGATATTTCAATTTAATAATATTTAGATATATTATTTACAATGTTTTTATACAATTTATAAACATATGTGCTTCATAGAATATAACCATTAGTGTACAGATATGAACAGCTGGAACAATATGGCACTTTATGGTGTACGTAGTTTGCTATGCTGGTTTTCCTACTCAACCATTTGATTTCCCACTGGTATTAACGCTGGAACTTAATACATCTCTTTCAAAACACCAGGTTTTATCCTCTATTCGAAATAGGGCTTTAATCAGTTATTGTGCAACACCACACTTTTCCTGCCTATTTTCAGGCCCACATTTACTAGGGCCTGTATTGCCACTACATGGTAGGGACCCCTCCATATGGGACCTTATCGCCCACGTGAAACGTGAAAGGGCGTACCGTACGTTCATGGTACCTTTTGGATTTCCTCTTGGAAATCAATAGGTTACGCCTTGCTATTTCGTACGTACGTTGGAGTTTGTACTTTAATAGCTTATGGTAGCTCTCGTGGTTGTACGCCGGTTCCGGAGGTTGTTTGATGTTAGACGGTACCTCCGGGGTGAAACCAAAGAGACAATCCATCGGCGTAAGCTTGGTACCTTCGTGTACGTTGGTGTTGTACACGAATGTTGCCGTCCTCAGGTATTGATCCCATGATTGGGAATTTCCATCCACAATATTGCGTAGGTATTCTACGAGTAGTCGGTGGGCTCTTTCCAAAGCGCCATTCGACTGTGGATGGTACGCTGAGGTTTGAAGCTTCTTGATACGGAGCAGCTTGCACACGTTTTTAAACAAGCTGCTTAGGAAGTTGCTCCCCTGATCGGTAACCAGTTGCTTCGAAGCACCATACCGAGCAACTATTTGGTCAGAGAAGACCGTGGACACCGTTTCCGCCTCCGCATTGGGTAAGGTGTAGCAATCTATATACTTAGACAGATTGTCTTGAAAAGTTAGTATATATATTAGGTGTACAACTTTGCTTCCGCCGTTTTGCAATAGATGGCTGTAGCGGTAAGTGCTAGTTGAAATAAATAGATCATAGATGTCATACAATAAGCTTAGGTATTTGTAAACATAACGCCATCGAAATATTAGTCGATTTGTGTCTGCATCATGAAGTTATTCTCGATTAAACATGTCAGCTTACGAGCCAAATTCTCGTCATTTGCGGGAGGTTTTAATTTTCTGCTTTAATATGAAGAAATCTGCGGCTGAGGCTCATCGAATGCTCTCCAATACCTATGGTGAGGCCGCTATTAGTGAAAGAACGTGCCGAGAGTGGTTTTAAGGCTTCAAGAACGGCGATTTTAACGTCGAAGACCAGCATGGCGGTGGAAGAGAGAAGGTTTTCGAAGATGCAGAATTGGAGGCATTACTTGATCAAGACTCGTGTCAAACGCAACAAGAATTGGCAGGATCTTTGGGAGTGACACAACAAGCCATTTCAAAACGCATGGAAGTCATGGGAATGATAGAGAAAGAAGGAAATTGGGTGCCGTACGAGTTAAAGCCGAGAGATGTTGAACGGCGTTTGTGTGTTTGTGAACAGCTGCTTGCAAGGCAAAGACGGAAGGGATTTCTGCATCGCATTGTGACTGGGGACGAAAAATGGGTTCATTACGATAATCCCAAGCTCAGAAAATCATGGGGATACCCCGGCCATGCTTCCACGTCGACGGCCAAACCGAACATCCACGGTTCCAAGGTCATGCTCAGTATTTGGTGGGACCGGCTCGGCATAGTGTATTATGAGTTGTTAAAACCGACTGAAACAATCACAGGCGATCGCTATCGAACGCAATTAATGCGTTTGAGCCGAGCAGTGAAAGACAAACGGCCGCAATACAACGAGAGACACGATAAAGTGATTTTACAGCATGACAATGCTCGACCCCATGTTGCGAAAGTGGTCAAGACATACTTGGAAACTTTGAAATGGGAAGTCCTACCCCACCCGCCGTATTCCCCAGACGTTGCTCCCTCGGACTATCACTTGTTTCGATCAATGGCACACGGCCTGGCTAACCAGCACTTCCGGTCTTATGAAGAAGTAAAAAATTGGATCGATTCGTGGATCGATTCAAAAGATGACCAGTTTTTTCAACGCGGGATTCGTATGCTGCTCGAAAGATGGGAGAAAGTAGTGGCCAGCGATGGACAATACTTTGAATCATAAGTGTATAACCAGTTTTTTACAATAAAGCCTCGAATTTCGTGGAAAAACGGCGGAAGCAAAGTTGTGCACCTTAATATATATTGCCTGCTAGAGTTCGATCCAGGGGCCCGACTATATCTAAATATACCGTGTCGAAGGGCCTCTTTGCAATGTCGGTGATCACCATGGGCATCCGTAGGTTTGGGGAAGATTTCATGGTTTGACAATTCTTACATTTCTTAATGTAGACTTTAATGTCGCGCATCATGTTCTTCCACCAAAAGTTCCTACGAATCTTGTTATATGTTTTTATCACTCCTTGGTGTCCGCCCAAAGGAGGATCAAGGTAATCCCGTAGCAGTAACTGGATATCCTCAGGTTTTGTTATCTACATTCCTTTTTCCTGATAAGTGAACTTAAATTCACGACTAGAGCCTTAATTGTGCTTTCTGTTCCGGGGTTTATATTGACGTCTGGCTAGACAACTGCGAATAGACCCAGTCTAGTTTAGTGTCCTGCTCTTTTATTTGTTCCTGCATTTGTTTCATCTGCGTCTGAATAGCGACCAAGGTTGTGAGCACATCTGCTAGTGCTACTGTTTCTTGAGGCACCGTATGTTGCGGCGGTACCCTTGTGGTAGGTTGTAACGTGTTTCTCCTACCAGCTGTTACTTTAGCATACGATAACTGGGGTGATACATTTAGTGCTGGTCGAGCTTGAACTATTGGGCGTTCTATTTTTCGTTGCTGTGAAAACTTTTTATCCTGTAGTTCGCGAAGCTTAGTGGGATAGCCTCGATAATTAGTGGGGTGTCCCTCGCTTTTACAAACTGCACACTTTAGAAGAGATCTGTGGTCTACCCTTTCTGTAGCTAACGTGCATTGTTCTGGGCTGTGCTCTCGTCCGCAAATTATGCATCGTTACTGTATTTCGCGGTTTGCTGCTGAGTGCCCGAATCTTGGGCAGCGTAGACACTGGAGTATATCTCAGCCTTTTTTCAATTTACCCCATGAGACAATTTGATGGTTCATGATAGTGATTTTCCTAAGTCCACCAATTTTGCTACCGGGGCCCTGCTGCACCAGGTAGAAAGGTAGTTTACGATTCTCCCGTTTAGCCGTAGCTGTATTGAAAGGTTTTACCACAATGAACTCAAGATCATTACAGTTAAACTCTCGTAGTGTTTGTAATAGAAATTAGCACATTTTTCATTTTTTCGAAGTCTTCAACCGAATTTGTCTGTATGGCAAACTTTTTTCCTGTCAGTCTTTTAATTGAAAAATCCCCCTCAGTAGAAAGCTTACATAAACTTACCAGTTCGTTACAAGCCATATCTGGAATGTTGATGGGTGGCATCTTAGGTTTCCTTTTTGCTGCCTGTTGCTCTTTTTGTGGTTGTTGTCGCGTCATCTGTTGCGGTGAACATCCTTTTTGTTGGCTAGTATTTTGTGGTGAAAATTGTTGCTTTTTTTTATGCTGCAGTTCTTTCACCATTAGCTGCTACTTTTCAACAATTTCCTTCTTTTTGCGACGCTTCTCAGTTAATTGTGCCCATGTTCGGGATAGCCTTGCTTCAGGGTTGCTGATTTCCTCCTCCTCGTGCTCAGTCTCTGAAGTCGCTAAACATGCAAACATGTTGTGTGTCACATTGCCGTCATTATATTGAACCGAGAGGAATGTATGTCCTCTTCCATTTTTTGCCCCTTTTCGTCTGTTATTGCCTCGTTTGGCTTGTCGACTTTTGTTGTCGCTCGTGTCAGTGGGGACCTCGCAGGGCGTTTTATTAACGCGGACTTTGGTTTTAACTTTTTAATTATTTGCTTCTCTGCCATTTTGCATTTTAACTCTTTTTTTTTTTTTTGCTAAACACGTGCTCATACGTGCACTCAGGTAGTTAGTATTAAACTGTGTTCTTTGTTTTAACTGTCACACAAGACGTGAGTTCGTTCCCTTTTATTTGATTATATTTATTATTATACACTTTGTTTTCACTGTTTTTAAAACTTTTATCACAATTTATTTATTTATAAATAGTCTGTATATATCAATCACTCGTAATTCATAAAAGCAACTTTTTCATTTAACTCGATCGCCGAATTGATAACACGCCCGCACTGTAACATAAAGTGTGGAGGAGGAGGGCCAGTGTAACATAAAATGACATCAAGTAGGCCTTGGTCTAGTGTAGCATAATAGGTTTTGATGATATATATGCGGGGGGATGGGTGCGAACATACAGGGCAAAGTCTCTGATTGCCTTCAACCCGGCGAAGGCCAGGACGATCCTTGTCTCTGTTCAACCCAAGTTGACATGCAGTCTCCACGTGACACCCCTGGATATCTACGTTGACACCCGCCAAGTAGTGAACCAATGCATGCAGTGACACCCTGAGAAAGGTTGGCGCAAGGCTAATAACCAGGCCCGTAAAAATGAATTATTATGGCAAATTTAACAAGCCTCAGATATGGACCGGATACACGACGACGACCACGGAAACGAAAATGGCTAAATGATTTAAGGATTTTTTCATGGAACATACGCTCACTATACAGAGCTCGAGCTGCACAGCAGCTAGCCGATGCCCTGTCCGAATATAAGGCTGACATAACAGCATTACAAGAAATAAGATGGACGGGGAGTGGTGTTTTTCAAAGAAAAGAGTATGACATTTATTACAGTTGTCACGCAAAACACCATGTGCTCGGGGTAGGCTTTCTAGTCAGCCAAAAACTAAAGCCTGCCATTATCGGCTTTAATGCAATAAATGAAAGGCTATGCACTCTTCGCGTGCGAGGCAAATTTAAGAACATAAGCCTCATAAACCTTCACGGACCTACAGAGGAGTCCCCTGACGACGAAAAAGAAGAATACTATGAGAACGTCGAACGGGCCCTCAATGCCTGTCCAAGATACGATGTGAAAATCGTTCTTGGTGATTTGAATGCGAAAATAGGTCGGGAGCCGGTTTTCAGGCACTACGCAGGTTCCCATAGTTTGCATGAGAACACTAATGACAATGGACTACGAGTCATCGAACTGGCAGCATCGAAAAACTTGGTCGTTGCGAGTACCAGGTTTCCGCGTAAAGATATCCACAAAGCCACCTGTGTATCACCTGATAGAGCCACTCGCAACCAAATTGACCACGTGCTGATAGATCGCCGCCACTCTTCGAGCCTGATGACGGTACGAACGCACCGAGGTGCCAACGTCGACTCGGATCACTGTCTTGTTGGTACAGTTTTCCGAGCGCGGATTGCCTTACGGAGACGTCTTGCATCCGCGGATTAGGTTCCAATCAACACGGCTGCCTTACGCAATGAGAACACCTGCAACACCTTTGGTCATGCGTTAAGACTCGCCCTCGAAGAGCTCGACGGAGGGAGAGTAAGTCCTGGGGCCAGAATGCCGGGCGTAGAAGAGAAATGGACACGCCTCAAGAATACTGTCATTGGTACTGCCAACTCCATCTTAGGCAGTAGTCGTAGAGATCGGAACGACTGGTTTGATGATGAGTGCAAACTAGCGACTGAACATAAGAATGCTGCATACCGTGTAATGCGGCAGTCTCATAGGACGCGGGTACGCGAGGAGAAATACAAAGAACTCAGAACATCTGAAAAAAGGCTTCACAGACAAAAGAAAAGTGCCTGGGAAAAAAACCTTGTCTGTGAAATAGAGAAAAGTAGAGACCGAGGTCCGCACCAGGCGCGGAAGTTCTGCCAAATAATCCGAAGTATGACGCGGTACACACCACGCTGCACTTACTGCAAGGATAAAGAGGGTAATCTGATCACCGATCCTGAAGGCATTCTGGAGCGATGGGAAGTGCACTTCAATGAATTGCTAAATGGTCAGCTCACAGAAGAATTGGAGGCTCCACCAATGCAAGACCAAGACCAAATGCTGCCTCCACCAAGCATTGAGGAAACATTAAAAGCCATATAACAGCTAAAATCAAATAAAGCCCCTGGAGCTGATGGCATACCAGCTGAGCTGATCAAACAAGGAGGGACAGCGTTACATCACGCAATTCACGAGATCGTGGTGCACGTATGGGAGCAAGAGGAGATGCCGGAAGATTGGCGTCGTGGTATAATTTGCCCCATACATAAGAAAGGAGATATCACACTGTGTAGCAACTATAGGGGTATAAAATTGCTGAGTACCGCCTATAAGATACTCTCCACTATCCTACAACACCGGATATCCCCATACGCTAAAGCCATCATTTGTCAATATCAGAGTGGCTTCATCCCAGGCAAATCAGCAATTGATCAGATATTCATCCTTAGGCAGGCGATGGAAAAATGTCTGGAATTTAAGATTCCACTATATCATCTGTTTATAGACTTCAAGGCCGCCTACGACAGCATAGCCAGGGTAGAACTATATAATGTCATGAGAGAATTCGGCATTCCAAACAAATTGATACGACTTTGTAGGTTGACCATGACCAACGTAACTAGTCAAGTAAAAGTAGCGGGATTGCTGTCCAAACCAATAAACATCGTTAATGGACTCCGACACGGGGACGGTCTGGCCTGCCTCCTCTTCAACCTGGCGTTGGAGAAAGCAATCCGTGACTCTGGCGTTACAACTAGAGGGACTATTGTCACCAAGTCCAGCCAGATACTTGCCTACGCAGATGACATCGACATCATCGGTAGAACCGAATCGGCGGTACAGGAATCCTTCACCCAGATCGAGCAGGCGGCACAAAAACTGGGACTGCACATTAATGAGGGAAAAACCAAATACATGGTGGCAACTTCTGCGAAGAGAAGACCTAACGTTGGTCAAACTATCAGGGTAGTGGAGCACGAATTTGAAGTAGTGCAATCCTTTAACTACCTTGGGTCAATAGTATCAGCCGATAACAATATGGAAGAAGAAATACGCAAACGGCTGATCAAATCCAACAAAGGCGACTATAGTCTATCAAGGCTCTTTAAATCCCGAAATTTGTCCAGAACATCCAAGCTACTACTGTACAAGACCATGGTCTTACCAGTACTCATGTATGGATCCGAGACCTGGGTGCTTAATAAAAGGCACTCTGAACTCTTGGCCGCGTTCGAGTGAAAGGTCTTAAGGAGAATTGTTGGCCCCGTATGTGAGGGAGGACGATTCCGGAGACGCTACAACCATGAGTTGTACGCAATCTACCTTGAAGCTCATATTGTAAGAAAATCAAGTTCGGTAGACTCCGGTGGGCGGGACACCTAGCTCGAATGAGCGAAGAGGAACCTGCCCGGAAAGTCCTTTGTGGCAGGATGTATGGAAGGAGACAGCGCGGCAGACCTTATCTGCGACGGAGGGATGGCGTAGACCAGGACGCCCAGAGCCTGGGAGTGCTAAACTGGATGACATCGGCTCGAAATCGGGACCGGTGGAGAGATTTGTTAAATAAGGCCAAGACCGGATCCCGGTGGTAGTGCCGATGATGATGATATATATGCCTTTGGAGCATAAATGTGTTCCTGTGTTTAAGTGTACTTAAATGTGCTGATGTGATCTATCCAGTCAGCAGTATCAGTGTAACGAACCTATGTTCGTGCAGTGTTGTATCATTTTAGAAATGTGTGTTGTAGGAATGTGTTGCAGGTATCTGTTCCAGTGTTGCATGAATATATTCGGCGATATATATATTCTTGCCGTTGTGTTGCATAAATTTGTGTTGTCAAGTTGTGGTGCATAAATTAGCCCTTTAAGTGTTGTTGTGCTTTTATGTCTTCTTATTAGATGTGCAATTTTGGAATATGGCGGTGACTGGTAGGGCCTCAGATGTTATTTGGTGTGTCACCAAGTGTTATATAAATTGGGGGTGGCAGCAAGAGATTGTACAATTTTGTCTGTTGTATATACTTAGGCCGTTGTGCGATATCTCGTTGCCGAGCGAGGAATGTCGTCGGTCAAGATCGCCGCGTCAGACTCTTCAATGCAACCTGGTTGTGGCCGTTCGAAGTCGGTTGAGAGGGGGCCGCCCGCCCTGAGGAGCGCTGGAGGCTTAGGGGTCTGGGATGGCCCGTAGGTTAGATGGCGACAGGAACCTCCTTCCCATCGCTGATGTCCGTTGCCTTTTGTGGTCGCGGGACCGGCCAGTTGATCTGGGCTGGAGTTGTAAGGTCGCAACCCACGATCAATGACCACGTGATGGCTGGTGATGGGTCTCGCCGCATCGAGACCGGTGGTGGTGACATGTACTGCGCACGTTGGTGCCCGCCCGGATGCGGCCGTTGCTGTATGAGGCTGCAGCGTGGAGTCGGGTGCGGTGACGTCCCTGGTACTGTCCGCGTGTCCTGGCGGAATGGCAGTCACGGGCTAAGTGCCCCCCGGGGCTGTTGGAGTGCAGCCTCTGTTGGTGCACTGAGAGTCGTGCTGGTTCGCTGGGATTCGGTTGCTCCCTGGATGCTAAGGAGCACCGCCCGCCAGGCGGGGCATTGCGCGCTCCTATCCCTATTGTGGTGTGGTGCCTTGAAGCCTTTGGGCGGGCAGGCTGCTGGCTCTTCGATTCCCTCTCGCCCTTGCGCCTGTTCAGCGGGCGAGGGCATGTTTGGTAGTTGGGCTACGCAAGTGGTCGGTGGCTGCTAGTTGGATGGGCCTCGTAGGTGGCCCCTGGGGCCGATGCCGACGAGACCTCCTATTGGTTCTCTGATGGGAACTGCGATCGTCAGTCGGAAGGTCGACCCGTTCCTCTGGGTCGGAGTTGTGCATTCGCAACCCACAAGGAATGGCCACGTGATGGCTGGTGACAGGCCTTGTCACCTTTAGGCTGGATGATATGGTGGGTGCTGCGCCTGTTAGCACCCATCCCAATTCAGTGGCCTGCGCGACGAGGCCGGAACGTGGGTCTTTCCTTAGACCTTCCAGAATGAGGGTGGGGTACGTGTCTGCCCCAGGGGTGGTGTCCATCTTATCGGCGGAGGCGATGTTCGGATCGGCAAACTCCAGATCCGCCATGAACGAGAGATCCCTCGTCGCCGATTGTGGTGGTGGTGCATACACTGATAGCCCTGACAGGGTGAAAGGCTTCAGTGTGCAGTGTTTCGAGCCGTGGAGGCGAGGAGTGATGCTGATGGCGGTTTGAGTCCTTGTGGCAAGGCCACGAGTACCCCCAACACAGTAGGTGGAGCAGATGTCAAAGGCACTTTGGTTTGAACTCTTGTTGTAGAAAGTTCGTCGTCCAATTCTTCATCTTCGAGGATGGAAGCCGCCATTTTTGCATAGAAATTGACAGCATTTTTTGACGCTGCTACTTTTGGTTCCGACTCGTAAAGCATCTTTTCCGAATGGGATTCATCAAAATCGTCGTCATGCTTTCGTTTTGTAGCAACAGGGGTTTCCGGTGGTTTTTTATCCAACAAATCACCAACCGTTTGATTTGCAATTATCATCTGGCGGCCGCTGTCCTCCGATCCACGACTTAAAGAATCCTTGGAACTGTCATCTTCAATAATGCATGTAAGTTATATTTTTACTCGACTCAGGTAGGTGGTGAAAAAATGTATGATCTCTCCCAACCGAGGGGGAACCGTTGTGTTGCTTTTTCGATGTATTTGCCAGCTTTATAGGTGAACTTTGTGTATGTTGCGGTTGGGATGCTAGCTCTCTCTGTTTCTGTTGGCGTTGTGTAACCTTATTTGCCAAAGGACTTTTAATGAATGACGAGGATGATTGTGCACCACTGTTACCACCGTTCGTTGGATTTGATGCAGTAGGTGTACTGGGTTGTGAACTCGTCACTGATGTGACTGTCGTTGTCGAAATTGTCTTCTGTGGCTGCTCTTGAGTAGTCCCCGTGAACATCATTTCAATGGTGTACAATTTTCAACACTGCAAATCGAAAATGTGAAACTTAATGATCTTGGACACGATATATATAAATACGTGTACTGAATGATTAGTACAAAAGCAATTGAAAATACGTTTCCTTTGTTTCAATTACGGCGCAGAGAGCACGACTACGCAAAACGTTTTCGATTTATTGATGAATCTGCTCTTTGTCTGCGTTGCTGAACCCTTATCGGTTTTAAGTTCACTGCACCCTACACTTTGCCCGTCATGTTAGACCATTCGGTTGGTTGAAATAGTTTCTTGGGAAAATAAGCATCTGTAGTATTCGATTACGTGTATAAGTTTTAAATTCAGAGTAGTAGGTGCGCTTCGAAATAGCTTATCTCGACGAATGTGGTTGATTGTTTTTGTTGCTGCCTATATTCAGCTTGTTGCTGATGTTGAGCTGCCTGTTGAATAGATAATTGCAGAAGCTGTTGTAATTGTTGTTGATGCGCCGCGAACTGGGCGACGATAGAGTAGATCCAATAAGCACTGGATCCGGCCCGAAGGACCAGACAAAATGTGCGATATCTCGTTGCCGAGCAAGGAATGTCGTCGGTCGAGATCGTTGAGCTTCCGCCGAACGAGGAATGTCGTCGGAGAATAGCCAAAGATGAGCACGGTGTCGATAGGTTGACGCAATGCCATCCACAACAACGATGCCTGAAACCAAATGGGTTTAGATTGGAGGGAACAGCAATACCTTTTTTGTAGAAATCCGCCGCGTCAGATTCTTCAATGCAACCTGGTTGTGGCCGTTCGTAGTCTTCAAATCACAATCTTCCGGCTTGAAGTTCCCGTTGAATGGATGTATTTGATGAACTTGCTTGTCCCTCCGTATGCAGTGATAATCACTTTGACTTTTGGTTGATGGGTTGTATTATAACGAATTACCAGGATAATAAATAGAACGTTCATTGGTTTAGTTAATGATATAAACTTAATGCAAAACTATCATCTGAATCACAATTATCACAGCAGTCAATTTTACAAATCCAAAAGCCACATGGTGGCGTGCGCAAAAAACCCCAACTAATGTTCGACAGTTGATCGTGCACTGTCAACAGGTGTGGTGAATATGTTTGTCGGGGAGTGTACTAGACGATGAACGTACTAGATTCTCCCCGAGCATATATTTGCGAATCCGCAACATATGTCCTCTTAGTTTTTGTCTACTTATTCCTTTTTGTCGTCTTTCCGTTGTCGGACACAGACAACGGTGTCCACCAGATACGGTCATGCACAACCGCAGTTAGCGGCCGGCTATTCGCTCCCTGCGAAACGGCAAGTTAAAGAGGTTTACAGGTTACCTGTGGTTTTTGGGATAATGATTCTTCGACCAACAACTCCGTCATCGATCCTTGAAACATTCAAAATTTCAAAACAGCAGACATCACTCCAGTAAGTATATACATAATTTATTTCAACTAACACACAGACGTTTTCTTTGATAATTCTTAAAACAAAATCAGTTACACATATGGGTGTGAATAAAACACTATTAAAACACTCCCGTATCGTATTATCTCTTAATTTTACATTATAATGACCTTTTTTATATATTTCCGGACACCAACGAAAAAACGGATCTTTACTTGTAGCTATTCACAACTTCTTTCTACAACTACTGTTCTTCCCAAGTTCTTGTCTACTCCTCTACTACCTCTCCATCTCTCCGAAAGCAAACGGGCCGCAGCTGTTTCCGCGTAGTCCACATTAACGAAGGAACGAAAAGAATCGTGCACTCGCTTTTAACGAGTGCTACTCCGAAAATGTAAATCATCGGTTCTCAAACCTTAACTCTACTTTTAAATTCCTTTCAATTTATTTGCTACAAATATAAAATGTATCAGTATATCCATGGGACATCGGGGATGGGGGATTTTACTACGTAACAGCACTCGCTCACTGTGTATCGTTGCTATTATTATGCTCGCTGCATTGATCATGCACCATGTCTGCCTTGTATTCCCTGCGTGAGGAGTTCAACTGTATACTATTGGGTTTGTCTAGCACACTGATGATAGGTCGCAAAAGACAGGCGCTTTTAGGTACTGTCGCGATAGGGTTTGGAAGGGCCCTGGATAACGCTTTGAAAAAAGTTGGATAAAGTTCTTAAAAAAATTTGAACAAAGCTCCGAAAACACAGAAGTGTCAGATTTTTCGTGATGCCTTCCTTGTAATATTTTGACAACCTTGTTTGGAATCACTAAAATCACTTCTCTCATCATCGCCATCATTATCTTCGATAAATCTAGTGGGCGGTCTGATAAGCTGTTTCGAAGGACCCATATACTACATCACAATATCATAATAACAAATAAATAAAAAATTGGTGATGTTGACAACACAACTGCATATGTTTTTAATATTATATATCTATGAATACACACTTTACATATACTTTGGTTCAACCTCAACATATATTGACCCTCCAAAGTCAATGAAGTCCTCTTTGAAAATATGAAGCCATAACATATAATTTCCGGGCCGCAAGTGGGTCGGGAAGTATTCGGTCCCGATTATGCATAAATTAAACATAACCTTCTTTAGTGTAAAGGGTCCTTCAAATTTACCTTTATACGTTGGTAGGTTCGAACATGTGCTGAATTCATCCTGTAATGCGTTTACGTAAGCCGAGCTCATGAATTCGTAAAACGGCCGCTTTTTAATCTGGTATGAAGTCATTGTATATTGGTTTGTTCCTGGGGCACTCCGAAGCACCAGAATTTCAATCTTGAATAGATAAGGTTAATTAGATTCCATGGCGAAACTATTTTGGGGATGTATTTACTTACAAGGAAGGTATTATCGATATCGAAAGTAATTGACACTGTGCCATTGATAGCATATTCACCAGAGCTCTTTCGGAGTAAACGCAAGTTCATCAGCACAAGGTTCGGATCAGTTGTATTCGCTTCTAGCCGTTGCATTGAGTAATTCCAATCCTAAAAATTGGGTAAGTTTAAAATATGAATATCTAATGCAATAGTAATATTACGCGAGTGTAGTCGGCCACTATCCCAAGCAATACGCATTCTAAAAAGACGGCGGGTAATATGAAGCACCGAAACATAGTGTGGCCTGAGGGTGCTGAGTATTGGATAGGTCACGTCGGTTTTCTGTCGGTTTTAAGGGTTTCGAATGCCTTACAGTTTGAGTTTGATTGCGTGAGTTTTTGAGATTTTTAATTACACTTTAGTGCCTTGTTAACATGCATGCTTCGTAGTTTTAGAGCTGCTGGTTTTTATCTAGGTATTTTCACATAATGTAGACTTTAGTTGCATGCCGGCAGAAAATTAGAGGAGGTACCGATGCTAATTAGTTTCCAGAGCAGTTATTGGTGAATGTATTCTAAAAAAAAACGCGCTTAAAAACTGGTTTTCGAGTGAAGTGCATGCACCATGTGTTATACGAATTTAATTAAACTCATGTCCGGAGGAATTTCGATTTACAATATTTACCAACACCTGAGAAATACATTGCGTGCGCATTTATATTAAATATTCTGGTTGCTCAAATGTCAGATAAAGATAGAGGAATTCTTATATCCATAATTTGTGTACCATTTGACGCTAGGGAGGCCCATAATTATCAATGACTTAATTCTTTAATAAATGGTACACGGTGCACGCGTTAAATACTAAAAAAACTCCTCATATTAAATAGGTAAATTCGAATTCGATACCAGTGTTTACACGATTAATATTATTACAGACTGCGCGTTTCACTGTAAACTAACTATTTTTCCTGTGAAAAAAACATCGTTCAACTATCTTATCTTATTCATTAACAATTATGCGTATATGATGCCTAAACTGTGATCTTAACGACATTATCAGCCCCATAACTTCAGTGATTCTGCCATTCCTGGAAACATTGTTTTATGCCAAGTTATCAGGCATCCATCATGTCCCCCCATACATAAAAAAGGACCTAAAAACGATATAAGCAACTACCGTACCATCGCCAAACTGTCTCAAATCCCTAAACTGCTCGAAGGGATTCTTTACAACGCGTTATCCTTCCGTTGCAAATCCAACATCTCACCCAACCAGTATGGTTTCCTTCCGGGTAGGTCGACCACAACGAATCTGATCGAGTTCTCATCCCATACTCTCCGTTCCTTAGAGAATAGCAACGAAGTCGATGTAATCACCACAGATTTCAGCAAGGCCTTTGACAAAATCTCCCATTATCTCATCCTTTTTAATCTGTCCTCCCTAGGTTCGAACCCCTATTGATCAAGTAGTTATCTTCTTATCTGAAAGCCCGATCCTACCGTGTCAAATTCAGATCCTCCCTTTCCAATCCCTTTCTTCCCACGTCAGGGGTTCCACAAGGCAGTCATCTAGGTCCCCTCCTATTTATGCTTACCATCAATGACGTTGACTCCATTATTAAATACTCATCCATCTCGCCCTATGCGGAGGATGCCAAACTCTACAAAACGATCATCTCTCCTCTCGACTCAGCACTTCTCCAAACGGATCTCAACAGCTTCTCAACTTGGTGCCGTAATAACTGCCTTAAATTCAACGTTGTCAAATATCACTCCATCACCTTCTCCCGCAAACGCCCCCCCCCCCCCCTCCTACTTCCTGCTAAACCAGCAGATATTATCTGTACCCTCAATACGGGACCTCGGGATCTTATTTGACAGGGAGCTTAGCTTCATCCCGCATATTGATGATATTATTCTTAAGGCCAACTCTGCCCTTGGGTTTGTGAAACGCTGGTCTAAAGAATTCTCTAATCCTTACGTTTCCCGTTCTCTCTACATAGCCTTCGTCCGCCCCCTTCTTGAATACGCCAGTCAGGACTGGTCTCCTCACTATTCGTCCCATATTCGCAGAATGGAAAGCGTGCAACGACGTTTTCTGCGTTTTGCCTTCCGCGGACTGAACTGGGTGATTCCTCGGGGTCTCCCCTCATACACAAGCCGGCTCCATCTGATTAACCTCAACAGACTTGAGGAGCGCAGAGCTCATACCGATATCCTTTTCATCCGCCATCTCCTTTCAGGCACAATCAACTGCCCAAGGCTGCTCTCCATCATTGCACTTCACACTAACCCCCGTAACCTGCGAAACACTCGTCTCTTCTATCTGCTCACCCACCGCACTTCTTACGGCTCTAATGCACCCATTTCGCGAATGCTGAGGTGGTGAAACTATTACCCTACCTCCTTCCATTTCCACCTTACATCTACTGCACTTAAACGCCATCTCCTCTCTTTCCCCAACTGACCTTGCCCCGCCCACGGCCTATCCACTCACAACCCGTACACATTCCAACACATTTGCCGTACACTGTTCGCGGTGCATTAACCACCCCCACATACACTCGCTCTTCCCCAGCCTCCTACCTCCCCCACCCCGAATTCCTCTTCTCCTTCCTTGTTTTTTTTTTGTGATTGTTTTTGTTTTTTTTTTTATTTTTAATTGTTTTTTTTTTTAAATTATAACTATATATAAATTTTTTTTGCATTAATTACTACTTTAGTTCTTTAGTCTTAAGTTAGTTTATAAGGATTATAGTTTTGTAAATAGCCGAATATATCATGAATTGGAGTGGTTGTCGCGTCTAAAAAAGTTTGCCCCACTTCATAATTTTTACTTTTGGGAAGGAAGAAGGTTGTCGGGGAATAGGATAAAATCATGTCAGGGAATAGAATAGAATCGTGTCGGGGAATAGAATAGAATCGTCGGTGCATTGCCCTGGTATAGGACCCAATCGGTTCCCACCCACCACTCAGCAGGCGCTTCTACAAGCGCTTTACAACCCACTGTAAGTAGCCGTTTTTACGCGTATTTTTTCATGCACTCGTCAGTTATTTTCTCATCGTCTACCATAAACAGCCGATCCTCCCGAAATCAGTTCACCGACTTAAGAACTGAGGGGTGTTCCAAATTCCATGCCGCATGCACTATATTTCACATTTCTATGATCTCTTGCTGTTTTTCAAAGTTTTACCTGAAATTTGTTGAATTAAATTGTTCCACTTGGTGCCACCGACAAAAGACGTCCAAATTGTAACTCAACATTTGTGCATGCGATGACGCAGCGGTTGCCACGTTTTTAACATAACAAGATCAGTCTATGAACTTTTTGTCCACACAATTTTTCGACAGAAAGTCGTAACCCAACAACCGGTCCTCCGATAACCATGGCAAGGAGTCCTTTACTTGGAAGCTGCAGGGAATCTCGTGGTGGAACTTGAAATTCCCATGGCAGCATCCCCTCGACTTGCCCGTGCCAAAAACCGACTGGAGTGTCGTGGATTTTTGCACTTCCACAACATGCGTCGGGTGGAGAGCCTTCAGATTTATGAGGCTGATGTCAGCGCGTGTCCACGATTAGGCGCGTAGTGTTTCTACGGCCAATGTTGCACAATCGGGACTTTGGTTGGCGAAAGCTGAGAACAGCTTTTGGTGAGTTGCGAGTTTAGTGCGGTCGGGTTGGGGTTTCCCGACCCAATCTCTGGGAGTTTTCCGATCGCTCCCATTTTGCTTTTTGTCGACACACTCGCCGTCGCGTGTGTGTGTGTGTGTCGAGCGCAAAATTTACACCGTTTTTCGCTCTTTTTCGAACGATCGCCCTGCTTTGGAGTCTGTGGGGTTTCTCTACATTATACGGAGAACCAACCCACAATTTTAACCCAGTTTCGCCCGCAAACCTCAACCCCAATTCCTTCCGTCGACTTTTTTACCTGAAAAAAGATATATCCCAAAAGGACGCATAACTGAATTCATTATTTATACAAAAGATGTATAATTGAATTCAAACCCTATCTTGCCACACGGCAACACCATATCACAGCCATGTGAGTTTTCCACCGGAAATCATAATTCCAGATTTGGTTAGCAATGCAAAGTCTAACCAAACGATGCGGTTGCATCATCGCAAAACCGCTAGGGTAATTTTCAAATGCTTCGAGTTTGGTTCTCACGCTCATAATTCCCAAGCTATTGCAGTGTCCCTTCGACTTCCCCCAGACACGCTATTCGCTGGGGATCAATAAACTCTTTAGTCAGGTGAATAGCACAAAAATATATTTCATCCTATTTTATTTCCTCTTCTCAGAGTACATTGCACTCTGAGATCAAACTGGTATCCTAACTAGGTCACTCGGTCATCACCAGATTTTGCGTTCGTTCATGCAATAAGCAAATCTTCCCCGGGGATCATTGCGCTTTTCGCTTCGGTTCTCGTTCTCTCTAGGCCATCGAGTATTGAGCTAACCAAATTGTTTATTTACCTCGATGGGCGGGGAAAATGAGAGTGCACAGATGAGAGTATGATCTCAATTGGTTGATCATTGTGCATATCCCAAAAAGGCAATTTTCATCCCTGATTAGGATGAGTCGATTATTAACCATTGGAGTGCGCACACGTGCGAGAATTACCACGAGTCAAGAGAAAAGTATTCCTTCCGTGTTATAAAGTCAAAAATATTTTCGTTTAACCTTTTTGCATAAAAATTCGAGTCGGGTCTAGTGTTTCTTGAGGCATAGTTTCTTCATTAAAATCGTCGTGTAAACTACACGTGTTATGCCAGGATATTTTTGATGTAAATGAAATTGTTTCAAGATATGTGTATATAAATTAAATCGAAGTAAAATCAAAATATCACCAGTGAATTGTAAATTACACGCACGATGCCAGGATACTTTATATAAATAAAAGTTAAAGCAAAAAAAAAATAAAGAACGCACCAAACAAAAAAAAAAACAACACAGTGCATTGTTATTTATTCCCTTTGTTGCAGTTCCGCAACATATACATTCTATCTTATACCAGTCGGAAAATACATACCACACGGAGCGCCACCTATTGCTGAGTAGACAAAAGCAAAATGGTCTATGCATGTGACGTTTTCTGTGGTACTGTTTTCACACAGCGCTGGTTTTACTGTTTTTCGTGGACAGTTTGTTTTGGAAGTTACTGGTGCGGTGCCGTAGTATATACGGTGCTATGTAATTCGTTATCATCGTTTTTAGTGTCTGGATTGTTTAAAGTGATCATGTTAAGTGGCAATTATTAAATATAGTAAAATAAAGTAACTTATTGTAAATTAAAATAATTACAAGTTTTCTTTTGACACAATCGTTGTGAAAAAATGGATTGCTGTTCCCAAACTAACTAATGGAGTTGGCATTTTGCTGTCACGTCGAGGAGCCTCCTCGACGCTGTACATTATGGTCCTTCGACCCGGATGGCTCGAAGTGTGCAGTATTCCGGATTCTGACATCCATCAACAAATTGGATTACGTCCGCCAACATCCTCAACGAGGAACAAAATATCGCCGAAAACAAAGGTAGGTGGCAATTAATTTATAATTTAATATATAATTTAATTTAAGAGATCCAAGTGATCTTAAATAAAAGTGTTGTGTGGTGTGTGCATAAAGGTGTTAAGTTAGATTTATTCGAAGTGCCAATCGATGTTTATCGAACGCAATCCGCAATCCCTTGAAACAGCCGAACGGATTAAGAATGAAGGCAACCGCCCGATGAAGGAATGCAAACATCAAGAAGTGGTGCTTTAATCAACCGGGCCATCAGTTCGATCCGAAAAAACCCAATATTCTACTGTAATCGGGCTGTAGCATATATCCGTGTAGCAGAAAATGATTGTGCGATTAAAGACTGCGACTCTGCGTTGTTCGACAATCCAGATTACAGCAAGCATATGGCCGAATAGGAGATGTATATCTCACTACAGGAAAGTACGATGAAGCCATAGACGCTTATACAAAGCTATTCAATTAGAACCTGATAACAACAATTAATGAACAGTGCTGTGCAGTGATTCGGAGCAATATTGTGGATGCAATTGTGCATGATCCTGACATAATCGTACGCATATTTGGAAGATACAGAAACCGTTGATAATAATTATCGGAGATTTGCGAAGTGGTATCTTCTTGCGTTCACGTTAGTTGTTCTCGATTTCACTCAAGGATTTCGACCAAACTCGTAAGCACGGAGCTTTGTCACAGCGAGTCTTAACACATTTTCAATGTACTTAAAAAAAAAATGCGGTGGTTCATGTCTATTCCTAGAAGTTAATTAAACGTCACATGGTTGCAATATTGAAGATGTTATATTTCTAATAACTTCCTTCACAGAATCTGACCAGGACCTCTAGGAAAGCGACCCACAGGAATGTATTCAGTCAATTTCAACATTTGACATTTTTTGCAGATTTGAATTGTCCAGGTCCTGTAGCACAAATATCTCAACATCAGGTAGAACGCAGAAAAGAATTCTACCGAAAGCAATGGGAAACTGATGCGGTTATTACATCACCAAGCGCTGATGATAATCAAGGTGATGGAGCACTTTATGTGAATGGAACTCTGGCAGATATGCTTCTGAAAAACGAAGATACCGTGGTCAAGTGGAATATGCTTACCACATATCTATTTCCAGAGTTTTAAATCGGACTGGACATCTACGAGCCCGTACTGGTTGGGTGGTTCATTAATCTTGTGAAGAATGACCTAACTTCTACTTTTATTGGAATAACAGGTTTGTTTGTAATCGGCGGAAAATAAAATAAATTAAGGAATACTTTCTATTTGTCCCATTTTACAAACTCCAAGATAACCCAACTTACATTCCAACTTTAACACATAGGTCGAGCAATAACCGGAATAAAAATATTGATTTCATCATTAATAAACAAAGCTATTAATTCTACCAAATATAATTTACAGTCCACAAATTACTCTTATTAAACAAAGCCAAATTACAGTCCATTGTCTTGAACATCCAAGGTTGTTTTCATTTATCTAACTTCTGCAGAATTCACAGCAGGTAAATCAAGGAACATTCTAATCGTTCCCAGTACCAGGTTGAGAACATCATTCGGCTCCTCTTATACGATGTTGTAGGTACTTTTCACGGCCTACGCTAGAGAATTCGATAAGCCCCGCGTACAATGAAAGAACCTCAAGAAGAGGACGATGCCTATCGGACAGAACAGTCGAGAAGAAGCTTAATCTAAAATCAAGTTCAACAACAAAGCTGAAGCTGTCACAGTAAAATAAGCGGTCAATACTAAGACAAGGTTCGTCAACGAAGACACTTCCGGTCCTATACCTGCAAGTATCATCTCAAACATCAAACTTGCAGATGAATAAGTCCAAGACCACCGGGAATTGCGATTTACCAGCTCATTTACATCCGTTCCTGGGGCACCGCTTCTCGAAATCTGGGCGCATTGTTCACGCATTCCTGAATTTGTCGCTTCTCGCCACCCAGGCACATCGCTGTTGTGTCTGGGGTCCTTCGCTTTCGCCGCCTGGACGAAATGCTCTGGGGGCACCCTCTTAATACCGCCCATTGCACATAGCCGCTACGGGGGCACCACTCCAACGGAGTCGGTGTCGAAGACAAGCTTTCGGAAATAAGATGAAGGGACAAAGAAAACGAGGAACAGGAAAGATGCCGGCAACCGTCAGAAAATCATGTCAACGGAAAGCTGTCACCGTTTAGAGTGCACCGCTTCTCATCATCTGGATTCATTGTTCGAGAATCCTGAATTTACCGCTCTCGCCACTCAGGCACATCGCTGTCACGTGTCTGGGGTTCTTCACCTTTCGCCGCCTGGACGAAATGCTTTGGGGGCACCCTCTTAACACCGCCCATTGCACATAGCTGCCACGGGGGCACCACTCCAACGGAGTCGGTGTCTAAGATAGACTTTCGGTGCAAAGATTAGGGAATATAAAAGGAGAAGAATAGGAAAGATGCCGGCACCCTTCGGGAAATCCAACCAACGGACGGCGAACAGTGAACACATGGTCCAGCCACCAGCCAAAGAAGAAAGTACCTGGCTTTAGGATTATTTCATCATGTGGCTCAATAGAACGTAAGCTTTTAATAATCAGCAGAGTAATCTTCTAAATAGCAACTTGGATGCGCAACCTCTCTGGCTCAATCAAGTGCCAGTATAATTCAACAAAATATGCCGCAAGGATTCAACCACAACATTCCAAATGGAAAAAGACACCATGTCCAGCACCATCATTCTATCAGTTCATCAAATACGACCAAAGGTAACGCTGCCGACAGAGGGTTCAGTTCCCATCAAGAAATTCGCCCAACGCCGAGCATTGGTTTAGCGGCGTAGATGGGACATATCCCCAACTGCAACAGCATCAGCCAGAGCAATCAAATTGGATTCGAGTCGCAGATGATTCTATGCGGTTGGCGGGATACCTAACATTTCTGGCAGCGGCACAGGCTGGACATACTTAGAAGATGGTGGAATTACAACCCATCACCTTCAACATATTGACGATTACATCGCTCAATGACCATTCATGGATCCACGATCCAACATAGGACTACGTCCAAACTATATAAACTAAACTTACGGATTTACGATCCGACTTGGGACTACGTCCAACGTATTGAAATTTTACATACAAATGGATTCACGATCCAAAGAGAGGACTACGTCAAAGAAGGTCATCGATGACACAGAAGGATCCACGATCCAAGGGGAGGACTACGTCCAAGAAGATCATCGATGACACCAGGGATGTACGATCCAACCAACTATAAACAATAAACAACGACGGCCTTATCACAAGCTACAACGTTAGTAATCAATGGCCAACAGGATCTTCGGTCACACACATACACACACATACACACACACACACACACACACTGACACTGATAATTGACTAGGAATTGAAACAATAACTAAGTATATTTTATAACAAATGAATTCAATTAATAGTTAGTTCTAGTCAACATAATTAATTATTGCCACCCTACCACTGCACCGTACCGTTTTATGAGCAACACGAGCATTAAGGGCTCTGAGCTCAACGAAATACCAACCGCCACTTCCCACGGCGCTGACACCAGGTGGTGACGCCAACTAAGGAGGACTACTGGATCCATCGTCGCGGCCCGGGAAGATGTTGCAGTTCCGCAACATATACATTCTATCTTATACCAGTCGGAAAATACATACCACACGGAGCGCCACCTATTGCTGAGTAGACAAAAGCAAAATGGTCTATGCATGTGACGTTTTCTGTGGTACTGTTTTCACACAGCGCTGGTTTTACTGTTTTTCGTGGACAGTTTGTTTTGGAAGTTACTGGTGCGGTGCCGTAGTATATACGGTGCTATGTAATTCGTTATCATCGTTTTTAGTGTCTGGATTGTTTAAAGTGATCATGTTAAGTGGCAATTATTAAATATAGTAAAATAAAGTAACTTATTGTAAATTAAAATAATTACAAGTTTTCTTTTGACACAATCGTTGTGAAAAAATGGATTGCTGTTCCCAAACTAACTAATGGAGTTGGCATTTTGCTGTCACGTCGAGGAGCCTCCTCGACGCTGTACACCCTTCTCTTGGATTTTTCTGCGAACAATTTACGACGCAATCGTTAGGGTATTTTAGTGAACGAGTGCCCGTGTTTGGTACGATACTTTTTACCCCCACAAGTCTCCCTAGACTCTGTGCTAGCAGAGGTAGAGCGACTTTGGGCCGACCGTGCTGGGGTGGGTGCCTCCGACTTTTCAAGTCCATAGGTAGCTTCCAGCTCGTGGAGCCCGTGAGTACGCCTTTGCTCTGCTTTTGAGCCTTAATCACAAGAAGAGTGTACACTTCTAGTGGGCGACACGGGCAATTTTATTTCATTTTGTCTTGTCTACGTATTTATACACAGGCTGCATTCCTCTGAGCTGACTTTTGAATGTTGTAATGTTTTTGCATGTGTTGTTTGATGTTCGATGTAACATCAGCAGCAGAAACGATAGTAAATTACACTACATCGATACATCCTTTCCCCATTCACTTACTCTCCTTCCTCTCACACTGTGCTCTGAGATTTAAGGGGACTCCAAAATCCTCTTTCGAGCGGGCGTTAGTGTACAAAAACAAAAAACAGTAAGAAACTTGTATTCATTATTTTATTCTTCGACACAACTAAAATATTTTGTGGGGGTTCTCTATACTACATGGAGAATCAATCCACTGTTTCCGCCTTATTTCGACCGCCAACAGCGTCTCATATCATTCCTCAATTCCTTCTACGAACATAATTCACCTGTAATTCATATCTCAAAAACGGACGCATAGCTGAATTCATTATTCTATGCAAGTAATGCATAATTGAATAACCCATGAGATTTCCACCGGAATTCCAATTCATGTGGTTAGCAACAACCAAGTCGAATCAAACGACGCGGTTGCATCATCATCCAATGGCTTGGGTAATTACCGCATTCCTTGGCGTTTTTCCCACGGTAATATTACCCTAGCCAAAGTAGCGTTTTGGCGTCTCTAACAGGTACACACACAATACACAAGCATTCACTATTTGCTATTTGCACACCGAATGAAAATCGAATAAGATAATGCATCAGAGCCGTATACCATAGCGATAAAATAACAATTCACATCAGTGGAATATACTTGCGTTTAAAAATCGAATTCTAAACACGGCCAGTAGTCTGATGGGTTGCGCTTTGGTTCAATTTTGGGCTGATTCTAACTGTCATAGCGTCAGTTCGAATAACACGTTCTTCGCTATCATTCCAAACGCCATAGCGTCACTTCGACTTTCCCCAGACACTCCACTCGCTGGGAATCAATGATCTCTTCTTACAGGTGAATAAGCAACAGCTACATTTTCCTCTCCTTCACAGTTCTGTCTTCCTACAGTTCAATGCACTCTGAGATCACCATATTCACCGAATTAGGTCAGTGGGTTATCCCCAGAGCTGCATTGATTCACGCACACACAAACAAACCCTCCCCGAGATCATAGTACATTGTGTTTCTGTTCTGTCATTCTCCCATGTTCGTCGACTATCGAATTAACGGAAGTGTTCACCGCACCTCGACGGTCGTGGCACATGAGAGAGCAGAGGCGTTAAGATGATCTCTATTGGTTGCCCGGTGTGCAAAATTAAATTACCCATTTTCATCCCTAATTCAAGTCAGCAACTATCCAACCACAGCAGCGTACACACGCCTCGTCGCACGTTCAGTGGAGTCGTGAATTGGTCTTCTCAAGAATTGGACGTCATTTTAAATTTCATCTTACGCGTAAAGTTTTATATTTGCCATGAAAAGTCGGTTTATAATTATCTTCAAGAAAACAGTTAAATTTTATTAATTTATTTGTGCATGTGGAATTATTGAATGATAAATAAAGAACCAAATCAAAGTGTAAACTTGGCATCGTTTCTCGTGCGCCAAGTACCAAGTAAAAGTATCAACTTTCGTGTCCCTTCTTAAAGTTGTAAACACCAAAATCAATTGAGAACAATAAAAAAAAGCTCCTAAACAAAAATATAACAAAAAATAGATCTACAACTAAACCAAGTGTTTTTTATTTCTTTCCTTTCGGCGAGTTGGATTTTCAGTGAACAATAAGTGGGAAGGAATTGAACCGTGTGCCCGTGTCTTGGTGCAATAATTCTCTACCCCCACAATTTCACTGGGCACAATTAGTTGATTTACCTTAAATTTATCGCCACCGAGATGAATCCGATCTTTGCCTTCTTATTAATCAATGCTGACTTACTGCGATCAACGAATTTGATGTGGTGCTTTTTTTCCTTGTGTTGTGTTGGGTAACAACATTATACTCTATTCCCTTTTATCAAATATGAATCGGACGTCTTGTATCACAGCTCTTTAGTGGGTAAAATTAGCGGTTGCCTCGGAATCCAGCTACGCTAGGGGCCTCTGTTGTTGATCTCCTGCTAACTCTGATCAAGATCAGCACGTTAGTACTGTTCTCTTGATCTGTCTTGATACGGATCCGAAGAATCGCCGTCTACAACGACCCGGATCGACAAATTTTCGAGGAAGCTCTTCGTCTAGTCGAAAAGCTGGTGGGAAAGACCATATGAAAGACGTTATCAGCAATGCCCCGCGCCGGACGCGATCAAAAGCTTTGGAGATATCCAATGCGAGCACCCCGCCCCCCTCAATCGTAGATATCTATATGTCGGTTAGAAGGATCAAAAATTCTCCCATGGACCGCCTGCCACGGAATCCGTTTTGACGATCATTCAGAAGCCTGTTGCAGTCCAAATATTTAATTAACTCGACATTGATGACCATTTCCATTACCTTAGACAACATAGGCAGTAATGCTATCGGTCAGTACTTTTGTGGGAGACACTTTTTTCCCCTCTTTTGGATAAGTTGAACTTTAGCAAACTTTCAGTGGGTAGGAAATGTCCCCCATGTATAAGATAAGCGGAAGAGTCTGCCATACCGGTGATAGTTTTGGAGCACAGTTTCAAAAGACTATTGCTGGTCATAGACAGGGGCCGGTTGACTTCATCCAGTCCAGTTCGTGTAGAATGCGTTGAATATTACGCTGGCGGAAACTCAAATCTTTCATCGAAGACTGTACCAGCGCGATCACAGGTGGCTCCAAAAGGCCAGGATCGAGGTTTGAATTCGCGGAAAATAAATTCGCGAACATATTAGCATTATCTTTCGAATGTGTGACCAACGACGGGCTGCCCGTCACTAACGGAAGGAAAAGAGGAGGAAGCGAAATTACTGCTGACAGCCCTTGTCATTGACCAGAAGGGATGCGAACCAGCTGGGAACTCTGGGAGTTTAGTGGTTACTCTGTCGTTGTAAGCTTTCTTCGCGGTATCAATCGCCTGGCTGCACGCGTTTCTTATTCTAAAAAAATGCGTTCTGTTAACATCAGTGGGATTGGAGCGCCATTGTTTAAAAGCTCTATTTTTTACTGATGTAATCCGCTCGCATTTTTATCAAAACAAGGTTTATCGGATGAATGTCGTTTGATGGAATGCGAAATGCAGATCTCCATCCCGAGCAGAATAATCTCTGTAACCGACTCAGCGCATGCGTTAACATCGGAGTTTTCAAAGCACACCTCCTACCATGGAAAGGATGCAGGTTGTTCGCATAATCACCTCCGCTATCCGACACTTCCGTAGGTTCCTCCACAAGTTCAGCAAAATTATGGCTAGCAGTGAACGTTGAGCCAAATTGCGGCTAGCAGCCTCCCAACCTCCTCGGTTCTGTTGAAATGTACCAACCAGCCGGAGTTGTGTACATTAAAATCATCAAAGACGGCAATGTCAGATGTCGGGTGGTCGACCTGTATCCAGTCTACGGTACGTGAAAGATGTTCGAAAAATGTCGCTGGCCGGTCGTCATTTGAGTGGAGCGGTAAGGACAACAAAGATATTTAACAGAATTCCTCAGCATCACCCTCAACCAGATGATGGGTTCCAAGGCCTTCATCATATCGCAAGCCAGATCGGACCGCGTGAAGACGCAAACTCCACCCTTAAAACAGAATCTCGAATGCAACTCGTATCGTGAGCAACGAAGATATGTCGAATAAGTTGACGAATCGACCTAGGTCTCAGTTAGGAGGATGGGTATCAGGTTTCGCTGTTTGCAGATATTGATGGACGGCGTTTACATTCATATTGGTGAAATCGATGCCCCAAAATGCCGTTATCACATCGTTACAAAATGCCGTTATTAGTCGAACATCGACAGAGCTTCGAGAATGAACCTGGTTACGCGATGACGAATTTCTTAAAGTTCGGTTATTTATCAAAATATTTGCATGATCTTCCCCCGGACATAGCCCCCCCCCCCCCCCCCCCCCCGCGGGAGATACGAATGGGAAACTAGTTTATCTCCGAATTCTTTATCTTCAGTTTCGCGAATTATAGTATGCTTGGTTTCCTCTTTTTCGAGTGATCGGTCGATTAATGTATCAACGTTGCAGCACATGTAGTCAGATCGGCTCTAAATCGGGATCTGGATAAAATCCTGCAGTGGGGAAGGGCCAATCTCGTCGACTTCAATGCAACCAAGACACAGTTTACCAGTTTACAGCATTCACAAACAAAAGTGGCTCATCGGTCCTACAGCTGATGATGAATGACCAGGCCTTCGAATCTAATTGCTAGGCGTCACGGTCTTTGGGAATAGTTTAGTTTTAGTTTAGTTTAGTTTAATGAGGGCAGAACCCTCATTTATTTAGCTTAATGCAAGCTTACATTAACTTAAATGAAATTAATATAAAAGCCTTACAGACTATCTTAAATCTAGAGTAAGAAGGAGAAAAAAAGAAAAAAACCAGGAAGGTGAGGATGACTGTGCGATGGGGGAGGTAGGAGGCTAGGGAAGAGCGGACGTATGTGGGGGTGGTAAATTCGGCATTTGTGAGACAATGACGGTGAAGGGCATGTCTACGTACTGGTAGGAGGCGGGTTGGTGAGCTGGGGGAAGAGGTTGAAATTGTGGGTGGGGCTGGGGGAGCTATTTTGAGGGAAGGAGAGGAGAGGTAGGATTGCAGGGCAGCGGGGATTATTGGAGGGAGGGGGCGGACTTTGGACGGGTTTATTCTGAGACGTCGTTTAAGAGCGGGAGTGAAGATGTTGAAATCGAAGGAGGTGGGGAAAGAGTTGGCCTGTCGTAGCATACGCGAGATGGGTTCGTTAGCGCCGTAAGAAGTGTGATGAGCAGGCACGTAAAACAGTCGAGGGTTACGTACGTTACGGGGGTTTGTATGCAATGTTAAAGTGGAGAGCAAGCTTGGGCATTTGATTGAGCCAGACAAAAGGCGACGGACAAAGATGATGTCGGCATGGACTCTGCGCTCTTCAAGTGTGTTTAGATTAATTAGAGGGAGCCGGCTTGTGTATGGTGGTAGAATCAGCGGATTTTCCCAGTTTAGTTCGCGGAGGGCAAAGCGCAAGAATCCCTCAATCCTGCGAATGTGAGTCACTTGATACGGGGACCAGACCTGACTAGCGTATTCGTGTAGTGGCCGGACAAAAGTTGTGTAGAGTGATCGGGTGACATAGGGGTTAAGGAATTCCTTCGACCAGCGTTTGACAAACCCAAGGGCGGTGTTGGCCTTGAGGATTATGTAATCAAAATGTGCAGTAAATTTGAGCTCCTTGTCGCATAAGACGCCCAGATCGCGAATCAATTCAACCGATGTTATCGGTTGGTTCAGTAAGAGATAGGAGCGTGGGTGAGTGGGGAAACTCTTCCGAGAGAAGGTGATTGTTTGACATTTGGCGATATTCATTTCTAGACAATTATTTTGGCACCAAGTCGAGAAGCTGTCAAGATCCGCTTGGAGAAGTGAGGAGTCCAGGGGAGAGCGGATTGTCTTAAACATTTTGGAATCATCCGCGTAAAGCGAGATGAAGGAGTGATTAATGCAAGAGCCTATGCCGTTTATGGTTAGGATAAATAGGAGTGGGCCGAGGTGACTGCCCTGGGTGACACCTGAGGTTGGGAAAGAAGGATCGGAGAGGGTGGATCTAAATCGCACGCGGCAGGTTCGATAACTGAGATAGGATAAGACCCACTTAATCAGCAGGGGTTCGAAACCGAGGGAGGATAGCTTGACCAGAATGAGGTTATGGGAGATTTTGTCGAAGGCCTTGCTAAAGTCGGTACCGACTACGTCGACCTCATCGCCGTTTTCTAGGGCAAGGAGTGTGTGAGATGTGAATTCGACAAGGTTAGTAGTAATGGACCTGCCTGAGAGGAAGCCGTGCTGGTTCGGAGAGATGATGGGTGCGCAGCGTAAAAATAACGCCTCATATAGTAGGCCTTCGAACAGTTTAGGAATGTGCGAAAGCTCGGCAATGGGACGTATAATTGGATATATCGTTTTTCCCCCCTTTTTATGTATGAGGGTTATGTAAGAGGATTTCCAAAAGTCAGGGAATAGACCTTGAGCAAGGGATAGATTGAAGATTGACGCGAGCGGGAGAGAGAGAGAGAAGAGGAACATTTTTTTAAGAGGATAGCAGGGAGTCCGTCGGCCGGGACTGAAAAAGTCTTTCAGTTCTTAAAGTTTTTTTGTGACGGTGTTGTTGAATGTGTACAGGGATGAGAGGGCCGAGGGAGAATTCAGACATGCCAGTAAAGTAGGAAGGGTTAGACTCGAACGAGTCGTCCGTGAAGGATAGTTTGAAGAAGGACGCGAAAAGATTGGATATGGTTTGGGAGTCCGTTGTAGTAGTTGAGCCGTAGAAAAGGGATGTGGGATAGGCATCAGAATTCCGTTTGTGGTTGATGAAGTGGAAGAAAGATTTGGGATCGTTGATCGGGTTGCATTGAGCTTTGGCAAGGTAATTGTGGTAGAGAGAGCTGTAAAGCTCGATGAATTGGCAAAAGTAACTCAGAAAGTTGGAGTAGTCAAGGGGAGAACACGTGTTTAGGAAAGTGTTCCACAACTTATTCCTCTTGTTACGAAGGGTGCGTAGTTTATGGTTATACCATGGGGGCGATGAGAATGATAACCTGTGTCGGGAGTATGGGACATATAGGGATATGGCGTTGTGGATTTCTGTGTAGAGCTAGGCTGTAGCGTCCTCTACACTTATATCATTTACGCAGACTGTGATATTGCTGAGGTACTCATTTATGAGGCGGAAATATGCTTTTCGGAAGTTGAAAGAAAATTGATAAGGGGGCGGTGTGCTGTGGGCTGAGTAGTCGTGGTATAAGGATACGAGAAGCGGGGGTGGTGGTTATCAATAGTTGACAGGGTGTTGGGACTAGGGACGACTGGGGAGTTAAATGGGTCTGTCGTGAACACAAGGTCTAGTTGTCTGCCCATATGGTTTTGGACATTGTTGACTTGGCAAAGGCTAGAGTCAATGAGGCTGTCTATAAAGAGACATTCCTTAGTTGTAGTGGGGTTTGAGATGTAGTGGGAGTAGTCCCCAGACAGCGTTCATTGGAGATGGGGGAGATTAAAATCGCCAAAGACTACAATGCCATCTTGGGAAGAACTAGCCTCAGTTATGCGGTCGATTGCCGCAATAGCGAGTTCATATATATATTGTGGCATAAACACCGTGTCGAACATCGCCAGGTCCACCTTAAGAAAACTGAGCTATGTTTTTAGAGCCAAGAAATATTTTACTTCGCCTCAACTTCTTCTCCTGTATCAATCCGAAATTAGACCCGCGCTCGAATGTTGCTCTCATATTTGGAGCTCTGCTCCCAAACATACCCTCGTCCTATTTGAGAGTATACAGAGACGAGCAATCCGCCTGATCGAGGACTCAGCGCTGACGTCGGGACTACAGTCGCTATGACATAGAAGGCACGTAGCCGACCTCTGTCTGTTTTACAGATATTATCACGGATACTGTTCTTCGAAGTTTCGTGGTTCCGCGCGATTCGGTTTATATGGGCTCTACGAGACAATCCGACGGATCGCACCATATTTGTGGTTCATCTCTCGACGGCGCTCACAGCCCTGCATCATAACTCGTTCCGTTACAGAGCCGCGAAGCTGGGGAACGAGTGATCGCGGACCGTTACAACCTGCAACTGTGCAAAAAGAACTGCAACGGTGATGTGGTGGCATCTCGGGGCGCCGTGTCGCGGCGCTATACGTTCGCCTCTCCCGAGAAAAGTATATTTAAAAAAAACGGCTTTTGTAGCAAAAATCACCACCGACTTTTGTTTCCGCGAGCACCAGGTTATTGTTGCTCTGCTCAGCACCAATACATATCCTGCACCTGATACTCTATCCATCACGTGATATGCATGGTCCAATCGCCGGGTACATTAGCGATCCTATCGCTTTTCATCAAGTCTCTGTCCTCTTCACCTCGTGTTAGTGTCTGTTCTTTTAACTCCGCTGGTCTGTTAACTGGATTACAATCTTCAACGTTGAATTTTGTCTAGATTTTTCTTATGTAAGATTTTTGACTTAATCGAATTTAAACGTTGTTCTGTTCAACCTCTATCCCGAGACAAATTCTTACATGACCTAGATCCTCAAACGGATCTTGCAATGCGGCTTTGGTTTTGTGAAGTCTGCTTTCGTTCTGCGATCCATACAGAATCTCATCGACATGTAGCACCACCATCGTGAATATTTATTTAATTAGTGGTAAAAATTGAAACATATCCTATATGTTCCGGTCCTATTGAATTTTTCCATGTTTCATAATTTGCCAAAATTTCACAGGACTAAATGTTTCTTACCCAATCGTCACAAAGTTGTCAAATAATGTACGTGTAACTCTATCCATTTATTAACCACCTAACCAATTGCCCCAGTATAATTTTTACAATTTAACAATACTTAAAATATAAGTGAATATTTAAAATATAATTTAAATTAAATACAATAAACTAAAACCGTATTATTTATAGTGAAGGTCAATCTTTCACATTGATCAAGTTATATGCATTTTGTCATCCATATAGAATAACAAATTTACCTGATCAATCCCCATTAAAAGCACTTGCCAAATTTCGTGGCATTTTCAGTGGATACTTGAGTCAAATTTCTTGAATCTAAATGCCAACGAGTCTCTCCTCCAGTAAATAACAATTGTTCAGCAAATGACAGGCCTTCAAGCGCACAGGTATTTGGCAGAAGTACATGTCTACCAGGAATAAAGTCAAAGTAGCAGTAGTATCTCTAAGTTTGCACAATTGTGCTGGTCCCGGAAAGCAACTCCAGTCCGTTAGCAGGGCACGAAAGCTGAAGCATTACTCCGAATTTCATGTATTCGTTCATACATGAACACATAAACATATTAACATGCATTGTATGATTTTAATTGCGTTCCACCCTGATTAACCATAACTTGATTGTAATATTTTATTGTAATGTAATTATCATCATATAATAGTTATCATCGTAGCGACAGATGGCTGAACATCTACTGATTATGATTATTGGTGAATAGAAAAAAGGCAGGAATGTCTTTATAACTGGACCTGAATAAGTTTACCTTTGTCGTTCTTCTTCCCTATTTTCCTCTTTTTTTAAACATATTTTATTAGTATTCAACCAACAGACAGTGTGTCAATCACTTAAGTTGTTTGCATCCTAGTTTTACCAATTCGAAAATCTATCGTAGATTGATTTTCATTGCTTTCTATCAGTGTCACGACAGTCCTTGTGCTTTTATTATTTTCATAGATTTTATTATCGTATAATAATATTGTGGAGGTTCCAAAATATTGCATGAACGCCACCGTAATAGAGTACACGGTACCAAAAAAGAAACGAAAAAATTATCAGCACCGGGTACCAGAGCATTAACGTAGCAGTCATAGAGTAAATAGCGAATGGAGACGTCCTCATACACACACGACTGTGGTCTGATGTGTCAGTGGTTTTAAGATTTTCTGTACGATCTATTACTTGTCTTCTCTTCTCGAGCATTAAGCCTGGATCTCCGTGGTCAGTCAACGTGACCGGCCACCCTTTTGGGTTTAGAATCCCTCGTATTTCTAGAAAGGGGAAGTCGAAGAGCTTGTCTGTCCCCACTTTACTCTGCGACGGCATTCCATGCACCTATGATCCAGTGGGTAACAGAATTCACAGCTGCATGAACCACGCCCGAGTCGACATTGATAGTTGGAGATCCTAGGTGGTTGCTGTGGTTTATTGTTGTGAGGGACCGGTTTACGAAAGCCCGGACGTTTTTGGCTTGGGTTGGGCTGTGGTTATACCATAATTTCTAATGTGCCAGCATTGCCGACAACTCGCACGGAGAGACATAGACAGATTGTAATGCAATTATTTTATGTACCGGCACACCCGAGAAGTCACAGAGCGTTCGGACCGGTTGGGTTAGGCAGGGGGACTGTGGGGGTTCTCTGTATCACGCTGAGAACCAACCCACAATCTTAACTACAATTTCACCCCCAATTCCTGCGGGTCCACCCACAATTCTACCCGCAATGACAGCCCCAACTCCTTACGTTACCTGCAGTTACCTGCAAACATTCCCCCTTCCCAGGCCCCCCCATAACATGCATTCAACGTATTTCCAGAACCTCCCTGGAAGCAAACCCCATCCATGCATTTACTGCATCACCATAGGGCATCATCCAAATTCCCCGAAAACGAAATATCGTTCGCTCATATGTTGCGCCATCATAATTCCCTGAAAAGAATTACCAACATACAACATACATCGAGAAACCAATCGGCGCCCCTTGTTAGCTGGCTTACCCCGCCACACACGTGCGCAGCACACTTCCCTGACTTATTTACAGTCACCCCCAGCTCTTGTCCAACCGACAAAACCAGTCCACGCATCGAGCGTCTAACAGCCGAGAAACAAATTCTTCAGCATGTAAACATGCACACAAGAATCCGACATAGCCCACCGACATCGATACGGTGCCCAATCATCGTTGTGCAAGTATCCTATTTGCTAGTGACACAAGTTGCTCTAATGGCTTGCCGCTTATTTGGGCAGCTGCAAGCACACCATTATGATGCCCCTAGTACCAAGTCCCTTTTTCTCGTTTTACGACTTTTGTTTGCCTACTGCCTGGCAACACGAGCAATCACGCACCCCCGCCGTGATCAATTCAGGGAGATCCTTTCTGATTGGTCACCGCAAGAGAAACCATGTTTTTCGCAACAACAACAAAAAAAACGAAAACCCACCCTTAGCGGATGGCCGAGTCTGCACGAGCCATTTAAAGTGAGTTTTAAGTCAAACACCGTGGAAGTCGGAAGTCAACCACCATAGTCGAGCGTGGTCGTGACTGCACGTTTAAATTATATGCCAGTTTTATATCCGCGTGTTGATATATAGAGAAAGTGACATTCTTCGATAGCTCGTTTGTGAAGTGTCGCCACTATAACCGTTCGTCTTGTGAAGTGTCACTACTATAACCATTCGTTTGTGAAAAATAGCCACTATAACCAGAATATTCCCACTAATTAAGAACTTACCTTTGGAACAATATTCTCGGTGATATGATAGATCTCGTGTGACGGAAATCCAAAAGTAAACCAGGACAAAAAATTTAACAATTTTCAACAAAACAATATTCAGGAATTTAATATCGGAACCTTTCATCCGCCTGTATTAACTGTATCTATCCTTAAACGTTATTACAAAAATAAAAAAAGACAATGTTTAGTGTTATAGAATCATTTGAGCAAAATAACAGACTTATTTCAATCCTATCAGTGTGTTTATTTTGGGTGCTGTATCCGCTCCGTTCCGGTGATCAACAGCCACACCATCAGTGAATCGTTTGTAGGGTAGTGGTGAACCAGTTCCCGTGCCGGCACAGTACCACAACGTACATCACGTACGTACGAAAACCCCCCACAGGACTCTCTACATTCCAGTGACTCATTCGATGTGCATCGAGCAGTTAGAGCGAGTCCTTCGCGTGTGTCACTAATCAAGATGAGTTCGCCTATCGAGCAACGCTACGTAATCAAAAGACCAACGAAATTATCACGGAAGCGTATGGCTACTCTGCTCTGTCCTCTACGTAACAGGTCAATTGAAAAGTCCTGACACATAGATGGCGGCACTAGAATTAAATCCATATGATTTTTAGTTAGCCCTAACCTTCAAAAGACGCGTGTATAAATTTGACAGATGTCGGATCATTAGTTTGTGAATTATAGTATTTTGAGTGAAGCAACTTCTGTTATTGTGAAAAAAATGGATAAAAAGGAATTTCGCGTGTTGATAAAATAATGCTTTTGAAGGGAAAAAATACAGTTGAAGCAAAAACTTGGCTTGATGACGAGTTTCCGGACGCCGCCCCAGGAAAATCAACCATCAAGGATTGGTATGCTAAGTTTAGACGTGGTGAAATGAGCACCGAAGACGGTGAACGCAGTGGACGCCCAAAAGAGGTTGCTACCGACGAAAACATTAGAAAAATCCACAAAATGATTTTGAATGACCGTAAATTGAAATTGAATGAATTAGCAGGCACTCTAAAGATATCAACTGAACGTGTACATCATATCATTCACGAATATTTGGGTATGAGAAAGCTCTGTGCAAAGTGGGTGCCACACGAGCTCACTTTTGACCAAAAACAACGACGAGTTGATGATTCGGAGCAGTGTTTGGAGATGATCAAGCGTAATAAACCCGAGTTTTTGCGTCGGTATGTGACAATGGATGAAACATGGCTCCATCATTTCACTCTGAAGTCCAATCGACAGTCATCCGAGTGGACTGCACACGATGAGCCCGCCCCAAAGCGTGGAAAAACGCAACAGTCGGCTGGCAAGGTTATGGCGTCTGTATTTTGGGATGCGCGCGGAATAATTTCCATTGACTATCTTGAAAAAGGAAGGACCATCACCAGCGACTATTACACAGCGTTATTGGACCGTTTGAAGGACGAAATCGCCGAAAAACGACCGCATTTGAAGAAAAAGAAAGTGCTGCTTCACCAAGACAATGCACCGTGTCACAAGTCAGTGAAAACGATGGCAAAAATCCATGAATTGGGCTTCGAATCGCTTCCGCATCCACCGTATTCTCCAGATCTGGAGGATAAATCCCACTCTGGGTGGCCACCAACGACCCCATTTTATGAAAATCAGGACGGTGTGTGTGTTATGTTGAATTCTGACCTTCGATTAAGTGTCCGATTAATTGCAGACACTCAACACCCCAAAAACAATTGTACACACATAATTGTCAATCATTTGAACTCGAGAAAAGTGTGTGCTAAATTGGTTCCAAAAGTCTTGACTGACGAACAGAAGGATCATCGGGTGACTAACGCATCTGAACTTCTCGAATGTGTGGAAATTGAAGCTGATTTTCTGTAAAATGCGATAACCGCTGAAGAACGTGAACAAGACATAAAGAAAATCGAATAAGCAAAAGCATCAGCCATATACCGAGCAACAACATAGCATTTGCACATCAGTTGAGTGTACTTGAGAATAAGGATCAAATTTGTACACGCGGCAGTTGCCCGACGTGACTTACCAGGATAAAAAATAAGTAAATGTACTTCTTGCAGCTGTAGCTGTTGTTGAATTTCGTGTTGATTGCGTTTCAGATGCTGAATCAATTTGGGTTTAGGTCAAAACCTATCCAGTTCATTAATTATTGTAAATTACTATTTAACTCCGATTCGTTTCACTATTTTAGGCTTCGATATTTATTTCGGGTTTGGAGATACGTGGGAGTGGTTAAAAGACACTTTCTATTGGTAAATTTCAGTTGCATAGTTGTGTTAATTATTTTAATTAGTGTTAAACTATTAAACCACTTCTGTTTAATTAACGGCGGTGAAGTTCAATTGAACATTCATTAAAATAAAATAATTCATTTAACACACAATGTTGAAAAATATTTTGCTTGATTATTTTTTTTAATTACTCTTGAGCCGGAGTAAAATATTTTTTGGCTCTTAAAAGATAATTCAATTTTCCAGAGACGGACCTGGCGATGTTCGACATGTGTTTATGCCACGATTCATTCCCACAGACCGTGACTCCGAGCAATTTCAACCTTTCCCCAGATTCGAGGGCCTGACCATTCATCATCAGCTGTGGAACCGATGATCCATTTTTCTTTGTGAATGTTGTATATTGTGTCTTCGTTGCTTTGAAGTCGACGAGCTTGGTCTTTCCCCACTGCAGGATTTTATTCAGATTCCGATTCAGAGAGTCCATCTGGCTACATCTCGTTCGGTACGAGGTTGATGTACTAATCGACCGATCACCCTAACGAGAGGAAACAAGCGTACTATCATCCGCAAAACTGAACACTCGGTTATCCGCTGAGTCCAAGAAATCATTTCTGTGAAGCAAAAACAATGTTGGGGCCAAAATAGAACATTGAGTCTCTCCGGAATTAACAGGATACAGATCCAAACACTCGCCGTACAAAACAACCAGGACAAATCGATATTCGAGGAAGCTCTTCGTCCAGTCGCAATGCTGCTACGAAAGTCCGTATGAACGAAGTTTTCTTAGCAATGCTCAGTGGCATGCGCTGTCAGAAGCCTCGGAGGCATCCAATGCGTCCGCCCTTGACTCACCATGCCCCTCAATAGCAGATGTCCATATATCGGTTATAAGAATCAAAAGGTCTCCCGTGGACCGCCTGCCACGGAATCCATATTGACGATCATTCAGAATTCCGTTGCACTCCAAATACTTAATTAACTCGGCATTGATGACCTTTTCCATCATCTTAGACAAGATAGACAGTAATGCTATCGGCCGGTAATTTTGTGGGACACTTTTTTCCCCTTTTTGGGGTTGGCTGAACTCGAGCGATTTTCCAGCAGGTAGGAAATGTATTCCGTGCACAAGGTAAGCGAAAGAGTCTGCCAAAAACCGGTGATAGTTCTGGAGCACAGTTCCGGAGCATAGTTCTTAAGGACTATTGCTGGTATTTTGTCCGGGCCGGTTGCCGTCCTACAGTCCAGCCCACGTAGAATGCCTTGAATAGTACGCGGGCGGAACTTCACATCCCGCATTGTTTCGCCAGTTGGGAACGCAACTCCGTTGTTGCCGATGGTTCGCCAACTGGGAAACAGCAAAGGTTGTTTTCCCCGTCGAGGTCCTCCTCGACGGGACAGCAAACTGTATTTGGCGTTGTTGCCCAGCGAATGACTGCCGCGACGGGCAATAATTAAACACATTTTGAATCTACATTAATTTACTTTTATTACGAATTTTAATATCACATGAAAAACGATTGAAAACACGTTGAGTAAAAGATTAGAGTCTCTCGTTGTTAAAAACTGTCTAGCACCAACCGTCATCTCCAAACGTTATCAAAACAACAGGTGCTGAAAGCACCGTATACAAATCAAAATTTTTCTTTTACATCAAAACAAACTGTGTACGAAAACAGTAAAACCAGCACCGCGTGAAAACAGTACCATGGAAAACGTCACATGAATAGACGATTTTGCTTTTGTCTATTCGGCAATAGGTGGCGCTCCGTGTGGTATGTTTTTTCCGACTGGTATAAGATATAATATATATGTTGCGGAACTGCAACACGCATAGACGACCGTATTGGCGCGATCATAGGCGGTTACAAAAGACCGGCAGCGTGGTTTAAATTCGCGGAAAATAAATTCGCGAACATATTACCTTTATCTTTTGAATTTGTGACTAGTGTACCGCTGTCCGTCACTAACGGAGTAAAAGAGAAGCAAGCGAAGTTATTGCTGACAGCCCTTGCCATTGACCAGAAGGGACGTGAATCAGTTGGGCACTCAAGGAGTTTTTTGGTTACTCTATCGTTGTAGGCCTTCGCAGTATCAATCGCATGGTTACATGCGTTTCGGATTCTAAAAAAAAAAGCTTTCTGTTAACCTCAGTGGGATTAGAGCGCCATTTTTTAAAAGCTCTATTTGTTGCCGCTGTAATCTGCTCGAATTTTTTATCAAACCAAATTTTATCAGATGAATTTCGTTTGATGGAATGCAGAATGTATATTTCAATCCCGAGAAGAATAATCTTCGTGACCGACTCCGCGCATGCTATAACATCGGAGTCTACTAAGCACATCTCCGACCATGGAACGGATGCGAAGAAATCTCGCAAATCGTCCTAGTTAGCAGCCCCAAACTTCCATACATGGCGAAGGTGCTTAGATTGGTTATTTGGAATGCAAGTGGTTGCACGACCGATACCATGCAGTGATCTGAGTTTCCCAGTGACGCAGTAACTTCCACGGCATATATGCTCGGCTCGGACGTCAAGAACAGATCCAGGGTGTTCGCATAATCACCTCGGGTATCCGGCACTCGCGTAGGTTCCTCCACAAGTTGAGTCAAATTGCGGCTCACATTGACCATCTCCGCCAACCTCCCAGCCTCATCGGTTCTGGAATTGTGTACATTAAAATCGCCATGGACGGCCATTTCAGAAGCCGGATGGTTGATCTGTAGTCAGTCGACGGTACGTGAAAGGTGTTCGAAAAGTGTCGCCGATCGATCGTCGCTCGGGGAGCGGTAAAGACAACAAAGAATTGTAACAGAATTCTTCAGCACGACCTTCAACCACATGATGTCCATGTTTTTGGCTTGTAACGCCTCCATCCAAGCAGGCAAGCCCAATCAGACCGAAGACGCAGACTTCACCCGACTCCACCCTTAAAACGGAATCTCGAATGCAAGTCGTATCTTGAGAAACGAAGATATCTCGAGTCAGTTGACGAATCGACCTGGGTCTCAGTTAGGGCAAAGATATCAGGTTTCGCTGTTTGGACATATTGGTATACAGCGTTTACATTCATATTGGTGAAACCAGTGCTCTGATCTTACCGTTAAATGCCGTTATCAGTAGAACGTCGACAGAGCCTCGAGAACGAGCCCGATTGCGCGATGACGAATTTCTTAAAGTTCGGTTATATATTAAAATATTTGCATGATGTCCCTCCTGACATAGTCGCCCCCCCCCCCCCCCCCCCCCCCCCCCCCGGGAGATACGAATGGGAAACTAGTTTACCTCCGGAATTCTTTATCTCAGATGGTACCATTTTGGCGGATTGTTGCCTTAGCCGAATTGTTCCGCCGAACACTGTTCACACAAAGAAAACACCGAGATTTATTTTTCATCCGATTTCTATTTTTTTCTTATTATTTGTTTAATGCTGTTTTCATTGACACATACTACTGTTAAGGAAGGTTTGCTTAATGCCACGCTTAATTACTTCACATGACACATATTAATCCCGTCCTTTATTACACACGTTAAACTAGACACTCGACAAAGACTCCTTTTTCTGGACGGAGGATCTGACCTCCGTGACTGTTAATTATCGAACGGATATCCGGCACTCATGCGCTTTCGACGGCACGAGAAGTATTGTCAATTTTGTTGTTGTTATATATAGTTTATACTCGCGACAGTTTATCTGGATTTATATTACTGACGCGGCGCGGATCACCTCCTCGTCGGGTTCTCTATGTCGACCTGTCTGGTACTCGGATTAGACTTTCTTTAAAATCCAATTCGAACTTTTCATCCCCGCATCTGCGGGAAATTTTCTTTCCCATCATAATGATCATTCTCCTTTCCGTCTTCTTTATCGGAATCTTGTTCCTTTGTTTGAACGCTCGAGGGTACAGCCACTCATTTTCTAATCTTTTCGTGGGATTTGTTTGTGTTACCCATCTGGCTTGTTACGTGCGGTTTCCGCCACCACCATCATTCGATAATTGGTAATTTTAATATAATTTGTTTTAAAGTGGTCTGATGGTAAGGTGGTGGAGGAGTTGTACGATCCACAAGTGAGTTTTCGAACACGCCCCGATTCGGGTGTGGATCGTGCAGCTCTTCGAGTTCGAATTCGGTTTTCGAAGTGGACGTTGCTGGGGAGCGAGAGAGAGAACAGGTGAATGTTTATACGGTTGTTGATATACGGTTTTGCAATTCCGTTTTCGATTGGATTGCAAGAGAGCAGCAAAGAGTACGGTTGTTGTTGGTCCCGGTAGAGAATTTGCAGGGAAAAGAAGGAAAAGAAACCCGTGCCTTTTTTTTGTTTTAAAATAAAAAAAAAAGTAAAACTAGAAAATTAAAAAAGTAAAAGGAATGTTTTCAAAAACACACTAGATTCCCAAAAGTGTTAAAATTGTTTGAAGAATTTTAAATATATCTCATAATTACTTAAAGTTCCCAGTGTCAGATTCTTTCAAATGATTCGGTTGCCAAAATGTACCCTTCATATAAATCATAACTCAGATATGACCCGAGCGTGAACGTGCAAAAACAATCAACTATAATTTTTTGTATAGTGTCACGAACATCTATTTGTAATTAAATGCTGATCACTGACCTGGAGAGCTGTTTCTAAAATACCAAATTGTTTCAATGGTGCCCATGGAAATAGAGGAGCTTCAATATTTGATCTATGGATTCTAACTAAATCATTCATCATTGAAAGGACTAATCTGGCCGAGAGCGGGAAAACTGTACATTCCTGACCATTCCTGACACCAAGATTACAGGTAAAATAAATAAATTAGATTTAATTTTCTGTGGCAGAGACAAAAAAAAGCTCACAGGCTTAGGCTAACAATGTTCTTGTGCGCTTCAGATGGGTAATAAAGGAACCGTGGGATTGGTATTGGTTTCTAATTGCATTTCCAAATCATAAACATATAGCGTGAGATCTATGTTAGGATGTTTATGATTGCATGACTGTTGGTCGGCGGCGAATCGCTATCCTTGTTTGCACAAGTGTGCCTTTTAGGTTTTGGGCCATGCTAGGAATTTAGGTGCTAATTGCTATTAGCTACCAGCGGAGATATTCGTTGTTCGGTTTGTTTACCGAAGAGCGCGTTTAATGGGTGCAACGCATTGATGCCTTGAATTGGTGCGTTGGCTTGGATGCGTTGAATTGACGCGTCGAATTGGATGCGTCGGATTGGATGCCTTGCTGCATGGATGCGTTGAATTCAATATTAGAGACTTTTGAACGTTTAGTTCGATTGATTTTTAGTAATGAATTCAATGTTGGTGTATGTAATGTTACCTTTTGTTTCAGGTAGGAGTAAGGACTTTTGGAACACGTGTCTGTGGGCACGTGTAATGGATAAAGGTGAGTATGTTCCTTGGTGGAGAGGGCATCTCAACCTATAGTGGGTTGTGTGGTTCGTAGAACCGCCACACCATCCTCTCCATCTCACCCCGGGCCATCAGCCATAGATCCGAAACTACTATTACTATTTATTGGCCTACAGGAACCTAGAGGTTCATGAACTCACCGACTCCAAAGCACACCTCCGACGATGGAAAGGACGTGAAGAAATCTCCCAAATCGTCCCACTTAGCGGTCGCATATCTCCATACATATCGAAGTTCTTTAAATCGGTTATTCGCATGAAATGCATCCGAAATCATCCGAAACAAATATGGAATTTTCGTGGATGTCGTGGAATATACAGGGTGATGCGGCGGTATCTCACATTCGGACCAACTTACCCCCTAAACCAACATTTTCTCGAACCGGCCCATCGGCCAAGCCCCGAAAGATGTCCAGGGATTTCTCATGACCATTTCATGGAGCTTATAGCTTGATGGGGTGGTATTTCACTGGGCGTCAGGTCGTTGGGACCCCACCCACCATTCGGGATTTAGTCGCGTCTTATGACAAGCCGCCCTAGCTGTAAGTATATAGTATCTCCCTACTCACAAGGCTATTAATCACTATTCTCTGGTAAATTATCAGTAACTGCTGCTGACACTGTTCGGCTGCGTGTTAAATTAGTATAAATTATTAAATTATTTCTGTGTAATTGGTGGTTTCGTGGAATTTATAAAGTTCAATAGAACATTAGTTCTGCGCGATTGGTGAAGTTCAATAGAACATTTGTTAAAACGAGTATGTGTTATTGGTTTGATTGCACAGGGTAATGTTGGTACATCTGACCAACAGAGTGCACTAATAAGTAAAGACCAAAATTATGGAATAACTGGTGGTGTGGTGTCACGATTTTAATTAACTTTCTGTTTCTCGAATTGTTGATTATTAAAACTTTTCTCTTTCATCCACTAAATTTAAATTTGAATTGCTTTTATTCCTTTTTCGCATTGAATACGAAGAAAGGAATTACTGCTTTGGTTGACAATATAATAAGATTACTTGAGCTGATATAATTATTTTTTATCACAGTGTCGTCGATAATCATTGACCCAATTTCAACTTTAAGAGCGATTGGACACATCTCAGAAAAAACTTGAATCTACATTTTATACAAGTACTACAAATGATTATTTGGTTGGCAGCCGACTACCTATTGCAGGTCCCACTTTTTAAATTGATTGAGGGCCACATCCTTTCTGTTAGGGCTGCTTGTGCTGTTAACCAATTTTGACTCCAGTACTATTTTGAAACCTTTTCCTACATACGAATAGTTTGTGTTTGCATCTTTTCGAACCTCTTCGATATATTTTTTACCGGAAAATTCCGGGATACCAATTACAAGTTGAGTGGGGCTACTATCCCATTTATTGGCTTAAAACAAGCTTATAAATGGCTAAAGTGTCGTTCATGTAACAATATGTAATACAATATTTAGGGGAAGTCTCAAATATATTCAAATTAGTTCATATATCTTTAAATTTAAACTTATTTATGTTTGCAAATAAAATTAACATTAGCAAGAAGACAAGATTAAAAGCATTGGATTTCTCTTTTCCAGGAAGTTATTCCGGATTCTATTGCTGACATTAAAGTTGATGGGTCTTTTAAGAAACTTGCGCGTAATATGATTTGCTTCCACATTTGGAAGGTTGAAGAAGATCGACTTGAAATGGTGCCGAAGTCTACCTTCGGTACCTTCTACGATGACTCTTGTTATGTTTTGTATACAGCCACCCCTCCTGGAACGTATGTTAACCAATATACTATAGTAAGTAGATAGCCGGGACACTATATTCATCCGTTGTTGTGTTGCTTTATATACGACGATTTTCTTTCCTAACAGCCCAAGGAGGTAAAATCTTCCTCTAATTTGGAGCGCTTCATTCACTTTTGGATAGGCGATAAAGTATCACAGCAAAAGAAGGCAAATGCGGCGCACAAGGTCATGGAATTGGATACGTACTTTGGGAACATTTCAACTGAATACCGCGAATCGCAGGGTAACGAAGGAGCGCGGTTTGCATCATATTTTAAAAGGGGAATAGTGTAAGTCCTATAATTCTTGGTGCATCAAAAAAAGGTCGTTTAAAAAAACCACTTATTCATATATAATTATATCTTCAGTCCATTCATTTTAAAATTGGGATGCTTAGGGATTTGTGTTCAGCATTGTATCAACATTTCATTGACCAATGCTTTTTTTTGACAAAATCTTAGTGATTTTAAGTTTAAATAATAATATATTAGATATATAATATTCATCGTTTAAAAATTTTTTATGAATTGAAATGTAGAATAGAATTGCACACCCTCTCAAAGCTAGCTCGTTTTTTTTTTCCTTTTTTTTGGAAAATGGACTTAAGGGGCAACGCCACTCCTTTTTTTGCATAAATAATGCTTTATGCTCTTAAAATGGATGTACAGTTGGTCCCAAGTCCCAAATAAAATTCTAAGTACCCTAGAATCCAGTCCGCCGAAGGAATGTGCAACCTCACCGCTCGGGCGATAATCCGATCGAGTGCTTCTCCCATGTCTCTTAACTAACCTGCCGTAATTATTGTGACCTTGAGAGGACAGAAATGCCAACAGATAATTCCTGAAGGAATCGGAGGAGATGAAAGTTAGTATTGAAGGTGAAATTTTTTTTTTTTTTTACACTAACGCGCGCACAAAATGGGATTTGAAGTACCCTTAAATGTCAGTGCGAGCGGATGGAGAGGAAGTGGATAAGGAAAGGAGGTGTCGATGTATATTAGTCTTGAATGTCTGGACATCACAACGACGAGGAAACACATGATCATGTAGAACATTCACATTCGTGTGGTTCGGCTAAAGAATGACTATGTTTATTTGTGCGCCTGAAGTCCACTTCCAACGTGAATTTTGATGCGTATTCACAGATTGACGGGTATCGCGGGATAATGTCTGAAGGGGCGGAACACATTTAGCATATCCAATTGCACTATCGGTTCTTCTTCTACGGGATATGAAGCCAACAAACGAGTCTTCACATACGCGCCCGCGTCGAGTGGAAATTATGAAAATATGTATGTACGCTAGTGAAGTGGTGGCGCAAGGCTAATAACCTTGCCCGGAAAAACTAAATATTATGAACAATCTATCAAGCCTCAGATATGGACCGGATACACGACGACGACCACGAGATTTGTTAAATAAGCCCAAGACTGGATCCCTGTTGTAGTGCCGATGAAGAAGAAGCTAGTGAAGTGCAGTGTGGAAAAATTGCCTACCCTTTCCTTTCCCTGCGTATGTTTTCTAACGACGGAATTGATCGACTCAGCTGGGTTCCCAATAAGTTTCACTGCTCGTTTTTTCATCCTGTCGAGCACGTGTAGTGCCGTTTTGGATGCGCCTGATCAAATATGGGAGTTGAACTCCATTTTTGAATGAATATACGCCTTGTAAATAGTGGCCAGGTTGGATGGAGTGAAGTATCTTTTGCATCTCTTATGGAACCCCACACATTTGGTCCCACTTTTCGCAGCTTCGAATATGTGGTCATTCCAATTAAGGATCGAATTAATTTGAGTGCCGAGTATTGATAGTTCCTTGGCTTCATCGATGCTAGTGCCGTTTATAGACAGTATATTTACTTTGGGACTCACCTTTAACGACAAGAGGCAGCACTGAGTTTTTTGGGCATTGAATTCTACTCGGATAGATAATTCCCACTGATATATCTTGTTGAGGTCTGAATTTAATGTATCAAGCATAAGTTGCTGGTAGGTAGTGACGTTTGAAGAGTTTGGACGGGAATGTTCGTATGAGTATGAGAAACTCAACGTCCTATCATCAGCAAACGAGTGTATTGGGTTGTGAGTAATTGACAAGAGATCATTTATAAAGATCAGGAAGAGAGTGCGTGAGAGTACCGAACCCTGGGGAACACCTGCATTAATCTGATGGGAGACTGATTTGACACCATCAAGAACCACTTGAATTGAACGGCGAGAAAGATAGTCTCTTATCCATTGGATCAAGGAATTTTCCACTACATAGGAATATAATTCTGACAAAAGGGCCTAACTCTGTCGAAGGCTTTTGAAATATTCAATGCGACTCCCTTGCTTTCACCGAGGTAGTGGATGGAATGGCTTCACTTTTTGGTAAGGTATTATCCATTGGAGCTCCTCGATAGTATAGTGGTTAGTATACCCGCCTGTCACGCGGGAGACCGGGGTTCGATTTCCCGCCGGGGAGCCTCTGGCGCAAGACTAATGACCTTGCCCGGAAAAAACAAATCATTATGGAAAATTTAACAAGCCTCAGGACTTGCTAAATAAGGCCAAGACCAGTTCCCGGTTGTAGTGCCGATGATGATGATGATTATCCATTGGATCAGGGAATTGTTCACTCCATAGGAATGCAATTTTGCAAAAGGGTTGGATGCCAAATTCTGTTGAAGGCTTTTCAAATATTCAATGCGACTACCTTCCTTTCACCGAGGTAGTGGATGGAATGGCTCCACTTTTCGGTAAGGTATGCCATCAGATCTCGTGCGGACCTGTTGCTACGAAAGCCATACATTGAGGAGGTCATTTGATTCCAGATATTTTAAAAGTTGACGGTTGATAAGTGATTCCATTACCTTCGAGAGGATAGAAGTTAGTGCTATGGGTCTATAAGAAGAGAGGGATGATTTGTCACCCTTTCTGGCAATGGGCTGAATGTTCGCTCACATCCATCTATTTGAGAAATGGCCATCAGAATAAGATACATGGAAGAGTTTCCGCAGTGGTTTAGAGAGTGAAGAGGAATGGGGGAATCCCATCGGGACCAGCGGATTTGTTTGTGTTTAGTTCTTTGAGTGCTCGGGCAACGGTACGCGTTCGGAAGTGAATCTGGCTCATGATGTGCTGCTTATGCTCAAGTTGAGGCGGAACTGATGTGGTATCAGGCAGCTTTGAGTTGGCTCCAAAATATGCAGCAAGTAGATTCGCCTTCTCTATTGTAGTGGTGACTGGTTTGTCATCGACTATAAGCGAGTAATTGGATGAAGAGACTGAGTTTTGAATATTTTTCACCAATGCCCAGAAGTTTCTACTACCTGTGGGAGAGTGTAGTATTTTTTGTCTCAATCTCTGGTCGTGCAAGAACTTGGCGCGTTGAATATACGCATTGCAGTCATTTCTAGCTCACTTAAATTTTTTCCGCTTTTCCTCAGTTTTGTGTGATTTAAACAACAAGCCTTAATGGCTTTTCTGCATCCGAAATCGAACCAGATAGCGTTTATCTCGAAACAGCAGTTTTCAAAACCTCGGGAAACGTTTCGTCCTCATTTTTCATCCGATTTTTTTATTCTTTTATAAACATACTTTGTATATTTGAGCAATAATCAATTAAGTACTACAGCCAACTTATAATTCAGGTGATACAATTGCTTACATGTATACATTACACATTTTTCAAACATAATTGCATGTGCGCATTTTTGGGGATGTCTTCCCCAATCTGCATCCGATGTCCAAGCGTCCCTGCGTATTGATGCGGCCAATGCCGACTTTCCTTAGTTGACTCGCACGCGGCGTAGGTTCGTGACGAAGTTGGTTTTGTTTGCCTGTGCCGGTTCCGATGCGACGAATTCTCCGGGGATTCGAATGGTTGTGCCGTATAGCATTTCGGCTGAGGTGGCTTCGAGATCCCCTTTGTACGCTGTCCTGAGGCCCAGCAAATTTGCGGGCAGACTATCCACTATTCCGTTGGACTGCGGATGGTAAGGCGTATGCTGAATTTCCTTAGTTGACTTGTAGCGATTCTAACAGACACACACAAATTTAAAGGAAAAATAGTGAAGAACATGAACATGAACGAAAAAATCGAATAAGAAAAATACATCAGAACCGTATACCAAGCGATAAAATAAAAATAATTCACACCAGTGGAATATAGTCGAGTTTGGAAATCAAATTCTAAACACGGTTAGTAGCCTGGTGTGTAACGCTTAGGTAACATTTTTTTCGTGATTCGAGCTGTCATAGCGTCAGTTCGAATCACACGATCTTCTTCACTATTATTTCAAACGCTATAGACTCACACGTCCGGTGGTGGCGGCGGTAATGTCGAAGTGATGTAGTATTCGCGCCAATTGTCCACACATGTGGCGTGTGTCAACCAAAATTGCCGGAAAGATCCGGCGTCGGTTCTCGTTCTACGTGTGAGCGAGACCAACGTAGCGCCGTGTCGACTCCACGCCAATTCAGCCGTGACTCTCCTTTGTGTGTGAGGGTGACCGAGAGTGTGCTTGACTTAATTAGTCGAAAGCTATTCTCGGTGTGAGTCTTTGCTTACGGCGACTGCGTGGAGGTTGTGGATTGTGCTGATCCGCCACAAATAACTATTTGAGCATTATAAATTTTAATATTGATAGTCTTCCTGGAAAGGGTCAGAAAACCAGGATTTTTATTATTTAATTTAATCGAATCTAATACTTAACTTGACCTAATCTATTATTTTTTCACTATTATTTATTGGCCTGTAGGAACCCGGAAGTTCATGACCTCACCGACTCGGCTCCGCCATCGTTCCCTGTCCTGTGCACTCTCCTACCACGCTTGACTATCTGATCCGATCTGCTCAAGGTTAACGTAATTAACCTAGCTCAACATTATTAATATTATAATAAGTTAAATATGCAATGTGAATTGGGGAAAATAGGGACTGATGGCTAAGGAGGTAGGTTGGCGTGGGATATGGTCAGTTAGTGGTCTCGGGTTGGGTAACACTTTCCGGTTGTTCGTTAAAACGCAGAATGTTGGTGAATGTTTGTATGTTACAGTATTTGATCGGGTGCCAGCTCGATGTTATGGTACGCTACCTCGTTGGAGTCATTAACCAATCTTCCAGTGAGGTGAAGAGAGTTTTGGTGCGGATGTAGTATCCCACTACGTAAGATTCATTTCACGTAATATTCGCATTAAACCAATTAACACAATACCCATAATATTCATATCGCACGCGATTCTTCGTTAATTGTCCGCCCGTGACGCACGGTCATTACCCAAGCTACACGCTATCTAATTACGAGTACAGTTTTTGCATCGTATCGCATATCTAAAACAAGCGCAAGATGGGATACTGCCGGGGTCTACAAAAATGCAACGCAACGACGATTACCGTACGCCAGGTGTTATGATACCGTTTAACAGAATTCCCATAAAAATGCTTACGCCTACGAAAGGCAGGCACGTGCATAACAACAAAACGACACTGGCAATATCAACTAAGCGATACGAATTGCTCGAACCAAGGCCACTGCAGTTTAAGTGGATCAATTAAGTGGAGATGGCGATTAAACAAAGCAAATGACTTGTGCCAGCGAATTGGACTCAATATGGGACATGCGTTGGGGGTCATGCCAGGGGAAGAAGAATTAGTTGCATCGTTTGCGATTTAGGTATAAAAAGAGTGTGCAAAGAGATTAGAGTTAAGAGTTAAAAAAAACCAAGCAAGAGGTGGCAGCATTGCAACGCAACAGCGGACCCTTAAATAACATATTATGTCATAAAGCAAATAAAATGATAAAAGAAAAACGTCTTTGGTATTTAACTCTCCGCCTACCCGCTCTTCTCTCGCTGTTGGGAAATCACGACAAGATGGCGTAATATGGAGAGAGTTTAGGTAGTGAGCCCTGTCATCTATAGATTTGATAAGAGTGAAGTTATTATGGGGTTGGGATTATTTGGGAGGTTTTTAATAAATTTGATAGACAGCTCTAGGAAGCGTCTATGGAGACGGTCAGTATCAGCGGCATTGTATAGTAAGCTGTTATTGTAATATTTGTAAGAGTTGGTTTGGCGGTTGAGACAGGTGACCAGTCTGAAGCATTTCCTTTCGAAAGTGCGTAGCTTCTCCATTTGGGTGGGTGTTATATGATACCACAATGGACACGCATATGTGAGTGTGGATCTGATTATTTGTTTATACATGAACAGTTTGACTTTGTGGGAGAGACCGTTGGGTTTCCACGTCACTCTTCTACAGAGATTCAGTTGTATTGTGGCTTTACGTAAAGTATTCTTAATATGGATGAAGACTGAAAGGTCAGTGGAAAAGGTTATTCCCAGATATTTTAAAGTTTTAGAAGGTTTTATCTGGGTGATATTTAGTTTGAGTCTAATTTTGTTGTGGGTGCGCCTTGTGTTGTTTGTGCAGAGCTCATTTTTATCCTTAAACACTGTAAGTTGGGGTTTATCAAGATTTAGGCGAATGTTCCATTTATTGAAGTATGTTGATAGATTTGGGAGGAAGTTATTAATGCGGTTTCTTGCCTGTTTTACAAACTTGCTGCTGTAGTAGACTATAGTGTCATCAGCGTAATTCAACATTACGGTATTGGGTAATTGAGGCTGCGGTATGTCTGAAGTATAGAGGAGGTATAATAGTGGTCCAAGAATTCAACCCTGTGGAACCCCTGCGGTTATATTATACGATTGGGAGAGAGAAGAATTTATTTTAACTATGACTTTTTACCAAAGAGGTAGGAAGCGCGAAGTTTGGTGGTGTGGGTGTTTAATCCAAATATGTAGTGCAGCTTTTAAAGCAGTCCTGAGATCCAAACGCAGTCGACTGCTTTAGATATGTCGAGCGAGCTAAAAACTTTGGCTGGGGCTTTGGTTTTGAAAATTAGTTGTGACATCCTGCGTTCGTTTTAACAGAGCATTACAGGTGGATTGTTGTGAGCGAGAGCCAGACTGGAAATTTGGGATAATAGCGTTGTCATTAGTAAATAAAAGGAGATTTCGATATTTCTTACATTCCACTATCTTGCTTAATGTGTTTAGCAACGATATCGGACGATAGTTGCTGGGGTTGCTTGAAGGACTGGACTTTTTGATAGGAACGGGGCCTATAACATTGGTTTTCCAGTTATCTGGGAAATGTGATGCGTTAATTGTGGTTGAGAAGAACGAGAATAGGGACTGAATTTCACGAGAGAAGTCTGTGGGGATAGATGGTCTGTGCGTCGGCATGGACGCTGATTCTACCATCCACCCACTACTTCCTCTAAATGTTCCACCGATTATTACGCCGAACAAAAGAACGAAACGCCCCCACGTTTGTCCACAACCAGGAGTAAAGAAAAAAAGATAAGCACACATGGTAGTCACCCGAAATGAAATAATTGAAACTCACTTTTCATTTATTATTAAAAGTTCTTTTATTTAACTCTTCGTTTTTACCGGATGCTGGTGCTAAAACAAATTAAACTATAAATGCACACTTGAATTTCACGGTCGTTGATTAATTACTCTAATTCACAACTTTCCGCACAATTATTACAATTAAAGGCTTTACTGCGGAATGCCACTCGATTACGACTCTGGAATAGAGCCCGTCCGCAGCGCTACGGACAGCGGGAGCGGCACGATCGTGGTGGTCGGCGGGTGGTAAAGGACTCAGCGATAAACGGCTCGTGCAGAGCCGACTCGCTAATGGGGTGAGTTTGTGGTGTGGTGGCAGATATCCTCTCCACTAAGGATATGTTTTTACTTACCACCAGGGAAACGCAAAGTTTCTCTCGGTGTAATAGAAAATCAGATCTCGTAATGAAGATCATGGTGGTATGTGTGTGATCGTTTAGATCTGTGTTGTTTACTCATGGGCGAAGGCAATTGCAAAACAAAGCAGGCAGGCAGCAAGGACAAAGGGTCCGAATATTTATGCATGTTTACATGCGAGGGAATTCGGTTTATGACACTAGACCCTTGGACAAAAGGCTACCGAGGCCGTGGAATGAAGGATTGGTGTAGGTGTGTGGCTGAAGAGGGCATTTTTTAGTATTTGCTCTATTCTGAAGGAGGCTTGATCAATTTCAGCAGGGAGTAGGTTTGAAGGCTCTGGCAAAGTATAGTCTGTAAAACTGGCGGCAATGTCACTATTGACTTCTCCAGTTTGTCCTGGAGAAATTCGGGATTGGATTGAATGAGTAGATAGTTTTTCTAGTAGCTAGTTTAGTGAGGGCAGATCCCTCATTTATTTGGCTTAATACAAGCAATAGAAATAAGCTCACGAACTAACTTAAAATCTAGGGTATAAAGAAAAAAAAAACAGTATGGTTCGTGGGCAGGCATTTTGGACAGTAGTGTGAACGGACCCATGATCGGATGGGAATTCGAAGGATACTGTAGGGGGATTAGCTGAGTAGACGTCTACGGATTTTAGGAAAAAATCTGTTATTGATTTAGTTCAATTGTTGGAGATACGTGTTGGCTGTAATGGACAGTGCGCGTACATATATGGGTGGAGTGGAAGGAGTACTAGAAGTTGGCAACCGCATTTATTGCATTATTCAGTCGTTGAATGAAGAATTCCGCGCATTCTAGTTTCCTATTATGAAAGGTGCAGGTTAGAGACTGTTGGATTATTTCAGTGATGTCGGAACTAGGGAAGTTTGGTTCCCGAGAAGGGTGAATGTATACGGACGCCAGTACAAGCACTTTGTTGCTTTTGCAAAAGATTTTAACTGCCCTGTACTCAATATTATTTATATTGGTGAACTTGATTTCGGAAAATTGGAATTTCTTGTGTATTAGTATTCCAGTACCTCCATGAGGTCCAGTGGTTCGTGGATTAGAAACAAGAGTATAATTAGGAAGAGATACTCGGGAGTTTGGTTTAAGCCACATTTTCGGGAAACGGAGGATACTTGGAGAACATTTGTCAACGAACAACCGGACGTGTTGTCTGCGAATATTGGAATATATCGACTCTGCATTGAGGACCCTGAGAATATTGGAATGTGTGGACTCTATATTGAGGGTAATTATGGTTAAATTAGCCATTACGCGAGAGGATATGTGAAGTTGTAAGAGATAAAATTTGATGTTTTTTTCTATTTCTGCAGCGTGCACAGGATCTTCTATAAGCTACTTATGTATCCTGTGGTGTCCAGATTAAGATCGTTACAATTGAATTGGTGATGTTTGTCAAGTTATGGGAATCATTGAGGTGATATTGTTTTGGTTGGTGAAGGTTTGTTGCTTGCCATGTGTGTTGTTCGCATGGAGAATGCCCAGCTTATGAGGACATTACGGACATTTAGCAGAGTGGGGTCCTCAGCAGTTACAGCATGTCACTGTGATTTCCTTCGTTGTAATGGATCCATCGGGGTTTGTTGTTTAGATTGTTCCTCGTTCCATCTCAGGTGGGATTCTGGACCTTGCATTCTCCAGGTTGATGTTGCTCTGCACACTTTACTAAGCGTATGCTTAGATGACATGCGGCCGCCAAGTGTCCTGAGCCCTGGCACCTTTTGCAATGAAGGATGTTTTGTTTATGTGGTTCCTCAATCGCAATTTTATGCGTGAATAGATATCTTATTTGTTTGAGGCGGGTGACATCAGTTGAAGGAATTGGTATAATACGTAGATGCAGAGTCTTGTTAGTCCGCATGTATGGCGTTTGGAAGTAGTTCAACCTGTTTATTTTCAGTTCCGGACAGATCCTGAATATTTCTGCTGCAAGTTCCTCATTGGTCCACGCTGGATCAATATGTCTTATGATGAAAGTCGCTGGTTTCAACTGTACATGTTGAAAAGTGAAAAATTCAAGCTTATGTTGCGAATGTTTTTCTACCGCCTTGTTGCGATCCATTAAAATGGTTGTTGTGATGGAAGTGGAAGCTCCTCTTGTGTTTGTGATGAAATTGTGATGGCCTAAGGTACTTTCGAGCATCCTTGATGTTCTTTATATTTTTAATGTAGACGGTTGGTGGTCTTATATTTTTGACGTGTGTGGTAGGCATTTGATTCCCGGCTGTCTTCTTTTGTTGCGGAGATGGTGCGTTGGATCACAATGCGTTTCACACACTTTCACAAACACGTGTTTCACTTATGCTATGAGCGAACGTCTGTTCGCTCTGAAGTACTCGATAAGAATGGTGTTCTCTGCTATTGTCACTTCGGTGGACAAGTTTTGTTGCTTTGGGGATGATGGGGCTAGTTCTGGGCGTTGAGCGGGCGTGTTTTCCATGCGGACGTCATCTCTGTTTTTAGTAGGGGCTTGGAGGAAGTGAATTTCCTCCTGGAGCTGTTTCATCTGCAGTCTTAGTGTATTGATGTATTCCACGGCTTCCAGATTTTTTTTTTATAGTCAATAGCTTGTGTCCTTATGGTTCTCGGCTTCTTTTTTGTGTTAAGTAAAATGTCTGTGGCTTTTCTTTTGCGCTTTATGATGAATTCTTAGTCATCACTGCGGCCGTCGCCCAGCATTCGTTACTGTTGGCTTTCATTGTTTTATTAGACTTTTCGATTAAAATAATAAAAGTATTTTGACAAGTGCACTGTGGGGGTAAGAGTATTGATGTCAACGTATGACACAGGTTCACTTCTCCCGCCAACAATTACGTCGTCAAACTTGCTCTTAAGAGAAAAGAGGAAACGAAAACAGCGTTTTATTTGTTGTTTTTATGTTCTCTATTTTTTTGCACATTACCCAGAGAGATGCTTTGTAATTTTTGTTTTCCTTTTTTACTTAGGACTTATTATTAATATTATTAAATTGAATTTTGTAAATTTTATACAAGATGAAAAACTTCTTTCTCGACACTGTGTTTGCAGTAATTAAAATCTAGACTCGACTTATTAAGCGACGGCGTGACCGACCGCGATGATGATTGTGTAACGACTGACTTTAAAAGGTTGCGAAATTAAATTCGACTCCGAGCGGCGACGTGACCGACCGCGGTAATGATTGAATAGGGACTGGTTGAAATTAGGGATTATTCGGTAATTCTGAATTTTGCACAGCTATTAGCCAATCATCATCGCGCTCTCTCATGAATGTATTCAGTTGCATGTCTCAATTCTCTACGCTCATCGAGGTGGATAAAATACTTGCGCATTCGTTCGACGTCGATGGACATAGAAAGATGAAGAAACCAAAAGGAAAGCACAATAACCCAGGGTTGATCTGGCTTTGGTGTGCATGCATCAATGCAACTCTGAGGATGGCCCATTGACCCAGTGCGGGGACTGTGGTGATCTCAGAGTGCATTGAACTATGAAAAGACAAAATCGTGAAGGAGAGGAAAACGTAGTTTGCGCTATTTACCTGTAAGAAGAGATCATTGATCCCCAGCGAATGGAGTGTCTGGGGAAAGTCGAAGTGACGCTACTTTGGCTAGGGTAATATTATCGTGGAAAACATGTTGAGATATTCGATGATTACCCAAGCCGTTGGATAATAGTGCTGCACCCACGTCGTTTGATTCGACTTGTTGATGCTAACCAACATGAATTGGAATTTCTGATGGAAATCTCATGGGTTAGAGGACTGGAGTTGCCGTATGGCAAAAAGGTAGTTGAATTCAATTATACACTACCTGCATAGAATAATGAATTCAGCTAAGCGTCCGATTTTAAAACATGATTTACAGGAGGAATTGGGGTTGATTTGACACGCTGTTGGCAGTCGAAATAAGGCGGAAACAGTGGGTTGGTTCTCCATGTAGTATAGAGAACCCCCACAGCACTTCACACACTTTTAATGACACGTGCGTTTCACACACTTTCACAAACACGTGTTTCACTTATGCTATGAGCGAACGTCTGTTCGCTCTGAAGTACTCGATAATAATGATGTTCTCTGCTATTGCCACTTTTCATAAAGCAAAACAGGGCGCGAAAATCGAATCTATTGTCTTGTTCAGGTATTTGGTCTACTTGACTTCACTCTTAATGCCGTTCCGTTGAGAGATTGTCGGTTGTCGGTTGTCGACACGTCTTCACGGGATGGTGGTCAATTTAGTACTGATATATATATATGTATTCGGAATAGATAGGATGAATTATATTTTTAATGTAGACGGGTGGTGGTCTTATATTTTTGACGTGTGTGTTAGGCATTTGATTCCCGGCTGTCTTCTTTTGTTGCGGAGATGGTGCGTTGGATTACAATGCGTTTCACACACTTTCACAAACACGTGTTTCACTTATGCTATGAGCGAACGTCTGTTCGCTCTGAAGTACTCGATAACAATTATGTTCTCTACCAGACAGTTTAATAAGAACAGGACACGATTTCATTGTATACAAGTCTACATTTGAATGGCATTTTGCTCTAACACTCATCTGTCTTTTAGAATCCTCAACGGAACGTTGGCCACGGTGACCGACTCGACCCGTTTGTTTCAAGTTAAAGGCAGACAGTGGTTGTATTGCATAGAAATGGAGACAGTAAGTTGGGAACACTTTAGTAGTGATTACATCATGATCTTGAACACTGCCAAGTATGTCTTTGTGTGGATTGGACGTTCCAGTAATTTAGCCGACCGCAAGGAAAGTTTTGAAATAGCTAGACGATTAAGAAAATCATCTGAAAATGTTGATATTGTTGTCGTTGATGATGGCTACGAACAATCTATTAACGACGAAAGCAAAGAATTTTGGAATGTAGCTCTCCCGCGAAGTTCCCGAATCGTGAAACCAACTGCGCCTGAAGAAAAATTGGTAGCATCAGTCTTCAAATTGTACAAATGTGGCTATAAAGGCAACAAATATTGGATTGACCAAATTTCACCGACTACACCAAGTCAATCTGATCTAAGTGATTCTTCGTCAGTTTATATTTTGAATGGAATGTCTCTCGGTATCTGGATGTGGATTGGCAAAAACGTGCCGGTTGGTGAGAATGTTGAGGCAATTCGAAATGGAAGAGGATTCATTAAGAAGGTATTTGTATAATATCGTCTGAATTTACATTGTCTTAATTGTGATCAATAATTTACTATTAGAAAAAGTATTCTTCCTCAACATTATTGATCCGTGTTGTTGAGGGGCACGAACCGGTGGAGTTCATGCATTTATTCACAAAGTGGAATTGCTCAGTGTCGAAACCACAGCAACTTATAGGAAAATTTGATACGATTTGTTTATCCCAACGTCCGAAAATGGCAGCTGAAAACCAACTCGTTGATGACGGCTCCGGAGAAAGGCAAGTCTTCCAGATCACCGACGAAAATATCATTGATATATCTACTCGAAAAACTTCTGGAGTTTTCCTGGACAATAGTTGTTATATTATTCAGTACTTTGTGCCGGTAAGTTCCTATTAATTATTTGGTTATTATTGGTCAACGTTTGTTGTTATTTTAGTCTTGTGGCAGCGAAGATGTCGGAGTGAAGACGATTTTGTTCATGTGGATGGGACATTTGGCTACGCCAGAGGTGATGAATAAGTGCAAGAATATATGTAAGGAGCGATTCCATAAGTTTGAGAACCAGACAATGGTAGTGCGAATAAATGAGGGCGATGAAACGCCACATTTCCTACAAATATTCGGAGGTAAATTTATTGTCCTGAAGGGTGATACATCTGCTCACGTACTGAATGAGTTAAATGGAAAATTCGCCGATATGAAGAATTCAGCATCGGGCTTTGAGCGATATCAAAAACCGATTATTCTCAAGGTTCAAGGAGATTCGTCGTATACTGCAAAGGCATATCAAATACATCCTCTGAATTCCCTCACGTCAAAGGATTGTTTTGTCATTAAAACAAGTGGCAACGTTTGGGTTTGGTGTGGTTTATGTTCTACTGGAGACGCTCGGGAAGCAGCGAAATCAATCGGCACCGTTTTTGATTATGAATATACACTCGTTATGGAAGGCAAAGAACCTAAAGAATTTTGGGATACAATATCGAACCAAATAAAGGTCTCGACTCCAGGACCCACACCCTGTAATTCCGTTGATGATCTCTATGCAATTTCATTGGGTAATACTCCAATCGATAGAACCCATGTACACCTTCACTTGGTCTACCAACACAAAGGAAATTTGATCTCCCGACAGATTTTAGGCTATGAACAAGAAGACCTTTTGCCAGAAAACTGTTACATTTTGGACGCGTTGTCTGTATTGTTCGTGTGGTGTGGTAAGCTCTCGACATTAGCCAATGAGGACAATTTTACAGGAATAGCTCAAGAATACATGGTGCATCCATCAACGCCTCCCCGAATGACTGTGGCACAAGTACTAATAATTCAACAAAACGAACCCATTACATTTACAGGGTTCTTTGATACGTGGAATCCAAAATATTTTGATGTAAATATTTGTTAGAGATGCTGGCTTTACTAGTAATTAATGAGTCTTGTTATTCCTTTAGGATTTTGTACCTTACGAAAAGATTCGGCACGATATTTGTCGTAAAGGATACAGCAGTAGTACTGCCTACTATCTCGAACAACCTGCGAATTATGACAGTGAGTTTGATCAGCACCAAAAGTTTCCATTGAAAGTATTACAACAAGAGACTTCTTCCCTTCCAAGTGAAGTGAACCCATTGCAACGGGAGGTAAGTACCAGCCTGAGTTTTTTGAAGATCTAAGTGTTTCATAACATCCCCTCAAATGTGCAGGTTCACTTAACACATGACGACTTTGTTGCGGTGTTTGAAATGCCATTTTCCGAATTTGGAGCTTTACCCTGGTGGAAGAAGCAAGAGCTGAAAAAAAAGAACAAATTATTTTAGTTTAGCAGATCGAGTTAATTGTTAAACTGTGAGCTTTATAAATAGTATAATAGTACTTAATTCGCGTTAAACATGTGCAAATGTTTGGTTAGAAATTATTTATAAGTGAAATTTTAAGTGGAAAATAAAAAGTATTACTTTTTAGTAGAGATATTTGTTTATTTAATCAGCTTACGAATAATGCAAGAATTGAAATTTGAATTTTTGAATTTCGTCGAATTGACGCCACCTATAAAATAAGAAAATATAGTATATGGAATTTTAACAAGATAAGAAAAAAATGTCATTGATATCGTTAAGCACGAACGGACACTTGTGTAAACACATATTGCTTGCAATCGTTTACTAACGTACTGATCTTGAACGGAGATAACAGAAAAAAACAAAAACAGTGACCGTTGGGCAGCTATATTCCTGGACATCCGCTATTTTTACCGATTCGAAAGTTGTGTTCCAATACGTCCGATTTTATAGATCGAAATTCAATAAAAAGAAAGAGAATATTGCTGTTACCCAACACAACACAAGCAAACAGGCAATTCAACGATCAATAATAACGAACGGAGTTTGACTCATGGAGGCTAACGAGGAGGAGGTGTGTGGGGTTTCTTCAAGGCGCCGAAGAACCACCCATCGCTTTAACCCCACCTAACCTGCAATTACCATAGCCAACTTACCTGCAATCCAGCAGCGTTAAGCTCCCCTTTCAATATCCTACACCTGAAAATTAAAACTCAGCCACAGCAGGTATTTCAACCAAACCATTGCGGTTCATTTTACATGGATCAATTAGGAATCTGAGCGGTTCGTCTGGGCGGCAACACGCCCATCAACATACTCCTATCATCCTGCGTCTCCTTGTTCCAACAACCCGTTGGTCCAAAAAGACAAGTCGCCTACTTGCTTGCTTGCACGTCTGCAAGCCAGATTTCTAATAAGAATACCCTACGATATATTTTTCAATTAAAGAATAAACAAACCTTTATTCTAGTCCTGGCCATGGCGAGCAATCTTCTGTTGACCTAACATCACAGAATAAACCATTTTCGCCGCCTGTAATATTCCCTAGTAAGGTCTACAACATGGCTTTAGCCTTCAAGTATGCATGTTTATTTGCATACCGGCACAACCGATTATACGATCCGTTGCCGTATCGAGGAACGATCATCAGCATCGGGCATGACTAAGGATATGTTGTCCAAACAACGAGTAGCCACGATTCTCACACTGGCTATCGAATAGAAATGCTTCTGTTTACTCAACGTAAACAGAAGAAATTATCTTCGCCTGCACGGCAGCATTCTCTTGTGTTAATGAACACTTAAATAAATATGCACCCAAGCATCGTAGCCTCGATCGTTGCAGCGAAGTTTGGGTACATGTTATCAATAGAAAAGGAAACCCTATTCCCTATGATTTATGATGGCATAGTCAGCCAGCGACGGTATTCGATCTTTTATTTGGTCAGCCAAAGTATCTGAACTTCCTTTTGCGCACCCTTCGCTGCTGCGTGGTCGTGGCTTCCAATAAATGGATTTTCATCCAGGCGTCTACGGCCACAGGGGAACTGCGTCGGTTGGAGATTCCAGTTCGATCGCTCTTTGGTTATCACCAGGGAAAAGATCGTATTGGCTACTTCCAGAACGATGGAAATCCATCTTCATCGCGGCTGGTGGATGTTGACGGCAACAAACCACCAGGGAGTCAAATTTCATCCGTCAAGGAGAGACGTCGAGTCTCACCATAGTCTGTCGTAAATTCTAAAGAGCCAGATTTTGTGTCGAGTTAGTTTCGAGAAACATACGTTAAACGGGAGCGAATTTAATATTTTGTAGTAATAAAGAAAGATCGCCATGTATGTGAACTCGAGATTAATAACAGTGCGTTCGTGTGCCACATTATCAAATATTTGTAACTTTTATAATTAGTGTTCTCAAGGATATTCGAAATATTATTATTATTTTATTATTTACTGGCCTGTAGGAACCCGGAAGTTCATGACCTCACCGACTCGGCTCCGCCATTGTTCCTTGTCCTGTGCGCTCTCCTTCCACGTTCGATCATCCGATCCGATCTCCTCGAGGTCCAATCTAATATTGTCCTCCCATCTCCGTCGCGGCCGTCCTGTCGGTCTCTTCCCCGTTAGTTTACCGTCAAGAATTCTATGCACGGTCCTATCATCGCCCATTCGCGCTACGTGTCCGGCCCATCTTAATCTTCGCGACTTGATTACTCTCACTATTATAGGTTTGCGGTATAGCTCTTCCAATTCGTGGTTGTGGAGTTTCCTCCAATGTCCTGACTCCTCGTCATATTTACCGCCAAATATACCCCTTAAAGCTTTATTCTCGAATACGCGGAATTTGTTCTCTTCCCGTTTTGTGAGAGCCCATGTTTCGCAATCGGCATGATTATGGTTCTATAGACACGGAGCTTTATATTATGTGATAGCAGTTTGGATTTTAATAGTTTACTGGCTGCATGCCAACTAGCGTTGCTGGAATGTAGTCTTTTGTTAATTTCCTTTGACGTTTCGTTTCTGGTCGTCAGTATCGTTCCCAGATATTTAAATTCTTTGACAGTTTCAAATACCTTGCCCCTGACATTTATATGTGTTCTCTGAGGTCCACCTGCTCTCGTCGTAATCATGTATTTCGTTTTGTCTTCGTTTATTTCTAGGCCCACCTCTTCTGCTGCTTGCATGATGCTTGATGATTTCACAGTTTTTACTTATAGTTTCGAGATTATCGCCCAGAACGGCGATGTCATCCGCATACGCGAGCACTTGTGTGACCCCGTTCAGGAATGATCCGGCCGTGTCGTCGTCTTGTACCTTTCTGATAACATACTCGAGGACAAGGTTAAAAAGGCATGGTGAGAGGCCATCCCCTTGTTTTAGTCCGTCCCGGATTTCAAATGGTTCTGAGAGGTGGTTTTCTATTCTAACTCGCCCTTTGTTTTCGTTCATGCAGATTTGAATGAGGGCGGCATATTTTTTCGGGATCCCCAGCTCAACCACAGTATGGTAGAGTCTTTGCCTTGCGACTGAGTCGTAGGCTTTTTTGAAGTCAACGAACAGTTGGTGAACCGTCTCTCCGTATTCCCACTTCTTTTCCAGCAGTTGCCTTATTGTGAACACCTGGTCGCTTGTTGACCGGTTCCGACGGAATCCGCATTGGTAGTCTCCCAATATTTCTTCTGCGTACGGTGTGATTCTTGCCAGTATGACATTTGTTAATATTTTGTATGTCATTGGGAGCAATGATATTCCTCTGTAATTTTCGGAGTCAGATCTGTCACCTTTTTTGAAAATGGGGATGGCTATTGCGGTTTTCCATTCTTCCGGAATGACTTCCTTGTCCCATATTATTTTAACCAGTTGGTGGATCTTTCGAGGGGTTGCCCCCCCTCCATGCTTCACAAGCTCGGCCGGTATGCAATCGATTCCGGGGGCCTTGTTGTTTTTCAGTCGATTTATCGCGTCTACAACTTCGTCGAAAGAGGGCTCTGGGATCTGGGGCTCGGCTGTATGTACCCCTGGTACGTTTATTTGTGGTTGATGGGTGCGCACATTGAGCAGGTTTTCAAAGTACTGCTTCCATGTTGTCATGATATTTATTGTTTCTGTCACCAGACAGCCGTTTGTGTTTCGGATTATTTTGGTTCTCCCTCGGTAGCCATTTCTAATTGAATTTATGCCGGCATACATACCTCTGCTGTTCTTTGCTCTGGCATTTTCTATGATTTTTTCTATCCGAGTCTTCTCCCATTCGCGTTTTTTGCGTTTGAAAAGTCTAGTTGTTTCTTTCCGAATTGTCGCCTATCTTACTGCGTTGACTTCATCATATGCTTCTAAGTGGATCATTCTGAGGCGTTTACGTTCTTCGATCTTTGCCCTGCACTCATCGTCAAACCAAGGTACGGACTTCGTTGTTTTCTTAAATCCTAATACCTCTTGGGCTGTTTGTTTGATTGTGTCTCTGATCGATGCCCATTTAGTGTCCACACTATTGACTTCCTCTTCCTCACTACTGTCATTCTCTAGGATCCTAAATCTATTCGTTAGTTCGTCTTGATATTTCTCCCTTTTATGTAGGTCTTTTAGTTTATCAATCTCGAACTTTTTGCTCGTCTCCCGTGACTGTGGATGTGGGTTTGCTGCAAGCCGACTTCTAATTTTGCCCATCACTAGAAGGTGATCGGAGTCGCAATCTGCTCCACCATATGATCTTACGTCAAGGATATTCGAGTGGTGTCATTTGTCTATGAGGAAGTGGTCTATTTGGTTAAGCGTTACGCCGTCGGGTGATATCCATGTGGCTTTATGGATTTGCTTGTGCTTGAACATCGTGCTTTTCACTACCAGATCTTTTGACGCTGCGAACGTGATAATTCGAATACCATTATCATTTCAAACGTCATGTAGGCTTTCTTTACCTATTGTTGGTTGGAAGATATCTTCCTTTCCAATTTTCGCATTGAGGTCGCCGAGTAGGATTTTAACATCGAATGATGAGATCGCATCAAATACTTCCTCTAGGGTCTTGTAGAACGTGTCCTTCATTTCTTCGTCGGTAAATTCTGTTGGGGCGTGTACGTTTATAAATACATAATTGTACCATGGGCCCTGTATTTTTAGCACCGACATTCGGTCATTAATGAATTGCACATCTTTTACATGGGACGTAATCTTCTTGCTTATGATGAAGCCAGTTCCGGGGTTATGTGTATCGGTACCTCCACACACCAGTGTAAACCCGTTGGTTTCGATTACTTGATGTGGGAGTCGAACTTCCTGAAGCGCGACGATGTCCATTTTATATTGTTTCGCGTTTTCTACAACCGTCTGTATCGCGCCTGGTTTATATAACGTTCGAACATTTCACGTGCCGACGCGTATATCCCGCTTTTTCCGTTTTTCCCAACGTCTTCTTTTTGCCGAGTCGGTGTTTTCTTGATGATTTTTTCCCTTATGGTAGTGTCGGCTCATCACACCTACGCCTACCGGGTTTTTCGTGGGATTGTTTTTTGTATATTGGTTATTCATTTTTGATCCCACGAGACTTGGGGTTTCAAATAGTCCGCCACATCAGAGCCCCAATTTGATGTGGTAAGGTCTGCTTACTGCTCTGATTCGACCCGGTGTCAGAGAGGCGCCGTTATAATACAGCCGGTATACCCCTGGCTGCAAACCATCCAATAGGCACGGTGACGCGTAACACCCTGGTTTAGGGGTGGTAGATCTTTGTGTGTTACTCCTCGCTAGCCTGTCTGAAATGGGTGACCCTACTGGAAGCGTATGCTTCCGTCAACATAGCCTGAGTGATTCATTGTAATTTAAGCCCCCGCACCACGTCAAGGTTTCTACCAAGCGGGGCAAGGATATTCGAAATACCAACAAGTTATCACCCTACAAACCACGGTGTTTTATTTTCTGCTTTCTTGATGATCAATTTCACTCGGGACGTTTTGTCGGTGTGTTACTGGACCCACGCCCGTGAAGGCATATAAGCAACCACTACCACAGGTTACCCAACCCAACATAAGGAAAAACCACCTCTGTGGCGATGAAGTTAAGTTAAATCAACTAATTGTACCAAGTGAAATATTTTAGAATTTACCGTGTAGTGTGCTAGCAGTTTTGCTCCTGGTGTTACATTTGATCGTTGACGTTCGTTGACGTGTCCTCCACACAATACGAGGGTGGCCTGAACAGTTTCCGACATAACAAAAATACAAGACTTTTTTTTTAAATTTATTTTTATTTTTCTAAATAGTCTTGTAACTCTACACACTTCTCCCATCGGTGTTCCCATCTCTCTAACATAAATATAAAAGAAACAAATTCGAAAGGCAAAAATATATGACAACAATCGTCCCAAGTTCAGTTTAGAGTGTCCACAGGCCACCAGTAAGATATATCATTTAAATAGGCTAGAATTTAAGCATTTTTTGGCTGGCAAGTAAGTAAATATAAGAAAAAGAACAAAATAAAAAAATATGTACGAGGGTGGACAGAAAAGTTTCCGACCTAACAAAAATACAAGACATTTTTTCTTAAAATTTATTTTCATTTTTCTCTATGTTCTCTTCTTGGAACTCTACACATTTCTCCCAACGATGCTCCCATCCCTCTAACCCGTCCAAATAGTACTCGGCGTTTTTCTCTGCAAAATAACTCTTCACGAAGGTGATTGCCCCTCATTTGACGAAAATCTCTGTCTTCCGAGTGCAATTTTTAGATTAGGGAACAAAAAGAAGTCGCTTGGGGCTAGATCTGGCGAGTAAGGCGAATGGGCAAGCAGTTCAAACCGTAATCCGTGGATTTTCGCCATGGCAACTGCTGAGGTGTGAGACGGAGCGTTGTCTTGCTGAAACAGGATTTTCTTTTTCTGCAAATGTGGGAGTTTTTGTCGCAATTTCTGTTTTCAGTTGGTCAAGTAGTAATGCATAGTATATTTCTGTAATGGTTTTTCCTTTTTGAAGATAATTTATTAAAATAACTCCATGATTATCGCCAAAAACAGTCGCCATCACTTTCCCAGTTGAAAAAACAGTTTTTTTTTTTTTTTTTGGAGCCGATTCTCCTTTGCACTGTGTTGACTGTATTTTCGTTTCGGGGGTATAATGGTGTATCCAAGTTTCATCCACAGTAATTAATCGGCGCCAAAACTTGGATATATTGCGCCTAAACTGCGCCAACATATTCAACAAATATTCACTCGAACACGTTTTTGGTCTAACGTGAGCAAACGCGGCACTTAACGCACGGACAAATTCCTCATGCCTAAATCTTAATTTAATATGTGACAAACATGTTCTTTGGACATTTTGACAACCTCTGCTATCGCTCTCAGTTTAATTCGGCGGTCGTCTGGCACCATTTGGTGAACTTTAGCGATCTTATCGTCAGTTGTTGCAGTTTTTGGACGTCCCGAACGTTCATCGTCTCCCAAGTTCTCACGGCCACTTATAAATTCAGCTTCCCAAAATTTCACAATGATGGTGTAGAGTCCCCATACATAGAGTCCAACTCATATTTGATTTGCGTATTGCCTTTCAAAAACAAAAATTTAATGACAGCTCGATACTCAATTTTGTCCATTTTCACAAAAAACACTCACGTCGACTCACTCAAACACCTGCCAAATAAAAACAATACTTACGAAATAGCTGACATGTTGGTGAGTAACTGTCAAAGGATGCACTAGTTTTATTGACGAGTGCTGCTATCTTCACGTTGAGGTCGGAAACTTTTCAAACCACCCTCGAACATGCAAACATATTTTTGGTCCGTTGGGTCAGGGAATACATGAGTGAGTTGTAGTATAATATCGGGTTTTCCAATAGGGACTTGACAACTTTTTTTTAAAAATAAAACGCAAAATTTGAGATATTTCAAAAACTTTATTATCGGCTAGAAGTACAATCAAAACATTTATGAATGGAACTCGACTTCGTTCATATGGCCACCGCGGGCACGTTTGCAGCCGTCGATTCGTTGGACCCAATTTTCGATGACTCTGCCACACATTTCGGCCGAAACGGCCGCTATTTCGCGTTTATTGTTGGCTCTGAGCTCTTCCGACATCGTCGGCTTGTTGGCATAGACCAATGACTTAACGTAGCCCCAAAGAAAATAGTCTAGAGGCGTTAAATCGCAAGAACGAGGCGGCCAACCGACTGGCCCATTTTTTGAGATAACACGCTCATCAAACTTACTCTTCAATAAATCGATTGTATCGTATGCTGTGTGGCTTGTGGCACCATCCTGTTGAAACCATATGTCGCCCAAGTCCATATCTTCCAATTCGGGCCAAAAATAATCGGTAATCATGGCGCGATAACGATGGCCATTCACAGTAACGTGACGATCGTTATCGTCGACGAAAAAATATGGCCCAATGACGCCGCCGGCATGCAAACCGCACCAAACAGTTATTTTTTGTGGATGAAGTGGTGATTCATGAAGCACATGTGGATTTTCACCCGACCAATAACACAGGGTAATGACCTTGCCCAGAAAAAATAAATCATTATGGAAAATTTAACAAGCCTCAGGACTTGCTAAATAAGGCCAAGACCGGTTCCCGGTTGTAGTGCCGATGATGATGATGAATAACACATGTTTTGCTTATTGACGAACACATTGGGCCAAAAATGAGCTTCGTCACTGAAGATGATTTTGCTATGAAATTTATCATCTTGGCGCATCTTTCCCAGAGCCCAATCGGAGAACGTACGTCGCTTCAAATGGTCCATCGGCGTCAATTCTTAAGTCGGCTTGATCTTGTATGGGTGTAAACCAAGATCCTTACCCAAAATTCGCCATAAAGTGGTCTGGGCGATGCCCAATTCTCGAGAACGCCGTGGAATTGACTGATTTGGATCTTTTGCTACGAACGCCTGAACGGCAGCCATATTTTCGACACTTCGATCAACACGTAGTCTCAATGGCACGGCAACATCACACATCGAATATGTAGACTCAAATGTTCGCACCAAACTTGTTATTGCCTGTCTACTAGGGCGAGAATTACGACCGAAAATTGGAGTTAACGCTCTTAAAGTTGCGGTCACCGACTCCAAATTTCGGTAGTAAATTTTCATAATTTGCAGACGTTATTCGTTTATGTACTTAACCATGATGAAAATGTTCAGTTTACTGAATAAATTGACAGTGACAGTTCGATGATTAGTGAAAGGGTGCGCTCAGAAATTAAATTCAAAGTTGTCAAGTCAGCAACCATCAATTCAAGTTATTGCTTGTTCTTTTACAGTGCCTTATAACAAAGCGCTTCAAACTACCCACAAACGCACATAAGGGGTAAGGATGAGTAAAGTGGTGAACAACCTGTTGAGTCAAATTACCCAAGACGAGGTGAATTTTAAGAATGCCGATAAGGTGGCAAAATCCTCCAAACACTACCTTCAAAGCCGTTGACCCATTCTGGAAATGAAACTCCAATCAAACGTCACAGCTAAAACCAGGGCTACCACGGAGGCAACTGACGAGGACGAAATAATAAAGGTGGAAGAAACCTTTAGTAAATTAAGGGAAATGTATGTACGTCATTTATGGTGAATTCCTGCCGGAGACGTTAGATGAGATTCCCGACACACCGGCAATCATTGGCAATTGTCCCTCCAAAAGTAGAACGCATGATTTGCGTTTACCAGTCTAACATTACCCACCCTTTCGGGTAATTATGAAAATTGGAGGTTATTTCATGAGGTTTTCCATTTTCGGTTCACCGCGGCTTCGCGCAGAGTGAAATTGAAAAGCTGCACTACTTAAAATCACATGAGAAGCTGAATGGCGACTACAGTACGTCAGCCTGGACGACGACAATTATGATGCAACTTGGGCGATCCCTACCAACAGATACAAACAAAAGCGGGTTTTAGTGAATGGCCAGTTGAGACTTTTCCAATTTGCCGGTTCTCAGTGTGGAGGGAGTCGAACTGTTTGAAACATCTATTGGATGTGTTGGACGTGCTAAGGAGTCTGGGGATGAAGACCAACAATTCGGATGCGGTCATCATATACGTTTTGTTGTAGAAGTTGTCCGCTTCGACTCAGCAGCTCTGAGATGAAAGATTGGGAGGAAAAGAAGCTTGTGGCGGTTCAACGAACCGCACAAAAAACTGTGGGTTTAAATACCTTTTCGCCCAGCTAAAGGAGCCTTACATACTGGTATCCCCAGTCCCCCGTCTCCCCAGACACATGAGCCGTGTACCAATTCCTAGTGCTTGCACGGTTATTGAAGGACACAACAGTAGAAACGAATTTGTTTCGCAAGCCATTAGCTGGGTAAACACAAGTGGCCGACAACCATAAAAAATCCCACGCCATAAGATTACTTCCAAGAAATTGACAATATTTACGACCTCCTCTTGAATCAGCTGCAATCTGGTTTTCCTTTATCGAAAGGATCATTGTGGGAACAGCAGATAAACAATAAATGAATAAACACTATTCCTACAAGGAGATACCAAACTTGTAAAGATATCGCAGCCGAAGAAGACGACTTCGGCCGAGCAATTCACCAGGGCCATAAGTCATGATGATGATGAATAACGCATTTATATTGTACAATAATTTAACAAATCTTGACTTAGGACTAAATGCTAAATCCTATTTTACAAACTCTTCTTATTCTTAAAATAATTCACTGGCTCAACACGAGCCCTCTAAATTACACGATACAAGTTTGTGTAATGCCTTTCGGCGTACAAAAATATTTTTATATTTTTATATTTTTATATATGGTATTTCCTGGAATGGGTGCGAACATACAGGGCAAAGTCTCTGATTGCCTTCAACCCGGCGAAGGCCAGGACGATCCTTGTCCCTGTTCAATCCAAGTTGACATGCAGTCTCCACGTGACACCCCTGGATAGCTACTTTGACACCCACCAAGTAGTGAACCAATGCATGCAGCGATATCCTGAGAAAGGTTGGCGTAAGGCTAATAACCAGGCCCGTAAAAATGAATTATTATGGCAAATTTAACAAGCCTCGGATATGGACCGGATACACGACGACGACCACGGAAACGAAAATGGCTAAATGATTTAAGGATTTTTTCATGCAACATACGCTCACTATACAGAGCTCGAGCTGCACAGCAGCTAGCCGATGTCCTGTCCGAATATAAGGCTGACATAACAGCATTACAAGAAATAAGATGGACGGGGAGTGGTGTTTTTTAAAGAAAAGAGTACGACATTTATTACAGCTGTCGTGCAAAACACCATGTGCTCGGGGTAAGCTTTCTAGTCAGCCAAAAACTGAAGCCTGCCATCATCGGTATTAATGCAATAAATGAAAGGCTATGCACTCTTCGCGTGCGAGGCAATTTTAAGAACATAAGCCTCATAAACGTTCACGGACCTACAGAGGAGTCCCCTGACGACGAAAAAGAAGAATACTACGAGAACGTCGAACGGGCCCTCAACGCCTGTCCAAGATACGATGTGAAAATCGTTCTTGGTGATTTGAATGCAAAAATAGGTCGGGAACCAGTTTTCAGGCACTACACAGGTTCCCATAGTTTGCATGAGAACACTAATGACAATGGACTACGAGTCATCGAACTGGCAGCATCGAAAAACTTGGTCGTTGCGAGTACCAGGTTTCCGCGTAAAGATATCCACAAAACCACCTGTGTATCACCTGATAGGGCCACTCGCAACCAAAATGACCATGTGTTGATAGATCGCCGCCACTCTTCGAGCCTGATGACGGTACGAACGTACCGAGGTGCCAACGTCGACTCGGATCACTATCTTGTTGGTACAGTTTTCCGAGCGCAGATTGCCTTACGGAGACGTATTGCATCCGCGAATCGGGTTCGAATCAACACGGCTGACTTACGCAATGAGAATAACAGCAACACCTTTGGCCATGCGTTAAGACTCGCCCTCGAAGAGCTCGACGGAGGGAGAGTAAGTCCTGGGGCCAGAATGCCGGGCGTAGAAGAGAAATGGACACACCTTAAGAATACTGTCATTAGTACTGCCAACTCTATCTTAGGCTGTAGTGGTAGAGATCGGAGCGACTGGTTTGATGATGAGTGCTAATTAGCGACTGAACGTAAGAATGCTGCATACCGGGCAATGCAGCAGTCTCATAGGACGTGGGTACGCTAGGAGAAATACAAAGAGCTCAGAAGATCTGCAAAAAGACTTCACATACAAAAGAAAAGTGCCTGGGAAAAAACCTTGTCTGGGAAACAGAGAAACGTAGAGAACGAGGTCCGCACCAGGCGCGGAAGTTCTACCAAATAATCCACAGTATGACGCGGTACACACCACGCTGCACTTACTGCAAGGATAAAGAGGGTAATCTGATCACCGATCCTGAAGGCATTCGGGAGCGATGGGAAGTGCACTTCAATGAATTGCTAAATGGTCAGCTCACAGAAGAATTGGAGGCTCCACCAATGCAAGACCAAGACCAAATGCTGCCTACACCAAGCATTGAGGAAACATTAAAAGCCATTAGCCAGCTAAAATCAAATAAAGCCCCTGGAGCTGATGGGATACCAACTGAGCTGATCAAACAAGGAGGGACAGCGTTACATCACGCAATTCACGAGATCGTGGTGCGTGTATGGGAGCAAGAGAAGATGCCGGACGATTGGCGTCGCGGTATAATTTGCCCCATACATAAGAAAGGAGATATCACACTGTGCAGAAGCTATAGGGGTATAACATTGCTGAGTACCGCCTATAAGATACTCTCCACTATCCTATAAGACCGGATATCCCCATACGCTAAAGCCATCAGTGGCCAATATCAGTGTGGCTTCATCCCAGGCAAATCAGCAATTGATCAGATATTCATCCTTAGGCAGGCGATGGAAAAATGTCAGGAATTTAAGATTCCACTATATCATCTGTTTATAGACTTCAAGGTCGCCTACGACAGCATAGCCGGGGTAGAACTATATAATGCCATGAAAGAATTCGGCATTCCAAACAAATTGATACGACTTTGTAGGTTGACCATGACCAACGTAACTAGTCAAGTAAAAGTAGCGGGATTGCTGTCCAAACCAATAAACATCTATAATGGACTCCGACAAGGGGACGGTCTGGCCTGCCTCCTCTTCAACCTAGCGTTGGAGAAAGCAATCCGTGACTCTGGCGTTATAACAAGAGGGACTATTGTCACCAAGTCCAGCCAGATACTTGCCTACGCAGATGACATCGACATCATCGGTAGAACCGAATCGGCGGTACAGGAATCCTTCACCCAGATCGAGCAGGCGGCACAAAAACTGGGACTGCACATTAATGAGGGAAAAACTAAGTACATGATGGCAACTTCTGCGAAGAGAAGACCTAACGTTGATTAAACTATCAGGGTAGTGGAGCACGAATTTGAAGTAGTGCAATCCTTTAACTACCTTGGGTCAATAGTATCAGCCGATAACAATATGGAAGAAGAAATACGCAAACGGCTGATCAAATCCAACAAAGGCGACTATAGTCTATCAAGGCTCTTTAAATCCCAAAATTTATCCAGAACATCCAAGCTACTACTGTACAAGACCATGGTCTCACCAGTACTCATGTATGGATCCGAGACCTGAGTGCTTAATAAAAGACACTCTGAACTCTTGGCCGCGTTCGAGAGAAAGGTCTTAAGGATAATTGTTGGCCCCGTATGTGAGGGAGGACGATTCCGGAGACGCTACAACCATGAGTTGTACGCAATCTACCTTGAAGTTAATAAGTTAATATTGTAAGAAAAATCAAGCTCGGTAGACCCCTGTGGGCGGGACACCTAGCTCGAATGAGCGAAGAGGAGCCTGTCCGGAAAGTCCTTTGTGGCAGGATGTATGGAAGGAGACAGCGCGGCAGACCTTGTCTGCGATGGAGGGATGGCGTAGACCAGGACGCCCAGAGCCTGGGAGTGCTAAACTGGATGACATCGGCTCGAAATCGGGACCGGTGGAGAGATTTGTTAAATAAGGCCAAGACCGGATCCCGGTTGTAGTGCCGATGATGATAATTTCCTGGAAGAAGTTCTCTTTTTTTTTTTTTTTTTTTTTTTTTTTTTTTTTTTTTTTTTTTTTTTTTTTTTTTTTTTTTTTTTTTAATAAGATAAAATAAAAAGTTAACAAACAAAAAAAAATTAACGAACATATTAACAAAATGCTAACATACAGATTTTAAAACGAAAAGGAATCTATATGCAAAATGGAAACGAACAGGAAGAATAAATATTGGTAGATAATTACATTTATGGTATATTTTACAACTAGTACTTAAGAGATTTAGAATAGCAATTCCTTTACAACTATAATCTTAAATCTATATAACGACAAAGAAGAATAAGTATATATGAAGAGAGAAATGAGGAATGTGAAGGGAAAGCGTAGCGTCTGAAGTTCTTACTATATTTGGGGATTTAAGTCCTTTCTTCATTGTCAATCCAGCACCAGTTGGGATGGGATCGGTCATTCATAGATTTATCTTGATCGCCTGTTATAGTATATGTTAACAATTTAATATAGTTAAATTATATTTTTATATTTAATATATTTGAATATAGTTAGACCGTAAGGGTAAACAGGACTTACTTGTGTTGAGCTTGATTGATGTCAGCTGCTGGTGGGTTCGGCGACTGGGTGCAGGGGGCGTTAAGGTGATGCTCCCCTGTTCAGCTGCAGTGGTGCTCGTTTGACTGCTTGCTAATTGTTGGGATCCTTGTTAATTGGCACCCCCAGTTATGGAATCCTTTCCTATGGAATTCTTCTCGGAATTATCGAATCCTTCTTCGATTATTGAATTCTTCCCAGAATTATATTGTCACAAATTCAAAACCGACACACTTGTTAACCGTTAGCGTGACCTCATGGCATCGCAACGAGCCTTAAGCCAACTAATACGACATCAACACACCGATTCTGGAGCCATCTAGAGGAATACAGGAGAATACGCAAAACTGGCGAAAACGACAGAAGCAGACGGAACCAGGACAGAACACGTGCAACAACTAACAAAAAGGAGAGCCAGAGGAGACGAGGAATTGAGGAATTTAACGGAGCAAAAGAGGTTGTCCTTGAACATTGAAGCACTCTTGCGATCCAGTGGTCGAGCTCGCGTAAAAGAACGGATAGTTTTAAACTGGACATAATTTAACGGTCGTGTGCGAAGTAAAAACGTAACAATATTGTGAACTCAATCGATTGAAGTTCTGCGACGAATGTCATTTTTATTTTGATATGCCGTTGGGGTTCATTTTTTATCCGGCGTCAACGCCGGTTTATTATTATTTTTCTACCAAGTAGAATTTACACAAAGTAGTTTATGCAAATTAGCTACTTGTCGATTTTTTTTCCTTTTACAGGTAGAGAGGGGAAACTTACGAAAGGGGATTAGAGGATGTTAGGGGGGACCTGGACGCGAGGTAGGTCCGTAACACGCCTCTTACCATGCTAAAGCTCAAGTGAACTGCAGCATTTGATATATCACTGTTATAAAGAATCCGCTTTTCCCTGGCACCACGAAAAGCGTGGTAAATAATAGGGACTCCGTGCTTGTTTTCGATAAGACCTTTTCTATCCAAGAGAGGGAACGCTTCAGGTGGGATAAACCCATTTTGGAGTGTATTCTCCAGGTACATGTCATTGGGGTAGTATACTCCCGAGATAAGATTATTTTCGCTGCACATTGCCCTTGCAGTGTGACCACGAATAATTTTGATAATGAAATTGTCTATCCTATTCAATCCTGATTTGTCATACAGTGTCTTATTAGGATACAATTTCCTGTATTGAGACTCGGGTGTTCTATGTAATCCGAGGCAGGAACGCAAGCACTGCCTCTCGAACATGCGAAACTTTTCCATGGAGGATGGGGAAACGTTAAACCATACCGGGCAACCATACACTAATATTGGACGAATAAATGCTGAGTACGAAATTATTTTAACTTTTTGATCTAGGAGGCTATTTCGGAACAGACTTCTTGTCATTGCATATGCACTTTTAGCTGCGGAGAAGGCCGCTGCTATGTGCTTATCAAAGTATAAGTATTGGTCTATCCAAATACCAAGGTACCTGACAACAGTTTTCATTTGCAGCGGAAGATTATTGCTTCCTACAATAGAAACGTTTTTCCAATTATTCCTTGTATCTCTTGAAGCTGTAGAAAGAGGTGTTCTGAAGAGGATAGTTTCTGTTTTTTGGAAGTTGATTTTCAATTTTCAATCGTCACAAAAAAAAAGAAGTCTGTTAATGGCATCGATTTTTTTTCTGATCTGTACACCACAATATCGTCGGCATATGCCATAGCACGATTAAGAGATGCAACTAGATAACTAGTATAAATTTTGAAGAGAATGGGAGAATTCAGGGCTCCCTGCTTTAAACCATTTTTAATATGGAAAGTTTTATTGGAGATTTTGTCCCCAAATTTTACCACAAATTGCTTATCCATTATCATATCGTAAATGATGTATGTTTGTTTATAACTCTAAGTAGTCCGCGTGTATACCAATAAAACTTTGTCGTAGGAGACAGAACCACAAAAAAGGCAGAGGTGAACTTGAAGGTAGCTTTATTAATTGATGTATTGATTGACAATTATTGACCGATGGTGCTTATTCGATGAATGTTGATTGTAGTCTGACTAATTGGCATAACTGCCAATTCAAAAGCTACGCTATGACATCATCGTGGTGACAATGATGGCCAGTTGGTGCCGGCTGCTGCGCAACTGGTATACATGCGAATGTACTAGATTTCTCCAGTACATTCCAGCACATTTAATTGCCAATCCGCAACAATGTATAACAGATGCTCGGGCAAACCTAGATTTGATAGCTTATATACAAGTCCTTCTAACCATACGGTACCGAAGGCCTTTTCAAAGTCAACCAAACATACGCCTGTGCATTGTCGTTTTCCCTTGTTCCACTGTATATCGGAAACAAGTTTTGTAGCCGCATGAACTGTGTCGTGCCCCGCTCTAAAGCCAAACTGGTTGTTCGGAATGATGCCGTTTACATCACACCAGTTTATCAATGCCTTATTTATAATTTTCTCGAATATTTTGCTAATGTTTGGCAGCAGACTAATCGAGCGAAGGTTAGCGGGATTGCTCCTGCCCTTGCCCTTTTTGGGGATGGGATGGACTACTGCTATTTTCCAACGTCTTGGAAAGTATGCATTATTTAGAGCGTTATTGAACAAGGTAGTGTACATTTTCACCGCTTCCGGAGGCAGATGTTTAAGAACAGTGTTCGGAATACCATCTGTTCCAGAGGATTTCTTGTTTGTAATGGATCTAAGGATGTCCATGAGTTCATTCATGTTCACAAATATATTTGTGTGCAAATTTCTAAGCGGCGCATCCGCTCTATTGTTTTCACTGAAGATGGTGAAACTTTTGTTTTCGGAATGTCAACTTTGCCGTTCATTGTGCAGCGAAATATGGTTTTGGATAGCTCTGTTTTCGATATCGAGGTTAGAATGAATGGATTGTGTACTGCCTCGAAGCAGGCGCCAATGGAGTTCGCTTTCTTTTGTGGATCCTCGACTACTATTAATTCTTCGTTGGAGTTATGTGTTCCGGGGTGAGTCCTGCGTTCAGCAATATTTGACAATACTCGGGAGTCCTGGGGACCCGAAGGCAGGGAATGTCATTATGATCTTTTCTTCTAAATACTTTATTTAGTTGCGGAAACATATTCCCACCACTGGTTTTAATGGAGAGAATTTTGTGTTTCCATTCTTCATTAATTACTGATCTATAGTTGTCACGGATCAGCTTTTGAACGTTTTTATTCAATGACTTAATTGTCTTTATTTCTTGGCTATAAGGATCGTTGAACAGTCTGTAGAGTAGTTTCAGCTGGGAGAGCAGAGCGTTTTTTTTCTATACAGGGCATCAATAGTTGAGTTTCTGTATCCATTAAAATGCTCCTCCATGTGAGCCGCTTTTGGAATGGAACGGTCCACTGTTTTGATGACAATGTTGTCCATCGTTGAGAGATAATGGTCTATTTCCTCATTTCGAAGGTTTCTATTAGTTGGAGGGTCTACGCCATTGGAGCATAGTTCTCTTTTTATTATACGATCAAAGCGCGACCAATGTACTTTTCGGAAAACGAACGAATGTATCTGGTCGTACTGCCCAAGTATTGCGTGTTCGTTTGGAATATGTAAAACGGCACCGAGGCCGTAATTGTCACTATCATACCCGATTGTGCGAAGGCAATTTCGAGTATTTAGATCCGTGTCTAATAATTGTAGTCTCTCGTCCATCATAAGTAAGTCCAGAAAGGAGTTTCCTCTTGGATAAGATGGTGTACTTGTAGCGTACAATTCTAGTTTATATTCTGTTGCATTTGTTTGCCACCAGTTGAATAGTGTATTACCTCTTGTGTTCGGCGTGATATCACCCCAAGCACTGTGCAGCGACCGCTTCACGGTTGACCAAGATCAAATCAAGTAAGTCTCTTACAATTACCCCTTACTATATTTAAATTGTGTAAAATATCTACAACACTTGCACTAATGCCCATTCAAGTTTCTCCGTGTGTTTGGTTGGCCTGGAAAGGAGTTATCTACTATTAGCACCATTCGGACCTCCACCAGCAATTAGGCGCTTTGAGGGGAGCAGTTGACCAGAGGGATGCGTGAGTTAGTTGTGTAAAAAAAAACAACAAATAAAAAACACAGCTGACCGCATTGCAATTATTTCGTGCGGACATAAATGATCTTTCAAAAATCAATCTTACAATACCAAATAACAAGGTGAGATTAATATATACCGATGGACAAACACATCAGCTATGGAACGCAGAATAAAACATTAAACAATTGTTTTTATACCGAAACGAAAGCAATATATTTATGAAAATATCAGTAAATTAGTTTGAAGGTAAAACCCTTTTCAACAAAATACAATTATAGCAGGATATCGTATCGTAAAAATGAGGAAGTAAGCTATTCCTTGCTACTGGTTTTATCTTATAGCACCAGAGCAGAGGAATTACACATTTTCTATATATAGTCTTTTCTATATGACATTACTTTTGATTGAGCACTAAATAAACACAAAGATTTTCACGGAAAATCTGTTGAGAAACATTTTTGTATTAGATTCACCTTTTGTATATTGAGCGAGTTTTTTTTTTTTTAAAACTAAATTCTTACATATCGACTACAACAGGTTACAATATAAGTATGGAGTTATTTAATTTCATTTATGAATTTTGTTTTATTTATGTATAGATAATCGAGTCTCTTTTTATGTTGAACGCGTGAGTTCTTGAAGTTGTGATCGGTTTGATTTTTTCGGTGCTGGTGTATTTGATTTAACGTGTTCTCTTTGCGGGACTGTAATGTAGGCTGGTTGACTTTATAAGATATCCTTTTAGAGGATACACTGCAAAAAATAATTGTCCTATATATTTTATTAAATAATTATATTAAAAAAGTCTAAGCTTTATAAGGTATCTTTTGTAGGTTTGACGAGGTTGCGTTTGTTGGGTAAGAGGTAAATTAATTCGCTTAAAGTAATGAAATTAAAGCGGGGAACGGTAGAAGATATTATTTATATTTTATCTAAACTTTTTACTTATTAAAACCACTTCGGTACATGCAATTTGTGAACAAGTTAATATATCAAGAAACGAAGGAATTATGGAAAGCTTTTCAAAAATTTTGATACAGTTTTTACTTACTTTTTTTTTAAATAATAACCGGGAAAATGGTAATTCTTAATCTCGTCTATTTATCAACTACAGTTTCGAAAATAAAGAAAGAAAATAAATAAATAAAGCAAACGCGTCCTTAAATCGAAAATCAAATGCAAGTTGTTTTCTTGTGAGGATAACAGCGACTACACAAAATGAGACTCGATTTCATTTAATAAAATATGGAAAATGCTTTTTTCCAAATAATAATGGTAATAACTTTAAAAAAACATATAACATTTCAGTACAATTGGTGTTCTTATATATTTTTGAAAAGGAAACAAATTATTTAAAACCTCACTTAGTTGCCATGCAACATATTACTACATAATAGAACGTATTCTATCTTAATAATAATGACAATCGTTTTATATATATATATATATATATATATATATATATATATATATATATCGAATTTTCAGTACTCTTACAATTATATATTGTATACTCGTATATGTGTAAAGTGTATTTACTCGAAAATATTTAATATCTTTTATCCAAAATACATATAATGTCATATACACTTCTGTTAATTAATTAAGGTTTGTTTTTCCTTTTTACAAGTGTACAATAATAATATCTTTAGCATAGGCAATTTTCCTTTAGGTGAAAGATCTCTAATATAAAGCAAAAATAAATTTGGGTAAGTAATATCAATTTTGCTTCTGTTTTTTAAAATGTATATACATTAAAAATATCAGTACTTAAATTAAAAAAAAGACAACCGCCGTGAATTCACGGAAATTGGCAATCAAAATAATTTTATAATTGTAAAGTCTTTTGCGAACAAAGTAAATTTGATGTAATATTTAACCCCGTATTATAGAAAACAAAATCCTTAAATATAACTTAGATATAAAATAAACTTAGTGAACGTATAAGTAGTAGAAGTAGCGCAAACTCGCGTTTTATGTATATGTGTGTATAGGTATGTGTTTTTAGAAATATATAATCCAACATTTTTGAATTTCTATTGTTGCTATTAAGTTCTTGTTATAGCTGAGTTATGATGTGGTGCTGTTGACGATAAAGCGTATAGTAACGAAATACGTAATGAAATCATGTATGGGCACTGGTGGACAGCTGCTCCAACCTCGCACACAATTCCTGGGCTAACCGCAGTGGATTTGACGCGGCACAGGATGCAGCAGGTGCGGTGGGTACTCCGGTCGGTGCAGATATCGACTCTGGATAGCTAGGACAAACGCCTTGCCAACGGGCTCTTCCACAGGCATGTGACTGAAAATATACAAATAAGAAGGTAATAAGTTAATGCTAAATGACAGAGTACGTTTAGGAATATATATATATATATATATATATATATATATATATATATATATATATATATATATATATATATATATATATATATATATATATATATATATATATATATATATATATATATATATATATATATATATATATATATATAGATATTGCGCTAGTAAAAATTATGAAACAGAAAACCCCCTTACATACTGACTGTCATGGTAAACCAAATTACAAAAGTCATTGTACGTCGAAAGGCATAAACAAAAAAACTAGACACTGTATAATTTAGGGGGCTTGCAAACAGCCTGTAAGTTAACATGAGAATGTGTAATATAAAGTCAGGTGATGCAGAAATGGTACCCGGTTAGCGCCGGTTGCAATATTTGTTCATATTATCCGTCTTACGTAGTGTAGTAGTTGTTATATAAATAAGGAAAAGTCTTCCACAGCAGTCGTATGGCCGAGGGAACAGTGCCGGTGGCTTCCGGGACGCGCATGCAGGTATTTCCCACGTTGGTGGCAATTTTCGGCGTAACAGTCCGTTGCGTGCCGTTCGCGGCTACCCGATCTGGTAACGGAGCGGCCACGGTAAAGCTTCTGGCCCAATTCGTTGATACGCCTTGATAACTAATTTAATTCACCGCACTTACCCGTAGTTTCCGGGGACTTAAAACAGGGGGCATCTCCTTCTTCGCTCGAGTAGCCGCACCTCGGGTTCCAGCTAAGCCAAATTAAACCACAGCGGGATACTTCTTCAACCACGACGGGCGTGCATTTCTTTATTCTTCCAGTTAATTCATTTTGGCCTTACATAAATTTCAATTACAGATGCGATTAACAACAGCAAAAACCAAAAATAACTTATTCGCTTCGTGCGATCAAAAACAACGGATAAAAAGAACAAACTTATTCTTCAAAAAAAAAAACTGAAAAACGTGATTCGTCTTCCCTTCCTTCTGCTATCTGACTTTTTTAACTCTCTACTCACAACCAACTGTTTTTCTTCTCGACAACCGTCAACAACGGAATCAAAAATTTCTTGCCGTTCCTCTCGCTCTCGCTCTCCATTCACGTCCACTTCGAAAACCGAATTCGAACTCGAAGAACTGCACGATCCACACCCGAATCGGGGCGTGTTCGAAAACTCACTTCTGGATCGTGCAACTCCTCCACCACCTTACCATCATACCACCTTAAAACAAATTATATTAAAATTACTAAATGATTAATTGATGGGGTGGCGGACGCACGTAACAAATGTTACCTCCCACACCCACACTCTCTCCCTCTCCTTATTATAAAATTATAATAACCATAATAATAATTAGGAATCATAAAAAAAACTACTTGATAAAACATTCGATTAAAAAGTTGGTGGTGAAGAAAAAAAAAATACAAAAACCAAAAAAACTTGTGACTGAAGTTCAGTTAGTGAGAAAAAGTTCGCCGTTGAAGAAAAGAAAATTCGCCTTTAAAGAAATGGGAACAATAGGAAAATAAATTCTTAAGGAGTATTTAATAATAAGGAAATAATTATAAAAACCACTCGTCAAGCCGAACATCAGAGAAAACCCAGGAGGTTCAAGGCTTCAACACCAGTGGTGTATTGGGAGGGGAACACGGTGGAACGACGTTCCCTTACCTTTTTTTCAGAATCGGAACGCGTTCCAGTACTTTGTTTGCTGAAAATAGGACTTTTTTTGCTCCCACTATGCGTTCCCTTACTTCTTATTTTACCAATACATCACTGTTCAACACCTCCTACAACAAGGATAGCGGTCAACGCCAACCAACGAGCGGTTAGGCATTTCACCGAGTAAGTCCCCTTATAAAATTTATTTGTTAATAATTCTATAACAAGACCAACATTTATTAAATGAAACATGTATTTAGTCCTACAAAAAGAAATATGTATAATTTAGTTTTATTCGAAATGTGTTAAGTGTGCTGGGCCTCACCATACAACCCAATGCTCGAAACAACGCAACAGCATAGCAACATGTGCGCTTTGCCACGAGAATGGCCATCCAGCTAGTTACAAGGGATGCTCAGAGTATCAAAAAAAACAACTAAAAGCACAACATCCAAAGAAAACTACAGTCTCTCAAAGACTGCAATCAAAAAATACAGAGCGAGCCGGGCCAACCACAACTGGTACTAGCAACACACAAATGAACAATAAACCAAATGAGAAAGCAGATATCAAAAGCAGACAACGACCTGTCAATAACGAGCCTACCATCATGGATATGATGAAGATGCTTAGTGTATTCCAGGACGATATCAAAAAAAGCATCAACCAGCTAACAGAAAGGGTATGTAAACTTGAAAATTTTCAAAAACTTCCGACCAAGAAATCCAAGAAATAAAGACAATGAGTAATCGTGAATAATCACTTGGAACGCAAATGGGCTCAAGAATTAGAAATATTTATAAGAGAGCACAACATAGATATTGCGTTGATATCAGAAACAAACTTTTCTCATACGGGCTTCATAAAAATCAGGGGTTATATGGCCTATTGGACTACGCACCCCAGCGACCGTGCCCGTGGTGGTACAGCTCTGATAATAAAACAAAATATACATCACTTCCAACAAGAAGAAATAAAAGAAACTTTTATTCAAGCTTCAATTGTTACTATCAACCTTAATGGAGCTGATTTAAATGTAGGTGCTGTATATTGCCCACCTAGACACGCAATCTCAAAACAACAGTTCACGGATATCTTCAAGATTTCAATGTCAAGCACACTGCTTGGGGGTCAAGGTTGATTACTCCAGGCAAGGGAAAAGAGTTGCTTACTGCCATCAAAGACGCAAAGTGCGAATTTCATTCGTCTTGTTCACCGACATACTGGCCTACTGATAGCAACAAAACTCCTGAGCTGATCGATTTCTTTATTTCGAAAGGAGTGTCATCGAATTATGTTGAAACGGATAGTTTAGTTGATTTAACGTCTGATCACACTCCAGTACTACTAAAACTGAATGCAGCTGTTCCCAGAAAGAACAGAAAACTAAATCTTACAAACAAATATACAGATTGGGAAAAATTCCGAACAGAGCTTGACAATCAGATTGAATTAAACGCTAAACTTCAAGATTATGAAGAATTGGAACAACAAGTACAACAATTTATCGAAACATTGGAAAGCGCAGCCGCAACAGCAACTCCGGTGGCAAGTGATAAACCAGAACCAGCAACCACCTACCCTATTGAGATTAGATATCTAATCAAAGACAGGCGCAAAGCTAGACGAACCTGGCACAGATCCAGACACCCTAACGATAAAAAAATATTCAACAAGGTTAGCATACTAGTTAACAAATTAATTAAAGACCATAAACAGAGTTGTATAGTTGTGTATCTAAGTGAACTAAGTCCGTCAGCGGATACGGATTACGCTCTCTGGAAGGCAACACGTAAATTTAAACGTCCCCTTATCCAAGTGCCATCTATAGAAGATACGCAGTGACAGGGGGTACGCAGAACTGAAGATAAAGTTGAAATATTTGCACAACACCTGGCTTCAGTGTTCAATCCACACAACATCCACAGTAATATCGATCCTTCACCCAGGTATCAAACCGAGCAAACAATCAAACCAGTGACCCCAATGGAGATTGCCCAAGAAATCGACGAGAGTTTCAACCACAAAAAAGCACCAGGCATCGATGAAATATCACCTGACGTGTACAAGGAATTACCTCGAAAAGCTATCATTATGCTAACATATCTGTTAAATGCTTGCTTTCGAGTAAGATACATTCCAAATTCATTGAAAAGAGCCCAGATAATAATGCTCAAGAAACCAGATAAACCAGCAGAAGAAGTAACGTCTTATAGACCCATATCGCTATTGTCATCCATTTCAAAACTGTTTGAGATAATACTCCTCAAGCGACTCAAGCCACTCATCAATATTCCAGACTTTCATTTTGGCTTTAGGAACTATTGAACAGGTTCACCGTGTGACCATAGCAATAGAAAAGGCTTTCGACCAAAAGAAATATTGCCCAGATGTCTTTCTTGATGTCTCCCAAGCATTCGACAGACTATGGCATGAATGTCTTATATATAAAATGAGTAAACTGTTTCCAGCAAACTATTGCCATCTGCTTGAATCATACTTGTCTGATAGAGCGTTCAAAGTAACACACGAAGGAGCTCACTCTAGTTTGTATCCAATAGAAGCAGGCGTACCACAAGGAAGTGTAGCGTTTCTAACAGATTCACACACAATACACAAGCAAATAGTGAAGAACACCGAACGAAAATCGAATAAGAAAATACACCAGAGACATATACCATAGCGATAACATAACAATTCACATCAGTGGAATATAGTTGAGTTTAAAAATCGAATTCAAAACACGGCCAGTAGCCTGATGGGTTGCTTTTTCTTTCAATTTTTGGTGATTCTAACTGTCATAGCGTCAGTTCGAATCACACGTTCCTCACTATCAATCCCAAACGCCATACTTGATGACCCCGGCGTGATCTGTACACACAGCACACAATTTCCCGTAGTAAACAGAACTGCACACACGATCATGACTTCCGCATAAAGCAACAGGCACACTCGCCTGCTCCGACGTTCTCTCGTTCACTCCGTCGTTCGCACACGAAGCTGATCGTAACGAAGTTACTGAGGTGGGATTAGTGTAGCGTCTCTAACAGATACACACACAATACACAAGCAAATTGTGAAGAACACCGAACGAAAATCGAATAAGAAAATACACCAGAGCCGTATACCATAGCGATAACATAACAATTCACATCAGTGGAATATACTTGCATATAAAAATCGAATTCAAAACACGGCCAGTAGCCTGGTGGGTTGCGCTTTGGTTCAATTTTTGGTGATTCTAACTGTCATAGCGTCAGTTCGAATCACAGGTTCTTCACTATCAATCCCAAACGCTATAGAAGTGTCCTGGGACCTTTCCTCTAATTACTATACACAGCAGACATCCCAACAAACCAAGAACAAATTCATAGGCACCTTTGCAGATGATACAGTAATAATATCAGCCGACGACAACAAAAAAAAGCTACATAACAATTGCAACAGGCACTCAACGAAATTAGCCAATGGACCACTGATTGGAAAATTAAACACAACGAGATGAAATCTATTCACGTAACATTTACATTGCGACGATCAGATAACAATATTTCTACATATCTCGACGGAATTCCAGTTCCCAAAGCAGATTCAGCGAAATATCTCGGTATACATTTGGATAGCAGACTAAACTGGAGACATCATGTGAAACAAAAAGCTGAACAAATAAAGCTGAAACGTAGACAGATATATTGGGTAATCGGGAATCACTCTCAACTCAATCTCTATTGTAAAAGATTGATCTAAAAATCGATCATCAAGCCGATCTGGATATATGGAATCCAATTATGGGATGTACAAAGCAATCCTATAGAGATATAATTCAACGAAGCCAGAATAAATTCCTTCGCATTATCACGAATGCCTACCTTTTTGTGACAAATCAGAAAATACATGATGACCTAGAGATCAAATGGATTTATGAAGTTATCCAAGAATATTCTGTCAAACACGAAAGATGCCTACATAATCATGTCAACGTAGAAGCTATTCAGCTCTTGGATATTACCCACGAATTGAGACCTTGCCCGGAAAAAGCAAATCATTATGGGAAATTTAACAAGCCTCAGGACTTGCTAAATAAGGCCAAGACCGGTCCCGGTTGTAGTGCCGATGATGATGATGATGATGATGATGATGATTAAATTAAATTGTTAAGATTGTACTATTCATATCCAATAAAGGACGTTATTTAAAATCAAACAAAAATTTAATTTTGAATTAAAATAAAGGCGGACTTCAAATAAAAAAAAACAATAAGTGTTGGATTTTTTTTTAATTTTTTATTACACTTGTCTCGGGAGAGTGGGGGCCCCGAGATGCCATCAAATAACTGTTGCAGTTATTTTTGCACAGTTGCAGGTTGTAACGCTTCGGGAACACTCGCGTGGGGAGGGAGTTTCACAGCTTCCCCGCTCTGTAACGGAACGAGTTCTGATGCAGGGATGTTCGCGCCGTCGGGAGATGAACCGCAAACTGGTGCGATCAGTCGGATTGTCTACTGGAGCGCATATAAACCGAATTGCGTGGAACAATACCGCGAATCTCCAAAGAACTGTAAGTGACGGTTCCACGAACCACACAAATCACCATAGGCTAAGATACCTTCGTTTCATCAAGGAACATACTCACCTATGACTAAACTTCACGTGCCCACAGACACGCGCCCCCAAAGTCCACCTTTTCACCTGACCAAACGTGACATCCATACTGGTGTCAACAACCCCACGTATCCACAGATACGTGGGCCCCAAGTCCTGAACAATTTCCCCACGCCTGCATGGCGTTCGAAGGACACGACCCAGTACAGAAATTGTGTATCGATCCATTAGCTGGATAAACACAAGGAGTTGGTACAGCTGCGCCAGATGTCGACAAACATCAAATCCTCGGCGATAACCAAATTGCCGTAAAACAATCCCTTGGCTAAACCTTTGACCCTACCGCAATGCACTTCGCCTAAACAAAGGCCATTGCGGAGAAACAGCAATAAACTAAAACGTTGTTCGCATAGCAAATACAATTATCATAACTAATGATAATTACCACGACCCCAGGATCGGCAAGAATAAACCACACAGCCGAATGTACACAAAAGCAATTCGAGAGAAAGTGTGAAAAGTCTGGCGATCCCAAGAGGATCTACGACCACACAGGCAGCTACCTCCGCGTCTGTGCGTGTGAGTGCGATCTTCCCTGGTGGAGAGATTCTCGATTGAGAGAGAATCACCAGGACAAGGGAAACGAAAGGGAAAGAGAATTATGGGGTGAATAGAATCATCCCCAATAGAAAATTGTAACTTAGTCTACATAGAGACCCGCGGCGAGGAGGTTGATCTGCGCGACGCGTTAAAACGAGAAAGAAACTGCTCGACCAGAAGTTTAAACCTTTTGAATACGCGAGTTAGCTTGAGTACATTCACTGAACTGCCACCAAAGGCAAACATCATAAATGTATATATTCTGCGTTCAACGCACAGAAATTCAACGCGCGCAGGCCTGTGATCCTCACTAAGGACATCGGATATTTATTAAATGGTTAATTCCACTGTTCTCTAAAATAATTAAATTAAGTGCGGACAGTCAATACGTAGACTGACACGCTTATCTTCGTCGTGACACTTTCGTTGTATCCTAACGTGTGCAGTTTGATATTGTCAAATTTAATTCACAATTTTTTTTGTGCTGAAAACACTAAGTGAAAGACCCACTTGCGTTGTATCCTAACATGTGCAGTTTGATATTGTCAATTTTAATTCACATTTTTTTCTTTGTGCTAAATGTAAAACCGAAAAAAACAAGAAGAAATAAAGAACATTGACCAACCGAAAAATTTTGTTTTTCTTGTGTGACTGTATTCGTGTTTGGTTTGTGGACAGTGTTCGGCGGAACACTTCAGCCAGAGACATAGACGAAAATCCGCCAAAAGTACCCGTGATAATATTTGTAAAACAGACAGAGGTTGGCTACGCGCCTTCGGTGTGATAGCGGCTGTAGATCCTACGTCAGCGCCAAGTCCCCGATCAGACGGATCGCTCGCCAAGCTCCAAACATGAGAGCAATATTCGAGCGCGGGTCTAATTTGGGATTTATACAGGAAAAGAAGTTGGGCCGGAGTTAAATATTTTTTGGGTCTAAAAATATAGGTCAGCTTTCCTGGGGCTGACCTGGGGATGCTCGACACGTGTTTATGCCATGATACATTCCCACAGATCGTGACGCCGAGCAATTTCAAGCTTTCCCCAGCCTCGAGGGCTCGGCCATTCATCATCAGCTGTGGAACCGATGATCCATTTTTCTTTGCGAATGTTGTATATTATGTCTTCGTTGCATTGAAGTCGACGAGATTGGTCCTTTCCCACTGCAGAACCTTATTCAGATCCTGATTCAGAGAGTCAATCTGTCTACATCTCAGCTGATGCGACGCAGATGCACCAATCAGCCGAACACTTGAAAAGGAGGAACTATCATCCGCAAAACTGAAGACTTTGTTATCCGTTGTCTCCAACAAATCATTTATGCGAAGCCGAAGTAGAACCTTGAGGCGCCCCCGAATTAACAGGATACAGATCCGAACAATCGCCGTCCACAACAACTCGGATCGATCGATTTTCAATGAAGCTCTTCGGAAGCTCAGCAATGCCCCGTGCCAGACGCGGTCAAAAGCCTTGGAAATATCCAATGCGACCGCCCTTGACTCACCATGCCGTTCAATCGCAGATGTCCATATATCGGTTATAAGTGTCAAAAGGTTTCCCGTAGACCACCTGCCACGGAATCCGTATTGACGATCATTCAGAAGTCCGTTGCACTCCAAATACTTCACTAACTCAGTATTGATGACTTTTTCCATCACCATAGATAAAATACACAGTAATGCTATTGGACGATAATTTTGTGGGAGACACGTTTTTCCCGTCTTTGGGATTGGCTGAACTAAGCGATTTTTCAGCAGGCAGGAAATGTCCTCCGTGCATAAGATAAACGGAAGAGTCTGGTAAGAACCGCCGACAGTTCTTAAGGACTATTGCTGGTATTCCGTCCGGGCAGGTGGCCTTCCTACAATCCAGTTCACGTAGAATGCGGACGAAATCTCACATCCCGCATGGAAGACCGTACCGACGCGATCACAGGTGGCTCCAAGAGGTCGAGATCGAGATTTGAATTTGCGGAAAATAAATTCGCGAACACATTAGCTTTATCCTTTGAATTCGTGGCTCACATCCCGCTGTCTGTCACCAACGGAGGGAATGAGGAGAATGCAAAGTTACTGCTGACAGCTTTTGCCACTAATAAGGAGCGGTAGCCTTTTAATATCGTGGGTGTTATAAATCAAATCAAAAATGCTGGTGTATGTTGACATTTGCGGCCATTTTGAATGTTACTTTAGTTTTTGACAGCCAAAAAGGTTATGTGCTTGAGATTTTTTATCCGCGCTCACACCTCCGTGATCGTTTGTAATTTTTTGATTAAAAAACAATCTCAGGTATCATATTTGTCGGACAGACATTGATGGCGATTCCAACGCACACGACACATCACACATCCATTGTGAACACGCAACCTTAGTGAACATACCAGACGGAAAATTGAAAATAAATCATCGGAGCTGTATACTACAGCAAATAACATAGCACCACCGTGTTAACAGTAGGGAGAAAAATTGCTTCTGATGCGTTGAAATCTTCTACATGGTGGCGCAAAATTAAAGATCCAATTTTGTTTTTGAATCACTTTTTTACTAAATAAAAAAAACGAGTTTGAGTGATGGAAATCTCTATTTGGATCTCTACAATTTGATATCCGTGAAGTGGTTGCCGCCAGTGTTGATACACATTTGTACCCGTTTTATCGCATTTTCCACAAATTTCCGGTGATAACTGTTCCTTAAGGGCTGCGATTGTCTGAGGCTTGTTGGCATAAACCCGCTACTTCAAGCAGTTCAAAAGAAAGAAGTCTGATTTTTTTTTACACTAACGCGCGCACAAAAGGGGTTTTTGAAGTACCTTTAAATGTCAGAGCAGAGTGCGAGCGGCTGGAGAGGAAGTGGATATGGAGAGGAAGTGTATAAGGAGAGAAGGTGTCGATGTTTATTGGTCTTGAATGCATGGACATCACAACGGCTGTTACATGGTAACCTCCCCCATCCCCAGTATCCCGCCGACCTTTCCCACCGATTTCTGATATACATTCCTTTTTGTTACACGGCCAGGAAACACATGATCAGGCAGAACATTTCACATTCGTGCGGTTGGGCTAAAGAATGACTCTCTATGTTTATCTGTGCGCCTGAAGACCACTTTCAACGTGAACTGATGCGGATTCACAGACTGACGGGTATCGCGGGAAAATGTCTGAAGGGGCGGAACACATTCAGCAAGTTCAGTTGATAACCACCGTGGTAATACCTATAGAAAAGAGATAGGTATGATACGTTGTTCCTTTGTTCTAACGACGGAATTGATCGACTTACGGCTGAGTCCTCAGAAAAGTTTCACTGCTCGTTTTTGCATCCTGTCGAGCACGTGTAGTGCGGTTTTGGATGCACCTGACCAAATATGGGAGTTGAACTCCATTTTTGGACGAATATACACCTTGTAAATAGTGGCCATGTTAGATGGAGTAAAGTATCTTTTGCAACTCTTAAGGAATCCCATACATTTGGCAGCTTCAAATATGTGGTCATTCCAGTTAAGAGTCAAATTAATTCGAATGCCGAGGATTAATAGTTCCTTGGCTACGTCGATGCAAGTTCCGTTCATAGACAGCATATTTACTTTGGACTTGCCTTTGACGACAAGAGGCAGCACTGAGTTTTTTGGGCATTGAATTCTACTCGGATAGATAATTCCCACTGATATATCTTGTTGAGGTCTGAATTTAATGTATCAAGCATAAGTTGCTGGTAGGTAGTGACGTTTGAAGAGTTTGGACGGGAATGTTCGTATGAGTATGAGAAACTCAACGTGCTATCATTAGCAAGCGAGTGAATTGGGTTGTGAGTAATTGACAAGAGATCATTTATAAAGATGGGGAAGAGAGTGGGTGAGAGTACCGAACCACGAGGAACACCTGCATTAATCCGATGGGAGACAGATTTGACAACCACTTGAATTGAACGGCCAGGAAGATAGTCTCTTATCCATCGGGTCAGGGAATTGTCCATCCCATAGAAATGTAAATGACAAAAGGGCTGTATGGCAAACTCTGCCGCATAGTTGGGTGAGAGTGCAGAACCTTTGGGAATATCTGCACTAATTTGACGGGAGGTAGAATCGACGCCATTAAGAGAACTAGTTGGATTGAACGGTCAGAAAGATAGTCTCTTATCAATTGGATCAGGGAATCGTCAACTCCACATTAATGTTATTTTGATAGAAGGGCTGGATGCGAAACTCTGTCAAATGTTTTTGAAATATCCAATACGACAACCTTGCTTTCACCCAAGTAGTGGATGAAATGACTTCACTTTTCGGTAAGGTATGCCATCAAATCTCTTGTAGACCGGTTGCTATGAAAGCCATATTGGGGGTCATTTGATTCCAGATATTTTGAAAGTTGAGGTTTAATCAGTGATTCCATTACCTTCGAGAGAATAAAAGTGAGTGCTGTAGGTCCATAAGAAGAGAGGGACGATTTCTCGCCCTTTTTGGAAATTGGTTGAATGGTCGCCGACTATTTGGGAAACGACCAGTAGAATAAATAAGACAAATGGCAGAGTTTCCGATATGGTTTAGCGACTGAAGAGGAACATCTTCTCAAGAGAATTGGGGGAAAGCCATCCGGACCAGCGGATTAGAATGCGTTCAGTTCCTTGAGTGCGCGGGCAAGAGTACGCGTTCGAAAGTGAATGTGGCTCATGATGTGGTGTTTATGCTCAGGTTGAGGTGGAAGTGATGTGGTATCAAGCAGCGTTGAGTTGGCTGCAGAATGTGCAGCAAGTAGATTCGCTTTCTCTATTGCGTTGGTGACTAGTGTGTTCATTGACCATAAGCAATGGAATGGATTAGGAGACCGAGCTTTGGAGTGTCGAAAACCAAGTCACATCCCTTTCATGATGAATATTACCCCACTCAAATATAAAAACCCACCAAAGATTATAATTCAATCGGGAGTATCGGTACCTGAGGAATGCAACATCATCATCATCGGCACTACAACCGGGAACCGGTCTTGGCCTTATTTAGCAAGTCTTGAGGCTTGCTAAATTTTCCATAATGATTTATTTTCCATAATGATTTATTTTTTCTGGGCAAGGTCATTAGTCTTGCGCCAGGGGCTCCCCGACGGGGAATCGAACCCCGGTCTCCCGGGTGACAGGCGGGTATACTAACCACTATACTATCGAGGAGCCCTGCGGAATGCAACAGAAGTGTGAAAAAGAGGAAAAACAGACCCAAGGAAAGGCTAGGAGTTTATCCCGAACTGCTCACTTTCACAGAATTTTCACACGTTGCACTGCATTAAACACATGTGTGCAGATCCGTTTTCTTACTTCGTGTCCCACAGATGACTTGCCTGCGAACTGATAGTGCAAAGAGGAACAATTTGTATTTGGGTATTTTGCAAGTATCGATGAATGTGAATCTTGAGAACCACAATACCATCCACTTTTCTCTAGTTTTCTTTTCTTTTAACAATACTTGTACAATGGTTTTATGACAATAGTCAGTGGGCGACGCCGGAGTTCGAATGGGAAAAGATATTCTTACAATTGTAACATTACAAAAAATGACCTCGAAGATAATTATTATAATTAAACCTACACATAGAATATTCACATGTAAAGTTAGTCAAACTATTGCAACACTGAAAAAAAAATTGGAGATTTTATGTGGCTTACCATTGTAAAGTCCCGTTTCCACTGAACACCGCATTTTCCATCACATAAAGGACATGGCCGTTCTAAACTGTAACCGCCGCATTCAGAGCAGTCCAACGATACGTGATAATCAGTCCATGATACCCCACATGTGAAGCAGGATCCAATGTGAGCACGAAGCTCTTCGATAGTTAGAACATTTTCCATGGATATATCTAATGGACTGCCAACTAGATCCGAAAGTGATGAAGACATGCTTATGCTCCCTCTGCTGAAAGTACAAACAAATACAAACGTAAAATTATAGAGAGTGTAAAAATTCAGACTGAAATTTGAATTTATTTATAAATGTAATTCTTTCCAAGATTGTACTTCTATACTGGTGTAGTGCTCTACAAAGCCGTACCATCTCCTTTCCCCACACATACGTCCAAATCCCAACACCTACAGGATGATTCAAACAAATCAATCACCCAAATTTAAAAATACAAAATCCCGATAAACGAATCAAATATTCGTTTATCATCCATACACCCAATTCTCAGTAATCCCCAAACAAAAGCAAACATGGTAAATTGAACCAGATGTTCAATTTCCATACTCACGCTCATGTGTCCGAGAATTCGCCTAACCGGATTCTTATCTCAAAAAACAAACACACAACTCCAGCCAAAGTATCTACATCGAGATTTTGCTTTGAATTCGATCTCTTCGAGATACAAAATCTCGATTTGGTGTCATTTATAAGGGTGATGAATTGCAGATTTGAGGATCAGTCTCGGTTGGCGTCCCAAATGGTAGGACGCCAATAAATTAAGTCAAATAAAATAAAATAATAGTATAATAAAATAAAAAGTATTCCAAAAGCATTTTATTGGGCCTGGCCGATTCCTCCTGTCCAACAATCGGTCGTCACTCTTCCCTCAGGTCTGAGGAAGCGCGGTGGCGGCCGCAACGGGTCCCCTCAGGAGCGGTCTAAAGAGATCCCACATCCTTTTCAGCTCCCTGAGAGAAGGACCACAACACTGGGAACAATTATAAACGTTATGTAATAGGTAATATGGCCGATTTGGAAATAACAAAACCACTAAGTTATATTCAGGCAGGTTGAGTTGCATGATCTTGGTAACGTTGACTATCCGGATTTTACGTAGTCCAAGACTTGCTGGCCTGTGGTTAAAATCACACAGAAAACAAATTCTACTTTAAGCAATAGTAGCTGTTTTGTCGACGCGGAACTATTACGGCGGTTCTGGACAAAAGACCACCACCCCATCAGAATGGGGTGTGTTCTAAAGTCGAAAGAGATTGAATACTTATAACAGATGCCCCAATGAATCGCAGCATAAACCCCGCTTGAAACCTGCCCATAACGAACATTACGTCACTTTAAGACCACAGGTCCATCGGTGACAAAAAATATTTGCATATTAATTGAAGTACTAGGAGGCAACCGACAAGTGGAAAAGGACGATTACGCCCAACCCTGGTCACATGTTTGCTGATTACTTCACGTTAAATTTCCCTTGCTCTTTCAACCATGCTCGTCGGACTACGTTATCAAACATCAGCATTTATTCAAGCCACAAATTCTGACCTCAACAAGATATATCAAACAGGTTTATTTAATCGAGTGGAATTCGGTGTCCCGAAAATCGAATCCTGCCTCTTGGAGTCAATGTGAAATTCTCACCACTGCCGATGAACGGTATTTGCACAAGCAACCATGTACTAATTTGTGGCACTTGAATTAATTCAGCTCTTAATTACAATGACCACGTACTATATTTGATGCTGCGACAAATGCGATGCATTTTTATGGAGAATTATTTCAGATTACCTAAGTGGGTCGTTACTCGTATTTATAAAGTTAAATGTATATTCATTTAACATTGATATTGAATTAACCTTAGTCAGACCCATCAAAAATAGCACTACAAGTGCCTGACAGGATACAAAAATGTCATCACATCTTCGCCTAGCGTTTTTTTTTGTATGTTTGTTGTGTTTATAGTTTTCATTCATGTTTGTTCCCACGAGTCTTCGGGCCACTTAAGCGTCACAATTCAAAATTCTCTCAACGGTTTTCATTCATTGACCATCTCGAGCTTGCCTGGGATGGTGGTTCGCAGCGCTATCACCACGTTCGTTCTGGACGCTTCATTCTTGTGGACACACCTCTATCGTCATCCTCTGGATGGTTCATTCTTCTGAACGCACAGCTATCGTAATCCACTGGACGCTTTATTCTTCTAACCCACAGCTAGCGTAATCCTATTACCGCATTATTCTTCGGAGCGCACTGCTATCGTAATCCACTGGACGCTTTATTCTTCGGGACGCAACTTCATCACAACGGTCGCATCTCGAACATTAATAATGTAGTATTAATAATTTTGGGCTCCTCGATAGTATAGTGGTTAGTATACCCGCCTATCACCCGGGAGACCGGGGTTCGATTCCCCGTCGGGGAGCCTCTGGCGCAAGACTAATGACCTTGCCCGGAAAAAATAAATCATTATGGAAAATTTAACAAGCCTCGGGACTTACTAAATAAGGCCAAGACCGGTTCCCGGTTGTAGCGCCGATGATGATGATGATGATTAATAATTTTGCTATATAACAAGTATTCTTAATAATGTATTATTAATAATGTGTTATTAATAATGTATTATTAATAATGTAATATTAATATTTTTGTTATATAACATGTGTTATAATATACCTGTAGTCAAAGAATAAATAAATACCTATAACAAATGTAACGCAATAAAACTTGACGATATGTAAAACTAGCTGGATGACCTTTGACACTGAGCCGAACATTTTAAAATGTGGAACATTGGATGGCATGGTCAAGTGACTGTGAAGGAATAGTAATGTCCTAGCAGAAACACCCTGTGTAGAGAATGATGTAATGACAAAGTGTGTAGAACCACATTCAAGTGGGTAAAAATAGCATCCTTCGCTGCATACTAGTGCTACAGTTGCTATAGTATTTATATAACAAGCAAGCAGCTAAAAACAAATGTTTAATTGCGTTTTACATACCTAAAGTTAAAGGAGGCGCCAGCATGGCGACATGAACGCCATCACGGGGCTTTTGTTGTTACTGAATACCTTGTGCACAATTTTGAATTATGTTAATTGGCTTTCGTCGAGACATGGTGGAATTTTTTAACTAAGGACGCATTTCGGAGAAGCACCTATGTGTGGAAAGATTACGTAAATGCAGTTTGACAGGTAAGAGCATTGGATGTTCAAAGTAATTATAGCAATTTAAGAAAATTCGATGCGGTAGAACAGCAGGAATAGAATTACTCAACATACTGTCTATAGTTGATATACACATGCACATGTAGTTATGCGTTTGATTTAAGATAGTAACTCTTTTACAAAATTCACTATGTCGCCATATTGTGTTGGTCTCACAGTGCAAATACCGCCCTCAATGGAATGATAAATCGGTTGAGTAGTGTCACTCATTTTAATAAGTTGTTTGTATCATTTTCTCAACCACGATTGGTTTTATAAATTTATAAACACATTATAGTTTCAAATTGTACATTTTTCTTACTCCATTGAACTGATTCAGATTCAAAAAAATTATTTATTGATCGATTTCTAAACACTGTTGAAAACACATCATAATCTCTATCGTTCAAGGTCTTTTGATAATAGGAAGTTTGTTGGGCCGGCGGCCTAGTAAGCAATCATTGAATCCAGGGACAATAACGTGCATATTTCAATCGCATTTCCTACTGCATCGCTGTGGCGAATACTCTTATCCACTAGTTATATCAGCTTTCAGGGTGCAGTACGTAAAACCCATAAAAAATTGATGGATCTTTTTGGAAGGGGTTGGTTAATAAACTTCCTATTTACTTTTGTACAAAAAGTTCTAAATTATGGCTCCCGGAATTAATTTCAGGGGATTTCGCTACGTAAGCTACATTTCGCTCAAATTTTGCATTTAAATGCTTGCATAAGATTTACAACAAACAAAATTATATAAGGCCATCAATTATCTATAAACAAGTTTAATGTTAAATTCATGGCGGTCGTGAATATTCATTAACTTACTTTAAATTCTAACGGAAGTTTAAACATTTCGATTCAGTTGTGTGGAATTTTGCCCACTCATGATCAAGGTATAACAACATTATAATCTGTATTGAATTATAAGTGCGCTTCTGTATTGTGGACAAATTGGATGGAGTGGAATTTTGGGGCCGCTATTAAACCAAAAAAGGGAATTTATCACTTTTATTACATTTGTTGAAAGTTTTACTTGGGTAAATCCCTTGAACGGGATTATTGTTGCAAAACCGTATCAGATCGTAAAGATCGTCGAATGCTCTTAATCTACATTTAGTTAAAAGAGGCAAGTTATCGCTAGAAATCCCCTTAGACGATAAGATATCAAAATACCCCGTTCAGAACTAGTTAGGCATGAATAAAGTACAAATTAACAAAGAATTTAAAGAATGTTTCTAAATATAACTTAAATTAAAGAAGCGAACGTTATTTAAGCAGGTTGAATATAACAAATCTCAATGTATTCTATCAAATATTAACTATAGTTACTGTTATATCAACTACTAACTTTATCTATTATAATTATATTAATAATAAGGGCGCACTTAGACATTGTGGAACATGGGGAAGTTCGTGTTTAGCAAAGTATGAGTTTCTAACAAGTACGTTGAGCACATGGGAAGATATTTTCTTATCGATGTAATGACATTGGTTGATGTATTACATTGGTATAAAATAATTGACGTGAATTCCAGCCGTTTAGGCTTTGAGTACTTGTAAATTATTGCAGGTTATTGGTGTTTTTTTTATTAATCCGTCGGGTCTAAAATTGAATTATATACTTTATGTTGCCGCGTAGGTAATTTATGATGCAATCGAAGTATAACTTGTAACCCGTGATTTCCCCCTTTGGAATATCTATGGTTACTTTTTATTGTTATATCATCATCATCATCATCGGCACTACAACCGGGATCCGGTCTTGGCCTTATTTAGCAAGTCTCGAGGCTTGTTAAATTTTCCATAATAATTTATTTTTACGGGCAAGGTAAAAATAAATTATTATTATCCAATTTTGTTTTTGAATTACTTTTTTATTAAATAAAAAATAATAGTTTTGAGTGGTGGAAATCTTTATTTGGACCATTACAATTTTTTCCGTCAAGTGTGTAGCGATCCTAAATCGCTACCCCTATCTAAATCCCCAATATCATCCATAATCCCATAACGACAATCCCAAATTTCATATTGAATCAATGAGCGATAAATTAAACCTAAAGCCAATTATCGCACATTGATTCAAAATTCCACATAATAAACCCAAATCTCAAACTTTCCATTGCTTCATATCCAAATTCCATATTGAGTCACATGTACCACGAATTTAACCAAAAGTTAATTCATCATACATTGACTCAATTCCTAAAAATCCTAACATCATGAAATGCTAAATTCAAAACGCATTTCATGATTCCCTTCCCAGAATCTATCCAACAAAACCCTTTAAATAATTCCCGGAACAAAATTCCAATCGAAGCACGCCAAGCGTTGCGTACGCTTCTTGGAATTTTGACACTAAAATAGTTGACAAAAGTCAACTCCAAAAATTATAAAAGGGGAGTGTTTTTCAATTTCGCCATCAGTAGCATATCAGAGGCCGGACCTCTGGCCGTTCAACCAATGTAATTTCAGAGGCCGAATTATAAAAATCACCCTTGTAATTTTAAATTAAAGAAAAAATAAATCGTTGTTTCAACTTGACCTTTTCGCGTCTTTCATTTTTCGCGCTCGACGCTCCGGGCTCTTCTCCCACCTATTGGGAAAGCACGGCCCGGAGTACAAGAAGTGGCTGGCGCCAGTGTTGATACACATTTGCACCCATTTTATCGCATTTTCCGTGAATTTCCGCAAGATTTCCGGTGATAACTGTTCGCATTCCTGTCGAATGTTTTCCTTAAGGGGTGCGATTGTCTGAGGCTTGTTGGCATAAATCCGCGATTTCAAGTAGCCCCAAAGACAGGAGTCTGCGGTGGGTAAATCGAGCGATCTTGCTTCATTTACTTTAATATTCTCCCTCTCCTAATTTTAATATTCCCCCTCTTCTTTTTTATATTCCTCCTCTTCTTATTTTAATACCCCCCGCCCCGCCCCCCCTTCTTTTTTAATATTCCCACCTTCTTATTTTAATATTCTCTCTCTTCTTATTTTAATATTCTCTCTCTTCTTATTTTAATATTCTCTCTCTTTTTATTTTAATATTCCCCCTCTTCTTTTAAATATTCCCCCTCTTCTTATTTTAATATTCCCCCTCATCTTTTAAATATTCCCCCTCTTCTTATTTTAATATTCACCCTCTCCTTATTTTAATATTCTCTCTCTTCTTATTTTAATATACCTCCTCCTCTTATTTTAATATTCACCCTCTCCTTATTTTAATATTCTCTCTCTTCTTATTTTAATATTCCCCCCCTTCTTTTTAATATCCCCCCCCCCCCCCCCCCCTTGTTATTTTAATATATAGTGGGTTGGGCACGAACATACCGGACAAGGTCTCTGCTTTCAACCCGGCGAAGGCCAGGACGATCCTTGTCCCAGTTCAATCCAAGTTGACATGCAGTCTCCACGTGACATCCCTGGATAGCTACTTTGGCACCCGCCAAGTAGTGAACCAATGCATGCAGCGACATCCTGAGAAAGGTTCGCGAAAGTCTAATAACCTTGGCCGGAAAAACAAATTATTATGGACAATTTAACACGTCTCGGATAAGGACCGGATTGCTAAATAAGGCCAAGACCGGATCCCAGTTGTAGTGCTGATGATGATGATGTTATTTTTATATTCCTCCTTTTCTTATTTTAATACGCCCCCTCTTATTTTTTAATATCCCCCTTCTTATTTTAAAGTTCACCCTCTTCTTATTTTAATATTCCCCTTCGTCAAATATTAAAAAAACAAAACAATTACCAATTTAAGTATCGATTTATAATTAAAGGTAAGTTCATAATGGGTATTTTCGATCTTCTTTTCCAATTCTGTTGATGAGGTGACTGATTTTTAGTGGTTAAATACAGTAACGAGCAACAAAAAACGAATCGAAAGTACGTGTATTTATTAATTCCCTCCCCCTTATGTAATAAAAAAATTTTCCAATTTGAATATGGATTTATAATGCAAGGCAAAGTGTTGTACTTACCCAAGTGGGCTGCAAATATCAGCGATGTGCGGCTGATGAACACTCGCAATGGACATATTTATTGGAACTGTAAAGATAAATCGGAAATAATACATTAAGTTTGAGCGTGTCTAAAAATGTTGTTGATATCGGCTGACCCGTAGGGTAAACCGATTTAAATGAAAAATACGCCATCATAAAATTTATTACAATAAAGAAATGGTGTGGTTTTTTATTTAACCATAAAACACTGATTGCCGTGATCAGCCCGCAATCGTTTTTCATGAACAATTTCATCTGGGAACATCGTCAATTCAGAGATACGAATACTAACTAATTATTTTTATTATTATGGTACAATATGTATTGCCTAAATATTATTTGGTACTCCGAAATTACTAATAGTGGCATCTATCCAAATAATATCTAACGTTTAGCGGACATTCGGTTTTATTATTTTCAACATGCAATTAACATCATCATGGAAATATTCCAAGCCTTTTAGGGATTTGCATCCGGAAATAATGTGGGATTGCAATAACTACTCGTTACGAAATGAGGCATTCAAGTGTGACCGTAAAACTGCGCTGTGGAAAAAGTATTTTATTTTACCTTGAAATATGAGATAACAATGCCGCTCAGGGTTTACTTCCTAGCCTTAGTGGCTTGTTTTGGGCAAAGAAAATGTAATCAAGCGTATCTTAGGCTTAGGAAAGTATTGCTATTTTCAATTGTTGTATAATTACTTCTTTCCTTTTCTTTATGGGAAAGTACTGGCAGCTAAATAATAATTATTGCTGATCATTACAATCGCAACAATATAGAAATCTCGAGTGTCTTCCAGAAGTAAGAGGATTAGGTTAAAGAGGAGAGAGATTTAATGATTACAGGTTGTCGGCGAGTTTAACGACTTGTTTTTATTTAATTTTTTTGTAAAAATCCGTGAAAGTTTTAATCATTGTTGTACATTGTTTACACGATGCCTTTTTGCAATATATAATTGCGATATACAAAAACAGGTGAAGACGATAGAAGGAAAATATATAAATCTAAACTAAAAGCATCTGTACTATAATAATTGGGCATTCTCTAACAGATTTGGCTTTCGATTGATTTGGTAATTTTGAATCTATTAAAAATTGCTGACGATACCGGAAAGAGGGTATTATTGGTATGGAGTTTAAATACCATACCAATCAGAATATTATGATTGAATTTTTTTTTCTCTTAATTCACCACAGCAATTAGATCATTATAACCTTCGTGATCAGTAATGGGGATGAGTTGTCATATGTAAGCCTATATTTGTCTACCGATTAAGACACGTTGATGTCAATGTTAGCTGTTAGTTAGTAGTTGACGTGTGTAGTCGTCATATTACCAAATTAAATTACAATATCGTGCTACTATTTTATTATCATCCATTATGTATTGTAGTGTATTACACGTTCAAGAAATCAACCCGAGGGGAGTGGGAGCGAACATACGGGGCAAAGTCTCTGCTTTCAATCCGGCGAAGGTCAGAACGATCCTTGTCCCTGTTCAATCCAAATTGACATGCAGTCTCCACGTACACCCCTGGATAGCTACTCTGGCACCCGTCAAGTAGTGAACCAATGCATGCTGCGACATCCTAAGAAAGGTTGGGACAAGGCTAATAATCTTGCCCAGAAAAACAAATTATTATGGTCAATATAAAAAGTCTCGGATAAGGACCGGATACCTGTGGAGAGACTTGCTAAATAAGGCCAAGACCAGATCCCCGTTGTAGTGCCGATGATGATGATAAAGAAATCAACCCGCAGCAACCTGAACAGCGGCATTCAATAACTACCAGAACCGCACGAGGGGTGAGTACAATCATTTATAAAGTTATATTTGATAATTTTGTATGCAAAGAAATCTACCAGGTTTATCGAAATCTATCGATTTGGACCAATTAAAGTCAGCAACTGAAGAGGATTCTAGTCAAACATGTCGGGAAATAGCTCAACGGTTTAGGCTAAATAGGCTAAGCGATGAAACAATTTGTGTACACTTGCATCAGATGGGAAAATCGAAGAAGATGAGTATATGGGCTCCCCACGACCTGACTACGATTCGACTCCAGCGACACAATATTTGCTCACTTCCCAGGAACAATAATTGTCAAATTTTCGACCAGATTTTGACTTGCGACCAAAAGTGGATGATATACTTCAACAGAAAACGAACATATCATCGGCTTTCGTCACACGATCCAATGCCTTTGAGTGCTACACCGGCACTTCATCAACGGAAGGTGAATGCTACGTGTGTGGTGGACTGTTGCTGTGATTCTGCACTCTGAATTTATGTATAAATTATAAAGAGGTTTGTGGGGAGGAAGTATTGTGCCTAACACGGACATTCCGTTCACTTCCTCCTCCATCATACATTTTTCGCCGCGTAAAACACCGAACCGAGAGGATAAATGAAAAGGCCCTGGAGGATTTTTGTTTTAGTTTTATTTCTAACCTAAAAAACAAACAAAAAAACAAATTAAACTCTAAGTGTACACTCGAACACGGAATCTAGAACATTAAAGAACTTTTTTCTAATGATTTTTATGTACGTCATTTGCACGAACAGATCGACTAAAAATGTTATTATTAGAGCAACCCGATCACGACTCCGGTATATATTTACGCGTCTCCGCAGTGACGGAGAGCGGGAGCGGCATGACCATTGTGGTCAGCGGCTGGAATTTGACTCAACGATGTTCAATCGTTTGGGGTAAGTTTTCCCGAGAGAGAAAGTGTTTCTCTCGTGGCGAAAACAAGGAAGAAAGACTTGGCAATGTATGTGTGTGTGTGAGTGAAGATCACATCGGTTTTTTTCATACACAACGCCATGGGAATGAACCTGAAACAAAGAAAGGAAAAACGGATCGTGGAGATCTTTGTTTATGTGAGAAGGTTACTGGGAAACGAATCCAGAACTATGTAGGATAAAAGGAATTTATGACCTGAGAATTAAACTGAGTAAACAAGTTGCAACTCACTAGATGGTAGGTGCATTTGGGATACTAGAATGATTGAATTGTTTGCGTATCGCCAGAATGCCTGATGAAGGACAGCGGTCTTTTGTTTACTCTTGGTGCGGGTTAGGGAAATAGTCTCAACGTGGATGGTACTAATTACATGCAGCTGGTGTTGGACTATTTATCGCTGACTAAAAGGGTCGACAGCCGATGTTTGCATAGATAGTTTTTATGTACACATATTTAGGGTGGGATTAGCCAACTCAAGGGTAAGATTCCCAGACATGCGGTCGTAGGATAGGGAATTTATAAGGTAAGAAAGAACTCTTACAGGAATTGTGTGCGAAGAGATGCAAGAAAAGGTAAGAATTCTTTTACTGAAGCTTTTTAGATTATACCTTAGCTAATCCTAGATGCGTAAAGCATTTAAGGTGCTAATGCGATTGCATTAGCGAAATTATGTGATTGGATAGAAGTTATGGGGTTTTTTTTTTTAGGTAAGTGAACAGCGCGGTTTGGCGGAACCGCCACAGGTTTATGTAGCACAATTGCACAGAGTAGCCGAAGGGCTCACAAAAAAACAGCTAGCACTCATGAATAGGAAGGAAGTTCTTTTCCACCAAGACAACGTCAGGGTTCATGCAGCAAGGAAGTCCCTCGAGGTGATTTCTTCTCTAGGTTGGGAACTTGGGGTAACCATCCTCCATATTCATCAGACGTTGGTCTCCCGGATTACCGCCTCTTTTTGGTCAAGCACCATTATATGGGCGATCGGCAGTTCAAAATCCGAGGAGAGGTTGAAAACGTGGTAACTCACTTCACTTTTCTCCAAAAATGGCATCCATAAGTTTGTAAAAAGATGGGCGAAGGTTTTAAACGCGAATGGTGAATATTTTGCAGACTAAACATTGAGTAAGCGCATTGTTTTTGGTACTTTTCTTTTGTGTGGTGAAATCGCGAGGATTTCCCTGGTTACCGGATAAATAATTTGTAGGGACCGAACTAGAATGCTTCGCGTACCTGTACTATAATTGATTTATTTTTAATTATGGACCATAGCATATACAGACTTTACAAATATTTATTCTTACTAGAAGAGTATTTTCCCAAAGTTTAGTTCACTTACAGAATATTTTCTAGTCAGTCACATATGCCAGGACTTCTCCAATTAATCATTTCCGGAAGAAATAAAATAAGAATTTAAATGAATTTCCGAGAAGGTTGGCATCAATAACAAATCTATCATATAAAGGGTTCAACTAAAATATTATATCGAATTATGAAACCTCCACCCTGTTCCATCAATTAAGTCAAACTCCACGGCTATAGTAAAATAAAAATATCTACAAGCAATGTTTGTGTCACCCACTAGTCACCTGTAAAATGAATAAAACACATTTTGTGTATTGGTTATCCGTATATACGGCGCAGCTGTTGTTGATACCTGAACTGGGTCATTGTGCCCACGAGCTCGACACCAATATGTAAAAATGAATATAAAAGAAAATTATAATTATCAATTTGTTATTTATGCGAGTTGTTGTTTCTACACGATACCCAGATGCCAATCTGGGGTAGTGCACAAATTGCCAACTTCGTTAGCAGTTATTCTTGTCCTATAAAAAGATACTATAAAAAATATACTTTCAATGCAACTTTCGAACATTAAAATACCCAGACATCTATCTTACAGATCCGCAATTACCGTTAGTGGTGCCCCACGACCCCGGTGCATTGAAATATAAACTATCTTCTTGAAAAAGATATTTCCAGCAATTTAAAGCCCCATTTTATTTAAAGGTGGCGATAACCCGACTTGTGGGAAGTAGTTGTAAACATAACGTGTACCGGCAAACAAAGTGCGAAGCTGGCGGTTTTATAGTTTTTTGAATAACTCATTTTCGAGATTCTGTTCTAAGGAAGGCAGAACTTGATATCTCGTCCGTTGAATGTTAATTAAGCAAGGGAATCCCGCTAATGTTTTGTGTGTGATTCACCAAAATTCCTGGAAGTGGTCATACACCTAAGAATTAGAATGAAAATAAAGCATTACGTAGTTTCTCTTCTCGATCTAAGCTGTGATTTAAATGAAGATCTAGCTAGTAGAATGACGCAACTATTTTACTAGGTAATCGCATGACGCTGTCAACCAGTATTGAAATTTTTACCTACCATTCATATGAAATATGTTAATGACAAGACTGAAACTCTAGTTGGATCTACACGGAGGTGGTAGCATCGTAGCGCTGGTTCAAAATGTAGAAATATCTCAATTGCTGCCTTTAGCATTTCTTTCGCGTGATTCGAATCAATCGAAATTATTTATTTTAAGATTTGTTTGTGGTGTGGCTGGTTAACAGTTGCAACGAAGATCATGTGAAGTCAGAGCACTTGAACGGAAATGAAAATATCTTTAGATTTATTCATTGAAGTTTTTCCGGGTGTATTTGTTGCTAGTGCTAGATTGTTGTTATTAAAGGCAAACACGCTTTAAGCGCCCTTAAAAAATTCTATTCCATAAATATTCCTTTCATTGTCGGTTCCGATGCACTCATTTCATTTAGATCCTCTCGAAAGAAACTGTTCAAGTCTTTTTAACTTCCAATCCAGAGAGTCGCATTGGGTGAGGCGGAGCATACATGCCACAACGTATAATATATGAAGAATACGCAATAGATAATGAACGTACGCAGCAGCTCATCTCCTATTCCACACACCTGAATTATTATAGTCATAAATCGGAATTAGTAGTATTTGAAATACTCAAAGACTTATTAAGTCAGACTCAGTAGATGCAATGCAATATTGTTCGGCAGTGTATACAGTGTGCCCTAAATATATATATATATATATATATATATATATATATATATATATATATATATATATATATATTCAATTTCTTTTGCGCCTTTTAGAAATCCAACCCCTGTGACAAAACCGGGGCATATGCCGATAGCTAGCCCCATCGTTGGAATTGCACCAGCAATTATCTAGTACTTAAAGCAAAATAAAGTTAGAACTAAGTGGCGCAAGGCTAATAAGCTTGCCCGGAAAAACAAATTATTATGGACAATTTAACAAGTCTCGGATAAGTACCGGATACCGGTGGAAAGGCTTGCTAAATAAGGCCAAGACCGGATCCCGCTTGTAGTGCCGATGATGGTGATGACTAGATAACTGCACACACGATTTCTCCATGCACGAAATCTTATCAGACACATCACAAACGCACGGCTTCCGTCGTTACTGACGAGTAAAAATCCACGTCTCGGATTTTAACTTAAAGCACGATAGGCTTTATTGAATTACGTTCGTCCAAGACGATGGTTTGATTTAGAATCTTTTATCTCTCCTTCGAGGACCCAAGAATACATCCGTTATTTGCAAACACAATAGATGTTTTTCCAACACAGGCGATGTATGTCTCGCAGTACGTTTTTTGTTTGTCTAGCATTGAAAATGGCTACAGTGTGCGAGGCCTGATTATGTGGATGCGTGTGATACAATTCTTAGAACCTTGTGTTTACCTAAGTGTGTTATGGTGAATGATGGCAAAGATGTTACCTGTGGGAAATGGTTTGGGTAAACACACCTTTAAAGGGTCATAAAATTACAGACGTGCAATTTATGATTCTCAACAACTTTACTTGAAAGTTGGTCATCTGGTCCACAGATTTGGATCTAGGGGATTCTGCGTGTTGAACATATGGTTCGTTCTTTCACGTCTTGGGTTCAAGTTAAATTCAATATTGATATTGAATTGATATCGCGATCTTTGATGTATGCGAGATTAATGATGGAGCTTAGCTCCAACGAAGTAGGTATTCGGGGTGGAGGGTTTTGTGCGTAACAATATAATATATATAAACATTTATTAAACATCATGAAGATTACCTTTTTGGTTATCTGTTACCAATATTAATTTTGTGCACTCTTTTGCGTTACATTTTGTTGTTGGTTTCCCCAGGGATCGAGTGAACCTTCTTTAGTAGTTTATAGGCTCGCAGTGTCTAGGTAATTGGCATTGTCAAGAGAACAGTTTGGTATTTTGCACTTTGAAAGGAATTTTCGTTATGAGTTTGCAACTGTCTGTTTTCCGAAATTTACCCGTTATTTAGAGAAATCCTTGAGCATCTTTCGGAGCTTGGTTGATGGAGCCGGTCGAGAAAAAAAAAAACATCTCAGGGCGCTTGACTCAGCTCTATAGGTTAACCTGTGGGGTAAAAGTATGTATGCCGACGTACGACACCGGTTCACTAATAAACCCCAACGATTGTTCCGCTGAATATACGAGCACAAAAACCCAAGCACCAAGGAAAGTGAACGCTAAAAACGCACCGGATTGTTTTGGTGTTAGGTGTTCTCTTTATTTTGTTACTTCTCAATCTACTTTCACAAACGATGATTTTGAACCGCAAAGTTCTTGTGCACTTAAACTACTCCTTTTGTCCTAGATAGTTTATTACAACATATTTCACAGCTACAGTTTAATTATCGAAGTAAGTTTCACATTGAGCTCTTTTTACTTAATTATTCAACTAGCTCGGGTTTCACGTTGAACTTTGTTTTCTTAATTAATAAACTAGTTTATAACATGCACTATAGCCTCCTTTGCGTACTGTTCTATGATGAGCGATAGTTATTGAAAGCGATAGCGAAACTACGCGAAATAGATCGTGTGGAATTTCGAATTGATGTTAGGTAAGCGACGATTTCTTTCACAACTTAGAACCGAACCCGACAAGTGTGTAATTGGAATTTCCTCTGGTATCGTTCGTACTCCGCGAGAGATGAAATGTGACCCGGTACGTGTACGTGGTCTGGTGGTTACGATCTGACTCGCCGATGCAATCCATATCTGTCAAATTCAACGGTGGTGGATTACATCGGTGGGGGAGGATTCTATATGAGTCCGCATAGGATAAGTACGATGCCCTTTAGCCTGCATATCGGCAACGACGAAAATGCACCTGAATAAACATGGGCTGGTGTAATAAATTGCAGGCATTATTGAGATGCGCGACAGCGAAGATCGCCGAAGGCAGAAACAGGTTTCTGTGCCCAAAATAAACAGAAACGTTATTTTGAGGTTCAAACGATGCGAGCACATGCGTGTTTGTTTGTTTTACAGGCCGGAGCATCGTTAGGCATGATCTAGCGTATGATTGTCTAACGTCAATCATATACCTGCCCAAATCCCATGATCGGTAGATAACCGATAAAGGAAATTGGTCGCAAGTGTTGCGAACCTCGGGATTGGGGCAATAAATGGTTATGAACCGTAGCAAACCCATAGGCTACAGCTGTGCCAACAATTACGCTGGCCAGCGAGTGTTTATCTATTATAATTGCTGACGAGCTGAACCGATGGAGATATTGTATGGTTCATATAATATGAAACGGAAAAATTCAATGTGATGCATGCCTTGATGAGGTTTAACTTTCAGGTGAAAGTTAATTGAAAGACAGCTTAAGCTGCTCGAATGCAGGTAAATATAGTGGTTTATGGAGTGAGGGAAAAGCAGGTTGATATAAAGAAATGGATGGTTCTTTGGGAAAGCTTGAAAGAAGCGCCACACACCTTTCCTGGGAGAAGTAAAATAAAAAAAGGGACAAGTGACATTCGAATGTGGTGACCCACGCCTAACAAATTGGAAAGAAAACAAGGTTTTTTTATTTTTTTTTTATAGCCAGTACTGTGAAGTGGTAGTATAATAAAGATCGTCAATTTGTTTTAATATTCATATTGTTTTCACTACACAGTGACGACCACTAGGTATTTACGCGCGACAGGATATAGCAAACGGACCTCCTACCCAGAAACGACTGGAATTCATTATCAGCTAATTCGTTGAGTAAACGATGAGAAGTGACACCAAATTTTTTTTTCCACAAGTTGAAGATTTTTTTATGTGAATTTAATTGGCGTTCCGAGGTAATTCCTCGGAACGCTAACTTTCCACTCAGTCTATCGTATGTGACCTAATTTATAAGCGAATAATATAGTAGCAAATTGTTCGTGATATTTCTTAATAATTTTTTTGTTTCGTTTTTAAAATGATATTAAATGTTAGAGTACGTAGATTAAATCCTACAGCTTTGAATGACAACATATTATCAATGTAGGTTACAATAAAATAAAACGTTTAAACTTCCGATTGCAAACAAAGCCTAGAGGTTTGGACTGGTTGCTGTCACACAAATGTACTCAAATAGCCTAAGACAAATATTTGAGTTCTTTTCTCTGATAAGTTTGTGAAAACAATATAAACATTTTGTTACGAAGGATAATTTTTTACTGTTGTACAAATTCACATTAGCGTTTATTTATATGAACGCCAAGGCAATACATGTTTGTTGTTGTTGATTATTTATAGATAATATTTAATAAAACAAAGCCGATAAGGTTTGTCTGCCTCACATTATATGGAATAAGACGCAATTTAAATTTTATATTTTAACTACCCGGTAAAAACCAATGATTCTGAGATAAATCTTTTTTGAACTATTATAGGATTCGCTAGGTTGAATAAAAATTTAAAAATTCCTATAAAAAATATGTAAATTAAAATATTAGCATCTTGAATAAGTTATCGCTGATTTGAAAAAGTTCTCACATTCTCATCAGATGCCAATACTTATGACAGATGCAAGCTGAACTTGCAATCATTAGGAGTAGTTCATCACACAATATTCGAAATGTTTAAAAGTATTAGGAATGATTCAAAAGCAAAACACGTCGGATACCGTACAAGTTGCAGTCAACGAGAACTTACTCAAGGTCCTAATGTATAAATAACTTTATTGCTTTACACTCTAATTAATTGAACCTAGGTACACCAGTGCATACATCTCAATCATTCTATCCAGTGTACTACGCGACGATATAGAATTTATTTTGAAAACAGGAAAAAGGAAATATTTAACAGAAATAGTCAGGTAATAGATGACACACTATTATAACACTTTCATACGCATTAAATTCACAAGTTATGTTGTTTCCCCATTACCTGAAACCAATTTCGTCTCTACAAAACCTCATACGTTTGCTTACTAACACTTGACTGGTCACAAATATTTTTGAATGCATTACACCACCTCGACATTTCTAAGGAATTTCTCATCTCAACCCAATCAAGCGTAAAGGAATTCATAAGTCTCTTTCGTTAGACCCTGGCGTGCTTAAACCTTTCGCAATACGATGTGAGCGTCAAGTGTCCCCGTACTGAATCAATAAGAGGCATAAAGCAAACTTTCTACACCGATCGAGGTAGATCAGATATACTTCAAGTAAAACCACATAGCGTCAATGGCGTCCATTGACACAGAATGCCGATGCAGCAACTTGTTAAACAACATAGAGCAGATATAAGTAATGTTTATGCATTTGTCCGCCAGGGGCGATCCCCTAGTCGAACCTTAGGTAATTTGGTGTTAAAGAAATAGTTTGTCTCGCCAATACCACTGTCGAAGGCCGGATGTTCTAGAGCTGTATAGCCATCTAATATGACAGATAACAGAGAGTGCAGTTTGTTTATTAAATGGACTCACCATATTATCGACCAACCTTATAAAGGTTAGATTTACCTAATACGAGTAATCGTAGTTTTGGGGGCGGTAGTTAGTTATGTTAATTCATTCTCACTTGCTGTTGAACGACAGTACTAAAGCCGGCAGTATCCAAGTGAGTTGATTGATGGTTCTATGAAGCGGTAATGGCGGCGTGACTTTAGATGAGCAACCAATTCAATCAATTGATAGTCGTTAGATGAGTGCAACATGAGCGTTTTACTGCTCAATTAGTGAACTGATTTATTATTGAATGATGCTGTCGATGTCAATTTGTCTATTTCTGTCTTCTTTTCAGTCGAAACGAACGTGAATGAGGGGACATTTCTGAATGTGGGGTTAGATCACATTGTGTTGATTAACGGGAGGCATAAACTATTTTAAAATAATAGTGATTTGCTAAATTGTTTGTCGTTCTATTCAGGCTGCAGTTCTTTTGGATTGTCAAAAAAGTATTGCGATACACGAAGGTGTTTCAACAACATTTCCTTAGTCTGTCATCGTGTTTCGGCCGAATTGTTGTTTGTCAGTTAGAGGTACCAAAAACCAGCAACAAGTCTTTAAAAAAAATGCTACTAGATAGCAATTTCTAAAGGAAGAAAATTTAGAAAAATGTGCTTGAACATAGTCATCAATATAGGAATAAGCAAAGTAACAATGCGGGAGCGTTGGGCTAACAAATGATCACAAATCGAGATTACATTTTCCAACCTTGTCCTTCTCTAACTGTGCATCGAATTTTAAGGGCACCGAAAACACGAGATGTAATGTTCTGCGTGGAAAATCCTCTAGAAACATCACCCAACACTATTGGGATGACGATTGAGCAAGTTCATGATATCAACATCCTTACTTTTTTTTGTTGGGTTTCAATACGAAATTTCAATAGATTGTTTTTTCGCTAGTTTGCTGTGGGTTGTAAATTCAGCCTTCTGTCCATCGGAAAAGTGACATACCTTACTGAAAAAAGTTCCTTGACAGTTTTTCAATCGAACTTAATTAACCGACCCGGATACTAATGCTATTATTAGTTCAGAGCTCCACAACATATTATTTATTTATTATTAGGCTTAATCTAAGCTTAAATTAATATAATATAATACCTATCATCATCATCATCGTCATCATCATCAGCACTACAACCGGGATCCGGTCTTGGCCTTATTTAGCAAGTCCCGAGGCTTGTTAAATTTTCAATAATAATTTGCTTTTCCGGGCAAGGTTATTAGCCTTGCGCCATAATACCTAACAGACGTATAGCGTTTGGAATGATAGTGAAGAACGTGTGATTTGAACTGAAGCTATGACAGTTAGAATCACAAAAATTGAATCTATACGTAACACATCAGCCGACTGGCCGTGCTTAGAATTCGAATTTTAAACTCAAGTATTATATATTCCACTGAGGTGAATTGTTAAGTTATCGCTATGGTATATGGCTCTGATGCATTTTCTTATTCGGTTTTCGTTCGGTGTTCTTCACTATTTGCTTGTGTATTGTGTGTGTATCTGTTAGAGACACCACACTACTCCTTCCTCAGTAACTTTGTTACGATCAGCTTCATGTGCGAACGACGGGGCGAACGAGAGAACGTCGGCGCAGGCGAGTGTGCTTGTGCTCTATGCGGAAGTCGTGAACGTGTCGTGAAGTTCTGTTTACTATGGGAAAGTCTGTGCTGTGTGTACAGATCACGTCGGTGAGTCACCAATTATAGCGTTTGGAACGATAGTGAAGAAGGTGTAATTCGAACTGACGCTATGACAGATTCACCAAAAATTGAACCAATGCGTAACACATCAGGCGACTGGCCGTGCTTAGAATTCGATTTTTAAACTCAAGTATATTCCACTGATGTGAATTGTTAAGTTATCGCTATGGCATACGGCCCTGATGCATTTTCTTATACGATTTGCGTTCGGTGTTCTTCACTATTTGCTTGTGTATTGTGTGTGTATCTGTTAGAGACGCCACAGACTAACAAAAAAATCTAAAGTAGTAATTAAAAAATAATTAAAAAAAAGGAGAAAAAAGAAGAAAAAACAAGGAAGGAGAAGATGACTGGGGGTAGGGGAGGTAGGAGGCTGGACAAGAGCGAGTGTATGTGGGGGTGGCAAATGTGGCATTTGTGAGACAGCAAACCATTTGAGATATTTCAAAAACGTTGTTATCGGCTTGAAGTACAACCAAAACATTTATGAATGGAACTCGACTTCGTTGACACCGTGGGTACGTTTGCAGCCGTCGATTCGTTGGACTCAATTTTCGATGACTCTGCCACACATTTCGGCCGAAACGGCCGCTATTTCGCGTTCAATGTTGGCTCTGAGCACTTCCAACAATGTCGGCTTGTTGGCATAGACCAATGACTTGACGTAGTCCCAAAGAAAATAGTCTAGAGGCGTTAAATCGCACGAACGAGGCGGCCAATCGACTGGCCCATTTCTTGAGATAACACGCTCATCAAACTTACTCTTCAATAAATCGATTGTATCGTGTACTGTGTGGCTTGTGGCACCGTCCTGTCGCCCAAGTCCATATCTTCCAATTCAGGCCAAAAATAATCGGTTATTATGGCGCGAAAACGATGGCCATTCACAGTAACGTCACGATCGTTATCGTCGACGAAAAAGTATGGCCCAATGACGCCACCGGCATACAAACCGCACCAAACAGTTATTTTTTGTGGATGAAGTGGTGATTCATGAAGCACATGTGGATTTTCACCCGACCAATAACGCATGTTTTGCTTATTGACGAACCCATTGAGCCAAAATTGAGCTTCGTCACTGAAGATGATTTTGCGATGAAATTCATCATCTTGGTGCATCTTTTCCAGAGCCCAATCGGAGAACGTACGCCACTTCAAATGGTCCATCGGCTTCAATTCTGGAGTCAGCTTGATCTTGTATGGGTGTAAACCAAGATCCTTACCCAAAATTCGCCATAAAGTAGTCTGGGCGATGCCCAATTCTTGAGAACGCCGTGGAATTGACTGATTTGGATCGTTTGCTACGGACGCCTGAACGGCAGCCATATTTTCGACACTTCGACCAACCCGTTGTCTCACTGGCACGGCAACATCACACAACGAATATGTAGACTCAAATTTTTGCACTAAACTTGTTATTGCCTGTCTACTAGGGCGAGAATTACGACCGAAAATTGGAGTTAACGCCCTTAAAGTTACGGTCACCGACTTTAATTTCGGTATTAAATTTTTATAATTTGCAGACGTTGTTCGATCGTGTACTTAACTATGATGCAAATGTTGAGTTTACTGAATAAATTGACAGTGACGATTCGACAATTAGTGAAGGGGTGCGTTCACAAATTAAATTTAAAGTTGTCAAGTCCCTATTGGAAATCCCGATATATATATATATATATATATATATATATAAATATATATATATATATATATATATATATATAAATATATATATATATATATGTAAATAAATATATATATATATATATATATATATATATATATATATATATATATATTGAAATTTATTTTAATAAATAACATCGTCGAGATGTGCCCCGTCTCGTCGTTGGAACTCCTGCAATCGACTACGCAAACTTTGGAAAAGTCGCTGACACATGCTGCGAGGTATCGTGGCTATCTCCTCCGAATGTTCTCATCGCTTCTTCTTGAACGTGGCCGCCCTGTTTGTTTAATATTCGTTGTCGATCTCGTTTGCTACTACTTCTTCACCCAAGCTTTGATTAAATTAACACTTGGACACACTTAAGCGGCGTAATCCGTATTCAATTCTAAATAGGAGTCGTACAGTAACGTAGGAATCGTCGTTTTTTTAAAAAAGCGCTGTTGTCCAGTGAAGCGCTCCATCGTGACTAAAATTGCATGAAGCGACGCACAATTCCCAGCCACTTGCGGGTCCCTCCCTTTAACGGTTTTTAATAAATCAAGTGTTGCCATTTGCAAAAATTTATTATTTATATATATATATATATATATATATATATATATATATATATATATACATATATATATATATATATACATATATATATATATATATATATATATATATATATGGAGACTGAAAGGCGTTTATACTTATTGAATTTCTAAGCGTTAGAAGTAATAACTCCCGCAGGGATCGGTGTTTATTTTAGTGTGGATTATTCGTCGTCCACGTCGTAGTTCAACATCTTTAGTTACGGTTTCCTCACGGGGCAAACTATCTAGGATTCTGATGGTTAGTTCCTCATCTGTTTAGTTTGAATAGAATTGTTGATGGTACTTTGATGAGAAAGTGTCTTACGCTATTGCAGGAACTATTCTAAATGCAGAATACAATCTGTTTACATATCAATGCGACTCGATGTAAGGCTGTTTTTCTGTCATCATGAAATACTGGGTCTTTATATAAACACGGATAGTTATCCTCTAGTCCAACCACACGGATGCGGAATGTTTTGCCCGGCAATGTGTTTGTTTTTCATTATAATATCCAAGCATTTAAGACCAATTTACGAGAGTAGGTGAATAAGTCTTTAGAAAATGATGACGATTTTCTTTTATTTCCTCGTTTAGCTCACCTAATAGTGACACATAATACTGTCCAGTTATCCCTTTTCCAAATAGCCAATAAAGATAATACCATGTGCATCCCTAAACCCAGTAGGCATAACTTTTCCAGCTGATTTCGCCGTCTTTGGCTTCTTTGGAGCCTGTTCGCGTTTGACGATCCACTGTTTTGACTATTCTTTCGTTTCAGAGGTATAGTGGCGTATCCATGTTTCATCTACAGTTACTAATCTGCGCAGGAACTCATCTGGGTTGCAACGCATGCGGTCCAAAAGTTCTCAGCTGAGATCAAATGCAATACCTATCTCGGAGATATATTTTTCATACCCAATTTATGATATAAAATTGAAACATGAAGCAAATTGAAAATTGACAGACACCTAGTGAGGAATGACGCTTACTAAAAACAGATCATTAGCGAAGCTACGAGCGCCATCGTAGGCGTTTCTAAGGACTTATTGACCTACCCCCGTACAATAAAGTGACACCTACGTTCTTTATCCTACCCCTCCTGGCCCTGTACTTTGACATTTAAGGATACTTCAAAATTCTCTACCTTTTCTGCGTGAATTTTACATTTAAAAAAAAGGACAAAATGTTGCACGTGTATCACTACTACCAGAGTCTCTCTCTGATCATAGAAGACGTTTTAAGTGTGAGTACGTGTGTATGCTTTGATTATCGGCTTATATATATATATGTATATTTGGTTGGAGTTAGCGGTCACTATTTTTTGTGTGGTCTAATTCTTTGATAGAGCTTTCAATCCTAGTGGTACGTTCGTAGCTCATTTTGGCGAGGACCAAATAAAGGCATAAAGCAAGATCTTGTATTAAATTAATTTGACCCCACATTTGGAGCATTTTTAAAGCTCAACAAAAAACTACTTCATAAATTAATAAAATCAGACGATTTGTTCTTTCTTTCGCATCAGCCGAATTCGGGCGCCCTTAATTTAATTAAAATTCAGACTTCGCCCAGAAACTAACGTCTGCTCAAATTCTGTACATATCTTATTACTCACATGTGGTTTTATTTTGTATTCGAAAATAACTTGCAGTCCGCCGTCGTGCTCTCTTCGGCAATTGAATGTCTTGAAGAGATATCACTTGTTACTAATTCCCATCCGTTGTGGGGCGCGTGCCAACTTCTGTTGTCAAGTCGCAATCGTCGATGGGGTCTCCTTAAAAATGATTCGTAAGATCTAATTAGTATTTCTATGCTTTAACTTGGTTTCGTATCAGCTCAAATACATTCTTGGGTGCATTCAATCACGTTTTTCCGAGGAGCGATAAAAAACTAGTTGTTTCGGGCCACACTTATTAAACTTTCATTAAAGAACAAAAAAAAAAGGAAATAACTGAATAAAATAAAAGACGAAAAACGAGGCACTTCGGCCAGAAAGATAATTGCGGCCAACTGGAAATAACTGGAGTACTTTGGTTCGGTTCCGGATGATATTTACTTAGAATGCACGTCAGATAACTTATGTACACGGTGTATACTCAACACAGCATCGTGTAGCTAGTCGCCAGCTCAAGGCTACGATAAGTCGATGTATCTGTATCTAAATGGTGCGTAACAAACCTCATTTAATGTATGTCTTGATATTAAACCGTAGCAGCAGCACCAACTTAAATTAAAGACAATTAAACGAGTCAAAGCAAATATTGGAAAAATACATTCAGTATAGCACGAAGCTTTTCTTATCTTGCCTTCTAGGCACTACACTAATATAAGTTTGGGCAGTCGTTTTCAAATTGATTTAGTTGATTAATGGTTTCAGTCAATCGGTATTTTTGATTTCGATTAGGTTTAATATTAATGGACTGAAGTAATAAGTACGAATTTGCACTAATACGAAGTTGGCCTGAAAAGTTTCCGACCTCAACGTGAAGATAGCAGCATTCGTCAATAAAACCTAGTGAATGTAGTTGTACATCTTTTGGGAGTTACTCACCAAAATTTCAGGCATTTTGTAGTTTTTATTTGAAAGTCGTATGAGTGAGTCGATGTGAGTGTTCTTGTGAAATCGGACAAAATGGAGTATCGAACTGTCATTAAATTTCTATTTTTGAAAGGCAATCATCATCAACATCATCGGCACTACAACCGGGAACCGGTCGTGGCCTTATTTAGCAAGTCCTATTGTTAAATTTTCCATAATGATTTGTTTTTTCCGGGCAAGATTATTAGTCTTGCGCCGAACCCCGGTCTCCCGCGTGACAGGCGGGTATACTAACCACTATACTTTCGAGGAGGAAAGGCAATACGTCTACGCAAATCAAAGATGAGTTGGACTCTGTGTATGGGGACTCTGCACCATCATTTACCACAGTGAAATTTTGGGCAGCTGAATTTAAAAGTGGCCGTGAGAGTTTGGGAGACGATGAACGTTCAGGACGTCCAAAAACTGCAACAACTGACGATAACATCGCTAAAGTTCGCCAAATGGTGCTAGACGACCACCGAATTAAAGTGCGAGAGATAGAAGAGGCTATGAAAATGTCCAAAGAACGTGTTTGTCACATATTAAATCAAGATTTAGGCACGAGAAAGCTGTCCGCGCGTTGGGTGCCGCGCTTGCTCACGTTAGACCAAAAACATGTCCGAATGAATATTTCCAACGCTCTGTTCGCGCAGTTTAGGTGCAATAAATTCGATTTTTGGCGCCGATTAATTACTTGGATACATCATCGTTCGCCCGAAACAAAAATACAGTCAAAACAGTTATCTGCCAAGGGGCTCCAAAAAAAGCAAAAACTGTTTTTTCGGCAGGGAAAGTGATGGCAACTGTTTTTTAGGATAGTCATTGAGTTATCTTAATCGATTATCTTCAAAAAGGAAAAATCATTACAGGAGTATGTGGGGAAGAAGTATGTAACAGCATGGGTACTTGGTTCACTTCTTCCACCATCAGAAATACCGCCGGATACAAAACACCGGAAACAATGACAGAACATTGGAACACCCAGGGAAGCTGCGGCACAGTAAAAGAAACACAAGGTTCGTATACGTTAATGTGTTATTCTCTTTAATTGAACGTTTTTATAACTATGAAACACGCACTTTCCACTCAATTCGATGTGACACATTTTACAATTTGATAAATTACTTTAAGCGATAACTCACAACAATTCTTTTTACTTTATATGTGCTACTGTACGCGCAACCGACTCACTCGACTTGAATTCCGTCTATCGTTTACACACCGTACCGGCGCCGGTGCAGTGGATAGCGGGCGACACGCCCGCCTTGATGGTTATATAACGACTCGGCGATATCTTGCTCGTGCAGACCTCACTCGCTAATCGTGATCATGGTGGTATGTGTGCATGGTTCTTTCATGGACGAGAACGAACCTAGAACAAAGAAAGGGCATAAAGTGCATTCATGGGATACGATTTCGGTGAAGCAAATAAAACCGAACTCGTCGAATACTAATGGGATCTTTGTTGGAAATGGGCGTCGCGGCTAAACAAAGAGACGACGATGCGATGTGGAAACGTGCTAATGGGGTTTAGCTAGGTTACTGGGAAATGGTGTTTAAGGCATCGCTAGTAAGGGTAGGTATTGAATTCCTATTTGCATTTGTTTATACTGTAGGATTTAATTGATGCCAAGAGACGCGGAATGCGTATTTGCTTTAGTCCCTTGGGTGTAAGTCGCCAGCCAATGTGTATGTCGGGAACATTGTTGTACACATGACGCGGCTGGGAAAATAGACGGCGCAATATTTATGGACCCTGTCATGATGGTTACATTGTATGCAAACCGAATCATTTTGTTTACAGGAATTTGTCTAGTACCGAAGGTGCCGAATTGGTTTGGAATTCCAGATAAGTAAAGCAAGAAATCTTACGGAAAATTATATGCGAAGACATGCATGAAAAGGTAAGTTTTCCTTACAGGGACTTTACGATTATAGCTTTGATCTATATAATGCGTGAAGCGTTTACAAGTGCTAATGTTGTTGCATTAGCGAAGTTAAGAGATTGGCTGAATGTTATGGGGGTTTTATGCTAAGTAGACAGTGGGGTTTGGCGGAACCGTCACAACATCGTTATTCGCCCGAAACAAAAATTCAGTCAAAACAGTGGACTGGAAAGGGGCTCCAAAAAAAGCAAAAACTGTTTTTGCGGCTGGGAAAGTGATGGCGACTGTTCTTTAGGATAGTCATGTAGTTATCTTAATCGATTATCTTTAAATAGGAAAAACCATTACGGGAATATACTATGCATTACTTGTTGACCAACTGAAGGCAGAAATTGCGGAAAAACGGCCACGTATGCAGAAAAAGAAAATCCTGTTTCACCAAGACAATGCGTTGTCTCACAACTCAGCGGTTGCCATGGCGAAACTCGACGGAATTCGGTTTGAACTGCTTGACCATCCGCCTTACTCACTAGACCTAGCCCCAAGTGACTTCTCTTTGTTCCCTAGTCTAAAAATTGCGTTCGGAGGACAAGGATTTTCGTCAAATGACGAGGCAATCACCTTCGTGAACAGTTATTTTGCAGAGAAAAACCCGGGGTAGTATTTGGATGTGTTAGAGAGATGGGAGCATCGCTGGGAGAAGTGCGTAGAGTTACAAGGAGACTATGTAGAAAAATAAAAATAAATTTTAAGAAAAAATGTTTTGTATCTTTGGTAGGTCGGAAACCTTTCAGTCACCATCATGTATATAATTCGACCTATTATTTTTTTAAAACAGAACAGCCATTCTTAAAGTCCAGTGCCAGAAGAATATGTACCAATTTATCAATCGACTGAATTAAAAATACTAAAGAGAGATAATGTATAATAGGATACATTATTCATCTGTCAGATAATGAGGCCGTCCTTGGACTGAGTCTTTACGTTCCATCTACACACTTAAAGGGCTAAGTATAATTATGGGTTCATGCTTCTAGTTTAAGGACGAAATATAGACCAATTCATGGTCAGTCGACAGACTTCATATTGCTACTTACAATTACTTATTAATACTCCAAATTGCTTTCAATAAATTGTGACCACCATCACCATCATCAGCACTACAACCGGGATCCGGTCTTGGCACTATTTAACAAGTCTGAGGCTTGTTAAATTTTCCATAAAAATTTGTTTTTCCGCGCGAGATTATTAGCCTTGCGCCAATATATTTTGACCGGTCGAATATAAAGTTAGACTTTTTTTTGTAGCAATTTCAGGTAACAACTCCGACAGAAAATTTCACATTTTTAGTTTTTTCAGTAATGTTCTATTGAGATACCGCGCAAAAGAAAACAGCAGACAATTCAATAGAATAAGGAATGAAAGCAATGCTCATACTAAATGCGAACATTCTTACACGACTAGAAAGTCTGACTCAGAAAGAGTAAAGAAATACTATACAGTGGAAATTTTTGGACTCCACGTCGCCATTCGATTGCTCACAGATAGTGGCAGTACACTCATCAACCTAAGACACGGATAAATATCTCTCTCTCCGCCAAATGTTTGGCAGCTCGTCCGCTTTGTCTCAGGCACAAGTAACACCTCATGCGCCACCAAATTCACTTTCGAACGTTTACTACAGGTTGATCACTCAGAGTTAAGCATTTCTAGATCATATTCACCCTGCACTTTCCACACATGCTAAGCAGTTGTTACGAATCTTTCACCGCCCCTATTCAACTTGTGAACGCCCTAAGAGATATCAAGCAATTGTGAACCAAATTTCAAAAGCACTTTTATATTGAGCTGTATCATTAACGTGAAGTTACTGACACCGTTTAAAATATCTGAAAATATTCAATCTTCTGAGAGACCCCTTATTTTGTTTTCCCAACAATAGGTTTACAACAGATCTGATGTTTAAAAAATACGTCTCTCAGGAGTAGAAAACTTCAAACGCTGAGAAAGTACCTGAGATGCCAATAAATTCCAATGGCGCCGGGAATGTTACTTGAAAGATTTTTCAAAAGTAAGGACTCTTTTTTTTTTAAAGCAACGTTCTCGCATTAAATATCTCAAAAACATTCACCAGAGGCAGCTATCGAGACTAGAGTGAACAATAATTTTATGAACAAAACTTCAGAACACAGTTCCGCCACAGAAATTGTAATCCTGTGGGGGTCATAGATTTAAACAAGTCATCTTTCTGGCAGCTCTACATAGATGGTTTTGGACGATGTTAAATCTACATCCCACCAAATTGAGGTTGTTATCCCCAAAAGTAACGTGTCGTGGCCAATTCATTTTTATAAATTTCCTTCTATTTGCCATTACAGACAAGTTCCTCACATTAGATGTTTGAAAAGCGTGTTTCACGGTCTGCTACCGAAATTGCATTCCTGTGGTGCGCACCGTAATTTGGTAGAAAAGAGTCTACAACCTAAATCGATGATCTAAATTGGGGACCCATGGAACTAAAGGTACAAGCCTATTTTTCTTGCCCTTGAATCCAGGAGATTTTGGATGACGTAAAAGCCGAATTACATCGAATTAATGATAGTGTTGTGGCGTTTCTAACAGATGCACGCACAATATACAAGCTAATAGTAGTAGTAGTAGTTTTATTCCTTATATGGTTTGTACATTAAATTGTACAATACAATTGACAAATATTATCGACTATAATTGACATATATCGACACCCGCTCGATCGTTAGCTCCTCGCTCCTCGACATCAAATGCCTGTACTTGAGTGACCTGATGTGTTGAGCATTGGTCCGATCTTTTATTGATTCTAACCGTCACTGCGTCGGCTGGAATCACACATTCTCCACATTCGTCGAAAACCCTCTAGTGTACCACAGGGTCGTCCACTGTCGCCCATTTTATTTCCCCATTTCTGTCGAGGTCAAGTAACAGTAGATCCCGAACTTTTTGGAATTTGACTTTGTGGGGATTCTCTACACCACATGGAGAACCAACCCACAATTCCAACCAACCGTGACCGCTAACAGCGCGTCACCTCAACCCAACTCCCCATGCAAAATCCGCAATAGCACACATTCCAAACCTTGCAATAAAACACACTCCAAAACCCGCAACAGAATACAATTCAACAGAATACATTCTAAATCATCCCCGCATACATTTTCCCAAAATTGCTTCGGTCAATTCTTTATCTAAACCATATTCCTTCCTTGCGACCGAGCAATATTAATTTCCCCGAAATTCATATGCTGTAATAAAAGGCATATTCAAACCTACAACGAACATTAACCATCACCACCAACTATCCCGAGCCGCATACATTTCCCCGAAATTACTTCGGTTAATATCTTATCTAAATGGTATTCCTTGTTTGCACCCAAGCAATTCCAATTTCCCCCGAAAACCATTTCGGTTCGTTTCCTCCTTAAATCATACTTCTCGTCCGCAACCAAGCGACAGCTAATTTTCCACGAATCAATCAAACCCTGATCATACTTGGCTATGCCAATTTCCCGGTATACACAACCAACGAATCCTACTCAGCTTAACCGGCGAGGATTAGCTAGAACTGAATTCCTATGCAAGCATAACAACTCTTCTCCAAATTCCTCGTAAGTGGCAGTGAGTTTAATTTAGCTATGACTTCACTGCCACGGCGCGACGAACTTTTTCCTTCCAATAATTAGTCAGTCGTTGTCCAACAGCCACCGAGTGCGCATCCCCCTTTACACCACTTTAAAACAATAGAGTCCGAGGCGAACAGTTGACGTATGAGTAGTGTGATTGTTTATAAGAGTTGCGCGCGGCGTCGAGTGTCCTTCGTAGGTTCAGGCCTAACGTTACGATTGCCAAAATTGTACGATTTTAACCACCGGATAGACTAAAACTAAAATAGACTAAAGCGAAGTACGATTTAATTAAGAAACCCCTGTCCCGAGTGCGAGGCATTCATATGTGGGATTTTGACACTGTACTCTTGAATTACCAATTACTTAAAATTCACGAACTTAATTGGATTCGAATTTGTTCCGAGTGCGAGGAATCTACACAAATGGATTTTGTAAAGTTAATACATGATAAATAAACGAACGTTAATTCAAACAACATTCCAGTGCTTGACTTTTGTTACTTTTCTAAAGCCTGGGGGTGAAATTGGTGCCTTTCGCTCTCGGTGGAACAAGTAGGTGGGAATATCGATGAACCCGTGTCCCTGCCGACACGCATACCTATCCCCCACAACTTCAACAAAATTTACCAAATAGAGAACTCAGTTGCCATATTTGCTCAGGTAAACGAGGAAATTCCGTTTTCCTCCTCAAGTAATAGTTTTCGAAAGTCGATAATCAAAACATACACACGGACTCACACTAAAAACGTCTTCTATGATCAGAGAGAGACTCTGGTAATAGTGATACACGTGCGGTATTTTGTCCTTTTTTTTTAAATGTAAAACTCATGCACAAAAGGTAGAGATTTTTGAAGTATCCTTAAATGTCAAAGTACGGGGCCAGGAGGGGTAGGATAAAGAACGTAGGTGTCACTTTATTGTACGGGGGTAGGTCAATAAGTCCTTAGAAACGCCTACGATGGCGCTCGTAGCTTCGCTAATGATCTGTTTTTCGTAAGCGTCATTCCTCACTAGGTATCTGTCAATTTTCAATTTGCTTCATGTTTCAATTTTATATCATAAATTGGGTATGAAAAATATATCTCCGAGATAGGTATTGCATTTGCTCTCAGCTGAGAACTTTTGGACCGCATGCGTTGCAACCCAGATGAGTTCCTGCGTAGATTAGTAACTGTAGATGAAACATGGATACGCCACTACACCCCTGAAACGAAAGAACAGTCAAAACAGTGGATCGTCAAACGCGAACAGGCCCCAAAGAAGGCAAAGACGGTGAAATCAGCTGGAAAAGTTATGCCTACTGGGTTTAGGGATGCACATGGTATTATCTGTATTGGCTATTTGGAAAAGGGACAAGCGATAACTGGACAGTATTATGTGTCACTATTAGGTGCGCTAAACGAGAAAATAAAGTAAAATCGTCATTTTCTAAAGACTTATTGACCTACTCTCGTAAATTGGTCTTAAATGTCTGGATGTTTAATGAAAAACGAACACATTGTTAGGCAGAGCATTCCGCATCCGTGTGGTTGGACTAGAGGTTGGACTAGGTGCTTATATAAAGACCCAGTATTTCATGATGATAGAAAAACAGCCTTACATCGAGTCGCATTGACATGTAAACAGATTGTATTCTGCCTTTAGAATAGTTCCTGCAATAGCGTAAGACACTTTCTCATCAAAGTACCATCAACAATTCTATTCAAATTAAACAGATGAGGAACTAACCATCAGAATCCTAGATAGTTTGTCCCGTGAGGAAAGCGTAACCAAAGATGTTGAACTACGACGTGGACGACGAATAATCCACACTAAAATAAACACCGATTGCTGCGGGAGTTATTACTTCTAACGCTTAGAAATTCAATAAGTATAAACGCATTTCAGTCTCCACGCCTGTCTTTATTTTTAGGAATCTCTTCCACAAGTTGAGTAATTACATTTGACTGTGTTTCTTATGCTTCTGTTACGTGGGTGTACAACATATAGCGTAAAACGTACAGTGTTGAGGCTATGCTATGGCCTCCTATTTATACTACATTCTTAACGTTACTTATTGATCACCGGATCAATGTTTGGCGTCCCTTCATATGACTCATCTTCTGTTAGATAGCATGTGATTGTGTCTTATCGTGGGAAAGCGCCAATTCATGCGATTGTGTCTAATTGTGGGAATACGTTAACTCGGGCCTTAATGAAGTAATAGAGTAAACAAATTTCAGCTAAACTATCGGTTCAGTTGTAGTTGAATAATTGACGACCTAGCAGCGTTCAGCTTCGATGGGTTGTTTACTCCCTAGGAGAGAAGTTCAGTCGAGTTTACCACATCGACGAGGAATTCAGTAGTCACACTGCGGATTGACAGCATATATAATGACGATAGTGAAGTGGTTAGTACACCCGCCTGTCACGCGGGAGACCGGGGTTCGATTCCCCGTCGGGGAGCCTCTGGCGCAAGACTAATGACCTTGCTCGGAAAAAACAAATCATTATGGAAAATTTAACAAGCCTCAGGACTTGCTAAATAAGGCCAAGACCGGTTCCCGGTTGTAGTGCCGATGATGACGATGATGATGATGATAATGTCGATATCTACTGCCAGTGCAGTATCTAAAAGGAGTCCTCCCTCTGTACCTTGACTCGGAAATGTCACCTGAATATCTTTCAGGAGACGAAACCTACCGCTGTTTAAATATCTTCTAAGTATAGTATTGCAGTCATATCAAAACCATAGATCGATTTCCTCAGCAGTAAATTTAATAGTGCCAAGTAGCAAACCATTGAAACGTCTATGTTTAGTTCAGTCAAGGAGCATTGGGGAACACCAACATTAAATTGATGAGAGCCCTGTTTAAAATCATCTGTGGCTAGGGCCTTAGGTAGCTCTGTGAGTACAGCTTTCGAATATACCCACAGCTAGGCCCACTTATTGTAAAAGGCGACCAAATGTCGACTTGTTGTAGAAGGCGACTAAAGGCGGAGTGGTAGGTGGGGTCTCGCTGTCGTGCCGCTGGTGGAAATACCATGCCTTTACGCTATAGGCCCCGTGAAATGGTCGGGAGAAATACTTGGCCATCTTTCGGAGATTGGGACTTTTTTCCCTTCTTTGGGATTAGCTGAACTCCAGCCACCTTCCAGCAGGTAGGAAATGTCCTCCGTGCATAAGATATGTGAAAGAGACTGCCAAGAACCAGCGATAGCACTGGAGATTGTTCTTAAGGACTCTTGGTGGTATTCCGTCCTGGTCGGTTGCCTTCATATAGTCCAGTCCAGAATGCGTTGAATAGTACGCGGGCGAAACCGCACATACCGTATCGAAAACCGAACCGGCACGATCATAGGTGGTTCCAAAAGACAGGCATTGAGGTTTGAATTCCCGGAAAATAAATTCGCGAACACATTAGCTTTACCCCTTGAATTTGTCACTAATGGGGGAAGAGGGGAGGAAGCAAAATTACTGCTGGCAGCCCTTGCCATTGACCAGAAGGGAAACGAGCCAGTTGTGTACTCAAACAGTTTATTGGTCACTCTGTCGTTGAAGGCATTCTAAGCGGTATCGATCGTCTGTTTGCACGCGCTTCTAATTTCAACAAAATTCGTTCTGTTAACCTAGGTGGGGTTGAAATGCCATTGTCCGAAAGCTCTAGTTTTTGCCGCTGTAATCTGCTCGCTTTTTTTATCAAACCGAGGCCTATCATATCAAGTTCGTTTGATGGAATGTGAAATGTAGATTTCCATCCACGGAAGAGTAATCTCTGTGACCGACTACGCACATACTTTCATATCGGAGTCTCCAAAGCACACCTCCGACCATGGAAAGGATGCGAGTAAATCTCGCAAATTGTTCCAGTTAGCTGCTCCGTACCTAGGTCTCAGTTAGGGCTAAGATATCAGGTTTCGCTGTTTGCATAATATTGGTGGGCGGCGTTTACATTCCTAATTGGTGAAGATGATGCCTCTGAACTTACAGAATGCCGTTATCAAGCGAACGTCGACAGAGTTCCGAGAATGAACCCGATTACGCGATGACGAATTTCGTAAAGTTCAGTTCTTTATCAAAATATTTGTATGATGTTCCCCCTGACAAAGTCCCCAGCGGAAATCCGAATAGGAAGCTATTTTACCTCCGGAATTCTTTATCTCAGAAGGTACTATAGCGTTTGGACCTACTGACAAAAAAACGGTGACAGTCGATTTTCACAAGCTTCTTTTGAATCGAATTTTTCACCAGCAAAATCATTCGCCATAGACAGAAACATATGCTAGTTATTTGAAAACATCTGTGGGGGTTCTTTAAACATAGCCAAGAACCACCCTCAATTCCAACCCAACGACTTTTGCAAACCTGCAAGCATTTCCTTCCCAAGGACATTTAATGCACCTCACCCAAAAGTCCCTGTAAAGAATTCGCTAATATTCATGCATTTAACGCATTATCAAAATCTCTGAAAAGAATTCTTTACAGGCAAAGCATCATCCTTAATTAGGAAAACCTTATCGGCGCGCCTGTCAGCCGGCGGCACCTGCCACACACGTGCGCAGCACATTTTCCTGGCTGATACACAGTCTCGCCAGCCATTTGTCCAATCGACAAAAGCGTTTACGCATCTAGCGTCTAGCCGCCAAAAACCCAATTCTCCAGCATATAAACATGCATACAAAGAACTCGGTCCTTTCCGCCAGCAAGGATACAGTGCACAATCACCATTGTGTACCTAAATTCCTTTTAGCACCCAGTTCTCTTAATTGCATGGACTATTTATATAGCTGCATCCATGTCTACAATGATGCCCTTTGTTCTTTCCTCCTTTCTCAGTTTCGTTTTCCCATGACCTCGTTGCATGAGTGAAAAAGCTATCGACCCAGAGAGATCCTCTCCAATTCACCACCACAAAGAGAGACTTCACGTTTCTCTCAAGAAAAGAAAACTCACCCTTAGCTGAGAGCGGACGCACCACGAGTCCTTCGAGGTTAACCCTTGAGTATCGTGGGGCGAAATCCAACCACCAGGACAGAAAAGTGTGAGGCAGCATTCAACACATTGAAGGCCGAGTTATGTAAGACTCCAACATTGGAATACCCGAGATCGGATCGCCCATTTATATTGGATACTGATGGAAGTAACACAGGAATCGGAGCAGTGTTGTCACAGGAAGTCGATGGTAAAGACAGAGTTGTCGCATATTATAGTCGAGTTCTATGTAAGCCAGAGCGAAATTACTGCGCAACAAGAAAGGAACTGCTGGCTGCCGTAGAAGCCATTAAGAATTTCCATAAGTACCTCTACGGACGTTGATTCCACCTTCGCACGGATCATGCCGCCCTGAAATGGTTGTCAAATTTTAAGAATCCGGAAGCACAAATAGCTCGATGGATCGAACGACTTCAAACGTACGATTTCCAAATTTCTCACCGTCAAGGGAAGGTGCATAATAACGCTGATGCTCTATTAAGAAGACCATGTAAGCCAGATTGTAAACATTGTCATAAAGCGGAAGAGAAAGAAGAGGCATACGACCTGCGAAATGTTCAAGTAGAAGTACTAGATGGGTGGACGAGTGATGCTATACGCGCAGCTCAACTTCAGGATGAAGATATCTCGCTAATCCTGGAACACAAAGAAAAGAACGAGCGCCCAACTTGGAACAATATTTCCGACAAGAGTGGAACATTTAAGGCATATCGGGCACAATGGAATTCCTTGCTGGTGGAAGATGGAATTCTAAAGCGTAAATGGGAAGCCGCGGATAGAAAATCCCATCGAATGCAGATTCTAGTCCCATTATCAAAAGTGAAGGGTGTACTAGCAGAAATGCACGACGGGGCCACCGGTGGACATCTGGGAGTTAATAAGACACTTTCAAAATAACGATCTCAATTCTACTGGCTTCACATGAGAGATGATGTCGAGTCTGCGTACAGGAAGTGCCCAACTTGCACTGCGACCAAAGGACCAACAGCAGAACCAAGGAGTGCTATGAAGCAGTACAACGTGGGTGCCCCTTTCGAGCGAATTGCGATTGATATCTCAGTTTTCCAAAAACAAACGACAACAACAAATACATGTTGGTTATCATGGTTTACTTCAGCAAGTGGGTGGAAGTCCATCCAAATCCAAACCAAGAAGCAACAACCATCATTGAGAAGGTTATCAATAATTGGATCAGCAGATATGGAGTTCCCTGTGAGCTGCATTCCGATCAAGGCCGAAACTTCGAATCACAGATATTTCAAGGCATCTGTGCGGCACTGGGCGTAAGGAAAACCAGGATCATACCCTTACATCCGTAGTCAGACGGAATGGTCGAAATGTTCAATCGAACAATGAAAGAGTATTTATCGAAGGTCGCTAGTGATCACCAACGAGATTGGGACAAATATGTACAAACCTTTCTCATGAGCTATAGATCGGCTAATCACGATACGACGGGCCATTCCCCAGCAGGAATTATATTTGGACAAGAGATACGATTACCTGCCGATCTGCGATTCGGAATACCTCCAGACGCCATAGATAAGACCGAAGACTACGTAGCCGAATGGAGAAATCGCCTCGGTGAGATTCATCATTTGGTTCGGAAGCAAATCAAGATATCCAGTGACAGGATGAAAACAAGGTACGACGTTCGAGCCAACGCATCCGGATTTAATGCAGGCGATAACGTGTGGCTTTATAACCCTTATCGGCAAAAAGGGAGGTGTCCGATGCTGCAGCAACACTGGGAAGGACCGTATAAGATTCTCACAAGAATTAACGACGTTGTCTATGGGATTCAGCGAAGACCGAACGCCAAGATGAAAGTGGTACATCGTGACCGACTGGCGACTTTTGTTAACCCAGGAGACCAGTGAACTTAATTGGGGACGAACTAATCTAGGCGAAAGGTAGTGTGACGAGCTGGCAAGACCCCAAAACAAAGTACTGGAATATTCTGGAAAGTACTGGAAAACTGGAGACTATGAGCTAAAAAAGAAGCGAGAGGGAAAAACGATGTCTCCAGTGACAGAAGTGTCATTTTTGACGGAGGAGCGAAAAAGAAAAGAACGGTTGTCAAGAGCAGAAAAATTAAGATTGAATAGAGAACTGATTTCACGGCTTATTTTGTGTGAATAATTAATCCAGCGAACTCTAAGCCCGCTTCAATTGACGTCAGAAGTGGGATGGGACAACTAGATTTTGTGTCGGCTACCGCCGGTTAAACGACGTTACGAAGAAAGACAGTTACCCACTTCCTCGAATCGACGACACACTAGATACCATTTCTGGAGCTCAGTGGTTTTCAACATTGGACCTAAAAAGCGGTTACTGGCAAGTGGAAGTGAAGGAGGAGGACAAGGAGAAGACAGCGCCCCGAAACGAACCACATACTTGACTTTTGTTTGATATGAATAGTTTCTGTCCGGCTTTCGACTTTCATTTATGTTTGGTATTCAAAACGTAGAACCTTAAGAATCAGCAGTGCATACAAAGTTCTGTCGTCAGTGGAGAATAAATACACTTGTTTCTATCTATATCCACAATGACGATCTGCCTAATTTGTCATTGATTCTGATTTAGCGCGAAAATAAATAGAAATATTCCAGTTCTTGTTCGGGATCATTTGTATCTAATTGAACACTTTTAGTAAGTTGGTAGGTTAAGGTTCAAAGTTTGTTCTGTTTAAAAATGGCAACAAATAATCTGATCACCAGGGCGGCTTATTACTACTACGGATCAACAAAAAAGAACTTAAAATATAAAGGATCTCAAAATTGTACAAGGAAAGGCAGAAATATCGTCACAACATCGCTTCACTTGGAGCGCTCATGAAGAGCCATTAAATTAGACAAAGGATCACATTGCAAAATTAGATTTTAATTACTTTGCCCGACTTTGTATGTTTATAAATGTTGCCTTCGCAAAAATTGGGTCAAAACAATAATTATCTCTATCAATGATTTTTAAATATCCGGAAAACGTAGAACGCTAGTGTTTACCATTTTAGCAGTTCTGTGTTTAAAATAATCCTTTGATGAGTTTTTGTTATGAAATGTACCATACACAAAAATGATGTACAAATAAATACTTTCTAATAAAAACAGACAAAAGAAATTTGTTTCAAATACTCACTTTAAGATTGAAAACTGTTTTGGTTTGTATCCACACAGGCCGTCTAGGTTCTGAAAAACGCTGCCTTCTGTCGGATAATTTTTCCTATCGGAACTTAAGATAGTCTTTGATTTATTGCTGTTAAACTTTAGGAGTTTTTAGGTAATAGTTGTCTCCGTTTTTTAGTTGTCTAGTAATGTTTAAAGCGGAATGATTACTTTGTATAAATTATTGAATTATTACTTTTATATTTATTTTAAGTAAATTTCTTAATCAGAATTTAATTAACTGCTTTATTTATTATTATTGTTGCACAAATCCGGAATTTTGTGTACTTCCCTTCGTGTTTTAAGTCTGAATTAAATTTTTCTTTAGTTGTCTATTTCTTTTTATAACTATCGTTCGAATAGAAATTTTAGGTTTTGAAGATTTGTATATACTGGTGGTTTAAAATTCAAATTGGAATTAACTGCTCCTGCATTTAATTTAATTTTTTAAAGTTTTATTTAAGGGTCCTTCGTTAAGTTTTTACTTGTTGGCGAGACTGTGGCACTAATATTTACCATAGAATTCACTGAATTATTTTTTGCATATGTAAAGTTTCACTTTGCTAACAAACAATCTAAGCATTAGTTCTGTTAGTTTATTATTCACAATATTGCATGTGAGCATTCGACACTATACTTCACTATATACACTTGGTAATTTCCTAATCAAAATTTGACTTTGTGGAACACCAGCTCCGAACCAAACGGCTAACACAATTCACCTCAAACAACTAAATTTTCTGGTGGCGTGCATCCAACTTTTATGAATTCGTAACCGTCACTGTTCCATATATAGATGTATCTTTCAGATACTTCGATTCAGAGAGAGGTAGAGAACAAGAGAGTAATTGCAATCAGAGGAAACACAACAACACAACCCTATCAATTTTCTTGGAATCAGACAGGTTATTGGGGGAAGGGAGTTTTTGCCTTACCAGTTGATGTGCAGATACTTCGTATCTAATGGATAAGGCAGGCGGCGTGTCGGACGATGGTATCGTATATGAATTTGTGTGCGTGGGTTAGTGCTTAAGTGTCAGTGCTTCTGACGTTTTCTTTTTGTATTCGCTTTAAACGAATAGGAAAATGTCAGTGATTCTGTTGTGGGGTTGAGCCACGTAATCGTATAGGGGGAAAGTCTAGTCTTATAGCGTAAGCCTTCGAACGTAAAACGAATATAATAGAAAAGCAAACTAAAATAACAGACAAAATAAATAAAGAAACAAAAATAGACAAAAGAGAAAAGAAACCCAAGCAAAACTCAGCTGTTCCGATCAGTCAATGGAGTTGGCGTCACATGATGGTGGTCTATGGGAAGAACTGATTCCACTTAAGAACAAATTGGCTTGGTTAACTTTTTGGAGCTCTCTAACTGGGTGCTAGTTGTACTAATCACTATTGCAAACTGACTAATATTCATACCATGAGTAGACTTAGATCTTATTCATACCCACTAACTCATATTCCTGTCTGACACTAATGTCCACATCATTATTGGACGCGTGTAGGCGCCAAAATAGATTCGTCCAAAGAATGTTTAGAGACTGAGGACCGGGAAAAAATATTTGTTTTTGTTTGTTTTTTATAGTTTCAATATAAGTTCATAACATGTTATTATATAGCGTTTGATATTTTGAATCTGTTTTGAATAAAAAGGTAATTCTAAAGAGTAATTTACTTGTTCTGACCTTTGTGATCGGTGTTCAATTCACAGCACGACATTATTACTGTTTCCAAAATGGAAAAGAGGAACTTGCTCTTTGAATTGAACGTGGTGTATAAAGCTTTGCATGGTGTAGTTACAATAATGTAGTGAACGGCAGCGGATTGTGCGTTCGCCGTCGAGTCATAATGGTCGTCGTACGGTTTATCGCCTTGAGGGGTGATCAACAGGGCCACCTGATTTGGCACCCAATGACTTCTTTTACGGAGCTATGTCAGATCATTCGGTTACAACAATCCTCCCAGAACCCTACCCTCTAAAATATAACATTACACGCTCATCGATATACTGAAAATATTTGAACTTTTGAGTTTAATTAATGTAATTATTGTCAATAATATCAGGTTGTTATATGCAAAATCCCCGTCCTCCGAATACTTACCTCTTTGGAGTCAGAACCATCCACTTAAAGGATGAAGTGCTCCGCAAACCCTACCATTACCCCCATACATTTTGCACCTTATATACTTTCAGAACATATGTATCACCAAATCAACATTGAATCCAATGTCAAACAAATTGAACCAAATGTTCAATTGTCGCACACATGTTAATTTTGTTTTTATTTTTTTATTTTTTTTTTATTTTTTATTTTTAAATATACTGCTCTCGGAAGAGGCGAACCTATAGCGCCGATATGGCGCCCCGAGATGCCACCAAATAACTGTTGCAGTTCTGTTGATAATATCAATCTTTTCTTCAGATCTATACAGTAAAATGTCATCGGCGTATACAATTGCATTTTTTTTAGAAGTATATATCGAATTGGAAGAGCTATACCGCAAACCTACGATAGTGAGAGTAATCAAGTCGCGAAGCTTAACATGGGGCGGACACGTAGCACGAATGGGCGATGATAGGACCGTGCATAGAATTCTTGACGGTAGACCAACGGGAGGGAGACCGGTAGGACGGTCGCGACGGACATGGGAGGACAATGTTAGATTGGACCTCGAGGAGATCGGATCGGATGGTCGAACGTGGAAGGAGAGCGCACAGGACAGGGAACAATGGCGGAGCCGAGTCGGTGTGGTCATGAACTTCCGGGTTCCTAGAGGCCAATAAATAATAATAATAATAATAATTTAAGTATATATGGTATATTTTGTATATAAATACTTCTCCCAGGAGAGGCGAACCTATAACGCCGACACGGCACCCCAATATGCTACCAAATAACCGTTGCAGTTCTTCTTGAATATTTGCAGATTGTAACGTTCCGGGAACACTTGCGCAGGTAGCGAATTCCACAGCTTCCCCGCTCTGTACTGGAAGGAGTTCTGATACAGGGATGTTCGCGCCGGTGGGAGACGAACCGCGAACTGGTGCGATTCGCCGGATTGTCTCGTAGAGCGCATAAAAACCGAATTACGTGGAACAATACCACGGATCTCCGAAGAACAGTCCCCGTGATAATATCTGTAAAACAGCCAGAGGTCTGCTACGCGCCATCGGTTGTGATAGCGCCTGTAATCCCGACGTCAGCGCCGTGTCCCAGATCAGTCGGAATGCTCTCAAATAGGTCGAGGGTATGTTTAGGAGCCGAGCTCCAAACATGAGAGCAATATTCGAGCGCGGGTTTAATTTGGGATTTACCAGGTGTACCGGTATGAACTGAGCGGTTTTTGTTTTTGTAAAGTAAAAGTAAAAAAAATAAGTAAAAAACATCGAAGTATTGGCCATAAGGTTGGTTACGTGGTAGTCGATCCCAAGGTGAGATACCACCCCGTCACGCTATACATTCCGCGATATCGCCGAGAGAAATCTTCGACGGTGTTTCGGATGTGTGGGTGATGGCCCGGACTGACACGGAGATAAGTCATAATGGTACCTTCTGATATAAAGAATTTCAGAGGTAAACTAGTCTCCCATTCGGATCTCCGGGGGGGGACTATGTCGGGGGGAACATTATGCAGATATCATGATAAATAATGGAGCTTTAAGAGGTTCGTCATCACATAACCGGGCTCGCTCTCGAGGCTCTGCCCACGCTCCACTGGTGACGGCATTTTGTAACATCAGGGGCATTGGTTTCACCAATACGAATGTAAACGGCGTCCACGATTATTTGCAAACAACGAAATCGGATATCCTTGCCCTAACTGAGACCCAGGTCGATTCGTCAACTGATTCGACATATCTTCGTTGCTCAGGATACGACTTATATTCGAGATTCCGTTTTAAGGGCGGAGTCTGCGTCTTCGCGCGGTCCTATCTCGCCTGCAAGAGGATGGAGGCGTTGGAACTCAATGATATGGAAATCATATGGTTGAGGGTCGTGCTGAGGAATTCCGTTAAATTTCTCTGTTGTCTTTACCGCTCCCCGAATGACGATCAACCGGCGACATTTTTCGAACATCTTTCACATACAGATCAATCACCCAGCATGTGAAATTGTTGTCCTTGGCGATTTTAATGTGCAAAATTCCGGCTGGTTGTTACATTCTTACAGAACCGACGAGGCTGGGAGGCTGGCGGAGATGTTTGCTGTAAGCCACAACTTGACTCAACTCGTGGGGGAGCCAACGCGAATGCCGGATACCCGAGGCGAATATGCGAACACCCTGGATCTGCTTTTGGCATCCGAACCGAATATTTATACCGTAGAGGTTTCTGCGCCACTGGGAAACTCAGATCACTGCTTCGCATCTGCCGCGCAAGCACTTGCATATCATGCGAATAACCGGCCTAGGCAGCTTCGCCATGTATGGAAGTATGGGGCTGCTAACTGGGACGACTTGCGAGATTTCTTCGCATCCTTTCCATGGTCCGAGGTGGGCGCCGGAGACACCGATGTTAACGCATGCGCGGAGTCGGTATCAGAGATTATTCTTCTGGGGATGGAGATGTATACTCCACATTCCATCAGACGAAGTTCGTCTGATAAACCTTGGTTTGATAAATAATGCGGCAAAAAATAGAGCTTTTAAGCAATGGCGCCCCAATCCCACCGATGTTAACAGAACGAATTTTGTTAGAATCAGAAACGCGTGCAACCAGGCGATTGATACCGCGAAGAAAGCTCACAACGACGGGGTGATCGATAAGCTCCTTCGGTGCCCAACTGGTTCGCGCTCCTTCTGGTCAATGGCAAGGACTGTCAGCAGCAACTTCGCATCCTCCTCCTTCCCTCCGTAACATTAGTCACGAATTCAAAGGATAAAGCTGATGTGTTCTACCAATTCAAACCTCGATCCCGGCCTTTTGGAGCCACCTGTGGTCACGCTGGTACGGTCTTCCATGCGGGATGTGAGATTTCGTCCGCGCACTATTCAACGCATTCTAGGTGCACCGGATTGTAGGAAGGCAACCGTCCCGGACGGAATACCAGCAATAGTCCCTAAGAACTGTGCTCCAGAACTATCGCCGGTTCTTGGCAGACTCTTCCGTTTATCTTATGCACTTTCCTGCCTGCTGAAAAATCGCTCGAGTTCAACCAATCCCAAAGACGGCAAAAAAAGTGTCTCCTACAAAATTACCGCCCGATAGCATTACTGTCTATTTTATGTAAGGTAGTGGAAAAGGTCATTAATACAGAGTCAGTTAAGTATTTGGAGTGCAACAGACTTCTGAATGATCGTCAATATGGATTCCGTGTCAGGCGGTCCACAGGAGACCTTTTGGCACTTATAACCGATATATGGACATCTTCGATTGAACGGCATGGTGTGTCAAGAGCGGTCGCATTGGATATCTCCAAGGCTTTTGACCGCGTCTGGCATGGCGCATTGCTGAGCAAACTTCGTCCATATGAACTTTCCCAACAGCTTTGCGATTGGACGAGGAGCTTCCTCGAGAATCGATCGATCCGGGTTGTTGTGGACGGCGAGTGTTCGGATCTGTATCCTGTTAATTCAGAGGTGCCACAGGGTTCAATTTGGGCTCCAACCTTGTTCTTGCTTCACATAAATGTTTTGTTGGAGACAACGGATAACAAAGTGTTCAGTTTTGCGGATGATAGTACGCTTGTTTCCTCCTTTTCGAGTGATCGGCCGATTGGTACATCTGCGTCGCATCAGGTGAGATGTAGGCAGATTGACTCTCTGAATCAGGATCTAGATAGGGTCCTGCAGTGGGGAAGGGCCAATCTCGTCGACTTCAATGCAGCGAAGACACAATATACAACATTCACAAAGAAAAGTGGATCATCGGTTCCACAGCTGATGATGAATGGCCGGGCCCTCGAGGCTGGGGAAAGTTTGAAATTGCTCGGCGTCACGGTCTGTGGGAATGTATCGTGGCATAAACACGTGTCGAGCATCGCCAGGTCGGCCTCAGGAAAGCTGAGTTATCTTTTTAGAGCCAACAAATATTTTACTCCGGTCCAACTTCTTCTCCTATATAAATCCAAAATTAGACCCGTGCTCGAATATTGCTCTCATGTTTGGAGGTCGGCTCATAAAAATACCCTCGACCTACTTGAGAGCATACAGAGACGAGCGATCCGCCTAATCGGGGACTCGGCGCTGACGTCGGGACTACAGACGCTATCACATCGAAGGTACGTAGCCGACCTCTGTCTGATTTACAGATATTATCACGGCTGCTGTTCTTCGGAGATTCTTGGTATTGTTCCACGCAATTCGGCTTATATGCACTCCACAAGACAATGCGACGGATCGCACCCGTTTGTGGTTCATCTCCCAACGACGCGAACATCCCTGTATCAGAACTCGTTCCGTTACAGAGCGGGGAAGCTGTGGAACTGCCTTCACACGCGAGTGTTCCCGGAGCGTTACAACCTGCAACTGTTCAAAAAGAACTGCAACAGTTATTTGATGGCATCTCGGGGCGCCCACTCGACGCTATAGGTTCGCCTCTCCCGAGAGAAGTCTAATAAAAAAAAAAAAAAAAAAAAGTTGCTTTCTACACATTTCGACCGCCTTTCTGGCAATTTGTGAATACCACGCTAATAAGAGCGGTCGTCTTTTGAGGCAAACCATTCACATACCCAATTTTTGACTTCTTCGGAGGAATTGAAATGCTGCTCAGCTAATGAGTGTCCCATCGATGAAAACAAATGGTAGTCGGGTGGAGCCAGGTCTGGTGAATACGGCAGGTGGGGTAACACTTCCCAGTCGAGAGCTTTTATTGTTTCTTTGACGGGTTTTGCTGTATGAACAGGAGCATAACCATGCAACAAAATTACCTTTCCGTGTCTTGTGGCCCATTCTGGTCGTTTTTCGATGAATGCGTGGTTCAAATTGATCATTTGTTGTTGGTAGCGTTGCGCATCAACAATTTCGCTAGGTTTTATAAGTTCATGATACACCACCCCTAATAGTCTAATAAAAAAAAAATTCTGGTCCCACCAAACACAGAGCATTGTCTTTTGTCCGAACCGATCAGGCTTTGCAGTCGATGTTGATGCTTCTCCTGGATGTACGCATGATTTTTTGCGTTTAGGATTTTTAGAATAAACCAATTTTTCATCACCAATCGCAATTCGATGCAATACTGACTTCCTTTTGTGTCGTAGAAGCAACGTTTCACATGTGGTGTTTCGCTTTTCCATCTGCCTGTCATTCAATTCATGTGACATCCAGTTTCCACACTTTTGGATCTTTCCCAAAGCTTTTAAACGGCCAGAAATTGTTTGTTGTGCAAAATTTAACATTTGTGCCATTTGTTTTTGACTTAAAATGTCATCTTGATCCAATATTGCTTGCAATTCGGCGTCTTCAAATTTTTTTGGTGGTCTTCCACGTTCTTCATTTCGCACATCAAAATCATTATCTCTGAACCACTTAAACCATCTTTAGCATGTTGCTTCCGATAGAGCATGATCACCATACTCCTCGACAAGCATTCGATGCGATACTGCAGCACTTTTCTTCAAATGAAAACAAAAAATTAATGCTTTCCGAAAATCATCTAGTACAAAATTCACCATTTTTAACAGGATTAAAAAGAAGGATGTTGTTTGTACAATGACTTGATGCATACTAAATATGTTTGACAGATGTCATAGCAACCAAATAAAAAATATATGGGCTCGTTCAAAACAAACGTTCCCTATCGATACATTTGTATCTTGACGCTCACTTCACACCGGTACACCTGGTATACAGGAGAAGAAATTTAGCCGGAGTAAAATATTTCTCGGCTCTAAAAACATAGCTCAGTTTTCCAGAGACGGACCTGGCGATGTTCGACACGTATTTCTACCACGATACGTTCCCACACACCGTGGCAGCTAGTAATTTCATGCTTTCCCCAGACTCGAGGGCCCGGCTATTCATCATCAGCTGTGGAACTGATGATCCACTTTACTTTGCGAATGTTGTATATTGTGTTTTCGTTGTATTGTAGTCGACGAGATTGGCCTTTACCCACTGCAGGGCCTTATCCAGATCTCGATTCAGAGAGTCAATCTGGTTACATCTCAGCTGATGCTACGTTGATGGACTAATTGGCCGATCACTCGAAAAAGGGAAAACAAGCGTATCATCCGCAAAACTGAACACCCTGTTATCCGTCGACTCCAACAAATCATTTATGTGAATAAAAAACAAAGATCGACCCAAAATAGAACCTTGAGGCACCCCGGAATTAACAGGATACAGATCCGAACACTCGCCGTCCACAACAACCCGGATCCATCTACATTCGAGGAAGCTCCTCGTCCAGTCACAAAGCTGTCCATATGAATAAAGTTTGCTCAGCAATGCCACGTACTACACGCGGTCAAGAGCCTTGGAAATATCCAAAGCGACCGCCCTTGATTCCCCATTCCGCTCAATCGCAAATGTCTATATATCGGTTATAAGTCGGAATCCGTATTGAAGTTCATTCAGAAGTCCGTTGCATTCCAAATCACTGAAAGAGATATACCTCCCGCGACCACAGAAGAAGTGCTCTTGGCTGCAAGGGTTGTCAAAAAAAACCCCGGGACTGGATGGTATCCCTAACGCTGTAGTGAAGACTGCTTTACCAAAAAAGGATGCCTTCAGCAATCTCTTAATTACCTGCTTTTAAACATGACACCTTCATCAAAGATGATAAAAAAACAGCGACTTGTGCTTATACCAAAAGGAGTGAAGAATTCAGAAGCGCCGTTGTCCTAACGTCCGTTGTGCATGCTGGACACAACAGAGAAACTGCTTGAGGGAGTAATTGCCACCTGCTTGTAACAATTCACTGAGGGGATATCGGGGCTCTCTGAATGGTGGTACAGGTTCCAGAAGGTAGATCAACAACATGTGCGCGACATCGCTCGCAATGCGACAGCTGGGGCACGATGACTAGGAGGTACGAACAAATATTGTGCGGTGGTGACACTAGACGTTAAAAATGCATTTAACTCGGTGAACTGGAATCGGATTCTAGAAGCGTTGGGCGATCTACAAGTTTCACCCTACTTGGTGCATATACTAGCAAACTATCTCTCGGATAAAAGACGGCTCTATGACACAGATGAGGGACCACAACAATATAAAATAACAGCCGGTGTACCCGAGTGGTCTGCATTAGGTCCGCTGTTATGGAATATCATGTATGATGGTGTGCTCAGGGTCAATGTACCAGGAGGAGTTAGAATCATTGGATACGCAGATGATTTGACGATAGTGGCCATTGTTAAACATCTAGATGACGTGGACAATATTTGCTCCCAAGCAATCCAGAGCATTAAATGCTGGCTAGATATGGCCGGACTAAAACTAGCTGGACATAAGGCGGATGCAGTTTTAATAAGCAGCCGCAAGAAAGTTAAACACCTTGATTCGGAAATAGAAGGACAAACAATCAGATCCAGTCCCTATATTAAATATCTTGATGTTATACTCGACAACAGGTTGACCTTCAAGGACCTCCTGAGGAAAACGAGAGAGAAAGCGGCAAGAGTATGCAAAGTTTTGGCAAAACTGCTACCCAATGTTGGAGGACCCTGGGCCCATATAAGGAAGCTGATAACCAATGTCAACGCCTCCATTATAATGTATGCAGAGTATGCAAAGTTTTGATGAGACTGCTACCCAATGTTGGTGGGCGCCGGTCCCGCATTATAAGGTATGCAGCTCACATACGGACAGGAGCCGCACAGTATAAGTCGTTCATGAGGGGAGTGACCTCAGCACATGGGCTGGCATCCTTAAGAATATGCATGTCGAACGGTATCCGAAGATGCCATAAATGTTTTGGCCGGGAGAAAACCACTTGTAAAAATCGGGCATGGCACTGGATCGGTCCAGAGGTATCTTTCGAAGATTTCCACCTACCTACCAAAAAAAAAAACTTTAAAAAAAATATAAGTTCGGATATCTTAGAAGCTCTTAGTAGTGGTAGTAAATACGGGGAGGTCCAACGAGTGCATCGGGTAACATTACACCTACTATTATTACTACTACTACTTTACTATCAGGGTAAAGTTAGTGACTTTTTGGATATACGATTTTTTTTTCGGCAAATAAGCATTTTTCGACATTGTCTCCTTTTAGCTCGATACATTTATTCCAGCGTTCTTCCAACTTTTTTTTCCTTCCAAATAATAGGTTTTCTCAAGACCCTGAAAATAGGCGTTAGTTTCTGTGATGGCTCAAATCTCTTACCGCCCTACCTTTTCTTTGGGTTTGGGCATAGAAAATGGTCGTAGGGGGCAGAATATGCTGGAAGGGGTAGCAGTTCTTATTGACTCAGCTGCGCCATCGTCCCGTCCTGTGGACCTTCCTCCATGCTTCGTCACTTGAACAACATTATAACTTTGAAATCTTTCTTGTCTGACAGCTGTCATAAAACAAGTTTCATGTAACTTTAATCTTAAGCAAACTTTGCTATGAAAAAGTACATGTTAAACGAGCAAGCTGAAATTGTTCACCTGTACAGTCAAAATAACCCCTCAATTGTGAAAACTCAACGTCCATGGAGAAAGAAATTAAAGTGAAAAGCGCCCCTTCAAAATATATCACAAAGCATTTCCGCGTAATATAATCCCAAAACTTCCAAGTAGTAGTGCCATGGCGGTTCAGCCAAACCCCACGGCCCACGTACCTGAAAACCCCCCATAACTTCACCCCAGTCTGTATAGGTTTTTGCTAATGCAATCGCATTAGGCACCTGTAAATGCGTCTCGTATCAAATGGATCAAATTTATAATCTAAAGGTCCCTGTAAAAGAATCCTTACCTTTCATGCATCTCTTCGCATACAAATTCCCTGTAAGAATTCTTTCCTAACTTATAAGGCATCCCAAAACCAGTTCGGCACCTTCGGTGTTAGGCAAATCCCCCAAGGCGAATTCCTGAAAACACAATGATTTGGTTTACATACAATGTAACCATCATAACAGGGATCATAAACATCGCGTCGCCTATTTCCCGTCCTCACCAAGTGTATCATAAGTCACCATACATACACATTGGATGGCGACCTACATCCAAGGGACCAAAACAAATATACGCATATCGCGTCTTAAGGCATCAATTAAATCGTACAGCACAGGCAAATGCAAATAGGAATTGAATACCTACCCTAACCAGCGATGCCATAAACACCATTTTCCGGTAATCAAGCTAAAACCAATTAGCGCATTTCCACATTGCATTGCCGCCTATTTATTTAGCCGCGAAACACATCTTAGACAGAGACCTAAGCGTTCCCTTTGTCTTCTCTCATCAGCAGCGGCATGAGCAAACAAAAACCATTAGCATCCAAGGAGATTCGGTTTGTTTGCTTTACCGAACTCACATCTTATGGATACACCATATGCCCTTTTCGTCGTTTCAGGTTCGTTCTCATGGTTTGTCCCATGAAATAACCCATGTACACACATACATGTGTACTACCAACGTTCTTCACGGCCCCATTGTCCTTACTGCCTGTTTGCTTCGTTTATCCATCGCCTTCGCGAGTGTGTTGAATATTATGATCCTCACGATCACCCATGCACTCCATTTTGGTTTTCTGTTCCACAAAGATAGACTTTACGTCTCTTTTGTCGTAGGTAAAACGTATCCTTAGTGGGGAGGAACACTTTCTCTCTCGGGGAAACTCACCCCATTAGCGAGTCGGCTCGGATTATCGCTAAGTCCAATTACATCCGCCGACCACCACGGTCGTGCCGCTCCCGCTCCCCGGCGTGCACGGGGGCGCGAATATAATATATCCCGGGTCGAGTTAGTGTTGCGTGTCAATGAGAACGCTTAAATTAACTTATTCGAAACGTTTCAAGTGACTTTCTATCCATGTTTTATCATTAATAAATCCAAAAGTAACTATAGGTTACCGTCAACGAAGTACCCTTTTAATTAATAAATAACCAAACAAGTGAATCTAAGTATTTTATTTTCCTCTCCTCGGTGGATAGTCGCTATAAGCGCAGTACTACGGAATGCGTTGGGATGCTATACTGATACACGCGGTGCATTTTTATCCTGGCGTTGTGTCCGGTGAACTATTTCCAGCGGAATTATGATGGAGGAGGAAGGTGAACCGAGTGCCCATGCCTGGCACAATACACTTCCTCCCTACAACACTACCCCCGATCGATGCAAATATCGCAGCTGTACAGGCCAATATGGAGATTTCTCCGATTACATCATCTCGACGTCGGTCTGCGGAGTTGAACATCAGACGAACCACTCTACAGCGCTAATTTTTGTTGACTTGAAGGTATTTACGTACAAAATTAAATGACCTAATGGATGTTGCCAGCCGATACAACTCGTTGCTTGATATATGCAAATTTCGTCGCCCAAATGGCATGAATGATGAAACACATTTCATGCTAAACGAAACCGTCGTTATTTATTTATTGGCCTGTAGGAACCCGGAAGTTCATGACCTCACCGACTCGGCTTCGCCATCGTTCCCTGTCCTGTGCACTCTTCCTCCACGCTTGACCATTCGATCTGATCGCCTCAAGGTCAAACCTAACATTGTCCTCCCATCTCCGTCGCGGCCGTCCTACCGGTCTCTTTTCCGTTGGTCTACCGTCAAGAATTCTATGCACGGTCCTATCATTCCCCATTCGCGCTACGTGTCCAGCCCATCTTAATCTTCGCGACTTGATTACTCTCACAATTGTAGATTTGCGATATAGCTCTTCCATTCCTCATCGTATTTACCTCCAAAGATGTCCCTCAAAACTTTATTCTCGAATAGGCGGAATTTGTTTTCTTTTCGTTTTGTGAGAGCCCATGTTTCGCATCCATATAGAACAATCGGCATGATTGTGGTTCTATAGACACGGAGCTTAAAACGAAGCCGTCGTTGCAGAACATAATTCGAAGATATATTAGAAAAATTTAGAACAAAACCACCAATTGATCAAACCACAGCCGCGTATACACGAGGATGTATTAACTCGTGACTGCTACGTTAATGGTCTGGTAGACGCCACTGATACATTTTTTCGACTCCCTTTAGGGAACCGCTTGCTCAATGAATCCCAAACCTTTGGCAGGATAGAATTTAGTGCTAAGAATCAATAAAAGCAGGGGACTATAGTTCGCACTTTCTTGGGAATAGTTTGTATGTTGACTGTTTAGGACAACTCACTTTAAATAGGATAGATGTAGGAGTTCGCATCAGTTTGGCAACTGAAGGGAAACGTCAATTCGACCAGCCAATTTACGAATGCTTAACTTTTTGGGAACAGTAAGAGATTGGAAATAAACTTGCTCAGTGCATTTGTTTATTTAATTGAACGTCACTTAAAATTGAAAGTGTCGAAACAATTATAATAGAAGAAAGAGAGAATTCGTAACAGTTTACACTGTATTCGTCAGAGAATTGATCGACCCGCAAGCCACTTTGAAAATTAAAATTAATGTGTGGAGCTGGGTCATCCGAAGCGTGGTCAGTGATTATGTATTTATAGATTTATTATTTGTTCTTAACAAAAAATGATTACCAGTTATCGATTTGTAGACGAATCATCAATTAACCCCTTGTTTCTCAGTGAATATGAATTTATAGATTTATTATTTGATCTTGACAAAACGGATTATCAATCATCAATTTGTAAACAAATCATCTTCGTTGCTCAGTGAATTTGAATTTAGAAATTTATTACTTGTTCTTAATAAAATGGATTATCAATCATCAATTTGTAGACGAATTTTGTTATTAAAACTTTCTTTTCTAGTTGACCAATTTTTGGACACCTGTAAAAACAGCAGACATCTTTTCAGGCTTCGATTAAGGGCCGAGTTGGCGTAGTATCAGTGAATGAGAGGTGTGAACTATGTAAGCGGTTGGCTTTCACTGTTGTGATAATCTCATAAACTATGAACAATGAAATGTATGACGGCACTGAGTTTTTAAAAATGTGCAGAAAGTCTTTGTAGCACAGTATAACATTTTCGGTCTGGTTATTTGGTCATGAATTTAATGCTTTGGATGGGCGCAATGTAGTTATTCCTTACTCTTTAGAACTGCTTCCGGGTTTCCTGTTTATTATTTCGTCTATCTATTCAGGAACCCAATTCACTAACCGCGTATTCGATTTAAATTTGATGGTCTTAACTCTTTGCACTTCAGTGACTGATTTGAAGTGTCAACTAGAGCGACGCTGCTACGACTTGTTTTCGATATAAAAATAAATAAATTGGTGAAATTTTATTATTTTTATAAGTTTGTTTGTTTATAAATGATTTGAAAGTATGTGCGCCGCGACGCTACATTGTGTTAAGGTGGATTGGTATGTATCAAATAAAGTAAGTGTAAAACGTTTCCCTAATTTGGTCGAAATCGTCTCGAGTTGCTCGTTCGCGCAAGTGAAAAAGGCTTTGAGTGCAAAGAGTTAATTCTTTGCGGGAAATAGTTCATTATGAATAGTGTTCGAGCTTAAACTGTAGCTCGGGCATAGTAAAAATAATGACCAAATCAAACTTCGAAAAAAGTGAACCTAGAAGCATTTCATCCATAACTTTGACGAGTCTAACGTCTACGAATCTTCATCTGCATTTAACATTAATATAAACGCCCATACTTTTGTACGTTTCAAAAGTAAAGAAAATTTTACATATAAGATTACAAAAGCAAGCAAATTAATGTAATCAAAGCATATCCGAACCTACATAGAATAATGTCGGAAAATTCCCAAATGCATTAATGCTACATGATTCACTGAACCTTTGAAGCGTAGCCTGGTGTGCGGACAATGGAGATAGAGCGCCCTAAGATTACGAAAATCTTACTTATCAGCGCTTTATATTTGCACGGCCTGGCAATGAAATCTCTTGTTCAGAGCAGCAATTTGAGTCTTCAACCACGTTTGACTCTTATGTGAAAAGTTCCATATCACTGGTTATAAATGCGTTAATTTATCGTCGATCAGGTAAAATTCTTCTGTCTGAGATATTGTGATATATTTTGCCAAGTACGAGGGGAAGACTGAGTAGGTATACAAATCCAGATATCTGGTATCCAGAACAAACCAGAGTTAACTGCCATACTCTGTATCAAACCAGTGATCAGTATTAAGAGCTGAGTTATTCGAAAATCGCATATTAGGAAATCTAGGTTCGGAAACAGTGCGGTTGAGAGAGAAGTTAAGCCAGGTGTGTTGAAAACATTGAGAAAATAGTAGAAGCCCCAAAATGTGTTTTTGCATTGTTCTGGTCTTCCCATTTTTTTTAATATATACTTTGTTCACTTTTTTCTTTCCCTTACAAAATGAGCTTTTAATACTTTTGGTTTTCCTTAATCACATACATTGCTATCGTTCTCAAGCGTATATGAAGTGTTTTACAGAGAACCTTAATGAATATTCTTGTAATTTTCCCTAAGTGCCCAATATAAGTACAGATGGGAATATTGTTTTTTGTTTTAGTTTATTCACAATATTAACACATAAAAGAGAGTTTTTGATACCCTATAAGGCGGTAGAATGGGGAAAGAAAATTCGATGCAAATTTGTCTTGAATGCCTGAAGATTGTATTTCTTATTTTCCCATTTCCCCGCCCATTAAGGTGAATAAACTCTTGCGTATTTAGTCTGCGGGGAGGAAGTATTGTGCCAAACACGGACACTCCGTTCATCTTCCTCCTCCATCATAATGTTCCACCAAGAAATTGTTGAAACGCCGCCACGTTTGTTCACAACTCTGCGCAAGACACCAAGGGAACAAGGATTATGTAAACACATCCAGGAACTGCGAGGCACTGCAGCACGGAAAATTAAACACACTGTCTATTGGTGATCACCGTTTTTTTATTTCTTTACTTAGTACTTATTATTAATATTGAATTGATTTTTATAATTTTTATACTAGATGAAACACTTCTTTCTCGACACGACTTCGGTGTACCTACGCTTCTCCGCCGCGCGACGGGGAGCGGGAGATCGCGCGACTGGCGTGGTCGGCGGAAGGAATTAGACTTAACGATATTCATTCGTTGTCAAAAGAAATTCGGCCAGTGAAACTGGCTCTCTTAATTAAGGGGTGCATTTTCCTATTCCAAGGGAGACGTAAAGTCTCTCTTTGGCGTAACCAAACAGATCTCATACAGAAGATCGTCACGATACACATGTATGTGTGTACATTGGTTCTTTTATGGATTAAAGCCATGGGAACGAATCTAAAACAAAGAAAGGGAAAATGTGCATCCATCAGATGTGAGTTCGGCTAAGCAAACAAGCCGAATCTCATTGGATGCTAATTGGGTTTGTGTTTGCTTATATCAGAAGGTCAATGGCAAACGGATCCAGGAATATGTAGGACAAAGGGAATATATGATCGGAGAGTTCAACTGAGTAAAGAAGTTGTAACCAGAGCTGTGGAGTCGGAAGGAAATAACACGACTCTGACTCCGACTCCGATTCCTATATTTACCAACAACACGACTCCGACTCAAAAAAGTTCAATTTTATCAGCTTGTTTCCTACCTTTGCATATAGCCATTTTTTTCATGTTATATGGATAAAAATGAAACAAGATCAAACTTTAATAATTGTTTATTAGAATTTATTCTTAAAAACAACATTGCTTGGATACTTGGGTTGGCGGTAATACTGTAACGATCAATGCTGAATCTTTTACGATTTCTGGATACCGCTGTATTGCCATTTCAACATTTAACTTATAAGTTCGGTAAATTTTTTCCATTTTTTTCAATGCATCATAAAACTCTGTCTCCTTCATCTATATTGGGACTGTGATTCAAACGTCTTAGTTTATCTTGTTCATTGAGATATTTTTCAAAATCGTCTTCAGATTCACCGGTGTCGGGTGAAGATGGTGGTACTTTGTGTACGCTGCCTCCTGTCGTCTCTTTTTCTAGTCGAAGGCCTTTCATTATTATTTATTATTATTATTTATTGGCCTGTAGGAACCCGGAAGTTCATGACCTCACGGACTCGGCTTCGCCATCGTTCCCTGTCCTGGGCACTCTCCTTCCACGCTTGACCATTCGATCCGATCTCCTCAAGGTCAAACCTAACATTGTCCTCCCATCTCCGTCGCGGCCGTCCTACCGGTCTCTTTTCCGTTGGTCTACCGTCAAGAATTCTATGCACGGTCCTATCATTCCTCATTCGCGCCACGTGTCCAGCCCATCTTAATCTTCGCGACTTGATTACTCTCACAATTGTAGGTTTGCGATATAGCTCTTCCAATTCGTGGTTATGGAGTCTCCTCCATTGTCCTGCCTCCTCGTCATATTTACCTCCAAAGATGCCCCCCAAAACTTTATTCTCGAATACGCGGAATTTGTTCCCGTCCCGTTTTGTGAGAGCCCATGTTTCGCATCCATATAGAACAATCGGCATGATTATGGTTGTATAGACACGGAGCTTTATGTTACGTGATAGCAGTCTGGATTTCAGCAGTTTACTGACTGCGTGCCAACTCGCGTTGCCGGAATGCAGTCTCTTGTTAATTTCCTTCGACATTTCGTTACTGGCCGTCAGTATCGTTCCCAGATATTTAAATTCTTTAACTTTTTCAAATATCTTACCTCTGACGTTTATATGTGTTATCTGAGATCCACCTGCTCTCGCCGTAATCATGTATTTTGTTTTGTCTTCATTTATTTCTAGGCCCACCTCTTCTGCCGCTTGCATGATGATTTCACAGTTTTTACTAACAGTCTCTAGATTATCGCCCAGAACGGCGATGTCATCCGCATATGCGAGCACTTGTGTGACCCCGTTCAGGGATGATCCGGCCATGTTGTCGTCTTGTACCTTTCTGATGACATACTCGAGCACAAGGTTAAAGAGACACGGTGACAGACCATCTCCCTGCTTTAGTCCGTCCCGGATTTCAAATGGTTCTGAGAGGTGGTTTTCTATTCTGACTCGCCCTTTGTTTTCGTTCATGCAAATTTGAATGAGAGCGGCATATTTTTTCGGGACTCCCAGCTCAACTAGAATATGGTAGAGTCTCTGCCTTGCGACTGAGTCGTAGGCTTTTTTGAAGTCAACGAACAGTTGGTGAACCGTCGCTCCGTATTCCCACTTCTTTTCCAGCAGTTGTCTTATTGTGAACATTTGGTCGCTTGTTGACTGTTGAATCCACATTGGTAGTCTCCCAGTATCTCTTCTGCGTAGGGTGTGATTCTAGCCAGAATGACATTTGTTACTATTTTGTATGTGGTTGGGAGCAATGATATTCCTCTGTAGTTTTCGCAGTTCGATCTGTCGCCTTTTTTGAAAATGGGGATGACTATTGAGGTTTTCCATTCTTCCGGAGTGACTTCCTTATCCCATATTGTTTGGATGAGCTGGTGGATCTTTCGAGCGGTTGCCTCTCCTCCATGCGCCACAAGCTCTGCCGGTATGCAGTCGACTCCGGGAGCCTTGTTGTTTTTCAATCGATTTATTGCGTCTACAACTTCGTTGAGAGACGGCTCTGGGATCTGAGGCTGGGCTGTATGTACGCTTGGTGCATTTATCTGTGGTTGATGGGTGCGTACATTGAGCAGGTTTTCAAAGTACTGCTTCCATCTTGTGACGACATTGTTTGTTTCTGTGACCAGACAGCCGTTTGCGTCTCGAATTATTTTGGCTCTTCCTCGGTAGCCATTTCTAACTGAATTTATGCCGACATACATACCTCTGATGTTCTTTGCCCTAGAATTTTCTAGGATTTTTTCGATCCGAGTCTTCTCCCATTCGCGTTTTTTGCGTTTGAAGAGCCTCATTGTCTCTCTCCGAATTGTCGTGTATCTTTCTGCGTTGACTTCATCATATCTTTCTAAGTGGATCATTCTGAGGCGTTTACGTTCTCGATCTTCGCCCTGCACTCATCTTCAAACCAAGGTTTGAACTTAATTGTTTTCTTAAATCCTAATACCTTTTGGGCTGTTAGCTTGATTGTGTCTCTGATCAATGTCCATTTAGTGTTCACATTATTAGCTTCCTCTTCCTCACTGCTCACATTCTCTAGAACGCTAAATCTATTCGTTAGTTCGTCTTGATATTCAGCCCTTTTGCGTAGGTCTTTCAGTTTATCAGTGTCGAACTTTTTGCTTGTCTCCCGTGACTGCCCATGTGGGATTGCTGCGAGGCGACTCCTGATTTTGCCAATCACTAGAAGATGATCGGAGTCGCAATCTGCTCCTCTATATGATCTTACGTCAAGGATATTCGAGTGGTGTCTTTTGTCTATGAGGAAGTGGTCTATTTGGTTACGCGTTACGCCGTCGGGTGATATCCATGTGGCTTTATGAATTTCCTTGTGCTTGAACATCGTGCTTTTTACTAACAGATCTTTTGACGCTGCGAACGTGATAATTCGAATTCCATTATCATTTGAAACGTCGTGTAGACTTTCTTTTCCTATAGTTGGTTGGAAGATATCTTCCTTTCCAATTTTCGCATTGAGGTTCCCAAGGAGGATTTTAACATCGAATGATGAGATCCCATGAAATACATCCTCTAGGGTCTCGTAGAACGTGTCCTTCGTTTCTTCGTCCGCAGATCCTGTTGGGGCGTGTACGTTTATAAATACATAATTGTACCATCGGCCCTGTATTTTTAGCACAGACATTCGGTCATTATACATTTCACATCTTTTACATGGGGCGTAATCTTCTTGCTTATGATGAAGCCGGTTCCGAGGTTATGTGTATCGGTACCTCCACACACCAGTGTAAACCCGTTGGTTTCGATTACTTGATGTGGGTGTCGAACTTCCTGAAGCGCGACGATGTCCATTTTATATTGTTTCGTGTTTTCTACGACCGTCTGTATCGCGCCTGGTTTATATAACGTTCGAACATTCCACGTGCCTACGTCTTCTTTTTGCCGAGTCGGTGTTTTCCTGATGATTTGTTCCCTTATGGTAGTGTTGGCTCATCACACCTACGCCTACCGGGTTTTTTGTGAGATTGTTTTTTGTGTATTGATCATTCATTTCATTGGATCACTCTGGGGTTTCAAATGGTCCGCCATATCAGAGCCCCTCTTTGATATGGTAAGGTCTGCTTACTGCTCTGATTCGACTCGGTGTTAGAGAGACGCCGCGTTATAATACAGCCGGTATACCCCTGGTTGCAAACCATCCAATGGGCACGGTGACGCGTAACACCCTGGATTAGGGGCGGTAGATCTTTGTGTGTTACTCCTCGCTAGCCTGTCTGACATGGGTGGCCCTACTGGAAGCGTATGCTTCCGTCAGCATAGCCTGAGCGATTCGTCGTAGTTTAAGCCCCCGCACCACGTCAAGGTTTCTACCAAGCGGGGGCGAAGGCCTTTCATGCGAACGGTTAATTCAAACAGAGCGTTTTTAGCTCTATTTATTTGTTCTTCAGCAATAGGGATGGAACCATGGGGTCAACATGGATCCCAGCTAACAGAATATCGTTGTCCAGCAAATGTTTTTCTCTACATAGCATGGCGTTTTTAATTCCACCAGCAAGAGTATTATTTAGAATCTTCGACAAACCAAAAATTATGTTTTTCCACTCCTTGAAAAATAAACCAGGAGTCAAATCTTCCGCTTGCATTACTTTTGTAGCGATATAAGGATGGCGAAGCACGGACTCAAGATCCTCCACTTCTTTCCATTCAATGTCAGTCATATTCACGTTTGGGCTGGCCATGTCCTCAAGATAACATTTCAGTTCAAGAAGTCGCTGTATCATTAAGTATGTACTACCCCATCTCTTCGTTTGATTATGGCATGTATTTTTGGTGTTCTGGCGGCTATTGCGATGTTTCGTACATTTTCACAAATTCTCGTTGCGTGCACTTCTCTCAAGCCATCACGGATTGCCAATTACAACGTATATACTGCACATCGCATATGATGGATCTTAAAAAAATCAGAAGCGGCAGCACAAAGTGTATCATCTAACATACTAGAGTAATCATCAATATCCTCTTCCGCCTCAATAGTACTTAATTTTTCGACAGTACTCAGCATATTACGAGCGTTGTCTGTCACAATGCATACAATTTGTTCTAGTTTAATATTAAACTCTTTCAGAACATCCATCACAAGTTTTTTTAAATAATCACTTGAGTGGTGAGATTAAGTGTCTTTGATTGCCAGTGAACGTGTTACTATTCTTTTATTATTATCAACAAATTGAACATTAATTCCCAAGTAATTAACTCGATAACGTGTACATGTGTCCATTCTTAAATAAATAAACTTTCCGTGTAAGAGATTTTTAAGTTCATTCTTCTGTTTTTCAGCGTCCTCTATTACTAAATTTCGTACCCTGTTTCTTTCTAAAGATACTCCGACTTTATAATAATTAAAAAAAAAGGTATTTTAAATTTTAACGAAAAAGTAGTCGGAGCCGCTCGTTTTTTACGACTCCGACTCCAGCACAAAATCCGCGACTCCGTGACTCCGACTCCACAGCCCTGGTTGTAACTCATTAGATGGGAGATGCATTTGGGATACTTCAAACGATATAGATTGTTTATCGTATCGCCAGAATGCCTGCGGAAGAACAGCGTTCTTTTGTTTACCACATGGTGCGAGTTAGGGAAATTGGCTTCAGCGTCGATTGCGCTAATTATATGCAGCTGCTTGGGTTGTTTGTTGTTGGGAGAAAAGGTCGCCAGCTAATGTGAATGAAAAGGGATTATTGCACATGATGAAGCTGGGAAAAACCAACTCAAGGGTAAGATTCCCTGATTATGCGGTTGTATTATATGTAAACCGATGAATTTTCGTTCAGGGAATTTATGATAAGTTAGAAAGGAATTCTTATGGGGAATTTGTATGCGAAGAGATGCATGAAAGGTAAGAATTCTCTTCTAGGGGCTTTTAGATTATAAATTGCTCTATTTAATGCGTAAAGCGTTTAAGGTGCTACTGGGTTGATGGACGAAACGAATCCCTTGCTTGCATTTGTATATGCAGAGAAATTCGTTTGTGGGAAACGGATTCTATATTTGCATTGTTTATGCTTTGAATTCAATCCGGCGGCTATGCGCGAAGTCGATGATTGTTTGGAGATTCAAACAAAGGAGCATTTCTGGGTAAAGTGCTTGCAGCTGTATCCATAGTTGCACGTCATTGCGAAGCAATAGTGATTACACAATGACGGTTTGTGTATACCATCTGTGTCAATTGTACATGGCATCTATGGCGACGCCAGGATCGAAGTCTAGTGTGAATATATACACTAATTGGAAATTCGGTTTTGGGTCGCTAATGCAGAGATGCATCGATACATGTATGAATGGCCATGTAGGAAAAATTCTTTGCAGGCATTTCCAGGTAATGCATTGAAAACATTAACTATCCTTGGGAAGAAAATGTTTTTGCTGCCGGGAGATTGCGGTGCAGGTGTGGGAAGGTTGGAATTTGCCTGACAACCGAAGGCACCGAATAGGTTTTGGTTTATGCACCTGTATAATGGAACGAATTCTTGTAGGGAATTTGTATACGAAGAGATGCATGAAAGGTAAGGATTCCTTACAGGGAATTTTAGATTATAAATTGCTTTATTTAATGCGTAAAGTATTTAAGGTGCTAATGTGATTGCATTAGCGAACTTAAGGAAGTTGGGTAGCAGTTATGTGGGTTTTTCAAGTAAGTGGGCCGTGGGGTTTGGCGGAACCGCCACAGTCAATACTGAATTAACCCAGGGATCGTGGGAAAATTGCAAAGGCGAGCATGGTGATTTAGGGGTTGGTTTGATACCGTTACGTGCTTGGATTGCTCGTATAATGCAGAAACAAAAGTGCTCTCCGATAAAGGGAAATGGATAAGGTTGAGAAATATACTCATGCATACTTTTCACCTGACATTGATTTTGTTCCCAAGCTAATGCTTGTACACTGTGGTACAGGAAAGAGGGGATTCCGGTTGGGATCTTCTTTTGCATGGGAATGAGCAAAAGGAATTAGTAAGAGACGAAACTGTTTCGCTATGTAGAAACAGCGTCGCCTACCCATGCTTTGCTGTTGCTACCCAGCATGAAAGTTTTGATTTCAGGTAGGGAAATCTTATGTGGGGGACTCTGGGAATGGCGTTTTTTAGGCCGAAAAGCAATGCGAATCAGTTTAATGATTAGGCAGGGTTTTAATTATGTAACACATTTTAGTGCAGCAATTGTCGAACGAGGAAAAGTAAATGGACATGTTAATCATCCTTCAACACTTTTTCTCCTATTCTTTCTGTTTTTATTTCCATAGTTCTTTTTTCTATTTTTTACTCCTTTTACTTAAGTTAATTTTTTTAATTGAATTTTAATTTATAATAGTTAGAAAAACAAAAGCAAAAAAATGTATATATGATATATATATATATATATATATATATATATATATATATATATATATATATATATATATATATATATATATATATACCAGGTGTATGCATACGTTTCTTCCGGCTTCTTTGGTGAAAAAAATATGTAATTTTTTAAGGAAATCAATTTTTTTATTCAATTTAGTGGCTTTCGGCTTCTATACATTTCGCCCATCTTTCAGGTAATTTAGAATGGCATGCCAGAAAAACTGATTGTCTTCGCGGCAAATCATTCGTGAACTCATTTTCCAACTTCCTCGAAATCGCTGAGGTGCTGCTCTGCGAGGGCGTGCCCCATTGATGCGAAGAGGTGATATTCAGATGGCGCCATATCTGGGGAGTACGGCAAGTGCAGACGGATGCCCCACCCAACCGATTTCCAGGTGCCTTTCACTAGTTTTACTGTGTGATACGGCACGTTATCGTGTAACAAAATCACTTTGCCATATATTCTGGCCCACTCCGGTTGTCTTTCGATTAATGCGTGGTTTACATTAAGCATTTGTTGACGATAGCGTTATGTATTAACTGTTTCCCTGGGCTTCAAGAGTTCATAATACACAATACCGCTCTGGTCCCACCAGACACAAAACCTGGTCTTCTTGCCGAAGCGATTTGGCCTTAGAGTTGGAGGACCTGTTTCGCCAGGTGAACGCCACGATTTATTCCACTTTAAAAATGATTCTCTTTCGTGGCGTTGAAGCAGCATTATACAAGTGATCTTGCGATTTTCCATTTGACGTTCATTCAAATCGTGTGGGACCCTTTTACCCAGTTTATTGACCTTCCCCATTGCTCGTAAACGTCTGCTGATTGCTTCTTGTGACACATGTAATGCTTCTGCTAATTGCCGTTGAATTTGAGTTGGTTCATCACCCAATAACTCCTGCAATTGCTCGTTTCCACATTTGTGTGATCTACCAGAGCGCTCACTGTCTTTTACATTGAAATCACCACTTTTAAATTGTCGAAACCATGACTCACATGTTCTAATTGATGGAGCGTGTTCACCATATGTTTCTACCAGCAAACGATGATTTTCAACAGCTCTTTTCTGCCAGAGCACAGTGTGAGCAGGTGGAGAGGAGGTGGATAAGGAAATGAGGTGCCGATGTATATTGGTCTTGAATGTCTGGACATCACAACGGCCAGGAAACACAGGATCAGGCAGAACATTCCACATTCGCGTGGTTCGACTAAAGAATGACTCTCTATGTTTATTTGTGCGCCTAAAGTCCAATTTCAACGTGAACTGATGCGCATTCACAGATTGGCGGGTATCGCGGGGAAATGTCTGAAGTGGCGAAACACATTCAGCAAGTTCAGTTGAGTAACGATAATACCTATAGAAAAGAGATAGGCATGATACGTTGCGCCAGTGTTCTAACGACGAAATTGATCGACTTACGGCTGAGTCCCCAATAAGTTTCACTGCTCGCTTTTGCATCCTGTCGAGCACGTGTAGTGCAGTTTTGGATGCGCCTGACCAAATATGGGAGTTGAACTCCATCTTTGGACGAATATACGCCTTGTAAATAGTGGCCAGCATCGATGGAGTGAAGTATCTTTTGCATTTCTTAAGGAACCCCATACATTTGCCTGCACTTTTCGCAACTTCAAATATATGGTCATTCCAGTTAAAAGTCAAATTAATTCGAGTGCCGAGGATTTATAGTTCCTTGGCTTCGTCGATGCAAGTTCCGTTCATAGACAGTATATTTACGTTGGGGTTCACCTTTGACGAGAAGAGACAGCACTGAGTTTTTTGGGCATTGAATTCTACTCGGTTAGATAACCCCCACTGATATATCTTGTTAAGGTCTGAATTCAATGTATCAAGCATAAGTTGCTGGTTGGTAGTGACGTTCGAAGAGTTTGGACGGGAGTGTTTGTATGAGTATGAGAAACTCAACGTGCTATCATCAGCAAACGAGTGAATTGGGATGTGAGTAATTGACAAGAGATCATTTATAAAGATCAGGAAGAGAGTGGGTGAGAGTACCGAACCTTGGGGAACACCTGCATTAATCTGATGGGAGACAGATTTGACACCATCAAGAACCACTTGGATTGAACGGACAGAAATATAGTCTCTTATCCATTGGATCAGGGAATTGTCCACTCCATGTGAATATAATTTTGATAAAAGGGCTGGATGCCGATCTCTGTCGAAGGTTTTTGAAACAGCCAATGCGACTACCTTCCTTTCACCGAGGTAGTGGATGAAGTGGCTCCACTTTTCGTTAAGGTACGCCATAAGATCTCCTGTGGACCTGTTGTTACGAAAGCCATATTGGCGGTCAATGAGGAGTTCATTTGATTCCAGATATTTCGAAAGTTGACGGTTGATAAGAGATTCCATTACCTTGGGGAGAATAGAAGTCAGTGCTATGGGTCGATAAGAAGAAAGGGATGATTTTTTGGGGGATTGGCTGAATGTTACTTGACTTCCATCTATATGGGAAACGGCCAGTAGAATCAGACAAATGGAAGACTTTCCGCAGTGGTTTAGCGAGTAAAGAGGAACATCTTTTCAAGAGGATTGGGAGAATGCCATCCGGGCCAGCGGCTTTATGTGCGTTTAGCTCTTTGAGTGCGCGGGAAACAGTACTCGTTCGGAAGCGAATCTGGCTCATGGTGTGCTGCTTATGCTCAAGTTGAGGTGGAACTGATGTGGTATCAGGCAGCGTTGAGTTGGCTGCCAAATGTGCAGCAAGTAGATTCGCCTTCTCTATTGCAGTGGTGACTGGTTTGTCATCGACTATAAGTGATGGAATGGATGAAGAAACTGGGTTTTGAATGGTTTTCACGAATGCCCAAAAGTTTCTACTACCTGTGGGAGAGTGAAGTATTTTTTGTCTCACTCTCTGGTCATGCAAGAACTTTGTGCGTTGAATATACGCATTGCAGCCATTTGTAGCTCTCTTAAATCTTTTCCGGTTTTCCTCAGTATTGTTTGATTTATTCAACCGGAAGTTTAACTCTTTAGCCTTAATGGCTTCTCTGCACCCGGAATCGAACTACATACTTCTCTTGGGTTTGATACTCTTTACTCTGTGTGGTCCGCATGCCAAGTAGAATCGTGTCTGTCAATGTGTACGCTATAGAATCAACATCGTTATTGAGGAAAAATAACGGCCAATTAGACCTCCCAAAAAAGTCGTCCAGACCTTCCCAGTTGGCTTTCTCGTTGAACCATACTGTTCTCTTGGGAGCTTTCTCGTAAGCGTTACTGTTGGTTAGAGGAAATTTAGCTGACACGACACAATGGTCTGAAGTGACCAAGGGCGAAGAAACTTCAATTGTGTATTTGTTTGGGTGGGAGGTGAGAAACAGGTCCAGTGTGTTGGCGAAATGACCATATATATCTGGTACCCGTGTTGGCTCATTGACAAGTTGAGTTAAACTATTTGAATCAGCAAAAAGCTGGACATATTGACCTTCAGGTGTTGTTGTTCCGGAGTGACGAAGCCACTGAGAGTTATGCACATTAAAATCACCCGCAATAATGATTTCAGTGTGCGTATATAGGGTCAAGATCCTATCGATAGAATCAGACAGAGCATCAAATTCGTTAAAGGATGCATTTCTATCCAAGTTTGGGCTTCTGTAAAGAAAGCAGTAATGTATGATATGCTTACGAACGTGAAGTTTTAACCAAGAGAAATTAAATTCTGGGTTGGAACAGAGCTCATATTTATGGCAGAAGCTGATAAGCAATATCATTTCGTATGTATGTGGCTATACCACGATGTGGAAAGAACAGTGGCACTAAGTTATATCCAGGTAGATTAAAATCGGAAATATCTGTATTAGTAATTACCTGCATTTCGCTAAGTGCAAGGATAGTTGGTTTCTGGTTAGAAACATGGGCAGACACAGAAGAGAAATCGCATCTCAAGCCGCGAATGTTACACAAATCAACGCGAAATTCCCGCTCCATTGAAATGGCCCTACACATAAAACCAATACCGTCTCGGGAAAGGATGCAAGTCGGTACCAGCAATAGATAAGCGAACGCAACCGCTATAGGTGTTATGCCCTTGTAGCAGGTGCCCCACTAGATCCGTGCCGAAATCCAGGTCACATCCTTTCCACGATGAACATTATGACACAAAAAACTCTCCAAAGATTATAAATCAATCGAGAGTACTGTAGAGGTTGATGTATGTACCAGACATGAGCATTAGGTCCTATCAACTCCCCAACACTTACCGTTCGTTTCCCTGTAAATTGTCCACAAAAACAAACCGAACTTCAAGCATGCAGAAAAATAAAAAAGCACGCAAGTATTTAGTTATTAAGTGTTCTTTATTTAAATTTGCGTTAGGGCATCGGCACATGCGCATAACACGGGACGTTCACAATATTAATCACTTTAACCTATGTCGATGGACGCCTACACTCCTTCCGGGTCGTTGAAAGTTCATAGAAAGTTCACTTTAAAAGAACAACGGAAAGTTCACTTAAAAAGAACAAAACGAATTCCGCGACCAGTTGACAGCAAGATAAAAAAACGGCACTCCAACTCGAATATTTAAAGGGTGGAAAAACGAAATTGGCTACTTAGTAGCGGGGCTGGTAAAAGGCAGAACTCTAAGCGAGTGCGACTGTCAGGTGCGGTAATAGAAATCTGACTCCCTGATGCAATCCATATCCGCCAGATTCAACGGTGTGGATTACATTGGTGTGGGAGGATTCTATATGTGTCCGTATAGGACAAGTACGTTGCCCTTCAGCCTGCATATCGGCAACGACAAAAATGCACCTGAATAAACATGGGCTGGTGTAATGGATTGTAGATATTATAGAGATGCGCTATAGCGAAGGTCGTCGAAGGGAGAAATAGGTTTCTGTTCCTTAAATAAACAGAAACGCTATTTCGACGGCCATCAATTTTTGATGACCTGCGCCTGAGAACGAAATAGGTTTTTGCTTTAAGATACACAAAAACGCTATTTCAAGGGTCACGATGATATGCACATCGTGTTTACTTAGGCGTTCATGATAATGCCATTGTAGGCTATACATTCTGGTGACGATAGGTCAGCCAAAAATGTGGGTCTTGTTTACAAGACGGTGCCGGTATATGAGTATAATGGCGAGGAATTAGCCTTGCAGATGTGCAGGCGTACATCTCGCCCAGGGTAGCCATGGACCAGCCGTCGATTAATAGGATAAACACAGTGATGCTACTATGTGTTTGTTTATTTAACAGGCCAGAGTATCGTTAGGCATGATCTGGGGTATGATTGTCTAACGTCAATCATATTAGTGCCCAAATCCCATGATCGGTAGATAACCGATAAAGGAAATTGGTCGCAAGTGTTGCGAACCTCGGGACTGGGACAATAAATAGTTATGAACCGTAGCAAAACCCATCGGCTACGACTGTGTCAACAATTATGCTGGCCAGCAAGTATTTATCTATTATAATTGCTGACAAGCCGAGCCGATGGAGATATGGTACGGTTCATATAATAATTCAATGTGATGCATGCCTTGATAAGGTTTAACTTTCAGGTGTGATGCTGCAGGTGAGCTTACGCTGCCCCTAATTGCAGGCAAGTACTATGGGTTTGGAAGGTGGTTAATTTAAGAGGATGGGCGGTTCTTTGGGAATGTATTAAAGAACCGCCACAGTACCGATTGACGATCGGTGAAAGAGATCAATAAAAGGTCGAACTCACCCCAACTGGTGGTGGATCAGTGATGAAGAACGCCCCCAAACAAAGTGTGCCTCTCAGGCGCACCGCTTTCCTCCCCCCTATCCCCAATCCAATTATTATTATTTTTTTTTATGTTTATTTTTATTTTTTATTCTTTTTATTTTTATTTGTATTTCTTGCTTATGTTTGTACGTTTCGTTTCCTTTTTTATTTATTTTTTTATTTTTTTTTAATTCTTTTTATTTTTATTTGTATTCCTTTTTTATGTTTGTACGTTTCGTTTCCTTTTTTATTTTTTTTTAATTTTTGCTTGTAATTAAAAAAAAAAAAAATAAATAATGCATGATATAGAAAGAATAGAACAAATTAAAAAAAGCATATCAATTAGCTCCTCAATAGTATACTGGTTAGTATACCCGCCTGTCACGCGGGAGACCGGGGTTCGATTCCCCGTCGGGGAGCCTCTGGCGCAAGACTAATGACCTTGCCCGGAAAAAACAAATCATAATGGAAAATTTAACAAGCCTCCGGACTTGCCAAATAAGGCCAAGACCGGTTCCAGGTTGTAGTGCCGATGATGATGATGATGATATCAATTATGGTGATATGTTATAAAAACAGTAGTTGTTGTAGGCCGTATAAGAAAAACAATAGATTTATAATGTATAAGAGTGCTTGCGAAGAGCCAGTAAGTTAATGTAAGAGTGATGTTTGTAAAATAGAAGTTAACATTTAGTCTTAAGTAAAATCTGTAATCGAATTGTTAAATAAATGTGGAGATAAAACAAAAAAAACATTTATTATATGTTATAAAAACAGTAGTTGTTGTAGGCCGTATAAGAAAAACAATAGATTTATAATGTATAAGAGTGCTTGCGAAGAGCCAGTAAGTTAATGTAAGAGTGATGTTTGTAAAATAGAAGTTAACATTTAGTCTTAAGTAAAATCTGTAATCGAATTGTTAAATAAATGTGGAGATAAAACAAAAAAAACATTTATTATATATATATATAATGAGATTTGTTTTTGCTTCAAAATTATCTATTTGTGAATAGAATCCTCCACAATTAATTTTAGTAGATGAGTGCCTCAACTTTCCGAGCAGTTGGTGCTTTGTATGTTCAATTGACATATTCATTGGGCATGGAGAACATCCAATCTTATTTTGTATTCCCTTGTGGATCATTCCACACAACTTGATAGGAAGAGTCTATGGTGCAACAAATGCTATTTCTGGCCATTCAACTTTACCAGGAAAATTGATCAGCTACGAATTAGCTCGCATTGCTTCTCCTCCACACTCTACCCACTCTATGCCTATTCTTTTTCCACCTACATTCTATGCTTTATTAAATATTATAGTTTCACTTGAAAGTGTAATCACGGTATAGTTTATTTAAGACTGATGCGAAAAGGACGTTTTTTTCCTTTTCAATGACCTTTCAATCATTGACGTGAACGTTTCCAAACTTACTTTATGATTTTGCGTATTTTAAATTTATATTTTCTTTTTATAGGTAGCAGAAAATATTTATAACTCACTTCCGGTGTTTTTCAAATCCTGTTTCGCTTTGTAAAAAGAACAGGATAACGATGATTTTATGCTGCTGTTGAAGCGGATGAATTCGGGTATTAACGTAATCAATTTATATACCCAATTTTAAAAATAATTTAATTGCGTCAGAGGAGTAATTGCAAACATTTTTGCACAACTAACGTCGCAAAAAACGGAGATTACGCATGAACAAAAGATATTTTAGTTTTGACTTTTTTTTCCATACACGAATTGTGTACTGCGATACAAAAAAAAAAGAAATGAACAAAAAACAAAAAATTAAAGGAAGACAAACTAGAAGTACGTAGTGGGAAGGTTATTATGATAATAACACTATAATTAGCCGGCATCATATGTGGGTAAGGCTGCGTTACAAACAGTAATTTAGATGTTTAATTACGCACATTAAATTAACTTTTACAATAATAGCGTAAAATTATAAGAGATCAGTGAATGGTGAACTAAATCTGAGTACATGGCACGTTCTGGAGAAGTGAATAAAAACAAGCCCACGTGGATGAATCAGCTACCTAAATCTTTACATCAATTTCCGGTCACAGGAACTCAGGCCGTTGGGATTAAAATGATGGAGTATTAAAAACAAAAATTCAATTTTCTACTTAGAGCACTGATATTGGATAAAACCAATCGATAGACAGCCTGAAGTGAGGCATTCAAAGTTCTTTGTCCTGGACAACCCTTGACTTAATTCGAATGCATTATTGAGTCTCTTCCAAGGACACTTGAATTCATTTACTTGTGCCTAGTGGGTTGAGTGTTCGTGTAGCCAAGTAATAAAATCAGAGCGAGTATGTGCATTCTTTGCAAAATGTATTGTCATTGAGACTGACAGTATTGTTGTGATGCATTCCCCGGGGCAGTCTCCGCGACATAGTTTATTAAGAAATAATTTGAGACAGTTTCAGGCGTCATCACTGTATTATTAAAAGAATTCGAAAATGAGGTCGATTGGCAAGGAAATTGAAAAACAGAAATACAACGTGTAGGCGTTCCTTGGTGTGGTAGGAACACAAGGGATTGTCAACTAATAATTGGAGGGAATAAACAAAGCCTTTTCAACTTTATGGGCAAGTTAATGCTGAGCATGCATCAATACCATTTAAACTTTTTTTTTAACATACTGTGTTTATTTGACCAATAATCAATTTTTACATTAAGTACTACAGCTAACTTATAATACTAATGATTCAATTGTTTTGTGTAATGTATACATTTTTCACACATAACTGAATGTGTGAATAACTATGTGAGTATTACAGGTTTTAATATTGACAGTTTTCCTTGAAAAGGTGAAAAAACCAGAATGTTTATTTTTTAATTTAATCTAATCCAATACTTAACTTAACTCTAACTTATTCTAATTAACCTTAACCTAATTAATATTATAAGTTAAATATGTAAAATTAACAGTTTCCCTAGAAAAGGTCAGAAAACCAGGATTTTTATTTTTTAATTTAATGTATTTTTTTATTTATTTTTTTTATTTTAACACTAACCTGCGCACAAAACATGGTTTTGAAGTACCCTTAAATGTCAGAGCACAGTGCAAGCGGATGGAGAGGAAGTGGATAAGGAAAGGAGGTGTCGATGTATATTGGCCTTGAATGTCTGGACATCATAACGACCAGAAAACACATGATCAGGTACAGCATTCCACATTCGTGTGGTTCAGCTAAAGAATGACTCTATGTTTATTTGTGCGCCTGAAATTCACTTTTAATGGATATGGTCAGTTAGTGGTCTCGGGTGGGGTAACATTTTCCGGTTGTTCGTTAAACCTTAATGTTTGAAAATGGTTGTATGTTACAGTATTTGAACTGATTGGGTGCCAGCTCGGTGTCATGATACACTACCTCACTATCTCGTTGGAGTCATTAGCCAATCTTCCAGGGGTGAAGAGAGTTCTGATGTGGAGACAATTCAGGTAGTGAGCCTTGTTACGAGGGTTGCCTTATATATTTCGGGAGAACAAAAACAAATATTGATCATCGAAAATTACTTTATTGTTTTTCAAAATATTCCCCATGAAGATCTATACACTTTTGCATGCGTTTGAACCAATTGTCGAAGCACTTTTGCCACTCTGATTGAGGTATCTCCAACACTTCGGCATCGGCTAGCTACTGTGCAGCTCGTGCTCTATATAGTGAGCGGACGTTCCATTAGAAAATTCTAAAATCGTTTCGCCATTTTCGTTTCCGTGGTCGTCGTCATGTATCCGGTCCATATCCAAGGCTTGTTAAATTTGCTATAATAATTCGTTTTTATGGGCATGGTCATTAGCCTTGCGCTAACCTTTCTCAGGATGTCGCTGCATGCATTGGTTCACTACTTGGTGGGTGTCAAAGTAGCTATCCCGTGTCACGTGGAGACTGCATGTCAATTCGGATTGAACAGGGACAAGGATCATCCTGGCCTTCGCCCGGTTGAAAGCACAGACTTTACCCTGTATGTTCGCTCGCATCCTTCCGGCATAGCTAATCACTCTTATAAAATCCATCAACAAAACCATGGCCATTAGCATGGTAACGATCTCAAGGTGAACGATGCGATCGCGGGAAGAAACGTAAAATTACATTTGATACTGGGCATATAAAAGGGGTGAACTTGAGCCTACTTTGTTGTTAGTTAAGTACATTTGGAAACAACTAATAAAATAAGTCACCGCAGACGCGGAACAAAACAAAAAGCATTATAGTGTGTATTTCAAGTCGGATGTACTCTCAAAACAAGAACAGCCAGCGGTCAACACACGGGCTCAACGAGCCGGAAGCCGACTATTGTACAAAATTAAATTGTTATTACTATAACATCTCAAAACTTCAAATAGCTCGGCTTCATATTTTTCAAACTGGGCGGAGCAGTACCTCCCTTAATTTTTATCCGATTGACTTGACATTTTAACTGCAACTTGAAAACAATATTTTCTAATGTTTTTTTTTTTTGATAAATTAATTTTTATAGATTTTATAAGCGATTATGGCGGGTTTTTTTTCGAAAAAAACAAGAAAAAAGTGCAAATTTACGTCATTTTTTTAAAACAATTTAAAATAAAAGTCCTACGACGTTCACTAGATATTGGACCATGTTTTAAGAAACTTTTTGGTTTATTGTTCCAAATTGTAGCGTTGCGCCCATGTCGACCGCCCGACATTTGTTTTCCTTGCGGGCGCTGCTGTGCCGCCATTTTGTATTGCAATATTAATAAAACATTTTTTTTATAGTTAAAGACTAATACTTCCATATGTACAAACCCTCATAGCTCTATCTCTTTCCTATTGTCCCTGGTACGCCTACGTACAACATCTCATAGCTCTATCTACATTTGTTTTCCTTACGGGCGGTGCTATGCCACCATTTTGTATCGTAATATTAATAAAACATGTTTTTTTATAGTTAAAGATTAATAGTTCCATATGTACAAAACCTCATAGCTCTATCTCTTTCCTATTGTCCCTGGTCATCATCATCATCGGCACTACAACCGGGAACCGGTCTTGCCCTTATTTTAGCAAGTCCTGAGGCTTGTTAAATGTTCCATAATGATTTGTTTTTTGTGGGCAAGGTCATTAGTTTTGCGCCAGAGGCTCCCCGACGGGTACGTCTGGTACGTCTAAAAAAATCACATTTAGTGAACACAAGGTGATATTACCCCTTAAGCCGAGTAAATAATCTCCCTTCTCCAAAAGAACTAAGATTACAAGACTATCATTATCTGCATAAGTTTAGTTTGCAATCATTTTCACCCAATGATAGCTGGACTGGGGTTGAATGGTAAAGCCACATCATTAAGAAGAGATTATCAGACATCCCGTAAGATGGACATCCTCCTTAGACACCGTTCACCAAATATTTCAATAAGGCTTTAATGCAATTGTTATGTAATGATGGTGTGGAGGTTTCGCCAAACCCCACTGTATACTTACCCGAAGAACCCCCATAACTACAACCCAGCCATCATAGCTTCTTGCTAATTCAATCGCATTAAGCACCTGTAAATGCTTCACGCAACAAATGACCAAATGTATTTAGCTAAAAGCTTCTGGAAACGAATTCTTAACTTCATTCATTAATTCGAATTAAAAATTCCCTATAAGAATTCTCTCCAAACTTATCATAAATTCCCTGAAAAAAAAACTCATCGGTTCACATATAATGCAACCGCATAATCGGGGAATCTTAACCTTAAGTTGGCTATTCCCAGCCGCAAAATGTGTACAATAAATTTACCTACATACACATTGGCTGGCGACCCTTTTACCCAACGATAAACAGTCCAACGCAACTGCATACAATTAACGCAATAGACACTGAAACTAATTCCCTAGCATGTACCATGTACAAACAAAAGAACGCTGCCTTTCAGCAGGCATTCTGGCGATACGGCAAACAAATCAAACCATTCAAGTATTCCAAACGCATCTATCATCTAATGAGTTGCAACTTGTTTACTCGGTTGAACTCTTAGATCATAAATTCCCTTTGTCCTACATATTCCTGACCTTCTCACATAAGCAAACACAAACCCAATAAGCATCCAATGAGATTCGGTTTGTTTGCTTAGCCGAACTCACATCTCATGGATGCACATTATGCCCTTTCTTTGTTTCAGTTTTGTTCTCATGGCTTTGTCCCATGAATGAACCAATGTACACAATCTACACATACATGTGTACCACCACGATCTTATTACGAGATCTGGTTTTCTGTTCCACAGAGAGAGACTTTACGTCTCTCTTGTAGTAAGTAAAAACATGTCCACAGCGGAGACGATATCCACCACCACCGAATCGAGGGTGAATTAAGATCCAGATTCTAACCCTCGATTGAGTCGTATTTTAACATCCAGCCACGCTGGTCGGTTTTTCTCTTGCTCCCCGTGGCGACGCGGGGACCTATCAGTCCCTGAGTTTATTCTCAACCACCGAAGGAGTGCCCTCTTTGTGTTGCGTACGTGTTCCGGAAGTATAATTGAAATCGTGTATATCCGTCGTGAACGTTTCAAACCTAACTTAGCATAACTCTACTTAATTTAATTTAGTGAACGTTCATTATATGTTTTAAAATTAATACAAATAGTTTTACACCGATTAAGAACAATAAAGTAGCCTCTTAATAAATAGACAGTACTCAGTGTATTTTATTTCCAAGCTGCAGTTCCTGGGTGTTTTCTTTTATACTTTTCACTCGTGCGACCGGTGTTTCGATCTCTCAGCAGTGCACCGACCAGCGAGCAATTCGTGGGACGAAGTGGAACCCCGTGCCGTACGCCGGTACCACGACTTCGTACCCCACAATGGGTTTAGCTTAGAGATGGAATTCCAGTCAAGCTTTAGATTATCTACGCCGTATTATAAACATTTTTTTGTCTAGGTGATACCTAGATACCTAATGTTTTATGTGAGAAAATAAAATAGAAAGGTTCGTAGAAAAAAAGATAATAACATCTCTAAGACTTGCGTTGTGTCCACAGAACTAAAAATACCCTATCGCGATATCAATGGCTCAGTTGGTAAGAATTTTGTATCATGGATTCGATTTGGCTTAAATAAGTTCATCTGACGATTCATGATATTGTGGCAGTTCGGCACAACTACTGTATGTTCGACTGTAGCCAAAAATGTATAAAATAGTAATGTCCAGCTGTCAGGCTCTCCAAAGTTCTCGGAAGAAATTCTTGGCCGTCTATCGGAGCTGGCTGCCGGACTCAGACCAGTCTCTTAGAGGTCCGCCGATTCTATAAAAAAAAAGGAATGACTTTGGCTACAATTTCATATCCTTTGGCACAAATCACATTAATACGAGGCAATGCTTTTAAACAACCACTGTAGTTTTAAAACGTGTTTGGTTTTGTAGTGATCCTAAATCACTACTCCCACCCAAATCCCCAATATTGAGAATACTCCCACCCAAATCCCCAATATTACCAATAATCCCATCCAAATCCCCAATACATGCTATAATCCAAATCCAAATTGCATATTGAATCATATGAGTGATAAATTAAACCAAAAGTTAATTTGTCGCACATTGATTCAATTTCACATTAACTTACACCCCAATCCAATTGAATCATATGCACGATAAATTTAAACCAAAGTCCATTTGTCGTGCATTGATCCAATTCCCAATAATCCTGACATCATGAAATGCTTAACTCAAAATGCGTTTCATGATTTCCCTTCCAGGAATTTATTCAAATAAATTCCTAGTCACTTCCCAGAACCCTATTCCAACTGAAGCACACAAAACCTTGTGTGTGCTTCTTGGAATTTTTAACAATAAAAATATTGACAAATCCCAACGACTAAAAATATAAAAGGGCGGCACATTTCGATTTCATCATCAGTCAAGTTCTAGGAGGCCGAAGCTACGCCGAATGAAAAATAGAATGTTCAAACCAAAAGACTAAAAATTAAGAAGTTAGTATAATTCCAAAAAACCGGACGTTTCACTTTCGCGAGATATGCTATTGCTGGGAAGCTTGCGCTCGCCGCGCGTCATTTAGTTATTCGGAACACCTTTAAGTAAAACAAAGGATCCTCGACAATTCATTGCGGTCCCCACTTCGGAAACCTCAATGACGAATTAATCCACGGTGACCAAAGGAGAATAACGTGCTTTGTTCCGGAGTAACAAAGGATGTCCTGGAAGGAAACTCCGCCCTCAATCCAAGGAACTTACACGCACCGAGTCTCCCGTCCGGAAGCCCCCACGCCCCCCGAAGGAAGTTGCGAGGGCACACCAAAGGAGGTAAGCCAAAATTCTCAAGTTAGGAATAAAGCACCTTCAACAGTTTTCTATTTTTTGAATTGACTTTGGTGGAATGCGGAAAAGGTGTGGAAGGGTCTGAGACGTCTATAAAAATTTCGACCGCCTCCGCCGACTAATTTATGGAAAGAGTACGACTGCTTCTCTAAATCCTAATAACATCCAACGATAATTGAGGGTTTTATTCGCCTCTAACTTGAGACATCGTGGGCGGTATCAACTGTAATACCTCTGAGCATCCACGCGTGCATATCCTCTAAATTGTCCAACTGGTGCATACAATGCGGCGGTGCATAAATGTTTATTGCTGCTAATATTTATGGCTGTATTACACTTCGTGCACAAGACAGAAAAGATTCCCGATCGCAGTAGGAAGTCAATCTGGACACAACTTGTAAGTCATTCTCCTGAATTATCACGTTCTGTCTGAGGCCTAAAGCGTCGTGTTAAAAAAACAGACAACAATTTATTCACATCACACTTTAGTGATTTGAATATCTCTAAATTTTTTATCTTGTATTTCGCCAAATTATTTTGTGCAAAAAATTCGAAGTTTTTTCCTTGGGAGTGAATGTTCCACATTTGTGATCTCTCTCCGTAAAGAGTTTTTATTCAAACTTTCAGACAATACAATCCAGACAGTCGCTCTCGGTTGCTAATTAGACTTGTTTACTCGAATGTGAGTGATCAGATATCAAATTGTAGATTGTAGATCGTCACGAGCTGCCGGAAGCATCTTATTATTAAAGGTGTGTTAAGTGTAAAGGAAACTGAAGCGAGAATTCAATGGGGTATTCTTCCAATATTTTGAGGTGTCACAGCAAACAAGCTGAGTTCAATTGAATTGAAATTATTAAACACACCGTCGGTTGAAAAGTACGACTACATAATTGGAATAATTTCATAGTGAAAGAGTAACGTACACCAAAAGGTGTTTTATTGCTTAGCAGCAGCCGTACTGTGTTGACTTGCGAGATGTAAAAATGCTAATCTCCACGCAAACGATTTTCGCTCAGCTTTCCTTAACAAAGCGACGTCAATTATACAGGCAGGTTACTTTCATAGGTGTTACCTTTTATAGTTCTGCCGACTCTAATACGATTATTCTCTAGAAATGTGGCATTTGTCATAAGCATGAATTTTGGCAACACATCAATATTGATATTGAAACTGATCTTTCCGGTTGGCAGTTGTCAATAGTCCCAACCTACTTAATACTCATGCGATAAAGCCACTGTTTTTATAAAACATCAGGAATCATTGCACTTTATGAAACGTATTAGGATAGAAATGCTCTCAAAAAATGATGCCTCTACACATCGGAATATACTGATGTCACTTTGTTATTTGTTATTTTAAGATTGATTTTTAGATTATTACCCGAAAGATGTCGGCCATGCACCAATTGCAATGGGATCAACAATTTGTTTTATTAATTTTTTCATTTTCTCTTCACTGCACTTTGGGTACAATAGTTTTCTCACAATGTTGTATCTAACCGTTGCCTCATGTCGGGAGAAATCCCTGGCCATCTTTTGGCGGTTGGTTGATGGACCGGTTCGGGAAAAAAAATTAGGTGGTAAGTCGGTCCCATGGTGAGATACCACCCCGTCGCGATGAATTTAAAGTGGGACATAAGGCGTCAGTGGCAATGAAAAACATTAATGACGCATTTGAGGGTGTAGCGGTAAACGAACGCACTATACGATGTTGGTTTGGAAAGTTCCGTTCGGGAGATTTCAGCCTCGATAATGAACCACGTGGGTAGCCGGAAACGTTAATCGGCGACGATGTTTTAAGAGCAACGGTGGATGCGGACCCAACGAAATCGGTGTGGGAGATTGCACAACCCATGGGTGTATCCCCAATGACAATAAGTCGTTACCTTTCTCACATAGAAAAGGTACATAAACTCGATAAGTGGGTACCCCATGAAATGAACGAGTCCCAAAAGCCGCGGCGCCTGAAAATCTGCGCATCGCTTAGATTAAGATAGTCCTGTGATAAAAAGTGGATTCTGTATGTTGCGGATACGCAACTTAATACAGCGGGGACAATCTAGTACGTGCACCGTCTAGTACACTCCCCGACCAGCATACTCACCGCACGCCTGTCAGCCGCCAGCTGACAATGCGTCATCGCCTGGCGACGCCATCGGACTGTCACCAATTTCAAATGTGACCAACGGTTTCTAGTCAGTCTCTGCCAACTCTTCGTCGGGAGTGCACCAAACTCCCTAAAATAGGATTAATTTACTTGCTTTACTAAGTTAAATAAAAAGAAAACTTAGACATTCTTGACCAGCGTAGCTAGTTTGTTTGCATGTTCGTGAGTTCATAGTTGAAAGTCAGCGATTCGCCGAAGAAAATTATAGAACATCATCTTGGGTCACCTCCCTGGTCGCCGCACCACCAGGGTCACATCCTAAAACACTGTAGGATAACCGTAAAAGACCTGAGCAGTGGTTGGATGCAGGTGGAAAACCAAAACACACCCCAAGCCCGATCTTCACCCAAAAAAAGTTATGGTGACAATTTGGTGGACATCGAAAAGACCAATCCACTTTTCATTTCCTCAACCAGGAGAAACGATAAACGCTATCAAATATTGTGAGGAAATCGATATACTGCATGCCAAATTGGCTGAAAAGCAACCTGCTTTGGTCAATAGGCATGGCCCGATCCTTTTGCACGACAATCATCATCATCGGCACTACAGCCGGGAACCGGTCTTAGCCTTATTTAGCAAGTCCTGAGGCTTGTTAAATTTTCCATAATGCCTTGTTTTTTCTGGGCAAGGTCATTAGTCTTGCGTCAGAGGCTCCCCGACGGAGAATCGAACCCCAGTCTCCCGCGTGACAGGCGGATATACTAACCACTATACTATCGGGGAGCCCAGACAATGCCAAACCCCATACCTCACAAGTAACGGTGCAAAAACTGTTGCAGTTGGGATTTGAAATTATTCCGCATCCACCACACTTTCCTGACATTTCCCCAACGGACTACCATCTTTTTTGCAATCTGGATTCATTTTGGCAGAAGGTCTTCCGGTACCGAGCAGAAGTCATAAAAGCCTTTGAAGATTTCATTACCTCAAAAAGTCAGCACTTCTACGAAAAAGGAATATTTGACCTTGTATCACGTTGGAAGGATGTCATAGATGCCAATGGATCCTATTTTGATTGAATAAAAATTTACGGAAAAATAATATTGGATTTTAAATGTTTACTCTAAAATCGGACATTTCATGTGGTACAAGACAATAGTTTCCTTTTCGGATCTCCGGGGCGACTATGTCAGAGTAAACATCAAGAAAATATTCTGATACATAACCGAACTTTAAGAAATTCGTCATCACGTAATCGGGTTCGCTCTCGAAACTCTGTTGACGTTCGACTGATAACGGCATTTTCTAACATCAGGGGCATCGGTATCACCAATGCGAATGTAAACATGGCATTCCCCCAATTCTCTCAAAAAGATGCTAAACCATTGCTGAAACTCTTTTATTTGTCGTTTTCTACTGGTCGTTTCCCAAATAGACGGAAGCCAGCTAACATTCAGCCAATTCCCAAAAAAGGTGACAAATCGTCCCTCTCTTCTTATCGACCCATACTGACTTCTATTCTCCCGATTCCTCAACTGATTCGACATATCTTCGTTGCTCAGGATACGACTTAGATCCGAGTTTCAGTTTTAAGGGCGGAGTCTGCGCTTCCACGCGGTCCGATCTGGCTTGCTAATGGATCGGGGCGTTAGAACCCAATAACTTGGACATCATATGGTTATAGGTCGTGCGGAGGAATTCTGTTATATTTCTTTGTTGTCTTTGCCGCTCCCTAATGACGATCGACCTGTGACACTTTGGGAACATCTTTCACGTACCATTGACTTAATACAGATCAACTACCCGGCTTCAGAAATTGTCGTCCTTGGCGATTTTAATATACACAACTCGGGCTGGTTTCAAATTTCTTTTTGCCGCGAAGATGGCGCTACTGTGACACATAATGACATCAAGTTTGAGTGGTATCTGTCAATTATTTTATTTACAGCTGCTAATTTCGTTGGTTCACCTCAAGTACGTTTTCCGATTTTTATAATAGATAATCAGTACCTGGCTGACTTTCAAACAGACAACTTGTCTCACAGTTTTGCTCGTGCTATTTATCTTAATCAACCGTTATTTTCACAATTTAATTATCATTATCTTGTTTTCTTTGCCTCGTTTTCCGCATACAAAAATTTGAACAAGTGTTATAACCGTTAAGTTATGGCCCCTGGGCCACGTGTGTTAAACAAAATTAAGCGCAAACGGTTGCGTTACGACCCCGTTATTGGAGGCCAAACTCCTCCCGATAAACTTTCAAAAGTGAACAATAAAGTTCTAGAAAAATCTAAAATGTGTTCAAACACTAACTTTTTTCAACCACTTCAAAGTCTGATGGAAGACTCTCCTGAAATGGATCCGACCAATGACGAACAGTGCGCAGAACTTCCTAAGGAAACCGTTCCGCCAATTGTGGTATTAAAAACAACTAGTGCTCAAGTGCGTGATATTTTGAGCAACATTAAGATAGACAAATACTTAATCAAAAACATTTCGCTTGGGCAAAAAATATGTGCCCCAACAATGGACATATATAATAAAATCAGAACCGAACTCGTACGGTTAAAATGTGAGTTTTTCACCCACTCACGTAAGGAAAATCGTCCATTAAAGGTAGTGTTATCCGGACTAGACTTAATTAGCAACGATGTAGTGAAAAATGAACTAATTGCACTCGGGATAAAGTGTCTAGATGTTAAAACCATCACATTAAATCCGTCAACAAAAGCCCTGTACAAACACTACTTGTACATCGTCTATATTCAACGCGGTACTGTTAAATTAAACGAACTAAAACGGAACTACTCAACCTTGTTCAAAACCATCGTTCGCTGGGACTTTAAAAAACATAATCCAGGTAAGGTCACACAATGTCACAATTGTCAGCTCTACGGTCACGGCTCGATGCATTGTCATATAAATAGCTTCTGTGCAATATGTTCGGGAAACCATAAAACATCCGACTGCAAAACGAATGAGGTCATCAAGTGTGCAAATTGTAGTGGGCCACATAAATCTACCGCTCCAGAATGCATAAGCCGAAAGCAGTACATAGACCTTCGCCGCAAATTATCCCCACGCGGACGTGGTACAGGAAATACAACCTTCCTACAGCCTCGAGTGACAAACAGCAGCCACTGCCCGACCGATTATCTATTGATAATTTTCCTCCACTCCCCCGATCTGTGCGTCAACCTTCACTTCCTTCATCCACCTGGGCTTCTGGCCTCCATCAAACCCAGCAACCTTCCAAGAGTGATACGACACACACGAAGAAAAATCCGTCAGAAACTTTAACTAATGATAACCTGTTCTCATTTAGCGAGATAAACTCTCTTCTTAATGAAGTTCTAACCAAGCTTAGTGCTTGTCAAACTAAAGCTGACCAATTTAACGTCATTACTTCATTAGCTATTAAGTACATATACTCGGAAAAAACATGTTAAGAAACTCTCTTAACATCATAACTTGGAATGCGAGAAGCATCAAAAACAAAAAGCATGCATTTTTTAGTTTCTTGATAAATTTTAATATTGACGTTGCACTTGTTTCAGAAACCTGGCTCAAACAAGACATTTCTTTCTCACATCAAAATTACATATGTTATCGCCTAGACAGGGTACATGCTAGTGGTGGAGGTGTCGCCATTGTTGTGAAAAAATGTATAGAACATTCCTTGCGTCCTTCATTGCACCTTAAGTTAATTGAGGAAATTAGTATAGATGTAACATTAAGTGACAACTCCAAGGTGAGTCTTTTTTCGGTCTATTTCCCTGGAGGAAATAGAAACCTAGAGAAATCTACTTACTTTAAGCGGGATCTGCAAAAATTGTATAGAGTCAACACTCGAAACAAGGTAATTATTGGCGGTGATCTAAACTGCAGACATCAGTCGTGGAATTGTCTTAGGGCAAACTGCTGGGGTAACATTTTACTAGATGTTGCTGAATCCAGCTCAAGTTTTTCCATACTTTATCCACTTCTCCCCACCTATATCCCAGCGAGTGCTAACAAGAACCCCTCAACTCTTGATCTATATATCACTAATATTCCAAATTACTGCACAGTACCATTAACTCTAAATGCGTTAGGTTCAGAACACCTTCCGATCAGCCTCACAGTGAATCATACAGTAGTTGTAAATCGTACCAGTTTATACCACAACTATTCCGCCGCCAACTGGAATTGTTATAAATCATATATAAACACGAACTTGGCTCTAGGTGATACCAGCCTAAATTCTATAACCTGCAGCGAGCACATTGATATCCTATGTAACAATTTTGTTTCTGTTATCAATAGAGCGGCCGATCTTGCGATACCTAAATGTTCCACTGCTCCAGTTGATAAGGCACCGCTTCCTGAAAATATCTTACATCTGATTAGGCTACGAAACTCTGAAAGAAGAAAATGGCTTCGTTATAGAATCGATTGCTTTCTAGTTAATGTTAAAGTCTTAAATAATATCATTAAAAAAGAAATCTCAGAATATAGGAACAAGTGTTAGAATAGACACCTTTCCTCTCTTGACAAAGCAAGCAAACCGTTCTGGAAAATATCAAAAATTATGAAAAAGAGAGGGTCAAGTATTTCTCCGTTTAAAGTTCGCGACAAGTTGTTTATTTCTTCAGTGGAGAAATCGAACCTACTTGCTAACACGTTTAGTAAGAACCACTCCATATCTATGTATCTAAGCGACGCGTATACTGAAGCTGAAGTTGCTAACACTATCCATGTACTTTCTCAAACACCAGCTGAATGTACTTACGCAACTAATATCAACGAAGTTAAAGAATTGATAAAAAAAATCGAAATCAAAAAAGGCTGCGGGTCTCGATAATATTAACAACAAATTAATCAGAGCACTTCCACCTGCTGCAAGTAACTATTTAACGTTCATTTTCAACGCTTGTCTTAAGAATTGTTATTTTCCGGACTGTTGGAAAACAGCAAAAGTAATACCTATCCCGAAACCCGGCAAACCGAAGAACAGCCCCGAAAGCTAAAGACCTATTAGTCTACTTAGCTGTCTAAGTAAGCTTTTAGAAAAAATCATTAAGGAAAGGATTGATCGTTTTGTGGAAGACATTAACATCTTACCAAACTTTTAGTTCGGTTTCCGTAGTGGTCACAGCACAGTCCACCAAGTCTTGCGCATTAAAAATCACATAGTTGGAAAATTCATCGACAAGGAGTCAACTGGACTGGTTCTTCTAGACATCGAAAAAGCCTTTGATACGGTATGGCACGATGCCTTGATTTATAAGCTACTGAAGCTTAAACTGCCAATGCCGCTTATCAAAATTATCCAGAGCTTTCTTCGTTCGAGAAAATATGTTGTGACTTTAGGAACCGACAATCCTCTACTCACCAAATCCACCATGGTGTACCCCAAGGCTCGGTCCTTGGTCCCATATTATTTACATTGTTTGTCGCAGATTTACGATGTCTAGGTGAAAACATTCAGGTAGCTATGTTTGCCGATGATACGGCCATTTTCTCTTCGGGTGCCTTATTCACTAATGTCTACAACTCTTTGCAAGCAACTCTTGACAAGCTAGCAGTATATTACAGGAAATGGAAAATAAAAATAAATGGTAATAAAACACAAGCTGTATGGTTTTCGAGATGTAGGAAACACTGCTACCTACCAAATGGCACTAAGCTCAGTATGTGTGCAGTTGATATTGATTGGTCCGAAGACTGTAGATATCTAGGTATTATTCTAGATAAAAAACTTATCTTCCAAAAACACATCACTACCACAATTGACAAAATAAACAAAGTCGTAACAGTTATGTATCCATTAGTGTGTAGGAAGTCAAAGCTTAGCATCGAAACTAAAATTGTAATATTTAAAACCATTTTTCAAGCGATACTCCTGTACGGGGCCCCTGTATGGTGTAACTGTGCTCGCACACACAAAATAAAATTGCAAAGGTGTCAAAATAAAATATTGAAAATATTGCTGAATTTGCCATGGCATTATTCGACACATGAACTACATGAAAACGCCAACGTTAAACCGGTAGAGTTCCTTATTGACAAAATCAATCGAAACTTCTTCGTCAATTGTTCTTTTTCTGACGATGTTCTCGTTTCCCGTCTTGCGTTATCCTAAATCACTACATATGTACTCTATGTATGAAAATTATATCGAGGTCATTACTATATAAAATAACCGGAAGCTCGTGCAATATTAGTCTTAAGATTCAAATAAGGGTTTTTTATTGTAGTTTTCCCTTAATTATTTGTTATTCATTAAAATTGTGCTATTGTCGTTATATAGATTTAAGATTATAGTTGTAAAGGAATTGCTATCCTAAATCTCTTAAGTACTATCTACTAAATAAAAAAAAAAAAAAAAAAAAAAAAAAAAAAAAAAAAAAAATAATAGATAATTTGGTTAAGCAATTAGTTTGCATTAAAATTTGTCTTTCCAACGGAATTTTTTGTGTGGAATCGTTGAAAATGTTGGTTAAGATCTATGGGGACTAACAGTTGCTTCTTGATAGCCAAATTGTACAGACGTGCTATTTCTCGGAAGCTTCAACAGATATTTTAGAAACCCGTCGTCAGTGTGTAAACAACTAGAGCTCGGTACTTAACCGGATCTAATGTAATCATATGATGATGATATAATATCTAAAAAAAAAAAAAAACATTCTTCAGTGGTCATATGCGTAAAATCATTTTTTTTTAAACGGACGATGTGTTTCGCACTGTGAAAAAAAGAATTGAACTCAATATAAAAACCAATTGTGAATAATTTCTACGTTCTGGTGTATTGATCATTCCTCAAATCGATACTACGCAAAGTTTACAGTGTTGTCACTCGTGGAGCTTAGCATATATAATTAAATAAATAAAAAAGTTAACAGTTATTGCACTTTAAAAACGAACAGTATACTAATTAAAAGTATTAAATAATTGTTGTGAAGTGCGGCACTGAGTGAATCGACCAAAATAAAAAATAAAAAATAATTAAAAAAAGACCAAGACGAGACAGTCAAAACAAAAAAAACTTAAAATCACGCAAACAGCACAAAACATAATAAACGAATAAACAGTGCAGTGAAGCGGGAAAAATAATATAATTCGCAACCAAAAGAAAAAAAATATATCACCTGAAAATAATAACAAACAATATATTGCTCGTTAAGCAATTAGTTTTTAAATCATCATTTAGAGCGAGTGTAAGGTGACTGACCTTTAGTCGGCGATAGGCGAGTTCGAGTTAGGGTACGGAGAAACCGAGTTGCGCCGTGGTTCGTATACCAGGTCGCCTTTATTTTTTTAAAATGAAAACAAACCGGAGAGTACCAACATGAACACGGAAGTAGAAAATCTCCCAACAACAAACAAAAGAAAAGGTGCTCCGAAAAATTCCATTGTGACGCGAAGTAAAACCGCGAAATTAATAATGGAGATGGATCTCTTCGCCCACTTTACCTATTAGATGAAGTTAATGAATCTTTAATAACTTTAAAAACAATTGGCCACCAATGATATTGAAGTTATGAATATTCAGATTTTTTAAATATTGAATTTGATTCATATATAATTCCCACAAATGAATTATTAAAATAAAACTTTCGGCTTCTAGATGTAGATAATCGAGTAATTTTACCTACAAATTCACAAATTCGAGTATCAGTAACAGCAACAGATGTAATTCATTTTTGAACTGTACCAAATTTTGGAGTAAAAATTGATGGATCCCCTCCCCCACAACAAGTTTAACATGTATGGGGGAAACAATTCATTCGCTCTCTTGCATTATCAGAGTCTGGGGATGAAGAAAAAGAGATAAGTGAATTGGAGGCGAAACTTCGATGGCAAGAGCCCGACTAAAAGAGAGACGCTGAAAGAAAAAAATAGCGGCGCTCGAACAGGAAAGAACCATCCAACAACAAGAAAAGCCGAAGCCAAAAGTCAGCCAACAGCAACAGTATCAACAGCAACATCAACATCAACATAAACATCAACATCAACATTAAAATTAACATCAACATAAACATTAGCACCAACATCAACAGCAACAGCAACTACCAACCGAAAATAGCCCACCGAAACAGCAGGCAGCACAGCAGCAGCAAAGCAACAACAACAACAACAGAAAAATAAAGACGCCACAAATCAACACCATAGATATTGGGTGTAAGGAATTGGTAAGTCTCTGTAAGCTAGCTCTAGGAAACAATTTTGTAGTTAAAAGACTGGCAGGTAACAGGCATGTCATTCAAACATATGCGGCGGTGTGGCGGTTCTACTGACGCCACTGCTACCTTTTCCACCTACCTCCATATCTTCCTGACCTAAAGCTCTAGAGACCTCATTGTTTTTCGCTTATGCAAGCGCATTAACACCCTCAAGCATTCTCCCACCGACCCCATAGCTCTTCGATTATGCAATCGCATCCAACACCGCAAGCATTTTCCTCACCAAGGACATTCAAGCATTCAATGCGTAATATCGTTTTCCCTCGAAAAATTCGGTACGCCAGTACCACATACATCAATGCATCTCAGCATTGCTCTAAAGAAAACCTTTTGGTTGCCGTACTAGATAACCGAAATGAACAATGAAACAATTAGCGGAACCCCTGCTGCCTGCGTTGTCTGTCCCACACATGCGCGACAGATTTTCATGTTGTACCCGTACCCAGGGCGGCTTTTACACAACCTTCAAAGCATCAGCGCAACTCGCGCCTAGCTGCCAAGAGCCGAATTCATTCCCAGTGTAAATACTCACACTGGATTTCGACCCGTGACTCCCTATGAATACAATACGCTATTGCCATGGATGTAAACACAACCATCATTGTGTAATCATCCCAAACGCATCCTAATCCCCAGCGCGATATTTGAACAGCTGCACATATTTCTCCTAAAAGACGTTCTATCTTGTGAATGTGTAGTCCCATGGTTCGTGCATCCATGAGCTCGCATCACGAGTGTAGTATTCCAGAATACTACCCTATTAGCTTTTACACTGAATCTCATTACGTTTCTAACAAATCCTTAAAACTTCCTCTTAACATATCTTACATTCTCACTTAATACATACCATTCATAAACATTCACTATATTCTATATCAAGCCTGTTACAGCACATTCAATAACAGGCCCCTTTTCATAACTTGCCCCTTTTTATTTCAAAACAGAGCACTTTGACTTTCGTTCAAATTTTATTCAATTTAAAAGTCACAGAAACTAAAGGAATAGGAGGAAATTTGTTTTGTTCATATTATAATTTACAGTAAATTAGAACCAAATGTTCCATAAGTAGAGAGAAATTCTAATTGTAAAATCAGTTGAGTTGGAATAGAGAACAGAAACAGTTGAGTTTAGTATTCAGTTCTAAGCAGTAAAAGTTCTCAGATACAGTTAGAAGTGAGAGCAAATTAAATTAATAGAGAAGTCCATTCGTTTATAAATTAAATCAAAAGAATAAAAGAATTTAAAAAATGAAATAAAAGTATTTAAAACTAAACCAAAGAAGATATATGCTTAGATCAAAACCTCCACGCTCTTCCCTCGATATAAAGAGGAAGCACGGCGCTGGAGATCGTTACACGAGCAAACAAAGTGATCCGCGCGCAAATGGACACACCCTCGTTAGGATCTATGTACTGGAGATCCACTCCTATTGGTCGAGCCAGCAGGAAAATTTCATTGTCTTTTTCACCACACCACCAAACTCACCCCAAACGAGGGTTGTATCATTGCGTTGCATTACAACCATCAAAGCGGACAGGTCGTCCACCATCCACTGTACCGGCGCCGGTACGATGTGAAACAAAAAGTCAAGTTCGAGTCGAACGCGTATCAAGTGGTATTAATTTGCACTTAAAAGGAATTTTTCTTGTGTACCGTGTATAATACCACAAGTAGAGTTCTCTTATAGCGTTTGAAATAATAGTGAAGAAGAACGTGTGATTCGAACTGACGCTATGACAGTTTGAATCACTCAAAAAATTGAACCTAAGCGTTACCCATCAGGCTCGTATACGTATAATATTAAAAATGGCTTGCAACATGGCGCGGTACTCTCTCCGATTCTTTTTAACATTTACATTAGCGACTTATTAGATGCACTTCCGCGGGCTATTGCGTACGCAGACGATCTCATAATTTACAGAACAGCTCCGAAAGTTGAAATCATAAATAGTTTAATACAGCGAGACTTCAACAACATGCAGGGCTATTGCGATGACTGGAAACTTAAGATCAACTTCCAGAAATGGCAGAAAGTCGGTTTAGAATCACACTCCATTACATAAAGCCACGAACGACACAAGAAAAAACTGGCGAAAGCTAGTTATCGTGGGACCGCATGGAGATAAACTGGAAACCAAGAGTTTAGTTAAATACCTGGGCATCTGGCTAGACCAATATCTGTATTTCAACAGACATGTAGAGGTTGCTCTGGTCAAGGCTAGAAAAACGTTTGCTTTGACAAGGAGGCTATTTTACAGTAGCCAACTTGACAGCAGGGTAAAAGTCATATGCTACATGACGCTAATCAGGTCAATGCTCATATATGGTTGTCCAGTATGGTTTAACCAATGGTCATATATGGTTGTACTCAGGTCCAAATTTGATGGAAAAGATTCGGGTGTTCGAAAGGAAGTGTCTGAGAACCTGTCTCAGATTATATCGAACACCGGAATCGGAATACAAAAAGTACTACGGGGACTTTATATAATGAAGCCTGCATAAATAGGGTGGATAATTTTATGATTAAATTAATCAGAGGACATGTTGCGAGAGCAATAAGCTCGTTCAATGACCTAATTTTCGTGGCCTATTATCCAAACACTCTGTACTATGAGAGCGTGCGCCGCAATGGCTTTGTTCCACCAGAGGCGTTCCTTGACTTGGACATGAAAGGGCTTATACAGGATAGATCCGGAATTCCGCTGATCTATCACGTAAGTAGATTATCCGTAGACGGGCGATTGTGCTACGACCGGGAAGTAACGGGCACCGGAGAAGAGCTCCTGCGCTTCAGTAGGGCTATCTCCCACAGAGACCGGGGCGATAGTATTAGACAGCGTCAACAGTTCTGGTGGTTGAATGGCATATAAAGACCTGGATACCAAAGTCGGTATAGAATCATACTATCATCAGCCAGCTTACATAGATTTAGCTTTTCTAGAATTAGGGTAGTATAAGATAAGTGCTCTTAAATAAAATTAAAAATTAAAAAAAAAAAAAAAGAAAAAAGAAATTAGGTAAGTTAAGTAAGTTAAATTTTAAGAAAAAAAAAAAACAAAAACAAATTGACAAAGTTTTTCAAATTTTTCTTTGTCTTTCAAATAATTATAAGTACTCCCACAAAGTTCTGTCGCCGAAAGGCAAATTATACAATTGTTAAGTAATGTTTAGCTTAGAGCGTCTGCGAAGGACCATTAAGTTATTATATAATATAATTAAGCTAGGATTTAAGCATTTTTTGTCTAGCATATAATTTAGAAACTAAGAATATACAAAAAAAATGAAAAATGTTTTAAAAATGAAAAAAAAACAAACTGGTAGCCACAAATACTCCCACACAAATTGAAACAACATCGCAAGCAGACGTGTTCGCAATCCTGCTCAATCTGCAGAGACAGACGACACAGCTGCAAAGTCAAATAAACTCGCACTTGCCCAGTCTAAATAATAAGTCAATATAAACCCTCTAACCAAAACATCAATCAAAGCTCTTGTCGTGAATGTAAAGTCACTAATAAGAGCTGAGAGAAGAGGCAGTCTTTTCAACCAAGATGAACAACCTGATGTATTTCTGGCGGGGAAAACAAAGTTAAACCAGAGACACAAGATAGGGGATAAAAACAACGATATTATACGAAGAGCACGACCTGACTCCTCTCAAGGGGGTTGTCGCAATCTTAATTAGAAAAGGAATCCATCATAAAGTTTTATAGTGGGGAAGTCCTCGGTTCCGGATGCTGGAAGCCTGTACCGTACGCATACCCCTTCAGCAAAGAAGGGGTTTGTATGCGATTGTGGTCTATGCACCTGCGGAGCACCAACATAACCTCATTATAGCAGAGCTCGAGACACTCTTTCGATGCTTACAATTGAACCTGGACAAAAACTATTTTATCCTATGTGGAGATATAGACCCAAGCATAAAAATTGGGGAAAATATATATTAATGGCAGAGGAAATCAGTTGGCTAGCTTATTAGATCTGTATCATATTGAATATAAAACTGACCAGTGTTATAGTTTTATATAACAATTATTTTTAGTTTGGTTCTGGCAGACTTTGCGCTGAGATAAGTCTGATTATCAAAAGTAGTCTCAACGAATCAGACGCTAAGATTAATCGGCGAGAGGCTTGCACGCTACAGATGCCGTTTGGAAGTATCCGAACCTTGGGAAGCTGCAAGGTGAACTTCCAACTGGATGATAGGTCTAAACTCCCATTCAAGTTTCAAGTAGTGAGCAGTATGCCCGATCTACCAGAAGACGGAATACTTAGAAACGACTTTCTGTCGAAGAATTGCAATGTGGAAGGCCCCAAACAGTGCGTCACATTTCCTCGAACGGAAATGAATCCAACGGTATTTAGTGTGCCTGTTAAAGAAATTGTTCGCTAAACTATATATGCACACACAATGAAAACACACGTAGTTAAATAAAATACACTGCTTTATTTTCGAAAATAACAAAGTCACTGGACTAACACACAATTAATTTAGTAAACATTAGTTTTAATTTTATCTTAAGCTCTAAGGCTTGTTTAATTTAAATTTCACACACGGCACACGACTTTCTTGACGGCACACGTCTAGGTTGACGGGGTACTTCCACTTCGTTTTATTTTTCTATCGAATTTTCACGCGCGGCGGCTTTACCTTTGACTTACGTCCAGGACAACGATTGGTATTCGACTCTTTTTATTTTTTGAATCTCAAATATACAACGCGACGGGTTTTATATTTGAAGTCCGTTGTGGACGATGGTTTGACTTCGACTTTTAATTTATGAATATCCAAACCGGACGACGTTCATACATCGACACCCTTATCTCTTTTTCGGTCGTGTAGACCGAAATATCCATTCATCCATTGTTTACTCACAATAGATCCTTTTTGATACCCATGAGGTATGCTTTGCAGTACATTTCTTGAGAATAATAAACATTGAAAATGTTTATGATCTGCGAGATCTGATTGTGTGGATGCGTGTATACAATTTAGAATCTTGTATTTACACAAGTGTTCATTTATGGTCAACGATGGCAAAGATATTTTGTATACTTTATTGCTTCGTTACCATAGAATTATTCTCTGTTTTGAGCAGCACATTATTTTCTTTGTGCCGTCATGAATTTCTCCCAGATGTGGTATCTGGATTCCATGATATGCCCGTATATGCATTTTGTAGCTAATGCACTTTTACAGGTACTCATTGGGTTGGATATGTTGATTTGGATTAATCAACATATGGGGCTTCACATGAAGGTGAATCCTGTTAATGGTGGGGGGTGGGCCCCCAAAAAGGGTGAGTATTAGGGGAGGGTAGGCGTTGCGTGTAACAATCCTCCCCCCTTTAGAAAATGAGTATTATTCTTAGAAGAGGAATAATACTCTCGAACGGTTTTTAAAGTGGGTACCGGGGCGTGAACCCCTGCGTGAATAAATGTCAGTGTCAGCGTGCGCGTTTACAAAAATTGTTTAAAGAAAAATAAAATTTTTTTTTTTTTTTTTTGTGTCCCATATTCTGTCATTACAATTGTTGGGACCATTGTATTCTGTTTACAAGATTTATGTTTTTGTTTTTATTTATATATATACTTTTTGAGCATGTAATGCTAACTTTGTTCGCTAGTTTACATAAGAGTATATTTTTTTCCATTTATTTTTGGACGTTAGTTTACATTAATCTGGTTTGTTTTATTGTAGCTGGGTTGTACAATTACTGTTAAAGTGTATTAAGTGACAAAAAAATAATAAAAATAGATACATGTATTATAAAAGTAAAATTTAAAGTAAATACATTTCAAAGTAGTATGCAAAGGATCAAATAAATGTTTTTAATTTAGTTCGTAATAAAGAGTTATTTTTCTAATATGTATTTAAGGCACTAATATATATATATTCTTTTTTTTTAAACTTAATTGAAGTAAAGGTATATCTATATTTATTTATTTTAAAAGAGAAATGTTACAATAGTAATGTGTGGGTAATGTGAAGTATATTCTTGGAAACTACATAATTTCGGTTTTTTTTTTTTTGTATTTTTCCTTGTTAGGAGGACCATTAATTATAGGTTAAGTATAACTTTTTGTATAAAATCTGTCTATATATAATTTTTACTTAATTTTTTTTTGTTTTTTTTTTTTGTGACTACTAACTAAAAGGAGAGCATATATTTACAATAATAGTACTTATAATTCTAAGAATAATACAGGAATATTAGTGATTATAATAAAACTTGCAATGATTCTCTTATTTTTATTATAAATTTAAACAGAATATTCCATTGCAATTATGAAATAAACAGATTGGAGGTAAACACATAAAGTTATTTTGTATAAAATGTTGGTAAGATTATGTTTCATTTAATTATATATATAGATTTTTTTTTTTTTTCAATTTACATGTAGTTGTAGAAAAGATTATATTATTGTTTACATGTTTAAAACTTTGGTTTGAGTTTTTTTTTGTTTTTAATTTATTGATAATAATGATTGCTTAATTTTATGAGGTAAAATATATAATTCTATTATAAGCATTTGTATTACAAGTTCTTTGTTTTACAATTTCCAACTTTTTACTCCTTTCAATTTTGTTCATATTTGTTTACTTTACAGATCTTATTTTATTTAAAATATTTACGACACATACAATTCATTTGTGTTCTGCCAGGGAGTCATCTATGATTTCTGAGAAAGGTTTTTGTCCTGGGAAGCAAATAGATAATGTATGTGGATAAGGAAAGGGAATGGGAATATTGGTAGTTCGTTCATCAGGTGTAGTTTGGTTTATTCATAAAATGGCTTCAGACGATTGTTGTGTATTACAACATTTCTGTTGCCTACCTTGATAGTGGTATTAACGGCTCCTGTAATTGATGTAACCACATAAGGGCCTTTCCATATGGGTGTTAATTTCCCCTTCCTGTTTTCGTTTCGTACCAAAACTTTATCGCCCACGTGAAACGTGAAAGGGCGTGTTACACGGTCGTGGTACTGTTTTGACCGCTGTTTGCTAGCCAATAAGTTTCGCCTAGCTATTTCATACATTTTCTGTAATTTGTATTTTAATAGCTTGTGATAATTCTCGTGGTTATACACTGGTTCCGGTGCTCGTTTTAAGTTTGAGGGTACTTCCGGAGTGAAACCATAGAGACAATCCATAGGCGTGAGTTTTGTACCTTCGTGTACACTGCTGTTGTACACGAATGTCGCCGTCCTCAGGTACTGATCCCAAGATTGAGGGTTTTCATCCACAATGCTGCGTAGGTATTCTACGATTGGTCGATGGGCTCTTTCGAGAGCTCCATTCGATTGTGGATGGTATGCTGAGGTTTGTAGTTTTTTAATATGGAGCAGCTTACACACGCTTTTAAATAAGCCGCTGAGAAAGTTGGATCCCTGATCGGTGACTAGACACTTCGGAACACCATACCGAGCAATGATTTGATCGAAAAAGACTTGCGCCACCGATTCTGCCTCTACATTTGGTAGAGCATAGCAATCCATATACCTGGACAAATTGTCCTGAAAAGTTAAAATGTATTGGTTGCCAGTAGGAGTTTGTTCGATAGGACCCACGATGTCTAAGTAGACTTTATCAAAGGGCCTCTCAGCAATGTCAGTCACTACCATTGGCATACGCAGGGCTGGTGAGGATTTCATGGTTTGACATGTTTTGCATACTTTTATGTAGTGCTTAATGTCACGCAACATGTTCCTCCACCAGTAGTTCCTACGAATTTTTTTATATGTTTTAGCCACTCCCTGGTGTCCACCCATGGGAAGGTCATGGTAGTCTTTGAGTATTATTTGGATTTCTTCGGGGTTTGTAATTTCCATCACCCCTATCTCATATGTGCGACTCACCGTTGCATTCTCAGGAGGATCAGTGTCTTCTGGAAGTCCTTGGGTAAGTTTCTCATTTGTATTCGCTGCCTGTTTTTTGGTTTGAGCACGAGTTACAGCATTACATTGCTGAGGGGGTTGTTTTCTAATAGGCATTTCCTTTGGGTGTATGCCTGAAGGTTGTTCCGTTGATATAGGTTGATCAAGGGAATTTTGGGGGATGCGGCTAAGGGCGTCCGCATTTGTGTTGTACTTTCCGGGTTTGTACTCAATCTGGTAGTCAAACTCTGCTAATGTTTGTTGAAATTTTGTTAGACGGGATGAGGGATCCTTTAATTTCAACATTCCTCTAAGAGGTCTGTGGTCTGTGTAGACCGTAAATTTTCGTCCTTGCAAGTAACAACGAAAGTTTTTGGTAGCCCAAACGATCGCTAACAACTCTTTTTCGATTGTGGAGTAATTTCTTTCGGCCTTGTTTAAGGTCCGACTAGCGTAGGCAATAGGTTGATCCTTGCCCACTTCGCCTTGTGAGAGCACTGCTCCTAGTGCTTCATTGCTAGCGTCCGTGGTCAGGTTAAAAGGCCGTGTAAAATCAGGGTAGATAAGAAGAGGTGGTGAAGTTAACAGCTCTTTTATTTTTTCAAATGCTTGCTGGCATTTATCTGACCATGTGAATTTTACCTCTTTTCTTAAAAGGTTAGTTATGGGGCGTACTATCTTGGAAAAATCCGGAATGAATTTTCGATAGTAGTTGGCAAGACCTAAAAAGGATTGAACGTTTTTAACTGTTCTTGGAGTTGGAAAGGTCTTTACGCTGGCAGTTGTAGCGGGATTTGGCAGCGCTCCTTTTTCCGAACAGACATGTCCAAGGTAAACCACTTCTTTTTGTAGAAACCTACATTTCTCCGGTTGCAGTTTTAGATTATGTTCTCTTAGTTTGTCGAAGACTTTTTGAAGTTTGCCATTATGGTTTGCCAAATTTTTGCCATATATGACAATATCGTCTAGGTATACAAAACATTCGAGACCTTGCAGTCCGGTTAGGACATGGTTCATGAGTCTTTGGAACGTAGCCGGTGCTCCTTTTAATCCGAACGGCATACGTGTAAACTCATAGTGTCCATAATTGGTGCTGAAAGCTGTTTTTTGTTGGTCTTTGGGGTCTACCAATACTTGATGGTACCCGCTAGCCAGATCGAGCGTAGAGAAATAACGCGAATGACCGAGCTGGTCAAGTATATCCTCTATTCGAGGCAACGGGTATGCGTCTCCGATGGTTTTTTCATTTAGCTTCCTGAAATCAACTACGACTCTCCATCGGGTTTCTCCGTCGGGGCCCGCTTTCTTTGGAACCACCAGAAGTGGTGAGTTCCATGGACTTTTGCTAGGTTGAATAATATTATTCTCTAGCATTTCTCGCACTTGCTCGTTTATTATCTGTTTTTTATTTTCGGGTAGTCTGTACATCCTTTGGTTTATTGGTGCTTGGTCCTGTACCGAAGGGATTTCATGCATTATTGCATTGGTGTACGTCAGGTAATCGCCTTTCAGATGAAATATGTCGTGATATTCCTGGCATAAACTCACAATGGATTGGTGCTCCTCAGAACTTAGATTTTTCCCTAAATTAAGTTCCTCATATAGTTTCTCCAACCGTGTATCAATTGTGGTTTCACCTGACGATTCATTTTCCGAGTACAAGTATTTTATGTGTTGGAGGGTTGCCACCTCCGAAGGGGTTAACTCGGTTTTATCTGCTGACGTACATACTCGCATCCGGAGGCTTTCGTTATCTCGGATATCCAGGGGAATTAATGAGTATTCCCTGGTGGGCAGTAACTCTACTTTTATCCGGTGAATTAATTTGGCAGTGTCTGTTATATTGAGTGCTGCAATCTTTGGCCTCGAAGCATTGTTTAATATGCAATTCGATAGGTATATTCCTGATTGCATTTCTTTGGGCAAACCGATCACTTCATCTCGGATTTCTATTGGTAACACAATTACCTTTTGTGAACGGTTCAACCGGTTCACTCAGAATAACTTCCACTGTTTCAGAGTTTGGAGCTGCTGGATCTGTAGTCCTATTTTCTCTGATTATTTCTATGGAAGTGTGAGGCTCTGCTTGTGGGATCGGGGATATTGGGAGCGATGCAGTTTTGCAGCCAGCACTTTTCTTAGAAAAGGCTTTGGAAGAGCTACCAACTATGGGTTGTACCTTTTTGGGTCCCATTTCGTCAATAGTCCTTTTCTCATCGGCTGCCCGTGTTCGTCCTGTTTTTCCTCGATTCCTTGCGAAGGGGATGGTAAAGTGTTCGGAGTTGGTACCCATGCGAGGGAATTCCAAACACTGTCCCGGTCCATCCACTTTGCAATTCCTGGACAAAAAATCGTTGCCCAAAAAACCATCTTCTTTGAGCCCAGGCAGAGAGTGTACCACTTGGAATGAGCATGGCACGCTCTGTGCCAACTCGAAGTGCCCCAAACAGCTGCCTCTGGTTTTCCTTGAACCAAAGGGCGTCTGCAGGGTACATGAGTCTTGGCTATCTATTTGGCAATTTGAGTGAAGCGCGTTTTGTTTGATTATACTGATCTCGGCGCCAGTATCTACTACTAGTTTTATTTCTTTGCGTCGCCCTATATCCAAAGGAAGTTGGACTATGGGGACACGGGTTAGTGGCGCCTGAGAATAGTTAGTGTTATGTGATTTTAATTCGGTCGGGTTGGGGTATTCGAACCCGACCGTACTGAGTTTCCCGAACTATTCTCCCATCTTTGTTTTTGTCGGCATTCTGCCACCGTGTGATTTCGCCTATTGCAAAATTCACAGGGCTTTCTCCAGCTTTGGGAGGGCGGGTTGGTATTTGAGCGCGTATTGCTGGTCTCGGGTGGGTGGGAGTTTTGCGTTGCCCTTGTTCGACGGCGTCGTCGTTGAGACCGATTCCTTGGAGTGTCTCGGTTAGAATTCTGATGCCTTACCTGTTCTTCTTCCTCCGACACCAAGTCCGGATCCACGTTGACAGTCAATGTGACTGTGCGCTTTTGTGGATTTGACCGACGTTGATTATTTTTCGGATTTGATTCCCGAATATTGTTGGAGGCGGAAGTCGAATGACCTGCCTGTTCCCAATTTAATTTGTGGCGGCATTCTGTCCACTTATGGCCTCGTCTGCCACAGAATTCACAGCTGTGTCCTACGCTGTAAACTTTGTAGTTTTGCGTGGGGCGCGCCTGAGCGGAAGTTGATGGTTGAGGGACCTGTGGTGATTGTACCTGGGGTCCTCTTAGATTTGCTTGTGGCCGACCGCTTTTTGGAGGCCCATAGTTTCTATATGTTGGTTGGGTTGCGGGTACACGACATTCCCTAATATCATGTCCATATTGCCGACAACCCATGCAGAAAGGCGTATTTCTGCGTTTTAGACACTCCTCATAAACGTGTCCCTTTTTCTTGCAGAAACTGCAAGTTACGCGTGCAACCTGTGGAAAAGGAGAGCGGGTGCTGCTGAAATGAGCTGGTATTGGGTGACTTTCCCCAGGGTATGCAGCTGGAGCCGGTAATTGTTGGGTAGCCACCTGTGGGTTTACAGAATTCCATCCAGGGGCAAGTGGAGAATCGACTGGTGTTTGGTTTACTGCCACCTGCGGGTATGAAACAGAGGCAGAAGGAGCGTTGACCGGTACACTGTTTGATACAGCCTGTGGATATGTAGCTTGTCGCACAGGCGCAGGCAGATCGTAAGATCCTATGTAGTTTGCCTGTGGCTGTGGAGCAAATTGCACAGGGGCGTGGGGAGAACTTAAATAATGAATATTATTTGTCTCCTGAGGATATGCGCTATATTGTACATGAGGATAGTGATCGAGTCGTGGGTAGTTTAATTGGGTCATATTTTCAGATTGGTTGGGGACTGGGGGTCTACTTTGGATGGAGTTATACAACCGTATCATTTCCTGTTGTGACTTTTCCATCTGAATTAATTTCTGGGCCAAACCGTCAAATGTGTCATCACCGACCAACACCATGAATTGCCTCAGAAAAGGATCTGCAGTACCACCTTTCAGAGCGGATTTCGCTGCTAAGTCTACCTGCAGCTTGAACGCAGCGCCGTTCACCAGGCCGTACGTTTTGTTTGCTGCATTTTGGCACTGCGCCATGGTTTTCACCAATCTTGAGACGAAACCATTCATCTCTTCTCCAGGAGCCTGTCGTGTTGCTCGTAGCTGGTTCAGCAAGTCCTCGAACGACTCTTGTGGCTGTTGTGAGCTCTGGAAGAGTGTTTCCAATTCTTCAATAGACTCTACTGACTTAGCGGTGACCAACTCATAGGCATCGCCAACCAGTCGCGTGGGTAGTAGTTGGAGAAACACCCGTTGTTCCTCAGCTGGCAAACAACTTATTGCCCTCCTGCAGCTACTTACGAACGCCTTAAGTTCGCTTGCTGCATTTGGAGCCTTAACACCTGAAAAAATTGGCACCGCCCTTGCCAGCAAATCCAAAATACCTCCCAGATTCACCGAACTACCAGGAAACGAGGGGGGAACGGGAGTGGACGCGGTAAGTGGGATTTCAAAATTAGGTTGTTGGGTCAGGGTTTGGGTAAGACTTGTCCCAGGCAGAACATCTATTTTTGTTATGTTTAATTTGTTTGGTATGTCCATTTTATTATTTTTGTTAATAATTGTTTTAATCTCTCTACTATTAATTTTTTTTAATAATACTTTTAAATTACTCACCACCGATGCTGCAGTTCCTGCCGCTGCAGTTTTCTTTACTCGTCGGGAACGGCGAAGGGGCACGATTTCGCGTTGGCCTCCAGGCATTCAAGACTTGCTTGGCTTCTTCTAGTGTCCTTGGTGTGCTGGGGTGCGATTTTGTTCCCTCGTTGTTATGTCTGATGTGGTTTTATTACTTTCCTGTCCGTTTTTATTTAGTGTCTGTTGTTTTTTCACTGTCAGTTGTTGCTAAATTGTATTATTTTATGTGTGCTTTAGTCACTTTTTTGTAGATTTAGTTTAGTGTCTTTATAAGTTTGTTTTGTTTGTAGAATGGTTTTATGTTTACACTTTAAAATTTTTTATTTAATTTATTAAATACTTTGTTTTGTTTTTCTTTTGTACTTTATCTGTTGAACTGTATTCGAACTGTTTTATCTAGGCTGCTTTACGTGTGTGTGTTTTTTTTTTCTTTTTTTTTTTTTAATTAAACAAACTCTTTTGATTTTTTTTTCATGATTTCATTCAGCACATTTTGTGCTTATTATTTGGTCACTGTGTTTGTTTGTGTGTTTTATTTGTGTCTTTTTATTTAGTGCATTTGTGTGGTTAATTAACGTTTTTTTCACTTCACTATTGTTTATTTTGTGTTTTTTGTTTTTTTTTTTTTGAAACACGTTTTGTTTTTGTTTGGGAGCTCTGTAAGCTCTTTCAAAGTCAAGGCTTTTCAAGCTCTTACGAGTTTTAAACTCAGGCTTCCTTGGACTTTTCGGCTGCGCCACTTGTTAAAGAAATTGTTCGCTAAACTATATATGCACACACAATGAAAACACACGTAGTTAAATAAAATACACTGCTTTATTTTCGAAAATAACAAAGTCACTGGACTAACACACAATTAATTTAGTAAACATTAGTTTTAATTTTATCTTAAGCTCTAAGGCTTGTTTAATTTAAATTTCACACACGGCACACGACTTTCTTGACGGCACACGTCTAGGTTGACGGGGTACTTCCACTTCGTTTTATTTTTCTATCGAATTTTCACGCGCGGCGGCTTTACCTTTGACTTACGTCCAGGACAACGATTGGTATTCGACTCTTTTTATTTTTTGAATCTCAAATATACAACGCGACGGGTTTTATATTTGAAGTCCGTTGTGGACGATGGTTTGACTTCGACTTTTAATTTATGAATATCCAAACCGGACGACGTTCATACATCGACACCCTTATCTCTTTTTCGGTCGTGTAGACCGAAATATCCATTCATCCATTGTTTACTCACAATAGATCCTTTTTGATACCCATGAGGTATGCTTTGCAGTACATTTCTTGAGAATAATAAACATTGAAAATGTTTATGATCTGCGAGATCTGATTGTGTGGATGCGTGTATACAATTTAGAATCTTGTATTTACACAAGTGTTCATTTATGGTCAACGATGGCAAAGATATTTTGTATACTTTATTGCTTCGTTACCATAGAATTATTCTCTGTTTTGAGCAGCACATTATTTTCTTTGTGCCGTCATGAATTTCTCCCAGATGTGGTATCTGGATTCCATGATATGCCCGTATATGCATTTTGTAGCTAATGCACTTTTACAGGTACTCATTGGGTTGGATATGTTGATTTGGATTAATCAACATATGGGGCTTCACATGAAGGTGAATCCTGTTAATGGTGGGGGGTGGGCCCCCAAAAAGGGTGAGTATTAGGGGAGGGTAGGCGTTGCGTGTAACATGCCGATCAAGTTCTCAACGGTTGAGAAAAGGGCACCTGAAAACAAATACTATAAAGGAAAACAAGAGCAAGCCCAAGATAAGTGGAAATCTTTCAGGTTAAATTTTAACCCCAAAGAGTCAAGTGGTCATGATACAGGTGTTGATCGAATAACGGACACTCTATCAGAATATTCATCAAACTCGTTCCCCCGCTAGCAAAATAAGCAAAACAAAGAGTTATTGCTGAATCCCGAAACACCCGAAAAATAACGAACCCCAATGAGATTGCACCTTTACTCAGGGTTTATCACAATTCCCCTTCCGGTAGACATCAGAGCATCACCAAATCGTATAATAAAATACGACAAAGATACTGGTGGCCAGCCATGCTATCCGTAATTAGGAGACATAACAAGCAGTGTGAGGAATGTCGTTCATTAAAGGCGACCACCTGCTCCGGAAGTGAAACGAAACCACAATCGTTTCATGTGGGAAACATGGTGTTGATGAAAAGCGAAAATCGTAAGGGCAAAATGACATCTATTTGGAAGGGACCCTTCCCAGTCATAGCTATAAAGGGCACAGGCAATACGACCATCAAAATGGGCCAAAGATCCGTTGTGGTTCACAACAATAGACTAAAGCCCTACTTCTAGACCCCATTCCCAACCTATCCCCAACCTTCTTTCCAATATAAATCCTATTGCTACCCCCAGGGTGTTTTTTGAAGATTTCTTTGTTTACGTAGCCAACATTAAAATGAAAGAACGATATGGACAAAAATAGATGACAGAAGTAAATGTCAAAAATTATTAATTTTATGCTAAGTTTTCCACAAGAAAGAGAATTATAAGTAAAATTCAAAATACAAAAAGGGGCATAAAAACAAATGTAAACCAAATTGAATAAAAGAAAAGATAAAAAGAAGCTATAAAGTTTTAATCAAAAGTTTTAATAACAAAGAAAGGATAAATGCCTATTGTAGGATTAAGACGAAGAAATTATAATAAGTGTATACGAAACCAGAAAATTAATATTAATAACAAAATCCATGTCCCCCGCTTGGTAGAAACCTTACGTGGTGCGGGGGCTTAAAGTAAAATGAATCACTCAGGCTATGCTGACGGAAGCATATGCTTCCAGTAGGGTCACTCATGTCAGACAGGCTAGCGAGGAGTAACACACCAAGATCTACCACCCCTAATCCAGGATGTTACGCGTCACCGTGCCCATTGGATGGTTTGCAGCCAGGGGTATTCCGGCCGTATTATAACGGCACCTCTCTGACATCGGGTCGAATCGGGGTTCTGAGGTGGCGGACTATTTGAAACCCCAAGTCTCGTGGGATCACAAATTAATAACAAATGTACAAAAAACAATCCAACGCAAAACCCGGTAGGCGTAGGTGTGATGAGCCGACACTACCATAAGGGAAAAATCATCAAGAAAACACCGACTCGGCAAAAAGAAGACGTAGGGAAAAACTGAAAAAGCGGGATATACGCGTCGGGACGTGGAATGTTCGAACGTTATATAAACCATGCGCGATATAGACCGTCGTAGAAAACGCGAAACAATATAAAATGGACATCGCGCGCTTCAGGAAGTTCGACTCCCACATCAAGTAATCGAAACCAACGGGTTTACACTGGTGTGTGGAGGTACCGATACACATAACCTCGGAACTGGCTTCATCATAAGCAAGAAGATTACGTCCCATGTAAAAGATGTGCAATTTATTAATGACCGAATGTCGGTGCTAAAAATACAGGGCCCATGATTCAATGATGTATTTATAAACGTACACGCCCCAACAGAATTTACCGGCGAAGAAACGAAGGACATATTCTACGAGACCCTAGAGGAAGTAGTTGATGGGATCTCATCATTCGATGTTAAAATCCTCCTCGGGGACCTCAATGCAAAAATTGGAAAGGAAAATATCTTCCAACCAACAATAGGTAAAGAAAGCCTACATGGCGTTTCAAATGATAATGGTATTCGAATTATCACGTTCGCAGCGTCAAAAGATCTGGTAGTGAAAAGCACGATGTTCAAGCACAAGCAAATCCATTAAGCCACATGGATATCACCCGACGGCGTAACGCGTAACCAAATAGACCACTTCTTCATAGACAAAAGACACCACTCGAATATCCTTGACGTAAGATCATATAGAGGAGCAGATTGCGACTCCGATCACCTTCTAGTGATGGGCAAAATTAGAAGTCGGCTTGCAGCAAACCCACATGGACAGTCATGGGAGACGAGCAAAAAGTTCGAGATTGATGAACTAAAAGACCTACGTAAAAGGGCGGAATATCAAGACAAACTAACGAATAGATTTAGGATCCTAGAGAATGGGAGTACTGGGGAAGAGGAAGCCAATAGTGTGGAGACTAAATGGACATCGATCAGAGACACAATCAAACAAACAGCCCAAGAGGTATTAGGATTTAAGAAAACAACTAAGTCCAAGCCTTGGTTTGACGATGAGTGCAGGGCGAAGATCGAAGAACGTAAATGCCTCAGAATGATCCACTTAGAAGCATATGATGAAGTCAACGCAGTAAGATACGCGACAATTCGGAAAGAAACAACTAGACTTTTAAAACGCAAAAAACGCCAATGGGAGAAGACTCGGATAGAAAAAATCATAGAAAACGCCAGACCAAAGAACAGCAGAGGTATGTATACCGGCATAAATTCAATTAGAAATGGCTACCGAGGGAAAGCCAAAATAATCCGAGACACAGACGGCTGTCTGGTGACAGAAACAAAAAATATCGTGACAAGATGGAAGCAGTACTTTAAAAACCTGCTCAATGTGCGCACCCATCAACCACAAATAAACGCACCAGACGTACATACAGCCGAGCCCCAGATCCCTCTTTCGACGAAGTTGTAGACGCGATAAATCGTCTGAAAAACAACAAGGCTCCCGGAATCGATTGCATACCCACAGAGCTTGTGAAGCATGGAGGAGGGGCAACCGCTCGAAAGATCCACCAACTGGTTAAAATAATATGGGACAAGGAAGTCATTCCGGAAGAATGGAAAACCCATTTTCAAAAAAGGCGACAGATCTGACTGCGAAAATTACAGAGGAATATCATTGCTCCCAATCACATACAAAATATTAACAAATGTTATACTGGCAAGAATCACACCGTACGCAGAAGAAATATTGGGAGACTACCAATCCGGATTCCGTCGGAACCGGTCAACAAGCGACCCGATGTTCACAATAAGGCAACTGCTGGAAAAGAAGTGGGAATACAGAGAGACGGTTCAACAACTTTTCGTTGATTTCAAAAAAGCCTACGGCTCAGTCGCAAGGCAAAGACTCTACCATATTGTGGTTGGGCTGGGAATCCCGAAAAAATATGCCGCCCTCATTCAAATTTGCATGAACGAAAACAAAGGGCGAGTTAGAATAGAAAACCACCTCTCAGAACCATTTGAAATCAGGGACGGACTAAAACAAGGGGATGGCCTCTCATCATGTCTTTTTAACCTTGTCCTCGAGTATGTTATCAGAAAGGTACAAGACGACAACACGTCCGGAATATCCCTGAACGGGGTCATACAAGTGTTCGCATATGCGGATGACATCGCCGTTCTGGGCGATAATCTCGAAACTATAAGTAAAAACTGTGAAATCATCATGCAAGCAGCAGAAGAGGTGGGCCTAAAAATAAACGAAGACAAAACGAAATACATGATTACGACGAGAGCAGGTGGACCTCAGAGAACACAAATAAACGTCAGGGGCAAGATATTTGAAAATGTCAAAGAATTTTAATATCTGGGAACGATACTGACGACCAGAAACGAAACGTCAAAGGAAATTAACAAAAGACTACATTCCGGCAACGCTAGTGGGCATGCAGCCAGTAAACTATTGAAATCCAAACTGCTATCACGTAATATAAAGCTCCGTTTCTATAGACCCATAATCATGCCGATTGCTCTATACGGATGCGAAACATGGGCTCTCACAAAACGGGAAGGGAACAAATTCCGCGTATTCGAGAATAAAGTTTTAATGGGTATCTTTGGCGGTAAATATGACTAGGAGTCAGGAAAATGGAGGAAACTCCACAACCACGAACTGGAAGAGCTATATCGCAAACCTACAATAGTGAGAGTGATCAAGTCGCGAAGATTAAGATAGGCCGGACACGTAGCGCGAATGGGCGATGATAGGACCGTGCATAAAATTCTTGACGGTAAACTAACGGGGAAGAAACCGATAGGACGGCCGCGACGGAGATGGGCGGAGAATGTTAGGTTTGACTTTGAGGAGATCGGATCGGATCATCGAACGTGGAAGGAGAGTGCACAGGACAGGGAACAATGGCGGAGCCGAGTCGGTGAGGTCATGAACTTCCGGGTTCCTACAGGCCAGTAAATAATAAATAATAACAAAATCCACGTGATCAACTCATCAAACTTAGAATGCTTAAACGAATATATTAAAGAAAAAATAATAAAACATGGAATTTATGTCCAAATTACGGAAAATATTATAAGAGATTCTACCTTTTAAATGAGAAGATGGAAATATTTGGTAATCTGGATACACATGTATTGGATACTAATGGCAATATTTATATACTCATCAATGTAAACAACTTAACGATGCAAATACTAAAACAAGCTGAATCAATGTATTCTCTATTATACGGCAAATTTTAATGAAACTCAACCATTATGAATACTACAATAAAATAGAAGACAGGAATCCAAAGACTCGAAAAATATAAACTAACATACGAAACACATATGCTTAGGAATTACAAAATCCATTTAACTAAACGGAAACAGAAAAAATAAACTTTTTTAATGGACTTGTGAAACAATAAGTTGATTTTTAACACTTCTGTTATATTTAGAATTTTAGAAAAAACATATTTTTTCAAGATTACAACCAATCTAAAACAAATACTACTATATTACGGTAAAAAATACATACACGTACAAGAGTATACCTATGAATGAACTTAAATTGATTAAGTTAAAATATGCCAAATAACTTGTAAACCACAATGAAAAATAGTCCAAACCCAATTTAGCAAAATGAAATACATTAAATGCACAGATACAAAATAAATTAAAGGGACAAAAGATAAATAAAATTTTGTAACCACCACACTACACCACTCACGTTCCTATATGCGCCCGAGGAGTATTATTTCCTCTTCAAAGAATAAAACTCATTTTATAAAGGGGGGAGGATTGTTACGGCCACAACCACCCATCCCATAATACTTACCCCTTTGGAGCCCATCTCCACCACTAATTGCGATACACGCCAATAACATCCACTTAAAGGATGAGACACACCTCAAGCCATAGCATTACCCCATACATCAAATGGTCCCACATCAATGCAATACCAAAAAAATTGAACTAAACGTTCAATTTGTTCACATTGAAAACTTAGATAGGATAATCGAACCACAGGTTCGCCACAAAAATCCCCTAAGATCCACGTTCGTTCGCAGCTATCGAGCATCTCGGGCCTATATTAGATACATATCCGATTATGGGGCCACAAATTGGGACAACTTCAATATTACATTGAATGAAAAACTCCACCAACTCTCTCTTCCCTCTGACAAGAACCTAACGACGGTTGAGATAAATAATACTGCAACTCGGCTCCATGAGATTGGAATTGAAACTTCGGAGACACATGTCTCGAATTACAAACTTAAAAAAACTTCTCAGATTCCCAATGATGACTTCACTCTTCGTCTCATCCGGGAGCGCAAAAAGTTATGGAGAATGAGTTGTCGTCACCGCTTTACCAAGGGGAACCATTATTGCGACGGAGTTCCTCTTGCATTTTAGGGATCTCATGCAAATAGTATAAGAGAAAATGCATGTGCACATCCTTAAGCTCTTCTGGAGTTTGCACACCACGTAAGCGATCTAGATCTTCATCTTTAAATACTGGCATACTGGTATTGGAGCATCTGTCGATTTCATAAGCGTATCCAACTGGTAGTTCCGCATCTTTTCAAATAACTGGAGAAGTTTGTTCTTTCGAGCTGACAGTAAACAGCAGCGTGCGTCGTAGTAATAGATTTTCCATAGATCGTTGCACGTTAATTCTGGTTTCACGTATTAGTTTCTATAGAACGCAATGAACGGCACCTTTAGCTGTTGATTACGCATAAAATCTAGAGCTTGCTTAATCTTTCCCACGAACGCAAGACTCCAGTATAAGTAAGTTCTCGCTGCTCTGAATGCATTCGAGGTACTTGTATACTAATTGTAGCAAGTACTCACCGATAATGGAGTTTCCTTTCGAAAAATCGAAGTCGAAAATTTAGGGCGAAGATATACAAGACCATATGGGAAAGGTGTACGATATACCAGATCAGATTAGCTGCTTATAGCAGAGAAGTTTGACTTTGGTGTCAACTTTACAGTACAGTTGTTAGATAGACCGAGGCCCTTTGAAGAATTTTGGTCACGTGTTTAATGAAATTCATTTTTGGGGTATAAATGACCCCAAGATATTCCATTCTATCCAGTGGTCTAATCGTAGTACCTCCTATTTGAATTCGAATATTCTGTGCTTCCTACTCATAATTATAGTTACTGCTTTGATGGGTTAAGTCCAATGTTCCATCAACTGTAATACTGATACAGTTCGTCCAGATGACGGTTGAGTCGATTTGTTGCGAGTTTAAGGCTTTTGGATGACGTGTACACAAGGACGTCATCCGCATAGCATATCTGGTTTATTCTCCCGCCCACAGGGTAAAGAATATCTGAGGTGTAGATATTAAATAAGATGGGGCCCAGAATGGCGCCCTGTGGTACGCATGCAGCGCCGTTGACGTTCGGGAAAGCTTTCAATTCACTCGAACTTGTAAGAACGAACTGGTAGGTGGTACTACACAGGACTACTGTGCCAGTATTCAATAGTCGTGGCAAAAACCTTTTCAATGTCCAGGCTCACCACAATGGTGGGTTCCTAATTAAAGAGACGCACGCAGACGAGGTTTTGAAATATGTTGAGAACCATCCTGGTGCTGTGCGGTCTTCTAAATCCAAATCGGAAATCAGGTATTAGGTTCCCGGTATTGATAGAGTTATTTAGCTTCTCGTATTTGAATTTTTCATATATTTTGCTGATGCAAGTGAGGAGCGAAATAGTTCTGTAGGGTAGTTGGTGTGACGAAACCGTGATTATTATCACGTGTGTCGTCGAAGTATGCAATCTGGCTGGATTAAAGACAACAGTAGGTTTCTTAAAGTTGTCTAATTTTTTGTGAATCTCTGAACTAATGGTTGCATTAGTATCCGGGTCGTCATCCTTGAGAGTGAGGTTGTGATTATTTTCACCGGTCTCTCCGATGATATTAGCTTTATTGGCGTAATTATTGCCAACAACAGCGTTGTGCATGATTGGCCCAGTGAAACGAGAAGTGCCACATATCCTTTTAACGTTTTTATAAACGTTCTGGTCCATCTGAATACCCTTCAGCTTGTCTTCCAATTGTCGGCTACGATTGTTTTGGATTCTCGGTTTTCTCAGTATGTCAATATTGTGAACTAATCTAGGCGGAAGGTAGCGTGACGCATATGACAACTGGAAAACTGGAGACTATTTGCAGTAAAAACGATAAGTCGCCAGTGAGAGAAGTGTCACGTTTGACTGAGGAGCGTTACGGCCACAACCATCCATCCCATAATACTTACCCCTTTGGAGCCCATCTCCACCACTAATTGCGATACACGCCAATAACATCCACTTAAAGGATGAGACACTACCCAAGCCATAGCATTACCCCATACATCAAGTGGTCCCACATCAATGCAATACCAAACAAATTGAACTAAACGTTCAATTTGCTCACACTGAAAACTTAGATAGGATAATCGAACCACATGTTCGCCACAAAAATCCACTAAGATGTGCGGACCAGATGTCTTCCTTCAAACAAAATCGTTGAGAATCATAAAATGCGCGTCAGCAATTTTATGATCATCTAGAAATATGGTTACCCAAAACCATTAACACAATCAGCGTCGTTTTCCGTTTTAACCAGACCAACTTAAAACAAACAACTCGCACCATAAAACGAACTACATGTACGAGGGTTGCCTCTTATGTTTCGGGATTTGTCAACCCTAGTGTTGCAATCCGGCAATTGACAGCTCTGTCGTAAAGTTGGACATTTTTGAGGTTATACGCACTCAGAACGTTTTGACATACGAGCGCTATTTGTGTTGTTTACAGTAACTTAAAAGATTCATCTCGGCCCAAAAATGGAATTAAATCGTCAACATTTTCGTGCGATTATTTTTTACAACTTTCGGCATGGATTAACTCAGCAACAGTGCATGGATGAACTTAATTCAATTTTTGGCGATGAAGCTCCATCAAGGACCAGTGTTTATCGATGGTATGGTGAATTCAATCGTGGTCGTAGTTCACTCCAAGACGAATTTCGTGAAGGTCGTCCAAAATCAGTTGTTGTTCCGAAAACCATTGATGCTGTGCGCGAACTGATATTGGAAGATCGTCATGTGACCTATCGTGAGATTGAGACAATCTTAGGCGTTAGTGGGACCAGCATACATTCAATATTGCATAAACATTTGACTGTCAAAAAAATTTGTTCGCGTTGGATCCCACACAATTTGTCAATCGCCCAAAAAAGGCTCGTGTCAATTGGTCGAAAGAAATGCTCAAAAAATACGGTCGCGGTGCTTCGAAACACGTCTATGACATCGTGACAGGTGATGAATCGTGGATTTACGCGTATGAGCCCGAAAGTAAACAGCAGTCGACTGTCTGGGTGTTTCAAGATGAGCCAAATCCAACAAAAGTTGTTCGCGCACGAAGCACTTCCAAGCAAATGGTCGCCTGTTTTTTCGGAAAAACTGGACATGTCGCAACCGTACCACTAGAACAACGCAGAACAGTCAATTATGAGTGGTACACAATCATTTGTTTGCTAGTTGTCTTCCAAGAAATCAGGAAAACCAACCGCCGAAGACGGATCACTCTTCACCACGACAATGGGAGCTATCACACATCGGCTGCGACAACTGCATTTTTGAGCACCCAAAACATCGATTTGATGGGTCATCCGCCGTATAGTCCTGACTTGGCACCGAATGACTTCTTTTTATTCCCGTACGTCAAAAACAAACTGAGAGGTCAACGTTTTTCGACACCTGAAGAAGCTGTTGCTGCATTCAGAATGCATGTGTTGGAGATACCTCAATCAGAGTGGCAAAAGTGCTTCGACAATTGGTTCAAACGCATGCAAAAGTGTATAGATCTTCATGGGGAATATTTTGAAAAACAATAAAGTGATTTTCGATGATCAATATTTGTTTTTGTTCTCTAATCCCGAAATATAAAAGGCAGCCCTCGTACGTTTATCGCCGACCGACACAAAGGATCGTAAATGCTCATCGGCAAGATCCTTTGTTGATTGTTCTTTTGTGTTTCCTCTTTCGATCCCAAATTTGGGAAAGACAAAGAAAGGAAAATCCTTTTATCTGCAGGATAAGAAAAGTTTTCGTCCGATGAAAAAACGGACATCGAGAGTGGGTTAAAAATCTTAAAAGGAGTTGGTTGTAAGACTTCGTCCAGAATGGACACCGAGAGTGGGGGGCTCGACTCCATCCGTGTAGAACGGGATTTTGTAATAGTGCACGAAGTGATATCCTTGTGATAGTTGACTCGTTAAATAAGATCTGACGTCGAGCGGAATGAACGATAAAGTGTGTTCTTGTGTGTGGATAAAGTGTTTTATACTACTGTAAAGTGTGTAGGAGTGCGTTTATGTGTATAAAGCATGTAAGTGAATTACACTGCAAAAAAAAAAAACTATTGATTTAATTATTAATAAAGAGCAATAAATTAAGGTAATAAACAACCGCAAAAAGTGTTTCATTCACCACAGTTTAGTGTACACAAGTGTATGGTGAAGAGATACCAAACACATTACACCGGTTTTCTTTAGTAATTAATGTCAGTTACCTCGCCATTGTAATTTTTAAAGGATTTTAACCCAATGTATATCAACACCTCTTTTCCCAATGTGTTCTCTAGTTACCCCAAAAATGAATTTCATCAAACATGTGACCCACATTCTCCAAAGGGGCATCGGTCGGTCTAAGCAACTGCACAACATCCTGAAGTGGAGGAACAAAGTTGACACCAAAGTTAAGCTTCTCTGGTATAAGCAGCTAATCCGATCTGGAATATCGTACGCCTTTCCCATATGGTCCTGCATATCTTCGGCTCAAATGGAAATACTTCAGGTTTTCGAAAGGAAACTCCTCAGAAGATGCACCAATCATTCTAGAAGGGCTGACGGTCGTCATTACCCCAACTCTCACCTATACGAAGGCGCCTCCATTACCCCTATCGACGAGTACTTGCTTCAATTAGCATATAAGTACCTCGAAAACATTCAGAACAGCGAGAACCTACTTGTACGGGACTCTTGCGTTCTTGACCCTTCTCTCTCTCGATCTCTTCGGATCAAACCCCCACAATTTCTTCTTCAGTACAAAACTGAAGAAAGCACCCTTCCCAACAACATTCCCCTCTATAATAGAGGATTTCTGGACCCATCCCATAGGGTCTAAAATTAACAAACCAAACACACGAACGCACAGTACAAGACGGCACAAACATACACACCGACCAAAGAGCAGATTATCAGACGCCAAAGACGTGATCTGCGTTTACTACCGCACCCAAGACCCACCGGTCTTGTAAGATTTCTTTCCCACCATCCCTCTATAAAAGTAGTTAGAGAACACTTGGACTAACACTGTCCACACTATCCTTGGATACCCCCCCTTTTTTCTTCTCTTTTCAGATGCCGCGAGACCGAGCCCAACATCCTCACGGATGTGGGTGATTCTGGTTATCGCAAGATGACCAGAAGTCAGATACAAGATGAAGGACACATATGTCCTGTCTCGCCAAATTCGGCCTTCTCACCACAATTTTTTTTTTTTTTTTTTTTTTTTTTATGTGTTCTCTAGTCTTAAGTCGGTTCTGTGCGCCAACGTCATCACACAAATGTTTTTATGTACCTGTGATATACGAAATAAAGTGCCTATGGATGTTTACCCACTAATCACATAATATTTTCTTAAAGGAGAGCAAAGCGATTCAAGTATGCAGAGAAAAAGTATCAAATCTCTGCCATAAACCAACAACCTTGCTTTCTGTGACAGATAAACCTGGATTTCATTGTGGTTCACTTGCCGATAAGTAACAAAATCTTTCTTTACATAGATTATGCTTCAGCATAATTGGTTATAACATCTCGGGCTTAAATTAATCTCCAACATCCACCGAAATTTTGTATTTTGTTTTGTAAAAATTCATGTAAATTAATGCCGCAAAACAAGAGTTCGGTTTCCTTTAGAATCTCTTTGAATGATAAGTATGTTATATGGAAAGTTTTTATCTCCCGGGCTGTTTATTTACAGATAAAGAATCACATTTTAAGGTATACCATGACGCGAATATAAAGCCGTGAATATTAAGCAAATGTTTATCATCTCTCCATATTGTAAGCAACAACCGCACCCAAAATAAAATTCATGGAATAAATATGAGTCAGTCGAAATAAATGCATCCTAAGTTGTCTGGAAATGGCTGAAGTCAGACCATATAGCGGTATCGTCAAAAGGAAGTCATTTACAAACCTCTTACCTCAGGCTATAAAAACGGTTCAAACAGGTCCCATACCATTAACAAAATAAAAAATATTTATTCAGTCTGTTTCCGAAGTCACTTCGACCTGTACTTAAATAAAGCTCTAAAAATAAATCTTAAAAAAGAATGACAAAGCCAATCTGTCTGAGTTGCCATTTTTAGACCCGTCCATCTATATTTGGAAACACCAACTAAAAGTGGCAAAGTGCTCGGGCCGATGTCAGCAGATTAGCACAACAAAATCCGAGAAACAAATTTAACGCCATTCACAAACTTTAAGTCCATGACTTAAATTTGCATCAGAAGTTGAATAAAACATCAAAAAATGAAAAGCAAAAATAAAATAAAATAGAAATAAAAATAAATAAACAAAAAGCCATCATCGTATTCTCACTTGAGGAGGCTTGACATCCGTAAGTAGTATTTGCTGTGGACTCTGTTTTATTCATAATAGGTTTGTATTCACCACTTAAGCTAGACAGCGGCTATGACCTACGGAGGTCTGTGGGGCGTGAAGGTACTGAAGCGCAACAGAAACGCACAGAGGTCGCTGCAATTGAAAGCCGCGCATCAAGTGGTTAATTCACCTAATCAAACGCGCGAAAAATTAAGAGCAGCGAGCATTAACTACTCAGGCGTTAAATCAGGGTCGTTATATTTGTTAGGTGCAGTCAAAGCAGCTTTACAAATGATTCTCAAGGCAAAAATTGCACCCTGAAAGCGGCACAAGTGGTGTAACCTTGTTAAGACGCCCATGACTCAGAAGCAGGGGTTTTAAGCGGTTATTGCTTCTACTCAATGGAGTTCGATTAAGTATTTTCGCCTAAAGCAGTTTGGCAAGCAAACATTCGACGGCCTTCCAAATTCTTGGATATTGCCCTAAGATGAATGGGAGTTGAGAGATGGTGGTATTGATAAGATATGTGGGATTTCGCATTTGGAGTGTCTGTGGTATAGAGATTATCATATGTTGGTTCCCAACCGGGATATTGCAGATACGCGGTTGGTTATTTGGTCTTCACAAATTACTCTTTTATCGATTATTCATTTATGTCAAATTTCCCGCTCTATAAGATAATATAACGCACTTCAGTTACGTGCAGTTGGTAAAGAAGTTCCTGGGCAGCGAATTATAGTTCAGATTCCACCACGACGACAGAAAATAACATCAATATGTTGAAGAACTGAAAGTAGGTTGCGGCATGTCACTAGTTTAGTTTTTAGTTTAGTTCAGTGTAAGGGCAGAACCCTCATTTATTTAGCTTAATGCAAGCTTCCACATTCGTGGTCTAAATTGACGACTTAGTGTTATTGTAGCGGTTAAGCAAGAAGTTTACCACGTATTTTTGTCAAATTTTGGCAAAGTCCAAAAGCTGAAGTTAAATAATTCGAGGTTCTACCATAAGGTGGTTTTTAATTCCAATGCGGATATGTATAAACATATATATATACAAAAGATGCGTTATAGTACGAACGCTATGTTCATGAAATGCGTACCTTCAAATGTATTTCATGGTTTTACCTTCCGGGAAGTTGCGGAAACGAAAAACCCAATCATGTTCCCCAAGCGAATCATATGCGCGACAAACTAAACCAAAAATCTATTTGTCGTACATGGACTCAATTCTCATTAACCTCATGAAATGGCTATCTCCAAATGCATTTCATGATCTTGCCAAACAAATTCCCTATTCACTTCCTAGAATTTCACTCCGATTGAAGCACACACACACAATTTCGTTTGTGCTTCCCGGAACTTTTATACACATTTTGACGCAAAACTCTGTAGATGCAGAGTATAAAAGGGCGGCGGATTCTGGATTCGAGATCAGCAACCTAATACCTGACTTCCAATTTGGATTTAGAAAAGGGCACAGCACCACCATGGCTCTCAACATATTTCAAAACCACGTTTGCGTGCACCTCTTTAATAAGGAACCCACCATTGAGGTGAGCCCGGGCATCGAAAAGGCTTTTGACACGACGGGGATCGAATGTCTCATTTTTAAATTATTGAATACTGGCCTCAGTAGAATGCTGTGTAGTATCAACAACCAGTTCGTTCTAAACAGAACCTTCCGAGTTCGAGCGAATGGAAAACTTGCTCGAACTTTTAACGCCGCCGCAGGCGCACCACTGGGCTCCATTCTAGACCCCATCCGATTTAATATCTACACCTCAGAAATTCCTCGCCCTGTGGATGATAGAGTAAACCATATTTGCAATGCGGATGACGTCCTAGTGTACACGTCATCTAAAAGCCCAAAACTCGCAACAAACCGACTCAACCGTCATCTGGTCGCACTGTATCAGTATTACAGTCGATGGAAAATTCGACTTAACCCATCTAAAGCAGTAGCTATAATTCTGAGTAGTAAACACTCCCAACTTCCCCCGCTTGGTAGAAACCTTGACGTGGTGCGGGGGCTTAAAGTACAATGAATCACTCAGGCTATGCTGACGGTAGCATATGCTTCCAGTAGAGTCACCCATGTCAGACAGGCTAGCGAGGAGTAACACACAAAGATCTACCACCCCTAATCCAGGGTGTTACGCGTCACCGTGCCCATTGGATGGTTTGCAGCCAGGGGTATACCGGCTGTATTATAACGCGGCGCCTCTCTGACACCGGGTCGAATCAGAGCAGTAAGCAGACCTTACCACATCAAAACGGGGTTCTGATGTGGCGGACTATTTGAAACCCCAAGTCTCGTGGGATAAAAAGTGAATAACCAATATACATAAAACAATCCCACGAAAAACCCGGTAGGCGTAGGTGTGATGAGCCGACACTACCATAAGGGAAAAGATCATCAAGAAAACACCGACTCGGCAAAAAGAAGACGTAGGGAAAAACTGAAAAAGCGGGATATACGCGTCGGGACGTGGAATGTTCGAACGTTATATAAACCATGCGCGATATAGACCGTCGTAGAAAACGCGAAACAATATAAAATGGACATCGCGCGCTTCAGGAAGTTCGACTCCCACATCAAGTAATCGAAACCAACGGGTTTACACTGGTGTGTGGAGGTACCGATACACATAACCTCGGAACTGGCTTCATCATAAGCAAGAAGATTACGTCCCATGTAAAAGATGTGCAATTTATTAATGACCGAATGTCGGTGCTAAAAAAACAGGGCCCATGGTTCAATGATGTATTTATAAACGTACACGCCCCGTCAGAATTTACCGACGAAGAAACGAAGGACACATTCTACGAGACCCTAGAGGAAGTATTTGATGGGATCTCATCATTCGATGTTAAAATTCTCCTCGGCGACCTCAATGCGAAAATTGGAAAAGAAGACATCTTCCAACCAACAATAGCTAAAGAAAGCCTACATGACGTTTCAAATGATAAAGGTATTCGAGTTATCACGTTCGCAGCGTCAAAAGATCTGGTAGTGAAAAGCACGATCTTCAAGTACAAGCAAATCCATAAAGCCACATGGATATCACCCGACGGCGTAACGCGTAACCAAATAGACCACTTCTTCATAGACAAAAGACACCACTCGAATATCCTTGACGTAAGATCATATAGAGGAGCAGATTGCGACTCCGATCACCTTCTAGTGATGGGCAAAATTAGAAGTCGTCTTGCAGCAAACCCGCAAACCCACATGGACAGTCACGGGACACGATCAAGAAGTTCGAGATTGATAAACTGAAAGACCTACGTAAAAGGGCGGAATATCAAGACGAACTAACAAATAGATTTAGGATCCTAGAGAATGACAGTAGTGAGGAAGAGGAAGTCAATAGTGTGGACACTAAATGGGCATCGATCAAAGACACAATCAAACAAACAGCCCAAGAGGTATTAGGATTTAAGAAAACAACTAAGTCCAAACCTTGGTTTGACGATGAGTGCAGGGCGAAGATCGAACAACGTAAATGGCTCAGAATGATCCACTTAGAAGCATATGATGAAGTCAACGCAGTAAGATACGCCAAAATTCGGAAAGAAACAACTAGACTTTTCAACCGCAAAAAACGCGAATGGGAGAAGACTCGGGTAAAAAAAATCAGAAAATGCCAGAGCAATGTACAGCAGAGGTATGTATGCCGGCATAAATTCAATTAGAAATGGCTACCGAGGGAGAGCCAAAATAATCCGAGACACAAACGGCTGTCTGGTGACAGAAACAAAAAATATCGTTACAAGATGGAAGCAGTACTTTGAAAACCTGCTCAATGTGCGCACCCATCAACCACAAATATACGCACCAGACGTACATACAGCCCAGCCCGAGATCCCAGAGCCCTCTTTCGACGAAGTTGTAGACGCGATAAATCGACTGAAAAACGACAAGGCCGCCGAAATCGATTGCATACCGACAGAGCTTGTGAAGCATGGAGGAGGGGCAACCGCTCGAAAGATCCACCAACTGGTTAAAATAATATGGGACAAGGAAGTCATTCCGGAAAAATGGAAAACCGCAATAGTCATCCCCATTTTCAAAAAAGGCGACAGGTCTGACTGCGAAAATTACAGAGGAATATCATTGCTCCTAATCACATACAAAATATTAACAAATGTCATTCTGGCAAGAATCACACCGTACGCAGAAGAAATATTGGGAGACTACCAATGCGGATTCCGTCGGAACCGGTCAACAAGCGACCCGATGTTCACAATAAGGCAACTGCTGGAAAAGAAGTGAGAATACGGAGAGACGGTTCACCAACTGTTCTGTTCGTTGACTTCAAAAAAGCCTACGACTCAGTCGTAAGGCATACACTCTACCATATTGTAGTTGAGCTGGGAATCCCGAAAAAATATGCCGCCCTCATTCAAATTTGCATGAACGAAAACAAAGGGCGAGTTAAAATAGAAAATGACCTTTCAGAACCATTTGAATTCCGAGACGGATTAAAGCAGGGGGAAGGCCTCTCACCATGTCTTTTTAACCGATTGCGATTGAGTATGTCATCAGAAAGGTACAAGACGACAACATGGCCGGATCATACCTGAACGGGTACACACAAGTGCTCTCATATGCGGATGCCATCGCCGTTCTGGGCTGTAATCTAGAAACTGTAAGTAAAAACTAAGATACTATCATACAAACGGCAGAAGAGGTAGACCTAGAAATAAATGAACACAAAACAAAATCCATGGTTACGGCGAGAGCAGGTGGACCTCAGAGAACACCTATAAACGTCAGAGGCAAGATATTTGAAAATGCTAAAGAATTTAAATATCTGGGAACGATACTGACGACCAGAAACGAAACGTCAAAGGAAATTAACAAAAGACTACATTCCGGCAACGCTAGTTGGCATGCAGCCAGTAAACTATTAAAATCCAAACTGCCATCACGTAATATAAAGTTCCGTGTCTATATAATCATAATAATCATGCCGACTGCTCTATACGGTTGCGAAACATGGGCTCTCACAAAACGGGAAGAGAACAAATTCCGCGTATTCGAGAATAATGTTTTAAGGGGTATATTTGGCGGTAAATATGACGAGGAGTCAGGACAATGGAGGAAACTCCACAACCACGAATTGGAAGAGCTATACCGGAAACCTACAATAGTGAGAGTGATCAAGTCGCGAAGATTAAGATGGGCCGGACACGTATCGCGAATGGGCGATGATGGGACCGTGCATAGAATTCTTGACTGTAAACTAACGGGGAAGAGACCGACAGGACGGCCGCGACGAAGATGGGAGGACAATGTTAGAATGGACCTCGAGGAGATCGGATCGGATCATCGAACGTGGGAGGAGAGCGCACAGGACAGGGAACAATGGCGGATCCGAGTCGGTGAGGTCATGAACTTCCGGGTTTCTACAGGCCAGTAAATAATAAAAAAAAAAATAATAATAAACACTCCCAACCTACTTCTTGATATTCACAGAATATCCGAATATAAATAGAAGGTACTACGATTAGACCAAAGGACAGGATGAAACATCTTGGGGTCATTTATACCCCAAAAATGAATTTCATCAAACATGTGGCCCACATTCTCCAAAGGGGCCTCAGTCGGTCTAAGCAACTGCACAACATCTTGAAGTGGAGCAACAAAGTTGACACAAAAGTTAAACTTCTCTGCTATAAGCAGCTAATCCGATCTGGAATATCATACGTGTTTCCCCTATGGTCCCGCATATCTTCGGCCCAAATGGAAAGACTTCGAGGTTTCGAAAGAAAACTCCTCAGAAGATGCACCAACCACTCTAGAAGGCCTGACGGTGGCCATTACCCCAACTCTCACCTATACGAAGGTGCCTCCAATATCCCTATCGACGAGTACTTGCTACAATTAGCATATATGTACCTCGAAAGCATTCAGAACAGCGGGAGCCCACTTGTGCGGGAGTCTTGCGTTCTCGACCCTTCTCTCTCTCGATGCCTTCGGATCAGACCACCATAATTTCTTCTTCAGTACCAAACTGAAGAAAACATCCTTCCTAACAACATTCCCCTCTATAATAGAGGATTCCTGGACCCATCCCATAGGGTCTACTGATAACACACCACACACACACACAAGACGGCACAAACATACACACACACCGACCAAAGCACAGATTATCAGACGCCAAAGACAAGATCTGCGTTTCATCATCATCATCGGCACTATCATCGGCGACCGGTCTTGGCCTTATTTAGCAAGTCCTGAGGCTTCTTAAATTTTCCATAATGATTTGTTTTTTCCGGGCAAGGTCATTAGTCTTGCGCTAGAGGCTCCCCGGCGGGGATTCGAACACCGGTCTCCCGCGTGACAGGCGGGTATACTAACCACTATACTATCGAGGAGGAATACCCCATATCACTCCCCTTTAAAACTCAAACCTAATAGGATCTGTTAAACAAATCAAAAAATTGTATTCAAATTGTACGCAGTCAAAGCTAAATTATAACGCTCACTCCTCTCATTGCATTCAGGCCCTTAAGGCACACAACTGTCATTCACACCAAGAAACGCCAAACTCACATTTGTCAACTTTCACTTTTTTCTTTCTTCTTAGCATCCAGTTTTCGTGCCGTTCGGACGTAACAAAATAGAAATCTTTAATTTAAACAGAAATCCGTTTTGTTTTTTATTGTTCACCCTGCCTGTTCAATAGGATCCTCTTACTTTTGCGAAGCCTTTTTACCACTCTTTTCAAACAATCATTCATTAATAATTCCCTCGTTCCAGACCGTTCATGGTTTGATTACTTATCTAACTTTTCCTTTGGGGCTCCTCGATAGTGATCTGCGTTTACTAAGGCACTCAAGACCTCCCGGTCTTGTACGATTTCTTTCCCACCATCCCCCCATTCAAGTAGTTAGATAACAATTGAACTAACCCTGTCCACAATATCCTTAGATACCTCCTTCCCCTTTCTTTTCAGATATCTCGAGACTGAGCCCAACATCGCAAGATGACCAGAAGCCAGAGAGAAGATGAAGGACACAATTGTCCTTGTCTCCCTAAAGTCGGCCTCTCGCCATCCCCTTTTTTTATTTTTTTTAGATTCGATATCAGCCGAAATCCAGAAGGCCGAAATCATGGCCATCGAATTGCAGGCGTTAAAAGAAATAAAAATAAATATAAATAACCAAGTACAATAGCTCGCTGTTCATTTTGGACACACCAAAGGAGACTTAGCGGGGGATGGAAGTGAACATACAGGGTAAAGTCTCTACTTTCAATCCTGCGAAGGCCAGGATGATCCTTGCCCCTGTTCAATCCAAGTTGACATGCAGTCTCCACGTGACACCCCCGGATGGAGTGTGTGGGGTTAAAAAGTTGATGTGCCGGCACGGGCACTGATTCACTAGATCCTCTACACTTGTTCCGCCGAACACACGTTCACAAAATTATGCATGAATCCGCAAAAGAGTGTAAAATAAAATTCACTGATGTTGTTATGTTTATGATATGTTCTTTTCATTTTTTTAACTTAAAATTGTTTATAAATTAAACTCACAGAAATTGTTCATTATAATTTGTTCGAATGGATAAAGTAACACAGACATTTATCATTCGATTTTCCTTTTATGGATTTCGTTATCACTTTTGGAAAGGTTTCCGAAAAGTGAGAAAAAATAAACTACGTTTTAAATTCTTCTTATTATCGAGAATCGAAAATGAAAGAAATCACATGTATGTATGTAAGTGAAATAATCTATTATAACGCGGACAATAAGACTGTACACGACTTTAACATGAAACTTGACTATTGGTTCTATCCACACGATCAACCAATCTCGATCGCACTCTCATTCGCATTCTCTCATTTCCCCGCCCATCGAGGTGAATAAACTCTTGCGAATTTACCCAATAGTCAATGGACTTAGAGAGAATGTGAGAACTAAAAGGAAGAGCGTGATGATCTCGGGGATGATTTGCCTTCGCATGCAACGAAGGAAAACCTATGGTGACCGCATGACCCAGTTTGATATTGGATTGATCTCAGCGTGCAATGCATTCCGAGAAGGGGAAATGGGGCGTAATGAAAAGTATATTTTTTGTGCTATCCACCTGACTACTGAGTTTATTGATCCCCAGCGAATTGCCGTGTCTGGGGGAGGGCGAAGGACGCCGCGATGGCTTGGGATAATATCAGCGTGGGAACAAAACTAAAACAATTTGATATTACCCAAGCGGTTTCGCTATATAGCAACAGCGTCGCTTTCCCAGACTTTGCTGTTGCTACTCAAACATGAGATTTTTGATTTCCGGTAGAAATCGAATGTGATCTATGAATATTGATGCCATATGGCATAAAAGGGCTGAATTCAGTTATGCATTGTCTGCATAGAAGAATGAATTCAGGTTATGCGTCCTTTGGGTATGTACCTTTTGCAGGTGAAATAAGCCGTCCAATGGGATTAGGGTTGACGTGGTGCGCGGTTAGCGGGCGAAATTGGGTTGTAATTGTGGGTTGGTTCTCCGCATAATATAGAGAACCTCCACAAGCCAACATACAGGGTAAAGTTTGATTGCTTTCAACCCGGGAAGGGCAGGACGATCCTTGTCCCTGTTCAATCCAAGTTGACATGCAACCGCCAGGAATTCACAACTCTCGACAACAATACTTAGCATTCCCTTTCCCTTGAATGGTGGTTTTGAATTGACGTCTTGTTTTATTTTTATAATTCACCTAACCGGTACTTTAATTTGCAAATCTTCAAAAAGTGATTCAGCCAGAGGTAAACCTAAAAGTGATTCGATTTTAATACGTGTATTCCAACAATGTTATCGCCATTTTGTTTTGGAACTAAATTGCCAAGAAATTAGCCTTACTCCAAATCGAAACGACTGTGTGTGAACCATTGAACGAAGAGGGAAGGCGAAGGAAAATCTATGCGAAGAAATTGTGAAAGTTTTCCATTTCCACCATTTGTCGTTATTAGTTCCATAATTACAGAAAGTTTTGGCATTAAAAATGTTACAGATGAGAAATAGAGGCTCCAGATACGGGAGAGAATTTTAATTGAATACAGTTCGATTTCAAAGGCACGGGCGGGCAATGCCGCCGAATGTGTGCCACATTGCCGTCACAACTAATGCCTGCAGCGACATCCTGACAAAGGTTGGCACAAGGCTAATAACCTTGCCCGGAAAAACAAATTATTATGAACAATTTAACAAGTCACGGATAAGGGCCGGATACCGGTGAAGAGACTTGCTAAATAAGGCCAAGACCGAATCCGGGTTGTAGTGCCATGATGATGATGATGACAAAAGACTTAGCAACCCCTTGAAACAACCACGGGCTAGAACGGACGGAAGCCACCCCAAGGTAAGCCTACCTTTGGCAAGAAAGTGACTGTCGATTTTCTTATACAAATGAAGCATGATTTTTTTATACAATGAAAGAACTTTAAACGATGACATGTTTTCTATTTTAATCGATGACCTTTTGCCATCCTTCTGTGAGCTTCATAATTCGCTCATGGAATTTCTGGTTTTTACCGGGATCGAGGTTTGAATTCGCGGAAAATAAATTCGCGAACACATCAGCTTTATCCTTTGGATTCGTGACTAACGACCCGCTGTCTGTCACCAACGGAGGGAAAGAGGAGGATGCGAAGTTACCGCTGACAGCTTTTGCCATTGATCAGAAGGAGCGCGAACCAGTTGGACACCGAAGGAGCTTATTGATCACCCTGTCGTTGTGAGCCTTCTTCGCGGTATCAATCGCCTGGTTGCACGCGTTTCTAAGTCTAACAAAATTCTGTTCTGTCGTTCAGTGAGATTGGGGCGCCGTTGCTTAAAAGCTCTATTTTTTGACGCTGTAATTAACTCGCATTTTTTGTCAAACCAAGGTTTATCAGCCGAACTTCGTTTGATGGAATGTGGAATACACATCTCCATCCCCAGAAGAATAATCTCTGATACCGACTCCGCGCATGCGTTAACATCGGAGTTTCCGAAACACACCTCGGACCATGGAAAGGATGCGAAGAAATCTCGCAAATTGTCCCAGTTAGCGGCCCCATACTTCCATTCATGCCGAAGCTGCCTAGGCAGGTTATTCGCTTGATATGCAAGTGCTTGCGCGACAGATACCAAGCAGTGATCTGCCTTTCCCAGTGGCGCAGAAACCTCTACGGTATAAATACTCGGTTCGGATGTCAAAAACAGATCCAGGGTGTTCGCATAATCCCCTCGGGCATCCGGCACCAGCGTTGGCTCCCCCACGAGCTGAGTCAGGTTGTGGCTTACAGCAAACTTCTCCGCCAGCCTCCCAGCCTCGTCGGTTCTGTTAGAATGTAACAAGCAGCCGGAATTGTGCACATTAAAATCGCCAAGGACAACCATTTCAGAAGCTGGGTGGTTGATCTGTATCCAGTCGACGGTATATGAAAGATGTTCGAAAAATGTCGCCGGTCGATCGTCATTCGGGGAGCGGTAAAGACAACAAAGAAATTTAACGGAATTCCTCAGCACGACCCTCAACCATATGATGTCCATATTATTGGGCTCCAACGCCTCCATCCTCTGGCAAGCCAGATTGGACCGTGCGAAGACGCAGACTCCACCCTTAAAACGGAATCTCGAATGTAAGTCGTATCCTGAGCAACGAAGATATGTCGAATCAGTTGACGAATCGACCCGGGTCTCAGTTAGGGCAAGGATATCAGGTTTCGTTGTTTGCAGATATTGGTGGACCGCGTTTACATTAGTATTGGTGAAACCGATGCCCCAGATGTTACAAAATGCCGTCACCAGTCGAGCGTGGGCCGAGCCTCGAGAGCTGGCCCGGTTATGCGATGACGAACCTCTTAAAGTTCCATTATTTATCATGATATCTGCATGATGTTCCCCCTGACATAGTCCCCCCCGGAGATCCAAATGGGAGACTAGTTTACCTCCGGAATTCTTTATATCAGAAGACACCATCATGGCTTATCCCCGTGTCAGTCCGGGCCATCAGCCACACATCCGAAACACCGTCGAAGATTTCTCTCGCCGATATCGCGGAATGTACAGCGTGACGGGGTGGTATCTCACCTTGGGACCGACTACCACCTAACCAACCTTTTCTCGAACCGTTCCATCAGCCAAGCTCCGAAAGATGGCCAGGGATTTCTCCCGACCATTTCACGGAGCCTAAAGCTTGATGGGGTGGTATTTCACCGGGCGCGCAGATCGTTGGGACCCCGGGTACCACTCGGCCTTTAGTCGCCTCTTACGACAAGCTGGCCTAGCTGTGAGTATATTCTACTCACAGTGTATCGATTGAGGATAAATAAATTCTTATATTGTACTGAGCCGCTTGGATCGTGTTTTACAAAACTGATAATACAAAACTTTCCGAAATTCAGACGGTGCGTCCGGAAATAAATGCCTGCGACTATAGATCACACCATAATTTTGTTGCGAAGGGAGATACCAAAAACTATGTGTAAATTGTTGCAAGGTCTTTATCGCGTCTTCGTTCGCACAGGCAGAGACGTAAATGTGTGGGTATGTGGTGAGGATAACAGTAACCTATCAGCCATCGGCGCTAGGGTGGGCAAGATCGACAATTGAAAAAGGCCAGTTTGATATCGTTGTGAAAGAGGAGTTTCATCCCGTAAATAAGTCCAGTGTGCCATTGCGTGCGTTGCTATAGTGTCGAGCTACGTAATTAGTAGCTAAAGTAAATTCATTTGCTTAAAATATCAATTTAAAATATTGATAAAGGTATAATTACGTTAAGACTAAATCGATAAAAACAGCAAGAATGCAATAACTTGTTATAACAGGTCAATTGAAAAGTCCCTGGCCTTCCATAGTAAAACACATTTTTTGGCAAAATTCGTTTTTTTTATTCAACATAATTCCCTTCGAGGGTGATACATTGATTATAGTGACCATCCAACTTTTTGATACCTTTTTTGTAGTACGATTTGTCCTTTGCTTCAAAATAGGCCTCAGTTTCGGCGATCACCTCTTCATTCGACGAACATTTCCTCCCAGCGAGCATTCTTTTGAGATCTGATAACAAGAAATAGTCGCTGGAGGCCAGATCTGGAGAATACGGTGGATGCGGAAGCAATTCGAAGCCCAATTCATGGATTTTTGCCATCGTTTTCACTGACTTGTGACACGGTGCATTGTCTTGGTGAAGCAGCACTTTCTTTTTCTTCAAATGCGGTCGTTTTTTCGGCGATTTCGTCCTTCAAACGGCCCAATGACGCTGTGTAATAGTCGCTGTTGATGGTCCTTCCCTTTTCAAGATAGTCAATGAAAATTATTCCGCGCGCATCCCAAAATACAGACGCCATAACCATGCCAGCCGACTGTTGCGTTTTTCCACGCTTTGGGGCGGGTTCATCGTGTGCAGTCCACTCGGATGACTGTCGATTGGACTTCGGAGTGAAATTATGGAGCCATGTTTCATCCATTGTCACATACCGACGCAAAAACTCGGGTTTATTACGCTTGATCATCTCCAAACACAGCTCCGAATCATCAACTCGTCGTTGTTTTTGGTCAAAAGTGAGCTCGCGTGGCACCCACTTTGCACAGAGCTTTCTCATACCCAAATATTCGTGAATGATATGATGTACACGTTCAGTTGATATCTTTAGAGTGCCTGCTATTTCATTCAATTTCAATTTACGGTCATTCAAAATCATTTTGTGGATTTTTCTAATGTTTTCGTCGGTAACAACCTCTTTTGGGCGTCCACTGCGTTCACCGTCTTCGGTGCTCATTTCACCACGTCTAAACTTAGCATGTCAATCCTTGATGGTTGATTTTCCTGGGGCGGCGTCTGGAAACTCGTCATCAAGCCAAGTTTTTGCTTCAACTGTATTTTTTCCCTTCAAAAAGCAATATTTTATCAACACGCGAAATTCCTTTTTATCCATTTTTTTCACAATAACAGAAGTTGCTTCACTCAAAATACTATAATTCACAAACTAATGATCCGACATCTGTCAAATTTATACACGCGTCTTTTGAAGGTTAGGGCTAACTAATCATATGGATTTAATTCTAGTGTCGCCATCTATGTGTCAGGCCGGGGAATTTTCAATTGACCTGTTATATCTACATCTAATTATAAATAGACTTAATATCAAAATATAATCGTAAAATGACTTTACGATAGTTCTGGCCGTGGGCTGTAACCCAACCTCTAACATCTCTCTATTAATTTAGAGACCCGGATTGCTACCTAGGTTAATATTAGGACACCGTGCAATTAAAAAGCTAGTAATGTACCTTCCTTACGCGAATCTGTTAACTATGGCTAACGTGTTCATTACAGTAATTATCATTTTAATCATAATTTAGACCTATTACAAGATCAAAAAAGGTGATATTGTTCTGAGTGAGTAGTGCTTCTAAATTAGTCTACACCCCTAACATCAATAATTGGTTATGAAAACTGTCGGGCACGAAATGTTTAGACATTTTGATTATAGTCATTCGATAATCAAAATTAGGAAGTGTTCATGTGATTCGTTCATGCTCTCTCTGCTGAGGGTAATTATAATATTCGCGTGACTAACTTCCGCCTACTCCACATAGTTGGGATAATTCAAATTGGATTAATTTCAAAGTTTGTTGAAAACATTAATGTTAGTCCAGATGAATCAGCTCGTAAGAAACTCATGAGCAGAGCTTCGTGCCAGTGAAGTAACATCCTTTTTTCTTTGTTCTGGTCGCGCTCCAGCTAGTTTTACAATTTTATAATATGCCTACAAATGTTATGCGAGTATTTAGACAGTTTTTACCACCTCGAACACTTGTATAACACAAAGAAAAACTCTGTATTTATGACATAAGTTTTGTTCAATGTAATATATTATCGATAATTTATTCACTGGGTTTACCGGGTTAGGGATCATAGTTATACATAGTGTCGATAGGTTTCGGGTTATTAAATGTCGTTCTAAAACACGACTTTTTAATGTACCATAATTTCCTGATCACTTAAGCAGAAGTACAAGTGCCCCGTTTACGTTGACAGATGGCCTCACATAGTTCTAGGAATGGGAAAATCGTAGCCTTTGAACTGTTTTCCATTCGCTAATGGAAATTACTGTGAGGTACCAAGAAAGGTTAAAAGTACGAGGGTGAATCGAATATAAATGGCAATTTCTTTTTATTCATTTATTGAATAACATTACACACTAGCTATCCTATGAACATTTTTCAATATACTCTCCTGCGTGATCTAAACACTTTTGACACCAAATTGGAAGTTTTAATAGCCCTTGTTCGTAGAACGATTTAGGGCGAGTTGTTAGCCAATTGCGCACATGCTCTTCGACTTCTTCATTACATTCGAATTTTTTTCCTCCAAGTGATTCCTTCAAGGGTGCGAACAAAGACTGCACAGCAGCTAGCCGATGCTCTGTCCGAATATAAGGCTGACATAACAGCATTACAAGAAATAAGATGGACGGGGAGTGGTGTTTTTCAAAGAAAAGAGTATGACATTTATTACAGCTGTCACGCAAAACACCATGTGCTCGTGGTAATCTTTCTAGTCAGCCAAAAACTGAAGCCTGCCATCATCGGCTTTAATGCAATAAACGAAAGGCTATGCACTCTTCGCGTGCGAGGCAAGTTTAAGAACATAAGCCTCATAAACGTGCATCGACATACAGAGGAGTCCCCTGACGACGAAAAAGAAGAATACTACGAGAACGTCGAACGGGCCCTCAATGCCTGCCCAAGATACGATGTGAAAATCGTTCTTGGTGATTTGAATGCAAAAATAGTTCGGGAACCGGTTTTCAGGTACTACGCAGGTTCCCATAGTTTGCATGAGAACACGAATGACAATGGACTACGAGTCATCGAACTGGCAGCATCGAAAAACTTGGTCGTTGCGAGTACCAGGTTTTCGCGTAAAGATATCCACAAAGCCACCTGGGTATCACCAGATAGAGCCACTCGCAACCAAATTGACCACGTGTTGATAGATCGCCGCCACTTTTCGAGCCTGATGACGGTACGAACGCACCGAGGTGTCAACGTCGACTCGGATCACTATCTTGTTGGTACAGTTTTCCGAGCGCGGATTGCCTTACGGAGACGTGTTGCATCCGCGGATCGGGTTCGAATCAACACGGCTGACTTACGCAATGAGAATACGAGCAACACCTTTGGTCATGCGTTAAGACTTGCCCTCGAAGAGCTCGACGGAGGGAGAGTAAGTCCTGGGGCCAGAATGCCGGGCGTAGAAGAGAAATGGACACGCCTTAAGAATACCGTCATTAGTACTGCCAACTCCATCTTAGGCAGTAGTCGTAGAGATCGGAACGACTGGTTTGATGATGAGTGCAAACTAGCGAATGAACGTAAGAATACTGCATACTGGGCAATGCAGCAGTCTCATAGGACGCGGGTACGCGAGCAGAAATACAAAGAGCTCAGAAGATCTAAAAAAAGACTTCACAGACAAAAGAAAAGTGCCTGGGAAAAAAACCTTGTCTGTGAAATAGAGAGAAGTAGAGAGCGAGGTCCGCACCAGGCGCGGAAGTTCTACCAAATAATCCGCAGTATGACGCGGTACACACCACGCTACACTTACTGCAAGGATAAAGAGGGTAATCTGATCACCGATCCTAAAGGCATTCTGGAGCGATGGGAAGTGCACTTCAATGAATTGCTAAATGGTCAGCTCACAGAAGAATTGGAGGCTCCACCAATGCAGGATCAAGACCAAATGCTGCCGCCACCAAGCATTGACGAAACATTAAAAGCCATTAGACAGCTAAAATCAAATAAAGCCCCTGGAGCTGATGGCATACCAGCTGAGCTGATCAAACAAGGAGAGACAGTGTTACATCACGCAATTCACGAGATCGTGGTGCACGTATGGGGGCAAGAGGAGATACCGGAAGATTGGCGTCGTGGGATAAATTGCCCCATACGTACGAAGGGATATATCACAGTGTGCTGCAACTATAGGGGTATAACATTGCTGAGTACCGCCTATAAGATACTCTCCACGATCCTACAAGATCGGATAGCCCCATAGGCAAAAGCCATCATTGGTGAATATCAGTGTGGCTTCATCCCAGGCAAATCAGTGATTGATCAGATATTCACCCTTAGATAGGAGATGGAAAAATGTGTGGAATTTAAGATTCCATTATATCATCTGTTTATAGACTTTAAGGCCGCCTATGACAGCATAGCCAGGTTAGAACTATATAATGCCATGAGAGAGGTCGGCATTCCAAACAAATTAATAAGACTTTGTAGGTTGACCATGACCAACGTAACGAGTAAAGTAAAAATAGCGGGATTGCTGTCCAACCCAATAAACATATTTAATGGACTCCGCCAAGGGGACGGTCTGTCCTGGCTCCTCTTCAACCTGGCGTTGGAGAAAGCAATCCGCGACTCTGGCGTTACAACTTGAGGGACTATTATCACCATTCCAGATTCCGTTTCAAGGGCGGAGTCTGCGTCTCGGCGCGGTCCGATCTGGCTTGCCAGAGGATGGAGGCGTTGGAACCCAATAATATGGGCATCACATGGTTGAGGGTCGTGCTGAGGAATTCCGTTAAATTTCTTTGTTGTCTTTACCGCTCCCCGAATGACGATCGACCGGCGACATTTTTCGAACATCTTTCACATACTGTCGACTGGATACAGATCAACCACCCAGCTTCTGAAAATGTTGTCCTTGGCGATTTTAATGTGCACAATTCCGGCTGGTTGTTACATTCTAACAGAACCGACGAGCCTGGGAGGCTGGCCGAGATGTTTGCTGTAAGCCACAACCTGACTCAGCTCGAGGGGGAGCCAACGCGAGTGCCGGATGCCCGAGGGGATTATGCGAACACCCTGGATCTGTTTTTGACATCCGAACCGAGTATTTATACCCTAGAGGTTTCTGCGCCACTGGGAAACTCAGATCACTGCTTGGTATCTGTCGCGCAAGCACTTGCATATCAAGCGAATGGCCGGCCTAGGCAGCTTCGCCATGTATGGAAGTAAGGCGCTGCTAACTGGGACGATTTGCGGGATTTCTTCGCATCCTTCCCATGGTCCGAGGTGTGCTTCGGAAACTTCAATGTTAACGCTTGCGCGGAGTCGGTGTCAGAGATTATTCTTCTGGGGATGGAGATGTGTATTCGACATTCCATCAAACGAAGTTCGGCTGTTAAACCTTGGTTTGACAAAAAATGCGAGCAATTTACAGCCACAAAAAATAGAGCTTTTAATCAATGGCGCTCCAATTCCACCTATGTTAACAGAACGAATTTTGTTAGAATCAGAAACGCGTGCAACCAGACGATTGATACCGCGAAGGAGGCTCACAACGGCAGGGTGATCAGTAAGCTCCTTCGGTGCCCAACTGGTTCGCGCTCCTTCTGGTCAATGGCAAAAGCTGTCAGCGGTAACTTCGCATCCTCCTCTTTCCCTCCGTTGGTGACAGATAGCGGGACGTTAGTCACGAATCCAAAGGATAAAGCTAATGTGTTCGCGAATTTATTTTCCGCGAATTCAAACCTCGATCCCGGCCTTTTGGAGCCACCTGTGATCTCGCCGGCACAGTCTTTCATGCGGGATGTGGGATTTCGTCCGCGCACTATTCAACGTATTCTACGTGAACTGGATTGTAGGAAGGCAACTGGCCCGGACAGAATATCAGCAATAGTCCTTAAGAACTGTGCTCCAGAACTATCGCCGATTCTTGGCAGACTCTTCCGCTTATCTTATGCACGAAGGACCTTTCCTGTCTGCTGGAAAATCGCTCGAGTTCAGCCAATCCCAAAGACGGGAAAAAAGTGTCTCCTACAAAATTACCGCCCGATAGCATTACTGCCTATTTTATGTAAGGTAATGGAAAAAGTCATCAATACAGAGTTAGTTAAGTATTTGGAGTGCAGCGGACTTCTGAATGGTCGTCAATACGGATTCCGTGGCAGGCGATCCACAGGAGACCTTTTGGCACTTATAGCCGATATATGGACATCTGCGATTGAACGGCATGGTGTGTCAAGAGCGGTCGCATTGGATATCTCCAAGGCTTTTGACCGCGTCTGGCACGGCGCATTGCTGAGCAAACTTCGTTCATATGAACTTTCCCAACAGCTTTGCGATTGGACGAGGAGCTTCCTCGAGAATCGATCGATCCGGGTTGTTGTGGACGGCGAGTGTTCGGATCTGTATCCTGTTAATTCAGAGGTGCCACAGGGTTCAATTTGGGCTCCAACCTTGTTCTTGCTTCACATAAATGTTTTGTTGGAGACAGCGGATAACAAAGTGTTCAGTTTTGTGGATGATATTACTCTTGTTTCCTCCTTTTCGAGTGATCGGCCGATTGGTGCATCTGCGTCGCATCAGCTGAGATGTAGGCAGATTGACTCTCTGAATCAGGATCTAGATAGGGTCCTGCAGTGGGGAAGGGCCAATCTCGTCGACTTCAATGCAGCGAAGACACAATATACAACATTCACAAAGAAAAGTGGATCATCGGTTCCACAGCTGATGATGAATGGCCGGGCCCTCGAGGCTGGGGAAAGTTTGAGATTGTTCGGCGTCACGGTCTGTGGGAATGTATCATGGCATAAACACGTGTCGAGTATCGCCAGGTCAGCCTCAGGAAAACTGAGTTATCTTTTTAGACCCAAGAAATATTTTACTCCGCCCCAACGTCTTCTCCTATATAAATCCCAAATTAGACCCACGCTCGAATATTGCTCTCATGTTTGGAGGTCGGCTCCTAAACATACCCTCGACCTGCTTGAGAGCATACAGAGACGAGCGATCCGCCTAATCGGGGACGCGGCGCTGACGTCGGGTCTACAGTCGCTCTCACATCGAAGGCGCGTAGCGGATCTCTGTCTGTTTTACAGATATTATCACGGGTACCGTTCTTCGGAGATTCGTGATATTGTTCCACGAAATTCGGCTTAAATGCGCTCCACAAGACAATCCGGTTTGTAGCTCAGCTCCCGACGCGACGGCGCGAACATCCCCGCATCAGAGCTCGTTCCTCTACAGAGCGGGGAAGCTGTGGAACTGCCTTCCCACGCGAGTGTTCCCGGCGCGTTACAACCTGCAACTGTTCAAAAGGAACTGCAACAGTTATTTGATGGCATCTCGGGGCGCCCACTCGGCGCTATAGGTTCGCCTCTCCCGAGAGAAGTCTATTACAAAAAAAAAAAAAAAAAAGACTCCAGCCAGATACTTGTCTACGCAGATGACATCGGCAACATCGGTGGAACCGAATCGGCTGTACAGGACTCCTTTACCGAGATCGAGCAGGCGGCACAAAAACTGGGACTGCACATTAATGAGGGGAAAACTAAGTATATGGTGGCAACTTCTGCGAAGAGAAGACCTAACGTTGGTCAAACTATCAGGATAATGGAGCACGAATTTGAAGTAGTGCAATCCTTTAACTAGCTTGGGTCAATAGTATCAGCTGATAACAATATGGAAGAAGAAATACGCGAACGGCCGATCAAATCCAACAAAGCCAATTATGGTCTATTAAGGCTCTTTAAATTCCGAAATTTATGCAGAACATCCAAGCTACTACTGTACAAGACCATGGTCTTACCAGTACTCATGTATGTAGCCGAGACGTGGGTGCTCAATAAAAGGCACTCTGAACTCTCAGCCGCTTCGAGAGGATGGTCTTAGGGAGAATTGTTGGCCCCGTATGTGGGGAAGGACGATTCTGGAGACGCTACAACCATGAGTTGTACGCGATCTATCTCCAATCTAACGTTGTAAGAAAAATTAAGTTCGGTAGATTCCGGTGGGAAGGACACCAAGCTCGAATGAGCGAAGAGGAAAGTCCTTTGTGGCAGCATGTATGGAAGGAGGCACCACGCCAGACCTTGTCTGGGGTGGAGGGACGGCGTAGATCAGGACGCCCAGAGCCTGGGAGTGCCAAACTGGATGACATCGGCTCGAAATCGGGACCGGTAGAGAGAATTGCTAAATAACGCCAAGACCGGATCCCGGTTGTAGTGCCGATGATGATGTTAATGATGAAGTACAATTGAAACATAGTATTAAATTAAACTGTTAATATTGTACTATACCCCACTCGGTAAAAAGTGCGGGGGCTTAAACTATAATGAATCACTCAGAGTATGCTGACGGAAGCATATGCTTCCAGTAGAGCCACCCATGTCAGGCAGGATAGCGAGGAGTAACACACAAAGACATACCACCCCTAATCAAACAGTGTGAAATTTATTAATGACGGACTGCCGGTTCTAATTATGCAGGGCCCCTGGTACAATTATGTATTTATAAACACGCCCCAACAGAATCTACCGGCGAAGAAACCAAGGACACGTTGTACGAGACCCTAGAGGAAGTATTTGATCGGATCTCATCATTCGATGTTAAAATCCTCCTCGGGGAACTCAAACTCCTCTCACCCGCATTCACAGATAAACTAAAAGTCCTGCGCAAAAGGCCTTAATATCAAGACGAACTAATGAATAGATTAAGCATCCGACAAAATGGGAGTAGTGAGGAAGAGGAAACCAATAATGTGGACACCAAATGGACATCGTTGAGAGATGCAATCAAAGAAACAGCCCAAATGGTATTAGGATTTAAGAAAACAATTAAGTCCAAGCCTTGGTTTGACGATGACTGCAGGGCGAAGATCGAACAACGTAAACGCCTCAGAGTGATTCACTTAGAGAGATACGCGACAATTCGGAAAGAGACAACGAGACTTTTCAAACGCAAAAAACGCGAATGGAAGAAGACTCGGATCGGAAATATCCTAGAAAATTCCATTGCAAAGAACATCATCAAAGATCCCAGAGCCCTCTTTCGATGAAGTTGTAGACGCAATAAATCGATTGAAAAACAACAAGGCTCCCGGAGTCGTCTACATACCGGCTAAGCTTGTGAAGCATGGAGGAGAGGCAACCGATCGAAAGATCCACCAACTGATTAAAGCAATATGGGATAAGGAAGTCATTCCGGAAGAATGGAAAACCGCAATAGTCATCCCCATTTTCAAAAGGTGACAGATCTGACTGCGAAAATTACAGAGGAATATCATTGCTCCCAACCATATACAAAATACTAACAAATGTCATAGTGGCGAGAATCACACCGTACGCAGAAGAGATACTGGGAGACTACCAATGTGGATTCCGTAGGAACCGGTCAACAAGCGACCAAATGTTCACAATAAGACAACTGCTAGAAAAGAAATGGGAATACGGAGAGACGGTTCACCAACTGTTCGTTGACTTCAAAAAAGCCTACGACTCAGTCGCAAGGCAAACACTCTACCATATTGTAGTTGAGCTGGGAATCCCGAAAAAATATGCCGCCCTCATTCAAATTTGCATGAACGAAAACAAAGGGCGAGTTAAAATAGAAAATGACCTTTCAGAACCATTTGAATTCCGAGACGGATTAACGCAGGGGGAAGGCCTCTCACCATGTCTTTTTAACCTTGCGATTGAGTATGTTATCAGAAAGGTACAACACGACAACATGGCCGGATCATACCTGAACGGGTACACACAAGTGCTCTCATATGCGGATGACATCGCCGTTCTGGGCTGTAATCTAGAAACTGTAAGTAAAAACTAAGATACTATCATACAAGCGGCAGAAGAGGTAGACCTAGAAATAAATGAACACAAAACAAAATCCATGGTTACGGCGAGAGCAGGTGGACCTCCGGGAACACCTATAAACGTCAGAGGCAAGATATTTGAAAATGCTAAAGAATTTAAATATCTGGGAACGATACTGACGACCAGAAACGAAACGTCAAAGGAAATTAACAAAAGACTACATTCCGGCAACGCTAGTTGGCATGCAGTCAGTAAACTGCTGAAATCCAAACTGTTATTACGTAACATAAAGCTCCGTGTCTATATAATCATAATAATCATGCCGATTGCTCTATACGGATGCGAATCATGGGCTCTCACAAAACGGGAAGAAAACAAATTCCACGTATTCGAGAATAAAGTTTTAATGGGTATCTTTGACGGTAAATATGACGAGGAGTCAGAACAATGGTGGAGACTCCACAACCACGAATTGGAAGAGCTATACCGCAAACTCACAACAGTGAGAGTAATCAGGTCGCCAAGGTTAAGATGGGCCGGACATGTGGCGCGAATGGGCAACGATAGGACCGTGCGTAGAATTCTTGACGTTAGACCAACGGGAAAGAGACCGACAGGACGGCCACGACGGAGATGGAGGACAATGTCAGATTTAACCTCGAGGAGATCGGATGGATGGTCGGGCGTGGAAGGAGACTGCACAGGACAGGGAACGTTGGCGGAGTCGAGTCGGTGAGTTCATGAACTTCCGGGTTCCTACAGGCCAGTAAATTGTAGCAATAGTAATAAGACTGTACTATTCATATCCAATAAAGGATGTTATTAAAAAAAAAAGAAAAAAAGATGTACGAAAAATGATAAACTCGTTTAAAGTTTTCAATAAGGATAGGAGCCGGTCGGTCGGGTGGGGTTTAAAAATACACCGCTTCATTCAATTTTCTTCGAGTCGATTGGAATTTTCGGAGGAACATTTTTGAGATGTTGTACTTTTAAATGAAATTAAAAAAATATCGTGTTTTTATAATAACTATATCTGCCCCCTTAACGTAGCAATACCATTCGTTGTTCTTTTGAATTATATCCGATTTGATCTCTGCATCATTTGATTTTTGTAACCGGAAGGTTAGCTTATTTGTCCTAACTGAGTTCTTGGCATTGTATTTTATTCCGTGTAGAATAACATGCGTTTTGTCAAGACGAACGTCGTTTTTACATAAGCGATAGCCTTCATTCCATTTATGTCGAAAAACAATTTAAGATCTTGAAATAGTCATTTATCCCGCTTGGGTTTTTATAAAGCCGTACAATGCTTGTGGGGTCTTTTTGGTTAGCTAACGTCACCGGAGGGTTACTTGGTTAGACCGAAGAATGAAGAAATGCATATTTACTATAGTGGGAGTTGAGAGAACGATTGCCAATGTCTGGAATTACGTTTGACTCATCAATGATATGGGATATTTATCTTGTCGGAGAGGTAATCTCACCGTCCTCCGGCGTCGGGAGCCTAGAAGATCGAAGCCATTAAGAGTTGTATCAAATCAGATGGCTCATCAAATCCGTTTAATCATGCGTTAGGATCTATGTTCGCTAGAATTTTACTTAGTAAACGAATAGATGGTATGTGATGAGTGGAGAGGAAGGCAGACACAAGGAGATTGCTCGTCAAGCCATGTCCATATGAAACTCTCATGTTATTGAAACGAATCAACACAACAGCAGAAAGTGGCATTGGCGTGGGATATAGACTGTGGTTTACAATAAATAAACTATACCATCCACTACTACAGATGTGATGTTAGTAGATAATATCACTGAAATCTCAATTAAAAAACCTCCAACAATTACTTAAAGCTAATTATAGATTAGCAACAAATTTGTATTGGAACAACAGAATTCGAGCTATAAAAACTAATAACCCGAATATGTTCCCACAAATAAATAAAATATTCAGGAGAAATAATCAAAACGAGATTCAGTGTCTTCAAATTCCACGTACTGAGGTAAACAAGCAGCTGCTAACCAACGTTGGCATAGATACAGAGAACGCTATCTTCAATAGTGAGCTCTTCGTGATCGAAGATCCTTTGGAGAAGGCGAACGCTGTGGGAGCTGTCTTTCAGGAAATGTACAAGGTGAATGAAAGCATTCACCGAAATCACGACCTGGAGGACAGAATTCGACTGAATCACCTGCACCTCCGGAATGAAATTTTCACATTGGCAATCGGAGAATCCGGGTTTTACGGAATTCAGTGCAACAACATCTCTCCTATTCTTTTTAACATTTACATTAGCGACTTATTAGAAGCACTTCCGCAGGCTATTGCGTACGCAGACGATCTCATAATTTACAGAACAGCTCCGAAAGTTGAGATCATAAATAGTTTAATACAACGAGACTTCAACAACGTGCAGCGCTATTGCGATGACTGGAAACTTAAAATCAACTTCCAGAAATGTGAAGCCATACTATTTAGAACGCCATTATATAAAGCCACGAACGACACAAGAAAAAACTGGCGTAAGCTAGTTATCGTGAGACCGCATGGAGATAAACTGGAAACCAAGAGTTTAGTTAAATACCTGGGCATCTGGCTAGACCAATATTTGTATTTCAACAGACATGTAGAGGCTGCTCTGGTCAAGGCTAGAAAAACGTTTGCTATGACAAGGAGGCTATTTCACAGTAGCCAACTTGACAGCAGGGTAAAAGTCATATGCTACATGACGCTAATCAGGCCAATGCTCATATGTGGTTGTCCAGTATGGTTTAACATAGGTCCAAATTTGATGGAAAAGATTCGGGTGTTCGAAAGGAAGTGTGAGAGAACCTGTCTCAGATTATATCGAACACCGGAATCGGAATACAAAAAGTACTACTCAAATGAGACTTTATACGAGGGTTGCCTCTTATGTTTCAGGATTTGGCAACCCTAGTGTTGCAATCCGGCAATTGACAGCTCTGTCGTAAAGTCGGACATTTTTGAGGTTATACGCACTCAGAACGTTTTGACATACGAGCGCTATTTGTGTTGTTTACAGTAACTTAAAAGATTCATCTCGGCCCAAAAATGGAATTAAATCGTCAACATTTTCGTGCGATTATTTTTTACAACTTTCGGCATGGATTAACTCAGCAACAGTGCATGGATGAACTTAATTCAATTTTTGGCGATGAAGCTCCATCAAGGACCAGTGTTTATCGATGGTATGGTGAATTCAATCGTGGTCGTAGTTCACTCCAAGACGAATTTCGTGAAGGTCGTCCAAAATCAGTTGTTGTTCCGAAAACCATTGATGCTGTGCGCGAACTGATATTGGAAGATCGTCATGTGACCTATCGTGAGATTGAGACAATCTTAGGCGTTAGTGGGACCAGCATACATTCAATATTGCATAAACATTTGACTGTCAAAAAAATTTGTTCGCGTTGGGTCCCACACAATTTGTCAATCGCCCAAAAAAGGCTCGTGTCAATTGGTCGAAAGAAATGCTCAAAAAATACGGTCGCGGTGCTTCGAAACACGTCTATGACATCGTGACAGGTGATGAATCGTGGATTTACGCGTATGAGCCCGAAAGTAAACAGCAGTCGACTGTCTGGGTGTTTCAAGATGAGCCAAATCCAACAAAAGTTGTTCGCGCACGAAGCACTTCCAAGCAAATGGTCGCCTGTTTTTTCGGAAAAACTGGACATGTCGCAACCGTGCCACTAGAACAACGCAGAACAGTCAATTCTGAGTGGTACACAAGCATTTGTTTGCCAGTTGTCTTCCAAGAAATCAGGAAAACCAACCGCCGAAGACGGATCACTCTTCACCACGACAATGCGAGCTCTCACACATCGGCTGCGACAACTGCATTTTTGAGCACCCAAAACATCGATTTGATGGGTCATCCGCCGTAGAGTCCTGACTTGGCACCGAATGACTTCTTTTTATTCCCGTACGTAAAAAACAAACTGAGAGGTCAACGTTTTTCGACACCTGAAGAAGCGGTTGCTGCATTCAGAATGCATGTGTTGGAGATACCTCAATCAGAGTGGCAAAAGTGCTTCGACAATTGGTTCAAACGCATGCAAAAGTGTATAGATCTTCATGGGGAATATTTTGAAAAACAATAAAGTGATTTTCGATGATCAATAATTGTTTTTGTTCTCTAATCCCGAAATATAAAAGGCTACCCTCGTATAATGAAGCCTGCATAAATAGGGTGGATAATTTTATGATTAAATTAATCAGAGGACATATTGCGAGAGCAATAAGCTCGTCCAATGACCTAATTTTCGGGGCTTATTATCTAATTACCCTGTACTATGAGAACGTGCGTCGCAACGGTTTTGTTCCATCAGAGGCGTTCTTTGATTTGGACATGAAAGGGCTTATACAGGATAGATCCTGAATTCCGCTGATCTATCATGTAAGTAGATCATCCGTAGACGGGCGATTGTGCTACGACCGGGAAGTAACGCGCACCGAAGAAGAGCTCCTGCGCTTCAGTAGGGCTATCTCCCACAGAGACCGGGACGATAGTATTAGACAGCGTCAACAGGTCTGGTGGTTGAATGGCATATAAAGACCTGGATACCAAAGTCGCTATAGAATCACACTATCATCAGCTAGCTTACATAGACTTAGCTTTTCTAGAATTAGGCTAGTATAAGATTTAAGTTAAGTTAAGCTAAGTGATTTTACATAAAATTAAAAAAAAAAAAAAAAAAAAAAAAAATAGGTAAGTTAGTAAGTTAAATTTTAAGAAAAAAAAAAACAAAAAAAATTGACAAAGTTTTTCAAATTTTTATTTGTCTTTCAAATAATTATAAGTATTGCCACAAAGTTCTGTCGCCGAAAGGCAAATTATACAAATATTAAGTAATGTTTAGCTTAGAGCGTCTGCGAAGGACCAGTAAGTTATTATATAAGATATTTAAGCTAGAATTTAAGCATTTTTTGTCTAGCCCTTAATATAGAAACTAAGAATATAGAAAGAAAATAAAAAAATGTTTAAAAATGAAAAAAAAAAAAAAAAAAAAAAAAGTGATGTTAGTATACTTGTAACTCCACTGAATCCCTACAGAACCTCGCCTTACAATCTGTCTGTAATGGACATTATGTTACTCCCATTCCGTAAACATAAGTCATTAGGTAATAAAAAGATTTTTATATTATTTGAAGGTCATAATAGATACTTGAAGATAAGGAACGGAATTTTCCCAAATGATGTACACTGTCAGATGCTATTCCCTTTAACGTGAATAATGTGTGTGGAGATCCCTTTGTTTTTTAAGATGTTATATCACTTACCGAGTTTGCAATATAGTAGATATCCTATTTTGTTTGTTTACACTAGATAACAGGGGCTTAGGGCGGTTGATCTGTGACTCCAACAAGTTTTCCTCGGTCCTGTATGTTTTAAAGGCTTAGACAATACATCAAGAAAACATTATCTTATGTGAATAAATAGTTGGAGAAAAATCAACAAATATCTCACTAATTAAAAAAAAATAAAGAAGGAAAGGAAACGGTGTGGTTCTTAAACTGCATATGGCCTTATCTTTTATGTCGTATGGCTTTTGAAATATTTAATTTTTTGAACTTTATTTTTCCAAACTTTATTTTTCAATTTATCTTAGACGATTGCTTCGGTTTCGAACCATGTTCTGACACACGAGGAGATTTATATTTTAGAAAATGGTGTGAGGTTTCCATCCTTGGATGTGGGTTGTGATGACGTTGTGGTTGGTGTGGTAATATTGTATTCTGATCGAGTTTTTTCGCAGATCGAGGAACCAAAAAGCATTTGTTCTCCTTTTTTATGACATGTCATAAAAGAATAACCTACTACTTATTAAAATAAATTTGTTGCAAGAATAGAAATAGAATAAGAATGTAACTTCACAGGGTTTTTCATTCAATTAATTATAAAAACAAAAATGGATCTATAATCTCGTTGTTGGTTTCCTTGTTATAATAGATTTATTAGCTCAAAATATATGCGATTAATGCAGAATTGCTCCTCACACCGACCCCATAAATATATTAACTGCCAGTAAATAATTAAACATAGTTCACACTTGGACCATATTTAATTAGACATACTTAAAAGAAGATCTGGAAATTTGAGAATATTGCCTTGAGACACTAATATTTGATTTGTCGTTTGGTCACGATTCTTTACGATCGTGCGCTTGCTGAGGTGTCTTAAATTAATTACAATATATTAACACTTATGTGACACATATGCCTAAAATTTTTTCAGTGACAAGTTTTACTACTACTACAACTTCTCGTCTTCTCTCATGACTCAATCGATTGAATACCAACGGGAATTGTATCTGTATTTAACTAGTATTAAAACAAACTGCTTTTTTATTCATTTGACTTACGCACGATAGTTCCGAGAATTTAAATAATGAGGTGGTTGGAAAATACAATACGAAACATCAAATCATCATTTAAGATTGTCACAAAACACCGTTTGTTTTAATGTATTATGAAAAAGAAACCTTTAGTGAGTTTACTGGTCAATCTCCAAATATTGTGCCGAACCGCCACAATAGCAAGAGCCGTCAATTGAACGTATCCATAATCAAACGCCTCATCAACTCAACAATTGTTGTTGCGGCCTGATTATTATTATCTTTTTATTTTGTTGGTATCTTCGATAAATGCAGTACGATTTTCTTTGACAGTTCACTGAGATATGGATAAAATATTATCGATAATGATATATTAACTCATAAATACGTTAAATGTTTACTTCGCAAACACGACCCCATCTCACACCATTAATGTACTTCAAAGTTTCATAGATTTCACCACAAAAATTGTAACTCCGTTTTTTGAAGGACGAAACCACTTTCACCTAGTTCCGTGATTTTAATGTTTTTATTTTTTTCCCTCTCGCGAACTCATGCGACTTTGAACGTTTATTACGAAAACTTAGAAAGTGGCCTGCTCTAGAGGTGCTCAAAATTCATACATGTACACTTGTGGATTGGCCATCGATGACCTCAAGAATGGAAAAAATGTCCTATCCTTCTAGTTCTAACTTTTTCACCGGCGGGCCGGTGCGGTGACTAACAGATATATGTATTTCTTAAAGTCGCTTAAATGCACAACTATTTGTTTGCTATTCTTAGGTGCGAAATAGGCATTTGTATCAATAGTGCGTGTTTATTATTATTGAAGTACAATTATTTTGGTAGGAAAAAAAATTAACAGATATAAAGGGGTAAACGTTGCACACTGCAAGAGTACGTATGAGTGAAGTTATGTATTTATGTGTTTCGTTAATACGAGGATGAATTAATCATAAATGTTAATTTCTTTTTATACATTTATTGAATAATGTTACACACTATACTATCAACATTTTTCAATATACTCTCCTGCGTGATATACACACCTTTGACACCGATTTGGAAGCTTTAATATCCCTTGTGCGCAGAAAGATCTAGGGCGAGTTGTTAGTCAATTGCGCACGTCCTCCTCCACTTCTTTATTACTTTCGAATTTTTTTCCTCCAAGCGATTCCTTCAAGGGTGCTGTAGTGGTTTCTCTATCCTATAGGAGAAACAACCCACAATTCCTACCTAATTTCGACCGCCTTACAGAGCGTCAAATCAACCCCATTTCCCCCTACTTACCTGTTCACCTGCAAAGCATGTTTCCACCAAGGACACATAGCTAAACTCATTGTACCACGCAGACAATGCATAAATGAGTTTAGCTTACCTTTTTTGCCATACGGCAACACGTGTCCATGTCGATTAGCGACAACCAAATCCAGCCGGACAAAGTTGTCGCATCATTGCAGAACCGCTGGGGAAATTTATCAAAACATTCGATTGAATCACGTGATAATATTTCCCTAGCGTTACTTCGGCTTTTCTCCAGACACTTCATTCGCTGGGGATCAATGCTCTCTTTTTGCAGGTGAATATCATCAGCTTAATTCTCCTCTCTTTCTCAGTTCTGTCTTCGTATAGATCAATGTACACTGAACTCACCATACTACCGAATCAGGTCAATGGGTTGCGCTCAGAACTACATTGATTCATGCACATACAACCAAATCCACCCCAAGATAATCGTACAGCGTGTTTCTGTTTTCTCATTGTCCCGCTCTCTTCGATCATCAGTTTACCGATGTAACCTACCACACATCGAAGAACGTGGCAATGAGAGAGCAGAAGTATGTTCTCTTTTGGTTGTATCCAATTTCTTCTGTTTTCAACCAGTCGATTAACGAGATTAGCAAGAGGAGGTTGTGTCGCTAACCACCGCCGCGCGTGCATGCTTATGCACACGCTTGTCCGCGAAGATTAACTGTTTTTCGGGTAACAGGCTAACGCTCCTCGAGTGCCTAAAAACATTCTACTTAATAAAAATAAAAAAAAAACAGTTAAATAAAATTTCCAACAAAAACAGTGAAATTTTTCAACGAAAATAAAAATACTAATCAATTAACACTAGTTCGATTTCAAAATTTCAAAATTAAACTCGGTTTCCTTTAGTCCAACCGTGTCGGATAAAAGCTATTCAAAATTAAGAAAAATAAACAAAACTGTTATAACAAGGAACACCAGTCACTTTTATTGAAGATTAACGGAATCGTCAGAGCAACATCGTTGGGGAGTTAGTGCAATACTTGCCATACGTCGGCATCTACACTATCACCCCCACAGTGCTAACAAAAAATAGTTACAGGAAGACAAGTCTGGGCTATAAGGAGGATGTTCGAGGGTTTCCCAGTCCGTTTTTTTTCAACGTATCCCTTATCAAGGATGCGGTGGGAGGTATAGCGTTGTCATGAGGAAGGATGACATATCGAATGGGCACATCTCGTCTTTTGTTTCGATATGATTGTAAAAACTGACAGTAGTAAGCTTCATTCACTGTTCGTTGTTCGTGAAGAAAAACTCACTTTGAGTCGAAAAGAAATCGTGGCAAGAACTTTTCCGGCTGAGAGACGAGTTTTGGTATTTACTGGGCAGCCTTCATCCTTCCTTCGCCACTCCTTCTTGCCATTTCGTCTCGGGAGTATAATGATGTACCCGGGAGTATGATGATGTATAATGATGTATAATGATGTGATCTCATCATATATGACGATACGCTTGAAAAAATATTCCCCTTCTTGTCGAAAGCCATCAAGAAGTTTTCCACTGATCTCCGACCTGACCATAGCTGATACCCACTTCTGTTTAGATTTCTCCAACAGTTAAGCGGCGATCAATTTCAATAAGCTCTCTAACGGAATGGATGTTGTCATCTGTACGACTTGTCCTTGAGGGTCGATCATGACTTTTGTTTTCGATGCGATCTCGCCCACTTTTAAATACTCTGGCCCAGGCATAACCCCGATTCTGAGACAGTGTATTATCACCAAACTGTGCCTTCAATCGAGAAAAAATGTCCGAGGGTAACGCCTTTATTTGTTAACATTTTTATAAGAATCCGTTGTGCAAGAGACGTATGTACTTCTTGGTTGCTCATGGCTGTACTGTCAACAAAGTCGAGCGCAACCGCTATCCAAGCCTATTTCCCTACTCTTCATAAACCAAACAACAGCCACACACAAGATTATCAAGGGCGCAACTTATTACTAAGCACAAAAGTAAAATTACCGTTTATATTTGATTCACCCTCGTATACTTAAACTGGTAATTGTATGGTTTAGTATTGATGATTTGGGAAAGGCGCGTAGCACATACACCGACATCTATTTGTAAAGGTTTTCCAGGTGTAAGTCTTTAGCTGTTTTTCTTTTACATTTATTACTACATTACATTATGTCCCTATTGAACTCAAGAATCCTTACCGTAATTGCAAACGAGAAGGACACAGTGTTTTTCTTTCTTAACTCTTTCTTCTGTTTCCCTTCTTTTATTTTTATTATTTAAATTTTCTTCGATCTTCCTTGAATTCTTAGTTACTGTTTTCTTAAACCATTATCTCTTCCTTCTTTTCAAATCTCTCTAATCTTGTCTCTTTCTCCTCCACTGTTAATATCTATATTCTGCCGCTGTCACTACGGTAATACCCTGGAATTCCCTACCTGCCCAAGTGTTCCAGGAACGTTACAACCCGCAACTATTCAAGAAGAGCTGCAACGGTTATTTTGGAGCATATTGGAGTGCCGTATCGGGGTTATAGGTTCGCCTTTCCTTAGAGACGTATTTATATACAATACATATCATATATATTTAAAAAAAATACACTAGACATTTTCATGTAGTTTACGAAGAATTTATTTTTTATTTTTGCAGGATCAAAACTGTTCAAGATATTTTGCGAGACCGGGAGCAGCTTTTTAAAAACAGGTTTTTTTTTTCAACGGCCGTGTGCCGCCATTTTACTTTTTTTTAACTTTAATACATATATAACTATGTGATAAACTTCGTTTTATTAATAATACATTTTTTCCCATCCAAAAAAAATACTAAAGAAGTAGTCGGTTTTCGGGTCGCTACGGTGGCAAACCCCTTAACGATCGCCATATTATGGCCGATCGCCAATTTTATTTCAGAAGGTTGCCATTTTTTTCAAAAATCAATATTTTCAAAATTTCGTACGACATACACCAGACATTTTCATGTAGTTCAAAAGGATTTATTTTTATTTTTGCAGAATCAAAACTGTTAAAGATATTTTGCAAGCCCCAGAGCAACTTTTTAAAAACAGTTTTTTTTTCAACGGCCGTGTGCCGCCATTTTGTATTTCTTGAATAAAAAAAAGCACCTTAATACGTGTAAGAATATGTGGTAAACTCCGTTTTATTAATAATACATTTTTTCCCATCCAAAAAAAAAATACCACAGAAGTGGTCGGTTTCCGGGTCGCTATAATGGCATAACTCCTTACCGATCGCCAGTATTACGAAAAACCGAGAGGAGCAACGGCTAGACATATACCCCGGAATTTGCGGTAGTTTGATTTGATGTTGTCATTGGAAAGAATTGTCCCCCCCGCCACCCCCCCCCCCCCCCCCCCTGAAAAATCGTGTGTTATCCTTTGAAGAGGAATAATACTCTTGTGTAGGTGGTAGTTGTGTAGTGTGTGCTTTACAATTTTATGATTATTTTTCTTTTCTTCTTTTGTATATATTAGAAGTTATTATAATATATTTTGAACAATTCTCATTTTAGGAACATTCACCAAACTAAAATGTTTAGTTATAACCAACTATATAAAATTAGTCGTATTTGTTCTGGTTGCAAAAAATTTAAAAGAATAACAAATGTCTATGCAAACATTACAAATTTATTCTGGTCTAATGTTTTTAGGTAGATTCAACACAACTCTGAAGGTGTTTACATTTTTTTATCCATTTTCTCTCATTTATATACATATATCGGGTGCGCCATCTTTTATGTTTGTATGCGATTATGTGGCCGTATTCCAAGCGATGTGGTATACCCGCCTGCCGCGCGGGTGACCGGGGTTCGATTCCCCGTCGGGGAGCCTCTGGCGCAAGACTACTGACCTTGCCCGGAAAAAACAAATCATTACGGAAAATTTAACAAGCCTAAGGACTTGCTAAATAAGGCCAAGACCGGTTCCCGGTTGTAGTGCCGATGATGATGATGATGATGATTCCCAGCGACTTGGATAGTCTGTCAAAATGCGCCGCAAGGTTGTTCCGCTGACGCCAAAATGCTGAGCGGGGTGACCAATCGATTGGAAAGTCTCGGGCATTGATGACGATCTCCCGCTGTCCCGTGCTCAACGAAATTCGACATAAGCCGACATATATCCATCGGTTTGCGTCACAATTCAACTTGCGCAATTTGCAAAGTGACTCAATAAATTTTATGTACAATTATAATACATCTTTTTTTTTTTACTTTAATGACTGTGAGGAAATGTGCGGCGAATTAATTGCATTATCGTTCCGGGGGTCATATAGATTACGAATCTATTGGAAGTTTTGGGTTTAAGTGCATTAATGACATTATGGTCGACATCTTTATTTAGGCCGATGTACTTAATACGTGCGGGTTCTCGACAACACTCTCTCTTACCGCTTCAACCAGCCCATTGGAACGTCTTGGGCGTTGATGAACGGCATGCCGACGATCTCCCGTCTGTTTTGTCAGACGGTGCTTGTTGGATTGTTGCTTATTTAACACAACAAATTAACTGAACGACTGTTTTCAATGTACAGCGTCACTATTTTAAGCGCGTCGTTTTGGTGTGAAGTGATTCATGATTCAAATTGTACTGGAATGGCGTTTCAAAAACATGCCTACTGAAGACAATCGGTTGATAAATGTCGAATTTGTTTAATGTTTACATACCGACATAAAAGATGGCTATCCCTGTATATAATTTCCTTTTTATTATTTATTTTTTACATTTTATTTATATCCAAAGTTATAAAATACACACTGGGGGTAGATCAACGTCTGGGATTGACAATGAAAGGGAGGTTGAAAATAGGATAACGATTAGCTACCTTCGATATTATACTTTTAGCCTTTTGCTGTGGATCATCACTAACCTTTGGCCAACTTTGATGATCACAGAGAAGGGTGTCCCTTGATCTGTAACCATGTCGTGAGATAATTTGATCAAATACCGTTTTGGCTATTGTCTGTGCTTTTGTATTCGCCAAAACATAGCAGTTCTTCATCTTAGACAAATTATTTTGGAACGTCAATATGTATTGGTTCCCGAAGTTAGAATTTGCTGATGGTCAAACCTTTTCCAAGTATATCTTATCAAATAGTTTTTCGGCTATTCAAACTTGGGATGTTTTTTCATCGTCGGACACATTTTATGTATTTTCTGATATACCTAAGCTGGTAGCGCCACCGATATTTTTTAGGAATACGGCGGTATGTTTTTCTAACTCCTTCTTGGCCACCAAAAGGAGGCTACCATTGTTGGTCCGGCTCGAAGGACCAAATTTGTTCTTGATCCGAATCGAAGGACCAACTGTTGTTGAGCGTTGTGGACTGTATTTAATGTTATCTGCGCCAGCTGGTTAAGCATACCCTGAAAAGAAAAGAAAACCCGCCGGCACCCAAAGTAGGAGAAAAAGAAAATGCCTATTTTACCAACTGGCACTGGCTCGATGTGCCGTGTTATCCGTTTAGCACTTTAGGAGAATTGAACGATTTACAAATTGAAGATGCCTTATATACTATTTCCACACAGCCATCGTTGCTATGCGGCATTCTACAGCGAGCGGCTGCTGCACTTGCTGCCATTGTGTTGGTCGCGTTTTCTCAGGAAGCGAGTAAGTAGGGCTCGAGCAATTAATGCTCGAGTAATAAGCGTCTTCCCTGGAATCGGCACAATGTTCCCTTGGCGCAGCGTCTATTTGAGTATGCGCACAATATTTTTTTTTTTTTTACCACCGTCTGTTAGCTATTGATAGCTGGTTTTCTTTTCCTCTACGCGGCGTGTTCCCGGGAGTCAGGTAGTTATTTGTCGATTGGCGCGTGTTCCTGGGAATCCCACGATGTATTGGGTCGGCGTCTATCCTGGGCATAGAGTGACACATCGCTAACAGAGGCCATGTTAATCCCTTAGAAATGATACGACCCTTTACTTTGGTGTTGTTTTCGATCTGGCTGTGATATATGCCATTGTCCGAGTCCCTGTGAGGGTCACTTGGTGTTGCTTCGCCTGCCCCCACTGAGGTCTCCTTTTTCTCATTTGGGTCCATTGCTGCCCCTTTGTGTGCTCAAGTCAATACATTTCATTTAATAGCTAGCGTTTTCTCCGGGCGTGGACAGCCGTGTTCTTCAGGGTCTTACAAATCAGATTGCGGCTCTACGTTTACATGCGAGAATCGGGTGAGGGCATCTGGATTAGTGTTGTACTTCCCAGGCTTATATTCCACTTTGTAGTCGTATTCTACGAATTTGTGTGGCAAACGTACCAGCTGGGTTGTGGGATCTTTAAGGCTCGGTACTCGTTTTAGGGGCTTATGATCGTTTATGATCAGTATATACTGTGGATTTCCTCCCCCGAAGGTAGCACCTTCAACTGTTTACCGCCTATATATTAGCCAGCAGCTCCCTTTCTATTGTACAGTCGTTTCGCTCGGCGGTGTTTAAGGTGCAACTGGCATGTGCTACTGTGTGATCCTTGCCCAGGTGCCCTTGCGAGACCACAGCTCCTTAGGCTTCCGCATTAGCATTGGTGGTTACGAAAATATGCTATTGTGTGATCTTTGCCCAGCCGCCCGCGTGAGAGCACAGCTCTCTAGACTTCCGCATTAGCATCGGTAGTTACGTGAAAGTCCTTCGAGGAGTCTGGGGAAATCAGTAGAGGAGGTGACAGTTAACGATTATTAATGTCTTGACATATTCCCTGACATTTCTCAGCGCAGGTGAACTTCACATCCTTCTGAGTCATATTGGTTTATGGTTGTACTTTTTTCGAAAATTGGGGTATAAATGTTCGATAGTAGTTTGTCATCCCCAGGAAGAAGTGGACATGTCGGACAGTTCCGGGTTTGAAAAATCACGCAACCTACTTGTGGTTTGTGAATTTGGGAGTGGTCCCTTTTCTGAGTACATATGCCTCAGGTACACCACATCCGTCTGTGGATATTTTGGTTGCTATGATTCTAAGCGCTCCTCGATAGTATAGTGGTTAGTATATCCGTCTGTCACGCGGGAAACCGGGGTTCGATTCCCCGCCGGGGAGCCTCTGGCGCAAGACTAATGACCTTGCCTGGAGAAAAAATCATTATGGAAAAATTTAACAAGCCTCCGGACTTGTTAAATAAGGTCAAGACTGGTTCCCGGTTGTAGTGCCGATGATGATGATGATTCTAAGCAGAGATTGCATTGTTGTATTGGGCCTCGCTCCCAGGCAGCGTGCCTCCTTGTCCTAAAAAGGATGAGAGATCTCTTTAAGACCGCTCCTGAGGGGACCCGTTGCGGTCGCCGCCGTGTTTCCTCAAACCTGAGGGAAGAGTAGCGATCGATCGTAGACGAAGCTAGTGCCCCAAACTGCCTAGGGCAACAGCCAGCGGCTTCTGCTGGCTTCCGTGGGGCAAGTGATCCTCGGCGTCAGTGAAAATCTGTGGATAAAATGGGGGAGAGAGCCACAGCTCTACACACCAGTCTAGAATAAAACTCCGTTTTATTTTAAAGCGTACAGGGTCTTCTTTATTTTGTCAATTATAAGTAGTTCAGGATTTACTATCCTGTTGGTCTCCTGCAGCACTTCCTCCAGGGACCATGTACATCTCTCAACTGCCGCGCGGAGATCGCGATAATGGTTCGGTTTTATGACTTCTCATGAAACTATTGTGAGGCTCCTCGATAGTATAGTGGTTAGTATACCCGTCTGGCGCAAGACTAATGACCTTGCCCGAAAAAAAAACAAATCATTATGGAAAATTTAACAAGTCTCAGGACTTGCTAAATAAGGCCAAGACCGGTTCCCGGTTATAGTGCCGATGATGATGATGATGAAACTATTGTGCATATTAGGATATGCATTGGAATTTGGGTTTTTTGTTTTTGTTATCCGTCTGGCTTATGCAGACAAGTGTTCGCGTGTCCTTCGGATGGGTAACACAAGATCCGTGGGAATTAGGTATTGGTTTTTGAATTGGTGCATTTACAAGTCATAAAACATCTGCCATGTGAAGATATGCATTAGGATGTTTATGATTGCTTGAATTGTGTATCGGCGGAAGGAGATTGTTTCTATGGGGTAAGGGAATTGTAGGGCTTTCCGGAGCACTACAGCATTCCCTCAATCTATCAAAAACTCGTTGGAATTTGTCACAATGTTAGATGGTTTTTTTTGAATATATTACTATGTCGTCAGGTACATGAAACATTCTAATCCCCGGAGACCAGTTCATCAACCGTTGAAAAGTGGCTGGGGTTCCTTTTAACACAAAGTGCATTCATTTGAGGTCTAGGTAATAGATACCTATATCCAATCCACTACGGTTTGCCACCTCGTTTCCGCATCTGGTCCTGCTTTCTTTGAGACTACTAAGAATGGTGAATTACAAGGGATTGCTTTATTGTCCAGCATTTACTCCATATGGTCATTTATGACTTGTCTTTGTATTTCGGGCAATCTATATATCTTCTGATTAATCGGAGGTTAGTTTTGTATAAGCGTATAGGGTAGTTTGTCACATTTTAGATGAAATATGTCTGCGTAATCTTTCGATAATTCTCAGATGCAGAACCGTTGTTCTGAACAGAAGTGTATGTGGTAGATTATAAATATATTAGTAACAATTTCGAAAATTGCAGTGCAGAAGCTATTCAAATAACATTTGAAAACAGACCAGTATCGCCAGATCTAACACGAGAGTCGATGAATTAAGCCTAGAAAGTCTACAAACATTCAACTTCAATTCAATTCAGGGTAAGATTAAGAATGTTACCACAAGATTTTTTAAGCCATTTGTGATATGTGAAACTACTAGCGGCACGAAAAGTTTCTTGTACTCGGGAAACATGCCCGTCTTTTTTTTTTTAAGAAATAGTTAGGCATTTTATAGGGTTTTTATCATATAACATATAACTTTACAACATCGTTAGTTAACCTCAGTAGTGCAGCCCATAAAGGCAATAATTATTTCGATCAACCAGTCTTCGGTATTGAAGTTACTTGCGATACAGTTACTAAATGTTCCTGTAAAATTGTCGACTAGGAGACCCTAAGTGATCTTTAAACTTTCAAAAACTCAACTAGGTAACTACATAATTCAATGCTCTTCAGCCACTGGCTTTGGAGCTCACAGTGTTTTAGCAACTCCATCAGGAAAACCCACTGCCCCAAATATTTTCCAAAATCAGTCTAAGAAACACTTTAATATTTCGCATATAAAACCCTTTGGCTTTTAACACGCTGGTGGTGTCCTATACTACCAACAGTACTTAACTTCTGATAAATCTCTTCATGAAACTATGAGTTTATTTCAGGTCAATGTCTTTGAATTTGACGATAAACGTGGATAACGGTTGACTTTACATATTTCTTGTTCAGTTCAATGTGATCTAGATCCGATCTATAGTCCGCTATGGCAACTTAGTATTCTAAACTCCAAAATAGGTAGAAACACAACACCTAAAGAATATCGCTCAGGCTTTTGATTAATAAAAATACGCGAACGAGTTCGGTTTACATGCTGCGGTACATTTGCCAAGCATGATCATTTGCACGTGGCGATCTTATCATGTGATCGTCGCAATTGAATTGTGAACAGTTCCCATATAAATGATCTGGATACTAGGAGAACACTAGTGCAACAACAAATATCGCCTTCAATTCACACGCGCAATGAAAATATAAGAGACCTGAAGCCTGATCAGTCACTACATATGATCTCCTCTCCTTAATCGCGTCTAGCGATGGCGGAAACCTGATCTCGTCGCGACGTTTAATATGATGCCCACTTTTGAAGCGAAGAGTGCCGGCTAGAGTGGCAATGACAAATCAGATTTTCGAATTCTGCCAGCAGAAGACATAGGAGTGCTTAACTACACTGCCTGTGGCTGTGACGACACTAATTATGACTCTTTAAAAATGTTATGCAAATAATAATGAAGTGGAAGAAGTGTAAAAAAACAAACTGATCCAAGGATATATTCGTAAGTAAATATTTCGCAAGTGTGTCTTGAGTTGGTTGGAGTAAAACACGGACAGCCATGGACAATCCTACGAAAGGGCAAAGCCCATTAGTTACTTTCTCCGCGATTCCGACGGCTGCTGATTAAAAACTGAAAGCGACATCTGTCACTGTAAACTCATGGATTGGAGTAATGCGGCGCATGGGTAAATATGGTTAAAGAAAGGTACGCAGTGAAAGAATGATTAAGTACCGGGATCATTTCGAAACTGACCGTGAGCCAATAAACGAAGAGTTTTCAGAGTTACCACGACAAGGATTGTTAAGAGGACAAAAGAGCAATTAAATATTGAGCGAATAGAAGCCACGTGTATCTCAAATACGCAGCCATGCGGTGGGTCATCGTGAATTAACTTATAGTGAGAGTACAATTTATTCTCAGAAACTGATTACAATATACAGAAATCAGTCTTTACCGGATAATGCTCAAAAATCGTTAATTAACAAATAGGGACGTTGTTGATGGTGGTGGCTGTTTAAACGAAAACTGTTGGGCCTAAACGCATCACATCTCGATTGATACCAAAATCAAAATACCAAAAACGATTGATGGGACACATTATTATGGGAGATAAAACTTGGATCTATGACCTTCAAGAAAACACGACCCACGTCAAGCACACGAACATGCAAAACCAAAGTCAAGAGTTCCCAAAGAAAAAAAAAACGAAATCCAAAAATAAATTACCAGATCCATACACCATAGCAAAGCAATAAAGGTCCTGTGAGTAGGACATTCAAATATACTCAGTTAAGCCGGCTTGTGGTAAAAGGCGACTAAAGACCGAGGGGTAGGCGCAGTTATAACGCCTCGTCGCCCGGTGTAATACCACCTCACAAGCTTCTAGCCCCATGAAATGGTCGGAAGAAATCCTTGCCCATCCTTCGGAACTCGGGCGATGGACCGGTTCCAGGAAACGTTGATATAGGTAGTAGGTTGTGATATCGTTTTAAGAGTGTAGTCTGGGTCTTCACGCGATCGGATCTGGCTTGCCAAAGGATGGAGGCGTTAGAAACCAATAATTTGGACATAACTTGATTGAGGGTCGTGCTGGCGAATTCTGTTAAGTTTCTTTATTCTCTTTATCACTGTCCGAATGACGATCGGACACTTTCCGAACATCTTTCCCGTACCGTCGACTGGATACAGATCAACTATCCGCCCGCTGAAATTATGATCCTTGGCGATTTTAATGTACACAATTCCGGCCGGTTAGTAGATTCTAACAGAACCGACGAGGTTGAGAGGCTGGCGGGGATGTCCGCTGATTTGACTCAACTCGTGGAGGAACCTACGCGGGTGCCGGATACCCGAGCTGATTATGCGAACACCCCGGATCTTATTTGACATCCGAGTCGAGCATTTATACCGTGGAGATTGCTGTGCCACTGGGAAACTCAGATCACTGCATGGTACCACTTGTATTTCAAACGAATAACCGACCTAAGCAACTTCGCCATGTATGGAGGTATGGGACTGCGAACTGGAACGCTTTGACAGATTTCTTCGCTTCCTTACCGTGGTCGGAGAGGTGCTTTAGAGACTACGATGTTAACGGATGCGCGGACTCGGTCACTGAGATTATTCTTCTCAGGATGGAGACATACATTCCGCATTCCATATAAGTCTTAGTTTAATAAAAAACTCGAGCAGATCGCAACGGCAAAAATATACCTTTTTAAACAATGGCGCTCCAATCCCACCGGTGTTAACAGAACGAATTTTTCTAGAATCAGAAACGCGTGCAACCGATTGTTACCACAAGGAATGCTTACGACGACAGAGTGACCAATAAACTCCTTGAGTGCCCAACTGGTTCGCGTCCCTTCTGGTCAATGGCAAGGGCTGCCAGCAGTAACATCGTTTCCTCCTCTTTTACTCCATTGGTGACGGGCAGCGCGGCGTTACTTACAAATTCACAGTATATTTATTTATTTTCGGCGAATTCTAACTTCGATGTCGGTCTTTTGGAATCACCTGTGATCGTGCCGGTACGTTCGTCTATGCAGGATGTGAAGTTCCGCCCGCATAGTATTCAACGCATTCTACGTGGACTAAACTATAAGAAGGCAACCAGTTCGGACGGAATACCAAGAGTAGTCCTGTGTACCAGCACTAGAACTGTGCTTCAAAACTGTCGCCCGTTCTTGCCAGGCTCTTTCGCTTATCTTATGCGGACGGAGAACATTTCCTACCCTGAAGGGTAAAAAGTGTCGCCCATAAAATAACCGACCGATAGCATTACCCTCTATGTTATCTAAGGTGATGGAAAAGGTCGTCAATGCCAAGTTAATTAAGTATTTGGAGTTCAATGGCCTTCTGAATGATCGTCAATATGGATTCCGTGACGGGCGGTCGACGGGAGATCTTTTAACCCTTATAACCGATATATGTTCATCTGCGATTGATCGGCGCGGTGAGTCAAGAGCGGTCGCATTTGAGTTCTGCAATGCTTTTGGCCGCGTCTGGCATGGTGTTTCTGAGAAAACTTCGTTCATACGGACTTTGTCAGTAGCTTTCCGACTGAACGAAGAGCTTCCTCGAGAATCGATCAATACGGGTTGTTGTGACGGGCGAGTCTTTGGATCTGGACCATAGTTCCGGGGTGTCTCAGGGTTCTATTTTGGCTCCAACATTGTTTTTGCTTCACATGAAGGATTTGTTGGAGTCAACGGATAATAAAGTGTTCAGTTTTGTTGATAACAGTACGCTTCTTTCCTCTTTCTTTCGTGTTCGACCCATAATGCATCAACGTCATACCAACTGAGATGTAGCCAGATCGACTCACTGAATCGAGATCTGGAAAAGGTCATGCAGTGGGGAAAGGCCAATCACGGCGACTTCAATGCAACGAAGACACAATATACAACATTCACAAAGAAAAGTCGACCATCGGGCCCACAGCTGATGATGAATGGCCAGGCCCTCGAATCGAGGGAAAGCATGAAATTGCTCGGCGTCACGGTCTGTGGGAATGTATCGTGGCATAAACACGTGTCGAACATCACCAGGCCCCCCTCTGGAAAACTGAGTTATCTTTTTAGAGACAAGAGGCCCAACTTTTTTTCTGTAAAAATTCCAAATTAGACCTGCGCTCAAATGTCGCCCTCATGTTTGGAGCTCAGCTTTTAAGTCTACCCGCAACCTACCTGAGATCATACAGAGGAGCGATCCGCCTGGTCGGGGACGTGACGCTGACGTCGGGACTTTATTATTATTATTTATTGGCCTGTAGGAACCCGGAAGTTCATGACCTCACCGACTCGACTCCGCCATCGTTCCCTGTCCTGTGCGCTCTCCTCCCGCGCTTGACCATTCGATCCGACCTCCTCTCGGTCAAACCTAACATTGTCCTCCCATCTCCATCGCGGGCGTCCGGCCGGTCCCTTTCCCGTTGGTCTACCGTCAAGAATTCTATGCACGGTCCTATCGTTGCCCATTCGCGCCACGTGTCCGGCCCATCTTAATCTTCGCGACATGATTACTCTCACTATTGTAGGTTTGCGATATAGCTCTTCCAATTCATGGTTGTGGAGTTTCCTCCATTGTCCTGCCTCCTCGTCATATTTACCACCAAAGATACCCCTTAGTACTTTATTCTCGAATACGCGGAATTTGTTTTCTTCCCGTTTTGTGAGAGCCCATGTTTCGCATCCATATAGAACAATTGGCATGATTATGGTTCTATAGACACGGAGTTTTATGTTACGTGATAGCAGTCTGGATTTCAGCAGTTTACTGACTGTGTGCCAACTAGCGTTGCCGGAATGCAGTCTGCCCCCGCTTGGTAGAAACCTTGACGTGGTGCGGGGGCTTAAACTACGATGAATCACTCAGGCCATGTCAGACAGGCTTGCGAGGAGTAACACACAAAGATCTACCACCCCTAACCCAGGGTGTTACGCGTCACCGTGCCCATTGGATGGTTCGCAGCCAGGGGTATACCAGCTCTCTGACACCGGGTGGAATCAGAGCAGTAAGCAGACCTTACCATATCAAGGAGGGGCTCTGATATGGCGGACTATTTGAAACCCCAGAGTGATCCAATGAAATGAATTTGACGTCGGGACTACAGTCGTTATCACACCGAAGGCGCGTATCTGACCGTTATCTTTTTTACAGATATTATCACGGGTTCTGCTCTTTAGAGATTCTCGGTACTATTCCGCGTAATTCGGTTTATAAGAGCTCCACGAGACAATTCGACGAACCGTACCACTTTGCGGTTTATCTCCATTCGGCGCGAACATCTCAGCGTCAGAACTTGTTCCGTTACAGAGCGGGAAAGCTGTGGAATTCCCTCTCCGCGCGAATGTTTCCGGAGCGTTACAACCGCCATCATCATCATCATCGACACTACAACCGGGATCCGGTCTTGGCCTTATTTAGCAAGTTCTGGGGCTTGTTAAATTTTCCATAATGATTTGTTTTTTCCGGGCAAGGTCATTAGTCTTGCGCCAACCGGCAACTGTTCAGAAATAACTGCAACGGTTGTTCACTGATATCTCGCGGCCCGGGTACGGCGCTATAGGTTCGCCTCTCCCGAGACAAGTGTAATAAAAAAAAGGAAGTCGGTCCTAAAGTGAGATACAACCCGGCCACGCAGTTTATTCCGCGATATAGTCAGGAAATATTTTCGACCCTGGTCCGGACATGTGGCTGATGGTCCGAACTGAAATCGAGATAAGTTCTGATGGATAACTATCGGAACTGTAAACAACTCATCATCGCGTACCCGTATCCGGGCGCGAAATACTGCCAACGTTCAACTAGTAACGGCATTTTGTAGCATCATTTGCGGCCTCAATGACTGAGTTGGTAAAGAGGTTGTCTTTGGCGTTTGATTGGGCAAACCTAGGTTCAACTGATGACTCTTGCTGTTGTGTAGTTCGGCCTAATTACTAAATTGTGCCAAAGCCTAGTCGCCCGATGAAACACTACCCCATTATGCTATCGTTTGCTTCGTCAAATGGTTGGGAGAAATCCTTGAGTATTTTTTGGAGTTTGGCTGATGGATCCGGTCGAGAAAAAAAAATACCATCTCGCTGTCAGTGCTATAGGTTCGCCTTTCCTGGGAGAAGTAAAATAAAAAATATAAAAAGAAATCAGGGTCACCCGCTTCACCAATTCGAATGTAAACGCTGTTCACGAATATTTGCAAAGAGCGAAACCTGATGTCCTGCCCTAACCGAGAGTCAAGCCGCTTCCCCAACTCACTCGACATCTCTTCGTTGACACGGTACAACTAACATTCGAGATTTCGTTTTAAGCGTGGAATCTGTGTCTTCACTCGATCCGGTTCGGCTGCCGAAAGGGAAGAATCTTTAGAACCTAATAACTTGGACAACATTCGGATGGAAATGCTCCTGAGAGTTCTGTGAAATTTATTTGTCGCCTCTACCCCTCCCCGAATGACGATCGAGTAGCGACACCTTTCGACCATTTTTTTACTTACTGTCGACAGGATACAAACAAACAAATCGGCTTCTGAAATTCGCCATCCTTGGCGACGCTAACGTACACAACTCCGGCTGGTTTGTACATTCTAACAGAACCGTCAACGCGGGAAGGCTAGCTGTGAAGTTCGTTGCCCCCATTTGACTCAACGCGCAGGGAATCTGTGCGATTTCTAGATAACTGAGGTGATTTTGCGAACACAATGAATCTGTTTCTGACATCCGACTCTGGCTTTTTCACTGTGGAAACGACTGGGAGGTTGGGAAACTTCCCTCCCCGCGCGAGTGTTTCCGGAGCATTACAACCTGCAACTGTTCAAAAAAAACCTGTAGCAATTATTTGGTGGCATCTCGAGTGCGTATATTTAGACAAGTGTTCATTTCTGGTCAACGATGGCAAAGATATTTTGTATACCGTATTGCCTTGTTACCATGGAATTGTTCTTTGTTTTGAGTAGCACATTATTTTCTTTGTGCCGTCACGGATTTTCTCGCAGATGTGGTATCTGGATTCCATGATTCGCCCGTATATGCAATTTGTATCTAATGCACTTTTACAGGTACTGATTGGATTGGGTATGTTGATTTGGATTAATCAACATATGGGGCTTCACATGAAGATGAATCCTGTTAATGGTGGGGGATGGCCTCCAAAAAGAGTGGGTATTAGCGGAGGGTGGGCGTTGCGTGTACCAATAGGTGTACTTTGGAGACACGGAGATTATTCTTCTCGGGATGGGTTTTACATTTCACATTCCATCAAACGAAACTCATCTGATAAACCTTTGTTTGATTAAAAAATGCGAGCAGATTGCGGCGATAAACAATAGGATTTTTCAGCAATGGTACTTCAATCCCGTGGCTAATTTCGTCAGGATATGAACTTTTGACCACGAGCCATTTAACACATTCTCCGTGGACTTGACTCTAGAAAGTATTGGCGCTGGTTCTAGGCAAACCCTTTCGCTTATATTATGCACAGAGGACCTTTCATGCGGTCCACGGGAGATTTTTGGACCCTCGTAACTGATATCTGAACATCTGCCATCTGCCATTCAAAAACATGATGACTCAAAGGCGGTCACAGTAAATTTCTCCAAGACTTTTGACCGCATCTGGCACAAGGCATTGCTTAGCAAGCTTCGATCAAACGGACTTTCCCAAAAGGTTTGTAACTGGCCGAAGAACTTCCTTGTGAATCGATCGGTCCAGGTTGTTGTGGACGATGTGTCTTCGGATTTGTATTCTATTAATTCAGGGGTATGTCCGGGTTATATTTTCGCTCCAGCCTTGTTTGTGCTTCATATTAATGATTTATTAGAATTGACAGGTAACAAAATGTTCAGTTTTGTGGGTGATAGTACTTATTTCTTCATTTTTGAATGATCGGCCGATTAACACATCAACGTCGCATCAGTTGAGATGTAGCCAGATCGACTCTCTGGATCGGGATTTGGAAAAGGAGAGTATATGGTACATTCGTTCGGCTTCGCGATCTGTGGAAATGTCTCGTGACATGAACACGTACCGAACATCGCCAAATCAGCCTCCAGAAAATTGAGTTGCCTTTTCAGAGCCAAAAAATGTTTTACTCCAGCTCAACTTCATCTCCTGTATAAATCTCAAATTAGACCCGCGCTCGAAATGTGTTGCCAAGTTTTGAGCTCTACTTCTAAGTACACCCTCGGCCTACTTGAGGGTTTGCCGGATGTTTTGTCCTTTAGGTCGACGGTTGTTGGCTGCGGTGTTCCGCCGAACACTGCTAACACAAAGAACACTACGGAACGAAACAGCACAATGAAATACGGAGAAATTGTTTTTCTATTTTTTAATTTTTATTGTTCTCATTTTGTACTCTACGTTAAACACTTGGAAGCACGCTAAGCTTTTATTAGAATTAGAATGCACGGATGAATAAACTAATATAAGTATTTTTTTAAAAACGGAAATCGCGCTCACGCTTTACGTCGTTTATTGCAACCTTGCCGGCGAGTATTTTCCTTATTGAACCGTTCTTTATGTTTTCTTAAATACTGTCGCGCAAACCGACCTCCTTGTAGTGCTCCTCTCTGTTCGACTATCTTTTCTCGACTAAATTCCAATTCCCCATCGGCAAGGGAAATCTTCCCAGCGCATCTCTGCACAGAACTTCCCATCATATCTGCTAACAGACTTTTACATAGTATCTGTTATCAGCATAATTTTCCATTGCATCTCAAAAGGAGAAATTCCCATAGTATCTGAAAAGGAGAAATCTTTCGCCATAATCATTAACATCATTAGCTGCTGGTTATCGGAATTTTGTTCCTTTGTCTTAAGATCGGATGCCGCCGCTTATTCTCCGATCTTTTCCTTAGGATTAGTTTATACTGCACATCTGGCCTGAGAAGCAAAGGTTCTCATGCTATTCAGATGGGTACAAAGGACTATGAGATGTAATGCTTTGTTTGTACTTCCACTCATAAACATCTATCGTGGGTAGTGTTAAGAGTTTATAGCGGCATGACTGCTAATCGTCAGCGCAACAATATGCCTTGTTTGCACAAGTGTGCCTTTAGCGTTCGGGTCATGCCAGGGATTTGGGTGTTAATTTCCATTAGCTACCAGAATAGGCATCCGTTGTTCGGTTTATTTACCGACCATGATATTTCATGGGAAACATCGCGTTGATGCTTAGGATGGGTGAGTGATTTACATGCGACGGTTTTCTGCATGGCGCATTTGCTTAGATGCGATGCTTTCCTGCCTTTTGGAATTGAGTTGAATACAATGTATGGTTGCGTTGAACTCGATATTGGGAGCTTTTGAACGTTTAGTTTCTTGCTTTCTGATATCGGGTTCAACGTCGTTGCATGTTCTATAACCTTTTGTTTCAGGTATGGTTACTGACTATTTGGGCACGTGTCTGTGGGCACGTGTGCTGAAAAAGGTGACTAAAGTTCCTTGGCGGAAAGGATACCTCAACCTGTAGTGAGTTGTATGGTTGGTAGAACCGCTACAAGTGCATATAGAGACGTGCAAGCCGCCTGATCGAGGGTACAACGCTGACATCGGGAGATCAGTCGATATCAGATTCGTGGTATTATTCCACAAAATTTAGTTTATTTGTGCTCCACAAGACAATTCCGCGGATCCCACCAATTTGCGGTTCATCTCCCGACGGTAAGCATATCCCTATACTATAACTCGATCGGCTACAGAATGGATAAGTTCCATGTTCAAATAGAACTCCAATAGATATTTCATGGCATCTCGGAGCGCTGACTCGGCATTACAGTTACGCCTCTCCTGAAAGAAGTATTTTAAACAAAAAGGAAAGGTTAAATAAGGATGAAATTCGTAGTTAATTACATGTGACGTGGACAGCTTGTTGTAAGACATTGGCTTAATATTTAACCGCTCAGTTTCTTTTTTAGAAAGTTACACAACTCTTCTATTTAAATAAATCATTGTTAGCTCTAAAAAGATTTTAAAACAATCATAATTGAAATAATTCCTTATATTCGTAACTTATTAACCAAATTTGCCTTTTCCCAGAAATTTTATTCTTGGCGACCTAATACGAGGGCAAATCAATAAGTCTTTAGAAAAATATTTTTTTTTTATTTTTCAACATAATCTATTTCTAGTTCAATACACTTTGACTGAAGTCCCTCCAACTTTTTTAAGCCTTCAGAAAATTATGAATGTGGTAGTTCCTCAAAATAAGAATTTGTGTGTGCGATGAGATTCGTTGTCCGCTGAGCCATTTTTTAAAATTTGATAATAAAAAGAAATCAGTTTGGGCCAAATCTGTTATATAATTAACATTAGTTAATTATCATCAACATCATCATCAGCACTACAACCGGGAACCGGTCTTGGCCTTATTTAGCAAATCCTGAGGCTTGTTAAATTTTCCATGATAATTTGTTTTTCCGGGCAAGGTCATCAGTCTTGCGCCAGAGGCTCCCCGACGGGGAAACGAACCCCAGTCTCCCACGTGACAGGCGGGCATACTAACCACTATACTATCGAGGAGCCTTAGTTAATTATCACCCCCCAATAAAACACATTTGAAATTCTTACCAGTCCGTATCCTTTCCCTACACCAAAACATTACATTAAAGATACACTAGCACATTCCCACCAAGCAATAAACGCATTTAAAAATAAAATACACCCCTAGAAATTCATGGTCCCTATCCCAATAGATTAATATTTTGCTGGCCACAGGTCCGGAATATTATCCACAGAAAACAACAACACTTCCCCAAAAAGTTTCCCTTGTTGGATGTACCGTTGTAAAACAACCCTCCGTAATGGCATAAGCACAGTTGCAAGTACTCATGACCATTGCAGAAGGGCGGCCATAACGGTGGATTGAACGAAAGAAACCCATGGGGGTGGAAGTAAGTGCGCCAATGTATGACACTAGTTCACTACGGCCCCACTAAAGAGTTTGTCGCAAACCGTCGTCCGAAATTCGAGCACCAAGGGAAATGAAAACACTTGTTTTGTTCGTCGATGTTTCTTTTAATATGTTCTTTTATTCGTCGGCGTTTTGTGTCCCACGATGGGGAATGTACAATTCGGTAGGCGATAGGGAATAATAATACAATTACTTATAAAAAGGAAAGTTAACAATGAGTTGCAAAAATAAGAAAAAGGTTAACACGTGTTCTGGTGTCCACCCATTTTATTACTAGGTGTCTGAGGTTTCTTTTGGGATCTGGCAAACACTCGGTTGCATTTCACACGATCACTCGGTTGTCCTCCCTTTGCCGCTGCTCCTGTTGCAAGCGCCGAGAGAGGCGCCTTACCTATTCCTTCGGCTACGTGTCAGCTACGCAATGGCCGCGCGATATAAGACGGGGTTTGTTCGGTCTAACGGTATGAATACCTTGTTTTCGCGTTTTCTTTTGGGGGCCGGTTGTTCGTTTTAGTTTCGGCGGGGATTTAAACTGTCCTTCCCGTTTTGCAGCGATTTGGGGATTAATAACTAACGCGGGCTCCCAATCGACTCGACTTGGGCAAAAGATAACACGCGACTGTGCGCAGTCTATGGTGGTTGGACAACGACTGTGTGGGTGAACCGATCCTGGCGTGTGTGCACGCAGCGGTGGTTGGATTGCGACTAATTAATGAAAGCAAAAATTCGTCGCGTTGTGGCAGTGGGGTTATAGCTAAAGCGAGCTCGCTGCCACTTACTAAGAATTTGTGGAAGAGTTGCTATGCCTGCATAGGAATTTAGTTCCAGCGAATCCTTGCCGTATAAGATAAGTTGGATTCGTTGGTTGTGTGTACCGGGAAATTGAAATTGTTTGGGTGCAAGAAAGGAATATCGTTTAGGTAGGATATTAACCGAAGTCATTTCGGGGAAATGTATGCGGCTTGGTATAGTTGGTACTGTTCCGTTGTGGATTTGAATATGCGTTTTGTTACGGCATATGAATTTCGGGGAAATTAAGATTGCTTGGTCACAGAGAGGAAATATGAATTAAGTAGAGAATTGGCCGAAGCAATTTTGGGGAAATGTATGTGGGGTGATGTAATTGAGGGAGGTGTATGGGTCTATTATGTTTAGTATTACGCGGCGTGTCGATCAGGGTGCTACAGGGCACAGGTTAACCGCGTAACCCCACTAGTTTCTTCCTAATCTGACTCCTTTTTTTGATACGAACGCCTTTTTTCGCAGCTTAATCGTCAAATAAAACACACACTTAGTTCAGCGCGATTCAGTTCGCAATACCTTAAATATTTATTTTTATTAATGAAACCGGTTTACTATTTACAATTTTAGTTTTGGTGTGCGGTACCAGCACTCTTGACGCACGATCGTCAAAATATAGCTTTACATAAAAGTTAATTCTTGTTTAATAATTACTATTCTTGTTTTGTTATACCGCACTAGCACTCTTGATGCACGATCGTCAAAATATACTTTACATAAAAGTTAATTCTTGTTTAATAATTACTATTCTTGTTTTGGTATACGCACTAGCACTCTTGCTGCGCAATCGTCAAAATATACTTTACATAAAAGTGAATTCTTGTTTAATAATTACTATTCTTGTTTTGTTATACCGCACTAGCACTCTTGCTGCACAATCGTCAAAATATACTTTTCAAAGACTAACACCGTACGATTTTTCTCAACGACCATCACCGTGTAATTTTTCTCAAAGACTAACTAGTTAATTCATCCTGGTCACTAGGGTTGCCTCATATGCCATCCCTTTTTCTTTCTTTTTCTTGGTTTCATTTCTTTTTTTGCACACACAGCACCAGGAGCCAAAACAGACCACCGCCTCGACTACCATGTACGATGCGCCTTTTGCTTTTTGTCGGGCGAACAAGAAAAAAAGGAAAGGGTGAAACATACACACGGCAATCGCGTCTGCCGCTTACGTGTATATCCCCTAGCATGTAGACATGGGATCATCGCAATTCACATGATTTGCAGGTTTGCATAGGGGTTGAATTGTTTACACGATCACTACTGCTTGAAGCATTATTGTTGATCGTGCAAACTTCGCCAGTGTATCTTCCCTAGGCACGACGGACATTCATACGATCGCGACTACAACCAAGATCGCCGCCGATCGCATATCGCTCGTCGTGCAAAAGGTGCAGGTGGCTATTCCCTGTGTTTGCTTCTCTTGTAGGCAAGCATGGTGTTGCTTGCCTGTAGGTTGGTTTTTTGCTACCGAATTGCCCGCCGTGTTCGCTGATGAAAAAGGGGCAGCTTGCCTGTGCGTGTCGGTGGTAGATCGCAGATATTCTTGTCCGAATATCTCGATTGCTCCGTTGGTTGAGGATGCGACCGTTTTTCTCCACTCGAGAAAGGGTGCATGTTGGCGGAAACCAATATTGGAATATTTTCCGTTGACCGTTGGCGCCGGTTGAAATTCCCCGGTGTGTGCCGCATGTTGAGCAAATTTTATCGGATATTCATGTTGTGCTACGCACAAACAAACCATTCATCCTTGCAGGAAATTTTACTCTTTTTTCCTATAGAACTTGATGTTCTGCGACGACCAGGCTTTTGTTGTTTCCGCTGGAAATGTGAGGCGGGCGGTGGCGTTGGGGGAAAGCGCCACAGCACTCCCCCCCCAGTGACGTAGTCACGATACCAAGTCAGGGCACTGGCCGCCTCATTGACGAAAGTACGTCCGGACACGGAAGAGAAGCAGAGCGTTACGCGCGATGCAGAACCTCCCTACAACGGCGTATTATGCCGTTGTCAATGGAGCCGTTTACGCCGCGGTGATGCCGGCACGGGCAAAGGTGCGCGGTACGGTCCATGTGAGATTTGTTTTTAATGGTGGTGGGCGGTAATTTCCGTTTAAATGGACCCCATGTGGCCCGCTGACATTGGTTCTCCAAGGTGTCTGCGGTGTGGTGTGGTGTGGTGTGGTGTGGTGGAAGTCTCGCTGGAATTGGTACTCCAAAGTGCCAGCGTTGTGGGTGGAGGTCTTCGCCAGCCGTATCAGTTCACTCCTTTCTGACTGAAATCGCGCCCTGCTGATACACTCGAGAGCGGCTTCGCGTAAGGGGGCCGTCGTTTTTATCCGGTATCCCCGCCGATGTCGCCGATGGTGATCCTGTTGCAGGAGTAGGTTCGGGGCTGCTCTCCTCCACGAAACACGGTTTTAATCGCTCCACGCTAACCGTACTAGACCTCCCTCGAATGTCCAACTCGTACACCCGCTCGTTGATTCTGTTTAGAATCTTGAACGGGCCCTCATACGGAGGGTCGAGTGGTCTCTTCACTTTGTCCACCCTAACGAAAACATGCGTGCAACTATGCAACGCGGGGTGGACGAAAACTCTTTTCGCACCGTGTCTGGCCACCGGTTTTGGCCTGATCTTGCGCATTAAATCACGCAAGTAGCCCACGCTTTTTAATGGGTCCGCTGGTGCCTCGCCGTCCACGAACAGTTCGCCGGGCAAAACGAGGCTGGTGCCATATGTCAGTTCGGCAGCGGACGCGCCCAAATCCTCCTTTATACATGTCCTCAAACCAAGGAGGACAGTGGGGAGGGCGTCGAACCACTGCGTGTCGTTGTGACACATTAGGGAGGCTTTTAATGACCAGTGCCAACGCTCTATCATCCCGTTGGATGAAGGGTGGTATGCGGTCGTACGATCCCGCCGACAGCCCAGCAACTCTGTGAGCTGTCTGAAGATCGTAGCCTCGAACTGAGGGCCTCGGTCTGATGTTAGTGTTGCCGGTACGCCAAAACGTGTAACCCATGTTGAATAAAACGCCCTGGCGACGCTTTCGGCTGTAACCACTCGTAGCGGTGTCGCTTCCGGCCATCGCGTGAAACGGTCAATCATTGTCAGGATGTAGGAAAAACCTCTCGAGGGCGTCAATGGTCCCACGATATCTATATGAACGTGCGCGAAACGTGCCTCGGGGAGCTTAAACTGGGCCGGCTCCAGTACGTTGTGCCGTCCTACCTTACAACGCTGGCATTTGAGGCACGCGCGAGCCCAACTTGTGAGGTCCTTGTTCATGTGTGGCCATACGAACTTACGTCGAATGGCCGTGGCGGTTGCGCGACCGCTGGGGTGAGCTGGATTGTGGAAGGTTTCGTAAACTCTTCTTCGCAGTTCAGTGGGGATATACGGTCTGACCGTTCCTGTGGAGACATCGCACCAGATCGCATCCGTCGAGTGCCCCAGTGGCAACTTTCTCAACAGAAGTGCGGTGTCCGCTTTTAACAGAGCCTCAAGCTGGCTGTCTTGCTTCTGGGCTTGGGCCAGGTCAGCGTCCGCGATGGCGGAGCGCAACTGTATTGTGTCCACTCGAGAGAGTGCGTCCGCGATAATATTCTGGTCGCCCGGGATGTGCCTAATCTCGGTGGCGTATTGGCCAATTAAGTCGAGCTGGCGCTCCTGACGTGGTGATGCGTTTCCGGACCTCTTCCGAAAGGCGTAGCTCAAAGGCTTGTGGTCCGTTCTTATCACCACTGGGCGGCCCTCCACCATGTGACGAAAATACTTAACGGCGCTATATATAGCCAGCAACTCTCTATCGTATGTGCTGTATTTCCGCTCGGTATTACTGAGTTTTCTCGAGAAAAACCCGAGCGGTTCCCAACTTCCGTTACTCTCCTGCTCCAATACCACTCCTATTGCGGTGTCTGACGCATCGCATTGGATGGCCAACGGAGCACCTTCCACAGGGTAGCGCAGCAGTGCTGCGTTCGCGAGTTGTGTCTTAGCCTGGCGAAATGCGTTCTCTGCAGCTTCCGTCCAGGCGATTGGGCGCTTATCGTTCTTTTTTGCCCCTTTTAAATATTCGCTTAATGGGGCCTGGACATGCGCGGCGTTTCGTAAGGTTGGCCGATAAAAATTGAGCATTCCCAGGAAACGCCGTAACTCGCGGACGTTGGAGGGTCGGGGAAATTGGTTGAGTGCTTCTACCCTGTCTGGCAAAGGCCGTATGCCCTGCTCGTTGATGTTATACCCCAAGTAAGTCACCTGCTCTTTGGCGAAGTGGCATTTGTCAGGGTTTATCACGAGTCCGAATCGACGGAGGCGTTCAAGCACCTGATTCAGGTGCTGGTGGTGCTCCGTACGGTTTCGGGAAGCTATCAGGATATCGTCTATATAAGCGTAGCAACAGTCCAAACCGCGTAGCGCTGTATCTATGTACCTCTGGAAAGTCTGTGCTGCGTTCCTGAGGCCAAAAGTCATTACCTTGAACTCATAGAGCCCGAAGGGTGTAATGACTGCTGTTTTAGGGATGTCCTCGTGTGCCACCGGAATTTGGTGGTAGGCTCTGGTTAGATCCAGGGTCGTGAAAACGGTGCATCCTCGTAGCTTGTACGAAAAATCGTATAGATGGGCTATGGGGTACCTGTCAGGGATTGTGACCGCGTTCAGCAGTCTGTAGTCTCCACATGGGCGCCACTCCCCATTTCGTTTCTTAACTAAGTGCAGCGGGCTAGCCCACGGGCTGACTGAAGGTTGGCAGATTCCCTTTTCGAGCATATAATTAAATTCCTCGCGTGCCGCTCGTAATTTGTCTGGTGCGAGGCGGCGCGGGCGTTGACTGACTGGCGGGCCGCGTGTCTCTATATGATGATAGACCCCTGACTTGATGTGCTTCTGGTTGGGAAGCGGAACTGTTGACTTTTTAAATTCCTCCAATAAGGCCGGGATTGAGTCTAAGCTCGCATCTGTCCCTGCAGGTATCCGTGGGTCTTCCCTAGGCGGCTGCCTGCAGGTATCATTGGCCACCAGTCTGTTGTTTGCGGAATCCACGAGTAAGTTGTGGCGTGCCAACAAGTCTGACCCTATTAACGGTTCGCTGACATCGGCCACCACAAAATGCCAGCCAATGGGGCGCCGCAAACCCAAATTTAGTTTGTAATATATTCGTCCGTACGTGGCTATGGAAGTGTTGTTCGCTGCCAGCAGCCGAAGCCGACCGGGCACTTTATTGTGCGGGGCGTATGACCTGGGCAGGACGGAGACATCGGCGCCTGTGTCAACGGTGAAGCTTATGTTTAACTGCGGGTCTCTTATCGTCAAGCGCCTTATATAGGGCACGCCGACCGTTCGCGCCTGTATTACGGTCGGCCGTTCTAGTTTAACGCTGGGTTAGGAACAGGAGGTGGTCGCTTCCAACCACACGGCTGTTTGCACTTCCGAGCCTTTGCCCCGAAGCGTCGGTGATACACGCACCAAGCGTGTGTCAGGGCTCTGTTTGCATTGTCCCGTCCAGGCGCTGATACCGTTCCGCTTGAGGTCGATGCGCCTCCGGGAGGATCAATCCGTCGGTGTGAAGCCTGTGTTTGAGGTCGTTGGTAGTTTGGTCCGTTAAGCACCGCGCGCGTGGCACTTCGCACCTCCGCGCGTAGCTGGTTAATCTCTCTCTGGAGGCTCGCCTCGAAACGCGACGGTCCCGATTGTCGCGCATTCGCCTGCCATGGTTCACGCGGGGGCGTTGAAGACCGCAACGCATCTTGTGAGGCGGCCGGTAGGGGTGCGGAATCAAAATAGGTACGCGGTGCTGGTTGTGGAACGTATCGCTGCTGGGCAAACGGTGCGCCGCTGTGATTTACCGTTGTCACCTGGAAGGTGGGAGATTCGGCTTGCGGGTCCGCGCTTTCCATAATTGCATCTGCGACTTTCGCCAGCCAACCCAAGCTCTGGTTGGGCTGAGCTATCAAGGCGGCACGTGCATACTGGGGAAGACATCTTAAAAAATGGGGTCTGATGACATCATCTGAGATCCCGGTTCCCGCTATCGCACGTAGATGTGTCAGCAAATGTGCAGGTTTCATCCCAGTGAAATTCGTCTCTGCAGCCAAACGCTGATGTCGTCTGCCCTCGGGTTCGTCCAGGGCGCCTAGGAGGGCCTCTCTCATGCTGCTATATGGGTTTGGGTCTGGTGACCTAATTATATGTGCGACATGAGTCCTCTGTGTGCGATTCAACACTCGGATTACCTCTACTGCACGGAGTTCTTCGTCGTGTAGATCGGTAGCCTTAAATATGCGCTCCGCCATGGCGAACCAAAGCTCGGCGTCCTCCTCATCAAAAGGAGGTAAACGCAAGTCGCGGTGAGTGGGGCGCGGTGGTTGTTCAGCGCCGGATGCGTCCTCGAACGCTGGTGATTCCGCGCGCGGCTGCTGTTGCTCCAGCTGTGCTGTTTTTGCCCTTGTTGACTGGGCCATTTTTCTCTTTAGTACTGGTGACCCGTGTCTGGACGCGGAGAATCGAACGCGCGACGAAGGAACCTCGCTTTGTTGCGCGAATCGGCGGAAAAGGTTGTCGTCGCTACTAGTGTCGAGAGACAAGGGTGGGTGTGTGCGTGTGATGATGGATCACGCGAGTCGAGTCTGGAGGTACCGATGGAGTCAGTTGAGAATGTCGTGTGTTTAGGTGTCGCCAATATTGTCTGAATGTATCAGTGTTTGCTGCCCGGAAGGGGCTTATGAGTGTTATTTACTTATTTATAATATTATTATACCAAAGAAAAAAAACTTACTTTTTGACTTGAAATGTCCCCTTTTCACTCGTGGGGCGTATATCTGAAATTTCTCTTACTTCTAAGCGCTATTTATTATTTGCATTTTTCTTAAGTATAGTAAAACAAGGATAAACTGTTCGCTTTACTGTTCTCTTCTTTTTCTTTTTGTGTTAATCAAAAAAATAAAAAATGATATACTCTACATGTAAATACAATGAGATTTGAATTTTTCTACAATAGCCGTGTATTTCTTTGAGTAGAAAAAAGATGTTTATTATAATTTTATTCTTTGCAATATATTTTGTGTGAACTATTGTTATTATTCGGATACTTTTATTCGTTATGTATGTATTATAGCGAACGTCTTCTTGGACTACCGTTTTCTATTACCGTGTTGTGTTTTTGTTTGATTTCTAACTAAAATGTTTGGCTATATTATGGTTTGCTTTTCCTTTGTTTTAATATATTCTATTTTTGTTCTATTGTTCTAAAAAAAAATTTTGTTTTGGTGGTTCTGATGGAGCTCACCTACTAAAGAAAGTATAAATCTACTAGAAAAGGAAAATATCACAACAAAAAAGGAAAGAAATAAAAAGGAACCTGGAGTCCAACGTTGGGTATCCGAAGATGGTTGCGTCAGTGTCGTCACCCGTTTATTCCTTCGACTGCGTTGCGTTTCGTTGGGGATGGAACCCTTAGTTGTTGTTGTTTCACTTAACGTTCGTCACACGTCAGCGTGTGACCAATTATGGTTGGTGGTTTCTTTTTGGCGACGGAAAACGGAAAATGTCACTATTTCGGCACTTGCGTGTCACGTCACACGTCGCTAGGTCACCAATTATGGGTCTATTATGTTTAGTATTACGCGGCGTGTCGATCAGGGTGCTACAGGGCACAGGTTAACCGCGTAACCCCACTAGTTTCTTCCTAATCTGACTCCTTTTTTTGATACGAACGCCTTTTTTCGCAGCTTAATCGTCAAATAAAACACACACTTAGTTCAGCGCGATTCAGTTCGCAATACCTTAAATATTTATTTTTATTAATGAAACCGGTTTACTATTTACAATTTTAGTTTTGGTGTGCGGTACCAGCACTCTTGATGCACGATCGTCAAAATATAGCTTTACATAAAAGTTAATTCTTGTTTAATAATTACTATTCTTGTTTTGTTATACCGCACTAGCACTCTTGATGCACGATCGTCAAAATATACTTTACATAAAAGTTAATTCTTGTTTAATAATTACTATTCTTGTTTTGGTATACGCACTAGCACTCTTGCTGCGCAATCGTCAAAATATACTTTACATAACGGTGAATTCTTGTTTCATAATTACTATTCTTGTTTTGGTATACGCACTAGCACTCTTGCTGCGCAATCGTCAAAATATACTTTACATAAAAGTGAATTCTTGTTTCATAATTACTATTCTTGTTTTGTTATACCGCACTAGCACTCTTGATGCACGATCGTCAAAACAGACCACCGCCTCGACTACCATGTACGATGCGCCTTTTGCTTTTTGTCGGGCGAACAAGAAAAAAAGGAAAGGGTGAAACATACACACGGCAATCGCGTCTGCCGCTTACGTGTATATCCCCTAGCATGTAGACATGGGATCATCGCAATTCACATGATTTGCAGGTTTGCATAGGGGTTGAATTGTTTACACGATCACTACTGCTTGAAGCATTATTGTTGATCGTGCAAACTTCGCCAGTGTATCTTCCCTAGGCACGACGGACATTCATACGATCGCGACTACAACCAAGATCGCCGCCGATCGCATATCGCTCGTCGTGCAAAAGGTGCAGGTGGCTATTCCCTGTGTTTGCTTCTCTTGTAGGCAAGCATGGTGTTGCTTGCCTGTAGGTTGGTTTTTTGCTACCGAATTGCCCGCCGTGTTCGCTGATGAAAAAGGGGCAGCTTGCCTGTGCGTGTCGGTGGTAGATCGCAGATATTCTTGTCCGAATATCTCGATTGCTCCGTTGGTTGAGGATGCGACCGTTTTTCTCCACTCGAGAAAGGGTGCATGTTGGCGGAAACCAATATTGGAATATTTTCCGTTGACCGTTGGCGCCGGTTGAAATTCCCCGGTGTGTGCCGCATGTTGAGCAAATTTTATCGGATATTCATGTTGTGCTACGCACAAACAAACCATTCATCCTTGCAGGAAATTTTACTCTTTTTTCCTATAGAACTTGATGTTCTGCGACGACCAGGCTTTTGTTGTTTCCGCTGGAAATGTGAGGCGGGCGGTGGCGTTGGGGGAAACCGCCACAGGTGGTTAATGTTTGTTGTAGGTTGGAATATACGTTTTATTAAGGCATATCAATTTCGGGGAAATTGTGATTGCTTGGTTGCAAAGAGGGAATGTGAATTCAGTAAAGGATTGACCGAAGCAATTTTGGGAAAATTAATGCGGGGATGATTAGAATATATTCTGTTGGGAGTTTGGAAAATGTTTGTTATTGCAGATTGGGAGATGTATGCTATTGTGGATTTTGCATGGGGTTGAGGTGACGCGCTGTTAGCGGTCGAGGTTGGTTAGGATTGTGGGTTGGTTCTCCGTGTGATATAGAGAACCCCCACAAACCCAAAAAAAAGAATAATGGTTTGGTGGGAACTAAATCAAGGGTTGACTCCACGTGGACTGAGCAGGTAGGAAGTTTGAACGTCAGGGGTTGAAGAAGAAAATCCCGAATGACGAATGTCTGCGGGAGATGAGAGTTGAGAGTTCAGTTGAAAACTAACCACCAACCCGAAGAGTTGGACACGGACTAGAGTGCTCGTGTGGTGTATAAAAAATAAAGTCCAAAAGAAAAATAAATTAAAAGCTAGTTCGTTAAACAGTTGTAAAAGACAATAAACAGTTCAAAATTCACATTTTAGTTCATTGAACAGTTATAAAAAACAATAAACAGTTCAAAATTCACGTTTTAGTTCATTAAACAGTTGTAAAAAAAAATATAAACAGTTCAAAATTCACGTTTTAGTTCATTAAACAGTTGTAAAAAAAAAACTATATACAGTTCAAAATTCACATTTTAGTTCATTAAACAGTTGTAAAAAAATATATAAACAGTTCAAAATTCACATTTTAGTTCATTAAACAGTTGTGAAAAAACTATAAGCAGTTCAAAATTCACGTTTTAATTATAAGCAGTTCAAAAAAATAAACAAGTTCAAAAGAAAAATAAATCAAAGGAAATACTTCGTCCTAGTTCACCAAACAGTTCTAATAAAAAATAAACAAATTCAAAAGAAAAATAAATTAAATCTAATAAGGAGATCATTTTATTTCCTTCAAAAGAGATACAAGCACCACAACCGCCCACAACACCCCGCCAAGGCAAGCCGGGGTAAATACTTCCCTTTTTGTTTAAATAAACATATATTTAAATTGTCACGAAAAAAGTGTATCATATCTGGTGAATATGGTGGATGGTCTATCAATTCAAACTTCAATTCCTCGTTTTTAGTCCTTGAAACTGTGCACGTATGCACTCGTGTATTATCCTGCAGAAAGAGGGCTTGTTTTTTCTTCAAATGAGAACGATTCTTTTTTATTTTCGTATTTAGCTGACCTAATAATGACGCATAATACTGTCCAGTTGTCGTCTGTCCCCTTTCCAAATAGTCAATGAAGATAATACCACGTGTATCCCAAATCACAGTCATAACCTTTCTAGCTGATTTCAGCGTCTTTGCCCTATTTGGAGCCCATTCGCCTCTAACAATACACTGTTTTGCCTGTTCTTTCGTCTCGGGAATGTAGTGGTGTATCTATGTTTCATCTACAGTTGCTAATCTGCGCATGTGCTCCAAAAGAGCCCTAGAAAAGACCACGCGGTTGCGTTTGTTCTCAGGTGAGAGCAAATGTGGCACCCATCTCGCAGATATTTTTTTCATATCCAATTTATCAGATGCCTACAAGGTATTTATATATTGTATTCGACAGATACCTAGTGAGGAATGACCCTTACTAAAAACAAACCATTAGATATGATACGAGCGCCATTTCTTACATTTTCTAAGGAGATTGATCTGCCATCGATTATTATAGTATTTAATGGCTTCTCGGGACACGAACGCGGCACTATAGGTTCCTCTCTCCGGAGAGAAGTGTATATATATCATTATCATTATCGGCACTACAACCGGGATCCGGCCTTGGCCTTATTTAGCAAGTAAAATTTGTTAAATTTTCCATAATAATTTCTTTTTCCCGGCAAGGTTATTAGCCTTGCGCCAAGTATATGTATATATATATATATATATATATATATATATATACATATATATATATAAATATATATATATACATAAATATATATATATATATATATATATATATATATATATATATATATATATATATATATATATATATATATTAGCCGAAAGCCTTAGTTGCTAGAGCTACTACATGTAGGTTACTATGTAATTTACTTACATTGTAATAAATAACAAATAAATAATAATAAAAAAAAAAAAAAATATATATATATATATATATATATATATATATATATATATATCGTGTGCCATCTTTTCTGTCGGCATGTGACGGTTTGACCATATTTCAAGCGATGCGGTCGGTCTGGCAACAATATTCTTTGAGGACATTGCACTTTATACGAAAACAAATGCAAATCATCCTTCAAAATGCGCCGCAAGGTGGTTCCACTGATGCCAAATACTAAGCGCGGTGACGGTACAACACATGTGGGTTCTCGGCAACACTTTCTCTTTCCATTTCAACTAGTTCATTGAAACGTCTTGGGCATTGATGGCGATCTCCCACTGTCCCGTGTTGAACAAAATTCGACACCAAACGACGCATTAGAGGTGTCAGGCGGTGCTTGTTGGCTACGATATTTTTGACGATAGGCACGACTCTTTTCAATATACAGCTTCACTATTTCGACACGTTGTTTGGGTGTGAAGCGATTCGTGGTTCAAATTGTACTGAATTGACGTTTCAAAAACTTGTCTACATAAGTCAATCGGTTAATAAGTGTTAACGTTACTCATTGTTTATATACCTACTTAAAAGATGGCGCACCCTTTACATTTAGCTAAATTTAAGACAAATTGACTAAAGTTATTATTTATTTTATTATTATTATTTATTGGCCTGTAGGAACCCGGAAGTTCATGACCTCACCGACTCGGCTTCGCCATCGTTCCCTGTCCTGGGCACTCTCCTTCCACGCTTGACCATCCGATCCGATCTCCTCAAGGTCAAATCTAACATTGTCCTCCCATCTCCGTCGCGGCCGTCCAATCGGTCTCTTTCCCGTTGGTCTACCGTCAAGAATTCTATGCACAACAATTCTATCGTTCCCCATCCGCGCCACGTGTCCGGCCCATCTTAATCTTCGCGACTTGATTACTCTCACTATTGTAGGTTTGCGATATAGCTCTTCCAATTCGTGGTTATGGAGTTTCCTCCATTGTCCTGCCTCCTCGTCATATTTACCTCCAAAGATGCCCCTCAAAACTTTATTCTCGAATACGCGGAATTTGTTTTCTTCCCGTTTTGTGAGAGCCAATGTTTCGCATCCATATAGAACAATCGGCATGATTATGGTTCTATAGTCTAAAGTTATAATTTTCATTTAGCTTACGTTTAAGCAGGAATGTACAGAGCGGTGACTCCTGTTATAATTTAATAAGACGATATGCACGACTGTTTTCAATCTACAGCGTCACTATTTCGACACGTTGTTTCGGTGTGAAGCGCTTTATGGTTAAAATTGTACTGAATTGACGTCGCAAAAACACGTCTACTCAAGTCAATGGGTTGATAAATGTGAGAGTTATTCAATGTCTACATAATTTGCGGTTCACCCGCTATATATATATATATATATATATATATATATATATATATATATATATATATATATATACATAAATATATATACATATAGATATATATATATACATATATTTATATATATATATATATATACATCTATTTATATATATATATACATATATATATATATATATATATATATATATATATATATATATATATATACTACACGTGAGGATAATTGTAGGGAATATGACTCACTTGGACATCGCTGGCTGCCGAAACTGGACATCTCTCAGGACTTTAACTTCAGCCTCCGCCGACTCCAGCAGCAATTTCGACCGTCGACCTGCGATTTGGTGATAAGAACTATATATATATACATATATATATATATATATATATATATATATATATATATATATATATATATATATATATATATATATATATATATATATATATATATATATATATACATATATATATATATATATATATGTATATATGTATATATATGTATATATGTATATATATGTATACACATATATATATACATATATATATATATATTTATATATACATATATATATAATAAAATAAAAAAATTGATTCGTCACTGAAAACTCGATCAATGTCAGTCTACAACCATTGTATTCTCCTGATTTCGTAGGAATTCTCGCTATTCCGAAAACTCAAACTTGTCGAATTCACATTCCCCACACTCCTTGCCATAGAAAACGGCGATAGGTCAATGTAGTCACTACCGAGTTTAGCAAGGCCATTACCTTATTCTACTTAAGTTATCTTCCCTCGGTTTTGAACCCGTGTTGATTAAGTGGATCTCATCCTATCTCAATTATCGAACCTGCCGCATGCGATTTACATCCGCGCTCTCCGATCCCCTTTTCCAACCTCAGGTGTCCCCGGGGCAGTCCTCTCGGCCCCCTCCTATTTATCCTAACCATAAACGACATAGTCTCTTGCATCAATCACTCCTTCATCTCGCTTTATGCGGACAAAATTTTCAAGAAGATCCGCTCTCCCCTGCACTCCTCACTTCGCCAATTCGGATCTTGACAGCTTTTCGACTTGGTGCCAAAATAATTGCCCAGAACTGAATATCGCCAAATGTCACACAATCGCCTTATGGGGGGGGGGGAAGTATATTGCGCCGGCGTACGGCGCTGATTCACTCCCTTCCTCCAGCAAGTTCATATAGTATACAATTGTTCGCAACAAAACATTCGGGCACTGGTTCTCGAAACTCACCGTGTTAAGTCTTTAAATTGTTCACATCTAAACATCCAGGCTCATTGATAATAAAAATAAAACTCTCGGTTATTGTATTTATTATATTTATTGTCGGATTTTAATTAAAAGCGTTCGTATGTACTCTAAAACATATTACACACACATTCAGCGGGTAAGCAACTTTACACGATATTGTTCCTTGGTTTAATTGAGCAGGGGTTTTCAATTTACCTTCTCTCGAGGTTAATTCTCTCGAAACTTCAAGTGTCTATGTCGTTGTTAATATTTCTATTTCATGTAACAAAAGATCTTCACATTTACTTTAAACTATTGTTCGTTATTCACTAGACAGATTGCGGCACTTATATAACAAAAGGGAACAAACAAACACGACTCCGGTGTGTATCGCGTCTCCGCAGCGCTACGGAGAGCGGGGGGGGGGGGAACCGACCGGCTCGGCGGTTGCAATCGAACTCCTCGATATCAATTCGCTGGCAAAGGAAATTTGGCCGGTGGTACTGGCTCTCTTAACTAAGGAATACATTTTCTGTCCCAAGAGAAACGTAAAGTCTCTCTTTGGAGTAGGTAAGTAGGTAGATCTCATAGAGAAGATCGTAGCGGTACACAAGTATGTGTGAACATCGGTTCTTTTATGGGACAAAGCCATGAGAACGAATCTGAAAACAAAGAAAGGGAATAATGTGCATCAATGAGATGTTGTTACGTACGTCGGCCACCACCATCATTTAATAATTTGCATCTAGTAAATATAATAATAATTGAATTTAATACTTTTGTTTTAAAATAGTACGATGGTAAGGTGGTGGAAGAATTGTACGATCCTGAAGTGAGTTTTTGAACCCACCCTGATTCGGGTGTGGATCGTGCAGTTCTTCGAGTTCGAATTTGTTTTTCGAAGTGGACGTGAGTGGAGAGCGAAGTGAGAGAGAGACAGGAGGTAAAAGGTTCGGTTTATGTATGGTTCCGTTGGTGACGGTTAAAAACGGAAGATAAAAAAATACGTTGTGGTGAACAAACAAAGAAAAAGAAAAAAAAAAAAAGAAATTTTGGCAGTCGAATTTTAAGCAGTAAAAAACTGTCTTTTTATTGGTTTTTCCGTGGAGTTGATCTCTTTTTTTGAAGAAATTATTTTCTGGAAAGGAGGAGAAAAAGGGAAAAGCCCGTGCCTTTGTTTTTGTTGAAAAGGAGAAAAAAGTAAAATCAAAAGTCTAAAAGTTGTGAAAATAAAGTTTGGGAAGAAAAAAGACCCGAAATAAAAACGCCCGTGTTTTGATCCGTCGAAGACGGAAGCAGGAGGGAAACATTCCATCGTTTGTGGTGCTATTGGGCAAACAGGAACACTTTGGCTTCTCCACAAAATCACCATTAGGCGGTGGCAGACCTGATAGAGCAAAGAGGAGGAGCCGCAGATTCAGAGGACGAACCAGAGGAAGAGCCGGACTCCACGCTGCACTAACCAGGTAACCTATTTTAACTACCTAAATTTGTGTGACAAATAACATCACAACTGGCGCTGCGGACAAACCTTCCGATGGAACCTCAGGTTTGATGATTCAATTTATCTTGCCGACGAGCGATAATGGCAAAGTGCAGCTTCGTGTTGAAGAGTTGAGTGGACCGAGGCTGGAAAATATCGCTGAAGCTACATTGGGAGAGAGCAGACTGTTTTGGCGAGAGTTTTGGTTGGAAGTAATTGTGGTTAAAGAATATTTATTGTGATTGCATGTTTTAATTTTATGTAATTTTTATTGTAACTGAGGACTATTGAGTTTCCTCAGATCTCCGTCCGGATTGTTTTTTTTTTTGTAAATTTCAAATTTTTGTATTTTCCTTTTCTTATTAATTTATTAAGGCAATTTTTTACTATTAAGTTTTTTTTTAGAATTCCATTCGAAATTTTAGTGCGCTTTCAGTTTTTCTTTTCCTTTCTAAAAATTTCGTTTATTGTTGTATTAATGTAATTTCAGACTGTCAAGTTTTCGGAATTATCTTCAAACGTTGGTTTGGTCTCGTGTCGTGGAACTTGTGTTGCGATTTAGTTTGGATTTGCGTTTGATTAATCGAACTTTGCTCGATTCTCTCTCTCCATTTCTCGCCCACTGGGGACAGCGATTGTTAGTTGAATTGTGGTTTTTCGTTTAGACTGACAGGTGCGGTGTGTATTTTTCCCTTATTTTTCCTTCTCGTCCCCTTTGAGAGTATTTGTTTGGTGCTTTTGTGATTGTGTGAATCCGTTGGCAGCCCATCCTGTGTTCCCGCTGAATGTTGGTGAATTGTGTGTTTGGGGTTTTCGACTGTCGTTTTGTTTTCGAACTGTTGTTTGCGGGCTGATCTTCTCTGTTGTTCCGGGTCTCCTTGTTGTGTATTAGGCCCATTTGGTATTTGCGAGAGGGGAAGGCTCGTCGGGCGGTGTCCTGTTGTATCTTGGGAGCGTGCTTGTTTTTGTTTTTCGCACTCTTTCTGTTGGTGGATACTGTCGGCGACGAGGTTGTTTTTTCTTTTCTCCGCGGGGTGTCCGGGATTGACTTTGGTGTAGGTGACCTTGAGATTTAGTTAGACGGCCGGCAGATGCAGACAAGGCAACGTCAAAGAGATGTCCGAGAGGGCACCCCTGCCCGGGCACGACCCGAGGCATTTCCCGAGCCGCCGGTTGACGAGGTGGATCCGGAGGCATTCCACGATTCGAGGGACGAGTTTGTGGAGGACCGGTCGCCGGCGCCCCCCCCTCCCACCGTCGGTAAACAGCCTGTCGGGAGCATGGAGGACACGCCGATGCCCTCGTATTTTAAACTGGGCCCACAACCATGTCCTGTACGGACCATGTTGGGCACAGATAGGGTTTTCGACCTTGTGTCGAAGGCAGTCCCCATGTTTGCGGGACAGGAAGGACCAGATACGGCCGAGAGACTCTCTTCGTTTCTCAAGGGCTGTAGAAGGACCTTGGATGGGCTGGCGGTGGAGGAGGAACATACCTTCCTCCGGTGGCTGCCCTCTAGGCTGAGCGGCGAGGCCTATCGGATGTTCGAGGAGAGACCACCCACGACATTCCTTGAAGCGGAACAGCGTCTTAGAGAGGCCTACGAACCCCGGGTGTCGTATGAGGAGTTGTGCGCACAACTTTCCAAAATGCGACAACTTCCTTCCGAGGATGCCACAGGTTTCGTTTCCCGGGTGAAGCGGGCCGTGGTACGGTGCGAGGAGGCAGCTGAGCGCTTTTATGGTCGCCAGGGTAGGTCCGTCTTCGCCAGCCAGCTTGAGGGCATGGCCAAACCGGTGTTGGTGAGGGGTCTGAGGGAGGAAGGACTAAAACACTTCCTCCTCACGTTGGGTAATGTCCCTTTTCGTAGCCTGGTGGACCACCTAACCGGATTCGAGCGAGCTCGAAGGGAAATGCTGAGGCAGGACGACCTGTTTGTGGATGCGCGGCACGGGATCGCCGAGCGAGCGTCGGAAACATTGGAGTCGGGACCGGGAAGTTGCTCGACCCTTTTTGAAAACACATCCTCCACTTCTAGGGATTACGCCGCGGCGCCGGCGCCGGTGTTGTCGAATTTAAATCCCCGGGCGGTGTCATTCGTGTTGCCGGCCGAAGAGCCTGATAGTCGTCGGCGGGGAGAGGGTGATTTCGTTCGGGAGCAGTCGTGCGGGCCTCTCAATTATAGACGGGATGCTGGTGCCTATGCTCCGGCCTCCTCTGGCGAGGGAGCGTGGTCAAATACCGTGCCTTCCTCGAGTCGGAGTGAAGGGTCGCAGGGTTTGGCTCGAGGGGAATATGTGCCGGGAGATCGATCGGGTCGGGACAATCCGGTCCGGGATTCGGTTGGTCGATCGGCTCGCCCCCTGGAATCCCAGACAACATGCAGTTTCTGCAAAGTGAGGGGTCACGTGTACGACGAGTGCCTGAGGAGAAGGAACACTCCTTTCTGTCGCGAGTGCTGGCGGTATGGCCACGACATAGTGGACTGCCCGGATCGACCGAGACAGACGCGCCAAGCCCAGGCTCCATACAGGGGTGGTGGTCAGCAGAGCGGAACCGCGCGGCATGGGCCACAACATCAGCGGCCGCAGGCTCAGCGGAGAGCCCTACCAGAGCCGCAGCCCCCGTCTACGGGCGGTGGGCCGGCAACATCAGGCCCGAGAGTATTCAGCGTCCGGTGCTGTTGCGAGTTTTGTGGCCGACAAGGTCATAGCTTGCGCGGGTGCGAATACAGGCAAAGGTGGGAACAACAACAGGGTTCCCAGGGTTCTCCCCACAAGCGGCACGCCGGAACAGCACCTGCTGCGAGTCAAGAGCAGGACACCCGTGTGGAGAGTGGGGCAGGCGCGAGTAATAGACGCAGACTGCGTCGGCGAAATCGGAGGGCCGGTAATAGTCGCGCGGAGAGTGTGGTTTACCGGAAAGTGGATGGAGTTGATGGGCGACGATCGCCCGCGTCGGTCGATGACGAGAGACGAGCCGACTCCGTGGACTCGGAGTCCTCAGAAGCGGGTGCGAGGCGTGGCACCTCACCAAGGGATAAAAGAAATAGGAGGGAGCGACCTCAGCACCGTGGGCCCAGGTTGGGCCAAGGCCAGTCTAGTCCCGCTGGTTCGGAGTCTATTGAGATTTCCAAGCGGGATAGTCCTGAACGGAAGGACAAGGCACGGTGCGAATCTTGCAGCCGACGCACTTATGCGGCGACGGTGCGTCGGCGGGAGACATCTAATCAGAGGTCGGAAAACTCCCGGAGGTCGGGTCGGGAGACCGTAACCCGACCGCACTGAACACGTTGTTTGGCCAATACTGTCCTCAGCTTTTGCCAGTAGAGGTCCCCATGGTCCAGCTTCCTTTGGACATTGGCCGTAGGAATACTACGCGTCTCATGGTGGACACTGGCGCTGAGGTCAGTCTTTTGAAGCGAAGGGCCCTTCACCGGGGCCAGGCGGTGGACGTTCGGCAATCCACACCATTGCAAACCATATTTGGCAACGGCAAGTCGAGTGGGTCCTGCCATGGGACTCTCAAGTTGCACCATGAGATTCCCTGCAGTTTCCACGTAGTAGACTCCATGCCGGGGTTGGAAGCAGATGGCTTGTTGGGTAATGACTTCCTGTCCAGACATTGCAACATCAACGGACCGGGTGGATGTTTGGAATTTCCCCGAACAACCATAAACCCCGAATTCTTCTCCGTTGGTTTTGTAAATGGTGGGACAAAGGGGCTGAAGCATAAGGTAACCAAACGGGGAGTTGGGACACGGGGACCTGTCAGGGTCGATACCGAGGTCCACACTCCACCGGAGACCCCACCCACACGGGGAAGGGACACGAAAAAATGCTCAGCCAGGTCACCCCAGCGAGAGGAAACATCGTGGATGGATGAACGTGAGCCGCCGAGGATCGAAGTAGCCCTGAGTAGGCCGGTGGAAGTGCCGGCACGCTCCCAAATGGAGGTGGCTATTCCCATTGACATCCGGGAAAAGGCCATTCTGGTGCCGCAAGACGCGCGAGGGAAGATTTTATTCTCGCACTGCGTTACTGGTAGGGCAAGGAGTGCCAGGTTATTGGCACTTAATACCCAGAGTGGTCCTCAAAGGATCGATCAGCTTACGGTGAAGGTATACCCTACCAAGGACTATAACACCATCCCCTTGGTCAAGCGTAAAGAAACGTCGCCGGTAACCGACTCTGACGACGAGTCAAGCGGACCCGTGCCCGAGAACCAATCTTCGGAGGGACGATCCCTTCACCTCATTCGACACCTGTTCTCGGATGGTCAGTCGCCTGATGAACCCGATTTGAGCTCCAGGTTGGCACAATTGCACGGGGAACTTCGTTTAGGGGATACCCTGAACACACCCGAGTGCCAATCGATAACGGAGTTATGTCGCGAGTTCAACGACATATTTCATTTACAGGGCGACTACCTGACGTACACCAGTGCAATCTCGCACGAAATACCTTTGGTACGGGATCAGGCACCCATTAACCAAAGAATGTACCGATTGCCCGAAAGCAAAAGGCAGGTTATAAACGAGCAAATTCGGGAAATGTTGGATAACGACATTATCCAACCAAGTAAAAGCCCGTGGAATTCCCCCCTTCTAGTGGTTCCCAAGAAAGCGGGCCCCGACGGAGAAGCCCGATGGAGAGTTGTGGTGGACTTTCGTAAACTAAACGAAAAAACCATCGGGGACGCGTATCCTATTCCCCGTATAGAGGACATTTTAGACCAGCTCGGTCGCTCGCGTTACTTCTCCACGCTCGATTTGGCCAGTGGCTATCACCAAGTTTTGGTAGATCTAAACGATCGGAATAAAACCGCCTTTAGCACCAACTATGGGCATTATGAGTTTCGACGTATGCCGTTCGGGTTAAAAGGAGCCCCGGCTACGTTTCAGAGACTAATGAACCATGTCCTTACTGGTCTGCAAGGGGTCGAATGCTTTGTGTATCTGGATGACATCGTCATATATGGTAAGAACCTGGCTGACCATAATGACAAGCTCCGGAGGGTGTTCGACCGGTTGAGATACCACAACCTCAAACTTCAGCCGGAAAAGTGTAGATTCCTGCAAAGGGAAGTGGTCTACCTGGGACATGTTTGTTCAGAAAAAGGGGCTTCGCCAAATCCTGACACGACAGCTAGTGTCAGAGATTTCCCCATTCCGAAGACGGTACGTCACGTCCAGTCATTCATAGGGTTGGCGAACTATTACCGGAAATTTGTGCCAAACTTTTCCCGGATAGTGCGCCCTTTAACGAACTTATTAAGGAAGGACGTGAAGTTCACGTGGTCGTCCAAATGTCAACAGGCATTTGAAGAGATAAAGGGGAAGTTAATTTCGCCACCACTATTGGTTTACCCCGACTTCACTAAACCCTTTAATCTAACCACGGATGCGAGTAATGAGGCACTTGGAGCGGTGTTATCCCAAGGTGAGATAGGCAAAGACCAGCCTATTGCTTATGCCAGCCGCACCCTGAATGGGGCCGAGCGTAGATATAGCACAATCGAGAAGGAGTTGTTGGCCATTGTATGGGCGGCGACGAATTTTCGGTGCTATTTGTTGGGTAGACGCTTCACCGTGTACACGGACCACAAACCGTTGAAGGGAGTGTTCGGCGTGAAAGAACCCACCTCACGCCTTACCAGATTTCGTCATAAACTATCGGAGTTTGACTACTCAATCGAGTACAAACCCGGTAAATACAACACCAATGCGGATGCGCTAAGCCGTATTCCCCATTCTGTAGACGAAACCCCTTCACCACCGCGATGCAATGTAGTGACTCGCGCCCAGGCAAAGGCCCAACGGGACAGCGAGGGATCCCCGGGACGTCCAAGTGACGAAGAGTCACCTTCTGAAGAGGACGCCATTCCTTCCTGCACGGAAAAAGGAATGGAAATAACTAATCCCGAGGAGATCCAACACTTATTACGGGATTACCATGATCACCCTTTAGGTGGGCACCAAGGGGTGATCAAGACGTATAAGAAGATACGCAGGCACTACTGGTGGAAGAATATGATGCGCGATATCAAGCAATATATTAAAGTATGCAAGATTTGTCAGCGCATGAAGTCTTCCCCAAATTTACGAATGCCGATGGTAATCACCGACATTGCCAAGAGGCCTTTCGAAAAGGTTTATTTAGATATCGTGGGCCCCCTGGACCGTACTCCTGAAGGCAATCTATATATACTTACGTTCCAAGATAATTTATCGAAGTATATAGATTGCTATGCCCTGCCCAATGCAGAGGCTGAGACGGTGGCTTCGGTCTTTTTCGACCAAATAGTTGCAAGGTATGGTGTACCTACACAACTGGTCACCGATCAGGGCAGCAATTTTCTGAGCAGCCTGTTTAAAAGCGTGTGCCGGCTGCTCCGCATCAAAAAACTGCAAACCTCAGCGTACCACCCACAATCGAATGGTGCCTTGGAACGAGCCCATCGACCGCTGGTAGAATACCTACGCAGCATTGTGGGCACAAATCCCCAAACCTGGGATCAGTACCTGAGGGCGGCCACTTTCGTGTACAACACCAGCGTGCACGAGAGTACCCGATTGACGCCGATGGACTGTCTCTTTGGTTTTACTCCGGAGGTTCCCTCGAACATCAAATTACCTCCGGAACCGGTTTACAACCACGAGAGCTTCCATAAGCTATTGAAGTACAAGCTTCAGAAAACGTACGAAATAGCTAGGCGCAATCTGTTGATCTCGAAAAGGAGGTCCAAAGGGTATCATGACCGCCAGTTACGCCCGTTCACGTTCCATGTGGGCGATAAAGTCTTGATGCGGGAAGAAAGCAAAAAAGGAAAATTGGCGCCCCTATGGAGAGGTCCTTATGACGTGGTGGAGGTGAAAAGTGCGGTCAACAGCGCGGTGAGGCAAGGCAAGAGAACGGTGGTTGTGCACAACAACCGTCTGAAGCCCTACTGGGAGTAGGGGAGTCGTGAGCTCGAGGATTGGATTAAATATATAAGAGCGGGACGTTTTCGCCGGCCGGGTGACATTTTGGGAGTGGTTGAACGAGAGGGGATCAACTCGCCTTGGCGGGGGAGTCCTAACCGGATCGTGTGGGCGGTCGAGCTTTTGGTCGAACCATCGGATTAAGTGTCGGACCCGCCGCGGTCGTTTGTGTTGTCATTGGTTTTGTGGAGCGCTGGTCTGTTGTTCCCCCCTCTTATATTAGTAACTACGTGTTAGTTAATTTATTTATTTATTTATTTATTTATTTGTACTAACCCCCATATAAAAGTAGTATAATCCCTACTAACATTAGCACTTAAGCATATAGACTAGTTAATTTATTTATTTATTTATGTATTTGTACTAACCCCCATATAAAAGTAGTATAATCCCTACTAACATTAGCACTTAAGCATATAGACTAGTTAATTTATTTATTTATTTATTTATCTTTACTAACCCTAGTATATAGGTAGCCTAAAACGTACTAACATTAACCTCTAAGCATGTAGACTAATTTATTTATTTAGTTATTTATTTATTTGTTGATTGGTTTGTTAATTGTTTGTTTGTTTGCTCTCCGCCGTCCACTCTCCGGCGTGACATTCCTCTCCTAAGAATGGCACGCGGTCTTGTGCGGGGGGGAGGTGTGTTACGTACGTCGGCCACCACCATCATTTAATAATTTGCATCTAGTAAATATAATAATAATTGAATTTAATACTTTTGTTTTAAAATAGTACGATGGTAAGGTGGTGGAAGAATTGTACGATCCTGAAGTGAGTTTTTGAACCCACCCTGATTCGGGTGTGGATCGTGCAGTTCTTCGAGTTCGAATTTGTTTTTCGAAGTGGACGTGAGTGGAGAGCGAAGTGAGAGAGAGACAGGAGGTAAAAGGTTCGGTTTATGTATGGTTCCGTTGGTGACGGTTAAAAACGGAAGATAAAAAAATACGTTGTGGTGAACAAACAAAGAAAAAGAAAAAAAAAAAAAGAAATTTTGGCAGTCGAATTTTAAGCAGTAAAAAACTGTCTTTTTATTGGTTTTTCCGTGGAGTTGATCTCTTTTTTTGAAGAAATTATTTTCTGGAAAGGAGGAGAAAAAGGGAAAAGCCCGTGCCTTTGTTTTTGTTGAAAAGGAGAAAAAAGTAAAATCAAAAGTCTAAAAGTTGTGAAAATAAAGTTTGGGAAGAAAAAAGACCCGAAATAAAAACGCCCGTGTTTTGATCCGTCGAAGACGGAAGCAGGAGGGAAACATTCCATCGTTTGTGGTGCTATTGGGCAAACAGGAACACTTTGGCTTCTCCACAAAATCACCATTAGGCGGTGGCAGACCTGATAGAGCAAAGAGGAGGAGCCGCAGATTCAGAGGACGAACCAGAGGAAGAGCCGGACTCCACGCTGCACTAACCAGGTAACCTATTTTAACTACCTAAATTTGTGTGACAAATAACATCACAATGTGAGTTCGGCTAACTAAACAAGCCGTATCTCATTGGTTACTAATAGGTTTCTGTTTACTCATGCCGCTAGGTCATGAGAAGCGGATCCAGAAATATGGTGGAAGACAAAGAGATCGTGTAGATCATCATCTGTGATGTGCGTTGCAGCTGTATTGACAGCCGCAATGCGTCATGAACATGGTGCTAATTGGTTTTAGCTTATTTGGTGAGAATTGGTGTTTATGGCTTCGCTGCCAAGGGTAAGTACACAATTCCTATTTGCATTTTCTTATGCTATAGGATTTGGTTATGCCGTAAGACGCAAAATGCGTATGTTTGCTTTTGTCCCTTGGGTAAAGGTCGCCAGCCAGTGTGTATGTAAAGGGATTTATTGTACACATGGTGATGCTGGGAATAGGCGACGCAATGTTTATTATCCCTAGAAATGTGGTTACATTATGTGTGAACCAAATTGTTTCTTTGCAGGAATTCTTCTAGGGAAAATGCTTATGGTAAGATTGGGATTTGGATTTATGATCCGATAAGATATATAGAATTCTTATAGAGAATTTAAAATGCGAATTAATGCATGAAGGTAAGAATTCTCTTTCAGGAGCTTTTAGATAAATACATTTGATAACTTGATGCGTGAAGCATTTACAGGTGCTAATGCGATTGCATCAGCAGAAAACTATGGAAGTTGGGTTGTTGTTATGTGGGTTCTCCGGGTAAGTAGTCAGTGGGGTTTGGCGGAACCGCCACAACCTTCTCTGGGAAACGCTCAACCACCCAGCCACGCTCCTATCTCTTACTGAACCAACCGATAACATCGGTTTGAATCGATTCGCCACCTGGGCGCCCTATGCGACAAGGAGCTTAAATTTGCCGCACATATTAATGACATAATCCTTAAGGCCAACGCCGCCCTTGGATTTATCAAACGCTGGTCGAAGGAATTCCTAAACCCCTACGTTACCCGATCACTCTACACAACTTTTGTCCGGCCACTACTCGAATATGCTAGTCAGCTCTGGTCCCCGTATCAATTGTCTTACATTCGCAGGATTGAGGGCGTTCAACGTCGTTTCTTGCGCTTTGCCTTCCGTGGACTAAACTGGGAAAATCCGCTGACTCTACCACCATACACAAGGCGGTACCCTCTAATCAATCTCAACACACTTGAGGAGCGCAGAATCCATGCCGACATCATCTTTGTCCATCGCCTTCTGTCTGGCTCAATCAATTGCCCAAGCTTGCTCTCCACTTTAACATTTCATACAAACCCCCGTAAAGTACGTAACCCTCGACTGTTTTACGTGCCCGCTCACACTTCTAACGGCGCTAACGAACCCATCTCGCGTATGCTACGACAGGCCAACTCTTTGCCCCTCCTCCTTCGATTTCAAGCTCTCCACTCCCGCTCTCATACGACGTCTCCGAAGAAACCCATCCTAACCCACCCCCCCCCCCCCCCCCCCCCCAGTAACCCCTCTACACTGCAATCCTACCTCTCCTCTCCTGCCCTCAAACTAGTTCTCCCCTACACCTTTCCAGCCCCATCAATATTTCAACCTCTCCCTCCAGCTCACTAACCCTGCCCCCTACCAATGCGTACACATGCCCCCCTTTCTCCTTTTTTTTTGTTTTTTTTTGTTTTAATAATTTCTTAATTACTACTCTAGATTTTAAGATAGTCTGTAAGGTTTTATATTAATTTAATTTAAGCTTGCATTAAGCCAAATAAATGAGGGTTCTGCCCTCACTAAACTAAACTGAAGAGATCACTCTGGTGACATCGTATTGACTCGATTGAAGCGGTTCGAGCTGAATCGCTGCACCCGTTGAAAGCCATTTAAGAAATGGACCTTGGCATAACATAACTGTATTCATCGGATTAATTTGGAAGAGAAAAATAGAATTGGAATAATACATAAAAATTCGTGTGAAAATTTTGAAATTGGTCTTCCTCTTCGGACACAGTAGTATATAAAAGGAGACATTAGTGTTTTTGAAAAAAAAACTAAGTTGTTGAAAACGATTAATAATATGTTGCTGTTATAATATTAACCTTCCATTGAAGATCGAGATTTAGATTATGTAAAAAAAACGTTGATTTTGAAACTATCTGATGTACCCTCTTATGAAAGTCTATTTGCGTTAAAAATTGTATCAGCAATCTACATGGATTGTGCTGTCTCCATGTAGTCTGACCATTGTCCCACTGTTGCATAATACATATCATGCAGATACAGCCGTTCAAAAATAAAAAGTAAACAAAAAAAAGGGCACACAACAGGCGGAAGATGGATTGTCATAAGTCACCTTGATAATTAATCTTTCGAACAGTACAAATCTCCCTGACCCATTACCCGACTAATCGACTTATACACCTCTTACAGTTCGCGTATGTGTATTTCTGGCGCCTTCTACTCTTTCGACACCTTGAAAGTATTCAACAAAACGTCGATGTAGGTCATTTAAGTTGGTGTGCTAAGTATGATTATCATTGCAGTGTACAATTAACAGATACAGTACTGAATCGAAACTCAACTTCTCCGTTCAATGAACGGATATCATGGCCCAGCTTTTGGCTCCTTATTTTAAAGTCAATTTAACATGACCTTCGTACGGTGACTTCAAAATACTGCGCCTAATACACCTGACGTATCTATCTATCGTATTTATGCCATGCATAAAAGATGAATGTGTATAGGACTGAATAATTGCAACACTAGCAAAGATGGAAAGGTTTTTTAAACCAGAGTGTAATTTAACGTTATTACTGCACTGCCTTTGTGCACCTTTTCTTTCTAGGAGAAATATTGCGCATCGCATGTATTGATAGATGGATGGCGTTCCGGTTATTTCTAGATCGTCCATTAACTGCGGCAAATGACGGGAAAAAATCGACACCACACCAAAGTCCCATTGGTGGCCAAAGACCGACGCGTGGATAGAATGGGAACAGACATTGGCACATGATGAGAGGACACATCAGCATCTTATACATACGTTATTGTATGTATTATTCATATATATTGTATAAGTGATAAATATTAAGAATTCCTGCTTAAAAGTTTTTAAACGCATTTCAAGATTCTCTTTGATAAATTATGAATGCGAAGTCTAGTTGACCATGCAGGAGCATCGAAACACATGCCAAGTTTTATATTTTCAAAAATGGAAGAGAAAATTTTGCACTCGTTACTGATCACACCTATTAGTAGGTTTATGCTAGTTTTTCGACGGCCTCTCCTGACAACGACTTACCCTATAAGCGGTTTGGTTTATATCAATTTTTTTCGTTATATTTTGGTTTCTAAACAAATATGGAATATTTTTAGAACATATTTACTATTTAGCATTTTCTAGATACTTTGTCGGCGCTAGCGTTATCTAAATGAAATATTTTGATGTGTTAAGCGAGCGCAATAAATCATTTAAAATCGTCAGAGAGTTACAACCAATTTGCTTCGAGTCAATAACCGTTTCAAAGTCACCTTAAATGATTCATTGTTGTGGTTCGAAGGCGCCGGGGCAATTAATAACAATCCGTGTTGAAGTCTGAAGCTACAATATTCACATAATGGATATAACACCTTTCTCGCATCACAAACAGGAGTTATAAAATAATGATGGTAATTAATATCAACATTGAGAGGCACAATAGATGTTTAAAGAGTAAGAAGCATTTCTCACAAGACCGCGCAAAAAACAATCGTTATCGCACGCACATGTGTGTGGAAATTCGTTTGTTTATTTAAGATTCACGCATGCAAACCTTGAGACTACTTGTCATCATCATTATCGGCACTACAACCGGGATCCGGTCTTGGCCTTATTTAGCAAGTTTCGAGGCTTGTTAAATTTTCCATAATAATTTATTTTTACGGGCAAGGTTATTAGTGAGTACTTGTGCGCGAATGCAAATGCTGCACTCAAAAAATGTATATGGTAACAGAACCTCGAAAGAAATGTTGTTTCGTAGGCTTATTTTGTCGCTTTAAGTTTGTCTTCGTTATATTTTTCGAATGATCCTGCTCATATTGTTGTGAAGGCCTAACACTTTCAACGTATTAAGTTTGAAAAACTCGATTTTCACCTCAATTTTTACTTTGTGGTTTTGAGCTAATGTTTTGTGTGGCTATTTATTATTGTGAGGATTTCGTGGCATTCCTAACAGATGCACACACACTACAAAAGCAAATAACGAAGAGCAACTCCGAACGTAAAATCGAATAATCGGAAACATCAGAGCCGTGCGCCATAGCATTGACAAAGCAATTGCACATCAGTTGAGCGTACTTGAGAATAACGATCCAGCATTGGTTCTATCTTTTACTGATTTTAACCATCATAGCGTCGGTTCGATTCACACGCTTTTCAATATCGTCGCAAACGCTATAACCCTCATGATGTACTGTCGATTTACTCGAGCGGCGAACTACAGATAAACAGCACCCATTTCACCTCTCACACTACGGGGATATTACCGACGACTTTATATATATATATATATATATATATATATATATATATATATATATATATATATATATATATATATATATATATATACTCCAAATATGCGAGCAATATTCGACCGCCGATCTAGTTTGGGATTTATACAAAAGAAAAAGTTAGGCTGTGGCGGTTCCATTGAACGTCACTACTTACCTCCCCATCAATTGGTAAGAAAGTGCTCCTTAGAGCACTTAAATTCTATCGAAACAAGTACTATGGAGGTTCCATTCGAACGCCATTACTTACCTTGCAATAAAGCATGCCTCACCACAACCGCCCGCAGGCGTTCTCCCCCTGTAGCCCCCCCCCCCCCCCCCCCCTCCTAAAGCAATTCGGTTTCATCAATAAGAAACCGACATAACACTAACCACCGCAGGGCACCGCCAATACTCATTAATAGCAAGAAGCACATGAAACATACATGTTCCATAAAGGCAATTTGGTTGCATTACCTAGCAACCAACATTGCCCGAACCATATTAATGAGATACACCCTTACGCGCCAGCCGCACACATGCAGGAAATGTTTTATCTTTTCCTTTTGCATACATGCCTACACTGATCGGTCATCCGGCCGACAAATACAACGTGGCATACGGTCGACCACCCAGGGAAGTCGAGTTATCAAAATCGAAAATTACCATCGAGAATTCGACTACGTGGAGATGCCATCAACATGTGCACGATCAGCATAAACGCTTTACGCCGTCGCTGATCGTGTAAACACCTTAATCTCTATGTCGAGATATTTGCAACAGTTGCAACCATGCCAGCTAATGATCCCCTTGTAGATTGGATCTATCCAGGGTCCGCATGCTTGTGGACACACACACGCCATGAGCTGCAGAGACGATCATCGTGTGTGTGTTTCACCCCTTTTTTGCGAGGATGATACCTTATATGGTCACCGAAGCGATGGATGGAATTTTCGGTATTCTGTCGCTTCGGTGGCAGTAGTTAATCGCGATCTGGATTCCGTGGAGGCATCACGGGGCTCCACGTTAAATAAACACACGAGTCAGGATTTAGTCGTCATAGCGTACGGTCGCACTATTGAAAGGGAGAGAGTAAAGAGTATCGGGTTGCGTCTCAGTAAGGTACATTTATATTCAACCTTCTGTGTGCATCATATTAATTTGTAAATATCCAAAGTGTTGCCGAACAGCGAGCTAATTTTATGTGTTACCTGTAAGCTAAGGTACATTTATATTCAACCTTCTGTGTGCATCATATTATTTTGTAAATATCCAAAGAATTGCCGAACAGTGAACTAATTTTATATGTTATCTGTAAACGGAGCTTACATTTTATTTAGTAAAAAGTTGGATTGTGATTTATTTTACGACCGAATAAAGCTAAGAAGAAAGCGAGTTGTTCGTTTATTTATTTTAAGAACGGCGGTTGGAGATCAACCTCAAATTTATGTTCGGCGTCGTGACCAGCGACTATTATCTCAGGAAGCTAGTGAACCGGTGTCCACGTGGCACATAACTAGGTGTCGGGTAGTGGAAAGAAGACGAGAATTCCCACAAGGCCACAGTAAAATTTTTCTTGGCTGTAAAAAGGTAACGGTGTTCTCCAGGGGCAGACCTGGCGATTTTCGACACGTGTTATTGCCATGATACACCTCCACAGACTGCGACGCCGAACAATTCAATGCTTTCCCTCGGCTAGGGCCTGCCATTCATTATCTACTATGGAACCTATGATACGCTTTTCTTTGTGAATGTTGTATATTGTGTCTTCGTTGCATTGAAGTCGACGAGATTGACCTTTCCCCACTGTAGGACCTTATTCAGATACCGATTCAGAGAGTCAATCTCTCTACATCTCAGCTGGTGCGACGTTGATGCAGTAATCGGCCGATCACTCGAAAAAGAGGAAACAATCGTACCGTCATCCGAACAACTGAACACTCGGTTATCCGTTGACTCCAACAAATCATTTATGTGAAGCAAAAATAAGGTTGAAGCCGAAATAGAATCTTGAGACAACCCGGAGTCGACAGGATACAGATCCGAAAAGACGCCGTCCACAACAAGTCGGATCGATCGATTTTCGGGGAAACTGTTTGTCCAGTCGCAAAGTTGCTGGGAAAGTCCGTATGAATAAAGCTTCCTCGACAATGCCTCGTTCCAGACGTGGTTAAAAGCGGTGGAGTTATTCAATGCGACCACTCTTGAATCACCAGGCTCATTCGATCGCAGATGTCTATATGCCGGTGTGGGGCTTCTTTATATTACATGTAGAACCAAACCACATTTCCAACCACAATTTCCGCCTTATTTCGACCGCTAACAGCGCGTCACATCAACCCCTATCCCACCGTTCATGCTATTCACCTGGAATACCATATTTCCTAGAGGACGCATAGCTAAACTCATTATCCTATGCATATAATGCATACCCTTTTTGCCATACGGCAACTCCATTCCTCTAGACATGAGATTTCCACCGGAAATTCCATTCATATTGGTTAGCAACAACCAAGTCGAATCAAACGACGCGGTTGCACCATCATTCAATGGCTTGGGTATTTACCGCACATCTTAGCGTTTTTCCCACGGTATTATTTCCCTAGCCGATGTAGCGTCCTATCGAATTTCCGCATTTCATCTATTCGCTTGGGATCAATGATCTCTTTTCGCCGATGAATAGCACCGGCTACATTTCCTCTCCTCCATAATTCTGTTTCCATACGGTTCAATGCACTCTGAGATCACCACGGCCGTAACACTAGGGCAGTAGGTCATGCTCAGAAGCTGCATTTGATACCAGCACACACAACCAAGCCATCCCGAGATCAGAGTACATAGTGTTTCTGTTCTCTCATTCTCCCACGTTCGTCGATTATCAATTAACTGAAGTCACCACTTCGACGGGCGTGACAATGAGAGAGCAGAAGCGTGATCTCTTTTGGTTGTCCTGTGTGCAATAAAACAGAACACAGAATTTCACACCTAATTGAGTCAGTCGATATCCAACTACGGTCGTGGCCACACACGTTTCGCACGTCACATCTCAACTCAATAGCGAGTGACAGGGCATATAAGTCAAATTATCAATTACTACGCTCACCAGTCGAGAAAGAAGTGTTTAATCTTGAGTAAAATCTATAAAATACAATTTAATAATAAGTTATAAGTTATGTAAATAAAGAACTCAAAAACATAATATCAATAAATAAAAAAACAAGCTAAGTTAGACAAGAAACGACCAGTGCCTTTTAATTGGATATTCTCCTGGACAATCTTCTGCGGATCATCGTTGGGAAAAAGTGAATCCGTGCCCATGTTAGGCAACATACATTAACCCCACACCAGTTATAAGGGTCAAAATGTCCCCTGTGACTGCCTGCTATAGAATCCGTATTGACGATAATTCTGAAGTCCGTTCCATTTCATTTAATTAACACGGCATTGATGACCTTTTCCATCACCATTAGCGATGCTACGAGTACATTTCTTAGATTTTCCAAGGACTTATTGATTTGATTTGATTTGGTGAGGGCAGAACCGTCATTTATTACGGTTAGTACAAGCGGTATAAGAATATATAAAAATAAACTTATGAACTAACTTAAAAATTAGGGATTAACAATAAATTAATTAAATTAATTTGATGACTTGGAGAGAGAGGGTGGTGTAAGTGGCAAGACCGGGTACAAAAAAAGGCCGGAAGCTTGGAAACGGGAATGAGGATGGGTTTAGGGTTTAAGTGAGGACAAAGCCCTCTTTCATTCAGCCCAATACAAGCGTTATTTACATAACTTAGGTGCGGGCTAAGAAGAGAAAGTAAGGAGACGGGGTTGGAGAGCAGGAGAGGTGACGGTGAAATCAAAGGAGGTGGGGTAAGAGTTGACGTCGCATAGCATACCTTCCCTCGTAACATAGACAGTAATAATATCGGCCGGCAATTTTGTGGAAGACTCTTTTTCCCCTTCTGTGGGATTAGCTGAACTCGAACGATTTTCCAATAGATAGGAAATGTCCTCCGTGCATAAGATAAGCGAAAGAGTCTGGCAAGAACCGGAAACTGTTCTGGAGCATAGTTCTTAAGTACTACTGCTGGTATTTCGTCCGGGCCGTTCGCCTTCTTACAGTCCAGTCCGTTATATACTACGTGGGCGGAACTTCCCACATCGAAGACACTACCGCCGCGAGCACAGGCGGCTTCAAAAGACCGGTATTGAGGTTTGAATTCGCGGAAAATAAATTCTTAAACGCATTAGCTTTATATTCTGAGTCTTCGACCTGTGTCCCGCTGCACGTCACCAACGGAGGAAAAGAGGAAGCAGCGAAGTTTCTGAGGAAACTCCACACGTATTCCTCCACTTTTTGCTGGTTCAAATAGTGGCCGTTCCATTTCAATTTGAATTTATGGGAATACTAAAAATCGACAGTTCGTTGCCTTCGACAATGTAAGGGCTATTTGTCGAAAGTGAAGCGGCATTGGGATTCCTCTTTAATGGCAGGCAGGCATCATACGATTATAGAGTCATTGAATTTTTCTCAGTTAGAATATAACAACTCAAGTGTAAGTATCTTACAGAGAAAACCAAAGAAAGATCATCTAAGTATAGATTATAGATCCCTTCTTCAGCCGAGTGGCATAAATGTAGGATGTACTCGATTATTCCACGTTTACAATATTAAGTCATTAGGCCTTTACTTCCTTCTCTTCTTTACAAACATACGTCATTACAAATCACAGACTCCTAGAACCGTGATATTACGTCGCTACAAAAAAGTGTACACATTTCATAGGAACAATAAAGTAAAACCATCTCGTGAAGGGCTATCACCTTCTGAAATTAACTTGAAGTTCGAGGTGCATGAATTGTCCACGCGAACTTCTGCTTGGTTACAATTTCAGTCTATCACTTGATATCCGCACCAAAAGTTTACTCTGCGCTGAAAGGTCGGTCCTTAACTTCAGACAACATTTTTTTCCAATCGATAAACGAAATTAATCAAAGGGGTGATTAATCTTTAATCAATACAAAGTACTGTTTTTTCTAACCCACATAAAATAACAGAAGATCCCCACAAAGTTAAGAGAATGGGGTCCATCACTTTGGATTTCAAAGTTCACTATAGGTCTCCTTATCGTTCGAAATCGCTTCATGCATTTTGTGATAAGAAGGTCACCTTGGTGGGTATTGCAATGAGGTCGTTGACAAGGAATGCTCGAGGTGTACGGCCCAGGGATCGTAAATATTTTTAATACCAACACGTGTATTTAATGGATGTTAACAATTGCTTATATAAAAAAAAACACTTAAGACCCGTCTGCCTAGCCGTGACATTGACTGGGCGCATGTAACTGATATTAACATTTACGATGTACTTCAAACTGTTTTGTTTAAGTTTAGGGAAACTCTAAAACGTGTCGTTAAGGAAATTATTTTCGAAAATTGAAAGTCGTTTGTCTAGTGACTGAATAAAAGTAGCGCCCAAAGAGCGCCACAATGAAGCACACACAGAGCAAAAAATGGCTTATTGATGTCGCGTTGTTTGAGTTGCCATGCATCGCGTAGGTAGGCGGTTGACCGTAGCCCGGAAGTGTTTTCTTGGCATGAAATTGAAATGCTTTTAAACACAAGGTGTTTACAGATTTATGGTTCTCGTTGAATTGAATTAAAAGTTTATTTTTCTTGTGACTGTTGACAACAATGAAAAATGTCATTTTTATGAGCTTCGGAGATTTTCTGCAACATTTAGGCATCGATAATGTGTGATATTCAGAGAAAGCCACCGGGACACTATTAATCAAAGCCATCGGCTGAAATACAAACTGAGAGCTCTTGGTTCTCGTTTTGCAAATGCATAACGTAGCCCTGGGGTGGAATTTTCATTACGGAAAAAGTAAAGGGCCTCCAAAGCATAAAGAGTTATTGTTTTCTTGCTTCGCTACCTAAACTATTCCCTTTTTTCTTTTTTACTATAGATATTAAAACTGAACTCATCCCTTGATTTCTTTTCTTTTTTATAAAGCACACAGGCATAAAACGGACTTTGATGTACCTTTGAATGTTAATGTTGTGTTTCTTGTAGGGGTTTTTATTTCCAGGAAGCGTGTCTCCTGGTCCTTAAAAGGACAAGGCGATCTCTTAAAATTTGACCGCTCCTGAAAATTTGTCCTACAAAAGGGGTGGTTGCCGTGCTTCCTCTGAGTTCAAAGGGAAGAGCAACGTCCTTTGATTCGGCCTTCGTCCTGATGTCTTCACTTGGTCTTCCGTGGGGGCCAGGTGATACTTAGATATCCGTCGTCCATAAAAAATGAAAACACGTCTTGTTTCCTTTATGAATATGATTTTATTATATTATTCAGGATTTTCCTGGGTACTTCCTCCAGGGACTGTGAATTTAGACTGCGGCCTTTCTCCTGGGGTACTTCCTCCAGGGAGAATGGACGATATTATACTGCGGCCCGGAGATCACTTAACTATTTCTTTATAAAGGAAAAGGAATCGAAAATTGTATCCCAAAGATACACATTTTCGTGCAACAATCTCGATCTTTTGGATATTTCGAGCGAGATGTTGTATTTACATAAGAAATCAATTTCTTGAATTCTTATGAAACTATCGCGCAGATGTGTGAATGTATCTGCTTTTGAGTTTTTGTTTGTTTAACTCAATGGAATTTTTGGGATAGAGATAACGATCTCTGAATTTTGGATTTGGGTGATGCTGTGGAGCAAATGTAGAACAATAAACGAATATTGGATTCGTTTATTGTGAATTTTAATTTTAATTTGGATTTTGGGGTTAATAATGCCGTGGGGGCAAATGTTAGGCAATGAACGAATGTTTTGAACCCGGCGAAGGCCAGAACGATCCTTCTCCCTGTTCAATCCAAGTTGACATGCAGTCTCCACGTGACACCCCTGGATAGCTACTTTGGCACCCGCCAAGTAGTGAACCAATGCATGCAGCGATATCCTGAGGAAGGTTGGCGCAAGGCTAATAACATTCCTGTAAAAACGAATTATTATGGAAAATTTAACAAACCTCGGATATCGACCGGATACACGACGACGACGACGGAAACAAAAATGGCTAAACGATTTAAGAATTTTCTCATGGAACGTCCGCTCACTATAATACGTCTTAGCGTATTATAGCTAGGATTTTGGATTAGGAATGGGGGAAAAAGGTGGTAGGGCTTTTTGGAGCACTACATTAAACCACTGTGTGGATTGTGAAATGTGGTGTCGATATACAATGATCTTGATTGCTTAGATATTTTAATGGTGGAGGAGCACATCATCAGGCAGAGAGTTCTACATTTGTGTAATTAGGCTAAAGAACGATTGTCTGTATTTCACTTTCAATGTAAATTGGTGCCCACTCTCTGATTGACGTGTATCCCGGGAAAATGTTTGTAAGAGTGCGTCGATTTTCAACAGATACACACGAACACGCAAACTGTAGTGACGAGCGTGCTGTAAATAAAATATTAAAAAAACGAAAAAACAATTCAGTATATAGCAGAGCAATTAAAATGGCGATCTAGTGGTAGCGGGGTAATGCATCCTCGAGCACACATGGTCGTGGTCGCATGCTTGTTTCGAATCTTTTCCAGCGTGAGTTTAAATCACGTTCTTCATTACTATTGCTAAACGTTGTAGTATCAGGAAGATAGGGTTGGCTTCGAACAGGCAGCATTCACTAATACGTTAATGGCTGAACTGATATATCATCATCATCATCGGCACTACAACCGGGATCCGGTCGTGGGCTTATTTAGCAAGTCTCTCCACAGGTATCCGGTCCTTATTCGAGACTCGTTAAATTGCCCATAATAATTTGATTTTCCGGGCAAGTTTATTAGCCTTGCGCCAACGAACTGATATATAATATTAGCATATTAATGATATAGCAAAAATTTGCATTGAACCACTCGTATCTGCCCAAATTTTCGACTGTATTGTTTAAGTTGGACAATCAAAAGGTACTCATTGCACTGCATCCAAAATTGAATCGCATGTCCTACATACATTTCATAAAATTTCCTTAATGTGGGATAAGATTTATCATACCAACCAGAATGATAGTTCACATTGCATTAAATACAAAGTAAACATCGTTAATGAACAATCCAACTTGTTGTCTTCCCGTTTTGTGAGAGCCCATGTTTCGCATCCGTATAGAACAATCGGCATGATTATGGTTCTATAGACACGGAGCTTTACATTACGTGATAGCAGTTTGGATTTCAGCAGTTTACTGACTGCGTGCAAACTAGTGTTGCCGGAGTGTAGTCTTTTGTTAATTTCCTTCGACATTTCGTTACTGACCGTTAGTATTGTTCCCAGATATTTAAATTCTTTAACTTTTTCAAATATCTTGCCTCTGACGTTTATATGTGTTCCCTGAAGTCCACCTGCTCTCGCCATAATCATGTATTTTGTTTTGTCTTCATTTCTAAACACACCTCTTCTGCCGCTTGCATGATGATTTCACAGCTTTTACTTACAGTTTTCAGATTGTCGTCCAGAACGTCGATATCATCCGCATATGCGAGCAGTTCGGGATCCCGTTCAGGGATGATCCGGCCATGTTGTCGTCTTATACCTTTCTGATGACATACTCGAGCACAAGCTTAAAAAGACACGGTGAGAGGCCATCCCCCTATTTTAGTCCGTCCCGGATTTCAAATTGTTCTGAGAGGTGGTTTTCTATTCTAACTCGCCCTTTGTTTGCGTTCATGTAAATTTGAAGGAGGGCGGCATATTTTTTCGGGATTCCCAGTTTAACTACAATATGGTAGAGTCTTTGCCTTGCGACTGAGTCGTAGGCTTTTTTGAAGTCTACGAACAGTTGGAGAACGGTCTCTCCGTATTACCACTTCTTTTCCATCAGTTGCTTTATTGTGAACATTTGGTCGCTTGTTGACCGGTTCCTACTGAATCCGCATTGGTAGTCGCCCAGTATTACTTCTCGCCAGTATAACATTTATTAGTATTTTGTATGTGGTTGGGAGCAATGATATTCCTCTGTAGTTTTCGCAGTCAGCTGTGTCGCCGGTTTTGAAAATGGGGACGATTATTGAAGTTTTCCATTCTTCCCGAGTGACTTGCTTATCCCATATTATTTTGATGAGTTGGTGGAGTTTTCGAGCGGTTGCCTCTCCTCCATGCTTCACAAGCCCCGTCGGTATGCATACGGTTGCGGGAGCCTTGTTGTTTTTCAATTGATTTATTGTGTCTACAACTTCGTTGAAAGGGGACTCTGGGATCTGAGTCTCGGCTGTATGTAGGTCTGACATTGAGCAGATTTTCAAAGAACTGCTTCCATCTTGTCACGATATTGTTAGTTTCTGTGACCAGACAGCCGTTTGCTTCTCGAATGTTGTTATGCTTATGCCGGCATACATACCTCTGATGTTCTTTGCTCTGGCGTTTTCTAGAATTTTTTTCGATCCGAGTCTTCTCCCGTTCGCGTATTTTGCGTTTGCAGAGTCTCATTGTCTGTTTCCAAATTGTCACGTATCTTTCTGCGTTGACTCCATCATATCTTTGTAAGTGGATCACTCTGAGGCGTTTGTTCTGCGATCTTGGCTCTGCACTCACCGTCAAACCAAGGTTTGGATTTAATGGGAAATACTTTTATACAATTATTAATTTACGTTTGTTTTGCTTGTGGTTGCTGTGAGAAATACTCGAAAAGAAACAGTGAAGGCACAACACAGTAAGGCGAGGCTTCACTTGCAACACAAAAGATTAATACTACACAACGGATTGAATCAATTCAGCACAACACGAAGCACCAGCAGATCCTGTAAGGACCTCTAAATTATAAGTACTTTTGCATTCGACAGTTAAGAGAGAGCACCAAGATACGAAGGAGTATAAAAATTAGATTTTATAGTATAAGTTCACTTCGTCATAAACAATAAAGAAGCAATTGGAAGGAAGGTATATGATCCGTCTTCAGAACAAAACATTACTGATGAGTATGAGCAGAGCGAGAAGAACGACTGCGTCGAGATTGGTGAGATATATATACCCAGGACGAAGGTTAACGACGAAGAACGAAGGAAGGAATTCGAAGTTCGGCAACGAATTTAAGTACCAGGGTAGATATGGCTAAGTATCGTAGGAGCTCTTCATCTCTTGGTTATGCTTTTCATTGAGGGGGTATTACTTTTGACTAGTCGTAGGATACGTATTTATATTATAATTGATAATTGTTGTTTCCCCCTTTTTCTGTAAATTCGTGGCGAAAGGTCAATTACTAGAAGTATCAAAGTTTGCCCCATGAACAGATTGTGATTACTGAACTTATTTATAACGCCGTTTATAATTCACACATTATTTCATCCATCTCATCCACGAGTAAAGTAAAGGAAAATTGAACGCACCTGCGGAAAATGAGAGATGGCAAAGAAAGGCAGGCTCTGTTTCAAATGCCGTAGTTACCAACATATAAGGTCGTGCTATAAGGCGCCAGCGTGTAAGAAGTGTTTAAGATGGCATCATACAACCCTTCCCTCGGAAGGGAACCTCCAAAGATTACGGCGCACGGCGCAGAAAAATGGAAGAAGACAACACTGCGGCATGCCTCGACCGAACAACGAATCTGATGATAAGCCAAAGGAACCGAGAGGAAAAATGATCACTTCTCCACGCACCGCCAGCAGCGGTAAGACGTACTTAAACGTGTTACCTGCCGATCTTTTCGGACCGAAAGGACCAGCCAAAATCTTAGCTCTCTTGGACGAAAACAATGTGAAAGATTAATCTATGCCAGAGAGATGAAGTGAATCGAGAATGCAGGCAGGTTTGGTCAGTTGTATGCTTTAAAGATTACTAAGTCTAAGTCGCATTCTCAAGAAGAACAACGAGAAAATTAAACAGATATATTGGCTGCTCAGGAGTTGCGTTGCTATTCACCGAATATATATACTGGTCGTGTTTTATCTGCTTTCTAACAAGCTCAAAAATTTCATGTGAAATAATGAAAATCGTGTTTCACCACTTTGAAGTCCTCACGACAAAAACGTCGAAGAGCACATCAATAAAGATTAAGTACACGAGTCTTGAAAACGCGTTGATTTCTTGTTTTATTTCAAAAACGCCTTTGCTACTATGTCTCCTGTAAACACAGTACCAAATGTGTCCGATCCAGAGTAATTTCTGACGGGGGTCAACAACGTTTAAATCGTTTCCAAGAGTTAGCCCACTTCCCATTCTTGTGGTTTTTCGTCAGAAGACTGCACCATTCGCATTTGGGGCTATAAATAAACTCTGAAGTTCACATCTAAACGCCACTGCGGAGATTATTATAAATAGTTACAGTCTATTTGGACACTATGGACGATTTAATAATACTGTCGCTTTCAACTTGTCTTTCATCCGTAAGTTTATTTTTCAAGTTAATTAATAATCCCCGGTCTGTTGGAAGTTGTGTGCCTTTAATTTGTTTGCGATAGCGTATGTTTCCACTATCAACGGGCAGGTCATGACATTTACGATTTTTTTTTCCTTTTCACTAATGATCAATATACTTTTCAAGCTCATCAATTATTGTTTAGTATTTCTGGCTAATCAGCGGCACACGTTTAGGGTGGCAGAATCACATGCTCTCAAAGGCTGCAGACTAGACTAGCTTTTTTTCTGATTTTTTTTTTAAATGACGCTTAACAGTTTTGTGGTAGTACTTTATTGTGTAGTAAATAAGACGTAATAGCCACCGCTCCCATCGGAAATTCAACACAGATCATTAAAGCGAGTATCGAGTCGTTTTTTATCTCTCTTAAATGCCCTGCCTTGTGTGGGGTGATTTATTAATGTTTAGTGGTCTGTTTTTATATATTGACTAACTTCGAGAAACCCAAATGAAACGTTGCACTTGTATAAGTTGTGGAACACCTCTAAATTACAGTAATATAAGAGATGCCATGGAATTGACTAGGGCTTGCGGTCTACATTAAAAAGAAACCATCATCTATAGAAGCTTTTCATTTTCCAATGCTTATTAGTACTTCCCTTAATCAATTTGTTGGCAGTCGTTTGCATGCATTCGTATATGTGATTCCGTAGTTAGATCCTGACATGGCACGACGTCCTCCATTATTCCCCAGTTGTTTGACACAGATTTCACTGGGAGCTGCCCCCTCTTTACGTCAGCTTCCAGCCCTTGATGTGATTCAGCCTGAACGTAACACTGACGCGCGTGTGGCACTTGCCTGATAACAATTTGAATGAGCATGTGGTCAGTAAATCATTCAATGTGTATAGTTTGCAACAAAGGTGTGTTTACGTATTTGTTTTATAATTGAGGTGAATGGAACATCTAAAGTGGTGATTGACCTTAAAAGTGGCATTGTAGAGTATAGTTTTAATGGGATGAAATGGAAGACGGTGACAATGACGTTCATACCCCGTTATATAGAAAACATTCTCGCAGGTCGTTGACTTGATTCTCGATAATAATTAGAAATCTGTACAAATTCAGAGCATTGGGTCACATTTGGTTAAGATAAATCAAAGTGAAAATCCAGACACTTTTGTAGCTCATACAAAGCCACAACTTCTTAAGACTAATTCCAAAAAGTGAGCGGCTTAATAAAACCCAAAACCACAAGTATTTCACATCTTGCTAAATAATCCTCGATTTTGTGGCAAAACAAATTTGGAAGGCTTTCCAACACCTTACCAATCGCGTTCTCATAACCGTCAGCGACATTATATGTTATTATAGCCAATTGCAGAAGTTCTTAAGCTCCCTTTAGTAAAGCAATCGCAAGAATGACGACAAAGTTGGTTTTTTGTATTGTTTTTTGTTTTATATCCACATTTATTTAACAATTCAATTACATATTTTACTTAAGGGGGCATTCTGGTCTAGACGCACGAATTTAACTCAATTTTTGAAGTGCTGTAAAAACAATGCAATCAATATTTTTAGTATTCATTTTTTATAGGATGTTTATTAATATTTCAAGAATACAGTAAAAAAAATTGAAAGTAAAAAATTCAAAATTCAAAAAGTTAGCAGCTGATGAAGTCGGGGATCTCAAAAAGTTGGCACGCGACCATACCCACGATTCAACCCAATCTGAAAAAAAAAAAAATTATTAATTTACAGAAATGCCTCTATCGTTGGAACTAAAAAAAGTTGAAAAAAAATTTTTTTTAACTAAATGGCGACTGCTTGAGAAAAAAAATTGTATTTTTGCACCACTTTTTTTTTAGTTTTTCGAATTTTTTCAAAATAGTTAACATTGAAATTTGGGGATGACTATCCTCATGCAATAGAAAAGCCTATAAAGAAGTCATATACTAAATTTGAAGTAAATCGGTTCAGTAGAACTTGAAAAATTGTGGGTATTGTTTTAAGAAAGACAGTTTCGAAAAAACGCGTTTAAAGTTTCACGTAAAGTTTCTCGCGGTCTAAGTCATGAAATGATAGTCTAGGCTTACGTTTATTCAATCTGCCATTCCTGCTACATACATTGGACCTTCCTCGACTTCGAAATAAGCATCTTTCGCGCATCTCTTTCAAACGGACAGGTCTGGCCTCCTTTGATGCGTTAGACGCACGTATCTTTGAGTGGTCACTTGTCTCGTTTTCCAGCGAATAAATAACCGTGGCGCGTCAGCAAAACAGCCATACCTCCGAAAATAATTTGAATTTTCTAAATTCCTTTTAAAGACATATTCTTAGAGGGTTAAGCTTTGAAAATATGAAAAAAAAATTATTTTTTCAAATTTCTAGACCAGAAAACCCCCTTAAGACTAAATGTTAACTTCTATTTTTACAAATATCATTCTTACATTAACTTACTGGGTCTTCGCAAACACTCTATATTATACATTATTATTTTTCTTATGCCTTTCAGCATACAATAACTGTTTTTATAACATGTCACAATAATTGATATGTTTTCTTTTGAAAATTTATTCTATTTTTTTTTTACATCATGTTTTATGTTTTTTTTTTTTTTTTTTTTTTTTTTTTTTTAAATCACATATATAGGAGGTTGGACAAGCAAAATAAAAAATAAAAAATGAAACAAAGCGGACAAACATAAACTAGGAATACAAATAACAATTTAAAAAATAAAAAATTGAAATTAAATTAAAAACGAAAATAAAAAAAATTAAAATAAAAATAATTGGGAATTGGGGATATGAGGAAGGAAAGCAGTGCGCATGAGAGGCATACTATGTTTGGGGACATATAGCCCTTTCTTCATCACTGATCCACCACCAGTTGGGATGGGATCGATCTTTTATTGATTTATCTCTTTCACCGATCACCCTACTAAAACGCAGGCGATCTGGAAAATTAGAGAATCGTTATCGTGGAGAATTCGTTTATCCCTGGCACCACGGAAAGCGTGGTAAATAATAGGGACTCCACGTTTGTCTTGGATAAGTCCTTTTTTATCCAAGAAAGGGAACGCTTCTGGGGGAATGAACCCTTTCTGGAGAGTACTCTCTATATACATATCATTAGGATGGAATGCTCCCGAAATAAGATCATTTTCACTGCACACTGTCCTTGTGTGAACATGAATAATCTTGATAATGAAGTTATCTATTCTGTTTAGTCCTACAGGACTATAGCGTTTGAAATAATAGTGAAGAAGAACGTGTGATTCGAACTGACGCGATGACAGTTTGAATCACCAAAAATTCAACCTAATCGTTACCCATCAGGCTACTGACCGTGTTTTGAATTTGATTTTTAAACTCGACTATACTCCACTAATGTGAATTATTTTTGTTATCGCTATGGTATACGGCTCTGATGTATTTTCTGGTTCGATCTTTCGTTCGCTCTTCACTACTTTGCTTGTGAATTGTGTGTGTATCTGCTAGAGTCGCCACAGGACTTTATTGCGATAGTATTTCTTATACTGCGACTCTGGTGTTCTGTACATTCCGAGGCAGGAAGGCAAGCACTGTCTCTCGAACACCCGAAACTTCTCAATGTAAAATGGGGATATGTTGTACCATACCGGGCAGCCATACACTAATATTGGTCGGATGAATGCTGAGTATGAAACTATTTTCACCTTCGGGTCCAGCAGACTACTACGAAAGAGACTTCGTGTGATTGCATATGCTGTATGCTTATCAAAGTAAAGATACTGATCAAGCCAGATACCCAGGTATCTGACTACAGTTTTTACTTGTAGGGAAAGATTATTACTTCCTGCAGTGGAAAATTTTTTCCAATTCCGTTTTGTATCTCTTGATGCACTGGACAGGCGCGTTCTGAAAAGTATAGTTTATAAATCTAGTTGATGAAATCATTTTGCAGAATTCTGTTGATGACGTCAATCTTTTCTCCAGATCTATACACCACAATGTCGTCGGCATACGCAATTGCATGGTTGAGAGAACCAACTATATCACTAGTGTAAATGTTAAATAAAATGGAAGAATTCACAGCTCCCTGTTGTAGACCGTTTTTGATGTGGAAAGTCTTGTTAGAGATTATATCTCCACATTTCACTACAAATTGTTTACCAATTATCATATCGTAGATAATGTATAATAAATATTCGAGCATACCTAGATTTGATAACTTATATACCAGCCCTTCTAACCATAAGCCTTTTCAAAGTCAACCAAACAGGCCCCTGTGCATTGTCTCATCGCCTTGTTCCACTGTCGAAACCAGTATTAGAGGCTATATCTCCACATTTCACCACAAATTGTTTACCCATTATCATACCGTAGATAATGTATAATAAATATTCGGGCACACCTAGATTTGATAACTTATATACCAGCCCTTCTAACCATACGGTGTCGAAAACCTTTTCAAAGTCGACCAAACAAGCCCTTGTGTATTGGAGCTTCGCTTTGTTCCACTGTATGTCGGAAACAAGTTTTGTCGCAACATCAACTATGTCATGTTGCGATCGGAAACCAAACTGGTTGTTCGGAATAATACCATTGGCCTCACACCAGTTAGTCAATGCTTTATTTATAATTTTCTCGAATACCTTGTTGATGTTCGGAAGTAAACTAATCGAGCGAAGATTAGCTTGCATGCTCCTGTCCTTGTCCTTTTTGGGGATGGGATGGACAACTGCAGATTTCCATTGCGTTGGATAATATGCATTATTTAGAGCGTTATTGAACAAGATAGTGTAAACCTTCACCACTTCCAGAGGTAAACGCTTTAGAACAATGTTTGGAATACTATCTAATCCAGAAGATTTTTTGTTCTTAATGGATCTAAGAATGTCCGTCAGTTCATCCTTGTGTACAAATATGCTAGTGTTTAGATCTCTAAGCGGGGAATCTGCTCTATTATTTTTACTAAAGATAGTGAAACTTCGACTTAAGAGACCCCGATTGTTAAGTTCATTGCGTAGCGAAATATGTGTTTGGAGAGCCCTGTTTTCCAGGTCAAGGTTAGAATGGCCCGATTCGTTCAATCTATACACTGCTTCGAAACAAGCACCAATTGAGTTCGCCTTTTTTTGCGCATCCTCGACTATTATGAACTCTTCGTTAGAGTTGATGTGTTCCGGGGTAAGTTCTTCGTTCAGCAGAGTTTGACAATTCTCGGGAGTCCGCGGAACTCGCAGACATGGGATGTCATCATAATCTTGCCTTCGAAAGACATTATTTATTTGAGGAAACATATTCGGTCTACTAGCTTTACTGGCTTGAATTCTCTTGTTCCAGTTTTCATTAATTACTGATCTATAGTTGCCGCGGATCAGTTTTTGAAGATTTTTAATTAGTGACTTGATTGTTTTTATTTCCTGGCTATTTGGATCGCTGAACTGTCTGTAGAGCAGTTTTAACTTATAGAGCAGAATACTCTTTTGCCTATACAGCTCGTCGATCGTTGCGTTTCCGTATCGGTTTGTATGGCTCTCGGAGTGAGACACTTTTGGGATAGAACGATTCATTGTATTAGTAATAATGTTGTTCATCGTGGAAAGATAATGATCAATTTCGTCATTATGAAGATTTCTGTCAGTTGGTGGATCTATGCCATTGAAGCGTAATTCTTTTCTTATTATCCAATCAGAGTGCGACCAGTGTGCCTTTCCGAAATTAAAAGAATGTATCTGTTTGTACTGCTCAAGTAGTGAATGTTCGTTTGGGACATGAGTGGGGGTTCTTAAAGCTCACCTGAAGAACCCCCCCATATTCGCAACACATTTTTGCATCTCAAGCACCAGCATGCGTGACACATTTCCTTTCCCAAGGACATTAAATGCATTCCACCCATTATCTGAAAATCTTTGAAAAGAATCTCACAGCATTCACGCATTTAATGCGTTGTTCAAATTCCCTGTAAAGAATTCTTCACATCATACGGCATCATAAATACCAAACCATTCGGCAGTCTTTGTCATCGTTAAAATGCTATGTCGGGCAGCTTGTTTATACAGCTGCAATAAACCGACCCACGATTCGTTTGTCCAAATACCGCATCCCAAGCATTATCATCGAAACCGAATCCGTTAGCATTTCCTAGTACAAACAAGAACTCGGTTCCTATAGGAGTCAGAGATGACATAAACATTTAAAACCCATTAGCACCTCTTCCTAATGGCGATGCATCTATTAACGCATCTGCACCACCCATTCGAGCATCCCTTCAACCCTACCTTTTTTTCGTGACTACGTCATTCTGGCCGGGGGGGGGGGGGGGGGGGGGGGTACTGTGAAGGTTCCGCCAAACCCCACTGACTACTTACCTAAAGACCCCCATCCCTACAACCCAGTATACATAAGCTTTCACTAATGCAATCGCATTAGCATCTTAAATGCTTCACGCATTAAATTGGTCAAGTTCATTTAGCTAAAATCCCCTAGAAGTGAATTCTTACCTGCATGGATAACTTCGCATTTAAAATCCCCTATAAGAGTTCTCTCCAAGCTTATCATAAATTCTCTGAAAGAAAATTCATCGGTTCATATATAATACAACTGCACCATCAGGGAATCTTACCCTTGAGTTAGCTAATGCCAGCCTCAACATGTGTACAGCAAATCCCTTTTCATACATATTGGTTGGCGGCCTTTTTCTCCTAACAATAAACAACCCAAGCAGCTGCATATAATTAGCGCAATCGACGCTGAACCCAATTTCTCTAACTCGCACCATGTGCAAACAAAAGAACGCTGTCCTTCAAAGGTTTCCGGCGATACCATAAACAATTCACATCGTTTGTGGTATCCCAAATACAATTCCCTGTAAATAAGCTAGAATCAATTAGCACCATGTGCATGGGCATTGCGGCTATCGTTACAGCTGCAATGCATAGCTTAGACAATGATCTATCCGATCTCTTTGCCTTCCCATATTTCTGGATCTGTTTCTTATGACTAGCGGCATTGAACAAACAGAAACCCCATTTAGCACCCAATGAGATTCGGCTTGTTTACTTAGCCGAACTCACATCTCATTGATGCACATCACTCCTTTTCTGGTTTTCAGATTCGTTCCCATGGCCTTGTCTATGAAAAAACCAATGTGATCTTCACTCACACCTACACATCTATCTTTCTTCCTTGTTTTCACCACGAGAGAAACACTTTCTCTATCGGGAAAACTCACCTCATGAGCGAGTTGGCTCACCACGAGCCATTTATCGCTGAGTCTAATTTCATCTGCCGACCACGCTGGTCGCGCGATCTCCCGCCCCCGGGTGCGCACAGAGACGCGATAATACCTGGGAGTCGTGTGTGTAGCAAAATTAAAATTCATAAAAATCAATTTAATACTAATATAAGTTCGAAGTAAAGAAATAAAAAAACGGTGATCACCAATTAAATCTGTGCATTATTTTCTGTGTTGTCCGCTCCGTATTTTGGTGTTCGGTTTGTTGGCTTACGAACGATACGTGTCGGATCCTTTTAGTGACGATGGGAGAGGGAGTGAACCTAGTGCCCTTGCCTGGCACATACTTCCTCCCCACACATGTATTACAACACTAAGTCCGTAATGATCGCTATCGTACTCGGTTGTACGAAGACAATTTCGAGTAGCTAGGTCTGTATCTAATAATTGTATTCCCTCGTCCAGCAACAGTAAATCCAAGAAGAAATTTCGTCTTGGATATTACGGCGTACTTGTAGCGTACAATTCTAGTTTATGTTCGATAGCGTTTGTTTGCCATCAGTCGGACAATGCATTGCCTCTTGTGTTTGCGAAAAGGTTACCCCAAGCACTGTGATTGGAATTGAGATCCCCCGCCATAAAGTAATAATAATTTTCCGATGGTAACTTGAGACTTCGAAAAAGGGTATCAAGTTCATTGATAAACTGTATACACTGTGTAACTTCGGGAGCATAAGCAGATATCACATATTGATGCTTTTGACTTTTCAAAGGAATATCTACAACGCATTGGCGTATGGCTAATAACCTTGCCCGGAAAATCAAATTGTGATGGAAAATTTAACAAGCCTCAGACATGTTAAATAAGGCCAACACTGAATCCCGGTTTTAATGCCGATGATGATCTATAACGCAGGCTTCTGGTACCTGGAACCTGTATACATCTCTACTCTAGACGACCTTGTGTTGTAGACCATTTTTAACTAAGACATCGACCCCGCCTCCCCGAGTGGAATTTGGACGACTTGTCTAATTACTTTATAATTTGGGTAGCCCAATTTGTGCCTTTGGTTTAGCTTAGTTTCGCTAGCCAAAAGCACATCTGGGCGTTCAGCTTTCAGCAGATTGGTCAGACTATCCCGTCTTTCCACGCGGATTAGTGAATTAACATTCACAGCAATAACTTTTAGGGTTAATTCAGTCGCAGTGAACGTTATGATTGAAGTGTGGCTTCATCTGGAAACAGGGTCGAATAGATAATGTCCGTTCGCGCCAGTTGTTTCGTCAATTTCTTTCCGATCTTTTCGAATTTTTTATCAAACGCAACAAACTGTCCTTGTAAAGACAGTAATATTGTTGTTATATCAGTTTGTGCCTCTGGAGCAGGCCTTTTAATGATATTGCGTCATTGTTCTAAGATTGGTGCATTTTTTACTCCACCTGCCATTTGGGCGTATGGCACACTTGGTGCCACGAAGTTGTTGTAAGAGCGAGTCATCCGTCTGTCTTCTTCAACTTGCTTGTTTCTGGTTTCCAACTTTGATTTTAGTTGTTGGTACTTAGGGCAACCTGCTCGCATTTTTCATCAAACCAAGGTTTATCAAATGAATTTCGTTTGATGGAATGCGGATTGTCAATCTCCATCACGAGAAGAATAATCTCCGTGGCCGACTCCGAAGCACATCTCCGACCATGGAAACGATGCGAAGAAATCTTGCAAATCGTCCCAATTGGCAGCCCCATACTTGGCGAAGCTTCTTAGATCGGTTATTCGTTTGAACGGCTGCGTGACCAATACCACGCAATGATCTGAGTTTCCCAGCGCAGCAACTCCCACGGTATAAACGCTCGGCTTGGTTGTCAAAAACAGATCCAGGGAGTTCGCATAATCAACTCGGGTGTCCGGCATTCGCGTAGGTTCCTCCACGGGTTGAGTGAAATTGTGGGTAACATCGAACATCACCGCTAGCCTCCCAACCTGGACGGTTCTGTTAGAATGTACCAACCAGCCAGAGTTGTGTACATTAAAATCACGAAGGATGCCAATTTCAGAAGCCGGATTTGTATCCAGTCGATGGTACGTGAAAGATGTTTAAAAAAAGTGTCGCTGGGCGATCTTTATTCGGGGAGCCGTAAAGGGAACGAAGATATTTAACACAATTCCCCAACATGACCCTCAACCATATGATATCCATGTTATTGCGTTCTATCGCCTCCATCCTTTGGCAAGCCAAATCGGACCGCGTGTTAAGTGTGTCGATGATGTCATAGATAAAAATGATATACAAGAGGTCATTGATACACCTAAACCTAAAAACGCCATCCGATTTTAAACTCAGATGATCCCACAAAACGATAATGCAAGTAAGTCCATATTCCGAAGCAATTGGCAAATCGTATAAAAACGATTAGTTTCATTTTCCGAAGCAATTAACATACCATAATTGATCGCATAGGCTGAAACAATTAAATTGCAAAAACGATTAACTGTAATTTCCGACACGAGCCGCAAAAATAAAATTAAGTGGGTCAATTCGCGATCGCGAATATTAAACTGGAGTTCAAATCAATAAAGGAATATTGACTGGCTCAGAAATACAAAACGATCGCGAATTAAAAAGTTAAAATCCGGAAATTGGGTCGATTAAAATTGAATTGCATTGTCGTAATCGGGAAGTATTGACCCCGAGGAATCAAGAAGATACAGGAAGCAACTAGGAAGGCAGTCAGTGGTTGGTCAGAGTCTGGGGTTGGTCGTGGAGTCGGTGGTTGATCAAGAAGTGGAGTGGCGAATCAAGAGTTAATTGAATAGATTGGGAAAAGCCAAAAGTAAAATCGTTTATAGACAGTTTGCCGAGAATCGAGAGTTAAATGAATAGATCGGAAAAGGCCAAAAGTTAAATCGTTTGTTGACAAGTGTACCGAGAATCGAGAGTTAAGTTTAGTTAAACCAAATAAGAAAAAATACAAATACTATAAGATAGAAACTAAATAAAATGGGCAAAAATAAAGTTAAATACAGAATCTAAAAAATAGTTTACGCAAACCGGAAAGGTAAAGACATTGTAAATTGGACAAAAGAAGGTGAATTAAGTTAATTGAAGACTTTTGGAAGTTTGATAATAGTTAAGTTTAGTTAAACCAAATAAGAAAAAATACAAATACTATAAGATAGAAACTAAATAAAGTGGACAAAATAAAGTTAAACACAGAAACTAAAAAAAATAGTTTACGCTAACCGAAAAGGTAAAGATATTGTAAGTTGGACAAAAAGGAAGTGAATTAAGTAAATTGAAGACTTTTGGAAGTTTGAAGATAGTTAGATTAGATAAGAGAAATTGTGTAAATCATTAACTCTCTTTAAGGAATAATATATATAACAAAAATAAAAAGTGGAAGACAAGAAAAGATAGACTCCGTGTTTTAACTATTCAACGAGTGGTGTAAGAATGTTTTGGGCGTTTTTCTTTTATGTTGTAAAGTTTGCTTCAACGAATAACGAAAATCATAACTCGCGTGAAGACCCAGACTCCACCCTTAAAACTTAAGTCTCCAATGTAAGTCTATCATCGGTAATGGAGATATGTCGAATCAATTGACGAATCGACCTGGGTTTCAGTTAGGGCAGGAATATCAGGTATCGCTCTTTGCAAATATTGGTAGACGGTGTTTACATTCGTATTGGTAAAACGGATGCACCCGATGTTACAAAATGCCGTTTTCAGTTGAACGTCGACACAGTTTCGAGAACGAACCCGATTACGCGATGACGTATTTCTAAAGATTCGGTTGTTTATCAAATTATGTGGATGATGTTTCCCCTGACATAGTCCCCCGGAGATCCGAATTACCTCCGGAATTCTTTATCTCAGAATGCTCCATCATGACTTATCTCCGTGGGAACTAATGCATGAATTCTTGCTCGTGTCAGACCACTTGATTTGTCTTCGTCCAAAAACTGTGAACATGTCCTTGAAATAAATTCCCTAATCGAATTTACAAATTCGTTCTTGACAGTGTACCATGCCTCCTCGTTTCTTTTCGAAATCAAGATGGTGTTACGACCACAACCACCCATCCCATAAAAATTACCCTTTTGGAGCTAGTCTCCACCACTAACGGCGATATACGCCAAAAACATCCACTTAAAGGATGTGACATAATGCTAAATTAAAGCATTACCCCATACACCTCGTCCCGCATAAATTGATAGCAAGCAAATCGAACTAAACGTTCAATTTGCACTAATCAATGAAACTCCAAGCAAATTGAACTAAACGTTCAATTTGCTCACATAAAAAAAACTTGAAAATATAATCATTGAACCAAGGGTTCACCACAACAACCCCTAAGAGCCAAATGTGCAGACCAGATGCCGTCCTTCAAACAAAACCATTGAGTATCATAAAAAATTGCGCGCCAGCAATTTTACGAGACCTCAAAAAAAAAAATGGTTATCTAAAACAATTAAAACAACCAACGCCAGTTTTCGTTTTAACAAAATTAAGTTAAAACAAACAAAAGGAAAATATTCGCCTTTGTATCGATTCCCCACGGAAAAGATCCTTGCCCATTCGGCTACAATAAACAACATAGAGAATCAGAAATGCTCTATTTGTATTCCCTATCGTATTCTTACAAAAGGGATCCTTGCCGAGTCGGCTAGAGCAAACAACAGGCATCATAAAACGAATTACACATTCGTTTAGCGCATATCAACATAGAGGATTATAAATGTGCATTCGCACGATCCTCTGTTGATTTTTCCCTTTGTGTTTCCGCGTTTGATCCCAAGCCGGGAAAGATAAAGAAAGAAATGCCATATCCTTCGACCTTCAGGATGAAGAAAAAACAGGTCTTCGTTGGCGGGTTGAATTTTGAATCTCGACCAGACGGTCAGATAACACAGAGTTGAATTTTGAATCTCGACCGAGACGGTGAGATAAAAAAGTGGTTGGTTTCGAAAAGTTGACCAGGAAGGTCAGGAGTTAGTGCGAGGGTTTTGAAGTCCGTTGCGCGAAAAATACAAGATAACGAGAATGTGGTGGATGTGCTGTGATTTTGTGTTGTGAAGAATATAACGTCGCTCGTGGAGTTATCGTGTAGTAACTTATAAATTAATGTAACGAATGACTATTTCTAAGTGAAATTTAATAAAAGTGATCGCAGAAATAAAACAAAGTGTGTTTCAATTCACATAAAGTGTGTGGTGCTGAGGAAAAAACCTTTACAATGGTAAGAGTACAAAGAAATCTGCATATGACATTGTTACATTGTTAACGCACCTTCCTCCAAAAAGGTAGTCGACAGTCTTGGTGTATTTCATCGAAGATGACCACACTTCTGCTTGTTGAAAGACAATTAAGTTTAGAATACCAAACTGGATATCGGTTCGACATTAAAAACTGATATCACAATCATGAGAACACCACTGAAGGTGAAACCGAATACTGGTTGCAAAACCGCCTAATTAAAAATAAATAAAAACTAATACGTGTGCCCATGGAAGTAAGGAGGTCAGGGCAAATGTACGCTAACGCATATCTGGTTCAACTGACGAATTGGGACTGTTGTTCCAGGTAGACAATAAACGTACTATTTATTCCAGTAAAATGTTGGCAAGTAATGTACTCGAAATTGAGTTCAGAAAGTTTTGACACCACATGGGTTATAATGCTATTGGAGGAATGAACGAATGAATGAACATTGGAACTGTTGTTGACAAATGTACGTCACTCAATACTCACTTCGTAATAAGACCTTCAGTTGGTTTCAATTGATCTATAATTGATATATAGTTCACAACTGCATGAACATGGGATCAAATAAAGTTATTTCTTTAGTCAGCTGTGGCTCTTAAACATAAATATGATACAATACCAATTGAATATTATTAGAGATATATAATTACAAGAAACAGCGAAATATAATGCGTCAAATATATCGCACCGAAACTAAATGCTAAACAACAGAGCCGCATGTGTTTAGAAAACCAGATCAAACGACCAAAAAAAAAGTCCTTTTGGAAATAACGTGATTAAGATCACGTAACAATTACGAGAGTATTGATACACTCCAGCAGTTACATGGCTGTTTCCGTAACCAGTGTTTTGCTTAATCACCCAGTCAGCTGGGAATTTATTTTACAATTTGACAATACGCTTCTTGAGAGTTGTTCATTGACTTTTTTCTACTTAACTTTTCGTCGAACCACGATTTTCATGCACCTACAGTGATAGAGTATAACTACCTCTGTTTACGAATTTCGATTTTTTTCTAACGTGTTCAAAGTTAAAGTAATCATTACGATTTTTATCAACTGATAAGTTTAATTTGAATATTAATCAATAAGATTATTATTTAATAATACATTTGGCGGCATGAGAGCGGCGTGCAGATCTAGGTGAGCTCAATTTCAGTCAATGTGACTCTGAAATCAAGGACAATGAATTTAATATGATATTACCATATTTATTATATTAACATATTGTAATTTATTAGAAACGTATTATTATTAATATTATATCGAAAAAAAAACACCGTGCAATTTTTTTTCTTACTTTTTTATACTTAGAATATACACGTTTTACGCCGATGGCTTATAAGGGCTACTTTTTTCTACACTAATCCGCGTACAAAGGGGGAATTTGAATGATGGGTGTTGCGGATTCACTGGATGCAACCAGCGAAGTCGCAATGGAATGCTGCCATTGGCAACACTATAACAAATGTCAGCAATTAGCTGACATAATCGAATTTGGTTGTCAAGCAGCCAATAACAAACTCTTCTACGTCAACTGCTGAAAGACACAGGTACAAGGAACTTAAATCCTTTAAAATCGCTAGTAATCGTAATCAATAAAAGTAAACATTTAGCACATTTGAAACGTTCAAGAGTTGGTTAAATTCACGCTGGAAAACTATTTCTTGTTGTCAAGCAACATAAAGGTATTCTTTTCCATTTGATTAGCGATTGTTTCAAACGACACCAATCAACATCACCAAACGCCAGGAGACACCATCGTGTTCCTGACGCAACTATCCAGCCCACACCAAATCAACAACCTTCTGTGTGTAGAAGGTGTGTTCAACGCTTGTTGGACACACAATGGGGAAATGCAATAAAGTCTCCCACAAAACTACCGGCCAAGAGTTTTACTGTCTATGTTATGTAAGGTGATGGAAAAGGTCACCAATGCCGAATTAATTAAGTATTTGCAGTGCAACGGACTTCTGAATGATCGTGAAAACGGATTCCGTAGCGGCCGGCCCACGGGAGACCTTTTGACCCTTATAACCGATATGTAGACATCTGCGATTGAGCGGCATGCTGAATCAGGGCGGTTGCATTGGATATCTCCAAGGTTTTTGATCCCGTCTGGTACGGGGCATTGTTGAGCAAATTTCGTTCATATGGGCTTCCCCAGCAGCTTTGCGACTGAACGAAGAGCTTCTTCGAAAATCGATCGATCCGGGTTGTTGTGGACGGCGAGTATTCGGATATGCGTCCTGTTAATTCCGGCGTGCCTTAAGGTTCTATTTTGACACCAACCTTGTTTTTGCTTCACATAAAGGATTTGGTGAAATCGACGGATAACCGAGTGTTCAGTTTCGTGGATGACAGTACGCTTGTTTCCTCTTTTTCAAGTGATAAGCCGATTAGTGCATCAACCTCGTACCGAACGAGATGTAGCCAGATCGACTTTTTGAATCGGGATCTAAATAAGGTCGTGCAGTGGGGAGGGTTCAATCCCGTTGATTCCAAGGCAACGAAGACACAATTTACAACATTTACAACGAAAAATGGATCTTCGGTTACACAGCTGATGATGAATGGCCAGACCCTCGAATCTGGGGAAAGCATGAAATTGCTCGGCGTCACAGTCTGTGGGAATGTATCGTGGCATAAACACGTGTCGATCATCTACAGATCCGTCTCAGGAAAACTGAGCTATGTTTAAAGAGCCAAGAAATATTTTACTCCGGCTCAACTTCTTCGTCTAATTTGCAGTAATTAGACCCGCGCTAGTTAATCGCTCGAAACCACGATTCGATTTTATTTTGTGCAGCAAACCGACTACCACATTTATTACACAAAATATGAATGAATTACAATTATATCTTACAAACCATTTATACCTATGGCTGAAGGCCAAAATATCTTAAAGATAACGAAGGCCATAGTCGGTATTCATTTCTAAGAATATCGACCTGCGATAATTGTCTGGGATAATTGTCGGCGATCTTTTTGAGGTATTTGTTTGCTATCTGTGGTCCGCTGATGGGAAATCCCGACATTGCATGTTTATATTCGGCAGCTTTCGCTGTTGTAGTAACATCTGCAGGCTGTTGTTATAGTTAACTCGCTCGAATATTGCCCTCATTTTTGGAGCTCTGCTCCTAAACATACCCTCGACCTACTTGAGAGCATACAGGGACGAGCAATCCGCCTGATCGGGGACATGTCGGTGACATCGGGACTACAATCGCCATATCATCGAAGACGCGTAGCCGACCTCTGTCTGTTTTACAGATACTATCACGGGTACTGTTCTTCGGAGATTCGTGGTGTTGTTCCGCGTAATTCGATTAATACGCGCTCTACAAGACAATCCGACGAATCGCACCAATTTGCGGTTCATCTCCCGACGACGCGAACATCCCTCCATCCGAACTCGTTCCGTTTCCGATCGGGGAAGCTGTGGAACTCCCTCCCCGCGCGTTGTGGTTCCGGACCGTTAGAATCTGCAACTGTCCAATAATAACTGCAACATTTATTTGGTGGCATCTCAGCGCTATAGGCTCGCCTCTCCCGAGAGAAGTGGAAAAAAAAACCTTATCCAAATAAATACCCAAATACTTAGCTAATTGTGCGTGTAATAACGAATGATGTTTTTTGTGGAACGTAGAACATGTAAACGTGCTAGTGCAGTTTTGAGTAAAATGGGCATTTGACAAACAGTTAACACACAATCGTTTCTGTGTACAACGTTCAGTCTCTTCTTTGGACTTAGTGCCTTAAATTTGAAACACTGTCTAATCGAATGTGGTCCTTGGCACATGGAGCTTTCTGAAGTGTTGAGTTGTGTGCCTGGACTATGCTCGAGGTTACATTGTTACACTTATGTTGATTAATCCTTGATGAGGATTGTCTCATCACGTTCACAGTTCTGGAGCTAATTTTTTTATTTTTTTTTTTTATTAGATTTCTCTCGGGAGAGGCGAACCTATAACGCCGATTGGGCGCCCCGAGATGCCTTCAAATGCCTGTTGCAGTTCTTTTTGAACAGTTGCAGGTTGTAACGCTCTGGGAACACTCGCGCGGGAAGGGAGTTCCACAGCTTCCCCGCTCTTTAACGGAACGAGTTCTGATACAGGGATGTTCGCGCCGTCGAGAGATGAACTATAAACGGGTGCGATCCGTCGGATTGTCTTGTGGAGCGCATATAAACCGAATTGCGTGGAACAATACCAAGAATCTCCGAAGAACAGCACCCGTGATAATATCTGTAAAACAGACAGAGGTCGGCTACGCGCCTTCGATGTGATAGCGACTGTAGTCCCGACGTCAGCGCCGAGTTCCCGATCAGGCGGATCGCTCGTCTCTGTATGCTCTCAAGTAGGTCGAGGGTATGTTTAGGAGCCGAGCTCCAAACATGAGAGCAATATTCAAGCGCGGGTCTAATTTGGGATTTATATAGGAGAAGAAGTTGGGCCGGAGTAAAATATTTCTTGGCTCTAAAAAGATAACTCAGTTTTCCTGAGGCTGGCCTGGCGATATTCGACACGTGTTTATGCCATGATACATTCCCACAGACCGTGATTCCCAGCAATTCAAACCTTCCCCAGCCTCGAGGGCCCGGCCATTCATCATCAGCTGTGGAACCAATGATCCACTTTTCTTTGTGAATGTTGTATATTGTGCCTTCGCTGCATTGAAGTCGACGAGATTGGCCCTTCCCCACTGCAGGACCCTATCTAGATCCTGATTCAGAGAGTCAATCTGTCTACATCTCAGCTGATGTGACGCAGATGCACCAATCGACCGAACACTCGAAAAGGAGGAAACAAGCGTACTATCATCCGCAAAACTGAGTACTTTGTTATCCGTTGTCTCCAACAAATCATTTATGTGAAGCAAGAACAAGGTTGGAGCCAAAAAACATTAACAGGATACAGATCCGAACACTCGCCGTCCACAACAACCCGGATCGATCGATTCTCGAGGAAGCTTCTCGTCCAGTCGCAAAGCTGTTGGGAAAGTCCATATGAACGAAGTTTGCTCAGCAATGCTCCGTGCCAGACGCGGTCAAAAGCCTTGGAGATATCCAATGCGACCGCCCTTGACTCACCATGCCGTTCAATCGCAGATGTCCATATATCAGTTATAAGTGTCAAAAGGTCTCCTGCCACGGAATCCGTATTGACGATCATTCAGAAGTCCGTTGCACTCCAAATACTGAACCAACTCTGTATTGATGACTTTTTCCATTACTTTAGATAAAATAGACAGTAATGCTATCGGACGGTAATTTTGGGGGAAACACCTTTTACCATCTTTGGGATTGGTTGAACTCGAGCGATTTTCCAGCAGGCAGGAAAGGTCATCCGTGCATAAGATAAGCGGAAGAGTCTGCCAAGAACCGGCGATAGTTCTGGAGCACAGTTCTTAAGGACTATTACTAGTATTCCGTCCGGGCCGGTAGCCTTCCTACAATCCAGTTCACGTAGAATGCGTTGAATAGTGCGCGGACGAAATCTCACATCCCGCATGGAAGACTGTACCGGCGAGATCACAGGTGGCTCCAAAAGGCCGGGATTGAGGTTGGAATTCGCGGAAAATAAATTCGCGAACACATTAGCTTTATCCTTTGGATTCGTGACTAACGTCCCGCTGTCTGTCACCAACGGGGGGAAAGAGGAGAATGTGAAGTTACGGCTGACAGCCCTTGCCATTGACCAGAAGGAGCGCGAACCAGTTGGGCACCGAAGGAGCTTATTGATCACCCTGTCGTTGTGAGCCTTCTTCGCTGTATCAACCGCCTGGTTGCACGCGTTTCTGATGCCAACAAAATTCGTTCTGTTAACATAGGTGGGATTGGAGCGCCATTGCTTAAAAGCTCTATTTTTTGCCGCTGTAATCAGCTCGCATTTTTTGTCAAACCAAGGCTTATCAGACGAACTTCGTTTGATGGAATGTGGAATATACATCTCCATCCCCAGAAGAATAATATCTGATACCGACTCCACACAAGCGTTAACATCGGAGTTTCCGAAGCACACCTCGGACCATGGAAAGGATGCAAAGAAATCTGGCATATCGTCCCAGTTAGCAGCCCCATACTTCCATACATGGCGAAGCTGCCTAGGCCGGTTATTCGCTTGATATGCAAGTGCTTGCGCGACAGATACCAAGCAGTGATCTGAGTTTCCCAATGGCGCAGAAACCTCTACGGTATAAATACTCGGTTCAGATGTCAAAAACAGATCCAGGGTGTTCGCATAATCGCCTCGGGCATCCGGCACTCGCGTCGATTCCTCCACGAGTTGAGTCAAGTTGTGGCTTACAGCAAACATCTCCGCCAGCCTCCCAGCCTCGTCGGTTCTGTTAGAATGTAACAACCAGTCGGAATTGTGCACATTAAAATCGCCAAGGACAACAATTTCAGAAGCTGGGTGGTTGATCTGTATCCAGCCGACGGTATATGAAAGATGTTCGAAAAATGTCGCCGGTCGATCGTCATTCGGGGAGCGGTGAAGACAATAAAGAAATTGATTGGAATTCCTCAGCACGACCCTCAACCATATGATGTCCATATTATTGGGCTCCAACGCATCCATCCTCTGGCAAGCCAGATAGGACCGCGCGAAGACGCAGACTCCGCCCTTAAAACAGAATCTCGAATGCAAGTCGTATCCTGAGCAACGAAGATATGTCGAGTCAGTTGACGAATCGACCTGGGCCTCAGTTAGGGCAAGGATATCAGGTTTCACTGTTTGCAAATATTGGTGGACAACGTTTACATTGGTATTGGTGAAACCGATGCCCCTGCTGTTACAAAATGCCGTCACCAGTCGAGTGTGGGCTGAGCCTCGAGAGCGAGCCCGGTTATGCGATGACGAACCTCTCAAAGTTCCGGAATTCTTTATATCAGAAGGCCATCAGCCACACATCCGAAACACTGTCGAAGATTTCTCTCGGCGGTATCGCGGAATGTGCAGCGTGACGGGGTGGTATCTCACCTTGGGACCGACTACCACCTAACCAACCTTTTCTCGAACCGGTCCATCAGCCAAGCCCCGAAAGATAGGCAGGGATTTCTCCCGACCATTTCACGGAGCCTAAAGCATGATGGGGTGGTATTTCACCGGGCGCACAGGGCGTTGGGACCCTGGCTACCACTCGGCCTTTAGTCGCCTCTTACAACAAGTTGGCCTAGCTGTGAGTGTATTCTAACGCCCTACTCACAGGGACATTAATAGGAAATCTATATGAGACTCCCAGAGGTCTCGAGTGGTTAGTTGCAGCTTATTCACTGTGTGATAAATGAGCACATCTTCCCATGTATCGACACTAACATCTAGATTTTCAAGCTACTGCTTCGTCTAGTTGGTTGTATCTAGCAACAACTTAATATCTTTCGATGGCTCTTGGTTTATGGTTGGCTGATCAAATAGAAGCCTAAACTGGTTGTCTTCGAGTAACCGAATGTTCTGATATCGATTAATGAAAAATGCCCAAGTAGCCTCGAAATTTGAGTTAATGTTACTGTTGCTGCTTAGTAGTATAGTTATGGGGGTTCTAGCTCAATTTTTTCCCCGTTCTGGAACAGGAAGTGACTTCATTAGTGAGTGACGTCATCCCGAAAGCTTTCTTACGAGCTCTGGGATGTGTTTTATTTTATAGTATACTTGTAGGCTGAAAATAACTTTTCTCTTGGGGCTTACTTTTTTCGAAAGCAAATTTTTTGATTATATGTTTTTTTTTTCAAACAGGGCGGGCAAACCGACAGTCGCAAATAGGGTGGATTTTCACGCTATGGTGAAAAACAATTTTCATCCTCTTTCTACTCGGCAGCCAATGAGAACGAGATTTTGAGTTTCACTGGAACGGTTTCAATGTGATCGGGCGGGTCTGATTGAATGTCCGTACATTGGAAGCAAGGACAGCGAAAAATTAATCACAGGTTGGATCAGAAAAGGGGAACCAGCCAGCGGGTGTTCAAACAAATGTTCATGTATCAGAGGCTAAAGGCATTGCTACTGCCTGGATAGAATTTTTTTTGTTGATGTTATATCAACAGAAAATTCGTCCACGATAGCGAACGCTAGGATGGATGAGTGTATGTTTGGTTTAGAAACGGATCGTAGGACATGACCATTGACATGATTGTTTGGATAACAATTATGGTCGTGTCCAATTCGATGATCGGTTATCGGTTAGGCGACCGATCTTGGGAAATTTGGCATGCAGATATGCAAGCAAGCAACTTGCCAGGCTTGTCTTTGGACCAACGGATTGATGGAAAAAGTAAACACACGGGGATTGCTGTGTGTATAATCGACATGAACGCCGGCAAGAGGACCCGGGTAGATTCTCAAATGGTTCGTAATGGTCATGGGTGCCGACTAGAGGAACCGATTACGCTTAAGGGAACACAGCAATGATGCTTGAGGCTGTGGCAAGATGATGATCTTGCCATGGGTTATTTTTACAGGTGCGAAATATGATTGAAAGAGAGCTTCATGCTGCTCGTATGCTGGTGAGCGATAACGGTTGGAATGTATTTTATCGCTGTTGGGAATTGGAAGTTGCGTTCGAAAAATGGGTGGTTCTTTGGATATGCTTAAAGAACCCCCACACACTCACTGCACACGGATTTTTATGTTGCCTTTGGAATTGCACTAACGCGCACTATTGGGCAATGAACTCTTGATGTCTTTAAATGACGTTGGCTCAATCACTGTCCTTAAGATCCGGCTCGAAGGACTATTATGTTTCGCGTCGGAAACCACCAAAAGTAATATTTATGTTGCGAAGCGCTCGTATCTTAATTTACCGGATCGCAAATTTATTTAACCACAAAGGAAAGGAAAACACCCACTTCGACGGGTCTTAATTTATTACTTTTATTTACGCTTTTATTTTAAAAACAACGATTCGCTTTGTTTTTAATTTGAAGGAAAAAACGAAGAATTTGCTAATTTGCGGACTGACGGCGAATACTTTTTTCCTTTTACCTTCTGTATTATAACACCAGTTGCCCGATGGTCTCGATTTGTTGTCGGGCACTGACCTTAAAATTCCCTTATAACTACCGCTCAATCATATATTTGTGTCGTTGACCTAAATTCCAGCCGAATTTTCAATTGGCTGCCTTGTGGAAGCCATGTGAACGTGTGGATCGTGATTTTTCATGTTGGCTCCCACGTTCTTTTGGCCTCCAGCTCATTCGAGACTAAAATGTAATTGTCGACGGCAATTTGAGGGTTGGTCGAGGGCATGTCATGTTGCGTTTTGTAACAATCAGCTCAAGACATTTGTATTTGAATTTTTTGTATAATAATCTATTTGATAGAGAATGCTTTGTGTTATTTCTTATAATAGCTAACAATCTTCGTGATGGTGATATGATTGTTTAAAGTGTTGCCCGGTATATTATTCTATGCTTTAACAATTCTTTCTTTGAGTTCTTCTACGTTTTGAATTTCTGGCTTTTCCTAATCATAAACCGCCCTTCCCAGGATCCACCACTGGTTCTCAATGGCGTTTATGTCTGCACTTAAAGCTGGCCCCCCCTAAACGTTTAATTCTATGCTCTCTAAACACGCAGTTGTTGTTCGCGGATAGGAGCGTTGCCCTGGTGAAATATGACATATTCGGGACATTAAAGGAAGAAGATGCTCTCCCAACATTTCTTGGTACTGTGGCGGTTCCCTTGAACGCCACATATCGTCTTCCCATTACCCCATTTAAAACTCCCACCTAGGGCATATAGAAACCTGAAAAGCATGACTTACCTGCTCATAACGACCAACCACCGCTGAAATGCTTAACCGCGCTGAGGTAAAACACCACCAGCAATACAAGCGTTTCTATAAGAAGGGCAAATTGGTCGCACATCTAGCAACTAACATTACATTAGTTCCTACCAACGAATTGTCTCCTAAAGAAGTCGGCTACAATGCCACAGGAGATATTTCTTACTTTTGGTCGTTTTATGCATGCCCACATCGGTTGGACACACGAACGACAAATACATCGTGGCATACGGCGGTCAACCCAGGCGTTCGGGTTCTTTAAATGGAAACTCACACCTGGCCGCAAAAAGGGATCGAGAACTCGTCAGTGTAAATAAACACACTACGGTTCGACCTCTGTTGACGCCAACAACAACATGCGCACGATCAGCAATCATGCTACTCGTAGTCACTGATCGTGTAAGCACATTTAACCCTTTTCAGAACGACTTCCCCTAGCTGCGAACGTGTTTATTTTTATTTGATTCAAAGTCTATGGTTCGCATGCTGGGCGACACACGCGATGAGCAGCAAAAGAGATCATCGTGTGTGTGTTTCAACCCTTCTTTGCTGGGACAAATTCGAAAAGGAAAATGATCAAACATGGTCATCGAAGCGATGATTGAGTACGTGGTATTCTATCGCTTCGATGAACTTAGTCAATCGTATTTCAGATTCCGTGAGGGCAAGAAGTGCCTTTACGTAAAACCGGCAGTCAGCTAGTTATTACCACGGTGCTACAGTCATTATACATTTTGAACCTTTTCTGTTTAATTTGTTTGAAATAAACGTTACAGCCGTGTACGCAGAGAATACATACCTCTGTTCCAAGTTAAATAAATCTATTAACACAGCGCTATAGTCATTATACGTTTTTGAACCTTTTCTGTTTAAATTGTTTGAATTAAAGGTTACAACCGTGTACACAGAGAATACATACCTCTGTTCCAAGTTAAATAAATCTATTAACACACTGCTACCGTCATTATACATTATTGAACCTTTTCTGTTTAAGTTGTTTGAATTAAACGCTACAACCGTGTACACAGAGAATACATACCTCTGCCCCAAGTTAAATAAATCTATGATTCAGTGCTACAGTCATTACACATTATTGAACCTTTTCTGTTTAAGTTGTTTGAATTAAACGTTACAACCGTGTACACAGAGAATACATACCTCTGTTCCAAGTTAAATAAATCTTTGATTCAGTGCTACAGTCATTATACATTTTGAACCTTTTCTGTTTAAATTGTTTAAAATAAAAGTTACAACGGTTTACACCAGGAATTAAAATACCTATGCCAACATAAAGTAAGTTTTGTAAGAATTAAGCTACTATGTTCAACATAAAATAAGTTTTATTTAAGAATTAAAATACTATGTACAACATAAAATAAGGCTTACTTAAGAATTAAACATACTATGTTCAAGCTAAAATAAGTTTTATTTAAGAATTAAAAATACTATGTTCGACATAAAATAAGTTTTGTTTAAGAATTAAAAATACTATGTTCGACATAAAAATAAGTTTTGTTTAAGAATTAAAAATACCTTTTGTACAATATTAACGTAAATTGCTAAAAAAAATAAAAACATAAAGACATTAGACGAAAGTGACCCGATGGTTTTTCCCTGATCGACAAGACACCCGTGAACAAAGCTTAACCGCAATCCGCCGAACGGTTACGAAGTTTGGGACGTCTTGGTGAACCTGTGTCGGGCCGGCACCTACCAAGACAAAAATACCCATAGTACTTTTTGGCGTCCATTCTTGCAGAAATAAAAACAATTTCTTTTCTCAGATTTTCAAAGAAACCTGCTCACACCGTAACTCCTCCTCGTCCTAAAGGCCTGCGTGACATGATTTTCCTTTCTTTGCTGAGATCTTGCCAATTTGAAGCCGTCGCGTCGGGGCCGCCTGCATTACATTTTTTCTCATCATTGAAGATCACGTGAGACCGCATTTCATTGTGTTGGATATGTGTTTCAGCGATTTCAATGTGTGCCACCTTATGTCGCTGGTTTGTACAAGCACTTTCGATACTTCAAGTTGCATTCTTATCGAGTACTTCAGAGCGAATAGACGTTCGCTCATAGCATAGTTGAAACTCGTGTTTGTGAAACACGTGTTTGTGAAACACGTGTTTGTGAAAGTCTGTAACACACGTGGGTGAAGTGCACGTGTAAAAATACTTTTAGTAATACTTTTAGTAATAAAACAGTGAAAACAGTGAAAACTAACAGTAACGCATGCTGGGCGACGGCCCCAGTGATGACCAACAATTCACGATAGAGCGTAAAAGAAGAGCCACCGACGATTTACAGAGCGCAACAAAGAAACCAACAACCATGGAGACACAAGCTATGGACTATCAAAAAAAGTATCTGGAAGCCGTGGATTATATCAATACACTTCGACTCCAGATGAAACAACTCCACGAGGAAATTCGCTCCCTAAAAACAACCAATAAAATCAGAGATGACGTCTGCATGGAAGAAACGCCTGCTCAACACGCCGGACTAGCCCCATCATCTCCAAACCAACGATTGTTGTCCCCCGAAACACCATCGCCCCAACAAAAGAAGACAGCCGGGAATCAAATGCCTAACACACACGACAAAAATACAAGACCACCACCCATCTATATTAAAAATATAAAAAGCATCAAAGAACTAATTAGAATGCTTGAAAGTACCTTAGGCCACCGCAATTTCACCACAAACACAAGAGGAGCTTCGACTTCCATCACAACAACAACTTTAACGGGTCACAACAAGGCGGTAGAAAAACTTGCGCACCATAAGCTTGAATTTTTCACTTTTCAACATGGACAGTTGAAACCAGCAACTTTCATCTTAAGGCATATCGATCCAGCATGGACTAATGAGGAACTTGCAGCAGAAATAGTCAGGATCTGTCCGGAACTGAAAATAAACAGGTTGGACTACTTCCAAACACCATATATGCGGACTAACAAGAATCTGCATTTACGTATCATACAAATTCCTCCAACTGATGTCACCAGGCTCAAACAAATAAAATATCTGTTCACGCATAAAATTGCGATTGAGGAACCACATAAACAAAACGTCCTTCATTGCAAAAGATGCCAAGGTTCAGGACACTTGGCGGCCGCATGTCATCTAAGCGTACGATGCGTAAAGTGTGCAGAGTAACATCAACCTGGAGAATGTAAGGTCAGCCCGCCTGGGATGGAACCAGGAACAATCCAAACAACAAACCCTGATGGATCCATTACAACGAAGAAAATCACAGTGACATGCTGTAACTGTGGAGGACCTCACCCTGCCAACTTCTCGCAATGTCCTCAAAAGCTGAGGATTCTAGAAAGGCGAACAACACCCATGGCAACGAGCAAACCCTCACCAACCAAAACAACATCACATCAATCGATAAATCCTACAAGTCCAGGAATGTCATACGCTAAGGTTGTCAAGGATTCCCTTAACATGACAAGAAATCACCAATCCAACAGTAACGATCTGAATCTGGACATCACAGGATACATAAGAAGCTTACAGAAGATGCTGCCAACGTTGAAGCACAGCTCAGAAATAGAAAAAAAGGCCAGATTTTATCTCTTATAACTTCACATATCCTCTCCCTTAATGGCTAATTTAACCATAATTTCCCTCAACGCAGAGTCCATATATTCCAATATTCGCAGACAACACCTCCGATTGTTCGTTGAAAAGTTTTCTCCAGATATCCTCCTCCTCTCAGAAACTTGGCTTAAACCAAACTCCCGAGTATCTATCCCGCATTATACACTTGTTTCCAATCCACGAACCACTGGACCTCGTGGAGGTACTGGAATTCGAATACACAAGAAATTCCAATTTTCCGAAATTAGGTTCACCAATATAAATAATATTGAGTACACGGCAATTAAAATCTTTTGCAAAAGCAACAGAGTGCTTTTATTGTCGTCCGTATACATTCACCCTTCTCGGGAACCAAACTTCCCTACTTCCGACATCACTGAGATAATCCAACAGTCTCTACCTGCACCGTTCATAATAGGAGGAGATTGGAATGCTCGGCATACTTCATTTAACGACACTAAGTGCAATAAATACGGTTGCCAACTTCTAGCACTCCTTCAACTCCATCCATATATCTATGCGGACTGTCCATTACAGCCAACACGTATCTCCAATACTACTAAATCAACAATAGATTTTTTCCTAAAATCCGTAGACGTCTACTCACCTAACCTCCCTACAGTATCCTTCGAGTTTCCTTCCGATCATGGGTCCGTCCACACATCTGTCCAAATCCCAGCCCTCGAACCATGTTACTCATTCAATCCGATCCCGAATTTCTCCAGGACAAACTGGAAAGGAGTCAATAGGGACATTGCTGCCAGTTTTACTATAGGACTATACTTTGCCAGAGACTTCAAATCTACTCCCTGCTGAAATTGATCAAGCAGCCTTAAGAATAGAGCAAATACTAAAAAATGCACTCTTCAGAGACACACATACATCCATCCCTCATAATCATCTAGGAAAACCTTTACGCAACATCCTTACAAAACTGTTACGCGTAAAAAAACAGCTTAGACGAAAACTACATAGCAGTTACTCCCCTTTTATTAAAAATCAAATCCAACTCTTGACTACCCTGATAAATGGACAACTAAAACAATTTGCCGACCAGGCTTACACGTCCATACTTAAAAATATTAAACCCAATCGTGATTTATTCAAAAATATCAACAGACTAACGGGTCGAAAATACAAACCTCGAATCGATTATATTATCAACCCTACTAACAATCACCCAGTCCAATCAGATATTGACATAGCAAACCGTCTAGCTAATCACTTTTATCAAATCCATCAACAAAACGACTCCCACTCAGTCTCCAATTTTCAAGATACTGTAAACTACTACATCTCACACACAATGATCCCATCCTTCACCCCTTTCATCGCGGAATACAACGAAACAAACAAAGCGTCTCATCCTCTGGATAATGCGACCTTCCTAACAGCAGACGAATTATCTGAATTTATAACATCACGCAATAACAAGAAGTCGACAGGCTTAGATGGAATTCCAAACCTTCTTTACAAAAGACTTCTCCCGTCAAATCTAGTCCCTATTTTCGTTCTTCTCAACCATATAATAAACGGATCACATTTCCCAGACAACTGGAAAACAACGGTTATAGTCCCTATCAGTAAGTCCAGTCCTTCCAACAACCCCGGCAACTATCGTCCGATTTCGTTATTAAACACATTAAGCAAGATATTGGAATGCAAGATATATCGAAATATCCTTTCATTTGCTAATGACAACGCTATTATCCCAAATTCCCAGTTTGGCTTTCGCTCACAACACTCCACCTGTCATGCTCTGTTAAAACTAACGCACGATGTCACAACTAATCTTCAAAACCAAAGCCCGACGGTCTGTATCTCTCTCGACATATATAAAGCATTCGACTGTGTTTGGATCTCAGGACTGCTTTACAAGCTGCACTACATATTTGGATTAAACACCCATACTACCAAACTTCTTACTTCCTACCTCTCTGGTAGAAAGTTCATGGTCAAAATAAATTCTTCTATCTCCCAATCGTATAATATAACCGCAGGGGTTCCGCAGGGTTCAATTCTTGGACCACTATTATACCTCCTTTATACTTCAGACATACCGCAGCCTCAATTACCCAATACCGTAATGTTGAATTATGCTGACGACACCATAGTCTACTCCAGCAGCAAGTTTGTAAAAGAGGCAAGAAACCGCATTAATAACTTCCTCCCAAATCTATCAACATACTTCAATAAATGGAAAATTCGCCTAAATCCTGATAAAACCCAGCTTATAGTGTTTAAGGGTAAAAATGAACACTGCACAAACAACACAAGGCGCACCCACAACAAAATTAGACTCAAACTAAATAACACCCAGATAAAACCTTCTAAGACTTTAAAATATCTGGGAATAACCTTTTCCAATGACCTTTCATTCTCCACCCACATTAAAAATACTTTACGTAAAGCCACAATACAACTGAATCTCTGTAGAAGAGTGATGTGGAAACCCAACGGTCTCTCTCACAAAGTCAAACTGCTCATCTATAAACAAATAATCAGACCTACACTGACATATGCGTGTCCACTGTGGTATCATATAACACCAGCCCAAATGGAGAAGCTACGCAATTTCGAAAGGAAATGCTTCAGGCTGATCACTGGCCTCAACCGACAACCCAACTGTTACAAGTATTACAATAACAGCTTGCTATACAATGCCGCTAATATTGACCGTCTCGATAGACGTTTCCTAGAGCTGTCTATCAAATTTATTGAAAACCTCCCAAATAATCCCAACCCCATAATAACTTCACTAATACCAACTCCTCTAGATAACAGGGCTCACTATCTGAATTGTCTCCACACCAGAAGTCTCTTTACCTCTGGAAGATTGGTTAATGACTCCAACGAGGTAGTGTACCATAACACCGAGCTGGCACCCAATCAGTTCAAATACTGTAACATACAACCATTCTCCAACATTCTGCGTTTTAACGAACAACTGGAAAGTGTTACCGCATCTGAGGCCACTAACTGACCATATCCCACGCCAACCTACTTCCTTAACCATCAATCCCTATATTCCCCAATTCACATTACATATTTAACTTATTATAAAATAAATTAGGTTAAGCTAGAATAAGTTAGAGTTAAGGTAAGTATTATATTAGATTAAATTAAAAAATAAAAATCCTGGTTTTCTGACCTTTTCCAGGAAAACTGTTAATATTAAAACCTATAATACTGGAATAGTTATTCACACATTCAGTTATGTTTGAAAAATGTGTAATGTATGCATGTAAACAATTGTATCACTAGAATTATAAGTTAGCTGTAGTACTTAATGTAAACATTGATTATTGGTCAAATAAATACAGTAGGTTAAAAAAAAAAAAGAAACTTCAAGTTGCTTGTCCATTTTCTAATGGGGCTAGAATCGCTGTTCAAATTAAAACGTCGAACCATTTAGAACGAAGAAGCTCCTGATTTGGACATTTCACGTAGAACGGCCCGTTTTACCCTCGGCGAACATTTTGTTGGTTTCGAAGATTGCTTTTTTCTTCCGTGATTTTCAACACCGGCTTGTAGAAAATTCTTCACTAGGGTGTAGTGAGCGATTTATTTCATTGGCAATTTGTCTGTGCGTCCTTCCACTATTTTGTAAATCGACTATTCTTTGTTTTTCAATGTCCGTTAACTCTTTTCCACGTGGCATATTTAGAACTTAAAAAAAATCACTGCGTGAAACAAAAATCTGTTTATTATCACTCCAGAATGTTTGCACTTTTCTTTAAGAGCATTCGCTATATCAAGCTATGCGTCACAACTAAACCTGAGATCGAAAAAAAAAACCTGAGTTTATACTTTTTCACGACCGAAATTTGTTTTTCCAGAAAATTAATTACCATTCCTGGTAAGAAAGCAATTAACTCATTAAAGGGTTTGGCCTGAGTTGCTGTCGGTTAACAACATTTTGTCACAAAACTAGTAATAAAAATTTATTACTCATTCTAAGAAAACTAAAAATTTACGTTCGAGTCTATAATTTTGACAATAATACTTTTAATATATGAAAAAACGACTATAATGCCATTCTATTAATTCCATGAACCGCGATTCGTATACGGCGGCCGATGAAGGAGACTTGATATAAAAAGTCGTGAGTAAACATCAATACAGCAAATTGTCGAAAAAATTGAGCTGGAAAACCTGAAATTATTACCAGCGGTCAGGTTCGTCTGTAACGAGGGCTTATTAAATTATAATAGGTTTGCACAAGCCTGGTATGACAAGTGGCAGGTTCTCAAGCTTACCATTTTTTTGTCTCTAATGTAATTGTAGGATAATCGCAATTGAGGTATAATTATTCAACAAGCATCTGAAGACACAAATTTGCCACTGCATCGTCTGAGGTAGATATCGATTCAAATACCTCGGCATACACAACCATGACATCCAAATTGCTTTTTCAATTTCGACGCAATTTATTTCCACAACTGATGACGGATAATTATTTTCTAATTAGAGTAAAAAAAAAGAAACGCTCTTCCTAATAAATATTAATAAGAATTTCGTGCAGCCAATTTAACGAAAAACGTCCTTTATAATACGTTCGACGACTCCGATTCGAATCAATAACATTTCTACGTTTGACAGATTGCAAAAATATTCGCCTTTAATGAACTTGTGAATTTGTCGCCTGTTTTTTTACTTGTTAACTGGTAATGAAGCCAAATCGTAGCACGAAGCCTAAAGATTGACGCAAACTATCTGGTCACGAGAGGATCGTGTTATATGACGGCGTTAACAAGCTGCGCATTATGTGTTCAAAAGATGAAATTACTGCTTAATAAATTGGGCTTTGTAAATAGTTGTTTACGCTGTGTGTAATTGTAACAGTTGGAAGGTACAAATGGTAATCGATGTTAATTCACATGATATGCAGTCATACTATACTATCAATAATATTCATGGAATTTGCATTAGTCCATAAAGGACAACACACTTTTTGGAGAATTTTGGAGAATGCTCCCAAGATCAACACAAGGAAATATACACCATGGTAATTTCAGAAACATTATAAAGTATTTATTAACGTTATTTAAACAGCAAAGTAAAAAATTTGTTTAATATTAACTTAATTCAAGATTTTTCTTCCTTTTCTTTAGTAACAAGTTTTTAAAATGTTTCCCCATTTTTTTTTTTTTTATTTTCTAATAGATCACATACTTTTTATCATTGAAAACTTAATTAAACTGGATTGACTTCAAGAGAATTATTACCCGCCAGTAAATGTTGACAGTGAAAAATTAGGAAAGCTATCAGGTATCAGGGATTATAAGTTTCGTCTCTGTAAGGTGTTTTTGCAATAACTGAGAAACCACCTTCTGTTGTGAAAAGCAAACTGCATCTTGAAGATGTAGTTCTTTAATTAGTAAGCCGCCCCATTTAGAAAACTTTTCGTAAACATCAGATACCTTTTATGTAATCTTTTATTTTTCATTATAAATAATTTAGTTCCAAAAATAAAATATTCGAAGTATTTTATTTTATATATTTTGGGGAGATGGGAACGAACTTACAAGGCAAAGTCTCTGATTACTTTCAACCCGACGAAGGCCAGAATGATGCTTGTCTCTGTTCAATCCAAGTTGAGTCGCAGTCACCACGTGACACCCCTGGATAGTTACTTTGGCACACGCCAACTAGTGAACCAATGGATGCAGCGACAATCTGAGAAAGGTTGGCGCAAGGCTAATAACTTTGCCCGTAAAAATGAATTATTATGCAAGATTCAACAAGCCTCGGATGTGGACCGGATACACGACGACGACCACGGAAACGAAAATGGCAAAACGATTTGAGAATTTTCTCATGAAACGTCCACTCACTATACAGAGCACGAGCTTCACAGCAGCTAGCCGATGCCCTGTACGAATATAAGGCTGACATAACAGCATTACAAGAAATAAGTTGGACGGGGAGTGGTGTTATTCAAAAAAATGAGTACGACATTTATAACAGCTGTCATGCAAACCACCATGTGCTCGGGGTAGGCTTTCTAGTCAGCCAAAAACTGAAGCCTGTCATTATCGGCTTTAATGAAATAAACGAAAGGCTATGCACTCTTCGCGTGCGAGGCAAGTTTAAGAAGATAAGCCTCATAAACGTGCATCGACCTACAGAGGAGTCCCCTGACGACGTAAAAGAAGAATACTACGAGAACGACGAACGGGCCCTCAATGCCTGTCCAAGATACGATGTGAAAATCTTTCTTGGTGATTTGAATGCAAAAATAGGTCGGGAACCAGTTTTCAGGCACTACACAGGTTCCCATAGTTTGCATGAGAACACTCATAACATTAGACTACGAGTCATCGAACTGGCAACATCAAAAAAACTTGGTCGTTGGAAGTACCAAGATATCCACAAAGCCACCTGGGTATCACCTGATGGAGCCACTCGCAACCAAATTGACCACGGGTTGATAGATCGCCGCCACTCCTCAAACCCGATGACGGTACGAACATACCGAAGTGTCAACGTCGACTCGGATCACAATCTGGTTGGTACAGTTTTCCGAGCGCGGATTGGCTTACGGAGACGCGGATCAGGTTCGAATCAACACGGCTGCCTTACACTATGAGAACAGTAGAAACACCCTTGGTTATGCGTTAAGACTCACCCTCGAAGAGCTCGACGGAGGGAGAGTAAGTCCTGGAGCCAGAATGCCGGGCGTAGAAGAGAAATGGACACGCCTTAAGAATATTGTCATTAGTACTGCCAACTCCATCTTAGGCAGTAGTCGTAGAGATCGGAGCGACTGGTTTGATGATGATGAGTGCAAACTAGCGACTGAATGTAAGAATGCTGCATACCGAGCAATGCAGCAGTCTTGTGGCGTTCTAACAGATACACACACAATACACAAGCAAATAGTGAAGAACACCGAACGAAAATCGAATAAGAAAATGCATCAGAGCCGTATACCATGGCTATAACATAACAAATCCACATCAGTGGAATATACTTGCGTTTAAAAAACTCAAGACCAAATGCTGCCGCCGCCAAGCATTGAGGAAACATTAAAAGCCATAAGACAGCTTAAATCAAATAAAGCGCTCGGAGCTGACGGCATACCAGCAGAGCTGAACTGTTCAAACAAGGAGGGACAGCGTTACATCACGCAATTCATGAGATCGTGGTGCATGTATGGGAGCGGGATGAGATGCCGGAAGTTTGGTGTCGCCGAATAATTTGCGCTGTACATAAGGAGGAAGATATCACAATGTGCAGAAACTATAGGGGTATAACATTGCTAAGTACCGCCCATAAGATACTCTCCTAGATCCTACGAGATCGGACAGTCCCATACGCTAAAGTCATCATTGGTCAATATCAGTGCAGCTTCATCCCGGGCAAATCAGGGATTGATCAGATATTCACCCTTAGGCAGGCGATGGAAAAATGTCAGGAATTTAAGATTCCATTATATCATCTATTTATAGACTTTAAGGCCGCCTACGACAGCATAGCCAGAGTAGAAATATATAATGCCATGAGTGAGTTTGGCGTTCCAAACAAATTGATACCACTTTGTAGGTTGACCATGACCAACGTAACTAGTCAACTAAAAATAGCGAGATTGCTGTCCAAACCAATAAACATCCTTAATGTTAAAGCTTATCCGATTCCTATATATCCGCTCGGACTGTGCTCTGACATTCAAGGGTACTTCAAAATCCCCTTTTATGTGCGCATAGGTGTAAACGGTAAACGGGATATATTGTTTCCATGATAACCACCCTTTTCACATTAGCAATGATTCCTCAATGCAGGTATCCGTTTTTGAAGTATACAATGTTTTACAATTTTTTATTATATACTCCCAACCAGTTTTGATTTTAAGGATCTTTCTTGATCGCATATTGTTATCGTTGTTTGTTTGTATGTTTTTAAAATGAAAAAGTTTGCATAATATTGGATGTATAACTTAACTTTGTTTTTTTATGAATGTATTTATTCTGTCTGGCCTCTTTTTCAACCTGGCGTTGGAGAAAGCAATCCGTGACTCTGGCATTACAACCAGAGGGACTATTGTCACCAATTCCAGCCAGATACTTGCCTACGCAGATGACATCGACATCATCGGTAGATCCGATTCGGCTGTACAGGACTCCGTCACTAAATCGAACAGGCGGTACTAAACCTGGGACTGCACTTCAATGAGGAAAAAACTAAGTACATGGTGGCAACTTCTGCGAGGAGAAGACCTAACGTTGGTCAAACTCTCAGGGTAGTGGAGCACGAATTTGAAGTAGCGCAATCCTTTAACTACCTTGGGTCAATAGTATCAGCCGATAACAATATGGAAAAATAAATACGCGAAAGGCTGATCAAATCCAACAAAGCCGACTATGGTCTACCAAGGTTCTTTAAATCCCGAAATGTATCCAGAAGCTGCTACTGTGCAAGACCATGGTCGTACCAGTACTCATGTATGGATCCGAGACTTAGGTGCTCAATAAAAGGCACTCTGAACTCTTAGCCGCGTTTGAGAGGAGGGTCTTAAGGAGAATTGTTGGCTCCGTATGTGTGAGAGGACGATTCCCGAGACGCTACAACCATGAGTTGTACGCGATCTACCATGAAGCTAATGCTCGGTAGACTCCGGTGGGCGGGACACCTAGCTCGCATGAGCGAAGAGGAAGGTCCTTTGTGGCAGGATGTATGGAAGGAGACAGCGAGGCAGACCTGGTGTGCGATGGAGGGATGGCGTACACTAGGACGCCCAGAGCTTCGGAGTTCCAAACTGGATGACATCGGCTAGAAAACAGGCCCGGTGGTGAGACTTGCTAAATAAGGCCAGGCAAAATCCCGGTTGTAGTACCGATGATGATGATGATGGGGATACAGACTTAGGGTGAGGCAACAGTTAGATATGACAACATTGTTCGAAAAGGATAGTAGTTAAAGCACAGTGAAACTGCTTAATCAGTGACCAAACTTGCACTAATCCCCATTCAAGCGATGGAGGGATGGCGTAGACCAGGGCGCCCAGAGCCTGGGAGTGCAAAGCTAGATGACGTCGGATCGAAATTGGGACCGGTGGAGAGATTTGTTAAATAAGGCCAAGACGGGATCCCGGTTGTAGACCCGATGATGATGTTTATGGTGTTCTGAAAGGATTATTGGTTTGCTAATTTACATATAACTCACGCTCTCTCACATTATAATGCTAGATATTTTGCAAGTAGGAAGACAGATAAGTGGAACGAAGGTATGCAGTGAAAAATACGATAGGCAACGGGAGGTATTGAAGGGATACGCCAGATATATGAAAACGTGGAACTACTCAACAGAACTAGTGCAGTTATAAGCCACTAAAATTTCGCGAGTGTTTGGTCAAATCAAAAGCCGAAGCAACTTCAGTTGTCGTAAATCGATATAACTACAAATTTAAATCATTGGATCAATTTGTCAAGTGTTAATTTTTTTGCCTGTTAGCACTTATTTCAAACAATTTTATATACTCACACAAAACTATCCTTAAGCTATTATTATTCATTGTCTTTATTTACCAGATAGGCAAAGATCTTTAGAAGAAAATACTTTGGCCGCTCCATCGCTGGCGCCACTAATACTAATTAACGTTTCGGTTAAATCTACTTGCTCGCTCGATTCTCTCCTAAATTTAGCAATTGTTATAGTCCTAAAAATTGTCGACCGCGCTAATACTAGGTAGAATAAATAAACAAAATTAGAAGTAAAGCGTTCCTCCTTTTTTGTACGAAACACGTGCAAGCACGTACCCTTGAATGTCAAAGGATAATGTATGCAGAAAAGGGAAAGTAGGTGTCGATGCCAAACTCTGTTGAACGCTTTTGAAATATTCACTGGCACAAGATTGCGTTCACCGATATAGTCGAGGGAATGGCTACACTTTTTGGTAAGACATCCCATCTCCTGTGATCCTGTTGCTTCGAAACCCATCTTGGTCGTGAAGGAGGTCGTTTGATTCGCAAGTTGACGGTTAATCAAAGATTCTATGACCTTTGACAGAATAGAAGTCTGTGCTGTCAGACGATAAAATAGTGGGACGATGGGTGACTGTTTCTATGAATTGGTGGAATATGTGTTGACTTCCGTCTAATTGGCAATTGACCAGATGAATAGGACATACGAAAGCACTTGTTTTGTGACTAAACCACTGAAGAAAAGGATCTCTTCATAGGTATCGTCCGAGCCAGTCGATTTCTTAATTTTCAGTTCTTTTAGTGCTCGTGCAACAGAACGAGTTTAAAGGCGTCGTTGAGTTAACTCTAGAATTTGTAGCACGTAGATTCGTCTTCTCTATTTTACTGATGACTGGTATGACAACAACTTTAAGCGAAGAAATGCTTGAGGAATTAGAGCTACGATGTTCTTTACAAACGCCGTGAAATTTATAATTCCTGTTAAAGAGTGTAGTATTTTTTGCCTCACTTCTCGTGCAAGAACTTTGTGCGTTGAGTGTGCGCATTACAGTCATTCTTAATCCTCTACCTAGGGTTTCCTCTGTATTGTTTGATTTATACAACTGGACGCCTAAGTCTGTAGCCTTGGTGATCCCATGGAACCAAGCCACGTTTGATACTCTTGAATATATCGGTTATAACTGCCAAAAGGTCTCCCGTGGACCGCCTGCAATGGAATCCGTATTGACGATCATTCAAAAGTCCGTGGCACTCCAAATACTTAACTAACTCTGTACTGATGATTTTTTCCATTACCTTAGATAAAATAGACAGTAATGCTATCGGACGGTAATTTTGTAGCAGACACTTTTTTCCTGTCTTCGGGATTGGTTGAACTCGAGCGATTTTCCAGCAGGCAGGAAAGGTCCTCCGTTCATAAGATAAGCGGAAGAGTCTGCCAAGAACCGGTGATAGTTCTGGAGCACAGTTCTTAAGGACTATTGCTGGTATTCCGTCCGGGCTAGTTGCCTTCCTACAATCCAGTTCACGTAGAATGCGTTGAATAGTGCGCGGACGAAATCTCACATCCCGCACCGAAGACCGCACCGGCAAGATCACAAGTAGCTCTAAAAGGCCGGGATCGAGGTTTGAATTCGCGGAAAATAAATCGGCGAACACATTAGCTTTATCCTTTTGAATTCGTGACTAACGTCCCGCTGTCTGCCACCAACGGGGTGGAAGGGGAGGAAGCGAAGTTAACGCTGACAGCTTTTGCCATTGCCCAGAAGGAGCGCGAACCAGTTGGGCCCCGAAAGAGCTTATTGATCACCCTGTCGTTGTGAGAGGAATAATCTCTGATACCGACTCCGCGCAAGCGTTAACATCGGAGTTTCCGGAGCACCCCTCGGACCATGGAAAGGATGCGAAGAAATCTCGCAAATCGTCCCAGTTAGCAGCTCCATACTTCCATACATGGCGAAGCTGCCTAGGCCGGTTATTCGCTTGATATGCAAGTGCTTGAGGCAACATAACAACCAATTTACTTTCCCCAAAATTCGTCAGATATACCTTTCTATTATATAAAAAAATTTTCTCCGGGAGTTAAAAAACTTTCCCGACTGACAAAGCAACATGTGCACTTCGCCCGGAGCTCCAAAAAAGAAAGCTCTCCGAACGAAAAAATAGTTTTCGCTCAGAGAGCATTTAAACATTTATGCATTTGGGGTTAAGTGGATCAAATGAGTACGTAACCACGACTTCCCACGAATACCCAATGCACTCTGTACCAATGATACGTAAATTATTAACGACGAGAGAGAAAATTGAGCTGGTTGTAGCGATTCCAGTGCAAACAGGAAACACAGAAAAAATAGACACTTGAATTAACTTTAACTGAAAAGAACAAGTGATATACAGCTTATCAATTTCTCACTGGGATCTCGTTACTAGTGCACATTTATTTAAGCACTTTCTTAATCAAAACGCGGTTTGATGAACATGGTGAAAAGAGTTTTTAGCTGATTAATACTTATAAATAAATTTATGCAACACCATTCATTACAATGTAATATACGAAAGTAAATCAAATATAAACGCTTATCTCTTTTTATACATTTATTGAATAATGTTACACACTAACTATACTATCAACAGTTTTCAATAGTGAGATCTACACACTTTTGACACCGATTTGGAAGCTTTAATATCCCTTGTACGCAGAAAGATTTAGGGCGAGTTGTTACGTGCTCTCCGACTTCTTCATAACATTCCACTTGTTTTCTTTAAAGTGATTACTTCATGGGTGCGAACAAAAAGTAGTCTCAGAGAGACAACTCTGGGCGATAGGCTGTTTCCTAACCCATTTCTTCCGATGTATCTCTTGTCAAGGACGCGGTGTGAGGCCTGGCGTTGTTATGAAGATGGATGACATCTAGAATGGACATACCTCGTCTTTTGTTTGGATATTCGCCTTTTGCCGCCTGTAACAACTGACAGAAGTAAGCTTCATTCACCGTTCGTTGTTCATGAAGAAAATCAATTATTAATACTCTCTTTGAGTTGAAAAAAATCGTTGCAAGAACTTTTCCGGCTGTGAGACGAGTTTTGGTCTTCACTAGGCAGCCTTCACCGTTCCTTCACCACTCCTCCTTGCCATTTCGTCTCGGGAGTATAATGATGTACCCACATCTCATCACATGTAACGATACGCTTCAAAAATCCTCCCCTTCTTTTCGAAATCGATCCAGAAGTCTTCCACTGATCTCCGACCTGGCCTGTTTTTAATTTACGCTCAATAACCTCAGAACGCATCGAGCAGTAATTTTTTTGAAGGTAAGATTATCAGTGATAATGGGTTGAAAACTTCCATAGCTGATACCCACTTTTGATGAGATTCCTCCAACAGTTAAGCGGCCATCACTTTCAATAACCTCTCGAACGGCACGGATGTTGTCATCTGTACGACTTATCCTTGTTAGTCGATCATGAATTCCCTTTTCGATAAGTTTTCGCCCACTGTTAAATTATCTGGCCCACGTATATACACGATTCTGAGACAGTGTATCATCCCCAAACTGTGTCTTCAATCGTGAAAAAATTCAACGCATTCATTTTTTTAAAATCATATAATAATCCGTTGTACAACAGACGTATGTCCCCCTTGCTTGCTTATGGCTGTACCGACTACAAAGTCGAGCGCGACCGCTAGCCAAGCCGGTTCCCCTACTCTTCATAAACCAAACAGTAGCCACGCACATTATTATCTAGCTCGCTTTTTGCTAAGCAAATTCGAATGGCCTTCACTGGACACGTGACTCTGTGTTGGTGTGAGTGCGTGTTGGAATAGCCATGGTCAACTGTCAAAATCGCATTTATAATTTACAATTAGTTGGTACACAGTGTGTTGTATATTTTTGGGACTTCTTGATTATCTTCACATTTCTACGCTCATGACGAGCGCACAAATGACATTTTGGATCTCCGGGATTTTTTTTTCCTTTCTTTTTTTATTCTTTTTTAAATCGAAAAGTAGATAATAAAACGTCGATCGATGCTTCTGTTCTCACCATTTCTTACTTGGGTTCGGATCGACGTTTTCACTACACTTTGCTAAATGCTATAAACTCACTAGCGAACATATAAATAATATTTTCATTAAGTTTAAAAATATTAATAATGGTGTTTTTGTGCCGTTATTATTGTTATTATTTATTTTTTATATTTTGTTATCTATTTATTAATTTTTTTTTTTATTTAATATTTTTTTTTTTTTTTACTTCTCCCAGGAAATACGAGCCTATAACGCTAGGTCAGCGCCTGATGTGCTATTTTTTTTCTCGGCCAGGTCCACCAGCCAAGCTCCGAAAGATGCTCAAGGATTTCTCCCAACCAATGAAGCCTATATCTTAATGGGGTGGCATTTCACCGGGTGGCTGGGCTTTATGACCCTACCTACCACTCAGTAATTGTGTCGAATTGCACAATAGCAAGAGTCGTCAGTTGAACCTACGTTTGGACAATCAAATGCAAGACAGAACCTCCTTACCAACTTAGCAATTAAGACGGCTTTATTGAAGATGCAAATCCTTATAGATGTTGTCAGTACACTTTAAATTTAGCAAAAATGAGTGTTCCCCAGCCCAATTAGAGATTGACTTAAATTAGGAAAATGCTCTATTGTCAGGGCTGATTTTCTCAGCAATAAACTTTAAAAAATCATTGTAAAAATAATTCCTCCTTCTTTAACCACCCCAACACTCATTAATCCAACTGTACCCAAAAATACATCTTTAAAGAAACATCCTCGTCCTAAATCCCATATCTCGTCCACTATTTCCTCCCTTTCATATCCCAACAAAACTGAAGCATATCGTTTCGATGCCTTAATTAATGGTGCTTTCAAAAAACCGAAATCCGTAAACCAATGAGTGTCCTTCGTCCATAATAAAACAACCTATGTCAAATCTCCTCCCAACGAAGTCTACTAACCTAACGTCCGTACGATCCCACAACAATTCATACAATTCTTGCCCCTAATTCGATCCCACAATTCGTCCATAAAACGACAGCCAGGTATCCAAATTTGGGCTGATCCTATATTACGAACCCTTCTCAATATTCAATCTCCAAGCCCTTATCTACTGCAGGTTCCGTCCAGTCAACGGACACCTATACCAATACTTCTAGCATGACACCATACTCCTTGACGTTGTCCTCACCTCTTGCCGCGCAAATTCTTCCTACTGTCGATTCATTTTCCATCCCTTTATACTTCCCTCAGTGAAGGTCACTCAGCTAACCTCAGAAACCTCCGAATTTCGTTTAGCACTTTCAAAACTTTGGGATAGAAGGACATATGAGAGCATTCGCATCTTTCTGGTATATTTTATAGCACGTTGAGTTTTCCATACTCATATGAACATTCCCGCCCAAACTCTTTGAATGCCATTACCAATCAGTCGTTTATGCTTGATACATATAATTCCGATCTCAACAAGATATATCAATGGGAATTATCTAACCGAGTAGAATTCAATGCTTTAAAAACTCAGTGCTGTCTCTTGTCATCAAAGGCGAACCTCAAAGTAAATATGATGTCAATGAACGGCACTTGCATCGACGAAGCCAAGGAACTATCAATCGTCGGCACTCGAATTAGCTCAGCTCTTAATTGGAATGATCACATATTTGAAGCTGCGAAATGTACAGCCCACTGTATGGGGCTCCTTAAGAGATGCAAAAAATACTTCACTCCATCCAACCTGACCACTATTTACAAAGCGTATATTCGTCCCAAAATGGAGTTCAACTACCATAGTTGGTCAGGCGCATCCAAAACTGCAATGCACATGTTCGATAGGATGCAAAAACAAGTAGTGAAACTTATTGGGGGCACAGTCGTAAGTCGTTTAATTCAATCGTTAGAACATAGGCGCAACGCATCATCCATATCTCTTTTCTATAGGTATTACCACGGTCGTTGCTCAACTGAACTTGCAAAATGTGTTCCGCCCCTTCACACATTTTCCCGCGATACCCGTCTATCTGTGAATGCGCATCAGTTCACATTAAAAGTGAACTTCAGGCGCACAAATAAACATAGTCATTCTTTAGCCGAACCACACGAATGTGGAATGCTTGCCTGATATGTGTTTTGTCGTCGTTGTGATGTCCAGGCATTCAAAATCAATATACATCTACACCTTCTTTCTATATCTACTTCCTCCACTTTCCGCTTATCCACTAAGCTCTGAAATGTAAGGGTGCTTCAAAATCCCCTTTTGGGCGCGTGTTAGTGTAAAAAAAAATCTTCGTGACAAATCAAATTCTGTTTGCTTTAAAAATAAAGCAAGAACTAGCCTCATGGTCACTAGTTAACAAGGAGATTTATCCACCAACGTTCGGTGGGTTTATCCATCAAAACTTCGATTTGTTTTCTCAAAAATTATCGAACCTTGCAGCTTTTCAACGGAACAAGGCTGACCGCGTAACGTTCCTAAAGTTGCACTCACGCATACCTGTGGCGGTTCCACCAAACCCCACGGTTCGCCTTCGTGAAAAAACCCCAATAACTGCTACCCAGTCTGCATAAGCTTTTGCTAATGCTATCGCATTAGCATCTTAAATGCTCCACGCATTAAACTAATCAAATTTATATAACCTAAAAGTCCCTGGAAAAGAAAATTTACCTTTCATGCATCTCGTCGCATACAATTCCTGTAAGATTTCTTTCTTACCTTATCAGGAATCTCAAACCAATTCGGTACCTTCGGCATATACTGAATTCCTTCGCATGTAAACATGCATAAAAATTTGATCCCTTTGTTACGGACCGACCTTGAGTCCAGGTCTTCCCAACATCCACTAATCCCCTTTCGTTAGTTTCCCCTCTTTACCTCTAAAAGGAGAACAACTCGCCAAGTAGTTAATTTGCATATACTACTTTATGCAAATTCTACTTGACAGAAAAAATAATAATAACCGGCGTTGGCGTCGAATAATAAAATAAAACGTCAACGGCAAAAAACAAAAATAATTAATTCGACGTTAAACGGCACACGAGTTCACACTAAAGTCACCAAATACGATTAAAGGATAGATAAACACAAGTCAACTAACAAAAAATACAACGGTGTACACCACAAAAGTAACAGTAAATCAACCACGACGATACTATCTAATTTACAATTAGGAAAAGCACAACTGAAGCTGAACAGGGGAGCAGCACGCTCAACGCCCCCTGCAACGTAACAGCAGCATCAACAACTGCTTCAGAGACCGTCAACGGTCAATCCACAGTAAGTCCCATTCATGTAATTTAAATATAATGAATTAATATTACAACATAAATTAATATTCAATTGTTAAATTCCCATAACACCTTTTCGTTCAGCAAGATACGGTACACGACCACCCATCGTATACCTAAATTGCTTTAGCCTCAGCAGCATAATAGCAACAGGCTATTTATCCAGCTGCAGTAGATCCAATTAGCAACCGACGAGTTTCAGTTTTGTTTGCTTTACCGAACTCGCATTTCATGAATGCACGTATGCCCTTTCTTTGATTCAGATTCGTTATTATGGCTTCGACCCATGAAAAGAACCGACGTACACATATACATGTGTACAATGACGATCTCCTCTAGAAGATCCGGTTATCACCACCGTAAAAGTGAATGCACCCAAATTTCCCTTGGACAACGATTGAATATCATTGAGTCATTTACCATCCACCGACCACGTTGGTCGAGTGCCGCTCCGGCTCGCCGGTGCGCACGGTGACGATAATATACCCCTAGTCGTGGCGAAAATTGTGTTTTTATTGACTTCACATTGTAACTTTCACGCACTGCTACCGTAAAATGTTAGTATCCAATAAAAAAATGAAACGAAAACAATAATCCGCGAATTCAAACAAGTTATTCCAATAGTAGTGTTTTTCGTTGATTTCGAAATAAACTTAAATAAAAAAATAGTGTATTTTTTTTTTTTTTTATTGTCCGGTGTTTGTGCTTTTCCCTCGGTCTTGTACTTGTCAGATACCTTAGTGATTTGTGGGGACGAGGTAGAACTCTCGCCCATGCTAGCGTCGCGACTTCGTACCCCCCACATACCTCCTCTTTAGTCCATCGTAATAATCCTTTAACCTTCTACTATCGGAATGTTAAAGTCTTCGCTCAAACTCCCACTCTACAAAAATTTCACGCTCCACCTTTTTAGATTAATCCCCAGCGTCAATAACCTTGAATAATTCTCTCATACCTATAATGTCTACCACGACGACAACTCTGGTCAACATATTGATGATTCTACCTGTCGTGGCGTGCTCATCGCCATCAGAAATATTTCCTTTGTAAGCTCGTTAGTGTAACAAAAAGTATTGCTACTTCTACTTCATCTAAGCCTTATTATGTATCGGTACAAATAACCCGCAATTTATATAGTATGTTTCTACATATCCCATCCCAGCCAATCGGAGCACACGAATTCGGTCTCAACGTAGTTGACCACAAATTTGAGTTGAGTGATTGCCAGGATGAGATTATAGTTTTTGGTGATTTTAACTTGCCACAGTTAAAAAGGACATTATCCGACGATTGTTCTTTCTACATCTCATCCCGCTTCTGCAGAGGAATGTCTATCAGTTGATCGGCTAGTTGACTCAAATCTCTGTCAAGTTAGCATTGTTCTAAACTTCATGGGCAGGTAGCTAGACTTTATCTCCACAACCGACCGCATTAATTCTTCAGTTTCATTCAGTCCCCTGGTTCTCTCAACCATCGACAACAACTACCCTACTCCACTCCTTTCCGCCTTATTGACTTCTTTTCACCGTTTGCCAAGTAATCTCTACTCCCCTGACTTGCAAATTTCTGACCTATCAACGATTATCTAAGCAGACTTTCGTTCAACTGTGATTAGATCATCTGTAAAGTGTGCTATTACCCCTTTGTTACATAGAAGTTTACAATTCTATGTCGCGCTACGTTTCTTATCGTCGACAAAAATCGTCAACCTCATCACCTCCTTGGTATAATCACAGGCGTTCTTACACAAGAAAAGGAACAAAACGCGGACCACTTTCCTCCGGAAGCGCGTACAGTTAACGATTATTCGAGATTTCTCGGATGTTATTTTCAGTTTACCGAACTTCACAATGCGCTTTACTCAAACTACTTAATCGCTACACAAACTAGTCTAACAACAGACCCCAAAGTCTTTTTTCGTCGATTACAAACAACGACACGATGGCTATTCGCTTACCTTTAAATCAGAAACGTCAACTGACCCAGTTATTATCGCTAATCTTGTTGCCAATCATTTCAAATAATCTTCCAACAATGACTCCTTTGTCCCCGACTTTTCTCACTACAATTTTGTACTTCACTTCTCCCTCTACCGCTCTTATCCCATCCGATTGGGCCGTACTGATGTTACATAATCAAACAATACTCAGGAAAACCGGAAAAGATGGTTACATAATTAACAATTATAATTTCAATCCCCCTATTTATCTCCCTAATTACGTAAATTCACGTCCTTATCCCGTAACTACGGGGGAGTGGGGGCGAACAAACAGGACAAAGTCTCTGCTTTCAACCCGCCTAGGGCCACGACGATCCTTGTCCCTGTTCAATGCAAGTTGACATGCAGTCTCCACGTGACACCCCTGGATAGCTACTTTGGCACGCACCAAGTAGTGAACCAATGCATGCAGCGACATCCTGAGAAAGGTTGGCGCAAGGCTAATAATCTTGTCCGGAAAAACAAATAATTGTGGACACTTTAACAAGTCTCGGACAACGACCGGATACCGATGGAGAGACTTGCTAAATAAGGCCAAGACCGGTTTCCGGCTGTAGTGCCCGTAATTACACATATTCCAGACTGAACACAACATGATCCCACTCCTCAATAGCACATTTTCATTCTACATTCAAATCATATTCAAAATATTTTTCGCTAAAATAATAATATCCCAGCAGTTCATGGTCAAACCTTCCATCGTACATAACATGTACAGTCTATTCAAAAGGAATAGTCATAACTCAAGCTGATAAAGTACATAGAAACTTGTCCACTGTTTTCAGCCCCTATCTCGCAAATGTCGTAATTCTTATCCCGAAAGTATTACTAAATTCTCTTAACGGGGACCATGGATATTTTCACACGTGTTTTAGGTACAATTAATCTTCCCACCAAATTTCCCATTACATTGCCATTATATATTGTGCACCTGACGATTCACTGGAACGAAGTTCAGGCCAGCGAGAGCAGAAACTAAATTCCAATGAATCAGTAAATGGTAAGGTTGGGGTAAATTGGTCTCCCAGTATAAAAGGACGCAAATGAATGACTTTGGTAGGTTGTCTGTTGGAAATTGAATTTCGTTTTTAAAATGTGTCGTGCGTGGTGTAATAAAATTGTCCCAAAAGTATTATCTAAGAAACCTATTAGTATATTCAACGTTTGTCCACAACCGGGAGTAAGGAAAAACACTGTCCACCGATGGTGCTCGAACTTCACGACATACCGTCCACAAGGAGGAACAGTTAAACACACTGTCCACAGATGGTGCTCGAACTTCACGCCATACCATCCACAAGGAGGAAAAGTTAAACACACTGTCCACCGATGGTGCGCGAACTTCACGACATTCCATCCACAAGGAGGAAAAGTTAAACACACTGTCCACCAGAAGTAAATACGTAAAACACACTTTTGTTTATTCTAGAGAGGTTCTTTTTTTTAAAACAAATCGGGCTACACTCAATTGGTTTACAGTTTACAGATAAAATTACACAGACGACGAAAAGATGCACAAAAAAGGAAATATACGACAGTATACACTACTGATATAACAAAATTACTTTTTAATTAATAGCCCGATCACTCTACGCGACTCAGAATATCGACGTCCCCGTGCGCGAAACGGGGAACGGGAGAGACACGACCTCGGCGATCGGCGGATGGAAATGGACTCAACGATAATCATCTCGTGCAGAGATGATGCGCTTATAGGGCGAGTTAGTGGTGTCGTGGTAGATATCCTCTCCACTAAGGATATCATTTTTACCTACCACCAGAGAAACGTAAAGTCTCTCTTGGTGGAATAGGAAACCAGATCTTGTAATAAGATCATGGTGGTATGTGTGCGATCGTTAAGATCTGTGTGGTTTACACGTCCTCGAGGGCAATGGGTAAACGAAGCAGACAGGCGGTAAACACAAAAGGATCGACAAGATCGTTGCCTATGGAGTAGTAAATAAATACGAGGGTTGCCTCTTATGTTTCGGGATTTGGCAACCCTAGTGTTGCAATCCGGCAATTGACAGCTCTGTCGTAAAGTTGGACATTTTTGAGGTTATACGCACTCAGAACGTTTTGACATACGAGCGCTATTTCTGTTGTTTACAGTAACTTAAAAGACTCATCTCGGCCCAAAAATGGAATTAAATCGTCAACATTTTCGTGCGATTATTTTTTACAACTTTCGGCGTGGATTAACTCAGCAACAGTGCATGGATGAACTTAATTCAATTTTTGGCGATGAAGCTCCATCAAGGACCAGTGTTTATCGATGGTGTGGTGAATTCAATCGTGGTCGTAGTTCACTCCAAGATGAATTTCGTGAAGGTCGTCCAAAATCTGTTGTTGTTCCGAAAACCATTGATGCTGTGCGCGAACTGATATTGGAAGATCGTCATGTGACCTATCGTGAGATTGAGACAATCTTAGGCGTTAGTGGGACCAGCATACATTCAATATTGCATAAACATTTGACTGTCGAAAAAATTTGTTCGCGTTGGATCCCACACAATTTGCCGATCGCCCAAAAAAAGGCTCGTGTCAATTGGTCGAAAGAAATGCTCAAAAAATACGGTCGCGGTGCTTCGAAACACGTCTATGACATCGTGACAGGTGAAGAATCGTGGATTTACGCGTATGAGCCCGAAAGTAAACAGCAGTCGACTGTCTGGGTGTTTCAAGATGAGCCAAATCCAACGAAAGTTTTTCGCGCACGAAGCACTTCCAAGCAAATGATCGCCTGTTTTTCGGGAAAAACTGGACATGTCGCAACCGTACCACTAGAACAACGCAGAACAGTCAATTCTGAGTGGTACACAACCATTTGTTTGCCAGTTGTCTTCCAAGAAATCAGGAAAACCAACCGCCGAAGACGGATCACTCTTCACCACGACAATGCGAGCTCTCACACATCGGCTGCGACAACTGCATTTTTGAGCACCCAAAACACCGATTTGATGGGTCATCCGTCGTATAGTCCTGACTTGGCACCGAATGACCTCTTTTTATTCCCGTACGTAAAAAACAAACTGAGAGGTCAACGTTTTTCGACACCTGAAGAAGCGGTTGCTGCATTCAGAATGCATGTGTTGGAGATACCTCAATCAGAGTGGCAAAAGTGCTTCGACAATTGGTTCAAACGCATGCAAAAGTGTATAGATCTTCATGGGGAATATTTTCAAAAACAATAAAGTGATCTTCGATAATCAATATTTGTTTTTGTTCTCTAATCCCAAAATATAAAAGGCAACCCTTGTAGACGACGATACAGCGAAGAAATGAGGTAAAAGAAAAGATGAGACGAGGGCATCATAAAAGTCTTAGATGAGTGATGCCCTTGTGTAAATATACGAATAGACATTGGGAAAGGTTCTAATGGGTTGGTGGACGAAACAAATCCCTTGCTTGCATTTGTATATGCAGGGAAATTCGTTTGTGGGAAACGGATTCTATATGTGCATTGTTTATGCTTTGAATTCAATCCGGCGGCTATGCGCGAAGTCGATGCTTGTTTGTAGATTCAAACAAAGAAGCAATTCTGGGTAAAGTGCTTGCAGCTGTATCGATAGTTGCAAGTCATTGCAAGGCAGATTAGATGGTTATACAATGACGGTTTGTATATACCATCTATGTCAATGGAACATGGTATCTATGGCGACGCAAGTGTCGAATGCTAGTGTGAAAATCTACACTAATTGGAAATTCGGTTTTTGGTCGCTTATGCAAAGACGCATTGATACATGTATGAATGCCCTTGTAGAAAAAAATCTTTTTAGCTATACATGCTTGTATGCATTAATTGTCCTAGGAAAAGGAAATATTTTCAGGTGCCCATGCGATTGCATTGGTGGGGGACAATGGGAGTTGGGTTGCGGATATGGGGGGGTTTTTCAGGTAAGTAAGCCGTAGGGTTTGGTAGAGCCACCACAAATCTAGTTGTGCATCTTTTGACAGTCACTCACCAAAATTTCAGCCAATTTGGATGCGTAGTTTTTATTCGACAGCCGTTTGAGTGAGTCAATGTGAGTGTTTTTATGAAAATGGACAAAATTGAGTATCGAGCTGTCATTAATTTTTTGTTTTTGAAAGGCAATACCCCTACGCAAATCAAAGATGGGTTGGACTCTGTGTATGGGGACTCTGCACCATCATTTACCACAGTGAAATTTTGGACAGCTGAATTTAAACGTGGGCGTAACAGCTTGGGTGACGATGAACGTTCGGAACGTCCAAAAACTGCAACAACTGATGATAACATCGCTAAAGTTCAGCAAATGGTGCTAGGCGACCACCGAATTAAAGTGAGGGAGATAGCAGAGGCTATGAAAATGTCAAAAGAACGTGTTTGTCAAATATTAAATGAAGATTTGGGCATGAGAAAGCTGTCCGCGCGTTAGGTGCCGCGTTTGCTCACGTTAGACCAAAAACGTGTTCGAGTGAATATTTCCGACACGCTCTGTTGGGGCAGTTTAGGCGCAATAAATCGGGGTTTTGGCGCCGATTAATTACTGTCGATGAAACTTCGATACACCATTATACGCCCGAAACAAAAATACAGTGAAAACAGTGGACTGCAAAGGGGGAATCACCTCCAAAAAAAAAAAAAAAAACAAAAAAAACGCAAACAATATTGACTCACTCAAACGACTGTCAAATAAAAACTGCAAAGGGGGAATCGGCTCCAAAAAAAAAAAAACAAAAAATTTTGGATCATTCAAACGACTGTCAAATAAAAACTACCCGTCCAAAATGACTGAAATTTTGATGAGTAACTGTCAAACACAACTACATGCACTAGCTGTTATTGACGAGTGCCGCTATCTTCACGTTGAGGTCGGAAACTTTTCACCCCATCCTCGTATATATATATATATATATATATATATATATATATATATATATATATATATATATATATACATATATATATATAGAGTAACTTCGGGTAATGTGATATAGGTATTTGTTTTCTAACAATTATTCGTAATTTTTATTACATAGCTTTTGCCGCACTATTCATTATAGCTCTTTGATACATTGCGAATTCAATTCAATTCAATTTTTATTTAGTAGATAATTACATTTATGGTATATTTTACAACTAGTACTTAAGAGATTTAGGATAGCAATTCCTTTACAACTATAATCTTAAATCTATATAACGACAATAGCACAATTTGGATGAATAACAAATAATAAATTAAGGGAAAACTACAATAAAAAACCCTTATTTGAATCTTAAGACTAATATTGCACGAGCTTCCGGTTATTTTATGTAGTAATGACCTCGATATAATTTTCATAGACAGAGTACATATGTAGTGACTTAGGATAACGCAAGACGGGAAACGAGAACATTGTCAGAAAAAGAACAATTGTCGAAGAAGTTTCGATTGATTTTGTCAATAAGGAACTCTACCGGTTTAACGTTGGCGTTTTCATGTAGTTCATGTGTCGAATAATGCCATGGCAAATTCAGCAACATTTTCAATATTTTATTTTGACACCTTTGCAATTTTATTTTGTGTGTGCGAGCACAATTACACCATACAGGCGCCCCGTACAGGAGTATAGCTTGAAAAATGGTTTTAAATATTATAATTTTATTTTCGATGCTAAGCTTTGACTTTCTACACACTAATGGATACATAACTCTTACGACTTTGTTTATTTTGTCAATTGTGGTAGTGATGTGTTTTTGAAAGATGAGTTTTTTATCTAGAATAATACCTAGATATCTACAGTCTTCGGACCAATCAATATCAACTGCACACATACTGAGTTTAGTGCCATTTGGTAGGTAACAGTGTTTCCTACATCTCGAAAACCAGACAGCTTGTGTTTTATTACCATTTATTTTTATTTTCCATTTCCTGTAATATACTGCTAGCTTGTCAAGAGCTGCTTGCAAAGAGTTGTAGACATTAGTGAATAAGGCACCCGAAGAGAAAATGGCCGTATCATCGGCAAACATAGCTACCTGAATGTTTTCACCTAGACATGGTAAATCTGCGACAAACAATGTAAATAATATGGGACCAAGGACCGAGCCCTGGGGTACACCATGGTGGATTTGGTGAGTAGAGGATATGTCGGTTCCTAAACTCACAACATATTTTCTCGAACGAAGAAAGCTCTGGATAATTTTGATAAGCGGTATTGGCAGCTTAAGTTTTAGTAGCTTATAAATCAAGGCATCGTGCCATACCGTATCAAAAGCTTTTTCGATGTCTAGAAGAACTAGTCCCGTTGACTCCTTGTCGATGAATTTACCAGCTATGTGGTTTTTAATGCGCAAGACTTGGTGGATTGTGCTGTGACCACTACGGAAACCGAACTGAAAGTTTGGTAAGATGTTATTGTCTTCCACAAAACGATCAATCGTTTCCTTAATGATTTTTTCTAAGAGCTTACTTAGACAGCTAAGTAGACTAATAGGTCTGTAGCTTTCGGGGCTGTTCTTCGGTTTGCCGGGTTTCGGGATAGGTATTACTTTTGCTGTTTTCCAACAGTCCGGAAAATAACAATTCTTAAGACAAGCGTTGAAAATGAATGTTAAATAGTTACTTGCAGCAGGTGGAAGTGCTTTGATTAATTTGTTGTTAATATTATCGAGATAATATTATTTCGTTTTCAGAACCCTGCAGCGTAAGCCAATCTGCAGCTATTTACAACAAAATAAAAAAAATCTCTGTAACCCCCCTTATTAAAATTGGCGGATAATGTGATATGGCTTTTAAAACAATCAAGAGATTTTTTTAAAAATGCACTTCACTGAATTAAAAACTCACCCAATATACTGTCAGCTCTATTCACACACAAACAAAATGTATTACTTCAGTTTTTAATTTTGCTCCAATTTTTGCTGAAATATAACATAAAGCACACACAAAAAAACTGTCGACCTTAAACAATTTCAATGCACTGACATACAACGCAATGAGCGCGAGCGCGCCTAAAACTGCAGCACGTGTTCTTTTTCATTGCCGTCATGTTGACAAGAAAATTCTTGTCGAAAATTGATTATTTCGGAAAATATGATAGTATATCACATTTCCCAACCATATCACAATACCCGAAGTTACTCATATATAGGGCTCCTCGATAGTATAGTGGTTAGTACACCCGCCTATCACCTGGGAGACCGGGGTTCGATTCCCCGTCGGGGAACCTGTGGCGCAAGACTAATGACCTTGCCCGGAAAAAACAAATCATTATGGAAAATTTAACAAGCCTCAGGACTTGCTAAATAAGACCAAGACCGGCTCCCGGTTGTAGTGCCGATGATGATGATGATGATGATGATGATGATGATGATGATGATATATATATATATATATATATATATATATATATATATATATATATATATATATATATATATATATATATATATATATATATATATATATAAACGAAATACAATTGACAATTTTTTATTTCACTCCAGTTGGGAGTGAATGTGTACATAATTTCATTTAACACTTCGCGGTTTCACAATAAACTTGTCCCAACAATATTATTTAAGAAACCCATTACTAATTTCTAAGTGTGAAAAAAGAAACTAAATCCAAAATAGAACAATTGAATTAAGAAAACGAAGCCAATACACCGCAGTTTAGTGAATTAGTGTAGCGATTGTATTCCAGGACCGAAACAACTACAATACACCCAAATACGACCAAATTGTGTGTTTAAGCAACGAGGATTCTATATCGTCATCAAAAGCTCTTGGCTTGCAACCCCGGATCACATAGGAAGGACTAGCAGACAGCCAACAAATTGAGAGTACGTTCCATATTTACATTGATGATTTTTTTGTGTGGAAATTATATATGCACCCTGAATGGAAAAGGAAATACTCTAGCTCAATGACGATTCACGCTGGACTCTGGGGGTATCCCCCCATTCTCCTTAAAAATTGTTCAACTAATCTTTCAATTCTCCTTTCGAAAATTTTCTTTTTATCTATCTCACTCGCTCACACTCAAGGAGAATTCCCCAATATTGGGAAAACCCCTACATCATTCCAATACATAAAAAAGGTCCAAATACGCTGTCACGAGCTTGGCCCTATTGCTAAGATTTTTGAGCGTACGAAACGTTATTTTCATTGCAAATGCCTTATTTCTCCTAGACAACACGGATTTCTTGTGGGCGAATCAAAACAACCAACCTCGTCGAATTTACATCTTTCACACTGTCCGTCAGAGTGGCAAGGATATCGACATGGCTACAACCGATTTTAGCAAAGGCTTTCGACAAAATTTCTCACAAACTTATACTTTTTAAATTGTCAACTTTCGGTTTTAAACCCATTCTGTTAAACCGGATGTTTTCCTATTTGGAAGTTTAACTCTACAGAGTTCTTTTCAGATCCGCGACATCGCGAGCGGGTAGCTCCGGGGTCCCCCAAGGCAGTCACCTAGATCCCCTACTTTTTATTCTAACCACAAATGACATTTATAGGGTCATTAAGCACTCCTGTGTGTCTCTTTTCCTGATGAAATGAAATTCTATAAGACTATCATGTCACCATTTAATTCTACACTGCTTCAAACTCATCTTGACAATTTCTCGGTCTGGTGTCGTAAAAACTGCTTGTAGCTTAATATCGCCAAATGGCAGTCTATAACGTTTTCACGCAAGCGAACATCTTGTCCACCCTATCAATACTACCTTCATAACCAAACACCCACAATCGTCCAATCGAGATGCGACCTGGGTATTTTATGTGATAGGGTATTTAATTAACTTGCACATTTTGAAGAGGTGAACCTTAAGGCCAATTCAATCCTGGGATTTGTAAAACGGTGGTTTAAGGAATTGTCCTACCCCTCGAACTCCTTTTCATCTCTCGTCCTACCCCCAACAACATAGAAAAGTTATTAATTGATTAATTTAAATAGTTCGCAAGGAAAAACGCAAGAATCTTTTTGTAAGCTAGTTCTAATCTTGCAAATGCGCAGTCTCCGAAAAAGACGCAGTAAATCTAAATCGTGTATACCATTGATTGCCTTAAAAACCCATATAAAAGGTTCTACATGCGTAGCGGCTATGCACATTAAAATGAGTTTCTGTGCTGTTAAACATTTTACTAATGGCTTTAAGAGCCCGACTATTTGAAAGTTATTGGTGGTTCCGCAACAGGCCACAGATTTCCAAGAATAAACGGTGAGTTTAATTACTGAGCCTTTAAAATCATACTCACTAGTTTAACGTCATATGAACAACTTCTTAAAGGCACATTTCCAGTATTTTTAATTATCCACTGTCTGTTAATACCTTGTGCTACATATTACTTGATACATCAACTTCAAATTCCAAGGTCATTATGGAGTATGCAACGCAATTACTGGAGAACCTCTATCGAGGTTATGATTTAATAAACACTACAGCGAAACATATATATTAATTGAAAAAAAAAAAACGAATGGAGGTTTGGTAACTCCTCAATTCATTCAACTTTATTACAGAGGCCTAAATAAGTTCTGAAATCAAAATGAAATGTCTCTGGTTATAGAAAACAATTACCAACACGGTCCCCACAACTGCGCAATAGAGGTATTAAAATTGAACATAAAAACAACTAATTGCCACAATGATCATAAGCCTGTTGCTTAAACCAACACCGGAATATGTCGTCAACAGTGGCTCGTAGCAGTTTTAAAAATAATGACAACATTAAATTGTCCAGTTTGAGAACTTTGGATGTAATGGGAATTTTCTAACAAATTAAATAGTGAACTGAACCACATTTTTACACCAACCTATAGGTTGAGGTATATTACCAACAGAATTTCCACGAATCTCCAGACCTCGTAAAAGAATAAAACAGCGATGGTATTACGAAATCCCATACTGCTACGCGCCGCCTCGATGTCGAGGAGTAAACTAAACTGAATGGGTCGTTTCCAAGAGGTGTAGAACTTTAAAATGAAATAAAACACTATCTTTATTGAAAGGATAATTCCATGGCATTAATGTTTAAATACGATTTCTGGCGCTGCGGCTGATTCGAATTAAAGGCAATATTGATATTCGATGCGATAGCTTGAGGCCATTTCGAAAGTAAACTCATTATGCCTCTCTAGAAACCCTCGTCCTTATTGGTAAGAAACTGAGGCAATTGAGTTCACAAGCTTCTCTTGAGGCAAAACCATTCGTCATAGACAGAAACACGACGTAATCACTTGGTACGGACTATAAACTGGATGCATAAGAAACTCCCAACCAAGCTCCCAGGACTTCTGGCGAATCACAATCAATGTGTGTGGCCTGGCATTGGCCTGATGGAACACAATTCCTCTCCTATCAACAAAAACAAGAGAACCTCCACTTTTTTATGATATAACGCATCTTGATTATTTTGTTTTACGGCCAAAACTGGCCACTTCTGGGCAATTGATTCCTTTAGACAGCCTAATTGTTCAGTACCAAATTGACCACCATCCGGTGTAGACGTGTTGACAATCGACAAATGATAGTTGATGAACCCTTCAAAGAAACGGCCGAAAAAGTGAAATGTGTGTAATTTATTATTAAATTCTTATTTTTATATTAAACTGCGTTGCACATATTAAATCAGTACGGATTCTTTTCCGCACCCAAAATAATTAAAAAACAATTAGTGCCGATACGCGACATACGAGGTGTTCCTGTTTGTGTATGTGCACAGTAAAAAAAATAAACTCTTGAACGTGATTTTCTATCTGTCACTCACGCAATAATAAAAAAAAATAATAAAAAAATAAAAATAAAAAAAAAGTGAGAACTCGTCGTCCATAATATGGACGTAAATTAAATGGATGCCAAAATGGTTCTCCGGAGAAGGCAAAATACAGACGTAAATCTAAAGGCTAAACGCCTTAGAACAAATGAAAACAAGGATACAGACACGTTGGTTGTCAACAGCGACGATGAAGACAACACCCATGGTGCCCAGTACTTAGGGGCTGGAAACCAATTCCAAGAACTAGCTGTCAGCGAAACAAATATAGACGCCAGCAATCAGATCAAGGTCCCCAACAGACTCATCCATGAGATTAGTCTTGAAAACAAGAACTGGATAAACAAATGGAGGAAGTTCTTAAACTAAAAAGCAATTTCAGCCAGAATGAGCGGAAAACGAAAATGGTAGAACAACAACAGCAAGAACAAAGACAGCAGCAACCCACGAAGCCAAAGAAAACACGACAAACTAAGGAAACTCAACAGCAGGAATCACATCAACAACATTCTGCCAAGAAACTTTACTCACCTTTTTCAGCACACGTGCCCACAGACACGTGTCCCAATAGTCAGTAACCATACCTGAAACAAAAGGTTATGGGACATGCAACGACGTTAAACTCGATATAAGAAAGCAAGGAACAAAACGTTCAAAAGCTTCCAATATCGAGTTCAACGCATCCATACATTATATTCAACCCAATTCCAAAAGGCAGGAAAGCATCGCATCTAAGCAAATGCGCCATGCAGGAAAGCGTCGCATGTAAATCATTCACCCATCCTAAGCATCAACGCGATGTTTCCCGTGAAATACCATTGTCGGTAAATAAACCGGACAACGGATGACTACTCTGGTAGCTAATAGTAAAGAGCACCTAAATCCCCTGCATGACCCTAACGCAAAAGGCACACTTGTGCAAACAAGGCATATCGTTTCGCTGCCGACCAATAGTCATGCAATCATAAACATCTTAACGTAGATCGCTCGCTAGATGTTTATGGTTCGAAAATCCTAACAAAGGAACTATACCAATCCCACGGTTCCTTTTATTACCCATCTGTAACGCACAAGAACAGTGTTAGCTTAAGCCGGTTGGGTAACCTAAACTAATCCCACGAAAAGATCGGAAAATAAGTGGCGATACGATCGATCATCAAACAAAGGAACAAGATTCCGATAAGGAAGAGGGAAAGAAGGATGATGGATTGATGATGGGAAAATGTTCTTTACAGATACGATGGGAAATTCTGTTAACGGATACGATGGGAAATTCTGTTTAGCAGATTGGATGGGGAAATTTTCGTTTGCAGATGCGGGGATGAGAAGTTCGGATTGAATTTCAAATATAGAGACAATTAGTCTACTTCGAGCATCCGTCCAATAGAGAACAGTCAGAGAACCCCACCGAGGAGGTCGATCCGCGCCGCGTCAGTAATTGAAATAATAAAAGGACGTAAAATAAACGATCGCGAGCACCACACAGTATATAATAACAAAGGAATTACAATACCTTTCGTGTCGTCCAAAGGGAACGTGTGCCGTTCTTTTGCATATGGGTGTTATGTTTATGTTTTTATGTTTCTATTGAGAAAGACGTAGGCGTTAGACCGTAATAAACCAGGAGGTGCAAACAAAAAAAAAAAACCATGACAATCAGAAGTGTGGTGGAAGTGCGTATTTTCTTTCTTTATAGACTAAGCAAAAATGTATTAAGATTGTGTCACAACCAACCTCCCATGTGCAACTAGAAGTAATGCTTCAAAGTAATAAAAGTTCAAAACCAAAATATGTCAGTGTTTTATTTGAGTTAGTACTCGCTCCATGTTCTCGGTTGTTCTTTTCTTAATAGTGAACAGTGTTCGGCGGAACACTCCGGCGACTAAAGACAACATCCGCCAAAAGTTGACATGCAAAACTTTTAAAACAAAACGTATAAATAATTTTAAGATAGGTTTAACATGCGATGACTTACAAGACTATAGCAAAATTAAATCGGCATTGGGGAAATCGAAAAGCGAGTACTACACGTATAGCGTTTGCAACGATAGTGAAGAGCGTGTGATTCGAACCGACGCTATCACGGTTAGAAACACTAAAATATAGAAACAATGCTCAACGCATCAGGCCTCTGCCGCGTGTACGAATTCGATTTCTAAACTCACACTCAACTGATGTGGAATTCTTATGTTATCGCTATGGTATACGGCTCTGATGCTTTTTTTTATTCGAATTTCTTTCGGTGTTCTTCACTATTTGTTTGTGTGTTGTGTGTGTATCTGTTAGAAACGCCACACGCGTATACCTCTAAATCGGAGAAAACTGTCTCAATGCTCCTCAAAGGAATTGATCCTTCCTTTACTTCCGAAGAGGTGCTCGAAGAACTAAAAAGCTTCGAAAACAATACTGTGGTGGTTCCACCAAACCCCACTGTCTACTCACCTGAAGAACCCCCCATATTCGCAACCCATTTTTGCATCCCAAGCACCAGCATACCTGAAACATTTCCTTTCTCAAGGACATTTAATGCATTCGACGCAGTATGTGAAAATATCTAAAAAGAATTCTTCACATCATACGGCATCATAAATCCCAACCTATCCGGCACCCTTGTCATCGTTAAAATGCCGTGTCGGACAGCTTGTTTATACAGCTGCAATAAACCGACCCGCGATTCGTTTGTCCAATTGACAAACAATTACCGCATCCCAGCATTATCATCGAAACCGAATCCTCTAGCATTCCCTAGTACAAACAAGAACTCGGTTCCTATAGCAGTCAGAGATGACATAAACATTAAAAACCCATTAGCACCTCTTCCTAATGGCGATACATCTATTAACGCATCTGCACCACTCATCCACGACTGTGATGATGTCCTTATTTGCTTTTAGCACCATTTCTCCGATGAATTTCCGTCTATGATAGCCGCAATGCATAGCGTAAACAATGATCTATACGATCCCTTTGTTCTTTTTCCCTCGTTTTAGGTTTCGTTTATCATTTGCTGAAATGCATCGATAAACACTGTGATCTGTATGATCACCCATACATGCACACCATGATCTTCATTACGAGATCTGGTTTTCTATTCCACAAAGAGAGACTTTACGTTTGTCTTTGGTAAGTAAAATATCCTTAGCCGAGAGGATATTCACCACCACCGAATCGAGGGTGAATCAAGACCCACATTCCAACCCTCGATTGAGTCGTATGTCAATCTTCGAAGCGGGCGGGTCGCCCGCCATCCACTGTACGGGCGTCGGTACGGTGGGTTCTCTAGGAGTCGTTTCTTGCCTTGCTCTCCGGTGCGTACGGCGGAGCGTTTAGTTAGTTCGTGTATTGGGTACGTTCGAACGATTCAATGAGGAATATTAAGAAGCGCGAATTTATATTGCAAACAAAATTGTACCATTAGTTTAAGTACTTCAAACAACTTGAATTCGTGTTTTAACAATTTTTTTAGTCTGAGTTGAAAGTAATAAAAAAACATTATTATTAGAAATTACATCAGTGTGCTTCAATTAATTTTTTCCTGTGTGTGACGTTTTCTCTTAGTGAACAGTTTTGTTTTACGGTGGACCTTTTGGAACTTGTCGGGACGAGGTAGAACCCCGTGTCGTACGCCGGCACCACGACTTCGCCCCCCACAATACCTTGAAATTTGCATATCATTGGAGAATGCCCATTGGGCAAAAAGCAGCTCCCGGATAGAAATAAACTATCCTGTGTCCTTTGTAACAACACAGGTCACCCAGCTAACTTTAGAGGTTGGCCCTAGTACCAACAACTAAAATCAAAGGTGGACGCCAGAAAGAAACAAGTTGAAGAAGAGAAACTGATGAAAACTCGCTCTTACAACAACTTCGTGGCACCAAATGTGTCATACGCCCAAATGGCAGGTGGAGTAAAAAATGCACCAATCTTAGAACAATCACGCAATATCATTAAAACGCCTGCTTCAGAGGCACAAATTGATATAACAGCAATATTATTGTCCATACAAGGACAGTTTGATGTGTTTGATAAAAAATTCGAAAAGATCAGAAAAAATTTGACGAAACAAGTGGCTCGAACGGGCATTATCTATTCGACCCTGTTTCCGGATGAACCCGCACTTTAATCATAACGTTCACTGCGACTGAATTAACCGTAAAAATTATGTGGCGGTTCCGCCAAACCCCACTGACTACTTACCTAAAGAACCCCCATCCCTACAATCCAACCTTATAAGTTTCGCTAATGCAATCGCATTAGCGCCTTAAATGCTTCACGCATCAAATAGATCAAATTTATAAACTAGAAGTCCCTGTAAATTAATTCCTACGTTTTCATGCAGCTCTTCGCATACAAATTCCCTACAAGATTTCTTTCCATTATACAGGTGCATAAAACCAAAACCTATTCGGTACCTTCGTTGCCAGGCAAATTCTAACCCTCCTACACTTGCACCGCAATCTCCCCGCAGCAAAAACATCTCCTTCTCAAGGATAATTAATGCTTTCAATGCATTACCTGGATATGCCTGCAAAGAATTTTTCCTACAAGGGCATTTATACATGTGTCAATGCATCTCTGCATTAGCGACCAGGAACCGAATTTCCAATTAGTGTAGATATTCACGCTAGAGTTCGATCCTGGCGTCGCCGTATATGCCATGCTTAATTGACACAGATGGTATACACAACCGCCATTGTGTAACCATCTAAATTACTTTTCGAAGACTTGCAACTATTGATTCAGCTGCAAGTACTTCTCTCGGAAATACTTCTTTGTTTGAATCTTCAAACAATCACCAACGGCGCGCTTAGCCGCCGGATTGTGTTCAATGGCATAAACATATGCAAACAAAAGAATCCGATTCTCCCAGTCGGCAGAGATACGATATACGATCTCCATTGTATAAAGTATCGCAATCCCTTTTAGCATCTAATGAGTGGCTGCTATTTACTCAGCTGACCCTCATTACCGGACGATGCATTCGGTCGCTACTTCCTTTGTTCGGCATATCTTGTCTAGGTTTCGTTCGCTTTGACCTGCGAGCGTTAGCAAACAGTCTGATCTGAACGATCGACTTCACGCACACCACTACAGGACCTCACCAGTGAGATCTTCTTTCTTCGTTTTCACCACGAGAGGAACACTTTCTCTCTCGGGGAAACACACCCCATTAGCGAGTCGGCTCTACACGAACCGAATATCGCTGAGTCCAATTACATTCGCCGGCCTCGCAGGTCGTGCCACTCCCGCTCTCCGTAGCGCTGCGGAGACGCGAACGCGTATCGAGTCGCTTTTCCTCCCCAGTTAATTGAATAGTCGGAATCACAGTGCGAAGTGTTTAGATAGTATGTGTATTGTTAACGTTTGAACAATGACCATGAGAATGCTTAAATTAATATATTCGTAAGGTTCCAGGTGGCATCTAATACACGTGTACGTTTGATTAATTACAAAAGATATCTATCAACTAATTAAATAAAGAGAACATTTTGCCGACTAAAAATCATTCAGTGTTTTACGTTTCTTCTCAGCTTTGGTGGACAGTGCGTTTTATTTTTGGTGACTACCATGTGTGTTTATCTTTTTTCTTTGGTGTTCATCGGTGGACCTTTTAGCGAAGTGACGAATCGGTTTGGCGGAACCTTGTCCGAACAGCGGATTGTTAGTGGGACGAAGTAGAACTCGCACCCATGCCGGTGCCCCGACTTAGCATCCCCACAGAGGTTCTTGAGAACGATGTGTGATATTCCATCAGCACAGAACTGTGTCCATTGCCAATGGCGGAAGATACTTGAGTACCACTTGATACTCCATATATTGCCACTAACTTTTTGTTTCTCAATGAGCCGAAGATACCCTAGATTTCTCCCATCGTTATTAAAAAGCATTGGCATTATTTTCTTCTTTTTTTTTTTTTTGCTTCTCCCAGGAAAGGCGAACCTGTAGCGGTGATGCAGCGCCCCGAGACGCTAGTTTTTCTCGACCCATTCCATCAGCTAATCTCTAAAAGATGCTCAATTAATGTCATTTGACAAATTGTCGTCACTGAGTTCGTAAAACCGGGATTCGCTGATTACCAAAGTGAAATTTCATTTCGGAGGTACAGGTGATTCAATAGAAGTCTGTCCTCCATGTCGTGGTTTCGGTGGATGCTTTCATTCACCGTGCACATTTCCTGAAAGACAACTCCCACAGCGTTCACTGTTTCCGCTGTTTCCTCGTTTACGAAGAGGCCATTTGGGAAACGGTCTCTGTATATTTGTCAATATTGATTAGCAGCTGCTTGTTTACGTTGGCACGTGGTATTTCGAGTCACTGACACTCATTTTGATTATTTCTCCTAAATATCGTTTTTATTTGTGGTAACATATTCGGGTTATTCGATTTAATAGCTCCAATTTTGTTCTTCCAATACAAATTTGTTGCGAATCTATATCTATCTATATAAGCTTTTAGTAATTGTTGGAGGTTTTTTAATCCAGATTTTAGTGATATAGGTAAAACTATAATAGAACGATCTTATTCCATCATTTAGGAAATAGAACACTTCTATAGAGTTTAGCAAGCGTAGTAAAGAGTATGATAAAAGGCCTGTGGGGATTAAGCATTGTGCACCGGGGTACGGCGCTGATTCCCTTCACATTCCCATCATTCATTAGAGAGTTCATCGGTTCCGCCATTAACCTATCGCCAAGGATTAAATCCACGCACCGAACGCCGCAGCAAAATGTTCACCAAGAGAAAACGTCACACACAGGAGAAATAAAACACGCAGGTTTGGTTTATTAGTTCCAGAGCACTGTTTATTTAATTTATCTTCTTAATGGTTTTTATTGTATTGAATTTTTAACTTATATAGAGGTCATTTTTTTAAGGGTAATCATTATTACAACTTCACCGAACTAAAGAACACACACGTTAGTTTTAATTTATTCTGGTATAACTACTTTTTTTTATGCAACACTAACTCCGGGTACGTACGCGTCTCCGCAGCGCTACGGAGAGCGGGAGGTGAACCGACCGTCGCGATCGGTAGTTGGATTTCGACTCAACGATATCAAATCGCTGGCAAAGGAAATTCGGTCAGTGACTGGCTTACTTTAAGGGTGCATTTGCTCTTCCCAGAGAAACGTAAAGTCTCTCTTTGGGGGAAGCTAACCTGATCTCATAGAGAAGATCTATAATGGTACACATGTATATGTGAACATTGGTTCTTTCATGGGGCAAAGCCATGAGAACGAATCTGGAAACGAAGAAAGGGTATAATGTGCATCGATGAGATGTGAGTTCGGCTAAGTAAACAAGCCGAATCTCATTGGGTGCTAATTGGATTTCTGTTTGTTCATGCCGCTAGGTCGTGAGAAGCAGATCCAGAAATATGTAGGACAAAGAGATCGTGTAGATCATTGTCTAAACTATGCATTGCAGCTGTAATGATAGTCGCAATGCACCATGCACATGGTGCTAATTGATTCTAGCTTATTTACAGGGAATTGGTGTTTATTGCATCGCTGCCAAGGGTATGTATACCATACCTATTTGCATTTGCCTATGCTGTAGGATTTAATTTCTGCCTTAAGACGCAAGATGCGTATATTTGCTTTTGTCCCTTGGGTATAGGTCGCCAGCTAATGTGTATGTAAAGGAATTTATTATATTAATGTTAATAATTCCTGTTATGATGGTTACATTATATGTAAACCAAATTATTTAGTTTTCAGCAATTCGACTAGGGAAAATGCGTATGTAAGATTGAGATTTGCTTGGCAACCGAAGGTGCCGAATTGGGCTTGGGATTTATGACGTTTGGAACAGAATTCTTATAGAGAATTTTGAATTCGAATAAATGAATGAAGGTAAGAATTCTCTTCCAGGAGCTTTTAGCTAAATACATTTGGTAAATTTGTTGCGTGAAGCATTTACAGGTGCTAATGCGATTGTATTAGCAGAAACTTATGAAAGCTGGGTTGTAGTTATGGGGGTTCTTCGGGTAAGTAGACAGTGTGGTTTGGCGCAACCGCCACAGGCCATACTATAAAGACTAGAAAAGTTTAAGGCCAAAGCACCAACGTTTAAGATCACGGAGGCATGTACACAGGGATGTATTTGCGTTTTATTTTAAGTGTGGATTGCCACTACATGTTAAATGCTTCTGTTTACAGTGTTAACAATTTGTTTTTTCGATTCTCTTTTGTTGTGTGTTCATCCCTACAGCTTACGCGTTGATGTGCATGTCTTGAAAACACCACCCGAGAGAGGTATATAAAACCAAAGCAATAGTAATAATATGATTCCAGATCTTCTGTGGCAAAATGGTAGCAAATAACAAATCTCGAAACCAAGGTACAACATTTATATTCTATACCCTGTTACGGCATATGGCAATATGAAACCTTTAAGATGACACCCGGAATATTGAATTACACGGAGTGATATCTCATAAACATAACTGGAACTGAGACGCCATCTATGTGTCAAAATGATGCATCACTATAAAATAGCAATTATTTTTCCAACGTCTTAACCATACAAAACCCTCTTACCACTAGAAAACTAATTTCATAACTCAATGTAAGCCCATAAGAGTTGACTTTCAATTGAATCACTTCATACTATTGACAATTTTGCTCACTATGAGAATTTCAAATTTTAGAGGACACTTGTAAACAAATTTTTCCATGGCCTAAAAAAAATGTCCTCTTCAATCTTCAAACTTCAATACTTCAGAAACTTTCCATCTCTTACCATTCATAAATATACACTCATGGGAACTATCCGAGCCTAATTTTAGTCTGTTGTGGAATGTCTCAAGTGACGCACATCTCTCTACCTCGCAACTGCATTCTCACGGCACCATTTTCCAATAGGAAAATTGTTATGTCATCACTGTATTTAAAATGCACAGTCAAGTGATGCACCCGTCTAGAGTTCCAAGCAAAGTACACTTCTGCATGTTAAGCAAACACAAGGCGAGGAATATGAAGAGACGGAAACTACTCGTATTTTAACCCCAACTGGTCAAAATGACAGCTTCTATTTATAACTAGGCGCATTTATTACCCTTTCGACGAGGTATGTCCCGACCTCGGAAATTTGCATTTACATATGTCAACTAATTGTCAACTGAAGATGTTCGACGTTTACTTTACCCCTCCATAAACTTGTCAATGGAAAAGCGACATACGGCAAAATTCATCTGTCCATTATACATGCGATACATTGTAGAGATTGCTTTAGCAATATCATTGACAGATTAAATTCTAAGTTCCATTCAAACATTTCGGAGGAAGCAATGACATTTTTGTGCTCCCTGATAAAACTATCTACCCGTTGATATACGACCACTTGTGCCATGTATTTTGGAATGTTTTCCCTGCTTTTCTATTGCTGTCGATTAGAGGAGATAGCAAGTAACACACATTGATAAAAATATTTATAGGGGGGACCCACCATCAGGCGTGATCAGCAGTCCACGTTCAAGGCTAACAAAGGCCACAAGTCAGTGCACTGTATTATCGGCGTTGAAAAGTTATTAAATGTTTAGCCGATAATCTACCTATGGTTCCGATAAACCACGAAATTACCTCGACAGGTCTTGTTCTACAACTGAAATCGCAACTATCGCAATGGCAACCGTTCACATGTCTTGTGATTAACTATGTTATAAATATTTAAGAGTACTTGTAAATATTTATGATGAATTATAAATAGCGCGTATTGAGCGCCATTCAATAAAACAATTCCACAATATTGGATGTTCCTCAACTTGTTGGTTTGAATTTGTTGCAAAGTCTTGAATAAAGATTGCATTTGTACCACATTGTTCACACCTATCTTTAAAAAACATCTTCCACCAAAATAACCTTGCCTTTTCGACAATTGTAATGTTCCATGGCGTTTTTTTGCCACCAGTCGAAGAACGCATTGCCTCTTGTGTTTGAAATAAAATTACCACAAACACTGTGCTTGGCATTGGAATCTCCTACCGTGAAGAAGTAATTATTTAATTATAATTATAATTATAATTATAATGAGTAATTACATGAACGGTCCCGTGTTTCAATCTGAAACCGAACTGCTTGTTCGCAATAATACCATTTTCATCACACCAGTTTATCAATTCTTTATTTACAATATTTTTAAATACCTTGGTGATGTTTGGGAGCAAACTTATCGGCCGAAGATTGGCGGGGTTTGTTCTGCCCTCGTACCTTTTGGGATTGGGTTGGACTAGTGCAGTTTTTCACCGGGTTGGATAATATGCATTATTTAGAGCGTTGTTGAATAAAACAGTGTACACCTTCACTGCTTCAAGAGGCAATTGCTTTAGAATAACTTTTGGAATACTATCCACTCCAGAAGATGTGTTGTTCTTAATAGATCTAAGGATGTGAGTAAGTTCATCCTTGTACACAAACATACTGGCATTTAAATCTCCAAAAGGGGAATCCGCTCTATTATTTACACTAAATGTAGTGAAACTTCGGCTTTAAAGATGCCAATTGTTAAGTTCATGGTGGATCGAAACATTATTCTGGAGAGCCTTCTTTTCCAGGCCGCGGTTAGAATGAACGGATTCATTTGCTCTATACTCCGTCTTATGGAAGAGGAAATTCCTTCTTGTATTTACTTATGTTGGATGAGCGAATACAATTAGTGGACACGGATCTAACTACTCGAAATTGTCTACGTACAATCGAGTACGAAAGTGATCATTACGGACTTCGCGCCGTAATCCATGTTCCAAACGTATACTCACTACTTGAGCAGTACGACTAGACACATTCCTTTAAAATCCGAAAAGTACACTGATCGCGCTTTGATCGGCTAATAGAAAGAGAATTACACTCCAATGGTGTTGATCCACCGATTGTCAGCAATCTTCGTAATGACGAAATTGAACACTATCTTTTAATGATGGACAACATTGTCACTAATACAATAAATCGTTCTATCCCAAAAATAACTCACATGGGGGGCCGTACAAACCGACAACAATTGACGCTCTCTATATGGAAAAAAACATTCTGCTCTCCAAGCTGAAACTGCTTTATACACAGTTTAACGATCGAAATTGCCAGGAAATAAAAACGATTAAGTCACTAATTAAGAACAACCACGAGATACCATTAAAACGCCTGAACCGGAGGCACAAATATAACACTAGTTTTACTGTCCATACAAGCACAGCTTGGTTGTTCCATGACTGGTGCCTTCGTTACACCATTTGGGCGTATGACACATATAACGAGTGACACAGTGACCGAGTTCGGACGTGTTTGCAATTCGCTTATTGAGTGAAATTAAAAAGTTGTTGTCATTGGGAGTCCGGGAGCGTTTAAAACACAAAAACTATTTATAAATAAATGCCATCGATAAAACAGTCAAAGCAAAATGAAGATATATTATTTGATTTAGTCGACCAAAAGAAAAAAAAAGACAAGCCAGTCAAAACAAAGAAACTGCAAATCAAACAAACAAAATATATAATAAATGTGAAAACAGTCCAGTGAAGTGCGAAAAAAAGAAAAAATCAAAATCCCACACTGATCTCCAGCGTCATACTCACTTCAGTTCATTTATACTCGTCGCGTACACGTGTGTGTGTGTACATACCGACCGATCAACAAAAACAAAAACTGTGTGTGCGTTAGTGTGTATGCGTGTGAAAGCGGATGTCCCTGCATGTTGCTTCACAAATAAAACATTAGATCTAACGGTGGCAATTAATAATAATGGAAAAAAGAAAAGCTGTGTTAAAAGTGATTTCAAAGAGGAGGCCCAAAGCCCAGCCAAACTTGCTTGCCAAACGGCATAAAGCCAACTCTAAGGTAAAAACTCTTATAGAAGGAATGACCACTCCTGATAAGCCACATTATTTCGGAGATGGGAATAAATTCAAAGAACTGGCAACAGAAGACCACAAAACCAGCAATAGAGAAATGAGTTACACAGATGTCGAACGTACTCAATTTATTGCGGAATTATATAAAAAGAAAGAGGATCTCTCCAAAAAGAAGAACGATTTGGAGCGACAAATTAAAGAAGCCCTATCGGAAAGCAACACTCAACAGCAAGTGCAGAAACAACAACCGCAGCAGAAGCATCAGCAGCAGCAACAACTGCTGGGAAAACAACAAGCAGCAGCAAATAAGACGGAGAAAGTGCCTCCCATCATAGTTATCTTTATGGATGCTAAGGACCTAATTAAATTGGGTAAGTTAACATGCAGAAATTTCAAAATGAAACATTTAAGTAACAATAAAATAAATTTTTTATGTGATAGTTTAGATGACTATCATAAAATTAAATCTGCTCTAAGGGAACCAAGTAGTGAGTACTTTACGTACACACTTAAATCGGAGAAATCTATCTCCATGTTACTTAAAGGAGTTGATCCTTCTTTTTCCTCCGAAGAACTCCTCTCGGAACTACAAACCGTCGAAAATGACAGTTTAAAATTTACTGATGTGAAGCCATTCTCCACTTCTCTCTCCCGAAGTCGCAACCGCAAATTGCCGTTCTTCATTGCCTCCGTAAGTCCCAACAGCAAAGTCGATGCACTTAGGAATATTAAAGTTATTTTCCACCAAACAATAATTTGGGAAAAAATAAGGAAAGTTGACCGTGTGTTGCAGTGCATGTGGTGCCAACGATTCGGCCACGTTGCATCTAACTGCTGTATGGAAGAGATGTGCAAAGTGCCAAAACAATCATACCGTAGGAGAATGCCCCTTAGGTAAAGAACAGGTTCAGGATAGGAGCAAACTATCTTGCGTCCTGTGAAAAAATACAGGTCACATGGCCAACTTTAGAGGTTGGGCGAAATTCCAACAACTAAAAGCCAAGTTGGAATTAAAAAAAAACAGCTTAAAGAAGAGAAACGAATGAAGTTTCGTTCTTATAATAACTTCGTTGCACCTAGTGTATTATTCGCTCAAATTGCCGGTAGTCCATTAAACTCAAACTTCGCGACACAGGGAAGTAATGTCACAAAATCTTCCGCACCTAGCATATCATTTTCTCAAATGGCTAGTAATCCAATTAATATAACGGCGGCGGAACTTTCACGCAACGTCATCAAAGCGCCCGCTCCAGAGGCAAATTCAGATATAAGAGCAATCCTGTTAGCCATACAAGGACAGATTGCTGGATTTGAAAAAAAAAACTGACTGAACAAGCGGCCCGAATAGATATTATTTATTCGTCCTTGTTCTCAGACAACCCCACATACCACAATGAACTATCCAACTAATTTAACACTAAAACTTATTGCTGTGAATGTGAATTCACTAATCCACGTGGAAAGGAGGGATAATCTCGGTAAGCTACTTGAAGCCGAACGCCCCGATGTGCTTCTAGCTAACGAAGCCAAGCTAAACCAGAAGCACGCATTAGCTACAAAAACTATAAAGTCATTAGACGAGATCGTCCACACGCCACACAAGGAGGTGGAGTTGCTGTCTTAATTATGAAAGGCCTTCACCACAAGGTGGTTTATAGCACAGCTGCACACAATTTTCAGTTGCTGGAAGTTTGCATTATAGATATACCTTTGAAGAGTCAAAGGCATCTATACGTGGTATCCGTGTATGCACCTGAAGCTCCTCAGTGTTCGCAATTTACCACCGAACTGGATACCCTTTTTCGTAATCTCAAGTTAGACTCGGAAAACAATTATTTTGATCTGGTGGGAGATTGCAACTCCAAACACAGTGCTTGGGGTAATATCACGCCGAACACAAGAGGTAATGCACTATTCAACTGGTGACAAACAAATGGAACAGAATAACAACTAGAATTGTACGCTACAGGTACACCATCTTATTCAAGAGGAAACTCCTTTCTGGACTTACTTATGATGGACGAGAGACTACAATTATTAGACACGGATCTAAATACTCGAAATTGCCATCGCACAATCGGGTATGATAGTGACAATTACGGCCTCGGTGCCGTTTTACATATTCCAAGCGAACACGCAATACTTGAGCAGTACGACCAGATACATTCGTTCGTTTTCCGAAAAGTACATTGGTCGCGCTTTGATCGCATAATAAAAAGAGAACTATGCTCCAATGGCGTAGACCCTCCAACTAATAGAAACCTTCGAAATGAGGAAATAGACCATTATCTCTCAACGATGGACAACATTGTCATCAAAACAATGGACCGTTCCATTTCAAAAACGGCGCACATGGAGGAGCATTTTAATAGATACAGAAACTCAACTATTGATGCCCTGTATAGACAAAAAAGCGCTCTGCTCTCCCAGCTGAAACTGCTCTAAAGACAGTTCAGCGATCCTTATAGCCAGGAAATAAAGACAATTAAGTCATTGATTAAAAACGTTCAAAAGCTGATTCGTGACAACTACAGATCAGTAATTAATGAAGAATGGAAACACAAAATTCTCTCCATTAAAACCAGTGGTGGGAATATGTTTCCGCAAATAAATAAAGTTTTTAGGAGAAAGATCATAATGACATTCTCTGCCTTCGAGTCCCGAGGACTCCCGAGAATTGTCAAATATTGCTGAACGCAGGACTCACCCCGGAACACATCAACTCCAACGCAGTAGTCGAGGATCCGCAAGAGAAAGCGAACTCCATTGGCGCATGTTTCGAGGCAGAACACAAAGTGAATGAATCCATTCATTCTAACCTCGATATCGAACACAGAGCGAGATCATAAATGGTTTAATACAGCGAGACTTCAACAACGTGCAGGGCTATTGTGATGACTGGAAACTTAAGATCAACTTCCAGAAATGTGAAGCCATCCTATTTAGAACTCCATTATATAAAGCCACGAACGACACAAGGAAAAACTGGCGAAAGCTAGTTATCGTGGGACCGCATGGAGATAAACTGGAAACCAAGAGTTTAGTTGAATACCTTGGCATCTGGCTAGACCAGTATCTGTATTTCAACAGACATGTAGAGGCTGCTTTGCTCAAAGCGAGGAAAACTTTTGCTATGACAAGGAGGCTATTTCACTGTAGCCAACTTGACAGCAGGGTAAAAGTCATATGCTACATGACGCTAATCAGGCCAATGCTCATATATGGTTGTCCAGTATGGTTTAACATAGGTCCAAATTTGATGGAAAAGATTCGGGTGTTCGAAAGGAAGTGTCTCAGAAGTTGTCTCAGATTATATCGGAGACCGCAATCGGACTATAAAAAGTAGTACTCAAATAAGACTATATATAATGAAGCGTACATAAATAGGGTGGATAATTTTATGATTAAATTAATCAGAGGACATATTGCGAGAGCAATAAGCTCGTCCAATGACCTAATTTTCGTGGCCTATTATCCAAACACTCTGTACTATGAGAGTCGCAACGGCTTTGTTCCACCAGAGGCGTTCCTTGACTTGGATATGAAAGGGCCTATACAGGATAGATCCGGAATTCCGCTGATCTATCATGTAAGTAGATCATCTGTAGACGGGCGATTGTGCTACGACCGGGAAGTAACGCGCTCCGAAGAAGAGCTCCTGCGCTTCAGTAGGGCTATCTCCCACAGAGACCGGGACGATAGTATTAGACAGCGTCAACAGTTCTGGTGGTTGAATGGCATATAAAGACCTGGATACCAATGTCGGTATAGAATCATACTATCATCAGCTAGCTTACATAGACTTAGCTTTTCTAGAATTAGGGTAGTATAAGATTTAAGATAAGTTAGGTTAAGTGCTTTTACATAAAATTAAATTTAAAAAAAAAAAAAAAAAAAACAAATTGACACAAAGTTTTTCAAATTTTTCTTTGTCTTTCAAATAATTATAAGTACTGTCACAAAGTTCTGTCGCCGAAAGGCAAATTATACAAATGTTAAGTAATGTTTAGCTTAGAGCGTCTGCGAAGGACCAGTAAGTTATTATATAAGATAATTAAGCTAGAATTTAAGCATTTTTTGTCTAGCCTTTAATTTAGAAATTAAGAATATAAAAAGAAAAATAAAAAATGTTTTAAAAAAGAAAAAAAAAATCGAACACAGAGCTATCCAAAACCATATTTCGCTGCACAATGAACGGCAAAGTTGGCAAGCCGAAAACAAAAGTTTCACCATCTTCAGTGAAAACAATAGAGCGGATGCGCCGCTTAGAAATTTGCACACAAATATATTTGTGAATAAGAATGAACTCATGGGCATCCTTAGATTCATTAAAAACAAGAAATCCTCTGGAACAGATGGTATTCCGAATATAGTTCTTAAACATCTGCCTCCGGAAGCGATGAAAATGTACACTACCTTGTTCAATAACGCTCTAAATAATGCATACTTTCCAAGACGTTGGAAAATAGCAGTAGTCCATCCCATCCCCAAAAAGGGCAAGGACAGGAGCAATCCCGCTAACCTTCACTCGATTAGTCTGCTGCCAAACATTAGCAAAATATTCGAGAAAGTCCTGAGGCTTGTTAAATTTTCCATAATGATTTGTTTTTTCCGGGCAAGGTCATTAGTCTTGCGCCAGAGGCTCCCCGACGGGGAATCGAACCCCGGTCTCCCACCTGACAGGCGGGTATACTGGCTGGAATTAGTGACACAATAAAGAAAGACAACTTGCGGTTGTAATTTCTAGAGCTTGCGTTGGAGAACGGTTTCACATCTATACACTTTAGACTGTCCGTTTCAACAGTTTTTAATCCCGCAAGTAATTCTTCTGGGGAAAACGAAGGATCAACTCCTTTTAGGAGCATGAGGACAGTTTTCTTCGCTTTTGGAGTGTACGTATAGAACTCGCTAGTCGCCCTACCCAAAGCAGAATTAATTTTATGTTAATCCTCTAAGTCACTACACATAATACTAATTTTTGCACTATTGACGTGGTCGGTTTTAAAATTCATACATATTAACTTACTGACTTTAATTACGTCCTTAGTCTCGATATGGCTCACAATTAATGGGAGGTACTTTCTCCTTCCTATCGGATTGTTGTTTCTACCGCTGTTTTCCCTAGTGCTGCTGCTGTTGTCGTTGTTGTTTTTGTTCACATAGTTGTAAAGACCACATGTTCCTTTTTTCCAGAGCTGCTTTCACTTCTCTGAGGGGCTCATCTCTTTTTTTGATAAGCTCGGCGATAATCTTGTCAAGCTCTTCATCAGACTTATTTTCTAGTGGGTCCTTAACGGCCAGGTTTATGTACTTGTTCCCTGTTCCAGAGTAGTGAGCATCATCATCATCATCGGCACTACAACCGGGATCCGGTCTTGGCCTTACTTAACAAATTTCTCCACCGGTCCCGATTTCGAGCCGATGTCATCCAGTTTGGCACTCCCAGGCTCTGGGCGCCCTGGTCTACGCCATCTCTCGATCACAGACAAGGTCTACCGCGCTGTCTCCTTCCATACATCTTGCCACAAAGGTATTTCCCGGCAGGTCCCTCTTCGCTCATTTGAGCTAGGTGTCCCGCCCACCGGAGTCTACCGAACTTGATTTTTCTTACAACATAAGCTTCAAGGTAGATCGCGTACAACTCATGGTTGTAGCATCTCCGGAATTGTCCTCCCTCACAAACGGGGCCAACAATTCTCCTTAAGACCTTCCTCTCGAACGCTGCTAAGAGTTCAGAGTGCCTTTTATTGAGCACCCAAGTCTCGGATCCATACATGAGTACTGGTAAGACCATGGTCTTGTACAGTAGTAGCTTGGATGTTCTGGATAAATTTCGGGATTTAAGCAGCCTTGATAGACCATAGTAGGCTTTGTTGGATTTAGTCAGCCGTTCGCGTATTTCTTCTTTCACTTTGTTATTGCTGCCTCCTTCCATACATGCTGCCACAAAGGACTTTCCTCTTCGGTAATTCGAGCTTGGTGTCCTTCCCACCGGAATCTACCGAACTTAATTTTTCTTACAACGTTAGAATGGAGATAGATCGCGTACAACTCATGGTTGTAGCGTCTCCAGAATCGTCCTCTCCCACATACGGGGCCAACAATTCTCCCTAAGACCATCCTCTCGAAGCGGCTAAGAGTTCAGAGTGCCTTTTATTGACCGCCCAGGTCTCGAATCCATACATGAGTACTGGTAAGACAATGGTCTTGTACAGTAGCAGCTTAGTAGTTAAAGGATTGCACTACTTCAAATTCGTGCTCGACTACACTGATAGTTTGACCAACGTTAGGTCTTCTCTTCGCAGAAGTTGCCACCATCTACTTAGTTTTTCCCGCATTAATGTGCGGTCCCAGTTTTTGTGCCGCCTGTTCGATCTGGGTGAAGGTTTTTTCACCCCATTAGAGCCCATAGTCAAACATGGGAATTAAATATAGCTTTAGAGTAAGTATACCCCTATTAGAGTATGGCTAGGTTCGATGGGGTGAGGTGTTGCTTACATCTCTTAATAAAATCCACATATTTGGTGAAGCCTCAAATGTGTGTGGTCATTCCAATTAAAAGTTGAATAATCTCAAATGCCTAGAAATGATAAATTTTTTTCCATTCATTGACAAGGTCTCTACATTGGGACTCCTCATTCGTCAATTAAAGACGGAATAAGTTCATTGACCGTGCCCCTGAAATATCGACTACTTTATCCTATGAAGTAAGCCGCGAATATGATTTAATGAGATGTGCACATAACAAAATTTGATAATACTATTTTCTCATAGCGATGTCAACGACTACGTCGGTCTCTAATTAGACCTCTTCATTAGCAACCTATAGCTACTGTCACCCGTATAATACCCCACAGTAAGGGATATTTGGTTTCGAATTCCAAAGCCACCGAAATCTGGCAGGTCTGTGACGATTCCGCCAGATCCCACGGCTCGCCTTCCTGAAAAAACCCCCATAACCATAACCCGGGTCTGCACCAGCTTTCGCTAATGCAATTAGCATTAGCATCTTAGATGCTTCACGCATCAAACAGACCCAATTATTATAACCCTGAAATCCCTATAAGAAAACTTACCTTCATGCATCCCTTCGCATACAATTTTTCATAAGATTTCTTTGTTTGCTTATTTGGTATTCTGAACCAATTCGGTACCAGACAAATACCATAAATATCGCGCCGTCTATTTTTCCAGCCGCGTCATATACCATTCATATACATTGCCTGGCAACCTTTTTTGTTTGTCTTACCAACAAACAACCCAAGCAGCTGCATATAATTAGCGCAATAGACGCTGAAACCAAATTCTCCAGCATTTCCTAATGCAAATATGAACCCGGTTTCTATTGCAGCCAGAGATGCCATAAACATCCAATTTGCTTTTAGCACCTTTTTCTCCTAACGTCGAAAATAGCGACGAGGCATCGTGTAAACAATGACCCGCATTACCAGCGGCGCATGTGGTCATTTTTCCCTATTGTCCTTGTTTTCGAACACATGCAACAACGTTGAATCTGTTCGATCGCGCACATATACCACTGCGCCACTAGTTACACCCTTAAGAGAAACGTTTTTCTCTCTCTTCCTTTTTCTTCCTTAGCGAAATCATCTCTGCATGAGATGACGATCGCTGAGTCTTATTCCATCCTCCGACCACGCTGGTCGCACGATGAAACTCCCGCTCTCCGCGTCACCAGCGGAGAAGCGTAAACGGTAACACGCGAGTATATACCCGGAGTCGTGTGTGTTTTATTTTTCAACTCTAGGAAGTTTTAGTTTATTTATCCTTAAGTTCATACGAAGTGTTCAGTATTTTTTTGGAAAACGTATTAATCATACAAAATGTAAGAGACAAACAATAAACAACTTATAAATTTCTTTTAACTGTCTTGTGGCGGAGTTTGACTTCTTGTGTGTGACGATTTTTCGATTTGTTAACTGGTGGACTTTGTTTCGGTGAAGATGGGGAGTGAAGTGAACCGTGTGCCCATGTCAGGTACAATACTTCTCTACCCCACATTGGTGACCCGCGACGGTTTTTTTTTATTAATATAAAAAACTTGAACACGCGACCTATTGAATTTCCGATAAAAGTTGACTCTGTTGAGTGAATACGCGGCTCTGAACTACTCAACCTTTGTGACAGTGACTTTTGGTGACCAGCGAAGAACTCGCGAACCTTCGCTCGGAGTCAAGAGTAAAAACTGTGACTAGCTGTGGGCAATTGTGGCGGCAATTGCCGGTAAAATAATCGATGGGCAAAAATATCGCCCCAACAACAGCACCTGGCGAAACATCAACACCGGTTTCCATCACCGGACCAGCTGCAGCCACATCATCAGCAAGATAAGTATCCTTTCTTCTCGTTATTTTACCCAATAAATTTAGCGCAGCAGTGAACGACTGAAGGAGACGGAAGCTCGTGCTGAATTTGATGAACGTTCCGTTCGAAAGTTGCAACATGAAGTCACCAGGCTCGAAGATGATTTAATCCACGAGCGTTCGAAAAATAAATTGCTACAAGAAGAAATGGAAGCTGCATTACATAATATTCAAAAATGTAAAACATACATGCCTAATCGTAATAACATCAAAAGAACTTAAAACCAAGGAAACAGATAATTGAAGGAAGAAACACACAAACGAAATATCAAACGACAATGAACCGGAAAGCATCGCTCAACATCACCAGCGTAACCATGCCACGAGCAACTCAACATTCCAACAACATGGGTGCAAGATCAGTGACAAGATGTATGTTGCCTATTCCGAGATGATGTTAAGAATTGCAGGCATTTCACAATTTATGATACCAGAAACTGAAGATATGTGAACAACTCGACTGGCTGCGATTATCCTTAACAAACACTGTTTAATATCCTTTACAGTTTTATGTATGATGTAGTAATATTAAATTCCTTAAAACTTTTTAATTTTTTTTCTTCTCTCCTTTCCTTTTTGTGTTGTCTTCATGTAAGCTCCTTCTGAGCGAAACTTAAAATTTGTTTCCTAAAAAACATTTGTGTGCATTGACATTTGTTATTCAAAAATTAATTACCGATTTGAAGTGCAAATTACCACACACAGTTCTAATTGAGCGATTTTCATGGTAAAGGTAGACAACTGGTTCGAAACAGTTGTCCTGCCAGTCTAAGAAAACCGTTTAATAAGCTTGACTGTTAAAGGCTATAAAAGATATCGATATTTATATGAATGAACGTATGTCCGGAAATATGTTCATTTGTATGAATGCGTTTCTTTTATTTTCTTTTAAAATAAACAAACATTAATCCGAATATTAAAAATATTTTTATATTCTCCCCTTTGTTCTCCTAAATTTCTGCCTTTCTTCTGTCTTACTTAACACTTTGTATATTAAGCAAACTCCAGTTATTTAAAGAAAACAAGACCTTATATAAAACACTTAAACGCAATCGTTTTTTCCTTTTTTTTTTTTAAGTACTATAAGCTCATTTTGATTTAACATGATTTTTGGATAACAAACAAATAACATTTTGTTGCACACTATATCTAAGAAATAAATTCAAATATTGGGACTTTTAATTAATATATATGAAGTTGGTTCAAGGTTATTAAGGATAACATTGACTTGTTTTATTCTTATTTAATAAATTTTTTTTTTTTGTTTGCTTTTATTCTTTGTTTTTAACGACCAATAATTATATACATGTTATTTGAAACTTACACCAGTAATTATCACCAACACCAACAAACAAACAAATGTTTATATCTACTAAATAGCTTAGACTTTGTCCTATATGAATATATTAGAATACCTTCAATTCAAAGAAAAACAAAACTAATGTAATAGCCCAAGTAAGTGTGTCTGTTCTCAAAACTTGTAAAACAAATATCGAAATACAATCCCATATATCGACAAGTGACACGAAATAAACATTCACACCCATTTAAAATACACTTATTGTCATATTGTCCGATTTCCTTGTTGTTCCCCTCAATTTCTGTTTTTCTTTCGTCTAGTTTAAAGTTTCGCATATTAAATATTCTGTTAATCTAATCGAATAGAAATGGTTGCTGCAATTTTATACATTTTAAAAACAAAATAACAAATATTGTAAGCCCCTTCAGGGTATTAAGTAGCGCACAACCCTTTCCAGCACGCACACGACTCCGTTTACTCACACGCGACCTCTCGACTCTTCGACTCCATTTGTCCAATCCACTCGACTCCGCTTACTACTTCTCTCGACTTTTCGACTCCTCTCTTAATAGCTCGTCTCTTACATCGGGACACAATGCCCCTTAAACACTGGACCCCACCCAACCTCACTTGACCCCACATCGGCTCAATTTATTCCTTTAACCGGCTCCTCATCACACCCTTCGGACTCTTCGAGTTCAAAGTGATGACCTTTGGCCTTCTTTAAATACTGCCAAAGCTCGCCTCTATGCGACCCTGTCCGCCTACTCTCGTCTATATACATTTCTGCAAACCGGCCCCTTATGTAACAACAGCTACTACGCGTAGCATATAATCAATAGGACGCCCGGTTTTGTCTCGCGTGAAACACCTCACCCTTTTCTGTCTCTTTTCTGAAGGTTGGCGCTCACGCTCACCAACCATAGCCTTCACGCAACTCCAAACAACCCTTCTCGACTCTGCGTGACCTCTAACACCTTTTTCTGTCTCTGTTCATATATTGGCGCCCATCTACGCCAAAAACAGTTATCACGCGAAACTGTTCATCAATGCTCGACCTTTCTACCCGATTTCAGCAAGCCAGCTTCCCTCGTTACCACAGCTACTACGCGTAGCAGCACCCATCAGGGCACCTGGTTTTGCCCCTTTATTTAAATTTCAGGACATTCGTCCTTAGATCTCCTACGTCTCCCAAATGTCTCAGCAACACCGGTCCACAAATCAAACCGATACCACCGGGCTGAGACAACATACCTGGTTCCCCAATCCTTTAGCCACCATGGCTCCCCTTTAGCGGCAACTAAAGGCTATACACGCCCCTCTACGCCGCCTCAAATACCTAGGTGCATAATACTTCGGAGCGCACATCTAATAACCCTAGTGCGCCCTGGGGTTGGACACAATCAACCACCCACCAGGAGCCCCCTAACCAAAATCCCCTATTTTTTTTTAAACAAGAGCGACGGCCGGCACCTCAGCAAGTTTCCATTCGGTCGAGGTCGCAGCTACCGCTACATTGGCACCAATGTACCGGTCCTCCCTCGATAGGTAAAACGTGCAATTGAGGGCCCGCCCCCCCTTTTACCAGTCCCAGCGGCAAACAAATCGCCATACAAACGTATGGACAAAAGACACCCGCTCTGGACTTGGTCCCTTTCCATTCCGCACACGGCAACCCGTCACTGCGGATGGGAATTACCCTGGGATAAATCCCCCTCCATCTCGCACACACTATTTCGTCACTGCGGATGTGAGCGGATTACCGATAGGTTCCGACCTATTCGGGCGATAAGCCTGTTGGTCCACGAGACCCATAACAGGCCGATGGACCACGCCGCACACATTTGCCCTTGATGGCATCAAGCGGTAACAACTGTGTCCATCTTATCGATAAAGGCCCAAACTATAACCAGGAACTGGTCACCACGACAGTCCCGTAACATTACCACAGCGCATTCCGAAGCAACCTCCCTATCATCACAGCACCCACCATCGAGCATTCCCTCGGCCCTACCTTTTTTTTCGTGACTACGTCACTGGGAGGGGAGTACTGTGACGATTCCGCCAGATCCCACGGCTCGCCTTCCTGAAAAAACCCCCATAACCATAACCCGGGTCTGCACCAGCTTTCGCTAATGCAATTAGCATTAGCATCTTAGATGCTTCACGCATCAAACAGACCCAATTATTATAACCCTGAAATCCCTATAAAGAAAACTTACCTTCATGCATCCCTTCGCATACAATTTTTCATAAGATTTCTTTGTTTGCTTATTTGGTATTCTGAACCAATTCGGTACCAGACAAATACCATAAATATCGCGCCGTCTATTTTTCCAGCCGCGTCATATACCATTCATATACATTGCCTGGCAACCTTTTTTGTTTGTCTTACCAACAAACAACCCAAGCAGCTGCATATAATTAGCGCAATAGACGCTGAAACCAAATTCTCCAGCATTTCCTAATGCAAATATGAACCCGGTTTCTATTGCAGCCAGAGATGCCATAAACATCCAATTTGCTTTTAGCACCTTTTTCTCCTAACGTCGAAAATAGCGACGAGGCATCGTGTAAACAATGACCCGCATTACCAGCGGCGCATGTGGTCATTTTTCCCTATTGTCCTTGTTTTCGAACACATGCAACAACGTTGAATCTGTTCGATCGCGCACATATACCACTGCGCCACTAGTTACACCCTTAAGAGAAACGTTTTTCTCTCTCTTCCTTTTTCTTCCTTAGCGAAATCATCTCTGCATGAGATGACGATCGCTGAGTCTTATTCCATCCTCCGACCACGCTGGTCGCACGATGAAACTCCCGCTCTCCGCGTCACCAGCGGAGAAGCGTAAACGGTAACACGCGAGTATATACCCGGAGTCGTGTGTGTTTTATTTTTCAACTCTAGGAAGTTTTAGTTTATTTATCCTTAAGTTCATACGAAGTGTTCAGTATTTTTTTGGAAAACGTATTAATCATACAAAATGTAAGAGACAAACAATAAACAACTTATAAATTTCTTTTAACTGTCTTGTGGCGGAGTTTGACTTCTTGTGTGTGACGATTTTTCGATTTGTTAACTGGTGGACTTTGTTTCGGTGAAGATGGGGAGTGAAGTGAACCGTGTGCCCATGTCAGGTACAATACTTCTCTACCCCACAGGTCTGATAAGCAACCATAGCAAAGTACGAGTGTCGCTAACGAGTGCCGGTGCAGATTAGTAATCAATCAATTTACATACAAGCATATGTTATACAGATACATCCCCAACTGCAGTGATATACACATTCGTAACACCTCGGATTGGACTTTTTTAATTAATACCGCATTCGATAGGTAAAAGTGGGAATTTGATTTTAATAGAAACAACGGACTGGTGGTTGGGGGAAATTCAGGACTGAGGTCCTAATGAATAATGTCTGTCAAGATTTGCATGCATGAACGTCTCCTATTACTTGGACATTCATTATTATTAAAATGGCTGATGGTTGATTACGAAGGTGAGTGAAAAAGCAAAAGTTGCACATGGCACCCTTCAAGTAATTTTATTCTTAGATTATTAATTTCACGGCTTCCTGCTTCATATATTCTCCGTTACTAGACAAGTTGAGTTGCTTGAGGCGTGTCGGACAATGGAACTATTTATCACTATTCTAAATACCTTCGAGATTGCTGTCGAATGTGCTATGTTCGCCGGAATGATAGAAAATAGTAATGCTTTCGTATTGTAATGCTTTCGTATTACTAGCCTTGGAAATGTAATAAGGCATTGAAAGCGGTCACCTCAAAATGTCTATCTTTATAATTAAACACAATTTATTTCGATCAGATATCAGTCAAATATTTTGCACATATGTTTTCTGTCCCTAGATTTAAGGCCCCGTACATTATTGCAATGTCCTGTGCGCATATGCTTGATTGCACATATATATTTATTATACTGCAGCATATGTACATCTATTTCAACCTCTGGTGCGCATACGTATATTGGGCTACATATTTATATCGGGTAGTGGTACTAATAGTGGAATAACAATTTTGTATTTGAATAAAACACAAAATAATTGATTCTGGGTGCAGTACACATGTCACATTTGGGCATGTAATTCAATCTCGTTCAAATGACCACCGTGAGCAGGTTTACAGCGATCGATTCCTTTAACCCAATTTTCCACCACTTGTCCCCACATATCGGTGAGAACGTTGGCAATTTCGAGTTTGATATTTCCCATGAGCTCCAACTAATGTCGTTGATTTGTTGGTATAAACCAACTAACCCAGTTACTAATCAAATAAATTTATAGCGTTTGCGACGATAGTGAAGAGCGTGTGATTCGAACCGACGCTATCACGGTTAGAATCACTAAAAGATAGAACCAAAGCTTAACGCATCAGGCCACTGTCGCGTGTACGAATTCGATTTCAAAACTCAAATACATTGGACTGTTGTGGAAATGCTATATTATTGCTATGGTATACGGCTTTAAAGGGTGTGCTTTGATTGTTCGACTTGTCTTTTAGGTGGTGTTGTTCTTCACTATTGGTCGTGTGTATTTGCTGGAAATGGCACAAATTGACCTTGTTGACTAACCGGGTACCGCGCACAAGAATTTGTCGGTAAAATTCCACTTGAATTTGAAATATATTGTTACACGTTGTAAATAGTGGCTGCTATTATATCTTATTTAAGGGGACATTCCGGGTTGTTCGGTTGAAAAAATCAATTCTTTTTTTGATTAATCGATAGTTTTGTACTTCAAAAATAATATGTTAAAATTTGGACACGAAATCTTAGGCGGTTCCAAAGTTATAGGTCATTAAAGGGTCGGCTCTCCCGCGGATACAAATTCGTATCATAGGTGGCAACTACCCTGTATTTAGAAAGATGCAGACTATCCATTTATGGGCATTAATTTGCCACGCTATTGGCATGGGCCAACTGCCACTTCTTTGAATATGTCGCAATCTTGTGCGACTGAGCAACATGTTCATAAGCGGTAATGGATAGTCGCTCCTGTGTATGTTGTTTTTACATTCGGGCGTACTGCGGGTGTCCTGCGATTGGAAACATGATAACAGAACTGACGACTTATTACGAACTTGCGATTAGACGCAATGCTCACTCTGCTGAAGAAATGGCGAAAGAAATTTGGGCAACATACTACCACAAAATATCAACCGATGAAAATCCGCAACATCAAAACTGTCCAGAGGGCCCGGAGTCATGGTGCAAATGGAAACGCGCGGAAGCTGCGGATGAGCTGTCGAAGTTCCACCACGACAAACCTCCCGTGGATCCTAAAGTACGAACAGCTATTTACCCAGTTTACGTAAAACTGACAGATCCCGATTTGTTAAAAAAATGCGAGGGAGGTTTCACGCAAAATAACAACGAAAGTTTCAATGCTACTATCTGGCAAATGGCGCCAAAACACACCTACAGTGGTAAGAAAATCATTGAAGTTGCGGCTCTTACCACAGCTTGTATGTTTAATGAGGAGTTTTTACCCGTATTGCTAATAATGCAAGTCATGGGCATCAAAATTGGGTAAGCTGCGAGAGCGTTTGCGAACGAGAGGGACAGAGATCGGCTGCAAGACGCTGACCGCAGTCTAGTATAGAACTCGCACGAGGCACGAACAGCGAGGAAAAAGGCGAAAATGTAACTGGAGGACCAATTCGAAGTCGTGGAAGGAATTGTTTATGGTCCAGGAATAGATGTCTAGCTGTTAGTATAAAAAATCCCGATGATTTCATGAAAAAAATCTTTTATCTTTTGTCTAATTTATCTCCAAACTTTGAATGCGTTTTTCTCGAAACGAAAACGGTGCATGCGATTCTTATGAAAGTTCGCACACATATTTTTAACAAGCACACGCAAATTGTGAGTGAATTACTTTTTTATTTATTTATTTATTTTTTTAGTTATAACTAAAAAATAGAGCAAAAAAGGGCCGAAAAATCAATTTTTTTTCAATAGTCCGCCATTTTGTTGTTTTTTATCAATTTTAAAATTTGTTCACTCACATTGGGCTAAATGTATTTAAGTTCAATAAACTTTTTGCATTTTTCGTATTTTTTCACCGGGGACGAAAATAACCCTTACACGAGCAGAACGGATGGCTAATTTTCAACACCTGGGGGGGGGGGGGGGGGGGGGGGGGGGGGGTTTCCGGTTCCGGAGTGACTCGACAAAATTTACAAACGTAGTCGAAAGATTAATAAAATGTTTAAAAAAAAATTGTTGTTATATCTTTAATACCTTCTCTTAAAAAAATCATGACAATAACCTATTTTTTGACCCGACAAACCGGAATGTCCCCTTAAAATAACTCTCCACCTTCTACACTCGGGGTGTTATCTTGTGTCACAACCTCTGAGTTCACTTTCCATTACGTTGAGTTGTGACACTAGAAATACTGGGGTGAGATCAAGAGAACAGTACAACATTACTGCTCTTGATCAGCAATAAGACGAAATGTACGAGAGAGAAAAAAGAAGGGACGGATTACGGAGGGCAGGGGTAAAATAATAACGTCTATAAAAAATAACACAGGAGGAGATTAGCAGCGACCGATCGAGGAACCAACACAAAAAATAACAAGGAAGAAGATCAAATAAAAGGAACGATCGAGGAAGTGTATTGGATTAAACAATCGACGAAGTGGTGATAATTTCGGTTCTACACAAATTCGAATTTTGTAAAGAAGTTGCGACTAGAAACTTGAAAAGAAAACAGATAGAGGATTGCGACGGTTGTCAATTTAAACATCTCTGGAGGAAGACGGCATGGAATCGACTAATTTCGCTCATTTTGACTAAAGCACTTACGCATACAAGGGCTCTTCGATAGTATAGTGGTTAGTATACCCACCTGTCACCCGGGAGACCGGGGTTCGATTCCCCGCCGGGGAGCCCCTGCCGCAAGACTAATGACCTTGCCCAGACAAAATAAATCATTATGGAAAATTTAACAAGCCTCAGGACTTGCCAAATAAGGCCAAGACCGGTTCCCGGTTGTAGTGCCGATGATGATGATGACTTACGCATACAATATTTTCGATACTTGGATCGATACGTTGTCTCATTGGTATAGGAATCCCCCGCTTGGTAGAAACCTTAACGTGGTGTGGAGGCTTAAACTATAATGAATCACTCGGGCTATGCTAACGGAAGCATATGTTTCCAGTAGGGCCACCCATGTCAGACAGGGTAGCGAGGAGTAGCACACAAAGATCTACCACCCCTAATCAAGGGTGTTACGCGTCACCGTACCCATTGTATGGTTTTGTGGTGTATAAAGCCACAAAAATTTGGATATTTGATATAAATATAAATTGGTTACCTGATTCTTCCTTCTTGGTGACTAGTTCAGGTAGCCTGTTGTGATCGGCTCAGGTCTGAGCAGCAGCCTTCCCTCCGGCTGCGATTACCAATCTCTAGGGTACTACTTTGTGGAGCCCCGAATGCCTCGTCTGGTTCAATTTATTGGGACAGGGAAAAATACCTCTCTCTCCTTCGATCTCCACTTCCTTGGATTGTATTCTGCTTATAAACTTTTGGATTGAAAATAATTTATTCATTCTCCTTTTAATTTGTAAATCCTTTTTTTTCACAACGATTCTCCAAAGAACCAAGAACAACCAAAAAACGGGAAAACCCTTTCTTTTGCTTTTTCAACAACTTTTTAATCTTAATTTTCTCTTTTTACAATTTATTCATTCTCCTTTTAATTTGTAACATTTTCTTTTACAATTTTTCCATTTTTTCCTCAAAAACAAAAGAACAACGAAAACGGGAAAACTTTTCTGTTTCTTCCTCCTTCAACTGATGTTAACCAACCGAACTCGCAAAACCGTATCTTAAAAAAACAGTCAACAACGGAATCAAAACAAACTTGTTGTTCCTTTCTCTCCCTCTCTATCAGCATCCACTCCGAAAACAAAAATCGAACTTCCACACGATCCACACTCGAACAGGAGTATGTTCGCACACTCAACATGTGGATCGTGTGCTTTTCCCACCACTTACCATCAAATTATATTAAAAACCAAATTTTATTAAAAGCAATTAAATGATGGGGGTGGCGGAAGCCGCACGTAACAGTTTGCAGCCAGGGGTATACCGGCTGTATTATAACGGCGCCTCTCAGACACCGGATCGAATCAGAGCAGTAAGCAATCCTTACCATAACAAAGCGGGGCTATTTGAAACCCCAAAACTCGTGGGAACATAAATAATCAAAATGCATCATCATCATCATCGGCACTACAACCGGGAACCGGTCTTGGCCTTATTTAGCAAGTCCTGAGGCTTGTTAAATTTTCCATAATGATTTGTTTTTTTTTTTTTGGGCAAGGTCATTAGTCTTGCGCCGGAGGCTCCCCGACGGGGAATCGAACCCCGGTCTCCCGTGTGACAGGCGGGTATGCTAACCACTATACTATCGAGGAAAATGCATGCATATACACAAAACAATCTCACGAACAACTCGGTAGGCGTAGGTGTGATGAGCCGACACTACCATAAGGGAACAAATCATCAAGAAAACACCGACTCGACAAAAAGAAGACGTAGGGGAAAACGTAAAAAGCGGGATATACGCGTCAGCATATGTAATGCACGAACGTTATATAGACCAGGCGTGTTACAGACAGTCGTAGAGAATGCGTAACAATATAAAATGTACATCGTCGCGCTTCAAGAAGTCCGATTCCCACATCAAGTAATCGTAACCAAAGGCATCACACTGGCGTGTGTGTACGCCACATGTAAAAGATTTGAAAGTTATTAATAACCGAATGTCGGTGCTAAAAATACAGGGCCCATGGCACAATTATGTACTTATAAACGTACACGCCCCAACACGTACGTACACGCCCCAATACGAGACCCTAGAGGAAGTATTTGATGAGATCTCATCATTCGATGTTAAAATCCTCCTCAGATTATGCCCCATGCAAAAGATGTCAAATTTATTAATGACCGAATGTCGGTGCTAAAAATAAAGGGCCCATGGCACCATTATGTGCTTATAAACGTACACGCCCCAATACGAGACTCTATAGAAAGTATTTGATGAGATCTCATCATTCGATGTTAAAATCCGCCTCGAGGAGCGCAACGATTCCCACAAAAAGGCTTTGGTGATATAAGTTTGTAACCTTTCTGCATAATAGTGACACCCTTTTGGTATAATGATTATTATCTGGTGGAAATAAATGAATGGTCTTTCGCATTTGTGTAAGAAGTAATCGACTTCGTATGGTCGGTGGTTCCCCTAGTGTTGGGAACCAACATGAGGTTCTCGCCTTGGTTAAAACTATGCCCGCGTACAACGAGCCCCCGTTCACCGACTTGGATCAAAACTTGGATCACTAAATTAAGTAAAAACAACTTTTCTGGTTTTACTATCAAGAATAACGTAATTAGCATCATTAACGTCAACAAGATCCTAGCCAAGCCACCAACTCATTTTGTTTTTACATCACCTCTCCCTATGAACGGTTATTCCTGCACCAGATAGGTGACGCTTTTAAACTGGACAAAATTTCCGTTTCCAAAAACGATACCAACATCAACAATTCTCTTATTCATGAAAATAGCTCAACTCATAAATGTTCCCACCCCTATCACTGAAATTCAACAAGATCCCCACCCAAAACTTGTCATCAGCATAGCCTTTTACCACACCGCAGACAATCCTCCAAACCCGCAACCCCCCCCCCCATCCTCACAAATCGACCAACCGGCCTTACCTCCAATCCCAACTACACTCTTCGCACTGCCTGCTCCATACCAACACTACCTCCATCCCGACCGAATCAAGACAAATCTGATACGTCTAATAAACGGAAAACCCATTACCACAACCTCTCGTAAAAACAGGGTTTCCTTCAAACTTCATCCTAATAGAGTCTCTTTTAACCCTAACCTCACCCTTCTCAACGCCTCGACCCCGCTAAGCCATACGCTTCCTGCTCATCTCACCCCACCGCCCGCCACAATAATATCAAATAAATATCCCAATTCCATCAGAGCCCATTCTATTAACCCATCACACCAGTAATTTTCCAAGCCCTTTTACTCTCCCAGCTCTACCCAACTATCTACCGTCCCAAATAATTCTAGCGACTCATCGCGTTTCCGGTTTCCCCTAATTGGATAATCTAGCCTCTGACTTTTCCTCCAGCCGAGGAGTGCTCATCGCCGCGCCGATTCGTTGCTTTCCCTACCTTCTCTAAGCTGGACTTTGTGACAGTCAAAATCACTCTTCCTGGGAAATCAAATTTTGTCATGTGCTTCTATATCTTGCCATCTCAGTCTATTGAAGTTTACGAGCTCGCTCTTAATACTATCGATCACATAATCGAGCTGACTAATTGCGAGGACAGCATCATCGTCTTTGGAGATTTCAATCTTCCACTACTCAATTGGGCTTTATCTGGCGATCAATCACACTGCACTTCCTATCCCATCTCGGTCAAGGAATGTCTTTTCATTGATCGAGTAGATGATTCTTGCCTCTGTCAAGTCAGCAACGGTCGAAACCTTCGTTGGGTGCCCCTCTTCCCCAAAATACCCCAACGAAACGGAATTAATAAAAAATAGATAATGATAATAATTTATAAAACAATAATAAAAGAAATAAACTGCGCTACAATACGCGTTGTACGCAAAAAAAATCTACTGTACAAAAGAGAAAAGAAAAAGGAGGCTTGGAAAAAAAGTTAAAAAGGAGAAATTAAAAAGTAAAAGACTGATTCTACGTAAAACTCTCCAACCAACTAGAAGTGCAAACTAGAATTTAAGTCAATTGATGTAAGCAATGAGCGTTCAAACGCATTCCAAGACAAAACAACAAATCAACATCTGCAGCTGAGGATATATCAAAGAACGACAAACGTTCTACAATATGTGTAATTGGGGCCTCAAGAACCCACGCCTCCAGCAACCGGAACAGCAGCGCCCATCAATAACCACCAGGATAAATCGGCATCTGCAATTCTTTCGGGAGAGAGCCCTGGGCGTCTCAAAACCCCCGTCGAGCCAAGCCCGGGTGCGGAACTGTGAGTACACCCATCGTTTTGCCTATTTGCTTTATTGTGCAAATCAAGTGCAACACCTCTTGGGTGGGCAGCTAGATCCCATCTTTACAACATACCCTATCAATACAGCAGTATTCGCTACACTCGCTACAGTATGGCCCTCCTTCCAATTGCTACGCTATAACGATTTCCATAAAGCTAACTTCCGCCTTATCAACGACTACCTAGTCCGCCTTTCACCCAACTACGATCCCCTATCCCTCAATCCGGAGATGCCATCGTGGCCTTTCTAACCGCTGCACATACAGTGCACCAGCAAATAGTAAAGAGCAACACAGAAAGAAAATCAAATAAACTAAAAGCATGCCCCATATATGAAGCAATAACATAGCAATTCCATATCTGTTGAGTGTACTTGAGTTTTGAAATCGAATTCATACATGCGGTAGTGGCCTAGTGACTTGAGCATTGGTTCAATCTCTTAGTGATTCTAACCGTCATAATGTCTGTTCGAATCACACCTGCTCCACTATCGTCGCAAACGCTATGTCATCACCCACTTATACACCACAATAATTTACTCAATTTCCCCGTTTGATCCCTACTCTAGACAAAGAATATCAACCTGTTCCCCAATCACTATCTTTCTATCTATCTTACCAAAACTCAGACCAATCTCGAAAATGACCCCAAAACCTCTACGATCTTTCGTACAAGTTACGAGAGTGCAACTTCTTCACCACCCTGGACCTCACCAGGGCTTACCACCAAATCCCGGTCGCTCCAGAAGATATCCCCAAGACCGCAGTCATCACACCTTTCGGACTCTTCGAGTTCAAAGTAATGACCTTCGGCCTCAGGAATGCCGCACAGACTTTCGAACGTTATATAGACTCGGCATTACGTGTTCTCAATTGCTGCCACGCATACCTCGATGACATTCGCATCGCTTCCCGAGACCACGTCGAACTCAAACGCCACTTACGTCAGGTCCCTCCACGAGTATGGCCTCGTCATCAACCCAGATAAGTGTCAAAACGCCACAGATCCAATCACCTATCTGGGATACATCGTTGACAACCAGGGCTTTCGCCCACTTCCAAACCGTGTGGAGGCCCTCATGAAGTATCCTCGCCCCACCAACGTAAGTGAGCTTCGACGATTCCTGAGCATGCTTAACTTCTATTGTCCGACTCTGAATAACGCTGCCCAGATCCAAGCTCCACTAAATGAATTCCTAAAAGGAGCTAAGCGCAATGACAAGCGCCCCATCACTTGGACAGAAGTCTCTGATCGAGCATTCCAGCTGTCCAAAGACCAATTGGCAAATGCCACCTTACTCCGATACCCCCTTGGGGGAGCGGTACTGCCCATCCAATGTGACGCATCAGATACCGCAACCGGAGCTGTACTTGAACAGGACATCGAATGCCGCCCGGAACCACTCGGTTTCTTTTCAAGGAAGCTGAGTCTCACAGAGCGACGTTACAGCGAATCCCTTTCACGAATCGATACGATTCACTTGCGTACCACCTTAAGCAACGCTGATCTTGCCCTGGCTCAACAGGAGGACGACCAGCTTAAGTCCCTCCTAACTGCCGATACGGCACTCGAGCTTAGAAAAATCACTCTTCGCGAAATCTGGTGTGATGTTTGCACTGGAACCGCTAGACCTTACATTCCCGAGAAACTTCGTAAAGGCGTGTTCCAAGTCTACCACAACCCACCCCACCCCAGCGACCGTACGACAGCCGCTGCTGTCCGTCGCAAATTTGTTTGGCCCCGGATGAGCAAAGATCTCACCGGCTGGGCCGGTGTCTGTCTCTAGTGCCAACGCTGCAAAATAGCGCGGCATAATGTACTGGAGCCAGCACAATTTAAGCTTCCCACGGCACGCTTCACCCTTGTCCATATAGACATAGTGGGACCGCTTACTCCATCAAGGGGATGCTCCTATATCCTCACCATGATGGATCGCTTCACGCGACACTTCTGCGGGCAGTTACTGCCGAATCAGTCGCCAAGGCCTTTTATTCAACTTGGGCCACGCGCTTCGGTGTACCAACTACTCTAACTTTGGACCGAGGCCCACAATTCGAGACGACAATATTCAGGCAGCTAACAAATCTCCTTGGCTGCCAAAGAAGTCGTACCACCACCTACCGCCCCGAATCCAATGGGATGATAGAGCGCTGGCAGCGATCCCTCAAGGCTTCACTTATGTGTCATAACGACACCCGATGGTTCGAGGCCCTTCCCACTGTCCTCCTCGATCTGAGGACAAGCATTAAGGAGGACCTAGGTGCCTCGGCAGCAGAGCTCACCTACGGCATTAACCTCCTTCTTCCAGGAGAACTCTTCCTGCACGGCGAGACACTGCACGATCAACTTCACGAAGTGGGACATCTCCGTGACCTGCTACGCAAGGTTAGGGCAACCCCAGTAGCTAGGCACGGCTCAAAAAAACTCTTCGTCCACCCCGAACTGCACAGCTGCAAGCACGTCTTTGTCGGAGTGGATAAGGTCAAAAAACCCCTATACCCCCCTTACGATGGCCCGTTCAAAGTCCTCCGCCTCATCAGCGACTGCGTCTTCGAGATCGATATTAGAGGCAAGCCTTCCACGGTCAGCGTCGAAAGAATAAAACCCTGCTTTCTGGAAGCTTCCGCCCCAAAACAGCCCGCATTACCAGGCGCAGCTACTACCCACCCTGCGCAGCCTCCCCGTACTCGCGCCCAAAGACAACTACATCTCTCCGACACCACACCAAACTCCTCTCAACACTCTCGACTTGTTTCATGACTACGTCACTGGGGGAAGTGATGTGGGGGTTCCTTGAGGCGCCTGAAGAACCACCCATCGTCCTGACCCAACTCCCCTTTCCCTACCTGCAAGCCTTACCTGAAAATATAAGCCCGCGGCAAAATCACCTAGAATGATTGCCGTTCACTATTTTGCAATCGCATTGACATCTACAGACTTTCACCCAGGGGCATGCTTGCATCAAACCATCATGTCTTGAAATCTAATTCGGTTTTCTTATTATGTAACCGACATTAACACCCGAACATGTCAATACGCATAGCTAAGAAGCATTTTTCCATATACCTGCAGGACATGTTCACCCTTGCCTTATCGGCAGATCCATCGGTCGATCGTTCGATCGACAATATACAGCACACCCCATCGCGGGCTATCTACAAGAGAATTCAAGTGTTGTTTAATGTAAACACACACTCGACCCATCGGCCGATGAAACGTTACCATTTTCAGCATAATCAAAGTGATGCTACATGCGATGGCAAAGTAGTAAACGAACATTGCCGCCATGCTCATTAGGTTTTCAACAGCTGCAACCTATTTCCCATTATCGGCCACCAACCGATCATAGAACTAGACACGTTCATGACAGTTATTTAAACAATCATACCAATGATCGTGTCCCACGATACGTTTTCCCTTAAACAAATATGCACCCCATGTATCCTAGCCTTGCCATTGTAGGCGAAGTTCTCTTGACATAACATCAGAGAAAGACGTATACCCTGTCGCTTATGATGCAATGGCAGCCAGCCTCCTTATTCGATCATCTATTTGATCAGCCGGATATTCGGATTTTCTTTTGCGCACTCTTCGCTTCTGCGTTGTCGTGGCTTCCAACGAATGGATTTTTCATCCAGGCCTGTACGGCCACAGGGGAAACGCTTCGATCAGAAACTCCAATTCGATCGCTCATTGGTTATCACCAAGGAAAAGATCGGATTGGCTGCTCCCAGATCGATGGAAATCCATCGCCATCGCGGCTAGTGGATGTTGACGCCAACAGACACTAGTGGAGTCAGATTTTACCAGCCAAGGAGAAGAGTCATAGTCGCGTCATTTTGATTGTCATAGTTGCGTAAGTCCGTCGTAAATATTTTTGTCATTTCGATTGTCCTGGTTGTGCGCTGAGTGATAAGTGATGATAGATCTTTCGGAGTTAATTAAGAAAATTCAATTCAATTCAAATTAAGAAAATTGTGAACAATAGCTAAACTTAGTTTAACATCTCTAAATCAACGAACAATTTCGTAACGACTTGTGCCAATTCAAATTAAGAAATTTGTGAACAATAGCTAAGCTTAGTTTAACCTCTTTAAATCAACAAACAAGCTTGGCCGGTTGATTGTGCCTGAAAGGAGACGGTGGATGAAAAGGATATCGGCATGAGTTCTGTTTGAATTGACAATATTCGCAATCCTTTATCTGTTTTCTTCTCAAGTTTCTAGTTGCAAAATAATTACAAAGTTCGAATATTAGTAGAACCGAATTTATCACCACTTCGTCGATTGTTTAATCCAATACACATCCTCGTTCGTTCCGTTTACTAGATCTTCTTCCTTGTTATTTTATTATTTTTTATTTTATTATTATTATTGACCCAGATACTAGGGCGGCCACATCAGTACTTCCCTAATGATGTGTATACACCAGACAACTTTGTGTCGCCGCCAGTATGAGGATGATAAGTGTAAAATAATGGAATTTCTTATGAAGTCAAACAACTGGTAAATGGCAAGGGAAACGAACTATTACTTGCGAGATATATTTCACCTGAAACCACAATTCGGGCAACACAAAACAAACACCTAACATGTGCTAAAAGAAAATGTTTTTAGGAGCACGCAATAACAGACCATATGTCGGCATACAATGGAGAACTATATATCGCGAGGTTCATTTTCTAAATGAGCCATACTGTTGAACATGATCTACGTGATTTTAGACACATCCGCTACTCAAAAACTCATCTTGGCCCGGAAACTGTATCTAATTTAAAGCAATAAAGTAGCATTTTGGACTGAAGCTTTTGTTGTCAAACTACGCGAAACAATATTCATGTACAAAGCGGCGTTTTATTTTGTGAAAACTGTACCAAACCGAACGAATACTATTTCGAAACACAATATTTGTTAATACGATACATTTTTGTTTTGAATTTATACCTTTGCGTATTGACTGTTATATTTTGTTTATAAAAAATACATTAATTACGAATATCACATTGTTGTCGACACTGTAAACGACTACATAAACAAAAACAAATGTCGAAATTATTGAAACGCATTTCGTGAACACGTATCGTAAGTTAGGCAATCATTTTTCATATATAGTATTTTTCTAAAATTACATTAACCGAACTCCTAAAAGTGATGTTTCGAGTTTTCCTTCCGACTAAAGTGCACTCTAGTATTTTGGCTGGCGTAAGACGATTTGGGGGGGATGGGTGCGAACATACAGGGCAAAGTCTCTGATTGCCTTCAACCCGGCGAAGGCCAGGACGATCCTTGTCCCTGTTCAATCCAAGTTGACATGCACTCTCCACGTGACACCCTGGATAGCTACTTTGACACCCGCCAAGTAGTGAACCAATGCATGCAGCGACATCCTGAGAAAGGTTGGCGCACGGCTAATAACCAGGCCCGTAAAAATGAATTATTATGGGAAATTTAACAAGCCGCGTATATGGACCGGATACACGACGAAGACCACGGAAACGAAAATGGTTAAATGATTTAAGGATTTTTTCATGGAACATACGCTCACTATACAGAGCTTGAGCTGCACACCAGCTAGCCGATGCCCTGTTCGAATATAAGGCTGACATAACAGCATTACAAGAAATAAGATGGACGGGGAGTAGTGTTTTTCAAAGGAAAGAGTATGACATTTATTACAGCTGTCACGCAAAACACCATGTGCTCGGGGTAGGCTTTCTAGTCAGCCAAACACTGAAGCCTGCCATCATCGGCTTTAATGGAATAAATGAAAGGCTATGCACTCTTCGCGTGCGAGGCAAGTTTAAGAACATAAGCCTCATAAACGTTCACGGACTTACAGAGGAGTCCCCTGACGACGAAAAAGAAGAATACTATGAGAACGTCGAACGGGCCCTCGATGACTGCCCAAGATACGATGTGAAAATCGTTCTTGGGGATTTGAATGCAAAAATAGGTCGGGAGACGGTTTTCAGGCACTACACAGGTTCCCATAGTTTGCATGAGAACACTAATGACAATGGACTACGAGTCATCGAATTGGCAGGATCGAAAAACTTGACCGTTGCGAGTACCAGGTTTCCGCGTAAAGATATCCACAAAGCCACCTGGGTATCACCTGATGGAGCCACTCGCAACCAAATAGACCATGTGTTGATATATCGCCGCTACTCCTGGAGCCTGATGACGGTACGAACGTACCGAGGTGCCAACGTCGACTCGAATCACTATCTTGTTGGTATAGTTTTCCGAGCGCGGATCGCCTTAGGGAGACGTATTGCATCCGCGGATCAGGTTCGAATCAACACGGCTGCCTTGCGCAATGAGAATACCAGCAACACCTTTGGTCATGCGTTAAGACTCGCCCTCGAAGAGCTCGACGGAGGGAGAGTAAGTCCTGGGGCCAGAATGCCGGGCGTAGAAGAGAAATGGACACGCCTTAAGAATACTGTCATTAATACTGCCAACTCCATCTTAGGCAGTCGTCGTAGAGATCGGGACGACTGATTTGATGATGAGTGCAAACTAGCGACTGAACGTAAGAATGCTGCATACCGGGCAATGCAGCAGTCTCATAGGACGCAGGTACGCGAGGAGAAATACAAAGAGCTCAGAAGCTCTAAAAAAAGACTTCACAGACAAAAGAAAAGTGCCTGGAAAAAAAAACCCTGTCTGTGAAATAGAGAAAAGTAGAGAGCGAGGTCCGCACCAGGCGCGGAAGTTCTACCAAATAATCCACAGTATGACGCGGTACACACCACGCTGCACTTACTGCAAGGATAAAGAGGATAATCTGATCACCGATCCTGAATGCACTCTGGAGCGTTGGGAAGTGCACTTCATTGAATTGCTAAATGGTCAGCTCACAGAAGAATTGGAGGCTCCATCAATGCAAGATCAAGACCAAATGCTGCCGCCACCAAGCATTGAGGAAACATTAAAAGCCATTAGACAGCTAAAATCAAATAAAGCCCCTGGAGCTGATGGCATACCAGCTGAGCTGATCAAACAAGGAGGGACAGTGTTACATCACGCAATTCACGAGATCGTGGTGCACATATGGGAGCAAGAGGAGAAGCCGGAAGATTGGCGTCGTTGATTAATTTGCCCCATACATAAGAAGGGAGATATCACACTGTGCAGAAACTATAGGGGTATAACATTGCTGAGTACCGCCTATAAGATACTCTCCACTATCCTACAAGATTCCGATAGCTCCATACGTTAAACCGATTGTGGGGGTACGCGATGCGGATGTACCTGTGGGGGTTCTCTACACCACACAGAACCAACCCACAACCCTAACCTGCAAACATGCAAAAATCGAACCTGCAATAGCATATATTCCCAAATATGCAATAAAACATTTCCCAAACCTCCAAGAGAATATAATTCAACCGAATATATTCTAATCACCACCACATGCATTTTCCCAAAATTGCGTTACTCAATTATCCATATTTCCTCAACGCAACCAAACAATCCACATTCCCCGAAACTCGTATGCCATAGCCAACGCATATCCAATCCTCAACGGAACACCAGCAAGCATACCCAGCCGCACACATTTCTCCGAAGTTCATATGCCTTAACCAAGCGTATACCCAATCCTCAACGGAACACTACCAACCAAATAAACCGCGCACATTTCCCCGAAATTATTTCGGTTAACATTTCTATCTAAACGATATCCCTTGCTTGCACCCAAGCCATCCCAATTTCCCCCGAAAATACATGCCCATACTCGCTCGCGTCGCCAAACCAATTCCCGGTACACCCAACCAACGAAGTCAACCCAGCCTGTACGGCCAGAATTCGTTGGAACTGAATCCCTATGCGAGCATAGCAACTCGTCCACAATTCCCCGTAATTGGCAGCGAGCCTAACTCTGCCATGACGCACCGCCACGGCGCAATGAATGAATTATATTCATCCAGGAGTCAGTCGAGTTTTAACAACCAATCGAGAAGGGTCCGAATTCTACGCTCGAGTGTCTCAAGCATTTCACGTTTGTCCGTTGCGTTTAAACACCGTAGCTTAACAGAACAGAAAAAAATAGAAACCGAGTGTCTTAAGCATTTCACGTTTGTCCGTTGCGTTTAAACACCGTAGCTTAACAAAATAAAAGAAAATAGAAACCGAGTGTCTTAAGCATTTCACATTTGTCCGTTGCGTTTAAACACCGTAGCTTAACAGAATAGAAAAAATAGAAACCGAGCGTCTTAAGCATTTCACATTTGTCCGTTGCGTTTAAACACCGTAGCTTAACAGAATAAAAAAGAAACACTGACATTCTATAGCTCGACCATCATTTCCCCGTTGCGTGTGTTTGTTCGTTAGTTTACCAAATAAAAGGGGAGAAAAACATTGTCATAACCAAGGTGTGTTACAACTAATAAGCGAAACCCAATCGCAATCAATTAAAGAACCCCTTTACTACCAACCATTCCGTGGGTTTTATTTGGCATTTTGGCGAGCGGCGCCCGGAGCAACATCGGTGGAGATTTACTGAATCCGCGCCTGTACCGGCGTAAGAGTTGAATACCCCACACTGGTGACCCCGTAAAAACGCGCAACCTTCGAACATTAGTGACCGGAGAGCAAACACGCACCACTAAACACCGACTTACCCTTTACCAAACTAAAAAAAAAAAAACTAGAACAGTGACAGTGCTAGCAACAAAAGTCCCTCAAAAAACAATTAACATTCAGTGACGAACAGTGCCAGCGGAAACCGCGAAAAATAAAAACAGACCAATCCCGAGTGAAATCCGACAAAGATGTTCTACCCAAAAGTGAAGTAAGACAGGCAATACGGTTATCGAGCCCCGGTCGACTTTGTTTATCATCACCCCCCATCGGACAATCAAATCGAAAACACCAAAAACAGCACGCGCACATAATTGTTTCAACGCACCTTAACCCAAAGCAAGTGCAACAAATCTACGCTAAAATAAATAAAACTATACATACGAGAGACTACCAACGCCGCAACCTACACTTTCTTATCGCATATATCTACAAAACGGCTCCGCTTGCCCAACAGTAATCAACACCGATTAAACACTTACCGCAATCAGCGAACCCAATCCAATTTAAGTACTTCCAATACCAGGACATCACAAATAAACCAAACGAACAACACAATCACCGTTACACCAATTAAAGACGAAGTACCCGAACCCGTAGAATCATCAGGTTCCTCATCCAGCACTGATCAACACAAATTTACGAAAGGAGTGCAGCCTTCACCTGGCAGCTTACCCCCACCTGCAACACCACAGCGAAGCCATAACACCTCATCAAGGGATCCGAAGCTGCAGCACCGGCATCGACACAACAGTCCCGGATAATCAGGTTTCCCTTTCTTTTATTATACCAAGCGTCATTTTTCCTTGCGACGAGCTCCTTCTGAGTCACCAAAAATAAATTTTTAAATAATATTCCAAAATTTAATGAAATTGTGAACTTTAAACTAAAATTTAAAAATAAGTTAAAATTGTCAAAAGAAACGCAAACTAAAGTTTTATGCTAAAGACAGCAGTAAGAAACCAAATTATTCCCAGTCTCCTACTTTTTCTGGCACATATTTCTTATATTCCGTTTTTAATTTATAATGACCTCAGTGCCCAAGTAATCACACATCTATTCAAGAACATTGTTACTAATATTTAAAGAAGCATAATTAAATAATTACAAAAAAACACAATTAATTTAAACGACACAGACTCATGACTAAATAATTAAAGCTAAATAATTACAAAATTGATATCTTTCCGTACACACGCACAGTAAAGAGAAACGAGTCGCCAAACACCAATTTTACCAATCATTAAGCCTTACTAAGAATACCTAAAAGCTTTTAAACAAAAATAGCAAAATATTAAAACAAACATACAAACATAATTCGTTACAATAGAAAAATAGGATATATATAACCAAACACACTCACTATCGTATCAAACATCCAAAGTACTAATAAAAAGCATATTACACAACATTAAAGATCAAAAAGAAAAGAGCGAAAGAACAATTAAAAAAATTTTTTTTTTTTTTTTTTCTCTTTTTCGCAAACATAAAACCGACCAAACAAAACATAAGCATTTCCCTTTTAACAATAAAAATTATAAATTTATCGAGATCAAAAATTAAAATAACAATCGGCAAACCCGAAAATATTAAAACCAAATTAGGCGAAACAATTCTATCAAAATTACAAACTATTGTAAGTCCCCTTCCGGGTCCGAACCAAAAACAAGATCAGGATCGAACCATACTTCAAAACCACCGTGTCATAATCATAACAAGCAAAAAAAACCAAAAATATCAAACTAAACTAGGCGCAAGAACCCTATCAAATTATAAACTGTCGTGCACCCCTTCTGGGTACAATCCACGCACACTAAACACAGAAGCAACTAAAGTAAAAACCGCGACAATATCCACGACTCCACTGGACCTTACGCGACTCTCGTTTGACTCCCCTCGACTCACGCGTCCGCTCCACGCCCCTTGGCTTCATCCACAGACACACCCCGTCCCTCCTCAATCCCGGCTACCCTTCCCGACTCCGGCACCACTATGCCCACCACACGAGCCGGTACTACCCAGCAGGAACAACCGCGACACAACTCCCCCGCGTTTCAGGACGCTTCCGGCGTCGAATTCCCACCCCCTACCCAAAATATAAAGCTCCCCCCGTTCGACGAGGAGGATCCAGAGCTCTGGTTCGCTACAGCCGAACGTTTTTTCCGGTTCGCCAACATCCACGACGAAGAACATCGTGCTATAGAACTGCTGCGGGTGCTGGATGGGACACAGCGGACGCATATCGCGCACGCAATCAGGTCACCAGGCCCCAACCCATACAGCAACATGCGGGAGACGCTCCTCAACGCCTTGGACCAGCCCATCAGCATCAAACAGCAACGACTGGCGAATGAGACCAATTTCTCGGGTATTAGACCATCCCTTTTCCTGACCCATTTACGCTCCATAGCGGGGACCAGGATCTCGGATGACCTAATTAGGCCACATTTTCTGAGGAATCTACCTCAACATGCCCGCTCGGCACTACTGGCCCAACCTAATCAAAGTTTGGCCTATTTATCAAAGGTGGCTGATTCGATTATGGAAACCTTGGACCCACAGTCTGAGCTACCACCATATCAAGTCGCGGCGGTTAGTCAACACGCCGCACTGCCTACACGGCACCCTCAGTCGTCTCAAACTGCACCTCGAACCGCTCTGGTAGCTACGACTCAGCTACCCCCCTCATCCTCTAGAAGGCACACTGGCCTTAACACGAATTCAACCCAACAAACCCTCGACCGTATTATCGGCGATTCCCAGCCAGACAACCCCCCTACTCAGGTCACTACGGCTGACCTACTCGCGCTTCAGGCCTCATTCCGCCGCGAACTGGATCAAGTTTGTGCGAGGCTCCAAAACACACAACGAAGCGTTCAGAACCGCCCAACGAACCGGCGGCAACCTCCACAAAATACATCCCAGCGGACTTCCTTTCGTCGCCCACCTCCACGGCCCCCTCGTGACGAACCCGCCAACGCGCAAAATCCGCCCAACAATACCGTCACACGCGCTTGGTGCGCCAACCACCAACGATACGGGGATCGTACAATTAATTGTAGGGCACCCTGCGGGTGGACTCGACCACCCAACAACCCGCCCCAGCCTTTAAACTAATTCTGCCGACCGACACCCTCGCGCAACCGGCCGGCACCGCATCCATAAGACGCCTCACAATCAGGGACCCGAAACTAAATATCAATTTTACCATCGACACCGGCGCTGATATCTCGGTCCTTCCGCGCTCGTTCGCCCCACCCAACCGCGTGCCCACCGCCTTACAATTGTCAGCAGCAAACAATTCTCCGATACGCACGTACGGAAGGAAAAAGCTGACACTCCATCTGGGTCTCCGACATCCAATCACACACCAGTTTGTGATAGCTGATGTTAACAAACCCCTAATAGGTTCCGACCTATTAGGAAAACACAATCTGTTGGTCGATTCGACACACAACAGGCTAGTAGCCCACACCGCACCTTCCTCGCCCTTGTCGGCATCTCCAGCGGCAATACCCAGGGCCACACCGTGTACAGACCCTATCCAAGCTATGGTACGGGAATTTGTCAATACGACAATTCCTCTACCTAACCAGCGACGACATAAGGCGAATGTGTTTCATCACATCGAGACACGGGGCCCTCCAGTAAGCCAACGCGCACGTCGCCTGGCTCCAGAGAAACTACGCGCGGCACGCGCCGAGTTTGACGAAATGATAGCACAAGGTATCTGCCAACCATCAGACAGCCCTTGGGCAAGCCCACTCCATTTAGTTAAGAAACGTTCCGGGGAGTGGCGCCCATGGGGGGATTACAGACTGCTGAATGCAGCAACAGTCCCCGACAGATACCCCATCGCACACCTATATGATTATTCATATAAATTACGAGGGTGCAAAGTCTTCACCACCCTGGATCTCACCAGGGCTTACCACCAAATCCCGGTGGCACCCGAAGACATCCCAAAAACGGCAGTCATTACTCCTTTCGGACTCTTCGAGTTCAAAGTAATGACTTTCGGTCTCAGGAATGCCGCGCAGACATTTCAGAGATACATCGACTCGGCTTTACGTGGTCTCAATTGCTGTCATGCTTATCTCGATGACATTCTCATCGCCTCACGAGACCACGTGGAACACAAGCGCCATTTACGACAGGTCCTCGAGCGCCTCCGCGAATTCGGCCTCGTCATCAACCCAGATAAGTGTCAATACGCCAAAGAGCAAATCACATATCTGGGCTACATTGTTGACGATCGGGGCATTCGCCCACTTCCAGACCGTGTGGAGGCCCTCATCCAATATCCACGCCCAACCAACATAAGCGAGCTCCGACGTTTCCTCGGCATGCTCAATTTTTACAGACCCACCCTTAAAGACGCCGCCCAAACCCAGGCCCCTCTGACTGAATTTCTAAAAGGAGCGAAGCGCAACGACAAGCGCCCAATTCCATGGACAGAAGCTTCGGACCGTGCGCTCCAACTGTCCAAGGAGCAACTGGCTAACGCCACACTACTCCGATATCCCTTAGAGGGAGCGGTTTTGTCTATCCAATGCGATGCATCGGATTCCGCAATCGGAGCAGTTCTCCAACAAGATTTTGAAGGTCAACCGGAACCGCTCGGTTTCTTTTCCAGGAAACTGAGCCCCACAGAGCGGCGATACAGCACCTATGACCGGGAATTACTGGCGATCTATAGCGCCATTAAATATTTCCGTCATATGGTAGAGGGTCGGCCGCTCTCCGTGTATACAGACCACAAACCTCTGGTCTTTGCGTTCCGGAAAAAGTCGGGAAATGCTTCCCCCCGACAAGAACGCCAACTCGACCTCATCGGCCAATACACTACCGAAATTAAACATATCTCTGGTCCACAGAACATCTCGGCGGACGCCTTTTCTCGAATCGATACGATTCATTTGCGCGCCACTCTGAACAACGTCGACCTAGCCCTGGCCCAACAGGAGGACAGCCAGCTCGAATCTCTTCTAACTGCTGATACAGCACTCGAGCTACGCAAAATCACCCTCCGCGATCCGTTGGGCGAAATCTGGTGCGATGTTTCAACTGGAACCGCCAGGCCCTATATTCCCGAGAAGCTTCGTAGGGGCGTGTTCCAGGTCTACCATGATCCAGCCCACCCCAGCGGCCGCGCAACCGCTGCTGCCGTCCGTAAGAAATTCATTTGGCCCCGAATGAGCAAAGACCTCACCACCTGGGCCCGCGCTTGCCTCCAATGCCAGCGCTGCAAAGTAGCGCGGCATAATGTATTAGAACCTGCACAGTTTAAGCTACCCACGGCACGCTTCGCCCATGTCCATATTGACATAGTGGGACCGCTTACTCCATCAAGAGGATTTTCGTACATCCTCACTATGATGGATCGCTACACGCGATGGCCAGAGGCGATTCCTCTCAGAGCAGTAACTGCTGAATCAGTCGCCAAGGCCTTCTATTCGACCTGGGTCACACGTTTCGGCGTACCTGCCACCATTACTACAGATCGAGGGCCGCAATTCGAGGCAACGATCTTCGGGCAGCTGACGGATCTCCTCGGCTGCCAACGAAGTCGCACGACCGCCTATCACCCCGAATCCAACGGGATGATCGAACGCTGGCATCGGTCGCTCAAGGCTTCCCTCATGTGTCATAACGACACTAAATGGTTTGACGCTCTACCTACCGTACTCCTCGGTCTGAGGACTAGTTTTAAGGAGGACCTAGGTGCTTCCGCTGCGGAACTCACCTATGGCACCAACCTCCTACTACCAGGCGAACTGTTCGTGGATGGTGATACGCCACACAACCAGTTGCAGGATGTGGGCCACCTCCGCGACCTTCTTCGTAAGGTTAGAGCATCGCCCGTGACCAGGCATTGTTCTAAAAAACTGTTCGTTCACCCTGAACTGCACAGCTGCACGCACGTCTTTGTCAGGGTGGATAAGGTTAAAAAACCTTTGGACCCTCCGTATGACGGTCCCTTCAGAGTCTCCAATCGCATCAGCGATCGTGTCTTCGAGATTGATATTCGAGGAAAACGATCCACGGTCAGTGTTGAGAGACTCAAACCTTGTTTCTTCGAGGCGTCAGCTCCAGATCCTCAGTCAACAACCGACCCTGCCAACATTCGCCAACCACCTCAACCTCCATCCACCCGAAGCCGAGCACGTCTCCTCGAGCAATCAAAAAACCCTTCCAATCCACCTCCAATCTAACTTCCTTCCGACAACCATCAAACTACTCCTTCCGCCCTACCCTTATTTCGTGACTGCGTCACTGGGCGGGGAGTACTGTGGGGGTTCTCTACACCATACAGAACCAACCCACAACCCTAACCTGCAAACATGCAAAAATCGAACCTGCAATAGCATATATTCCCAAATATGCAATAAAACATTTCCCAAACCTCCAAGAGAATATAATTCAACCGAATATATTCTAATCACCACCACATGCATTTTCCCAAAATTGCGTTACTCAATTATCCATATTTCCTCAACGCAACCAAACAATCCACATTCCCCGAAACTCGTATGCCATAGCCAACGCATATCCAATCCTCAACGGAACACCAGCAAGCATACCCAGCCGCACACATTTCTCCGAAGTTCATATGCCTTAACCAAGCGTATACCCAATCCTCAACGGAACACTACCAACCAAATAAACCGCGCACATTTCCCCGAAATTATTTCGGTTAACATTTCTATCTAAACGATATCCCTTGCTTGCACCCAAGCCATCCCAATTTCCCCCGAAAATACATGCCCATACTCGCTCGCGTCGCCAAACCAATTCCCGGTACACCCAACCAACGAAGTCAACCCAGCCTGTACGGCCAGAATTCGTTGGAACTGAATCCCTATGCGAGCATAGCAACTCGTCCACAATTCCCCGTAATTGGCAGCGAGCCTAACTCTGCCATGACGCACCGCCACGACGCAATGAATGAATTATATTCATCCAGGAGTCAGTCGAGTTTTAACAACCAATCGAGAAGGGTCCGAATTCTACGCTCGAGTGTCTCAAGTATTTCACGTTTGTCCGTTGCGTTTAAACACCGTAGCTTAACAGAACAGAAAAAAATAGAAACCGAGTGTCTTAAGCATTTCACGTTTGTCCGTTGCGTTTAAACACCGTAGCTTAACAAAATAAAAGAAAATAGAAACCGAGTGTCTTAAGCATTTCACATTTGTCCGTTGCGTTTAAACACCGTAGCTTAACAGAATAAAAAAGAAACACTGACATTCTATAGCTCGACCATCATTTCCCCGTTGCGTGTGTTTGTTCGTTAGTTTACCAAATAAAAGGGGAGAAAAACATTGTCATAACCAAGGTGTGTTACAACTAATAAGCGAAACCCAATCGCAATCAATTAAAGAACCCCTTTACTACCAACCATTCCGTGGGTTTTATTTGGCATTTTGGCGAGCGGCGCCCGGAGCAACATCGGTGGAGATTTACTGAATCCGCGCCTGTACCGGCGTAAGAGTTGAATACCCCACATACCAACGTACGGCACCAGTTCACTATCGCCGCACTAACCATTTCGTAGCCGGAGATTGTTCATCAAACGCATAGGAGAAATAAAAAACTCACTGATGTTGTCAGTCATTCACACGTTGTTTGGCTTTATTGTCACTAAAACATCTTGTTTGCACGGCCTACAATAACCGGTGGGCGCTCAAGGGAATTTTTAATATCATTAATATCGCTATTGAGGGTGACAAGGATCTGAACGATCACATGAGTTATCCGTTCCGCCGACAAGCACTCGACTGACACGATTGTACCCGATACCGATTTTTGAATAAAATTGAGAATCAAGGGCCCCGACCCACTCGTCCGAGACGCGATAAACGCTTATTGTATGCTCGGGGGTTTGCACCCCCCGAGTGCACGTCACGAGGGGCCATGTTTTAAGCCGGAGTACGCGCGCCGATGGTAGAATGAAGTCATGAAGTCACGGATTTATTGCGTTGTGGCAGTGACGTCGTAAACTCATTGCCACTTACTAAGAATTTTGGAAGAGTTGCTATGCCTGCATAGGAATTTAGTTCCAGCGAATCCTTGCCGTATAAGCTAAGTTGGATTCGTTGGTTGTATATATCATGCTTGGGTGCGTTTAGATAGAATTTTAACCGAAGTCATTTCGGGGAAATGTGTGCGGCTTGGCATATTTGGCGTTGAGGTTAATGTTCCGTTGTGGATTTGAATATGCGTTAGTTACGGCATATGAATTTCGGGGAAATTAATATTGCTTGTTCGCAAAAGAGGGAATATGGATTAAGTAAAGAATTGACCGAAGCAATTTGTACTATGAGAGCGTGCGTCGCAACGGCTTTGTTCCACCAGAGGCGTTCCTTGACTTGGATATGAAAGGGCTTATACAGGATAGATCCGGAATTCCGCTGATCTATCATGTAAGTAGATCATCTGTAGACGGGCGATTGTGCTACGACCGGGAAGTAACGCGCGCCAAAGAAGAGCTCCTGCGCTTCAGTAGGGCTATCTCCCGCAGAGACCGGGACGATAGTATTAGACAGCGGCAACAGTTCTGGTGGTTGAATGGCATATAAAGACCTGGATACCAATGTCGGTATAGAATCATACTATCATCAGCTAGCTTACATAGACTTAGCTTTTCTAGAATTAGGGTTGTATAAGATTTAAGGTAAGTTAGGTTAAGTGCTTTTACATAAAATTAAATTTAAAAAAAAAAAAAAAAAAAAAGGCAAGTTAAGTAAGTTAAATTTTAAGAAAAAAAAAAAAAACAAAAACAAATTGACACAAAGTTTTTCAAATTTTTCTTTGTCTTTCAAATAATTATAAGTACTGTCACAAAGTTCTGTCGCCAAAAGGCAAATTATACAAATATTAAGTAATGTTTAGCTTAGAGCGTCTGCGAAGGACCAGTAAGTTATTATATAAGATAATTAAGCTAGAATTTAAGCATTTTTTGTCTAGCCTTTAATTTAGAAATTAAGAACATAAAAAGAAAAATAAAAAATGTTTTAAAAATGAAAATGAAATGACCGAGGCAATTTTGGAAAAGACTATATGTGGGGTGATGTAATTAAGGAAGATGATTAATATTCCGTTGTAAATTGGAATATGCATTTATTTCAGGTTGGGAAATGGGTTCCTGGTAAATTGGGGAATGTATGCAATTGCGGATTGGGGACGGATGCTGTTGCTTATTGGGATGGATGCGGTTGCAGGTTTTGCATGGTTGCGTATATGTGTATTGCAGGGATGGGGACGGGGAGTTGGGTTGAGGTGACGCGCTATTAGCGGTCAAGATTGGTTGGCATTGTGGGTTGGTTCTCCATGTGGTTAGAGAACCCCCACGCCATCATTGGTCAATATCAGTGTGGCTTCATCCCAGGCAAATCAGCAATTGATCAGATATTCACCCTTAGGCCGGCGATGGAAAAATGTCAGGAATTTAAGATTCCATTATATCATCTGTTTATAGACTTTAAGGCCGCCTACGACAGCATAGCCAGGGTAGAACTATATAATGCCATGAGAGAATTCGGCATTCCAAACAAATTGATACGACTTTGTAGGTTGACCATGACCAACGTAACTAGTTAAGTAAAAATAGCGGGATTGCTGTCCAAACCAATAAACATCTATAATGGACTCCGGCAAGGGGACGGTCTGGCCTGCCTCTTCTTCAACCTGGCGTTGGAGAGCGCAATCCGTGACTCTGGCGTTACAACAATTACAACTATTGTCACCAAGTCCAGCCAGATACTTGCCTACGCAGATGACATCGACATCAGCGGTGGAACCGAATCGGTGGTACAGGAATCCTTCACCCAGATCGAGCAGGCGGCACAAAAACTGGGACTGCACATTAATGAGGGAAAAACTAAGTACATGGTGGCAACTTCTGCGAAGAGAAGACCTAACGTTGGTCAAACTATCAGGGTAGTGGAGCACGAATTTGAAGTAGTGCAATCCTTTAACTACCTTGGGTCAATAGTATCAGCCGATAAGAACATGGAAGAAGAAATACGCGAACGGCTGATTAAATCCAACAAAACCTACTATGCTCCAAGAAGGCTCTTTAAATCCCGAAATTTATCCAGAACATCCAAGCTACTACTGTACAAGACCATGGTCTTACCAATACTCATGTATGGATCCGAGACCTGGGTGCTGAATAAAAGGCACTCTGCACTCGGCCGCGTTCGAGAGAAAGGTCTTAAGGAGAATTGTTGGCCCCGTATGTGAAGGAGGACGATTCCGGAGACGCTACAACCATGAGTTGTACGCAATCTACCTTGAAGCTAATATTGTAAGAAAAATCAAGCTCGGTAGACTCCGGTGGGCGGGACACTTAGCTCGAATGAGCGAAGAGGAGCCTGCCCGGAAAGTCCTTTGTGGCAGGATGTATGGAAGGAGACAGCGCGGCAGACCTTGTCTGCGATGGAGGGATGGCGTAGACCAGAACGCCCAGAGCCTGGGAGTGCCAAACTGGATGACATCGGCTCAAAATCGGAACCGGTGGAGAGATTTGTTAAATAAGGTCAATACCGGATCCCGGTTGTAGTGCCGATGCTGATGATGATGAAGATGATTTGGCGAAAAGCAAACTTTCCAAGACAACTTTATATACATTCTCGCAACGCGGGGTTGTCATTTTTGAAAATTAACGCACTAAGGTAGTTTTCAAAAACCTCTAGCTCTGATAGAAAGTTTTCTGCTGGAAAGCCCACAAAGTTCAATCAGAGTCTCATGAAATACCAATTGCCTAAAATGTCCAGATGATCTGAATGTAATTTTAACCTTTTTTAAAACAAAAAAATTAATTGTTTCAGGAGCATTCTTGTACTTCTAGATATTCAGGTAAACTTAGTTGTCCAATCCATAAAAAATGTGAATTTCTATTACCGGAAAAATTTCCGCAAAACAAATGCCGAGAGGAATATTTCTTTTCGCACGGTCTTCACTGTAAGAGAGGCTATCACAATCATAGTTAAAGTCCAGTTATAGATAATAGAAAACTCATAAGTTTCCATTTCATTTTCAGTGATACATGTACAAATGGAAATTTCCGCAGTTAGTCTGTGACAGGTAAGACGCTCGAGACAACCTCTGCAATGTGAAAGTTCAACGCCCCGGGAGTTGCTTAGTTCAATAAGGGCAACTTCCCATAACAAATCCCATTAACCTATGGTGAGACAATGAGAACTAATTTGCTTAGAAAACCTAAGAAGATATCCAACGTCAGTGTATGACGAAGAAAACAGATATCGGACACCAACGACATTGACAGAAATAAAACGTGTCACCCTAACCTCATGGTTTCACTTGTGGAATTATTTTAGGCGCCTATTCCGTTCTAATCGACTGGCTGCCAAACTCTGGATAAGGGGATTAGGGCACCTGACGAAGAAAAAAATTCCACTTCAAGACGTAGATAACAAAAAATCAGAAACAAAACGCTTTAATAATATTCAGTTATGGAATCGCGTTTCTGTGCGAATCCGATTACCGTCTGGTGCAACGCCACGACGTCTGGAGTGATATCTGTTTTTCTTTCCATATCAATGAACATCTAAGAATTCACAAACATTATGAAGTCAATAATAAAAGCCCAACTGAAGATCTTAACAAATATAACGTGAAGAGCGGCACTTACCTTTTAAGGTGTACAATGGCATTGGAGCTGAATTGACGATTACGGTTGGCGGATTTTGAGTTGTGGTGCAAAAATCAGGATCATCCGGGTCGAATAGAATGTTGTCCTCCCACTCTGTGACCATAGGATTGCCAGGACGGTTTTTCATCTGTAATTACAAAAATAGATAACTACAATAATAATTTCTGATAAATCAAAAAAATCGAAAGCTATAACAAAATAAACATAGTCGATACTTTTTATACCACGACAGAAGTTGAAGATGATTCTTCGGAAAGTGAAAGAGGACATATTTAATTTAATGGACATTTAATTTCGATATAGCAAACAAAATACCACTTCAAGAACTCAGTGCCCTACCGCGATCTGTTTGCCTTAGTACTGAAAAATCATGGTTGGCTTGAGGTTTTAGACAGTTACTTTTATTTCGAAACAATTTTATTTATCCAAATAATGTCCATTCTTTTCGAGCACCTTCTACGATTTTTGAACTAGAATAATTATTCTTTTATTGTAGAATTCCGGGGTTTTAACATTGATGAAAATGCTCTTCAATGAAGTCAGTTTTACATCAGCAAGACGCTTCCGGCTAACTACTGGCAGTAGTAATTCGAATCAATCGCTTAGTCAAGCGGTATTAGTTCAAAATGGATGATAAGTCTGGGAACCTACCAAACACGAGTACCAGCCTTGTATTCAATTCTGGCTTAGACACAATTTGTAGAGCTTCATTTTTTTAGTTAGAATAGTTTTCGCACAACAATACTGTAATTCATTTTTCTTCACCTGTTTCCATGCACTTCAAAGATGTCGTCAAGAAATGGCAGACACATGAAGAAAAGTGTATCGACCTAAAAATTGCCTATTGACATTTTAAATGGAGTAATGAAGTATAATAAAGCGGGATTTTCCAATGAGTACTTATTGGGTACAGACGTGTTTTGAAATCGCTCCTCAAATAATTTAAATTTATTGCGACATATTAAAAATTAAAAGTGCGGTGATAACCTAACAAAACTTTATATACGAGGGCAGGTCAATAAGTCTTTAGAAAAATATTTGTTACTATTTACTACTATTTATTGGCCTGTAGGAACCCGGAAGTTTATGACCTCGCCGACTCGACTCCGCCATCATCCCCGGTTCTGTACACTCTCCTCCCACGCTTGACCAGCCGATCCGACCCCCTCAAGGTCAAACCTAACATAGTCCTCCCATCTCCGTCATGGCTGTCCTGTCGGTCTCTTTCCCGTTGGTATACCGTCAAGAACTCTACGCACGCTGTGGGGTTATGTAGATAGTATGTCGACACGGACATTGTTTCACTTACATTCCACGTGATTGTTCCAATAACCAACACTCAAAGTCAATTCACCGACACATCACGAATAGAAATGTTTCTCAGTCTCTGCAACGATGACACCAATTAAAACACTGGAGGGTTTTAGTTTCTTAGCGTTTTTATTTAACTTCAGGGGTTATTAACATTACCACTTTATGATACATTTTCAAAGTTGTTAAACATCACCACTCTATGATATATTTCGTTCAAGTTTCTAAGAAAAACGACCAGCAACGCGATTTTCTTTTACTTGATTCCAATTCGACACTTTAATTTGAAACGCGCACGAACTCCCCGATAATGTTAAAGTCGCGACAGTACTTCACATTGGTATTCGCCTGGGAACGAACTCAACTCCTTGAGATGTTAAATTTTACTCTCCAAGAAGATGTGCATACACCGTAAAGGTTATTATGAGACTCCGGGAGATATCGTCCTCAACATTTCTTGTAGTATCGGATACCTCTGGTGTACCAGGGAAATTCCAATACACATCTGGTAAATAGAGACTGGCAGAAAATGTAGTCATAAATCATGGGAAAGGTTTTCCCATGATGTTGATATAATATCAACAGGAACCCCATGCTGCCTGAGAGCATGTATCTTGTCGACTACATTACTTATGTAGGAAATTGCCGCCTGGACGAAAATGTTTTCTTTTGTCTACATTGGATAGACAGAAGTGTTTCGGGTAGCATAAAGGAACAATGCTGGCGGCGGCAATTGGGTCTTCTGTGATGTAAAATTCAAAGAAGATCGCTCGCCATAGCAACTAGAAAAAAGGTTTATTGGTCTTTGGGATATTGGTCTTTTTATTATCCCGATCATTATGTCCTATTGCAGGGCTATTAGAAATCTGGCTTGCAGATGTGCTAGCCGGCAAATAGCCCGGCATATATTTTTGGACGCTAATGGGCATGGAGACGGTGTTTGTATACCCTTTGCTCTGCTCAGACTGTAACATCCCATCTGGTCGATGGGTCTGCAGATAAAAGGTAAGCATCTCATTACCGCGTGTAGAGGAAAAGCTCCTCGGCTATGTTGGGATATTTATGACGGTTATCCAAGGGGACAACCGAATTGTTTTCAGCTATTTTAGGATATTAATTAATGCTATGGCAAGGTTGTGTGATCTTGCCAGGGATCCGACTTAAGGGTAGATATGGGGTTTATAGGATTTTTATGGGTTAAAAATGATGCGAGGTTCTTCGGGCCCTGAAAAGCCCCACAACGCTCTCATCGTTGGCCATTCGCGCCACATATCCGGCTCATCTTAATCTTCGCGACCTGATTACTCTCACTATTGAAGGTTTGCGGTATAGCCCCTCCAATTCCTGGTTGTGGAGTTTCCTCCATTGTCCGGCCTCCTCGTCATATTTACCTCCAAAGAAACTGCTTAAAACTTTATTCTCGAATACGCGGAATTTGTTTTCTTCCCGTTTTGTGAGACCCTATGTTTCGCATCCGTATAGAGTAATCGGCATGATTATGGATCTATAGGCACGGAGTTTTATGTTACGTGATAGCGATTTGGATTTCAGCAGTTTACTCACTGCGTGTCAACTAGCGTTGCCGGGATGTAGTCTTTTGTTAATTTCCTTCGACATTTCGTTACTGACCATCAGTATCGTTCCCAGATATTTAAATTCTTTAACATTTTCAAATATCTTGCCCCTGGCGTTTATATGTGTTCCCTGAAGTCTACCTGCTCTCACAGCAATCATGTATTTTGTTTTGTCATCATTTATTTCTAGGCCCACCTCTGCTACCGCGTGAATGATGATGTCACTGTTTTTACTTACAGTATTTATTTTAAAATCACGAGTCCAGATGATTTGCAGGTGGAGCCCAGGACTATAGTTAAGTCGTTGGGTGTTTATTTGGATAAGTTCTTCTTTCTTTTTTTAATTACATTTCTCTCGGGAGAGGCGAGCGTATAGCGCCGACACGGCCTCGAGATGCCACCAAATAACAGTTGCAGTTCTTTCTGAAGAGTTGCAGGTTGTAACGCTTCGGAAACAGTGACGCGGGGAGGGAATTCCACAGCTTCCCGTCTCTGTAACAGAGCGAGTTCTGATGCAGAGATGTTCGTGGCATCGTAAGATGAACCGTGAAGTAGTGCGATCCGTCGGTTTGTCTCGTGTAGCGCATATAAACCGAAATGCGCGGTATAATACCACAATACCACCGCTATGTAACAGAACGAGCAATGATGCAGGGATGTTGTCGCCGTCGGGAGATGAACCACAAATTGGTGTGATCCGTCGGATTGTCTTGTAGAGCGCATATAAACCGAATTGCGCGGTACAATACCACAATACCACCGAAGGACAGTACCCGTGATAGTATCTGTAAAACAGACAGAGATCACCTACGTGCCTTCGATGTGATAGTGAGTGTCATCCCGATGTCAGCGCCCTGTCCCTGATCAGGCGGATTGCTCGTTTCTGCATACTCTCAAGTAGGTTGAGAGTATGCTTAGGAGCAGAGCTCTAAACATGAGAACAATATTCAAGTGCCGGTCTAATGTGGGATTTATACAGGAAAAGAAGTTGTTCGGGGTAAAATATTTCCTGACTCTAAAAAGATAACTCAGGTTTCCTGAAGCGGACCTGTTCGATGTTCGAAACGTGTTTATGCCACGATACATACCAGCAGACCGTGATGCCCAGCAATTTCATGAGTTCCCCAGATTCGAGGGCCCGGCCATTCATCATCAGCTGTGAAAACGATGTTCCACTTTTCCTTGTGAATGTTGTATACTAAGTCTTCGTTGCATTGAAGTCGACGAGATTGGTCTTTTCCCAATGACGGGCCTTATCCACATCCCGATTCAGAGAGTCGACCTGGCTACATCTCAGCTGGTGCGACGTTGATGCACTAAACGGCCGATCACTCGAAAAAGAGGAAACAAGCGTACTATCATCCGCAAAACTGAACACTCGGTTATCCGTTGACTCCAACAAATCATTTATGTGAAGCAAGAACAAGGTTGGAGGCAAAATAGAACCTTAAGGCACCCCGGAATTACAGGATACAGATCCGAAGACTCGCCGTCTACAACAACCTGCATCGATCAATTTTCGAGGAAGCTCTTCATCCGGTCGCAAAGCTGCTGGAAAAGTCAGTATGAACGAAATTGCCTCAGCAAGGTTCCGTGCCAGACGCCGTGAAAGGCCTTGGGGATATCCAATGCGACCGCTCTTTACTCACCATGCCCCTCTATCGCAGAGTCCTATATATCGGTTATAACGGTCAAACAGTCTCCCCTGGACCAACTGCCGCATTGACTATTATTCATAAAACCGTTGCACTCCAAATACTTTATTAGCTCAGGATTGATGACTTTTTCCATTACCTTAGACAACATATACAGTAATTCTATCGGATTGTAATTTTGTGGGAGACAATTTTTCTCATTCTTTGGGATTGGCTGAAGTGGAGTTATTTTACAGCAGGTAAGAAATGTCCTCCGCGAATAAGATAAGAGGAAGATCCTGGCGAAAATCGGCGACAGTTCTTGAGCACCGTTCTTAACGACAACAGCTGGTATTCTGTCCGGACCGGTTGCCTTCTTTCAATCCAGTCCACGTAGAATATGTTGAATAGTATGCGGGTGGAACCTCACACCCCGCGTCGAAGACCCTACCGGCGCGATCACAGGTGGCTCCTAAAGACCGTTCGCGAACATATTAGCTTCATAATTTTAAATTTGTGATTAGTGTCCCACTGGCCGTCACTAACGGGGGGAAAGATGAAGATACGAAGTTATTGCTGACAGCCCTTGCCATTGACCAGAAGGGAAGCGAACCAGTCGGGCATTCAAGGAGTTTACTAGTCACTCTGTCCTTGTAAGCCTTCTTCGTGGTATCAATCGCCTGGTTACACGCGTTTCTGATTCTAACACAATTCGCTCCATTAACATCGGTGGGATTGAAGCCCCACTGCTTAAAGGCTCTATTTTTTTGTCGTTGTAATCAGCTCGTATTTTTTATCAAACCAAGGTTTATCAGACGAACTTCGTTTGATGGAATGTGGAATATACATCTCCATCCCTAGAAGAATAATCTCTGATACCGACTCCACACAAGCGTTAACATCGGAGTTTCCGAAGCACACCCCCGACCATGGAAAGGATGCGAAGAAATCTCGCAAATCATCCCAATTAGCAGCCCTATACCTCCATACATGGCGAAGTTGCCTAGGCCGGTTATTCGCCTGAAATGCAAAATGTGGCAGCGCGACAGATACCAAGCAGTGATCATAGTTTCCCAGTGACACAGCAACTTCCACGGTGTAAACCATCGACTCGGATGTCAAAAAACAGATCCAGAGTGTTCGCATAACCATCTCGGGCATCCGGCACTCGCGTAGGCTCCTCCGCGAGTTGAGTCAAATTCCGGCTAACAGCGAACATATCCGCCAGTCTCCCATCCTCGTCGGTTCTGTTAGAATGTACCAACTAGCCGGAGTAGTGTATACGAGGGTTGCCTTTTATATTTCGGGATTAGAGAACAAAAACAAATATTGATCATCGAAAATCACTTTATTGTTTTTCAAAATATTCCCCATGAAGATCTATACACTTTTGCATGCGTTTAAACCAATTGTCGAAGCACTTTTGCCACTCTGATTGAGGTATCTCCAACACATGCATTCTGAATGCAGCAACCGCTTCTTCAGGTGTCGAAAAACGTTGACCTCTCAGTTTGTTTTTTACGTACGGGAATAAAAAGAAGTCATTCGATGGCAAGTCAGGACTATACGGCGGATGACCCATCAAATCGATGTTTTGGGTGCTCAAAAATGCAGTTGTCGCAGCCGATGTGTGAGAGCTCGCATTGTCGTGGTGAAGAGTGATCCGTCTTCGGCGGTTGGTTTTCCTGATTTCTTGGAAGACAACTGGCAAACAAATGGTTGTGTACCACTCAGAATTGATTGTTCTGCGTTGTTCTAGTGGTGCGGTTGCGACATGTCCAGTTTTTCCGAAAAACAGGCGACCATTTGCTTGGAAGTGCTTCGTGCGCCAACAACTTTTGTTGGATTTGGCTCATCTTGAAACACCCAGACAGTCGACTGCTGTTTACTTTCGGGCTCATACGCGTAAATCCACGATTCATCACCTGTCACGATGTCATAGACGTGTTTCGAAGCACCGCGACCGTATTTTTTTAGCATTTCTTTCGACCAATTGACACGAGCCTTTTTTTGGGCGATTGACAAATTGTGTGGGATCCAACGCGAACAAATTTTTTTGACAGTCAAATGTTTATGCAATATTGAATGTATGCTGGTCCCACTAACGCCTAAGATTGGCTCAATCTCACGATAGGTCACATGACGATCTTCCAATATCAGTTCGCGCACAGCATCAATGGTTTTCGGAACAACAACTGATTTTGGACGACCTTCACGAAATTAATCTTGGAGTGAACTACGACCACGATTGAATTCACCATACCATCGATAAACACTGGTCCTTGATGGAGCTTCATCGCCAAAAATTGAATTAAGTTCATCCATGCACTGTTGCTGAGTTAATCCACGCCGAAAGTTGTAAAAAATAATCGCACGAAAATGTTGACGATTTAATTCCATTTTTGGGCCGAGATGAATCTTTTAAGTTACTGTAAACAACACAAATAGCGGTCGTATGTCAAAACGTTCTGAGTGCGTATAACCTCAAAAATGTCCAACTTTACGATAGAGCTGTCAATCGCCGGATTGCAACACTAGGGTTGCCAAATCCCGAAACATAAGAGGCAACCCTCGTATTAAAATTGCCAAGTACGACTACTTCAGACGCCGGGTGGTGGATTTGTATCCAGTTGACGGTACGTGAAAGATGTTCGAAAAGTGTCGCCGGTCGATCGTCATTCGGACAGTGGTAAAGACAATGTAGCGATCCTAAATCGCTACCCCTATCTAAATCCCCAATATCATCGAACAATCCCATAACGCAAATCCCAATTTCATATTGAATCAATGAGCGATAGATTAAACCAAAAGTCAAGTTGTCGCACATTGATCCAATTCCAGATAATATACCCAAATCCCATATTGAGTCACATGTACGACGAATTTAACCAAAAGTTAATTCATCATACATCGACTCAATTCCTAAAACCTCGACATCATGAAATGTTGAATTCAAAACGCATTTCATGATTTCCCTTCCTAGAACCCATCCAACTAAAGCCTCTAACAAATTCCCAGAACACAACTCAAATTGAAACGCACTAAGTCATTATGTGTGCTTCTGGGAATTCCGACAATAAAATAGTTGACAGAAGTCAACTGCAAAAACTATAAAAGGGCAGTGCTTTTCAATTTCGGGATCAGTACAATTATAGAGACCGAACCGCTGGCCGTATGTCCGATCAAAACAAACCTTTAATTTGAACACCATTAAAACGAACTATTCTTATGTTTACTAAATCCTTTTGGCCTTTCATTTTCTCAATCACAACACTTCGCGCTCTTCTCTCGGGTTTACCGTTAAAGCACGGCGCGGAGTGCAACAACAACAAGGAAATTTATCAGAATTCCCCTACAACCACATGATGTCCAAGTTATTGGGTTCTAAAGCCTCCATCCTTTGACAAGCCAGATCGGACCGCGTGAAGACGCAGACTCTGCCCCAACAAGAAGGACTGTGGCGTTTCTAACATATACACACACAATACACAAGCAATTAGTGAAGAATAACGAAGGAAAATCGAATAAGAAAATGCATCAGAGCTGTATACCATAGCGATAACATAACAAATCCACATCAGTCGAATGTACTTGAGTTTAGAAATCGAATTCGTACACACGGCGGTGGCCTGATGGGTTGCGCCTCGGTTCAATTTTTGGTGATTCTAACTGTCATAGCGTCAGTTCGAATCACACGTTCTTCACTATCATCCCAAACGCTATAGGACAATTTCAGAAGCCGGGTGGTTGATCTGTATCTAGTCGACAGTACGTGAAAGAAGTTCGAAAAACGTCGTTGGTCGATCCTCATTCGGAGAGCGGTAAGGACAACAAAGAAATTTAACAGAATTCCTCAGCACGATCCTCAACCATATGATGTCCATGCTATGGGGTTCCAACGCCTTCATCCTTCTTGCAAGCCAGACTACACCCTTAGAACAGAATCTCGAAGTTAAGTCGTATCCTGAGCAACGAAGATATGTCGAATCAGTTGACAAATCGACCTGGGTCTCGATTAGGGCAAGGATATCAGATTTCCCTGTTTGCAAACATTGGTGGACAGCATTTACATTCTTATTGGTGAAACCGATGCTCCCCATGTTACAAAATGCCTTTATCAGTCGAACGTCGACAGAGTTTCGAGAACAAACCCGACTGCGCGATGACGAATTTGTTAAAGTTGGGTTATATTTGCATGATGATCCGCTTGACATATACTATAATACAATGAGCACATAAACGCATACTTGCAGGTGGCTAGGGCGGCATTTATGTCCCTCAAGAGTCTTTTCTACTCAAGCTATCTAAAATCTGACGTAAAGACAATTTGCTACCAAGCATTTGTTCACCCAATTCTGATTTATGCGAATCATGTATGGTGAATCATTAATCCATCGAATATGAAAAATCGGAGAATATTTAAGAGATAAAGCCACAGGGCTTGCATAGAGTTTAGGCGGAAAAACGGAAAAAAAGAATTTAAAAAAAGAAAAAAAAAGTTCCTTCAAATATGACCACCTTTTGACAGATGGCGTTACGGAGAACGTTCTTGGTATCAATGGGATTCGGGATCAAATTCATAAGTTCGAGATTAATTCTGACAAACTGATTTTCGGAAGTGCCAATCTATTACCTTTCGCCTTAGAGTATACCCACCACTTGGGTGACTTGTACTAAAAGTCACATTAAGGGTTCAAATATATAATAAATAAATCTGATAAATCAATTATTGAAAGATCGGTTCCGTTCGATGTTTCATTTCCCCAACCAAGAGCTGGAAGACGACAAAGAAATGACTCGCTATCTTCTATCACGCCAATGCTACATCCTTGGATGTCATAAGTGTGTTAATTATTTGTTTAGTACGTGATATTATGTAAATAGAATGCAAACAACCTGTTGGAAACAAACTCTCTATTTCCGTATTATCTTCATGCTTAAGTAGCCTGAGGTTCACTTATCACGAGTTCGGTCAGGTTATCACAATTAATGACTTTCAAAATTTCTTGGGACGTCCGCTCAATGACTAAGTAGCTTTGGAATCAACTTGTGTGAACTTCGGAACCACCAGACATGTACAAAACATTAATGATTTATTTTACTTGTGAAACAAATGTTTTGTTACTTCTGCAACTAATCGAGTTCAAAGACGCTATAAATACAGGTTTCCAGCTAAGTTCATGGTTCGTGACTTTTGGCATCTTATAAGCCAAGACCACCCGACGTACGGTGCTGCATAAAAATATAGCTTATAAATCAACCATCTCTTCAGGGGACCTAGTTTCTGAAACTTAGCGCACATTATACCTGTCGGCTATAAAATGAATCTAGTTTGATGCAGTTTTTTGTGACTAGAAATACTTGCAAGTAACGATTAGGTAGTGGTTTTTTTTTTAGTTGTGAATAATATGCGATATGGAGGTTATTAAAACCTGATGGTATCAAGAGATACAGCACAGATTGGAGAGAAAGGGGCTGTTAAAAGAATATCCATCAAGTCGATTCTCGCCCTTTACTTTCAGTTCCATATCCCCAAATCCAACGTTAAAAACATATTTAACCAGTTAAGTGTGTTTGACGACTACATCTGTCGTGGAGAAATAGCTGTTAAGTGTGTTTAACGATTATATCCGTCCTGCGCAAAATATTACCACCTGATATATAAATTATAATTTTGGCAAAAACTAATGTACATTCGTAAATTTTAAAGTCTTTAGAGGTCAAAACGAAATGAAAGTATTGAATAACTAATTTGATATTGATTCATGTTTCCAACCGAAATCAAGGATGAGTAAATGGCATCCGACAACTAATAATGAAACCAGATGTTTGATCACGATGTTACAAGATATTGTATAAAAACCAGCACTTCATATTTGCATAGTTTTCAAAAAGGAAAAATCCTTTGGCAACATTTTATCTGTGGGCCGCTTTTCACTATTGGATATATAATTTACAATGTTCGTTATTTCTTACTAATTTCATAACTATTAATTATTATTTTTTTACTACAACAACTATTTTATTTTAAAGACCATAAAAAAATGTACTGAATTTGATTTGTCAAAGTGAACACAAGTAAATACCCACACGATTTTTATTGCGTTGAAAATGTCGAGTTGCTTAACAACAGCATTTGCGGCAACGTTCACTTTATAACTTTAGAAAGAGCTTCTCGAGATCCCTGTTTGCTCCATCGGATTTACGATACTAGGGAGCATATTCTGAACTCTCAACTTCATTGGGCGTAGCACAAGCACCAACATCTAAGCGCCTAAAATCATTGACATTCACACAAAAGTAAGGAAATTGGGTGCCATACGACTTGAATCCGAGAGACGTCTAAAAGCAATTTTGCATGCCGGAAATACTGCTTGAGTGCCAAAAAAGAAGTCGTTTTTGCATCGATGTGTTACCGGCTATGAAAAATGTTTACGAGTGCAAGAAATCATACATGAAGGCCACCCAACCAGGAACATCAACGCCAACACCGGATATTCGAGGCGCCTTGTTTTTGATGGAATGAGAAAGGTGTCTTCTATTATCACCTGCTATAAATCGGTAAAACCATAACGAAAGAGCTATACCGACGACAATGTATTCATTTGAAGAGAGCACTTAACGGAAAATCCGTAACTCTGCTTCATGGCAACGCTCGACCCCATGATGCTGTACCTGTTAAGACTTACAATATTTTGAAAAAGGTCGATAAGAAATTTCGCCCCATCCACCGTATTCAGCAGAAATTGCCCTGTCTGAGTACCACTTGTAGTGATGAATGCATAATGTTCTTATTGGAAGGCGCTCCACTTCAGTTGGCGGTATCAAAAATCGGCTTGATTCGCTCTTGCCCTTAAAGGACGAGGATTGAGTCTTTTTTTTTTTTTTTGCAGGGAACCTATAGATGGGGAAATGTCATAGCTTCCGATGGACAGTACTTGGAATAATGTGTTCTTTCATTCGATTATTGAAATAAATGCACGTTTCCAGCATAAAATACGAACTTTTAAGTTATGCGCCCAATATTATCCGAATTTCTTCATTTCGAAAACAACGAACATCACGATAATACGATGTCATCAAAAAAGTTCCCCAAAATCAAAACTATTTTGGAATATAAAGCAAAAAAAATTTAAGACTTCGTATACTTCAAAAATGTTAGATTGGACCTCGAGGAGATCGGATCTGATGGTCGAACGTGGAAGGAGAGCGCACAGGACAGGGAACAATGACGGAACCGAGTCGGTGAGGTCATGAACTTCCGAGTTCCTACAGGCCAGTAAATAAAAAAAAATACTTCAAAAATGAATATCTGCATTACTATGTCAGGGGGAACATCATGCAGATCTCATGATAAATAATGGAATTTTAAGAGGTTCGTCATCGCATAATCGGGCTCGCTCTCGAGGCTCGGCCCACGCTCGAGTGGTGATGGCATATTGTAACATCGGGGGCATCGGCTTTACCAATACGAATGTAAACGCCGTCCACTAATATTTGCAAACAACCAAACCTGATATCCTTGTCCTAACTGAGACCCATGTCGATTCGTCAACTGATTCGACATATCTTCGTTGCTCAGGATACGACATACATTCGACATTCCGTTTTAACGACGGAGTCTGAGTTTTCGCACGGTCCTATCTGGCTTGCCAGGGGATGGTAGCGTTGGAACGCAATAGCATAGATATCATATGGTTGAGGATCCTGCTGAGGTATTCTGTTAAATTTCCTTGTTGTCTTTACCGCTCCCCGAATGAGGATCGACCAACGACGTTTTTCGAACTTCTTTCACGTACTGTCGACTAGATACAGATCAACCACCCGGCTTCTGAAATTGTCCTATAGCGTTTGGGATGATAGTGAAGAACGTGTGATTCGAACTGACGCTATGACAGTTAGAATCACCAAAAATTGAACCAAAGCGCAACCCATCAGGCCACCGCCGTGTGTACGAATTCGATTTCTAAACTCAAGTACATTCGACTGATGTGGATTTGTTATGTTATCGCTATGGTATACAGCTCTGGTGCATTTTCTTATTCGATTTTCCTTCGGTGTTTTTCTAACATCTTTCACGTACCGTCGACTGGATGCAGATCAACCACCCGGCTTGTGAAATTGTCGTCCTTGGCGATTTTAATGTACATAATTCCGGCTGGTTGGTGCATTCTAACAGAACCGACGATGCTGGGACGCTGGCGGAGATGTTCGCTGTTAGCCACAACTTGACTCAACTCGCAGGGGAGCCAACGCGAGTGCCGGATGCCCGAGGCGATTATGCGAACACTCTGGATCTGTTTTTGACATCCGAACCGATAATGTATACCGTAGAGGTTTCTGCGCCACTAGGAAACTCAGATCACTGCTTGCTATCTGTCGCGCAAGCACTTGCATATCAAGCGAATAACCGGCCTAGGCAGCTTCGCCATGTATGGAAGTATGGGGCTGCTAACTGGGACGATTTGCGAGATTTCTTCGCATCCTTTCCATGGTCCGAGGTGTGCTTCGGAGACTCCGATGTTAACGCTTGCGCTGAGTCGGTATCAGAGATTATTCTTCTGGGAATGGAGATGTATATTCCACATTCCATCAAACGAAGTTCGTCTGATAAACCTTGGTTTGATAAAAAATGCGAGCTGATTACAGCGGCAAAAAATACAGCTTTTAAGCAATGGCGCTCCAATCCCACCGATGTTAACAGAACGAATTTTGTTAGAATCAGAAACGCGTGCAACCAGGCGATTGATACCGCGAAGAAAGCTCACAACGACAGGGTGATCACTAAGCTCCTCCGGTGCCCAACTGGTTCGCGCTCCTTCTGGTCAATGGCAAAAGCTGTCAGCGGTAACTTCACATCCTCCTCTTTCCCTCCGTTGGTGACTGCGGGACGTTAGTCACGAATTCAGAGGATAAAGCTAATGTGTCCGCGAATTTATTTTCCTTGAATTCAAACCTCGATCCTGGCCTTTTGGAGCCTCCTGAGATCTCACCGGTACAGTCCTCCATGCGGGAAGTGAGATTTCGTCCGCGCACTATTCAACGCATTCTACGTGAACTGGATTGTAGGAAGGCAACCAGCCTAGACGGAATACTAGTAATAGTCCTTAAGAACTGTGCTCCAGAACTATCGCCGGTTCTTGGCAGACTTGTGGGGGTTCTCTATACCACATGGAGAACCAACCCACAATTCTAACCAACCCTGACCGCTAACACCGCGTCACCTTAATCCAACTCCCCATGCAAAATCTGCATTTGAATACACCCCATACTTACCAGGAACCCATTTCCCAAGCTGAAATAAATGCATATTCGAATTTACAATGGAATACTAATCATTTCCCTCAATTACATCACCCCACATACGTTTTCCCAAAATTGCTTCGGTCAACTTTCTACTTTAGTTATATTTTCTCTTTGCGACCAGGCAATCCTAATTTCCCCGAAATTCATATGCTGTAACGAAACGCATATTCAAATCCATAGCGGAGCATCAACCATCGCCACCAATTATACTAAGCCGGATACATTTCCCCGAAATGACTTCGGTTAAAATTCTATCTAAACGATATCCCTTGCTTGCGCCCAAGCAATTGCAATTTCCCGGTATACACAACCAACGAATCCAACTAGGCCTCTACGGCCAGGATTCGCTGGAACTGAATTGCTATGCAAGCATAGCAATTCTATTCGAAAGTAAAATACATTTTTTCCTTCATCAGTCAGTCGTCATCTAACTACCGCCACACGCAAGTTATGTTTTTGGGGATACACCGTCACCAGAATTCTGACACCATAGGAAGTAGAGTAAGTTCTTCTATTTTCACCGGACCGTTATGAAATTAAAACACCAAGTTTTCTCGTAATTTCCGTCTACTATTATTTATTTTCTCTTATTTACACTTGTCACTTAATTTCAACCTTAACTAGTAACAGATGTCCTTTTTCTTATATCCATACGATGTCCTTCTATACATTAAATTTTACATATACTATTCTGCTTCTCTTCGTTGTAACTCTAGAAGCTATTCTTACAAATTAGTCTCGTATTCACTTTTCTGTTTCTCTATATTATATCATTAAAAGATATCATTACAAATTAGTCTCGTACAAAATTAAGATTCACTTTTCTGTTCCTCTATATTATATCATTATCAGAAATCATTACAAATTATTCTGGTACAATAGTTCAAAATTCACTTTCTTTTTCTTTGAGGTAATACATCCACACGATCCACAGATGTTCATTCTTTTTCTTTGTATTAATTATATTATTATTATTTTATTATTATTATTTATTACAATGCAAGTAAATTACATGGTAACTTAAGTCTAATAGCACTAGCGACTAAGGCTTTCGGCTAGTGTATTAATTATAATTTCTCCTCATACACATATTTTAAATTCACTTTTCCATTTCTTTCCTCGATTGATTTTGCGTTGGTTTCTTCTACTTGTTTTATTCATCAAACTACCCACGGACACTTCTCATCGATATATCATACTACTATCACCACAAACAATCATCAAGTACCACTTCGACCACCGACTCCACCTTCTTTGCTACCCAAAATCCAACTGCTTACTCTCAAGACCAACCACTGACTACCTGCCAATTTTCTCCTCATCGTTTCACAACACATTGGGGTCAATACCTCCCGATTATGACAGTGCAATTCAATTTCAATTGCCCTCATTTCCGCTTATTGCAGTTCGCAACCACTGTGTTTTCGCTGAACCCGTCAATACTTCTTCATTGACTTGAACTCGGAAAAGCTATGGAAAATAAAACTAGTCGTTTTTACACGATTTGCCAATTGTTTCGGAATATGGACTTACTTGCATTATCGTTTTGTGGGGTCATCTGAGTTTGAAATCGGATGGCGGTTTTAGGTTTAAGTGTGTCAATGATCTCTTGTACATCATCTTTGACTATGATGTCATCGACACACTTAACACGCACGTCGAGGTTCCCCTATAACCGCCGCGACAACGCGGGGGCGCGTCCGCCCCAGCGTGCCAAATAAAGTCCGTCCTAATGTTCCCCTTCCAATTGCCGCGGGTACAGTGTCGAAAATAAATAGAAGAAAAAAACAATCGGGCGCGGTTCGTGAATAAAAACTAAACACACTTATGAAAAATCCTAAAATAAAATAAAAAGACCCTTATGGCCAACTCCCAGTGTTTTATTTTTTCCCTTGCGCCTGTGGACACCTTCGCTGGTGATCAACTCTGTAGTGGGGCGATGGTTAACTGGTGCCATACGTTGGTACATCCACATCGCACCCCACAGACTCTTCCGCTTATCTTATTTACGGAGGACCTTTCCTGCCTGCTGGAAAATCGCTCGAGTTCAGCCAATCCCAAAGATAGGAAAAAAGTGTCTCCCACAAAATTACCGTTCGATAGCATTACTGTCTATTTTATCTAAGGTAATGGAAAAAATCATCAATACAGAGTTAGTTAAGCATTTGGAGTGCAACGGACTTCTGAATGATCGTCAATACGGATTGCGTGGCAGGCGGCCCACGGAAGACCTTTTGACACTTATAACCGATATATGAACATGTGCGATTGAGGAGCATGGTGACTCAAGAGCGGTCGCATTGGATATTCCCAAGGGTTTTGACTGCGTCTGGCACGGGGCATTGCTGAGCAAACTTCGTTCATGTGGACTTTCCCAGCAGCTTTGCGACTGGACGAAGACCTTCCTCGAAAACCGATCGATCTGGGCTGTTGTCGACGGCGAGTTTTCGGATCTGTATCCTGCCAATTCTGGAGTTTCTCAAGGTTCTATTTTGACTCCAGCCTTGGTTTTGGTTCACATAAATGATTGGTTGGAGTCAACGGATAACAGAGTGTTCAGTTTTGCGGATGATAGTACGCTTGTTTCCTCCTTTTCGAGTGATCGACCGATTGGTACATCTGCGTCGCATCAGCTGAGATGTAGACAGATTGACTCTCTGAATCAGGATCTAGATAGGGTCCTGCAGTGGGGAGGGGCCAATCTCGTCGACTTCAATGCAGCGAAGACACAATATACAACATTCACAAAGAAAAGTGGATTATTGGTTCCACAGCTGATGATGAATGGCCGGGCCCTCGAGGCTGGGGAAAGTTTGAACTGCTCGGAATCACGGTCTGTGGGAATGTATCATGGCATAAACATGTGTCGAATATCGCCAGGCCAGCCTCAGGAAAACTGAGTTATCTTTTTAGAGCCAAGAGATATTTTACTCCGCCCCAACTTCTTCTCCTATATAAATCCCAAATTAGACCCGCGCTCGAATATTGCTCTCATGTTTGGAGCTCGGCTCCTAAACATACCCTCGACCTACTTGAGAGCATATAGAGACGAGCGATCTGCATGACCGGGGTCTCGGCGCTGACGTCAGGACTACAGTCGCTATCACATCGAAGGCGCGTAGCCGACCTCTGTCTGTTTTACAGATATTATCACGGGTACTGTTCTTCGGAGATTCTTGGTATTGTTCCACGCAGTTCGGCTTATATGCGCTCTACAAGACAATCCAACGGTTCGCACCCGTGTGTGGGTCATCTCCCGACGGCGCGAACACCCCTGCATCAGAACTCGTTCCGTTACAGAGCAGGGAAGCTGTGGAACTCACACAAGTGTTCCCGGAGCGTTACAACCTGCAACTGTTCAAAAAGAACTGTAATAGTTATTTGATGGCATCTCAGGGCACTCGGTGCTATAGGTTCGCCTCTCCCGAGAGAAGTCTAATAATAAAAAAAAAAAATTAATAAAAAACACAAAATTCGGTTTGTTCGATTGTTTTCAATATTGTAAAAATAGCTCAGTATGATATTGTCCAGCTGTCATGAAACTTTGACACATATACCCGTAGTTTGAAGGTTAGTTGTTGGAAAGGGGACGCTTACGGGGTGTTCTGGTAACAACCTTAGTAGTTCTAGCGCCGGATAGGTGGCGCTTAGGTCAATAAGCAGGGCATATATAAACAGTGGCACCGATGACTTTCTCTCTCTCTCCTTTCGCCGCTGAACCTGTCGTCAACACAATTTAATTCAACATTTAACTTAAGACCGAATGTTAACTTCTGTTTTACAAATATCATTCTTACAAATAAAGTCTCATTTCCAACATTAGTACTTCCAAAAAGTCATAAACATTTTGCATTACAGCCGCCATCTTTGAGTTAGTCTCCGGACTTATTGAACGACGTGTTAACTTATAAAACAACACCCAACATACAATAGAAAAAAAAGACGAATAAAGCTCACTCGTATAAGAATTTCACTGCGCCTAGCATGTCATAAGGTCAAATGACTTGGAAGTCTACCCACTTTGATGAATTGTACATTGTTCACTCTTGAAATTGAAATACAATAAAAAAACTCTTTAATCTTGTAACATCAACTTTCCGGCACAACTTTAGATTATTTGCATTAACTTCAAAACCCGTGACCTTAGGCCTATCCTGTATTTTAATATCAAACGACGTCGGCGGGGCGTAATAAACGTATAAACAATTCCAACAACAACGTAATAAACAATTTCCTACCACTCGCGCGCCCCTCCCTCTAATGGTTTTTAAGAAATCAAGTATTGTCATTTACAAATATGTATGGCCCACCATATATAACCATTATCAGGCCGATTGTGAGTTACGGGTTTCTTTTATACGTAGCAATTTCGGCCAGGGTAGCAAGGAACCTAGAGATTATCGAAAGAAGTGTACTCAGATTCTGGGGTGCATTGTCAATTGCAAAACAAAAGGTACTCCAACAGACAAGAAATACATTAGGGCCATTAGAATAAAACTTTAATGTAAAAATGTGTATGTAGTAGACAATGAACAATGTGTACAAAAAAGGAAGACTCAATAAACATACACACCCGTAGACAACACCTCCGACTGTTTGTTGAAAAGTTCTCCCCAGATATTCTTCTGCTTTCAGAAACTTGGCTGAAATCCACTTCTCGAGTCTACATACCTAATTACACATTTGTGTCCAACCCACGAACCTCTGGCCCTCATGGAGGTACTAGTCGAATACACGGCTGTTAAACTTTTCTGCCGAAATAATAAAGTACTGGTCTTGTCCTCCATATACATTCACCCTTCTCGTGAACCAAACTTCCCTAGTGCAGACATCTCACAAATAATCCAACAGTCTCTGCCAGCACCTTTCATAATAGGAGGAGACTGGAACGCACGACATACTGCATTTAATGACATCAAATGCAACAAATACGGCTGCCAACTCCTTGATCTCCTCCGACTTCATCCATATATCTACGCAGACTGCCCGTTGCAACCTACTCGAATTTGCAGCTCAACCAAGTTAACAATCGATTTCTTCCTAAAGTCTACAGATAGCTATTCATCTAATCCTCCCACAGTGTCCTTCACATTCCCTTCGGATCATGGCTCTGTCCACACCTCGGTTCAAATCCCCTCGCTTGAACCACTCTACACTCTGAATCCTATTCCAAATTTCACCAAAACAAACTGGAAAAAAAGTCAATAAGGATATTGCTGCTAGCTTTTCAATAGCAATTCAGCAAATACTGGGAAATGCTCTCTTCAGCCATACTCCCACTATCGTTCCTCATAATCACTTAGGAAAACTCCTACCCAACCTACTCACAAAATTATTACGTATAAAAAAACAACTCCGACGAAAATTGCACACCAGTTACTCACCTTTTATTAAACAACAGATCCAGCTATTGACCTCCCTGATAAATGGACAACTAAAAGTTTTCACTAATCAGACCTACACATCCACCCTAAACAGTATCAAACCAAATCGCGATCTGATTAAAAACATAAACAGACTAACGGGTGGCAAACTCAAGCCTCGAACAGATTATCTTATTCACCCAACTAATAATAACATCGTCCAGTCGGACACTGATATAGCAAACTGTCTCGCTGAACATTTCTGCAAAGTCCATAAGCAAAACAATACCCTCCCAGTAACAAATTTCCACGATACCGTGAACGATTACATTCCACGCTCACTGGAGCCATCCCTCACACCATTTATTACTGAATTCACCGAAACCAATAAAGCATCACACCCCATAGGAATCGACAAATTCCTAAGCCTTGAAAAACTATCCGAAGTCACTACTTCACGTAACATTAAAAAATTGACTGGCCTAGATGGAATCCCTAACCTCCTATTCAAAAGACTCCACCCAGGCAACTTGCTCCCAATTCTCGTTCTCCTCAACCACATAATAAACGCTTCACATTTCCCTAAAAGTTGGAAAACAGCGGTGATCGTCCCTATTAGCAAATCTGGGCCCTCCAAGTACCCGGATAACTTCCGTCCGATATCGCAGCTAAACTCGCTTAGCAAGATTCTTGAATGTAAAATCTACAAAAATCTTCTCTCATTTGCCAGGGATAACTCCCTCATTCAGAACTCTCAATTTGGCTTCCGCTCACAACACTCCACTTGTCATGCTCTCTTAAAACTGACACATGATGTGACGACCCACCTCCAAAACCAATCCCCAACGGTATGTGTCTCCCTAGACATAGCTAAAGCATTCGACTGTGTCTGGATCGCAGGACTGTTATACAAACTTCATTCAATGTATGGATTAAACATCCACTCCACAAAACTTCTCGCTTCTTACCTCTCTGATAGAAAGTTCATGGTGAAAATAAACTCAACTCTCTCGACACCTTATAGCATAACCGCAGGAGTTCCTCAAGGATCCATCCTCGGCCCACTACTATACCTTCTTTATACATCAGACGCACCGCAGCCACTGTTACCCAATACAACAATGCTCAACTATGCCGACGACACCTTAATTTATTCAAGCAACAAACTTGTCAAGGAGGCAAGAAACTGTATTAACAGATATCTCCCAATCCTGTCAGCCTACTTTACCAAGTGGAGAATTCAACTAAATCCAACCAAAACTCAGCTCATTGTTTTTAAAAGCAGAAACGCGAGTTGACCAACAACACTATTCGCTGCCATAATAAAATCAGAATTAAAATAAATAACAATATAATTAAACCCTCCAAAACCTTAAAGTATCTAGGTATAACCTTTACCAACAATTTGTCATTCTCCGCCCACATTAAAAATACGATTCGTAAAGCCACAACCCAACTGAACCTCTGCAGAAAAGTCATGTACCGAATGGTCTCTCTCCCAAAGTCAAATCACTTATCTACAAACAAATAATCAGACCCACTCTCACATATGCATGCCCGATATGGTACCATATCACACCCGCCCAAATGGAGAAGCTACGCATTTTCGAAAGGAAATGCTTCAGACTTATCACTGGCCTCAACCGACATCCCAACTCCCACAAATATTACAACAGTAGTTCGCTCTACTATGCCGCTAATATTGAACGTATAGATCGACGCTTCCTCGAGCTGTCCATCAAATTTATCGAAAATCTTCCCAATAATCCCAATCCGATAATAAATACGCTCACATCGACTCCGTCAGTAACCGAACTGCCTACCCGAACTGTCTCCACGCCAGAACCCTCTTCACCTCTGGCAGGTTGGTCAACGACTCCAATGAGATTGTATACCACAATACTGAACTCTCACCTCACCAGTTTAAATATTGTAATATACAACCCTTCTCTAATATCTTGCGTTTCAACGACCAATCGGAAAGCGTTCTGTGGGGTTTGTCAGGGCCCGAAAAACCACGCAACACTTTGGCCCCATATCCCACTACCAATACCTTTAATCATCTCACCGGCATACGAGTATCTTTCTCCTGAAAACATTAAGCCCACGGCAAAGATTATCACCTAGCCGTGGCTTCAAAAACTTTCACCCTCAGGCATGCATTGCACCCAGTGCATCACGTCCCTATAATCTTATGCTTACCCACGTCATGCCATGAAAACAAAATCAACACAGAGTATCCCAATGTGCTTGTTTTGTTTGCCCATGTCACCCCTAATCGTGCGGCTACCCAGTCTCACCAGTTTGCCACCGTCGACAAGGTTTCGGCCGACGCAAAGCACACATTTCCCGCATGTTCAGCAGCAGCTAATTTTCCATTATCGGTTTCCACCGATCATGGACCGCAAACAAGCAACGAACTGGATGTGGCCATCAAGTGTTTACTTTTAACAACTGGCAACGGTCGCATCCTATATTCGTTTGCAAAACCTAAACGTCGCATCCATATCTTCAGGATTGTTTATGGTATGTCGAAATTTCCTAGTAACGGCCGCCAACCGTCCGCGGACCTGGGAAACGGCATGTCCATCAGCTAAATGTTGATTTATGGCCTCTCCTTGGGCGAACAGATCTTCGGTGTGTTTCTCACCCCAGAAGGGTCTGTTGCCGGCAAGCATTACACAATCAATTGTGTACACAGCCGCCGACCCATGCAATGTTGGTGAACGCAAACAATGCATATCCATCATTCGATCATGGAAATAGCGTTTCTGTTGACATAAGATCGCAGAGACCTATTCCTTCACTTAATGATCATCACGATGAGATGCAATAACGACGCCTGCATCTATCCATGTTCGTCCACTGATGATAGTATGTGACGCATCCACATACATGCAAAATGTAACCCGTGTTTTTTAACCCAATCACGATTGACTGCCTCGAGTTGATCGTGTAGCTCCTCCCCTTTTGAGGCTATTCGTTGCCATATCATTCTGATGGTGGCGAATGGAGATTAGTCAGATCTTAACCGCCAAACTACACACACGGATCGGATACCGTCTCTGCGTGCGACGAAACGTTTTTGCCTTTCCAAGCTCAACCCTTATTTTCCTCGTGAAACCTTCGTTCATTGTACCACGAATAGTGTGTGTTAATCAATCAATAAGCAACTAAAGTTACAAATAAGTGTGTTTCCTGTGCTGTCGGGTAATTAAACAAACTCTATGACTTACTGAGAGCATCAAAAATAAAGGGATTCATTTGAAAACGGTGTTGAAGTGCTAGTGGTAAATTGTACCTGATTGTATTATGTCATTAGAGTTTTAAATAATAAAAGCCCACCACAATCTGGAGTGGATCTGTGAACAATAGTTAAGAAATTACGTGAAAATAAATAGAAAACAGTATGCAGCACAACTCCAAAAGTGTTTTAATATTAGGACATTTTTCATTCTTATCTTCGTTCGTTTGTGTTGGAACTTTCTTTTGGTGAACATTTCTTCTCGTTGTGCTCGTTGGCAGTGAATTTCGGTGGGAGTGTTGCTGAACCCGCGCCCATGAAGGCGTACCAGATAACCACTACCCACAGTTTCCCCAACCCATATCCCCGACTGATAGTACCCACCCTAACCCAAATCCTACCCATCGACCACTATACCTCCCGCCCCACCCTACTCTAACTTATTGTAATAATAATAGATTTAATAATTAGATAAGCTAGGCTAAGCTAAGTTAAGTTAAGTTAAGCAAATTAGTTATAGGTTAAGTAAATAATTATATCCTGGTTTTCTGACCTTTTCCAGGAAGCCCCACCTACCCCTATCTTGTCCACCCATGAAATATGTAACTTTATAATAATGTTTGAATAATGTACTAGCAAGTATGTGTAGCTAATTATAAGTTATCTGTATTACTTATTGTAACAAATCATTTATGGTCAATAAAGACAGAAATGTAAGAAAAAAAAAATCAATAAACATATTATCATACTGTTGGAAAGGGTTTCGAAATAGGGGCGATATATTTCTAAAATTTCATGGCAGAGTCATATTTAAAATTGTAGAAATGTCTCTAGCTGTCATTATATTTTAAAAGGAAAAAGAGTTTTGTTTTTATCTCAAATATGTTGCACTTTATTTAATTTTGAAAACATTATTGGCAAACTCGACATATCGTCTTTATTGGGAAAGCCGAAAACCAAACAAAAGTTTGAAATCAAAACGTAAGATAGTAGACTGTACTATCTTGGCTGGAATTTTTTTGACTCCGGTTATCGTTTCGTGTTGTTCCGATACCTTTGGGAAAGAATATGCAAGATAACAAAGTCTTTCTAGTAATGCCCCTTTACTCAATATTCTGAAAGGGTCCAGGCATCTCTGAAGGCAACAACTCTTAAAAATACATTGTATCCAAATAAAAGCTTTGCAGTGATAGGATTTTATCTGGCATGTGACTTCACGTTGACAGAAGTCGAAAAGAGTGTTTCTACAATATGTGTCTCCACGGTCAACCAACTTAAAAAGAAATGCTTAGGTACCTACTGGGCCATGATACTCAATTAGTACCTTACAACAACGTAAGTGGAGAACACTAGAGGACGATTGGAAAAGCTTCACATCCAGAGTGGATGGTCTCTGCATGTAACCAATGACTAATAATGTGGCCCACCAGATACATTTTTATCTAATAGAATTAAACAATTGCGAATAATAAACTGCATAGTTCCATATACACCTGTCAATCTCTGCGCCGTTTACCAGTCGGTTCAATCGTATTGTTTGTTGTTGGTTCGGTGTGTTTAAACCAGGGAATTTTGGAAGCAGTTCGTGAACCAGACCTGACACTTTCTACTGTTTATTTGTTACATTATGGTGATGTGATTCAACAGCACCGCCGACGATCTACAATTTCGAAGCGGGGTCACCCAACCTCCACACGGATTGCATCCTTTGCAAGCGCGAGCACCGGTCATCACGCCCCCTTCTACAAACCAACTTACTGTTGAGATAACCACTGTGAATTATTTGCGACACTTACCTTTGCACTAGCTATCCTTCAGATACGACCACCGCAGCAGGGGGGATCAGATTTCAGTCAGATTTTAAAGAAGCCCAAGAAGCAGACAGCCCTCGAACACACTCCCGACGGGTGAGACACGCGACTTTAAGCACTTTCCAGTTTGGCTACCGACGGCCACAAAGCGAAGACGGGTTGTAGTTGTTGCTTTTTACAATACTTTTTGCGATGATCGATTGTTTACTCAATCGTAACGGTTTTCTATTCAATTCGATTGGAAAATGGTTGGGGAATAATCGCACGCACAAAACAAATCGCATTTACTGAGGGGCGAGCGAATTATTGGGTAAATAATTCGCACACAATAAACGGAGCGACGTCTTTTTGCGGAGTTGCGCCACCAAACCATCCACGAAGCAGAGACAAGAAGTTGAGAAGTTCTGCGGTCCCCGTGTGTTTGTTGTTGTTTTCGCTTTTCCTGATGTCTTTCTATGTCCGTTGGTGACATGTGTTCTGTGTTGCAAGAATGCGCCGTCGGGTAGAAAAGTGTCGCACGGTCGATAGATGGAATTTCCCTTTAAGTCGTATGAGAGGTAATTCGAAATTCAAAAAGTGTTTGAATGCGACCGGCCTGTGGAAAGGGTGAATTGTGGGTGAGTTGGTGTACGGCGAACACTGTATTTGTTACTATTAAATGAAATATAAAATACTTTTTACTCTGCCTTGGGAAATTGGATATAATAATATTGTAGCGAGCTTAGGGTTGGCTGGATTAATTATTTTGAATAAATAAGAGCCGTTGAATCGATTTTGAAATAATGTGACACTTTATTAGTCCGTTAATAACAACCGTTACTTTTTACCGTACACTTGACGATTTCTTCATTTATCGCTTCCGTACTTATCGCTTCCACACTTATTACTTCTTACTCATTACTTATCGGTTGCTTGACCTTCTACTTCTTGCTCATCACTATGAAAAAAAAAAAAAAAAAAAAAAAATTGTGGCGAGAAGGCCGAATTCAACTTAGATATTCTCCTGGGGACTTCCTTCAGGGACATACCTCGATATTTAACTGCGGCACTACTAGTCCTATCGGGACTATTAATTTTGTTTAACTGCGGCCACTCCTGGGGTACTTCCTCCAAAAAAAAAAAAAAAATTGTGGCGAGAAGGCCGAATTTGGCGAGACAGGACATATGTGTCCTTCATCTTTTCTCTGACTTCTGGTCATCTTGCGATAACCAGAATCACCCACATCCGTGAGGATGTTGGGCTCGGTCTCGCGGCATCTGAAAAGAGAAGAAAAAAGGGGGGTATCCAAGGATAGTGTGGACAGTGTTAGTCCAAGTGTTCTCTAACTACTTTTATAGAAGGATGCTGGGAAAGAAATCATACAAGACCGGTGGGTCTTGGGTGCGGTAGTAAACGCAGATCACGTCTTTGGCGTCTGATAATCTGCTCTTTGGTCGGTGTGTATATTTGTGTTTGTGCCGTCTTGTACTGTGCGTTCGTGTGTTTGGTTTGTTAATTGTAGACCCTATGGGATGGGTCCAGAAATCCTCTATTATAGAGGGGAATGTTGTTGGGAAGGGTGCTTTCTTCAGTTTTATACTGAAGAAGAAATTGTGGGGGTTTGATCCGAAGAGATCGAGAGAGAGAAGGGTCAAGAACGCAAGAGTCCCGTACAAGTAGGTTCTCGCTGTTCTGAATGTTTTCGAGGTACTTATATGCTAATTGAAGCAAGTACTCGTCGATAGGGGTAATGGAGGCGCCTTCGTATAGGTGAGAGTTGGGGTAATGACGACCGTCAGGCCTTCTAGAATGATTGGTGCATCTTCTGAGGAGTTTCCTTTCGAAAACCCGAAGTCTTTCCATTTGAGCCGAAGATATGCAGGACCATATGGGAAAGGCGTACGATATTCCAGATCGGATTAGCTGCTTATAGCAGAGAAGCTTAACTTTGGTGTCAACTTTGTTCCTCCACTTCAGGATGTTGTGCAGTTGCTTAGACCGACCAAGGCCCCTTTGGAGAATGTGGGTCACATGTTTGATGAAATTCATTTTTGGGGTATAAGTGACCCCGAGATATTTCATCTTGTCCTGTGGTCTAATCGTAGTATCTCCCATTTTTATTCGAATATTCTGTGAATATCGAGAAGTAGGTTGGGAGTGTTTACTACTCAGAATTATGGCTACTGCTTTGGATGGATTAAGTCGGATTTTCCATCGACTGTAATACTGATACAGTTCGTCTAAGTGACGGTTGAGTCGATTTGTTGCGAGGTTAGGGCCTTTGGTTGACGTGTACACCAGGACGTCATCCGCATAGCATATTTGGTTTAATCTCCCCTCCACAGGGCGGGGAATATCGGAGGTGTAAATATTGAATAAGATGGGGCCTAGAATGGAGCCCTGTGGTACGCCTGCAGCGGCGTGAAAAGTTCGGGAAATGCTCATCACTATGCTCTGTGTGCGGCGTATTTATACTGTTTCAGCGTTTCGTTTCCGTCCGTTCCATTGCCTTGAATGTTCTACTGTTCCTAGTCTCCAGTTTTCCATTACTTTATAGAATATTCTAGTACTCTGTTTCGGACTCTCTAGAATATTCTAGTACTGATTGTCATACGCGTCACACTACCCTCCGCCTAGATTAGTTCGTCCCGAACTAAGTTCATTGGTCTCCCGGGCCAACAAAAGCCGCCAGTCGGTCGCGATGCACCATTTTCATCTTGGCGTTCGGCGGTGGAAGTTCTTGACCATCTTCCAAATTTTCTACTGCTCTCCTTTTCGCGTCAGCTCTAGCCTGCCGCCATTTTTCCCTTTCCTGACGACGGAATTCCTCTTGCATTTTAGGGATCCCATGCGAATAGTATAAGAGAAAATGCATGTGCACACCCTTAAGCTCTTCTGGAGTTTGCACATCACGTAAGCGGTCTAGATCTTCATCTTTACTTACACGCGTATCATCTGGTATTGGAGCATCTGTCGATTTCATAACCGTGTCCAACTGGTAGTTCCGCATCTTTTCAAATAACTGGAGCAGTTTGTTCTTTGGAGCTGACAGTAAACACCAGCCTGCGTCGTAGTAATAGACTTTCCATAGATCGTCGCACGTAAATTCTGGTTTCACGTGTTCTTCTCTATAGAACGCAATGAACGGCACCTCTAGCTGTTGATTACGCCTACAATCTAGGGCTTGCTTGATCTTTCCCCCCGTATGTGGTGGCTTACAATAGCGGTCTCGACCTCCAACATCCGTTGATCTCTCTTGTTCGGAAACAGTTGATTTACAAAACGCATGTTTGTAAATCCATTCAGCTTCATCTTGTAGTTCATTGGGTCCCTCTCGAACAGGCGTAACCGGAACTTCGCGCAATTGCTCCCGCTCAGGAATATCTGTTTTACGGATTTCATTGTCGAAATCAGTAAAGTGACCCGTTTCCAATTCATCATTGAAATGTTTTGCCGCCTCAGTTTCCCTGTGACTACGTTCAGAGCGGCGTTCAACATCGTCTTCGTCGTCGAATAGCTGTTCGTCTATAGCCTCACGTGCTGAACCTTCATCGACGTGCTGTTCCTCTCCATCACTTTCTTCATCCTGTGTAAGACGCAGACGCTTGGAACGTTTTCTGCCTTCGACTTTCAAACCAAGATTCTCTTCAATAAGACCACAGTCGTCGTCTTCCTCTCCATCACTTTCTTCGTCCTGTGTACGACGCAGACGCTTGGAACGCTTTCTGCCTTCGACTTTCAAACCAAGATTCTCTTCAATAAGGTCACAGTCGTCGTCTTCCAGTCGGTCGTCCAACTCGTCATCATCATTGTAAATCCGTTTCAGGGAACGGCCTGAAGCATCAGTGTCTTCATCATCACTGCCGTCCTCTTCAATCGGGTTATCAACAATGAAATCCTTCAGTTCTTCACGTAACACATCATCGTCATTTTCCTCTTCTTCGTCACTGCTGTCGGCCATAGCTTTGCTCTTCCTGAGTTTCTTCATTTCATGTGGCTCCAATTCCTCCTCATCCTCAGATTCTTCCGCTTCCGAGTCCCAGAATTCTTTCATACACTGCCTTTGGGCATCCAATTTTGCCTTAAACTCTGCAGCTCGCGCGTCCAATTTTGCATTAACGTCTGCAGCTTGCGCATCCAATTTTGCATTAAACTCTGCAGCTCGCGCGTCTAATTTTACAGCTCGCGCATCCAATTTTGCAGCTTGCGTATCTAATTTTGAAATTACGGTGTCAAATTTTGCATTAACATCTGTAGCTTGTGCGTCCAATTTTGCCATCATAATCCTGAACATTGTAGTGCTCTGAAAAGCCCTACCACCTTTTTCCTCCATTTCCACATCCAAATCCCAGCTATTTTACTACAAAACTCAAAATCCGATCAAAACCCGAAAAAACCCAAACATAAACCAAAATTCGCAATAAACGAATCAAACATTCGTTTATCGCTTATTAGCTGCTTCCACGGCATAATTAAATCCAAAATCTTAAATTAAAATCAAATTCCCAATAAACGAATCTAATATTCGTTTATTGTTCTATATTCGCCCCACGGCATCATCTAAATTCAAAAACCAGAGATACGTTATCTCAATTTGGTAAAATCCATCAAAGTGAACAAACAAAAACCCGAATTCATTTACATATCCACATCTGCACAATAGTTTCATAGGAATTCAGGAAACTGAATCCTTATCTTAAATAAACACTGAGCATCTCACTCAGGATTCCAAAATCGGGATTTTTGTAGGAAATTGTGTATTTTCGAGATACAAATTTCGATTTGTTTCTCTTTATAAGGGTGATGAATTTCAGATTCGAAGTTCAGTCTCGATTGGCGTCCGAAGTGGAAGAACGCCAATAAACTAAATAAAATTATAAAATAAATGTAATTAAATAAATAAATCGAGGTTTAAATGCTGGAAATAAAGGTGATAGATTTTTTATTGCGCTTGGCCGATTCTTCCTACTCGACGACCGGTAGCTGCTCTTCCGTCGAGGTTCGAGGAAGCACGGCGGCAACCGCAACGGGTCCCCTCGGGAGCGGTCTTTAAGAGATCTTACGTCCTTTTCAGGATAAGAAGACACGCTACCTGAGAGAAGGACCACTACAACATCTCCGAAATGTCCAACGGTTGCGAACTCTTCTCCGAATGTCGATCTGCCATCGTCACAATACACTTCCACAGACTTATTTATTTCACCAATAATTAATCCCACTTCTGACACCAATTGTAGCGAGCTTAGGGTTCGCTGGATTAATTATTTTGAATAAATAAGAGCCGTTGAATCGATTTTGAATTAATGCGACATTTTATTAGTCCGTAATAACAATCATTACTTTTTACCGTACACTTAACGTTTTCCTTATTATCGCTTCCGTACTTATCGCGTCTTTTACTGCTTACTTCTCGCTCGAAACTTATCGCTTGTTCCACGTTCTACTTCTTACTCATCACTATGCTTTGTGTGCGGCGTATTTATACTGTTTCAGCGTTTCGTTTCCCCCGTTCCATTGCCTTGAATGTTTTACTGTTCCTAGTCTCCAGTTTTCCATTACTTTATAGAATATTCTAGTACTCTGTTTCGGACTCTAGAATATTCTAGTACTGATTGTCATATGCGTCACAATATCATACTCTGTGTCAAAAAGTCAAACGGTCACTCTCTTATCGTCGTTGATTAAACAGCGGACGTTGACTAAGTGGAACAGCAATTCTAAGGTGAAGATTTCTTCTTCGCGTTCTCAAATTTAATACATATCGGCACCATCTTAAATGCGTATTTATCAAATTTTTTTTAATAACGTCCTTTATTGGATATGAATAGTACAATCTTAACAATTTAATTTAATACTAGGTTTAAATTGTACTTAATTTAGTTTAATTAAGTAAAACGTGTAAGGGTTTACTAGACCAGTGTTCAGCTCCCAACTCGATTTTAGTATGTTAGATTTTAACATATTAATTCATGAGGTTTCGTCCGTTTTAGCGTTTCAATTCGTGGGTAATATCCAAGAGCTGAATAGCTTCTACGTTGGTATGATTATGTAGGCGTCTTTCGTGTTTGACAGCATATTCTTGGATAACTTCATGTTGGTTTATTTCGATTTTGCGGTGGTTTGGGCTTGTTGATTTTCCATAAATAAAAGTCCAGAGTTGGCAATGATTGAATTTATTGACTTACTACCAAAAGTGCCAATTCTTTGTACATTCGCATAACACTTGTTCTGATAAACAAATTTGTCGCTAAACAATTTACGGATTGATGCGCGATACTTTATAAAAATTGAGATTACAGTTTGGAGCACGTTTTCCTTTCGCCATTCAATTTCCCTTTCTTTGTGTCTGTCAGCGATTTCGAATACTTCGATCAGTGCCAACTTCGGCTCTACGAACAGAAAGGAAGATATGAGGTTGGGACAGGTTCAAGGTTGTGTTGGGTAAGATCAGCTGTCAATTGATCAGTTCTCAACACTCCTCCTTGATCAATTTACGGCGGAGCGTCTCAAAGACTCTCCTGTTGAGCGGCTTGGTCAGAATGTCTGCAATCTGCCTGCTGCTCTCAACGTGTTGCAGTGTCACCGTCTTGCCGACGTGTTGCTGGATGTACTTTCGTGGTATCTCAATGTGCTTCTTTCCTTTACTTGTCTTTCCCTCGTGTGCATTCTGTAACATGTGTATGTGTGACATGTTGTCGACGTACGAGGTGATTGGCTGGTCGGCTTTCAGGAAACCCAGTTCCAGCGCGATTCGTTTGATCCAGCACACATCGTCAATCACTGACACCGCTGCTCGGTACTCGGCTTCTGCAGTTGAAGTCCCTACCAGATGCTGCTTTTGTGAGTACCAGATCACTGGTCCTCCCCTCATCACCAATACTCCACTCATCGACTGTCCTGTCTCCGAGTCTCCTCCATAGTCTGAATTGGTGTAAGCCATGAGTATCTGGTCTCCTCCAAAGTGAATTCCGGCTGTCGCTGTGCCTCTCAGGTACTGGAATACACGTTTCACCATCCCCTGATGGCTTGTTGCAAAATCGTCTGAGGTAGTTCACGGCGAAGCTGGTGTCTGGCCTGGTGATTGTAGCTAAGTACAATAGACTTCCTATCACCTCTCCATAGTTGTTGTTCGCCAGAAGTGGCTCATCGTTCTTGAAGTCTGTCTTCTTGGTAATCATCCCTTGCTCAATTGGTGTGGACGCTAGATTGCATTGTTCGAGTTTCATCTTCTTCAGTATTTTCTCCGTGTAGCTAGGCTGGTTTACGAAAATACCTTCTTGATCAGTCTTGATCTCCATGCCCAAATATATCAACTTGTCCTGTACTTTCTTGCTATATAAGATCTCAAATTCCTTGCTTATCTCATCCAAAAGTTTGTATATTTGGTCTTCATTTTTCCAGCTACCAATCCATCATCCACGAAGAGTGAGAGCATAATGCTCTTGTCCTTGTTGTAGTAGATACACGGGTCGTCGTCTGTGCTGATCAGGCCTGTCTTCTTTTCAAGGTGTGTGGTGACCCTCTCGGTGTTACGTACGTCGGCCACCACCATCATTTGATAATTTGCATTTAATACAATTTTGTTTTAAGATAGTATGATGTTAAGGTGGTGGAGGAATTGCACGATCCAGAAGTGAGTTTTTGAACACGCCCTAATTCGGGTGTGGATCGTGCAGTTCTTCGAGTTCGAATTTGTTTTTCGAAGTGGACGTGAGTGGAGAGCGAGAGAGACGGAGGGTTAACTTTTCTTCTTAAATACGGTTTGGGATTCCGTTGTTGACGTTGTTTTTGACAACGGAGAAAAAAAAGAAAAGAAAACGTGTTTTGTGCGCAGTTAGGAAGAGGAAAGAAAAGCAGGAAGTGGTCCCCGTTATTGATCGGTGTTAAAAATTTGTAAAATTTAAATGTAAAAGAAAAGGAAAAACAAAAGTAAAAAACAAAAGTAATAAAAAAAAAACGAATTGGAATAACTTCAGAAGAAGTGAAATTTGTGTTGTCCATCTAAAAGCTTCTGATACAATCCTAGTCCTCGAACATTGGTTGTGAACCCGAGTGAGAGAATCTCGTGTGGTTAATTGGACACATAAGGATACCGCAACGACATTAAGCCACGGAAGCAGTCCTCCCCCAATATCAGGTAACCGATTTTGTATCTAAATATAAAATTGTTTGTGGCTTTAAAACACCACATCGGTCCACATCCTTGGTGCTTGTTTGAGCCCGTAAAGACGCTTGTCCAACTTGCAGATCTTCCTTGATCCGTCGTCGAACCCTTCAGGCTGGTTCATGTAAACATTACGTTCCAAGTTCCCATACAAGAATGCCCTTTTGACGTCGAATGATACCAACTTCATTTTCTCTGACACAGCGTGACTTAGAAGTAGGCAAATGGATGCATGGCGGGCTACTGGGCTAAAAGTTTCTCCATAATCCACTCCCTCTTTCTGTTCAAATCCTATCGCCACGAGTCTGGCCTTAAGTCTCCCGTCTGCTTTCTCTCGAAGTACCCAACGACAAGTGATCGGCTTCACTCCTTCTGGACAGTCCACCAGCTTCCAAGTTTTCATTTCCATGAGAGAATCGTATTCCTCCTGCATCGCTCGTCTCCACTTCTCATCCTTGAGTGCTTCGCTCGCCGGGATATCATCTGTTTCACCAATCATGGCCGCTCTGTTGCTGTTTCCTCGGTTGGACATGTTTGCAATGTAGTCTCTGTACCTTGGTGGTGGTTGCAGGTTCCGACGATCTCGCAAGGTTCTTCCTTCTGGCTGCCCTGCTGGCGGCGTTGTCTCTTGTTAGTTGTCGCTTGACTCTTCGGTACTTTCGTCGGTCTCTTTTGCATATTCATATTCTGTCTGGCTGTTACTTTCATCTTTCTTTTCAGTCTTGTCCTCGGGTGCTCGTGCCTGAGGTTCAGTGCATTGTCTCAGTATCATTTTCTCCTCGTCGAAGATTACGTTGTCGGAGGTGATGATGTCTTTCGTATCTTTCAGATAAACCCTGTAGCAGGGTGAATCAATATCATAGCCAACCAAAAATCATTCTTTTGACTTTTTATCAATTTTGCCTCTCTTCTGTCCTTGTATCCGCACATAACATTCACATCCAAAGGGTCGCAGCCTTTCAATCTTTATCTTTCTTCCGAACCAGAGTTCCGCTGGGCTTTTCCCTGGCACATTGTTGGTTCCATTCTGGTTGATCGTGAAGATCACATGATTCATTGCCTCTGCCCACAGTCTTTCGTCCAAGTTCTCGGTGTGTATCACTGTCCTGACTGCCTCGACAATTGTCCTCATTTCTCTCTACTCTGTCGAATGCTTGGGAGACATCAAGAAAGACAGCTGGGCAATATTTCTTTTCTTCGAAAGCCTTTTCTATTGCTGTGGTCTCACGGTGAACCTGTTCAATAGTTGAGCGTTTATTCCTAAAGCCAAATTGAAAGTCTGAAATATTGATGAGTGGCTTGAGTCGCCTGTGGAGTATTTTCTGAAACAGTTTTGAAATGGATGGCAATAGCGATATGGGTCTATAAGACGTTACTTCTTCTGCTGGTTTCTCTGGTTTCTTGAGCATTACTATCTGGGATGTTTTGAATGAATTTGGAATGTATCCGTGGGGGTTTGTGGGGAGAAGTATTATGCGGACACGGGCACACGGTTCACTTCTTCCCCATCCGATTGTCACTAAAGTTCCACCAAGTAAAACACCGAAGGAAAAGTACAAACACGATCACATAAGTAAAAATAAAACACTCGATTGTTGGTTGTTGATGTTTCTTTATTTAACGATAAAGGGATCTTATATTCACTTAGGACTTGTGGGGATTATTCTTTTGGTTTTGAATGTATATCAAAATCGAACAACATATAAAAATGACAGATTATAATCAATACTTTCCCCAACTTTAACTTTAAGACGATTGCCAACACGTCTCCGAATATTTTCGCGTCTCCGTGCACACCGGAGACCATTGCGGTCAGCGGATCGAATTTGACTCAACGATATTTAATCGTTTTGGGGTGAGTTTTCCCAAGAGGGAAAGTGTTTCTCTCGTGGTGAAAACAAGGAAGAAAGATTTGGCAATGTATGTGTATGTGTGAGTGAAGATCACATTGGTTTTTTTTTGCATACACAACGCCATGGAAATGAACATGAAATAAAGAAAGGAAAAGGGGATCGTGGAGTTCTTTGTTTATGTGAGAGGTTACTGGTAAACGAATCCAGAACTTCGTAGGTTAAAAGGAATTTATAGCCTGAGAGTTCAACTGAGTAAACATTAGATGGTAGCTGCATTCGGGATACTAGGATGATTGAATTGTTTGCGTATCGCCAGAATACCTGCTGAAGGACAGCGGTCTTTTGTTTACTCATGGTGTGACTTAGGGAAATAGTCTCAACGTGGATGGTGTTAATTACACGCAGCTGGTGGTGGACTATTTATCGCTGGCTAAAAGGGTCGACAGCCGATGTGTGCATAGATAGTTTTTATGTACACGTATTGAGGCTGGGATTAGCCAACTCAAGGGTAAGATTCCCTGATATGCGGTTGTATGATATGCGAACCGATAATAAGGTAAGAAAGAACTCTTACAGGAATTTGTATGCGAAGGGAATGCAAGAAAAGGTAAGAATTCTTTTACTGAAGCTTTTTAGATTATACCTTAGATAATCCTAGATGCCTAAAGTATTTAAGGTGCTAATGCGATTGCATTAGCGAAATTATGTGATTGGGTGGGAGTTATGGGGGGTTTTTTTAGGTAAGTGAATTGTGGGGTTTGGCGGAACCGCCACAGGTTCCCTAATATCACGCTGAGATGCATGCAGTATACATCGGGAAACCGTTCGACGCCCCTTGTTTGCCAACTTACCCTGCCACACACGTGCGCAGCACATTCTTTTGACTTGTCTATAGTCACACCAACTTCGGTCCAACCGACAAAAGCAGTCCACACATCGCGCGTCTAGCCGCCAAGAATCGAATTCTCCTGCATGTAAACACGCACACAAAGAATTCGACTCTGGCCACCGGCATTGATACCGTGCACAATCGTCGTTGTGCAAGTATCTTATTTGCTTGTGGGACAAGTTGCTTGCAGCCTATTTGTGCACCATTATGATGTCCCTTGTATAATTTCCTTTTTCTCGTTTTCGTTTGCCCATGACCTGGCAACATGGGCAAAGGAAATAATCCCGCCAAGATCGCCAGGGAGATCCTCTCCTATTGGTCAGCACAGAGAGAAACTTCACGTTTCTCTCGAGAATGAAAACCCACCCTTAGCGGATGGCCGACTCTGCACGAGTCATTTACATTGAGTCGGAATTCAACCACCACCGGGGTCGGCCAAATATGTTAGCATAATGACAGCTTTTCGAAGTAATTCCTTGTACACGCCAGGTGATATTTCATTGATGCCTGGTGCTTTTTTCTGGTTAAAACTTTTGTCGATTTCTTGGGCAATCTCCATTGGGGTCACTGGTTTGATTGTTTGCTCGGTTTTATACCTGGGTGAAGGATCGATATTACTGTGGATGTTGTGTGGATTGAACACTGAAGCCAGGTGTTGTGCAAATATTTCAACTTTATCTTCAGTTCTGCGTACTCACTGTCCCTGCGTATCTTTTATAGGTGGCACTTGGATAAGGGGACGTTTAAATTTACGTGTTGCCTTCCAGAGAGAGTAATCCGTATCCGCTGGCGGACTTAGTTCACTTAGATACTCATCTATACAACTCTGTTTATGGTTTTTAATTAATTTGTTAACTAGATTGCTCACCTTGTTGAATATTTTTTATCGTTAAGGTGTCTGGATCTGTGCCAGGTTCGTCTAGCTTTGCGTCTGTCTCTGAGTAGATCTCTAATCTCAATACGGTATGTGGTTGCTGGTTATGGTTTATCACTTGGCACCGGAGTTGCTGTTCCGGCTGCGCTTTGTAATGTTTCGATAAATTGTTGTACTTGTTCCAATTCTTCACAATCTTGAAGTTTAACTTTTAATTCAATCTGATTGTCAAGGTCTTTTCGTTAAATCAACTAAACTATTCGTTTCAATATAATTCGATGATACTCCTTTCGAAATAAAGAAATCGATCAGGTCAGTATACGGTTTGATGGCTGTAAGCAATTCTTTTCCTTCGCCTGGAGTAATCAACCTCGAGCCCAAGCAGTGTGATTGACATTGAAATCTCCACCAATTATAAACCTTGGTCCGAGCTTCCTGAAGATATCCGTGAATTGTTGTTTTGAGATTGTGTGTATAGGAGGGCAATATACAGCACCTACATTTAAGTCAGCTCCATTAAGGTTGATAGTAACAATGGAGGCTTGAATAAGAGTTGCTTTTATTTCTTCTTGTTGGAAGTGATGTATATTCCTGTTTATTATCAGAGCCGTACCTCCACGGGCACGGTCGCTGGGATGCGTAGTCCAATAGGCCATATAACTCCTGATTTTTATGAAGCTCATATGAGAAAAGCGTGTTTCTGATATCAACGCAATATCTATATTGTGCTCTCTTATAAATAGTTCTAGTTCTTGAGCCCTTTGGTTCCAAGTGATTATTCGTAGGAGCCGATTACTCATTGTCGTTATTTCCTGGATTTCTTGGACGGTAGTTTTTGAAAATTTTCAAGTTTACCTACCCTTGCTGTTAGCTGGAGCTAGTTGATGGTTTTTTTGATGTCGCCCTGGAATACACTGAGCATCTTCATCATATCCATAGTTCGTTATTGACAGATTGTTGTCTGCTTTTATTATCTGCTTTCTCATTAGTTTATTGTTCATTTGTGTGTGGCAGACATTTTTTGTATGATGAGCTGTTGGCAATTATTACATTGAGGTATCGATCTGACCTTTTTGGGTGGTTCAATCAAAAACCTTAATAATTCTTGGATTTCATAAACTAATTTGTTATTCTCTTTTTGTATTATATCGACATAAAACAGTGGAAAGGCTTCAAAGATTTTTACTCCATTACTTGACGTGGTGCTTTTTCTGACGTGTGTTACCTTTACCACTTTATGATTTAGTGAGCATAATTCATTTGTTGCGGATTGGCAATTAAATGTGCTGGAATGTACTGGAGAAATCTAGTACATTCGCATGTATACCAGTTGCGCAGCAGCTGGCACCAACTGGCCATCATTGTCACCACGATGATGTCATAGCGGCGCTTTTCGAATTGTCAGTTATGCCAATTCGTCAGTCTACAATCAACATTCATCGAATAAACACCATTGGTCAATAATTGTCAATCAATACATCAATTAATAAAGTTACCTTCAAGTTCACTTCTGCCTTTTTGTGGTTCTGTCTTCTACGACAAAGTTTTATTGGTTTACTCGCGGACTAATTAGAGTTATAAACAAACATTTTCTGGTCCTTCGAAACGGACCAGTGCCTGTGGATCTAATCCATCGCCGCCCAGTTCGTGGCAAAACACATCGGATTCAGCAACCTGTGAATCAAATCCATCGCCGCCCAGTTCGTGGCAAAACACATCGGACTCAGCAACCTGTGGATCAAATCCATCGCCGCCCAGCTAGCGGCACAACACCTGAAGAACAACACGACAACAGTGAAGATAATTCAGTGAAAATATTTAGTTCTAGAGAAATTGGAAGCGAACACAAACGAAATGCCGGCGGAGAAACCGAAGAGGAATGTCTGCGCCAAGCCATTGAGGAAGTAAGCCGGCGCAACCAGGAAGAAAGGCCCAAACGCAAGGAAGCTGAGGAAAAAGCAAAGAAAGTGGAAACGCCTGGCGTGCCACTGGGCCCACCGACTAACCTAGTCGATATGTCGGATCTGGACACCGATGCAGAAAATGACGAACCGCTACAACCAGCCAAAAGAGCGAGCAGTCGAATTCGTGGAAGGCATTGGCGTTGGATCTGACACGGATCCCATGTACGCCGTGCCCACTGCTTGCTCTGGAGTCCGTGTGATGGTAGCCAGTTCCTCTGGGTCGGAGTTGTAAGTTCGCAACCCACGAGGAACGGCCATATCATGTTGTGCCCCACAATGCGTGCGCGGCATCGTCTTCTGTGGGGGCTTCGGCTGGTCGATCATCGGGACCTTGAATAGGTTGGGCTTTGGGCAGGCGGCACTCTGGTCGGCGGCCTGCTCACTCTTATCCACTGTTCTGGGGTGCGGTTCCGTTTCTGATGGCTTGATGTCGGCCATTGGCAGCTGCACTGGGGGCAGCACGCTAGGGTGAAGGCGATTGGTGCTGTTGACCATGGTTGGGGAGGCTGACTTGAGCGCGTACTGAGCCTCGAGGAGCTTCGTCTGTTCCTCCAGGTATATTTCTTCGCTCTCGTCGATGAAGTCCTCCGCGAAGTACTGAAACTGTTGGTACTCAGGGGGTGCCACATAAATGATTTGGTTATGCCGCCTGTGGATGGCTTCCCATTCGGTGTGCAGGTCTCGTTTTGTGGCCTCGATTGCTGTCGGACTTGGTTGTCCCTTGTCCTGCATGTTGAGGAAGGTGCCAGAGATGCGATCCTGTGCCGCGAACTGAGCGGCGATGAGTTCTTCAAATGGCATTTGCTCATCGATAGGTTGGTTCGCGGCAACAGAGGTTTCCGATGATTTTTTATCTCTTCCGACCGAGGAATGTCGTTGGGGAACCGTTGTGAAAGTTGTCGCCGTCGCCGCCGCCACCACTGTCGTTACCATTGTCGGCTCCGTTACGCATGGTGTTAAAAGGCGTATGATCTCTTCCGAGCGAGGAATGTCGTCGGTCGAGATCTTTGGTGTTACGCCGGCCGAGGAATGTCGTCGGGCGTTTGGTGTCCCTACGGGGGGAATTTTCCGGCTGCATCATCCGTGATGACGATCCGGGAGGGGGGTCGGGCGGCATGCGCATGTCAGGTGTTGGTGGAGTTTCCGGGCGCCGTAGAGGTGGCCGGAACATCATTGGCGGCGAAAGACTTGCTGGCGGGGAGATGGCCGGTGCACCAGAGTGCCGCCTGCCCAAAGCCCAACCTATTCAAGGTCCCGATGATCGACCAGCCGAAGCCCCCACAGAAGACGATGCCGCGCACGCATTGTGGGGCACAACATGATATGGCCGTTCCTCGTGGGTTGCGAACTTACAACTCCGACCCAGAGGAACTGGCTACCATCACACGGACTCCAGAGCAAGCAGTGGGCACGGCGTACATGGGATCCGTGTCAGATCCAACGCCAATGCCTTCCACGAATTCGACTGTTCCAGCAACAGTAGCCGGCCCGATGACTAACCAGCCCAGTGTCCCGATGCACAAAACACCGCCGACACCCGTAAAGCAACAGGGCGCTTGCACATTCTGCAGGGCCTCATACACCATTTACGCTTGCGAGGGCTTCCGATCACTCACACCTGGCCGTCGGAAGTCCTTCGCACACAAAGGAAACCTGTGCAACAACTGCTTGGGTCGCCACCGCCTGCGCGACTGCCACTCCAGCAAGACGTGCCGTCGATGCCAGCGGAGACATCACACCCTGCTGCATGTCCGGTCTACCGCCATCGACGGGACAACATCACCGCCGCAACGACCCAAAGGAGCCGCCCCCGGATCGACCGTCAGGAAGGGGTCTGCGCACATACAATCAGCACCCCTTCACAGCATTCCGCGTCGCTGCCAACAGCCAGAGTCATCGTGGCGTCGGAGACCGAACAGAGGATTGAAGTCCGTGCTCTGCTGGACCCCTGCTCCAGTGGCACCTTCATTTCAACATCACTCGCCCGAAGGTTGCACCTCCGACGCCAAGCATCACCCGTCCCCACCTACGGTGTTGGGGGCACTCGTGGCTTTGCCACCAGGACTCAGGCCACCATCAGCATCACTCCTCGCCTCCACGGCTCGAGCCAATGGGCACTAAGACCCTTCATCCTGTCAGGGCTCTCAGTGTATACACCACCACCACAATCAACGACAAGGGATCTCTCGTTCGTGGCGGATCTGGAACTTGCAGATCCGAACATCGCCTCCGCCGAGAAGGTGGACATCATCCTTGGGGCAGACATATACCCCAACATCATCCTCGAAGGCCTAAGGAAGGACCAGCGTTCCGGCCTCGTCGCGCAGGCCACTGAACTGGGATGGGTGCTAACAGGCTCAGCGCCCACCACATCATCCAGCGCAAAGGTGACAAGGCCTGTCACCAGCCATCATATGGCCATTCCTCGTGGGTTGCGAATTTACAACTCCGACCCAGAGGAACTGGTCGACCTTCCGACTGACGGCCGCGGCTTCCATCAGAGAACCCAAAGGACGTCTCGCCGGCATCGGGCCCAGTGGCCACAGACGAAGCCCATTCAACTACCAGCCACCGACCACTTGCGCGACCCAACTACAAGACATACCCCCCGCCCGCTGAACCATTGCAGGGGCAAGGGGCAATCGAGGAACCAGGAGCTTACCCACTCGAACACTTCAAGGCATCCCACCACACCCAGGACACCACGTGGTCAAGCTCCTGCCCAGGTCCAAAGCTACCCAGGCCAACCGCTACCACCTGTAGCCACCACAACAGGACCAGGAGCGTGCAATGCCCCGCTTGGCGGGCGGCGCTCCCCAGCCACCAGCGGTCTCTCGAACTCCAGCAAGAAAGGACGCTTCTCTGTGCATCCACAGAGGCTGCATTGCGACGACCCCGGGAAGCACTTGGCCCGTGACTGCCATTACGAAAGGACACGCGGACAGTGCCAGGGTAGACACCGCACCCGACTCCACGTTACAGCACACACCCCCAACAGTCGCATCCCGCCGGCCACTCACTCCAGACGGGCGCCAACGTGCGCAGTACATGGCACCACCACCGGTCTCGACATAGCTAGACCCATCACCAGTCATCACCTGGTCATTGATCGTGGGTTGCGACCTTACAATTCTAACCCAGATCAACTGGCCGGTCCCGCGACCACAAAAGGCAGCGGACATCAGCGATGGGAAAGAGGTTCCTGTCGCCATCGATCATACGGGCCATCCCAGACCCTCAAGCCTCCAGCGCTCCTCGGGGCGAGCGGCCCCCTCTGAACCGATCATCCACGTGAAAGTGGACAGCCGACCAAGGCCAACCGCCACCAGCAGACCGCACACCCCCGGCCCCTAGCCACCGTCCCCTGGAACAAAATGATTCGCCAATGATTGGCGAAGGCGGGCGGAATGTACCAACTGGCCATCATTGTCACCACGATGATGTCATAGCGGCGCTTTTCGAATTGGCAGTTATGCCAATTCGTCAGTCTACAATCAACATTCATCGAATAAACACCATTGGTCAATAATTGTCAATCAATACATCAATTAATAAAGTTACCTTCAAGTTCACTTCTGCCTTTTAGTGATTCTGTCTTCTACAACAAAGTTTTATTGGTTTACTCGCGGACTACTTAGAGTTATAAACAAACACATTTGCAATCATATCTATGGACATTGAAGCTGGAAGTGCTCTGATTACGAATCTAAATAGTTTCCCACTTTTTAGTTGGTAGGTATGATACTCTAAGTCTTGGGTTCTTACATCCGTCTTAAGGGATTGTAATTTCTCTTTAACTGCCCTGTATGCATTTTCTGTTTCGCATGTTATTTTTATGTCATTATTAGATAATGCTTTGAATTGAATTTTGTCCTTCACTACAGACAAAATGTCATTTCTAAATGGATGAAAATCCCCTATATTCCTCACATTGATTTGTGGTGGCAGGGGAATTTTCCTTTCTTTGGTAACCTCATTTGTTGATTCACGAACTGACGTCATATTGTTTACAGTTGGTATTGTATTTTGTTTATGACTGTTATCAGTTTTTCTTTTCTTAGAAACTGCAGAGGTTTTCCTTTCCAACTCTTCTTCGTCTGTATGGTATTCCGTTGGCAAAGGGATAGTGACACATAACTGCGATTGCATTTGGTTTTCCATTGTGTTGATTTTGTGATTTTATTTATTATCGCTTGTTGATGTTGGCACATAGCTGCTTGTTGTTGGTATGCTGCAGCTAGCTGTTCATACGTCATAATGTTGCCGTTATTCGTATTACTTAGCTGGATATTTTGTTAGTTGAATGGTGTAGTGTCCATTATTATTATTATTTTACACGTTTTTTGTTATTGTTTTTTACAGGTTTTGTTTGTGGTTTACACTATTCACTATTCACAATAGTGATATTGATAGAGAACCCGCGTAGGTGTTTATTTACTTTCAGTTTTTTTTTTTCTTTTGTGTATTCAATGTGTGGCAAGGAGCACGATATAAAACGTCTTTGCCGTTCGAACGTCAAGTGAACACTGATTTATCAAATGAGAAGAGACACAATTATTCTATTTGATTTGTTTACAATCTTAGAGTTTAGTGGGGCCGCCAACCAATTTATTTATTGGCTTAATGTAAGCAATATAAGAACTTACAAAATAAAGTATATATAACTTTACAAACTAGAAAACGTAAAACTAACTTAACTAAGCTTCATCTAAAGTGAACAGGACATATTTATGATGGCAAGACTAGTCTCGCTGGCGCAAGGCTATGTTGAGGTCCGGCGCCGTGCTTCCTCTTTCGAGGGAAGAGCGGGGACCTTTTATTTTTTTTCCTTTTATTAAAACTCCTTCTTTTACTCTTCTTTTCGAATTGAATAATTTAACTTTATTCTTTTCTTTATTCACTATTCTTTATTTCGATTCTTCTCTATTTCTTCTATTCCTTTTCTCTCTGTATCTTTTTCATACGTATGTTTTTTCGATGGTTGCAACCAGAAATTTACTAACTGTTACTCTTCTTTTCGAATTGAATAATTTAACTTTATTCTTTTCTTTATTCACTATTCTTTATTTCGATTCTTCTCTATTTCTTCTATTCCTTTTCTCTCTGTATCTTTTTCATACGTATGTTTTTTCGATGGTTGCAACCAGAAATTTACTAACTGGAAAACCCATTTATTTTCACAGGTCAAGACGAAGTATACTTTATATATATGTATATTGATTTCTTATACATTTCTAAGATTTGTTTAAAACGTTCAACTTAATCCGAACGAACTTTATGAACTGAATTTTTTCTATTTCTATTTTTTTTTTCGTGTGACTTTTCACATGAATCAATTTGGACGAAAATCCAAGTTGCTATGTTTTGAATAAATAAAAAGGTGCAGGTTATTAAGTGTGCTGTAACTGGTAATATTGTGAATGTTTATGAATGGTATGTATTAAGTGAGAATGTAATATATGTTAAGTGAAGTTTTTAAGGATGTGTTAGAAGATTCAGTGTTAAATTTAATAAGGGTAGTATTCTGGAATACAACAGCTAATAACATTGGCCGGAAAAAAAATTATTGTTGAAAGTTTAACAAGCCTCAAGACTTGCTAAATAAGGCCAAGACCGGATCCCGGCCGATGATGATGATGAAGAATAGTATCGGAAGACGTGGGCAGATTAGAGAGAAAAGTATAGAAAGCGGCGCTTAAGATTGGCGGTGTGAATGGATTAGGAGGCCACGCTTGAGAGTAGAGAGGTCGAAGTCGAGGACGGTCGAGTTAGAGTGTCTGTCGCAAAGTATCCCAAGGTCCCAAATACATTGGACAATGGTCAGAGGTTGGTTATAAAGGAAATAGGGACGCGAGGATAAGTGAATACGCTTACCACAAAAGGGTTATAGATTGGCATTTGGCGATGTTAAGTACAAAGCAATTTTTGTGACACCAAGTCGAGAAGTTGTCAATGTGCAATTGCAGCAGTGCACAGTCAAGTGGTAACTCGATTATCTTGTATATTTGTCATCAGCGTTTAGCGACAAGGGGGAATTCTTAATGACCTTATCAATGTCATTAGTGCTAATTATAAATAGAAGAAGGCCCATGTGGCTTCCTTGGGGGACCCCAGGGGTGGCAAGGAAGAGCTTGAATATTATGGACCTTAACCGAACCGAATAAAGTCTATCCTTTAGATAGGGAGAAATGATAGGACCGTGCGTAGAATTCTTGACGGTAGACCAACGGGAAAGAGACCGGCGGGACGGCCGCGATGGAGATGGGAGGACAATGTTAGGTTTGACCTAGAGGAGGTCGGATCGGCTGATCAAGCGTGGAAGGAGAGTGGACAGAACAGGGATGGCGGAGTCGATTCAGTGAGGTCATGAACCTCCGGGTTCCCACAGGCCAATAAATAGTAAAAAGAAATAAATAAATATAATTGTCGTCGACGGAAAACAGTCTGCAGTGTTCTCGACACCCAACGTTTTCCCCACAAGGGCCTGTTTCATTTTTTTAACTCCCCAAGCCGGTCTTATGCTCTATTCATTTGGTAAATCCAAATTGATTATCCCTCTACATTCATGAGCGCCAAAAGAATCTCATAGAAATCTCTACAACAAAAAAATGCAACATTGGAATTTCTTTTTACTTACAATTTCATAATGAACAATGAGTTCATTAACAATTTATTTTAGCATAATAATGCCAAAGCCCAAAGACGTCCATCGCCGCCCCCTTGGTTTATATTTCCGATGCACGGCGTTCTTGTTTCCAAATGCCAAACAAAAAGACCTTAAGAAAACAAAGCAATTAAGACTCGAGAAATGTCCCACCTTAATTGCTTTACAATTAAACTAAAAAAACCCAGATGTCGGAAAAGTATATATTTTCAGATCTGGGAAACAATTCAGTGACCATGGTAGGGATCATATTTTTTTAAATGTAGCTTTCGTTAATATGCTTTTAATGATCAAAATGGGTCAATACTGTTGACCGGATAGTTTAGCGGATTTCTCGATATCTTTTACGATCTCAGTTTTATGCAGAATGTCCGGACGTACGGACAAATTAAATAAAAATAATAAATAATACAAGCGTTTTTAATTTACTATTCCAAAACTTCGCTTTTAACGCTCTTCCCTCGGACGCGGGGAACCATGGTGTTGAATGTGTTATTAGACATTCACTGTCAACGTCAAACGGTTGAAGCCGTGTTATCTCGAACAAGTGGAGGAAATAGAAAAAAAAACGGTCACAAACAACATCTCAGAATGGGAATACAACATTTACAGACCTCATAGCAAAGATCTTGTGTTGAGTTTAGAAATCGAATTCATACACGCGGCAGTGGCCTGATGTGCTGAGCGTTGATTACATTTTTGATGATTCTAACCGTCATAGCGTCAGTTCGAATCACACGTTCTTCACTATCGTCGCAATACGCCATAAACTCATTGGTGCACCTAACCTTTCAAGCTACAAAAACACCGACTAACCCTCAATCCATTAATTAACAACCTCAGCCTAAGCCGCCAAACTCCTGCGCGGACAATTGACGAGGCAGAAAGTCCGCAACCAGCGCCAAAAGGAAAATAACGCACATATCCTAAGGGTACAGCAGCCATCAATATGTCCAACGACATCCAGCAGCCAACCCATCGACGAAGCAAAAAAACAAAGGGGTGGCCTTCGCGCCTCTTCCGCTAAAACACCAACCTAGGTGCACTAGCCAAATAAACGCCCCAAATATCGCCGCAAAATATCACTTACAGTACGACTACCTTCGCCGCTATGTCATTGGGGAGGGAATACTTTGGCGACATCATGATTTCCTTCCCCACAAATCGACCCACACGAAAAGAGATCGCGATGCACCAAATGGTCATAATGGCCAAATCCTCCTTCGTAGAAATCATATAAGAAAAAAAAAACAAAATTAGGTTGAATAGACGAATACGGTCGAACGGCTTCTTATGACGAATCGCAAATAAAATCGTGAACTACGATTCTGTAAATCAATGCATTCATATTAATCTGTGGTAATAGAAATATTCATTTTTTTTATATTTTACTTCTCGCAGGAAAGGCGAACCTATAGCGCTGAGTCAGTGCCCTGAGATGATTGTTTTTTCTCGACCGAATCCATCAGCCAAATTCCAAAAGCTGCTCAGGGATTTCTCCCAACCATTTGATGAAGCCTATACCTTAACGGGCGGCTGTGCTTTGGTTGCCTACTTACCACTCATGACTGCTGCCGAACTGCACAATAGTAAGAGTCGGCAGTTGAACCTAGGGTTGCACAATCAAACGCAAGACAAAACCTCCTTACCAACTCAGCCATTGAGGCGGTATACCAACATAATTCCAAGTATAAAATCCCTAGTTGCCATCAGTTAAATGAGTGCAGTTCGTGGGAATTAATTGTTTGCAATTCGTTTTTAAGGTTTCGACGTTGATCGAAAAGTTATTGGGTGGAGCAAGCCAGTTGAGAAACAGCTCCCATGTAGTTCGGTGCAATCAACCAATAAAGCAAAATCTTGTAAATCAAATGTCGGAGCGTAATTTTCGTTTTCATGCGGTGCCACATTTACCTGCACACTCATTCCTATTCCTGCTTAATTTATACTCATCAGTGCAAGACAAAAAAACTTTTATATTTAGTGGTAACCACTCGAGGAAATCGCCAAGGTCGTGAACGAGATGTGATCCGTACACGCAGAAAATGTAAACTGGTTGTTTTCGCATGTGTTCATTGAAGTATTTGAAAACTGTTATCTCTGAAAAGTGTGTTACATTGTTACTTGCATTATTTTTATATTATCTGGTAGCCAGGAAAGTTCGCGCGGTTTCACTACGGAAAAGAAAAGCACCAAAAATAATGCCTTGACACAATGTTTTTTCTTCAAACCGCCATCCACCATCCACTTCTACAACTTTCTCTCATCTATTTAGAAGCTTGTAGATGCCATTTTTGAAGAAATCCTTTTACTGTGAATTAAAAAAAAAACTGTGCTACCGCGTTTTCAACCTGGTATAGAATTCCCGATATTACACTGCCTACCCTTGATGCCTCTCCTGGAACTCGGTTGGAATTTCAGGATTTATTTAATTTTTTTTTTACTCTGCTCTAAGGCCCGGCTATTACTGCTATACGTAAAGTGCTCCACGAAGCCCTAGTGAATTGTTCAATTGCCATAAAGTCGTAAAAACTAAACACCACAATGTATATCTTCATATGCAAACAAACCCATGTTAAAAGATATCCATTTCGTTCCAATATACACAGTTTCTAAAATCCTTATCCACATCTGGATTGTAGCCAGATGTGTACATTCTAAAAATAGATATCCCATTCCTTTTCTCCAGTTTCTCACATACAAATCTCAATCAAGAGTTGTATAAAAGGGCGATGAATTTCAGATTCAAGGGTCAGTCTCTAGGTTGGGGCCGACGTTTAAGGACGGCAATCAATTAAAATAAATATTATCATCATCATCGGCACTACAACCGAGATCCGATCTTGGCCTTATTTATCAAGTCTCTCCACCGGTATCCGATCCTTATCCGAGACTTGTTAAATTGTCCATAATATTTTGTTTCTCCGGGCAAGGTTATTAGCCCTGCGCCAACCTTTCTCAGGTTGTCGCTGCATGCATTGGTTCACTACTTGGCTGGTGCCAAAGTAGCTATCCAGAGGTGTCACGTGGAGACCGCATGCCAACGTAGATTGAACAGGGACAAGGATCGTCCGGGCCTTCGCCGGGTTGAAAGAGACTTTGCCCTGTATGTTCGCTCCCACTCCCCCCCTAAAATAAATATACAATATACTAAATTAATAAAATCCAAAATTAAAGTATTTTTATTGGATTCGACCGAATTTCAGGTCTCTTTTTTCAGCAATCGGTCGCCATACTTCCCGGAGGCCCCGGAAGCACGGTGGCGAGCGCAACGAGCCTTCTCAGGAGCAGTCTAATAAATAAATCCCTTGTCCTTTTAAGGACATGGAGACACGTTCCCTGAGAGCTACGACATACGTAAGTTGTTTTATTTAAAGAGTTGTCTTTCCAGGCAGCGATATGATAACATCAAGGTTATTCGATTTTAATACTAGAGAATTTTTTGACCAGGTGCGGCAGAACCTGTGAGCGTTGCTGGGCTTGGGTTGATTTGTTAAGTAGTGGGATATTTTGTGAGTTTTGCTACTTTGTGGGAAATTCACCAGGCCTATCCGGGAAAAGTGGGAGGATTATAGCCACGGGATGCTCAATCCGACTATTGCACAGATGGTTTATTTTCTTGATCGTTAGGCTCAGTTGTAAGCTTCAATGGCTTCAATCAGGCCTGGGAAAATTATTATCATGGGATGGGTCCAAATCCACAAGTAGGAAGACGAAAACCCACTCTCAAACGGTATACATGGCGGCAGCTTCTATAGGAAAATGTCTGTAGTGCGGAGGAGACCATCAAGGACCCACTTGTGCAGGTTTTCTGAATTTGGATCCTCTGCAGAGATTCGAGCAGGAAAAAAGAGGAGCTTGGTGCATCACTTGTTTGCATAAACGTCATCGGACCTCTCAATCTGCCCACGGCTCCTGATGCTGATGCCGACAAAAACGTAATACTCAGTTGCACTTTGAGACCCAGCTTGCGGAGGAGGTTATTGTAGTTGGGTCCACCCCTTCAGCAGATCCATCCTCAACAGTAAATTTAATACTCGCGTGACTTCCGAAGCAATGTTGGCGACTGCTCTCGTCGATTTTGTAAACAAATATCAGAAAACGAAGACGTGCAGGGTGTTTCTGGGCAGACTTTATATCTGAACATACCGTACAATTTCTAAAAGCGGGTCGTTTATCGGTTAATATCTCCATCTTGGGCCTGGACAAGGTGTCCACTGTAGTCAGGCACTCTTTCCTTGCCACCATTAAGTCCCGACATAATAGATTCCGGAAAACTATTGAGTTGCTCAAAGTGCCGTACATAAGCCCGCCTATGGCGTCCATTCTTATCGACCGGACAATGCTCGAAATTTCAAAAATATTCCCTTAGCCGATCTCGAGTTCTTTAAACTACCTACCATCGAGGTAAAGTTATTAAAGTGAAACTTTTTTACAACTTTGCGTGGGCCAAATAGGATACAAAAATCATTGCTGATTATCAAAAAACACAACTGGGATGTATTGTTGCAGGTGAAATGAATAACCGCTTCTCATCCCGAAAATTTACTTGTCATTTAGAAGATTGCAAGCAAACGTCTAACGCCCATTTGGGCAAGTTCAGGTACTTTACGAAGTTTTCCGACTCTAAAAACCCTTTTTCCGAAGAAGAATCCTTGCAAGGAGCATTACAGTCTGCACACATACAACGGGCTCAATACCTGAAAAGTCATTGAACGAACCACATCAATCGCCGCTCGTCAACAAAAACCTATTAAAAGAATTGTAGGCGTACACGCGTGTGTGTTCTCCTCGCATAGGAAATGCCAGTAAAGTGCGGACGCTGTATGCACGCACAAGTGAACTAGTGTGTGTTCCAGTGCATACGTGTTACAGTGAATTCAGTGGCGATTGTATACAATAAAGAAATACACATAATAAACGCTTTTGCGAACGTACGTGCGTGCACAGATGTGCACTTCATTATTCACACAGTGACCCAGTGCGGACGTGTTTTCGGTTCGGCGATCGAGTTGAATGAAAAAAGTTGCTTCTATGAGTAGCGAGTGGCTGAAGTGTTATAAAAAGACTATTTATAAACAAATAGAGTGATAGAAACGGTCAAGGCAAAGTAAATATAAATAAATAGAATAAAATAAAAGAGAACGAAGCCACGTGTTATGACAGTCAAAACGAAGAACAAGTTTAATACAAAAAGTGTGTGAGTAACACGTTAACGGTGTTTACGTGTGAGTGCGCGAACATTGTGAGTGTGGGCGCAAGGCCACAATCTGTTTGTCCTTCACGCAAAAAAAAAAAAATACTCTCCATAATACGGACGTAGATCCAAAAACAAAAAAACAATAAAAAAAGTGAGATCGGACGGAAAACAAATAGATGCCAAAATGGTAAATCGGAGAAGGCAAAATACGGACCTAAACCTAAACGCTAAACGCGTTAAAACAAATGAAAATAAGAACACAGACACGTCGATTGTAACCAGCGATGACAAAGACAACAGCCATGGTGCTCAGTACTCAGGGGCTGGAAACCAATTCAAAGAACTAGCTGTCAGCGAAACAAATGCAAACGCTAGCAATCAAATCGAGGTCCTCAACAGACTCATCCATGGTATTAGTCGTAAAAAAGAAGAACTGGATAGACAAATGGAGGAAGTTGTTAAACTAAAAAACAACCTGTCCCAGAACGAGCGAAAACCGAAAATGGTAGAACAACAACAGCAAGAACAAAGACAACAGCGACTCACGAAGGCAAAGAAAACACGACAAGATAAGGAAATTCAACAGCAGGAATCACATCAACAACAACAGCAGGAACCACATCAACATCAGGAATCACACCAGCAGCAGGATACATCTCGGCAGGAAACATCTCAGCAGGTGCCAGTCAAAAAAAGGGAGAAAGTACCTCCTATATACATTAGCTACATGGAGACAAAGGATCTCATAAAATTGGGTGAGTTGACATGCAAAACTTTTAAAACAAGACGAATAAATAATTTTAAGATAAGTTTAACATGCGAGGATTTGGAAGGGTATAACAAAATTAAATCGGCATTAGGGAAATCGAAAAGCGAGTACTACACGCACAACCCCAAAATCGGAGAAAACTGTCTCCATGCTCCTCAAAGGAGTTCACCCTTCCTTTACTACCGAAAATGTGCTCGAAGAGATAAAAAACTTCGAAACCGATAGCCTGACATTTACAGGTGTGAAACCACTTTCTACAGCAAATTCTAGAAATTGCAACCGTAAGTTGCCTTTCTTCATTGTGTCGCTAAGCCCCAATAGTAAAATTGATGGACTTAGATATATTAAATACATTAATCACCAAACAATAAGTTGGGAGAGAATAAAGAAGTGCGACCGCGTATTGCAGTGTATGCGCTGTCAACGCTTCGGGCATGTGGCAGCCAATTGCAATATGCATTTCAGATGCGTCAAATGCCTAAACAAACATATCATTGGAGAATGTCCATTGGGCAAAGAACAGCTTCCGGATAGAAGTAAACTATCCTGTGTCCTCTGTAACAACTCGGGTCATCCTGCTAACTTTAGAGGTTGCCCTCAGTACCAACAACTAAAATCAAAGTTGGAAGCCAAAAAGAAGCAAGTTGAAGAAGAGAAAAGGATGAAAACTCGCTCTTACAACAAACTCGTGGCACTAAGTGTTTCATACGCCCAAATGGCAGGTGGAGTACAAAATGCACCAATCTTAGAACAATCACGTAATATCATTAAAACTCCTGCTCCAGAGGCACAAACTGATATAACAGCAATATTACTGTCCATACAAGGACAGTTTGCTGCGTTTGATAAAAAATTCGAAAAGTTCGAAAAAAAACTGACGGAACAAGTGGCTCGAACGGACATTATATATTCGACCCTGTTTCCAGACGAACCCACACTCTAATCATAACGTTCACTGCGACTGAATTAACCCTAAAAATTGTTGCTGTGAATGTTAATTCACTAATTCGCATGGAAAGAAGGGATAATCTCAGCAATCTGCTGGAAGCTGAACGCCCGGATGTGCTTTTGGCTAGCGAAACCAAGCTAAATCAAAGGCATAAATTGGGCTACCCAAATTATAAAATAATTAGACGAGATCGTCCAAATTCCACTCAGGGGGGCGGGGTCGCTGTCTTAGTTAAAAATGGTCTACAACACAAAGTCGTCTACAGTAGAGACGTATACAACTTCCAGGTACTAGTAGCCTGCGTTATAGATATTCCTTTGAAAAGTCAAAGGCATCTATATGTGATCTCTGCGTATGCTCCCGAATCTCCACAGTGTCTACAGTTTATCAATGAACTTGATATCCTTTTTCGAAGTCTCAAGTTAGACTCGGAAAATAATTATTTCTTTATGGCGGGAGATCTCAATTCCAAGCACAGTACTTGGGGTAACCTTATCACAAACACAAGAGGCAATGTGTTGTTCGTCTGGTGGCAAACAAACGCTATCGAACATAAACTAGAATTGAACGCTGCAAGTACGCCATCATATCCAAGAGGAAATTCCTTCTTGGATTTACTGTTGCTCGACGAGCGAATACAATTATTAGATACGGGTCTAACTACTCGAAATTGTCTTCGTACAATCGAGTACGATAGCGATCATTACGGACTTGGTGCTGTAATACATGTCCCAAACGAACATTCACAACTTGAGCAGTACAAACAGATACATTCTTTTAATTTCGGAAAAGCACACTGGTCGCGCTTTGATCGGATAATAAAAAAAGAATTACGCTCCAATGGCATAGATCCACCAACTGGCAGGAATCTTCATAATGACGAAATTGATCATTATCTTTCGACGATGAACAACATTATTACTAATACAATGAATCGTTCTATCCCAAAAGAGTCTCACATGGAGAGCCATACAAACCGGTACAGAAACGCAACGATCGACGAGCTGTATAGGCAAAAGAGTATTCTGTTCTCTAAGTTAAAACAGCTCTACAGACAATTCAGCGATCCAAATAGCCAGGAAATAAAAACAATTAAGTCATTAATTAAAAATCTTCAAAAACTGATCCGTGACAACTATAGATCAGTAATTAATGAAAACTGGAACAAGAGAATTCAAGCCATTAAAGCTAGTGGACAGAATATGTTCCCACAAATAAATAAAGTCTTTCGAAGGAAAGATTATAATGACATCCCATGTCTGCGAGTTCCGTGAACTCCCGAGAATTGTCAAACTCTACTGAACGCAGGACTTACCCTGGAACACATCAACTCTAACGAAGAGTTCATAATAGCCGAGGATCCGCAAAAAAAGGCGAACTCAATTGGCGCTTGTTTCGAAGCAGTGTATAGATTGAACGAATCGGCTCACTCTAATATTGACCTGGAAAATAGAGCTCTCCAAAAACATATTTCGCTACGCAATGAACTTAACAATTGGCGTCTCTAAGTCGAAGTTTCACTATCTTTAGTGAAAATAATAGAGCGGATTCCCCGCTTAGAGATCTAAACACTAGCATATTTGTACACAAAGATGAACGGACGGACATTCTTAGATCGATTAAGAACAAAAAATCTTCTGGAATAGATAGTATTCCAAACATTGTTCTAAAGCATTTACCTCTTGAAGTAGTGAAGGTTTACACTATTTTGTTCAACACCGCTCTAAACAATGCATATTATCCAATCCAATGGAAATCTGCAGTATTCCATCCCATCCCCAATAAGGGCAAGGACAGGAGGAGTCCTGCCAATCTTCGCTCGGTTAGTTTACTTCCGAACATCAACAAGGTATTCGAGAAAATTATAAATAAAGCATTGACTAACTGGTGTGAGGAAAATGGTATTATTCCAAACAATCAGTTTGGTTTTCGATCGCAGCATGACACAGTCCATGCTAGGGCAAAACTTGTTTCCGACATCCAATGGAACAAGGCGAAGCGACAATGCACAGGGGCCTGTTTGGTTGACTTTGAAAAGGCTTTCGACACCGTATGGCTAGAAGGGCAGGTATATAAGTTATCAAATCTAGGTATGCCCGAATATTTATTATACATTATCTACGATATGATAATGGGTAAACAATTTGTAGTGAAATGTGCAGATATAATCTCTAACAAGACTTTCCACATCAAAAACGGTCTACAACAGGGAGCAGTGAATTCTCCCATTTTATGTAACATTTACACTAGTGATCTAATGGGTTCTCCAAACCATGCAATTGCGTATGCCGACGACATTGTGGTGTACAGATCTGGAGAAAAGATTGATGTCATCAACAGACTTCTGCAAGATGATTTCAACAAAATCAAACGTTTTTGCGACGACTGGAAATTAAAAATAAATTTCCAGAAAACAGAGACTATCCTTTTCAGAACGCCACTGTCCAGTGCATCAAGGGATACAAAACGGAATTGGAAAACATTTTCCATTGCAGGAAGTAATAATCTTCCTCTACAAGTAAAAACTGTAGTCAGATACCTTGGAATCTGGCTTGATTAGTATATTTACTTTGATAAGTAGCAGCTGTTCTTACAGCAGCTAAAAACGCATATGCAATGACACGAAGACTCTTCCGTAGTAGTCTGTTGGACCCCAAGGTGAAAATAATTTCATACTCAGCATTCATTCGACCAATATTGGTGTATGGCTGTCCGGTATGGTACAACATATCCCCATTTTACATGGAGAAGTTTCGGGTGTTCGAGAGACAGTGTTTGCGTTCCTGCCTCGGAATGTACAGAACCCCAGACTCGCAGTATAAGAAATACTATCCCAATAACGTCCTGTACGACAAATCAGGACTAAACAGAATAGATAACTTCATTATTAAAATTATTCGTGATCACACAACAAGGGCAATGTGCAGTGAAAATGATCTTATAGCGGGAGCATTCTATACCAATGATATGTATATGGAAAGTACTCTCCAGAATGGGTTCATTCCCCCAGAAGCGTTCCCTTTCTTGGATAAAAATGGACTTATCCAAGACAAACGCAGAGTCCCTATTATTTACCACGCTTTCCGCGGTGCAAGGGATAAACGAATTCTCCACGATAACGATATCCCTAATTATCCAGAGCGCCTGCGTTTTAGTATGGTGATCGATGAAAGAGATAAATCAATAAAAGATCGATCCCATCCCAACTGGTGGTGGATCAGTGATAAAAAAAGGACTACACGTCCTCAAACATAGTATGCCTCTCACGCGCACCGCTTTCCTTCCCCCTATCCCCAATTCCCAATTATTTTTATTTTCTTTTTATTTTCGTTTTTAATTTGATTTTAATTTTTTAGTTTTTTATTTTTATTTGTACGGGGGTTGCCTCTTATGTTTCGGGATTTGGCAACCCTAGTGTTGCAATCCGGCAATTGACAGCTCTGTCGTAAAGTTGGACATTTTTGACGTTATACGCACTCAGAACGTTGTGACATACGACCGCTATTTATGTTGTTTACAGTAACTTAAAAGATTCATCTCGGCCCGAAAATGGAATTAAATCGTCAACATTTTTGTGCGATTATTTTTTACAACTTTCGGCGTGGATTAACTCAGCAACAGTGCATGGATGAACTTAATTCAATTTTTGGCGATAAAGCTCCATCAAGGACCAGTGTTTATCGATGGTACGGTAAATTCAATCGCGGTCGTAGTTCACTCCAAGATGAATTTCGTGAAGGTCGTCCAAAATCAGTTGTTGTTCCGAAATCCATTGATGCTGTGCGCGAACTGATATTGGAAGATCGTCATGTGACCTATCGTGAGATTGAGACAACCTTAGGCGTTAGTGGGACCAGCATACATTCAATATTGCATCAACATTTGACTGTCAAAAAAATTTGTTCGCGTTGGATCCCACACAATTTGTCAATCGCCCAAAAAAAGGCTCGTGTCAATTGGTCGAAAGAAATGCTCAAAAAATACGGTCGCGGTGCTTCGAAACACGTCTATGACATCGTGACAGGTGATGAATCGTGGATTTACGCGTATGAGCCCGAAAGTAAACAGCAGTCGACTGTCTGGGTGTTTCAAGATGAGCCAAACCCAACAAAAGTTGTTCGCGCATGAAGCACTTCCAAGCAAATGGTCGTCTGTTTTTTCGGAAAAACTGGACATGTCGCAACCGTACCACTAGAACAACGCAGAACAGTCAATTCTGAGTGGTACACAACCATTTGTTTGCCAGTTGTCTTCCAAGAAATCAGGAAAACCAACCGCCGAAGACGGATCACTCTTCACCACGACAATGCGAGCTCTCACACATCGGCTGCGACAACTGCATTTTTGAGCACCCAAAACATCGATTTGATGGGTCATCCGCCGTATAGTCCTGACTTGGCACCGAATGACTTCTTTTTATTCCCGTACGTAAAAAACAAACTGAGAGGTCAACGTTTTTCGACACCTGAAGAAGCGGTTGCTGCATTCAGAATGCATGTGTTGGAGATACCTCAATCAGAGTGGCAAAAGTGCTGCGACAACTGCATTTTTGAGCACCCAAAACATCGATTTGATGGGTCACCCGCCGTATAGTCCTGACTTGGCACCCAATGACTTCTTTTTATTCCCGTACGTAAAAAACAAACTGAGAGGTCAACGTTTTTCGACACCTGAAGAAGCGGTTGCTGCATTCAGAATGCATGTGTTGGAGATACCCCAATCAGAGTGGCAAAAGTGCTTCGACAATTGGTTCAAACGCATGCAAAAGTGTATAGATCTTCATGGGGAATATTTTGAAAAACAATAAAGTGATTTTCGATGATCAATATTTGTTTTTGTTCTCTAATCCCGAAATATAAAAGGCAACCCTCGTATTCCTTGTTTATGTTTGTCCGTTTTGTTTCATTATTTTATTTTTTATTTTTTGTGTGTCAACTCCCTATATAAGTAATTACAAAAAAAAAAAATTAATTAATTAGTACATGGTGTAGAAAAAAAAAAAATAGAATACATTTAAAAAAGAAAACGTATCCATTATTGTGACATGTTATAAAAACAGTTATTGTACGCCGAAAGGCATAAGAAAAATAATAATGTATAATTTAGAGTGCTTGCGAAGAGCCAGTAAGTTAATGTAAGAGTGATATTTGTAAAATAGAAATTAACATTTAGTCTTAAGAAAAATATGTAATTAATTTGTTAAATAAATGTGGATATAAAACAAAAAAAAAACAAAAACAGATGTGCACTTTTGTGAAACCACTAGCGAAACAATTAAAAACCTAAAAACACACCACACAAAAATAATAATAATAGAAGAATAGCGAAAACAAATGCGTTGCACATGATTATTATTATTACTGGCATGTAGGAACCCGGAAGTTCATGACCTCACCGACTCGGCTCCGCCGTTGTTCCCTGTCCTGTGCGTTCTCCTTCCACGTTCGATCATCCGATCCGATCTCCTCGAGGTCCAATCTAACATTGTCCTCCCATCTCCGTCGCGGCCGTCCTGTCGGTCTCTTCCCCGTTAGTTTACCGTCAAGAATTCTATGCACGTCCCATTCGCGCTACGTGTCCGGCCCATCTTAATCTTCGCGACTTGATCACTCTCACTATTGTAAGTTTGCGGTATAGCTCTTCCAATTCGTGGTTGTGGAGTTTCCTCCATTGTCCTGACTCCTCGTCATATTTACCGCCAAATATACCCATTCAAACTTTATTCTCGAATACGCGGAATTTGTTTTCTTCCCGTTTTGTGAGAGCCCATGTTTCGCATCCGTATAGAGCAATCGGCAGTGATAGCAGTTTGGATTTTAATAGTTTACTGGCTGCATGCCAACTAGCGTTGCCGGAATGTAGCCTTTTGTTAATTTCCTTTGACGTTTCGTTTCTGGTCGCCAGTATCGTTCCCAGATATTTAAATTCTTTGACATTTTCAAATATCTTGCCCCTGACGTTTATATGTGTTCTCTGAGGTCCATATGCTCTCGTCGTAATCATGTATTTCGTTTTGTCTTCGTTTATTTCTAGGCCCACCTCTTCCGCTGCTTGCATGATGATTTCACAGTTTCCACTTATAGTTTCGAGATTATCGCCCAGAACGGCGTTGTCATCCGCATATGCGAGCACTTATGTGACCCCGTTCAGGTATGATCCGGCCGTGTTGTCGCCTTGTACGTTTCTGATAACATACTCGAGCACAAGGTTAAAAAGGCATGGTGAGAGGCCATCCCCTTGTTTTAGTCCGTCCCGGATTTCAAATGGTTCTGAGAGGTGGTTTTCTATTCTAACTCGCCCTTTGTCTTCATCATGCAGATTTGAATGAGGGCGGCATATTTTTTCGGGATCCCCAACTCAACTACAATATGGTAGAGTCATTGCCTTGCGACTGAGTCGTAAGCTTTTTTGAAGTCCACGAACAGTTGGTGAACCGTCTCCCGTATTCCCACTTCTTTTCCAACAGTTACCTTATTGTGAACATCTGGTCGCTTGTTGACCTGTTCCGACGGAATCCGCATTGGTAGTCTCCCAATATTTCTTCTGCGTACGGTGTGATTCTTGCCAGTATGACATTTGTTAATATTTTGTATGTGATTGGGAGCAATGATATTCCTCTGTAATTTTCGCAATCAGATCTGTCGTCTTTTTTGAAAATGGGGATGACTATTGCGGTTTTCCATTCTTCCTGAATGAGCTCCTTGTCTCATATTATTTCAACCAGTTGGTGGATCTTTCGAGCGGTTGCCCCTCGTCCATGCTTCACAAGCTCTGCCGGTATGCAATCGATTCCGGGGGACTTGTTGTTTTTCAATCGATTTATCGCGTCTACAACTTCATCGAAAGAGGGCTCTGGGATCTGGGGCTTGGCTGTATGTACGTCGGGTGCGTTTATTTGTGGTTGATGGGTGCGCATATTGAGCAGGTTTTCAAAGTGCTGCTTCCACCTTGTCACGATATTTATTATTTCTGTCACCAGACAGCCGTTTGTGTCTCGGATTATTTTGGCTCTCCCTCGGTAGCCATTTCTAATTGAATTTATGCCGGCATACATACCTCTGCTGTTCTTTGCTCTGGCATTTTCTATGATTTTTTCGATCCGAGTCTTCTCCCACTCGCGTTTTTTGCGTTTGAAAAGTCTAGTTGTTTCTTTCCGAATTGTCGCGTATCTTACTGCGTTGCACGTGATAACTCAGCAAAACGACGTCTAACCGATAATTCATCAGGAAGGAAAGTAATGCACGTGAAGATCATAGATAATAATTATGTTCACTACTCAAATGCCGAGAATTGGCCTCACAAGAGGCAAATAAAACAGAACACATTGACAGATACATCTCCTCGATGGAAAAAGGAAAAAAAAATAAATAACACACAAAGATGAAACCAGAGACTCGGAGAAAAAAAAAAGTATAAACAGCAACCAGAGGAAACAGCAAAGCCAAACCAAAATAAGCACCAATAGCAGCAGTCACATCACAACAACAGCAGGAACAAACCACAAAGAAGGTGAAGGTACTACCAATAGTCGTCAGCTTCACTGAAGCTAAGGATATCATACAATTAGGTAAGTTGGTCATGTTAATTTTAAAATTAAAAGAATTCGTTTTGAAAAATATAGCGTAGCATGTGACAGTATTGAAGACTATAACGAATTCAAAATAGTTTTATAAAGACCAGAAGCGAGTCCTTTACGTACACACCTAAATCGGAGGAAACAATCTCCATATTACTCAAAGGAGTAGATGAGGAAATTCACCCGAGGAAACCCTCGAGAAACTTAAGTCTGTCGAAACTAACAGTTCAAAATTCATTTCTGTAAGCCCATTCTCCACCTCACTTTCAAGAGAAAGCAATCTCAAATGCCTTTTTTCATAGTTTCTGTAAGCCCCGAAAGCAAGTTGGGAAAAATCCATAAAGCCAAACGTGCGTTACAATGCATGCGTTGTCAACGATTTTGGCATGCTGCTGCAAACTGCAACATGCTGTTTAAATGCGTCAAGTGTCTAAACATTCATATCACTGAGGAATGCCCACTTAGAAAAGAAAGCCTAGCCTGTGTGCTACGCAAAAATGCAGCTCATATTGCAAATTTTAGAGGATGCCTCAAATTTTAAGCCCTTAAGGATAAACTAGATAAGCGAGAGCTTGAGAAGAACAAAACCGAATGAAACCTCGCTCTTACAACAATTTCGTTGCGCCCAACAAGTCATATACTCAAATAACCTCCGGCTTAAATAACCCAATCAACTTAGCACCAAAGCATCAACCTGCGATGAAAGTAGGTATAAAATTCAGATTCGCAGATTCAGATATAAAAATGATTCTCCTCCACATGAGCGCAGACTTCGAAAAAATAAGTAAAGAACAAATAGCCCGAAAAGATTTTCTTTATTCATCGCTGTTTGCAATTAAAAAGCCATAATCATTAAATTCTTCTTAGCTGAGCCTATCCTGAAAATTATTGTTGTGAATGTTAATTCACTTATTAGAATTGAGAGAAGAGACAACTTAGGGAAATTGTTGGAAGGCAAACGCCCTGATACCCCTCTGACTAGCGAAACAAAACTAAACCAGAACCATAAATTGGGCTACAAAAACTGCAATATGATAGGACGGAAGATACCCCAATCCACACAGTGAAGCGGTGTTGCACTCTTAAATAAAACAAGTCTTCGACATAGGATCCTTTACAGCAAAGAAGTGCACAACTTTCAAGTGCTGGAAGCTTGCATAGACATTCCTCTTCAAACCAGAAGCATTTATGGTATATGTGGTGTCACTATATACTCCACAAGCTCATCAGGGCGCACAATTCATCAACGAACTAAATACTCTTTTCCATTGTCTTAAGTTGCAATCGGAAAACAACTATTTTTTTTTTTTTTTTTTTTATTAGACTTCTCTCGGGAGAGGCGAACCTATAGCGTCGAGTGGGCGCCCCAAGATGCCATCAAATAACTGTTGCAGTTCTTTTTGAAAAGTTGCAGGTTGTAACGGTCCGGGAACACTCGCGTGGGAAGGCAGTTCCACAGCTTCCCCGCTCTGTAACGGAACGAGTTCTGATGCAGGGATGTTCGCGCTGTCGGGAGATGAACCACAAACGGGTGCGATCCGTCGGATTGTCTTGTGGAGCGCATATAAACCGAATTGCGTGGAACAATGCCAAGAATCTCCGAAGAACAGCACCCGTGATAATATCTGTTAAACAGACAGAGGTCGGCCACGCGCCTTCGATGGGATAGCGACTGTAGTCCCGATGTCAGCGCCGAGTCCCCGATCAGGCGGATCGCTCGTCTTTGTACGCTCTCAAGTAGGTCGAGGGTATGTTTAGGAGCCGAGCTCCAAACATGAGAGCAATATTCGAGCGCGGGTCTAATTTGAGATTTATATAGGAGAAGAAGTTGGGCCGGAGTAAAGTATTTCTTGGCTCTAAAAGATAACTCATATAATAACTTTCCTGAGGCTGATCTGGCGATACCCGATACGTGTTTATGCCATGATACATTCCCACAGACCGTGACGCCGAGCAATTTCAAACTTTCCCCAGCCTCGAGGGCCCGGCCACTCAACATCAGCTGTGGAACCGATGATCCAGTTTTCTTTGTGAATGTTGTATACTGGGTCTTCGTTGCGTTGAAGTCGACAAGATTGGCCTTTCCCCACTGCAGGACTTTACCTAGATCCTGGTTCAGCGTTGATGCACCAATCGGCCGATCACTCGAAAAGGAGGAAACAAGCGTACTATCATCCGCAAAACTGAACACTTTGTTATCCGTTGTCTCCAACAAATCATTTATGTGAAGCAAGAACAAGGTTGGAGCCAAAATAGAACCCTGGGGCACCCCCGAATTAACAGGATACAGATCCGAACACTCGCCGTCCACAACAACCCGGATCGATCGATTCTCGAGGAAGCTCCTCGTCCAGTCGCAAAGCTGTTGGGAAAGTCCATATGAACGAAGTTTGCTCAGCAATTCCCCGTGCCAGACGCGGTCAAAAGCCTTGGAGATATCTAATGCGACTGCCCTTGACTCACCATGCCGTTCAATCGCAGATGTCCATATATCGGTCATAAGTGTCAAAAGGTCTCCTGTGGACCGCCTGCCACGGAATCCGTATTGACGATCATTCAGAAGACCGCTGCACTCCAAATACTTAACCAACTCTGTATTGATGACTTTTTCCATTACCTTAGATAAAATAGACAGTAATGCTATCGGACGGTAATTTTATGGGAGACAATTTTCCTTTTAGCAGGCGATATCAATGCTAAACATGCTACTTGGTGCAACATAACTCCCAACACGAGAGGAAATACTTTGTCGAATGGTGGCATGCAAACACTATCGAACACAAGTTAGAAATTTACGCCACTAGCACCCTTTCTTCCCCAAGACCGGACTCCATCTTGGATCTTCTGCTAATAGACAGCCGTATTGAACTCTTAAACACAAATACTACTATTCGAAACTGTCTTCCGACTATCGAATACGATAGTGACCACTATGTACTTGAAGCCACAATTCACATTCCACGTTAACAAACTCCGCTCGTCCAATGTGATCAGCTTTATTTCTTCAATTTTTATAAAGTACATTGGTTACGTTTCGAACGCGTTATCAAATGGGAAATCCACTCAAGTGAGATGGTTCCACCTATCAATAGAAATTTAAAAAATGAACAGACAGATCATTATCTCCTTACAATGGATGGCATTGTCAAGAAGTCTATGGAGCTCTTTATTCCCACAATATGTCGGTCGCAAGATTATTTTATTATTTATTATTGGCCTGCAGGAACCCGGAAGTTCATGACCTCGCCGACTGGACTCTGCCATTGTTCCCTGTTCCGTGCGCTCTCCTTCAATGCTTGACCAGCCGATCCGATGTTCACAAGGTCAAATATAACATTGTCCTCCCATCTCCCTCGCGGCCCCTCTCCGGTTGGTCTACCGTCAAGAATTCTATGCACGGTCGTATCGTTGCCCAATCGCCCCACATGTCCGGCACATCTTAATCTGTGTGACCTGATTACTCTCACTATTGTAGGTTTGCGGTATAGCTCTTCCAATTCCCTTTCGTCATATTTACCACCAAAAATACCCCTTAAAACTTTATTCTCAAATACACGGACTTTGTTTTCCTCCCATTTTGTGAGAGCCCATTTTTGGCATCCAAACAGAACAATCGGCATGATTATGGTTCTATAGACCCGTAACTTTATATTACGTGATAGCAGTGTGGATTTCGGCAGTTTACTGACTGTGTGCCAACTAGAGCTCTTTTGTTAATTTCCTTCGACATTTCGTTACTGGCCGTCAGTATTGTATTGTTAAAATCTTTAACTTTTCAAATATGTTGCCTCTGACGGTTATATGTGTTCCCTGAAGTCCACCTGCTCTCGCCGTAATCATGTATTTTGTTTTGTCTTCATTTATTTCTAGGTCCACTTTTTCTGTCGCTTGCATGATGATTTCACAGTTTTTACTAACAGTTTCTAGATTATCGCCCAGAACGGCGATGTCATCCGCATATGCGAGCACTTGTGTGACACCGTTCAGGGATGATCCGGCCATGTTGTCATCTTGTACCTTTCTGATAACATACTCGAGCACAAGGTTAAAAAGACACGGTGATAGACCATCTCCCTGCTTTAGTCCGTCCAGGATTTCAAATGGTTCTGAGAGGTGCTTTTCTATTCTAACTCGCCCTTTGTTTTCGTTCATGCAAATTTGAATGAGGGCGGCATATTTTTTTGGGACTCCCAGCTCAACTAGAATATGGTAGAGTCTTTGCCTTGCGACTGAGTCGTAAGCTTTTTTGAAGTCAACGAACAGTTGGTGAACCGTCTCTCCGTATTCCCACTTCTTTTCCAGCAGTTGTCTTATTGTGAACATCTGGTTGCTCTGTTCCAATAAATAAATTGTATAATACACGATCGGTTTCCCCAGCCAGGAGCTCGTAAGCACATAGAACCAAAGCACTTTGGCAGTCACTACTTTCTTTCCGTTGTTTTCCACATAGACCTGGAAGTTACACACTTTCCTTCATTTTCCAAAACCTATCAAAACAGTTATTCAAAGCAATCAATCAATACTCATCTCTAAAATTTATTTAGCATTTAAATTATTGTACACAATCAACAATGGCGGTAGCAGCTCGTCTTGTGGACTCACATTGCTTGCACTTCCGATCGTCACGGACTGTTGTCGGGTGTTCGCTGTGCTCAGCTACTTTTGATCGACGTCCACTGGAACGATAGAGAAGGTCCGCAGATCTGACTTGATGTGTCGACAGTACACAATTGTAAAAACTTAGTGGAAAAACTAAAACGGTACTAAACTATTTACAGTTAAACAATGAATATAGTACATAGACTAAGCGAAGGATGTTCCTTGATCTTTGGCGGGAATTATGATAGTGTGGCTCCGTCTAGAGCGCGCACGATGTGCTTGGACACAACAGCGGTTGCTTCGCTAGCATTTGGTATCAGAAATCGATCCATATCGGTGACAATCAAATCGTTACCGTCGGATACACCATACTTGAAGGTTATCAAGTCTCGATGTCGTTTCTTTGCAGTGATCTTGACAATATTATCCAGTGGTCGACGGACTATTACTTGCGCTTGACCACGGGGTAGCTGCCGCAACACAATCAAGTGCGTGCTGGTAATGATCAGGTGACTGTCGTACATGTAACCATTCATATGCACCTCCTGGCATTTGAAGGCGTTTATAATGTCCGTTGACTTTAAGTACTGATTCAGGAAGACAATCTCCTTGCCGTCAGATGGTGGTGTGCTCGCCGAATTCGTCGGGGAATCTACTGGCTCGGTTTCAGTGAAGTTATCGTCGTTCTCATCGTCAATGCTAAACACCGGAGCGACGTTTCTGTAGCGTTTTCCGTTCTTTTCATTGGAGGATACGTGTTTATCAGCGACCTGCTGGTGTTGTGTATGACTGTTTGGTCCCTGTCCGTTCGGGTTGACGATGATGTCCATCAGCTTTCCCTTCACCTCGGCGGATTTGATTTTCATAGCTGCGGACAGTTTGCTAAACAAATCACTGGTAGATTTTGATTCAGTCACAGCACGCGCCGACTTGGGTACAGAATTCGTTGTAAGCTTGCGGTCTGGGTAGGTCTTTACACAGACAATGCATTTTCTGGGTTCATGATCTTCTAGGCAGTCAGTCATATGTTCGCCGAAGTACTCGTGGATCGATGTATAACCGCCAGACAGTAGGGACACATACTGCGTGTTTTTCTGTAAGAATGACGCCACCACCATGTGCGTGTATTGATCTTCCTCCAAACGTCCGCTGCCCATAAAGCACAAATGTTCTCCGCCGGCATTGGAGTTGGCTTCTATTGATTGACGTTGTGCACGGAGCAGACCTTGAACTGCGGTCGCAAACGCAACTGGCTCCTGAAGCATCAGATTGCAGTCGAGATGAAAGGCGGTTGGCAAATGCCCCGCGTTGTATTGATCTGCTGGCCGACAGTCGACCAAGAAGAATCGTACGGATTCCGGTGCAGCCAGTTCCCCAGATGAATTCTCCACTAGCTCATACACCGACACTGGCAAACAGAGGGCTTGGGAAACACTACACGTCTCGTCCTTCACACTTTGATTTCCATAGAGCGCTTTCAAAAAATCGGTCTTGAACGACGAAGGTGTCTTGAGGGCATAATACTGAGCCAATGAGCAGAAATCGACCACGTCTTGAGTTTCCAGAGCACATGGCATATTTGACAGGAACCCCACGATCGACTCCTTGGAGGCATTCTTCATGGCCAATATTTTATCTCGACCGTTGATCAGCAAGATGAGGCTGAGGAAGAACACTAGAAATGGATCACCATGCTGAAAGTACAGATCCCACATCGACAGTATCACATTTAGACTGCACTTGGACGCAAACAAGCACCTAAACCACTGCATAGAATACAAGTCCGGTGTAATCTTCTTCGTATCCAACATTGAACACAACTCTGGATCGTGGTATAAAATTAGCAGGCGAAACACATGAAAAACGTTGCCCTTCGGGACACATCCCCTTGGAATATAAGTGTCTCTGATGGCCTCCAAAAGGTTATAGGTGTCCGATCTTTTCAGCTTCAGTGCCAGCAATGGCATCAGCAATTCTATCCATCCGTTGTCTCTCTCATATTGCAGATTCCTATTTTTGCAATAAAACGTGACTATCGACTCCATATCTGAGACAACTGATACTTTATCCTCGTCATCGTTTCCGATCCTTTCTACTATTTTGTGGCAATCTTCGCGCAGGGTGTTCTGAAACGGAAGGTCGTAGATCTCGTTGAACAGTGCCATTTGATCGGACTTGTGTCTGACATCCAGGCACACCTGCCACACATCAGATCGCAATGATTCCGGAATAGGTTTGCCACGGCAGATTGCGAAGATGTCATTGACATTGCAGTCGTCGAGGAGCGCTGATTCTAATTCAATTAACCTGCAAACGAAAACAGAGATTCCATTGAGCTGCGAAACGGTGGATAAATATAATTCTCTTATGAGTGCCTCAAGGCTGCCATCGTTTGAAGCACTTGAAATCAGAATAAATTACGTGTTACCAGCAGTGGCGCACTATTAGTTGAAAGAAATTCCTTCGCACTGTCAACACGACCTACTCACCATAAATTATCGTCCATTTTTGTAGCAATGCGTTTAGTAGGCTTCGAGTTGATAATTAACTATTCACGCTGGGATGGTAACATACTTTAAAATTTCGTTTCCCGAACTCCAAAGTATTCGTAAAAATAATTAATTTTCTTTTATTTCCTAACAATTGACAGTTGGCTGCCAAAGTGTCATCTGCGATACGGCTGACGACAAATGTTCTCAAACACCAGTTTCCTAATTTTGCCAGCAGGTGGAATGACGGTCATCATGGGTTCACTGCCTACAGTAGATACTAAGAGTATCTTTTTGTTCAGGTAGAAGCGTTGGTACAAATCCGCATCCGCAGTGAATGAAAAACCAACACAATCGGTTTGTGCCATAAAATAAGCAATCGCTTTAAAACGAAAAAAAAAAAACCATTTGATTATCACCGGGTAAGTTTGGTATATTGACAATTGACAATTGGACTTCCGGCATCCGTCGGTCCCTAAACTATAGAGGTGCATACATATTGCAGTGTTCGCTTTTCGCTTTGTGCATATTTAATTTTGCTCCACTCTACTCAGCATCAGCGAAGATTTTCTCAGTTGGACAAGGGAAGGCTTTTGAAAATTTATGGCGGCAACAAGCGGTGGCGATATAGAGACGAGCGCAGATCAGAACCGTGATGGTGGTAATGATGATTCTTCTTTGTTCGGGCAGCTCGGAGAACGGATCGCAGAATTTACGAGGACGATCAAAAATAAAAAACAAAGGCATATTACTAAAGCCGTGCGAGAGCTGGTCGATGTCATTGGTAGCCTCTACGATAAGGAAGTGAAAAATCGCTTGAAGAAGCCATCTGCGCCGGCTGAAGCAAACAGTGGAAACGTGCAAAGCCAGCCAAACCAAAACTCGCACATAGACGTAAGCAGGGCCCCGGGGCAGATCAAAGTTGAGTCACCCAATTATAATTAGTTTACAACTGGCCAGAGGGGAAGGAAGAGGGGTGCAAGATTGGAGGGTGAAGAGGCTCCAAAAGGTGATACTGGGAAGACCAATATTATGAAAAGAAGGAGACCACGCCCGGACGCTATAATAATATCCAAAACCGGGGAAAAAACATATGCGGATATACTGAAGTTTATGAAGGCCAAGCCCGAGCTAAGTGAACTCGGAAATAGTGTAAATAAAGTTCGAAAGACAGCAAAAGGGGATCGCTGTTAGAACTGAAACGCCGTCAAGAGGCCGCCACCGAGACACTGAAAGCAAAGGTACAACAAGTACTAAAGGAAGATGCTAATGTCAAAACATTGTCACAGGAAATTACAGTTGAGTGTCGTGATTTAGATGAGGTGACCACTGTGGAGGAAATCCTGACAGCGATCGCTATAGAGTTCCCTGCGCTGAACGCGATCCCAAAGGAAGCGGTAAAGAGCTTAAGAAGAAAACCAGATGACACGCAGGCTGCCATGATCCGCTTACCAAGAGAAAAGGCTAGCACGTTGCTGGCTACAGGTTTCCTACGGATTGGATGGATGAGATGCAGACTTCGAGATCATATCGCACCCACACGATGTTTCAGATGTTGGCAATACGGTCATGTAGCGAAATCCTGCAAATCCGAAGAAGGTCGTTCGGAAAACTGTTTGAAATGCGGAGAAAAAGGCCACAAAGCAATGTGTTGAAAAGCACAACCCAAATGCATGCTTTGCGAATCAGGATGCGAAGATGGTAACCACCACTCAACAGGGAGTTAAAAATGCCAAGCATTTAAAAATGCAATGTCCAATCTTCTCAATAAAAATGGACAGGTTTAAGTGCATTCAAATCAACTTAAACCATTGTGGAGCCGCACAAGATCCCCTTTCCCAAACGGTTAAGGAATATGGTACCGACGTGGTGCTCATCAATGAGCAGTACATGGCGCCTGGTACTGGTATTGTTACATGGGAGGAAGAAAGCAGCGGAACAGCGGCCATCTGGACAACTGGAAATTCCCCCATGGAATGCAGAAGTGTCCAGCGGCTGGAAGGAATTGCCTATGCGAAGATCAGAGGAATGCATTCCTACTGTTGTTACGCTCCGCCAAGATGGGAAATAGAATATTTCAAATGCTTTTTGGACAGAATAACACAAGAAGCGAGAGATAAGAGCCCTCTTATAGTTGCTGGAGATTTCAATGCTTGGGCAGTAGAATGGGGAAGTACAAGGACCAACAGTAGAGGCCAGGCACTACTTGAAACCTTCGCAGTCCTAGATGTGGTGTTACTTAATGACGGTATCCATGACACCTTCATAAACGAGAGAGGCCGGTCTAAAATCGACATCACATTTGCCAGTTCCATGTTGGCAAGAAGTATGGAGTGGTGAGTTTTGGACACCTACAGCCATAGTGACCACCAAGCCGTGATATACGAAATATTACCGCACAGGAGATTCACCACTGGCAAATTGGCGAAGAAAGCCCAAAAATGGGTGGAAAGAGAAGGAGTTCAATGCGGAACTGCTCTATTATATACTGGAATACCAAATCGCACAGTTTGACGCAGAGGCCGGTGCGAACATGCAGGCTGGAAAAGCCATGAAGTGGCTAACTACCGCATGTGATGCTTCTATGTCACGAAAAAGACAACCAAACTACTGATGCTTCTATGCCACGAAAAAGACTATCAAACCAGTGTATTGGTGGAACTCAGAAATCGCCCATGTGCGGTCGGAGTGCAACAGGTTAAGACGCTTGCAACAAAGAGCAAGAAACCGTAACACCTACCTACAGTTGCATGCGTAATTCGTCAACAAACGGAAAGAGTTGAGGAATGTGATCCGCAAAAGTAAATATGACACGTTCTGCTCCCTAAGGGATGAATTAAATAACAACCCATGGGGCAGTGCTCACAGGATAGTCATGAAAAGACTACAGAGTAACAGTAGCCAAATGCAAAAAAGGAAAAGTGATATGACCAGAATCGTTGCTGTCCTCTTCCCGCAGTGCGATGAGGTACTGAGAGTGCAAGAACAGTGGAGGATCACTGAAGGAGAGATACCTCCCGTGAGCACCGAAGAGGTACTCTTGGCTGCAGGGGTTATAAAAAAAAACAAGACCCCGGGACTGGATGGTATCCCTAACGCTGTAGTGAAGACTGCTCTAACAAAAAAGCCGGAAATCTTCAGCAGTCTCTTCACAACCTGCTTTCAAACAGGACAATTTCTTAAACGATAAAAAAACAGCGGCTTGTACTTTTACCAAAAGGTGTCACGAATCCAGAAGAGTCGTCGTCTTATCGCCCGTTGTGCGTGCTGGACACAACAGGAAAGCTGCATGAGCGAGTAATTGCCACTCGCCTGGAAGAATTCACTGAAGAAACATCGGCGCTCTCCTAATCGCAGTATGGGTTCCGGAAAGGTAGATCAACCGGAAAAGCACTATCTGTGGTGTGCGACATCGCTCGCAATTCAATAGCTGGAGCACGATGGCTAGGTGGTACCAAAAAATGACGCTTGATGTTAAAACTGCTTGTAACTCGGTGAATTGGAATCGGATTCTAGAAGCGTTGGGCGATCTACAAGTCTCCCCCTACTTGGCACGTATATTAGCAAACTATCTCTCGGATAGAAGACTGCTCTATGACACAGATGAGGGACCACAGGAATATCAAATAACAGCGGGTGTACCTCAGGGATCTGTATTAGGTCCGCTGTTATGGAATATAATGTATGATGGTGTGCTCAGAGTCAATGTACCAGGACGAGTTGGAATCATTGGGTACGCAGATGATTTGGCAACAGTGGCCGTAGCTAAACATCTAGATGACCTGGAGAATATTTGCTTCAAGATGTCCACACCATTAAATGCTGGCTAGATATGGCTGGACTGAAACTAGTCGAGCATAAGACGGAGGCAGTTTTAATAAGGAGCCGCAAGAAAGTTGAACACCTTGATTTGGAAATAGAAAGACAAACAAGCAGATCCAGTCCGTATATTAAATATCTTGGTGTTATACTCGACTAGGGCTCCTCGATAGTATAGTGGTTAGTATACCCGCCTGTCACGTGGGAGACCGGGGTTCGATTCCCCGTCGGGGAGCCTCTGGCGCAAGACTAATGACCTTGCCCAAAAAAAAAACGAATCATTATGGAAAATTTAACAAGCCCCAGGACTTGCTAAATAACGCCAAGACCGGTTCCCGGTTGTAGTGCGGATGATGATGATGATGTTATACTCGACAACAGGTTGAGCTTCAAGGAACACCTGAGGAAAACGGGTGAAAAAACGGCAAGAGTATGCAAAGTTTTGGCGAGACTGCTACCCAATGTTGGAGGACCCCGGCCCCACATAAGGAAACTCATAACCAGTGTCAACACCTCCACCATAATGTATGCAGCTCACATAAGGGCAGGGGCCGCACAGTATAAGTCATACATGAGGGGAGTGAACTCAGCGCATAGACTGGCATCACTAAGAGTATGTTGTGCATTTCGAACGGTATCCGAAGATGCCATAAATGTTTTGGCCGGAAGGACACCACATGACATTGCAGCTAAAGAAAACGCTGCATGGCATAAGGTCTCCCAAGAGAATCGTTGGAGAATGCGGTCACAATTAGAGCTCTCAAGCCTAAGAGAATGGGAACGAAGGTGGGATTCTTCCACCAACGGAAGATGGACCCACACCATGATACCTGATATAGAAACATGGGTGAAAAAAAAAACATGCTAATATCACGACATGGATGCTTCCGACATACTTCCACAAGTATAAGTATGTGAATCACCCGTACTGCTTGTATTGTGAAGGCAAAATAGAAAATGCGGAACACGTACTCACAGAGTGCGTGAGGTTCGAGACCGCACGAACGATTTTGGCGAAACACACGAGACGGACAGTTACTCCGACTAATAGAATACATGCTTAGTTCAAAACAGGCATGGTCCGTAACCAATGGTATTCTCTGTGAAATGATGCAGCAGTTGCGACGCGACGAGCGGAGTAACAGGTAAACTACGTCCCGCCCCGCGATGGAATATCTAAAAGAAAGTTCCGCGGGGATCAACGGGAATATGAGCTTGGCGGGAGGTGGTTTTAGTCGGTAAAAATCCGGCATGCCCCTGGATCGGTCTAGAGGTATCTTTTGAAGATTTCCACCTTCCTGAAACCAAAAAAAAAAAAAAAAACTCTTCGCCTAGATTAGTTCGTCCCGAACTAAGTTCACTGGTCTCCTGGGTTAACAAAAAGTCACCAGTCGGTCACGATGCACCACTTCCATCTTGGCGTTCGGTCTTCGCTGAATCCTACAGACAACGTCGTTAATTCTCGTGAGAATCTTATACGGTCCTTCCCAATGTTGCTGCAACTTCGGAGACATTCCTTTTTGCCGATGAGGGTTATAAAGCCGCACGTTATCGCCTGCATTAAATCCGGATGTGTTGGCTCGAACATCGTACCTTGTTTTCATCCTGTCACTTGAAACCTTGATTTGCTTTCGAACCAAAGGATGAATCTCATCGAGGCGATTTCTCCATTCGGCTACATAGTCTTCAGTCTTATCTATGGCGTCTGGAGGTATCCCGAATCGCAGATCGGCTGGTAATCGTATCTCTCGTTCAAATATAATTCTTGCTGGAGAATGGCCGGTCGTATCGTGATTAGCCGATCTATAACTCATGAGAAAGGTTTGTGCATGTTTGTCCCAATCTCGTTGGTGATCACTAACGACCTTCAATAAATGCTCTTTTATTGTTTGGTTGAAACTTTCGACCATTCCGTCTGGCTGCGGATGTAAGGGTGTGGTCCTGGTTTTCCTTACGCCCAGTGCCGCACAGATACCTTGTGTTTCGCCAGTTGAGAACAGCAACTCCATGCAGTTCGCCAACTGGGAACAGCAAAACGTGTGTTCTTCGCTGAGCTCCTCGACGGGACAGCAAAAAACCGATCTGATTCGAAACTTCCCTCGAATCGATAGCAATAATTAAACGACATTTAATATACACACATTAAACTTTTATTTTACCAACGACTTTTTTAGTTTACAGTGTCAAAAAGAACAGGTGGTGAAAGCACCGTATAAACATTTTTCTTCTCAAACGTTAAAAACATACTGTGTCTAAAAACGGTACAACAAAACCAGAACTGTGTCAAAACAGTAACAGTGGAAAACGGTTAATGAATAGACAATTTTCTTTCTTGTCTATTCAGCTACTAGCAGCATTCAGTGCCACTACAGAATTTTATGATGCAAACTTGATCATTGCATAATCTGAGGCGCTATAAGTTGGTACTTTGCCGAGTCGTTTGAATTGTTTGATAGGCTGTTGCGTCTGCAACATCTTCCCGGGCCAGCGACGATGGACCAATAGGTGTTTCTTCCTTCCTTGTATAGGTGAGGAGTATCAGCGCAATGGTCGTCTTGGTAACGGTTAGCACGGGAATGTTTGCAATCGAGACATAAGTAATTTTCGGGTTTGGTCTCGTTCACTGGAGACACCGTATTGAGGTAGAGTGGCAATAATTAGTTATATAGATTATACTTGATTCGATTAATTGGATTTCAGTTATGAAAAATAATTAGTTATGTTATAGTGGCATACTTGATGTTATCAGTGTGTGTGGGTGTGTGTGTGTATGTGTGTATGTGTGTGTGTGACCGAAGGCCCAGTTGGCCATTGACTGCTAACGTTGCAGCTTGAGAAAAGGCCGTCCTTGTTTCTTGTTGATATTCTCCGACATGTTGTGGGGGGGTTGCCTGAGAGGCGATATTTCCCGCATCAGCCGCGCAACGATTTGAATAAGCAGTCACGTTATTCATTTGGTTGAGGTCCCTATTCCGGTTGGTTTGATTAATTTATCAAGCTTCTTGAAACTGCGGGGGGGGGGGGGGGGTTGCAGTTTCCAAGGAAGAGAAACGCGATGAGTGGCTAGAATTAACTAGTACAGTAGATGGTTGTGTAGAGCTGGGAGAGTAAAAGGATTTGAAGAATGACGGGTGTGATGGGTTAATAGCAATGGCTTTCATGAAATTGGGATATTTGTTTGGTGTTATGTGGCGAGGGGTGTTATGGGGTGGGCAGGGAGAGTGGGGCTTTGAGCCGTTGGAAAGGGTGGGGTCAGGGTTAAAGAGGCTCTATTAGGGGGGAGTTTGAAGGAAAACTTCTTTTTATGAGAGAGGCTGTGGTTGTCGGTTTTACGTTTATTCGGAGAATAAGTGTTGTCTTGCATAGGTCGGGAGGGGGCTAGTGTTGGTTTGGGGCAGGCTGTACGAAAAGTGCCACCGAGAATGGGGATATGCATTGGCCGTTGATTAATTTGGGTGTCGGAGTTGGGTATGTTGAATGATCTAAGGCCCTGATTTGTATTCCAAGGTCAGACCTAAGGTCACAAATTGTATTGTTGATGCATTGTTCTACGTCAGCTTTTAGTGATTTTGCGCGAGAAGCAATTAGGCTTTCATCCCTATTGTGATGGGTTAGTAACGAACTGTCATAGCGTCCAGAAGCGAGGCCACCTCCTGAGCTGATTTAAATACTTCAGCTAGTCTGGTGACCTCTAGTAGCCAATTTTTTTGATACAGTTTTAGATTATCGGAAGTTTGGCTGAGAAACTCGCTTAAACGTTTGATCGCAAGCAAAACATGCGACGGGGAGATGCTATCACATTCGTCGCAGAAGAAAGTGAAATTACGCGAGTATTCATTTATGTAGGAGGAGGCTCGTTTCCCGAGGCCTGTGCAAGAAGGGTGGACGGATTTACGGCATATATCTCCGCATGAGATACATTTTACACCAGTTTTTAAAGCAGTGCAGTCCGGCTTAGCACAGTTTTCCATTTTCATTTGGGAAAAAACAATGCAGAAATGAGAGGAACCGTATGAGAACAAGAAAAAGAAAGCCTATTAAAACGGTTGAGAAATACGAAATTCAACGACCTCGCCCGAGTTTCGAAACCCTCTATTAGAAAAGCAACCGTCAAGCAATTTTCTTTACATCCGAGCTAACCGATCACGCACTATCGGGTGAATTAAGGAATATATGAAATGGGTGAATGGGCAGTAGATTGGGAATGGGGAAATTGTGTTTAACAAACAGGTTACAATAATAATAATATCTAGATAGATGATATTATTATTCGGAAATACAATGTAGTTCTAAATAAATATACAAAACAAAAAAGATATGTCAAATTTGGATTACATAGAATGAAAATATATAAAATTTATAAAAATATATAATATATATTTTTTTATTTATTTTTTTCTTATATTTATTAATTTTTTGCACGTCTGGCTTGTCTTGTCCCGGGTGAGTCTAGCGCTCTCCTCTCTGCTGTGCCTGGTCGTCGCAGCTAGTAGTTAGTAATTATTGTCGATTTAATATGTTTAGATTATTATGATTATGCTAAATAAACTACAAAACGTGTGCACGACTCGAACACACCAATGGCGAGGTGAGAGTTCAAAACATTCACCCTGAGGTGGGAACCTTACGCCTACTCTGGCTGCAGCTCCACCCCAAGGCCATGGGAAAAATCTCGATTCAAGGTGATGCGAATCTGATTTGGTTCCACACTCTTAATCCCTAACTTTCCTAGCCTTCGCAACCTGTTTATGAAATTGCACAAAGATTTAAATATGCTCCCGTAAATAGTGTCGAAAGATCTCTCCGCCTTTCCCTAAAGACTCTTAATACTCTCCTCCTAACCATATACTATCAAAATGTCAGATGTCTCCGCTCTAAAACGCATGCGATTCTGCGAAATGCACTTACCCTCCCTTTCGATATATACGCAATGACCGAAACCAACTTTATCCCCAGCATTCACAGTCAAGAACTATTCCGTTCCGGCTTTAACGTTTTTCGTGATGACAATGGTATATGTTCGTATTAACCTGGCCGTGGTCTGCTGCTTGCGATCCAAAATAGACTCGTCTCATCTCATATTGCTATCACTTCTTCTCCCAATCTAGCCTATGTTGCAATAATAAGTGACCAACACCCAACACCAAGTCTTTATACATCATTTGTTTGTATATACCTCCTTCGCAACCTATCGTGTCATACGAATTGGCAATAGCAGCGGTTGATCACCTAACTGAGTTAAGTACTTCCCTAGACGATATCGTTCTTACTGGCGACTTTATCCTCTCCCATCTCCAATGGACGTTGTCAGACGATCAATCCTTTCACATCTCAAAGCCCACTAGTACCAAGGAATATCTCTTTGTAGGCGGTGTCACCGGCTCAAGCATCTATTAAATAAGTAAGTAATAATGTCCCAAATCATATGGGGAGACAACTACCCGTTTAACAATCTACGCCCCGCTTCTCTTGTCCCTTTATTCTGAATGCTTAGTCCGACCCTCACCACCCCACGTCAACCTTTCCTACAACTTCCGCAAAGCTAACTTTCGTATTTCCCATTGATCATCTAATACTATACTATACTATTATTATTTATTGACCTGTAGGAACTCGAAAGTTCATGACCTCACCGACTCGACTTCGCCATTGTTCCCCGTCCCGTGCACTCTCCTTCCACGTTCGACCATCCGACCCGAGGTCAAACCTAACATTGTCCTCCCAGCTCCCTCACGGCCGCCCTGTCGGTCTCATTCCCGTTGGCTTACCGTCGAGAATTCTATGCGCGGTCCTATCGTTGCCCACTCGCGCCACGTGTCCGGCCCATCTTAATCTTCGCGACTTGAGTACTCTCCTATTGTAAGTTTGCGGTATAGCTCTTCCAATTCGTGGTTGGGGAGTTTCCTCGACTGTCCTGACTCCTCGTCATATTTATCGCCAAAGATACCCCTTAAAACTTTATTCTCGAATACGCGAAATTCGTTTTCTCCCCGTTTTGTGAGAGCCCATGTTTCATATCCGTATAGAACAATGGGCATGATTATGTTTCTTGATACACGGAGCTCTACGCTACGTGATAGCAGTTTGAATTTCAGCAGTTTACTGACTGCGTGCCAACTAACGTTGCGGGATTGTAGTCTTTTGTTTATTTCCCTCGCCATTTCATTACTGGCCGTCAGTATGGTACCCAGATATTTAAATTCTTTAACTTTCTTAAATGACTTGCCTCTGACGTTTATATATGTTACCCGAGATCCACCTGCTCTCGCCGTAATCATGTATTTTGTTTTGTCTTCATTTATTTCTAGGCCTACCTCTTCTGCCGCTTGCATGATGATTTCACAGTTTTTACTAACAGTTTCTAGATTATCGCCCAGAACGGCGATGTCATCCGCATGTGCGAGCACCTGTGTGACCCCGTTCAGGGATGATCCGGCCATGTTGTCGTATTGTACCTTTCTAAAAACATATAGGAGCACAAGGTGAAAAAGACACGGTGAGAGGCCATCCCCTTGTTTTAGTCCGTCCCAGATTTCAAATGGTTCTGAGAGGTGGTTTTCTAATCTAACTCACCCTTTATTTTCGTTCACGCAAATTTAAATGAGGGCGGCATATTTTTTCGGGATCCCCAGGTCAACCACAATATGGTAGAGTCTTTGCCTTGTGACTGAGTCGTAGGCTTTTTTGAAGTCAACGAACAGTTGGTGAACTGTCTCTCCGTATTCCCGTTTCTTTACCAGCAGTTGCCTTATTGTGAACATTTGGTGGCTTGTTAACCGGTTCCAACGGAATCCGCATTGGTAGTCCCCCAGTATTTCTTCTGCGTACAGTGCGATTCTCACCAGTATGACATATGTTAGTATTTTGTATGTGGTTGGGAGCAATGATTTTCCTTTGTAGTTTTCGCAGTCAGATCTGTCGTCTTTTTTGAAAATGGGGACGACTATTGCGGTTTTCCATTCTTCCGGGGTGATTTACTTATCCCATATTGTTTTGATGAGTTGTTGGATCTTTCGAGCGGTTACCTCTCCTCCGTGCTTCATAAGCTCTGCCGGTACGCAGTCATCTCTGCGAGCCTTGTTGTTTTTCAATCGATTTATTGCGTCTACAACTTCGTTGAAAGAGGGCTCGGCTCTATGTACGTCTGGTACGTATATTTGTACTTGATGGGTGCGTACCTTGAGCAGGTTTTCAAAGTACTGCTTGCATCTTGTCACGATGTTGTTTGTTTCTGTGACCAGACAGCCGTTTGCGTCTCAAATTATTTTGGCTCTCCCTCGGTAGCCATTTCTAATTGAATTTATGCCGGTACACATACCTTTGATATTCTTTGCTCTGTCATTTTCTAGTATTTTTTGGATCCGAGTCTGCTCCCATTCGCGTTTTTTGCGTTTGAAAAGTCTAGTTGTTTCTTTCCGGATTGTCGCGTATCTTACTGCGTTGACTTCATCATATGCTTCTAAGCGGATCATTTTGAGGCGTTTACGTTGTTCGATCGTTGCCCTGCAATCATCGTCAAACCAAGGTTTGGATTTAGTTGTTTTCTTAAATCCTAATACCTTTTGGGCTGTTTGTTAGATTGTGTCTCTAATCAATGACCATTTAGTGTCCACACTATTGGCTTCCTCTTCCTCACTGCTCCCATTCTCTAGAATGCTAAATCTATTCGTTAGTTCGTCTTGATATTCTGCCCTTTGCGCAGGTCTTTTAGTTTATCAATGTCGAACTTTTTGCTCGTCTCCCGTGACTGCCCATGTGGGATTGCTGCGAGGCGACTCCTGATTTTGCCCATCACTAGAAGATGATCGGAGTCGCAATCTGCTCCTCTATATGATCTTACGTCAAGGATGTTCGAGTGGTGTCTTTTGTCTATGAGGAAGCGGTCTATTTGGTTACGAGTTACGCCGTCGGGTGATATCCATGTGGCTTTATGGATTTGCTTGTGTTTGAACATCGTGCTTTTCATTACCAGATCTTTTGACGCTGCGAACGTGATAATTCGAATACCATTATCATTTGAAACGTCGTGTAGACTTTCTTTAGCTATAGTTGGTTGAAAGATATATTCCTTTCCAATTTTTGCATTGAGGTCCCTGATGAGGATTTTAACATTAAATGATGAGATCCCATCAAATACTTCCTCTATGGTCGAGCAGAACGTGCCCTTCGTTTCTTCGTTTGTAGATTCTGTTGGGGCGTGTACGTTTATAAATATATAATTGTACCATGGTCCCTGTATTTTTAGCACCGACATTGGGTCATTAATAAATTTCACATCTTTTACATGGGGCGTAATCTTCTTGCGTTTATGTGTATCGGTACCTCTACACGCCAGTGTAAACCCGTTGGTTTCGATTACTTGATGTAGGAGTCGCACTTCCTGAAGCGGGATGATGTCCATTTTGTATTGTTTCGCGTTTTCTACGACCGTCTGTATCGCGCCTGGTTTATATAACGTTCGAACATTCCACGTGCCGACGGGTATATGCCGCTTTTTCCGTGTTTTTCTACGTGGTATTTTCGCCATCAACCACAAATAAACGCAAAAGGCCCCCGGAATCGATTGCATACCGGCAGAGCTTGTGAAGCATGGGGGAGAGGCAACCGCTCGAAAGATCCACCAACTGGTTAAAATAATATGGGACAAGGAAGTCATTCCGGAAGAATGGAAAACCGCAATAGTCATCCCCATTTTCAAAAAGGGCGACAGATCTGACTGCGAAAATTACAGAGGAATATCATTGCTCCCAATCACATACAAAATATTAACAAATGTCATACTGGCAAGAATCACACCGTACGCAGAAGAAATATTGGGAGACTACCAATGCGGATTCCGTCGGAACAGGTCAACAAGCGACCAGATGTTCACAATAAGGTAACTGGTGGAAAAGAAGTGGGAATACGGAGAGGCGGTTCACCAACTGTTCGTAGACTTCAAAAAAGCTTACGACTCAGTCGCAAGGCAAAGACTCCACCATATTGTAGTTGAGTTGGGTATCCCGAAAAAATATGCTGCCTTCACTCAAATCTGCATGAACGAAAACAAAGGGCGAGTTAGAATAGAAAACCACCTCTCAGAACCATTTGAAATCTGGGACGGACTAAAACAAGGGGATGGCCTCTCACCATGCCTTTTTAACCTTGTCCTCGAGTATGTTATCAGAAAGGTACAAGGCGACAACACGGCCGGATCATCCCTGAACGGTGTCACACAAGTGATCGCGTATGCGGATGACATCGCCGTTCTGGGCGATAATCTCGAAACTATAAGTAAAAACTGTGAAATCATCATGCAAGCAGCAGAAGAGGTGGACCTAGAAATAAACGAAGACAAAACGAAATACATGATTACGACGAGAACAGGTGGACCTCAGAGCACACATATAAACGTCCGGGGTAAGATATTTGAAAATGTCAAAGAATTTAAATATCTGGGAACGATACTGACGACCAGAAACGAAACGTCAAAGGAAATTAACAAAAGACTACATTCCGGCAACGCTAGTTGGCATGCAGCCAGTAAACTATTAAAACCCAAACGGCTATCACGTAATATAAAGCTCCGTGTCCATAGAACCATAATCATGCCGATTGCTCTATACGGATGCGAAAAATGGGCTCTCACAACACGGGAAGAGAACAAATTCCGCGTATTCGAGAATAAAGTTTTGAGGGGTATATTTGGCGGTAAATATGACGAGGAGTCAGGACAATGGAGGAAACTCCACAACCACGAATTGGAAGAGCTATACCGCAAACCTACAATAGTGAGAGTGATCAAGTCACGAAGATTAAGATGGGCCGGACACGTAGCGCGAATGGGCAATGATAGGACCGTGCATAGAATTCTTGATGGTAAACTAACGGGGAAGAGACCGACGGGACGGCCGCGAGATGGGAGGACAATGTTAGATTGGACCTCGAGGAGATCGGATCGGATGATCGAACGTGGAAAGAGAGCGCACACGACAGGGAACAATGGCGGAGCCGAGTCGGTGAGGTCATGAACTTCCGGGTTCCCACAGGCCAGTAAATAATAATAATAATATTGATTATTCATTTTTGTTCCCACGAGTTTTGGGGTTTCAAATAGTCCGCCATATCAGAGCCCCTATTTGATATGGTAAGGTCTGCTTACTGTTCTGATTCGACCCGGTGTCAGAGAGGCGCCGTTATAATACAGTATACCCCTGGCTTCAAACCATCCAATGGGCACGGTGACGCATAACACCCTGGATAAGGGGTGGTAGATATTTGTGTTTTACTCCTCCCTAGCCTGGCTGACATGGGTGGCCCTACTGGAAGTGTATGCTTCCGTCAGCATGACCTGAGTGATTAATTGTAGTTAAAACCCCAGCACTACGTCAAGGTTTCTACCAAGCGCGGGTTTACACCTTCCTACCGAAAAAAAGAGATGAGAATTGCTCCTTAAGAATTATACTTTAATATACTTGTTGCCCGATCTTGCTATTTAGTTTTTGTTCGTGCTCTAACAGGTCAATTGAAAAGGCCACGGCCTTCCATAGTAAAACATTTTTTTGGGCAAAATTCGTTTTTTTTATTCAACATAATTCCCTTCGAGGGTGATACACTGATTATAGCGACCCTCCAACTTTTCGATACCTTTTTTGTAGTACGATTTGTCCTTTGCTTTAAAATAGGCCTCAGTTTCGGCGATCACCTCTTCATTCGACGAAAATTTCCTCCCAGCGAGCATTCTTTTGAGATCTGAGAACAGGAAATAGTCGCTGGGGGCCAGATTTGGAGAATACGGTGGATGCGGAAGCAATTCGAAGCCCAATTCATGGATTTTTGCCATCGTTTTCACTGACTTGTGACACGGTGCATTGTCTTGGTGAAGCAGCACTTTCTTTTTCTTCAAATGCGGTCGTTTTTCGGCGATTTCGTCCTTCAAACGGTCCAATAACGCTGTGTAATAGTCGCTGTTGATGGCCCTTCCTTTTTCAAGATAGTCAATGAAAATTATTCCGCGCGCATCCCAAAATACAGACGCCATAGCCTTGCCAGCCGACTGTTGCGTTTTTCCACGCTTTGGGGCGGGTTCATCGTGTGCAGTCCACTCGGATGTCTGTCGATTGGACTTCGGAGTGAAATGATGGAGCCATGTTTTATCCATTGTCACATATCGACGCAAAAACTCGGGTTTATTACGCTTGATCATCTCCAAACACTGCTCCGAATCATCAAGTCGTCGTTGTTTTTGGTCAAAAGTGAGCTCGCGCGGCACCCACTTTGCACAGAGCTTTCTCATACCCAATTATTCGTGAATGATATGATGTACACGTTCAGTTGATATCTTTAGAGTGCCTGCTATTTCATTCAATTTCAATTTACGGTCATTCAAAATCATTTTGTGGATTTTTCTAATGTTTTCGTCGGTAACAACCTCTTTTGGGCGTCCACTGCGTTCACCGTCTTCGGTGCTCATTTCACCACGTCTAAACTTAGCATACCAATCCTTGATGGTTGATTTTCCTGGGGCGGCGTCTGGAAACTCGTCATCAAGCCAAGTTTTTGCTTCAACTGTATTTTTTCCCTTCAAAAAGCAATATTTTATCAACACGCGAAATTCCTTTTTATCCATTTTTTTCACAATAACAGAAGTTGCTTCACTCAAAATACTATAATTCATAAACTAATGATCCGACATCTGTCAAATTTATACACGCGTCTTTTGGAGGTTACGGCTAACTAAAAATCATATGGATTTAATTCTAGTGCCGCCACCTATGTGTCAGGCCGGGGACTTTTCAATCGACCCGTTACACGTATGTGTGAATTTATTTTTAGCCTATCTTCGTAATGTCAATTTTCATGAATAAATCTGCATCTTGTATATTCTGAATAAATGAACATTTTGAACAAAGTGGTATACAACAACACATCTCGCTCTCCGGATCAATTAAAAGCAAATATTCAACCAAAAATTGTAGCCCTAACACAAGCGGTGCAGTTCTTGAAATCGGAAGGAACATTGTTAAACAATACGTTTTTTTTTTTGTGAAACAAATCGTGCTTTAATAAAATGTGAATCTTGTTTCACTAAACCTTTGCACATTTAATTTAAGAATTCTTGTTTTCAAAACAACTTTTATGGCACACTGTCATATTGATGACTTCGCCGTTATTCATCTTATTCTTCTAATGACTGATCATCCAAATTGCTGACTCCAAATTCATAGATAATTATCCCAATTCCTTAATGTATTTGCACTTAGTGAACAATAGAACACACTACATTGTGTGAATTTTCATTCTCGCTTTTATGTATCTCCCAAACAAGACAAAAAGTAAAACAAGGGAAAAAAATACAACAGAGATAACCTTTCTGTTAATGGCGCCAAGGGATATTCGATTCGTCCTTGAAAACATCTCTCTATGATATACTTTTGAAATAGAATCAAATTTGGGTTATGCCTTCCGGTAATTTGTGGCAAATTGTTATATTTTATATAAGTAACCTTTGACGTTAGACAAATCCAAATCCTTTCAAATGTAGCCACTTTGCCCTTTAGAAAAGTGTCCAGAACACAATGCGTAATTTACGCTACCACTTTCAAGACCACTTCTCCAAAAACCGAATCCTTGTACTAATGCTACGTGAGCAGCAAATATTTGTCTAATTATTAGCGAATGTTTGTTATAGTAAATTGCCATGCCTCCGCCTAGTAGATTAAAGCCAAATGGGCGGCTGTCACCACCCCAACATACGGTACATGTCGCACATTCAATGTAAACCTCCTGTAATGAAAATATTCGGCATATGCTATTCAAATATGAGCGAATATTTGATAACAAAATATACACATTTGCATGTGTTCAACTTTACAACCCTCATTCCTTTGTTTTTTATCTTTTCGTTTACGTTTTTACCTCACCTTCAGAATCGTGTACAATCCCTTCCTACGGGAAAGTTGAATCGACTTCTGAGGATGAGACATAATTTAGTCATCCAACCCTTACGATGTGCGTTTAAATACCCACCGCCCTGGGGTAAGGCGTTACATGTAGGCCGCTTCTTAGTATCTGTTTACCCCGGGCGACAAGTCCGGTGATAGGCTTTCCCAAACAACGCAATTAAACTTTGCTATTTATTTTCGGGGTAATTTATAAAAAATAAAAACATTGGACAATCATTATCATCCTCGAAATGATTATAAATATTCTAGTCTTTGTTTACAAAAGAATAATGTCTACAAAGAAACAAAGCCACCTTAAATTATTATTTGAAAGTTTTTAAATCTACCATTAAAGATTTCCCTAAATTCTAAATGCGACAACATAATAAATTTCAAATAATAATTAAACCGACACAAATTATAATTTCTATCCGCTCCAACAAGTGGTAGTATTAGGAGCTCGTCACGAATTTCGTACATCGAGATAAGAGGTGTAAAGGCCAAAAACCACATCTAACACCATTGCCTATGCACGTGCGTCAGTCATTGCATTAATATTAGTGCAATCCTTCACAAGTTCTATGAAGGACTATAGCGCCGAATCCACCACGTCGCTAAACATATGGATGCTCAATACTTACAGCCAATGAAACAAACGAATGCGCAAAAAAGAGATACGAACACGGGAGCATATTTAATAAGACCTGCAACCACCTGACTAGACAGTATCTACTTGGGATCTTCGGAATTAGGACGTGTAACGTATCAGAAGCCCTTCGTAATCCTTAACACAGTGTTTTAAATATTTTCTTGTGAAACAAAGTACTTAGTGGATTTCCGAAAATGCAGTTCGCATTAAGCTTTTTTGCCTTAATTTTTTTGGCTATGATCGTTTCCGGAATCTGTATTCCTACCTCGGTCTTGGCTAAGAACACGGAATTAAATAATAAAGGTAAGTCATTAGTCATTTTTCAACAAGTAAAAACCAACTGGAAAACTTAATATTTATAATAAAAACAGTAGACAAACTGTTGGCTCCTTGAAGCCAAGGGAAATGAGTCGCCAGAAACTTCAAACTTGTGAATCTCTGAAACTTTAATAGTTTGTAAGGATATACTTTCAACAGGTTGCAACCGCAAGGGGGTGAATAAAGTGAAATTTACCTACAGTTGGCTTGAATCGTAACCACAACCTCATTGATACTAACTTGACTTCTTTGTATGAAATAATCACAGGTAAAGTGGTTTGCCAAAATGATTGAATGGAAACAGTTTGTGAATTTCAATGAAATATGTCTGTCGAAAAGTCAGTATCCTCGACGGAAGTGCTTATTTTTAATTACATGTTTGGAACTTGTTATTTTATGGTTGGGTGTTTAGGGTAATTGGCAAACTGATTACTCTACTATTAATAGGTGTTACTCCCTAGTTTGTTTTCAACTGGTAACATACTGCATTTCCTACATCTCCATTTTTTTAGGTCAATCAATGTAGACAAATTAAATAGTTAGTGGTATGCGCTAATTGTTGAGATGGTTCAGATGTTGTCGGTATTCAAATACTTGTACCAATAAAACATTCAAAAATATGTGGAAATGCACCAGTTAGTGACATTTCGACAGAAATAGAAAGATGATGCCCCTCAGGCGCAATATTCTCGTTTCCCTCGTCCTAGATTTAGATTCAGTTTTAGTTTTAGTTTTATTTACGTTCATTTAGTTTTATTTTTATACCTAATGATGTTTCATTTGGTTCTAAAGTTCTTATATGTTTGGATAAAAAACAATAAAGAGATGCACAAGAGGAAAGCCTCTTATATATATATATTGTTGCGAGCTTAGGTTTCGCTGGATTAATTATTTTAATAAATAAGAGCCGTTAAATCGATTTTGAATTAATGTAACACTTTATTAGTCTGTTAATAACAACCGTTACTTTTACCGTACACTTAACATTTTCTTGACTTATCGCTTCCGTACTTATCGCTCGCTTACTCTACTTACTTGTTACTCTCTGATCTGCGTGTGACCTATTTATACCGTTTCCTCATTCTGATTCGGCGTTTCGTTTCCGTTCGTTCCATAGCCTCGAATTTTCTACTGTTCATAAGTCTCCAGTTTTCCAGTACTTTCTAGAATATCCTAGTACTTTGTTTTGGACTTTCTAGAATATTCTAGTACTGATTGTCATATGCGTCACACTACCCTCCGCCTAGATTAGTTTGTCCCGAACTAAGTTCACTGGTCTCCTGGCTTAACAAAAGTCGCCAGTCGGTCACGATGCACCACTGTTGTGGTCCTTCTCTCAGGGAGCGTGTCTTGTCCTGAAAAGGACGAGGGATCTCTTTAAGACCGCTCCTGAGGGGACCCGTTGCGGTCACCACCGTGCTTCCGGGGCCTCCGGGAAGAGTGACAACCGATCGTTTAATTGGTTCCTGGGAATCGGGTAGGCCAAATTAAAAAGGCAATTTTTGTCTTTTGAGTTAAAATTTATTTTCTTTAATATTATTTACTGGCGTCCTACCGCTTCGGACGCCAATCCAGACTGATCCCCGAATCTGTTTTTTTTTTTTTTTTCAAAACTGTATTTATTTGACCAAAAATTAATAGTTACAATAAGTAATACAGCTAACTTATAATAGATTGGTTACATAATGAGTGTTTACATGCTATTTGTTAACATTTTTCAAACAATTCTTTTTAGATGTGCTTAAGATTTATGGGATATATATATATATATATATATATATATATATATGTATATATATATATATATATATATATATATATATATATATATATATATATATATATATATATATATATATATATATATATCATCATCATCATCGGCACTACAACCGGGAACCGGTCTTGGCCTTATTTAGCAAGTCCTGAGGCTTGTTAAATTTTCCATAATGATTTGTTTTTTTCCGGGCAAGGTCATTAGTCTTGCGCCAGAGGCTCCCCGACGGGGAAACAAACCCCGATCTCCCACGTGACAGGCGGGTATACTAACCACTATACTATCGAGGAGCCCAATATATATATATATATATATACTGGTAATTTTGCTTTTCCTGGAAAGGGTCAGAAAAAACCACGAACTCTGTTTATTTTAACTTAGCCTACTTAAAATTACTTAACCCTTATGTCAATGACCGGGTACCCGGGTACCCATTTCGATTTTTTAAAATGTCAATTTGAAAGTAAAAAAAAAATTTTTTTCATTGAAATTTCGTAATTATCATTCAGAAACGTTTGAATGGAGATGATCTAAGACATGGGACCGAAATTCGTCTACTAGGCCGAACAATCGTGAAATTGCGACGAAATGATTACTGTCGGTAAAGTTGGTCATTGTTATAAGGGTTAACATAACTTAATCTAACTAAATCTAATCCTATTTACAATTTACAATATTCGATATTGCAATGATAGTGACATTTTGAAATTAACTTAAAAATAATATTTACAATTTTTAGTTATGGATGTGGGATTTCTCGTTGGGATTGAGGATAGTAAGGGATATGGTCAGGTGTGTTCTTGAAGGAGGGGGTTGCCACTCGAATCTGTGTTAAAAGTAAGAAACTTGGAGAATGGTTGGATGTTGCTATATTTGAAATGATTGGGTGCCAGTTCGGTGTTGTGATACAGGACCTCGTTTAGATCGTTAACCAGTCTGCATGAGGTGAAGAGAGTCCTGATTTGGAGACAATTACGGTAGTGAGTTCCCGTATTGGAGGAGGGTGATGGTAGGTCTGTTATTATCGGGTTGGGATTGTTAGGAAGGTTTTCAATGAAATTTATCGACAGTTCTAGGATCCATCTATCCAGTCGTTCGATGCCTGCGGTGTTGTAAAGGTCGTTGTTACAATTGTATCTATATGAGTTCATTTTGCGGTGTAAGCCAGTGATAAATCGGAAACATTTTCGTTCAAACACACGTAATTTCTCCATTTGGGAGGGTGGGATGTGGTACCATAATGGGCAGGCGTATGTAAGAGTGGGTCTGATTATCTGTTTGTAGATGAGCTGTTTGACCTTGAGAGAGAGGCCTTTAGGTTTCCACAACACTCGTCTGCACAGGTTAAGCTGTATTGAGGCTTTTTGAAGAGAATTTTTGATGTGGGTTGAGAATGACCAGTTGTTGGAAAGGGTTACTCCCAAATATTTTAGGGTTTTGGAAGGTTTTATGAGGGTGTTATTAAGATTTAGTTTAATTTTGTTGTGGCAACGTTTAGTGTTGTTTGTGCAGTGAGCGTTTTTGCCCTTAAACACTCTTAGCTGGGTTTTGGTTGGGTTGAGGCGAATTTTCCATTTGTTAAAGTATGCTGAGATGAGCGACAGGAAGTTGTTAACGCGGTTTCTTGCCGCTTTGACAAATCTACTGCTAGAGTAAATTAAAGTATCGTCAGCATAATTTAGCATTACAACACTAGGTGGAGGTTGGGCAATATCGAATGTGTATAGAAGATATAAAAGTGGTCCAAGAATGGATCCTTGGGGAACTCCTGCGGTTATGTTGTGAGTTTGTGAGAAGAAAGAATTTATTCTGACCATGAATTTCCTCCCAGAAAGATATGATGCTAGGAGCTTTGTGATGTTGGAATTCAGACCAAATAAGCAGCCCAGCTTATAAAGAAGTCCTGAGATCCAGACACAATCAAATGCTGTGGAGATATCGAGAGATATGCATACGGTAGGGCATTGGTTTTCTAGACCAGTTGTGACATCGTGTGTAAGTTTTAGTAGCGCATGTCAAGTAGAGTGTCGCTCACGAAAGCCAAACTGAGAATTAGGGATGAGAGCGTTATCACTGCCAAACGAGAGAAGGTTTTGGTAGATCTTACATTCCAATATTTTGCTTAGGGTGTTCAATAAAGATATCGGACGATAGTTGGAGGTGTTATTGGAACTGCCGGACTTTTTAACGGGAATTACTACCGCAATTTTACAGTTCTCTGGGAAATGTGAAGCATTTATGATATGGTTAAGCAGGACTAGAATGGGAAGTAGATTTGGCGGGCGAAGTCTTTTAAATAGAAGGTGTGGCATTCCATCTATACCGGTAGAATTTTTGTTGGGTCGTGATTTTTTTAACTTGATGAGTTCATCTGTGGTTAAAAATGTGGTGGTGTCTGAAGGATGTGACGCGTTGTTTGTGTCGTTAAATTCTCCGATGAAAGGAGTATAAGATGCGGGTAACCTGTGTGAAATATATTCGTTGACAGTATTTCGAAAATTAGGGACTGAGATGGAATCATTTTGTTGATGGATTTTTGAGAAGTGATCAGCCAGGCAATTGGCTATGTCCGTGTCGGATTGGATAAGATTATTGTTGAATGGGTTGATGAGGTGATCGATTCGTGGTTTAAACTTCCGACCAGTTAGTCGGTTGATGTTTTTGAAGAGATCACGATTGGGTTTAATATTGTTAAGTGTAGAGGTATAAGTCTGATACACGAACTTTTTTAAATGTTCATTTATTAGGGTGCTCAGGAGTTGGATCTGACTTTTAATAAAGGGGCAGAATCTTATATGAAGTTTTTGGCGGAGTTGTTTTTGAGGCGCAGCAATTTAGTTAGGATGCTGGGTAATGGTTTTCCTAAATGATTATGAGGGATGGTGGTGGGTGTATTGTTGGTGAGGGCATCCTTGAGGGTCTGCTCAATTTTTAGGGCTGTTTGATCCATATCAGCTCCCCTCGGATTAGGTTAGAAGATTCGGGGATTTGCAAGTTAGAAAAACTCTCCGGGACGTCTCTATTGACCTTTTTCCAGTTAGTCTTGGAAAAGTTCGGGACAGGACTGTGTGAGTAGAGCAGTTCGAAGGAGGGAACTTTGATCGAGGTGTGAACGGAACCATGGTCGGGGGGAAAGAGGAAGGATACAGTGGGGGAGGGGGGGGGGGGGCGTTGAGTAGACATCAGCCGACTTGAGAAAGAAGTCAATTGTTGATCGCGACGAGTTGGTGGCACGAGATGGCTGCAGTGGACTGTCGATATACGTATATGGATGAGATGAGAGGAGGTCCAAAAGTTAGCACCCGTATTTGTTATTCTTTATGTCGTTGAATGTTGTATGTCGAGCGTTCCAGTCTCCACCGATTATGAACGGTGCGGGGAGAGACTGTCCGATTATTTAAGATATGTCAGAGTCAGGGAAGTCTGGTTCTCGTGTTGGGTGGATGTAAACGGATGTTATTTTGATTACTTTTTTGTTTTCACAAAAAAGTTTAACTGCCGTGTATTCAATATTGAAAACATTGGCGAACCTGATTTCGGTGAATTGAAGTTTGTTATTTATTAGGATGCCGGTACCTCCATGGGATCCAGTAGTTCTGGGGTTGGAAATAAATGTATAATTGGGGATGTATACTCGGGAGTTGGACTGAAGCCACGTTTCTTCTGAGAGGAGAAGGATGTCTGGAGAGAAGGTTTTAACAAACAACCGTAAGTGTTGCTTACGGATGTTGGAGTATATAGACTCTGCGTTGAGGGCGACTATAGTTAATTCAGACATTGAGGGGAAGAATATGGGAAGTTATAAGAGAATCTGACCTTTTTTTTCGTTATCCGACATATGCTTCAATGTAGGAAGCATAGTTTGTAGACTCTTGATGTAGCCCATGGTGTCCAAGTTGAGGAATGGGGTTGGGGTTGTTTGACGTCGGCGTGTTTGGATTGTTTTTGATGACATCCGCATATTATGTGCCTGGCCTTGTAGGTTGTGGTCATGTGTTCTGCGATGTGGATTTGGTTGGTGCGGATTTGTTGGTTGTTGCTGGTTTTGTTCTTCTTTGGAGAATTCTCAATTTATGCGGGCACTGGGAGAAATTGGCTGGATGTGGACCTCCGCAGTTACAGCATGTCACAGCGATTTCCTTAGTAGTAATGGATCCATCGGGGTTTGTGGTTTGGATTTTTCCTGGTTCCATAGCTTGTGGATTGACCTTACATTCTCCTGGTTGATGTTCATCGGCACATCTGCCGCATCGTATATTTAGGTGGCAAGCCACCGCCAAGTGTCCCGAGCCTTGGCATCTCTTGCAATGAAGGATACTTTGTTTATGAGGCTGCTCGATGCTGATTTTATGCGTAAACAAGTACTTAATTTGTTTGAGCTTGTTGGTGTATTCATTTGGAGCGATTTGGATAATCTGTAGGTTCCTTAAGTTATTTTCCCGCATGTACGGAGTTTGTAGTCCAGCCTGTGGATTTTCAGCTCTGGGCAAATCCTGATGATCTCCGACGCTAGTTCTTCGCTGGTCCAAGTTGGGTCAATGTGCCTAATGATGAACGTTGTTGGTTCGAGCTGATGGTGTTGGAAGGTAAAAAATTGGTGTTGTAGTTCCGCAAGTTTTCTAACGGTTTTCTCGTGATCAACCAGAGTTGTTGTTGCAATGGAGACAGAGGAGCCTTTAGTGTTTGTGGTGAAGTTGCGGTGTCCTAGGGCATTTTCTACTATTAGAATTATTCCCTTTATACTGGTCACATTTTTTATGTAGATTGGTGGCGGTCTAACATTTTTGTGCTGGGCGGGCAGGGGACTCGATGCTGGCTTGGCTTGTTTGGTGGATTCCTTATGGGCTGATGATAGTTGTTTGGGTGGAGATGTTTTATGGTTCAAGCTGGGAGAAGGCGTCATCTCCATACTGGCATCGTCGCTGTTTTGGGTGGGTTGCTTTAGAGAGTGAATTTACTCCCGGAGATGTTTCACGTCTGTTGTAAGCTAATCAATGTATTCCACGGCTTCGTGGGATTTTTGTTCGTAGTCAATGTGTTTTTTTGCTTGATTTTCCATTTTTGTGGTCTTCTTTGATGAGTTTTGAAGAGTTTCAATGGCTCTTCTCTTCCGTTCCAATAAATATTCCTGAGTAGCGCTCGGATCGTTGTCTGGCATCTGTGAAGACAGATTTCGACTACGGCATCCAGCGAAAATTACACGTGTTTGCGTGTTTGTATGATTTTTTTTTTTTCGTAACTATAACTTTCGCAATTTATCACACAACAAGATTCGGTGTGAACGCGATCGATCGTCGACGACTTAAGGTCTACGGATTCAATTTTTTAATTTTATTCGTCAACGAGCACACGATGAATACGTCTGTCCGCATGAACGATCGGCAAGTGAATGTGAACAGTTCTCCCTGATCTTTTTTCAATTTTTGTTCTTGTTTTTAAGTACTATTCAAAGTTGATTTTCTTAGTTTACGGTAGAGTGTTCTTTAATGTTTTGTTATGTTTTTAGAAAGTCTAAGATTATGTGTTATATTAAAGGCTTCAATTCACCGATTTCTTGTCATATACATGTTAAAAATGTTATTTACAGTATTTTTTTCCAATATATTTAATAATAATTATTTCTATAAAATAAGGTTATTTTAAATAAGGTATTAAATTCAATTCGTGATAAATATTAGGTAAGTCGTAATAATGTATTGTATTACAGCTTTTGTATTATATAGGAATTTACATTATCTACAGAGTACATTTCTGTTTCATTTTGAGGACTATATATATGTTTTTTTTTCATGTATTATAAAGGAAGTTTTAATTCTAAATTTTTAAAATTCATTTTGATTTAAAGTAAAAAATGTTAGTTCCCTATTTTTCTTGGGATATATGTGATTAGGTTAATTGAAGAATGTTTTGTAATTACATAAGTATTCGAAATTTTTATATTTGTATATAATATTATTTATTACATAGATTTTGTTTTGTTTATTATTAATTTTTGCTAACTTAAAGTTATTCAAACTGACATTTACAGCTTTCAATTTGAGTAATTCAAGACAGTTTATTTGTATATTTTATGTCAAGCTTTTATATAAAAGCGTTAGCTATATAATATTTACAAAATTCGTTTTATTGAGGGGCTTAATATTTGTTTCATCATTTATGTATTAATAATATGAATTTGGCGAGATTCTCTTCATAATATAAGATATTTAAAGATTTATTTGTGTTATATTTTACTTATTATCTCCTGAGTTGTTAATCATCATCATCATCGGCACTACAACCGGGAACCGGTCTTGGCCTTATTTAGCAAGTCCTGAGGCTTGTTAAATTTCCCATAATGATTTATTTTTTCTGGGCAAGGTCATTAGTCTTGCGCCAGGGGCTCCCCGACGGGGAATCGAACCCCGGTCTCCCAGGTGACAGGCGGGTATACTAACCACTATACTATCGAGGAGCCCCCTGAGTTGTTAATACTGTTGTATTATTTATAAATTTTTTTGTTTATTATAGGCAATTTTCTTTTAGATACATAAATTTCCCAAAACAAAGTTGATTGTTTTATTTAATTTATTTGCGTTATTATGTATATGTATCTATTTTGTTTTTGTACAATTATTTGTTAAGGGGGGAATTCAATATTATTAATTATATATTTTCTATTTAATTTACATATAGTTTTTATTTTTGCTTACTTTTAGAGGTGAGAATTTGTGTTTTATTTTTATGTTCATACACGTATACATTTATGTTTGAATAATAAAGGAAAATCCATTTGTTCATTTTAAGTTTTTTTTAAATCTATGAAAAATTTTCCATGATTTTCTAGGGTTGGGTTGTGTAACACTTTTTAAAGTTCGGACAGTAAAACCATCTATGAACGGGATTTTAAAGGATACAGAATTCATAATAAATTTTGGAAGATCAACCATTGTTTTATTTGTTAAAGGGATTTTGATCATTTGTTTATTTTTATGTTTAATTTGTAGAACCTATTTTACAGTTTGAAAAGTTAGAAAAACGAGGGAAACGATGCGGACAAACAAGAAATTTAAAAGAGGTAATTTGATACAGCTGTTCTTTACAGGCTTATATTCTGCTGTGACTTCTTGTTCCTCAGTCTTACTCTTAGCTGGGAATCTTTGTTCCTCGGGCTTATTGGATGCTGGGAGTTCTTGTGGCTTTTCAGGCTTAAGTTCTGGTGGCACTCTTTGTTCCGCTGGCGTACACTTAGCTGAAAGTTTTTGTTCCTCGGGCTTACAGTTTGCTGAGAGTTCTTGCTCCTCAGGCTTACACTTTGCCGGGATTTTCTGTTTGTGCTCTATGAGCTTGGATGTGTTGTTGCTAGAAGTCGGACCATTCAAGAATATGAAAGTAGAGGGAGGCTTTAGGATAGTATGTTCAGGGGTCTTTGTCGAATCATCAGATCCGGCCTGTAGACAAACGGATTCAGATGTGAACTGTTGGATAAGATCTTTGGTCGCTACTCCCTCTATTTGGGGGGCCTTTAGATCGTCCTGCCTCTGATTTATGTCCCTATTATCTCTAATGCCAATTTCATCCCTAGACGACACCTTGTAAGGTGAGGCATTTTCTGCCTTCCTGTTTATATCCTTAGCTTCTAAGAACGATTGTTTAGATCTTTGGCTGTTTAAAGTTCTTATACAAATTTGTGATTGCTGTACCCTACTCGTTTTGTTTATGACTCCACTTCTCCAAACGTTTGCGGTAGAAGTGGGCTGAGTTCTAAAACAATTTTTATTTAATGGAGAGTCGTTTTGACTTTTGAAATGGGATCGTCTTCTGCATTCTGCTTGAGAATGATTAAATTTGTTGCAATATGTGCATTGGAGGCGTTCAAACTCCGCCTTAATTTGGGGAATAGCATTACAAACATTTTCATTTCGACGACATGTCGCAGAAGTATTATACTGCGGGAGATCAGGGCAAAACCCGTTGCCCGACACGGCACCAAAAGAGTGTTTATCCACCCTGAGTTGCATAGCTGCACGCACATCTTCGTCAGGGTGGACAAAGTTAAGAAACCACTCGATCCCCCCTACGAAGGGCCATATAAGATTCTAAAACGAATCAGCGATCGAGTGTACGAAGTAGAGATCCAAGGCAGACCAACCACAGTCAGCGTAGAAAGATTGAAACCGTGTTTCTCGGTGGCCAACCTTCCAAAGGCTACCACAAACCCCGATGCTACAGAGGCGCTACCCTCAAGTTCTACGGCAGGAATACCAAATGGAAATAGCGGCCCCCTCACACGAAGCCACACCCGAGCGCCACCACAGGGCGTATGTTCGGCCAACCTCACTTAACTACAGCGACAGCCATCTGAGTACTGCTTCGCCCTACCAACAATATCGTGACTATGTCAATGGCGGTGGGGGGGGGGGGGGGGTTCTGTGGCGCCTCTGCTAACACTACTGCTACCTTTTCAACCTACCCCCAAATCTTCCATCCTAAAGCTCCACTAATTTCATCATTTTTGCTTATGCAAGCGCAATACCTTCCCCAAGCATTCTTCCACCCATCGCATTACCTTTCGATTATGCAAATCGCATCCAACATCAAGCATCTGCCCATCAAGGACATTCACGCAATTAACGCGTTATATCAATCTTCCCTAGAAGAAATTCGGTACGCCAGTACCGCATACATCAATGCATCTCAGCATTGTTCTAAAAAGAAAACATTTCGGTTGCCATACTAGATAACCTAAGTGGATTATGAAAACAATCAGCAGAACCCCTGTCCCACACGTGCGCAACAGATTTTCATGTTGCACCAGTACTCACGGCGGCTTTTATGCAACCTTCAAAGCACCGGCGCAATTCGCGCCTAGCTCCCAAGAGCCGAATTCAATGCCAGTGTAAATACTCACACTGGAATTCGACCCATGACTCCCTAGGAATGCAATACGCAATTAACATGGTTGTAAACACAACCATCATTGTGTAATTATCCCAAATGCATCCTAATCCCTAGCGTAGTATTTGGACAACTGCAAATACTTATCCCAAAGATGCGTTTTCATGAATTTTCATTCCTATGTACTCTTTTGGGTGCACCACCGTGCTTCCGGTTTACCGGGAAGAGTGGGCTACCGTGGTTGTCCACTTCATGGATATGTTGAACTCGTGAATATTTGTTTTTCCAAGACGTAAGTGTATTTACACGCGCGAGAAAAACACTGTTTGGTAAAGAAACTTTTGTTGAGCCGTAAATGAAAGGGCAGAATGATACTTTTTAAAAACGAATTTATTTTTAAGTTTAATTCTTATATTAGTTTTGATGAGGTCTTCTCCTCACGCGCGCTACTGACTGACTCCCTCAAGCGACTTCTTCAACTCTCGAAAATTCAAATCCTCAAAAATCTTTATCTTCTTTCGAAGGTCAAGATGCATCGCCACTTATCGTTTGATCCTTTATTGGGGTTTTTATTTGTATTAGCCATCTGGGTAATGCAAACAAGAATTTTCGTGCATTTCAAATAGGTAGCACAAGATCCGTGGAAATTGGTTGTTAGTTTAGGATCTGGGAATCCGTGTCTATTAGCTAGTCATAAAACATCTGGTATCCGTTTGGATGTTTATTATTGCAAGAATTGTGTGTCGGCGTATCGAATAGATATGCCATTGTTTGGACACATGCACTTTTAGGTTTTGGATCTTGTAGGTTTTTTAGCTGCTAATTGCTTTTAGCATACCTGAGAAAATAATGCATTATGCTGTTTGATTTTAGGAAATTGAATCGAACAAAGGCATTAAATTGAATAAATAAATGTGAATTCAATAAATGAGAATTTGAACGTTTAGTTCGATTTGGTTACAATGTTATGTTTGGAATATCAAATGGATTTTCTTATAGATGGGAGGCAAATGTAATGTGGGTGGAAATGTAATGTGGGTGGAAATGTAATGTGGGTAGAAATGTAATGTGAAGGAAAACAGTAGGGCTTCTTGGAGCACTACATCCTCCCCTCCTTCAAGAAAAAATTAATCTGTAAGAGATTAATTTTCTAGGAGTGACGCGATAAAAGTGAAGGCGATGGCATTCTGACTTCGTTACAAATGTTGTTTTTTATACTTTCTTTCTTACACAAATACATGTAATGATTGTTTTTGGATATATTGAGTTAGATTTCGGATTTGGTGACATTGAACAGTTGCTTGAGTACTATGTATTAATGATTCTATATATTTCTAGTTTTATTTGTCGTTGTTTTTTTTTTTTTGTTAATATAAAGTATTCTAGAAACAATATCTATACTATATTTACATTTATTGGTAGGTTAAGACGTTTTTTTTTTTTTTTTATATTACAATGTATATATGTAGTTTTAGAGTAGTTTTACGAGCTATGGAGAAGTGTCGTTTTCAATTTTGTAGCGTTTTTTCTTAGTATTAATGTACAATATTTAAACATTTTGTTATATATTATTTATATTTTAATGCTAAGACATATGTAGGTAAAGTATTTTTTCATTTAGTGTTAGATTCATTAGCAAATTTTGTTATGATTTAGGTTAGTTAAGAGTTAATACACAATTTTATAAGTGTTTGATTATTATATCAGTGTATAATATTGTATGTTTTGTACATTTTTGTTTTATTTTCTTATGTATTATGATTATTCGTTTCATATTTTGTTTATTCTTAATATATTAAAAATATTTTTTTTTTTTTTTATAAATTATTTAGAAATTGTATACTAAGTAATATTTCTTTTAATTTGTGTTTTTTTTTTCATGCAATTGACAAATTTTCTGTTTAGTTTATATTTTTTTTTTTTTGTGTTTAAGGATACGCATATTTTTTCATTTTCTGTTTTTGTGTTTCATTTGTTCATGAAATTATTCTTAACATGTGTATTTAAATATATTTTCTTTTTCTTTTCATCATATATCATACATATTTACATATACTTCTGTTTTTTTCAAAAGTTTCTACTGAAATAAAGATTGGCTGTGTTGGGAAAATTTTCTTTTATATCTCGAATTCAAAGGGTTTAATCTACGAATAGTTTTAAATTGTTATTATGAACTACACGAGTACCTTTTCCTATCTTTAGAATTGAGTTTTCCCTGGATAAAATCTTTATTACTTCGTATGGACCTTTCCATAAGGAGGTTAATTTATTGGGTCTTGTGTGGTTTTTTAGCAATACTTTATCACAGACATTAAATTTTTTGTGACCCACTGTCTGGTCATAGTACGCTTTTGATTTTTGTTTTTTTTCCAAAAGTATTTCTCTTGCAGTGCAATAGCCATGTTGCAATCGTACCTTTAGTTCGTTAGCATAGTTGTCGTAATTGTAAATGCTACTGGGGTTTTGTCTAAGGGAAGTTGGTATTTCAGCAGGAAAACCGTACAACAGTTCGTGTGGCGTGTAGCCTGTACTGCTATGAGGTGTGGTGTTGTATACGAACATTGCGTATGGTGTCCAAGTGTCCCAAGTAAGAGGATCTTGGTTGACGTAGTGTCGGAGGTATTCCGCCAAAGTCCTATGACTTCGTTCTAATGCTCCGTTTGTTTGTGGATGATAGGGTGCTGTATTGAGTTTTCTCATTTTAAGCAACGAACAAATGTCCTTAAAAAGTGTGCTGAGAAAATTTGCACCTCGGTCAGTCAATAAAGAAGAGGGTATGCCGTGCTGGCAGACGATGTTTTCCACGAAAACCTTTGCTATTTCCTTAGTTTCGGCGCTGGCTAGAGCGTATGCTCCTGAAAACTTGGTCAGATCTGGTCCTACTATATCTAACGCAACTCTTTCAAATGGCTTGGTGCTTGTTGTGGTTATTTTCATGGGGATTCTGAGGTTTCTTCCACTTTTATTTACTTGACAAGAAGCACATTTTCGAATATAAGCCGTGACGTCGGCAGTCATTGTGGGCCAATAGTACTTTGGTCTCATTCGGTTTATAGTTCGGGTGGCTCCTTGGTGTCCACCGAAAGGCGAGTTATGATACTCTGCGAGAAGCTTCTGTATCTCGTCTGGGTCTGTTACGAGTCTTCTTTTGTCAGAAAATGATTGTATTTTTATTTTCAGTTCAGCGAATATTTCTTCTACAAGTTTTTTAAAGACTATTTGGGATTCATTGTCTATTGTAGGAATTGAGATTCCAATGGAGTCGAGTTTCTGGACTAGGCACACTTCCTTCAGGTCGCCTAGGAAATTCTTAGCGATTTCCTGGTCCTTTGCGTTTCTAAAAGGCAATGGTAGTGTGATGGTCCATAACTTGTCTTGTTCATGAAGCATAATTTCTCCTATTCCTGGTTTGGTGAAGTTTTCAATTCTCTCAGCCAGGGTTTTTTCTTCCAGTGAATCTATCAAAGGGAGAATTATTACACGCAACCCAAGTTTTTTTCCTGCATGAATAGATCCAGTTCGTTCCTCCCATGTAAAGTTGGTGAGGGTTTCATATGGTTGTATGTCTGTGTCTTTTCTAGCTTTTTCTTTGCTTCTAGTAGTAACGAGGATGTTACTTTTGGTGGGGACATCTGGGGTAGTTGATGTTATGCGACTTAGAGCATCGGCATTCGCATTTTGCTTGCCTTTTCTATGGACGATTGTGTAATCGTATTCTTCGAGTAGAATTCTCCATCGCATAAGTCTGGATGTAGGGTCCTTTCGTCCTATAAGCCATTGTAAGGAGCTGTGATCCGTGACTATAGTAAATTTTCGTCCGTAGACGTATGGTCGGAACTGAGCTAATGCAAAAACGATTGCCAGTAATTCCTTTTCAGATGTTGTATACCGAGTTTCGGCGTCGTTTAGAGTTCGACTAGCGAAAGCAATCGGTTTATCTTGACCTATTGTGCCTTGAGATAGCACTGCTCCTAACGCAACATTGCTAGCGTCAGTGGTTATTATAAATTCTCGGTTATAGTCTGGATAAGACAATATTGGTGGGGTAATAACCTTTCTTTTCAGGGTGGTGAATGCCTCGTCACAGAAGGCATCCCAATGGAATGGAACATTCTTCCGCAGTAATTTGCTTAGGGGTTTTGCCAGTTCGGCAAAGTTTGGAATAAACTTTCTATAATATCCAACGAAACCAAGAAATGATTTAATATCTTTTTGTTTCCTAGGTGTCGGAAAAGTTTTTACTGCTTTGGTTTTCTCAGGGTCTGGTTTTATACCTTCCTTTGAAATAACATGCCCTAAATAGGTGAGTTCTCTTCTTATAAAATGACATTTTTCAGGTTGGATTTTCAGATTATCTTTGTAAGCGCTCGAAAATTCGACTGAGTCGAGAATTGTGATCGTTCAGATCGTAACCGTAAATTACTATGTCATCTACATAGACAAAACATTCGATTCCTTGGAGACCCATGAGTACATTGTTCATAAGCCTCTGGAATGTGGCGGGTGCGTTTTTAAGTCCGAAGGGCATTCGATTATATTCGTAATGTCCGTAAGGGGTGCTAAACGCTGTTTTTGCCTTATCTCTGTTGTCCATGCATATTTGATGAAAACCATTTGCTAGGTCTAAAGTACTGAAATATTTAGCTTTGCCCAATTGGTCTAAGATATCAGTAATATTAGGTAATGGATATGCATCTCCGACTGTTATTTTATTGAGAGCTCTAAAATCGACAACTACTCTCCATCGTTTAGTTCCATCAGGTCCTGCCTTTTTGGGTACTAATAGAAGTGGGGAATTCCAAGGGCTGAAACTTGGTTGTACCACGCCATCCTGAAGCATTTCATTGACTTGTTTGTGGATTTCTTGCTTCGAGCTATCTGGAAGGCGATATGGTCTTATGTAAAGTGGGGGCTTTCCTTCCTCAGTGATAATTTGATGCTCTATGGCGTCAGTGTGTGTGAGATGGTCGCCCTCTAAGTAAAAGAGATTGTTAAATCTGCGGCAGATGTCTAAGATTGATCTCCTTTCCTCCTGGTTACAATGGCGTAGCTCAAGGAGTGATTCCAACCGTTCAAGTCTATTCTTTAGAAGATCGTTTGTTTCATCCGCCTGACATACTTCGTAGTCGTCCAAATTTTCCCATTCGAATTCTATGTTGTTGGTACTTACTTCCTGATCAGTGTCCAAAGGGTTCATCAGAAGCACTCTGACTTTGTTGTCCCTTGGCGTCGTCAATGTATTTCCAAGGTATATTCCTGACTTGATTTCAGATTTTTTAATTATTACCTGTTTGCAAGGTTCTCCTTTAAGGGGTATTTCCACTATTTGTTGTGATCGCGGTTGTAACTTAATGAAGTCAACTGTGACGTTTTGCTTCTTATTGGAAGTTGTTATAGAGGATTTTGGGGTTTCAGCTTTAATATTTTCTGATTTTTGTCCTCTCTCGAATTCCTTAAGTGCTTTACTACGAATTTTATTTGAAGAGTATGATGTCAAGGTATTTTGTTCCGCTGCGTTTGCCAAATCATCAGATCCGGCCCGTAGACAAACGGATTCAGATGTTTGCTTCTGAACAGGGTTTTCTAATTTTTCAATAATACCGAGATTTTCCGTAGAACACATCTCGTGAGATGTGGCATTATCACTTTTTTGCTTGACCTCTGTTTCGTTTAGTAAAGACTGTTCGAGTTTATTCGTGGTTCCCTTCTTAATAGTGAATTGCAAATATCCTTTTTCATAATCAATGTGACACTGGAATTTAGTGAGGAAATCGTTTCCCAATATACCATCGTACTGAAAATTTTCATTGTCATTTATTATGAAAAAATTTTGTTCAAGATGTATGGTATGTTTTTTGGTTTCGAATTCTAATATTCCAATTACTTTGCCACGCGTGCTGATTGTGTTTCCAGCAATGGTGGATATTGTTATTGGATTTGGATCCTCTAGAGGTTGTACAACGTACGAATTATTTGATTTTATCAGGCTGATGTCTGCGCCTGTGTCGATAAGAAAGGTAGAGTATTTTTATCCGATGGATTGTATTTGATTCGTATTACTGGCTCTTTGAATTCGGGACAGAAGAATACGATCATTTTAAAATCTACATCGGGATGGGGTGTACGTCGGCAATTGTCTGTACTCGAGAAGAAGTGCCGTGGAATTTGTTGTTACTCTATTTTGTGATGGACCAGGTTGATTCCTAAAAGTATTTTGGTTCGCAAAAGGGGATTGATTTTGGCTTCGCAAATGGGATAACCTGGTTCTACATTCTGCCTGAGAATGGTTAAATTTTCTGCAGTATGTACATCGGATGCGTTCAGACTCTGTTTTGATGTTCTGGGGAACAAAATTCGGAAATTTTGTGTTGCGATAACAAGTCGCAGAAGTATATCCCCGTTTTTTACATGTCTGGCAAACAATTTGGTTATTCCTAGAGAAGTTAGTGGAAATTGGTATTGTGTTATCGCAGCCCAATCTTCGAGATTGTTCCACAGCGAAATTAATGGCTGTCTTAAAATTTGGAGCGTTATGCGATATGACTAAAATCCTGAGGTTAGGATTCCTCAACCCATCTTCAAATGCGTTCAATGCGAGTCTTTGGTTTTCTGCCAAAAGATACGTCCGCACTGTAGGCTCAACCGAACTTGCAAATGTAGCGCCGTCTAATTGATGCAGAAGGTGTTTGAGTCTGTCCCCAAACTCCTTTACATTTTCTCTACATTCTTGTTTTGCCGCTACTAGGCTATTTTGTGCCGCTGGCCTAGAAGTTAGAGTTTTGAATTCTCCTTCTAATTCAGACACCAGATCCTCCCAGGTTGGAATGACCTTGTATTGAATACATTCGCGTGCTGGTCCCTGTAATCTAGTTTTGATTACTCTCAAAAAGAATGACTTTTGGTTTTCGTCTCGTGTCTGCGAAAAAAGAATATCTCCACAGGAGACGAATCCATCTAATTCGTCCGAATTTCCGTTGAACGTCGGCACGAATCCTAATATGTCATTCAATCCGAGGTTAGTATTTATTCCGATGTTTAAATTCATTCCCGAGCTTTGTTCGCGCGTTTCAGTGGGTAGGCTCTCCGAGAGCTCAGCCGCAGTTGTCTGTGAACGAGTACCCGGCTTTGTACTTCCACTTTTTAATTGTTGAAAAACTGATTTTTGATGTATTGCACTTAAAATATGTCCTCATTGGTCTTTCGTTGGTAGGGGATTTTCCGCATCGCTGCCACCAAATTTATGTACTCTTTTGGGTGCACCACCGAGCTTCCGGTTTACCGGGAAGAGTGGGCTACCGTGGTTGTCCACTTCATGGATATGTTGAACTCGTGAATATTTGTTTTTCCAAGACGTAAGTGTATTTACACGCGCGAGAAAAACACTGTTTGGTAAAGAAACTTTTGTTGAGCCGTAAATGAAAGGGCAGAATGATACTTTTTAAAAACGAATTTATTTTTAAGTTTAATTCTTATATTAGTTTTGATGAGGTCTTCTCCTCACGCGCGCTACTGACTGACTCCCTCAAGCGACTTCTTCAACTCTCGAAAATTCAAATCCTCAAAAATCTTTATCTTCTTTCGAAGGTCAAGATGCATCGCCACTTATCGTTTGATCCTTTATTGGGGTTTTTATTTGTATTAGCCATCTGGGTAATGCAAACAAGAATTTTCGTGCATTTCAAATAGGTAGCACAAGATCCGTGGAAATTGGTTGTTAGTTTAGGATCTGGGAATCCGTGTCTATTAGCTAGTCATAAAACATCTGGTATCCGTTTGGATGTTTATTATTGCAAGAATTGTGTGTCGGCGTATCGAATAGATATGCCATTGTTTGGACACATGCACTTTTAGGTTTTGGATCTTGTAGGTTTTTTAGCTGCTAATTGCTTTTAGCATACCTGAGAAAATAATGCATTATGCTGTTTGATTTTAGGAAATTGAATCGAACAAAGGCATTAAATTGAATAAATAAATGTGAATTCAATAAATGAGAATTTGAACGTTTAGTTCGATTTGGTTACAATGTTATGTTTGGAATATCAAATGGATTTTCTTATAGATGGGAGGCAAATGTAATGTGGGTGGAAATGTAATGTGGGTGGAAATGTAATGTGAAGGAAAACAGTAGGGCTTCTTGGAGCACTACACCTACGGTTCGACCACCCATGAGCTCGCATCACGAGCCAACAAGGTGATCCGCGCGCAAAAGTAGTTTAGTCGATCAAATAGTTTTAAAGGAGTCGAGTTTGATAAGTTGTCGAGGCACACCACGAGTGTTGTAAGCATAGAGTCGCAGTTAGTTTTCCGCGCCAATAGAAATTACTCTTATAACCCGTGAATTTATTAATACAGAGTCTGTGCGGGCGAACAATCCCTTTATAAGTAGTGACTAACTTATAGAGTGCAGAATTTGCTAATACGGTGGTTTTCGGTGAAGTGTTGCGACGGTCACGAGAAGACAGAGTAAATGGAGACGATCGTCGTTGTGGTTATTAACATTTTGAGATCCCTAGAATTAAGTGCCACATTTATTCATGTACAGAGGTCCTCCTCTAAGTGATAACCAGAGTTAATTAGTCCAAGATCAGCCACACCATTGTGAAAGTGTAATAAAATATTCAAGTGTTAATGAAGGAGCAGATAACCACAACCTCATCAGCAGCGTGTTTTTTCTTTCTACTGTGGAACAGCGTGCTATCGAACTCGGTTTTACGGGATTCTTTTCGTCGGGTAAGTTAGGACACTTGGTGAACCTTGCCAAGGCCGGCATACAACCAAGTGAAATTCCTATAAAGGATCGTGAAATCCAATCGATCTGAACCACGTTGCCTCTTTTAACAAAAACACGAGTGATGAACAGTTCTTTAATGAGACTGGTATTCCAACCGTTAAAAGTTAAAGCTCATAGTAGAACGAATGCCATACTGTGCTTTTTCTATAGTTACGTGTGTATATACCGACATTCCAATAATATAGAAAAATAATAAACATATATTATACCAGAAGATCCTTTCGTGAAATTTGATTGTATTTCTTCCTTAACATCGGCATGGAGCTCAACATGGAAATGGAATCCAATTCGAAGGATTTATGTCCAAACAGAGGATGGATTTATTGTACATGACAATCGATCCCTAATTTGGATACCTACGTAAACTAATTTATTTGCCAGTATTATATCCAAACATGTTATTCGCATCTGGGACATATAGTCGGCTAAGTAATTCGTTTGGCGTCTATTGAAATCTGGTTCCTTCTTAAATTGCGCTTGTGACGACCAAGAACTGATATGCTCCAGGACACGCCACCCCATTACAATAATTAACTGCCCACGTTATGCGATATACAATTATTTATAATACAGAGGTTCCGGTACAACTTTGCTAAAGCAATCAACTAACCCATGTCCTTATGCTTAAAGTATCTACCGGAATTAATAACTCACCCACTCTCCTTTAATTAAGGTTTCCTTGTGTGATGTGCACACATCCCTTTACCATACGTTATTTATACAGGTTATAAAAAAGGGCCATGCCACCTAAAACAGTAAATAAATCATTTAAGGAGCTTCACTTGTCGAAACTTAATCCGAATAAATCTATCCAAACAGGAGATGATAATACACAACTCAATTTAAGGCAATTTACTCGTAATGAACTTTCAATAATGTTTTCTTATCCATCATCCTTTGTCGATAGGACAATGAAGTCACACTCTCTGGTTTAGTCGAAGTACTGTGATGGCGTTGATTGAATTTGAAAATGTTGATGCATTTAATTCTACACCCGACGAGATTGGTCTCTTACAAACAAAGGAGGTTCGTTATAAATTTTGAATGCGAAGTTAATCCTGTTTCTGTTATTCTGCGGAAGTAAGGGAGGTGTAAGGTAATGTTGAACAATCAAGACGATGTAGTCGAAACCGCATTATGTGATCAAATTTTCTTCTGTTTAGTGGCTGACTAGAAGATAGGGACTCCACGACTTACGTCAATTCATATGCCCGATTCACAACAACCGTAAAGTTCTCAATTGCGACTACTTCGAATATCTATCTATCACGCTCAGCGATTATTCTATGAGTATATATCTATCTTTTTTATAAAAATATGTATCTAAACAATTTTCTCTGGGCGACAAAAAAGAGTTGAAGCAAGGCACGCACCTTGTAGGAGCAAACTGTGAATTATAAAAATATTGCGAAACATATTGCGGGAACATAGTTAGAAAGTACAAAAGTAATTGAAACTGGAGCCGTATGTGGGGACTAAATGGAGATGTGTGAGCAGTATGGTGATTCATAGATTTCAAGTTTTTATTTTTGTTGGGTCCCAACACGATTTAATAAGGAATGCACAGCACGAGAGAATGACAGTTCGTCAATTAATTTGTTGTGTCAGCTGTTTTCCTGATATTTGGTCTGATTATTTGTTGTTAACGGCACTCAGTTGCGAATCCACTGACTGCATTCAGTGCGAATCCGCAACTTTCCGCCCACCTTCTCCAATCATTGGCAAACCCTGTTGTTCCAGGAGACGGAGGCCCAGAACCGTGGTCTTCTGGTGATGCGGCGGTCTAGAGAGAGCCGTCCGCCTTGAATAGCTGAAGGATGGCGGGTTGGTGACAATGAAAGTTCCGTCGCTGGTGTCTGTTATCTTTGGTCGCAGAACTGACCATGTGATCTGGGTTGGAGTTGTAAGTTCGCAACCCACGATCAATGACCACGTAATGGCTGGTGGTTAGAAGTACTGCGTTGAAACCACCAGTGGCGGTGAGAATTGCTGCGCCCATTGGTGCCCGTCCGATGGTAGCTGCCGGCGAGATGTGGCCTTTGGCATGTGAGGCCGTAGCGTTGAGTTTGGTGCGATGTCTTCCATGGCACCGTCCGCGGGTCCTGGCGGAATGGCAGTTGCGAACCCAGTGCCTACTGGGCTGATTGGAGTACCGCCTCTCCTGAATTACTGAGAGGCGTGCTGGTTGGCTGGGATACGGTTGATCCCTGGTTGCTGGGGAGCGCCGCCCGCCAAGCGGGGCATTGCGCGTTCCTATCCCTATTGGGGTGGCTACATATGGTAGCGGTCGTCCTTGATGATTCCGGTCATTGGCCGGGTGTCCCTGTTAGGTTGCCTGTACTACTGACAGTTGCTGAGAGACCGCCGATTGATGGAAGTTTTCGATCCGAGTTGTGCAGCGAATTACAATTGGCTGATATGTTGTTCGACATCACCGATAGGTTGGTGAATGACAAATGCGTTTGGCCTGCTCCTATGTCATTTCCTGGTGAATGTTGCTGCTGCTGTAGTCGGTGCTGTTGCAATTGATGTTGCTGATAAAATTGACTATTAAACGGACTCTGTGTTTGATCACGGTCACTGCGGACATTGTGCGTGGATGCTGTTGCTTGGACAGTTGATGGCGTATTCGTGAAATGCCTTGACGTTAGACCTGGCACGGATCCTGTACTTGCCATGGCTATTGCTTGTTCTTGAAGCGTTTTGTATAAGCCGTTATTGTTCGTTGCGCATTGCTCAAGGAGCTGCTATGGTTTGGTCATTGAATGATGTTGATGCGGGTTTATGTGGAGGTTAGGATTGTGGTTTATTTTATGAGTAAGCTGATGCAACTGCGTCAGGTTGCTACTACTGTGCGATTGCGTTACAACTTGCTGCGTTTTTCTTCTTTGTGCTGTCAGACTGAGGACCGCTGATGCCACAGGGAAATGAGATTTTTGGTGAGTATGGTATGGATGTTGATGTCTGTTCAATAGTCGGTTGGATATAGTTGGGGAGACTGGGTCGAGCGCGAACTGGGCATCGAGCAGTCTCGTTGGTTTGGCATTGCTGCCTTGGTCGGCGCTGTTCGCCTTAGTTGGGGATACTGGGTCGAGTGTGAACTGGGCCTCGAGCCGCCTCGTTGATTTGGCATAGCCTTCCTGCTCGGCGCTGTTTACGGTAGTAGGGGAGACTGGATCGAGCGCGTACTTGGCCTCGAGCAGCCTCGGTAGTATGGCAGGTTTCTCTGCAGTTGGCTTCTTTCCTTCTTTCGGTGCATCGGATTTCTTGGCATCTTTCTTCGCTGGCGCTGGTGCACTGGTAGCACTGGTGCCTTCTTGCTGGAATCAGCCTTCCTTTGTAGTTTCGCTTTAGCAGTGGGTCGTGCTGCAGCAGTAGTTTTCACTTCTCTCGCTGCCTCTGGAACCTTCTTGATGTCCTTGGCGGCGTTAGTTGCAGGCTTTGGATCAGTTTTCTTCTCGACCGTTCTTCCTTTGGTGGTATTGCTTTCGGCAGCACCTGTCTTGGCTGGCTTCTCGGTATCTGTCGTCACGCCTTTGGTGTCCTTACTGGGGGAGTTTTCCAGGTGCATCATCCGTGGTGGCAATCCGGGTGGAGGGCCAGGTAGCATATGCATGCCTGGTGTTGATGGAGTTCCTGGCCACCATGGTAGTAGTCGCGACATCATTGGCGGCGAACGACAACGATTTTGTGGTTGACAGAAGTGCCCGTCCCAGTCTTGGGTGCGGTCGGATGGTCGGCGGCGAGGGCGTGCCTTGCCACAGCAAACTTGGTGGCTTCGTCCAGATACAACTTTTCGGCATGAACGATGAATCCTTCGGCAAAGTAGCGGTGGCCGCTGATCGTCTCTGCAGTGGCCAGGAGTGTTATCTCATCATGTGTCAGTCGAATGTCCTCCCATGTGATCTGGAGGTTGTGTTGGCGTATGTTGCGAATTCTCTGTATTCAGTGCGAATCCGCAACAGGGTATAATAACTGTATCCAGGAATACCTTACCCTTGGCCCCATGGAAGAGATGACCCCAGAGAATCGAATCTAAACAAAAACACATTGTTTTCTGGCACATCATGCGGTATGTAAAGAGTCAAGTACCACCATAGAATTCCGCATAGTGTTCGATGCTTCGTGTAAATCATCAAATGGCGAATCTTTAACATTGAATAATGGACCACGTTTCATCATCATCATCGGCACCACAACCGGGATCCGGTCTTGGCCTTATTTAGCAAGTCTTTCCACCGGTATCCGGTCCTTATCCGAGACTTGTTAAATTGTCCGTAACAATTTGTTTTTTCGGGCGAGGTTATCAGCATTGCGCCAACTTTTCAAGTTCACTACTTGGCGGGTGCCAAAGTAGCTATCCAGAGGTGTCACGTGGAGATTGCATGTAACTTGGATTGAACAAGGACAAAGATCGTCCTGGCCTTCGCCGGGTTGAAAGCAGCGACTTTACCCTGTATGTTCACTCCCATCACCCCTGGATCACATTTACAGGCAGATATTTATCAAATTGATTGCAAGGTGGAGAAAATATAGAGTGGCACTTGTTGCAGATATCAATATGATGTACCGACAAGTATGGATGGTACCTGCTGATACTCCTTATCAGCTGATTTTTGTGGAAATCGAATCCTACAGAGCCCTTAAAAACGTTCACCTTAAAGACTGTCACATTCGGTACTGCTTCCGCGCCATACCTGGTAGTGCAAATTTTACAGCAGCTAGCGGCTGATGTAAAAAATCGTATCCTCACGTTACCAAGGCATTCACCCAAAGATTCTTCGTGGATGACCTGGCTTATGGCGCAAATGAAGAATCCGAAGCGATGAAGCTTCGCAGAGTCTATGGGCTATTTTAGGCGTATGTGTGACGTCGTTGGCACGGGTTCTTCGCCTATCCCACGCTGTTGTCCCGTTTGATGTCACCACTGTGGGTTTTTATTTTTGGTCTCTAGTGTCTCTGGAAGTCTTCTGATTTTTTCCAAATAAAACACCTTCACTTTATCTCCTTCGTCTCTTTATTTATTTACACAATAATAATTCCATAAAAGGAAATGTTTATCCGATTGGTACTGCGTAAGGGATCCAAGCTGATCGGGCGTACGTTGCTGGCGTCCTCTGATGCGACTTGCCATGCACGTGTGTGGGAAAAAATATTTTCTTACGTAATGTCGTAACCGAATTGGATTCATAGGAATATGCTGCGTTGTATTCAGGCATGCCCCTGGGGGTAATGCTTATAGACAGTTGATGCTTGTCGATCGGTTAACCAACCGATGTGCTTGTAGGTCAACAAGAAGGGAAAGAAATTTCTCTTGCATGTGTGCAGCGGAATTCGTTTGCAGACATGTGTAATGAATTGGTTCGGGTCATGTTGGTTGCTTGGTGGTGCAACCAAATTGCTTATAAGGAACACTGTTTGGTGCTGATGGATTTTGCATCAGCGAATATTATGAATTTACACCATTTATAGTACAACTATGTAAAGGTAAGTACATGCTTTTATGTGTTTTTTGTATGCCGTGGGAGGAAGTTAGGTGTTGTACCTGGAAAAGGCGAGCGGTGGCGTTATCGAAACCGCTACAAGTCCATCTCCCGACCATCTCGAATTCAGTCGGATTTCTTCTTAGAAAGTGGGCAAGTAATTCAGTAAAGACACCCCAATGCCTAAGGAGACCGAAGATCTTTGGGCAACTCTTCGTAATGGATTTAGTGCCCTTGGGGATATGAAAATACCGCGATGGATACAATATGAAGATTCGGCTCAGGTGCAACAACATGGATTCAGCGACGCCTCCCAGAAAGCATATGCAGCTGTAGTATGCGTTAGAGTGATAAAAAATGGCAGAGAACACATAAACATCCTAGCATCCAAAACAAGAGTGACACCAGTGAAGTGCATTTCATAATAACGCTTGGAACTATGTGCAGCGATTCTTATAGCAAAACTCTTGGGTCTCATATCAAAAGCAACGCAATTCACCAATGCAGAAGTCTTCGCATGAGTTGATTCCATGATAGGTTTAGCTTGGATTAAAGGAAACCCGTTAACACGGACAACTTTTGTAAATAATCGAGTGGCTGATTAGTCCGATGATGTAGAGACATATTACATAAAAAAAATACAGTAAATCTCCTCTCTAGAGGCCCTTCACCAGAGGAGCTGATCAACAACCAGATGTAATAGCGTGGTCCGAAATGTTTACAAAATTTTTCCGCGTCATAATTACCAGCATCAAGTCCAACTGAGACCCAGCTGGAAACTAAAAATCCAAACCAGGAAAAGGTAGTTTCACCATGCTTCTATCAAGTACACCTAATACACTTAAGGCCTCACCTTCCGCATGTAGTTGGGCACTGCACCCTAATTAATAGAGCATTCTTCGAACAATTTTCCCCGTTACATTAAACTGCTCGCAACATGTCTATGTGGAGAAGATATTTCTCAAAGATTAAACATTCAAAAAACTGAAGGGCTTTTAAAGCATACTCTCTCACATCCAATGAACTGACATCAGCACACGATCAGATTATTGAAATAGTGCAAGAATATCTCTTCGGCGAAGACATCAAGGCATTGGAAACAACCTACCCAATTTCTAGGGAAAGCAAACTCCTCCACTTAAATACTTTTCTCGACGCCAAAGGATTGCTGCGGGTAGGAGGTCGATTAACGAATTCTTCCCTCATTTTCGCACACTTTCTTATCGGAGAACCAATACACACGACGCCAGAACGAAGCCTGAACGACAAAAATATCACCAGCCTGGATAAATGAAGATACATTCAGTGGCTTCTCCAAGAATTTTGGTAGCAATGGAGCGTATCATATCTCCATCTGCTCCAGCAACGACCAAAATGGCTCCAAAAGCAGCCAAACCTCAACGTAGGAGACATTGTAATTCGTAAGGAGGATAATCTACCGCCCTCGTCATGGGCACTTGCGCGAGTGATCGAATTACATCGCGGCGAATATGAACTCACTCCAAATGCAATCAACACCTATCAACATTCTCAGAAGGCGTCGTCTCCCTCTAACATTGCTGATGATGGTCATCTACGTTGTCTGTTTGAACGGTATGCCTATTGCCTCCCAGTAATCCGTGACTCTGGCGTCACAATTAGAGGGACTATTGTCACCAAGTCCAGCCAGCTACTTGCCTACGCAGATGACATCGACATCATCGGTAGAACCGAATCGGCTGTACAGGATTCCTTCACCCAGATCGAGCAGGCGGCACAAAAACTGGAACTGCACATTAATGAGGGGAAAACTAAATACGTGGTGGCTACTTCTGTGAAGAGAAGACCTAACGTTGGTCAAACTATCAGGGTAGTGGAGCACGAATTTGAAGTAGTACAATCTTTTAACTACCTTGGGTCAATAGTATCAGCCGATAACAATATGGAAGAAGAAATACGCGAACGGCTGATTAAATCCAACAAAGCCTACTATGGTCTATCAAGGCTCTTTAAATCCCGAAATTTATCCAGAACATACAAACTACTACTGTACAAGACTATGGTCTTACCAGTACTCATGTATGGATATGTGACCTGGGTGCTCAATAAAAGGCACTCTGAATTTTTAGCCGCGTTCGAGAGGAAGGTCTTAAGGAGAATTGTTGGCCCCGTATGTGAGAGAGGACGATTCCGGAGACGGTACAACCATGAGTTGTACGCAATCTACCTTGAAGCTAATGTTGTAAGAAAAATCAAGCTCGGTAGACTCCGATGGGGGGGCACCTAGCTCGAATGAGCGAAGAGGAGCCTGGCCGGAATGTCCTTTGTGGCAGGATGTATGGAAGGAGACAGCGCGGCAGACCCTGTCTGCGATGGAGGAATAGCGTAGACCGGGACGCCTAAAGCTTGGGAGTGCCAAACTGGATGACATCGGCTCGAGACCGGGACCTGTGGAGAGATTTGTTAAATAAGGCCAAGACCGGATCCCGGTTGTAGTGCCGATGATGATGATGATGATGATGATGATGATGATGATGTACACTAAGACGTCATGCGCATAGCATATCTGGTTTATTCTTCCCTCCACAGGGCGAGGAATATCTGAAAGTAGATATTAAAGAGGATGGGGCCTAGAATGGAGCCTTGTGGTACGCCTGCAGCGGGGTTGAAAATTCGGTATAGCTTTCCATTCACTAGAACTTGGAAGGTTTTGTTTAGAACGAATTGGTAGAGGATACTTCACAGCGTTCTACTGAGGCCAGTATTTAGTAATTTAGAAATGAGACTTCCATGATCCATGTCGTGTCAAAAGACTTTTCAATCTCCAGGCTCACCGCAATGGTGGGTTACTTACTATCGGTGGGTCGGGTATTAATACTTTTTATGTAGAACGTACGTATTGTTATATAATTAATATTTGTTAATTTAGGAGGTGACCTAAAAATACATAAAATCCTGATTAATGCATATCCTTTCCCAATACCAAAAAATCACATTAATAGTACAATAGAATATACCCACCATGCAATAGCCAAATATTTAAAATAAATTAACACCTCTAAAAATACCCAATCCTTATCCTAGTAGATAATATTTGGTTCGACCTAAGAGTCCCAAATATTGTGCACTATACTATGTTTGGATCCCTTTTACTTTATCAGCGAATGCAAATCCATTGTGGATGAAATTTGGTGTGGCCTGTTTTTCGAAGCTTGACTTGGCTACTTGTTTAGCTCGAGTCTCCTTGGATGTGTGGACTATCTCTTTATATTTAGGACAGCTGCTATAACTGGCCGGATGTCCTTTCCTACCGCAGTTCCAACAAGTTGGCAAAAACGTCGTTGAATGCTTTCAATTCTGCGGATATGAGATACTTGATATGGGGACCAACCCTGGCTACCGTATTCAATAAGAGAGCGAACGAAAGTGATGTAGTGCGATCGGGTCACGTAAGGGTTAGAAAATTCCTTAGACTAGCGTTTCACAAAGCCGAGGGCTGAATTGGCCTTGAGAATCCTATCGTCAATATCTGTAAGGAAATTTAGCTGACTATCACTTAAGATGCCGAGATCTCGAATCGAGTTAACAGAGGATAAACGTTGGTTGAATAGGGGATAGGAGCGGGAAGGAGGAGGGGTGCGCTTTCGTGAAAACGTAATTGATTGACATTTGTTGACATTACGCTTCAGACGATTCTTTTGGCACCATAACGAAAAGTTGTCAAGGTCTGTCTGGCGAAGGAAAGAATCAAGCGGAGAACAAATAGTTTTGAAGAACTTTGTATCGTCGGCATAAAGGGAGATACAGGAATGCTTGATAATCATATCGATGTCATTTATTGGTAATATGAACAAAAGGGGCCCTAAATGACTGCCCTGGGGGACTCCAGAGGTAGCGTGAAAATGATTTGAGAGAACGGATCGAAAACACACTCTATAGAGGCGGTTACTCAGGTATGACGAATTCCACCTTTTTAATACGGGTTCGGAGCCCAAGGTGGATAATTTGAAGAGTATCAGTCTGTGCGAAATTTTATCGAAGGCTTTAGTAAAATCCGTAGTAACAACGTCGACCTCGTTGCCGTTGTTTAGGGTTAGGAGTGTTTGGGAAGTAAATTCGACTAAGTTAGTGGTAGTAGATCTCCCACCAAGAAAGCCGTGTGGCCTGTATGAAATTAGGGATTTGCAGTGGAAGCGTAACATTTGGTAGAGAATACTTTCAAACACTTTGGGGATGTGGGAGAGTTTGGCGATGGACGATAGTTTGAGATAGCACCTTTAGGTCCCTCTTTATGCACAGGCGTGATAAACGATGCTTTCTAAATATTAGGAAACTCACCTTGAGAGAGCGACAGATTGAAAATAGTCGAAAGAGGGGAAGAGAGAACGGAGGAGCATTTTTTAGGAATATAGCAGAGAGACCATCAGGCCCGGAAGCGAATTCGCCTTTGAGCTGGGTTAGTTTGTTTTCTATCGTGGGTGGATCTATATATTGCGAAAGAAATGGACCATGGGAGAAATATGGTAAGTAATTGAAATATGTGCGGTCGGGAACGAAAGAGTCGTCAGTGAAGGATTGACTGAAAAAACGAGGCGAAGAGGTTCGCAATCTCGTATGAATCCATTGAGGTCTCCAAGTTATAAGAGAGGGAGGTGGGATAATCATCAGAGTTACGGTTGTGATTGATAAATTGGAAAAACGTTTTTTGGGTCATTTATTAGGTTAGCCTGAGTTTTTGTTAGGTATTTGTGGTAAAGGTCATTGTAGAGTGCATTGAATTGAAAATAAGTGCCAAGGTAGTTGGAGTAGTAGCAGGCGGAGCGATTACGGAGGAAGGTAGCCCACAGCTTGTTCCGTTTATTACGTAACGTGCGAAGCTTGCGATTAAACCAAGGAGATGAGGGGGTAGGTTTTTTGCGCCTGGAGTAGGGAACGTATGGGGAAATAGATTTAAAGATTTCGGTATAAAGATAGGTGGTAGCATCTTCTACCGTCAATTGATCAAAATTGAATGAAATTTTGTTGAGGTAGTCGTTAATGAGGCGATAGTTCGCTTTGTGGAAGTCATGTGAGCAAATGTCACGGGATGGGGTGGGCCGCGCTGAAGAATTATGAAAAAAAGATGCGGTAAGAGGGGGGTGGCGATTGTCAATGGTAGGCAGAACAAGGGGAGAGGGGGCACTTTTAAGGCCGTCCCGTTGAAAGATTCGTTAACTATCGTTTGTCGATTGTCAAAACATCTACACCGGATGGTTGTCAATTTGGTACGGACTATGGGCCGCGACCCGATGGCAAAGTTATTAATTCGGTCGTATACAGTCAACAATTGGACTGCCTGAAGGAAGCAATCGCCCAAAAACGGCCAGCTTTGGCCAATAGGAGAGAAATTGTGTTCCAACAGGACAATGCCAGGCCACACATCGCTAGTGACCTGCCAGTCCTTGCCCGGGGTGATTGGTTGGAAGGTTCTTCTGCATCGACCTTATAGTCCGGAACTGGGACCAAGTGATTACCACATTTTCCTGTCTATTTCGAATGATTTTGCTGGTGAAAAATTTGCCTCAAGAGAAGCTTGTGAAAATCGACGGGCCCATTTTTTGCCAATAGGGTCGAGGGTTATTACGAGAGAGGCATAATAAAATTATCTTCTAAATGGAAGCAAGTAATCGAACAAAGCGGTGCATATTTGACCTAAATCGGGTCATCCTAACTATGCCAAATCAAGCTTCCAATTTCATGCAGAAATAATGAATTTCTTTGTACTAGGACTATTATTTGATTATGTAAATAATTGAAATGAAAAAGGTAAGATTATTCTTTAGTAATTAAAACATAACAATTCAATATTACAAAATTCGGTAATAAAAAAATGACAGTTCAATATTGTACACTTAAAATAATTGTTTATTTGTTTGGATGCAATTTTTTAAATCATTGTAAACAGAGTGCTGGTTGACCTGTACAATTGTTAGAATGCATCGTTACGGTTTTTGTTTTTCTTCGCGGCATGCGGTTTATCCTTTTTTACATAAATACGGGGCAATTTGATAAGTCAGTGACTTTTTGAATAAAGATATTTTTTCTGGGAAATAGGCATTTTGTCTTGCATAGTAACTCGCCTACACCGTAAATTCTATAGGACACAACACTAAAAACACGAGCTACATATATGACAGAAATGCACCAACCTGTTGTATTCCAAATACTACCCTTATTCGCTTTAACACTAATCTCATGTCCTTTCTAACACAACCTTTAAAACTACATCCGCACATATCTTACATTCTCATTTAATACAATAAACAGACACAATATTCTATATCCAGTCACTTACAGCACATTTAAAAACATGCCCCTTTTCATAACAAGCACATTTTTCATTTCAAAACATAGCCACTTTGATTTTCGTTCAAAGTTTATTCAAAATTATAAACAGAGACTTCTGGGCTGTTTTGTTCCTTTTATATGACACAGTTAGTTGGAACAAAATGTTCTATAAAAACAGGAAAATTTATATTGAAAAGGTAGTTCAGAAGAGAGCTCAGCTTGAGATAGCTGAGTTCAAATAAAATATAAAAATAAATAAAAACTATAACTATTTTAATAAATAGAAACGATAATTATTTCAAATAAGAAAAGATCTTATAACCACCACGCTTTTCCCTCGAAAGAAGAAGCACGGCGCTGGAGACGTAACAAACCCAATCAAAATTTGTGTGATAGAGAATTTTATGAAACCTGTGATCAGGTTTAGCCAGTTTTCTTTTATTGATTCTCACATTTTCGACCTTTAAATCCAACTTCAACAGTCGGCGTTTATAGTGTACTTGCAGGCAGGTTCAATTGACGTCTATGTATTCTTGGGGAAGTTGTTCAATAGTTATGCAGTTAGCTAATAAGCTATTTATTGTGGAAAGAGGTTATGTGGCTTCTAAGGTCGTTATAGATATTCATGTATTTTTAAATTGATAGAAAGCAAAAAAAAAATTGAAAGGAAATTGATTAAAAATGTAAATTTAAACCAAGCTAACTAGTAAATAAATATATTGGCCAAAGGCTGTTAAATCCTGTGATCCTGTAAAGTCCCTTTTTATTAATAAACCAGCAAACTACAAGAAGAACAACGTGGCTAATTGGTTATTCATTACAAAACAACTTAACGTAATGTGCCTAACTAATAACTGTTCACGACAAACAATAGGTCGAGTTGAGTACGAAGAGGTATATTTATACTAATATAACTTTTCCAGATGCGAAAACTTTTCCTTCCATGTGGTGATCCCCAGACATTTCATCTTCTTTATAGAGTTACTGAGTTGAACCTGTGGAAGACTTATAGACATAACTGAATCCATTATACAACTCGTAGTAGAACTCGTGTGGGCGCTTTATATTGTATTAGGATCGCATATGACGCCAAAATTAGGCAATTAGATTTGTTTATCCTTAATTGGGCACGTAGAAAGTTCTGAGTTTATGACTCTTGGAAGACTGTTGTTCAATTTAGTGCACGTAAATTAAATATGTGCACAAAAGTTTAGCGTCAATAATAATAAGGAAAATCCTAAGTTCATACATTGAAATGGTAAAAGTTATCGGAAAACTTGAGGTTCAGTCGAAAGTTACACACAAGTTAACCATTCAACGCAATAAGCTGAACTTTGTTTCGAAGGATAATTGGAATTTTCAAAATGTTTTTTTTTTTTAATAAATGATTTATGGTATGATTTACATATACATTTAGTCGTGTGTTTTTTATACAAAGTTTAGTCGTTTGTTTTTCCCTTTTGAAAAGGGAATACATAATTCGAGTATGTCATATATTTTTCTTTTTTGTTTTATAAGACCGGTATAGAAAAAGTATTTGTTTACATTCCTTAATATCAAGGCGTGGGTGGACAAAACAAGAAGTGGGGGATAGCTAGAGGCACGAAGGGTATTCAATAAGCACTGACTGGCTGCGTTCCCAAACGCACCTCTTACTCATCGTAGCACAGTTGAATACCGTGCGCAATTCTTAATAAGTGTTGGTAGATGTTAACCCACGCAAAACATAATATTTTATCTCGTATTGTTACTCGTGCAACGATACGGTTGTAATTTATTGCGGTGTTCGTGCTATTATGGGCAAGCTTGGCATGATTGCATCAAATTCTTACCTCGTTTAGGTGCATATCACAAGATGGCGCTGATGGTGAGAATTACACGAAATTATGGCCAATAAACAAATTCAAAAGTTATTTAATTTGCCTCAATAGGTGTCATTGATTTGCTTATGCTAACAATTCATATTTTGTCAAGAAAGCAAAAGTTGTTCCGACCAAAGATTGTTAGCGATTTTCTGTCTAGAAGTAAATTGTTATTGTTAACCTCTACAAGTTTAAAGTGTTCTAGATTATTCTAGAAAGTACTGGAAAACTGGAGACTATGAGCAATAGAAAATTCGAGGCTATGGAACGAGCGGAAACGAAATGCTGAAACAGTATAAATACGCCGCACACAGAGCAGAGTGAAAACGTCATTGATTTGCTTATGCTAACAATTCATATTTTGTCAAGAAAGCAAAAGTTGTTCCGACCAAAGATTGTTAGCGATTTTCTGTCTAGAAGTAAATTGTTATTGTTAACCTCTACAAGTTTAAAGTGTTCTAGATTATTCTAGAAAGTACTGGAAAACTGGAGACTATGAGCAATAGAAAATTCGAGGCTATGGAACGAGCGGAAACGAAATGCTGAAAACGGTATAAATACGTCGCACGCAGATCGGGAAGATAAGTAAGAAGTAAGCAGTAAAAGACGCGATAAGTACGGAAGCGATAAGTCAAGAAATCGTTAAGTGTACGGTAAAAGTAACGGTTGTTATTAACAGACTAATAAAGGGTTACATTCATTCAAAATCGATTTAACGGCTCTTATTTATTAAAAATAATTAATCCAGCGAACCCTAAGCTCGCTACAGTATAAATATAGTAAGGAAATTTAATAAATAAATAAACAACGAAACCTGATATCCTTGCCCTAACTGAGACCCAGGTCGATTCGTCAACTGATTCAACATATTTTCGTTGCCCAGGAAACGACTTGCATTCGTGATTCCGTTTTAAGGACAGAGTCTACATTTTCCCGCGGTCCAATCTGGCTTGCCAGAGGATGGAGGCGTTGGAACCCAATAATATGGACATCATATGGTTGAGGGTCGTGCTGAAGAATTCCGTTAAATTTCTTTCTTGTCTTTACCGCTCCCCGAATGACGATCGACCAGCGACATTCTTCGAACATCTTTCATATACCGTCGACTGGATACAGATCAACCACCCAGCTTCTGAAATTATTGTCCTTGGCGATTTCAATGTGCACAATTCCGACTGGTTGTTACATTCTAACAGAACCGACGAGGCTGGGAGGCTGGCGGAGATGTTTGCTGTAAGCCACAACTTGACTCAACTCGTGGGGGAACCAACGCGAGTGCCGGATGCCCGAGGCGATTATGCGAACACCCTGGATCTGTTTTTGACATCCGAACCGAGTATTTATACTGTACAGGTTTCTGCGCCACTGGGAAACTCAGATCACTGCTTGGTATCTGTCGCGCAAGCACTTGCATATCATGCGAATAACCGGCCTAGGCAGATTCGCCACGTATGGAAGTATGCGGCTGCTAACTGGGACGATATGCGAGATTTCTTCGCATCCTTCCCATGGTCGGAGGTGTGCTTCGGAAACTCCGATGTTAACGCTTGCGCAGAGTCGGTATCAGAGATTATTCTTCTGGGGATGGAGATGTATATTCCACATTCCATCAAACGAAGTTCGTCTGATAAACCTTGGTTTGATAAAAAATGCGAGCTGATTACAGCGGCAAAAAATAGAGCTTTTAAGCAGTGGCGCTCCAATCCCACCGATGTTAACACAACGAACTTTGTTAGAATCAGAAACGCGTGCAACCAGGCGATTGATACCGCGAAGAAGGCTCACAACGACAGGGTGATCAATAAGCTCCTTCGGTGCCCAACTGGTTCGCGCTCCTTCTGGTCAATGACAAGGGCTGTCAGCGGTAACTTCGCATCCTCCTCTTTCCCCCCGTTGGTGACAGACAGCGGGACATTACTCACGAATCCAAAGGATAAAGCTAATGTATTCGTGAATTTATTTTCCGCGAATTCGAACCTCGATCCCGGCCTCTTGGAACCACCTGTGATCTCGCCGGTACAGTCTTCCATGCGGGATGTGAGATTTCGTCCGCGCACTATTCAACGCATTCTACGTGAACTGGATTGTAGGAAGGCAACCGGCCCCGGAATACCAGCAATAGTCCTTAAGAACTGTGCTCCAGAACTATCGTCGGTTCATGGCAGACTCTTCCACTTATCTTATGCCCGGAGGACCTTTCCTGCCTGCTGGAAAATCGCTCGAGTTCAGCCAATCCCAAAGACGGGAAAAAAATGTCTCCCACAAAATTTCCGTCCGATAGCATTACTGTCTATTTTATCTAAGGTAATGGAAAAAGTCATCAATACAGAATTGGTTAAGTATTTGGAGTGCAACGGACTTCTGAATGGCCGTCAATACGGATTCCGTGGCAGGCGGTCCACAGGAGACCTTTTGACACTTATAACCGATATATGGACATCTGCGATTGAACGGCATGGTGAGTCAAGGGCGGTCGCATTGGATATCTCCAAGGCTTTTGACCGCGTCTGGCACGGGGCATTTCTGAGCAAACTTCGTTCATATGGACTTTCCCAACAGCTTTGCGACTGGACGAAAAGCTTCCTTGAGAATCGATCGATCCGGGTTGTTGTGGACGGCGAGTGTTCGGATCTGTATCCTGTTAATTCGGGGGTGCCCCAAGGTTCTATTTTGGCTCCAACCTTGTTCTTGCTTCACATAACTGATTTGTTGGAGACAACGGATAAGAAAGTGTTCAGTTTTGCGGATGATAGTACGCTTGTTTCCTCCTTTTCGAGTGATCGGCCGATTGGTGCATCAACGTCGCACCAGCTGAGATGTAGACAGATTGACTCTCTGAATCAGGATCTGGATAAAGTCCTGCAGTGGGGAAGGGCCAATCTTGTCGACTTCAACGCAACGAAGACCCAGTATACAACATTCACAAAGAAAACTGGATCATCGGTTCCACAGCTGATGATGAATGGCCGGGTCCTCGAGGCTGGGGAAAGTTTGAAATTGCTCGGCGTCACGGTCTGTAGGAATGTATCATGGCATAAACACGTTTCGGGTATCGCCAGATCAGCCTCAGGAAAACTGAGTTATCTTTTTAGAGCCAAGAAATATTTTACCCCGGCCCAACTTCTTCTCCTATATAAATCCCAAATTAGACCCGCGCTCGAATATTGCTCTCATGTTTGGAGCTCAGCTCCTAAACATACCCTCGACCTACTTGAGAGCGTACAGAGACGAGCGATCCGCCTGATCGGGGATTCGGCGCTGACGTCGGGACTACAGTCGCTATCACATCGAAGGCGCGTAGCCGACCTCTGTCTGTTTTACAGATATTATCACGGGTACTGTTCTTCGGAAATTCCGAAGAACGGCATTGTTCCACGCAATTCGGTTTATATGCGCTCCACAAGACAATCCGACGGATCGCACCCGTTTGTGGTTCATCTCCCGACGGCGCGAACATCCCTGTATCAGAACTCGTTCCGTTACAGAGCGTGGAAGCTGTGGAACTGCCTTCCCACGCGAGTGTTCCCGGAGCGTTACAACCTGCAACTGTTCAAAAAGAACTGCAACAGTTATTTGATGGCATCTCGGGGCGCCCACTCGACGCTATAGGTTCGCCTCTCCCGAGAGAAGTCTAATTAAAAAAAAAAAAAAAAAAAAAAAAAAGGCCAGTTCTTATTGGATTGATTCGTGTCCTTCCTTAATGGGTTTCACTAGACGCATGTGATGATGTTGAAGTAGTTATTCTTCACAGGTATCCTTTGCGGCGAACTGGGCGGGGATGGTGCGGATCCACACGTCGCTGGGATCCGGCTCGAAGGACCAGAAAATGTTACGAGAATCTCGTTGCCGAGCGAGGAATGTCGTCGGGGAACCGTTGATTGTGAAATACTGGAAGGAAGACGGTGCACCAATGATATAATGTCGCCAGGAAGTCACTTTCCTTTTTGCTTGTTCGATTTGCTGTTCTTTAGCGTTGCTCCTCGTTGTACCAAGTTCTATTGATGGAGACTGCTAATCGGCTATGATCCTGATTATGATGTTTCCCACTTTCACTCATTGCACTCTGTGTTTTATGTTTTAATGTCTTTAGTTTAATGTGTCCCTGTCCTTGAGCATCCGGCTCAAAGGACCAGAAAATGTGACGGGATACAACCGTTAGGATGAAGGCTGCGTCCACCGATGGGTGATAATGGTGATTCTCGCGAACCACTGTCCTGAGTGTGATGCAATTCAATTACGCCAGTGATTGCGTATTTCGATTCGGTTCGAACAAGGCAGATGGAAGAAGAAAACGACTCGAGGAATTTACCCTTTAAAGAGATTGATTTAATTTATTGAACATTCTAAGTTATGTTAACAACAACGGCAATGATTAACTTCTTGGTGTTTTACTCGTGATGACGATGCTTGCTCCGATGTAACGAGCCCGTTGAAGGTTGGTTGCAGACTGGCTCAGTGGGCATAACTGCCAATTCAAAAAGGGACATTATGACCTCATCGTTGGTGACAATCGGCCAGCTGGTGCCAGCTGCTGCGCAACTGGTATATACTGCGAATGTACTAGATTTCTCCAGTACATTCCAGCACATCCAATTGCCAATCCGCAACATTCCACCCGCCTTCGCCAATCATTGGCGAATCATAATTCCAGGGGACGGTAGCTAGGGCTGGGAGTGTGCGGTCTGCTGGTGGCGGTTGGTCTTGGTCGTTGAATCTATGGTGGTCGGATGTTGCTGTACACTTTTACGTGGATAGTCGGTTGGGTGTTCGAGTGGCGGCCCGACTGGTCACCGATGTTGGTGTTGGTATGCCGTGGGCCGCGGGCAGCTGCACCCGTCAGTATCCACCCAAGGTGCGTAGACTGGGCGATCACGTCAGAGTTTGTGGACTTCTTTAATCCGGCGGTAATGATCGCCGGGTATGCATCAGCGCCGATGATTAAATCTACCTTTTCTGTCGATGAGACGTCTGGCTCTGCCAACTCCAGGCCCGCCACAATAGAGATATCGCTCGGCAGGAGTCGTGGAGGTGGCACGTAGTCCGACAGCTGGGACAGGATGGGCGCGTTGACTGTCCAGCTTTGCGAGCTCTTGGTCCGGGGCAGTATGGTGACGGATGATAGGGCCTTCGCCGTCTGGCAGCGGGCGCCCCCGATTCCATGGACTAGGATGAACGATGCGCGCCGGCGCAGGTGTAGTCGCTGGGCGAGTGATTCCGATATAAAGGTGGGCGCCGAACTGGGGTCCAGGGGGTTGTGCCTCTTTCCGAATCCAGGTTGGTCGTGGTCGTTATGGTATGCAGCAAGGTGTGGTGCCGCTCTTGGCACTGCCGGCATCTGGATGTCGATGGACAGTCACGGTGTAAATGCCTTCCTAGGCAGTTAAAACAAAGGCCCTGTTTGGTTACGTGCGACCTTCGCTCTTCCGGGCTGAAGGCCCGGAATCCCTCACACGATCCGATGTAGTGATCTGATCTGCAGACCGAGCAGCAAGCAGGGGGCTTCTGGGCAGGTGGTGAGGTCGTGTGCGCTGAGAGGCGCGCTTTGGTGTTGTGCTCCGCCTCGCCGGATCTGTTACGCTGGGGTTGATCGATGGCGGTCCGGGCAGCTCGACGAACTCCAAAGCTTCGATCCTTGTCTTCAGGAAGTCATCGAGCTGGTGGTACGTGGGTGGCTGGTTGGTGTTGCCTTGCGCCATTTGCCAGTCACGAGCGGTGCGGGGGTCCATGCGCTGTGTTGTTAAGTAGACAAGTATGTCATCCCAGGCGGTCACGGGGCGGCCGAGCGCATCCAAAGTTTCGACTGCATCATTCGTAGTGTCGCGGAGATGGCGCAAGCCGGCAACAGATTCCTTTCCGGCGACCTGTACCTGGAAGAGGGTACTCAAGGCAGAGTGGACCAATGCACGAGTATTATCGAAGTATTCCACCAGCTTGTTCCAGGCTCGCTGGTAATTCTCCTCCGTGACGGGAATGTTTTTGATGGCCCGGGCGGCGTCGTCGCGGAGGCTCGACTTCAAATAATAGAGTCGTTCGACGTCCGCCAGATCAGGTTGATCTGCCAATACCGCCTGGAACAGGTCCTTAAATGGCCGACATTCCGAGTATTTTCCGGAAAATGTCGGCAATTGCACTGGAGGTAGCTTGCGGGGATTGGCACGGGGTGTCACCACTGCAGCCGCGGCCTTGGATGTTGTCGGTGGTTCAATGTTGAGGCCACGAAGCTCTTCGGCGAACTTCGTCATTTCCTCCAAGTAGACCTCCTCGGCTGACTCGAGGAAGTCCTCCGTGAAGTAGCGGTGGTCCTTTATCTCCGACGTCGCCAGCTCCAGGATGTCGTCGTGGCGGTCACGGATTTCTTTCCATTTGCCCTGTAAATTATCTCTACGGGTTTGTACAGCACTTACCGTTGATGGCCCTCGCTTCTTCAAGTTGGCGAATGCGCGCGACACTTATACTAAGTACAAAGTGCACGTATCTCTTTAAACATTGCGTATTCGCCTACAACGACAGTATCTCTTAAAGAAAATCTCTCTTAATATTGACGTCTTGAATGTCTGAAAATCAAAATCGGGGGGAACATATGAGACCTGAAAATTGATTTCACCTTGTTTTATCCTTTTTTGTGGAGCCAACTCAACATAACGCCGTTTTAAAGTGGCGACTGGAAGCTTCTGAAATCTGTCTGAAATCCTCCTGTGCAGGACCTGTTGCTAGTTATTATGGTATCGCAAAAACAAATATTAGCGGAAAGAGTGTGGTCAGGTGCCTTGCCAGCTGTATATATCAGCTTTCATTTTAACAAATACGTATAGATACTGGTCTGGCTGAAGCAAAGGCGGGTTTTGATACTAAATGAAAAAAATATGACCATCTTCAGTTGAACGTAGATAGCAACTCGAAAGAAAAGATTAGAGCTTTGTCACGGCCCCTTCCAATAGCAACATGAATGCAAGCCGCTGACTTCATAACTTCAACAAAAAGAAAAACGGTCAGTAGTGAGAGAAGAGTTTTTTTCAAAAAGAATAAAGATACTTGAAAATTAACATCTAACAAAATACAAAAGGATAAAATGGCGATGAACGGATGCAAACACACTTGACACCAATTAAAAGAAAACAAAAATAAAACGGATTTAAATCAAAAATTAAATAAGGTCGCAGTCTGTCTGTGTAAGACCTCGGTACCAGACGTCTCGGAACGATAAAAATTCCTTTTATAATCAATTACCAAAACAAACAGTGTTTTCCTTCTGTAAGGCATTCGTGGTTTAATGTTAAGTAGCTAGCGCAAGGACATTTGTGAACATGTAGTATTCCAGAATACTACCCTATTAGCTTTTACACTGAATCTCATACTTTTCTAAAAAATCCTTAAAACTTCTGTGGGGCTTTTCAGGGCCCGAAGAGCCATGCATCGCTCGATCCCCGCCATTTCCAGCAATGCGACTTACCTTAAAGTCGAATCTTCAGCAAGATTATACAACCTTGCTACGGCATTAACCGCCAACCAATTCGCTGGAATTAATTCGGTTATCCCAAAGGATAACCGACATAAATACCTTATAGGCAGCTTACCTTTCTTTGGGGGTTTTTCCAAACCCCTTCTCCACGGTCATTCCTGAAATCATTAAGTCCACGGCAAGGATTGTCACCTAGCCGTGGCATCAAAAAAACGTTCACCCTCGGGCATGCATTGCACCCAGTGCATCACGTCCCTATTATCTTATGCTACCCACGTCATGCCATGAAAACAAATCAACACAGAGTTCCTAATGTGCTTGTTTTGTTTGCCCATGTCACCCCTAAGCGTGCGGCTACCAAGTCTCACCAGTTTGCCACCATTTTCAGCAATAGCTAGTTTTCCATTATCGGTTTCCACCGATCATAGACTGCAAATAAGCAACGAATTGGATGTGGCCATCAAGTGTTTACTTTTAACAACTGGCAACGGCCGCACCATATATTCGTTTGCAAAACCTAAACGTCGCATCCATATCTTCCGGATTGTTTATGGTACATCGGAGTTTTCTATTAACGGCCGCCAACCGTCCGCGGATCTGGAAAACAGCATGTCCATCAACCGAATGTTGATTTATGGCCTCTCCTCAGGCGAGCAGATCTTCGGTATATTTTTCACACCAGAAGGGTCTGTTGCCGGCAAGCATTACACAATCAATTGTGTACACAGCCGCAGACCCATGCAATGTTGGTGAACGCAAACAATGCATACCCATTACCCGATCATGGAAATAGCGTCTCTGTTGACATAAGATCGCAGAGACCTATCCCTTCGCTTAATGATCATTACGATGAGATGCAATAACGACGCCCGCATACTATCTATGTTCACCGGATGATCGTATGTGACGCATACACATACATGCGAAATGTACGCCATATTTTTTAATCCAATCACGATTGAATGCCTCGAGTTGATCGTGTAGCTCCTCCTCTTATCGAGGCGATTCTTGCGATATCATTCCGATGGTGGCGAACGGAAAGGAGTCTGATTTTAACCACCGCTGCGTCACCACACGAAAAAATCAACTGTCACCCCTAGTCGGGCACACACAATACGGGTCGTGATGTGTTTCCTTTAAACGTAGTCGAGTCGAGTAGAAGATCCGCGCCATTATAAAAATTCAAAGAACGAGAATTTAAAAAAAACCGAATCCTACTTTGTTAGTGCACATGTGAACAATAATTATAAAATAAACGATCGTTAATACAGTAAGTTTAATTAACAATATAATACTTTGTCGGAGGTTCGTAACCAGTGTATAAAACTACTCTTTGTACTTCATTCGACTAAGTGCTACCGATTTGTAAATTGCAGTAAAGGCACAATAATTTTAAACTGTACAGAATATCGATGAAATAAAAGCATTAACATTAAAATTACACCAGTGTGTTTATTTTGGAGAGCTATTGTGTTCGCTTTTGTGCTCTATTCCTTCCGAATAACAACATCCGCGCTTTAATCTCCACTCACCGACGACCAGTTTTCTCCATCGAACCGAATCGTGGACTGGAGGTAGAACCAGCGTCCAGGTCGACGCACCGACTCCAGGACTACCACACTTCCTCTTAACATATCTTACATTCTCACTTAATACATACCATTCATAAACATTCACAATATTCTATATCAAGCCTGTTACAGCACATTTAATAACATGCCCCTTTTTATTTCAAAACAGAGCACTTTGATTTTCGTTCAAATTTTATTCAATTTAAAAGTCACAGAAACTAAAGGAATACTTTGAGAAAATTTGTTTTGTTCATATTATAATTTACAGTAAATTAGAACACAATGTTCTATAAGTAGAGAAAAAATTCAATTGTAAAATCTCGCCTCAGGCAGACTGGTAAATGATTCAAATGAGATCATATACCACAACACCGAAGTTACCCCTAACCAGTTCAAATACTGTAACGTCCAACCATTTTCCAACATCCTACGCTTTTCCAACGAACAACCGGAGAGAAATACTCTACCACTAACCCATAACTCACCTCATTCCACATCCTTTAATTCACAAATCCCATTAATTATAAAACTTTGTTTTGTTTATAGCTCATTTTATAATAATCAGACTAAGTTAGGTTAAGTTATATTTATATTTATATTTAGGGTTAAGTTTAGATTAAGTAAAGTAAAAATAAGAAATTCCTGGTTTTCTGACCTTTTCCAGGAAGACAAAACCCTACTAAATGTATAAACACACATATAGCCTATAACTCTTAAAACATTGTTTGGAAAATGTATTATAATAATAATTACATGTAAGCAATTGTCACGAATTTAATTTTAAGTCACTGTATTACTTAAATGTACAAATTTTAATTATGGTTAATAAATACAGTTTAAAAAAAAAAAAAATTGTAAAATCAGTTCAGTTCAGTTTGAGTTGAGAGACAGAAGTAAATCAGAGAGAAGTTTGAAGAAAGAATCAGAAAGTTTTAAGAGTTCAAGTTGAGTGAAGTAGTTGAGAAATAGTTGACTTTGCAGTTCATTAGTAAACATTTAAAATTAATCCATTAAAGACCGTCAACAACGTAAATAGTTTTAATTCATTTGTCTACTAGCTGCAACTAAAGGCGGAATAATTTGAATAGTAATTATTCTGAGCAATTTTCAAGCAAGAAGTATTAAAGATGGACCCTATAGAGCAAAGGCTTAAACATATTTATAGCGATGTTTTACTCTCCCGCCCACGCTCTTCCCTCGAAAGAGGAAGCACGGCGTCCCGGACGTTAACAAACAACTGCTGTTAACAGTAACGCATTCGGACCCGAAATAAGACGTTGGTTATCCGACCACATCCAAAACATTCACGATTAAGTATTGGCTATAACATCTTTTATGAACATTTATTGTTAAGGATATATATTGGCATTCGTTTTCTAATGAGTCGTTCGGAGTTAAATTTAACACACCGGTTGCAAGGGTAATTTCGGAAATCTAATGTTTAAAGTAATTCCTTTGAAGTCGAACTTTATACGCTGGTGACACGACCAGATCATTTATAAAAAAGTATTGCTTAAACAAATTCATGGGAGGACAATACAGCTAGCCCTCGAAATACACGGTAATTAAGTTGCACGATTTTCGAGTTACACGGAGAAAAAAAATGCGAAATTCCCACAAGTAACATGGTATTTGAGTTACACGGGTTTTCACCAATTTCCATAAAAAGGATAAAATATTGTAATAAGTATTTATAATATATTACTAATATAATCAAGCTATCTGCAGAATCCGTTTGCTTCCTTCTGTTTTTATAGCAAGTTTCAAGTTGCACGGTCCGCAATCTCTGATTTTATACAAACTGGTACATATCTACATACTAAATCCGAGTTTCCACTTGCACGGTTTCAAATTACACGCAACCAATTAATCGTGTAACTCGAGGGACGCCTGTAAAACATAAGTACTCATCCTTTTTGAACGCGACGGTGTTTGAAGTCCGTGGAACCAACGCACTTTCCTCGATTTACATTGAAGTGACTAAATTGTGATCTCAAAACCAGTGTGGTAGAGTTATGACCAAATTGACTTAGGTTATGACCGAACATTTAGCGAGATCAATAATTGTATCCAACGGTCTTATCATCGGGGCTAACTAACTAAATAAAATGTATTATGAGTTTGAGGATCACAAGAAATTAATTCCACGAAAAGCATCTTACTGCCTGGGCATCAAGGGCGTTATTCAATATCAATCAGGTATTCCATAGATTTTCCTCGTACATCGAATACCCATGAATAAAAAATTCTGTAACGTTCGAGCAGTTGTACCCCACCGAGTGAAACGTTTTCGGTGGCAACCATACATTATAGTAGCATTACTTACATGCAATGTTTTTTATACTCCATGGGGAAGTCAGGGAGGTCGTAAGAAATCTGCTATTCACAGCCGAGGATAGAAAGAGGGCAATAAAAGGACTAGAAGCATGCTTTGGAAGACCGGGATCATTGGCATTCGCAGAATTGACAAAACTCAAGAATCTGCTTCGGCACAGATCTAGTAGATGGGTGCGTATTCGCTAGCCACATGAAGAACTTTGTCAAGGCACATCAAGGCACTAATCGATCCATACTACAGAACTCACCAGAACCAGGGAAGAAAATAAACAGAAAGATGACGCCGACCATGAATTACAGGTAGTTCATGCGCAATATCCTCACAGTCATCAGTTAAAATACCAGTCATCAATTAGAAGACCAATCCAAATTTATGGTTTTCAGCGACTTCATGAAGGTAGAACTAGACGTGTGGGGAGACTTTACCCCACAAAAAGTATTCGGAAATCCGACAAAGAACTGCCTTCATATGCCTGAAGTGAAACACGTTGTTCAAGAAAGCGAAGTACCTCAGAACAAAGATAAAATCCGGTGGGACATGGAGGACATGAACTCATTAAATGCGCCAATAAGAGATGGCCGGTGTCAGAAAAAGAAATAAAAATAAAAGAAAATTAACATTAGAGTACGAACAATACTACCATAATGAGACAAAGGAGCCGAGGGAAAAAGCTGTTACCTCTTTGTGCATCATCAGCAATGGGAAAGCTTAGTCTAAAATATTGCTGGCGGACCTTTACGTTCCGAGAGTATCGACCGAAGTTCTGGCTCTCCTTGACAAGGAGATTGCTCTGGAAGGCAAACCAGAAGTGCTCATCCTAGAGACAGTCGCCCGGCAAGGTGTCTTTTTTAATCGATTTGCGAGGTAAGTCTTCGTCCAATTCCAAATCTGCTGGGAAAGTCCATATGAACGAAGTTTGTTCAACAGTGCCCGTGCGAGACACGATCAAAAGCCTTGGAAATATCCAATGCGACCGGCCCTTGACTCACCATGCCCCTAAGCCGTAGGTGTCCATATATCGGTTATATGGGCCAAAAGGTGCCCCGTGGACCGTGGGCGAAAGCTCATGTCCCACATCGTACCGAAGTGATCACAGGCGACTCCAAAAGGCCAGTATCGAGGTTTGAATTCGCGGAAAATTATTGGTTACTCTGTCGTTGTAGGCCTTCTTCATGGTATCAATCGCCTGGTTCCACGCATTTCTGATTCTAACAAAATTCGTTCTATTAACCACGGTGGGATTGGGGCGCCATTGTTTAAAAACTCTATTTGTTTGCCACTCTAATCTGTTCGCATTTTTTATCAAACCAAGCCTTATCAGATGAACTTCGTTAGATGGAATGCAGAATGTAGATCTCCATCCCGGGAAAAATAATCTCTGAGACCGACTCCGCGCATGCGTTAGCATCGGAGTCTCGAAAGCACGCCGCCGACCACGGAAAGGATGCGAAGAAATCTTGCAAATCGTCACAGTTAGGAGCCCTATACTTCCATACATGGTGAATCCGCTTAGGTTAGTTATTCGCTTGACCTGCAAGTGGTTGCGCGACAGATACCAAACAGTGATCTGAGTTTCCCAGTGGCACAACAACCTTCACGGTATAAATGCTCGGCTCGAATGTCAAAAACAGATCTAGGGTGTTCGTAAATCACCTCAGGCATCCGGCACTCACGTAGGTTCCACCCCAAGTTGCGTCAAATTGCGGCGAACAGCGAACATCTCCGCCAGCCCCCCAACCACGTTTGTTCTGTTAGAATGTACCAACCAGCCGGAATTGTGTCCATTAAAATCGCCAAGGACGGCAATTTTAGAAGGCGAGTGGTTGATCTAAATCCAGTCGCCGGTACGTGAAAGATGTTCGAACAGTATCGCCGGTCGATCGTCATTCGGAGAGCGGCAAAGGCAACAAAGAAATTTAACAGAATTTCTCAACACGACCTTCAACCACATGATGTCCGTATTATTGGGCTCCAATGTTTCCATCCTTTGGCAAGCCAGATCGGACCGCGCGAAGATGCCGACTTCACCCTTAAAACGGAATCTCGTATGTAAGTCGTATTCTGAGCAACGAAGATATGTCGAGACATTTGGACAAGGATGTCAGGTTTCGCTCTTTGCAAAAATTGGTGGACGGCGATTACATTCGTATTGGTGAAACCGATGCCCCTGATGTTACAAAATGCCGTTATCAGTCGGACGTTGACAGAGCCTCGAGAACGAGCCCGATTATGCGATGACGAATTTCTTAAAGTTCGGTTATTTATCAGTATATTTGCATGATGTTCCCCCTGACATAGTCCCCACCGGAGATTCGAATGGAAAACTAGTTTACTTTCGAAATTTTTTATCTCAGCAGGTACCATCATGAGTTGTCTCAGTGTCAGTCCGGGCCATCAGCCATACGTCCGGAACATACTCGAAGATTTCTCCCGACGGTATCGCGGAATATACAGCCTGACGGGGTGGTATCTCGCCCTGGGACCGACTACCATCTGAACCAACCCTGTCTCGAACCGGCCCATCAGCCAAGCTTCGAAAGATGGCCAGGGATTTTTCTCGACCACATCACAGAGCATATAGCTTGATGGGGTGGTATTTCACCGGGCGACAGGGCGTTGAGACCCCACCTACCACTCGGCCTTTAGTCGCCTCTTACGACAAGTCGGCCTAGCTGTGTGTATATTTTAACGTCCTACTCACAGGGCAGTGCATAACAACTACAGTCAATCCCTAGTTAGCATTAAGAAGAAAGTATAAATAGACAGGAACTTAAAGACAATGGACAAAAAGCAAATAAACAATTTATTGAACAATGGATATGCAGAGAAGCCGCCTTCAGAGATAACCTGAATAAGAATAGTCTATCTTCCTCACTTCGCCATAACATGTCCGTTTGAAAGAATAGTACTCACAGCGGCAAAGCCCAACAGGTATGGCCTAAAAGACCGCTTGTTACCTAGAATAGATGTCCTCCAATCAATTTTTAGGGAGCTGATTAGATTTAGAGAAATATGAGTCGCAATCCTTGTTGATATTAATGGGATGTTCCTCCAAATTGAATCCCCATAGCCTGAGATTTCATATTCCCATTGATATGCAGTTTCCCGATTATACATGGGTGAACTGAAAAGTTTCCGACCTCAATGTGAAGCACTCGTCAATAAAAACTAATGAATGTAGTTGTGCATTTTTTATCACAGTTACTCACCAAAATTTCTGCCATTTTGGAAGCGTAGTTTTTATTTGACAGTCGTTTGAGTGAGTCGATGGGAGTTTTTTTGTCATTAAATTTTTGATTTGGAAAGGCAATACGCATACGCAAATCAAAGATGAGTTGGACTATGTGTATGGGGACTCTGCATCATCATTTACCACAGTGAAATTTTGGGCAGCTGAATTTAAACCTGGCCGTGAGAGCTTGGGAGACGATGAACGTTCGGGACGTCCGAAAACTGCATCACCTGACGACAACATCGCTAAAGTTCACCAAATGGTGCTAGAAGACGGCCGAATTAAAGTGAGAGAGATAGCAGAGGCTATGAAACCGTCCAAAAAATGTGTTTGTCACATATTAAATCAAGATTTGGGCATGAGAAAGTTGCCGAGTTTGCTCACGTTAGACCAAAAACGTGTTCGAATGAACATTTCCAACGCTCTGTTGGAGCGGTTTAGGTGTAATAAATCCGAGTTTTGGCGCCACCACACCATAATACGCCCTAAATAAAAATACGGTCAAAACAATGGAATGCAAACAGGAAATCGGCTAAAAAACAAAACAAAAAACATCGACTCACTCAAACGACTGTCAAATAAAAATTACCCGTCCAAAATGACTGAAATGTTGGTGAATACCTGTCAAAAGATGCACAACTACATTCACTTTTATTGACGAGTAAGGCTATGTTCACGTTGAGGTCGGAGACTTGTCAGACCACCCTCGTATATATTCTTTAGTGTGCAGTTTCGTTATCTGAGCGTTTCATGTGTTAACTTGTGCAACAAGCAAACACACACATCTCACACAAATCCTACTTCGACTCTTTGCTTTTAATTTATAATAGACGACGGTTGATTGACAACTCTTCATCTTATTCATATATATGTTTCATTTTTTCTTGCTCTTTGGTATTGTGGCTCATTGAAGGCAGGGCACACCAACCACCGATGTAATCTAAATATCCTTTAAGATCCATGCAACGCTGTGTATTCTTTGTTCAAACCTGCTAATATGCTAATGTCTAACGGCGATACTTGTTTATTACTTTAGATGTGCATATCACGCTCCTATTTTTTTTTTTTTCAAAACTGTATTTATTGACCATAATTAGAATTTGTACATTTAAGTAATACAGGGACTTAAAATTAATTTCGTAACAATTGCTTACATGTAATTATTATAATAATATATACATTTTCCAAACAATATTTTATGAGATACAAGATAGATGCGTGTTTATAAATTTAATAGTATTATCTTCCTGGAAAAGGTCAGAAAACCAGGAATTTGTTTTTTCAACTTTACTTAATCTAAACTTAATCCTAATTATATAAATAACTTAACCTAATTTAGTCTGATTACAGTTTGACTTTCCTAAAGCCATAAACAATGTTTTATAATTAATGGTATATATGAATTAAAGGATGTGGAGTGAGGTCAGTTATGGGTTTGAGGAATAGTATTTCTTTCCGGTTGTTCGTTGGAGAAACATAGGACGTTGGAAAATGGTTGGACGTTACAGTATTTGAACTGGTTAGGGGTAACTTCGGTGTTGTGGTATATGATCTCGTTTGAATCATTTACCAGTCTCCCTGAGGCGAAGATAGCTCTGGTGTGGAGACAGTTGGGATAGTTAGTTCTGGTATCTAGAGGGTTCTCTAAGAGCGAGGTTATTATGGGATTGGGATTATTTTGTAGGTTTTCGATAAATTTGATAGACAGTTCGAGGAATCGTCTATCGAGGCGCTCGATACCAGCGGTATTGTAGAGTTCGACGTTACTATAGTACTTATAGGAGTTAGGACGACGATGTAAGCCAGAGACACACCTAAAACATTTTCTTTTGAATACTCGTAACTTCTCCATTTGGGAGGGAGTGATATGGTACCACAATGGGCACGCGTACGTGAGTGTGGGTCTGATAATTTGTTTGTAAATGAGCAGTTTGACTTTGTGAGAGAGACTATTAGGTTTCCACATTACTCTTCTACAGAGATTAAGCTGAACTGTGGCTTTATGAAGGGAATTTTTAATGTGGGAGGAAAAAGACCAGTTATTAGAAAAAGTGATTCGCAGATATTTTAGGGTTTTGGAGGGTTTTATTAGAGTGTTGTTTAGGTTAAGTTTAATTTCGTTGTGGCAGCGTCTAGTGTTGTTTGTACCGTGCTCGTGTTTGCCCTTGAACACTATGAGGTGCGTTTTATTTGGGTTAAGGTGAATTTTCCATTTATTGAATTATGTTGTTATGTTAGGGAGAAAGTTGTTAATGCGGTTTCTTGCAGCCTTAACAAATTTGCTGGTGGGGTAAATTAATGTATCATCAGCATAATTCAGCATCACAACATTAGGAGATACGGGTTGAGAAATATCCGCGGTATATCACCATCATCGGCACTACAACCGGGATCCGGTCTTGGCCTTATTTCACAAATCTCTCCACCGGTCCCGATTTCGAGCCGATGTCATCTAGTTTGGCACTCCCAGGCTTTGGGCGTCCTGGTCTACGCCATCCCTCCATCGCAGACAAGGTCTGCCGCGCTGTCTCCTTCCATACATCCTGCCACAAAGGACTGTCCGGGCAGGCTCCTCTTCGCTCATTCGAGCTAGGTGTCCCGCCCACCGGAGTCTACCGAGTCTGATTTTTCTTAGAATATTAGCTTCAAGGTAGATTGCGTACAACCCATTGCTGTAGCGTCTCCGGAATCGTCCTCCCTCACATACGGGGCCAACAATTCTCCGCAAGACCTTCCTCTCGAACGCGCCTAAGAGTTCAGAGTGCCTTTTATTAAGCACCCAGGTCTCGGATCCATACATGAGTACTGGTACGACCATGGTCTTGTACAGTAGTAGCTTGGATGTTCTGGATAAATTTCGGGATTTAAAGAGCCTTGATAGACCATAGTAGGCTTTGTTGGATTTAATCAGCCGTTCGCGTATTTCTTCTTCCATATTGTTATCCGCTGATACTATTGACCCAAGCTAGTTAAAGGATTGTACAACTTCAAATCCGTGCTCCACTACCCTGATAGTTTGACCAACGTTAGGTCTTCTCTTCGCAGAAGTTGGCACTATGTACTTAGTTTTTCCCTCATTAATGTGCAGTCCCAGTTTTTGTGCCGCCTGCTCTATGTGGGTGAATGATTCCTGTACCGCCGATTCGGTTCTACCGATGATGTCGATGTCATCTGCGTAGACAAGTAGCTGGCTGGACTTGGTGATAATAGACCCTCTTGTTGTAACGCCAGAGTCACGAATTGTTTTCTCCAACGCCAGGCTGAAGAGGAGGCAGGCCAGATCGTCCCCTTGTCGGAGTCCATTATAGATGTTTATTGGTTTGGACAGCAATCCCGCTACTTTTACCTGACTAGTTACGTTGGTCATGGTCAACCTACAAAGTCGTATCAATTTGTTTGGAATGCCGAATTCTCTCATGGCATTATATAGTTCTACCCTGGCTATGCGGTCGTAGGCGGCCTTAAAGTCTATAAATAAATGATATAATGGAATCTTAAGTTCCAGACATTTTTCCATCGCCTGCCTAAGGGTGAATATCTGATTAATTTCTGATTTGCCTGGGATGAAGCCATACTGATATTGACAAATTATGGCTTTAGCGTATGGGGCTATCGGGTCTTGTAGGATAGTGGAGAGTATCTTATAGGCGGTACTCAGCAATGTTATACCCTTATAGTTGCTGCATAGTGTGATATCTCCCTTCTTATGTATGGGGCAAATTATCCCACAACGCCAATCTTCCGGCATCTCCTCTTGCTCCCATACGTGCACCACAATCTCATGAATTGCGTGATGTAACGCTGTCCCTCCTTGTTTGATCAGCTCAGCTGGTATGCCATTAGCTCCAGGGGCTTTATTTGATTTGAGCTGTCTAGTGGCTTTTAATGTTTCCTCAATGCTTGGTGGCGGCAGCATTTGGTCTTGGTGTTGCATTGGTGGAGCCTCCAATTCTTCTGTGAGCTGACCATTTAGCAATTCATGGAAGTGCACTTCCCATCGCTCCAGAATGCCTTCAGGATCGGTGATCAGATTACCCTCTTTATCCTTGCAGTAAGTGCAGCGTGGTGTGTACCGCGTCATACTGCGGATTATTTGGTAGAAATTCCGCGCCTGGTGCGGACCTCGCTCTCTACTTTTCTCTATTTCACAGACAAGGTTTTTTTCCCAGGCACTTTTCTTTTGTCTGTGAAGTCTTTTTTCAGATCTTCAGAGCTCTTTGTATTTCTCCTCGCGTACCCGCGTCCTATGAGACTGTTGCATTGCCCGGTATGCAGCATTCTTACGTTCAGTCGCTAATTTGCACTCATCATCAAACCAGTCGTCCCGGTCTCTACGACTACTGCCTAAGATGGAGTTGGCAGTACTAATGACAGTATTCTTAAGGCATGTCCATTTCTCTTCTACGCCCGGCATTCTTTCCCCAGGACTTACTCTCCCTCTGTCGAGCTCTTCGAGGGCGAGTCTTAATGCATGACCAAAGGAGTTACTGGTATTCTCATTGCGTAAGGCAACCGTGTTGATTCGAACCTGATCCGCGGATGCAATACGTCTCCGTAAGGCAATCCGCGCTCGGAAAACTGTACCAACAAGATAGTGATCCGAGTCGACGTTGGCACCTCGGTACGTTCGTACCGTCATTAGGCTCGAGGAGTTGCGGCGATCTATCAGCACGTGGTCAATTTGATTGTGAGTGGCTCCATCAGGTGATACCCAGGTGGCTTTGTGGATATCTTTACGCGGAAACCTGGTACTCGCAATGACCAAGTTTTTCGATGCTGCCAATTCGATGAATCGTAGTCCATTGTCATTAGTGTTCTCATGCAAACTATGGGAACCTGTGTAGTGCCTGAAAACCGGCTCCCGACCTATTTTTGCATTCAAATCCCCAAGAAGGATTTTCACATCGTATCTTGGGCAGGCATTGGGGGCCCGTTCGACGTTCTCATAATATTCTTCTTTTTCGTCGTCAGGGGACTCCTCTGAGACGGAAGAATTTATTCTCACAACGAATTTTCTGTCAGAAAGATATGAGGCTAAGAGCTTTGTTGTGTGAGAGTTTAGATTAAATATGGAGTGCAGTTTGTACAGAAGCCCTGAGATCCAGACGCAATCAAACGCCTTAGAAATATCGAGAGCTATACACACAGTAGGGCTTTGGTTTTGGAGACCAGTTGTAACATCGTGTGTAAGTTTTAGTAGAGCATGACATGTGGATTGTCGCTTACGAAATCCGAACTGACAGTTAGGGATGAGGGCATTCTCATTGGCAAATGAGAGAAGATTTTGGTAGATCTTGCGTTCCAGTATCTTACTTAATGTACTTAATAGGGATATTGGACAATAATTGCGAGGGCTATTACTACTACCGGGCTTCTTAATAGGAATTACTATCGCAGTTTTCCAGTTCTCTGGGAAGTGTGATGCATTAATCATATGATTAAGAAGAACGAGGATGGGAAGCAGATTCGGCGGGCGTAGCCTTTTAAATAGAAGGCGTGGGATTCCATCTAATCCAGTTGACTTTTCGTTATTTCCTGATCTTACGATCTCGGATAATTCGTCTGCAGTTAGAAAATTTGTAGTGTCTAAGGGGTGTGAAGCTATGTTCATGTTGTTAAATTCACCGATGAAAGGAGTAAAAGATGTGAATAATCTGTTTGAGATGTATTCGTTTACTGTGTTCTCGAAGCCAGGAGTTGAGAGAGAATTATTTTGCTCATGAATCTTTGCTAAGTGTTCTGCGAGGCAATTTGCTATGTCCGTATCGGACTGGGCAATATTATTGCTGATTGGGTTAATGAGATGGTCAATTCGGGGTTTATATTTACGACTAGTTAATTGGTTTATGTTCTTGAAAAGATCACGATTTGGTTTGATGTTACTAAGTGTGGAGATGTAGTTCTCATCTGCGAACTTTTTCAACTGCTCATTTATCAGAGTGGATAGGAGTTGTATCTGGCTTTTAATAAAGGGGCAGTATCTTATGTGAAGTTTTCGGTGGAGCTGCTTTTTAAGGCGCAATAATTTGGTTAGGATGCTGGGCAAAGTCTTTCCTAAATAGTTATGAGGAATGGTTGTCGGGGTGTTGTTGCTGAGAGCCTCCTTAAGAATTTGCTCTATTCTTAAAGATGCTTGATCGATTTCAGTAGGGAGTAAGTTAGATGCTTCAGGGATATACAAGTCAGAGAAACTTATCGCTATTTCCCTATTGACTTTTCTCCAATTTGTTTTGGTGAAGTTTGGGACAGGGTTTGACGAGTAGAGTGGGTCCAAAGAGGGGATTTGGATCGTGGTGTGAACGGAACCATGATCAGAAGGAAATATAAAGAGACTGTAGGTGGACCCGCTGAATAAACATCGTCGGACTTGAGGAAGAAGTCGATTGTTGACCTGGCTGAGCTAGAGACACAAGTTGGCTGTAATGGGGAGTCAATGTAAGTATATGGATAAGACGGGAGGAGGGCTAGCAATTGGCGACCATATTTGTTGCCTTTATTATCATTGAATGCTGTATGACGAGCACTCCAGTCTCCTCCGATTATAAATGGAGCGGGAACGGACTGTTGGATAATCTGCGAAATGTCAGTATCTGGGAAATCTGGTTGTCGTGAAGGGTGAATATAAAAGGATGCTAAGACGAGCACTTTATTGTTCTCACAGAAAAGTTTTACTGCTGTGTATTCAATGCTGGATACACAGGTGAATCTAATTTCACTGAATTGAAATTTTTTGTGAATTAATATGCCGGTACCTCCATGAGGTCCATTAGTTCTGGGGTTAGAAACTAAAGTGTAATTGGGAATTGAAACTCGGGAATTTGGTTTGAGCCAGGTCTCTGAAAGGAAGAGGATATCTGGGGAAAACTTTTCAACAAACAACCGGAGGTGTTGCTTACGTATATTAGAGTAAATGGATTCTGTGTTGAGGGAGATCACGCTCCTAAAAGCAGCTTGTGTTTATATAAATGCCAATTCATGGTCAAAGATACCAAGCATATTTTGTTTATCTTATTGGTATCGTTTCCACGTAATTGATTATTCTATGAGTAGTACTATTTGTATATGTATTTACTTTCTGTGCAACTATCAAGTTTTCACAGAGGTGGTGATTTACCTGCTTATACATTTCAAGCTTTATGCACTTTTACAGGTAATTATAAAATAATCTGGTATGTTGATTAATCAACGCGAAGAAATTCTCATTAAATGAATCCAATTAATGATAGGCTCGACCCCAAAGGGTTTTTTGTGTATCAGTAATATGTTAAAACTTGTTTTAATATATACATACATACAATAAATAAATGAATAAGCAAAATCTCATCATGTGATCTTAGAACGCTTGTTTCTCGAAACATGTATGCAATTTATATTTAAACTAAGTGCGTTATCGTTGCATATTCAACAACAGTCAACAATTATCCTTAAAAGCAGAAAAAGTCGTCATTTTATGAATGAATAAGCCAACATCAAGCTCACCCCAAATCCCATTAATCACCATTAAGCATGAATCTTTTCATTGGATTATTAATCGATCGTTGTGTATACTTTAGTGAAGTACTCGTATTGTGCAAAATAAGCACAGAAATACACCGAACGCTTAATTGAAACGATTGTGAAAACAAAAATGGAGTGAACACCTATCAGGAGCACGACAGTTCTTCATCATAGAAAGAGGAGTACTGCTTTCGACATTCAACGAATTCGCAAATAGCTATTATTCAAGAACACCCACTTAAGAATTGAATAGTTAGCGACTTTAGGTCATCCATAATAATTTTCCCACCATGACAAAGTTATTTCGGAAGACATTCTGTGATTATAAAAGCCGATAAAAGTGAAATACTAAATTGAATTTGGTTACTTTATCGATTTACCGCAAAATACATTTGCCAGGGCCACCACGTTACGAGCAGGATAACGAGAAATGATTCCATCTGGGGACTTTTAATTGTGCTCCCAAGGACATTTGGTGTCATTTTATTCATAGTGTAATAAAAGCCTCGTATAAAAGGATATTATAATAGTATGGACATTTTGTATTAAGATTCACAGTACATGCATTTTGAAATGTAAATGAACCAATGACAATACACTATGGGGTCGAGAATACCCAAGGGAGGTCAAGGGTATTAAGCAGTAAAATATATAATGGGTCCACCCTCAGTTAACCAAAAAAGGACTTATCGTACCTTAGCATCGTAATGTCAAATCCAAGAGTAAATATTGATTTATGCTTTCGGATTCCTTGCCATGTTTACTCAGAACATGACAATATTTAATTGAATAACTTATAAAGATGACTTTGATTGGGGTAGGAACTGATGTAATGCCTGTTTATTTCATGATGGTAAATATTATCAATTAAAGGTCTCTTTTAACACTCCATGGCTACAAAAATTTAATATTCAAGTGATCAAAGACTGGTAGAGACCGCTTTGAACCAATTTAAATAATCGTTGTTCACTGGTACCATCTTGATTATACCATTACGTTGTAATGCGATGGTACTTTTAGTAGAATTTCGCAATCACAACCAAACATAACATAGCTAGGAACAAGGCACTAATGAGGAACATGTAATATATTTTGACAAAGAGCCAAGAATGCACTATAGTGACAACCCCATGTGTAAGAAAGAACTGTAGGTCTTCTAGTCCTCGATAGCGTGTCCGCTGGCACTAGTTCATCGAAGACGTCCTCACTGCGGTGCTCCCTGGGAGTATCGTTGATATAATTAAAGACAACCACTGTTATGTTCTTACAGCTATTTCCTTTATTAAAGCCATATGCTTTCTCACCTCTTACATCGAAATGTGATAGTTATTTAACGAGTTTACACAATGGAATTAGTACAATATTCCTTCTGTAATGAATATAGTATTTACCACTATATGTATATTAATAATTATGGCATATAATTACCATGTAAGTATTAATTTAACACAAATGAATTAATATAAACTATTTCTTCATGTAAGTATCAATGTAACACAAATGAATTAATATAAATTATTTCTTCATGTAAGTATCAATGTAACACAAATGAATTAATATAAATTATCTATGCTGTAATGCATATAGTATTTACCACTAAATATATCTTACTAATTGTGACATATATTTACCATGTAAGTATCAATTTAACACAAATGAATTAATATAAATTATTTATGCTGTAATGCATATAGCATTTACCACTATATGTATATTAATAATTATGGCATATAATTACCATGTAAGTATTAATTTAACACAAATGAATTACTATAAATTATTTATTCTGTAAGTATTAATTTAACACAAATGAGTCAATATAAATTATTTATTCATGTAAGTATCAATTTATTCTGTAATGAATATAGTATTCACCACTATATGTATATTAATAATTATGGCATATAATTACCATGTAAGTATTAATTTAACACAAATGAATTAATATAAACTATTTATGCTGTAATGCATATAGTATTTACCACTATATGTATATTAATAATTATGGCATATATTTACCATGTAAGTATCAATTTAACACAAATGAATTAATATAAATTATTTATTCTGTAAGTATTAATTTAACACAAATGAATTAATATAAATTATTTATGCTGTAATGCATATAGTATTTACCACTATATGTATCTTAATAATTGTGACATATATTTACCATGTAAGTATTAATTTAACACAAATGAGTCAATATAAATTATTTATTCATGTAAGTATCAATTTATTCTGTAATGAATATAGTATTCACCACACACGATCGCGCGTGCGTTGTTTAGATTATATCGTACAATCGATATCCGCACGTAGAACTATGTCATTTAATTAGTTGGCTGCAGAACTAGTTACTTTCACTGGGGCGCGTGCGTTGTTTTTATTATATAATACAATCGTTAACCGCACGTAGAACTATGTCATTTAATTAGTTGGCTGCAGAACTAGTTACTTTCACTGGGGCGCGTGCGTTGTTTTTATTATATAATACAATCGTTAACCGCACGTAGAACTATGTCATTTAATTCGTTGGCCGCAGGACTAGTTATTTTTACCGGGCGCGTGCGTTGTTTTTATTATATTATACAATCGTTAACCGCACGTAGAACTATGTCATTTAATTCGTTGGCCGCAGGACTAGTTATTTTTACCGGGCGCGTGCGTTGTTTTTATTATATTATACAATCGTTAACCACACGTAGAACTATGTCATTTAATTCGTTGGCCGCAGGACTAGTTATTTTTACCGGGCGCGTGCTTTGTTTTTATTATATTATACAATCGTTAACCGCACGTAGAACTATGTCATTTGGTTGCCACTTTCCAACTGTCTCCTTAAGGGTTGACTCGCGCCACCATAGCACATCAACATCCATCGGTGTGGGTAACCACATCGTACCCCTGCCTGTGTGCATTTTTTATTATGCGCACAGTGGTGAGCGCCATAGCGTGTGTTTGCTCGTTGTACCTCATTATGTGGAGGGACGTTCGTATTGTTTATACGTGCAATGTGATGCTGCTACATGGGCATGCGTTATATCTCACGTATTTGTATTTGTTGAGATGTGTCCTTTTAAGGGCATGCGTTGTAGGTTTCATCTGTTTGCGCGCCTTCTTAGTAATTCCAGGAATTAGTCGCAGGCTTGCGCAACCGCATCATGTTTTGCTTGGTTGTTCTGCCACATCCGATCGTTGGTTGATGTTTTTACCAGATCGATGTGCAGGTGTCCCATGCTCTCCTATGCTATTTAGTTTCGTACCATTGCAACAACGTTGTGCTTGGTCTTAATGGCATGATTTTCGTGTTTTACGCATTTCTGTTTTTAGGAAGATGCATGTTATTGCTCATACACTTGTATCAGCGGACTTGTGGTTATTTTACATGCTAATGCAGGTAAGTATTCGATTTTCTGGCGCCGAAAGCCTGCGAAAAGAAGGTTACCTGGTGGTAAGTAGGCAGGTGAGTAGTGGCGTTCGCACAAACCGCCACAGAACAAGTAGAGGGTGTTTAGTTCTAAACTATTACCACCTTACCACGGGTGGGGGATAGCACTAGAACAAAACATTTAAACAACACCAGACTTTAAAAGATAAAAACACCACTGAGGGATTGTAATCGTACTTGACCTAATTTTTATTTGAACCTCTCTTTTATACCTAATGTATTGATAATATTATCCTGAGAAAGTTGGCGGAAGGCTAATAACCATGCCCGTAAAAACGAATTATTATGACAAATTTAACAAGTCTCCGATATGGACCGGATACACGACGACGACCACGGAAACGAGAATGGCTAAATGATTTAAGAATTTTCTCATGGAACATCCGCTCACTATACAGAGCTCGAGCTGCACAGCAGGTAGCCGATGCCTTGCCCGAATATAAGGCAGACATGACAGCATTACAAGAAATAAGGTGGTGTTATTCAAAGAAATGAGTATGACATTTATTACAGCTGTCATGCAAAACACCATGTGCTCGGGGTAGGCTTTCTAGTCAACCAAAAACTGAAGCCTGCCATCATCGGCTTTAATGCAATAAATGAAAGGCTATGTACTCTTCGCGTGCGAGGCAAATTTAAGAACATAAGCCTCATAAACGTTCACGGACCTACAGAGGAGTCCCCTGACGACGAAAAAGAAGAATACTATGAGAACGTCGAACGGGCCCTCAATGCCAGCCCAAGATACGATGTGAAAATCGTTCTTGGTGATTTGAATGCAAAAATAGGTCGGGAACCAGTTTTCAGGCACTACACAGGTTCCCATAGTTTGCATGAGAACACTAATGACAATGGACTACGAGTCATCGAACTGGCAGCATCAAAAAACTTGGTCGTTGCAAGTACCAGGTTTCCACGTACACACATCCACAAAGCCATCTGTGTATCACCCAGCCATTCCCAACCAAATTGACCACGTGTTGATAGATCGCCGCCGCTGCACGAGCCTGATGACGGTACGAACGTACCGAGGTGCCAACGTCGGCTCGGATCACTATCTTGTTGGTACAGTTTTCCGAGCGCGGATTGCCTTACGGAGACGTATTGCATCAGCGGATCACACAGCGGAACACGGCTGCCTTACGCAATGAGAATACCAGTAACACGTTTGGACATGCGCTAAGACTCGTCCTCGAAGAGCTCGACGGAAGGAGATGAAGTCCTGGGGCCACAATGCCGGGCGTAGAAGAGAAATGGACATGCCTTAAAAATACTGTCATTAGTACTACCAACTCCATCTTAGGCAGTCGTCGTAGAGATCGGAGCGACTGGTTTGATGATGAGTGCAAACTAGCGACTGAACGTAAGAATGCTGCACATCGAGCAATGCAACAGTCTCATAGGATGCGGGTACGCGAGGAGAAATACAAAGAGCTCAGAAGATCTGAAAAAACACTTCATAAACAAAAGAAAAATGCCTGGGAAAAAAACCTTGTCTGTGAAATAGAGAAAAGAAGAGAGCGAGGTCCGCACCAAGCGCGGAAGTTCTACCAAATAATCCCCAGTATGACGCGATACACACCACGCTGCACTTCATCATCATCATCGGCACTACAACCGGGGGCCAGTCTTGGCCTTATTTAACAAGTCCTGAGGCTTGTTAAATTTTCCATAATGATTTTCCTTTTTTTCCGGGCAAGGTCATTAATCTTGCGCCAGACCACGCTGCACTTACTGCAAGAATAAAGAGGGTAATCTGATCATCGATCCTGACGGCATTCTGGAGCGATGGGAAGTGCACTTCAATGATTTGCTAAATGGTCAGCTCACAGAAGAATTGGACGCTCCACCAATGCAAGATCAAGACCAAATGCTGCCGCCACCAAGCATTGAGGAGACATAAAAAGCCATAACACAGCTCAAATCAAATAAAGCCCTCGGAGCTGATAGCATACCAACTGAGCTGATCAAACAAGGGCGGACAGCGTTACATCACGCAATTCATGAGATCGTGGTGCACGTATGGGAGCAAGAGGAGATGTCGGAAGATTGGCGTCGTGGTATAATTTTCCCCATACATAAGAAGGGAGATATCACAATGTGCAGCAACTATAGGGGTATAACATTGCTGAGTACCGCATATAAGATACTCTCCACTATCCTACAAGATCGGATAGCCCCATACGCTAAAGCCATCATTAGTCAATATCAGTGTGGTTCATCCCAGACAGATCAGCGATTGATCAGGTATTCACCCTTAGGCAGGCAATGGAAAAATATCAGGAATTTAAGACTCCATTATATCATCTGTTTATAGACTTTAAGGCCGCCTACGACAACATAGCCAGGAATATAATGCCATGAGAGAATTCGGCATTCCAAACAAATTGATACGACTTTGTAGATTGACCATGACCAACGTAACTAGTCAAGTAAAATTAGCGGGATTGCTGCCAAACCAATAAACACCTATAATGGACTCCGACAGAGGGACGGTCTGGCCTGCCTCCTCTTCAACCTGGCGTTGGAGAAAGCAATTCGTGACTCTGGCGTTACAACAAGAGGGACTATTGCCACCAATTCCAGCCAGATACTTGTCTACGCAGATGACATCGACATCATCGGTACATCCGATTCGGCAGTACAGGAATCCTTCACCCAGATCGAGCAGCCGCACAAAAACTGGGACTGCACATTAATGAGGGAAAAATTAAGTACATGGTGGGAATTTCTACGAAGAGAAGACCTAACGTTGGTCAAACTATCAGGGTAGTGGAGCACGAATTTGAAGTAGTGCAATCCTTTAACTACCTTGGGTCAATAGTATCAGCCGATAACAATATGGAAGAAGAAATACGCGAACGGCTGATTAAATCCGACAAAGCCTACTATGGTCTATCAAGGCTCTTTAAATCCCGAAATCTATCCAGAACATACAAGCTGCTAGTTACCAGTACTCATGTATGGATCCGAGACCTGGGTGCTCAATAAAAGGCACTCTGAACTCTTAGGCGCGTTCGAGAGGATGATCTTAAGGAGAATTGTTGGCCCCGTATGTGAGGGAGGACAATTCCGGAGACGTTACAACCATGAGTTGTACGCAATCTACCTTGAAGCTAATGTTGTAAGAAAAATCAGGCTCGGTAAACTCCGGTGGGCGGGACACCTAGCTCGAATGAGCGAAGAAAGGCCTTTGTGGCAGGATGTATGGAAGGAGACAGCGCGACAGACCTTGTCTGCGATGGAGGGATGGCGTAGACCAGGACGCCCAAAGCCTGGGAGTACCAAACTGGATGATATCGGGTCGAAATCGGGACCGGTGGAGAGATACGTTAAGTAAGGCCAAGACCGGATTCCGGTTGTAGTGCCGATGAGGATGATGATGATTGATAATATTGCCGACTCTGCATCTAAACAACAAGCAAGTTGTGATGTTTGTATATTGGTGACTTTACTTCTCAATGACCAGCTACTGGTTATGCTTCGATTTTGATGACTTTGTTGTCAGTTGTTTTTGGAGTCAGAGTCGTTTTAATATTATATGGTAAAATTTAATGTACAAACCATATAAGAAATAAAACTACTACTAGTAGTACTACTATTAAATATATTATTGTATGTATAAATGTACAAATTCGTACATTCTGCTGGGCCAGATGGTTACACTCTAAAGTCTGAGACAATGAATCTTCTTTTGCTTTTTGCAGGATGCAAATCATAAAACATCTGGGACGTGGAGATATGTATTATGATGCATAGATTGCCTGAATTGTGTGTCGGCGGATCAAATAGACATGTTTTCGTTTGCACACGTGCACTTTTAGGATTTGGATCTTGTAGGCCTTTTAGGTGTTAATTGCTTATAGCATACATGGGAAAGTAATGTATTATGCTGTTTGATTTTAGGAAATTGAATCGAACAAATGCATTGAATTGAATAAATGAATTTGAATTCAATAAATGGGAATTTGAACGTTTAGTTTGATTTGGTTTGACATTGAATTCAATATTATGTTGGGGATATGAAATGGCTTTTGTTATAGGTGGGAGGACAATGTAATATGGGAGGGAAATGTAATGCGGGAGGAAAATGGTAAGGGCTTCTCGGAACACTACAATATAAATGTTAATGATAATTCATAGTGATTAGCTTGTATATAATATTTGTGGTGCACCACAGTGCCTCTCGTTCTCCAGGAAGATTGGGCTACCGTATAGATCCTGATGGACGTGTCGACGTGTATCTTTAATCCTTCCGAACAATATTGATACGTGAGTAACTCGCCCGTCCCCCTTGTTTTGGGTAGGACACACGCGCAGCTGCACGAGGGATTGATAAAGCGAAATGATAGTTTTGAATTGAATGCAGCGGGCGTGTAAACCCAGTTTCTCTTCGGTACTAGTGGCTTTGGCTAGTTTCGAAGTCGACCATCGTCAAAGAATGAATTTATTTCGAAAAGCAAAGATACTGAGAAAGGCTGTGAGAGAGTGGGAGTGAACGGTGTAATTTTGAAGAAGACCGTTGTTGAAAGTAGTGCACAGTGCTTGCTAGAGTGTGCGGTAAAAAGGAACGAACTGAAGAAAGATTTTTTCGTTTTTTGTCTGTTAAATTAATTTATTAAGAAGTATTTATTTTCTTTGTTTGAGTTAAACAGTTCCTTTTGTTAAATAATTGATGATTACGTTTCCGTGTTAAATAAAGTATAATGTTCGAAGTTTCCGATACTGCACGATAAGTGAAAAGCGGATGGAAGGAGAGGAGGAAAGGTCAACGTTCCAGATTTTTATTTGTACTGTTGTTGACTGATCCGAGATTGTAGTCCGAAAAATGTATGTCACTCCAACCCCAACGCTATATGTAACCACTGCTACATGAGCCACCAATTTCCTATGTTACAATATCAAAGGTTTTGCCTCACGATTGTATCGATTCACTAAGGATGGAAGTGTCAATACACATACGGATAGAAAACACTATTGATGATAATCAAATTTCCTAGCTGGGGGGAAACGAACAAATCGCGATCCGGAAAAACAATGCAGCCGACTTGCCGACCCGTAGTCGTAATCGAAAACACGTCCGCTAAATTTTATACTATATTTATTCTTACTAGGATTTCTCTCCACCAACTACTAACGGACTGCCTAGCCGCTTGACTTCTCGATTCTGACTGCCCTCTATATCTTTTTTTATCTTTATTTTCCGAAGTCCGGACAGATCGCCCCTCATCATAGATCCTTTTGAGGTTTGTTTGTGTTATCCATCTGGCTAATGCCAACAAGAGTTTGCGTGCACTTCAAATGGGTAACACAAATCCGTGAGATGGATGGGAATCTGGGTCTATTGGGTAATATGTATATGTGAGGGAAATGGTAGGGCTTCTTAGAGCACTACATGGACAGGTTAATGATAATTATTATTATGTTAGAGATGGGATACTCACTGTTTTTTTTTTTGATAGCACTGAACTCAATTTTCTTATATTTGACAACCGTAAGGAAATATAATCTGCAAATTAATTTATGTCGCAAAACGCTTCGCCAAAAATGGGTTGTTGTGAACATGTCAAAAATGCCTGGCACACTTAATTGAACTCAGCGTATTCCACATTTCCCGATATCAGTCTCCGAACTGGTTCTTCACATCTTGATTTACTATATTTTGTTTTCGAAGCACAAACACGACTTTCTATATACAAAGGGGTATAACATCTTCGCAACACTAAAAGTCATATAGGAAAACAAAACAAAAAACAACTCTAGTGGCCTAGGTAAATTAAAACTTCTATATGCCACTACAGCACTAGTTATAGCAAAGCATATTATAATACATAGGTTTAAAAAAAAAAGACAATAGTGATGTGGGGGTCATAATATCCTCTCTAAAATATTTCTTTTAAATTTAGAACGAAGAAGTTAAAATTGCCAAAACAGACTAATTTTAGTTTTTTACTGCAATTTATTTTTTCAATTAAATTGACAACGTTTCGATCAAGTATTTGATCCTCTTCAGGTCAGCAATAAATTGGAACTAGGAAAAATTATAAAATTAAATACATAATATAATTGGAACAGTACAATAAATTAAATAAGTTAAATAAATAAAAATTAAAATTACTCTGCCAATAATTTGACAGAGAAGTCATGTCATGTTTTGCCGTCGGATCGGATTCAATAGCATAAACATATGCAAACAAAAGAATCCGATTCTCCCAGTCGGCAGAGAGACGATATACGATCTCTATTGTATGAATTATCGCAATCCCTTTTAGCATCTAATGAGTGGCTGCTATTTAGACAGCTGACCCTCATTACCGAAAGATGCCTTAGGTCGTTTCCCCTTTGTTCATTTTTTTTTTCCTCGTTTCAGGTTCTGTTTATCCTTGGCTAAACGCATCGATGAACACGGTGATGTGTACGAACACACACATACACCACCGCGCCCCCGAGATCGTCTTCCATTGGTCACTGGGCAAAGGAAATTTCATTTCGTACGTAGTCTAAGTGAAGATAACCGTGTTTTGGATTTTCCGACAACAGTTCCTGGGTGCATTAATTTCTTTTGCTTGTGTCTTTCGGACTGCGGCAGACACTTTTAGAATTGGTGGAGACGAAGAGGATCAGCGCCGTACGCCGGTAGACAGTGCTTCGCTCCCCATAGGACCTTCTCTATCCAAGAAGGGGAACGCTTCTGGGGAAATGAACCCGTTCTGGAAAGTACTCTCTAGATACATATCGTTGGGATAGAATGAGATAAGATTATTCGCACGTTGCCCTTCTAGTTTTGTCCTGATTTGTCGTACAGGACTCTATTAGAGTAGAACTTCTTATGTTGCGACTCTGGTGCTCTATACATTCAAGGCAGGAACACAAACACTGCCTCTCGAATACCCGAAACTTCTCCATGTAAAATGGGGGTATGTTATACCATACCGGGCGACCATACACCAATACTGGTCGAATGAATGCCCAGTATGATACTATTTTGACTTTAGAGTCTAGAAGACTACTACGGAATAGACTTCTTGTCATAGCATATGCGCTTTTATCTGCGGTAAGAGTTGTTGCTAAATGCTTATGAAGATAAAGATACTGATCAAGCCAGATACCTAGGTATCTAACTACAGTTTATACTTGTAGAGGAAGATTATAGCTTCCTACAATGGAGACATTTTCCAATTCCGTTTTGTATCCCTCGATGCCCTAGACAAGGATGTTCTGAAAAGGATAGGTTCTGTTTTCTGGAAATTGATCTTTAATTTCCAGTCGTCACAAAAACGTTTGATTCTATTGGAGTCATCTTGCAGAAGTTTGTTGATGACAATAATCTTCTCCCCAGATCTACTAGGTGTATGCATAAGCTTTTACGGGTTTAACTAAGAGATGAGGCCAGCGAAATGCACGCTGCGTATTAATTTGACACATATTGTACGTCATTATGTTCGTCTGAGATATAACTCCCAACACACACAAGCAGCTCCTCGATAGTATAGTGGTCAGTATACCCGCCTGTCACGCGGGAGACGGGGGTTCGATTCCCAGTCGGGGAGCCTCTGGCGCAAGACTAATGACCTTGCCCGGAAAAAACAAATCATTATGGAAAATTTAACAAGCCTCAGGACTTGCTAATTAATGCCAAGACCGGCTCCCGGTTGTAGTGCCGATGATGATGATGACACACAAGTTGAGTCCGCCCAAAACTAGCGTCTTTGTTTTATCGTTCAGTGGTCATGTGGAGTTTTGTGCCTAGAAAAGAACATTTGTGGCACGCATTGCTTTTCTTATTTAATCAAAAGAAAAAGGCTGTTGAAAATCTTCATTTGCTGGTAGAAACATATGGTGAACACGGTCCATCAATTAGAACATTTGAGACATAGTTTCGACAATTTAAAAGTTGTGATTTCAATGTGAAAGACAGTGAGCGCTCTGGTAGACCACAAAAATGTGAAGACGAGCAATTGCAGGAGTTATTGGATGATGACCTAACAAAAACTCAACGGCAATAGGCAGAAGCATTGCATGTGTCACAAGAAACAATCAGCAGACGTTTACGAGCAATGGGGATGATCAATACCAGGTGTATTCATACGTTTTTTTCCGGTTTAACTAAGAGATGGCGCCAGCGAAAAGTACCCACCACACAGCAAAACTAGTGAAAGACACTTTGCGATCGCTTGGATGGGACATGCTTCTGCACTCACCACACTCCCCAGACTTGACCCAATCTAACTATCACCTCTACGCATCGATGGAGCACACGCTCGCAGAGCAGTATTTCAGCGATTTCGAGGAGGTTTGAAAATGGCTCGACGAATGTTTAGCCGCGAAAGACGAGCAGTTTTTCTGGCATGGTATTCATAAATTACCTGAAAGATAGGCGAAATTTGTAGACGCCATGTCTAGAATAAAACTAAATTAATTTCAGTAGAAAATTGTGTATTTTTTTACCAAAGAGACGGAAACCCTATATATATATATATATATATATATATATATATATATATATATATATATATATATATATATCATCATCATCGGCACTACAACCGGGAACCGGTCTTGGCCTTATTTAGCAAGTCCTGAGGCTTGTTAAATTTTCCATAATGATTTATTTTTTCTGGGCAAGGTCATTAGTCTTGCGCCAGGGGCTCCCCGACGGGGAATCGAACCCCGGTCTCCCGGGTGACAGGCGGGTGTACTAACCACTATACTATCGAGGAGCCCAATATATATATATATATATATATATATATATATATATATATATATATATATATATATATATATATATATATATATTATATATTTCCCCGACACACGGGGAACAGCAAATACAACAACAGGGAGTGTCTCAGTTCTCTTAATCCGGAACAACAAAAGTCACACTCGGCGTACTGGAATTGCTATTCGTCTTAACTCGTTTGTTCGTCCGATACACGGGGTACAGCAAATACAACAGCAGGGAGTGCCTCAGATCTCGTAATCCGGAATAGCAAAGGTCACACTCGGCGCACTAGATTACCTTGTCGTCCTAGCCTTCGATCAATACCAATGATAAAGTTGAACACAAAATTAAAGAAGATGGGGAGGTTGTAACTAATTAAATCATGAAGTTTATTACTCGTTGCGCTGCAAAATTAAAAACAAGGTTTAAAAATTTAAGTCCAGAAACTACTTTGATTAAAACACATAAAAGCACCTATAAATTAATTATATTGTAGTGCCCCTTTATATAGGCAGTCTCGAGCCGTTTATTTTCTCTGTTTCTCGGTTGGAACAGCAAATTACGCCTACCAAAAGCGCCGTGTTACAGAACAGGAATTTTCCATGGGCAAATGAACTGTTCTATAGAACCAGTGCTTTGTCAATTGCCGCTGCTCAGGAGGTCACCTCATGTTGAGTGCCTTCGAATACCAGGGAAACACCTTAGCATAAACGGCAACCTGTGCGTCCTATCTCTGTTGCATACCTTTTGACGGTAATGACTGCGACGTGGTTGATAAACCGATTCCGCTGGTCGTTATTGTTGGCTGTTGCTGCTTAGAGCTGCAACAATATATATATATATATATATATATATATATATATATATATATATATATATATATATATATATATATATATATATATATATATTGTAGCGAGCTTAGGGTTCGCTGGATTAATTATTTTAAAATAAATAAGAGCCGTTAAATCGATTCTGAATTAATGCGACATTTTATTAGTCCGTAATAACAATCATTACTTTTTACCGTACACTTAACGTTTTCTTTATTATCGCTTCCGTACTTATCGCGTCTTTTACTGCTTACTTCTCGCTCGAAACTTATCGCTTGTTTCACGTTCTTCTTCTTACTCATCACTCTGACAAAAAAAAAAAATTGTGGCGAGAAGGCCGAATTTAGCGAGACAAGGACATATGTGTCCTTCATCTTGTCACTGTCTTCTGGTCACCTTGCGATAACCAGAATCACCCACATCCGTGAGGATGTTGGGCTCGATCTCGCGATCTCTGAAAAGAAAAGAGAAGGGGGGGGGGGGGGGGGGGGGCATCCAAGGATAGTGTGGACAGTGTTAGTCCGGGTGTTCTCTAACTACTTTTATAGAGGGATGGTGGGAAAGAAGTCGTACAAGACCGGTAGGTCTTGGGTGCGGTAGTGAACGCAGATCACGTCTTTGGCGTCTGATAATCTGCGCTTTGGTCGGTGTGTATGTTTGTGTTTGTGCCGTCTTGTACTGTGCGTTCGTGTGTGTGGTTTGTTAATAGTAGACCCTATGGGATGGGTTCAGGAATCCTCTATTATAGAGGGGAATGTTTTTGGGAAGGGTGCTTTCTTCAGTTTTGTACTGAAGAAGAAATTGTGGGGGTTTGATCCGAAGAGATCGAGAGAGAGAAGGGTCAAGAACGCAGGAACTCATCACTCTGCTCTGTGTGCGGCGTATTTATACTGTTTCAGCATTTCGTTTCCGTCCGTTCCATTGCCTTGAATGTTCTACTGTTCCTAGTCTCCAGTTTTCCATTACTTTATAGAATATTCTAGTACTCTGTTTCGGACTCTCTAGAATATTCTAGTACTGATTGTCATATGCGTCACAATATATATATATATATATATATATATATATATATATATATATATATATATATATATATATATATATATATATATATATATACATATATATATATGGTACAATAAAATGTAAACATAATAAAAGAAAGTATATGTATATGTGTTGTATTCCAGAATACTACCCTTATTAAATTTAACACTGAATCTCCTAACACATTCTTAAAAACTTCACTTAACATATATTACATTCTCACTTAATACATACCATTCATAAACATTCACAATATTACCAGTTACAGCACACTTAATAACCTGCACCTTTTGATTTATTGAAAACATAGCAACTTGGATTTTCGTTCGAATTGAATGTAAAAATGTCACAGAAAAAAAAATAGAGAGAAAAAAAAGTTCAGTTAAAAAAGTTCGTTGGAGAGAAAAAATTCATTTCCGAATAGTTCTGAACGAAAAAAATTATAGATTGATTTTGAATTTAAAAAAAAGAAGGAAGAAAGAAAGTAATTGAGAAATAAAGACCGAAAATATGAAGAAGAAATAAAGCAAGAAATAAGTAACTAAAAGAAGAACGGAATTAGATTAATACTTGATTTGTTTTACATCAATTTAATTGAAATAAGAAAAAGAAGAAAAGGAAAAATAATAAGTCCACGCTCTTCCCTCATACCGAGGAAGCACGGCGTCGGACGTATAACACTGGTGGCAGCGGTGGGATCCAACCAAAGGATCCCAAATAAAAAGAAGAAAATAAGAAGAAGAAAAATACGTATGAAGAAGATACAGAGAAAAATTGAATCGAGACGGAGTGTGATTTCAATAACAAATGAAAAAAAGGTGAACGTCAAAGGAAAAAAGTGAAAATAAAATGAAACCAGATGAAAATAATGAAAAGAGTTAAATTTTAAACATTTTAATTAAAACTTTCATATGTATACAAATTTAAATAAAACCAGAAAAAAGTTAATATGGAGTGAAAATTGGATCTAGTCATCACTAATTCAGTGCGTTGCAACCGGTTTTGTCGGAGTGATATAGAAAATATTAATAAATCTTCGCCAGTGAAAACGGACATACAACAAAGAAAAAAAAAACAAGAGAAATAACCAAATAAGAAGAAGAAAAAAATTTTTTCAAGAAGAAAAGAGAGAAAAAAAAAAACAGGAGAAATAACCAAACCAAAATAAGAAGAAAAAAAAAAAAAAACCTCGACATAAAACAACGAAATAAAAAGAAAAAAAAAGGAAAGCAGCAAAGACCAGGATGAGCAATCAACTTTAGGACGTGAAGTCTGCCTGGCGTCAAAGAAAAAAAAAATCTAAAAAGAAAGGAACACAAAGAGGAACTCTACGACACAACAAAGAAAAAAAAAAAAAAGGACAACAATAAGAAATTCAACAAGACTTCTATCAACATCTAGAGTAGTAAGAATTTTTTTCAATATTTTGTTTTTTCTCCCTTCCTTTTTTTTTTGTAGGAATATTTTACTTGGAATTTTTTCCTTTTCAAAAAAAAAGTGTTTTCTCGATAGAAATTTTGAAAATTCTCTTTTCAGTTTTTTTCGACGACATTTCCGTTTCTTTTCCTTCTCGTCGAAAATTTTCTTTCTTTTCAGTTTTGGGACCAATTTATTTTTCTTTCCTATATATATATATATATTGAATAACCAAAAGAAAGGCCAATTTTTCCATAACCATATTTTTAAGTTAACCATATTTTAAGAATTGAATTTTCGCCATACTTTAATTCAAATTTTCAATATTACGAGCCCATATTACACGAGACAGGCGGCTAGGCAGGGGGAAGAACAATTCCACTATCAACAGATACTCAGTAAAACCCCTGAAATGGCTCTGTCTGTCGGAATTTCTGATGTTTTCAGAATCGTCCCTACCTTTGACGGGAAACCCTGCGACTTAGGTAAATTTATTTCCGGGGGAGACGTTTTATTTAGATCCATAAAGAAGGCAGACCCGGGTATATACGAGACATTTTTAGATCTAGTCAAAAATAGACTAGAGGGTCATGCTTACGATCTGATCAGGTATAGCAAAATCGCTAAGTGGGAGGATTTAAAAGATAAACTCGAATCGGAATATAAAGAGGAGCAATCTCGGTCGACGGCACACAATGAGTTGATTTCTCTGAAACAACGCTACAGAGAAACCGTCCGGGAATACGGTGATAGAGTCGCGAATGCTCTAAGGACTCTAAACTCTGCCACGTGTGAAATAACAGCAGACGCGCTGGTTAGGGAATTCTTAATGGAAGAAAACAAAAAATTGGCCGTACAAACATTTGAAGATGGACTAATGAACGAACAGCTAAAGATACTAGCTAAAGTCCATGGGGGAAATAATTTAAAACACTCGATTGCACATGTAGTATCACATGGTGCTCGAATGGACAACTCTCCCAGGTCATATCAATATAATGAAAAACCTACATTCAATCGTATAGTCTGCCAAACCTGTGGTAAGTCAGGGCATACACAGGACACATGTTATCGGAACATGCAATCCAACTTTTTTCCGAATAGACAACCCATAAAAAGGGAATATAACATTGTATGTAATTTCTGTGGACGGAATAATCACACAGAGAATGAGTGTAGATACAAGATATCTAGGAATGGATCGCCTTCAACAAATTACCAACAAGGTACAACAACGCGTAACCCATTCCGAAATAATCCTACAAACTCTGAAAATCGTTTTGGTGAAAATTCTAGGAGCACCAATAGACAAAACGATAGACAAAATGTTCACTTTTCTCGGGTGCAAGAGTCGGAAAACGAGGCCTGACGCCAACCAAAATTTATGGAAGACAGACCAAAGTTTTCTATTTACAGCATTAGATCTTTGGAAATAGATAACGACCATTTTAATGAAGCTCCTAGCCAAATTTACCCTGAGCCCACATACTCCTATAAACCAAGCCATATAAACGAAGATAATCCTGTCCCTAATATAAAGACTCCGATTCATACTCCCATTCTGGAAAACAATTCAGCAACACAGACTGAAAATCCGAAATTTTCAGCAGTATTAAAGACTGAAATCGCTAATATCTCAGATATCCCTATTGACAACGCAGACACTTCAGCAACCAAGACTGAAAACTCAGCAGTATTAAAGACTGAAAATTCGGATCCTGCACAAAATATACAAACAGAAACCCCTAATATTCCGGCTATCCCAATAGACAACCACGGCACTTCAGCAACAAAGACTGAAAATTCAGCAGTGTTAAAGACTGAAGACCCAATAGTTGCAATAAAATTCGAAACCCAAGTCAGTTCAGCAGCTAATACTGATGAACAAATCTTTTCAGCAGCAAAGACTGAAGGATTGAATGTTTCTACAGCAGATATAACTGAAGAAATAGTTCAAACAGCAAATAGTACTGGGAACCAAGATGTTCTAACAGCTAATAAGTCTGAAGAACTATTCGAATCAGTAAATGAGACTGAGAAACTAAACGATTCATCAGCAGTGAGTAAGACTGAAAAGGCAGACGTTCCGACAGAAGTTAAAGCTATAGAAAATGATGACATTGAGCCGAAGACACTAAACATTTTAAATAACGATACTGAACAGCAACACGAAGTAATGAAAATTGAAAATAATAATTCAATTAAAGAAGTTAAAGCTATAGAAAATGATGACAATGAGCCGAAAACAAAAAAAATTTTAAACAACGAAAACAAACACAGACACTTACTCAAACACGATATAATAAGTAATGAAAATAATAATTTAACTAAAATAGGTACGGAAAAGGAAAACCATATAAGTACATTACAAATTCTTTTTTTCAACAATAAACATTTATTCAAACACAAAATACAAAAAAATAAAAAGTTACACAATCATTTAGGACATTTGAAATCAGTTCTTAAGAAGATTTTTGGTATTATGCATTTCTATACAATAATCATAGTAATAGGCCCAGAAAGGTTTTGGAAACTTTTCCATAAATTTAAGGAAAAGATAAACACATAACAAATGGCCTTTGTTTTATTATTCAATATATATGAAATAATCTAACAATTGTAGGAAATGACGGAAATGAAAAAAAAAAAAAAAAAAAAAAAAAAAAAAAAAAAGGTAATGAGGGGGACGAAAGAAAGAAAATTTTAGAGGTAATATATATTGGAAATTTTAGAATTAATATATATTCGAACGGAAAAGGAAAGAAAGAAAATTTTATTGGTAATATATATATTAGAAATTTTGGAATTAATATATATACGGAAATGAGAATTTTGAAACAATAATATTAATATTATATATTTAATATAATAAGTAATAATGATTTTTAGATAAGAAAAGAAAAGGTTCCAAGGAGAAATATTTAAATTTAGTTAATATATAATGTAAATAGACTATTTTGGACTATTTTTCTAGTGTTAAGAACTTTTTGATTATTGAAAAAATTTAGTTAATATATAATGTAAATAGATTATTTTTCTAGTATTAAGAACTTTTTGATTATTGTAACCTTTGATGAAAGATTAATTTTGAAAACCTTTGTAATGTAATTGAACGAAAATCCACGTTTTTAATTAATCTTAATTTAATATATAGTTACTAGAAAATTATTCTCTTCAAGGATAATTTTCTTTCTCGAAGAAGGGTGGGATGTTGTATTCCAGAATACTACCCTTATTAAATTTAACACTGAATCTCCTAACACATTCTTAAAAACTTCACTTAACATATATTACATTCTCACTTAATACATACCATTCATAAACATTCACAATATTACCAGTTACAGCACACTTAATAACCTGCACCTTTTGATTTATTGAAAACATAGCAACTTGGATTTTCGTTCGAATTGAATGTAAAAATGTCACAGAAAAAAAAATAGAGAGAAAAAAAAGTTCAGTTAAAAAAGTTCGTTGGAGAGAAAAAATTCATTTCCGAATAGTTCTGAACGAAAAAAATTATAGATTGATTTTGAATTTAAAAAAAAGAAGGAAGAAAGAAAGTAATTGAGAAATAAAGACCGAAAATATGAAGAAGAAATAAAGCAAGAAATAAGTAACTAAAAGAAGAACGGAATTAGATTAATACTTGATTTGTTTTACATCAATTTAATTGAAATAAGAAAAAGAAGAAAAGGAAAAATAATAAGTCCACGCTCTTCCCTCATACCGAGGAAGCACGGCGTCGGACGTACAACATATGTATATATATATATATATATATATATATATATCGTCACAAAATGGAAGCAATACTTTGAAAACCTGCTCAATGTGCGTACCCATCAACCACAAATAAACGCACCAGACGTACATCCAGACGAGCATCAGATCCCAGAGCTCTCTATCAACGAAGTTGTAGACGCAATAAATCGATTGAAAAACAACAAGGCTCCCGGACTTGACTACATACCAGCACAGCTTGTGAAGCATGGAGAAGAGGTAACCGCTCGAAAGATCCACCAACTCATCAAAACAATATGGAATAAGGAAGTCACTCCCGAAGAATATAAGACCCCAATAGTCGTCCCCATTTTCAAAAAAAGGCGACCGATCTAACTCCGAAAACTACAAAGGAATATCATTGCTCCCAACCACATACAAAATATTAACAAATTTCATACTGGCGAGAATCACACCGTAGGCAAAAGAAATATTGGGAGACTACCAATGCGGATTCCGTAGGAACCGATCAACAAGCCAACACACAAGGCAACTGGTGGAAAAAAAGTGGGAATACGGAGAGACGGTTCACCAAGTGTTCGTTGACTTCAAAATTGCCTACGACTCAGTCGCAAGGCAAAGACTCTACCATATTGTAGTTGAGTTGGGAATCCAGAAAAAATATGCCGCTCTCATTCAAATTTGCATGAACGAAAACAAAGGGCGAGTTGGAATAGAAAACCACCTCTCAGAACCATTTAAAATCCGGGATGGACTAAAACAAGGGGATGGCCTCTCACCATGTCTCTTTAACCTTGTGCTCAAGTATGTCATCAGAAAGGTACAAGACGACAACATGACCGGATCATCCCTGAGCGGGGTCACACAAGTGCTCGCATATGCGGATGACATCGCTGTTCTGGGCGATAATGTAGGAACTGTAAATAAACCCTGTGAAATCATCATGCAAGCGCAGAAGAGGTGGGCATAGATATAAATGAAGACAAAACAAAATACATGATTATGGCGAGAGCATGTGGATCTCAGGGAACACATATAAACCTCATAGGGAAGATATTTGAAAAAGTTAAAGAATTTAAATACCTGGGAACAATACTCGCATCCAGTATTGAAATGTCGAGGGCAATTAACAAAAGAGTACATCCCGCAACGCTAGTTGGCACACAGTCAGTAAACTGCTGACTGGTATCACGTAACATAAAGCTCCGTATGTATAAAACCATAATCATGCCGATTGTTCTATACGGATGTGAAACATGGGCTCTCACAAAAGGGGAAGAAAACAAATTCCCCGTATTCGAGAATAAAGTTGTAAGGGGTATCCTTGGCGGTAAATATGACGAGGAGGCAGGACAATGGAGGAAACTCCACGACCTCGAATTGGAAGAGCTATACCGCAAACCTACAATAGTGAGAGTAATCAAGTCGCGAAGATTAAGATGGTTCGGACATGTGGCGCGAATGGGCAACGGTAGGACCGTGCATGGAATTCTTGACGGTAAGCCAACGGGAAAGAGACATACAGGATGGCCACAACGGAGATGGGAGAACAAAGTTAGGTTGGACCTCGAGGAGTTCGGATCGGATGGTCGAACGTGGAAGGAGAGTGCACAGGACAGGGAACAATGGCGGAGTCGAGTCGGTGAGGTCATGAATTTTCGTGTTCCTACAGGCCAATAAATAGTAGTAACTATAGATTAGCAACAAATTTGTATTGGAACAACAGAATTCGAGCTATAAGAACTAATAACCCGAATATGTGCCCACAAATAAATAAAATATTCAGAAGAAATACTCAGAACGAGATTCAGTGGCTACAAATTTCACGTACTGATGTAAACAAGCAGCTTCTAATCAACAGTGGCATAGATACAGAGAACGATATCCTCAATAATGAGCTCTTCGTGATCCCAGATCCTTTGGAGAAGGGAAACGCGGTGGTAGCTGTCTTTCGGGAAATGTACAAGGTGAATGAAAGCATTCATTGGTCAGACAAGGCACATATAAGCCTTTACTAAATGTACTTTATGGTATGTTAAAGGACAGGAGGTTCGTGGTCAAAAGTGGTAATGTGACCTCTAATAAAACGTATAATATCAAGAATGGCTTGCAACAGGGAGCGGTACTTTCTCCGATTCTTTTTAACATTTACATTAGGGACTTATTAGATGCACTTCCACAGCCTATTGCGTACGCAGACGATCTCATAATTTACAGAACAGCTCCGAAAGTTGACACCATAAATGGTTTACTACAGATAGACTTCAACAAAGTGCAGCGCTATTGCGACGACTGGAAACTTAGGATCAACTTCCAGAAATGTGAAACCACTCTATTTAGAATCCCATTATATAAAGGCACGAATGCCACAAGGAAAAACTGGCGAAAGTTAGTTATCGTGGGACGACATGGAGGCAAACTGAAAACCAAGAGTGTAGTTAAATCACTTGGCATCTGACTAGATTAATACCTGTATTTCAACAGACATGTAGAGGCTGCTTTGGTCAAAGCGAGGAAAACTTTTCCTATGACAAGGAGGCTATTTCACAGTACCCAACTTAACAGCAGGGTAAAAGTTATATGCTACATGACGCTAATCAGAGCCCATGCTCATATATGGTGGTCCAGTGTGATTTAACATAGGTCCAAATTTGATGGAAAAGATTCGGGTGTTCGAAAGAAAGTGTCCCAGAAGTTGTCTCAGATTATATTGAACACCGGAATCGGACTATAAAAAGTATTATTCAATTGAGACTTTATATAATGAAGCCTACATAAATAGGGTGAATAATTTTATGATCAAATTAATCAGAGGACATGTTGCGAGACCAATAAGCTCGTACAATTACCTAATTTTCGGGTCTTATTATCCCTATACTCTGTACTATGAGAGCGTGCGTCGCAACGGCTTATACAGGATATATCCGGAATTCTGCTGATCTATCATGTAAGTAGATCATCCGTAGACGGGCGATTGTGCTACGACCGGGAAGTCACGCGCACCGAAGAAGAGCTCTTGCGATTCAGTAGGGCAATTTCCCACAGAGACCGGGGCGATAATATTAAACAGCGCCAACAGTTGACCTGATCACCAATGTCGGTAGAAGAATTGCATCATCAGCCAGCTTACACAGACTTTGCTTTTCAAGAATTAGGGTAGTATAAGATGTAAGTTAAGTTTTTTTAAAAGGGAAATTAAATTTTAAGTAAAAGAAAATTACAAAGTTTTTCTAATTTTTCTTTGTTATACAAATAATCATACTTACAGCCACAAACATAGTTCTATCACCGAAAGGCAAACTACACAATAGTCACATAATGTTCAGCTTAGAGCGTCTGCGTAGGACCAGTAAGTCATAATATAAGATCACTAAGCCAGAATTTAAGCATTTTTTGTCTAGCATATAATTTAGAATCTAAGAATATAAAACGAAAATAAAAAAAAAACGGCAAAAATGAAAAGAAAGAAAAATATTATATATATATTGTTATGGATGCTGCGAATCCATAGAAGAACAACCTATCAGAAATCCTAACCCTATATCCATCAATAAGAAATACTTGCTTAAATCTACAAATAACCTACCCCGAAATGCAAACCCCATAGAAACCACTAAAAGAAACAATTTTGCCTAATTCACAAAATAATCCAAGTCCCATAATATGATATGATCAAAAGAAACAATTTTGCTTAATTCACAAAATAATCCAAGTCCCACAGTCATATGACCCATGGGAAATATTTGCTTGATCTACAAATTGTCCCCTAGTATAATCCATAAGATCATCATCATCATCATCGGCACTACAACCTGGAACCGGTCTTGGCCTTATTTAGCAAGTCCTGAGGCTTGTTAAATTTTCCATAATGATTTGTTTTTTCCGGGCAAGGTCATTAGTCTTGCGCCAGAGGCTCCCTGACGGGGAATCGAACCCCGGTCTCCCGCATGACAGGCGGGGATACTAACCAGTATACTATTGAGGAGCCCTAAATATATATATATATATATATATATATATATATATATATATATATATATATATATATATACATGAAAAACCTAAAAATCATAATGTATCTAGATTCGAGTGTTCCTTTTTTTTTTGTTAATATATTTTGTAAATTTTGTTTAAAGTACAAGCAATAAAAAATCAAAATAGTGTACACCGAAAGGTAACATATTTGTAACAAAATAAATCTACGTGGAATAATTTAGAGTGCTCATACAGACCCAGTAAATTACATCAAAATGTAATTTTTTTTTTATTAGACTTCTCTCGGGGGAGGCGAACCTATAGCGCCGAGTGGGCGCCCCGATATGCCACCAAATAACTGTTGCAGTTCGTTTGGAACAGTTGCAGGTTGTAACGCTCCGGGAACACTCGCGTGGGAAGGCAGTTCCACAGCTTCCCCGCTCTGTAACGGGACGAGTTCTGATGCAGGGTTGTTCGCGCCGTCGGGAGATGGACCACAAACGGGTGCGATCCATCGGATTGTCTTGTGGAGCGCATATAAGCCGAATCGCGTGGAACAATACCACGAATCTCCGAAGAACAACACCCGTGATAATATCTGTAAAACAGACAGAGGTTGGCTACGCGCCTTCGATGTTATAGCGACTGTAGCCCCGACGTCAGCGCCGAGTCCCCGATCAGGCAGATCGTTCGTCTCTATATGCTCTCAAGTAGGTCGAGGGTATGTTTAGGTGCCGAGCTCCAAAGATGAGAGCAATATTCGAGCGTGGGTCTAATTTGGAATTTATATAGGAGAAGAAGTTGGGCCGGAGTAAAATATTTCTTGGCTCTAAAAAGATAGCTCCGTTTTCCTGAGGCTGACCTGGCGATGCTCGACACGTGTTTATGCCATGATACATTCCACCAACTGTGACGCCGAGCAAGTTCAAGCTTTCACCAGATTCTAGGGCCTGGCCATTCATCATCAGCTGTGGAACCGTTGATCCACTTTTCTTTGTGAATGTTGTATATTGTGTCTTCGCTGCATTGAAGTCGACGAGATTGGCCCTTCCCCAATGCAGGACCCTATCTAGACCCTAATTCAGAGAGTCAATCTGCTACATCTCAGCTGATGCGACGCAGAAGCACCAATCAGCCGAACACTCGAAAAGGAGGAAACAAGCGTACTATCATCCGCAAAACTGAACACTTTGTTATCCGCTGTCTCCAACAAATCATTTATGTGAAGCAAGACAAGGTTGGAGCCAAAATACCCTGAGGTACCCCCGAATTAATAGAATACCGATCCGAACACTCGCCGTCCACAACAACCCGGATCGATCGATTTTCCCCAAAACTGCGTCAGTCAATTATATATATTTCCTCAACGCAACCAAGCAATCCACACTTCCCCGAAATTCGTATGCCATAGCAAATGCATATTCAAATCATCAACGGAACATTAGCTAGTATACCAAGCCGCACACATTTCTCCGAAGTTCATATGCCTTAACAAAGCGTATATTCAAATCCTCAACGGAACCTTACCAACCAACTAAACCGCGCACATTTCCCCCGAAATTATCTCGGTTAACATTTCTATCTAAACGATACCCTTTTCCTGCGCCCAAGCAATTTCAATTTCCTGGTATACACAACCAACGAATCCAACTTAGCTTATACGGCAACGATTCGCTGGAACTAAACTCATATGCATAGGCATAGCAACTCTTCCACTAGATTCTTAGAAAGTGACAATGAGTTTACGACGCCACTACCACAACGCAATGGATTTTCAATTCCATGAGTCAATTTTGTCCAGCAACCGCCGAGCTCACATCGCTCTCGCATTACCCCAAGTTACACCTTAACCACCGCGGCGTGCGCACCAACGGTACCAAAGTCGAACGCGGCTGCCTAAGGAGCAAATGCGTGTCTAGTCTGGCTCTCCGAGTTTTAGCATACTTATTCGGTTCACGCGCGTCCGAAATTGTTTGTAACCGGCAACTGAATAATCGGGCAATGACAGTCCACACCCGAGTGCGTTTGGAACAATTAATTAGCGGATAAGCGGAGGTAGTCAGTGGAACCCAATCGTCAACTCGCGTAGCGAGATCACAGGTGGCTCCAAAAGGTCGGGATCGAGGTTCGAATTCGCGGAAAATAAATGCGCCAACACATTAGCTTTATCCTTTGCATTCGTAACTAACGTCCCACTGTCTGTCACCAACGGAGGGAAAGAGGATGCGAAGTTACCGCTGACAGCTTTTGCCATTGACCAGAAGGAGCGCGAACCAGCTGAGTACCGAAGGAGCTTATTGATCACCCTATCGTTGTGAGATTTATTCGCGGTATCAATCGCTTGTTGAAATAGGCTTAGCATTTAGTCTAGTATTGTAAAAAACCTTGTATATACTTATTTTTCTTTTGGAAACAAATGCGTTAAAAAAATTAATGTTTTCTTTTCAAACCAATTTCCTTCTCTCCAATTTTCATCTACGTGTTTAAGACGAAGTGCGCAACTAATTGTTGGAACTTTTAAAAGAAAATCAATAAAAAGAGTCCTTTTGGAATGTCGCTGAAACATTAGAATATAACCTTTGCATTCAATGCTATTTTCACTCTTTCAATGTAGCACAGACCTAACGATCTTGCAGTCGAATGTAGAAATTTTTTCAAAACCGCACAAATCGTGGAGATCAATTAACTAATATTGTCTTCCATTATAAGTGTCTTCCTACGTTTTGAATAAGCAAAACTTAAACACAACTAAATCTTCCACCGGTCAGGTTCCAGCTGATAGCTATCAGGACAGCAGTAACACAAGTACGATTTTACTATAAAATTAGTTCGCCTTCGGCGAGGGTAAAATGTAAAATATGATTTAAATTAGTCGGAAAAGCATAACTATGATTGCCACTCAAAGAGTTAATTTCAGAACTCATCTATTAACAGGACATGTTACAAAAACACTGCAGCACTTCCACACCAGATGTCAAAGAACAAGTCAGAGAGCGAAAAAAAAAGCTTATCAGATTACTATTTAGTGTCTGCGTCATAAACTAATATCAGCAGGGAATTCAATGGTACGTTTTCCTGTCATCACACAGTGTCCCGAAGCATTTACCAATATGGCAGGATAATTGAATTTGATGAGAGACGTCCCCTATTCATCTGCCGGACTACATCATCTACTCAGTCTCTAGTACTCTGTAATTCACTCTCTGTTGAACCTTGTCCTGTTCTTGTCATATTAAGGGTAAATGCATCTTATGTCAACAGCAAGGGTGCCATAACGGTATTAAACACGAGGGGATACTTAGATAAGAATTATAGAAATTCTAATTAGCCTGGAAAATTGCTGTTTATCTGTTGATGTTCGTCAATTCAGGGGATATTAACACCCATGGTAACCAGCAATTAGATTCCGTAGTTACGCAGTTAATATCAAGAAATATCTTATGGTAGACTGAGTCCAATTATAAGATAATATTACCCTAATAAGCAATCGGCCAGGCAACGTCATGTCGATAAGCGAGCTGTCATTGAATCCTCCTACCAGTGGTGGCAATGGGCAATCCTGAAGGCTGCACCTACAATAAGAGATATTTCATGATAGGATGATGCAGTCATAGGGGAGCAAGCCGATACGGTCAATAGTTTTATATGAATCGTTGCGTAGGCAGAGTGCGTAACATTAACAGTAAACCTACCAGCACCGGTCAAATGGACCGTTTTAAAACTTTTGTAAAGTGTACACATGTGGCGTTTCTAGCAGATACACACACAACTAGTAATGAAGAACAACACCACCGGAAAGACAAGTCGAACAATCACAAGCCATCCGTTAAAGCCGTACACCATAACATTGCCACATCAGTTGAGTGTACTTGAGTTTAGAAGTCGAATCCGTACATGCGGCAGTGGCCTAATGCATTGGACTTTGGTTCTATCTTTTAGGGATTCTAACCGCGATAGCGTCAGTTCGAATCACACAGTCTTCACGCTCTATACACAACTTTAAACGTTATAATACCGTTACCAAGCTGTATGACTTTTCTTAAAGTTTGCATATATTATTTTCTTCACTTTTTACTTCTAGTTTCTTTTTCTTCTCTTTTCTAAAAAAAAACTTATCGTGTGACCTACCTACCGCGGCCGGTCAATTTGACCACTGGAGAAAATATTTTATGTACTATTTTAAATTTATATATCTTTGCAAGCTAACAGTTATCTGAGAGTCAGTTGCAATTGAAAAGAGCAAAGAACAATAGTATCGAGTACTATTTCAAGTAGAACAGTTCTAACGCGTTATGAAATTTATACGAAGATCGAAAGAAGCCAGCGTTTACAACTTAATAAATTTGCTTTGATATCTTCAATATGGAATCGATTTAATGAGAACTCACAAAGTTCTTATAAGTCTGGTGCATACTAGGGTTGCCTTTTATATTTCGGGATTAGAGAACAAAAACAAATATTGATCATCGAAAGTCACTTTATTGTTTTTCAAAATATTCCCCATGAAGATCTATACACTTTTGCATGCGTTTGAACCAATTGTCGAAGCACTTTTGCCACTCTGATTGAGGTATCTCCAACACATGCATTCTGAATGCAGCAACCGCTTCTTCAGGTGTCGACAAACGTTGACCTCTCAGTTTGGTTTTTACGTACGGGAATAAAAAGAAGTCATTCGGTGCCAAGTCAGGACTATACGGCGGATGACCCATCAAATCAATGTTTTGGGTGCTCAAAAATGCAGTTGTCGCAGCCGATGTGTGAGAGCTCGCATTGTCGTGGTGAAGAGTGATCCGTCTTCGGCGGTTGGTTTTCCTGATTTCTTGGAAGACAACTGGCAAACAAATGGTTGTGCACCACTCAGAATTGACTGTTCTGCGTTGTTCTAGTGGTACGGTTGCGACATGTCCAGTTTTTCCGAAAAAACAGGCGACCATTTGCTTGGAAGTGCTTCGTGCGCGAACAACTTTTGTTGGATTTGGCTCATCTTGAAACACCCAGACAGTCGACTGCTATTTACTTTCGGGCTCATACGCGTAATTCCACGATTCATCGCCTGTCACGATGTCATAGACGTGTTTCGAAGCACCGCGACCGTATTTTTTCAGCATTTCTGTCGACCAATTGACACGAGCCTTTTTTTGGGCGATTGACAAATTGTGTGGGATCCAACGCGAACAAATTTTTTTTACAGTCAAATGTTTATGCAATATTGAATGTATGCTGGTCCCACTAACGCCCAAGGTTGTCTCAATCTCACGATAGGTCACATGACGATCTTCCAATATCAGTTCGCGCACAGCATCAATGGTTTTCGGAACAACAACTGATTTAGGACGACCTTCACGAATTTCATCTTGGAGTGAACTACGACCACGATTGATTTCACCATACCATCGATAAACACTGGTCCTTGGTGGAGCTTCATCCCCAAAAATTGAATTAAGTTCATCCATGCACTGTTGCTGAGTTAATCCACGCCGAAAGTTGTAAAAAATAATCGCACGAAAATGTTGACGATTTAATTCCATTTTTGGGCCGAGATGAATCTTTTAAGTTACTGTAAACAACACAAATAGCGGTCGTATGTCACAACGTTCTGAGTGCGTATAACCTCAAAAATGTCCAACTTTACGACAGAGCTGTCAATTGCCGGATTGCAACACTAGGGTTGCCAAATCCCGAAACATAAGAAGCAACCCTCGTACATTACTGGTGATAAACAGTTGTTTCCGTCGAAGACTGGGTGTAGATTTACAGAGTATACGCTGAACAAACCAGAAAAGTTTGGAATAAAGTTCTGGTTGGGGTGTTACGACAATGGCAAGAATAGCGTGGCCCAAAATTAATCATCCGTTTTGTTTTTGAATTACCTTCTTAAAAAATAAAAAGAAAAATGATTTTGAGTGATGGAAATCTTTGTTTGGACCTTTATAATTTTTTCTGTTAAGTTAAGAGATGACTGCAGCTGTCTAGTTCACAAATGTCAAATATAATTGACGTACAACGCCATTTGCAAAAATTTCAACATCTTCCGATAGGGTGATTCATTTTGCCCACCCTATATATACTACTTGTAAAAGGTTTTCCTTAGTTGAGTAAGGATAAAAGAATCGGACGTTTATTTCCACTTGGGGAGTCGGTTGTTCTCAAGCTGATAGTACTATTCACGGGATGAAGAAAGACCGTCACAACAGATAATTTTTTCACGAGTGTATCATTATCCAAGAAGATAGTTGCAAGAAAAACAACAATTGTTGGAACAATCCGTGGAAATAAAAGAGAATGGCCAAAGTTAGCCAAAGAGAAAAAAGATAAATTGACTAAATTTTCAGGCAAATTGTATAAATTAAATCACATTACTCTTACAGTGTATAAACGTAAGCCAAAAAAAGTGATTGCTCTAAGATACATATATAAATCAATAGAAATAGAAAAAAAACAACAAACGCATATCTGAAACTCTCAGACTTTATAATAATACAAAATTTGGAGCAGATCTGGCGGACCAGAAGGCAAAGAAATACAGTGTGAAGTCGAAATGTTGTAGATGGCCACTTTACATAATTTTTAACATTTTTGCCATAGCTGGAATAAATGCCTAGGTTTTGTATAAAGAAAAAACATTTCGAGGCAGACATTTTTATCCCAGTTAGCTTCAGAGCTCGACGCTGCGTAGAAAACATCACAAGAAAAAAGCTTTACCCACTTCTCTCACCGGTTCAAATTCGCTCGTACGAAAAACTTCTATTCTATTCTATTTATTGGGCTGTAGGAACACGAAAGTTCATGACCTCACCGACTCGACTCCGCCATTGTTCCCTGTCCTGTGCACTCTCCTTCCACGTTCGACCATCCGATCCGATCTCCTCAAGGTCCAACCTAACATTGTCCTCCCATCTCCGTTGCGGCCGTCCTGTAGGTCTCTTTCCCGTTGGCTTGCCGTCAAGAATTCCATGCACGGTCGTATCATTGCCCATTCGCGCCACGTGTCCGGCCCATCTTAGTATTCGCGACTTGATTACTCTCACTATTGTACGTTTGCGGTATAGCTCTTCCAGTACGTGATTGTGGAGTTTCCTCCATTGTCCAGCCTCTTCTTCATATTTATCTCCAAAGATACTTTAAATATAAAGTAGAACTTTATTCTCGAATACGCGGAATTCGTTTTCTTCCCATTTTGTGAGAGGCCATGTTTCGCATCCGTATAGAACAATTGGCATACTTATAGTTGATAGCAATTTGGATGTCAACAGTTTACTGACTGTGTGCCAACTAGCGTTGCCGGAGTGTAGTCTTTTGTTAATTTCCCTCGACATTTCGTTATTGGCCGTCAGTATTATTCCCAGATATTTAAATTCTTTGACTTTTCAAATATCTTGCCGCTGATGTTTATGTGTGTTCTCTGAAGTCCACCTGCTCTCGCCATAATCATGTATTTTGTTTTGTTTTCATTTATTTCTAGGCCCACCTCTTCTGCTGCTTGCATGATGATTTCACAGTTTTTACTTACAGTTTCTAGATTATCGCCCAAAGCGGCGATGTCATCCACATATGCGAGCACTTGTGTAACCCCGTTCAGGGATGATCCGGCCATGTTGTCGTCTTGTACCTTTCTGATGACATACTCGAGGACAGGGTTAAAGAGACATGGTGAGAGGCCATCCCCCTGTTTTATTCCGTCCCGGATTTCAAATGGTTCTGAGAGGTGGTTTTCTATTCTAACTCGCCCTTTGTTTTCGCTCATGCAAATTTGAATGAGGGCGGCATATTTTTTCTGGATTCCCAGCACAACTACTCCCTTGTGACTGAGTCGTAGGCTTTTTTGAAGTCAGCGAACAGTTGATGAACCGTCTCTCCGTATTCCCATTTCTTTTCCACCAGTTGCCTTATTGTGAACATTTGGTCGGTTGTTGACCGGTTCCTACGGAATCCGCATTGGTAGTCCCCCAGTATTTCTTCTGCGTACGGTGTGATTCTCGCCAGTACGACATTTGTTAGTATTTTGTATGTGGTTGGGAGCAATGATATTCCTCTGTAGTTTTCGCAGTCGGATCTGTCGCCTTTTTTGAAAATGGGACGACTATTGAGGTTTTGTATTCCACCGGAGTGACTTCCTTATCCCATATTGTTTTAATCAGTTGGAGGATCTTTCGAGCGGTAGCCTCTCCTCCATGCTTCACAAGCTCTGCCGGTATGCAGTCGACTCCGGGAGCCTTGTTGTTTTTCAATCGATTTATTACGTCTACAACTTCGTTGCGAGAGAGCTCTGGGATCTGAGGCTCGGCTGTATGTACGTCTGGTGCGTTTATTTGTGGTTAATGGGTGCGCACATTGAGCAGGTTTTCAAAGTACCGCTTCCATCTTGTCACGATAATTTCTGTTTCTGTCACCCGACAGCCGTTTGTGTCTCGGATTATTTTGGCTCTCCCTCGGTAGTGATTTCTAATTGAATTTATGCCGGCATACATACATCTTATGTTCTTTGTCATGTGGGTTTGCTGCGAGCCGACTCCTAATTTTGCCCATCACTAGAAGATGATAGGAGTTGCAGTCTGCTCCTCTATATGATCTTACGTCAAGGTTGTTCGAGTGGTGTCTTTTGTCTATGAAGAAGTGGTCTATTTGGTTACCCGTTACGCCGTCGGGTGATATCCATGTGGCTTTATGGATTTGCTAACAGATGTTTTGACGCTGCGAACGTGATAATTCGAATTCCATTATCCTTTGAAACGTCGTGTAGGCTTTCTTTGCCCATAGTTGGTTGAAAAATATATTCCTTTACAATTTTTGCATTGAGGTCCACGATGAGGATGTTAACATCGAATGATGAGATCCCATCAAATACTTCCTCTAGGATCTCGTAGAACGTCCCCTTCGTTTCTTCGTAGGTAGATTCTGTTGGGGTGTGTACGTTTATAAATACATAATCCCTGTATATTTAGCACCGACATTCGGTCATTAATAAATTTCACATCTTTTACATGGAGCGTAAACTTCTTACTTATGATGAAGCCAGTTGCGAGGTTATGTGTATCGGTACCTCCACACACCAGTGTAAACATACGCCGAAAGGCATTACACAAACTTGTATCGTGTAATTTAGAGTGCTGGTGTAGAGCCCGTAAATTCTTTTAAGAATAAGAAAAGTTTGTAATATAGGATTTAGCATTTAGTCCTAAGTGAAGATTTGTTAAATTATTGTACAATAAATGCGTTATTATTATCATCAACACCAGTGTAAACCCGTTGGTTTCAATTACTTGATGTAGGAGTCGGACTTCCTGAAGCGCGATGATATCCATTTTGTATTGTTTCGCAATTTTCTACGACCGTCTGCATCGCGCCTGGTTTATATAACGTTCAAACAGTCCACGTCCCGACGCGTATATCCCGCTTTTTCCGTTTTTCCCTACGTCTTCTTTTTGTCGAGTCGGTGTTTTCTTGATGATTTGTTCCCTTATGGTAGTGTCGGCTCATTACACTTACGCCCACCGGGTTTTTCGTGAGATTGTTTTTTGTGTATTGATCATTCAATACATTGGATCACAATGGGGTTACAAATGGTCCGCCATATCAGAGCCCCTCTTTGATATGGTAAGGTCTGCTTACTGTTCTGATTCGGCTCGGTTACAGAGAGGCGCCGTTATAATATAGTTCGTATACCCCTAGCTGCAAATCATCCAATGGTCATGGTGAAGCGTAACAACCTCGTTTAGGGGTAGCAGATCTTTGCGTGTTACGCCTCTGGGGCCCTACTGGAAGCGTATGCTTCCGTCAGCATAGTCTGAGTGAATCATTGTAATTTAAGCCCCCATATCCCGTCAAGGTTTCTCAAGTGGAGGAAGTAATTAAAATATAAAAATAGATATGGACCAGATTTCATGAAAATTCTTCATTTTATATACATCATCATCGGCACTACAACCGGGATCCAGTCTTGGCCTTATTTAGCAAGTCTCTCCACCGGTATCCGGTCCTTATCCGCGACGTCAAATTGTCCATAATAATTTGTTTTTCAGGGCAAGGTTATCAGCCTTGCGCCATCATTTTATATACATTCAGCAATAAATCAACCGTTGAATGATAAAATCGATAACTTTTTTGATTGCCGGTCAATTTAACCGAGTGGGTAAGTATAGGTATATAAGAACTATCGGTAGGTTTAGTGTTAAGATGCCTTTAATTGGCTCTTATCAAATCGTATTCTATGTTGCACTTTCAGATATATTGCTATTGGAGTGCAGTCTTTGAGGCACATACGAGAATTCGCCCGTTGTGAATAACTGCAACGTCATTACTACTTAACAAATGTACGATAAGTCTCGTAAAACAAAAAATTGTTTTAATTGAAATATGTATTATTTTGCATTCCTTGAGTTTCAATGGAAGAGGACTGGTAAGTAAGGTATATTGGCATTGAATATTGACGTGTCGCTATAAAATAATGAATGCAGTATAACATTTTATGGATCAATAAGTTTCAGTAACTACTACCGTGTAATGCTCACAGTAAACCGAGCTCAGTTTTGTTAGGGGGGAAATCCTTTAGACGTCTCAAAATGAGTAATTTTTTCAGTCTTTTTAAAGCTGATAAAATAATCAAAGAGAGATTGACCTTGAGGAGATCGAATCAGATGGTCGAACGTGGAAGGAGAGCGCACGGGACAGGGAACAATGGCTGAGTCGAGTCGGAGAAGTCATGAACTTCCGGGTTCCTACAGGCCAATAAATATATGAGAATTGAAATAGGAGGTACTACGATTAGACCACTGGGCAGGCTGAAATATCTTGGGGTCTTTTATACCCGAAAAATGAATTTCATCATACATGTGAACCACATTCTTCAAAGGGGCCTCACTCTAAGGAACTACACGACATTTTGAAATGGAGCAACAAAGTTGACAGCAAAGTTAAGCTTCTTTGCTATAAGCAGCTAATCCGATCTGCAATATCGTACGCCTTTCCCATATGATCCTGCATATCTTCGGCTGAAATGGAAAGACTTCGAGTTTTCGAAAGAAAACTCCTCAGAAGATACACCAATCACTTTAGAAGGCCTGAGGGTCGCCATTACCCCAACTCTCACCTATATGGAGATGCCTCCATTACCCCTATCGACGAGTACTTGCTACAATTAGCATACAAGTACCTCGAAAGTATCCAGAACAGCGAGAACCTACTTGTACGGGAGTCTTGCGTTTTTGACCCTTCTCTCTCTCGATCTCTTCAGATTAGACCAGACCAATTTCTTCTCCCGTACAAAACTGAAGAAGGCCCACTTCCCATTCTTTTTCAGATATCTCGAGACCGAGACCATCATCCTCACGGATGGGGGTGATTGTGGTTATCGCAAGATTACCAAAAGCCAGAGACAAGATGAAGGACACATTTGTCCTTGTCTCGTTTAAGTCGGCCTCCCACCACTCTTTTTTTTTTAGTAGCATTGCAATGCATACCGAGTAATAACTGGTCTGTCAAATAATGCCATGATGTTGAAAAAAAATCGGCAATTCAAAGACGAACAATGTGAAACAGTACAACAAACTCTACCCTGCAGTAGACATTCTGTTCTACCAATTGGAATCATGGTATGCCCGGCTCAATAAAAAACGTAAACCAAATTTATTATTTTAATTGAGTGAATGTTTTTGTAAGCCTCTGAAAGTCATCATATCGATAAGTTCCCCTTTTTTCTTTGACGAGTCAAGTCTTTTGATGTGCATATATTTTAAATGAATTCTGGCACATGAAATAACTTGCGACGAAGTAGAAATTCGTGAATTTCTTTGCCTCCGCAAACCCGGAATATATGAAATAGCGACAAAGTGAAAGCACTCAGTTTCCTGTAGATATTTAAATTCATGAATTATGCAGAAGAACATGAAATTCCTGCACGACAAACATGTATATCAAAATTTATATTCATGCACTGTGAGTAATTTCTGACTGTTCAATATGTACATGAACAAAATATTTCAGTAAAGGGGTCGAATGAGTAGTACGCAACCACAATTTCACATTCATCCCGCGCGGCCTACAGGAGTGCAATGTGAAACGCAGCCTAATCTTTTTTTTAATTTACTGCATTTATTTGACCAAAACTTAATAGTTACAATAAGTAATACAGCTAACTTATAATAGATTGGTTACATAATAAGTGTTTACATGTTATTTGTTAACATTTTTCAAACAGTTCTTTTTAGATGTGCTTAAGATTTATGGGATATATACATATATATTGGTAAAGTTGTTTTTCCTGGAAAAGGTCAGAAAAAAAAACCAGGAACTCTGTTTATTTTAACTTAGCCTACTTAAAATTATTTAACATAACTTAATGTAACTAAGTCTAATCCTATTTACAATTTACAATATTTGATATTGCAATGATAGTGACAATTTGAAATTGACTTAAAAATAATATTTACAATTTTTAGTTATGGATGTGGGATTTCTCGTTGGGATTGAGGGTAGTAAGGGATAGGATCAGGTAAGTTCTTGAAGGAGGGGGTTGCCACTCGATTCTGTGTTAAAAGTAAGAATTTTGGAAAATGGTTGGATGCTGCTATATTTGAAATGATTGGGTGCCAGTTCGGTATTGTGGTACAGGACCTCGTTTAGATCGTTAACCAGGCTGCCTGAGGTGAAGAGAGTCCTGATTTGGCGACAATTACGGTAGTGAGTTCCCGTATTGGAGGAGGGTGATGGTAGGTCCGTTATTATCGGGTTGGGATTGTTAAGAAGGTTTTCTATGAAATTTATCGACAGTTCTAGAATCCGTCTATCCAGTCGTTCGATGCCTGCGGTGTTGTAAAGGTCGTTGTTACAATGGTATCTATATGAGTTCGTTTTGCGGTGTAGGCCAGTGATAAACCGGAAACATTTTCGTTCAAACACTCGTAATTTCTCTATTTGGGAGGGTGGGATGTGGTACCATAATGGGCAGGCGTATGTAAGAGTGGGTCTGATTATCTGTTTGTAGATGAGCTGTTTGACCTTGAGAGAGAGGCCTTTAGGTTTCCACAACACTCGTCTGCACAGGTTAAGCTGTATTGAGGCTTTTTGAAGAGAATTTTTGATGTGGGTTGAGAATGACCAGTTGTTGGAAAGGGTTACTCCCAAATATTTTAGGGTTTTGGAAGGTTTTATGAGGGTGTTATTAAGATTTAGTTTAATTTTGTTGTGGCAACGTTTAGTGTTGTTTGTGCAGTGGGCGTTTTTGCCCTTAAACACTCTTAGCTGGGTTTTGGTTGGGTTGAGGCGAATTTTCCATTTGTTAAAGTATGCTGAGATGAGCGACAGGAAGTTGTTAAGGCGGTTTTTTGCCGCTTTGACAAATCTACTGCTAGAGTAGATTAAAGTATCGTCAGCATAATTTAGCATTACAACACTAGGTGGAGGTTGGGGAATATCGGATGTGTATAGAAGATATAAAAGTGGTCCAAGAATGGATCCTTGGGGAACTCCTGCGGTTATGTTGTGAATTTGTGAGAGGAAAGAATTTATTCTGACCATGAATTTCCTCCCAGAAAGATAAGATGCTAGGAGCTTTGTGATGTTGGAATTCAGACCAAATAAGCAGTGCAGCTTATAAAGAAGTCCTGAGATCCAGACACAATCAAATGCTTTGGAGATATCGAGAGATATGCATACGGTAGGGCATTGGTTTTCTAGACCAGTTGTGACATCGTGTGTAAGTTTTAGGAGCGCATGGCAAGTAGAGTGTCGCTCACGAAAGCCAAACTGAGAATTAGGGATGAGAGCGTTATCACTGGCAAACGAGAGATGGTTTTGGTAGATCTTACATTCCAATATTTTGCTTAGGGTGTTCAATAAAGACATCGGACGATAGTTGGAGGTGTTATTGGAACTGCCGGACTTTTTAACGGGAATTACTACCGCAATATTCCTTTTTTTTTTTTTTACATTTCTGTATTTATTGACCATAAATGATTTGTTACAATAAGTAATACAGATAACTTATAATTATCTTAGCTTTAATCGTTTACACATACTTGCTAGTACATTTTTCAAACATTATTATAAAGTTATATATTTCATGGGTGGACAAGATAGGAGTAGGTGGGGCTTCCTGGAAAAGGTCAGAAAACCAGGATATAATTATTTACTTAACCTATAACTAATTTGCTTAACTTAACTTAACTTAGCTTAGCCTAGCTTATCTAATTATTAAATCTATTATTATTACAATAAGTTAGAGTAGGGTGAGGCGGGAGGTATAGTGGTTGATGGGTGGAATTTGGGTTAGGGTGGGTACTATGAGTCGGGGATATGGGTTGGGGGAACACTTTCCGATTGGTCGTTGAAACGCAAGATATTAGAGAAGGGTTGTATATTACAATATTTAAACTGGTGAGGTGAGAGTTCAGTATTGTGGTATACAATCTCATTGGAGTTGTTGACCAACCTGCCAGAGGTGAAGAGGGTTCTGGTGTGGAGACAGTTCGGGTAGGCAGTTCGGTTGTCTGACGGAGTCGATGTGAGCGCATTTATTATCGGATTGGGATTATTGGGAAGATTTTCGATAAATTTGATGGACAGCTCGAGGAAGCGTCGATCTATACGTTCAATATTAGCGGCATAGTAGAGCGAACTACTGTTGTAATATTTGTGGGAGTTAGGATGTCGGTTGAGGCCAGTGATAAGTCTGAAGCATTTCCTTTCGAAAATGCGTAGCTTCTCCATTTGGGCGGGTGTGATATGGTACCATATCGGGCATGCATATGTGAGAGTGGGTCTGATTATTTGTTTGTAGATAAGTGATTTGACTTTGGGAGAGAGACCATTCGGTTTGTACATGACTTTTCTGCAGAGGTTCAGTTGGGTTGTGGCTTTACGAATCGTATTTTTAATGTGGGCGGAGAATGACAGATTGTTGGTAAAGGTTATACCTAGATACTTTAAGGTTTTGGAGGGTTTAATTATATTGTTATTTATTTTAATTCTGATTTTATTATGGCAGCGAATAGTGTTGTTTGTACAACTCGCGTTTCTGCCTTTAAAAACTATGAGCTGAGTTTTGGTTGGATTTAGTTGAATTCTCCACTTGGTAAAGTAGGCTGACAGGATTGGGAGATATCTGTTAATACAGTTTCTTGCCTCCTTGACAAGCTTGTTGCTTGAATAAATTAAGGTGTCGTCGGCATAGTTGAGCATTGTTGTATTGGGTAACAGTGGCTGCGGTGCGTCTGATGTATAAAGAAGGTATAGTAGTGGGCCGAGGATGGATCCTTGAGGAACTCCTGCGGTTATGCTATAAGGTGTCGAGAGAGTTGAGTTTATTTTCACCATGAACTTTCTATCAGAGAGGTAGGAAGCGAGAAGTTTTGTGGAGTGGACGTTTAATCCATACATTGAATGAAGTTTGTATAACAGTCCTGCGATCCAGACACAGTCGAATGCTTTAGCTATGTCTAGGGAGACACATACCGTTGGGGATTGGTTTTGGAGGTGGGTCGTCACATCATGTGTCAGTTTTAAGAGAGCATGACAAGTGGAGTGTTGTGAGCGGAAGCCAAATTGAGAGTTCTGAATGAGGGAGTTATCCCTGGCAAATGAGAGAAGATTTTTGTAGATTTTACATTCAAGAATCTTGCTAAGCGAGTTTAGCTGCGATATCGGACGGAAGTTATCCGGGTACTTGGAGGGCCCAGATTTGCTAATAGGGACGATCACCGCTGTTTTCCAACTTTTAGGGAAATGAGAAGCGTTTATTATGTGGTTGAGAAGAACGAGAATCGGGAGCAAGTTGCCTGGGTGGAGTCTTTTGAATAGGAGGTTAGGGATTCCGGATAGTTCTTCAAGGCTTAGGAATGTGTCGATTCCTACGGGGTGTGATGCTTTATTGCTTTCGGTGAATTCAGTAATAAATGGTGTGAGGGATGGCTCCAGTGAGCGTGGAATGTAATCGTTCACGGTATCGTGGAAATTTGTTACTGGGAGGGTATCGTTTTGCTTATGGACTTTGCAGAAATGTTCAGCGAGACAGTTTGCTATATCAGTGTCCGACTGGACGATGTTATTATTAGTTGGGTGAATAAGATAATCTGTTCGAGGCTTGAGTTTGCGACCCGTTAGTCTGTTTAATGCAATATTCCAGTTCTCTGGGAAATGTGAAGCATTTATGATATGGTTAAGAAGGACTAAAATGGGAAGTGATTTGTCGGATGAAGTCTTTTAAATAGAGGGTGTGGTATTCCATCTATACTGGTAGATTTTTTTTTTGGGTCGTGATTTTTTTAACTTGATGAGTTCATCTGTGGTTAAAAATGTGGTGGTGTCTGAAGGATGTGACGCGTTGTTTGTGTCGTTAAATTCTCCGATGAAAGGAGTATAAGATGTGGGTAACCTGTGTGAAATATATTCGTTGACAGTATTTCGAAAATTAGGGACTGAGAGGGAATCATTTTGTTGATAGATTTTTGAGAAGTGATCAGCTAGGCAATTGGCTATGTCCGTGTCGGATTGGATAAGATTATTGTTGAATGGGTTGATGAGGTGATCGATTCGTGGTTTAAACTTCCGACCAGTTAGTCGGTTGATGTTTTTGAAGAGATCACGATTGGGTTTAATATTGTTAAGTGTAGAGGTATAAGTCTGATACACGAACTTTTTTAAATGTTCATTTATTAGGGTGCTCAGGAGTTGGATCTGACTTTTAATAAAGGGGCAGAATCTTATATGAAGTTTTCGGCGGAGTTATTTTTTGAGACGCAGCAATTTAATTAGGATGCTGGGTAATGGTTTTCCTAGATGATTATGAGGGATGGTGGTGGGTGTATTGTTGGTGAGGGCATCCTTGAGGGTCTGCTCAATTTTTAGGGCTGTTTGATCGATATCAGCTCCCCTCGGGATTAGGTTAGAAGATTCGGGGATTTGCAAGTTAGAAAAACTTTCGGCGACGTCTCTATTGACGTTTTTCCAGTTAGTCTTGGAGAAGTTCGGGACAGGACTGTGTGAGTAGAGCAGTTCGAAGGAGGGAACTTTGATCGAGGTGTGAACGGAACCGTGGTCAGAGGGAAAGAGGAAGGATACGGGGGGGGGGGGGGGCGGGGGGGGGGGGGTGGACATCAGCCGACTTGAGAAAGAAGTCAATTGTTGACCGCGATGAGTTGGTGGCACGAGTTGGCTGCAGTGGACTGTCGATATACGTATATGGGTGAAATGAGAGGAGGTCCAAAAGTTGGCACCCGTATTTGTTATTCTTTATGTCGTTGAATGCTGTATGTCGAGCGTTCCAGTCTCCACCGATTATGAACGGTGCGGGGAGAGACTGTCTGATTATTTGAGATATGTCAGAGTCAGGAAAGTCTGCTTCTCGTGTTGGGTAGATGTAAACGAATGTTATTATGATTACTTTTTTGTTTTCACAAAAAAGTTTAACTGCCGTGTATTCAATATTGAAAACATTGGCGAACCTGATTTCGGTGAACTGAAGTTTATTATTTATTAGGACCTCCATGGGATCCAGTAGTTCTGGGGTTGGAAATAAATGTATAATTGGGGATATATACGCGGGAGTTGGTTTTAAGCCTCTTTTTGAGAGGAGAAGGATGTCTCGGGAGAAGGTTTTAACAAACAACCGTAAGTGTTGCTTACGGATGTTGGAGTATATAGACTCTGCGTTGAGGGCGACTATAGTTAATTCACACATTGAGGGAAAGAATATGGGAAGTTATAAGTGAGAGAATCTGACCTTTTTTTCGATATCCGACATATGCTTCAATGTAGGAAGCATAGTTTGTAGACTCTTGATGTAGCCCATGATGTCCAGGTTGAGGCCAATGGAGTTGGGGTTGTTTGACGTCGGCGTGTTTTGATTGTTTTTGATGACATCCGCATGTGATGTTCCTGGCCTTGTACGTTGTGGTAATGTGTTCTGCGATGTGGATTTGGTTGGTGCGGATTTGTTGGTTGTTGGTGGTTTTGTTCTTCTTTGGAGAATTCTCAATTTATGCGGGCACTGGGAGAAATTGGCTGGATGTGGACCTCCGCGGTTACAGCATGTCACAGCGATTTCCTTAGTAGTAATGGATCCATAGGGGTTTGTGGTTTGGATTTTTCCTGGTTCCATACCCTGTGAATTGACCTTACATTCTCCTGGTTGATGTTCATCGGCACATCTGCCGCATCGTATATTTAGGTGGCAAGCCACCGCCAAGTGTCCCGAGCCTTGGCATCTCTTGCAATGAAGGATACTTTGTTTATGAGGCCCCTCGATGCTGATTTTATGCGTAAACAAGTACTTAATTTGTTTGAGCTTGTTGGTGTCTTCATTTGGCGCGATTTGGATAATCCGTAGGTTCCTTAAGTTATTTTCCCGCATGTACGGAGTTTGAAAATAGTCCAGCCTGTGGATTTTCAGCTCTGGGCAAATCCTGATGATCTCCGACACTAGCTCTTCGTTGGTCCAAGTTGGGTCAATGTGCCTAATGATGAACGTTGTTGGTTTGAGCTGATGGTGTTGGAAGGTAAAAAATTGGTGTTGTAGTTCCGCAAGTTCTCTAACGGTTTTCTCGTGATCAACCAGAGTTGTTGTTGCAATGGAGACAGAGGAGCCTTTAGTGTTTGTGGTGACTCGGTGCTGGCTTGGCTTGTTTGGTGGATTCCTTATGGGCTGATGATAGTGGTGGAGATGTTTTTTGGTTTAAGCCGGGAGAAGGCGTCATCTCCATACTGGCATCGTCGCTGTTTTGGCTGGGTTGCTTTAGAGAGTGAATTTACTCCCGGAGATGTTTCACCTCTGTTGTAAGCTGTTGGATGTATTCCACGGCTTCGTGGGATTTTTGTTCGTAGTCAATGTGATTTTTTGCTTGATTTTCCATTTTTGTGGTCTTCTTCGATGAGTTTTGAAGAGTTTCAATGGCTCTTCTCTTCCGTTCCAATAACTATTCCCGAGTAGCGCTCTGATCGTTGTCTGGCATCTGTGAAGACAGATTTCAACTACGGCATCCAGCAAAAATTACACGCGTTTGCTCGTGTTTGTATAGTTTTTTTTGTAATTATAACTTGTCGCAATTTATCACACAAGATTCAATGTGAACGCGATCGATCGTCGGCGACTTAACGTCTACGGATTCAATTTTTTTTCTCTCAATTTTATTCGTCAACGAGCACACGATGAATACATCTGTCTGCATGAACGATCGGCCAGTGAATGACCGGCCTAATCTTTGTGGAATTATGCGTATATATGGTGTATATATATATATAGATGCGATGGTATATAAACCCTTTATTTTACTTTTCATCTTTCTTTAAGTGAAAAATCCCTGCGAAGCCCTAGAAACGTTTTAGCTTATCATATATTGAAAATTATTGTAAATATCCTTAAATGTCGGAACAGTACGCACAAATATATGTACGTACTTCTTCTACAGCCAAGTAAAGAAAAGCGAGGGCACTGCAACTTTTCAATACCTTTAACTTACTCGGACAATAGATGGATTGGTCTGTTTCTTTTCCAGTTTGACATTTGAGAAACTGATAAAAAATTCAGATGTGACAAGGAGATAAAGTTGGGACGCGCCTGTAATTGTGGTTTTGCAGATTCAACTGATAAATCTGGATATTTTGTGGTTGTTGCGGAATTTAATATTAATTTCAAGAAGTTTCAGACTTGAATCATACAATATCTCTTTTCCATGCATCTCGATGTACAATTACTTTGACCTTTCAAGAGATACTTCATTTCTTCAAATTTGGTATTCGCAAAACGCGTGATGAGGATGATGAATAACGCATTTATTGCACAATAACTTAACAAATATTTACTTAGGACTAAATGCTAAATCCAATTTTACAAACTTTTCTTATTCTTAAAATAATTTACTGGCTCTACACGAGCCCTCTAAATTACACGATATAGGTTTGTGTAATGCCTTTCGGCGTACAATAATATTATTATTTCCGTTAGCTGAATATTTTAGGAAGAAGTTCTCTCTCTATCCGTTTTGTTTTGTTTTTATATATATATAATAATATAAGATAAAAAAAATATTAGCAAAAATATTAACAAAAATATTAACAAAAATATTAACAAAAATATTAACAAAAATATTAACAAAAATGTTAACATACAGAGATTTTAAAACGAAAAGGAAAATGATTCTAAATGAAAAATGGAAAAGAAAAGGAAGAATAAATAAATATGAAAAGGAAAATGAGGACTGGGAAGGGAAAGCGTAGCGTCTGAAGATCTTACTATATTTGAGGATGTTAAGTCCTTTCCTCATTGTCACCAGTTGGGATGGGATCGTTCATTTATAGATTTATCTCGATCGCCTCTTGCCATGCTAAAGCGCAAGTCAACTGCAGCATTAGATATTTATTTATTTATTTATTTATTTATTTATTTATTTATTTATTTATTTATTTTTTTTTTTTTTTTTTGTAAACCACAATTATTTCCCTAATTCTTTTTACATGTATAATATTAGGGGTAAATGTTAAACCCTCTTTTACAATCACAGTCCTTAAATTAACTTACTGGCCCTATGCGAGCTCTCTAAATTACACATTACATATTGGTTTTTATTTATGCCTTTCGGCGTACATCTTTTTTTTTTTCCTTATATATATATGAAATAAGTAATATATTAGAGGGACTCCTTGTTTACATCTATATGTGTATACATTATTATTATAATTTTTTTTATTTTTTTTTATTTTTATTTATTTTTTTTTTATTTCTTTTTTTTAATTTATTTATTTATCTATATATTTTTTTTTATTTTTTTTTTTTAATTTATTTATTTATCTATATATTTTTTAATTTTTTTTTATAACAAACAAAAACTTCAAAACGAAACCAGAACGTAAATAAAAAATAAAATAGAATAGCTACAAAATAAGTATTTTTTTGTTTTTTTGTTTACACTAACCCGTGCACAAAAGGAGATTTTGAAGTACCCTTAAATGTCAGAGCACAGTGCGAGCGGATGGAGAAGCAGTGGATAAGGAAAGGAGGTCTCGATGTATATTGGTCTTGAATGTCTGGACATCACAACGGCCAGAAAACACATGATCAGGCAGAACATTCCACATTCGTGCGGTTCGGCTAAAGAATGACTCTCTATGTTTATTTGTGCGCCTAAAGTCCACTTTCAACGTGAACTGATGCGCATCCACAGATTGACGGGTGTTGCGGGAAAATGTCTGAAAGAGCGGAACACATTCAGCCAGTTCAGTTGAACAACGACCGTGGTAATACATATAGAAAAGAGATAGGCATGATACGTTTCGCCTGTGTTCTAACGACGGAATTGATCGACTCACGGCTGGGTCCCCAATAAGTTTCACTGCTCATTTTGCATTCCTATCGAGCACGTGTAGTGCAGTTTTGGATGCGCCTGACCGAATATGAGAGTTGAACTCCATTTTTGGACGAATATACGTCTTGTAAATAATGGCCTGGTTGGATGGAGTGAAGTATCTTTTGCATTCTTAAGAAACCCCATGCATTTGGCCGCACTTCTCGCAGCTTCAAAAATTTGGTCATTCCAATTAAGAATTAATTGGAGTGCCGAGGAACAAGCCTCAAGACTTGCTAAATAACGCCAAGACCGGTCCCGGTTGTAGTGTTGATGATGATGATGATGACTTTTGCCCTTTCTTCGGGATTAATTGAATTCGAGTGGTTTTCCATTACTCTATGCATAACGTAAGCAGAAGAATTTGCTAAGAACCGGGGACAGTTCTGAAGCACAGTTTTTAACGACTATTGCTGGTATTCCATCCGAGCCCGATGCTTTTCCACGTTCCAGTCCACAAAAAATGCGTCTTATAGCTTGGGGTGGGCGAAGTCGTGGTGCCTGCTTACGACACGGAGTTCTACCTCGTCCCCGAAAGTTCTACTAAATGTTCCACAGTACATTGTCCACCGAAAGAAACAAAACAAGGAACGACGGTCACGCACCGAACAGCGCAGCAAAATGTTCGCCAAGAGAAAAAACGCCACACACAGGAGAAATTAATTGAAACACACTGGTGTAATTTCTAATGATAATGTTTTTTTTTATTAATTTCAACTCAGACTAAAACAATTGTTAAAATACGAATTCAAGTTGTTTAAAGTACTTAAAATAATGTTACAATTTTGTTTGCAATATATATTCGCGCTTCTTAATATTACTCATTGAATCGTTCGAACGCACACACTACACGAACTAACCAAACACTCCGCTGTGCGCGCCGGGGAGCGAAGGAATAAACGACTCCTAGAGAACCCACTGTACCGGTGCTGGTACGGTGGATGGCGGGTGACCGTTCCGCTTCGAAGATTGAAATGCGACCCAAGTATTTTAAATTGATTTTTTATAACTTTTATAAATACATTAACTGCCGAAACACTTTCCTCGACACGACTTCGCGAGCGGGGCGCTTCTCCACCGGGCGACGGAGAGCGGGAGCGACAACGACCACGACCTGCTCGGTCGGTGGACGTAAAAGGACTCACCGAGGATAGAACTCTGACATGAATTCCATCCTAAGTTAGGATTAAGAACAAAAAAGAGAGAGAAAAACGTTTCTCTTAAGAGTGCGGCTGCCAAGGAAATGCACCCTTTCAGTGCAATGGTATGCGTGAGTGACCGTACAGATCGAAAGCAGTAGAACAACGAAACAGGCAAGCGGCAAAGACAAAGGAGATTTATGATCCGTGTCTATGCTGTGCATTGCAGCTATTATAGACGGCAGTTCATCGGAGAAATGTGGGAAAAGCAAATAAGGGCATCATACAGACATGGATGGGTGGCGCGGATGCGTAAGTAAATGTATCGCCATTAGGAAGAAGTGCTAATGGTTCTTCTATTTACATAATGGGAAATGTGTATTGCTGGTGATGCTAAAGGGATCGAATTGTATACACGATTACATGCAAAGGAATTCGTTTTATGACTCTAGGGTAAGATGAGAGTATTTGCTTTTGTCCGATGGTCAAAGAGCTGCCGCAGCCGTGGAAATGTCAGGGACATGTGGTATGCACATGTGCGGGGGAATTGCATTGGTGGAACAAGGGCGCCTAATGGTCGGGAATCTATTGCAATTCGAAAACGTGGCAGTGACCTGATGTGTTGAGCATTGGTTCTATCTTTTAGCGATTCTAACCATCATAACACTGATTCGAATCACGGGTTCTTCACTGTTGTCGCAGACGGCATAACCCTGTGGCGGTCCTGCGAACCGCACAAGCCATTGTGGGGTTAAAAACCTTTCGCCTAGCCAAAGGGGCCCAATTTATCTTTCCGCCCAGCTAAAGGGGACATGTATACGGCCGCCCTCGACCCCATGTATCCACAGACACGTGGGCCTAATTTCTCGACTGCTTCCTCATGCCTGCACGGCCATCGAAGGACACTACCCTGGAAAGAAACTGTTTGACGACACATTAGTTGGGCAAACACAAGTGGCCGGTGCGACAGTGCCAGATGCCGACAGCCAGAAAAATCCCAGGCGATAAATGTATGGCCAAGGAATAAACAAATTCCCTTCGCTTGAGCCAATTGCAATTTGGTTTTCCTTATCGAAAGGACTATTGTGGGAACAAAGGTTAAACAATAAACCAAACAACCGACACAAGGAAATAAAAACCATGTAAATATCGCACCCGAAGATAATAACTTCGCCGAGGAAAGCGATAAACCACTCGCGGGTATTGTACACAAAGGGATACCGCAGATTTGTGAAAATCCTGGCGATCCTCGGCATATCTCCGACCACACGGACAGCAACGTTCGCGTCTGTGTGTGTGGGTGCATCCATACAGTATTCCTACGAACAATACGAAATCGTAGGACAAGTGATCATCTCCTGGAAAGTAGAAATCCCTTGGTAAAGAGAAGACACCAAGGGATAAGAGAACGGAAGTGAAAGGAAGAACAACCGGGTGAGTTTTCCATCCCTTGAAGAATGTTTTTAGGTTAGTCAAGTTAGAACATCCACAGGAGAAAGACCCGCAACCTTCGCGAAAACGGCCGAGTGTGTCGGCACGAGTATTCACCAGCGAGAGTGTTCAAATACACAAAGAAAAAAGAAAAACAAAGTAAAAAAAAAGTGTTTTGCCGCAATCAGTAAAAAACCGCTAAAACCCTACCTACCACTCCGCCTTCAGTTGCTTTTTACGACAAGCCGACCTAGTTGTGAGTATATTTTAAGGCCCTGCTCACAGGGCATACTAATAACTAGGTTCACTTGCACCCTGTTTGTCAAGTCGATGATGACCCTATGAATTTGCAGTTCACCTCTCAGTGGCTTGCACATCTATATACCGGAATTCATATAGAAAAAAATGGTTCGGGAAAACAATGGAACTGCCTTTCAATACCAGAGTTTCCAAAGCGCTACAATTTGCAACAATTCAGAAACAATTCTAAAGTTTGTCTATACGTATCTCAAAGGTGCTGCAACAGTTCGATTGCAATAGTTAAATTTGGAACACTCCAAAAACAAGTCTAACAATTATCTAGAAGTATATAAGTATCCCAAGGAACTGACCCAGCATTAGGTTCGTTTTTGTGAGAAAAATATAGATTGTCCCGAAATTTTTATATCTTAACAAATTATTTGATAGGTTTAATGAATCAAGGTTTACATTTTATTAAAGTGTAATCCTTGGACAAATTATGCCATCGATATTTGATCCGTTATTTTGCTGGCACACTTCTTTAGGAAACACAAAACTTCTGATAATTGCCTAGCACATGTTCTCCGTTATCGCTACCATTTCTGCTCAAATATTTGCTTATAATTGATCCACAACTTTGCTTTTGAGTAGCCTCAAGTCTATTAATGTCAAATTGGGGCTACGTACAGAACAGTTTATGTCGGAATATCAATTTTCTGGGAAACATTCGACAAACAACTGGTAAGGACATCATAGGCGTGTAAAATGTTCTTCCATCCTACTTGAATAACCTTATGCGATTGAACGAAACAAAACCATGCCGAAGTGGAGTGAAGAAGTTATTAATCATCGCCACAAGTCTCTTCGAATTCTCGGTCTCTGTGCGACCGCTTTCTTTAACAAAATGATGGAACAATTATACCCCAAGCCTCGAAATTTAACTGCCACATGCTATCGACATTTTCCTTTGTTTCTTGACAATCTAGGCCCCGTGAATTTTCCATTGGTAAATCAGTCCCTCCAAACTTGTGTACCCATGTTTTCAAGTAACGAATTTTTTCTGAATTCGAAAAATGTTCGTCGAGCAAAATAAAGAAAGCTATTGTCTTTGCATAACTGCGCTACTCTTTCAGGAGTTACATTCGCACATGGTGCAAAATGCATGCCAAAGTGATTTTTGGGACAACCTGTATACTAAACAATTACTAGATATGATTAACAGTATAAGATATCACTGAAAAACTCATAGTAGAAAATGCATCTTATCAATTTTCACCTTCCACAAATAAAAGAAGGGAAGTAATTGAAAACCTCCTCCTCACCTCCAATCTGATCCTACTGAATGGCGGTTCCCCTACTCACCTTTCTACACACAATACCCTCACTCATATTGACATCACTTGTTGCTCCTCAGAATTGGTTCCGAAAACTTCATGGCAAGTTCTAAACGACCTCTACAATAGTGACCATTTCCCCGTTTTAAGCATAATAAATAATCAGCAACCGATATCCCATCACAACAGATCTCCAAAATACAAAACCGATTCCGCCAACTGGGCACTTTTTGAAAGAAAAGTTGACGAATTTCTTTCAAGCAATTCCCCCACACCTGACACGAATCACGAAGCGGCGCTAATCAGTGTTGACGTCCGGCGCCGTGCTTCCTCGGATGAGGGAAGAGCGGGGACCTTTCTCCTTTATTTATTATTCTGCTGTCTTCAATTCGCGTTTCATTTATTTCAATTGATAATTAATTATCAAAGAAAAACTATTTCTTCTCTTTGATATTCTTTAATTGTTATTATTAATTATTTTAACTTTCAAACAGATACCACAAACTCAAAAACTGAAACTCACAACTCAAACTAAACTAAACTTAAACTGATACTTCTCAAAACTTAACTCTTCTTAAATGACTTCTTACTCCTTCAACTCCAAAACTAAAACTGATTTTTTCTATTCTATTTTCTCTCTGACTTTTCACATGAATCAAGACGAAAATCCAAGTTACTATGTTTTGAATAAATAAAAAGGTGCAGGTTATTAAGTGTGCTGTAACTGGTAATATTGTGAATGTTTATGAATGGTATGTATTAAGTGAGAATGTAATATATGTTAAGTGAAGTTTTTAAGGATGTGTTAGGAGATTCAGTGTTAAATTTAATAAGGGTAGTATTCTGGAATACAACATCAGTAAAGCAATTAGATCCGCTGCCAATCTCTCAATGCCCCAAACAAATAGCACAACCAAATCAGAAACCAGGCAACATGTACCTTGGTGGAACTCCGACCTAACGTCAGCCCTCTCTGAATTTAAAAAAAGACCAACGCAGGTTAATTTTGTTGCATACAAAAAAGCGAATGCACAATTTCGTAGGAAGATGAAAGAAAGCAAAGCAAAAAGCTTTCTTCAATTCACTTCCTCAATCAATCCAACATCCTCCACAACCACAATATGGCATAAAATACGCAGCTTAAGTGGTAATCACAATCCGACAATTATCTCATCCCTTAATTCCGAAAATACTACAATCTCAGACACAGTGGAAATAAGCCAACTCTTCGCCAAAACCTGGTCGCAATTCTCAGACAACAATAATTTTCACCCCGAATTCAATTGCAAAAAAATTTAATCCGTTAACAATCCACTATCTTTGCAAACTCCTAACTCTGCAGCTCTACGCATTGAACAACCCATCTCATTTATCGAATTCGAGTCAGCACTTAGTATAACTAAGGGAAAAACTCCAGGGCGAGATCGAATATCTTACCCAATGTTAAAAAACCTTTCGCGTTATGCAAAACAAAGAATTATAAAGTTATACAATAAAATACTTGAAACATCACACATTCCACAAATATGGAAAACCGCGGTCCTAATACCTATTCCCAAACCGAACAAAGATAAAGATACGGTGGATGGCTACCGCCCCATATCCTTAATTCCTTGTCCCGCAAAGGTATTAGAAAAAATCGTAGCCAAACGTCTACTCTGGCTTATGGAAACAAAGAAATTGACATCCATCAACCAAGTAGCTTTCAAATCGAACAGAGCTTGCACAGACGCCTTACTCCACATTGACCACTACACCTCAAAGGCTCTATCCTCCAAAAATCACGTCACAATACTCTCTCTTGATTTTGAGAAAGCATTCGACAGAATAGGCGCTCACACCGTACTTAATAAATTGTTAAAATGGAGAATTGGCAACAATATATATATAGACGCTAAATCATTTCTAAGCAATAGAAAATTCCAATGTAAAGTCAACCACGTTTACTCCAATACATTTCCATTACCCAACGGAATCCCTCGAGGATCCCCACTGTCAGTTGTACTATTTATGATCGCCTTTGACGACATAAGCACAATAATACACAAACAGAAACATCTAGATCATTGCATTTACGCCGATGATATATACATCTTAAGTAAATCCAGTGATCTAACTTTCTGCAAAAACATTTTAACTGAAACAGTGAAAGATATCTTAGAATGGTCAAATTCTTCAGGTGCCAAACTCTCGGTAGATAAATGTAAATTATTTCATGTGTGCCGACGACGACTTTGTCCCCAAATACACCTCAACATAAACAACAAAACAATCCAAAATGTCCCCAACATCAAAATCCTAGGAATAACATTTAACAATAAGTATACCTGGAAACAACATTGTTCAGAACTCAAAGTATCATTAGCAGCGAGGCTCAATATTATTAAATACTTAAGCAACATGAAAAGTAACGTACACATTAACACTCTATGTAAAATTACTAAAGCTCTAATTTTAAGTAAAATAGACTACGGGACCTATATCTATGGCAATAGTCCAAAAACGACTCTAAATATAATAAATCTATCTATAATAAAGCCCATCTATCATCAAGCCGCTAGAAGAAGCACCTTTGCATTCAGAACGACACCAATAAAAAATATACTGGCTGAAGCTGGGCTCCCAACAATCGAGGACCGGATGGAAATCATATAATTAAAACTAATAGCTAAATTAGCGTTTTCGCGAAATTCCATAATTGACAAAGACATCAAACTACCAATAGTATACAAAAACACCAACCGAATCCCATCTGCAATCAGTCGCATTTTAGATAAAGCCAAGCAATTGGAATTGGATATTAAACAAACTTTCAAATACTCCGCAACTTACCCGCCATGGCTTCTAAATAATAATAATATCATAACAACACTCTCAATATTTAAAAAACCAAACACAAACAAGGAAATATACGGTGCACTATTCTGGTCAGTCGCCTCAAAATATAAATCCAACGGATGGCGCTTTCTGTACACAGATGGATTCAAAACAACCAACTATACTTCCTTTGTGGTCACATCCGAAGAAGGTGCAGTAAAGAAAATCGGACTATTACCCGAATTTTGCTCCATTTTCACGGCGGAAGCCTTCGCGATTTTACAAGCCGTAACATTCGCCACCAACCACAGAGAAAAATATGTCATCTGCACCGACAGCCTGTCGGTACTCAACTCAATAAAAAACACCAACAACACTGATGATATTATTTCCAATATTCGGAATAATATCATTAAATACTGCAATAAAATAAAACTAATGTGGACTTCCAGTCACGTCGCCATCAGCGGTAACGAGAATGCAGACGCCGCAGCCAACTCAGCCAAAAGAGCTCCAGTCCATAAATTCAACATCTACACAAGAGCCGATCTACTGTCAATTATCAGCAATCAACAAAAACAAATAAACCAAACAAACTGGGATACTCACCACCATGCCTATAAAATGGTAAACCGTTTCAAAACTCACCCTTCTTACCCAACTAACTTGTCCAAATCCAAAATCACAAACTTTGTGAGGCTGCGATTAGGCCATACAGCTGCTACCCACCTCCACCTACTCCACCGAGCTACAGCCACAATCTGCCCAAAATGCAACACAACACTTACAATCACTCACATATTGAAAGACTGTCCTCACCTAAAACCCTTGAAAGACAAACTATTTCGCAATACAGATATTTATACAATTCTAGCAGATCCCACTACCGACAACATAGAAATTGTAAATAAATTTGTAAATAGCATTAAGATTAAATTGTAAATTAGAAATACAGAGCCAATAGTTCCCGCTGCTAGGCTCATTAGGTTAAGTTATTGATATGTAATTTTACATTACTAATTGATAATAAATAAATAAATAAATAAATACATTCGCACATGGTGCAAAATACATGCCAAAGTGATTTTGGGACAACCTGTATACTAAACAAGTACTAGATATCATTAACAGTATAAGATATCACTGAAAAACTCATAGTAGAAAATGCATCCTATCAATTTTAAAACAAAATTAAACACTATGTATATAAATACTAACTCACGAAGCCGCGGTTTTGGGTATCAACGCTAATTACACCCTAAGACGCCTTTCGCGTCTCTAATTTAAAAACATTTAACATTCAATTATATGTTAAGGGCAATATCGGGGCGCTAACAAGGGATACGAAAACCTCATTTATATAGGGAGCTAAGCAAATTGAAAACGACTTTTAGGACGGCCTTTATAGTAAAATTACATAAACTGGATCAAATAAGGGGGCACATCCCTTTTTTATAATAATTACCCAACTCATGTTACAATTCCAAGAAATTTGAACCCTTGTCTTCAGTCAGCCATAGTTTTCGCATAATTTAAATTATCCGCCCTTTCTTGCTTATTACCAACAATCAAATGTTAATCATTTCCAGGGGCACTGTTCACAAACTCCTGATTAAGTTATGAAAACAACCATCTCACCAGGTGTACTACCAAGGGCTATAAAAGTACAGGTGGAATGGGAAAGTAGTCCATCCGACTAGTAATTCCATCAGTGAGACAAGAGCACATGGAGCTGAGCAAAAGTAGTTACAAGACCAGATTAAAAAGGAAACATTCCGAAGGACGATGAGGAAGCTGATCAAACATCATATAGTGAAACATTTCAATTAATTGAATTCACTTTCTTCTGCCCATTACAGGTCTGTTAATGTGGAATAAACTTCTCTTTGTATAGTAAAAGGTCGTTAGCTACATGTTCCTAAAAATCAGATTAAGTGGAAATGCCACAGGAATTAAATGGAGGGCTGAATATTAAATTGTGCTTAGTACTTTCGCAACGAATCAGGAAACTATTGCAACTGCTGCCCATTATGTTCTTGATAGTCATTCAAGTTGTTATACTCATTTCAGAGCCCTAATGGCGTATCATTATGGTGAGAAAAGACGTGAATTAAACTGTTTCACTCGAATGTAATATATATTAGAAGTGAATTCACGAAGTAACTTGGATAACTGTACTCTTAAGTAATCACGACTACGTGGGAGGTATAAATGGACGCCACGAGGACAGCCGGATGTAACTCCAACTTATATATGCAGACCTATACTTTTGTAAGATTATGTTATGAGCACGTGTGCACTCAGAGGAAATATCACGATATAACTTCCCTGTAAAAGTAATTGAAATGCATTAGGCCAATACTTGTGTAACGAACGTGAATCGGGCTTGCGGATTACTTATAAGCTTGAGGGATAGTGTTGAGCAATGTAGTGCAACTTTAAAAATACTTAACTCCCACAAACGGATCGAAGAAAACAAGAACTTCATAAATTATTTACCAGTCCCAGTCCCATTTACCAGGTAGTTCCTTTTTATATAAAAAGTTCCCCTCTGCTTTCAATAACAGCTTTGTTGGCAGAGGTGTGTACCTACACGGAATCAATGAATGCCTCTCCAACGTACTTAATTTTAATACACTTCTTCACCAACTATTACTCGATTTCTTCACATATATAATGATCCATTTTGATATTCCGAAGTTGTGTTCTGTAAATTAGGCAAGATCATGGGTTTTGTAATATTAGTTGGCAAGAATCTGTTTGCAAAATATATCAAAGTATGTTTATTCATCGCAGTAAAACAAATAATTTATTCTACAAAAATGACTACTCTGTATGAATTGGATTCCAAAATTAAACAACCAGTTGTGTGGTCCTTTTAATCGCCTTATAAAGCGAATAATTCACAATATAGGGAATACATTTGTAAAGGGTGAAAGCAATGATTTCCAAAACCCCAGAGAAAGGCAATTGAAAGAAGAGGATGATAGTAGCCCAGATGAACAGTGAGGATGTGTAGAAATTATCGTTATCCGATGAGTATACTAGGTCCATGTAGTTCTTGATGTCACTTATTTGATGTTTTGAATACCTAATATTACTATTACTCTTATTTATTGGCCTGTAGGAACCCGGAAATTCATGATCTCACTGACTCAGCTACGCTATCGTTCCCTGTCCTGTGAACTCTTTCTACCACGCTGATCCGATCCCCTCAAGGTCAAACCGAATTCTACGCACGATCCCATCGTTGCCCATTCTCGCCGCATGGCTGGCCCATCTCAATCTTCGCGATCTGATTACTCTCACTATTGTGGGTTTGCGGTATAGCTCTTCCAATTCGTGGTTGTGGAGTTGTGGGGGTTCTCTATACCACGTGGAGAACCAACCCACAATGCCAACCAATCTTGACCGCTAACAGCGCGTCACCTTACCGTAACCTCTAACCCATTTCAAAACATGCAAAAACAAATCCCAATCTTCAAGCGCACCCATCCCGAACTTGCAAGAATCCATCTCCCAATCCGCAATGAAAGGCATTTCCCAAAACTCCCAACAGAATACAATTCAATAGAATACATTCTAAATCATCTCCCTAATTTTTCCCGAAATTGCTTCGGCCAATTCTTTATTTAATTCATATTCCCTCCTTGCGACCAAGCAATCTTAATTTCCCCGAAATTCGTACGTTGTAATAAAACGCATATTCAAACCTAAAACGGAACATCAACCATCACCACCAACTATACCGAGCTGCATACATTTCCCCGAAATTACTTCTAAACGATATTCCTTGCTTGCACCAATTCCAATTTCCCCCGAAAACCACTTCGTTTCATTTCCTCCTTAAATCATACTTCTCGTCTGCGACCAAGCGACAGCTAATTTTCTACGAAACAATCACAACGATCAAGACCCTTGGTCATACTTGGCTATGCCAATTTCCCGGTATACACAACCAACGAATCCAACTCAGCTTATACGGCGAGGATTCGCTGGAACTGAATTCCTATGCACGCATAGCAACACTTCTCGAAATTCCTCGTAAGTGGCAGTGAGTGTATTTTAGCTACGACTCTACTGCCACGACGGGGTGAACCTTTTCCTACCAATAATTAGTCAGTCGAGATTCAACCGCCACCCGGGGCATATACGGAGCTGAGTAATAACCACCACAGAGGACAGACGTCCGTTCATACTCTCCAGCGCGCATCCCTGAATAGTCGGGTCATTGAGCTCAACGAATCGTCATCGCAAATTAATGAGCGTGTATTTAAGATAGCGTATACGAGTGCAGTCTTTACACTACTTATCGGCGTTATTAATTCCAACGGTTGTGCTGTTCCCATGTTACCTGGTTCAGAATCCCTACGCGCGACGTATGTACGCAATATTTAAACGGCTAGGTGTTTGATTAACTACGCTAATTACGTGAGACTGTGACATTTTAGTTTTGGAATAATAATTACTTAAAATTTACGAACTTAACTGAATTGAAATCTGTCCCGAGTGCGAGGAATTCATGTGTGAGATTGTGATGAACCCGTGGCCTTGCCGACACACATACCTATCCCCCACAGAGTTTCCTCTATTGTCCTGTCTCTTCGTCATATTTACTGCGAAATATACTCCTTAAAACTTTATTCTCGAATACGCGGGGTTTGTTTTCTTCCCGTTTTGTGAGAGTCCATGTTTCGCATCCATAAAGAACAATCGGCATGATTATGGTTCTATAAACACGGAGCTTTATATTACGTGATAGCAGTTTGGATTTCAGCAGTTTACTGACTACGTGCCTACTAGCGTTGTCGGAGTGTAGTCTTTCGTTAATTTCCTTCGACATTTCGTTACTGACCGTCAGTATCGTTCCCAGTTAAATTCTTTAACTTTTTCAAATATCTCGTCTCTGGCGTTTATATGTGTTCCCTGAGGTTCACCTGCTCTCGCTGTAATCATGTATTTTGTTTTGTCTTCATTTATGTCTTGGCCCACCTCTTCTGCCGCGTGCATGATGATTTCACTGTTTTTACTTACAGTTTCTAGATTATCGCCCAAAGCGGCGATGTCATCCACATATGCGAGCACTTGTGTGACCCCGTTCAGGGATCCGGCCATGTTTTTTCGATACGAGTCGTCTTTATCTTTCTAATGACATACTCGAGGACGATGCTAAAGAGACACGGTGGGAGGCCACCCCCCTGTTTTAGTCCGTCATGGGTTTCAAATGATTCTGAGAGGAGGTTTTCTATTCTAACTCACCCTTTGTTTTCGTTCATGCAGATTTGAATGGGGGCGGAATATTTTTTTTTTTTTTTGAATTCCCAGCGCAACTGCAATATGGTAGAGTCTTTGCCCTGCGACTGAGTCGTGGGATTTTTTTAAGTCAGTTGGTGAATCGTGAACGAACAGTTGGTGAACCGTGTCTCCGTATTCCCAGTTCTTTTCCAACAATTGCCTTACTATGAAAATTTGGTCGCTTGTTGACCGGTTCCTACGGAATCCGCACTGGCAGTCTCTCAGTATTTCTTCTGCGTATTGTGTGATTCTCGCCAGTATGGCATTTGTTAGTATCTTGTATGATATTCCTCTGTAGTTTTTGCAGTCAGATCAGTCGCGTCTTGAAAATGGGGCCGACTATTGAGGTTTTGCATTTTTCCGGAGTGACTTCCTTATTCCATATTGTTTTGCTGAGCTGGCGGATCTTTCGAGCGGTTGTCTCTCCTCCATGCTTCACAAGCTCTGCCGGTATGCAGTCGACTCCGGGAGCTTTGTTTTTCAATCGATTTATTGTGTCTACAACTTCGTTGAAAGATGGCTCTGGGGTCTAAGGCTCGACTGTATGTACTGGTGCGTTTATTTGTGGTTTATGGGTGCGTACATTGAGCAGGTTTTCAAAGTACTGCTTCCAACTTGTCACGATATTGTTTGTTTCTGTGACCAGACAGCCGTTTGTGTCTCGAATTATTTTGGCTCTCCCTCGGTAGCCATTTCTAATTGAATTTATGCCGACATACATATCTCTGATGTTCTTTGCTTTGGAATTTTCAAGGATTTTTTCGACCCGAGTCTCTGATCGATGCCTATTTAGTCTCCACACTATTGGCCTTGTGGGGGTTCTCTACACCACATGGAGAACCAACCCACAATTCTAACCAACTTTGACCGCTAACAGCGCGTCACTTTAACCCAACTCCCCATGCAAAATCCGCAATAGCATACATTCCAAACTTTGAAATAAACACACTCCAAAACCCACAACAGAATACAATTCAACAGAATATATTCTAAATCATCCCCGCATACATTTTCCCAAAATTGCTTCGGTCAATTCTTTATCTAAACCATATTCCTTCCTTGCGACCAAGCAATCTTAATTTCCCCGAAATTCATACGTTGTAATAAAGCGCATATTCAAACCTACAACGGAACATTAACCATCACCACCAACTATACGCGAGAAGCATACATTTCCCCGAAATTACTTCGGTTAATATCTTATCTAAAAGATATTCCTTGTTTGCACCCAAGCAATTCCAATTCCCCCGAAAACCACTTCGGTTCATTTCCTCCTTAAATCATACTTCTCGCCTGCAATCAAGCTACAGCTAATTTTCCACGAAACAATCACAACGATCAAGACCCTTGATCATACTTGGCTATGCCAATTTCCCGGTATACACAACCAACGAATCCAACTCAGCTTATACGGCGAGGATTCGCTGGATCTGAATTCCTATGCAAGCATAGCAACTCTTCTCGAAATTCCTCGTAAGTGGTAGTGATTTTATTTCTGCTATGACTCAACCGGCACGATGCGATGAATGGATTCTTTCCATTCATTAGTCAGTCGAGATTCGATCGCCACCGCGGCCGGACATATCCAGCCGCTCTTGCAATTACCCCCAGTCGTTGTCCAACCACTACAGAGTGCACGTCGTTCCCTCTTCCAAGCTAGCCGAGTCGAGTTTTAGCAATCAATCGTCACAAGAGTCGGAGTTCGAAAACACCAAAAATCGAGTCGACTGGGGATCCCGCGCCGGTATACCGATCAAAGAAAGAGTACTTAATAAACAGTGTAACAATGGCCGTAGAACAAGTGGTCGTTGATGCAAAAGTTTAACAAACAATATAACACTTAATTGCGCTTTTTCTTTAAGTTCTTATTAGCGACGGTGCTGTGAGACTATAAAATAAGTCCGCCATTTTTCTTAAGTTTTTATTAATGACGATGTTGTGAAGCTGTGAAACGAAACCGCCAAGTTCCCCTTAAGTTTTATTAATGACAATGTTATGTTTCCCTTTAAGTTTTTATCAATGGCAATGTTACACTCCCCCGCTGGTTTGTAAAATTTAAGAGACAAAAAATAAACCATAGTAAATGTTGTGTTCCCCGCTGACTTGTGAACCTTAGTACACAGAAGAAGAAACCGTAGTAAATATTATCAGTGCGTTTTATTTGCTCCCTTCGACCTATCCTGGGCCTTCTTCTGGGACAATTTTGTGGAGCATCAACGAACGTAGTGGTGAGGAGGTGAATCCATGTCCCTGCCGACATCAGTACATCTCCACCCACACAGCCTCCTCTTTACAACTACTCCCATCCTCTAGGATGCTAAATCTATTTGTTAGTTCGTCTTGATATTCACCCCTTTTGCGCAGGTCTTTTAGTTTATCAATGTCGAACTTCTTGCTAGTCTCTTTTTTTTGATTGAATAACGCATTTATTGTACAATAATTTAACAAATGTTTACTTAGGACTAAAATGCTAAATCCTGTTTTACAATCTTTTCTTATTCTCAAAATAATTTACTGGCTCTACACGAGCAGTCTAAATTACACGATACAATTTTGTGTAATGCCTTTCGTCGTACAATAATATTTTTTTTATTTTTTTATCTCTTCTCTTATCTCTTGTCTCTTCTTATATATATAAAATTCTCTTGTCACAGTTTTTGTCCTCGAACTCCTCCAAAACGGCTCAACCGATTTTAATGAAGTTTTGTATATATATTCGGTAGGTCTGAGAATAGGTTTTTATCTATTTTTTATGCTCATAAGTGCAATTGTTTAATAAATATTAATAATTTATTAATTTTCAACCTCGGTCCATAACTGTGTAAGTGCATCGGCTATTATTATAACAGTTTTGGGCGGTGTTCCGGCTATTGTTATAACAATTTGGGGCTGGTGCCTAGGTCATTGTTATAACACTTTGGGGTGGGTCTGTCGGCTGGGTGTTGGTGCATAGGCTATTGTTATAACCGTTTTGCCAGGCGTATCATCGGCGACCTGGATGCTCTATTGAATGAGCACAAGGAATTGTTAAAGTTATTCAAATCACACATGCACAAATTACAAAGTGATAATCACGTTATTGTAATCAATCCTGATAAAACATCTGCTGGAGAGCACATTCGTAGATTTAATGCACCTGTTCTTGATGATGTTGCTGGAATCATGGTCGGCGATCGTACAGCTACGCGGGAAATCGTGATTCGTAGAAGAAATAATAATCTACAGTTCATTGCTGATACACACCGCTCATATGACGCTCTCCAATATCCGCTAATGTTCTGGAAAGGCCAAGACGGGTATTGCGTAAATATTAAACAACGAGATCCCGCAACAGGAACTGAAACAATCAAGAATGTTAGTTCGAAGGATTATTATGCGTATCGGTTGATGATCAGACGTGATCAGGACAACGTTATTCTACGATGCCGTGAGCTTTGTCAACAATTCATGGTCGACATTCACATACATGTAGAGAGCGAACGACTACGATACTTGCGATTTAATCAACAAAAGCTAAGTGCGGAAGAGTACATTCACCTGCGAGACGCTATTGTCAACAACGCCGATGCCGTCCAAATTGGTAATTCTGTCATTCTACCATCATCGTACATAGGCAGTCCACGTCATATGCAAGAATATATACAAGACGTCTTGGCTCCTCGATAGTATAGTGGTTAGTATACCCGCCTGCCACGCGGGAGACCGGGGTTCGATTCCCCGTCGGGGAGCCTCTGGCGCAAGACTAATGACGGTTTAATTTTACCTTGCCCGGAAAAAACAAATCATTATGGAAAATTTAACAATGCCTCAGGACTTGCTTAAATAAGGCCAAGACCGGTCCCCGGTTGTAGTGCCGATGATGATGATACAAGACGCCTTGACTTACGTGCGAGAATATGGACGGCCGTGTTTATTCATCATCTTCAATCCAAAATGGCCGGAGATCACGTCCTTACTATTGCCTGCCCAAAGCGCAATACACCGTCATGACATTACAGCACGTGTTTTCAGACAAAAATTGAAGTCTCTAATTGATTTCATTACAAAGCTACATGTATTTGGTCCCACACGTTGCTGGATGTATTCCGTTGAATGGCAAAACCGCGGATTACCTCATGCACACATTTTGGTATGGTTAATCGATAAAATATGTCCTGAAGAAATCGACAGTATAAATTCTGCGGAAATTCCAGATCCGTCTACTGATCAAATGCTGTTTGATATTGTTACTGCAAATATGATTCATGGCCCATGTGGCAATATGAATCGTTCATCGCCTTGCATGGCAGACGGGAAATGTACTAAAAGTTTTCCAAAAAAATTCACTGACGATACGATCACAAATGTTGATGGATATCCAATATATCGTCGAAGAAATCCCGATAATGGAGGACAATCTTTTGTTAAAAAGATCAATAACATAGACATTGACATTGATAACCGTTGGGTGGTCCCATATTCGCCTTTGCTGAGCAAAACATTCAATGCTCATATTAATGTCGAGTTCTGCAGTTCAGTGAAGAGCATCAAATACATTTGCAAGTATGTAAATAAAGGCAGTGATATGGCTGTATTTCGCGTTGAAAATACCAATGTGAATGTTCTTCCGGTGAATAACAACGATGAAATAACGCTTTACCAAATTGGCCGGTACGTCAGTTCCAATGAAGCTGTTTGGCGTATCTTTGGTTTCCCAATTCATGAACGAGATCCAGCAGTCATTCATTTAGCCGTCCATCTTGAAAACGGCCAGCGCGTATATTTCACGAGCGAGACAGCAATTGATCGTGCGAGAAATCCACAAAAAACTACACTCACCGAATTTTTTGAATTGTGTAATCGTGCGGATGCTTTTGGTGCTTTTGCACGAACATTACTCTATTCAGAAGTACCACGTTATTTCGCATGGGCACCAAAAAAAAAATCGATGCCCCGTAAGCAAGGCACACCAATTGATGCATGTCCCGGTTTATTCAAGTCAAACACCTTGGGACGAGTATTTACAGTTAATCCAAGGCAGACTGAGTGTTTTTTATCTCCGGCTGTTGTTGGTTAATGTCACCGGCCTGTGGGTGGTTTTTACGTTGGCATCAGCGAGGATGCAGGTTGCATAAAAAACACCACAGATTGTTCACTAAAACTAAGGAAAATAAAACACACTGGAGTGGTAGCTGAAAATACATTTATCGTTCACTGGTGACTTTTACTATTTGTCGAATAAGGGTTATTAAACTTCTATTTGAAACACGTGTAAGAATACAAATTTTAACCGAAAACGGTGTTGGAATAACTTTAGTCTATCCCGGCACATCAATATTAATTAATTAATTGTTTCTCCGCGCGCGGTACTTTTTTTAATTCACTTGTCCTAGACACGAAAATGAAAGTTTAGACTTGGCACTGAAGGTAAAATTAACTTCATCAGCGCACGCAACTCGATTCCGACTTGACACCGCTAAAACTCGACTTCACTCATTGGGTGGAACAAAAACCATCCGTTCGATGGCCGCGAATTGCATAGATAAGGGAGGATTATATATGTGGGTGCGAGGAGGATGTGCAGGTCGGGCGGCAGTTGTGTCTTGGTTAGGAGGCTGTTCTGGAGCTGAAGCTTCCAGAAAGCAGGGCTTAAGTCTTTCCACGCTGACCGTGGATCGCTTGCCTCTGATATCGATCTCGAAGACGCGGTCGTTGATACGGCGGAAGACTTTGAATGGGCCATCATAAGGGGGGTCGAGGGGTTTTTTGACCTTATCCACCCTGACAAAGACGTGCGTGCAGCTATGCAGTTCAGGGTGGACGAACAGTTTTTTGGAGCCGTGCCTGGCTACTGGTGTTGCTCTAACTTTACGTAGCAGGTCACGGAGATGCCCCAATTCGCGAAGTTGGTCACGCGGTGTTTCGCCGTCCAGGAAGAGTTCTCCTGGAAGAAGGAGGTTAGTACCGTAGGTGAGCTCTGCTGCCGAAGCTCCCAGGTCCTCCTTAATACTTGTCCTCAGGCCGAGGAGGACAGTGGGCAGGGCGTCGAACCATTGGGTGTCGTTATGACACATGAGTGAGGCCTTGAGGGATCTATGCCAGCGCTCTATCATCCCATTGGATTGCGGGTGGTAGGCGGTGGTACGACTTCTTTGGCAGCCAAGGAGATTTGTTAGCTGCTTAAATATTGTCGCCTCGAATTGTGGACCTCGGTCCGAAGTTAAGGTGCTTGGTACACCGAAGCGTGTGACCCAAGTTGAGTAAAAAGCCTTGGCGACTGATTCGGCAGTAACTGCCCTGAGAGGTGTCGCCTCTGGCCATCGCGTGCAGCGATCCATCATTGTGAGGATATAAGAAAATCCTCTTGATGGAGTAAGCGGTCCCACTATGTCTATGTGGACATGGGCGAAGCGTGCCGTGGGAAGCTTGAATTGCGCTGGCTCCAGTACATTATGTCGCGCTACTTTGCAGCGCTGGCACTGGAGACAAGCACGGACCCAACTGGAGAGATCTTTGTTCATCCGGGGCCAAATGAATTTGCGACGGACAGCAGCGGCTGTCGCTCGGCCTCTGGGGTGGGCTGGGCTGTGGTAAACCTGGAACACGCCCTTACGAAGTTTTTCGGGAATGTAAGGTCTAGCGGTTCCAGTTGAAACATCACACCAGATTTCGCCCAAAGGGTCGCGAAGAGTGATTTTCTTAAACTCAAGTGCCGTATCGGCAGTTAGGAGGGCCTTGAGCTGTTCGTCCTCCTGTTGAGCCAGGGCAAGGTCAGCATTGTTTAAGGCGGTACGCAAGTGAATCGTATCGATTCGAGAAAGGGCGTCCGCCGCAACGTTCTGTTTACCGGAGATGTGCTTGATCTCCGTAGTGTATTGCCCTATGAGGTCTAATTGACGCTCTTGTCGGGGGGAGGCGTTTCCCGACTTCTTCCGGAACGCGTAGACCTGCGGTTTGTGGTCTGTTAGGATGGAGAGTGAGCGACCTTCTATCATGTGACGGACGTATTTGACAGCGTTGTAGATCGCAAGTAATTCGCGATCATAGGCGCTGTAACGTCGCTCTGTAGGACTCAGTTTCCTTGAAAAGAAACCAAGTGGTTCCGGTCTGCCTTCGATGTCCTGTTCAAGGACAGCTCCAATTGCGGTATCCGATGCATCGCATTGGATGGATAGTGCCGCTCCCTCGAGGGGGTATCGGAGCAAAGTGGCATTTGCCAATTGTTCTTTGGACAGTTGGAATGCTCGATCAGAGACTTCTGTCCAATTAATGGAGCGCTTATCATTGCGCTTAGCTCCTTTCAAGAATTCATTTAAGGGAGCTTGAATTTGGGCAGCGTTCTTCAGCGTAGGACGATAGAAGTTAAGCATTCCCAGAAAACGACGAAGCTCACTCACGTTAGTAGGACGAGGATACTTCATGAGGGCCTTCACACGGTCTGGAAGTGGGCGAATGCCCTGGTTGTCAACGACGTAACCCAGATAGGTGATTTGCTCCTTGGCGTATTGACACTTATCTGGGTTGATGACAAGACCGAATTCACGGAGGCGCTCTAGGACCTGACGTAAGTGGCGTTTATGTTCAGCGTGGTCTTTGGAGGCGATGAGAATGTCATCAAGATATGCATGGCAGCAATTTAGACCACGTAAAGCCGTGTCGATATAACGTTGGAATGTCTGTGCGGCATTCCTGAGGCCGAAAGTCATCACCTTGAACTCGAAGAGTCCGAAAGGTGTAATGACTGCGGTCTTGGGGATGTCTTCAGGTGCCACCGGAATTTGGTGGTAAGCCCTGGTGAGATCCAGGGTGGTGAAGACATTGCAACCTCGTAGTTTATACGAAAAATCGTAGAGGTGTGCAATAGGGTATCTGTCTGGGACAGTTGCTGCGTTCAACAGCCTGTAATCGCCACATGGGCGCCACTCACCAGAACGTTTCTTCACTAAGTGGAGTGGGCTTGCCCAGGGGCTGTCTTACGGTTGGCAGATACCAAGTTCGATCATATGCTCGAACTCCGCGCGTGCCGCACGTAATTTTTCGGGGGCCAGTCGACGTGGGCGCTGGCTCACTGGGGGGCCACGTGTTTCTATATGATGAAACACCGTGGCCTTATGTCGACGCTGGTTAGGTAGAGGAATTGTCGTACTAACAAATTCCTGTACCATGGCTTGATTCGGGTCTGTGCACTCTGTGGCCCTTGAAGTTGCCGCTGGAGATGCCGACATGGGCAAGGGGGGTGCGGTTGGAGCCACTAGTCTGTTATGGGTCGAATCAACCAACAGGTTATGTGCATCTAATAGGTCGGAACCTATCAGGGGTTCATTTACGTCCGCAATGACGAAACGCCAACTGATCGGACGTCTAAGACCCAGTTGTAGTGTCAGCTTTTTTCGTCCGTACGTAAGCATCGGTGTATTATTTGCAGCTGACAATTTAAGTGCGGGGGGCACGCGGTTACCCGGAGCAAACGATCGCGGGAGGACTGAAATATCGGCGCCGGTATCGACAGTAAAAGCGACATTCAGTTTAAAATCCCGGATGGTTAGGCGACTTATTGTATGGGTGCCGGCCGATTGCGCGAGGGTATCGGTCGGCAAAATTATTTCGAAAGGTCGTCCCTGATTGGTGGCTGGTTGCGTCCAACCACACGGTGCCTTGCAATTAAATGTGCGATCACCGTATCGTTGGTGATTGGCGCACAAAGGGAGAGAGGCGGCGTTGTTGGGCGTATTTTGCCTCTGAATGTTGTCGTTTTGTGGAGGCTGAGGTAGTACTCGGCGAAAGTTGGCCCCCTGAGGGGCATTTTGGGAAGGTTGTTGCCGATCCAAGGGACGATTAGATACGCCACGATTCTGAGCGCCTCGTTGGTTGCTTCTCGCCTCCGCGCGAATTTGGTTTAGTTCGCGGAGGACTGAGGTCTGTATCGCACGAAGGTCAGAAATGGTGACCTGAGCAGGAAGACTTCTCGGGCGGAATTCGTTGGTCCTGCCCTCTTGGGTCCGCTGTGTGACACTGGTTGAGTCAGGCCTTCTGGGATGTGGTGACGGAGAAGGTTGACGCACCGGAGCCGTCGGTGGGGCTGTTAGTGGAGGAAAAGGATGCCATCTAGGTTGAGCGACGTGTTGAGAAACCACCGCTACTTGGTACGCTGGAGGCTCAGACTGCTGGTCTGAGCTTTCCATAATTGCGTCCGCAATTTTAGCTGAATAGCCCAAGCTCTGATTGGGTTGGGCTACGAGTGCCGAACGAGCAAGGTGGGGGAGACATCTTAAAAAGTGAGGCCGTATTAGGTCGTCCGAGAACCCGGTCCCCGCTATAGAGCGCAAATGGGTCAGGAAAAGGGACGGTCTCATCCCCGAAAGGTTCGTTTCGGCCGCCAAAAGTTGTTGCCGCGAACTTCCGGGCTCGTCCAGAGCGTCGAGGTGAGTCTCAGCAAACCAAAGTTCAGGGTCCTCCTCGTCAAAAGGGGGCAGATTAATATTGGCAGGGTAGGGTCGGTTAACGACACTGGGGGCATCGTGGAATGCCAGGGGAGCGGGTTGTGCTGTCGCTTCGTGGTCGGTAGCGACTTGTGTTTCAGGGAAGTCGGCGCTAGAGGCGTCGTAAAACTCGAGGGGCTCGAGTTGTTCCTGATCCTCTTGGGGTGGGGCGTTTCGCGTACGGACCATTGTATACTATTGCGTACGAGACAGGACCAGAATTAAGGAGTAGAGGTGGGTCGCCAGAGGACGCGAGGAGTAGAGGACTGGAGAAGATCGAGGATACACCGCCAGAAATAGGAACAGGTTTAGCTAGAGGGCAGAATTGAATCAAAGGGTTCTACAGAGGAAGTAGTAGTAGATCGCCAGAGCACGTGAGGAGTTGAGCGGAGTCAAATGGAGCCACGGGGAGTCGAAGGTGGTCAAGTGGAGTCGTGATGTGCGTTGTCAATGTCACCGTAAGGATGGTGTATGGTGATCTATACCCTGAAGGGGTTTACAATTGTTACTATTTGTTTTCCTTTTGTATATAGACAGAAGTATGACTTTTTCGAATATGATCTTATTATATTTTCTATGTTCTAGGCAGCCAAGATAATTTATATTCAAAATTGCTTTTAATTTCTAAGCTAGTACCACATCAAATAAATAGTTATAGAAACAGTTGTTTTGATTTTGTATTAGTAGTGAGTGGCACCGTTTAAATGTGATAACATATTTATGTATACATTCTAAATTTAAGATTAGGATTCTATGAATACCGGAAAGGATTACAATTATTATTTAACAAGAATATCGGGTAAATTGATATGACATATCTAAAGAAAATATTGATATAACGTGTATGAGGTTTCTCGTTGAAAACTTCGCTTATGTGTTTTTAATTTAAATTTGACTTACTGGATAGTTTTTGATTCATTTCTTAAACGGCAAATATTTCTTAGCAAGGAGATAGTTGTTCCCTTGCTGGATTCTTGGGCTGTCTTAGTTGTGTAATTAAATTTCCTATTTTCTTTAAGTTTGTGTTTGCGATGTTATCGGTTACTCTCTTAATTTTACATTTAATTAATTGGATACGAAAAGAATTACTCGCCCTTCTGTGGCTGTAATAATTGCCTTTACAGTGAGGTCTAAATACAGTTCAATGTACTTTCAGAATGTGCGTGTTACTGGAATAACATGGTTAAAATGTTTATTGGGTACCCGGAATGGTAAGGTTTATAATTAGATCCAAAAAAAAAGAAAAAACTTTAAAATATGAATTGAAATTTATGTTTTCATATTATTTAAATGCACTTTAATGAAAAACAATTGGGTAAATAAATTAAATTCTAGCTGGAGAAATGTAAACAATTGCTTATTGGAATTTTAAAATAAATTGCTTGAAAAGTAACGCGAAACTGCATATATATGCGGAACAAAATTGAAAATCCCTTAGACGCCTTAAATTATTATTAAATGTTGACTGTATTAAGTATAATATTTTTACCAAACGTCTCTATTTCTGGGATAAGTCGTATAAGTTAAACACAGTAGTACAAACAATAACTAGATATTATTTGAGATGCTTTTAAATGCATCTTTAAGTAGCACAATTTGATTATCGGTTGGAAACTGGATATGTTTACGTCGTCGACTTACCCATTTCTCAGTTGAGACGTTGAAACGTTGTTTAAATGTTGGTTGAGCTAGACACGCACGTTGAAAGCAGCTACAACCCTCCGTTGACGAAATTGAAGTTATGGTGATTGTCCTGCTAGGGAATCTAAGTTTACTGTGGCGATGCTGAGTTGTTAAAATGAAGGTCGTCACTGGGTAATCCTCACTGCTCTTAGTTCTTCGGGAAGTCACTGGTCACTGGCTCGTACTGTCTTTTTTGTATTCTTAATTTTTGCACCACAGTCACTGTTTTCAATTGTCACGGTAGCACAAACGTTAAATTAAGGTGCGTGTTCAACTTTGTGGTCACCAATGTGGGTGGTTTTTACGTTGGCATCAGCGAGGATGCAGGTTGCATAAAAAACACCACAGATTGTTCACTAAAACTAAAGAAAATAAAACACACTGGAGTGGTAGCTGAAAATACATTTATTGTTCACTGGTGACTTTTACTATTTGTCGAATAAGGGTTATTAAACTTCTAATTGAAACACGTGTGGCCCGTAAGAATACAAATTTTAACCGAAAACGGTGTTGGAATAACTTTAGTCTATCCCGGCACATCAAAATTAATTAATTAATTGTTTCTCCGCGCGCGGTACTTTTTTTAATTCACTTGTCCTAGACACGAAAATGAAAGTTTAGACTTGGCACTGAAGGTAAAATTGACTTCATCAGCGCACGCAACTCGATTCCGACTTGACACCGCTAAAACTCGACTTCACTCATTGGGTGGAACAAAAAAAAACTACGAGACGCAACGACCTCGGCACGTCTGTCTAGTTAGGCGGATAAGATTTGACTCCCCCTGATGCAACTCACATCCACCCGTTCGATGGCCGCGAATTGCATAGATAAGGGAGGATTATATATGTGGCGTATAGGACAAGTACAATGCCCCGCGATGAGGACCATGATCGGAGGACACCTGATCAAACAGAACATCGTTGGTGATGTATCCCAGAGATCGAAATAGTTTTCTTGTTTCAAAGTAAACAAAAACGCTATTTCACAGATCAATGGTGTATATGATGATGATGATGCACAGATGATGTATATGATGTGCCTATGATAGAAAACGGGTCGTCATGATATTTGCCTAAGATTCCTTGGAAACACCGATGTAGGCAATATCCAATCTAGTCATATGGCTCCGGTGCACAAGGAGGCAAATTATTTTGTTGACATAAGTCAACAGGGACCTCGTCAACGGCGACAAAGGGTCAGACAGGATGGCTATATGTTTAATTTAGGTTTTCAGGCGGGTCATCATATGCATGGCATGGGTAAGGTTAACTAAATAATGATCTTTTCCATGCCATTTTTATAATTGTATTTATCTTTTATAATTGCTGACTAGCTGAGCCGATTGTCTGGCACGGTACATGTATGAATGAAATAATTTGTTTGGAGTGCATGGTTGATAAGATTCAACTTTCAGGTGAAAGAGAATGAAGGGTAGCTTACGCTGCCCCAAAATTGCAGGTAGGTATAGTGGGTTGGAAAGTGGTTAATTTAAGAGGATGGGCGGTTCTTTGGGAATGTATTAAAGAGCCGCCACACACCCCACTCAGAAGAAGCCGCGTATAGTTTTCCCCGCAGCTGCAAGATTCAACGAGAAAAGCTTGAATGACGCCCTATTACCAGAACCGGATTTCCTTCAATCGCTTTTGTGGTCTTGGTCAGATTCAGAGAAAACCCGGTTGCGGTGGTAGCAGATATTATAGAAATGTTTCTTCGAGTTCAAATGCGAGAGGCGGATCGTGAAAATCGAAGGTTTCTGTGGCGCGGGAGTAACAGCAAGGGCAAGGCAGAAAAATATCGCATGACTTCAGTGGTATTTGGGGTTACGCCATCACCATCAACAGCTATTTACGTGATGAACAAAAACGCTGAGGAATTCGGGGAACATCATCCAGCCGCAGTGCGGGCTGTGTACGAGAACCATTACATGGATGATTATTTACAGAGTTTCGAAACAGTAAAGGATGCTATGGAAGTGACGAAGACCGTACATAAAATCCATGAAAGGCCGGGATTTCACCTAAGAAGATGGGCTAGTAACATACCAGAAATACTCCAGGGGCTTCAACAGGAAAGGAAGGAAATCCTAGATCTAACAAAAGAGGAGAAAAACCTTGGACTCGGGTGGTTAACAAAGGAAGACATATTGGCATTCGGTGTGGGGTTTCGGAACAGTCCTCCGGACATACTTAGTGGAATATGGACTCCTACCAAGAGGGAAGTTACTAGTGCGGTAATGTCCAGTTTCGGCCCTTTTGGACTCCCAGTACCAGTCCTTATACAAGGAAAGAAGATGATACAAGACATTTGACGCGCCGGCATTGGATGGGATGACAAGATCCCAGAAGAACAGGGGGTGGCTTGGACGAAGTATTTGCGAGAGGTATCCCTCCTCAGAGAATTAAAGATTGCTCGATGCTTGTCGTGGAGCCGGAAGGAGGGTGAACTCCACACGTTCAGCGACGCTAGCGAAGAGGCGTATGCAGCAGTAGTCTATTAGAGAACTGTGGACAACGGTGGAAGAGTGAGCGTTAGTCCGATAGCTGATAAAGCACGAGCGGCACCAACTAAACCAGTCTCAATGCCACGACTGGAACTACAGCAGCATTGCTAGGCAGCAGACTATCAGCAGCAATCGACAGAGAGCTCAGGGTGAAGATATCAGACAAATGGTATTGGACGGACTCCAGCACAATTTTGCAGTGGATACAGTCAAGTCCCCGCCAGGGAAGTAATAGCTACGGTAAGTGTCGCCGAGCGGTACACGCCAGATCCAGAACACTTCTTCTGTTGGATACGGCTGTTAAGAACTACATGTTCCAATTCATATATATGCTAAAATGGCGCAATCGTGATCGAAGAAAAGATACCATTGCAGATAAAAGGGGTGGCCGGAAGTCATAGAGAGACCACCTTGAGAAGAAACTGCACATGTCTTCTTCAAAGAAAAATAACAGAGTCATCATGCCCATAGAAAAGGAATGCTTAATAAGAGCTGAAGAAGAATTGCTCAAGTTAAGCCAACGAGAGAGTTTCGACTTGGACATGTCTCTTTTGCGGAAAGCAAAGCCACTGCGAACCTCAAGTCGGCTGCGAAAAATGGACGTTTACTTTGATGTAAATGGCGTCCTGAAGTTGGGAAGTCGAATTGGGAAGGTGTGCATACCCAATTCGGAAATATATCCTGTTATATTGGACGGAAAGCACATAATCAATCACCTCATTATAAGACACTACCATGAGAAGTATTTTCACGCCAACACAGCCACGCTGATGGACGAAATTAGACAGAAATATTGGATCCTGGGTCTAAGGACAACGACAAAGAAGGTGACACATCAATGTCAGTGGTGCAAAGGCAACAAAGGCAAGCCCCAGGTGAGGCCTGTCGGCGATCTACCCAGCGAACGGCTGTACCACCATAAGTTCCCCTTCACCAGTACGGCAGTGGACTATTTTGGTCCAATGAAAGTCGCTGTTGGAAGAAGAAAAGAAAAACGATGAGGTGTTCTATTCGCATGCTTGACCACAAGAGCTGTGCACTTGGATGCGGCGAATGATGGCCAGACGAGGAGCTCCGAAGGTGATATGCGGCGACAACGGGACTAACTTCGCGGGCGCAAATAGAGAGCTGGAAGAGGCGGCAAATGGGGAAATGGTCCAGTGGAAGTTCATACCGCCCGGATGTCCGAACATGGGAGGTGCATGGGAAAGGCTCGTGCGCTCGGTAAAGACAGCTTTGTTTGCCGTTCTGCGTACGAGGGTCCCGCCAGAGGAGGTTCTCCATACATTAATGACTGAAGTGGAGCATGTCATAAATTCACGCCCGCTTACTCCCATAAGTGCTGATCCGGAGGAAGAAGAGATTCTGACACCCAACCATCTCTTGCTGGGGCGATACTGCGGAGCAACATCGCCTGGCGAATTCAATGACTGCGAGCTCGTGGGAAAAGCGAACTGGAGGACTGCCCGCGGTTGGCGGATCATTTTTGGAATTGGTGGATCAAGGAATATCTACCTACTTTGATGCCGAAGAGGATTTCCGGACGACCCACAGGTCGGAGACATAATCCTGGTGGTGGATGCGTCACTACCACGAAACAATTGACCCCGAGGGGAGGTCCAAACCGTGTATCCGGGACCAGATGGGAGAATCTGGATCCTGGATGTGAGGACGACATTTGGAGTACTGCGAAGACCAATCCTTCGGATCGTCGTTTTGGTTCCCATGAAAGCGTCGCCTCAACAGGATGAAGTGCCTTGCACTGCGGGGGAGACTGTTGGCGACATAACATACGAAGCCGAGGACGGAGCAGCACACGACTGCCGACTGGCAGACTGAGGATCGACAAACGAGGGAACGAGGACAAAACAGAAAATAAAAGCAGCGGCAGTTGAGGAGTACAACCAGTACAACGCAAGCACCGAGCAAGATTACAGCGCCCGTCATACAGAGCAGACTCCGGTTCTGGAGGTGCGATAATTAAGTAAAGAGATCGTGTAACAGATTAAATAGTATTATACATAGCATAAAATAAAGTAAAAATACATTAAATAAGGCGATCCGTACTCGCGATATTACCGAGACGCCGCCCCTCAGTAACAAATAGCATCTCCAGCTATCAATCAAACAGGTTGGAGACCAACACCGACATCTAGAACCATGAGTACCCCCAATAATATTATTTCATATTTTATTGTTTGCAACATATGATTACAGACGATTCAAACAGCGCTACGATGGAGACCGGTTGGGTACCTTTTTTCGAATCGTCACACTGCGCCATGTATTAAATTGACAATTTAAAAAATGTTTCACTAAAAAAATGTACGTATACCGAAAAACTTAACAAATATGTGTACAAAATTTAACATTGATATTTGCTTCCATCTTTGAGAAAAAACTTCAAGAAAAACACTTCCTTTTGTGGACTCTAGATGAGAACCTCCCCTTAAAAAGCCAAACATAGTTCTGTCGCCGAAAAGCATAATACACAACGATAGTCATGTTATGTTTAGCTTCGAGTTCCGTGAAGGACCAATAAGTTATCAGTACCTGGCTGACTTTCAAACAGACAACCTGTCTCTCAGTTCTGCTCGTGCTATTTTTCTTAATTACATCAACCGTTATATTCACAATAATTATCACAAGCCATTATCTTGTTATCTTTGCCTCGCTATCGCAAACACATATCTTGATCAAGTATGAAATCCGTTAAGTTATGGCCCCTGGGCCACGTGTGTTAAACAATATTAAACGTAAACCGTTGCGTTACGACCCCGGTATTGGAGGTCAAACCCCTCCCGATAAACTTACAAAAGTTAATAAAGTGCTAGATAAATCCAATATGTGTTCAAACACTAACTTTTTCCAAAGTCTAATGGAGGACTCACCTGAAATGGAATCTACCAACGTCGATCAGTGTGCAGTAGTAACGAAAGAAACCGTTCCGCCAATTGTGGTTTTAAAATCAACCAGTGCTAAAGTACGAAATGTAGTGAATAACATTAAAATAGACAACTACTTAATTAAAAACATATCACTTGAACAAAAAATTTGTTCCCTAACAATGGACACATACAACAAAATTAGAACCGAACTCTTGAGGTTAAAATGTGAGTTTTTTACCCACTCGCGAAACGAAAATCGCCCACTAAAGGTAGTGTTATCCGGTTTAGATCTAATTAGCAATGACACAATAAAAAATGAACTAGTTATGCTCGGGATTACGTGCCTAGATGTTAAAACCATCACATTAGATTCGTCAACAAAAGCCCTGTACAAACACTACTTGTACATCGTCTACATTCAACGCGGTACTATTAAATTAAATAAACTCAAGCGTAACTACTCTACTTTATTTAAAGCCATCGTTCGGTGGGACTTCAAAAAACATCATCCAGGTAAGGTCATACAATGTCATAATTACCAGTTTTACGGCCACGGCTCGATGCATTGTCACATAAATAGCAACTGTGCAATCTGTTCTGGAAACCACAAAACATTCGACTGCAAAACGAATGAGGTCATCAAGTGTGCAAATTGCAGTGGGCCACATAAACCCACCGATCCTGAATGCATTAGCCGAAAGCAGTACATGGACATTCGCCGCAAATTATCCCCACGTGGACGTGGTACAGGAAATACAACGTTCCTACATCTTCCGAGTGACAAACAGCAGCCAGTGCCCGACCGATTATCCATTGATAATTTTCCTCCACTACCGCGATCTGTGCGTCAACCTTCACTTCCTACATCCGCCTGGGCTTCTGGCCTCCATCAAGCCCAGCAAGCTCCCAACAGTGATACGACACACACTAAGAAAAATCCAACTGAAACTCTAAATAGTGATAACTTGTTCTTTTGTAGCGAGATTAACTCTCTTCTTAATGAAGTTGTAACCACGCTTAGTGCTTGTCACGCCACATCTGACCAATTTGACGTCATTACTTCATTAGCTATTAAGTATCTTTATTCAGAAAAATCATGTTAAGAAACTCTCTTAGCATCATAACTTGGAATGCGAGCAGCATCAAAAACAAACAGCATGCATTTTTGAATTTCTTGATAAATTTTAATATTGATATTGCACTTCAGAAACCTGGCTCAAACAAGACATTTATCTAAATTACATATGTTATCGCATAGACAGAGTACATGCTAGTGGTGGAAGTGTGTGGCGGTTCCATCGAACGCCACTACTTACCTTGCCATCAAACATTAAGAGACTGCTTTCTAGAGCACCAAAAACCCTGGGAAGCATTTACTTACCTTTTGCGCAAATTATCACCTGAAACGCCGGGAATCTATAATTTTCGCTGATGCAATTCCATCAGCACCAAACAAGTATTCTTCCTAAAGGCATGTTCCTTAAAAGCAATTTGGTTGCACCACCAGCAACCAACATGACTCGAACCATTTCGGTGCACATATCCCCGAACGAATTCCGCCGCACATATGCAGGAGATATTTCTTCTTTTCCTTTTTCCTACAAGCACATCGGTCGATCTTTCGAACGACAATGCACAGCATACCACACCATTGGCTACCAAAGGGAATCGAGTGTTGCATAATGTAAATGCGCATATGATAAACCGACCCTTTGAAGACGCCAGCGATATGTGCACGATCAACGTAAATGCTGTAGGCAGTTACTGATCGGGTAAACACCCCAAGTATCGTCTTCGTGACACTTGTCCAGATGCAAACTTGTCGTGTAAGATTTCCTTTTATGGAATTCGAATATCCACGCACAGCATGAGCGTGCGAAGCAACCATATCTGTGTGCGTGCACATCCTCGACGTGACCAATGTATGGAAATTCATCCCCTATTGGTCACTGAAAATTAGTATTCTGTCGTTTCGAAGGAATTTCTTCAATCTCGGATTAGATTCCGTTGAGGCGAGTCGGGCCCTCCACGTAAAAAGTAAATTATCAGTCAGTCGGAAATCAACCGCCATAATAGTCGGAGCCACGGTCGCCACTGCGCTATTCTTACATCTCAAGTTAAGTGTGAATCTAACAATTATGAACTATTTTTACATTCCAAATTAAGTGTGACTCTAACAATGTAACTGTATTCTTACATCTCAAGTTAAGTTTGAATCTATCAATTATGAACTATTCTTACATTCCAAATTAAGTGTGAATCTAACTATTGCGAATCTAACAATGTAAATATACAAATACGGACCATTCTTAACTATTCTTACGTTTTAAATTAAGTGGAAATATAACCAGTATGAACCCTTCTGAACTAAACTTACATTGTAAATCAAGTGTGAAGCTAACAGTGTGAATCTGACAGTATCCAAATAAGTATAAATAAGGAAAGTCCACGAACTAGAGTGTTTCATTTGGCGCACCTTTGGTTACGAACATTCAAGTTGGGAAGAGTAGTGAACCTGTGCCCCAGTGACACGTTACTAGAAGCAGAACAACAACAAAGAGATCCTAAATCCTACAGGTGTAGCCATTGATGTGAAAAAATGTATAGAACGCACTTTGCGTCCTTCATTGCACCTTAAATTAATTGAAGAAATCAGTATGGATGTAACATTAAGTGATAACTCCAAGGTGAGTATTTTTTCGGTCTATTTCCCTGAAGGGAATGGAAACATTGAGAAATCTACTTACTTTAAGCGGGATCTGCAAAAATTGTATAGACTCAACACTCGAAACAAGGTAATTATTGGTGGTGATCTAAACTGCAGACATCAGTCGTGGAATTGCTGGGGTAACATTTTACTAGATGTTATTGAATCCAGCCCAAGTTTTTCCATACTTTATACACTTCTCCCCATCTATATCCCATCGAGTGCTAACAAGAACCCCTCAACTCTCGATCTATATATCACTAATATTCCAAATTACTGCACAGTACCATTAACTCTAAATGCGTTAAGTTCAGACCACCTTCCGATCAACCTCACAGTGAATCATACAGTAGCTGTAAACCGTACCAGTTTATACCACAACTATTCCGCCGCCAACTGGAATTGTTATAAATCATATATAAACACGAACTTGGTTCTAGGTGATACCAGCCTAAATTCTATAACCTGCAGCGAGCACATTGATATCCTATGTAACAATTTTGTTTCTGTTATCAATAGAGCGGCCGATTTTGCGATACCTAAATGTTCCACTGCTCCAGTTGATAAGGCACCGCTTCCTGAAAATATCTTACATCTGATTAGGCTACGAAACTCTGAAAGAAGAAAATGGCTTCGTTATAGAATCGATTGCTTTCTAGTTAATGTTAAAGTCTTAAATAATATCATTAAAAAAGAAATCTCAGAATATAGGAACAAGTGTTGGAATAGACACCTTTCCTCTCTTGACAAAGCAAGCAAACCGTTCTGGAAAATATCAAAAATTATAAAAAAGAGAGGGTCAAGTATTTCTCCGTTTAAAGTTCACGACGAGTTGTTTATTTCTTCATCGAGAAATCGAATCTACTTGCTAACACTTTTAGTAAGAACCACTCCATATCTATGCATCTAAGCGACGCGTATACTGAGGCTGAAGTTGCTAACACTATCCATGTACTTTCTCAATCGCCAGCTGAAAGTACTTACGCAACTAATATCAGCAAAGTTAAAGAATTGATAAAAAAATCGAAATCAAAAAAGGCTGCGGGTCTCGATAATATTAACAACAAATTAATCAAAGCATTTCCACCTGCTGCAAGTAACTATTTAACGTTCATTTTCAACGCTTGTCTTAAGAATTGTTATTTTTCGGGCTGTTGGAAAACAGCAAAAGTAATACCTATCCCGAAACCCGGCAAACCGAAGAACAGCCCCGAAGACTACAGACCTATTAGTCTACTTAGCTGTCTAAGTAAGCATTTAGAAAAAATCAATAAGGAAAGGATTGATCGTTTTGTGGAAGACAATAACATCTTATCAGAGGTACCTGGCTGACTTTCAAACAGACAACTTGTGTCACAGTTTTGCTCGTGCTATTTATCTTAATCAACCGTTATTTTCACAATTTAATTATCATTATCTTGTTTTCTTTGCCTCGTTTTCCGCATACAAAAATTTGAACAAGTGTTATAACCGTTAACTTATGGCCCCTGGGCCACGTGTGTTAAATAAAATTAAGCGTAAACGGTTGCGTTACGACCCCGTTATTGGAGGCCTAACTCCTCCCGATAAACTTTCAAAAGTGAACAATATAGTTCTAGAAAAATCTAAAATGTGTTCAAACACTAACTTTTTTCAACCACTTCAGAGTCTGATGGAAGACTCTCCTGAAATGGATCCGACCAATGACAAACAGTGCGCAGAACTTCCTAAAGAAACCGTTCCGCCAATTGTGGTATTAAAAACAACTAGTGCTCAAGTGCGTGATATTTTGAGCAACATTAAGATAGACAAATACTTAATCAAAAACATTTCGCTTGGGAAAAAAATATGTGCCCCAACAATGGACATATATAATAAAATCAGAACCGAACTCTTACGGTTAAAATGTGAGTTTTTTACCCACTCACGTAAGGAAAATCGTCCATTAAAAGTAGTGTTATCCGGGCTAGACTTAATTAGCAACGATATAGTGAAAAATGAGCTAATTGCACTGGGGATTAAGTGCCTAGATGTTAAAACCATCACATTAAATCCGTCAACAAAAGCCCTGTACAAACACTACTTGTACATCGTCTACATTCAACGCGGTACTGTTAAATTAAACGAACTAAAACGGAACTACTCCACCCTGTTCAAAACCATCGTTTGCTGGGACTTTAAAAAACATAATCCAGGTAAGGTCACACAATGTCACAATTGCCAGCTTTATGGTCACGGCTCGATGCATTGTCATATAAATAGCTTCTGTGCAATATGTTCGGGAAACCATAAAACATCAGACTGCAAAACGAATGAGGTCATCAAGTGTGCAAATTGTAGTGGGCCACATAAATCCACCGATCCAGAATGCATAAGCCGAAAGCAGTACATAGACATTCGCCGCAAATTATCCCCACGCGGACGTGGTACTGGAAATACAACGTTCCTACAGTCTCCGAGTGACAAACAGCAGCCACTGCCCGACCGATTATCCATTGATAATTTTCCTCCACTACCCCGATCTGTGCGTCAACCTTCACTTCCTTCATCCACCTGGGCTCCTGGCCTCCATCAAACCCAGCAACCTTCCAACAGTGATAAGACACACACGAAGAAAAATCCGTCAGAAACATTAACTAATGATAACCTGTTCTCATTTAGCGAGATAAACTCTCTTCTTAATGAAGTTGTAACCAAGCTTGGTGCTTGTCAAACTAAAGCTGACCAATTTAACGTCATTACTTCATTAGCTATTAAGTACATATACTCGGAAAAAACATGTTAAGAAACTCTCTTAACATCATAACTTGGAATGCGAGAAGCATCAAAAACAAAAAGCATGCATTTTTTAGTTTCTTGATAAATTTTAATATTGACATTGCACTTGTTTCAGAAACCTGGCTCAAACAAGACATATCTTTCTCACATCAAATTACACATGTTATCGCCTAGACAGGGTACATGCTAGTGGTGGAGGTGTCGCCATTGTTGTGAAAAAATGTATAGAACATTCCTTGCGTCCTTCATTGCGCCTCAAGTTAATTGAGGAAATTAGTATAGATGTAACATTAAGTGACAACTCCAAGGTGAGTCTTTTTTCGGTCTATTTCCCTGGTGGAAATAGAAACATTGAGAAATCTCCTTACTTTAAGCGGGATCTGCAAAAATTGTACAGAGTCAACACTCGAAACAAGGTAATTATTGGTGGTGTTCTAAACTGCAGACATCAGTCGTGGAATCGTCTTAGGGCAAACAGCTGGGGTAACATTTTACTAGATGTTGCTGAATCCAGCCCAAGTTTTTCCATACTTTATCCACTTCTCCCCACCTATATTCCAGCGAGTGCTAACAAGAACCCCTCAACTCTTGATCTATATATCACTAATATTCCAAATTACTGCACAGTACCATTAACTCTAAATGCGTTAAGTTCAGACCACCTTCCGATCAGCCTCACAGTGAACCATACAGAAGTTGTAAATCGTACCAGTTTATACCACAACTATTCCGCCGCCAACTGGAATTGTTATAAATCATATATAAACACGAACTTGGTTCTAGGTGATACCAGCCTAAATTCTATAACCTGCAGCGAGCACATTGATATCCTATGTAACAATTTTGTTTCTGTTATCAATAGAGCGGTCGATCTTGCGATACCCAAATGTTCCACTGCTCCAGTTGATAAGGCACCGCACCTGAAAATATCTTACATCTGATTAGGCTACGAAACTCTGAAAGAAGAAAATGGCTGCGTTATAGAATCGATTGTTTTCTGGTTAATGTTAAAGTCTTAAATAATATCATTAAAAACGAAATCTCAACATATAGGAACAAGTGTTGGAATAAACACCTTTCCTCTCTTGACAAAGCAAGCAAACCGTTCTGGAAAATATCAAAAATTATGAAAAAGAGAGGGTCAAGTATTTCTCCGTTTAAAGTTCACGACGAGTTGTTTATTTCTTCAGTGGAGAAATCGAACCTACTTGCTAACACGTTTAGTAAGAACCACTCCATATCTATGCATCTAAGCGACGCGTATACAGAAGCTGAAGTTGCTAACACTATCCATGTACCTTTCAAACACCAGCTGAAAGTACTTACGCAACTAATATCAGCAAAGTTAAAGAATTGATAAAAAAATCGAAATCAAAAAAGGCTGCGGGTCTCGATAATATTAACAACAAATTAATCAAAGCACTTCCACCTGCTGCAAGTAACTATTTAACGTTCATTTTCAAAGCTTGTCTTAAGAATTGTTATTTTCCGGACTGTTGGAAAACAGCAAAAGTAATACCTATCCCGAAACCCGGCAAACCGAAGAACAGCCCCGAAGACTACAGACCTATTAGTCTACTTAGCTGTCTAAGTAAGCTCTTAGAAAAAATCATTAAGGAAAGGATTGATCGTTTTGTGGAAGACAATAACATCTTACCAAACTTTCAGTTCGGTTTCCGTAGTGGTCACAGCACAATCCACCAAGTTTTGCGCATTAAAAACCACATAGCTGGTAAATTCATCGACAACGAGTCAACGGGACTGGTTCTTCTAGATATCGAAAAAGCTTTTGATACGGTATGGCACGATGCCTTGATTTATAAGCTACTAAAACTTAAGCTGCCAATACCGCTTATCAAAATTATCCAGAGCTTTCTTTGTTGGAGAAAATATGTTGTGAGTATAGGAACCGACATATCCCCTACTCACCAAATCCACTATGGTGTACCCCAAGGCTCGGTCCTTGGTCCCATATTATTTACATTGTTTGTCGCAGATTTACCATGTCTAGGTGAAAACATTCAGGTAGCTATGTTTGCCGATGATACGGCCATTTTCTCTTCGGTTGCCTTATTCGCTAATGTCTACAACTCTTTGCAAGCAGCTCTTGACAAGCTAGCAGTATATTACAGGAAATGGAAAATAGAAATAAATGGTAATAAAACACAAGTTGTCTGGTTTTCGAGATGCCACCTACCAAATGTCACTAAACTCAGTATGTGTGCAGTTGATATTGATTGGTCCGAAGACTATAGATATCTAGGTATCATTCTAGATAAAAAACTTATCTTTCAAAAACACATCACTACCACAATTGACAAAATAAACAAAGTCGTAAGAGTTATGTATCCATTAGTGTGTAGGAAGTCAAAGCTTAGCATCGAAAATAAAATTGTAATATTTAAAACCATTTTTCAAGCGATACTCCTGTACGGGGCCCCTGTATGGTGTAACTGTGCTCGCACACACAAAATAAAATTGCAAAGGTGTCAAAATAAAATATTGAAAATGTTGCTGAATTTGCCATGGCATTATTCGACACATGAACTACATGAAAACGCCAACGTTAAACCGGTAGAGTTCCTTATTGACAAAATCAATCGAAACTTCTTCGTCAATTGTTGTTTTTCTGACAATGTTCTCGTTTCCCGTCTTGCGTTATCCTAAATCACTACATATGTACTCTGTCTATGAAAATTATATCGAGGTCATTACTATATAAAATAACCGGAAGCTCGTGCAATATTAGTCTTAAGATTCAAATAAGGGTTTTTTATTGTAGTTTTCCATTAATTTATTATTTGTTATTCATTAAAATTGTGCTATTGTCATTATATAGATTTAAGATTATAGTTGTAAGTAATTGCTGTCCTAAGACTGTTAAGTACTAGTTGTAAAATCATCATCATCATCATCATCATCGGCAATACAACCGGGAGCTGGTCTTGGCCTTATTTAGCAAGTCCTGAGGCTTGTTAAATTTTCCATAATGAATTGTTCTTTCCGGGCAAGGTCATTAGTCTTGCGCCAGAGGCTCCCCGACGGGGAATCGAACCCCGGTCTCCCGAGTGACAGGCGGGTATACTAACCACTATACTATCGAGGGGCCCTAGTTGTAAAATACTAATGTATTATCTACCAAATAAAAATTGAATTGAATTGAAAAATAAGTTATAATGTAATGTAATTAAGCTAGGTTTTAAGCATTTTTTGTCTAGACTATAATATAGAATCTAAGAAAAAAAGGAAATAAAAATGAAGGCTGTTGATTTAGGGCGATACTGTATACTGTAAACTTTTCGAGTTAAGCGGTCGGAAGAACGTTCGTCTTTAAGACAGAGTTTAAAGGTCGTGGTGTTATGTGTGCATTTTAGGCATCAACGAGGTACTTTGAAAAATAAACAATTTCCAAGTTAACTTCTATAAAGCCTAAGAACACACAAACGTTTTCGTTAAATGATTAAAAAACCGTTCGCCAATATTATAAGTGGAATGTCAATAAAAGCGTACATGGCGGCCATGAACCTCAAGAGTGTTCGATAAATGTTTTCATTCCACTGCAGAGAAAATATAATCTCCTGCAGCACTTAAATTATTTTGAATGCTCGGAATTGGAATATCGAATTGACATCCTTAAAATACAAGTGCTTTGAAATGTTTTCGCATTGCGCTGAAAATATTCAACGCACGCTGACCCATATAACCCTTCCATGTCTAATCGGGATTTTATGCTTCATAAAATCAAATATCCAACCCGAATAAATGGAATTGACCATCTCCGATTCGACGCCATTCGCCATTATCCCAAAATACGCATCGGAATTTAATGTATGCAAAATACTATCCTACAATTCCCTTCATCCCCAAGGCACCACTACCTTCATCTCGCCCGCTCACCCGCTACATTGTTGGGAATCTTTGCTCTCTTCTTTTGGTGATGTCAATTCATGTCCTTCCCATATCTCAACTGGATCGCCTTTTCAAGCCGCAGAGATTTTGATAGCACACTCAGCTGTCATGGAACGCTGGACTAGCCTAATGAGAATTCATGTATTTCAAATGTTTTATCCTTTACCTTGATTTAATATGTAGGCCTCTTTAAATGACAATGCATCAGATATTCGGCACAAAGTGAACTATTTAACTTGAGAGTAATCCAATTGTTAATTTATAAATGAATTCGTGAAACGCAAGTCTTTTAACATTTCGATTTTATTTTTGTAGCTAAACGTTCTTCAAACGATAAAGGATCCTCGGGTTCGGCAGCTACACGAGAGCACTACGACTTCAACAATCATAAAAATGCAAATGCAGACTTAATATCAGTGGCAGCTTCCGATACTGCTTCTCTATCGGACTCAAATAACGAAGAACAGCAACACCACCAAAAGCATCAGAACCCGGGTATAGCTCCTGTCCTGCAAAAACGAGGTATCAACTCGCAAATGTTGTATGGAGGTGCCGACTTATACAATTACCCAATTTCATCGGGAGCCCTGACCAACGGTGGCGTTTGGAGCGACGAAATCGATCCACCACTGATGTATTCGGATTTACAGGACCTACAGGATGAATATCCTCGAGGTGGGTAAACAATAATCCTAAAAATAAACTTGATGGGTACTTTCATAAATGTGTGCAAAGGGGTGGAAAATACACGAATAGGTTGCTTGGAACATGAATGGATCTGCTAAGGGATGGAGTACCACATTCCAGGACGTCGATTGAAAATATGATAAAATATTATTGGGTACTGAATTTCTAAGTTGAATGAAATCCACTGCATTCGTTGTGCTACGAGTTTTGATTGTATTTAAAGTTCATTGATTTAAAGATACGGATTATTGTCGGCATGGCTTTACAATCAAACATTAATGTAGTTTATGATGATCAAATCAAACAAAGTTATTATCATACGAGAATGATGTTTACTTGTAATTTACTCTATTAGGCGGTTTGTTCAATTACTTTCATGAGATAATCGTTGCCTTTATAATTCGTAACCCTTAAGACGAAGATCTAATATCATTTTGACGTTAAGAAATACACAATGAGCAAGGAAAAAGGAAAGTATAAAACAGATAAAAAATATTGGAAAAGAAGTAAGAACAGAGTACTAATATGCATTGGATCTGTCTGTGTACACAACCTTGGGTGGAAGAAATAAACTTCGATCATATAATATGAAATCGATTCCGTTCCAATAAATGCCGCACTGACGTGAGGTCATACAAAATTCAAATATGTTTATGTATGGTCCCGTTACTGTTCGTTTCCATTTTATTTGTATTCTCATTCCCTTTTTTATCATCCTGCACCCTGCAATGAAATGCTATGTGAGATGATACAATTTTAGTTTCTGTGTAGGTAAGTTTGTAATCCCCAACGGTTGAGAAGCATAATGGACCCATAACGTGCTAGAATACAAACTGCAGTAATACAATCAAGAAACAAGACTCCTTACAATCAATCTGAAACAATTAATTAAAAAAAAAAAGGCATCTTTTAAAAAAACCTCGCATACCTGGACTATTGACCTCAGATGAGTCCGGTGCTGAAAAGGGCGACAGATAATCCAGTAGTAATACAAAATGGGAACGCAAGATTGCAGGATCGCCAGTAAGCTTTTCGATTGTTCACATACAGAATGTACGAGGTCGTTTTTAAATTGCGGACCGACTGCCATCATGGATACGAATTTACAATGTAATACAAAATATGTATGTCTCCAGTGATTGCTCTCTTGCTTCGCTCACCTTTCATTACGTTTCACTACATACACTCACTTTTGACGGCGATCTTTCGTTAAATTCTTATTCAATGCACATGATTCTTTATGGTAATGTACTCCGTCAAGATTTTCTCTCAGAATCTGGTAGTATATTGCAAACAAGTTTTATCATCATCGACACTACAACCGGGATCCGGTCATGGCCTTATTTAAAAAATCTTTCCACCGGTCCCGATTTCGAGCCGATGTCATCCAGTTTCGCACTCCCATGGTCTGGGCGCCCTGGTCTACGCCATCTCTCCATCGCAGACAAAGTCTGTCGCGTTGTCTCCTTCCATACATCCTGCCACAAAGGACTTTCCGGGCAGGCTCCTCTTCGCTCATTCGAGCTAGGTGTCCCGGCCACCGAAGTCTACCGAACTTGACTTTTCTTACAATATTAGCTTCAAGGTAGATTGCGTACAACTCATGGTTGTAGCGTCTCCGGAATCGTCCTCCCTCACATACGGGGCCAACAATTCTCCTTAAGACCTTCCTCTCGAACGCAGCTAAGAGTTCAGAGTGCCTTTTATTGAGCACCCAGGTCTCAGATCCATACATGAGTACTGGTAAGACCATGGTCTTGTACAGTAGTAGCTTGGATGTTCTGGATAAATTTCGGGATTTAAAGAGCCTTCTTGGAGTATAGTAGGCTTTGTTGGATTTGATCAGCCGTCCGCGTATTTCTTCTTCCATATTGTTATCGGCTGATACTATTGACCCAAGGTAGTTAAAGGATTGCACTACTTCAAATTCGTGCTCCACTACCCTGATAGTTTGACCAAAGTTAGATCTTCTCTTCGCAGAAGTTGCCACCATGTACTTAGTTGTCCCCTCATTAATGTGCAGTCCCAGTTTTTGTACCGTCTGCTCGATCTGGATGAAGGAGTCCTGTACAACCGATTCAGTTCTACCGATGATGTGGATGTGATCTGCGCAGGCAAGAATCTGGCTGGACTTGGTGACAATAGTTCCTCTAGTTGCAAGGCCAGAGTCACGGATTGCTTTCTCTAACGCCAGGTTGAAGAGGAGGCAGGCCATACCGTCCCCTTGTCGGAGTCCATTAAAGATGTTTATTGGTTTGGACAGCAATTCCGCTATTTTTACTTGACTAGTTACGTTGGTCATGATCAACCTACAAAGCCGCATCAATTTGCGTGGAATGCCGAACTCTCCCATGGCATTATATAGTTCTACCCTGGCTATGCTGTCGTAGGCGGCCTTAAAGTCTATAAATAGATGATATAATGGAATCAAATTCCTGACATTTTTCCATCGCCTGTCTAAAGGTGAATATCTGATCAATTACTGATTTGCCTGGGATGAAGCCACACTGATATTGACCAATGCTGGCTTTAGCGTATGGGACAATCTGATCTTGTAGGATAGTGGAGAGTGGAGTATCTAATAGGCGGTACTCAGCAATGTTATACCCCTATAGTTGCTGCACAGTGTGATATCTCCCTTCTTATCATCATCATCATCATCGGCACTACAACCGGAAGCTGGTCTTGGCCTTATTTAGCTAGTCCTGAGGCTTGTTAAATTTTCTATAATGATTTGTTTTTTCCGGGCAAGGTCATTAGTCTTGCGCCAGAGACTCCCCGACGGGGAATCGAACCCCGGTCTCCCGCATGAGAGGCGGGTATACTAACCACTGTACTATCGAGGAGCCATCTCCCTTCTTATGTATGGGGCAAATTATTCTGCGACGCCAGTCTTCCAGCATCTTCTCCTGCTCCCATACGTACACCACGATCTCATGAATTGCGTGATGTAACAGTGTCACTTCTTATTTGATCAGCTCAGCTGGTATGCCATCAGCTCTGGGACTTTATTTGATTTGAGCTGTCGTATGACTTTTAATGTTTCCTCAATGTTTGGTGGCGGCAGCATTTGGTCTTCATCTAGCATTGGTGGAGTCTCCAATTCTCTTGTGAGCTGACCATTTACCAATTCATTGAAGTGCACTTCCCGTCGCTCCAGAATGCCTTCAGGATCGGTGATCAAATTACCCTCTTTATCCTTGCAGTAAGTGCAGCGTGGTGTGTACCGCGTCATACTGTGGATTATTTGGTAGAACTTCCGCACCTGGCGCGGACTTCGCTCTCTTCTTTTCTCTATTTCACAGACAAGGTTTTTTTCCAGGCAGTTTTCTTTTGTCTGTGAAGCCTTTTTTCAGTTCTTCTGACCACTTTGTATTTCTCTTCACGTACCCACGTCCTATGAGACTGCAGCATTGCCCGGTATGCAGTATTCTTACTTTCAATCTCTAGTTTGCACTCATCATCAAACCAGTGGCTCCGATCTGTACGACTACTGCCTAAGATGGAGTTGGCAGTACTAATGACAGTATTCTTAAGGCGTGTCCATTTCTCTTCTGCGCCCGGCATTCTGTCACCAGGACTTACTCTCCCTCCGTCGAGCTCTTCGAGGGCGAGTCTTAACGCATGACCAAAAGTGTTGCTGGTGTTCTCATTGCGTAAGGCAGCCATGTTGATTCGAACCTGATCCGCGGATGCAATACATCTCCGTAAGGCAATCCGCGCTCGGAAAACTGTACCAACAAGATAGTGATCCGAGGCGACGTTAGCACCTCTGTGGGGTTTCTCAATTCTATATGAGAATCAACCCACAATCTCAACCACAATTTCCACCTTATTTTCGACTGCTTTCAGCGCGTCATACATATCCATTTCCCTCATATGTTATTCACCTGAAATACATAATTTTCCCAAGGACGCATAGCTAAACTTATTATCCTATGCAGATAATGCATAATTGAGTTTAGCTACTATCTTCGCCATACGGCAACACTATTGGTCTACCCATGGGATTTCCACCGGAAATTCCATTCGTATTGGTTAGCAACAACCAAGTCAAACCAAGCGACGCGGTTGCATCATCATCCATTGGCTTGGGTATTTACCAACATTCCACGGAGTTTTTCCCATGGTATTATATCCCTAGCCGACGCGGCGCCCTATTGACTTTTCCCAGATCACCCATTCGCTTGGGATCAATGATCTCTCTTTGCAGGTGAATAACATCAGCTAGGTTCTCCTCTCCTTCGCATTTCTGTCTTTCCACCGTTCAATGCGCTCTGACAACCCCATAGCCGTACCACTGGGTCAGTAGGTCATGTCAGTAGCTGCATCTGATACCAACACACACAACCAAAGCTACCCCGAGATCACAGCACATCATGTTTCTGTTCTCTCATTCTCCATGTCCGTCAATTTCCCTATTAACAAAAGTTACCCACACTTCAACGGGCGCGAGAGAGAGAGGCGTGGTCTCTTTTGATTGCCCTGTGTGTGGAATGAAATACGAATTTCACCCCTGAGTCGAGTCAGTCGCTATCCAACCTCCAGCGTGTGCAGTGACGTCGCCGTTCAAACCAATCTTTGTTCCTCGCGAGTCAATGGATAAAGAGTAGACAGTTTACAAATATAAAATCTTTTTCAACGGAGTAATTAAAGTCGAAACCGCAAACAGATAAATTCTAAGTTAACCGAAAATATTGAATAAAGACAACATTAACATTAAACTACTACAGTGCGTTTATATTCATTCTTCTCTTGGTGAACATTTTTTCTGTGGACAAGTGTTAGGGGGATAAGTGAATCCATGCCATACGCTGGCAACAACTACATCTACCCCCACACCTTGGTACGGTCGTTCCGTCATCGGGCTCGAGGACTGGCGGCGATCTATCAACCGTGGTCAATTTGGTTGCGAGTGGCTCCATCAGGTGATACCCAGGTGACTTTGTGGATATCTTTACGCGGAAACCTGGTGCTTGCAACGACCAAGTTTTTTGATGCTGCCAGTTCGATGACTCGTAGTCCATTGTCATTAGTGTTCTCATGCAAACTATGGGAACCTGCGTAGTGCTTGAAAACGGGCTCCCGACCTATTTTCGCATTCAAATAACCAAGAACGATTTTCACATTCGTGACGGTCTCGTAGTATTCTTCTTTTTCGCCGTCAGGGAACTCCTCTGTAGGTCCGTGAACGTTTATGAGGCTTATGTTCTTAAACTTGCCTCGCACGCGAAGAGTGCATAGCCTTTCGTTTATTGCATTAAATCCGATGATGGCAGGCTTCAGATTTTGGTTGACTAGAAAGTCTACCCCTAGCACATGGTGTTTCGTATGACAGCTGTAATAAATGGCGTTACTTTGAATAACACCACTCCCCGTCCATATTATTACTTGTAATGCTGTTATGTCAGCCTTATATTCGGACAGGGCATCGGCTACCTGCTGTGCAGCTCGAGCTCTGTATAGTGAGAGGACGTTCCATGAAAAAATGCTTAAATAGATTAGCCATTCTCGTTTGCGTGGTCGTCGTCGTGTATTCGGTCCGTATCCGGGGCTTGTTAAATTTGTCATAATAATTCGTTTTTACGGGCATGGTTATTACCCTTGCGCCAACCTTTCTCAGGATGTCGCTGCATGCATTGGTTCACTACTTGGCGGGTGCCAAAGTAGCTACCCAGGGGTGTCACGTGGAGACTGCATGCCAACTTGGATTGAACACGGACAAGGATCGTCCTGGCCTTCGCCGGGTTGAAGGCAATCAGTAACTTTGCCCTGTATGTTCGCTCCCATTCCCCCAACATCACTTTACACCAGAGACAAAAATACAATAGACGGCTGAGTTTCACAAGAGCAAAATTACAATTGACGACTCAGAGTCCGAATCGCTAATTCATGTCCTTATATACTATCATTATTTACTGTTTATTGGCCTGTAGGAACTCGGAAGTTCATGGCCCCACCGACTACGCTATTGTTCCCTATCCTGTGCATTCTCCTTCCACAGCTGGGCATCCGATTCAATCTCCTCAAGGTCAAACCTAACATTGTCCTCCCATCTTCGTCGCGGTCATCCTAGCGGTCTGGTTCCAGTTGATCTACCGTCAAGAATTCTACGCACGGTCCTATCGTAGTTCATTCTTTGCCACATGTCCGACCCATCTTAATCTTCGATGTACTTATATACTAGGATACAATTTTGCCCCCACCTTATCGTTTATTGATTTGTCAAATTAGTTTTGGCTCTCGCGAATCTGACCCTTTTCAGCGAATGCAGTTGTTCGGTTCATAAGGTAGCGGTAAATTTGTTGAGAAAAGATCAATGAACTGAGTTGTGTGTAAAAATTTTCAAAAGGCGCTCGTTTAAAGAATTTTGTAATTCGTTTTGATTTAATAATTACGACAATGCGAGATAGGGGATGAAAAGGGTGGAAAATGTTAGTATGTTATATACAAATGCAAATTTTGACCAAAATGTGAAAATGAAAATGTGCTATTGAAGTTTAGGCCATTGCTGTTTTTGCATATGATGTATATTTTACGGGATAAGGACGTGGATTTGTGTATTGATATAAATGGAAAGGGGGGGGGGGGGGGCTGAGAATTAACATTGTTAATTATGTAACAATTGTTATTAGCCTCAGCTTGACCTTGTAAAGGAATATGTGCAAGGCATGTTTAAGTTGTTTTTATTAAATTTTGGTCGCAATTTCCATGGTTCCATGGTTGCTCCTGTCTTCATATACTACATGTTCTATTTCTTCGGGGAATAGGTAGCTACCGATTTTATTACCATAGTCGATTAACGCTATGAATTCCCGTTTGATCCATTCTAGTACCTATTAATAAAATGGAACATACTTTATTTTAACAAAAAAGTTATCATTAAAGAAGAGACGTAATTGAAGAGTTCCATTTTGTCATTTTTGTTGTAAAGTATTCTATTGTAAATATTCAAAAGGTTGTTAGATGTGTTATTTATTTCAGATAAAATCTGAACTTGCTTATTCAATGGCTTCAATCGATCGAATACACGATTTCGCAAAACCCTATTTCTTCTTTCTTCAAATGTGGGAGTTTTCTGTATTTCCTGGAGAAACAACCCATAATTACAACCCAATTTCGCCCGCTAACCGCCCACCACGTCTACCCCAATCCCTTCCGTCAGCTATTTTACCTGCAAAATGTATCTACCCCAAAATAACGCATAACCTGAATTCATTATTCTATGCCGATAATGCATAATTAAATTCAGCCTTTTCTTGCCATACGGCAACATTATATCATAAACCACATGAGATTTCCATCGGAAATAACTATTTCATGTTTGGTTAGCAACAGCAAAGTCTGGCCAAACGATGCTGTTGCATCATCGCAAAACCGCTTGGGTAATATCGACCACTTTTAGTTCTTTTTCTCTCACCAGATATTATCATAAGCCATCGCAGCATCCTTTGACCTCCCTCAGACGGCTATTCGCTGGGGATCAATAAACTCTTTAGTCAGTTGAAGAGCACAAAAATACTTTTCATTCCATTCCATTTCCCCTTCTCAGAGTGCATTGCACCCTGACATCAATCCAATATCTAAACTGGGTCTTTCGGTCACCACATTGATAATGCGTTCGTTCCACGCCAAAAGCAAAATCATCCCCGAGATCATCGCGTTTTTCGTTTGGGTTCTCACATTCTCTCTTAGTACATTGACTATTGAATTAACCCACAAGGGTTTATTCACCTCGATGGGCGGGTGAAATGAGAGAATGCAGATGAGAGCGCGATCTAGATTGGTTGATCGTTGGATAGGACCAGCCAGTCGAATTTCTTCCCCCGAGGTGTGCGAGTTAATGATAGATCTGAGGGTTATAGTAAAAAATATATTTATTAATTTATAAACCTAGTCTAACGTTATTTTAATTCTTAATTCTAATGCCTTCTGTTCTTATGAACATTGGTCAGCGCATTTCCTAGCGTGGAGATTAAGAAGACTCGTTCATGCTGTTGTCGCTGCTCTTATAGATGAAGTTGTGAGTTCTTATCAGGTGTGATTCTCAATGTAGGAGATAACGCCGTCTGGGAGTTTTCCTCGATGATTTTTTGCAATCTCTTATCGTAGATGATTCACGATGTAGGAGATAGGGAATTTTCCATGTCTTGGTATATTGTGTTGTGTGCAGAGGTTGACGATAAGGTAAGAGATGATCTGGGAATTTTCCATAATTAGATTAGGAAGAGAAGTGATTGAATTTTATCTAAGTTCAATGTGCGTGGGGTGTTAACTTGCGCACATACAACTCAAAAAAAAATCGAATACCGTCTCTACGCGAGTACGAACGATAATACCCAGTAAATTAATTAATTCGAGTCCTTTGTTTCTGATTTATGTGAATTTCCACTACCAGTGCTGTGCTGCTTATTCAAATTTTCTCCCCCGGTTTGTCTGCTGTGAAAGTATTAATAATTTCAAAGGACATAATAAAGAAGTCGATGATTGTGATTTTTAATTTACAAACAATATTAATAAAGTAAGTGATCCTGTGAACCATTCATATGTTACATAATATTTATAAAATACGTAAAGAAGTCGATGATTGTGATTTTTAATTTATAAACAATATCAAGAAGGAAAGTGATCCTGCGAAATGGTTGATAATCAACAAAATTGATAGACGTTTTTAAACATACAAATAAGATGAACTTAATATTGGAAGTGCGCTATTAATAAGTAATAAATTAAAGAAAGCATTTAAACAACAAAAAACTTCCAGTGCGCTGTTATTTATCCATTCTTCTTTGGTGAACAATTTTCGGCGGAACAAGTGTTGGGAAGAAAGTGAACCTGTGCCCGTGTTCGGCACCAGTACTTTTTTAACCCCACATATCTCTATCTCAGCAATGAGTTTTTTGAGCATCTCGGCATCGTTGCTGACGTATATTTATTTGTTGTTGTTGTTTCAATGACGGTTAATTTTTTGAATTGGTTTCTAGCTCCTGGATATTGAGCACAACTTGTCTTCATCGTCACTATTGTCACTGACAGTGTCCATGTCTTTAACCTTGTTGGATGTATGAAAGTCGGCTTGGAGATTCGGTTGTGGATTATGACTTCACCGTGGCACCACTTTTTAATCAGTTTGCCCCTTCCGCTACTACCCGTAGTTGTAAAGACATAAAAACAAATTGAAAACGACTTTTGAGTCAACAATGCTACGCTAGTATCAGTCATTACTGAGAAGTCTCTACTAAAAGATCATATCAATTGAAAAACCTGTTACAATAGAAATTATACACTCAGTTTAAATTTTATTAGATTACAAATGCGTAACATTTTTGATGATCGATTTTAATACCCTAAAATGCCTTTTGCATTTAATTTGGATCGATTTTAAACTTGATCTTATTTTTAGGACAATATCGCAGCGCTAACAAGGGATACGAAAATCTCCAAAACATCCTCAATTCCGAGGCATATCTAGAGCCATTTGCCATGCCATTACAATATCCAAGCCGCTACTATGGTGACAGGAAGAAGCGTTCTAACAGCAAATACGACATGCGGTAAGTGATTGCTATTTTTATATTCTCACTTGTATGCATATCCCACCATTAAAACAATATTTGATTGACGAAGTTTCAGTTAACCTACATTCCTCAATTCCCTGTCCAATTAAACCAACCAGCGAGGCCTAAAATTACGTATGTAATTAGCAGAAATGAGTGCCATGCAAACGGGCGTTTATCTTTCATGCATTTCAACGTCCCCCACAACATCTCTTCATATCTCTTGAAATAACCAAAAAGGATTCATTAGTCCTTAGTAACAATCCCAATTCCAATAATTTGGCGTCAGTTAATCAAAAATTATACATTCTACTCCCTGGAATCCTGCGAAGATAAATTGGTTGAGTGCTTTTATGTGTGTATAGTATATAGCTCCGCGTCTACAAAATAGCGTCAATTAGTGTTGATTAAGCCAGGGATAAAAATATCTCCGGACCACCGCGCATAAATAAAGCCATTATTGCTTCAGATCCTGTTAAAAGGAACTTTAATTGAATCATGTAGCTCAATAAGTTCCGATGAAGTGGTTCCACAGGTTTGAAATGAATTGAAAACGATGAAGATAACAAATAAAAGTTTCCTTCGGTTTACGGTTGGAAATAGTCGAGCTTTACTAGCACGTTTGATTAAGGATTGTGGTTTTACTAATCTGTTCTTGAGGAGTACTCGATCCTAGAAGTTGTAGGAGTACGAATCCAAAACAAACGTCTTCGTCCTTGGAAATGGCACCCCTATTTGAAGTTTGATGAAAACCAAAATATGGTCTCATTTTCAAAGGTGTGTTTTGTAAAGACGCGTGTATACATTAATTTATATTAAGAGGGCGGAAATGTTGGCACTAAACCCCAGTAAAATGTGTGCGCGTTACATTAAATATTATTGAGGCGAGAAAATATATCTAACACCTACGCACATATGACACTTGTAAATTGAAGCACATGGGTTGAACCATAATCTTCTCTGGCACATTTTATGTATTATTGTGGATATTGTATGTTGTAAAGAGTGCTAATTTTACACCACATCGCCTAAAAGACCTGAACTCATTCTCCTGGATGGATTTAATGGGTCACCCCTGCTGTAAGATGAGATTACGCATAAAAATATGGATGATATATGTGGAGGCAGAATCTGTAAAACCACTTTTATGGAAATTGCACCTAGACGGTGAAAACCCAGATGATAAGTTAACTTTAAATAACAGTTTAGAATGTAGCTGTGGCTGTTGGATTTCAGTTAATTTTTAGGTTTCCTGTGCATACGAACGTTGCTATTTATGTTTTGCAAAAAAGTATGAAAAGGCTTTTATTATTTTCCAAAAGTAGCTTTATTGTTTTTCAAAGTATTCTCCATGATGATAAATACACATTTGTGTTCGCTCAAATTATGCCACCCTGAATGTCCCAATTCTTCAACAGTCCTCCTGTATCCTAGTTAGTTAGTTACTTTTAAGTTACTTCTTAGGTTGATTTGTGGCTAGTTTGTAAACCTTATTAAATGGAGGTTCTGCCCTCTCTAAATTTTTGAGGAGGCATCCCCAAATAAATATAATAGAAACACGAATTAATATACGATAAGCGAATAAAGGGGCTCCTCGATAATATAGTGGAGAGTATACCCGCCTGTCACGCGGGAGACCGGGGTTCGATTCCCCGTCGGGGAGCCTCTGGCGCAAGACTAATGACCTTGCCCGGAACAAACAAATCATTATGGAAAATTTAACAAGCCTCAGGACTTGCTAAATAAGGCCAAGACCGGTTCCCGGCTGTAGTGCCGATCATTATGATGATGAAGCTAATAAAGACTCAGTGTGGCGACAATACTCGTAGCATGAACAGTACATCATGAAATATAAAACCTTTGTTGTGTAATATATTTTGACGCAAGGCTAATGACCTTGCCCGGAAAAAACTAATCATTATGGAAAATTTAACAAGCCTCAGGACTTGCTAAATAAGGCCAAGACCGGCTCCCGGTTGTAGTGCCGATGATGATGATGTGTAATATTCAATTCAATTCAATTTTTATTTGGTAGATAATTACATTTATGGTATATTTTACAACTTGTACTTAAGAGATTTAGGATAGCAATTCCTTTACAACTATAATCTTAAATCTATATAACGACAATAGCACAATTTTAATGAATAACAAATAATAAATTAAGGGAAAACTACAATAAAAAACCCTTATTTGAATCTTAAGACTAATATTGCACGAGCTTCCGGTTATTTTATATAGTAATGACCTCGATATAATTTCCATAGACAGAGTACATATGTAGTGATTTAGGATAACGCAAGACGGGAAACGAGAACATCGTCAGAAAAAGAACAATTGACGAAGAAGTTTCGATTGATTTTGTCAATCAGGAACTCTACCGGTTTAACGTTGGCGTTTTCATGTAGTTCATGTGTCGAATAATGCCATGGCAAATTCAGCAATATTTTCAATATTTTATTTTGACACCTTTGCAATTTTATTTTGTGTATGCGAGCAGAGTTACACCATACAGGGGCCCCGTACAGGAGTATCGCTTGAAAAATGGTTTTAAAAATTACAATTTTATTTTCGAGGCTAAGCTTTGATTTTCTACACGCTAATGGATACATAACTCTTACGACTTTGTTTATTTTGTCAATTGTGGTAGTGATGTGTTTTTGAAAGATGAGTTTTTTATCTAGAATGATACCTAGATATCTACAGTCTTCAGACCAATCAATATCAACTGCACACATACTGAGTTTAGTGCCATTTGGTAGGTAGCAAAGTTTCCTACATCTCGAAAACCAGACAGCTTGTGTTTTATTACCATTTATTTTTATTTTCCATTTTCTGTAATACACTGCTAGTTTGTCAAGAGCTGCTGCAAGAGCAAACATAGCTACCTGAATGTTTTCACCTAGACATGGTAAATCTGCGACAAACAATGTAAATAATATGGGACCAAGGACCGAGCCTTGGGGTACACCATGGTGGATTTGGTGAGTAGGGGATATGTCGGTTCCTAAACTCACAACATATTTTCTCGAACGAAGAAAGCTCTGGATAATTTTGATAAGCGGTATTGGCAGCTTAAGTTTTAGTAGCTTATAAATCAAGGCATTGTGCCATACCGTATCAAAAGCTTTTTCGACGTCTAGAAGAACCAGTCCCGTTGACTCCTTGTCATTTACCAGCTATGTGGTTTTTAATGCGCAAAACTTGGTGGATTGTGCTGTGCACAAACCGAACTGAAAGTTTGGTAAGATGTTATTGTCTTCCACAAAACGATCAATCCTATCCTTAATGATTTTTTCTAAAAGCTTACTTAGACAGCTAAGTAGACTAATAGGTCTGTAGCCTTCGGGGCTGTTCTTCGGTTTGCCGGGTTTCGGGATAGGTATTACTTTTGCTGTTTTCCAACAGTCCGGAAAATAACAGTTCCTAAGACAAGCGTTGAAAATGAACGTTAAATAGTTACTTGCAGCAGGTGGAAATGCTTTAATTAATTTGTTGTTAATATTATTAAGACCAGCAGCCTATTTTGATTTCGATTTTTTTATCAATTCTTTAACTTTGCTGATATTAGTTGCGTAAGTACTTTCAGCTGGCGATTGAGAAAGTACATGGATAGTGTTAGCAACTTCAGCTTCTGTATACGCGTCGCTTAGATGCATAGATATGGAGTGGTTCTTACTAAAAGTGTTAGCAAGTAGATTCGATTTCTCGATGAAGAAATAAACAACTCGTCGTGAACTTTAAACGGAGAAATACTTGACCCTCTCTTTTTTATAATTGTTGATATTTTCCAGAACGGTTTGCTTGCTTTGTCAAGAGAGGAAACGTGTCTATTCCAACACTTGTTCCTATATTCTGAGATTTCTTTTTCAATGATATTATTTAAGACTTTAACATTAACTAGAAAACAATCGATTCTATAACGAAGCCATTTTCTTCTTTCAGAGTTTCGTAGCCTAATCAGATGTAAGATATTTTCAGGAAGCGGTGCCTTATCAACTGGAGCAGTGGAACATTTAGGTATCGCAAAATCGGCCGCTCTATTGATAACAGAAACAAAATTGTTACATAGGATATCAATGTGCTCGCTGCAGGTTATAGAATTTAGGCTGGTATCACCTAGAACCAAGTTCGTTTTTATATATGATTTATAACAATTCCAGTTGGCGGCGGAATAGTTGTGGTATAAACTGGTATGATTCACTGTGAGGCTGATCGGAAGATGGTCTGAACTTAACGCATTTAGAGTTAATGGTACTGTGCAGTAATTTGGAATATTAGTGATATATAGATCAAGAGTTGAGGGGTTCTTGTTAGCACTCGCTGGGATATAGGTGGGGAGAAGTGGATAAAGTATGGAAAAACTTGGGCTGGATTCAGCAACATCTAGTAAAATGTTACCCCAGCTGTTTGCCCTAAGACAATTCCACGACTGATGTCTGCAGTTTAGATCACCACCAATAATTACCTTGTTTCGAGTGTTGACTCTATACAATTTTTGCAGATCCCGCTTAAAGTAAGTAGATTTCTCAATGTTTCTATTTCCTCCAGGGAAATAGACCGAAAAAAGACTCACATTGGAGTTGTCACTTAATGTTACATCTATACTAATTTCCTCAATTAACTTAAGGTGCAATGAAGGACGCAAGGAATGTTCTATACATTTTTTCACAACAATGGCGACACCTCCACCACTAGCATGTACCCTGTCTAGGCGATAACATATGTAATTTTGATGTGAGAAAGAAATGTCTTGTTTGAGCCAGGTTTCTGAAACAAGTGCTATGTCAATATTAAAATTTATCAAGAAACTAAAAAATTCTTGCTTTTTGTTTTTGATGCTTCTCGCATTCCAAGTTATGATGTTAAGAGTTTCTTAACATGTTTTTTCCGAGTATATGTACTTAATAGCTAATGAAGTAATGACGTTAAATTGATCAGCTTTAGTTTGACAAGCACTAAGCTTGGTTACAACTTCATTAAGAAGAGAGTTTATCTCGCTAAATGAGAACAGGTTATCATTAGTTAATGTTTCTGACGGATTTTTCTTCGTGTGTGTCGTATCACTCTTGGAAGGTTGCTGGGTTTGATGGAGGCCAGAAGCCCAGGTGGATGAAGGAAGTGAAGGTTGACGCACAGATCGGGGTAGTGGAAGAAAATTATCAATGGATAATCGGTCGGGCACTGGATGCTGTTTGTCACTCGGAGGCTGTAGGAAGGTTGTATTTCCTGTACCACGTCCGCGTGGGGATAATTTAAACATAATGTCTATGTACTGCTTTCGGCTTATGCATTCTGGATCGGTGGATTTATGTGACCCACTACAATTTGCACACTTGATGACCTCATTCGTTTTGCAGTCGGATGTTTTATGGTTTCCCGAACATATTGCACAGAAGCTATTTATATGACAATGCATCGAGCCGTGACCGTAAAGCTGGCAATTGTGACATTGTGTGACCTTACCTGGATTATGTTTTTTAAAGTCCCAGCGAACGATGGTTTTGAACAAGGTGAAGTAGTTCCGTTATAGTTCGTTTAATTTAACAGTACCGCGTTGAATATAGACGACGTACAAACAAGTAGTGTTTGACAGGGCTTTTGTTGACGGATTTAATGTGATGGTTTTAACATCTAGGCACTTAATCCCGAGTGCAATTAGCTCATTTTTCACTATATCATTGCTAAATAAGTCTAGCCCGGATAACACTACCTTTAATGGACGATTTTCCTTACGTGAGTGGGTGAAAAACTCACATTTTAACCGTAAGAGTTAAATTTTATTATATATGTCCATTGTTGGGGCACATATTTTTTGCCCAAGCGAAATGTTTTTGATTAAGTATTTGTCTATCTTAATGTTGCTCAAAATATCACGCACTTGAGCACTAGTTGTTTTTAATACCACAATTGGCGGAACGGTTTCTTTAGGAAGTTCTGCCCACTGTTCGTCATTGGTCGGATCCATTTCAGGAGAGTCTTCCATCAGACTTTGAAGTGGATGAAAAAAGTTAGTGTTTGAACACATTTTAGATTTTTCTAGAACTCTATTGTTCACTTTTGAAAGTTTATCGGGAGGAGTTTGGCCTCCAATAACGGGGTCGTAACGCAACCGTTTGCGCTTAATTTTATTTAACACACGTGGCCCGGGGGCAATAACTTAACGGTTATAACACTTGTTCAAATTTTTGTATGCGGAAAACGAGGCAAAGAAAACAAGGTAATGATAATTAAATTGTGAAAATTATTGTGAAAATAACGGTTGAATAAGATAAATAGCACGAGCAAAACTGTGAGACAAGTTGTCTGTTTGAAAGTCAGCCAGGTACTGATGTGTAATATATTTAACAATTTAAATAATATAGTAAGGGAAGGTGTTTGATTGAAGAATGAGTCGTTCTTTTGCCGTGTAGTGATGCTGGTTCCGTGTGAATAACGTCCGAAACAATGATACCTGCTGGAATCAACTATTAAGAGATTTGCTAAAATGAAAAAGATTACCTTTTGCAACCAAATTGGATCTTCCTGGTGATTGAAACAATGGGGCTCTTCAATTCAATTATAAATATAGTACTTATTTGGTATGATGGGTTAGATTTTCACCGATTACAAAAAAAAAAACCAACTGGATTCATCAAATAATTAAAAGGAAGAGAAAGATAAAAGAAAAAATGGTTGTCAAGTGACAACCAACTGAAAATTCATGAATGTCAGCTGATTGCTGACATTGTTGAAGGTGATGCTACATGTCTTCTTCAGGTGGTGCCACCGATTTTTAATTGCGAATTCGCCGGTTGTTTCAAGGGCGAATCCGCAACAGGAGTGGTAAGTAAAGTGACTTACTTGGGGACCGGACCGTGGAGCAGTCGATGTTGCTGGTCCCTGGTGTGCAGGTTGCAGGAGGCGTTGAGTTCTTGGGCGCGTCTTACTACATTGCATCTTGGTAGCGTGGGAGTCTAATCACAAATTTGCGGAACACGGCATTGGTGTTATATCCGCATTGGTGTTGTATCCGCATTAGTGTTGTATTTACCGGGTTTATACTCGATTTGGTAGTCGAACTCCAGTATCTTGCCATGGAACCATAGTAAACATGACGTGTTGTCTTTCACGATATATGCTCTCTTTAATGGCTTGTGATCCGTGTATATGTTGAATTTTCTCCCTTGTAAATAACAGCGGAAATTCTTAACCGCCCAAACAATGGCTAGTAACTCTCTCTCGATCGTAGAGTAGATCTTTTCCGTCCTATTCAAGGTTCGGCTGGCATATTCGACTGGCTGGTCCTTACCGATTTCGCGTTGCGACAGTACGGCACCCAGTGCTTCATTACTAGCATCCGCGGTCAGATTAAAGGGTTTGATAAAATCTGGATAGACTAATAATGGCGGCGAGACCAATACCTCCTTTATCTTATCAAATGCTTTTTGGCATTTGTCCGACCAGGTGAATTTAACGTCCTTCCTTATATAATTCACCAAGCCTAGAAATAATCGGACGTTCTTAACCGTCTTGGGAATGGGGAAATCCTTGACACTAGCAGTCGTATCGGGATTTGGCATTGCCCCTTTTTCGGCACAAACATATCCCAGATATACTACTTCCTTTTGTAGGAACTTGTATTTCTCCGGTTGCAGCTTGAGGTTGTGGTATCTCACTTGGTCGAATTCTTTCCGGAGTTTGTCATTATGGTATTCTAGGTTTATCCCATATATGACAACGTCGTCCAGATAAACAAAGTATTCGATACCTTGCAACTCGGTTAGGAAATGGTTCATGAGTCCCTGGAACGTAGCCGATGCTCACTTTAAACCGGATGACATACGTACTCAAAATGCCCGTAATTTGTGCTGAACACTGTCTTATTTCGATCCTTCTGATCCACTAAGACTTGGTGGTAGCCTCTGGCTAAATCGAGCGTGGAAAAATAGCGTGAGTGACCGAGCTGTTCCAAAATGTCCTCTATTCGATGGTTTTATCGTTCAGTTTTCTGAAGTCGACCACAACTCTCCATCGAGCTTTTCCATCGGGGCCCGCTTTCTTAGGAACTACCAAGAGTGGATTTTTGTTTGGTTGGATGATATCATTCTCCAGTATATCCCGTACTTGCTCGTTTATTACCTCTTTCTTGCACTCGGGCAGACGGTACATTCGTTGATTTATCGGTGCTTGATCCTGTATCACCGGGATCTCATGCGTTATGGCACTGGTATATATCAGGAGGTCACCTTTGAGGTGGAAAATGTCATTAAACTCCTCACATATTTCCACTATGGATTGACACTCTTGAGGACTTCGATATTTTCCATAAGTGGAGTTTCTCGTGTAGTTGTGTCAACCTTGGATCTTTTGGCGATTGCTGCTCCGGGAATAGATGTCGGATATGCGGGAGGTGTTCTGTAGGATTTATCTTAGTTATGTGCCGGCACGGAGACGGATTCAATAAGATTCCACTATTTCACGTTTAATCAAATCGCTAACATTACTAACTGGATGAGTACACTTGCCACACCTTGATCCAATCACTCTCAATTTCCTTTTGTCTTTTTAGGTATTATATATCCTTTCACAAGGAAGCTCAGCAACTATAAACACGTATGCTTTCGTACAGCGGACCCTGAGGGAATTTATTTTGTCACGATTTGAATGAAATCCACTTATCAACACACTAAATAATCCTTACAGATGCACTCCGTTATCCTACTGCTTAATGCAACCATTCACCCACCAAAGAAAATAAAACACTTTGTTGTTTCGAAACTTGTTTTTTTATTTTATTGGACAGCACCACAGTAAACGCTCTTCCACAATGCAATGTGTCGAGTCTTGAATTTAATTACTTCTGTTATGATCCGAGACGCCGTGCTTCCCCTTTCGAGGGAAGAGCGTGGACCTTTTCTTTTATTTTCTTTAAGTATAATTCATTATTTGCCGAGTCTATCGCAATTTCTGAGAATTTGAATTTCTCTCTTTATTATTTAACGCAACTTCCGTTATTTCGCCAGATAAATAGTTTATAAATAACGCAGTTAAAATATCATCATCATCATCATCATCGGCACTACAACCGGGAACCGGTCTTGGCCTTATTTAGCAAGTCCTGAGGCTAAGTTAAAATATCACTTCCCGTTTTATCAAATCAATTCGAAGGTTAATCTACTTTGACTTTTATACGTTTTTATCGTTTATTAAAATTTCTCAAACTATTTAATCTTAACTCTGCTTCTTCTCGACTACTTTTCTCTAACTGACTTTAACACAAAACTTAACTGAACTAAACTTCTCTCTCTAACTTCCAATCTCAAACTTGACTTTCTCAACCTACCTGATAACTCAAACTGATTTTACAATGAATTTTTTCTCTACTTATAGAACATTGTGTTCTAATTTACTGGAAATTATAACATGAACAAAACAAATTTTATCAAAGACTCTGTGACTTTTAAATTGAATAAAATTTGGACGAAAATCAAAGTTACTATGTTTTGAATGAATAAAAGGTGCAGGTTATTAAATGTGCTGTAACTGGTAATATTGTGAATGTTTATGAATGGTATGTATTAAGTGAGAATGTAATATATGTTAAGGGAAGTTTTTAAGGATGTGTAAGGAGATTCAGTGTTAAATTTAATAAAAGGTAGTATTCTGGAATACAACACTTCTAAATTATGACACTCAAACAGTTAAAGACATTTATACATGGTCCAATGTTTGTCTTTTAATTTAAAACTTCTTGAGATGTAGAGAATGTACATAATTCTAATTTTGACACCTAATTATTAACTTTGGTATATTCACGACACTGTTTATGGGTTTGTTAAGGTTCTATATGGTGCACATTTAACAGAAGACTTATATAGAATTAAGGATTTAACAACCAAGGAGAAACTTTGCGTGCGCTACAGGGGGTGGAAGACGACTCGCCCTTGTTGGTGGTTGAATTTCCAGCTAAGGGTGAATTTTCTTTTCTTTGAGAAAAACGTGAAGTCTTTCTTTGTGGTGATGTGGTGGAGAGTTGGAGAGGATCTCTCCGGTTGATCTTAGCGAGCTTGCTAATATATCCATTGTGTACCCATGCAACGAAGCTCATGGGAAAACGAAATTGAGAAAAGAGAAGATGAACACAGGACATTATTAATGGCATGAATGCAGCTGCGTACATAATCTGCATTGCTATTAGGAAAAGGTGCTAAAAGGAATTTCGGTACACAATGGTGATGTGCACTGAATCATGCTGGCGGCAAGGGTCGGATTCTTGTTTGCATGTTTGTATGCTGAAGAATTCGATTTATGGCCACTAGGTGCTAGATGCGTGTGTTTGTTTTTGTCGGTTGGACAAAGGGCTGCCGAGGCCATGGGTAAGCCAGGGAAATGTGATGTGCACGTGTGCAGCAGAATTGCTTGGCAAAAAGGGGTGCCGATAAGTTTTTCTAATTATGGTTATGTATTATTATTATTATTATTATTTATTGGCCTGTAGGAACCCGGAAGTTCATGACCTCACCGACTCAACTTCGTCATCGTTCCCTGTCCCGTGCACTCTCCTTCCACGCTTGACCATTCGACCCGACCTCCTCAAGGTCAAACCTAACATTGTCCTCCCATCTCCGTCGCGGGCGTCCGACTGGTCTCTTTCCCGTTGGTCTACCGTCAAGAATTCTACACACGATCCTATCGTTGCCCATTCGCGCCACGTGCTCGGCCCATCTTAATCTTATGGTTATGTATGCAAAAGAATTCTTTTCAGGAAATTGATATGATGTCTTGAATGTATGAATGCTAGAGAATTCTTTACAGGGACTTGGGATGATACCTTAATGAAGGAAATGTTCTTGATGAAGGGAATATTTGCAGGTAACTGCAGATTTTCCAAGGGAGTTGGGGTTGGAATTGTGGGTGTTGTTCTTTGCGTAAGGCTAGAGAACCCCCACAGTCCCCCCTCCGAATGTTTTTATCCAAATTAATTCCCGTTGAAAGGCTGTCCTCATTTTTGAAGTATCGGTGTTTTATGTTTTGATTGTTAACTATCTTATTCTTTTAAGAGTGTTAACTATGTTATACTTTAGGGGTGCGCAATAACCATCGACTCTCGTGAAAAAGCGAAAAACCAGAAACAGTGAATATTAAATGGCATTATTGAGGTGTTCGAAGAAATAATTCGCGTCAACGACCCCAAATGAAGAAGAAAAAAGTACTTTCATTGAAACAATACACCACAACAACAGTTAAACTACGAACTACTCCACATCTCGTACCATGTTCTTCAGATTTCATACCCAATGACTATTACCTGTTTGTAAACCCTAAAAGACATGGTTCAAATAAAAATGTTGTAGCTGAAATCGAAGAGTATTTTGAATCTTTCTATAAGAAAGAAATAGGTATGTTAGAAAGTACCGGACAGGAGATATCACTCTAGAAGAAGAGCACAATGATGGTAAAAAACAGAATTTTGCCAAAAAAAAATTATGTTCTCATATGTTAGTCTTAAGGGTTTTTGAACGCCATTACCCACTCCGACTTCATATAGGTATTATTTATTAATGCGCAGAGCCAATAGTCCCCACTGCAAGGCTCATTATGTTAAGTTATTGATATGTTATTTCACATTACTGGTTGATAATAAATAAATAAATAAATAAGTATTAATGCAACTTAATTTAAATTTAAAATTACACCAAGTAATTGTAACACCAAGTAAATGTTCGATATGGAAACATGTACTCACTTATTGACAGTTTATGTTACGGAAAGTACGTTTTGTATGAAAATATGTTCACTTTACACAATGTTAACGCAACAACAAAAAGGCTAAACCGAATCGCAAACGGCGCTTTCTTCAGAGACGTCCCAACAGTTTCGCCTTAGCGGACTGTACTTTCCCGGCACTGGCGGGCCAACGATGATTTTTTTACTCAGAGGGATTGCACCTCCAGAGCCGGACTCTTCTCTGGATTGGCGGGCGTTTTTGTCTTGCCTAGTGCGGATCCCTGATAAACAAAGGTGAATTCGATGTGACCAACGAAGAAGACAAGCCAAGTACACGAATACACTTAGCTGCTTATTTTCCTATCGTTTATTTTCTTTTATAATGTTTTATTTATTAATTGTTAATTCCTGATCTCTCTGCTGGTCTTACGATAACCAGAATTACCCACATCCGTGAGGATGTTGCGCTCGGTCTCAAGATATCTGAAAAGAAAAAAGGGGGATTATCCAAGGATTGTGTCGACAGGTTTAGTTCGGATGTTCTCTAAAAGAAAGGTCGGGAGGGGGTCCTTAATCTTGTCTCTGACTTCTGGTCATCTGGCGTTAACCAGAATCACCCACATCCGTGAGGATGTTGGGCTCGGTCTCGCGATATCTGAAAAGAAAAGAAAAAAAAAGGGGGGGGGGGGATATCCAAGGATAGTGTGGACAGTGTTAGTCCAGGTGTTCTCTAACTACTTTTATAGAGGGATGGTGGGAAAGAAATCATACAAGACCGGTAGGTCTTAAGTACGGTAGTAAACGCAGATCACGTCTTCGGCGTCTGATGATCCCGCTTTGGTCGGTGTGTGTATGTTTATGCCGTCTTGTACTGTGGGTCCGTGTGTGTGTGGTTTGTTAACAGTAGCCCCTATGGGATGGGTCCAGGAATCCTCTATTATAGAGGAGAATGTTATTGGAAAGGATACTTTCTTCAGTTTTGTACTGAAGAAGAAATTGTGGTGGTCTGATCCGAAGAGATCGAAAGAGAGAAGGGTCAAGAACGCAAGACTCCCGTAGAAGTAGGTTTTCGCTGTTCTGAATGTTTTTGAGGTACTTGTATGCTAATTGTAGCAAGTACTCGTCGATAGGGGTAATGGAGGCGCCTTCGTATATGTGAGAGTTGGTGTAATGACGACCGTCAGGCCTTCTAGAGTGATTGGTGCATCTTCTGAGGAGTTTCCTTTCGAAAACTCGAAGTCTTTCCATTTGAGCCGAAGATATGCAGGTCCATATGGGTATGGCGTATGATATTCCATATCGGATTAGCTGCTTATAGTAAAGAAGCTAACTTTGGTGTCAACCTTGTTGCTCCACTTCAAGATGTTGTGCAGTTGCCTATACCGACCGAGGCTCCTTTGGAGAATGTGGGTCACATGTTTGATGAAATTCATTTTTGGGGTATAGATGACCCCAAGATATTTCATCCTGTCCTGTGGTCTAATCGTAGTATCTCCCATTTTTATTCGCATATTCTGTGAATATCGAGAAGTAGGTTGGAAGTGTTTACTACTCAGAATTATAGCTACTGCTTTAGATGGATTGAGTCGAATTTTCCATCGACAGTAATATCGATACAGTTCGTCCGGGTGACGGTTGAGTCGATTTGTTGCGAGTTTTGGGCTTTTGGATGACGTGTACACTAGGACGTCATAGGACGCATAGCATATCTGGTTTACTCTCCCGTCCACAGGGCGAGGAATATCGGAGGCGTAGACATTAAATAAGATGGGGCCTAGAATGGAGCCCTGTGGTACGTCTGCAGCGGCGTGGAAAGTTCGGGAAAGCTTCCCATTCAGTCTAACTTGGAAGGTTCTGTTTCGAACGAACTGGTAGATGATACTGTGGGGGTATGAGTATGATGCCAACGTATGGAACGGATTCCTTATATTCCCAACGACGTTGCTCCGATGAGGATAGTCCACCCAGGAAGACAGGAACAATAAAAAACACACTGATGTTGGTTGGTTGTATAAATGTTTTTGTTTTATTTGATTTTGTTGCGCCATTGCGGCTGAGTTTTTAATTAACATTTTGATAAGTAGAACGATCTTGGGCACTCGAGGGGCGTTAGCCTGTTACACGAAAAACTGCTAAAGATACATTTTTATCGCAATATAAATACGGTTTAAATCACTATAACTTTACACTTCTTCTGTTTCGTTAGAAAGACTCCGATCTCCGACAGTTAATTTAGTTACGTTAGGGACTCTTCGCGGACGAGCGTGTGCATAAGCATGCACACGCGGCGGTGGTTAGCGTTAGGACTTCCTCCTGTGAATCTTCTTAATCGACTGAACTGAAAAGGGAAGAAATTGGATGATTAATTTTTCGCACTTGACAACCAAAAGAGAACATACTTCTGCTCTCTCATTGCCACGTTCTTCGATGTGTGGTAGGTTACATCGGTAAACTGATGATCGAAGAGAGCAGGACAATGAGAGAACAGCAACACGCTGTATGATTACTTGGGGTGGATTTGGTTGTACGTGCATGAATCAATGTAGTTCTGAGCGGAACCCATTGACCTAATTCGGTAGTATGGTGAGTTCAGAGTACATTGATCTGTACGAAGACAGAAGAGAGGAAAATTAAGCTGATGCTATTCACCTGCAAAAAGAGAGCATTGATCCCCAGCGAATGAAGTGTCTGAAGAAAAACCGAAGTAACGCTAGGGAAATATTATCACGTGATTCAATCGAATGTTTTGATAATTTTCGCCAGCGGTTCTGCAATGATGCGACAACTTCGTCCGGCTGGATTTGGTTGTCGCTAATCGACATTTACACGAGTTGCCGTATGGCAAAAAAGGGAAGCTAAACTCATTTATGCATTGTCTGCGTGGAACAATGAGTTTAGCTATGTGTCCTTGGTGGTAACATGCTTTGCAGGTGAACAGGTAAGTAGCGGGAAATGGGGTTGGTTTGACGCGCTGTAAGGCGGTCGAAATTGGATGGGATTGGCCGGGAATGGTGGATGGTTCTCCGTGTAGTTTAGAGAAACCCCCACAATACTACATAGCGTTCTACTGAGACCAGTATATAACTTAAAAACGAGATCTTCGATCCACGTCGTGTCAAAAGCTTTTCATTGTCCAGGCTCACCGCAACGGTGGGTTCCTTATTAAAGAGCCGCACGCAGGCGTGGTTTTGAAATATGTTGAGAGCCATAGTGGTGCTGTGCGCTCTTCTAAATCCAAATTGGAAATTAGGTATTAGGTTTCTGGCACTGATAAAGTTATTTAGTTTCTCGTATATGAATTTTTCATATATTTTGCTGATGCACGTGAAAAGCGAGATAGGGCGAAAGCTTGAGGGATGATACGTTGGTTTCCCAACTTTTGCTATTGGACAAATAATAGCGTGCTTCCCAGCTTGGGGAAAGTACCCCATGTTGTAAGCATGGTTGAACAAAATTGAGAGCTTTATAAAGAATAAGGCAGAAAGCCTTCGCAACGAGTGGTGTGACATGTTGTCGTTACCGGGTGACTTCTTAGGGTTTCGAGATTTAACCAGGCTCTGTAGGGTATTTGGTGCGATGAAACCGTGACCATTATCACGTGTGTCATCAAAGTATGCACTGTTAGTTGGGTTAAAGACAACAATTGGCTCGTTAAAGTCGTCCAATTTACTGTGGACCTCTGAACTAATGATCGCATTAGTATCCGAGTCGCCAATTTGGAGAGTAAGTTTGTGATTATTTTCAAAGGTCTCTCCGATGATATTTGCTTTATTGGTGTCGTTATTAACAACAACACTGTATGACCATTCTGTATGATTGGCCCAGTGATACGAGAGGTGCCACATATCTTTTTAACATTTTTATAAACGTTCTGGTCCATCTGAATACACTTCAGTTTGTCTTCCAATTGTCGGGTACGATTGTTTTGGATTCTCTGTTTTATCAGTGTACCAATATTGTGAATAATGGATCGCAATAATGGCTCCCTTTGCGTAAGGCGGTGACGATATCTCATTCTGCAGAGCTTTTTACGCTCCCGGATGAGACGAAGAGTGAAGTCGTCAAGGGGAATCTGATAGGTCCTTTCAAGTTTGTACTTCGGGACATGAGTCTCCGAGGTTTCAACTAGAATCTCGGGAAATCGTTTTGCAGCGTCGTTTATCTCAACCGCCGTTAGGTTCCTGTCAGTGGGAAGAGAGAGTTGGGAGAGTTTTTATTATTCTTTGCCTTCTGTCCCCTAAGCATGTCGGCAAATGTAAATCCATTTTGGATGAGGTTTTGTGTGGCCTGTTTTCCGAAGTCTGACTTGGCTGTTTGCTTAGCTCGAGTCTCCTTGGATCTTTGTATAATTTCCTTATACGAGGGTTGCCTTTTATATTTCGGGACTAGAGAACAAAAACAAATATTGATCATCGAAAATCACTTTATTGTTTTTCAAAATATTCCCCATGAAGATCTATACACTTTTGCATGCGTTTGAACCAATTGTCGAAGCACTTTTGCCACTCTGATTGAGGTATCTCCAACACATGCATTCTGAATGCAGCAACCGCTTCTTCAGGTGTCGAAAAACGTCGACCTCTCAGTTTGTTTTTTACGTACGGGAATAAAAAGAAGTCATTCGGTGCCAAGTCAGGACTATACCGCGGATGACCCATCAAATCGATGTTTTGGGTGCTCAAAAATGCAGTTGTCGCAGCCGATGTGTGAGAGCTCTCATTGTCGTGGTGAAGGGTGATCCGTCTTCGGCGGTTGGTTTTCCTGATTTCTTGGAAGACAACTGGCAAACAAATGGTTGTGTACCACTCAGAATTGACTGTTCTGCGTTGTTCTAGTGGTACGGTTGCGACATGTCCAGTTTTTCCGAAAAAACAGGCGACCGTTTCCTTGGAAGTGCTTCGTGCGCGAACAACTTTTGTTGGATTTGGCTGATCTTGAAACACCCAGACAGTCGACTGCTGTTTACTTTCGGGCTCATACGCGTAAATCCACGATTCATCACCTGTCACGATGTCATAGACGTGTTTCGAAGCACCGCGACCGTATTTTTTGAGCATTTCTTTCGACCAATTGACACGAGCCTTTTTTTGGGCGATTGACAAATTGTGTGGGATCCAACGCGAACAAATTTTTTTGACAGTCAAATGTTTATGCAATATTGAATGTATGCTGGTCCCACTAACGCCTAAGGTTGTCTCAATCTCACGACAGGTCACATGACGATCTTCCAATATCAGTTCGCGCACAGCATCAATGGTTTTCGGAACAACAACTGATTTTGGACGACCTTCACGAAATTCATCTTGGAGTGAACTACGACCACGATTGAATTCACCATACCCTCGATAAACACTGGTCCTTGATGGAGCTTCATCGCCAAAAATTGAATTAAGTACATCCATGCACTGTTGCTGAGTTAATCCACGCCGAAAGTTGTAAAAAATAATCGCACGAAAATGTTGACGATTTAATTCCATTTTTGGGCCGAGATGAATCTTTTAAGTTACTGTAAACAACACAAATAGCGCTCGTATGTCAAAACGTTCTGAGTGCGTATAACCTCAAAAATGTCCAACTTTACGACAGAGCTGTCAATTGCCGGATTGCAACACTAGGTTTGCCAAATCCCGAAACATAAGAGGCAACCCTCGTATTTAGGGCAATTCCTGTAACTAGCCGGATGCCCTTTGTTGCCGCAGTTGCAGCAAGTTGGCAGTGTTATTTCATCCTGCACATTTGTTGCGGGATCGTATTTTGCTAGCGGTAGTTCGCACTTGCCAATATCGTGGGATTTTCCGCAACGAACGCAACGGCGACTTATGTTGCAGTTTCGGAAGACATGCCCGAAACGTTGGCAACGTCTGCATTGAGGCATTTCACTGTTATGAAATACCTCGAAGACAACTTGCTGATGCAAGATTGGAAGCGACTTAGTCCGTTTCATTTTCATTTTTAAAACATTTTTTATTTTTCTTTTTATATTCTTAATTTCTAAATTAAAGGCTAGACAAAAAATGCTTAAATTCTAGCTTAATTATCTTATATAATAACTTACTGGTCCTTCGCAGACGCTCTAAGCTAAACATTACTTAACATTTGTATAATTTGCCTTTCGGCGACAGAACTTTGTGGCAGTACTGATAATTAGTTGAAATACAAAGAAAAATTTGAAAAACTTTGTCAATTTTTTTGTTTTTTTTTCTTAAAATTTAACTTACTTAACTTACCTAATATATATATATATATATATATATATATATATATTTTTTTTTTTTTTTATGTAAAAGCACTTAACCTAACTTAACTTAAATCTTATACTACCCTAATTCTAGAAAAGCTAAGTCTATGTAAGCTAGCTGATGATAGTATGATTCTATACTGACTTTGGTATCCAGGTCTTTATATGCCATTCAACCACCAGAACTGTTGACGCTGTCTAATACTATCGTCCCGGTCTCTGTGGGAGATAGCCCTACTGAAGCGCAGGAGCTCTTCTTCGGTGCGCGCTACTTCCCGGTCGTAGCACAATCGCCCGTCTACAGATGATCTACTTACATGATAGATCAGCGGAATTCCGGATCTATTCTGTATAAGCCCTTTCATATCCAAGTCAAGGAACGCCTCTGGTGGAACAAAGCCGTTGCGACGCACGCTCTCATAGTACAAGGTGTTTGTATAATAGGCCCCGAAAATTAAGTCATTGGACGAGCTTATTGCTCTCGCAATATGTCCTCTGATTAATTTAATCATAAAATTATCCACCCTATTTATGTACGCTTCATTAAATAAAGTCTCATTTGAGTAATACTTTTTATAGTCCGATTCCGGTGTCCGATATAATCTGAGACAACTTCTGAGACACTTTCTTTCGAACACCCGAATCTTTTCCATCAAATTTGGACCTATGTTGAACCATACTGGGCAACCATATATGAGCATTGGCCTGATTAGCGTCATGTAGCATATGACTTTTACCTTGCTGTCAAGTTGGCTACTGTGAAATAGCCTCCTTGTCATAGCAAAAGTTTTCCTCGCTTTGAGCAAAGCAGCCTCTACATGTCTGTTGAAATACAGATATTGATCTAGCCAGATGCCCAGGTATTTAACTAAACTCTTGGTTTCCAGTTTATCTCCATGCGGTTCCACGATAACTAGCTTTCGCCAGTTTTTCCTTGTGTCGTACGTGGCTTTATATAATGGAGTTCTGAATAGGATGGCTTCACATTTCTGGAAGTTGATCTTAAGTTTCCAGTCATTGCAATAGCGCTGCACTTTGTTGAAGTCTCGCTGTATTAACCTATTTATAATCGCAACTTTCGGAGCTGTTCTGTAAATTATGAGATAGTCTGCGTACGCAATAGCCTGCGGAAGTGCTTCTAATAAGTCGCTAATATAAATGTTAAAAAGAATCGGAGAGAGTACCGCGCCCTGTTGCAAGCCATTCTTGATATTATACGTTTTATTTGTGGTCACATTACCACATTTGACTACGAACCTCCTGTCCTTTAACATATCGTAAAGTACATATAGTAAAGGCTTATGTATGCCATGTCTGACCAGTTTGTAATACAACCCTTCGATCCAGACGGTATCAAAGGCTTTCTCCAAGTCGATCAGACAGGCACCTGTGCATTGGTTCCTACATTTATTCCATTGTATGTCGGAGACCAGTTTAGCTGCGGCATGTGTGGTTTCATGACCCGCCCTAAAGCCAAACTGGTTATTTGGAATAATGCTATTGTCGTCTACCCATTTTAGCAGAGCTTTGTTAATGATTTTTTCAAATACTTTACTGATGCTTGGGAGTAAACTTATCGAACGCATGTTCCTTGGGTTTGTACAGTCTTTGCCCTTTTTTGGGATGGGCTGAATGATAGCCGTTTTCCAACGCGCGGGATAATATGCATTATTCAACGCGTTGTTAAACAGGACCGTGTATATATCTATTGCCATTGGGGGCAGGTTCTTGAGTACGATGTTAGGTACTCCATCTATTCCCACTGACTTTTTGCTTCTTAATGAGTCGAAGATACTCTGGATTCCTTCCCTTGTTATTAGAAGGCTATTAGCCACTACACCATTGGCATTAATGTCAATTGACAGATTATCTTCACTGAATTCGGTAAAACCCGGATTCTCCGATTGCCAAAGTGAAATTTCATTCCGGAGGTGCAGGTGATTGAGTAGAACTCTGTCCTCCAGGTCGTGATTTCGATGAATGCTTTCATTCACCTTGTACATTTCCTGAAAGACAGCTCCCAAAGCGTTCACCTTTTCCAAAGGATCTTCGATCACGAAGAGCTCACCATTGAGGATAGCGTTCTCTGCATCTATGCCAATGTTGGTTAGCAGCTGCTTGTTTACCTGAGTACGTGGGATTTGGAGACACTGAATCTCATTTTGATTATTTCTCCTGAATATTTTATTTATTTGTGGGAACATATTCGGGTTATTAGTTTTTATAGCTGCGACTTAGTCCGTATTATGGAATCTATGTCGGTCCCTGGGGCAAGGTGAAGCTCCCATATGTTCACCTTGCTGTATTTTTCCGGTCTGTTTTTTACAAACCGTTGTGCGGGACAGACATTTTTGACGTCCGTGAAGTTGACGTTAGAAAATGTTGCCTCGAGGGCAATCTCCTACTGCTTCATCGATGTGCCCGCCTTATACAGGCCCGCAGTTGTCCCCTCCGTCGCTCATTTCTTCGGAACCGCTTTTCTTAGTGACTTCCTGGAATCGGTGCGCCGCTGTCCGTTGTTTCCCTGGAAATGGTGTGCTGGCGCTTGTCTCGCCTTTCCTGGGTATTCGTGATGCATCGCCAACATTATTTTATTGTAAAACATAAAAGGAAATTTAAACATTCATATTTCTGTGTACAGCTGATAGATTTGACAGATTTTTTAGGTTATGTAAGCTGTCAATGTCAAAGTTTTATTATCTGAATATGACTTTGTTACCAGCACCTACAGAATATCTGCTGCCCTATCATCAGACAAACAGATTTTGCTCAGAAGCTACCCTCGGAAAAGGTACATATGTTGTTTATACCTATATACTTCTATTCTTTAAAAAAAAATGTCTCCGGGCAACAAAAATCCGTTCCGTCGTCCGGTCACCATTAAAATTGCTCCGAGCGGCAAAACAATGTTTGACCTGTTCCCGGAATTTGAATATACGCTAAAATATACCAGTATACCAGCTAAACAACAGATATTCTCCATCCTACGGGCAAAAAAAAAAGTAAATAAGACCATCTCATGATCTTAACGTATATAAATCGCTTGTGGGCAATGAGTTGCTTCACTCAACTTCTCGATGATCTGATGATGAGTTCGCGAAACGAAGAATCAAATGTTTATCTACAATCATAATACAGATTTATTTATTTAACTATTATTAAAGAGCTACATTCATCTACCCTTAAACGAATCAAGTACCCGTACAGCTTCGCAACCCATTACTCTTTGTACTTGTTGTAGAATTTAAAAAAGATTCAGCTTCAGTTCATAGACGGTCAATATCAAATTGACTTTAACTCACTTGTAATAAGCCTGTTTTCTTACAAATACTTACTTACTTAATCCCAGTTGTTCTCGCGTACTACTTAAATACTTGTAACATTATGTCGCCTGCTTTTAGTATATACCAACTCTTATACCTAAAGACAAATGTCTTCCTCCAATAAAACTTAAATCCTTTTCCAACATCAAAGAACAACTTTTTAAGCAGTAGAATTTTATCAAAACCCTTCCAGAAAGTTAAGAATAACCCTTGTGCCCAATTTAAAGTTTTTGCACCCCAGGGGTAGGCAGCCCCTTGAACAGATATTCTTCTGCTGCTTCATAACCGTAGTCGCTGTGTGAATTGTAAGAAACTTATGTACAACTGCAACAAAAAGAAATACATTTGTAGCACCCACTTAAGTTGGAGTCACAACACATACCCTCAGCGTGAATGAACTCATTGCACTGTCGAGAAGCATTCTACGTTTTGCACCCTCTTTTATTTTTCTATTTCAATTTCGTTCCCTTTGCGACCAGATTGAAATAGAAGGCTCTGAAGGATTGAAATAAAGTTTCCAACTAGAAAAATCAAAAGTCCTCACGTATTCGCCCCAGCCCACCACCCACCGCCCTTCACCCAGCCCCCGCTTAGATCTCTTTCCTTCGGCTACGTTGTTCCCACAACAGGTGGCTCTATGAATTGTATCGACCCCGCTGCTTGGGTTTACTATTGATATCCAGGGAGCTGCTCTGGCTCCACAAATACATGCCATTTGGGATCGCATGTTGCGAGGAAAACGAAGTATGAGATTAAAAACCAGGAAAACACTGACTGTACGACTGTGCGACTGTGCGACGAATAGCATATGTCACATGTCGTATATCATATATCGGAATGGTTTCCAGAAGCAATTAAACGGTTTCCCAATTACATTGCCGGATGTTCCCCTCGCCACACTATGTGAGGTTTTTTAATTGCACTTTATGGTCGCACGCTTGCCAGAGATGATTAACAGTCATCGTGCCGGGAGGGATCCACAAAAAGGTGGACGCAATAGTGCCAGCCTGTCATGGAGTCTTAACCGCATTATGTTGTATTTCTAGATTGCTAACAAAGTTTATGGGGCAACGGGGAATTCAACTGCAAAACACCAAGCGGCAAATGCCAATGATATTGTAAAAGTTTTTTATTCAAACAGTGGGTTTTCGTGGGAATACGTTGAGTGACAAAACCAAGTGTAGTAGTGAGATATACTTCAAGTTAAACCCTTGGTTTGGTTATTTTTGAAAAATGTATTTGGGTTACTGTAAAGAGGCTTAATTTTGTGAATTCATTTCATGTATTGGGTTTAGTAACATATAAAAACGGTCCTGCTGTCCTATCCTATAAATGTTTGTAATGTCGGGGATTTTAAAACTTTTCTCCCAAGAAATACGACCTTTAGGTGCATCATTCTTACTAGCTAATCAGCTAATCAAAAGTCTCCTGTATTACAAATGAGACGGTTAGTAAATTAAATGCCTAAATCACCCGTTAAGACTAGTGTTTAAGGGTATCGGATGGAGTAGACCAGGGGTGTCAAACTCGCGGCACGAACGAACATTTTCACCGTTTTTGTCTGTTTTAAAAGTAATCAGTGGGAACAAATTTTCTCCCGAAATAGGAAAGATAGTAGCAGAGAAGAGGTGTAAAGTGTCAGGACGTAAACATTAAATTTTTCGTGTTGTTTTATATAATATATGTTTCTTATAATGCATTATTCGAAATAAACCTACGTTTCTATGATTACTGATTTTGTTTATGGCCCACCTAAAGTTGAACCTTGTTTGTTTGCTCCAAGTTAACCGTTGAGTTTGACACCCTTGGAGTAGACCCTAAAGTGGTTATGAAGGAAAATGATAAAAACACCAATTTACAGTGCATGAAAATTGCAATGGGGTTCAAAATGATGGACCCTTCGGATAAACAATCAATATTGTAATTTATTGGTCTGAAATCGGTTTTGCAGGTGAGGTAAACAGTGGCACACTCTAAGTTGTGTAGTAATCCCTGGGGATTACTATCTTGAGGCATTGAAGACCAAAAAGCATCCCCACGCCTACTTTTGCATGTGCTCTATTGTGTTGGTAGCGGACGTTGGTTAAAGAAACCATATCGATGCATTCACTATTGCGAAAACAAAAAGGTGTAACTGCTCCAAGGAAAGTCGGTGACCTTGTTGTCAATGTAACACCAAAATCATCATGAGCGGCATATTTCGCAATAGAAATTAAAAGTTTAACATTAAAACACCAGTAACGTGTGTTTAATATTAACCACTATTTTTTACTTACTTGTTTATTCAATTAGTTAAACTTATTTAGAGAAGGATTGCTTCAATAACTTACTCAAAATTCACGGAGCTAGATATATAAATTATGGTCCTTTCACCTGAGTGCCTTTTGGGATGAGTCCAATTTTCCATTTGTTAAACTATGCTGAGATGTTCGGGAGGAAGTTGTTAACGCGATTCCTTGCCTTCTTTACAAACTTGCTGCTGGAGAAGATTGTGGCGTCATCAGCGTAATTCAACATTACGGTATTGGCTGATTGAGGCTGCGGTATGTCTGAAGTATAAAGGAGGTATTGTGGGGGGCTCTCTATATCACACGGAGAACCAACCCACAATTCTAACCAACCTTGACCGCTAACAGCGCCTCACCTTAACCCACCTCCCCATTCAAAATCCACAATAGCATACATCCCAAACTTTGCAATAAACACACTCCAAAACCCGCAACAGAATACAATTCAACAGAATATATTCTAAATCATCCCCGCATACATTTTCCCAAAATTGCTTCGGTCAATTCTTCATCTAAACCATATCCCTTGCTGCGACCAAGCAATTCTAATTTCCCCCGAAAATCTTATCCTGTAATGAACGCATATTCCAATTTACAACGGAATATTAACCATCTCCCTCAATTACATCACCCCACAAACATTTTCCCAAAATCGCTTCGGTCAATTCCTTACTTAAGGTATATTCCTTCCCTGCGACCAAGCAATCTTAATTTCCCCGAAATTCATATGCTGTAATAAAACGCATATTCAAACCTACAACGGAACAATAACCATCACCACCAACTACACCGAGCCGCATACATTTCCCCGAAATTGCTTCGGTTAATTCTCTATCCAAGTTATATCCCTCGCTTGCACCCGCAATTCCAATTTCCCCCGAAAATTCATGCCCATACTTGCTCGTGTTCCCCAAACCGATTTCTCGGTACACATAGCAACCGAGGAATCTAGCCCAGCCAGTACGGCAGGAACTCCCGGAAACAAACTCCCTATACAGACATAGCAACTCTTTTCGAAATTCCTAGTAAATGGCGGCGAGTCGATTTTAGCTATGACTCAACCGCTACGACACGATGAATAGATTCTTTCCTTTATTAGTCAGTCGTCATCCAATTACCAACGCGCGCACATCTGGTCGAGGTTCATCCCCCCGTAACGTGTGCTCGGGGGCGCGCGAAGCCCCGAGTGTGTAACCCAGCTCGCCGTGTCTTTGGCGGGGCCCTGATTTCTAAACGAAAATCATCTAGTCGTGTGTCGGGTTCGCTATCCCTAAGTTTGGAGTCGTTTAGCCGTGCGTCTTAAGGTTCAGCGAATCGGCGGCTATCATTAAGTGTAAAGATAGCGTACAACACGAACAATAAGCGGCGTCGCGGAACACGGGCAACTAAACCCCTCGTAAGTAAAACTAAGTGAACAATTAAAGCAACTCTCCTTGTAAATAAAACTAAGTGAACAATTAAAGCAACTCGTAGACCAACTACACCTGTGTGTTTTATTTCCGCGGGTTCGCTTCCTCGCCGTCCAGCAGCATCCTGCGCGTTTGCCCCCTATCCATTCTCTTCGTTGTGGACAGGTACGGTGGCAGAGCGATGGGGACCGGAGCGAACCCTGTGCCGTACGCCGGCACCACATTCTCCCGCCCCCACAGTATAATAGTGGTCCAAGAACTGAGCCTTGCGGAACCCCCCCGGTTATATTATACATATGGGAGGCACAAGAATTTATTTTGACTATGAATTTCCTCAATAGTATACTGGTTAGTATACCCGCCTGTCACGCGGGAGACCGGAGTTCGATTCCCCGTCGGGGAGCCTCTGGCGCAAGACTAATGACCTTGCCCGGAAAAAACAAATCATTATGGAAAATTTAACAAGCCTCAAGACTTGCTAAATAAGGCCAAGACCGGTTCCAGGTTGTAGTGCCGATGATGATGATGATGATGATGAATTTCCTACCAGAGAGGTAGGAAGCGAGAAGTTTCATGGCGTGGGTGTTTAATCCAAATATGTAGTGCAGCTTGTACAGAAGTCCTGAGATCCAAACACAATCGAATGCCTTAGATATGTCGAGAGAGATACAGACCGTTTTGAAGATTAGTTGTGACATCGTGCGTTAGTTTTACCAGAGCATGAAAGGCGGAGTGTTGTGAGCGAAAACAAAACTGAGAATTTGAGATAATAGCGTTGTCAGAAGCAAATAAAAGGAGATTTCGATATAGTGTGAGTAGGGCGTTAGAATATACTCGCAGCTAGGCCGGCTTCTCGTAAGAGGCAACTAAAGACCGAGTGTTAGGTGCGGTCCCAACGCCCTGCCGCCCGATGAAATACCACCCCATCAAACGAAGGGCTCCGTGAAATGGTCGCGAGAAATCCCTGACCATCTTTCGGAGCTTGGCTGATGGATCGGTTCAAGAAAAGGTTGGTTTAGGTGGTAGTCGTTCCCAAGGCGAGATAACACCCCGTCACCCTGTACATTCCACGATATCGTCGGGAGAAATCTTCGACTTTGTTGGCTGATGGCCCGGTCTGACACGGATATGGTAGTTTGGCGAATGTTATTTCAGATTATATGGAATGCCAATGAAGTACGTAACACGGAAAATACGATGAACACTGGAGCGAATGCCGTCACTAATAAAACACGGAAATCGTCTTTGAATTTTACTTTATTTCCTCGCATAAATCGTTTTTATTGTTTTACTCGTACAATAGGACGAATCCTTGATGAGGTGAATGTCACAAAAGAATTAATTCACTAGTCACTTAGGAATAGCATCTAATAGTTTTAAATAAGGTATGGTCTTAAGGACATACTATCGGCAATGTTTTAGGACAAGACAAGTTATACCGTTATAAGTTTTAACACGGTGAATGCACGTTAACGAAACACAAGCTCCTCCTCGCGTAGTCTCCCTCGCAAGTCGACTGTCTATTCTCAACTGTACTCTCTTTCGCCTATCCTTTGTCCTGCGGTTTCCTGTTTCGTCACCGGCCAGATGTGCGGTTGCACCCGCACACACAGACGCGGATGTTGCTTCTTGGGAAGCCGGAGTTCACACCTTCTGTCGAATCGATCGGTGTATCTTTGGTGTGGTTTATTATTCCTAGCGATCCCTTTTTGGCCACAATAATTATCTTCGGTTGTGATAATTATATTTGCTTTTCCCTACGAGAACAGCGTCTTCGTTAATTGCTGTTTCTCCGTAATGGCTTTGTTTGGACACGTGCGCTTTTCGGTTTGGGATCTTGCAAGGAATTAAAGGTGCTAATTGTTATTAGCTACAAGAGAAGATATGCGTTGATCGGTTTGTTTACCGAAAATTGCGTTTAATGGGTGCAACGCATTGATGCCTTGAATGGGTGCGTTGGCTTGGATGCGTTGAATTGACGCATCGAATTGAATACGTTGAATTCAATGTTGGTGTGTGAAATGTTACCTTCCGTTTCAGGTGGGAGTAAGGACTTTTGGGACACGTGTCTGTGGGCACGTGTCATGGATACAAGTAAGTATGTTCCTTGGGGGAATGGACATCTCAACCTATAGTGGGTTGTATGGTTCGTAGAACCGCTACAGTGGTATCTTCTGAGATAAAGAATTCCGGAGGTAAACTAGTTCCCCATTCGGATCTCCAGGGAGGAATATGTCAGGGGTGTGACACCACGCTACACAACCTGCCTCAATTTGGAATCATCCTCACCCCACAATTAATATTCATATTGCACAAACAATTAACTGACGCCTCTTCCCGCAGGCAATTAACGTTCATATCGCATACGTTGCGATATTCATTTACCACCTATAATGCATACTCACCTTCCAAAGCTAAACGCTTATGGTGTATCATTGCACCCGATGCAATCAAACCATAACAATTGACATACGATATCACATTCCCACTTCCCAAGACCACACGCTAAATGCATTTTGCATCATACTCAAAAATCAAGCAATCACTTGTACTCGGACCAATCCACACGGTTTCATATTTCGAACGCATTTTTTGCCTCATGCCCGAAAACAAGTGTCATACTAGTCATATGACACGGAAGGTGCCTCTAAAGGCTATTAGCGACGACTTAACTGAGCGTCGATCAAAATGCTGAGATCTGCGGAAGGACACACATAGCAACGAAACACAAATCGATCGAATGATACGATTTGAACGTGGGCGAATGTACTTTAATTGGTTCGGTATATGCAGCAATCGATTAAGTAATTGCTTAAGCCAATGCCGTTGCACCTTAAGCAGGGCAATTAAGTGGAAATGACCAGTGGGGCATGCGAATGACTCATGCCAGGCATTTAACCTCAATATGCGTCATACATTTTGGCTGAGGTAAATGCATCGTTTGCACTTCCTCGCCAATAATTCAGGTATAAAAGACTGATTGTAATTGGACAGGGTTGGAGAACTAATCAATCAAGCAAAGGGTTGCGGCCTAGCACTAGAACAGCGGGCCGTTTGATATGATTAGATTAGAGTGTTGAGTAGTGGTTTAATTAAATTAAAACTAATAAAGTAATTGAACTAAAACAACAATTGTTTACTTACGCGGACTCTACCACAGCGTGACCGCCCCGGGAAGACTTGGAGAAAGAGAAGAAACTCCACAACAGTTTACTCGCTAAAGCTCAAGGAGAACACTAACGGGTAACCATATTAAATTAATAACCTCGGAGCAGGTAGGGGGATGCTCAATATGTGTGCAATATGAATATTAGTTGTGAGGATGATTGGTAATTGAGGGGGGTTGTATAGCGAGGTGTAACGGCGGGAACATCATGCAGATATTATGATAAATAACCAAACTTTAAGAAATTCGTCATCGGATAATCGGGCTCTTTCTTGAGGCTCTGTCGACGTTCGACTTATAACGGCATTTCGTAACATTCGGGGCATCGATTTCAACAATACGAATGTAAACACCGGCCACCAATATTTGCAAAAAACGAAACCTGATAACCTTACCCTAACCGAGACCCAGGTCTATTCGTCAACTGATTCGACATACCTCCATTGCTCAGGATACGACTTACATTCGAGATTTCGTTTTAAGGGCGGAGTCTGCGTCTTCACGCGGTCCGATCTAGCTTGCCAAGAATGGAGGCTTTAGAACCCAATAACATGGACAACATGTGGTTGAAGGTTTTGCTGAGGAACTCTGTTAAATGTCTTTGTTGTCTTTACCGGTGACATTTTTCGAACATCTTTTATGTGCCGTCGACTGGATACAGATCAACCGCCCGGCTCCTGAAATTGTCGTTCTTGCCGATTTTAATGTACACAATTCCGGCTGGTTGGTACATTCTAACAGAACCGACGACGCTGGGAGGCTGGCGAAGATGTTCGCTATTAGCCGCAATTTGACTCAACTCGTGACACGTGAGTGTCGGATACCCAAGGAGATAGTGCGATAGTGCCTGGATTTATTTTTGACATCGAGCCGAGCATTTATACCGTGGAGATTGCTATGCCACTGGGAAACTCAGATCACTGTTTGGTATCGGTCGCCCAACAATTTGCATTTCCAGCGAATAAACGACCTAAGCAGCTTCGCCATGTATGGAGGTATGGGGCTGCCAACTGGGACGATTTGCGAGATTTCATCGTATCCTTTCCTTAGTCGGAGGTGTGTTTTGGGGACTCAGATGTTAACGCTTGCGCCGAGTCGGTCACAAATTATACTTCTCGAGATGGAGATCTACATTCCACATTCCATCAAACGCAGTTCATCCGATCAACCTTCGTTTGATAAAAAATGCGAGCAGATTACAGCTGCAAAAAATAAAGCTTTTAAACAGGTGCGCTCCAATCCCACAGATGTTAACAGAACAAATTTTTTAGAATCAAAAATGTGTGCAGCCAGTAGATTGATAACGCGAAGAAGGCTTACAACGACAGAGTGACCAATAAACTCCTTGAGCGCCCAACTAGTTCGCAACCTATCTGGTCAATGGCAAAAACTGTCAGCAGTAACTTCGCTTCCTCCTCCTTTCCTCCGTTATTAACGGGCAGCGGCATGTTGGTCACGAATTCAAAAGATTAAGCTAATGAGTTCGCGAATTTATTTTCCGCGAATACAAACCTCGATGCCGGTCTTTTGGAGCCAGCTGTGATCGCGCCGGTGCGGTCTTCTGGTCAATGGCAAAGGCTGTCAGCGGTAACTTCGCATCCTCCTCTTTCCCCCCGTTGGTGACAGACAGCGGGACATTAGTCACGAATCCAAAGGATAAAGCTAATGTACTCCCTTTTGGAGCCACCTGTGATCTCGCCGGTACAGTCTTCCATGCGGGATGTGAGGTTCCGCCCGCGTACTATTCAACCCATTCTACGTGGGCTGGACTGTAAGAAGGCAACCGGCCCGGACGGAATCCCAGCAATAGTCGCTAAGAACTGTGCTCCAAAATTCGTCGCTGGTTTTTGGCAGACTCTTTCGCTTGTCTTATGCACGAGCGACCTTTCCCAGTTGCCGGAAAGGCGCTCCAGTTCAGCCAATACCAAAGAGGAGAAAAGGTTTCTCCCACAAAATTATCGCCCGATACATTACTGGCTATGTTATCTAAAGTGATGGAAAAGATCACCAACGCCGAGTAATTAAAGTATTTGGAGTACAACGGGCTTCTGAATGATCGTCAATTCGGATTCCAGGCAGGCGGTCCACGGGAGGCCTTTTGACACTTATAACCGATATATGGACATCTGTCGTTGAGGGGCATGGTGAGCCAAGGGTGGTCGCATTCGATATCTCCGGGGCTTTATTCGTTCTTCTGGACTTCCCCAGCAGCGTTGTGACTGGACGAAGAGCTTTCTCGAGAATCGATTGATCCGGGTTGTTGTGGACGGCGATTGTTCGAATCTGTATCCTGTTAATTCGTGGATGCCTCAAGGTTCTACTTTGGTTCCAACCTTGTTTTTGCTTCACATAAATGATTTGTTGGAATCAAGAGATAACAAAGTGTTCAGGTGGGCCGATGATAGTTCGCTTGTTTCCTCTTTTCGAGGGATCGACCGATTAGTGCACCAACGTCGCGCCACCTGGGATGTGGTCAGATCGACTCTCTGAATCAGAATCTAGATAAAGTCCTACAGTGAGAAAAGACCAATCTTGTCAACTTCAATGCAACGAAGACACCCCGGAGAGATCCTCTCCAATTCACCACCACAAAGAGAGACTTCACGTTTCTCTCAAAGAGAAGAAAATTCACCCTTAGCTGGGAGAGTATTCACCATGAGTCGAAATCCAAGCACCAACCACCGGCGAGTCGTCATTCAACCACGAAAGATTGAACAGCACGGGGGTGCCTACATCCCTGAAAGTGTCCGGAGTTTAAAATTTAATTCCGTAGTGTTTTGTGGTGTTTTGACAAAGATTCAATGTTAACAAATAGTGTACCTCTAATGGAACCTTAATAAATCGATAAACAGTGCCGTCTCGAGTAATACGCTAGCTGTGTGTCCGAGGTGTAAGACCTCTTTTGCCTCACTGTACAGCAACGTCACCGGTTACTAAATAAGCAAATCCAAAAAATAGAGTGTTAACATTAAGACAGAACGAACAAAATCTTGCTAAAGAACATACCAATGTTAACAAATTGAGTACATCAAAGTAAAGTTTAAACTCTGTAAAATATGTTGTGTTTCATTTCTTGTACCACCGACCGTCCAGTGTGAACAATAGATATGGTGACCGGGTAGCTGCAGGATCCTGTGTGATTTATTTCCTTTTTTTTTTGTGAGCTGCTTGTGGTGTCATCATGAGTTGTGGACCATGAACGCGTAGTGGGGTAGTAGTGAACCAGTGGCCATGCCGGCACACTTACTACGTGCCCGCAACGTTTTTTTGTTGTGAAAATGGGCAAAATTGAGTTTCGATCTGTCATTAAATTTTTGTTTTTAAAAGGCAATACACCTACACAAATCAAAGATGAGTTGGACTCTGTGTATGGGTACTCTGCACCATTTTTTACCACAGTGAAATTTTGGACAGCTAAATTTAAACGTGACCATGAGAGCTTGGGAAACGATGAACGTTCGGGACGTCGAAAAACTACAACAACTGACGATAACATCGCTAAAGTTCACCAAATGGTGCTAGACGACCGCCGAATCAAAGTGAGAGAGATAGCAGGGGCTATGAAAATGTCCAAAGAACGTGTTTATCACATATTGAATCAAGATTTAGGGATGAGAAAGCGGTCCCTGCGTTGGGTGCCGCGTTTGCTCATGTTAGACCAAAAGCATGTTCATTTCCAACGCTCTGTTGGCGCAGTTTAGGCGCAATAAATCCGAGTTTTTGTACCAATTAAACTTGGATACACCATTATACGCCCGAAACAAAAATAGAGAGTCAAAACAGTGGACTGCAAAGGGGGAATCGGCTCCAAAAGAAGCAAAAAACTGTTTTTTCCGCTGGGAAAGTGATGCGACTGTTTTTTTGGGATTGTCATGGAGTTATCTTAATCGATTATCTTCAAAAAGGAAAAACCATAACAGGAGCATACTAAGCATCATTACTTGACCAACTGAAGGCAGAAATTGCGGAAAAATTGCCACATTTGCAAAAAAAGAAAATCCTGTTTCAAAATCCACGAATTGTAGTTTGAGCGGCTTAACCATCCCCCTTACTCACCAGATCTAGCCCCAAGCGACTTCCTTTTGCTCCCTAATCTAAAAATTGGGCTCGGTGGACAGAAATTTTCGTCAAATGAGGAGGCAATCACCTTCGTGAAAAGTTAGTTTGCAGAGAAAAACTCCGAAAACTATTTGGACGGGTTAGAGAGATTGGAGCATCGCTGGGAGAAGTGTGTAAAATTACAAGGAGACTATGTAGAAAAATAAAAATAAATTTTAAGAAAAAATGTCTTGTATCTTTGTTAGATCGGAAACTTTTCCGCCCACCCTCGTAATGCCGCCTTCTAGCATCTGGGGCTTGTGTACATCTGTCCTGTAAACGAGCTTGTGTTGCAGACCTTTTTTAATTAAGACGCCAATTCCTCCGCCTTGAGTGGAGTTCGGACGGTCTCGTATGATTACTTTATAATTTTTGTAGCCGAATTTGCGCCTTTAGTTTAGCTTTCTTTCGCATTCTTTCTGGGCATTCCGTTTCCAGCAGATCAGGAAGGACAATATAAAGTGTGATCTTGAGGAAATCAGATCAGATGGCAACCCGTGGAGAGAAAGTGCGCAGAATAGCGAACATTGGCGCAGCCGAGTTAAATAAATAAATGTTCATATTTCTACAGTATAATACTGTGGATAAATATTGGAACAAGTTATCTGTGGGGCTTTATGTCTCCTAAATCTCTTTAATCAAATAATTACTTCATTGCTGTTTTGTATGGCCGTTTCTAGTTAGGCCTTTACCTTTTTTAGGTTACCAAGATGGTTCTGGAAATCAGTTTTTCTCTATATACATGCATCCTACAAGTGGATCGTGAGCACCGTCCACCGGCAACGTGGTATTCTTTCATCCGTTTTGGGTGGTGTGTGTGTGTGTGTGTGTGTGTGTGTGTGTGTGTGTGTGTGTGTGTGTCTGTGTGTGTGTGTGTTTGAAATGGTGTCAGTTATTTCCATACTTTTTGAAATGCTGTTTCTATTTGGGAAATAAACTCAAATTAAACGTGTTCCTCCACAAACTACCGAATATATTAACGGTCAAAGGTGCGTGATAATAGTTGTGAATATTATTATTCTGTTAGTAACTATGAGCGGTTTTTTTTTATGACTCTGGATGAGGTGGGATTGGTGATATTCTTCAAATTTCTGCCCTGAAATTACATGCTCTTCAAATATTTCATCATCATCATCGGCACTACAACCTGGAACCGGTCTTGGCCTTATTTAGCAAGTCCTGAGGCTTGTTCAATTTTCCATAATGATTTGTTTTTTCCGGGCAAGGTCATTAGTCTTGCGCCAGAGGCTCCCCGACGGGGAATCGAACCCCGGTCTCCCGCGTGACAGGCGGGTATACTAACCAGTATACTATTGAGGAGCCTTCAAATATTTACTTGAATAAAAAATCCTCGACTACATTTTAATTGAATGTTCAGTTTGGCAAATAATGCTCGGAGGCTAAACTTCAATTCCTCTAGATGTTATTAAAATAAAAATTAAGGCTGCCTTAGCCAGATGATAAAATGTCTCTTAAAATCCAAATTACCGATTCACATGAAATCCTTGACGATATCTCTGGCATTGTCATCATTTCACTTTAGTCAATTCTTCTCCAGTATAAAAATTTTAAGGGACCGAAGACAAAGTTAATACAAAATATTCCCCAAAGATATGCATGGAATAACAATTACAGAAAATACTCACTACTTGCTTTGCCCTAAAGAGAAAAGACTTTTCATTTTAATTCTTACTCAAAGAAATTTCCTGAATTAAAGATTAGTTGGAACATTATAAAGTTGATGTCTACGGAATTGTATAGCTGTAATGGTCTAAAGTCAGACTGTACTGACTTAATCGAAACACCCAAAAATAGCTCTACTAACAGGTTTACAGACAATCCGGAAGTCAAATCCTCCGCAGCAGTAATTTGCTTTTATCGTTGATCAAAATCTAGCTACGACTGAAAGCGACGAAACAAAGTACAAAAATCCTTTGATACTCCTGAAAAGGATACCAACTGAATGAACAATAGAATTGTCTGTAGTGATTTTATGCGGAAAAATTGTCGAGGTAACCAGCCCAACATGGAAACCGAGTACCCCGGCAGAGAGGAGTGAATAGAATACCTGCTACGATTTCAAAAATGATTTCCATTACTAGTACAGAGCAGCACTATGGATTTTGCGCTCGGAATGGCCGAAGAAATTGCAGGAAAATGTTGACTAGCATCGGTAATAGGAGCGGAACACAGGAAAGAAATTTCCACTAACTGAATGGAAACGGTTGTACGTCTTCCACTATTCAGAACAAATTACAGGTAGAGTAATTCTCAAACCACAACTTCCGCTTGGTCTACTATCCTGCTTTTAGTTATGTATTGTACTTCAGGAATTTCTTTAATGGAAAATAAGTTTTTAATTTACTCGTACATTGGTGTGAAGGACATTAGAAACTTCAAATGATTCGCTTGCCATCAATATTTACCTTAAAATTTACCTTTATTATTAAGAATTATTAATAAATTTCTCTTTTGATTGTATTTTAAAGCTATAAAAAATCAAGTTGAAGTCAAGCCTTAGAATTGTTTATTTATCTTATCGAGAGATTGGCGGGTAAATAGTAGACAATTCGGTCAAACTAAAATAAGGGAGAGCATGACGAGAGAGAGGTCTATACTAAAATGCCCGAAACAAAGTGTTTGGCACCTCAGAGTCGTAATCAATTGGAAAAGAATAACTTTGCTGAATTCAACAAGTCCTATAGGGGACAAGATACCTCATCATCATCATCGGCACTACAACTGACATCCGGTCTTGGCGTTATTTAGCAAGTCTCTCCACCGGTATCCGGTCCTTATCCGAGACTTATTAAATTGTCCATAATAATTTGTTTTTCGGGGCAAGGTTATTAGCCTTGCGCCAAGCTTTCTCAGTATCTCGCTGCATGCATTGGTTCACTATTTGGCGCGTGCCAAAGTGGCTATCCAGGGGTATCACGTGGGGACTCCATGTCAACTTGTATTGAACAGGGACAAGGATCGTCCTGGCATTCGCCGAGTTAAAAGCAGAGACTTTGCCCTTCATCTCCCCCTTTCCGACAAGACACCTCAACCACCCCTAAATTGTTCGATGTTTCTCATTCAATAACAACTAGCATCTTGCAAATCCTCGAGGAACAAAAGCAAAACTTTGAAGGATCCGACAAACCGTCACACAGTAATAACGACAGGTAGCTCAGAACAGAAAACAACTTCAAACGCGAAAACATTACAGGAACAACTTGCACAAATAACACGAATGGAAACCCAAATTAAAGGTCGGACTTACCCATGGCAAGCAATAGTGGTCGCAGATTCAAAATAGACCACCTCGTGGTGATCATCGTGGCCCAAGATACAGGATCCAAACTACCAACACGTATTCAAACGTTCTATATTTTTCCGGTGATATTCCCTTCACAGAATATCTTTTCCCTCCCTTATCTTAACCCCCCCCCCCCCCCCCCCACATTTTTACTGAAAAGCAGGTACTTTCGTTTTTAACATCTTTTTTTTTTTTTTTGATTTGAAGTCCTCATTTATCTTAATTCAAAATTAAATTATACATATTTCTTCATGTAGGATTAAATGTATGTCCTATTTTACAACTATTGTTCTAATGCTAACTTACTGGCTCTTTGCAAGTACTGTAAATTATACAGTAACATACGGTCGAAACAGTGGTGAGGCAGCAACAAAACTACTGTTGGTCGCGTGATTTTTGATGGTCCCCGCGGTGCGCACGCGTTTCCGGTTGGTGGCAGGCAGAATCAATCGACCGTTGCGCTCATTCAAATTCGGTGACGCTTGGGTGTCATCCCTTTTCTTCGATGACGCGTAGTCAGCTGGGTGACAGATGTAATGTGGCAGGCAGATGGTGAAGGTACTAGATTCCTCCAGTACATTCAGTTACGAATGCGCAACATTTAATCAGAAGAAAAAGACTGTTGAAAGTCATCGTTTGCTGGTAAAAACATATGGTGAATACTCTCCATCAATTAGAACATGTGAGACATGGTTTCGATAATTTAAAAGTGGTGATTTGATGATGTGAAAGACAGTGAGCGCTCTGGCAGGCCAAAAAATGTGAAGACGAGCAATTGCAGGAGTTATTGGATGGTGACCCAACTCAAACTCAGCGGCAATTAGCAGAAGCATTACATGTGTCAAAAAAAAAACAATCAGCAGGCGTTTACGATCAATGGGCAAGATCAATACCAGCTGTATGTATACTTTTTTTTGGTTTAACTAAGAAATGGCTCCGGCGAAAAATAGGCAGCACACAGCGAAACTAGTAAAAAACGCCTTTAAAACGCTTGGATGGAGCATCCTTCTGCACACGCCGTACTCCCCAGACTTGGCGCCATCTGACTATCACCTTTTCGCGTCAATAGGGCACGCGCTCGCAGAGCAACACTTCTGCGATTTTGAGGAAGTTGGAAAATGGCTCGACGAATGGTTTCCCGCGAAAGACAAGCCGTTTTTCTGGCATGCTATTCATAAATTACCTGAAATAATATCGATGGCCAATTTTTGAGTAAAAAAAAAAGCATTTCCGTAGAAAATTGTGTTTTTTTTTTTACCAAAAACACTGGAAAAAGCGTATGCATACGCCGTATATACATATGCCGGTGTACCGGTCTGTAGTGAGCGTCAAGATACAAATGTTGTGAACGAGCCCATATATTTTTTTTATTTGGTTGCTATGACATCTGTCAAACATATTTAGTATGCATCAAGTCACTGTACACACAACATAATTTTTTTTAATCCTGTTAAAAATTTCCAATTTTGTACCAGAAAATGATGATTTGGGGAAAGCATTCATTTTTTGTTTTCATTTGAAGAAAAGTGCTGCAGAGTCGCATCGAATGCTTGTCGGAGCTTATGGTGATCATGCTCTATCGGAAGCAACATGCAAAAGATGGTTTAAGCGGTTCAGAGATGAAGAACGTGGAAAACCACCAAACAAGTTTGAAGACACCGGATTGCAAGCGATATTGGATTAAGGTGACACTTTAAGTCAAAAACAAATGGTACAAATGTTGCACAACAAACAATTTCTGACCGTTTAAAAGTTTGGGAAAGACCCAAAAGTGTGGAAACTGGGTGCCACATGAATTGAATGACAGGCAGATGGAAAAGCGAAACACCACATGTGAAACGTTGCTTCTACGACACGAAAGGAAGTCAGTATTGCATCAAATTGTGACTGGTGATGAAAAATGGATTTATTTTTAAAATCCTAAACGCAAAAAATCATGGGTACATCCCGGCGAAGCGTCAACATCGACTGCAAAGTCTGATCGGTTCGGAAAAAAGGCAATGCTCTGTGTTTGATGGGACCAGAAGGGGGTGGTGTATCATGAACTTCTAAAACCTGGCGAAACTGTTGATGCGCAACGCTACCGACAACAAATGATCAATTTGAACCATTTATTGATCGAAAAACGACCAGAATGGGCCACAAGACACGCACAGGTAATTTTGTTGCGTGATAATGCTCCGAGTCATACAGCAAAACCCGTCAAAGAAACAATAAAAGCTCTCGGCTGTTACCCCCCCCCCCCCCCCCTCGCCGCCGCGCCACACACTTGCCTCCTTCCGACCACCATTTGTTTTCATCGATGGGGCACGAATTAGCGGAGCAACATTTTAATTCCTACGCCGAAGTCGAAAATTGGGCCTCCGAATGGTTTGCCTCAAACGACCACTGGTCTTATTGGAGTCGTATCCACAAGGTGGTCGAAATGTATAGAAAGCAATGGGCAATACTTCGAATGAAATGTTTTTTACTTTCCCATTTACATTTAGTGTTTTATTTAAAAAAAAACGCTCACTTAATTTTTTTTTCCTATATATATATATATATATATATATATATATATATATGTATATATATACAGTTGTGGCGGACTAATTAAGAACGATACTAGAAATTTGGTTTACAATCATTTTTATTAAAATTCTTTGCTATAAACAGTTTGTAAAATATTTTTTATATATGTATTTTAGTATATTCATTAAAATATAAATAATATTTACAAAAAAAAAAAAAAAAAAAAAATTAAATTCGAAAGGTTTTGTAAAACTAAATTAGATGGCGATCTACTTTCTTTCGGTGGATCTACGCCATTGGGCCGTAATTCTTTTTTCATTAGCCGATCAAACCGCGAACAGTGTGTTTTTCAAAAATTAAAGGAATGTGTCTGGCCATACTGCTTAAGTAGTGAGTGTTCGTTTGGAACATGAATTACGGCGCCTAGTCCGTAATGATCACTATCGTACTCTATTGTACGAAAATAATTTCGAGTAGTTAAATCCGTGTCTACTAATTGTATTCGCTCGTCCAACGTAAGTAAATCCAAGAAGGAATTTCCGCTTGGATAACACGGCGTACTTGTAGGGTACTATTCTAGTTTACGAGTACGTTCCATGGTATTTGTCACCAGTCGGACAACGCATTGCCTCTTGTGGTCGAGATAAAATTACCCCAAACACTGTGCTTAGAATTGAAATCTCCCGCCATAAAGAATTAATTATTTTGCGAGTCTAACCTGAGACTTCGGAAAAGGTTATCAAGTTCATTGATAAATTGCGTACATTGGGGGCTTCAGGCGCATATAGATGCCTCTGACTTTTCAAAGGAATATTTATAATGCAGGATTCTAACACCTGGAATCTATATACATCTGTGCTGTAAATGACTTTGTATTGTAGACTTTTTTAACTAAGACAGCGACCCCATCCCTTTGAGTGGAGTTTGGACGATCTCGTCTGATTACTTTACAACTTTTGTAGCCCAATTTATGCATTTGGTCTAGCTTTCGTTTCGCTAACCAAAAGTAAATCTGGGCGTTCGGCTTCGAGCAGATTGTGCAGATTATCTTTTCTTTCCAGTCAGCCGCTAACTCTCTTACAAAGAACACCAGTTTTGAATAGTGCGCCAGTTAAAAAGTGAAGTGACTACCTATTTAAAAATTAAAAGTATTTCAAGAGAAATTTTTGACAACAGATAAAACTCCTAAGAATTCACAAACAAAACACAACAAAGACACATCAGGTAAGAAACCCAAAATATGGCCCTAGGGCCAAGCCAGCATACCGGCAACAGGTTCCTAGAACTGGGAGAATGCTCACTCTCAGGCTCTGCAACCAACGTGCCAACAAAAAAGAAAAGACAATCCGGCAGCCCACTGTCTTTCGATTTCCCAGCTTTGTCGAAGAAAACAATTTTAAAAACACCTCGGTTTATTCAAATTCACCCAACCGATGCTTCAAGGCCACTAACATCTGTTAACGTCTTTGTGCTGAAGAGAATAATTGATTCTATTAGTACACAGTACGAAAGAATAACCCTGCTTAGGGATGGCTCCATACTAATTCTAGTCAAAGACCAAGATACGGCAGATAGATTCATCCAATCCAAACGATTCGAATCAATCTGTCCGGTCGACATAAGACTACACCTCAAACTAAACATCTCTAAAGGAATCGTTTACGCCCCCTGTCTTATAAACGTCCCAGAACCTGATATATTATCAAAAATGAATTCCCAAGGCATTGTTGATGTATTTAAATTCACCAAAATGATGAATGGAGAAAGGAAGCCCACAGGCCTAATGATATTTTCATTTGACCGTCTTCAACCACCAACAATAATTGAAATCGGCTGGTACAACACCAAGGTCAAGGAATACATTCCGAGGCCTATGCGTTGCCGACAATGCCAATTACTAGGCCACACGGCAAAATGGTGCAAAAATACAACGGCATGCAATACATGCAATCTTCCACCCCACCCTGAAACTGAATGCATAAGAACAATCTGTGCAAACTGTCACGGCCCCCACCCGGCATCTTCCTCCACATGCCCAAAATATATGCAATACTAACAAATTTTAATAATACAAACAAAAAATAAAACATCCCTATCCGATGCTAAACGCATATACAGAGAACAAAATCCCATGCAAACAACAAATAATGATCTCTATTCGGAACAAATAAAGAAAACCGCTTCCGCATTAAAAACACCAACTGGTGCCAATTCAGTCCCAACAAAACACATACAAGACCCAATGCCCGCAAACAAAACTGCTACCAAAGAAACACATATATTTCCCTCCATCTCCTATGCAACCTTAAAGGAAATAGAAAAGAGAAAACACCCTATCGTACAACAAAACACAATAAAAAACAAAACACGAAACGCTTCTCCCATACAAACTCAAACACACACAAACAAACCGAAACACACTCCAGCAGAAATGCAAAAATCCCGTTTAGACTCAACGGAAAATTTCCCTTTACCTGATCATGAAAAGGTATGATCCTAATCTCTGTCACCAACACATTGACTCCGCGGCACAGGGCGACTTTCAGTCAAACCAATCCGAGTGGATTGGACAACTGAGTGAAACGAGCTGTGTGGCGCGGAGTCAGATAACCAATCACCGTTATATTGACTCCCCCACTTTGAACACCACAACAAACACTAACAACAACCCAAACGATCTTTTAATGCTTCAGTGGAACCTGAATGGGTTCCACAATAACTATCACGAACTACAGATCCTTATAAAGGAACTAAAACCAGCGATCATAGTATAGCGTTTGCAATAATAGTGAAGAAGATCGTGTGATTCGAACTGACGCTATGACAGCTAGAATCACGAAAAAAATTTTACCTAAGCTTACACAGCAGGCTACTGACCGTGTTTAGAATTTGATTTCCAAACTCGAGTATATTCCACTGGTGTGAATTATTTTTATTTATCGCTTGGTATACGGTTCTGATGTATTTTTCTTATTCGATTTTTTTCGTTCGGTGTTCTTCACTATTTTTGCTTGCTTGTGAATTGTGTGTATCTGTTAGAATCGCTACAATAGCATTGCGAGAAACTCACTTACCCCAGTCCTCAAATGCTAAAGTGCCTCGGGAATACAAAGCCTACTTCAACAACCTCACAGGAAACAGCTCCTCTAAACAAGGGTCCGGTATACTAATACATAGGGCCCTTAACCATAGACACCTCAACATTACTTCCCCTTTCTCGGTTACCGCAATCGAACTTACAGGGAAATTAAGTTTAACTGTTATCTCAATTTACATCCCACCCAACCAACCATTCAATCTAGCAGATCTGAATAACATAACTCAAAACATACACACACCAATCCTCCTAGTGGGGGATTTCAATGCATGGAGTACAATATGGGGATCACGAACAACAAACAAAAGAGGTAAATTCGGTGAACAATTTTTGCTACAATCCCACTTGGCAATACTGAATAACGGCAAGCCAACCAACTTTTCCACACACAAAACCTTTACATACGTAGACCTTTCCATAATATCAGCCCAACTTTCTCCAATAACTAACTGGGAAACATTAGACAATCTGCATGGAAGCGATCACTTCCCGATTAAAATCTCTGTCTCGACTGACAACGGCAATAAGAAAAAGATCAAACTCCTCCCCAAGTTCCAATCTGACCGTGCCAATTGGGATAAATTTCAAACATTAACCACACAATTCCTTAGCTCCCATAGCGCAAAACAAAATATTAACCAAGAAGCAGGAATTATTACAGCGGCCGCCAACATGTCCATTCCGCAGACAACAAGAAGGTTCCATAAAACCGTTGTCCCATGATGGAATACCGAACTGGCAAGATTACGGACCGAAAAACAATCAGCTTGGAAAATCTTCAAGAAACATCCAACGGACCAGCATCTAATAACATATAAAAGGCTTAACGGCCAGTTTCGGAGAACTGCCAAAATTGAAATGGCCAAATCATTTCAATTCTTCACGGCAAAATTAACACCCAATTCCACCCCAAAAAAGACATGGTCTGATATAAAAACACTCACAGGCAATTATAATCCCCCTGGCATTACGGCAATAAATACCGGCACTAACATACTTACATGTCCTCAAAAAATAGCCGAACATCTAGCCGAATCCTGGGCAAATATAAAGTTTAATCGCAGCAAAAAAACAAATGCAAGAACACCCAATGCGAATAACCACCCTAGGGAACACCTATCTCAATGCCATAGAAAGTCCCATAACGGGAATAGAATTTGAATCCAGTCTGCATTCTGCAAAAGGAAAAACCCCGGGCTTCGACAGAATAGATTATGCTATGGTCAAAAACAGCCCTCCGATCATGAAACAGCGTCTACTAGATTTATTTAACCACATTTATAAATCAGGCGTCATACCACAAACATGGAAAACATCCACTGTCTTACCTATTTTAAAGTCCGATGGGGAAACCGACACAATCAATAGCTACCGCCCTATTTCCCTCCTCCCCTGCTTAGGCAAATTGTTAGAAAAAATTATCGCAAAAAGGCTCAACTGGTATATAGAGAAATATACCCTTATAAGTATGCAGCAAGTTGGATTTAAAAAAAGTCGAGGTACAATGGATGCCCTCCTTCACCTTGATAACTACATTACTTCTGCACTTTCCTGCAAAAAGCATACCTCCATTCTAACAATAGATTTCGAAAAGGCCTTCGACCGCATCGGCCCCCACGTCATACTGAACAAACTTCAAAAACGGGAAATAGGAGGTAATATATTCAATTTTATCAGATCTTTCCTGTCTAATAGGAAATTCAGGGTAAAATCCAACGGCGTTTGTTCCGGGGTACACAATCTAGAAACCGGTATCCCCCAAGGATCACCACTCTCAGTAGTTTTATTCAAAATAGCGTTTGAAGATCTAAGTATTATACTGACAAAATATAAAGTTGTAAAATATTGTATCTACGCAGATGATCTCATTGTATTCAGTAATGTCAACAATTTAGAATTTATCAGTCAAACTTTTGAAAATATTCTCTCAGATATTAGAATGTGGGGTCATTATTCCGGAGCCAAAATCTCAAACAAGAAAACCAAAATATTACACATATGTAAAAAACACAGTTGTAATAAATTGTTAACAGTTAACTTTGAAAACTCCACCATCAGCAATGTTAATACACTAAAAATTCTAGGTCTACAACATGACAGTAAATACAACTTCAAAAATCAATGTCTAGCTCTTAAGAAAAACTTAGATCTAAGGTTAAATATCATTAAATACTTAGGATCAAAAAAGAGTTTTGTTCATACTAATACACTAATAAACATCACCAGAGCAATTATATTATCGAAAATAGATTACGGCCCACCAATATACGGGAAATGCAGCAAAACTAACCTACAACTAGTGAAATCCCCCTATCACGCAGCAGCCCGAATAAGTACAGGTGCATTCAGAACCACACCAATAACAAACATTCTAGCAGAAAGTGGACTCCCGACGATTGAAAATCGAATGAAGTACCATTCAGCCAAGCTAGTTGTCAAACTTACCGCCACACCGGAGACACCCATAGTGGAGGATATTAAACACATCCTTAGGAGGAAACGGCCCCAAAGGTACTTGTCGGCCCTAGGACAGGCAATATTACTTGCGCACCAATTCCAAATAAACATTAAACCACAAAAGGCAAGGACAATTCACCCCCCATGGTTATTATCACCTAAGATATTCAACACCGATTTAAGCCTACTCCCAAAAAATAGAACAAACCACCTAGAATACCAACAACATTATCAACATATCAAAAACCAACACCGCCAGTGGAACCTACTTTTCACCGACGGATCCAAAACAGAGGACGGCACGTCATTTGCGATAGTCAACAGCGCAAAAATAGTAATCAGAAAGGGACTTATACCCGAATTCTGTTCCATATTTTCGTCCGAAGCAACCGCTGTACTGGAAGCAATTAAGTTAGTAAAAAAGGACAAGACACTTATTTGTACAGACAGCCTATCAACCATCCAAGCAATAAGGAACCCAAACAATAGAAACCGAATCATTCACTTGATCCAGCATAGTTTATTCTATAAACAAAACAAAATAAAGCTTCTCTGGGTGCCAAGCCATAGTGGGATAGCAGGCAACGAAGCAGCAGATGCTGCTGCAAAACTGGCCATCAAGGAACCCCTAATAACCTTTTTCGTTGAAAACAGCAAGGACTTACATAGATACTTTAATAGTGAGCTCCACAACTTAGAACAAAAGGACTGGGCAGACTACAGGCATATGTATGCAGTAGTAAACCCCAGAAGGGAACCCATCACATATCCACCAACAGCCGCAAAACATAAAATCAGGTGCTCCCTCCGGCTGCGCCTTGGGCACACATTTATCACCAACCAACATCTCATCAACAGGAGTAATCCCCCTACCTGCCACATCTGTACATCCAACTCCAACCTATCCTCCAAACACATACTATTTGAATGTGCAGGGGTAAAAGACCTCGTTCGCCAACATTACAACGACGACATCCTCAACATCATATCCCAACCATCATCATCTAATATCGATAAGCTCTACAAACTACTAACCTTAGTTAAGCTACAAAATCTAGTGTAAACAATATTTAATATTTATATTCTAGCCGAAAGCCTTAGTCGCTAGTGCTATTAGTTTTAAGTTACCATGTAATTTACTTGAATTGTAATAAATAATAATAATAATAATAATAATATCTCTTCTTTCCATTCAGGTTAGCGAATAAACATTCAGAACAATGATTTTAAGACTTAACTCAGCCGAAGACAACATTGTGTTTATGTTGTGGAATTATTTAGAGACAGTCTCTGATATGAAGCCCAGTTCTGACAGCCCAGAAGAAGTTGAACCGGAGTAAAATATTTCTTGGCTCTAAAAACATAGTTCCGTTTTCCTGAGGCGGGCCTGGCGATGTTCGACACGTGTTTATGCCACGAGACATTCCCACAAACAGTGATGCCGAGCAATTTCATGCTTACCCCAGATACGAGGGCCTGGCCATTCATCATCAGCTGTAAGACCAAGATCCACTTTTCTTTGTGAATGTAGTATATTGTGTCTTCGGTGCATTGAAGTCGACGAGACTAGCCGTTCCCCACTGCAGGGCGTTATCCAGATCCCGATTCAGAGAGTCGATCTGGCAACATCTCAGGTGGTGCGACGTTGATGCACCAATCGGTCGATCACTGGATAAAGAGTGTTCCTCGGGAACTCTCAAGACATCAGACATCTACCACAAGTAGGCAATGAAATGTTATCCTCGGCTTCTAATAGCTCTGGGATGTTATGCTAATTTTTTGTGTTGATACAACTCTGATGATTTATATTTCGATTTTTGCTTTGGTGTCGTTCTTCACAATGGTTTGGGTATTTGTTCGAAATGCCACAGGCCACTAAAAGACTAGTTAAAATGCCGTTCCAGTCTGCATTTCCTACAGTTAGGTAAAACGAGACATGGCCCCATTGTCTGAACAGCACCTAGTCCTGTACACAAATAAACATTGTATCAACACCTAGTCAAGCATTGACAAACATTGTGCCAGCACTATTGACAAACATTGTGTCACCACCTAGTCGTGTACGCAAACAAATTGTGAAATAAACAGGATAATAAAATATTTAGCAAGAATTCCCTAAAAAGGAACATCGCTATCATGTAAAATTCCGAGGGGAATAGTTACGTGGATATCGTAACTATGATTATAATATGTAATGTTAAATATTCTAATATTAAGATACTAACTTCTGTATTTACACTTAATAATATCATCGCGACTAATTTTCCTTGAATCATATTGCAGCGAGCTTAGGGTTCGCTGGATTAATTATTTTAATAAATAAGAGCCGTTAAATCGATTCTCTTTGCAAACACTTTACTAGTCTGTTAATAACACCCGTTTCTTGATACTTCGCTTCTTTACTTATCGCTTCCGTACTTATCGCTTCCTTACTGCTCACTCCCTCCCTAATCTGCGTGCGACGTATTTATACCGTTTTTTCCCCATTTTGATTCGGCGTTTCGTTTCCGTCGGTTCCATGGCCTCGAATTTTCTACTGCTCATAGTCTCCGATTTTCCAGTACTTTTTAGAATACTCTAGTACTTTGTCTCAGAGACCTGCCAGATATCACAGGTGATTGTCATATGCGTCACACTACCCTCCGCCTAGATTAGTTCTGGGTTAACAAAAAATCGCCAGTCGGTCACGATGCACCACTTTCATCTTGGCGTTCGGTCGTCGCTGAATCCTATAGACAACGTCGATAATTCTTGTGAGAATCTTATACGGTCCTTCCCAATGTTCTTCGGGGACCTCCCACTTTGCCGATGAGGGTTATAAATCCGCACGTTGTCGCCTGGATTAAATCCGGATGCGTTGGCTCGAACGTCGTACCTTGTTTTCATCCTGTCACTTGATAGGATAAGGTATCGCTTTGGAACAAAATGATGAATCTCATCGAGGCGATTTCTCCATTCGGCTACGTAGTCTTCGGTCTTATCTGTGGCGTCTGGAGGTATTCCGAATCGCAGATCGGCTGGTAATCGTATCTCTCGTTCAAATATAATTCTTGCTGGAGAATGGCCAGTCGTATCGTGATTAGCCGATCTATAACTCAGGAGAAAGGATTGTACATATTTGTCCCAATCTCGTTGGTGATCACTAACGACCTTCGATAAATGCTCTTTTATTGTTCAGTTGAACCTTTCGACCATTCCGTTAGACTGCGGATGTAAGGGTGTGGTCCTGGTTCTCCTTACGCCCAGTGCCGCACAGATGCCTTGAAATATCTGTGATTCGAAGTTTCGGCCTTGATCGGAATGAAGCACACAGGGAACTCCATATCTGCTGTCCAATTATTGATAAGCTGCTCAATGGCGGTTGTTGCTTCCTGGTTTGGAATTGGAAGGACCTCCACCCACTTGCTGAAGTAATCCATGATGACCAACATGTATTTGCTGTTGTCGTTGGTTTTTGGGAATGCTCATGAGATATCAATCGCAATTCGCTAGAAAGGGGCACCCACGTTTTACTGCTTCATAGCGCTCCTTGGTTTTACTGTTGGCCCTTTGGTCGCAATGCAAGTTGTGCACTTCCTACACCAAGACTCGACGTCATCTCTCATGTGAAGCCAGTAGAAGCGAGATCGTAATTTTGAAAGTGTCTTATTAACTCCCAGATGTCCACCGGAGGCCCCGTCGTGCATTTCTGTTAGTACATCCTTCACTTTTGATGATGGGACTAGAATCTGCGTTCGATGGCATTTTCCGTCCGCGGCTTCCCATTTACGCTTTAGAATTCCATCTTCCACCAGCATGAAATTCCATTGTACCTGTACATTTCGAAGGTCGTACGCCTCTTCTTTCTCTTCCGCTCTATGACAGTGTTTACAATCTGGCTTACATGGTCTTTTTGATAGAGCATCAGCGTTATTATGCACCTTCCCTTGACAGTGGGAAATTTGGAAATCGTACGATTGAAGTCGTTCGTTTCCCAATATCGACCTCAGGTTGGTCCGTTGATAGTCTCCTCTTATGATTAGCGCATGAACAACAATCCTCACTTGATGTTTCATACATTCGTCGACGTTTCCTAAAGTCAACAGAGATGTGGCCGACTTCGCCGCATGTCCAACACTTCATATCAGGTCTCGTGGTTCTCCGTTGTACATGCCCGATTCTTTGGCAGGAACATTCCTGGACGGACATTTCTTGGACTCTATATGTACTCCTGGTAGCCAGTTTAGCAGATTCATATGCCAATGCGAACGCCAGTATTTCATTAGTCGTCTTCTTTCCTGCCAAACGAACGGCTTGTTGCAAGTCGCGATCTTGGAGTGCATTTATAAATGCATCCATTGCTACCTCGTTCAGAAATTCCTTTGTCATATTTGAATAAGACAAGTTTGCTAATCCCTCAATCTCTGCCTGCAACTGTTGAAGATTTTCTCCAGGTTTCTGTGTTCTGCTCCGTAGTTGGATGTGGTTGTCTCCATACCTATGTTAGCTTCAAGGCCGTCTCTTACCGCTTGGAAATCTGTTTGCTTCTCTGCTGGTATGGTTTGTAGCGATTCTGCAGCCGCCCCGCGGAGTGACAAGATTAGTGATGTTGACTTTTGCTCATCCGACTACTTATTATAATTGTGCCGCGGTGTCAAACTGACGTATAAATACGGGGAAGGGTCCCGTTCCATGGAAGGTTGGCGGTTGCATCCTTGTATCTTTGTAGTCATGTTGATTGCTAGGCGATGTCTTATTTCTCTCAACACACTCAAGTCTCTTTTCGATTCGCGTTATTTCATCGGTGACTTTCTTAAATGCAGCCTCGTTTTTTAGATCCAGATTTTCTACTTCCTTAAAGTATTGAAAATTACATTTCATCCATTGCGTTTGGGCATCCATTTTTGCATTCAGATCTGCAGCTTGTGCGTCGAATTTTGAGTTTTGAGCGTCGAATTTTGTCATCATCATCCTGAACATCTCCGAAATGTCCAACAATGGCGAACTCTTCTCCGTTACATTGCCACCATCTTGACTCGCTGTTTCTTCTCCATCCGAACAGTCTGGCCCAATTGTAAAAACATATGTGTTGACATCAATACCCTCTTCCTCCATTGCTGCTTGCAGACACTGTCGAAGAATTTGCTTCTGTCCTCTGCTATCCAGATTCCGGTCCTCAAGTTCCTTCTTCAACTCAGGAACGCGAAGATCCTCCAAATGTCGATCTGACATCGTCACAACACACTTTCACAGACTTATTTACTTCACCAATAATTAATCCCACTTCTGGCACCAATTGTAGCGAGCTTAGGGTTCGCTGGATTAATTATTTTAATAAGTAAGAGCCGTTAAATCAGCAAACACTTTATTAGTCTGTTAATAACAACCGTTTCTTGATACTTCGCTTCTTTACTTATCGCTTCCGTATTTATCGCTTCCTTACTGCTCTCTCTCTCTCTCTCTCTCTCTTTGATCTGCGTGTGACGTATTTATACCGTTTTTCCTCCTTCTGATTCGGCGTTTCGATTCCGCCCGTTCCATGGCCTCGAATTTTCTACTGTTCATAGTCTCTGGCTTCCAGTACTTTCTAGAATATTCTAGTACTTTGTTTTGGAGACCCGCCAGATATCACAGCTGATTGTCATATGCGTCACAATATCATTTGTGCCACACTGTAACGTTGTGTTATGTGGTCGGAATACACTGATTTTGATAATACTTCGATCTCATGGAACTTTTTGGTATACAGACAACAATATTGAAGGCGAGCGATCGGCATGTAGCCGCTCACCCACCGCCCAATGAAGATCGCCGGGATCGTTCGTTCACCTTCATCGGATATTCGATGTGCCACATTGCACTAAGTCATTTCCTTAAATGTGTTGTTCTTTGTTCTCTTTGGCCCTCCGCATGGTGTGGATTATGCCAAGTAAGCTATTTTATTATCTGTTTCTATATTCCTCCCTCTCGACCCACCACGTCATACGAACTCGCAATAGAGGCGGTAGATAACCTTATAAAGTTAAGCACCGCAATAGACGATATCGTCCTTCTTGGCGATTTTAACCTCCCCCACCTACAATGGACATCGGCTGACGAACAAGCCTTCTACGTCTCTAACTCTTGTTCTAATGAACGTATTTTTATTAACGGCCTCACCGACTCATGCCTCCATCAAATATGCAAATAGCAATGTGCCAAATCATAAGGGGAGACATTTGGTCCTCGTGTTCACAACCAACCCGCTCATGTCCTCAGTTGCCTCTAGCCCACTCGCCCTCTCCACCATTAACAATTATCACCCCTGACTGCTCTTATCCTTATATCTCGACCACGAAACCCAGCCCTCTCTACCTCCTGACTGCTTTTCTTACAACTTCCATAAGGCTAATTTCCGCCTCCTAAATGAGCATATTAGCAAAACACCGTTTCGCTTTTATCATTTGGGTGTAGAAGAAGCCAAGGCCACTCTCTATAAGGAGATTTGCTATGCCGTCGCCTTATATGTCCCCTATTTTCGCCGCAGGTCATCGGTTTCATCGCCGCTATGGTACAACCGCAATCTCCGCAATCTTCGGAACAAAAGGAATAACTTATAAAGCGTTTTCCTCAAAATGCGATCCATTGCAAAATACTCCAACTATCTCGAGTCCTTTTATAAATTTTTCGAACTCTACTCCAAATACCTTATTAAAACACAATCCAATTTGATCAGCGATCCCAAATCCTTTTTCCACTTTTTAAATTATAAACGTACATCGCGACTACGTCAAACGGCCACCTAACTATTGCCAACGTGTTCGCGTCGTTTTTCAATAAATCCTTCACAGACATCTCCTTCGAACCCAATCCGTCATATTTCAATAATTTGCCCGATTTCTCCCTTGGTCCTTTTGTGGCGACTCTAACAGATACACACACAATTCACAAGCAAAATAGTGAGAAAATACATCAGAGCCGTATACCATAGCGATAACAAAAATAATTCACGACATATAGTATAGTCGAGTTTAAAAGTCAAATTCTAAAATCGGCCAGTAGCCTGATGGGTAACGCTTAGGTTCAATTTTTTGTGATTCAAACTGTCATGGCGTCAGTTCGAATCACACGTTCTTCTTCACTATTATTTCAAACGCTATAATTGGTGACTACGACCTGATCTGTACAACGCGGCACACACTTCCCGTAGTAAACAGAACTTCACACACGATTATGACTTCCGCATAGAGCACCAACGCACACTCGCTTGCTCCAACATTCTCTCGTTCGCTCGTCGTTCGCTCGTCGTTCGCCCGAAGCTGATCGTAACGAAGTTACTGGGAAGGGAGTGGTGTGGCGACTCTAACAGATACACACACAATTCACAAGCGAAATAGAACGAATAATCGAATAAGAAAATACATCAGAGCCGTATACCATAGCGATAACAAAAATAATTCACATCAGTGGAGTATAGTCGAGTTTAAAAATCAAATTCTAAAATCGGCCAGTAGCCTGATGGGTAACGCTTAGGTTCAATTTTTGGTGATTCAAACCGTCATAACGTCAGTTCGAATCACACGTTCTTCTTCACTATTATTTCAAACGCTATACCTTCACTCCTCAACTTATTCAGCGTCACTTAGTTGAGGAGAAACTAAACTTACTCAAAGACGAGTTCAGCCCCGAACCTGATGGACTCCCGTCTGTATTCCTAAAGAACTGTTCGACTTCTCTTTCTCTCCCGATATCAAAGATTTCCAACCTATCCTTTTCTCAAGGGACCTTCCCTAGTATCTGGAAATCCTCCTATGTCACCCCCATACATAAAAAGGGACCTAAAAATGATATCAGCAACTACCGAGCCATGGCCAAACTGTCTCATATCCCGAAACTGTTCGAAGGGCTTCTTTACAATGCGTTATCTTTTAGTTGTAAATCCATCATCTCACCCAACCAGCATGGCTTCCTTTCGGGGAGGTCGACGACAACCAATCTGATCGAGTTCTCATCCCATACTCTCCGTGCCTTAGAGAATGGCAACGAAGTCGATGTTATCACCACTGATTTCAACAAGGCCTTTGACAAAATCTCCCATAATCTCATCCTTTTCAAGCTGTTCTCCCTAGGTTTCGAACCCCTATTGATCAAATGGTTATCTTCTTATCTGAAAGGCCGATCCTACCGTGTCAAATTCAGATCCTCCCTTTCCGATACTTTTTTTCCCACTTCAGGGGTTCCGCAAGGAAGTCATCTAGGCCCTCTCCTTTTTATCCTTACCATCAATGACGTCGACTCTGTTATTAAACACTCATCCATATCCCTCTATGCGAACGACGCCAAACTCTACTAAACAATCATCTCTCCTCTCGACTCCTCACTTCTCCAACAGGACCTCGACAGCATCTCAACCTGGTGCCGTAATAACTGCCTGGAACTCAATGTTGCCAAATGTCAGTCCAATACCTTCTCCGACAAACGCCCACCCCCACCTCCTCGCTCCTACTTCCTGCTTAACCAGCAGATTTCATACGTATACTCAATATGTGACCTCGGAATCTTATTTGGCAGGGAGCTCAGCTTCATCCCACATATCGATGATATCATTCTTAAGGCCAACTCCGCCCTAGGGTTTGTGAAACGCTGGTCTAAGGAATTCTCTAATCCCTACGTTTCCCGTTCCATCTACATAGCCTTCGTCCTCCCCCTTCTTGAATACGCCAGTCAGGTCTGGTCTCCACACTGCTCGTCCCATATCCGCAGAATCGAGAGCGTGCAACGTCGTTTTCTGCGTTTTGCCCTTCGTGGACTGAACTGGGAGAATCCTCGGATTCTTCCCCCATACACAAGCCCGCTCCATTTGATCAACCTCAATACACTTGAGGAGCGCAGAACTCTTGTCGATATCCTCTTCATCCACCGTCTCCTCTCCGGCACAATCAACTGCCTAGCTTGCTTTCCGCCATCGCACTCAACACCAACCCCCGTAACCTACGAAACCCTCGTCTCTTCTATCTGCCCTCTCACCACACTTCCTACGGCTGTAATGGACCAATTTCACGAATGCTAAGGCGGGCAAACTCTTACCCTACCTCCCTCGATTTCTACCTCACTTCTATTGCACTCAAATGTCGCCTTCTCTCTTTCCTCTCCTGACCTTGCCCCACCCACCATCTACACTCTTACTACCCGTACACATTCCTATCATCCCGCCCCTTTATCCTACTACCCGGTCTTCGCCACCCCATCACGTGCACTGCCACCTTCCCACCTTATTACCTTCTTATTTATTCTAAATTAATTTTTGTAATCCCTAGTTCTTAAGTTAGTTCATTTTAATTTCTTTTTTAACGTTTGTACTAAGTGAAATAAACGAGGGTCCTGCTCTCACTAAATTAAATTAAATTTAAATTAGATAGCGAGTTAGCTTCCTTTAATTTAGTCTTTAAAAAACTCGTTAAAGTAAAGATTCTCCACATAAATAAGAAATGTTTTTACCCTCAAGGAAACACAATATTGATATTATTGTTCTTTTTTTTTGTGTTGAAAACCTTAAAATCAACAAAACTTAAATCATTAGGCTGTTCTTTTGTATGTTGAAAACTTATGATCTTTACCGCATCTTCGGCCACACAGGCAGCGCCTTGCGTGCCGGTGTGTGTGCGATGCTTCGGCATCCTACTTTGAGTGGTAGGTACAGTCTCAAAGCCCAGCCACCCAGTGAAATACCACCCCATTAAGCTAAAGGCTTCGTGAAATGGTTGGGAGAAATCCTTGAGCATCTTTCGGAGTTTGGCTGGTGGGCCCGGTCGAGAAAAAATAGCAACTCACCACACTGACGCAACGCGATAGATTCGCCTTTCTTGGGAGAAGTCAAATTAAAAAAAAAAAAAACGAACGGGGGTACGATGCAGTTAAAAAAGGCATTCGGAAGCCAAGGCGTACTAGATTTCAAGGGAATCAAAAAAAATCTCCAAAATCTAGGCAACCAAAAGTCGAATTGGGAAGGAAGCAAGTAAATCGTCTGAGAACAAGATATTTCGTGACACATTCAGAACTAAATACTTTGGTAGTATTATATAAAAGTAACTACAGCCAATTTTAATCGAAATAATACGGTTAATTTTAAGAATTATAAATTAGGCAAGTAAGTAAAAAGACACTCAGAAGTAGCTTTACATATCGTGAAGGAGCTAAACTTCCAAAGAAAAAAAAATACATCTGTAGACATTTTCATTTACCATATGCCATTTTTCTTGTGTGGGTGATAGCTGGAAATTTATTCTCTGCCTCAAATTTAGATGTCTCTTGGGCATACAGATGACAATCTCTTCATCTACTCCTGAACATCCTTTGATATATTCTCGGGCCTAACTCCAAAGCACAATGCTTCCAAATTAAACAAATCACCTTCATTTCTAAACAGTTTCCATCATCAATCATGTCTTAAATCCAATTATGGTTGTCTCTAGACGCCTCATCATTCCTATCCTCTGTGATCTTATATAAAATATTATTGTTGTGAATTCAAACGACATAATTCCTTGGAAGTAAATCCAGACGCTCGCCAATAGACTCCACCGACATCGAACTCAACGCGTATGAATTATTCAAAGTAAGCATAGAAAACATTTATAATCAGGTATCCACCCACTTGCAGGCGTAGAACTCTCCTACAAATTGCCAACGCCCTCAAGCCACGACCCAATGAAAGGAGAGCAAATCATGAATTTTACATAAGACCAACATGAACTCTTGTTTTTAAAGGACCTCTTGGAACCTTTATTTATAACTCGCACATAATTTATCCATAATGAGTGCAAATTTAATGGCTCACCTTTTTTTCTCGTTTGGTATCTCGCAGATTGAAACGTGAATCAAAACTTACACCCGCCGACATGTTAGCCCTAGTCGCACTTGTAGAAGCTGGCGAGCGTTCACGAAAGGAGTCTGAGTCAGAAAACTACATCCCTGAGTCATATTTCGCACCGAAAGCATATTATCCTGGAAGTTTTGAATATCCAGCTAGCGATGATAACGACCTGAACAACTCTTGGATGGAACCATCTGGCGTCGACTACTACGGAATGCCCTACAATATGGAGCCTATGACGAAGTACGAATTAGCTCGTGAACATAAATACGGAACAAATCGTAAGTAGACAATTGCTCAAGAATTTGAAAAGGATCCATGTTAGCAGTGAGTTTTTTGTTTGACTTATTTTCTTATCGCATACCTCGAACTGAGTTAGATTGAAATGCTTTATTATTCGTTTTTGATTTTCTTACTTTACTTTCTTCTTAAGTTAGTATTTAAGTCGAATGTTATCATTCGTTTTAAATAGAAAAGAATGTTTTGCAGGAGTAAGCTTTTTAAACTGGCCCGAGTCTACATCAAATGTTTAAACAAAGTTTCTTTTCAGATATCAACTAATGCATTGCCTCCTTTTATACAATAGCGCTAAGCTCCCTCTGATATCACAGATTATTCAAGAGTAATATTCTTTCTAGATGAACAATTGACAGGAAATCTAAAGGGATCCTCTTATTAATGACCTTAAGCGTTACAAAATTATTCAGCTTTTAACAAGTGTTTACGAGTATGTCTGTCTGTATGTCTGGTTAGATTAGTATGGACTATGCTTTTTGGTTTAAATAGCTATGTAATAAATATTTATCGATGCTCTCAATGGCAACATTGTGATTGTACCACATAAATGCTGAAGTGCTATTAGGTTTAAAGGCTATCTTTAGGGAAAAGGGCATGTGAATTGCGATACAGAGCCATTTACAATGTAAAACGCAGATGTGCCTCTTACAACAAGGATACCTATATAATTGCCAGCAAACTTAGTGTACTGCACGTGCATGGAAATGTGCACTTCTCGTGGCTGTACGATCTCCTCAGAACGATGAAAGCCAGATGGTGTGAACGGGAACGTTATTAGTATCGTTGTTAATACTATTGTATACCTTTCCACCTTGCAAGTATTTGTCCGGAAGTGCTTTTAGATCCCACCTCTCAGCCATTATCTTTGGATTGCAAATGTGCACAGGTTGTCGTTTCGACAGAATGATGTGCACTTTATTCAGACACCGATGGTACATAGGGTTGAGCGAGTATATCACATATGAGCTCCACACTGATCCCAGTAATGAAATTTTAGAGACGGAGAACTAATGTATATGAAGGGTATTTCGGTCTTATACTGTTGATTCCATTTAAAGTCATCGTTACGTTGAAGTTCATCGTTTCATCATTTTTTAACTTTCAAGTATTACAGATTCCTGGCTGCGATGTTAAAGATATGGATAAATAAGAAAGTAAATCACATACGAGGGTTGCCTTTTATATTTCGGGATTAGAGAACAAAAACAAATATTGATCATCGAAAAACACTTTATTGTTTTTCAAAATATTCCCCATGAAGATCTATACACTTTTGCATACGTTTGAACCAATTGTCGAAGCACTTTTGCCACTCTGATTGAGGTATCTCCAACACATGCATTCTGAATGCAGCAACCGCTTCTTCAGGTGTCGAAAAACGTTGACCTCTCAGTTTGTTTTTTACGTACGGGAATAAAAAGAAGTCAGGACTATACGGCGGATGACCCATCAAATCGATGTTTTGGGGGCTCAAAAATGCAGTTGTCGCAGCCGATGTGTGAGAGCTCGCATTGTCGTGGTGAAGAGTGATCCGTCTTCGGGGGTTGGTTTTCCTGATTTCTTGGAAGACAACTGGCAAACAAATGGTTGTGTACCACTCAGAATTGACTGTTCTGCGTTGTTCTAGTGGTACGGTTGCCACATGCCCAGTTTTTCCGAAAAAACAGGCGACCATTTGCTTGGAAGTGCTTCGCGCGCGAACAACTTTTGTTGGATTTGGCTCATCTTGAAACACCCAGACAGTCGACTGCTGTTTACTTTCGGGCTCATACGCGTAAATCCACGATTCATCACCTGTCACGATGTCATAGACGTGTTTCGAAGCACCGCGACCGTATTTTTTGAGCATTTCTTTCGACTAATTGACACGAGCCTTTTTTTGGGCGATTGACAAATTGTGTGGGATCCACCGCGAACAAATTTTTTTGACAGTCAAATGTTTATGCAATATTGAATGTATGCTGGTCCCACTAACGCCTAAGGTTGTCTCAATCTCACGACAGGTCACATGACGATCTTCCAATATCAGTTCGCGCACAGCATCAATGGTTTTCGGAACAACAACTGATTTTGGACGACCTTCACGAAATTCATCTTGGAGTGAACTACGACCACGATTGAATTCACCATACCGTCGATAAACACTGGTCCTTGATGGAGCTTCATCGCCAAAAATTGAATTAAGTTCATCCATGCACTGTTGCTGAGTTAATCCACGCCGAAAGTTGTAAAAAATAATCGCACGAAAATGTTGACGATTTAATTCCATTTTTGGGCCGAGATGAATCTTTTAAGTTACTGTAAACAACACAAATAGCGCTCGTATGTCAAAACGTTCTGAGTGCGTATAACCTCAAAAATGTCCAACTTTACGACAGAGCTGTCAATTGCCGGATTGCAACACTAGGGTTGCCAAATCCCGAAACATAAGAGGCAACCCTCGTATACACATATTTCCACTCTCGTTTAATGGCAAGCTGAATTTTCGTCTGTTTACAATTTAATAGTAAATTCACTGGTTAGCGGAAGAATCTTATTCTTATAATCCTCTGAATAAAAACGATCTAGAGTTTGTCATTCAACTAAACCGCTTAAAAGGACTCGGTAAGTTTATAAAAGTAGCTGTGGAAATACGTCGACCTCAGGGTTGCTCTGCGACTTGTATTACTTTTACTATTTTACGACTATTGAAAAAGGGTCTCTGAGGACATGGTTTCTCGAGGAGGCTGTGGCGGATTTGTAATGCTCTGGCCAGATTGCCAAATTTTATTCTGTTTGCTTAAATTACACTTTGAGAACACCTTGCGTAAACAGTATTTGAAAAGTCGTTGAACGAACTACATCGAAAAAAATTGGTCTGATGAAGAGATCGACAACGTTATCGCCGAACTTATCAAAAAAAAGATGAGCTGCGAAGAGAAGTGAAAGCAACTCTGGAAAAAAAGGAACATGCGGCGTTTACAATTATGTGAACAAAAGCAACAACAACAAGATTACATCAGCAGCAGCAGTAGGAAAAACAGCAACAGAGACCACAAATCGATAGGAAGGAAAAAGTACCTCCTATTATTGTGAGCCACATGGAGACTAAGGACGTAATGAACTGAGTTTCATCTAAGAACTTTAGAACCAAACGCATTAATAATGCAAAAATTATTATAATATGTTTTTTATATTTTTTTTATTTACTGGCCTGTAGGAACCCGGAAGTTCATGAACTCACCGACTCGGCTCCGCCATTGTTCCCTGTCCTGTGCGCTCTCCTTCCACGTTCGATCATCCGATCCGATCTCCTCGAGGTCCAATCTAACATTGACCTCCCATCCCCGTCGCGGCCGTCCTGTCGGTCTCTTCCCCGTTAGTTTACCCTCAAGAATTCTATGCACGGTCCTATCATCGCCCATTCGCGCTACGTTTCCGCCCCATCTTAATCTTCGCGACTTGATCACTCTCACTATTGTAGGTTTGCGGTATAGCTCTTCCAATTCGTGGTTGTGGAGTTTCCTCCATTGTCCTGACTCCTCGTCATATTTACCGCCAAATATACCCCTTACAACTTTATTCTCGAATACGCGGAATTTGTTCTCTTCCCGTTTTGTGAGAGCCCATGTTTCGCATCCGTATAGAGCAATCGGCATGATTATGGTTCTATAGACACGGAGCTTCATATTACGTGATAGCCGTTTGGGTTTTAATAGTTTACTGGCTGCATGCCAACTAGCGTTGCCGGAATGTAGTCTTTTGTTATTTTCCTTTGACGTTTCATTTCTGGTCGTCAGTATCGTTCCCAGATATTTAAATTCTTTGACATTTTCAAATATCTTGCCCCTGACGTTTATATGTGTTCTCTGAGGTCCACCTGCTCTCGTCGTAATCATGTATTTCGTTTTGTCTTCGTTTATTTCTAGGCCCACCTCTTCTGCTGCTTGCATGATGATTTCACAGTTTTTACTTATAGTTTCGAGATTATCGCCCAGAACGGCGATGTCATCCGCATACGCGAGCACTTGTGTGACCCCGTTCAGGGATGATCCGGTCGTGTTGTCGTCTTGTACCTTTCTGATAACATTCTCGAGGACAAGTTTAAAAAGGCATGGTGAGAGGCCATCCCCTTGTTTTAGTCCGTCCCGGATTTCGAATGGTTCTGAGAGGTGGTTTTTTATTCTAATTCGCCCTTTGTTTTCGTTCATGCAGATTTGAATGAGGGCGGCATATTTTTTCGGGATCCCCAGGTCAACCATAATATGGTAGAGTCTTTGCCTTGCGACTGAGTCGTAGGCTTTTTTGAAGTCCACGAACAGTTGGTGAACCGTCTCTCCGTATTCCCACATCTTTTCCACCAGTTGCCTTTTTGTGAACATCTGGTCGCTTGTTGACCGGTTCCGACGGAAACCGCATTGGTAGTCTCCCATTATTTCTTCTGCGTATGGTGTGATTCTTGCCAGTATGACATTTGTTAATATTTTGTATGTGATTGGGAGCAATGATATTCCTCTGTAATTTTCGCAGTCAAATCTGTCGCCTTTTTTGAAAATGGGGATGACTATTGAGGTTTTCCATTCTTCCGGAATGACTTCCTTGTCCCATATTATTTTAACCAGTTGGTGGATCTTTCTAGCGGTTGCCCCTCCTCCACGCTTCACAAGCTCTGCCGGTATGCAATCGATTCCGGGGGCCTTGTTGTTTTCCAGCCGATTTATCGCGTCTACAACTTCGTCGAAAGAGGGCTCTGGGACCTGGGGCTCGGCTGTATGTGCGTCTGGTGCGTTTATTTGTGGTTGATGGGTGCGCATTTTGAGCAGGTTTCCAAAGTACTGCTTCCATCTTGTCACGATATTTTTTGTTTCTGTCACCAGACAGCCGTTTGTGTCTCGGATTATTTTGGCTCTCCCTCGATAGCCATATCTAATTGAATTTATGCCGGTATACATACCTCTGCTGTTCTTTGCTCTGGCATTTTCTATGATTTTTTTGATCCGAGTCTTTTCCCATTCGCGTTTTTTGCGTTTGAAAAGTCTAGTTGTTTCTTTCCGAATTGTCGCGTATCTTACTGCGTTGACTTCATCATATGCTTCTAAGTGGATCATTCTGAGGCGTTTACGTTCTTCGATCTTTGCCCTGCACTCATCGTCAAACCAAGGTTTGGACTTAGTTGTTTTCTTAAATCCTAATACCTCTTGGGGTGTTTGTTTGATTGTGTCTCTGATCGATGCCCATTTAATGTCAACACTATTAGTTTCCTCTTCCTCAATACTGTCATTCTCTAGGATGCTAAATCTATTCGTTGGTTCGTCTTGATATTCCGCCCTTTTACGTAGGTCATTTAGTTTATCAATCTCGAACTTTTTGCCCGTCTCCCGTGACTGTCCATGTGGGTTTGCTGCAAGCCGACTTCTAATTTTGCCCATCACTAGAAGGTGATCGGAGTCGCAATCTGCTCCTCCATATGATCTTACGTCAAGGATATTCGAGTGGTGTCTTTTGTCTATGAGGAAGTGGTCTATTTGGTTACACGTTACGCCGACAGGTGATATCCATGTGGCTTTATGGATTTGCTTGTGCTTGAACATCGTGCTTTTTACTACCAGATCTTTTGACGCTGCGAACGTGATAATTCGAATACCATTATCATTTGAAACGTCATGTAGGCCTTCTTTACCTATTGTTGGTTGGAAGATATCTTCCTTTCCAATTTTCGCATTGAGGTCGCCGAGGAGGATTTTAACATCGAATGATGAGATCCCATCAAATACTTCCTCTAGGGTCTCGTAGAATGTGTCCTTCGTTTCTTCGTCAGTAGATTCTGTTGGGGCGTGTACGTTTATAAATACATAATTGTACCATGGCCCCTGTATTTTTAGCACCGACATTCGGTCATTAATGAATTGCATATCTTTTTCATGGGGCGTAATCTTCTTGCTCATGATGAAGCCAGTTCCGAGGTTATGTGTATCGGTACCTCCACACATCAGTGCAAACCCGTCACTTTTGATTAATTGATTTGGGAGTCGAACTTCCTGGAGCGCGACGATGTCCATTTTATATTGTTTCGCGTTTTCTACGACCGTCTGTATCGCGCCTGGTTTATATAACGTTCGAACATTCCACGTGCCGACGCGTATATCCCGCTTTTTCAGTTTTTCCCTACGTCTTCTTTTTGCCGAGTCGGTGTTTTCTTGATGATTTTTTCCCTTATGGTAGTGTCGGCTCATCACACCTACGCCTACCGGGTTTTTCTTGGGATTGTTTTTTGTATATTGGTTATTCATTTTTGATCCCACGAGACTTGAGGTTTCAAATAGTCCGCCACATCAGAGCCCCGTTTTGATGTGGTAAGGTCTGCTTACTGCTCTGATTCGATCCGGTGTCAGAGAGGCGCCGTTAGAATACAGCCGGTATACCCCTGGCTGCAAACCATCCAATAGGCACGGTGACGCGTAACACCCTGGATTAGGGGTGGTAGATCTTTGTGTGTTACTCCTCGCTAGCCTGTCTGACATGGGTGACCCTACTGGAAGCATATGCTTCCGTCAGCATAGCCTGAGTGATTCATTGTAATTTAAGGCCCCACACCACGTCAAGGTTTCTACCAAGCGGGGGAGTTTATAAACAGTAGCTGCGGAAATATGTCAACCTCAGGGTTGCTCTGCGACTTTTATTACTTTTACTATTTTCATCATCATCGGCACTACAACCGGGATCTGGTCTTGGCCTTATTTAACAAATCTCTCCACCGGTCCCGATTTCGAGCCGATGTCATCCATTTGGCGTCCTGGTCTACGCCATCCCTCCATCGCAGACAAAGTCTGCCGCGCTGTCTCCTTCCATACACCCTGCCACAAAGGACTTTCCGGGCAGGCTCTGTGGGGTACGAGTATCGTGCCCAACACGGACACACGGTTCACTCCTATCCCCATCCGATTGTCACTAAAGTTCCGCCGAGTAAAGGAACGAAACGCCGCCACGTTTGTCCACAACCGGGAGTAAGGAAAAACACTAACACGATCACCCAAGTAAGAATAAGGAAAACACTCTCAGGAACAGCAGCACGGCAAATTAAAACACTGGTTTATTGGTGAATTACTTAATGTTTTTTATTGTAATACATTTGTGGAAGTTTTTTAGCAGGCACTAGCAACGACGATGGCGGCCAGCGTAAAGAGCGCACTGATCTACAGCAACTTAGAGTTCATTGTTTTACAATAAAGTTACTTTTCTCACTTATAAATTCTTTTTCAGTATCTCAAACGAACTGCGGCACAAACTCGCCTAACAATCGGAAACCGACAAGCTCAAAATACTTCTCACGACTCCGGGTATTATCGCGGTTGAAATTCGCGTGTCCGCAGCGCTACGGACAGTGGGAGTGATGTGACCTGTTCGGTCGATGGATAGAAAACGACTCGGCGATAATCATCTCGTGCAGAGATGATTCGCTTATGGGCTGAGTTTGTGGTGTCGTGGTAGGTATCCTCTCCACTAAGGATATCGTTCTTACCTACCACCAGAGAAACGTAAAGTCTCTCTTGGTAGAATAGGAAACCAGATCTTGTAATGAAGATCATGATGGTATGTGTGCGATCGTTCATATCTGAGTTCTTTACATGTGCTCGAGGGCAATGGGTAAACGAAGCAGACAGGCGGCAAAGACAAAAGGGAGATATGACCAAATGCGCCGTTGGTAATACGGTTCATTATTTACGCGATGCGTCGTCGCTATTATCGACTTTGGGGAAAAAAGGTGCTAATGGGATTGGTGGCCGAACGAATCCCTTGCATGCCTTTGTATATGCCGGGTAATTTGCTGCGGCAGGGAAAGATATTGAAGATTGAAGAACGATGAGTTGGATCTTATGCATGTTTACATGCGTAGAAATATGGTTTATGGCATCTGTAAAAACAAGCTATCCGACATAGGATTTTAACACAGACAAAGGGTGCCGACTGGCTTGGGATTCATGATGCCATATGCACTTTAAAGAATTATTTCTAGGAATTTTATCTAACGCGTTGTATGCATTAAATGTCCTTGTAAAGGAAATGTTTCAGGTATGCTGGGTTGAGATTGCGGTGCGGGTGTGGGAAATTGAAATTAGCCTGGGAACCGAAGGTACCGAATAGGTTTTGGGATTCCTGGAAAGGTAGAAAAGAAATCTTACAGCAAATTATATGCGAAAAGATGCATGAAGGTAAGTTTTCTTTTACAGGGACTTTTTAGATTATACCTTAGATAATCCTAGATGCGTAAAGCATTTAAGGTGCTAATGCGATCGCAGTAGCGAAATTATATGATTGGATGGAAGTTGTGGGTGTTTTTTAGGAAAGCGAGCCGTGGGGTTTGGCGGGACCGCCACAGCTCCTCTTCGCTCATTCGACCTAGGTGTCCCGCCCACCGGAGTTTACCGAGCTTGGTTTTTCTTACAACATTAGCTTCAAGGTAGATCGCGTACAACTCGTGGTTGTAGCGTCTCCGGAATCGCCCTTCCTCACATACGGAGCCAACAATTCTCCTTAAGACCTTTCTCTCGAACGCTGCTAAGAGTTCAGAGTGCCTTTTATTGAGCACCCAAGTCTCGGATCCATACATGAGTACTGGTAAGACCATGGTCTTGTACAGTAGTAGCTTGGATGTTCTGGATAAATTTCGGGATTTAAGCAGCCTTGATAGACCATAGTAGGCTTTGTTGAATTTAGTCAGCCGTTCGCGTATTTCTTCTTCCACTTTGTTATCGGCTGATACTATTGACCCAAGGTAGTTAAAGGATTGCACTACTTCAAATTGGTGCTCCACTACCCTGATAGTTTGACCAACGTTAGGTCTTCTCTTCGCAGAAGTTGCCACCATATACTTAGTTTTTCCCTCATTAATGTGCAGTCCCAGTTTTTGTGCGGCTGCTCGATCTGGGTGAAGGATTCCTGTACTGCCGATTCGGTTTTACCGATGATGTCGATGTCATCCGCGTAGGCAAGAATCTGGCTGGACTTGGTGACAATAGTCCCTCTTGTTGTAACGCCAGAGTCACGGATTGCTTTCTCCAACGCCAGGTTGAAGAGGAGGCAGGCCAGACCGTCCCTTGTCGGAGTCCATTAAAGATGTTTATTGGTTTGGACAGCAATCCCGCTATTTTTACTTGACTAGTGACGTTCGTCATGGTCAACCTACAAAGTCGTATCAATTTGTTTGGAATGCCGAAATCTCTCATGGCATTATATAGTTCTACCCTGGCTATGCTGTCGTAAGCGGCCTTAAAGTCTATAAACAGATGATATAATGGAATCTTAAATTCCTGACATTTTTCCATCGCCTGCCTAAGGGTGAATACTATTACTATTTTACGACTATTGAAAGAGGGTCGCTGAGGACATGGTTTCTTGAGGAGCCTGTGGCGGATTTGTAATGCTCTGGCCGGATTGCCAAATTTTATTCTGTTTGCTTAAATTACACTTTGAGAACACCTTGCGTAAACAGTATTTGAAAAGTCGTTGAACGAACTACATCGAAAAAAATAGGTCTGATCGACAACGTTATCGCCGAACTTATCAAAAAAAAAGATGAGCTGCGAAGAGAAGTGAAAGCAACTCTGGAAAAAAGGAATATGCGGCGTTTACAATTATGTGAACAAAACCAACAGCAACAAGATTACAGCAGTAGCAGCAGTAGGAACAACAGCAACAGAAACAACAAATCGATAGGAAGGAAAAAGTACCTCGTATTATTGTGAGCACATGGAGACTAAGGACATAGTGAAACTCAGTAAGCTAACATCCAATAACTTTAGAACCAAACGCATTAATAATGCAAAAATTATTATAATATGTAGTAATTAAGAGGACTACCGTCAAATTCAATCTGCTTTGGGCAGGGCGACTAGCGAGTTCTACACGTACACTCCAAAAGCGGAGAAAACTGTCTCCATGCTTCTAAAAGAAGATGATCCTTCTTTTTCTTCAGAAGAATTACCAGAGGTATTAAAAACTGTGGAAACCGATAGTCTAAAGTTTATAGGTGTGGCACCGTTCTCCACCGCAAGCTCTAGAAATCGCAACCGCAAGTTGCCTCTCTTTACTGTGTCACTAAGTCCCGCCAGTAAAGTTGATGGGCTTCGGTATATTAAATATCGAAACCACCAATGAATGAATAGAGGGCAAAACCCTCAGTTTATTTCGCTTAGTACAAGCCGTATAAACATATAAACTTAGAAATAGATTTACGAACTACCTTAAAAACTAAGACATAGGGGTTGGAGGTGGGGGACTAACTTTAAAGTAACTTAAAAATGAAATGGGGAACTATACAAAGATGGATAGAATAATAGTCTAAGTGGTAGGACAGGGAAGGGCGAGGATAAGCCGGTTGCTAGGGTGTGAGTATGAGCGCGGGAGAGTGTAGACGGCGAGCGTGGTGGGGTCAGGAGGGGTAAGAGAGGAGACGACGTTTGAGAGCGAGAGAGGTTAGATTGAAGTCGAAGAACGCGGGGTGAGACTTTGCCCACCCCTTCATTCGCGAAATGGGTTCATTAGAGCCGTAAGACGTGCGATGGGCGGGCAAATAGAAGAGACGGGGGCTTCGCAGGCTTGGACAGTTGATTGAACCTGAGAGTAGCTGGTGGAAGAAGAGGATGTCGGTATGAATTCTGCACTCTTTAAGTGTGTTAAGGTTAATTTGGTGAAGACGGCTCGTGAATGGGGGTAGAATCAGAGGAATTTCCCAATTCAATCCTCGGAGGGCAAAACGCAAAAAACGACGTTGCACGCTTTCGACCCTGCGAATTTGGAACAAGTAGTGAGGAGACCAAACCTGACTAGCATATTCAAGATGGGGGCGGACAAAGGCTGTATAGAGCGATCTGGAAACGTAGGGATTATAGAATTCTTTCGACCGGCGTTTCACAAAACCAAGGACAGTGTTGGCCTTGAGAATAATGTCGTCAATATGTGGGATGAAGTTAAGCTCCTTATCACATAAGATCCCAAGGTCACGAATCGTTTGTACAGGTGATATCGATTGATTGAGTAAGACATAGGAACTAAGCGGGGGGGGGGGGGTCGTTTACGAGAGAAGGTGATTAAGTGACATTTGGTAATATTTAGTTCAAGGCAGTTATTTTGGAACCAAGTTGAAAAGCTGTCGAGATCCGTTTGGAGAAGTGAGGAGTCGACAGAAGAGCGTATAGTCTTGAAGAGTTTAGTGTCGTCCGCGTATAGAGAGATAGAGCAGTGTTTGATACAGTAGTTTATATCATTAATAGTAAGAATGAATAGGAGGGGTCCAAGATGACTGCCCTGCGGAACCCCTGACGTGAGAAGAAAAGGATTGGAGAGAGTGGATCTAAATCTGACACGGTAGGTTCGATCGTTAAGATAGGAAGAAATCCACTTAATCAGTAGGGGTTCGACCCAAGAAAGGATAGCTTAAAGAGGATGATGTTGTGTGAAATTTGGTCGAAGGCCTTGCTGAAATCGGTTGTGACTACATCGACGTCGTTACCGTTCTCTGAGGCACGGAGAGCGTGGGATGAGAATTCAACTAGATTGGTGGTGGTCGACCTACCCGTAAGGAAACCGTGCTTGTTGGGTGATATGATGGATTTGCAGCGAAAACATAACGCGTTGTAAAGAATCTCTTCGAACAGTTTTGGAATATGTGACAGTTTGGCGATGGGACGGTAGTCCTAATATCCTTTTTGGCCCCTTCTTATGTATGGAGGTGACAAAATAGGATTTCCAAATATTTGGGAAGACACCTTATGTAAGGGATAGATTGAATATTTTTGATAGCGGGAGAGAAAGAGAAAAGGAACATTTTTTTAAAAGGACAGCCGGAAATCCATCAGGTCCAGGGCTGAACTCGTCTTGAAGCAAGTTTATTTTTCTTCAACTAGGTGATGCTGGACAATTTGAGGGATGAAGGGGCCAAGGGAGAACTCGGGCAGGTCTTTGAAAAACAGTCAGGCTCGAAAGAGTTATCCGTGAAGGATTTTTTACAGAAAGAGGCGAAAAGATCGGCAGTAGGTTTTGAAGTCAAGGAACAGTTGGTGAACCGTCTCTCCGTATTCCCACTTCTTTTCCAGCAGTTGTCTTATTGTGAACACTTGGTCGCTAGTTGACCGTTTCCTACGGAATCCGCATTGTTAGTCTCCCAGTAGTTATTCTGCGTATGGTGTGATTCTCGCGAGTATGACATTTGTTAGTATTTTGTATGTGGTTGGTTGCTATGATATTCCTCTGTAATTTTTGCAGTCAGATCTGTCGCCTTTTTGGAAAATGGGGACAACTATTGAGGTTTTCCATTCTTCCGGAGTGGCTTCCTTATCACACTGTGTTTTAATCAGTTGGTGGATCTTTCGAGCGGTTGCCTCTCCTCCATGCTTCATAACCTCTGCCGGTATGCAGTCGACTCCGCGAGCCGTGTTGTTTTTCAATCGATTTATTTCTTCTACAACTGCGTAGAAAGAGGAGGACTCTGGGATCCGAGGCTGAGCTGTATGTACGTCTGGTGCGTTTATTTGTGGTTTATGGGCTCGCACATTGAGCAGGTTTTCACAGTACTGCTTCCACCTTGTCACGATATTGTTTGTTTCTGTCACCAGACAGCCGTTTGTGTCTCAAATTATTTTGGCTCTACCTCGGTAGCTATTTCTAATTGAGTTTATGCCGCATACATACCTCTGATGTTCTTCGCCCTGACATTTTCTAGGATTTTTCGATCCGAGTCTTCTCCCATTCGCGTTTTTTTGCATTTGAAAAGTCTCATTGTCTCTTTCTGTATTGTCGCCTATGCGTTGACTTCATCATATCATTCTAAGTGGGTCACTCTGAGACGACTTTACAGTTTCAAATAGTTATTATTTCCAAAACGCGCGATTACAATACATTTACATAATTCAGAAAAAAATTATTTGTGATTTCCAAATGTCTCATTTGGAAGGCGTAAGAAATCAATTAAATAAAAAGTTTGTAATAAAGTAAAACAATGTGTGTTTCTCTTAACATTAAGTGTGTGGTATGTTACGGAACTCGTATCCATGCCCTTGCCCAACACTAATCTCCACGAATTTCCCCTCTCTACCTGTAAATAAGAAATATCGTCAGGTAGCTAACTTGCATAAACTGCTTTATGCAACTTCTACTTGGCAGAAAAAATAATAATAAAAGGCGTTGACGCCGAATAAAAAATAAAAACCTCAACGGAAAAAATTATTAGAAGAAAAGCAGATTTGAACTAGGAGAAAGAACACACATGTCGAGAAAACGTTTCGGACTTGAATAACTTCTAGAATATATAAAAGATTGGTCGTAATTATCTACGACTGAAAAGGGAAAGGAAACAAAGGAGCAGATATTACGCAACTGAAAAGAAAGGATCTCTCTTCAGGAAGCTTGAGACCAGGAAAGAAATTAGCAATTGGTGTTTCTGAGAGGTCAGAATTTGTGTTGGCACCACAATAAACTCCTTTGACTTACAAGAGCGGACGCACTAAATACCCACAAATAACACAAATTAGAAACAATAGGGGGACCAAGACTCTTGACCCCCTGCAACTAGGAAGCAGCGACCGAGAACGGTCCAAAAATTCAAGACCAACGCCAAGTAAGTCCCGTCTCCCTACTTTACCCTTTTTCCTATATTATATTAAATTGTATTTAAAAATAACATAACAGGTATCCCCAAGTAAAACATTAAGTGTGTGGTGTTCAAAATATAACACAAGGCGACTATACCAGCACCGTACTCTACACACCCCCAACCTACTTCTCGTTATTCACAGAATACTCGAATACAAATAGGAGGTACTGTGGCGTTTCTAACAGATACTTGTGTGTGTACCGGCACATTCGCCTGCTCCGACGTTCGTAACCAAGTTACTGAGGAGGGAGTAGTGTGGCGTTTCTAACAAATACACACACAATATGCAAGCAAATAGTGAAGAACACCGAAGGGATATTCGAATAAGCAAAATTATCAGGGCCGTATACCATAGCGAAAACATAGCAATTCCACATTAGGCGAATGTACTTGAATTTAGAAATCGAATTCGTACACGCGGCAGTGGCCTGGTGTGTTGAGCATTGGTTCCATTTTTTAGTGATTCTAACCGCCATAGCGTCAGTTCGAATCACACGTTCTTCATTATCGTAGCAAACGCTATAATTGGTGACCCCGACATGATATCTGTGTACACACAGCACACACTTTCCCATAGTAAACAGAACTTCAGGACAACGATCACGACTTCCACATAGAGCTCCGACGTTCTCTCGTTCGCTCGTTCCTCGCTCCGTCGTTCGCACACGAAGTTGATCGTAGCAAAGTTACTGAAGAGGGAGTAATGTGTCGTTTCTAACAGATACACGCACAATACACAAGCAAATGGTGAAGAACACCGAAAGGAAATTTGAATAAGCAAATCATCAGAGCCGTATACCATAGCGACAACTTAACAATTCCACATCAGTTGAGTGTACTTGGGTTTAGAAATCGAATTCGTACACAGTGGCCTGATGTGTTGAGCATTGGCTAAATGTTTAGTGATTCTAACTGTCATAGCGTCAGTTCGAATCACACGTTCTTTATTTTCATCGCAAACGCTATAGTACTACCATTAGACCACAGGACATGATGAAATGTCTTGGCGTCACTTACCAGGTGTATGTATAGGTTTTTTCCGGTTTCTTTGGTAAAAAAAAATACGTAATTAGTTGCCATGTCTTCTGGCGCATGCCGGTCATCATTTGATTATTGCGTGGTTTAAATTAAGCATTTATTGACGATAGTGCTGTGTATTAACGGTTTCGCCGGGCTTTAACGGTTCATAATACACAATACCGCTCTGGTCCCACCAGACACAGAACAATGTCTTTTTGCCGAAGCGATTTGGCCTTGGTGTTGAAGGACCGGCTTCACCAGGTGAAAGCCGAGATTTGTACCACTTGGGGTTTTTTAAATAAATCTATTTTTTGTCACCCGTCACAATTCGTTGGAAAAATGATTCCCTTTCGTGGCGTTGAAGCAGCATTTCACAAGTAACTTTGAAATTTTCCATTTGACGTTCATTCAAATCGTGTGGGACCTATTTACCGCGTTTATTGATATTCCCGATTGCTCATAAATGTCTGCTGATTGTTTCTTGTGACACGTGTAATACCTCTGCTAATTGGCGTTGAGTTTGAGTTGGGTCATCATCCATTAACTACTGTAATTGCTCGTTTTCACTTTTTTGTGGCCTACCAGAGTGCTCACTGTCTTTCACATTGAAATCACCACTTTTAAATTATTGAAACCATGTCTCGCATCTTCGAATTGGTGGAGCGTGTTTATCATATGTTTCTACCAGCAAACGATGACTTTCAACAGCTTTGTTCTTTTGATTAAATAAGAAATGCATTGCGTGCCGCAAATGTTCTTTTTCAGGTACAAAACTCGACATGATCACTGAACGATAAAACAAAGATACTTTCGGCGGACTCAACTTGTTTGTGTTTGTAGTTAAATATCAGACGAACAAAATTACGTATATGTCAAATTTATTAGCTGCATACTTTTCGCTGGCGCCATCTCTAAGTTAAACCGGAAAAAACGTACGCATACACCAGGTATACCCCAAAAATGAATTTCATCAAATATTTGACCCACATTATTCAAAGGGGCCCCGGTCGGTCGAAGCACTCTGCACAACAATTTGCAGTGCATCAACAAAGTTGATACTAAACTTAAACTTGTCTGCTATAAGCAGCTAATCCAATATGGAATATCATACGCCTTTCCCATAGGGTCTTGTATTGGTTTCGCCCCAAACGGAAAGATCTCGAGTTTTCGAAAAGAAACTCCTCAGAAGATGCACCAAACACTCTCGGAGACTTGACGGTCGCTATTACCACAACTCTCACTTATATGAAGGTGCCTCCATTATCCCTATCGACGAGTACATGCTACAATTAGCATACAAATACCTCGAAAGCATTCAGAACAGCAAGACCCCACTTGTATGGGAGTCTTGAATTCTCTCCTTCGATCTCTTCGAAACCGACCGCCACAATTCCTTCTTTACCACAAAACTGAAGAAAGGAATCTTCCCGACAATATTCCCCTTTACAATAGAGGATTCCTGCTGACATACTACACACCCGCAGACACATTACAAGACAGCACAAATACACACAGATACCGACCAAAGTGCAAATTATCAGACGCCAAAGACGTAATCTGCGTTTACTACCATACTTAAGACCTACTGGTATTGTATGATTTCTTTCCGACCATCCCTCCACCCTCGATAGTATAGTGGTTAGTATACCCGCCTGTCACGCGGGAGACCGGAGTTCGATTCCCCGTCGGGGAGCCTCTGGCGCAAGACTAATGACCTTGCCCGGAAAAAACAAATCATTCTGGAAAATTTAACAAGCCTCAGGGCTTGCTAAATAAGGCCAAGACCGGTTCCCGGTTGTAGTGCCAATGATGGTGATCCCTCCACACAAGTAGTTAGAGGCCACTTGAACTAACGTTGTAGACACTATCCCCAGATACATCCCCTTTTTTTCAGACATCTGGAGACTGAGGCCAATACCCTCGCGGATGTGGGTGATTCTGATTGTGGCAAGATGACCAGAAGCCAGAGACACGACGAAGGACAAGATTGGCCTTGTTTCGTCTAAATCGGCCCCCGCCTCTCTTTCTTTTTCATTTCGATGGCCTGTCTCTTGATTGGCGTCCGTTGGATAAAGACGCCAATCATTTAAAACATAATTTAATAAATGAAATACATTACTAGTAATCGGTAAAAATAGTTTTTTTTAATGAAGTAGTTTTTGAATCTAAGCATTTTCATTTGAGTATGTGAGTTTGTATTTTGATTCATATATAAAACATCAACAAAGGTCACCACTCTTCCTTCGAAGGAGGAAGCACGGTGGTTTTACCACACCGAGCCACTAGGAGCGGCTTATCAAAGAGACCCTTGTCCCTTAAGGGATAAAGACGCGCTCCCTAAGAAGAGGCCTACAACAACTTCGCCAAAAGTAATTTTTGTATCAAAAATTATAACCGTAATAGTCACACCGTCAGTACGTCCTCCATATCCTTGTAATTTTAGCCCTGTATCAACAATTTCATGTTTTGATATGATGGTATAGCGTTTTACGACGATAGTGAAGAGCGTGTGATTCGAACTGACGCTATGACAGTTTAGTGAGGGCAGAACCCTCATTTATTTGCCTTAATTCAAGCTTAAATTAAATTAATATAAAACCTTACAGACTATCTTAAAATCTAGAGTAGTAATTAAAACATTATTTTAAAAAAAGGAGAAAAAAACTAGGAAGGTGAAGATGACTGGGTGATAGGGGAGGTAGGAGGCTAGGGAAGAGCGGTGACGATGATAACCTGTGTCGGGGATATGGGACATATAGGGATATGGCGTTGTAGATTTCTGTGTAGAGCGAGGCTGTAGCGACCTCTACACTTTTATCATTTAAGCGGAGTGTGATATTGCTGAGGTACTCATTTATGAGGCGGAAATTGGCTTTTCGGAAGTTGAAAGTGAGTCTGAGTAGTCATGGTAAAAGGATAAGAGAAGCGGGGGGTGGTGGTTGTCAATAGTTTAGAGAGTGTGGGGACTAGAGACAACTGAGGAATTAAAGGGGTCTGTCGTGAACACAAGGTCAAGTTGTCTGCCCAGATGGTTTAGGACATTCTTACTTGGCAAAGGCTAGAGTCGGTGAGGCTGTCTATAAAGAGACATTCCTTGGTAGTAGTGGGGCTTGAGATGTAGTGGGACTTATCGTCAGACAGCGTTCATTGTAGATGGGGGAGGTTAAAATCGCCAAGGACTACAATGTCGTCTTGGAAAGAACTCAGCTCAGTTAAGCGGTCGATTACAGCAATAGCGAGTTCGTATGACTCGATAGCTTGCGGTGGAGGTATGTAAAAGCATATGATGAACACGGACTTTGAGCGGTGTTCAATTTTTATTGCGACATAGTCGAGGTTGGGAGAAGAAAAGATGGTGATAAGAGGAGATGTTAGTCCGTTTTGGATGGCAAGCAGCACGCCTCGTCAGGGGGTGTCAGGACAAGAATGATGGACATCGTCGTCGCGAAAAACTGTCAAGGAGGAGGGGAACAGTTCTAGGCTACTGATACTGGGGGTGAGGTTACTTTCGGTCAGAGCGTATATATCAAAGGAAAAGGAGTGAGTATTTTGTAAGATCGAATGGGTTTTGAACCGAAGTCCTCTGACATTCTGATAGTAAATGGTTAGGGGAAGAGTATTGGGAGACCCCATAGGGAATGGGGTGGGTAGCCGATTAGGGCCGCAAAAAATTATTTTTGGTGGGTTCGCTGCGTAGGGGACCAGATGTCATTTTTGTGCAAATGTATTATCAAAAAGCCGAGAGGTCTCTTGTTACTTTAAGAGGGGGAATATTGAAGTTTTCATAGAATTTGATGTACAGATTACGACGGCTACGGAAATCGGTGGGGAGACCTTCCTCTTGAATGGAGATCTTAACGCTCGTTTTCGTTTTGCCTTCATAGCAGACTGCATCAGATTTACCATGAAGGTAAACTACATAACATAGATGTGGACGTTATCATAGGTTCGACTATTTCGAAGCTTAGAGAGGGCATAGCGGCATTCAGATGACTTAAGGGAATGTTGTGTGATCTTGACGGTGGGCCGTAGGAGTGGATCTAAAACTCGGGGCGGGGTGGGGGTGAGGCGTGGTGGGGAAGTGGGGCGGGGGTGAGAGATTAGATGTTGAGCAAGGTTCAGAGGACAAATGGGCTGTGCTTTCATGGGCGGGGCCTTATGGTTTTAGAGTATGCGATCTATGGAAAATTGGTGTATTTAACGCCTGTGTTTAGGTCAAAGAAGGGAAGGGGACGGGGCTTAGGGGCAAGATGTGATGTGGGGGGAGTGGTTAGGTTGGTGTTGGGCAGGACGACATTACGGGGGTGTTTGGGATAAGGAGTGCGGTCTAGGTGAGATAAAAGGAGGGAGGATCAGTTGAACCTTGGCTTGGGAGAGGTGTAATATATGTGGACATGATCGCCATATAATATATTTATAGCAATATATTTTGGGTGACCAGTATGTAAGCTTTATCCTAGAAAATTTATATACAACCTAACTTCCCTAGTGTTTGCTGTTTAAGCGCAGCTCGCTAAAAATGGATGGCGTAGAGCGCCGCAGTTGATGAATCAAATACACGATTGGTTTTTGATTAATTTATTCTGCAAAATGCTGGGGTATTTATACTCCCAATCAATCACTCGATTATTTACAAATTTCATAATTCACTCATACAAATATTGTTAAACAAGCTATTCGATTCATAATTGAAACTTCACTCATACAATTCTGCTTACTATGCTACTTAATTTCCTATCACCAGCTTAACGCATAGCGAAAGAACAATAACATGATTTGACTCAATTAATTCGTGAACCATTTGCCAGTGGCAAATTCGCAAACGGTTGTCATATGATTCCTTCAAATCGTAACCGGCGCAATTCGTTTGTTTTACTTAATGAAATTAATTGACCTTGAATTTATTGTAAACAACGAATGCTGGTTACTTGAGAAGTGCTAATTGTGACAAGGGCAACTGATTCAATTGAGATTATTGTTTATGGTCATTTCATGGATATGAAGAGGGTTTGGTGGGTCGTCTTAGAGTTGGATCGAGGAGGCGAGTGCACGTGCTTCTGGGATTGGGAAACGGGGTGTGCGTAATATTTGCCTTGGGCAGGGATTTTTTAGGACGAGTTGTAACTGGAGTGTGGGGTCCTCCGGAGGATTTTGGAAAAAGAGTGAGTGTCGATTTGGGACGGGCAGTACTGTTGTTATTTCCATGTCTTGGTTTAGGTAAAGAAGGCAAAGGTTTTGACGGTTTGTTGGGGTTGCTTAGGGATAAGGTCATTCTGCCGATCCTACAATGTGCGTTTTTTTCCGAGTGGAAAATCCAGTCATATCTGGAGAGGAGGACTAAGCGGAAACTAGGTTTAATTTTACTGTCAGGAAGCGAGTAACATTCTTTAACGGGAATGCTGAATTTCATAAGGAAGAACTCAGCAATCCAAGCGGTGTTCGCGTTTTAGGTGCGTCCTTTAACAGATATGAAGTAACTGCTAGATTTGAGTGCTCCAGATTGTTGATCCGAGCTTGCCATTCGGTGGGTGTCCATGATGTGCTAAAGTGGACTATTAGTGGAGAATCGTCTTGGGGAGTCGTGGAAGCAGGGGATAGGAGAGGAGTGGGACAGGTAATTTGGGGTGTAGTGGGAAGAGGCGGGGGTGGGGTTACGTTCTAGAGTTCATCGTATAGAGATGATACACATCGTGGGGAGGGGTGGGGGTTTGTTTGCTTCGAATGCACGGAAGCTATAGCCGTGTCGAGCTGGCCAAGCAAAGATCGAAAAGCCGAAAGTTCATCAGCGACAGAATCAAGTTTGTGTAGAACAAGCTCGAGTATCGGGTTAGGTTCGGCCGGATAAGGTGGCTATGAGTGGAGGAGTGCAACACAGCGAGCTCCTCACTAAGGCTGTTAAGCTTACAGAGAATGTCATCATAAAGGGGACTGGTAAATTGAACAGGTGGGTTTTTGGACGTCGATTGCTGGATTTTATCCAATTCGGAACGAATGGCGTGGAGTAATTCATGAATTGAAGCATTAAGGGATTCGTTGAACGAGTGGGTAAGTTGATTGACGATGGTTTTATTTCCGCTTCAATGGCTGAGTTGGTAAGGAGGTTGTGTCTTGCATTTGATTGTGCAAACGTAGGTTCAACTGACGACTCTTGCTAATGTGCAGTTTGGCACAATTACTGAGTGTTAGGTAGGGTTCCGAAGCCCAGCCGGCCGCTGAAATACCACCCCATTAAGCTATAGGCTTCGTGAAACAGTTGGGAGAAGTCCTTGACCATCTTTCGGAGCTTAGCTGATGGACCCGGTTGAGAAAAAATAAAATCCCAGGACGCTAACTCAGCACTATAGTTTCACCTTTCCTGGGAGAAGTAAAATTTAAAAAAATCATTTATTTGTATTTTATTATTTACTCATGTATTTATTTATTTATTTATTTATTTGGTTGTTTACTTATTTATTTATTCATTTATTTTTGTTATTTTTTTTTTATTTATTTATTCATTCATTCATTTAGTTTTGTTATATTTATTTATATTTTGTATTTTGTTTTTGTTTTCTTTGTTGTGCTCTTTTTCGCCTTCTCTTGTTCTTAATATATCTGTATATATAATTCTTTTTCATTTCAGGTTTCGCCAACAAACGTTTTATGGTCTCCAAAAAGAAACGGTCCCTTGGCTCAAACCGTTTCTTAACTGAATCAAACAACATCCTTCCTGAGCGTTTCGGAAAATTAAACAAATCTAAAAAATACTTTTAAAAGAATTGATTGAACCCCGTTGAAATGATAATTAGAATTATATGTCGTCTTGTAATTATCTCATCTGAAGTATATGAAATTAATATAATTTGTTCTTAAAGAAACGTAGAAGAACTAAATCACTTCATCTATCTAGCAACAACAGGGTTTTGCGTATATACTTTAATCAACTTAGATCTGGAAGTACTATAAAATAAATAATCAATAGTCCATAAACATCCTCTCAAAAGCATTTATCTTATACAAATATAATCTATAACAACAAATACAAAGAGAAAAATAAATATTTAATCAAATTTGATATTTGCTTAATTGTTTATATTACTCATTTTTTGATAAATATATTTATTATTATATACATAACATATACTGAACTAACAAACATATTTATATTTATGTAAAATGTCTTGCACTTACATTTATGAAAATATTCAACACATAATATATTCTAAAATACAATTTGTTAGATTCGTATAGGCTCAGAGGAAATACAAGTGACTGTTTTCGAAACATATAAAATTGCAAATTTATACAACTAAAATATTAATTGGATAAATATAATTATATGACATATTAAGTGGATATTTAGTCGATATAGACATATACGTATAAATAAACAAAAACAAGGTTTTGTAATCATTTATTTAATGGCACTTAAGTTAAACACAATGTTCTGCAAGAATTGACTTAGATATAGTTTAAATTAATTTTTATCGTTTGTTTCAAATGCGTCGTATGGTAATAATGGAGCTTAAATAATTATGTTATACTGTATTACTTAAGAATTAAAAATAAGTTCTTTGTTTTGGTATTCAAAAGTATTGTTTTTCTGTTATGTACTTAAGATCAAAATAATAAAACTACTTCATCAGATGTTGCATACAAAATATTTCCTCGCCTTAGACGGTAATCGTATGTGTTGTTTGTTTCTTCGGAATAGCAAATATAGAACCATTTGTTTCGTTTTTCAAAACAAGGAACAAAGTCTTAAATTTGTCTGCTTGTTGGCACCACGATGAGCTATTTCTCAACGTTAGTTAATTTATTTACTTATTTATTGCTCCTCTGGCTATTCAAAAAGTATTGTCAATTGTCATGGAATTTAACTTAAATTACCATAAAGATATATAGTATTGTTGCAAGCTTAGGGTTCGCTTGATTAATTATTTTAATAAATAAGAGCCGTTAAATCGATTCCCTTTGCAAACACTGTTAATAACAACCGTTACTTGACTTTTCGCTAACAACTCGAGACTTATCGTTTAATTCCTCGCGCTTCTTTACTTATCGCTTCCTTACTCTCGCTTTCTTACTCTCGCTTTCTTACTTCACTGCTTACTGCTTACTTTCTTCTTCTTACCGATCTGCTTGCGACGTATTTATACCGTTTCCTCATTCCGATTCGGCGTTTCGTTTCCGTTTGTTCCATGGCCTCGAATTTTCTACTGCTCATAGTCTCCATTTTTCCAGTACTTTCTAGAATAGTCTAGTACTTTGTTTTGGACTCTCTAGAATATTCGAGTACTGATTGTCATATGCGTCACACTACCCTCCCCCTAGATTAGTTCGTCCCGAACTAAGTTCACTGGTCTTCTGGGTTAACAAAAAGTCGACAGTCGGTCACGACGTACCACTTTCATCTTGGCGTTCTGTCTTCGGTGAATCCTATAGATAACGTCGTTAATTCTTGTGAGAATCTTATACGGTCCTTCCCAATGATGCTGCAACTTCGGGGACCTTCCTTTTTGCCGATGAGGGTTATAAAGCCACATGTTATCGCCTGCATTAAATCCGGATGCGTTGGGTCGAACGTCGTACCTTGTTTTCATCCTGTCACTTGATACCTTGAATTGCTTTCGAACCAAATGATGAATCTCATCGAGGGGATTTCTCCATTCGGCTACGTAGTCTTCAGTTTTATCTATGGCGTCTGGAGGTATTCCGAATCGCAGATCGGCTGGTAATCGTATCTCTCGTCCAAATATAACTCTTGCTGGAGAATGGCCTGTCGTATCGTGATTAGCTGATCTACGAGGGTTGCCTTTTATATTTCGGGATTAGAGAACAAAAACAAATATTGATCATCGAAAATCACTTTATTGTTTTTCAAAATATTCCCCATGAAGATCTATACACTTTTGCATGCGTTTGAACCAATTGTCGAAGCACTTTTGCCACTCTGATTGAGGTATCTCCAACACATGCATTCTGAATGCTTTTTTGTTAAATTTGGCTCATCTTGAAACACCCAGACAGTCGACTGCTGTTTACTTTCGGGCTCATACGCGTAAATCCACGATTCATCACCTGTCACGATGTCATAGACGTGTTTCGAAGCACCGCGACCGTATTTTTTGAGTATTTCTTTCGACTAATTGACACGAGCCTTTTTTTGGGCGATTGACAAATTGTGTGGGATCCAACGCGAACAAATTTTTTTGACAGTCAAATGTTTATGCAATATTGAATGTATGCTGGTCCCACTAACGCCTAAGGTTGTCTCAATCTCACGATAGGTCACATGACGATCTTCCAATATCAGTTCGCGCACAGCATCAATGGTTTTCGGAACAACAACTGATTTTGGACGACTTTCACGAAATTCATCTTGGAGTGAACTACGACCACGATTGAATTCACCATACCATCGATAAACACTGGTCCTTGATGGAGCTTCATCGCCAAAAATTGAATTAAGTTCATCCATGCACTGTTGCTGAGTTAATCCACGCCGAAAGTTATAAAAAATAATCGCACGAAAATGTTGACGATTTAATTCCATTTTTGGGCCGAGATGAATCTTTTAAGTTACTGTAAACAACACAAATAGCGCTCGTATGTCAAAACGTTCTAAGTGCGTATAACTTCAAAAATGTCCAACTTTACGACAGAGCTGTCAATTGCCGGATTGCAACACTAGGGTTGCCAAATCCCGAAACATAAGAGGCAACCCTCGTATAACTCAGGAGAAAGGTTTGTACATATTTGTCCCAATCTCGTTGGTGATCACCAACGACCTTCGATAAATGCTCTTTTATTGTTCGGTTAAACCTTTCGACCATTCCGTCTGACTGCGGATGTAGGGGTGTGGTCCTGGTTTTCCTTACGCCCAGTGCCGCACAGATGCCTTGAAATATCTGTGATTCGAAGTTTCGGAATGAAGCTCACAGGGATCTCCATATCTGCGGATCCAATTATTGATAAGCTGCCCAATGACGGTTGTTGCTTCTTGGTTTGGAATTGGAAGGACTTCCACCCACTTGCTGAAGTAATCCATGATGACCAACATGTATTTGTTGTTGTCGTTGGTTTTTGGGAGTGGTCCTGAGATGTCGATTGCAATTCGTTTGAAAGGGGCACCCACGTTGTACTGCTTCATAGCGCTCCTTGGTTTTGCTGTTGGTCCTTTAGTCGCAGTGCAAGTTGTGCACTTCCTACACCAAGACTCGACGTCATCTCTCATGTGAAGCCAGTAGAAGCGAGATCGTAATTTTGAAAGTGTCTTATTAACTCCCAGATGTCCACCGGAGGCCCCGTCGTGCATTTCTGTTAGTACATCCTTCACTTTTGATGGTGGGACTAGAATCTGCATTCGATGGGATTTTCCGTCCGCGGCTTGGTATTTACGCTTTAGAATTCCATCTTCCACTAGCAAGAAATTCCATTGTGCCCAATATGCTTTAAATGTTCCACTCTTGTCGGAAATATTGTTCCAAGTTGGCCGCTCGTTCTTTTCTTTGTGTTCCAGGATTAGCGACATATCTTCATCCTGAAGTTGAGCTGCACGTATAGCACCACTCGTCCACCCATCTAGTACTTCAACTTATACATTTCGAAGGTCGTACGCCTCTTGTTTTTACTCCGCTCTATGACAATGTTTACAATCTGACTTACATGGTCTTCTTGATAGAGCATCAGCGTTATTTTGCACCTTCCCCTGACGATGGGAAATTTGGAGTCGTTCGATCCATCGAACTATTTGTCCTTCCGGATTCTTAAAATTTAACAACCATTTCAGGGCGGCATGATCCGTCCGAAGGTGGAATCGACGTCCGTAGAGGTACTTATGGGAAATTCTTAACGGCCTCTACGGCAGCCAGCAGTTCCTTTCTTGTTGTGCAGTAGTTTCTCTCTGGCTTAGATAGAACTCGACTACAATATGCGACAACTCTCTCTTTACCATCGACTTCCTGTGACAACACTGCTCCGATTCCTGTGTTACTTCCATCAGTATCCAATATAAATGGGCACTCCGATCTAGGAAATGCCAATGTTGGGGTCTTACATAACTCGGCCTCCAATGTGTTGAATGCTGCCCCACACTTTTCTGTCCAATTGAATTTCTTGTCTTTACCCGTTAGTTCGTGTAGGGTTTTAGCCACATTGGCGAAACCTTTAACAAACCGTCGGTAATAAGTGGCTAATCCCATAAAGCTTCTTAACTGTTGCTTATCTTCTGGAGTAGGCCACTCTTAGTCGTTCGAAGACGGAGCGCAGATTATTGATGTGTTCTGGTAGATTCCTTCCAACAACGATGATATCGTCCAAGTACACAAGACACGTCTTCCATGTAAGTCCCCATAGAACACTTTCCATTAATCGTTCAAACATTGCTGGAGCATTACACAATCCAAAAGGCATCACGTTGAATTGTTAAAGTCCGTTTCCGGTAGTAAACGCTGTCTTCTCCTTGTCTTCCTCCTTCAGTTTCCACTTGCCAGTAAACGCTTTTTAGGTCCAATGTTGAAAGCCACTGAGCTCCAGAAAGGGTATCTAGTGTGTCGTCGATTCGAGGAAGTGGGTAACTGTCTTTCTTCGTAACGTCGTTTAACCGGCGGTAGTCGACACAAAATATAGTTGTCCCATCCTTCTTCTTGGCGAGCACTACCGGCGAAGCCCATGGGCTCGATGATTTCTCGATGACTCCTTGCTCTTCCATCTCTCGAATCATATTGCCGACTTCTGATTGTTTGGCCAACGGTAGTCGACGAGGTGGCTGCCTTATAGGTCTTGACTCACCCGTGTCAATGCGATGTTTAACTATACTGGTGCGTCCGAATTTATCATTTCCTGTCACAAAAATATGAGAAAAATCGTTCAGAAGTGATTTTACGCTTGCCTTTTCTCTATCTGTTAATCCAATTTTCTGGGACATCAACCTATTAACCACAGAGGATGCACCAGAGGGCTGTTGAATTGAATCGTCCTCTCCCCTTGTCTGAATTGAGCTTATCATTGACATGGGTGCACATTCTACGATTACCTCTCCTTTTCTTATTGCCATCGGCTCCTTGGACGCATTTAGTACTCTGACGGGTACGATGTGTTTCTTCGCATCGATAATGGCTTTCCCAACAAGGATGTTCCCCTTACGCTGATTTTGTACAGCCTCGGTGATGTAAAATCGATTGTCACCGGGATCACTCTCGAGACTGGTCCAAATTACCAAGTCTGAACGAGCTGGGATCTCATCCTCCTCGCGCACATAACATTTCAGCTTTCGCAATTGTTCGTCCTACAGTGTAATAGCAACCTCCAAGATACCAATTCGCAGTGTTCTTTGGCCGATATCTAGAACAACTTGGTGCTCCTTCATGAAATCCATTCCAAGAATGCATTCGTCCGTAATATCGCCAACCAAAAATTGATGGGAGATGGAAATATTGCCCAGCACTATTATGCCCTCCACTTCGCCGTAGACTGTAGAACATTCTCCTGTGGCAGTCTTCAAAGCGTGTCTTCTATTTTTATTAAGGGCTATTTTGCCCACGACATCCGGCCGAATTATGGATCTCGTTGTTCCAGTGTCGATTGTCACTGTTGTTGTCCTTGCATTAACAATCGTAGTTATAACCAAACTTTGGTTATCCCGTTGGAGTTGTGATACAGTTACGATGCTGGGGCTGCACATTCCAGCAGGCGACTTTCGCCCCGTAAAGTCTGCCCTTACAAGTTTCCCGAGCTATTGACCTCAGGTTGGTTGGTTGATAGTCTCCTCTTATGATTAGCGCATGAACAACAATTGTCACTTGATGTTTCATTCATTCGTCGACGTTTCGTACAGTCAACAGAGATGTAGCCGACTTCGCCTCATGTCCAACACTTGATATCAGGTCTCGGGGTTCTCTGTTGTACATGCCCGATTCTTTGGCAGGAACATTTCTCGGACTCTATATGTACTCCTAGTAGCCAGTTTAGCAGATTCATATGCCAATGCGAACGCCAGTATTTCATTAGTCGTCTTCTTTCCTGCCAAATGAACGGCCTGTTGCAAGTCCCGATCTTGGAGTGCGTTTATAAATGCATCCATTGCTACCTCGTTCAGAAATTCCTTAGTCATATTTGAATAAGACAAGTTTGCCAATCGCTCAATGTCTGCCTGCAACTGTTGAAAATTTCTCCCAGGTTTCTGCGTTCTGCTCCGCAGTTGCATGCGTTAGACCTGCTGCATGTGGTTGTCTCCATACCTAGCTTCAAGGCCGTCTCTTACCGCTTGCAAATCTGTTTGCTTCTCTGCTGGTATGGTTTGTAGCAATTCTGCAGCCGCCCCGCGGAGTGACAAGATTAGTGATGTTGCCTTTTGCTCATCCGACCACTTAATTGGCCGCGGCGTCAAACTGACGTATACGTATACGTATACGGAGAAGGGTCCCGTTCCATCGAAGGCTGGCGGTTGCATCCTTGTATCTTTGTAGTCATGTTGATTGCTAGGCGATGTTTTATTTCTCTCAACACACTCAAGTCTCTTTTCGATTCGCGTTATTTTATCGGTGACTTTCTTAAATTCAGCTTCGTTTTTTAGATCCAGATTTTCTACTTCCTTTCAAATGTTTGACTGAATTTCTTCCTAAAAGTGTTGAAAATTACATTTGATCCATTGCGTTTGGGCATCCATTTTTGCATTCAGATCTGCAGCTTGTGCGACGAATTTTGTCAACATCATCCTGATCATATCCGAAATGTCCAACTGTGGCGAACTCTTCTCCGTTACATTGGCACCATCTTGACTCGCTGTTTCCTCTCCATCCGGACAGTCTTGCCCAATCATAAAAACATATGTGTCGACAGCAATACCCCCTTCCTCCATTGCTGCTTGCAAACGCTGTCGAAGAATTTGCTTCTGTCCTCTGCTATCCAGATTCCGGTCCTGAAGTTCCTTCTTCAACTCAGGAACGCGAAGATCCTCCAAATGTCGATCTGACATCGCCACAACACACTTTCACAGACTTATTTACTTCACCAATAATTAATCCCACTTCTGACACCAATTGTAGCGAGCTTAGGGTTCGCTGGATCAATTATTTTTAATAAATAAGAGCCGTTAAATCGATTTTGAATTAATGTAACACTTATTAGTCCGTTAATAACAACCGTTACTTTTACCGTGCACTTAACGATTTTTTGACTTATCGCGTCCTTACTTATCGCTTGCTTACTCTGCTTACTTCACTGCCTACTTCTTACTCCTGATCTGCGTGCGACGTATTTATACCGTTTTTTCTCATTCTGATTCGGCGTTTCGTTTCCGTCCGTTCCATAGCCTCGAATTTTCTACTGCTCATAGTCTCCAGTTTCCCAGTAGTTTCTAGAATATTCTAGTACTTTGTTTTGGACTTTCTAGAATATTCTAGTACTGATTGTCATATGCGTCACATTATTATATAACTACATCGAAAACAGCATTGTTTGCTATATTTCTGGAAGCCTTGGTTCTGATGTTGACGATCCGAATAATGAACAAAACTCCAACCGCAGGCGCCAATTATATTGAGATGGCGCACAGATTAACGCCACACACATGACAGTGGTGACAGTGCTACGAACTTATATAAATCGACCAGAATGACATATGGGATCAGTTTCGGTGAATCAATTCTAGATATCTTTTTGGGATCAAGAACTTTGATTCGCTTCGGAAACCAGCAAAAAAAACTCGAAGGACCACAATGAGAAATCCTTCAACGGATAAGTGAGTGTAATTGAGCGAAATGCGGTCTAGGTAATCGTTGATGAGGCGAAAATTAGCTTTATGGAAATCTTAGGCGTAGTGATTGGTGGCGAGTGGACCCGGAAAAAGGTCACGAGAAGGGGATGGGGGAGGGGTGGTGGTCTATAGATGTAAAGACGAATGGTCTGGGTGAGACTGGTGTATTGATAGGGTCTGTTGTAAAGCTGCCTATCCAAAAGGTTTCGAACGTTGCTGATTTCACGGGGGGGGGGGGGGGGGGCGACGGTTCCAAGGAGGGGGAACGCGATGAGTGGCTAGAATTAAATGGTACGGTAGATAGTTGGGTAGAGCTAAGAGGGAAAGAGGGCTTGAATGGTGTGACGGGTTAACAGAGTGGGCTTTGATGAAATTGGGATATTTGTTTGAAGTTATTGTGGCGACTGGTGGTATGGAATGAGCAGAGAGAGCGTGGCTTGGGGGTTTTAAGGCTAAACGACTCTATTAGCGGTCAGGAAGGACTAGTGTGGGCTTGGGGCAGGCTGAACGAAGAGTGCTGTCGAGAATGGGGCATGCATTTGCCGGTTGATAGATTTGGGGTTGGAGTGGGGTATGGCATGATAGCGGGTTTGGAGGATCGGCTGTATCGTGGTAAAAATCTATGTTGGTGAGAAGTATTGGGTGGGGATCTTATTTAATTACCGCAACGGGGGGTGGGGACATTTACGAGTGGGGCTATTTTTTATGAATAAGGGAAGTGTTGATATTAGTATCGCTTTTAAAATCGGAACATGTGGATCTTAATTTCTTCATTTTGCCGCACACGTTCTTTTGGCCCCCGCCCCATTCGCCATAAAAAGTATTTTGGCGACGGCAATGAGATTGGTCGAAAGCGTGTCATATTGCCTTTTGCATAAGGGCTTCCATATGGTCGAATATTAGGTGAAAATGATTTTTTTTGTGGTCATTCATTTTATATTTTGGGTTTATCATGTTGCATTTTGGCGCAAGGCTAATAACCTTGCCCGTAAAAATAAATTATTATGGAAAATTTAACAAGCCTCGAGACTTGCTAAATAAGGCCAAGACCGGATCCCGCTTGTAGTGCCGATGATGATAATGATGATGATGTTGCATTTTGCAACATCCTGCGGTCCGGCGAAAGGAAATGAGAGTGCGCCGTCATCCATGACTCCGAGGCGCACTGCAGCCGTTTCTTTCATCGAAATGGACATTTTCTCCATGCCTATCGCTCAATCCGAGGATGTAGCCAACCATGGACATAACTGCCTTGGTTTACATGTAAGAATTTCTGGACTGATACAAATTGTATGGACTGCAAAATTAATTGATAAACCATTCATGGAACACTGGTGGATGGCGGGGTAGTACGAGGGTTGCCTTTTATATTTCGGGATTAGAGAACAAAAACAAATATTGATCATCGAAAATCACTTTATTGTTTTTCAAAATATTCCCCATGAAGGTCTATACACTTTTGCATGCGTTTGAACCAATTGTCGAAGCACTTTTGCCACTCTGATTGAGGTATCTCCAACACATGCATTCTGAATGCAGCAACCGCTTCTTCAGGTGTCGAAAAACGTTGACCTCTCAGTTTGGTTTTTACGTACGGGAATAAAAAGAAGTCATTCGGTGCCAAGTCAGGACTATACGGCGGATGACCCATCAAATCGATGTTTTGGGTGCTCAAAAATGCAGTTGTCGCAGCCGATGTGTGAGAGCTCGCATTGTCGTGGTGAAGAGTGATCCGTCTTCGGCGGTTGGTTTTCCTGATTTCTTGGAAGACAACTTGCAAACAAATGGTTGTGTACCACTCAGAATTGACTGTTCTGCGTTGTTCTAGTGGTACGGTTGCGACATGTCCAGTTTTTCCGAAAAAACAGGCGACCATTTGCTTGGAAGTGCTTCGTGCGCGAACAGCTTTTGTTGGATTTGGCTCATCTTGAAACACCCAGACAGTCGACTGCTGTTTACTTTCGGGCTCATACGCGTAAATCCACGATTCATCACCTGTCACGGTGTCATAGACGTGTTTCGAAGCACCGCGACCGTATTTTTTGAGCATTTCTTTCGACCAATAGACACGAGCCTTTTTTTGGGCGATTGACAAATTGTGTGGGACCCAACGCGAACAAATTTTTTTGACAGTCAAATGTTTATGCAATATTGAATGTATGCTGGTCCCACTAACGCCTAAGCTTGTCTCAATCTCACGATAGGTCACATGACGATCTTCCAATATCAGTTCGCGCACAGCATCAATGGTTTTCGGAACAACAACTGATTTTGGACGACCTTCACGAAATTCATCTTGGAGTGAACTACGACAACGATTGAATTCACCATACCATCGATAAACACTGGTCCTTGATGGAGCTTCATCGCCAAAAATTGAATTAAGTTCATCCATGCACTGTTGCTGAGTTAATCCACGCCGAAAGTTGTAAGAAATAATCGCACGAAAATGTTGACGATTTAATTCCATTTTTGGGCCGAGATGAATCTTTTAAGTTACTGTAAACAACACAAATAGCGCTCGTATGTCAAAACGTTCTGAGTGCGTATAACCTCAAAAATGTCCAACTTTACGACAGAGCTGTCAATTGCCGGATTGCAACACTAGGTTTGCCAAATCCCGAAACATAAGAGGCAACCCTCGTAGAATGTTCACGGAGCCATGTGTTCGGAATTCTTATGGTTGGCGGCACTGGAGGTAGAGGACTGGTTCTAAACAGCAGCCACGTGAGTACCCCTAGGATCCGTTATTGAAATTTCATTATAGGGGAATATTATTACAATATACACCTGTGATGGAGGCGGGCGATAATGAGATTGCATCCAGGAGGAAAGTGTTCTACGGTTAAGGCGTCCAAGAGGGGTGCTTGGTCGGTATTAGAGAGCAGCGTCCATGAACGGTGAGCGGCATCCAAGAGGATAGGTGAGAGCTGCAACGATGGAAGGAAGTCGGCGGCGACAGCGAAGAGGAAGCACAAGTAAAGTCGGGAGTTTTTATTGCGATTAACTTTTATTTCTTATTATTTGAATCGGATATGACTGGTTGTTCCGTTTGACTGGTGCTGATGATACTTGCTCCGATGGTGTGCGCTCGATGAAGGTTGGTTGTAGACTCTAAAACAAGAACGACTCGGAATAACCGCCACTTCAAAAAGCGACGCTGCTGACCTCATCGTCGGTGACAACCCGCCAGCTGGTCCGTGACAGCTGCCGCGCAACTGGTATACTGCGAATGTACTAGATTTCTCCAGCACATCCAACTGCCAATCCGCAACACACCAACTCTTTTGCGGCTTTTATAAGTCGACTATATATAATAATTCTATAATTGGCGCACCTTTTAAGACTATACTTTACGGTGTGACAATTAACAATAACACATATATATAACAACGGGCGCAGCTCAATTAAGCAGTGGCTCCCAAAAGGCCACGACTGCGAATCGAACAATTGCAGCGGAAGCAACATCCTACAATTGCACAGCAATAAAGGTTGTAAATTATAGATATACCACAACTGTGCTCAGAACGGACATTCATTCGCCTGTGTAACATTGGCGCAGCCTAAGGCTACATTTATTTTACAACAACGTCTGTTTTATTACAACATCTACATTGCAACCTTTGTTACAACCTTTTTATATCTTAAAATGTTGGCGCGGCCGTTTATACCACAACAGATGTGTAATAAAAAAAAACAAAAAAAGGTACTACTATCTACAGATCATATCTCACGTTAACACTTTTTAACTGGGAATTAAGTCTCCTTCACAATGCAAATATGCAAATTATATAGGGTGGCGCAAAATGAGTCACCCTATCGAAAAATATTATAATCTTTGCACATGGCATCGTACCTCAATCATATTTGACATTTGTGAACTAGACAGCTGCAGCCATCTCTTAACTTAACAGAAAAAATTGTAAAGTTCCAAATAAAGATTTCCATCACTCAAAATCTCTTTTTTTATTTAGTAAAAAAGTAATTCAAACACAAAACGGATGATTAATTTTGCGCCACCCTACCATATATTAACCAGTTAATTTTCAATTCAATTTTTATTTGGGAGATAATTACATTTATGGTATATTTTACAACTAGTACTTAAGAGATTTAGGATAGCAATTCCTTTACAACTATAATCTTAAATCTATATAACCACAATAGCACAATTTTAATGAATAACAAATAATAAATTAAGGGAAAACTACAATAAAAAACCCTTATTTGAATCTTAAGACTAATATTGCACGAGCTTCCGGTTATTTTATATAGTAATGACCTCGATATAATTTTCATAGACAGAGTACATATGTAGTGATTTAGGATAACGCAAGACGGGAAACGAGAACATCGTCAGAAAAAGAACAATTGTCGAAGCAGTTTCGATTGATCTTGTCAATAAGGAATTCTACCGGTTTAATGTTGACGTTTTCATGTAGTTCATGTGTCGAATAATGCCATGCCAAATTCAGCAATATTTTCAATATTTTATTTCGACACCTTTGCAATTTTATTTTGTGTGTGCGAGCACAGTTACACCATACAGGGGCCCCGTACAGGAGTATAGCTTGAAAAATGGTTTTAAAAATTACAATTTTATTTTCGAGGCTAAGCTTTGACTTTCTACACGCTAATGGGTACATAACTCTTACGACTTTGTTTCTTTTGTCAATTGTGGTAGTGATGTGTTTTTGAAAGATAAGTTTTTTATCTAGAATGATACCTAGATATCTACAGTCTTCGGACCAATCAATATCAACTGCACACATACTGAGTTTAGTGCCATTTGGTAGGTAGCAGAGTTTCCTACATCTCGAAAACCAGACAGCTTGTGTTTTATTACCATTTATTTTTATTTTCCATTTTCTGTAATACACTGCTAGTTTGTCAAGAGCTGCTTGCAAAGAGTTGTAGACATTACCGAATAAGGCACCCGAAGAGAAAATGGCCGTATCATTGGCAAACATAGCTACCTGAATGTTTTCACCTAGACATGGTAAATCTGCGACAAACAATGTGAATAATATGGGACCAAGGACCGAGCCTTGGGGTACACCATAGTGGATTTGGTGAGTAGAGGATATGTCGGTTCCTATACTCACAACATATTTTCTCGAACCAAGAAAGCTCTGGATAATTTTGATAAGCGGTATTGGCAGCTTAAGTTTTAGTACCTTATAAATCAAGGCATCGTGCCATACCGTGTCAAAGGCTTTTTCGATGTCTAGTAGAACCAGTCCCGTTGACTCCTTGTCGATGAATTTACCAGCTATGTGGTTTTTAATGCGCAAAACTTGGTGAATTGTGCTGTGACCACAACGGAAACCGAACTGAAAGTTTAGTAAGATGTTATTGTCTTCCACAAAACGATCAATCCTTTCCTTAATGATTTTTTCTAAGAGCTTACTTAGACAGCTAAGTAGACTAATAGGTCTGTAGTCTTCGGGGCTGTTCTTCGGTTTGCCGGGTTTCGGGATAGGTATTACTTTTGCTGTTTTCCAACAGTCCGGAAAATAACAATTCTTAAGACAAGCGTTGAAAATGAACGTTAAATAGTTACTTGCAGCAGGTGGAAGTGCTTTGATTAATTTGTTGTTAATATTGTCGAGACCCGCAGCCTTTTTTGATTTCGATTTTTTTATCAATTCTTTAACTTTGCTGATATTAGTTGCGTAAGTACTTTCAGCTGGCGTTTGAGAAAGTACATAGATAGTGTTAGCAACTTCAGCTTCAGTATACGCGTCGCTTAGATGCATAGATATGGAGTGGTTCTTACTAAAAGTGTTAGCAAGTAGATTCGATTTCTCCACTGAAGAAATAAACAACTTGTCGTGAACTTTAAACGGAGGAATACTTGACCCTCTCTTTTTCATAATTTTTGATATTTTCCAGAACGGTTTGCTTGCTTTGTCAAGAGAGGAAAGGTGTTTATTCCAACACTTGCTCCTATATGCTGAGATTTCGTTTGTAATGATATTATTTAAGACTTTAACATTAACTAGAAAACAATCGATTCTATAACGCAGCCATTTTCTTCTTTCAGAGTTTCGTAGCCTAATCAGATGTAAGATATTTTCAGGTGCGGTGCCTTATCAACTGGAGCAGTGGAACATTTAGGTATCGCAAGATCGGCCGCTCTATTGATAACAGAAACAAAATTGTTACATAGGATATCAATGTGCTCGCTGCAGGTTATAGAATTTAGGCTGGTATCACCTAGAACCAAGTTCGTGTTTATATATTGTAGCGAGCTTAGGGTTCGCTGGATTAATTATGTTAAAATAAATAAGAGCCGTTAAATCGATACAACACTTTATTAGTCCGTAATACAACCCTTCCTTTTTACCGTACACATAATGATTTCTTTGTAAACACTTTCTACTTCTTACTCGAGACTTTCGCTTCCGCACGTATCGCTTGCTTCACTGCCTTACTTATGACTCCCCTCCGTGGTCTGTGTGCGACGTATTTATACCGTTCCCTCATTCTGATTCGGCGTTTCGTTTCCATCCGTTCCATAATCTCGACTTGTCTATTCCAGTTTTCCAGTACTTCCTAAAATAATCTAGTACTTTGTTTCGGACTTTCTCGTAGATTCCAGTACTGATTGTCATATGCGTCACACTACCCTCCGCCTAGATTAGTTCGTCCCGAACTAAGTTCACTGGGCTCCCGGGCCAACAAAAGCCGCCAGCCGGTAGCGATGCACCACTTTCATCTTGGCGTTCGGCGGTGGAAGTTCTTGACCTTCTTCCAAATTTTCTACTGCTCTCCTTTTCGCGTCAGCTCTAGCCTGCCGCCATTTTTCCTTTTCCTGACGACGGAATTCTTCTTGCATTTTAGGGATCTCATGCGAATAGTATAAGAGAAAATGCATGTGCACACCCTTAAGCTCTTCTGGAGTTTGCACATCACGTAAGCGGTCTAGATCTTCATCTTTACTTACACGCGTATCATCTGGTATTGGAGCATCTGTCGATTTCATAACCGTATCCAACTGGTAGTTCCGCATCTTTTCAAATAACTGGAGCGGTTTGTTCTTTGGAGCTGACAGTAAACACCAGCGTGCGTCGTAGTAATAGACTTTCCATAGATCGTCGCACGTTAATTCTGGTTTCACGTGTTCTTCTCTATAGAACGCAATGAATTGCACTTCTAGCTGTTGATTACGCCTACAAGCTAGGGCTTGCTTGATCTTTCCCCCCGTACGTGGTGGCTTACAATAGCGGTCTCGACCTCCAACATCCGTTGATCTCTCTTGTTCGGAAACAGTTGATTTACAAAACGCCTGTTTGTAAATCCATTCAGCATCATCTTGTAGCTCGTTGGGTCCCTCTGGAACAGGCGTAACCGCAACTTCGCGTAATTGCATTCGCTCAGGAATATCCGTTTTACGGATTTCATTGTCCAAATCCGTAAAGTGACCCCTTTCCAATTCATCATTGAAATGTTTTGCCGCCTCAGTTTCCCTGTGACTACGTTCAGAGCGGCGTTCAACATCGTCTTCGTCGTCGAATAGCTGTTCGTCTATAGCCTCACGTGCTGAACCTTCATCGACGTGCTGTTCCTCTCCATCACTTTCTTCATCCTGTGTACGACGCAGACGCTTGGAACGCTTGCTGCCTTCGACTTTCAAACCAAGATTGTCTTCAATAAGGTCACAGTCGTCGTCTTCCAGTCGGTCGTCCAACTCGTCATCATCATTGTAAATCCGTTTCAGGGAACGGCCTGAAGCATCAGTGTCTTCATCATCACTGCCGTCCTCTTCAATCGGGTTATTATCGATGAAATCCTTCAGTTCTTCACGTAACACATCATCGTCATTTTCCTCCTCTTCCTCACTGCTGTCGGCCATAGCTTTGCTCTTCCTGAGTTTCTTCATTTCATCTGGCTCCAATTCCTCCTCATCCTCAGATTCTTCTGCTTCCGAGTCCCAGAATTCTTTCGTACACTGCCTTTGGACATCCAATTTTGCATTAACCTCTGCAGCTCGCGCATCCAATTTTGCAGCTTGCGCATCCAATTTTGCAGCTTGCGCATCCAATTTTGAATTTACGGCGTCGAATTTTGCATTAACGTCTGCAGGTTGCGCATCCAATTTTGCCATCATAATCCTGAACATCTCCGAAATGTCCAACGTTTGCGAACTCTTCTCCGAATGTCGATCTGCCATCGTCACAACACAGTCCCACAGACTTATTTATTTCACCAATAATTAATCCCACTTCTGACACCAATTGTAGCGAGCTTAGGGTTCGCTGGATTAATTATGTTAAAATAAATAAGAGCCGTTAAATCGATACAACACTTTATTAGTCCGTAATACAACCGTTGCTTTTTACCGTACACATAATGATTTCTTGGTAAACACTTTTACTTCTTACTCGAGACTTTCGCTTCCGCACGTATCGCTTGCTTCACTGCCTTACTTATGACTCCCCTCCGTGGTCTGTGTGCGACGTATTTATACCGTTCCCTCATTCTGATTCGGCGTTTCGTTTCCGTCCGTTCCATAATCTCGACTTGTCTATTCCAGTTTTCCAGTACTTCCTAAAATAATCTAGTACTTTGTTTCGGACTTTCTCGAAGATTCCAGTACTGATTGTCATATGCGTCACAATATGATTTATAACAATTCCAGTTGGCGGCGGAATAGTTGTGGTATAAACTGGTACGATTTACAACTACTGTATGATCCACTGTGAGGCTGATCGGAAGGTGGTCTGAACTTAACGCATTTACAGTTAATGGTACGGTGCAGTAATTTGGAATATTAGTGATATATAGATCAAGAGTTGAGGGGTTCTTGTTAGCACTCGCTGAAATAAAGGTGGGGAGAAGTGGATAAAGTATGGAAAAACTTGGGCTGGATTCAGCAACATCTAGTAAAATGTTACCCCAGCTGTTTGCCGTAAGACAATTCTACGACTGATGTCTGCAGTTTAGAACACCACCAATAATTACTTTGTTTCGAGTGTTGACTCTGTACAATTTTTGCAGATCCCGCTTAAAGTAAGTAGATTTCTCAATGTTTCTATTTCCTCCAGGCAAATAGACCGAAAAAAGACTCACCTTGGAGTTGTCACTTAATGTTACATCTATACTAATTTCCTCAATTAACTTAAGGTGCAATGAAGGACGCAAGGAATGTTCTATACATTTTTTCACGACAATGGCGACACCACCACCACTAGAATGTACCCTGTCTAGGCGATAACATATGTAATTTTGATGTGAGAAAGAAATGTCTTGTTTGAGCCAGGTTTCTGAAACAAGTGCAATGTCAATATTAAAATTTATCAAGAAACTAAAAAATGCATGCTTTTTGTTTTTGATGCTTCTCGCATTCCAAGTTATGATGTTAAGAGAGTTTCTTAACATGTTTTTTCCGAGTATATGTACTTAATAGCTAATGAAGTAATGACGTTAAATTTGTCAGCTTTAGTTTGACAAGCACTAAGCTTGGTTACAACTTCATTAAGAAGAGAGTTTATCTCGCTAAATGAGAACAGGTTATCATTAGTTAATGTTTCTGACGGATTTTTCTTCGTGTGTGTCGTATCACTGTTGGAAGGTTGCTGGGTTTGATGGAGGCCAGAAGCCCAGGTGGATGAAGGAAGTGAAGGTTGACGCACAGATCGGGGTAGTGGAGGAAAATTATCAATTGATAATCGGTCGGGCACTGGCTGCTGTTTGTCACTCGGAGGCTGTATGAAGGTTGTATTTCCTGTACCACGTCCGCGTGGGGATAATTTGCGGCGAATGTCTATGTACTGCTTTCGGCTTATGCATTCTGGATCGGTGGATTTATGTGGCCCACTACAATTTGCACACTTGATGACCTCATTCGTTTTGCAGTCTGATGTTTTATGGTTTCCCGAACATATTGCACAGAAGCTATTTATATGACAATGCATCGAGCCGTGGCCGTAAACTTGGCAATTGTGACATTGTGTGACCTTACCTGGATTATGTTTTTTGAAGTCCCAGCGAACGATGGTTTTGAACAAGGTGGAGTAGTTCCGTTTTAGTTCGTTTAATTTAACAGTACCGCAGTTGAATATAGACGATGCACATCTAGGCACTTAATCCCGAGTGCAATTAGCTTATTTTTTACTATATCATTGCTAATTAAGTCTAGCCCGGATAACACTACCTTTAATGGACGATTTTCCTTACGTGAGTGGGTGAAAAACTCACATTTTAACCGTAAGAGTTCGGTTCTGATTTTATTATATATGTCCATTGTTGGGGCACATATTTTTTGCCCAAGCGAAATGTTTTTGATTAAGTATTTGTCTATCTTAATGTTGCTCAAAATATCACGCACTTGAGCACTAGTTGTTTTTAATACCACAATTGACGGAACGGTTTCTTTAGGAAGTTCTGCCCACTGTTCGTCATTGGTCGGATCCATTTCAGGAGAGTCTTCCATCAGACTTTGAACTGGTTGAAAAAAGTTAGTGTTTGAACACATTTTAGATTTTTCTAGAACTCTATTGTTCACTTTTGAAAGTTTATCGGGTGGAGTTTGGCCTCCAATAACGGGGTCGTAACGCAACCGTTTGCGCTTAATTTTATTTAACACACGTGGCCCAGGGGCCATAACTTAACGGTTATAACACTTGTTCAAATTTTTGTATGCGGGAAAGGAGGCAAAGAAAACAAGGTAATGATAATTAAATTGTGAAAATTATTGTGAAAATAACGGTTGATTAAGATAAATAACACGAGCAAAACTGTGAGACAAGTTGTCTGTTTGAAAGTCAGCCAGGTACGAGAACCAGTTAATTTTCCTTCCACGAAATCTTAAAGATTTTAAATAAAATTAATTGTGTTACTTATACATTAAAATATGGCATATTGCAGAGCTAACTTGATATTTTTGAAAAATGGACTTAAGCTATTTTCAAAATAAATGGCTCGAATATTTGATTTGACTACAAAAGTTGACAACACAAACAGAGCGGCAAGCGCCACCTCGCGAATGCTAGGAATACTCATTGACATCCTCCAATTGTGACAGACTTCAATCTGGTGTAGTGTCGTTTTCTTCTATCCAATCTTCTTTCCGGTCGGGTTTTTGACAAGTGAACATCTTTACAAATGGTAGGAGAAATAAATCCAATAAAATCTATTAAATTAGAAAGCATAATATAATTGTGATTGCACGTGAATTATCATGGTGATTCCGAAAGTCGCGTTGCATTTATGTTTTCTATCAGGATTACACCTCCAAATGGATTTTAAATGAGTTTGATCGAATCCTACTTCTCGTTCTTCGCAGGCTAAACGCACCAAAAAGGTTGGAATTGTAGGTAAATACGGCACCAGATATGGCGCCTCCCTACGTAAAATGGTCAAGAAAATGGAAATCACACAGCACGCCAAATATACCTGCACTTTCTGTGGCAAGGTGAGTGGTTGGAGTTGTTGGTAAAGTTCTAAGTGACTAGATTTTGATTTGATGTATCTTCTGTAGGATGCCATGAAACGAGCCTGCGTTGGAATCTGGTCATGCAAGCGGTGTAAACGTGTAGTAGCGGGTGGAGCGTGGGTGTACTCCACAACAGCCGCTGCCTCAGTCCGATCGGCTGTGAGGCGTCTTCGAGAAACCAAGGAACAGTAAACATTTCCAATTTGTTTGAGTTTGGCTGACAAAGTAAAGAATTTTTTAAAAATATTGAAATAAAACTTATAAACTAACTTAACTTGACTTTACATATCTTTGAGAGAAAAAGGAAAAGCGGACTTAATCTTAACTATGAAGAGCAAAGAAATTGATTCGTCGAGGATGGAGCACATATGGTACATTTCTGTCTTTGGATTCTTATATTGATCATTGTTAAAATTGCGGTGTTGTGTTACTCGTCAGTTACGTTTACGAACAGTCCACTATTGTGCTATCATCGTTGTTGGAATGTAATTAGAAATATCGCAAATATACAAAAGTTTCAAGCTACCCAAACGGAAAGGATTTAGTCGCAATTATTTTTTTAGTACAAAATATAACGCGGGTGAGTCTTGTTCTTTTAATTTAACAATTAAAAACTGAAACAAGTCAATAAGTAAAATTAAACAATAACATGTGTTACTAACTACCACTGACGGTGAGACGCAAATCAGTGCAGCGGTGGTTCAACTCGGGACAAGACGAGTGTCTAACTGACGGGCATGCGAATGTTCAGTGGAACGTTGTGAGAAGGCAACCCTATGTATTGAGTAATGTGTAACAAGACAAAAACAAAAACAACAATAATAAATAAATAATATAATATTGATACGCAACCAAGTTGCAGCAAGAACGACAGATGGAGAGGACAATGGGTTTCCCTCCAACTACGGTGGGCTTTTCGCTAACAACACATTCCTCTGTCTGCCCACTTCTGAATCTGCGGATGAAAACAACGAAATAAGTGGCCTTGAAGGTAAGCTAGCGATACCAAGAGCACGACAAGTAGAGAGAATGTGAAAGAAGAAACTAGAAGTGCAAAAACCCAAACAAAAATAAGAAAAGCCGAAGCTAGAAGAATGCCAACGAAGGCAAGAACACAATCAAAGCACAAAACCAAATTCAGAGGGCGACAAAACAGCATCACACCAGTAAGAAAGAAATGCCACCAACGACTCCATTTATTAACTTACTACAAAACGACGAAATTCAAAAAATTCTAAACAAAATATAAATTAACTAGATTTTACATAAGCGAGAGAAAAAAGAAGAAAAAACTTCATCTAGCTATTAAAAAGAAGGGAGTTAATAGATGGGGGGCTTATTGAGCAAGGAAAAAACAAAGGCATGTCGAAGATAACACTGGAAAGTTTAAATTTAATTAGCTTCAAGCAACATCCGATCTGGCTTGCCAGAGGATGGAGGCGTTGGAGCCCAATAGTGTGGACGTCATATGGTTGAGGGTCGTGCTGAGGAATTCTGTTAAATTTCTTTGTTGTCTTTACCGCTCCCCGAATGACGATCGACCGCCGACATCTTTCGAACATCTTTCACATACCATCGATTGGATATAGATCAACCACCCAGCTTCTGAAATTGTTGTCCTTGGCGATTTTAATGTGCACAATTCCGACTGGTTGTTACATTCTAACAGAACCGACGAGGCTGGGAGGCTGGCGGAGATGTTTGCTGTAAGCCACAACTTGACTCAACTCGTGGAGGAATCGACGCGAGTACCGGATGCCCGAGGCGATTATGCGAACACCCTAGATCTGTTTTTGACATCCGAACCGAGTATTTATACCGTAGAGGTTTCTGCGCCACTGGGAAACTCAGATCACTGCTTGGTATCTGTGGCGCAAGCACTTGCATATCAAGCGAATAACCGGCCTAGGCAGCTTCGCCATGTATGGAAGTATGGGGCCGCTAACTGGGACGATTTGCGAGATTTCTTCGCATCCTTTCCATGGTCCGGGGTGTGCTTCGGAGACTCTGATGTTAACGCTTGCGCGGAGTCGGTATCAGTGATTATTCTTCTAGGGATGGAGATATATATTCCACATTCCATCTAACGAAGTTTGTCTGATAAACCTTGGTTTGATAAAAAATGCGAGCTGATTACAGCGGCAAAAAATAGAGCTTTTAAGCAATGGCGCTCCAATCCCACCGATGTTAACAGATCGAATTTTGTTAGAATCAGAAACGCGTGCAACCAGGCGATTGATACCGCGAAGAAGGCTCACAACGACAGGGTGATCAATGAGCTCCTTCGGTGCCCAACTGGTTCGCGCTCCTTCTGGTCAATGGCAAAGGCTGTCAGCAGTAACTTTGCTTCCTTCTCTTTCCCTCCGTTGGTGACAGACAGCGGGACGTTAGTCACGAATCCAAAGGATAAAGCTAATGTGTTCGCGAATTTATTTTCGGCGAATTCAAACCTCGATCCCGACCTTTTGGAGCCACCTGTGATCTCGCCGGTACAGTCTTCCATGCCGGATGTCAGATTTCGTCTGCGCACTATTCAACGTATTCTACGTGAACTGGATTGTAGGAAGGCAACCGGCCCGGGCGGAATACCAGCAATAGTCCTTAAGAACTGTGCTCCAGAACTATCGCCGGTTCTTGGCAGACTCTTCCGCTAATCTTATGCACGGAGGACCTTTCCTCATCATCATCATCGGCACTACAACCGGGAACCGGTCTTGGCCTTATTTAGCAAGTCCTGAGGCTTGTTATATTTTTCATAATGATTTGTTTTTTCCGGGCAAGGTCATTAGTCTTGCGCCAGAGGCTCTCCGACGGGGAATCGAACCCGGGTCTCCCGCGTAACAGGCGGGTATACTAACCACTATACTATCAAGGAGCTGAGATCAGAAACCCAAAAATGTGCTATTACGAGTAAAACTTGTCTTGAACTAAGAATTTAAAATTTCAAATCACCAATCAACCACAGGACCTTTCCTGCCTGCTGGAAAATCGCTCGAGTTCAGCCAATTCCAAAGACGGGAAAAAAGTGTCTCCCACAAAATTACCGTCCGATAGCATTACTGTCTATTTTATCTAAGGTGGTGGAAAAAGTCTTCAATACAGAGTTAGTTAAGCATTTGGAGTGCAACGGACTTCTGAATGATCGTCAATACGGATTCCGTGGCAGACGGCCCACGGGAGACCTTTTGACACTTATAACCGATATATGGACATCTGCGATTGCGCGGCATACTGAGTCAAGGGCGGACGCATTGGATATCTCCAAGGCTTTTGACCGCGTCTGGCACGGGGCATTGCTGAGTAAACTTCGTTTATATGGACTTTCCCAACAGCTTTGCGACTGGACGAGGAGCTTCCTCGAGAATCGATCGATGTGGGTAGTTGTGGACGGCGAGCGTTCGGATCTGTATCCTGTTAATTCGGGGGTGCCCCAAGGTTCTATTTTGGCTCCAACCTTGTTCTTGCTTCACATAAATGATTTGTTGGAGACAACGGATAACAAAGTGTTCAGTTTTGCGGATGATAGTACGCTTGCTTCCTCCTTTTCGAGTGATCGGCCGATTGGTGCATCTACGTCGCACCAGCTGAGATGTAGACAGATTAACTCTCTGAACCAGGATCTAGATAAAGTCCTGCAGTGGGGAAAGGCCAATCTTGTCGACGTCAACGCAACGAAGACCCAGTATACAACATTCACAAAGAAAACTGGATCATCGGTTCCACAGCTGACGATGAATGGCCGGGCCGTCGAGGCTGGGGAAAGTTTGAGATTGCTCGGCGTCACGGTCTGGGAATGTATCATGGCATAAACACGTATCGGGTATCGCCAGATCAGCCTCAGGAAAACTGAGTTATCTCTTTAGAGCCAAGAAATACTTTACTCCGGCCCAACTTCTTCTCCTATATAAATCTCAAATTAGACCCGCGCTCGAATATTGCTCTCATGTTTGGAGCTCGGCTCCTAAACATACCCTTGACCTACTTGAGAGCGTACAAAGACGAGCGATCCACCTGATCGGGGACTCGACGCTGACGTCGGGACTACAGTCGCTATCACATCGAAGGCGTGTGGCCGAGCTCTGTCTGTTTTACAGATATTATCACGGGTGCTGTTCTTCGGAGATTCTTGGCATTGTTCCACGCAATTCGGCTTGTATACGCTCCACAAAACAATCCGAGGGATCGCACCAGTTTGTGGTTCATCTCCCGACAGCGCGAACATCTCTGTATCAGAACTCGTTCCGTTACAGAGCGGGGAAGCTGTGGAACTCCCTTCCCACGCGAGTGTTCCCGGAGCGTTACAACCTGCAACAGTTATTTGATGGCATCTCGGGGCGCCCACTCGGCGCAATAGTTTCGCCTCTCCCGAGAGAAGTCTAATAAAAAAAAATAAAAAACATAGTTACCTACAGCTAAAGTATATATAACTTACAAATTAAAGAGCTTAAGAACTATCTTAACTAGGTTTAACCTAAGATAACCATGTTATCGTTCTTTAACAAATTACTCAAATGAGGATAAAAAGTGGGACTTACTTGTTGTCGGGCCGCTTCTTGATCGACGAGTCTCCCTATTAACTATGATTCCTAAGTTTTTTTTTTTTTTTTTTTTTTTTAATAAAATCCTTTATTGGATATGAATAGTACAATCTTAACAATTTAATTTAATACTATGTTTAAATTGTACTTAATTTAGTTTAATTAAGTAAAACGTATAAGGGTTTACTGGACCAGTGTTCAGCTCCCAACTCGATTTTAGTATGTTAGATTTTAACATATTATTTCATGAGGTTTCGTCCGTTTTAGCCGTCTCAATTCGTGCGTAATATCCAAGAGCTGAATGGCTTCTACGTTGGTATGATTATGTAGGCGTCTTTCGTGTTTGACAGCGTATTCTTGGATAACTTCATAAATCTATTTGATCTCTAGTTCATCATGAATTTCCTGATTGGTGATAATGCGAAGGAATTTATTCTGGCTTCGATGAATTATATCTCTATTAGATTGCTTTGTACAGCCCCATAATTGGATCCAGATCGGCTTGATGATAGATTGGTAGATCAATCTTTTACAATAGAGATTGTGGTGGTTCTGCCAAACCCCACTGACTACGTACCTAAAGAACCCCCATCCCTACAACCTAGTCTGCATAAGCTTTCGCAATCGCATTAGCACCTTAAATGCTTCACGCATCAAATAGATCCAATTTATATAACCTAATAGTACCTGTAAAAGAATTCTTACCTTTCATGCATTTCTTCGCATACAATGCCCTGTAAGAATCCTTTCCTAACTTATCAGGAATCCTAATCTCACCAAGTGCATTTCCTCCTAGACGAATTCCCGAGAACAAAGGATTTGGATTACATACTATGTAACCTTCCACGGGGACCGTAAACATTGCGCTGCCTATTTTTTTCAGCTTATCCCATGTGTATGATAAATCTCTTAACGTACACATTCGCCGGCGACCTTTTTCTTCCAGCAATAAAATACCCAAGCAGCCGCATTCAATTAGCGCAATCGACGCTGAAGCCAATTTCCCTAACTCGCACCAAGTGCAAACAAAGAACGCTGTTCCTCCATAGGCTTGTGGCGGTCCCGCCAAACCCCACGGTTCGCTTTCCTTAAAAACCCCCATATCTTCTATCCAACCATATAATTTCGCTAATGCAATCGCATTAGCACCTTAAATGCTTTACGCATCAAGGATTATCTAAGGTATAATCTACAAAGTTCCTGTAAAAGAAAACTTACCTTCATGCATCTCTTCGCATATAATTTCCTGTAAGATTTCTTTTCTACCTTTTCAGGAATCCCAAAACCTATTCGGTACCTTCGGTTCCCAGGCAAATTTCAATTTCCCACACCTGCACCGCAATCTTCACCGCATACCTGAAACACTTCCTTTTACAAGGACATTTAATGCATACAACGCGTTAGATAAAATTCCTAGAAATAATTCTTTAAAGTGCATATGGCATTATGAATCCCAAGCCAGTCGGCACCCCTTGTCTGTGTTAAAATCCTATGTCGGACAACTTGTTTTTACAGATGCCATAAACCACATTTCTACGCATGTAAACATGCATAATATCCAACTCATCGTTTGTTTTAAAACACTAACAAACAATCTTCAATTTCTTTCCCTGCCGCAGCTAATTACCCGGCATATACACAGGTGTGCAAGGGATTCGTTCGGCCACCAATGCCATTAGCACCTTTTTTCCCAACGTCGATAATAGCGACGACGCATCGCGTAAATAATGAATCGCATTACCAACGGCGCATTTGGTCATATCCCCCTTTTGTCTTTGTCGCCTATCTGCTTCATTTACCCATTGTCCTCGAGCACGTGTAAACAACTCAGATCTGAACGATCGCACACATACCACCATGATCTTCATTACAAGATCTGGTTTCCTATTCCACCAAGAGAGACTACGTTTCTCTGGTGGTAGGTAAAAACGATATCCTTAGTGGAGAGGATATCTACCACGACACCACAAACTCACCCCTTAAGAGAATCATCTCTGCACGAGATGATTATTGCTGAGTCCTTTACCATCCGCTCACCGCCGCGGCCATGCCGCTCCCGCTGTCTGTAGTGCTGCAGACACGCGAATATAATATAACCGGAGTCGAGAGTGTTCGAATTTGCTGCAGTCTTCGAAGATTGTGTTTTTATTCACTTCACATTGTAACTCACGCAGTGCTACCGTAAAATATTAGTATCCAATAAGAAAATGAAACGGAAACAATAATCCATGAATTCAAACAAGTTATTCGAATAGTAGTGTTTTTCTTTAATATAGAAATAAACTAAACAAAAGAAATAGTGTGTTTTATTTTTACTTGTCCGGTGTTTGTGCTTTTCCCTCGGTGTTGTACTTGTCGGAACCGTTAGTGATTTGTTGGGACGAGGTAGAACGCCCATGCTGGCGTCGCGACATCGTACCCCCACAGGCTTCCTGGCGTTCATAAACAATCCATATCGTTTGTGGTATCCTAAACACAGTTTTCATTTAATGAGTGGCTGCTATTTATCCAGCTGACCCTCATTATCGAACAATGCATAGGTCGCTTTTCCCTTTGTATTGTCTTTGCCCTGAATCCATCCCTTTTGACGTCGATGCATAATCAAATACAAACCATTAGCATCCCACGAAATTCGATTTGTTTATTTCAACGAACACACATCTCCTGGATGCACATTATGCCCCTTCTTGGTGTTTCAGATTCGTTGTCATGGTGTGTCCCATGAAAGAACCCATTTACACACATACATGTGTACTACCAACGATCTTCACCCCGAACGATTGAATATCGTTGAGTCGTTTTCCATCTGCCGATCACGCCGGTCGCACTGACTTCCGCTCTCCGGTGCACACGAAGACGGGATATATACCGGAGTCGTGATCGTGTTGCTCTAATAATAAAAATTTTAGTCGACCTCTTCGTGCAAATGTCATGCATAAAAATCATTAGAAAAAAAGTTCTTTAATGTTTAAGAATCCGGGTTCGAGTGTACACTTAGAGTTTAATTTGTTTTGCCGAACATCATTAAGTTAGGAATAAAACTAAAACAAAATGACAGACAGTGCGCTTAATTTTCCGCAGTTCCTCGGTGCCTTTATTTCTTTTGGTTTGTGACTTTCTTTCCGCGGAACTTTAATGACAATTTATGAGGGAGGAGGAAGTGAACGGAGTGCCCATGCACGGCACAATACTTCCTCCCCACAAGATTGAGTTGAGAGTGATTCCCAACACATCTGTCTACGTTTCAGCTTTTTGTTTCACATGATGTCTCCAGTTTGGTCGGCTATCCAAATGTATACCGAGATATTTCGCTGAATCTGCTTTGGGAACTGGAATTCCGTTGAGATATGTAGAAATATTGTTATCTGATCGTCGCAATGTAAATGTTACGTGAATAGATTTCATCTCGTTGAGTTTAATTTTCCAATCAGTGGTCCATTGGCTAGTTTCGTTAGTGCCTGTTGCAATTGTTGTGTAGCTTTTTTTTGATTATCGTCAGCTGGTATTATAACTGTATCATCTGCAAAGTTGCCTATGAATGTGTTCTTGCTTGTTGGGATATCTGCCGTGTATAGTAAGTAGAGGAAAGGTCCCAGGACACTTCCCTGTGGTACGCCCGCTTCTATTGGATAGAAGCTAGAGTGAGCTCCTTCGTGTGTTACTTTGAACGTTCTAACAGACAAGTATGATTCGAGTAGATGGCAATAGTTTGCTGGAAACAGTTTACTCATTTTATATATAAGACCTTCATGCCATACTCTGTCGAATGCTTGGGAGACATCAAGAAATACAGCTGGGCAATATTTCTTTTGTTCGAAAGCCTTTTCTATTGCTGTGGTCACACGGTGAACTTGTTCAATAGTTGAGCGTTTATTCCTAAAGCCAAATTGAAAGTCTGGAATATTGATGAGAGGCTTGAGTCGCTTGAGGAGTATTTTCTCAAACAATTTTGAAATGGATGGCAATAGCGATATGGGTCCATAAGACGTTACTTCTTCTGCTGGTTTTCTGGTTTCTTGAGCATTATTATCTGGGCTGTTTTGAATGAATTCGGAATGTATCTTAGTCGAAAGCAAGCATTAAACAGATATGTTAGCATAATGACAGCTTTTCGAGGTAATTCCTTGTACACGCCAGGTGATATTTCATCGATGCCTGGTGCTTTTTTGTGGTTGAAACTTTTGTCGATTTCTTGGGCAATCTCCATTGGGGTCACTGGTTTGATTGTTTGCTCGGTTTGATACCTGGGTGAAGAATCGATATTACTGTGGATGTTGTGTGGATTGAACACTGAAGCCAGGTGTTGTGCAAATATTTCAACTTTATCTTCAGTTCTGCGTACCCACAGTCCCTGCGTATCTTTTATAGGTGGCACTTGGATAAGGGGACGTTTAAATTTACGTGTTGCCTTCCAGAGAGAGTAATCCGTATCCGCTGATGGACTTAGTTCACTTAGATACTCATCTATACAACTCTGTTTATGGTCTTTAATTAATTTGTTACCTAGATTGCTCACTTGTTGAATATTTTTTTATCGTTAGGGTGTCTGGATCTGTGCCAGGTTCGTCTAGCTTTGCGCCTGTCTTTGATTAGATCTCTAATCTCAATAGAGTATGTGGTTGCTGGTTCTGGTTTATCACTTGGCACCGAAGTTGCTGTTCCGGCTGCGCTTTTCACTGTTTCGATAAATTGTTGTACTTGTTGTTCCAATTCTTCACAATCCTGAACTTTAACGTTTAATTCAATCTGATTGTCAATTCAATCTGAAGGTCTTTTCGGAATCTTTCCCAATCTGTATATTTGTTTGTAAGATTTAGTTTTCTGTGGTCAGACGTTAAATCAACTAAACTATCCGTTTCAATATAATTCGATGACACTCCTTTCGAAATAAACAAATCGATCAGGTCAGGAGTTTTGTTGCTATCAGTAGCCCAATATGTTGGGGAAAAAGACGAATGAAATTCGTACTTTGCTTCTTTGCTGGCTGTAAGCAATTCTTTTCCCTTGCCTGGAGTAATCAACCTTGACCCCCAAGCAGTGTGCTTGATATTGAAATCTCCACCAATTATACACCTTGGTCCAAGCTTCTTGAAGATATCCGTGAATTGTTGTTTTGAGATTGTGTGCCTAGGTGGGCAATATACAGCACTTACATTTAAATCAGCTCCATTAAGGTTGATAGTAACAATGGAGGCTTGAATAAAAGTTTCTTTTATTTCTTCTTGTTGGAAGTGATGTATATTTTGTTTTATTATCAGAGCTGTACCTCCACGGGCACGGTCGCTGGAGTGCGTAGTCCAATAGGCCATATAACCCCTGATTTTTATGAAGCTCATATGAGAAAAGTGTGTTTCTGATATCAACGCAATATCTATGTTGTGCTCTCTTATAAATATTTCTAATTCTTGAGCCCTTTGGTTGAGCCCGTTTGCGTTCCAAGTGAATATTCGTAGGAGCCGATTACTCATTGTCTTTATTTCCTGGATTTCTTGGTCGGTAGTTTTTGGAAATTTTGGGTCCGTAACAACCAGGACAAATGTTACGTAAGGTACCCGTCCGTCGCCCTTGTTTCGACGAAACATAAACTCGCTACGAAAAAAACAAAAATGTAATAATGTAATAAATGAACACAATATTAAATATATATAACAATCGAATGGATTGAATGTGGTTGAGTTGTGGTTCGGGTTGAGAGCAACGGGTGTGCAAACCCAGGTCCTTTTGGGCGATGGTGTCTTCGGTTAGTTTCGAAGATTAGCCGTCGTCGAGGCGAGATGGTGTTCGAATGGGGTAAAAAGGAAAAGAGCGAAAGAAGAGCGACAAGCAGTAGTCTATGAAGAACCATCATAGAAAGAAGTGTCCGAGGATCCACCGTGTGTAAAAGTCTTGTTATGTCCCGTTGCCGAAGCGCGGAAAAAACCGTAAAATTAAGAAGAAAAGGCTAACGTGTTTTGCTGTTGTGCGTTAATAAATTTGAAAAATGTGCAGTTAACAATTGTGTAAGTCCGTGTCGTTGTCTGGAGTAAAGAGTCATTCGGTGGTAATTTTATATAATTTCGTGTAGCGTGAAAACATTAAAGGACACTGTGAGAAAGCAGGAGAGGAGTTCCTGCGGCCCAATTCGTTTATTGATCGTGCCTGTGTTCTATCAACTTATAATCTGGCGATTTTAAATAAATATATATATAGAGAGAAGTCAACGAGGCGTTTGTTTTGACTCCTACGGACATCATTGGATACCAAAGGTTTGCGGACGGCGCTGAAAGTGAACCGGAAAAACTAAGCGACACCTCCCAGGTATGGGTGAGGGAACCCCTAGAACAATTTATGATCCAGTTGCATCAGGTATGTGAAAATTTCGATAATATTAATCAGTGAAATACACAAGATGCAATAATCCAATTGCGCTACCTTTGGAATTGGGCAACGCCACTCTGTACTTTGCAAGTACCGAATATCAGTGTCCACGTACCGCTAATCCAAGGTGGAACAATTGGCGCAGCCCCTTTTTACATTTTTCTCCCAGTCTAACAGCCTTTGCAACTGGAACACCTAATGTTCGGCTATTAAATTAAACATAATAAATAAATAACTACAACATATGATAAAATTGATCACCACGACACCTGTTATGATTGGCACAGCCGCGCGCCCCGTATTCTGTTTGGGCCTTACCATCGGCGACTGCATTTAATTTGAATTTCCCCCAGCGAAATTAGAAACTATATGATACAGATAGCATGCACCTTCATAAACATTTATAAGTATATACTAATCACGTTTATCAATATATATTGTAGCGAGCTTAGGGTTCGCTGGATTAATTATTTTAATAAATAAGAGCCGTTAAATTGATTCTCTTTGCAAACACTTTATTAGTCTGTTAATAACAACCGTTTCTTGATACTTCATCATCATCATCGGCACTACAACCTGGAACCGGTCATGGCCTTATTTAGCAAGTCCTGAGGCTTGTTAAATTTTCCATAATGATTTGTTTTTTCCGGGCAAGGTCATTAGTCTTGCGCCAGAGGCTCGCCGACGGGGAATCGAACCCCGGTCTCCCGCATGACAGGCGGGTATACTAACCAGTATACTATTGAGGAGCTTTCTTGATACTTCGCTTCTTTACTTATCGCTTCCGTACTTATCGCGTCTTTGACTGCTTACTTGTTACTTCTTACTTATCTCCCTGAAAAAAAAAAAAAAAAAATGGGCGGCGAGAGGGCCGAATTTAGCGAGACAAGGACAGATGTGTCCTTCATCTTGTCTCTGACTTCTGGTCATCTTGCGATAACCAGAATCACCCACATCCGTGAGGATGTTGGGTTCGGCCTCGCGATATCTGAAAAGAAAAGAAAAAAAAAAGGGGGGGGGGGTGGATATCAAGGATAGTGTGGACAGTGTTAGTCCAGGTGTTCTCTAACTACTTTTATAGAGGGATGGTGGGAAAGAAATCATACAAGACCGGTAGGTCTTGGGTGCGGTAGTAAACGCAGATGACGTCTTTGGCGTCTAATGATCTGCGCTTTGGTCGGTGTGTGTGTGTTTGTGCCGTCTTGTACTGTGCGTCCGTGTATGTGTGGTTTATTAAGAGTAGACCCTATGTGATGGATCCAGGAATCCTCTATTATAGAGGGGAATGTTGTTGGGAAGGGTGCTTTCTTCAGTTTTGTACTGAAGAAGAAATTGTGGGGGTTTGATCCGAAGAGATCGAGAGAGGAAAGGGTCAAGAACGCAAGAGTTCCGTACAAGTAGGTTCTCGCTGTTCTGAATGTTTTCGAGGTACTTGTATGCTAATTGAAGCAAGTACTCGTCGATAAGGGTAATGGAGGCGCCTTCGTATAGGTGAGAGTTGGGGTAATGACGACCGTCAGGCCTTCTAGAATGATTGGTGCATCTTCTGAGGAGTTTCCTTTCGAAAACCCGAAGTCTTTCCATTTGAGCCGAAGATATGCAGGACCATATGGGAAAGGCGTACGATATTCCAGATCGGTTTAGCTGCTTATAGCAGAGAAGCTTAACTTTGGTGTCAACTTTGTTGCTCCACTTCAAGATGTTGTGCAGTTGCTTAGACCGACCGAGGCCCATTTGAAGAATGTGGGTCACATGTTTGATAAAATTCATTTTTGAGGTATAGATGACCCCAAGATATTTCATCCTGTCCTGTGGTCTAATCGTAGTATCTCCTATTTGTATTCGGATATTCTGTGAATATCGAGAAGTAGGTTGGGAGTGTTTACTACTTAGAATTATAGCTACTACTTTGGATGGGTTAAGTCGGATTTTCCATCGACTGTAATACTAATACAGTTCGTCTAGATGACGGGTGGGTCGGTTAGTTGCCAGTTTTGGGCTTTTAGATGACGTGTACACTAGGACGCCATCCGACTTATCTCCCTGATCTGCGTGCGACGTATTTATACCGTTTCCTCACATTCTGATTCGGTGTTTCGTTTCCGTCCATTCCATAGTCTTGAATGTTTTATTGTTGATAGTCTCCAGTTTTCCAGTATTTTATAGAATATTCTAGTACTTTGTTTCGGACTTTCTCGAATATTTTAGTACTGATTGCCATATACGCCACACTACCCTCCGCCTAGATTAGTTCGTCCCGAACTAAGTTCACTGGACCTCTGAGTTAACAAAAAGTCGCCAGTCGGCCACGATGTACCAGTTTCATCTTGACGTTCGGTCTTCGCTGAATCCTATAGGCAACGTCGTTAATTCTTGTGAGAATCTTATACGGTCCTTCCCAATGTTGCTGCAACTTCGGAGATCTTCCTTTTTGCCGATGAGGGTTATAAAGCCACATGTTATCGCCTGCATTAAATCCGGGTGCGTTGGCTCGAACGTCGTACCTTGTTTTCATCCTGTCACTTGATACCTTGATTTGCTTTCGAACCAATTGATGAATCTCATCGAGGGGATTTCTCCATTCGGCTACGTAGTCTTCAGTCTTATCTATGGCGTCTGGAGGTATTCCGAATCGCAGATCGGCTGGTAATCGTATCTCTCGTCCAAATATAATTTTTGCTGGAGAATGGCCTGTCGTCTCGTGATTAGCCGATCTATAACTCATGAGAAAGGCTTGTACATATTTGTCCTGAACGGTTTTTCTGATATTTTTGTGACAGAAAATGATAAATTCGGACGCACCGGTACAGTTAAACATCACATTGACACAAGTGAGTCAAGACCTATAAGGCAGCCACCTCGTCGACTACCGTTGACCAAACAACCAGAAGTCGGCAACATGATTCGAGAGATGGAAGAGCAAGGAGTCATCGAGAAATCATCGAGCTCATGGGCTTCGCCGGTAGTGCTCGTCAAGAAGAAGGATGGGACAACTAGATTTTGTGTCGACTACCGCCGGTTAAACGACGCTACGAAGAAAGACTGTTACCCACTTTATCGAATCGACGACACACTAAATACCCTTTCTGGAGCTCAGTGGCTTTCAACATTGGACCTAAAAAGCGTTTACTGGCAAGTGGAAACTGAAGAAGGAAGACAAGGAGAAGACAGCGTTTACTACCGGAAACGGACTTTATCAATTCAACATGATGCCTTTTGGATTGTGTGATGCTCCAGCAACTTTTGAACGATTAATGGAAAGTATTCTATGGGGACTTACATGGAAGACGGGTCTTGTGTACTTGGACGATATCATCGTTGTTAGAAGGAATTTACCAGAACACATCAATAATCTGCTCTCCGTCTTCGAACGATTAAGACAGGCCAACTTAAAGCTCAATTCGAAGAAATGTGAACTCTTCCAATGGAGAGTAAAGGTCCCGAGACACATCGTTTCATTTGCAGGAGTTCAAACGGATCGTGATAAAATATCAGCTGTCCAAGAGTGGCCTACTCCAGAAGACAAGTAACAGTTCACCCATTTATATTGGATACTGATGGAAGTAACACAGGAATCGGAGCAGTGTTGTCACAGGAAGTCGATGGTAAAGAAAAGAGAAATTACTGCGCAACAAGAAAGGAACTGCTGGCTGTCGTAGAAGCCGTTAAGAATTTCCATAAGTACCTCTACGGACGTCGACTCCACCTTCGGACGGATCATGTCACCCTGAAATGGTTGCTAAATTTTAAGATTCCGGAATGACAAATAGCGCGATGGATCGAACGACTACAAACGTACGATTTCCAAATTTCCCACCGTCAAGGGAAGGTGCAAAATAACATTGATGCTCTATCAAGAAGACCATGTAAGTCAGATTGTAAACATTGTCATAGAGCGGAATAAAAACAAGAGGCGCACGACCTTCGAAATGTACAAGTTGAAGTACTAGATGGCTGGTCGAGTGGTGCTATACGCGCAGCTCAACTTCAGGATGAAGATATGTCGCTAATCCTGGAACACAAAGAAAAGAACGAACGGCCAACTTGGAACAATATTTCCGACAAGAGTGGAACATTTAAAGCATATTGGGCACAATGGAATTTCTTGCTAGTGGAAGATGGAATTCTAAAGCGTAAATGCCAAGCCGCGGACGGAAAATCCCTTCGAATGCAGATTCTAGTCCCACCATCAAAAGTGAAGGGTGTACTAACAGAAATGCACGACCGGGTCTCCTGTGGACATCTGGGAGTTAATAAGACACTTTCAAAATTACGATCTCGATTCTACAGGCTTCACATAAGAGATGACGTCGAGTCTTGGTGTAGGAAGTGCATAACTTCCACTGCGACCAAAGGACCAATAGCAAAACCAAGGAGCGCTATGAAGCAGTACAACGTAGGTAACCCTTTTGAGCGAATTGCGATTGATATCTCAGGACCATTTCCAAAAACCAATGACAACAACAAATACATGTTGGTCATCATGGATTACTTCAGCAAGTGGGTGGAAGTCCTTCCAATTCCAAACCAAGAAGCAACAACCGTCATTGAGCAGCTTATCAATAATTGGATCAGCAGATATTGAGTTCCCTGTGAGCTTCATTCCGATCAAGGCCGAAACTTCGAATCACAGATATTTCAAGGCATCTGTGCGGCACTGGCCGTAAGGAAAACCAGGACCACACCCTCACATCCGCAGTCAGACGGAATGGTCGAAAGGTTCAACCAAACAATAAAAGAGCATTTATCGAAGGTCGTTAGTGATTTAACGCTTGCCTTTTCTCTATCTGTTAATCCGATTTTCTGGGACATCAACCTATTCACCACAGAGGATGCACCAGAGGGCTGTTGAATTGAATGGTCCTCTCCCCTTGTCGGAATTGAGCTTATCATTGACATGGGTGCACATTCTACGATTACCTCTCCTTTTCTTATTGCCATCGGCTCCTTGGACGCATTTAGTACTCTGACGGGTACGATGTGCTTCTTCGCATCGATAATGGCTTTCCCAACAAGGATGTTCCCCTTACGCTGATTTTGTACAGCCTCGGTGATGTAAAATCGATTGTCACCGGGATCACTCTCGAGACTGGTCCAAATTACCAAGTCTGAACGAGCTGGGATCTCATCCTCCTCGCGCACATAACATTTCAGCCTTCGCAATTGTTCGTCCTGCAGTGTAATAGCAACCTCCACGTTACCAATTCGCAGTGTTCTTTGGCCGATATCTAGAACAACTTGGTGCTCCTTCATGAAATCCATTCCAAGAATGCATTCGTCCGTAATATCGGCAACCAAAAATTGGTGGGAGATGGAAATATTGCCCAGCACTATTATGCCCTCCACTGCTCCGTAGACAGTAGAACATTCTCCTGTGGCCGTCTTCAAAGCGTGTCTTCTATTTTTATTAAGGGCTATTTTGCCCACGACATCCGGTCGAATTATGGATCTCGTTGTTCCAGTGTCGATTGTCACTGTTGTTGTCCTTGCATTAACAATCGTAGTTATAACCAAACTTTGGTTATCCCGTTGGAGTTGTGATACAGTTCCGATGCTGGGGCTGCACATTCCAGCAGGCGACTTTCGCCCCATAAAGTCTGCCCTTACAAGTTTCCCGAGCTATCGACCTCAGGTTGGTCCGTTGATAGTCTCCTCTTATGATTAGCGCATGAACAACAATTCTCACTTGATGTTTCATTCATTCGTCGACGTTTCCTACAGTCAACAGAGATGTGGCCGACTTCGCCGCATGTCCAACACTTGATATCAGGTCTCGGGGTTCTCTGTTGTACATGTCCGATTCTTTGGCAGGAACATTTCTCGGACTCTATATGTACTCCTGGTAGCCAGTTTAGCAGATTCATATGCCAATGCGAACGCCAGTATTTCACTAGTCGTCTTCTTTCCCGCCAAACGAACGGCCTGTTGCAAGTCCCGATCTTGGAGTGCGTTTATAAATGCATCCATTGCTACCTCGTTCAGAAATTCCTTAGTCATATTTGAATAAGACAAGTTTGCCAATCGCTCAATGTCTGCCTGCAACTGTTGAAGATTTTCTCCAGGTTTCTGCATTCTGCTTCACAGTTGCATGCGGTAGGCCTGCTGCACGTGGTTGTCTCCATACCTAGCTTCAAGGCCGTCTCTTACCGCTTGGAAATCTGTTCGCTTCTCTGCTGGTATGGTTTGTAGCAATTCTGCAGCCACCCCGCGGAATGACACGATTAGTGATGTTGCCTTTTGCTCATCCGACCACTTAATTGGCCGCGGTGTCAAACTGAGGTATACGTATACGAAGACGGGTCTCGTTCCATGGCGGTTGCATCTTTGTATCTTTGTAGTCATGTTGATTGCATTATTTCATCGGTGACTTTCTTAAATTCAGCTTCGTTTTTTAGATCCAAATTTTCTACTTCGTTTCGAATTTCTTCCTTAAAGTTTTGAAAATTACATTTCATCCACTGCGTTTGGGCATCCAACTTTGCATTAACATCTGCAACTTGCGCGTCGAATTTTGAATTTTGGGCATCCAATTTTATCATCATCATCCTAAACATCTCCGAAATGCCTAACTGTGGCGAACTCCTCTTCGTTACGTTGGCACCATCTTGACTCGCTGTTTCTTCTCCATCCGGACAGTCTGGCCCAATCATAAAAACATATGTGTCGACATCAAAACCCTCTTCCTCCATTGCTGCTTGCAGACGCTGTCGAAGAATTTGCTTCTGTCCTCTGCTATCCAGGTTCCGGTCCTGAAGTTCCTTCCTAAATACAATTGAGGAATCGAAATATAAAAACAATTGTATTTATTTTGATTATATTCGTCCTTTTTTATATGTACGGGCTTTCATTGATTTTACTTACCTTAATTTTACTAAAATATAAAGCAATAAAACTTATAGCCAAAGAGAGAACTCAGGAGAGCTCTCATCTAGAGGGGGGAGAGGTTACGTCAGCCATACCTACCACCCAGGTGTCCGCTAATTGAGCCACGCGATAGATGATCAAAAGCCTAACCGCAAAACAAGCAGAAAATAAAAATACAAATAATTTTTTTGCCCATCTATTTATCTTAACTCCTAAGATATGGAAACATTATCTGAAGTCTTATTTACATTGCATTCTCACATTGTAAGCAATATTTCAATTCTATTCCTTTTCTTATGTTATCTCAAATATGTAAGCAATACTCAAATGCAATTCCTTCATCCTATGTTATCTTGAATATGCAAACAAAACTTAAACCCAATTCCTTTCATCCTACGTTATTCCGATTATGTAAACAATACGTAAACTCGCTTTATCAAATGTGATCTCGAATATGTAAACACTAGTTGTTGTTCGAGTTGAAATAGTTTTTAAGTGATAATGAAGATGCAGTCGTCCAGTAACCTCCGGTCGGAGATAGTTTAAAATAATGTAAAGTTAGTTTTAAGTATAGAAAGTTATTTTAAAATTAAGTAAAATTAAGAACAAAATAAAAGTTGTGTTTTTGTGGAATAATTTATAAAACCTACATTTATATCACAAGAAGAGTGCATAGCCTTTCGTTTATTGTGTGGGGGTTCTCTATATTACATGGAGAACCAACCCACTATTTCAAATCTAATTTTGACCGCTAACAGCGCGTCACATACCACCGTCCAGTAATTCACCTGAAAATCATGTTTTCCAAAAGGACGCATTAGCTAAATTCATTATTCTATGCAGATAATGCATAATTGAATTCAGCTTCCTTTTGCCATACGGCAACTCCGTTTCGCTAACCCCATGAGATTTCCTCCGGAAATTGCAATTCATGTTGGTTAGCAACGGCATCGTCTGGCCAAACGACGCGGTTGCATCATCATGCAACCGTTTGGAAAATTATCGTATTGTTACGGCCACAACCACCCATCCCACAGTACTTATTCCTTTGAAGCCAATCTCCATCACTAATTGCGATAAACGCCAATAACATCCACTTAAAGGATGAGACACTCCCCAAACCAAAGCATTACCCCATGCATCAAATGGTCCCACATTAATGCAATACCAAACAAATTGAACTAAACGTTCAATTTGCTCACATTGAAAACTTAGATAGGATAATCGAACCACAGGTTCGCCATAAAAATCCCCTAAGATCCAAATGTGCGGAGCAGATGTCTTTCTTCAAACAAAATCATCGAGAAGCATAAAATGTGCGCCAGCGATTTTATGAGCATCTAGAAATATGGTTACCCAAAACCATTAAGACAATCAGCGTCGTTTTCCGTTTTAACCCAACGAAGTTAAAAAAAACAACTCGCGCCATAAAACGAACTACATGTACGTTTATCGCCGACCGACACAAAGGATCGTAAATGCTCTTCGGCAAGATCCTTTGTTGATTGTTCTTTTGTGTTTCCCCCTTTCGATCCCAAATTTGGGAAAGACAAAGAAAGGAAAATCCTTTATCAGCAGGATAAGAAAAGTTTTCGTCCGATGAAAAAATGGACATCGAGAGTTGTGTTTGGAATTTCGACCGGGGCAGTGCGTTCTTGCTTGTCTTCTCGTGTTAAATTTAAAAGTGGCGAGAATATTTTCCGTGTAATTTAAAATAGATCTAAAAGAAGGATTTGGTTAAGCGAGTGAAGTGAACGAGTACTAAGTGTATCCTCGTAATACAGTATGTAACCACGATAACAATTACATTAGTTGAGTTTAAATAAATAGTTTAAATAAAGAAGAAAGTGTGTTTTGATTGACAATAATTTAGTGTACACAAGTGTATAGTGAAGAGATAGATAAAAACTTCATTACAGTATTATTTGATTGTTTCCCGCGGTTATAATTCCCTAGCCGACGTAGCATCCCCTTTGACTTCCCCCAGACACTATTCGCTGGGGATCAATGATCTCTTTTTGCAGGTGAATTTCACAAACCATTTTCCTCTCCTTCCTATTTTTATCTTCCCGTAGTTCATTGCACTCTGAGATCACCACAGTCACCGCACTAGGTCAGTGGGTCATCCTCAGAGGTTGCATTGATACACGCACACCAAAGCCAGATCAACCCTGGGTTATTGTGCTTTCCTTTTGATTTCTCCATCCTTTCTATGCCCATCGACCGTCGAACGAATACACAAGTATTTATTCACCTCGATGAGCGTAGAGAATCGAAGAATGCACAGGAGAGCGCGATTACCATTGGTTGATCGTTGTGCGAAATAAAAGTTTCATCCCTAATTCGAATCAGTCGTTTTACAATCACCCCCGCGGGCGGTCACGTCGCAAGAAGTCGATATTCAGCCACTAGCGTGCACACACGGGTCGTGAGTCAATTACCATCGAGTGTCAAATGGGAAACAGAAAGTCATTAACGTAGCGGAAAGATTGTCAAGTGTATTCATGTGGAGAAATAAATTAAACAATTTGAAACGGATTGCCTGTGGAGCTTAATTTTTGTTTAGTGCCAAATGCATTACCAAATTCAAGTAAATTAACAACATTTTATCAAAGAAAAGAGAGAACAGATAGTTTAAGTTCAATTGTTTTGTGGTTGAATTAATGTTTTAGTATTCACTAGTGATTCATCAATTATTCTGAACAATTTACCAAGCTCCTTAATTGTTAACATTTAAGTGTAAAAGGAAGAGTTGAAAGTAAAACCATCTATTGAACAAAAAAACAATACAAAGCAGTGATCACCACGACCGTCTTCATGGATAACAAATGTAAATTAAATTTTACCAAAATAAAAAAAAAAGCAATAAAAACCAATTGACAGTAAAACAACATTTTAGTGTTTCATTTTTTTTTTCCTCCTTGGTGAACTGTTTGTGGTGAAACTACTTTTATTCGCACAGTGACGTTGGTGGGTGTGAGTGAACCGGATTCATAGGCTGACATCAAAACTACAACCCCCACAAGTGCATTAAAGCCGATGATGGCAGGCTTCAGTTTTTGGCAGACTAGAAAGCCTACTCCGAGCACATGGTGTTTAGCATGACAGCTGCAATAAATGTCATACTTGTTTCTTTGAATAGCACCACCGTCCCCGTCCATCTTATTTCTTCTAATGCTGTTATGTCAGCCTTATATTCAGGCAGGGCATCGGCTAGCTACTGTGCAGCTCGAGCTCTGTATAGTGAGCGGACGTTCCATGAAAAAATTCTTAAATCATTTAGTCATTTTCGTTTCCGTGGTCTTCGTCGTGTAGCCGGTCCATATCCAAGGCTTGTTAAATTTGCCATAATAGGCTGACTTACCGAACTTAATACAAGACTTGATGTAGCCTGGCTGCTCTACCGTCATTTACCGAAGAGTATCACACACGTTACATTCGCGACCAAAAAACCAACTACAACGATGCCAGTGTTTTGAACTGTTATTACTGAAACTTTAAAAATCCTAGCGCCACAACTTGCCACAGTCCTAAAAAAACTGAGACACTGTGCATGCAGATAAATCCTTACAACACAAATAGCTGGAACATCCTTGAAGCAGAACAAATATAGAAATAAAACAAAACAAAAACAAAAAAATACAATAATGTGAAACGAATTCATTTAATTAGTTACTTCTGGGAATAAAACGTATTCACGTCCATACATATTACATATAAAACAATATAATTTTTTTTTTTCAAATTTGCAGATCATATGTTTCGTTATATATATATTTTCTTATACGTTCGACCCACAATCCAATTTTATTTAATCCTTTTCCATTTTGCGACAAATCTCATCCAATTTATGGGGGAGCGTCTCCAGGTCCTCCATGATGGTCACTTCCTCCTTGATGTTATGTAAATAGAGCAACCGAAACTTTTTGATCATGGGATGTATAATTTTTTCGTTGATTACACCGGCCGAATTAGACGCACAGGCATTTGATTCATCACTACCAGAGCGATACGTATCCTTCGATGTTAACCTTTCATGTGCAGGAGAAGCCTTTGTACAATAGCAGTGCTGCTCTCTTTGAACATGAGTAATACCTTCATTGACAGTCTTTAAAAGATTCGCCTTTGAGTGAGTCAGTCTCATGAGTTGCCGTCCCTTTTTGCTTTGCTCAATGGCCGTACGAACGACTACAAACGTACGATTTCCAAATTTCCCACCGTCAAGGGAAGGTGCAAAATAACATTGATGCTCTATCAAGAAGACCATGTAAGTCAGATTGTAAACATTGTCATAGAGCGGAATAAAAACAAGAGGCGCACGACCTTCGAAATGTACAAGTTGAAGTACTAGATGGCTGGTCGAGTGGTGCTATACGCGCAGCTCAACTTCAGGATGAAGATATGTCGCTAATCCTGGAACACAAAGAAAAGAACGAACGGCCAACTTGGAACAATATTTCCGACAAGAGTGGAACATTTAAAGCATATTGGGCACAATGGAATTTCTTGCTAGTGGAAGATGGAATTCTAAAGCGTAAATGCCAAGCCGCGGACGGAAAATCCCTTCGAATGCAGATTCTAGTCCCACCATCAAAAGTGAAGGGTGTACTAACAGAAATGCACGACCGGGTCTCCTGTGGACATCTGGGAGTTAATAAGACACTTTCAAAATTACGATCTCGATTCTACAGGCTTCACATAAGAGATGACGTCGAGTCTTGGTGTAGGAAGTGCATAACTTCCACTGCGACCAAAGGACCAATAGCAAAACCAAGGAGCGCTATGAAGCAGTACAACGTAGGTAACCCTTTTGAGCGAATTGCGATTGATATCTCAGGACCATTTCCAAAAACCAATGACAACAACAAATACATGTTGGTCATCATGGATTACTTCAGCAAGTGGGTGGAAGTCCTTCCAATTCCAAACCAAGAAGCAACAACCGTCATTGAGCAGCTTATCAATAATTGGATCAGCAGATATTGAGTTCCCTGTGAGCTTCATTCCGATCAAGGCCGAAACTTCGAATCACAGATATTTCAAGGCATCTGTGCGGCACTGGCCGTAAGGAAAACCAGGACCACACCCTCACATCCGCAGTCAGACGGAATGGTCGAAAGGTTCAACCAAACAATAAAAGAGCATTTATCGAAGGTCGTTAGTGATTTAACGCTTGCCTTTTCTCTATCTGTTAATCCGATTTTCTGGGACATCAACCTATTCACCACAGAGGATGCACCAGAGGGCTGTTGAATTGAATGGTCCTCTCCCCTTGTCGGAATTGAGCTTATCATTGACATGGGTGCACATTCTACGATTACCTCTCCTTTTCTTATTGCCATCGGCTCCTTGGACGCATTTAGTACTCTGACGGGTACGATGTGCTTCTTCGCATCGATAATGGCTTTCCCAACAAGGATGTTCCCCTTACGCTGATTTTGTACAGCCTCGGTGATGTAAAATCGATTGTCACCGGGATCACTCTCGAGACTGGTCCAAATTACCAAGTCTGAACGAGCTGGGATCTCATCCTCCTCGCGCACATAACATTTCAGCCTTCGCAATTGTTCGTCCTGCAGTGTAATAGCAACCTCCACGTTACCAATTCGCAGTGTTCTTTGGCCGATATCTAGAACAACTTGGTGCTCCTTCATGAAATCCATTCCAAGAATGCATTCGTCCGTAATATCGGCAACCAAAAATTGGTGGGAGATGGAAATATTGCCCAGCACTATTATGCCCTCCACTGCTCCGTAGACAGTAGAACATTCTCCTGTGGCCGTCTTCAAAGCGTGTCTTCTATTTTTATTAAGGGCTATTTTGCCCACGACATCCGGTCGAATTATGGATCTCGTTGTTCCAGTGTCGATTGTCACTGTTGTTGTCCTTGCATTAACAATCGTAGTTATAACCAAACTTTGGTTATCCCGTTGGAGTTGTGATACAGTTCCGATGCTGGGGCTGCACATTCCAGCAGGCGACTTTCGCCCCATAAAGTCTGCCCTTACAAGTTTCCCGAGCTATCGACCTCAGGTTGGTCCGTTGATAGTCTCCTCTTATGATTAGCGCATGAACAACAATTCTCACTTGATGTTTCATTCATTCGTCGACGTTTCCTACAGTCAACAGAGATGTGGCCGACTTCGCCGCATGTCCAACACTTGATATCAGGTCTCGGGGTTCTCTGTTGTACATGTCCGATTCTTTGGCAGGAACATTTCTCGGACTCTATATGTACTCCTGGTAGCCAGTTTAGCAGATTCATATGCCAATGCGAACGCCAGTATTTCACTAGTCGTCTTCTTTCCCGCCAAACGAACGGCCTGTTGCAAGTCCCGATCTTGGAGTGCGTTTATAAATGCATCCATTGCTACCTCGTTCAGAAATTCCTTAGTCATATTTGAATAAGACAAGTTTGCCAATCGCTCAATGTCTGCCTGCAACTGTTGAAGATTTTCTCCAGGTTTCTGCATTCTGCTTCACAGTTGCATGCGGTAGGCCTGCTGCACGTGGTTGTCTCCATACCTAGCTTCAAGGCCGTCTCTTACCGCTTGGAAATCTGTTCGCTTCTCTGCTGGTATGGTTTGTAGCAATTCTGCAGCCACCCCGCGGAATGACACGATTAGTGATGTTGCCTTTTGCTCATCCGACCACTTAATTGGCCGCGGTGTCAAACTGAGGTATACGTATACGAAGACGGGTCTCGTTCCATGGCGGTTGCATCTTTGTATCTTTGTAGTCATGTTGATTGCATTATTTCATCGGTGACTTTCTTAAATTCAGCTTCGTTTTTTAGATCCAAATTTTCTACTTCGTTTCGAATTTCTTCCTTAAAGTTTTGAAAATTACATTTCATCCACTGCGTTTGGGCATCCAACTTTGCATTAACATCTGCAACTTGCGCGTCGAATTTTGAATTTTGGGCATCCAATTTTATCATCATCATCCTAAACATCTCCGAAATGCCTAACTGTGGCGAACTCCTCTTCGTTACGTTGGCACCATCTTGACTCGCTGTTTCTTCTCCATCCGGACAGTCTGGCCCAATCATAAAAACATATGTGTCGACATCAAAACCCTCTTCCTCCATTGCTGCTTGCAGACGCTGTCGAAGAATTTGCTTCTGTCCTCTGCTATCCAGGTTCCGGTCCTGAAGTTCCTTCCTAAATACAATTGAGGAATCGAAATATAAAAACAATTGTATTTATTTTGATTATATTCGTCCTTTTTTATATGTACGGGCTTTCATTGATTTTACTTACCTTAATTTTACTAAAATATAAAGCAATAAAACTTATAGCCAAAGAGAGAACTCAGGAGAGCTCTCATCTAGAGGGGGGAGAGGTTACGTCAGCCATACCTACCACCCAGGTGTCCGCTAATTGAGCCACGCGATAGATGATCAAAAGCCTAACCGCAAAACAAGCAGAAAATAAAAATACAAATAATTTTTTTGCCCATCTATTTATCTTAACTCCTAAGATATGGAAACATTATCTGAAGTCTTATTTACATTGCATTCTCACATTGTAAGCAATATTTCAATTCTATTCCTTTTCTTATGTTATCTCAAATATGTAAGCAATACTCAAATGCAATTCCTTCATCCTATGTTATCTTGAATATGCAAACAAAACTTAAACCCAATTCCTTTCATCCTACGTTATTCCGATTATGTAAACAATACGTAAACTCGCTTTATCAAATGTGATCTCGAATATGTAAACACTAGTTGTTGTTCGAGTTGAAATAGTTTTTAAGTGATAATGAAGATGCAGTCGTCCAGTAACCTCCGGTCGGAGATAGTTTAAAATAATGTAAAGTTAGTTTTAAGTATAGAAAGTTATTTTAAAATTAAGTAAAATTAAGAACAAAATAAAAGTTGTGTTTTTGTGGAATAATTTATAAAACCTACATTTATATCACAAGAAGAGTGCATAGCCTTTCGTTTATTGTGTGGGGGTTCTCTATATTACATGGAGAACCAACCCACTATTTCAAATCTAATTTTGACCGCTAACAGCGCGTCACATACCACCGTCCAGTAATTCACCTGAAAATCATGTTTTCCAAAAGGACGCATTAGCTAAATTCATTATTCTATGCAGATAATGCATAATTGAATTCAGCTTCCTTTTGCCATACGGCAACTCCGTTTCGCTAACCCCATGAGATTTCCTCCGGAAATTGCAATTCATGTTGGTTAGCAACGGCATCGTCTGGCCAAACGACGCGGTTGCATCATCATGCAACCGTTTGGAAAATTATCGTATTGTTACGGCCACAACCACCCATCCCACAGTACTTATTCCTTTGAAGCCAATCTCCATCACTAATTGCGATAAACGCCAATAACATCCACTTAAAGGATGAGACACTCCCCAAACCAAAGCATTACCCCATGCATCAAATGGTCCCACATTAATGCAATACCAAACAAATTGAACTAAACGTTCAATTTGCTCACATTGAAAACTTAGATAGGATAATCGAACCACAGGTTCGCCATAAAAATCCCCTAAGATCCAAATGTGCGGAGCAGATGTCTTTCTTCAAACAAAATCATCGAGAAGCATAAAATGTGCGCCAGCGATTTTATGAGCATCTAGAAATATGGTTACCCAAAACCATTAAGACAATCAGCGTCGTTTTCCGTTTTAACCCAACGAAGTTAAAAAAAACAACTCGCGCCATAAAACGAACTACATGTACGTTTATCGCCGACCGACACAAAGGATCGTAAATGCTCTTCGGCAAGATCCTTTGTTGATTGTTCTTTTGTGTTTCCCCCTTTCGATCCCAAATTTGGGAAAGACAAAGAAAGGAAAATCCTTTATCAGCAGGATAAGAAAAGTTTTCGTCCGATGAAAAAATGGACATCGAGAGTTGTGTTTGGAATTTCGACCGGGGCAGTGCGTTCTTGCTTGTCTTCTCGTGTTAAATTTAAAAGTGGCGAGAATATTTTCCGTGTAATTTAAAATAGATCTAAAAGAAGGATTTGGTTAAGCGAGTGAAGTGAACGAGTACTAAGTGTATCCTCGTAATACAGTATGTAACCACGATAACAATTACATTAGTTGAGTTTAAATAAATAGTTTAAATAAAGAAGAAAGTGTGTTTTGATTGACAATAATTTAGTGTACACAAGTGTATAGTGAAGAGATAGATAAAAACTTCATTACAGTATTATTTGATTGTTTCCCGCGGTTATAATTCCCTAGCCGACGTAGCATCCCCTTTGACTTCCCCCAGACACTATTCGCTGGGGATCAATGATCTCTTTTTGCAGGTGAATTTCACAAACCATTTTCCTCTCCTTCCTATTTTTATCTTCCCGTAGTTCATTGCACTCTGAGATCACCACAGTCACCGCACTAGGTCAGTGGGTCATCCTCAGAGGTTGCATTGATACACGCACACCAAAGCCAGATCAACCCTGGGTTATTGTGCTTTCCTTTTGATTTCTCCATCCTTTCTATGCCCATCGACCGTCGAACGAATACACAAGTATTTATTCACCTCGATGAGCGTAGAGAATCGAAGAATGCACAGGAGAGCGCGATTACCATTGGTTGATCGTTGTGCGAAATAAAAGTTTCATCCCTAATTCGAATCAGTCGTTTTACAATCACCCCCGCGGGCGGTCACGTCGCAAGAAGTCGATATTCAGCCACTAGCGTGCACACACGGGTCGTGAGTCAATTACCATCGAGTGTCAAATGGGAAACAGAAAGTCATTAACGTAGCGGAAAGATTGTCAAGTGTATTCATGTGGAGAAATAAATTAAACAATTTGAAACGGATTGCCTGTGGAGCTTAATTTTTGTTTAGTGCCAAATGCATTACCAAATTCAAGTAAATTAACAACATTTTATCAAAGAAAAGAGAGAACAGATAGTTTAAGTTCAATTGTTTTGTGGTTGAATTAATGTTTTAGTATTCACTAGTGATTCATCAATTATTCTGAACAATTTACCAAGCTCCTTAATTGTTAACATTTAAGTGTAAAAGGAAGAGTTGAAAGTAAAACCATCTATTGAACAAAAAAACAATACAAAGCAGTGATCACCACGACCGTCTTCATGGATAACAAATGTAAATTAAATTTTACCAAAATAAAAAAAAAAGCAATAAAAACCAATTGACAGTAAAACAACATTTTAGTGTTTCATTTTTTTTTTCCTCCTTGGTGAACTGTTTGTGGTGAAACTACTTTTATTCGCACAGTGACGTTGGTGGGTGTGAGTGAACCGGATTCATAGGCTGACATCAAAACTACAACCCCCACAAGTGCATTAAAGCCGATGATGGCAGGCTTCAGTTTTTGGCAGACTAGAAAGCCTACTCCGAGCACATGGTGTTTAGCATGACAGCTGCAATAAATGTCATACTTGTTTCTTTGAATAGCACCACCGTCCCCGTCCATCTTATTTCTTCTAATGCTGTTATGTCAGCCTTATATTCAGGCAGGGCATCGGCTAGCTACTGTGCAGCTCGAGCTCTGTATAGTGAGCGGACGTTCCATGAAAAAATTCTTAAATCATTTAGTCATTTTCGTTTCCGTGGTCTTCGTCGTGTAGCCGGTCCATATCCAAGGCTTGTTAAATTTGCCATAATAGGCTGACTTACCGAACTTAATACAAGACTTGATGTAGCCTGGCTGCTCTACCGTCATTTACCGAAGAGTATCACACACGTTACATTCGCGACCAAAAAACCAACTACAACGATGCCAGTGTTTTGAACTGTTATTACTGAAACTTTAAAAATCCTAGCGCCACAACTTGCCACAGTCCTAAAAAAACTGAGACACTGTGCATGCAGATAAATCCTTACAACACAAATAGCTGGAACATCCTTGAAGCAGAACAAATATAGAAATAAAACAAAACAAAAACAAAAAAATACAATAATGTGAAACGAATTCATTTAATTAGTTACTTCTGGGAATAAAACGTATTCACGTCCATACATATTACATATAAAACAATATAATTTTTTTTTTTCAAATTTGCAGATCATATGTTTCGTTATATATATATTTTCTTATACGTTCGACCCACAATCCAATTTTATTTAATCCTTTTCCATTTTGCGACAAATCTCATCCAATTTATGGGGGAGCGTCTCCAGGTCCTCCATGATGGTCACTTCCTCCTTGATGTTATGTAAATAGAGCAACCGAAACTTTTTGATCATGGGATGTATAATTTTTTCGTTGATTACACCGGCCGAATTAGACGCACAGGCATTTGATTCATCACTACCAGAGCGATACGTATCCTTCGATGTTAACCTTTCATGTGCAGGAGAAGCCTTTGTACAATAGCAGTGCTGCTCTCTTTGAACATGAGTAATACCTTCATTGACAGTCTTTAAAAGATTCGCCTTTGAGTGAGTCAGTCTCATGAGTTGCCGTCCCTTTTTGCTTTGCTCAATGGCCGTACGTGTACTATCGCTACGACTAGTCGATGGACTGGACTCAGAGTATGTTGCACCTTGTTGAGCGGACCGATCCGGTCGCAACTGGGATCTTTTACCAGGTAACATCTTAGTATCTTGATTGTATTTAGATTTCAATGCAGCAATATTTGCATCGCCTCCCGCCAGATGGGCGCGGTTTGGATCAGTATAGTACTCACGCTGTACTTTAGTTTGCATACTCCTAACATGCTCATTCTGGGTATAGCCAAGCGCTGCAGCTGCCACCTGTTGTTGTTGTTGCTGTTGTTGTTGTTGCTGTTGCTGCTGCTGCTGCTGCTGCTGCTGTTGTTGCTGCTGCTGCTGTTGTTGCTGTTGTGTAATAGGAGTAACAGGAATACTGCTTTGATAACCACTAGCAAAGGAGCACTTGAAGTCATCAGCCTGTCGCTTAATATTGTGCATATTTATCTTTCTGGATAAAATTGAATATAAAATAAGTGTTGACAAAATTTTTTCACGATTAATCTACGCTGATAGAAAATAAAATGAAGTAATTACAAAAATTTTCATACAAATTTTGCCGTCAAACTCCAAGTTTGCTATAGGAGAGTACATTGCTACGCAATGAGAGTACTCTAACAACACACAGTGAACGAACACACAATAATAACAAACAACTATAATAAGAGAAAAATGTTGAGCACCCTGTACAATTTAACATATTGACGTGACATCTTTTGGGTCGAATATTCTCAGAAAACCATCGGTCAGCGCCACGCTCTTAAATTATAAAGGCTAGATTCCAACAGCGAAAAGCTTGCCTTGGAAAAGCGACAAGGTACAGGACAAAGCTGTAGATATCCTCGAAGGAAAAAGAAGAAAAACCACAGCAGACGGAAGAAATTAGTTCCATTCTTCACACACGAGAATTAAGAAATCGTCAAAATGTGGAATGCGATAACCGGTACAGAGAAAAATTAAAACAATATTTAGAGTAACCGTTGTGGAATTCGGACTTGAAGCCTTGTCTTCGTGGACGGTTTTTGTATGGGAACCCATAAGGACGGGGAATTCAAAGTGCAATACTATGACAAAGAATTCGGGCGGGTCTAAGTTAGTTCTATTATTCTATTCTGTTATTCTATACACCATCGTTCGAGTTTAATTCCAACACAGATTAAAAAAATCCTCCTATCGGTAAATCTTAGAGAAAACGTCGAAGACGTCAGTGTGATCGAATGATTTCAAGAGTTCGGAGTTCCCGGTGGACCTTTCACATCTAGACTGTAACTCAATACGACTCATTTAGCCGAGACGGATATTCATTCGGAAAAACCAACTGTTAATCAAAGGTCCTTTCCACGGATTTCTAGGGGATGGCATTAAAGAATCCCTGCCTTGAGTAAACGATTCGCTGAGCGGAGTACTCTGTGACGCATATGACAGTCAGTACTGGAATACTCGGGAAAGTCCAAAACAAGCACTGGAATATTCTATAAAGTACTGGAAAACTGGAGACTAGAACATCCAAGATTATGGAACGGACGAAAACGAAATGAGAATGTGAGAAACGATAAAAAGACGTGGAGACAGCGGATGGTGACAGACAAGCAGAGGAGAAAAAGCGAAGCAAGTGATAGAAAAGAAAATCGTTGAGTGTTATATTAATTAAATTAAAAATCGATTTAACGGCTCTTATTTATTCAAAATAATCAATCCAGCGAACCCTAAGCTCGCTACAACTCTGTAGTGTAACAATGCAAACACGAGATTAGTATGCAAAATAAATCATCGAAATGAAGTGCCCCAGTTACTGTTTGCAAGTGTCATATGGTATACACTCGATGCCGGCAGTGATTCAAAATTATAGAGGTCAACTCGCGTCATTTTTCTACAAAATGCTAAGCACAGGTGGTAGAAGCCAGATTAGCGTAATAAGCAAATTTGTATTTATTAATGAATGAGTAATGGTTTGTAATTATTTGTGTGAACGATCGATTGTATAAATACTCCGGAAGTTTGAAAATAAAATCAATCTTAGCCAAATCTTGAGCTTCGATTCACTTATTGCGGCACTCTTGCCACCTGCTTTTAGCGTCTTGCGCTTTATACAGCGACTATACGGATGTTTGTTTAGACATTTGGTTTTCTGTAAGAAGCATTCCTGCACCGACCAGTAAAATTCACCCTAAACAACTGCAGAAGGATACCGCCGGTTCTATGTACCGCGGTATCTTTACATATACACCTAGCTTTATAGTTTTCTGCGAACCGTTCCTTACCACTGGTGGGGGAAAACGGATTCGCGATTCCTGAATTATTATTATTATATTATTTACTGGCCTGTAGGCACCCGGAAGTTCATGACCTCACCGACTCGGATCCGATACATACATACCTCTGCTGTTCTTTGCTCTGGCATTTTCTATGATTTTTTCGATCCGAGTCTTCTCCCATTCGCGTTTTTTGCGTTTGAAAAGTCTAGTTGTTTCTTTCCGAATTGTCGCGTATCTTACTGCGTTGCCTTCATCATACGCTTCTAAGTGGATCATTCTGAAGCGTTTACGTTCTTCGATCTTTGCCCTGCACTCATTGTCAAACCAAGGTTTGGACTTAGTTGTTTTCTTAAATCCTAATACCTCTTGGGCTGTTTGTTTGATTGTGTCTCTGATCGATGCCCATTTAGTGTCCACACTATTGGCTTCCTCTTCCTCACTACTGCCATTTCTCTAGGATGCTAAATCTATTCGTTAGTTCGTCTTGATATTCCGCCCTTTTACGTAGGTCTTTTAGTTTATCAATCTCGAAATTTTTGCTCGTCTCCCGTGACTGTCCATGTGGGTTTGCCGCAAGCCGACTTCTAATTTTGCCCATCACTAGAAGGTGATAGGAGTCGCAATCTGCTCCTCTATATGATCTTACGTCAAGGATATTCGAGTGGTGTCTTTTGTCTATGAGGAAGTGGTCTATTTGGTTACGCGTTACGCCGTCGGGTGATATCCATGTGGCTTTATGGATTTGCTTGTGCTTGAACATAGTGCTTTTCACTACCAGATCTTTTGACGCTGCGAACGTGATAATTCGAATACCATTATCATTTGAAACGTCATGTAGGCCTTCTTTACCTATTGTTGGTTGGAAGATATCTTCCTTTCCAATTTTCGCATTGAGGTCGCCGAGGAGGATTTTAACATCGAATGATGAGATCCCATCAAATACTTCCTCTAGAGTCTCGTAGAATGTGTCTTTCGTTTCTTCGTCGGTAGATTCTGTTGGGGCGTGTACGTTTATAAATACATAATTGTACCATGGTCCCTGTATTTTTAGCACCGACATTCGGTCATTAATAAATTGCATATCTTTTACATGGGACGTAATCTTCTTGCTTATGATGAAGCCAGTTCCGAGGTTATGTGTATCGGTACCTCCACACACCAGTGTAAACCCATTGGTTTCGATTACTTGATGTGGGAGTCGGATTTCCTGAAGCGCGACGATGTCCATTTTATATTGTTTCGCGTTTTCTACGACCGTCTGTATCGCGCCTGGTTTATATAACGTTCGAACATTCCACGTGCCGACGCGTATATCTCGCTTTTTCAGTTTTTCCCTACGTCTTCTTTTTGCCGAGTCGGTGTTTTCTTGATGATTTTTTCCCTTATGGTAGTGTCGGCTCATCCCACCTACGCCTACCGGGTTTTTCGTGGGATTGTTTTATGTATATTGGTTATTCATTTTTGATCCCACGAGACTTGGGGTTTCAAATAGTCCGCCACATCAGAGCCCCGTTTTGATGTGGTAAGGTCTGCTTAGTGCTCTGATTCGACCCGGTGTCAGAGAGGCGCCGTTATAATACAGCCGGTATACCCTAGCTGCAAACCATCCAATGGACACGGTGACGCGTAACACCATGGATTAGGGGTGGTAGATCTTTGTGTGTTACTCCTCGCTAGCCTGTCTGACATGGGTGACCCTACTGGAAGCATATGCTTCCGTCAGCATAGCCTGAGTGATTCATTGTATTTTAAGCCCCCGCACCACGTCAAGGTTTCTACCAAGCGGGCGCGATTCCTGAAAAGTAAGAAAATTTAATATTAAATTGGAGAAAGGGTTGGTTAGGTGGTAGTCAGTCCCAAGGTGAGATACCACCCCGTCACGCTGTACATTCCGCGATATCCGGAGAGAAATCTTCGCCGGTGTTTCGGATGTGTGGCTAATGGCCCGGACTGACACAGAGATCAGTCAGTAAGATATAAAGAATTCCGGAAGGAAACTAGTCTCCCATTCGGATCTCCGGGGGGACTATGTCAGGGGGAACATCATGCAGATATCATGATAAATAATGGAACTTTAAGAGGTTCGTCATCGCATAATCGGGCTCGCTCTCGAGGCTCTGCCCACGCTCGAATGTTGACGGCGTTTTGTAACATCAGGGGCATCGGTTTCACCAATACGTATGTAAACGCCGTCCACCAATATTTGCAAACAACGAAACCTGATATCCTTGCCCTAACTGAGACCCAGGTCGATTCGTCAACTGATTCGACATATCTTCGTTGCTCAGGATACGACTTACATTAGAGATTCCGTTTTAAGGGCGGAGTCTGCGTTTTCGCGCGGTTCAATCTGGCTTGCCAGAGGATGGAAGCGTTGGAACCCAATAATACGGACATCATATGGTTGTGGGTCGTGCTGAGGAATTCTGTTAAATTTCTCTGTTGTCTTTACCGCTCCCCGAATGACGATCGACCGGTGACATTTTTCGGACATCTTTCATATACCGTCGACTGTAAGCCACAACTTGACTCAACTCGTGGGGGAGCCAACGCGAGTGCCGGATGCCCGAGGCGATTATGCGAACACCCTGGATCTGTTTTTGACGTCCGAGCCGAGTACCGTAGAGGTGTCTGCGCCACTGGAAAACTCAGATCACTGCTTAGTATCTGTCGCGCAAGCACTTGCATATCAAGCGAATAACCGGCCTAGGCAGCTTCGCCATGTATGGAAGTATGGGGCTGCTAACTGGGACGATTTGCGAGATTTCTTCGCAGCCTTTCCATGGTCGGAGGTGTGCTTCGGAGACTCCGATGTTAACGCTTGCACGGAGTCAGTATCAGAGATTATTCTTCTGAGGATGGAGATGTATATTCCACATTCCATCAAACGAAGTTCGTCTGATAAACCTTGGTTTGATAAAAAATGCGAGCTGATTACAGCGGCAAAAAATACAGCTTTTAAGTAGTGGCGCTCTAAACCCACCGATGTTAACATAACGAATTTCGTTAGAATCAGAAACGCGTGCAACTAGGCGATTGATACCGCGAAGAAAGCTCACAACGACAGAGTGACTAGTAAGCTCCTTGAGTGTCCAACTGGTTCGCGCTCCTTCTGGTCAATGGCAAGGGCTGTCAGCAGTAATTTGGCGTCCTTCCCCTTTCCCCCGTTAGTGGCGGGCAACGGGACACTAGTCACAAATTCAAAGGACAAAGCTAATGTGTTTGCGAATTTATTTTCCGCGAATTCAACCCTCGATCCCGGCCTTTTGGAGCCACCTGTGATCTCGCCGGTCCGGTCTTCAATGCGGGATGTGAGATTTCGTCTGCGTACTATTCAACGCATTCTACGTGAACTGGATTGTAGGAAGGCAACCGGCCCGGACGGAATACCAGCAATAGTCCTTAAGAACTGTGCTCCAGAACTATCGCCGGTTCTTGGTAGACTCTTCCACTTATCTTATGCACGGAGGACCTTTCCTGCCTGCTGGAAAATCGCTCGAGTTCAGCCAATCCCAAAGACGGGAAAAAAGTGTCTCCCACAAAATTACCGCCCGATAGCATTACTGTCTATTGTATCTAAGGTAATGGAAAAAGTCATCAATACAGAGTTGGTTAAGCATCTGGAGTGCAACGGACTTCTGAATGATCGTCAATACGGATTCCGTGGCAGGAGGTCCTAAGGAGACCTTTTGACACTTATAACCGATATATGGACATCTGCGATTGAACGGCATGGTGAGTCAAGGGGGGTTGCATTGGATATCTCCAAGGCTTTTGATCGCGTCTGACACAGGGCATTGCTGAGCAAACTTCGTTCATATGGACTTTCCCAGCAGCTTTGCGACTGGACGAAGAGCTTCCTCGAAAACCGATCTGTATCCTGCCAATTCTGGAGTTTCTCGAGGTTCTATTTTGACTCCAGCCTTGGTTTTGGTTCACATAAATGATTGGTTGGAGTCAAAGGATAACAGAGTGTTCAGTTTTGCGGATGATAGTACGCTTGTTTCCTCTTTTTCGAGTGATCGGCCGATTGGTGCATCAACGTCGCCCCACCTGAGATATAGATAGTTTGACTCCCTGAATCAGGATCTAGATAGGGTCCTGCAGTGGGGAAGGGCCATTTTCGTCGAATTCAATGCAGCGAAGACACAATATACAACATTCCCAAAGAAAAGTGAATCATCGGTTCCACAGCTGATGATGAATGGCCGGGCCCTCGAAGCTGGGGAAAGTTTGAAATTGCTCGGATTGTATCATGGCATAAACACGTGTCGAGTATCGCCAGATCAGCCTCAGGAAAACTGAGCTATCTTTTTAGAGCAAAGACTGCTCAACTTCTTCTCCTATATAAATCTCAAATTAGACCCGCGCTCCAATATTGCTCTCATGTTTGGAGCTCGGCTCCTAAACATACCCTCGACCTGCTTGAGAGCATACAGAGACGAGCGATCCGCCAGATCGGGGTCTCGGCGCTGACGTCGGGACTACAGTCGCTATCACATCGAAGGCGCGTAGCCGACCTCTGCCTGTTTTACAGATATTTTCACGGGTACTGTTCTTCGGAGATTCTTGGTATTGTTCCACGCAATTCGGCTTGTATACGCTCCACAAGACAATCCGACGGATCGCACCAGTTTGTGGTTCATCTCCCGACGGCGCGAACATCCCTGCATCAGAACTCGTTCCGTTACAGAGAGGGGAAGCTGTGGAACTGCCTTCCCACGCGAGTGTTCCCGGAGCGTTACAACCTGCAACTGTTCAAAAAGAACTGCAACAGTTATTTGATGGCATCTCGGGGCGCCCACTCGGCGCTATAGGTTCGCCTCTCCTGAGAGAAGTCTAATAAAAACTAAATAAAAAAATCCGGTTGAGTGGATATTACCACAGGTGTGGGGAGCGACTTGGTATCCTTGAAAAGCAATTAGAATGAAATGACTCGAGGAGATTTCCTTACCGAGTGAAGTTTATTAGGTGCTTACAGCCCATCATCATCATCATCGGCACTACAACCGGGGACCGGTCTTGGCCTTATTTAGCAAGTCCTGAGACTTGTTAAATTTTCCGGGCATGGTCATTAGTCTTGCGCCAGCTCATACATTCTGTCAAATATCTAGCCGGAATTTCTCAATAAAACAACAAATTTGAATTAATCATCTAAATTTATTTTATCGCCTTCAAAGTAGGCACCTTCCGAGGCAACACACTTATACTGTGGTGATCCTAAATCACTACTCCCATGCAATCTCCTATTAGTATATCTAAAACCAATCATCCATAACCCAACATCCTACTCCTATCCATAATCCCAATCATTACCCTCAATTGAACCACATGCGTAGCAAATAAAACCAAATGTTCATTTGTCGCGCATTGTATCAATTCCCATTAATCCCAACATCAGGAAATGCCTATTTTTACATGTATTTCGCGATTTCACGTTCCGGGAATTTGTTCAAACAAATTGCCATATGCTTCCTGTAACCTCATTGCAATTGAAGCACACACAAAATGTTGTTTGTGCTTCTTGGACTTTTATTTATACATTTTGGAGAATCGCTATAGTTTAGTGGGGCCACCGCCCCATTTATTGGCTTAATTCAAGCAACATAATTACCTACATCTTAGGTATATCTAAGTTACAAACTACAGAGGTTAAGAACTATCTTAACTAAGCTTAACCGAAGGTGACCAGGACAAATTAAGAAGGTAGGAGAAGTAGTCTTCACTACCGCTTTGAATGTGAGCCGAGCTTTCAAGTCAACCAGCCCTTCACAAACCGTTTGTAAACGCAGCTCCAGAGAGCGGGAATGAACCGACCGTTGCGACCGGTGGTTGTAATAGTATACTCTGACATGAATTCCATCCTAGGGTAGGGCTAAGAAACAAGGGAAGAGAGAGGAAAACTTTTCTCGTAAGGGTGCGGCCGCTGTGGGAAATGCACTCTTTCAGTGCAATGGTGTGTGTGCATGGTTCTTTCATGGATGAGAACGAACCTAGAACAAAGAAAGGGCATAAGTGCATTCATAGGATACGATTTCGGTAAAGCAAATAAAACCGAAATCGTCGGATGCTAATGGGATCTTTGTTGGAACATGTGCGTCGCGACTAAACAAAGAGACGACGATACGATGTGGAAATGTGCTAATTGGTTTCAGCTAGGTTACTGGGAAATGATGTTTATGGCATCGCTAGTAAGGGTAGGTATTGAATTATTTGCAGCGGTTTTTTGTTTACTCATTGTGTGAGTTAGGGATATAGGCACGACTTGCCCTCACGGAATCCAAGATGCGATTGATTATCGCCACCGAAGCGACAGAATACCAAAATTCTATCCATCGCCTCGATGACCATATTTGGTAATTTACCTTTTCGAATTGGTGTACCACCAAATAAGGGTTGAAACGCACACACACGATGATCCCCTTTGGTTGCTCATCGCGTGTGTCGCCCAGCATGCGAACCATGAACATGAAATTAAATAAAAATAAACAACCTTCGCAGCTGGGGCAAGTCATCCTGAAAAGGGTTAAAATGTTTACACGATCAGCGACTGTGTAAAGCATTATTGGTGATCGTGTACATCACATTTCCATAATAGGATATGTTTATCCGACCAGCACTGTGTGGACCATTCATGCTGATCGGGCGCGCGTTGCTGGCGTCCTCTTATATGAATCCGTGTATGGGAAAAATTTTTTCCTCTTGTGTGCTTGGACAACGCTAAGTATTTACGTCGGCTACGTAATGTTGTACCGAGTTGTATTTTAGGGGCATTTCTTTGGTACTTTTGGGCAGTGTTGATTGCTGCATATGCAACCGGATTTGCCTTTGGAGTACATGGTGCGATTCGCACAACTATGCCCTTGTCGGAAATGTCTGTTGTTGCTGATGTATTTTTCGTATCAGCAGACATTGTGCTCCACAGATTTTTGGTGGTTATTCGTATAACCAATGCAGGTAAGTACTTGCTTTATTGAAACAGGACGCTTATGAAAAGGGGTTGTAGGGGTTTTTCTATCCTATAGGAGAAACAACCCACAATTCCAACCACAATACCTACCCATTTCCTTGATAAGTTATTAACCTGTAAAACATGTCAAAGGGACGCATAGCTAAACTTATTATTCTATGCAGATAATGCATAATTGAGTTTAGCTACACTCTTCGCAATACGGCAACACTATTGCTCTAACCATGGGATTTCCACCGGAAATTCCATTCGTATTGGTTAGCAACAACCAAGTCAAACCAAGCGACGCGGTTGCATCATAGTCCATAGGCTTGGGTATTTACTGAACATTGCACAGAGTTTCCCCTATGGTATTATATCCCCAGCCGACGCAGCGTCCTATTGACTTTTCCCAGATCACCCATTCGCTTGGGATCAATGATCTCTTTTTGCTGGTGAATAACCTTAGCTAGTTTTTCCTCTCTCTCGTATTTCTGTCTTGCTATAGTGCGATGACCTAAGAGATCATCACTAGGTCAGTAGACCAGCCGCATACACGGCAATGACGCACATACACTAAGCCAGATCAACCCTGGGTTATTGTGCTTTACCTTTTGATTTCTCCATTCTGGCTACGCCCATCGACGTCGAACGAATACACAAGTACGTTTCGACCTCGGTGAGTGTGCCGAGTTGTGGAACGCACAAGAGAGCATGATTACCATTGGCGGATCGATGTGTAAAAGCAGAAATCACGATTTCCACCCTAAATTCCTTTAGTCACAATCCAACCACTGTCACATGCAGTCACGTCGTCGTTCGCGCTAACCTTTAATTTAATCTTTCGAAAAACCACAGTCAGTTCTAAATCGTCACAACGGATAGTCGCGCTACCGTCAGTAGTCTTGAGAAGTCACCCAACTTACTCACCGCAGTAGCTTAAAAGGGTTTCTAGTTCCTTTTGTATAATTGGTCTTGTAGTGCTCCAAAAAGCCCTATCATCTTTTTTTCCCCATTCCTAATCCAAAATCCCAGCAATATTACCCTAGAACCCAAAATCCTATCAAAACCTGAAAAAACCCAAACATGATCCAAAATTCGCAATAAACGAATCAAACATTCGTTTATCGCATAACATTTGCCCCCACGGCATAATTAAATCCAAAATCAAAATTAAAATTAAAATTCACAATAAACGAATCCAATATTCGTTTATTGTTCTACATTTGCTCCACAGCATCACCCAAATCCAAATTTCAGAGATCGTTATCTCTATCCCAAAAATTCCATTGAGTTAAACAAACAAAAAACTCAAAAGCAGATACATTCACACATCTGCGCGATAGTTTCATAAGAATTCAAGAAATTGATTTCTTATCTTGTGTAAATACAACATCTCGCTCGAGATATCCAAAAAATCGAGATTGTTGCACGAAAATGTGTATCTTTGGGATACAATTTTCGATTCCTTTTCCTTTATAAAGGAATAGTCAAGTGATCTCCGGGCCGCAGTACGCTAGCGAAATACGATCCGGCAACAAATGTGCAGGATGAAATAACACTGCCAACTTGTTGCAACTGCGGCAACAAAGGGCATCCGGCCAGTTATAGAAATTGTCCTAAATATAAGGAAATTAAACAAAGATCCAAGGAGACTCGAGCTAAGCAAACAGCCAAGTCAGACTTCGGAAAACAGACCACACAAAACCTCATCCAAAATGGATTCACATTTGCCGACATGCTTAGGGGTCAGCAGGCAAGGAATACAAAAACCCTTTCAACTCCTCCCCCTCAAAAACATATTCAAGTCCCTAACCGAGCCCCGGTAAAGGCCAAAACGACGCCTCAATTTCAAGCGGTGGTGCAAAAGCCTCTGAGGGGGCAATCTTCAATGCTCGAGAAACTACTTAGTTTCTCCCGCTTAATTGAGGATATTCGACCCCGATATGAGAAACTATCAACCGAGGCAGAGAGGGAGGCCCTCCTTTTCACTGCATATGCAAGACATACCCTCCACAATGGATTCCAAAATTAAAGTTATCCTCTTAAATGTCAACTCCCTTGTTTCGAATTCCAAGCGTATGATAGTCTCTGACTTCATAAAGGAAAGCCGGGCGGACGTGGTACTTGTAACCGAAACTAGGTTGCATCCATGTCACCGTCCCGTATTCCCAAACTTCTCCATGATTCGAAGAGATCAAACCCTCACTGGCGGTCCCACCATCAACGGAGGTGGAACTTGTATACTGGTTAAAAGCGGACTTCGCCATGAAGCTATTGACCTCCCACACCTAGAGTCCATAGAGGTATCTGGAGTTGAACTGCATCTGGCTAGTAATGGTAGAGTGAATAAATACTCCGTATACCACTCGCATAAAACCAATAATGGCCCCATTAATCCCGAAGATATCGGCAAACTACTAAGGGCCTCGGGGCATACACCCTTCATCATAGGCGGCGATTTTAACTCCAGACATCCCCACTGGAACAACTCTGTCTCTTGCCCGAATGGCACAAAACTGTACCAATGGTACACCGCAAACATGTATGCCCTCAACTGCGAAATAGTCGCACCTACGGTTGGTACTCGAGGTAACTCAATTCTGGACATATTTATTGTGTCCAAAGACTTACTTCCACAAATCATTCCTCCTCAAGTTTCAGCGGGTGTATCTGACCACAATGCTGTGACCACATTCATTCGCGGCTATCGAGCATCCCGGGCTCATATCAGATACATACCCGATTATGGGCGGACAAATTGGGACAACTTCAATATTACATTGAACGATAAACTCCACCACTTCTCTCTTCCCACTGACAGGAACCTAACGACGGTTGAGATAAACAACGTTGCAAAACGACTTCACGAGATTCTAGTTGAAACTTCGGAGACTCATGTCCCGAAGTATAAACTTGAAAAGACCTATCAGATTCCCCATGACGACATCACTCTTCGTCTCATCCGGGAGCGTAAAAAGCTCTGCAGAATGAGATATCGTTACCGCTTTACGCAAAGGGAGCCATTATTCACAATATTGGTACACTGATAAAACAGAGAATCCAAAACAATCGTACCCGACAATTGGAAGACAAGCTGAAGGGTATTCAGATGGACCAGAACGTTTATAAAAATGTTAAAAAGATATGTGGCACTTCCCGCATCACTGGGCCAATTATGCACAATGGTGTTGTTGTCAATAACGACACCAATAAAGCAAATATCATCGGAGAAACCTTCGAAAACAATCACAAACTCACTCTCCAAGATGGCGACCCGGAAACTAATGCAATCGTTAGTTCAGGGGTCCACAGTAAGTTGGACGACTTCAACGAGCCAATTGTTGTCTTTAACCCAACTAACAGTGCATACTTCGATGACACACGTGATAATGGTCACGGTTTCATCACACCAATTACCCTACAGAGTCTGGTTAAATCTCGACACCCTAAGAAGTCACCTGGTATCGACAACATGTCATACCACTCGTTGCGAAGGCTTTCTGCCTTATTCTTTATAAAGCTCTCCATTCTGTTCAACCATGCTTACAACATGGGGTACTTTCCCCAAGCTTGGAGGCACGCTATTATTTGTCCAATAGCAAAAGTTGGGAAACCAACGTATCACCCCTCAAGCTTTCGCCCTATCTCGCTTCTCACTTGCATCAGCAAAATATATGAAAAATTCATATACGAGAAGCTAAATAACTTTGTCAGTGCCAGGCACCTAATACCTGATTTCCAATTCGGATTTCGAAGAGCGCACAGCACCACTATGGCTCTCAATTTATTTCAAAACCACGTCTGCGTGCGGCTCTTTAATAAGGAACCCACCGTTGCGGTAAGCCTAGACATTGAAAAAGCTTTTGATACGACTTGGATCGAAGGTCTCGCTTTTAAACTACTGAATACTGGCCTCAGTAGAACGCTATGTAGCATCATCTACCAGTTCGTTCGCAACAGAACCTTCCAAGTTAGAATGAATGGAAAGCTTTCCCGAACTTTTCACGCCGCTGCAGGCGTACCACAGGGCTCCATTCTAGGCCCCATCTTATTCAATATTTACACCTCCGATATTCCCCGCCCTACGGACGGGAGAGTAAACCAAATATGCTATGCGGATGACGTCCTGGTGTACACGTCAACCAAAGGCCCTAACCTCGCAACAAATCGACTCAACCGTCACTTGGACGAACTGTATCAGTATTACAGTCGATGGAAAATCCGACTTAATCTATCCAAAGCAGTAGCCATAATTCTGAGTAGTAAACACTCCCAACCTGCTTCTTGATATTCACAGAATATTCGAATAAAAATGGGAGATACTACGATTAGACCACAGGATAAGATGAAATATCTCGGGGTCACTTATACCCCAAAAATGAATTTCATCAAACATGTGACCCACATTCTCCAAAGGGGCCTTGGTCGGTCTAAGCAACTGCACAACATCCTGAAGTGGAGGAACAAAGTTGACACCAAAATTAAGCTTCTCTGCTATAAGCAGCTAATCCGATCTGGAATATCGTACGCCTTTCCCATATGGTCCTGCGTATCTTCGGCTCAAATGGAAAGACTTCGGGTTTTCGAAAGGAAACTCCTCAGAAGATGCACCAATCATTCTAGAAGGCCTGACGGTCGTCATTACCCCAACTCTCACCTATACGAAGGCGCCTCCATTACCCCTATCGACGAATACTTGCTTCAATTAGCATATAAGTACCTCGAAAACATTCAGAACAGCGAGAACCTACTTGTACGGGACTCTTGCGTTCTTGACCCTTCTCTCTCTCGATCTCTTCGGATCAAACCCCCACAATTTCTTCTTCAGTACAAAACTGAAGAAAGCACCCTTCCCAACAACATTCCCCTCTATAATAGAGGATTTCTGGACCCATCCCATAGGGTCTACAATTAACAAACCAAACACACGAACGCACAGTACAAGACGGCACAAACACAAACATACACACCGACCAAAGAACAGATTATCAGACGCCAAAGACGTGATCTGCGTTTACTACCGCACCCAAGACCCACCGGTCTTGTATGATTTCTTTCCCACCATCCCTCTATAAAAGTAGTTAGAGAACACTTAGACTAACACTGTCCACACTATCCTTGGATACCCCCTTTTTTCTTCTCTTTTCAGATGCCGCGAGACCGAGCCCAACATCCTCACGGATGTGGGTGATTCTGGTTATCGCAAGATGACCAGAAGTCAGAGACAAGATGAAGGACTCATATGTCCTGTCTCGCCAAATTCGGCCGTCTCGCCACAATTTTTTTTTTTTTTGGAGGAAGTACCCCAGGAGTGGCCGCAGTTAAACAAAATTAATAGTCCCGATAGGACTAGTAGCGCCGCAGTTAAATATCGAGATCTGTCCCTGAAGGAAGTCCCCAGGAGAATATCTAAGTTGAATAGAGGAATCCAAGAAAATAAAACCTATTTTGGAACCAAAATACGTGAATCAACTTGTTTTATTTTGACTGATAGCAAAGTATCACCTGGTCCCCACGGAAGACCAAGTGAGGACATCAAACCTGAGGCCAAACCAAAAGGACGTTGCTCTTCCCTCAGGTATATGAGGAAGCACGGTAACGACCCCTTGTAGGACAAGATTTCAGGAGCGGTCTGTTTTAAGAGATCGCCTTGTCCTTTTAAGGATTAGGAGACTCGCGTCCTGAAACTAACCCCTACTAAACACAACAGTCTAATTGTACTATTTATTATCGTTTTATCATATCGTGATACCCTGGAGTATAAAATCTAATATAACCCGCCACATGTAAATTCAGTGATAGTCAATTTTAATATAAAACAAATTCTAATATAATCCACCACATGTAAATATAGTGATAGTTAATTTTAATATACCACAATAGGAACTCTAAAATTAATGAATAAAAAAGGGAGAAAACATACACAACCAAACCAAGTAAGTTTTATTTATTAATATTCTTCTCGGTTAAACAATTTTCTTTCGTCGGAACATCGCTGGGGATAAAGTGAAAACCGTGTCGTGCCAGACACACCAACTTCTACCCCCACAGGGTTACCTGGTGGTAGATGGGCAGGTAAGTAGTGGCGTTCGTAAGAACCGCCACACTACCACTTGGATACGCTTATGAAATCGACAGATGCTCCAATACCAGATGATATGCCAGTAATTAAAGATGAAGATCTATATCGCTTACGTGATGTGCAAACTCCAGAAGAGCTTAAGGATGTGCACATGCATTTTCTCTTACACTATTTGCATGAGATCCCTAAAATGCAAGAGGAACTCCGTCGTTGGGAAAAGGAAGCATTGCGGCAGACTAGAGCTCACGCAAGAAGGAGAGCATTAGAAAATTTGGAAGAAGGTCAAGAACTTCCACCACCGACCGCCAAGATGAAAGTGGTACATCGTGACCGACATAGGATTCAGAGAAGACCGAACCCCAGGATGAAAGTGGTACATCGTGACCGACATAGGATTCAGAGAAGACCGAACCCCAAGATGAAAGTGGTACATCGTGACCGACTGGCAACTTTTGGTAACCCAGAGGACCAGTGAACTTAGTTCGGGACGAACTAATCTAGGCGGAGGGTAGTGTGAAGCATATGACAATTGGAAAACTCGAGATTATGAGCATTAAAAACTATAAGTCGCCAGGGAGAGAAGTGTCACATTTGACTGAGGAGCAAAAAAGTGAAAAACGGTTGTCATTAGCGGAAAAATAAAGTTTAAATAGAAAATTGATTTCACGGCTTATTTTATGTGAATAATTAATCCAGCGAACCCTAAGCTCGCTACAATATATAAAAAAGAAGAACAAACTCGAATGTAATATTTCACAGTCGTAAATTGTAAAACGGCAAAAATATAACATCACGGACATTCAACAGAAAGTTTATAAACAAAAGAGTACTCAAGAAAGAATATAATTAAAAAAAACAAGAAATATGATAACAATTTGCGATTAAAGGCAGACTGTTGTTGATGACATAACCACTTCAGAGAGATAACATTTCATTTTGTGGTCTCAGTATCAGTTTTTTAGGCCCCCGGGGAGGATCGATCGCGTCGTGCTTTTAATCTAAATTCGTTTTATTAACAGCAGGGATTGGGTTGAGATGTTTTTTTAAAACATGGGAAAGTAATTAATAAATAAAGAGAAAAATATAATTATATGTTCGTTGTTTTAGATTAATGTGATTTCATTAAGAAATTTTATTACGTCTCTCCCTCAGAATTTTAAGTGAAATAACGTCCTTTGTAAAAACATTTGCCTGCTTCCTGGTGGCGTGCTGTGTCGTGCCGCTTTGTGGATTATCGTTTATAAGTAAGTAGCGTCAGGTAAAGTTCATAGATCGCTTTATAAACCAGACACATAAATCATTCGGTCCTTATCGCAATTGTGTAGCCGACAAGTAAATATCTGCTGTTATCACAATTTGATGGTTAGACAGCCTTTGACCTGCAATGATTGGCGTTTAAGTTTGTCTCTAACAAAAACAAGACCAAGCTATTTGTTTATTTTTTATGAATTGTACTGATATGTTGAAAAATATGAATTAATTAGAAAATTAGAAATATGAGGACGTACAAATAAAACAAGGTTAGTATAATTCTCGTGTATTCACAACGCGTTTATTAAACATTATTACGCCTTCTTTAATTGCTGCAATAGAGAAGTGAGATAAAGGTAGTGCAGAATCTTAATACCAACACATTCTACATTCTACACTCCAGTGACGACGTAGGAAAATGGTGTATCATCTGGAAATCGATGTAATCTGAAAGTGACAATTGCCTAAATAAGCGTGTAAGCCTTACAAGCAGCGGCACATCAAAAACACATTGAAGGCGATAATATGTGAAAAAATGACAAATAGGAAATGAAAATTGTGAAAAGTCGCAATTGAAAATTGAAAGCTTTAGTAATGGCAGTAGCCAAAACTACGTAATCAACAGTGACAACATCAGACTCAAAAAAGACTGAATGTAGAACTATGAAAAGTGTAAAATAAGCAACACACATTACAAAAATTACAAGATTAATGGCGACATGATCAACCACATCCTGAATAGTAGCACCAACAAAACCAAGTTTATGTTGTCGCTGCAACGCCAGTATTGGGGACGGAATTAATATAATACACCTGACAATTTAATTTCTAAAAATGATCGCCATGAAATAATAAATAAACAAATATAAATCGATGATATCACGCTTCTTACAGACCCAGAAAATTAACACAATTTAACAGGAAAAATATAATATCAAAAATGTATCGCCCAACTGTTACAATAGCACAGATTCATCAGTTTACGCGGACAATTCTAAAACTCTTGAGTCCTAGAAAATCAAGATTCATCAAGTCGTAGTTGAAATACCATCCGAAATGTGCGAGAAAGCTCTCGAAAATTTCGTCAAAAGGATTGAGTACTAACAAAGGGACACGCGGTGGACATTTAAATGATGTTGTATTTTCTAGCCTTCGCAACCTGTTTTCCTAGCCTTCGCAACCTGTTTATGCATTTCGACAAACATTTCAATATGCTCCCACAAAAAGTGTCAAAAGAGATCTCGGTCTTTCGCCAATATATTCACAAGAAAATGACCTCTTCCAATAAGGGCGTCTTTTTTACCCTAATCAACCGCCCTCCCCACACCCCTCTAACACTCTCAATGCTCTTCCCTTAACCATCTACTGTCAAAATGTGAGAGGTCTCCGCTCTAAAACGCAATCGATTCTGCAGAATGCTCATACCCTCCCTTTCGGTATATACGCACTAACCGAAACCAACCGTATCCCCAGTATTCACAGTCAAGAACTATTCCCCTCCACCTATAACGTTTTTCGTGATGACAATGATATATGTGTAGATTCACCTTGCCGTGGTGTGCTGCTTGCCAACCAAAATAAGCTCGCATCATCTCTTATTGCCATCTCTTCTTCTCCTAATCTTGAATATGTCGCAATAAAAATCGACCAACGCCCAAAGGCGTTATACATTATATGTTTATATATACTTCCTTCGCAACCTATCGTGTCATACGAACTGGGAATAGCAGCGGTTGATCACCTAACCGAGTTAAGTACCTCCCTTGACGACATCGTTGTTATTGGCGATTTTAACCTCCCCATCTCCGATGGACGTTGTCAGACGATCAATCATTTTCCACCTCAAAACCCACTAGTACCAAGGAATATCTCTTTGTAGACCGACTCAAGCCTCGTCAAATAAGTAATGTGCCAAATCATATGAAGAAGCAACTTGTCCTCGTGCTTACATCAAACCCCTATAATTCCTCAGTTGCCCTTAGTCCTCACGCCCTCTCAACCACCGACAATTATAACTTCCACTACCCGTATCCTTTTATCGTGACAACTTATCCCAAACCTCACCACCACACGTCAACTTTTCCTACAACTTCCGCAAAGCTAACTTTCGCCTATTAAATGAACATCTTAGAACAATCGCATTTCGCTTTGATCACCCAGAGCTAGAAGAGGCTACTGCCACTCTCTATAAGGAAATCTACAATGCGGTTTCCCTATATGTCCTTTATTCTCGACATAGGACATGGGTTTCATTGCGGCCATGGTACAACCGTAAACTCCACACTCTTCGGAACAAGAGGAATACTTTATGGAACATTTTCTGGCCGTTCAATACAAGTGGTTCTTGATGGTGTAAAATCTGCCTCCCATCAAATGAATGCAAGTGTTCCCCAGGGTTCGGTACTATCACCAACTCTCTTCCTTATTTTTATAAATGATCTCTTGTCAATTACTCATAACGTCAATTACTTACAACACTTACGACTTACTTTGCTCAGGATACGACTTACATTCGAGATTCTGTTTTAAGGGCGGAGTCTGCGTCTTAGCGCGGTCCGATCTGGCTTGCCAGAGGATGGGGGCTTTGCAACCCAATAATATGGAGATCATGTGGTTGACGGCCGTACTGGGGAGGTCTATTAAATTTCTTTGTTGTTTTTACCGCTCCCCGAGTGGCGATCGACCGGGGGCACTTTTCGAACACATTTCACGTACCGCCGACTGGATACAGATCAACCACCCAAATTGGGAAATTGTCGTCCTTGGCGATTTTACTGTACACAACTTCGGGTGGTTGTCACATTTTAACAGAACCGACGAGGCTGGGAGGCTAGCGGAGATGTTCGCTGTTAGCCGTAATTTGGCTCAACTTGTGGAGGAACCTAGGCTAGTGCCGGATGACTGAGGTCATTATACGAACACTCTGGATCTGTTTTTGACATCTGAGTCGAGCGTTTATACCGTGGAAGTTGCTGCGCCATCGGGAAACTCAGATCACTGCCTAGTATCGGTCGTGCAGCCATCTGCATTTCAACCGATCTAAGAAGCTTTTTGCCATGTATGGAGATATGAGGCTGTTAACTGGGACGATTTGCGAGATTTTTTCGCATCCTTTCTGTGCTCGGAAGTGTGCTTTGGAGACTCCGATGTTAACACATGCGCGGAGTCGTTCACTTCGATTATTCTGCGAGCAGATTACAGCGGCATAAAATATAACTTTTAAATAATGGTGCTCCATTCCCACCAATGTTAACAGAACGAATTTTGTTAGAATCAAAAATTCGTACAACCAGGCGATTGATACCGCGAAGAAAGTTCACAACGACAGAGTGATCAATAAACTCCTTCGGTGCCCGACTGGTTCGCGCTCCTTCTGGTCAATGACAAAATCTGTCAGCAGTAACTTCGCATCCTCCTCTTTCCCTCCGTTGTTGACGGACAGCGGGGCATTAGTCACGAATTCAAAGGATAAAGCTAATGTGTTTGCGAATTTATTTTCCGCGTATTCAAACCTCGATCCCGTCCTTTTGGAGCCACCTGTGATCGCGCCGATACGGTCTTCCATGTGGGATGTGAGATTTCGTCCGCGCACTATTCAATGCATTCTACGTGAACTGGATTGTAGGAAGGCAACCGGCCCGGACGGAATACCAATCAATAGTCCTTAAGAACTGCGCTCCAGAACTATCGCCGGTTCTTGACAGACTCTCCCGGTTGTCTTATGCACGGAGGACCTTTCCTGTCTGCTGGAAAATCGCTCGAGTTCAGCCAATCCCAAAGACGGGAAAAAGTGTCTTCCACAAAATTACCGTCCGTTAGCATTACTGTCTATTTTATCTATGGTGATGGAAAAAGTCTGGCGCAAGGCTAATAGCCTTGCCCGGAAAAACAAATGATTATGGAAAATTTAACAAGCCTCATACTTGTTAAATCTGGCGCAAGACTAATGACCTTGCCCGGAAAAAACAAATCATTATGGAAAATTTAACAAGCCTCAGGACTTGCTAAATAAGGCCAAGGCCGGTTCCCGGTTGTAGTGCCGATGATGATGATGATGATACTTGTTAAATAAGGCCAAGACCGGATCCCGGTTGTAGTGCCGATGATGATGATGGAAAAAGTCATCAATACTGAGTTAGTTAAGTATTTGGAGTGCAACGGACTTCTGAATGATCGTCAATACAGATTCCGTGGCAGGCGGTCCATGGGAGACCTTTTGACACTTATAACCGATATATGGACATCTTCGATTGAACGGCAAGCTGAGTCAAGGGCGGTCGCATTGGATATCTCCAAGGCTTTTGAGCGCGTTTGGCACGGGGCATTGCTGAGCAAACTTCGTTCATATGGACTTTTCCAGCAGCTTTGCGATTGGACGAAGAGCTTCCTTGAAAATCGATCGATCCGGGTTGTTGTGGACGGCGAGTGTTCGGATCTGTATCTTGTTAATTCGGGGGTGCCTCAAGGTTCTATTTTCGCTCGTACCTTATTTTTGCTTCACATAAATGATTTGTTGGAGAGAACGGATAACAAAGTGTTCTGTTTTGCGGATGATAGTACGCTTGTTTCCCCCTTTTCGAGTGTTCGGCCGATTGGTTCATCTACGTCACACCAACTGAGATGTAGACAGATTGACTCTCCGAATCAGGATCTAGATAGGGTCCTGCTGTGGGGAAGGGCCAATCTCGTCGACTTCAATGCAGCGAAGACACAATATATAACATTCCCAAAGAAAAGTGGATCATAGGTTCCACAGCTTATGCTGAATGGCCAAGCCCTCGAGGCTGGGGAAAGCATGAAATTGCTCGGCATCACAGTCTGTGGGAATGTATCGTGGCATAAACACGTGTCGAGCATCGCCAGGTCAGCCTCAGAAAAGCTGAGCTATCTATTTAGAGCCAAGAAATATTTTACTCCGACCCAATTTCTTCTCCTGTATAAATCCCAAATTGGACCCGCGCTCGAATATTGCTGTCATGTTTGCAGCTCGACTCCTAAACATACTCTCGACCTACTTGAGAGCATACAGAGATGAGCGATCCCCCTGATCGGGGACTCGGCGCTGACGTCGGGAATACAGCCGCTATCACATCGAACGCGCGTAGCCGACCTCTGTCTGTTTTACAGATATTATCACGGGCACTGTTCTTCGGAGATTCGTGGTATTTTTCCACGCAATTCGGCTTATATGTGCTCCACAAGATAATCTGACGGATCGCACCAGTTTGTGGTTCATCTCCCGAGAGCGCGAACATCCCTGCATCAGAACTCGTTCCGTTACAGAGCGGGGCAGCTGTGGAACTCCCTTCCCGCGCGAGTTTTCCCGGAGCGTTACAACCTGCAACTGTTCAAAAAGAACTGCAACAGTTATTTGGTGGCATCTCCGGGCGCCCACTCGGCGCTATAGGTTCGCCACTCCCGAGAGTGTAATAAAGTGTAATAAAAAAAAAAAAAATAAATAAATATATGAATAAAAAAGTCGCTTGGGGCTAGATCTGGTGAGGAAGGCGGATGGTAAAGCAGTTCAAACCATAATTCGTGGATTTTCGCGATGGCAACCGCTGAGGTCTGAAACGGCGCGTTGTTTTGGTGAAACAGAATTTTCTTTTTCTGGAAATGTGGCCGTTTTTCCGCAATTTTTGCCTTCAGTTGGTCAAGTAATGATGCGTAGTATGCTCCTGTAATGGTTTTTCCTTTTTGGAGATAATCGATTAAGATAACTCCATGACTATCCCAAAAAACAGTTGTAATATTATAATTTGTAATATGATGATAATGATGAGTAATGGAACTACTATATAGTACGTGCCTTGCACTTCTGCTGTGGAGATTTAGTGGGAAAATGTTAGATTTGTTACCTAGTTATTCAGCTCGACGTCCCGATGCTGAGCCACGGCTCCAACCGGTTTAGAGAACTCTTGCTTTTGCTGCAGAGGGATCCTTATGTGCCGTCCTTTATTTTCGAAATGTGTTTAGTTTCCCCTTTGTTGAATCTGCAACACCATTTGCAACACAATCTCGTAAACACTGAGTTGTATATCCACTGAGATCGCCCAATAGGTAACACAACGTTAAATGTCTTCTTGTTCAAATCCAGCAATGTAGTTTGTAGATTATCCAGTGTCGGCTCCTCTGGATGTTCTCCCGATGCGGCACTGATTAGTTACTTTTAGCTTGCCGAACAACCGCTGTTAATTGAATTTGTGCTTATTACACCCAAAAAGCAACGACAGAGGCCACACAAATTCACAGGAAAGAACGGAAATCACTTCAACGTCAACGTTTGCCTTTCTGCAATTTCTCTTCGATGAAAAAAAACTACTTTCCACTTTTCTTTCGTCTTTAATCTCCTTTTCTTTTTTCATTTTTTTTCTTTTTTCTTTTTTACAAAAAAGGATTAACACACGGGACAATTTCTTTTTCTTCCTTTTTTCCTTGCTACTCCGTTAACAAAACGTTCTCTTATCTCTCAAAAAAAACCGTCGACAACGGAATTCAAAACCGTATTCAACAAACATTGACCCTCTGTCTCTCTCGCTCCCCATTCACGTCCACTTCGAAAACCGAATTCGAACTCGAAGAACTACACGATCCACACCCGAATCGGGGCGTGTTCAAAAACTCACTTCTGGATCGTGCAACTCCTCCACCACCTTACCATCACACCACTTTAAACAAATTATATTCAAATTACAAACAATTAATTGATGGGGTGGCGGACGCACGTAACACAGTCACTATCACTTTCCCAGCCGAAAAACCAGTTTTTGCTTTTGTTTTTGGAGCCGATACCCCCTTTGCAGTCCACTGTTTTGACTGTATTTTCGTTTCGGGAGGATAGTGGTGTTTTCAAGTTTCATCGACAGTAATTAATCGGCGCCAAAACTCAGATTTATTGTGCCTAAACTGCGCCACAGAGCGTGGGAAATATTCATTCGAACACGTTTTTGGTCTAACGTGAGCAAACACTCCACCCAATGCGCGGATATCTTTCTCATGCCTAAATCTTGATTTAATATGTGACAAACATGTTCTTTGGACATTTTCATAGCCTCTGCTATCTCCCTCACTTTAATTCGTCGGCCATCTAACACCATTTGGTGAACTTTAGCGATGTTATCGTCAGTTGTTGTAGTTTTTCGATGTCCCGAACGTTCATCGTCCCCCAAGCTCTCACGGCTTCTGCTGCCCAAAATTTTACACTGGTAAATAATGGTGCCGAGTCCCCATACACAGAGTTCAACTCATCTTTGATTTGCGTAGGCGTTTTGCCTTTCAGAAACAAAAATGTAATGATTTAATTTTGTCCATTTTCATAAAAACACTCACATCGGCTCACCCAAACGGCAAATGGCTGAAATGTTGGTGAGTAACTGTCAAAAAATGCACATTCACTAGATTTTATTGACGAGTGCTGCTATCTTCACGTTGAGGTCGGAAACTTTTCAGGCACCCTCGTACAGTAGTGGTTTATGAATACCTAGTGTCGTTAGCTTGTAGTATAACCCTTCTGGCCAAACGATGTCGAAGGCCCTCTCCAAGTCAATCAAACAGGCACCTATGCACTGTTTCTGACTACTATCTCACTAACTGTCTGAAACCACTTTAGCTGCGGCATGTGTGGTTTCATGATCAGCTTTAAAACCAAACTGGTTATTTGGAATAATGTTATTGTCCTCAACCCATTTAAGTAGAGCCTTGCTTAGAACCTTCTCGAATACTTTACTGATACAAATTGATCGATTGCAGATTTTTTGGGTTTGTTCTGTCTTTCCCTTTTTTTGGTTACGGTTGGATGAAGGCCGTTTTCCAATGTCCTGGATAGTGTGCGTTGTTCAGTGCGTTGTTAAACAATACTGCATACATGTCCATTGCGATTGAAGATGTTTGAGCACGATATTGGGTACTCCATCGATTCTTTGTTTCTTAATGATGTAAAGACGCCATGGATTTCTTCACTAGTGATCAAAAGGCTGTTAGCGCTTTCGACAATGATCTCGCCGTTTGCCGTTTTTCCATTACTAAATTCGATAAAACATTGGTTTTCTGATCGCCACTGTGAAATGCCATTTCGAAGAAAACGATAATTTAGGAGAACTTTATCCTCCAAGTCATGGTTGCGGCGAATTACTTCATTTGCCTTGTACAGTTCTTGAAAGACGGCCCCTACAACATTCACTTTTTCCAAGGGATCTTCAAACACAAAAACTTCATCATTTAGGATGGCGTTGTTTGTGTCTATGCCTATATTTGTCAGCGTTCGTTGGTTTTCGTCAGTTCGTGGTATTTGGAGACACTGAATCTCGTTTTCATTACTCCGTCTAAATATTTTATTAACTTGCGGGAACATACTAGGGTAGTTGGATTTTACCGCCCGAACTTTGTTGCTCCAATACAAATTTGCTGCTAACCTATAATTGGCTTTTATCAGCTGTTGAAGATTTTTTAATCTAGACTTCAGTGATATTATCTCCGGGGCGTACCTGTCAGTAAATCGTCTGCACCGTAGTTTTAGTTGAGACAAAAGTCTACTTTTCTGTGGAGTGCGTTGATGTGGTGTATCGGTACACGTTCATGTTGTCCGTAGGTGTTGTTTTTGGTATTGTTCTGTCCATAGTCTATTTTATGGTTTCGTTCAATTTTTGTATATATTTGTCGATGTCATCGTTGGATATGTTTCTGTTGGTAGAAGGGTTAATATCTTTTAAGCGAATTTCTCTTGTAAAGGTTCTCGTGAAACACGTCCATCGAATACCCCCATAGTTATTGGGTTGCGTTATCACGCATTCACCGAGTTCCACAACTTCGTTTGGTGCTTTTATCACGATTGATAATGCACAATGGTCGCTGTCATACTCAATTGTGCGTAATCAGTTTCTATTTTGTCTGTTAGTATGTGCATATTTAAATCGTGTGTCAATAAGCATAATATCTGGGAACATCCCCCTCTGGAGAAGGAAGCATATTCTGTAGCTAGCAGGTCAGCCACATATTCAATGTGATGTTGATCTAGCCAACCCGCGTGTTGATTTCCCCTCGTGTTGGACATGCTACTTTTCCGATATGGGAGTTTAGCATTCAAATCTCCACCTACGATGTAATAGTTCCCTTCCGAGTAAAGTTGTAGGCATTGGAAAAGAGTCTCTAGCTCCACTATAAATAGATTTTGTTGATGTACTTCAGGTGCGTAGGCAGATATCACATAGATCCCCCTACCATGTCGGAGGGGTATGCGGATGATGCACGCTTCAAGCACCTGAAATCTGCGCATCTCACCACTACGAGGGTTGCCTTTTATATTTCGGGATTAGAGAACAAAAACAAATATCGATCATCGAAAATCACTTTATTGTTTTTCAAAATATTCCCCATGAAGATCTATACACTTTTGCATGCGTTTGAACCAATTGTCGAAGCACTTTTGCCACTCTGATTGAGGTATCTCCAACACATGCATTCTGAATGCAGCAACCGCTTCTTCAGGTGTCGAAAAACGTTGACCTCTCAGTTTGTTTTTTACGTACGGGAATAAAAAGAAGTCATTCGGTGCCAAGTCAGGACTATACGGCGGATGACCCATCAAATCGATGTTTTGGGTGCTCAAAAATGCAATTGTCGCAGCCGATGTGTGAGAGCTCGCATTGTCGTGGTGAAGAGTGATCCGTCTTCGGCGGTTGGTTTTCCTGATTTCTTGGAAGACAACTGGCAAACAAATGGTTGTGTACCACTCAGAATTGACTGTTCTGCGTTGTTCTAGTGGTACGGTTGCCACATGTCCAGTTTTGCCGGAAAAACAGGCGACCATTTGCTTGGAAGTGCTTCGTGCGCGAACAACTTTTGTTGGATTTGGCTCATCTTGAAACACCCAGACAGTCGACTGCTGTTTACTTTCGGGCTCATACGCGTAAATCCACGATTCATCACCTGTCACGATGTCATAGACGTGTTTCGAAGCACCGCGACCGTATTTTTTGAGCATTTCTTTCGACCAATTGACAGGAGCCTTTTTTTGGGCGATTGACAAATTGTGTGGGATCCAACGCGAACAAATTTTTATGACAGTCAAATGTTTATGCAATATTGAATGTATGCTGGTCCCACTAACGCCTAAGGTTGTCTCAATCTCACGATAGGTCACGTGACGATCTTCCAATATCAGTTCGCGCACAGCATCAATGGTTTTCGGAACAACAACTGATTTTGGACGACCTTCATCTTGGAGTGAACTACGACCACGATTGAATTCACCATACCGTCGATAAACACTGGTCCTTGATGGAGCTTCATCGCCAAAAATTGAATTAAGTTCATCCATGCACTGTTGCTGAGTTAATCCACGCCGAAAGTTGTAAAAAATAATCGCACGAAAATGTTGACGATTTAATTCCATTTTTGGGCCCAGATGAATCTTTTAAGTTACTGTAAACAACACAAATAGCGCTCGTATGTCAAAACGTTCTGAGTGCGTATAACCTCAAAAATGTCCAACTTTACGACAGAGCTGTCAATTGCCGGATTGCAACACTAGGGTTGCCAAATCCCGAAACATAAGAAGCAACCCTCGTATATATTACCTTATGTTGAAGTTCTTTTTTAACAAAGATTGCCACCCCTCCTCCTTGTGTGGAGTTGGGTCGGTCTCTTCATATAATGTCGTAGTTTGTGTGACATAGTTTATGCCTCTGATTCAGCTTAGTTTCGCTAGCCAGAAGCACGTCAGGACTTTCGCCTTGCAGCAGTTTAAAGAGAGTGGCTCTTCTCTCGATTCTGGTAAGTGAATTTACATTCACTACTAGAGCCTTAATTGTGCTTTCTGTTATGGGGTTTATGTTGACGGCTGGCTAGACAACTGCGAATAGACCCAGTCTAGTCTAGTGTCCTGCTCCTTTATTTGTTTTTGCATTTGTGTCATCTGCGTCTGAATATCGAGCAAAGTTGTGAGCACATTTGCTAGTGTTACTGTTTCTGGAGGCACAGTTTATTGCAGCGGTACCCGTGTGGTACGTTGGGGCTTGTTTCTTCTACCAGCTGTTACTTGAGCTTACGAGAACTGGGGTTTATGTTTAGTGCTGGTCGAGCTTGAACTATTGGGTGTTCTATTTTTTGTTGCTGTGAAAACTTTTTTTCCTGTATTTCGCGAAATTTAAAACAGCCTCGATAATTAGCGGAGTCTCCCTCGCTCTTACAAACTGCACACTTCAGAAGAGATCTGTCGTCTACCCTTTCTTTGCCTAACGTGCATTGTTCTGCGCTGTGGCCGTGTCCACATCTCACTCATCGATATTGCATTTCGCAGTTTGCTACTGAGTGTCCGAACCTTTGGCAGCGGAGACACTGGAGTATATCTCTGCCTTTTTTCAATTTGTCCCATGTGACAATTTGATGGTTCAGGATAGTGATTTTCCTAAGTCCACCAATTTTGCTACCGGGGCCCAGCTGCACCAGGTAGAATGGTAATTTACGATTCTCCCGTCTAGCCCTAGCTGTATTGAAGGGTTTTACCGCGATAAACTCAATATGATTATATATAATACTCCTAGCGTTTGTAATAGAACTTCTGGTTCCGTTTCAGGGTCGACGCCGTTTAATATAACCGTTTTTTTCATTATTGCTTTCGGGGTGTACGTGCAAAATTCCGCCGTGGCCCTTTTTAGCACATTTTTCATTTTTTCGAAGTCCTCAACAGGATTTGTCTGTACGGCAAACCTGTTTCGTGTCAGTCTTTTAATTGAAAAATCCTCCCCAATAGAAAACTTACCTAGACTTACCAATTCGTTACTAACTTTGCTTTGACTGTTTTTGTCACTGGAATTTATTTATTTATAAATTGTCTTTATATTTCAACCACTCGCGACTCCTAAAAGCAACTTTTTCAATTAACTCGATCGCCGAATTGAAAACACGTCCGCACTCGGTCACTGTGTATCGTTGTCTGTGCCCCACACTCTCCGTGTCTTAGAGAATGGCAACGAAGTCGATGTATTCACAACCGATTTCAGCAAGGGCTTCGACAAAATCTCCCACAATCTCATCCTCTTTAAGCTATCCTCCCTTGGTTTCGAACCCCTGTTACGGACCGACATTGAGTCCAGGTCCCCCCCAGAATCCACTAATCCCCCTTTGATTCCCCTCTTTACCTGTAAAAGGAAAATAAACCCGAGAAAAGGAGAATTTATTTTTTTATTTATGTTATTTATTTTTTTGTTATTTCGGATGGCTTTTCTTTTAACCTAGCCGCTAGTTCCGCTAGTCGGCGTAGGGACGTTAGAGCCTCGGGGCTCTTCCACCACTGGATTTATATCCCCGACGGCTTCGATATAAATTCCAGCTGGTGGTTACCGGCTGCGCCAATTTGTTATTTTTATTTATAACAATTAAATATTTTTAAATGTAAAAAGGGGACTTACTGTGATTTTTAATTTTGAGCGGTCGCTGCAGCTGTTGTCTGTCCGCGTCAGGTTGCAGGGGGCGTTGAACGTCGTGCTCGCCTGTTCAGCAAGCTGTTCCGTCGATATTTGGTTTTTAGTTGTTTTTTGTTTTGATTTGGTATTGTACTATTGGGTTTCAATTGTTTAGAACAATATGGTATGATTCTCCTTTATACACTAGCATTCCTTGATATGCAAATATCATATGATTTTATGTGCTCATTATTAACTAATTGGCAATATATATAAATATTTATGTGTATTTCTTACTCATCCTTTATTACGCCTTTTTCAGAATAAAACAGCGTGGTTGTTGTCCAATGTAAGGCTTGTTGCAATATTGAATATTTTACTTTTTGCCAAAAATTATTCGTTCTGTCTATTTTTGAAGTTTACGACGAATTGTCAATTTTCCGAATTTATTTCCGGTGTATTATGTTTTATTTTATTATTTTTTTCTCCGCCAAGTAGAATTTGCATAAAGTAGTTTATGCAAATTAGCTACTTGGCGCGTTATTTTCCTTTTACAGGTAAAGAGGGGAATCAAAGGGGGATTAGTGGATTCTGGGGGGGACCTGGACTCAATGTCGGCCCGTAACACCCCTACTGATTAAGTGTATTTCTTCCTATCTTAACGATTGAACCTACCGTATCAGATTTAGATCCACGCCTTCCAATCCTTTTCTTCCCACGTCGAGAGTTCCCCATGGCAGTCACCTTGGACCCCACCTAATCATTTTTACTATTAATGATATAGACTCCAGTATCAAGCACTCCTCCATCTTGCAATACGCGGACGACACTAAACTCTTTAAGACGATCCGCTCTTCTCTCGACTTCTCAGTTCTCCAAATGGATCTCGACAGCTTTTCAACTTGGTGCCAAAATAACTGCCTCAAACTACATATTGCCAAATGTCACACGATCACCTTCTCCCGTAAATGATACCCCTCCCCGCTCCGTTCCTATGTCTTATTCAACCAACCGATATCACCTGGATAATCGATTCGTGACCTTGGCATCTTATGTGATAAGGAGCTTAACTTCATCCCGCATATTGATGACATTATTCTCAAGGCCAACTCCATCCTTGGTTTTGTGAAACGCTGGTAGAAAGAATTCTCTAATCCCTACGTTTCCCGATTGCTCTATATAGCCTCTGTCCGCCACCTTCTTGATGCTAGTCAGATTTGGTCTCCTCCCTACTCGTCCCATATTTGCAGGGTCGAAAGGGTACAATGTCGGTTTTTGCATTTTGGCCTCCGAGGATTAAATTGGGAAAAATCATCTGATTCGGCCCCCATACACAAGCCGTCTTCACCTAATTAAGTTTAACACACTTGAAGAACGCAGAATTCATGCCTGTTACATAATTAACATTCCTTTGTCCTTTGTACAGCGTGGCAATTTTTGCGAGCTCCCACCCCTAATGCAAGGAATCGGTTGACGGTGGAGAGGGAGCAAATTGAATCAAGAAGAGGGTCACGAATTGGCGATACAGAAGTTAAGTTAAAAATAAGTGTGTGCCTGTGCTGGGTCACCAGTAGAAAATTGAAAGCCAAGGAGTCGAGTTTAAAAGGATATTCCTTCTGGAGTTGAAATAAAAAAGTAGCCAGAGCACCCTAACGTGTCGGTGGTGTGCAAAAAATTAAATCCAGATATAAAAGAAAAACATTTATAATTGAAATAAACAATTAATCGTTTAATAGTTCGAGTTTTTTTGTCCGTCTTATGCGTATGTGATAAAAGAGAGATTGTCACCAATTCTAGACGAACGTTTTGTCAATGGCGTTTCGGTTGATTTATTGAATTGTGTGTGAAGTTGGGGTGCGGCTAAAGGAAATACTGTCAATTAAAATATCCCTTTTAATTGTTTTATGTCGATATAGTTCAAAAAGAGAATAACAAATCAGTTTATGAAATCCAAGAGTTATGTTATTATGGTGCAACGTATCGATTGAACCGCCCGAAAAGGTCAGATCGATAGTGTGGAGGTTCTCTACACCACATGGAGAACCAACCCACAATGCCAACCAACCTTGAGCGCATCCCCCTCTTATCAACCACAGCTGCGTGCACACAAGTTTTGGAGTTTGAGTCGTGAATTAATTTTTGAATCTAAAATTCGTATCAACATATTAGACGATTCCGAAAAAGCCGGAGGGGTACAGTACTTCAAGGAATAATGTGCGTTTAACAAGTATTTAACAAAAGAATCGCGGGTGCTTGCATTAAAATCATAAACTTAAATTGGAATCCTAAGTTACAAACAAATTAATAAAAAGGGTGAAAATAAAAGAAAAGCGTTAACCAGAAAACTGCCGCAGTGTGTTTTGATTTATCCTACTCTTCGTTGGTGAACAATTTTCTGCGGAACGTCGTTGGGGATCTCGGCGAATCAGTGCCATACGCTGGCACATCTACCTAGCGTCCCCACAATACCTCAATGTAATAATTGCCAACAGCTTGGTCATACAAAAAATGTCTGCAACTATAATTCAAGATGTGTTAGGTGTGCTGGGCCTCACCACACAACCCAATGCTCGACACAACGCAACAGCATAGCAACATGTGCGCTTTGCCACGAGAATGGCCACCCAGCTAGTTACAAGGGATGCTCGGTGTATCAGAAAAAACTAAAAGCACAGCATCCAAAGAAAACTACAGTCACTCAAAAACTGCAATCAAAAAATACAGAGCGAGCGGGGCCAACCACAACTGGTACTAGCAACACACAAATAAACAATAAACCAAATGAGAAATCAGATAATAAAAGCAGACAACAACCTGTCAATAACGAGCCTACCATCATGGATATGATGAAGGTGCTCAGTGTATTCCAGAACGACATCAAAAAAGGCATCAACCAACTAACAGAAAGGGTAAGTAAACTTGAAAATTTTCAAAAACTTCCGACCAAGAAATCCAAGAAATAAAGACAATGAGTAATCGTGAATAATCACTTGGAACGCAAATGGGCTCAACCAAAGGGCTCAAGAATTAGAAATACTTATAAGAGAGCACAACATAGATATTGCGTTGATATCAGAAACACCCTTTTCTCATATAAGCTTCATAAAAATCAGGGGTTATATGGCCTATTGGACTACGCACTCCAGCGACCGTGCCCGTGGAGGTACAGCTCTGATAATAAAACAAAACATACATCACTTCCAACAAGAAGAAATAAAAGATACTTTTATTCAAGCCTCCATTGTTACTATCAACCTTAATGGAGCTGATTTAAATGTAGGTATAGCTGTATATTGCCCACCTAGACACAATCTCGAAACAACAATTCACGGATATCTTTAAGAAACTTGGACCAAGGTGTATAATTGGTGGAGATTTCAATGTCAAGCAGACTGCTTGGGGGTCAAGGCTGATTACTCCAGGCAAGGGAAAAGATAGGCTTACAGCCATCAAAGAAGCAAAGTGCGAATTTCATTCGTCTTGTTCACCGACATACTGCCCTACTGATAGCAACAAAACTCCTGAGCTGATCGATTTGTTTATTTCGAAAGGAGTGTCATCGAATTATGTTGAAACGGATAGTTTAGTTGATTTAACGTCTGACCACACTCCAGTACTACTAAGCTGTTCCCAGAAAGAACAGAAAACTAAATCTTACAAACAAATATACAGATTGGGAAAAATTCCGAAAAGAGCTTGACAATCAGATTGAATTAAACATTAAACTTCAAGATTGTGAAGAATTGGAACAAGTACAACAATTTATCGAAGCATTGGGAAGCGCAGCCGCAACAGCAACTCCGGTGCCAAGTGATAAACCAGAACCAGCAACCACCTACCCTGTTGAGATTAGATATCTAATCAAAGACAGGCGCAAAGCTAGACGAACCTGGCACAGATCCAGACACCCTAACGATAAAAAAATATTCAACAAGGTGAGCATACTAGTTAACAATTTAATTAAAGGCCATAAACAGAGTTGTATAGTTGTGTATCTAAGTGAACTAAGTCCGTCAGCGGATGCGAATTACTCTCTCTGGAAGGCAACACGTAAATTTAAACGTCCCCTTATCCAAGTGCCATCTATAGAAGATACGCAGTGACAGGGAGTACGCATAACTGAAGATAAAGTTGAAATATTTGCACAACACCTGGCTTTAGTGTTCAATCCACACAACATCCACAGTAATATCGATCCTTCACCCAGGTATCAAACCGAGCAAACAATCAAACCAGTGACCCCAATCGACAAAAGTTTCAACCACAAAAAAGCACCAGGCATCGATGAAATATCACCTGGCGTGTACAAGGAATTACCTCGAAAAGCTGTCATTATGCTAACATATCTGTTAAATGCTTGCTTTCGAGTAAGATACATTCCAAATTCATTAAATAGAGCCCAGATAATAATGCTCAAGAAACCAGATAAACCAGCAGAAGAATTAACATCTTATAGACCCTGTTACGGGCCGATAATAACAACAAGCTGAACAGGGGAGCAGTCATCAACGCCCCCTGCAACCAGTCGCAGACAACAGCAACAGAATTACCAACTGCTGACAAGCAGCTTCTCCAACGACCGCTCAACGGTCTCCAAAGTAAGTCCCAATATAACTTAAATATACTTAAATAAATATTATTAATATATATAAATTGTTAAATAACCACATAACAACCCATATCGCTATTGCCATCCATTTCAAAACTGTTTGAGAAAATACTCCTCAAGCGACTCAAGCCACTCATCAATATTCCATTTGGCTTTAGGAACTATTGAACAGGTTCACCGTGTGACCAGGCATTTTTCTTTTGTCTGTGGAGTCTTTTTTCAGATATTCTGAGCTCTTTGTATTTCTCCTCACGTACCCGCGTCCTATGAGACTTCTGCATTGCCCGGTATCCACTATTCTTACGTCCATTCATAATCAAACCAGTCGCTCCGATCTCTACGACTACTGCCTAAGATGGAGTTAGCAGTACTAATGACAGTATTCTTAAGGCGTGTCCATTTCTCTTATACGCCCGCCATTCTGGCCCCAGGACTTACTCTCCCTCCATCGAGTTCTTCGATGGCGAGTTTTAACCCATGACCAAAGGTGTTGGGATGCAATACGTCTTCGTAAAGCAATCCGCGCTCGGACAACGATGCCAACAAGATAGTGATCCGAGTCGACGTTGGTACCTCGGTATGTTCGTACCGTCATCAGGCTCGAGGAGTGGCGACCAGCTATCAGCACGTGGTCAATTTGATTGCGAGTGGCTCCATCAGGTGATACCCACGTGGCTTTGTGGATATCTTTACTTGGAAACCTGGTACTTGCCACGACCAAGTTCTTTGATACTACCAGTTCGATGATTCGTAGTCCATCGTCATTGGTGTTTTCATGCAAACTATGGGAACCTGCGTAGTGCCTGAAAACCGGCTCCCGACCTATTTTGCCATTCAAATCACCAAGAACGATTTTCACATCGTACCTTGGGCAGGCATTGAGGGGCCATTCGACGTTCTCGTTGAATTCTTCTTGTTCCTCGTCACGGGACTCCCCTGTAGGTCCGTAAGCGTTTATGGTGTTTATGTTCTTAAACTTGCCTCGCACGCGAAGAGTGCATAGCCTTTCGTTTATTGCATTAAAGCCAATAATGGCAGACCAGTTTTTGGCTGACTAGAAAGCGTACCCCGAGCACATAGTGTTTTGCATAACAGCTGTAATAAATGTCATACTCGTTTCTTTGAATAACACCACTCCCCGTACATCTCATTTCCTGCAATGCTGTTATGTCAGCCTTATATTCGGACAGGGCATCGGCTATCTGCTGTGCAGCTCGAGCTCTGTATAGTGAGCGAACGTTCTATGAGAAAATTCTCATATCGTTTAGCCATTTTCATTTCCGTGGTCGTCGCCGTGTATCCGGTCCATATCCGACACTTGATAAATTTGCCATAATAATTTGTTTTTCCGGGTAAGGTTATTAGACTTGCGCCTACCTTTATCAGGATGTCGTTGCATGCATTGGTTCACTACTTGGCGGGTGCCAAAGTAGCTATCCAGAGGTGTCACGTGGAGACTGCTGTCAACTTGGATTAAACAGGGACAAGGATCGTCCTGGCCTTCGCCGGGTTGAAAGCAATCAGAGGCTTTGCCCTATATGTTCGCTCCCATCCCCCTTTCGGAACACTATACCGAGTGACAATTTGGTCAAAGAACACCATGGCCACCGTTTCTGCCTTCGCATCGGGTAAGGCATAGCTGTCCATATACTTAGAGAAATTGTCCTGTCGGGATGCGATCAAGAGGACCTACTATATCTAAGTATACTTTGTCAGAGAGCCTCCTTGCAATATCGGTTATTACCGTGGGCATACGAGGGTTTGGTGAAGATTTCATGGGTTGACATTGTTTGCATACTTTAATATAATGCTTAATATCGCGCATCATCTTCTTCCACCAATAGTTCCTACATATTTTGTTATAGATTTTAATACTCCTTGGAGTCCACCCAAAGGAGGATTTACGAGACTTTTACGTTTACTTGTCGGTTTTCCCTGTTTTTCTTTTATTTAAATTAGCTTAAACTTTCGCGACTCTCTGAATCGACTTCTTAGAAACCTATAGCGTTTGAAGCGATAGTGAAGAACCTGTGATTCTAACCAACGCCATGACGGTTAGAATCATTAAAAATTAAACCAATGCTCAACTCATCAGGCCACTGCCGCGTGTACGAATTCGATTTGTAAACTCAAATACACTAAGCTGATGTGGAATTGCTATGTTATTGCTTGGTATACGGCTGATGCATTTTCTTATTCGATTTTCGTTCGGTATTCTTCACTATTTGTTTATACATTGTGTGTGTATCTGTTAGAAACGACACAAACAACTTATCGAATTTTTATTTCCACACTATCACCACTAACGATAGAATTATGTTAGTCAAAAAAATTTTGAATTAAAATTTGTATGTAGAATGAAATGTAATATTGAGGCGTGGAAAAATGTTGATTTTAATATGGAATGTGTGTAATTGGGGGATAAGGATGCGTAATTAATTAGCGGGAAAGGGGGGGGGGGGGTATCATTGTTAATTATGTAACAAAGGAATCAGGTAAAATAATTAATCTTAAGTTATCTTCATCGTCATCATCATTGGCACTACAACCGAGATCCGGTCTTGGCCTTATTTAACAAGTCTGAGGGTTGTTAAATTTTCCATAATAATTTGTTTTTCCGGGCAAGGTTATTAGCCTTGTGCCAGCCTTTCTCAGGATGTCGCTGCATGCATTGGTTCACTAATTGGGGGGTGCCAAAGTAGCTATCCAAGGGTGTCACGTGTAGACTGCATGTCAACTTGGATTGAACAAGGACAAGGATCGTCGTGGCCTCCGCCGGGATGAAAGCAATCAGAGACTTTGCCCTGTATGTTCGCTCCCATCCCCCCTTAAGTTATCTTATCTCAATATAATTAGAACGCACTTACTTATTATCTGTCTTGCCAACCACAAATGTGCATTTACTAATTACAGGTGTCCATTATTCAAGCGAACTTTTTAATTACATCCTACGAGTGAAATATCCAAAGTTAGAGATATCAAATTCAAACAAAATACGAACCTTCATAGATACACCACGTAATGCCGGTATATTTCATTTCCTGCTGCAGCTACCTGGACCGTGTGACTTTCCCAGAATTAAACAATTCTATGTGGATCACCTCACAGATCTGCGCAACAAAAATGGTTCGCTGCGATTTCCCAAATTTAAACAGCAGTTAATTACTTGCTGGGGGCGTTACGCTTGGGTAAAAGATCTAAGGTAAGCTTTCAATAGTACATGACCTTTTGTTCACACAAGATTTATCTTTACAGCTTATTTAACATCGACAACCATGTTATACTTAGCAACACCAACTATCGCGGTCGACCTGTTAACGAAAGTAATATTCAGGATTTCGTTAGTGAGTTGATAACCAAATACATTCCAACGGATTTACCACAATGGCAAGTGATTGTGATTCCGACTGCTTCAACACCTGGTTTGGAATTCAAAACAGTAAACAATTAACTCTTCATAAGTTATGTTTTATTTATGGCTTTACCAAGGGATCTCTTTCTCTAGGATGATCGTTATTATATATTGATCAAGGTACACCATCTCCTTCTAGCTGAGCAGGCAGGATTGCATGTCAGTGAATTGTTGATGTTAAAGAGTTCAAATAAACTCTCGATCGATGTTCACGGAGACTACCAGGATAAACCAAAACTTTCATATTTCATCCGCAAGCCTATTCATATTCGGAACCTTTGCCAACAGATTTGGCTGGCCATCATTAACCGTTGGAATGCTTTTACATATGATTTCGACTCCCTGGAATCTCCAGACAGCGATAAGAAATTGGAGATCAATAGCATGGAAGAATTTTGCTCAGTTTTTCTTATAACGACCGTTACCGTCGTTATAGACTTCTGGCGAGCATACTATAAAATCAAATCAACATTCCGTCAGCGTTATAATTTATTCCTCACCATATTAAGAAGAGAAGTCGCCAAGAGAAACTTATCATACCAAGTGCTAATAAACTCTATTCAGGCTTCTTTGCATCCTGTAAACATCCTTAAAAACATCATACGATTATTTATTTATATTTTTATAAAAAATATTTTACTTCTACCTTACAATGTTTACCTAGAGATCAGTGCGTGCAAGGACATTTTATTTACTGGATCTACAAAGGTAGCATCAACGTATAGCGGAATAATATCAATATATCTTCCACTAATCATTTACGCTCAAATTGAATTCGTAAAAATTTGCTACGAAATCTATAAGGCTCCGTCAAATATATTCAAGACTCTACTTAAACTCCCAACGAAGGAGATCAACATCCTTCAAGTAAAGACTTACTCTGGTAGAAAAGTTGTAGCTTTCACAAAGCAAATCCACTGGCCTGACATTAGAAATCGTCTAGAACTGTCAGGGATCAACGAATACGATTTCACATTGGCATGTCTTGCTGGAGCATTACGAGAATACTTTTCTACATTTAAAGATCACCCTATACCGAGTGTATTGAATACAACATGCCGCACTATATCAAAAGGATATTTTACCGAAAAAGGAGGCAGATTAGACCACGTCGGAGGAGTCGTATTGCTACAATTACCTCTCGTTAGACCATCCTATGGTAGCATTCGAGACATCCAAAAGATTATCAAACAAACTCGTGATACGCAATCAGTTATTTATCTAGCGTCACTCGGGCAAACTAACTTTGATATGCTTACCGCCATATTTCCTAGTGTTTTAACAAGGATTTTCATTAATTATTTTTCGTTTAATTTTCCTGTTACACTGACGGAGATATACGGAAATTCTTCAGAGTTTGAAACAATCTGGGGTCAAACCGTAGAAGACCTAATGCTGTTTAGGCCACCGCAATCAAAAACAAGTACGTACCTTTTTGAAACACCAGTTTATGAATTATTGGGTATTGCTATAAGAAGCTCTGAAGGAAGGCTTTCGAATCGTTCCAATACTTTTTTCATGATGTTTGCTTAAACTTTTCTCTAGGTCTTTCGCTCAACATCCATCGATTTGGGGAGAGAACTCGTTTGGCAATTATCGCAGACACACAGCTCGCCCCGGACCACACAAAAATATCAACTGCATTTGAAACACTGATGGAGACTGTGAAACTATAAATACTCAACATCATCCTAGATAATTCAACATATAAATTAATTTATCTGTGATCAATTTTTTATAAATAAATATATGATTTCCAATACCTTCTAATTTTTTTGTTTTTTAAGCAGATATTAACAACTAAATTGAGGTAAGGGGAGGACCCTCATTTATTTCGCCTAGTACAAGTGATATAAAAAGTAAAGAATAAAATTACGAACTAACTTAAAAACTAAGGAGGGGGGTCGGCTATAGGGATTGACTTAAAATTAACTTTAAACTTGCGAATGGGGAACCAAGGCGAGACGGCGGTGCAAGCGGTAAGCGCGGGCGGGGGGGGGGGGGGTAATATAAATGGTAGGACAGGGAAGGGGTAGATTCTAAGGATGTTACCGCTTACGTTTGGGTACAAAAAAAAATTTTTTCTTTTTTGGAGTGTTATTTTGCGATAACCAGAATCACCAACATCCGTGAGGATGTTGGACTCGGTCTCGAGATATCTGAAAAGAAGGGGGGGAGGGGTATCTAAGGATAGTGTGGGCAGGGTTAGTTCAAGTGTTCTCTAACTACTTGGCTGGGGGGATGGTGGGAAAGAAATCGTACAAGACCGGTGGGTCTGTGGCGGTTCCCTTGAATGCCACTACTCATCTTCACATTAAACATGTAAAAACTTGTGGGGGTTCTCCATATCACACGGAGAACCTATGGAGGTTAATGTCTGGTAAGTGTCCGCCTGACACTGGTTCACCACGACTCCCCCAAGTTCCTCTTCGTCGTGCACGGGGACGGTCGCGCTTCTTCAATTCTATTTGTGTGGTGTCCTTCCTCGTTAAAAAAATGGAAACACCACCGGTTCCTCTTCGTTCTATTTATTTCTTTTATTGATTGTACAATAAGCAGGGGCAGTAACAAAAACACTATTACAATTTTCATGAATTACAATTAAATTGACACAAACAAAAACTGCCTTTTAGGGCGTGCTGCATGCACTGTGTTGGGTTTTGTAAAGATCAACTGATGAAAGTGTCACGGTGTGAAGCTTTAACTAATTAGAATAATTTTGATAAAACGGCTTTAGCACGTCCAGCACTAAGTTGGGTTTGTAAAAATCAACTGATGAAAGTGTCACGGTGTAAAAGCTTTACTAATTACAATAATTTTGATAAAACTGTTTTAGCACTTCCAGCACTAAGTTAGGTTTGTAAAAATCAAATGATGAAAATGTCACTGTGTACAAGTTTTACGAATTACAATAATTTTGATAAAACTGTTTTAGCACGTCTGGCACTAAGTTAGGTTTGTATATTAATATCTTGAATCGAACGTTACACGGTCAATGCTCACTATCTAACTGATAAACAACCGTCAACCACTCTCGCTTCTCGCTCGGTGAGCACTTATCCCTTAAGGGTTGATTAGTGCACACACCAATACATCAACACACATCAACAGACATCGGCCCGGCGGCCAGTTTACGCGATCATTTCCCGGGTGGATGTGTCTCACACAGTCAAGGCTGATCGCACCGCCGCCCTGTGTGTGTACCTTTTGTGTGATGTTCACTGTGGGGCGCGCTATGTGTGTTGTTCGCACATAGCTACTTGTCTTTATCAGCGATCGCCCGTATGTGCGACTTGATGTGTCCTTTTAAGGGCATGTGTTGTATCTCTCGTGTTTGTATTATATCGGAGATGTGTCCTTTTAAGGGCATGCGTTGTATCTCTCGTGTTTGTTTATATCGGAGATGTGTCGCACGCTTGTGCGACGGGACGCTATTCTCGTTGGTGGTTCTGCATTGTCAGATCGCTGCACGTTGTTTTCGCTAGATCGTTGTGCAGGTGTCCCGCGCTTGCTTATGGCATCGAGTTTCAAACGTTTGCAACTACGTTGCCGCTTGAAATCGATGTGTTGCTTTTGAATTGGTGATGTCACCTGCATTATTATACGTGGGTGAGTTTTCCCCCTCAATAGGTTTACAATTACTTGCACGGAAAACTGTGCCGGACGACCATCGAATTCTTTCATTGCACGTACCCGTTTATGTGACTTTTTCACAAGTTAGGTGTGCGCCCCTTACGTTACACCTGAGTATTCTTCCCTGTCTTTAGGTAACTTACTTTTCCGGTGGTGATGCTGAGGTGTCGGATCACTCGGTGGGGTTCGGCGCGAACGCCACAAACCAACCCACAATCCTAACCCCACATGCAAAAACCAAATCCACAATAGCATGCATCTCCCAATCGGCAATAAAAACCATTTTCCAAACTCCCAACAGAATATAATTCAACAGAATATATTCTAATCATCCGCGCATTCATTTTCCCAAAATCGCTTCGGTCAATTCTCCACTTAATTCATATTTCCTCTTTGTGACCAAGCAATCTTAATTTCCCCGAAATTCATATGCCATAACAAAACGCATATCCAAATCCTCAACGGAACATTAACAACTAACCAAGCCGCGCACATTTCCCCGAAATTACTTCGGTTAACATTTCACCCAAGCAATACCAATTTCCCCCGAAAATGCATGCCCGTACTTGCTCGCGTTCCCAGAGGCGATTTCCCGGTACACCCAACCAACGAATTCAACCCGGCCTGTACGGCCAGAATTCGCTGGAACTGAGTTCTTATGCGAGCATAGCAACTCTTCCAAAATTCCTTGTAATTGGCAGCGAGCCTAATTTTGCTATGACGCACCGCCACGACGCAATGAATGAATTATTTTCATTCATAAGTCAGTCGACATCTAACCGCCATCACGTGCACATCCCTCCTTTTTTTTCGCCGTCCGCCAGTAAGTCACTAGCCAACCGCCATCAAGCGCGTGTCGAGTCTCGAGTCACAACCGCCGCCGAGTTTTTACCTTACCAGAGTCCCCCCCCAAGGAGTCAAGTTGAACAGCAAGCGAGGCGACAGGGTCGGTGTAAAATAAGTCGCAAGAACGCGTTTTGAAATCTTCCTAGCAATACTATTGTTTAAAGTTTAGGAAGTCCCTTTAATCATACTAATTATTAAGTTCCGTGTGAAGCATAATAACCCATGAGTGTCTCGCATCGGCCGAGAGCGAAGTGTATTAAAGAAGAACAAAACTGAATAAAATCCATTGTGACAAGGAACAAAAATAAAACAATCGCCTTTTCTTTCCGCGATGGTTACATAGAGCAAACGCTTTAAGGGAGAACAAAACTGGATAAAAACCGTTGTGACCAAAGGACAAAAATAGAACAACCGCTTTTTCTTTCTGCGTCGGTTGTATAGAACAAAGTGTTGCGAAGGAGAACCAAACCGGATAAGGACCATTGTGACGAGAAACCAAAAGTGGAATGATTGCTCTCCCTTCCAGAGTCGGTCGCACGCAGCGCCTTCAGTTTAGTTGGTTAACGTAAAATGACCTGTCCTCACAAACATAACCTACTCAGCGGAGCGGAATTGGAGACAGCGTCTCGTCATCTTGACATTTTTTCGACCTCTTGTGCGTTCGGTGATTTGCCTTTCCCTCTGTGGGAGGTTTAGTGAATCCTGCCCCCTTGACGGCGCCCTAACTAAACAAACTCCCACCTAGAGCGGCCAAAAACCGATAAAACAAGTACTGATTGTTTACATAGCAATTAAGCATGTACTTGCCTTTTTGTCACCCACCGAAAGTGTCTCCTAAACCATATTTACGCTAATTCAATAGCACGAACCACAGGAGACATTTTCCTCACGGGCATCATGTGCTAGAAAGCCATGCGTCGGGTGTATGTTGCATCATCGGATTTCCTAGTATGAAAGTATAACATAAAGCATACACCAAGCAACCAACATTGTCCGAACCATATCACCAAGATATACCCTTACGCGTCAGCCGCACACGTGCAGGAGATGTTTCATCTTTCCTTTTCATAGATGCCCACATCGGTCGGTCATCCGACCGACAAATACATCAAGCCAAACGGCTGAACGCCCAAGGAATTCGAGCTCTCATAGATGGAAAATTACCATCGAGAATTCGACTACGCTGAGATGCCGCCAAGATGTGCACGATCAGCATAAATGCTTTACGCAGTCGCCGATCGTGTAAACGCCTAAATCTCTATATCGAGATAATGGCACCAGCTGCAACCATGCCAGCTAATGTTCCCCTTATGGAATTGTTGTATCCACGGTCCGCTTGCTCATGCCCAACATGAGCGTGCGAAGTAGCCGCATCTGTGTGTGTGCGCATCCTTTCGGTGATCATCTTCTAAGATCATCCCTTATATGGTCATCGGGGCGATGGATGAAAACGTTGGTGTTCTGTCGCTTCGGTCGATACAATTAATCGCGATACGGATTCCGTGGAGGCAAGTCGGGCCTCCACGTTAAATAATGTCAGTCGGAAATTAGCTACCCTTGAGTTGAGAGTTTTAACACGAAAGAGTTATTTTGGAGTGCCAAATAAGTTGGAGTAAAAACGCGCAGCCGGGTGAATTAGCTGTTGTAATGGCAATATTGCGTCGTCCAGCGACTAGTTTATTAAATCAATGTTAATTCAGTTTTGTTTAAAACTACTTTAAGAAATTCAAGTGACTCTAGCTACCACTACGTGTGCATACTATAATCTGTGGCAGAAAATTCATTTTGTTGTTTCGTTTATCAAATCCATAGTAATTCAATAGTGTCGATAGATTGTTTAAGAAAGTAGTATGACATTAGTTTAAATTAGCCTTCATTTTAAGAGTAATAAAGAACCGTGGAAGGTGTAAAATTTAGACTTTGTATTCTACATCCATACAGGTGAAGCAACTCCCGGAGGAAATTCACTCCCTAAAGCAACCCACCCAAAACAGCGACGATGCCAGTATGGAGATGACGCCTTCTTCCAGCTTGAACCATAAAACATCTCCACCCAAACAACTATCATCAGCCCATAAGGAATCCACCAAACAAGCCAAGCCAGCATCGAGTCCCCTGCCCGCCCAAATGTTAGACCGCCACCAATCTACATAAAAAAGGTGACCAGTATAAAGGGTATAATTCTAATAGTAGAAAATGCCCTAGGACACCGCAACTTCACCACAAACACTAAAAGCTCCTCTGTCTCCATTGCAAAAACAACTCTGGTTGATCACGAGAAAACCGTTAGAAAACTTGCGGAACTACAACACCAATTTTTTACCTTCCAACACTATCAGCTCAAACCAACAACTTTCATCATTAGGCACATTGACCCAACTTGGACCAACGAAGAACTAGCGTCGGAGATCATCAGGATTTGCCCAGAGCTGAAAATCCACAGGCTGGACTATTTTCAAACTCCGTACATGTGGGAAAATAACTTAAGGAACCTAAGGATTATCCAAATCCCTCCAAATGAAGACACCAACAAGCTCAAACAAATTAAGTACTTGTTTACGCACAAAATCAGCATCGAGGAGCCTCATAAACAAAGTATCCTTCATTGCAAGAGATGCCAAGGCTCGGGACAATTGGCGGTGGCTTGCCACCTAAATACACGATGCGGCAGATGTGCCGATGAACATCAACCAGGAGAATGTAAGGTCAATCCACAAGGTATGGAACCAGGAAAAATCCAAACCACAAACCCCGATGGATCCATTACTACTAAGGAAATCGCTGTGACATGCTGTAACTGCGGAGGTCCGCATCCAGCCAATTTCTCCCAGTGCCCGCATAAATTGAGAATTCTCCAAAGAAGAACAAAACCAGCAACAACCAACAAATCAGCACCAACCAAATCCACATCGCATAACACAATACCACAACCTACAAGGCCAGGAACATCATATGCGGATGTCATCAAAAACAATCAAAACACGCCGACGTCAAACAACCCCAACTCCATTGACCTCAACCTGGGCATCATGGGCTACATCAAGAGTCTACAAACTATGCTTCCTACATTGAAGCATATGTCGGATATCGAAAAAAAGGTCAGATTCTCTCACTTATAACTTCCCATATTCTTTCCCTCAATCTCTGAATTAACTATAGTCGCCCTCAACGCAGAGTCTATATACTCCAACATCTGTAAGCAACACTTACGGTTGTTTGTTAAAACCTTCTCCCCAGACATCCTTCTCCTCTTAGAAACGTGGCTTAAGTCCAACTCCCGAGTATACATCCCCAATTATACATTTATTTCCAACCCCAGAACTACTGGATCCCATGGAGGTACCGGCATCCTAATAAATAATAAACTTCAATTCACCGAAATCAGGTTTGCCAATGTTTTCAATATTGAATACACGGCAGTTAAACTTTTTTGTGAAAACAAAAAAGTAATCATAACAACACCCGTTTACATTCACCCAACACGAGAACCAGACTTTCCTGACTCTGACATATCTCAAATAATCAGACAGTCTCTCCCCGCACCATTCATAATCGGTGGAGACTGGAACGCTCGACATACAGCATTCAACGACATAAAGAATAACAAATACGGGTGCCAACTTTTGGACCTCCTCTCATCTCACCCATATACGTATATCGACATTCCACTGCAGCCAACTCGTGTCACCAACTCGACGCGGTCAACAATTGACTTCTTTCTCAAGTCGGCTGATGTCTACTCAACCCCTTTTATTTAAAAGACTTCGCCCGACAAATCTACTTCCCATTTTAGTCCTTCTTAACCATATCATAAATGCTTCACATTCCCCAGAGAACTGGAAAATTGCGGTAGTAATTCCCGTTAAAAAGTCCGGCAGTTCCAATAACACCTCCAATTATCGTCCGATATCTTTATTGAACACCCTAAGCAAAATATTGGAATGTAAGATCTACCAAAACCTTCTCTCGTTTGCCAGTGATAACGCTCTCATCCCTAATTCTCAGTTTGGCTTTCGTGAGCGACACTCTACTTGCCATGCGCTACTAAAACTTACACACGATGTCACAACTGGTCTAGAAAACCAATGCCCTACCGTATGCATATCTCTTGATATTTCCAAACCATTTGATTGTGTCTGGATCTCAGGACTTCTTTATAAGCTGCACTGCTTATTTGGTCTGAATTCCAACATCACAAAGCTCCTAGCATCTTATCTTTCTGGGAGGAAATTCATGGTCAGAATAAACTGCTCTCACAAACCTCTTATATATCTTCTATACACATTCGATATTCCCCGACCTCCACCTAGTGTTGTAATGCTAAATTATGCTGACGATACTTTAATCTACTCTAGCAGTAGATTTGTCAAAGCGGCAAGAAACCGCGTTAACAACTTCCTCCCGCTCATCTCAGCATACTTTAACAAATGGAAAATTCGCTTCATCATCATCATCATCATCGGCACTACAACCGGGATCCGGTCTTGGCCTTATTTAACAAATCTCTCCACCGGTCCCGATTTCGAGCCGATGTCATCCAGTTTAGCACTCCCTGGCTCTGGGCGTCCTGGTCTACGCCATCTCTCCATCGCAGACAAGGTCTGCCGCGCTGTCTCCTTCCATATATCCTGCCACAAAGGACTTTCCAGGCAGGCTCCTCTTCGCTCATTCGAGCTAGGTGTCCCGCCCACCGGAGTCTACCGAGCTTGATTTTTCTTGCAATATGAGCTTCAAGGTAGATTGCGTACAACTCATGGTTGTAGCGTCTCCGGAATCGTCCCCCCCCCTTACATACGGGGCCAACAATTCTCCTTAAGACCTTTCTCTCGAACGCGGTCAAGAGTTCAGAGTGCCTTTTATTAAGCACCCAGGTCTCGGATCCATACATAAGTACTGGTAAGACCATGGTCTTGTACAGTAGTAGCTTGGATGTTCTGGATAAATTTCGGGATTTAAAGAGCCTTGATAGGCCATAGTAGGCTTTGTTGGATTTAATCATCCGTTCGCGTATTTCTTCTTCCATATTGTTATCGGCTGATACGAGTACTATTGACCCAAGGTAGTTGTTTGTTGATAACTCTACGTAGTCCGCGTGCAAACCAATAACTTTGTCGTAGGAGACAGAACAACAAAAGGCAGAAGTGAACTAGAAGGCAGCTTTATTAATAGACGTGTTGAAGGACAATTATTGACCGATGGTGTTTATTCGGTGAATGTTGATTGTAGACGATTGTAACGAGCCCGTTGAAGGTTGATTGCAGACTGACGAATTGGCATAACTGCCAATTCCAAAAGCGACGCTATGACATCATCGTGGTGACAATGATGGCCAGTTGGTGCCAGCTGCTGCGCATCTGGTATACATGCGAATGTACTAGATTTCTCCAGTACATTCCAGCACATTTAATTGCGAATCCGCAACATAGTTAAAGGATTGCACTACTTCAAATTCGTGTTCCACTACCCTGATAGTTTGACCAACGTTAGGTCTTCTCTTCGCAGAAGTTGCCACCATGTACTTAGTTTTTCCCTCATTAATGTGCAGTCCCAGTTTTTGTGCCGCCTGCTCGATCTGGGTGAAGGATTCCTGTACAGCCGATTCGGTTCTACCGATGACGACGATGTCATCTGCGTAGACAAGTATCTGGCTGGACTTGGTGACAATAGTCCCTCTTGTTGTAACGCCAGAGTCACGGATTGCTTTCTCCAACGCCAGGTTGAAGAGGAGGCAGGCCAGACCGTCCCCTTGTCGGAGCCCATTATAGATGTTTATTGGTTTGGACAGCAATCCCGCTATTTTTACTTGACTAGTTACGTTGGTCATGGTCAACCTACAAAGTCGTATCAATTTGTTTGGAATGCCGAATTCTCTCATGGCATTATATATTTCTACCCTGGCTATGCTGTCGTAGGCGGCCTTGAAGTCTATAAACAGATAATATAGTGGAATCTTAAATTCCAGACATTTTTCCATCGCTTGCCTAAGGGTGAATATCTGATCAATTGCTGATTTGCCTGGGATGAAGCCACACTGATATTGACCAATGATGGCTTTAGCGTATGGGGATATCCGGTCTTGTAGGATAGTGGAGAGTATCTTATAGGCGGTACTCAGCAATGTTATACCCTATAGTTGCTGCACAGTGTGATATCTCCTTTCTTATGTATGGGGCAAATTATACCGCGACGCCAATCTTCCGGCATCTCCTCTTGCTCCCATACGTGCACCATGATCTCGTGAATTGCGTGGTGTAACGCTGTCTCTCTTTGTTTGATCAGCTCAGCTGGTATGCCATCAGCTCCAGAGGCTTTATTTGATTTTAGCTGTCTAATGCAGTGGTTCTTAACCTTTTTAGCTACCGGCACCCCTAAAATTTTCAAACAATATTCTCGCACCCCTTACTAGAAATTATTGAGTTATATAAATTAAAAAACAAACATTATGCAAAACATATTTTTTATTAATTTTATGTGCGTAACAAATTTTTTATAAATTTTAATTGTTAGCTGAAATAATCAATTATAAATTATCAAAGTTTTTATTAATGGCTTTTTTGTTGTTGCTTTTCCTCAATTATTTTTGAAAACCGGGGGATCTTTTTTGAAATAGCTACACGCATATCATTACTAACACTAAGTCTATTTCTAGCTTTTGTTTTTATATGCACAAGTGACGAAAATCCCATCTCACACAAATATGTTGTGGCAAATGGAACAAGATGCTGAAGCGCTATTTTAGCTAATCGTGGATATGACATTACTTGAGCACACCAGAAATTTTCCAAATTCTCTGCTTCAAATTCCATTTGATTATGTCCATTTGTCCGTAGTTCAACAAGGTCATCTTTCAATAAATTACTGTCATCCATTGAGTCCAGATTATAAATAAATGGATCTAATATCCATTTTTCTGATATATCTATATCTCCAGTAGCAAAATATCCCTCAAAAGATTCGCTCAACTTTTGCAAATGATCTTTAATTTCGGTGGTAATATTGTTTCTTTCATCATCTGAAACAAGAACTTCTTCAAGCAAAGGAAAGTTAGCATAATTTATCTTGTCAACACGGTTAATCCAAATTGAAAGTTTTCGACTAAACGCAGTCAACTTCTCTTTCGCTGTTATAGTGTTCACTCCAAATCCTTGGATTGAAATATTTAATTCATTAAGGTGCGTGAATATGTCTGCCAAATACGCTAGCTGAATTATAGCATCTCTATTGCTGAATTCATCAGCTAAACTACTGCCTTGATTATTAAGAAACTGCATTATTTCACTTCGCAATTCGTACACACGATTTAGCATACGTCCACGCGATAGCCATCTTACTTCTGTGTGAAATAAAAGGACAGTATGCTCGGCACCAAGTTCTTCGCATAAAGCACGGAAGAGACGATGATTTAAAGCTCGACCTCTGATAAAATTTACAACTTTGACTGAAGTGATTAATGTTTTCTTTAATTTTTCAGGCAATGTCTTTGTAGCTAGCGCATGTCTATGTAAAATACAATGGGTAATTGTAACGTGAGGCACTTCCTTTTTTACATACGCTACAAATCCAGAATTTTTGCCTAACATGGAAGGAGCTCCATCAGTACAAATTGATCCTATTTTGTTCATCGGTATCTCATATTGTAATAAAAAGTCTTTGACTTTATTAAATATATCAATTCCTTTTGTAGTCAATTCTAATGGTTCACAAAACAAAAATTCTTCAACAATTTCTTTTTCTTTTACATATCGTACAAACACCATCAGCTGAGAACAATTTTCAACATCTGTAGATTCATCCAATTGAATACCCACTGGGACATTACTAGCTTTAATATCTTCAATTACTTGTTGTAAGATGTCTTTACTTATATCAGAAATTCTAGTACGGATTACGTCATTTGACAAAGGAATTTGTTGAAGCTTTTGTTGTGCTTCAGTACCCAACACTATTTTTGCCATTTCTAATGCACAAGGCTTTACAAGTTCTTCAGCTATTGTATGTGGTTTCTTCTTCTTGGCACAGATATATGCAACTTGATAAGACGCTTGCAACAGCGGCTTTTCGTGTGATATAAATCCAAAAGTTGTGATAGTTCCACTTTTATCAAATCGAACTCGTTTAGATTTCAAACTTTCAAAATCATAGCCAGCATCTACACCACCATGCTGTTTGGTAAAATGCTCATTTAGTTTCGACGGCTTGAGATTGGCGTTTGAAAATTTATTGCAGCACAGAATACATTGTGGTCGCTGCGTTCCATCCTTCTCCGTTGTAAATGTAAAACCATAACGAACATAATCGTCATTCCAACATCGTTTCTTTGACATGGCGCCTTTTGAATTTGACTTTAATGTACCAAATTATATTCTAATAATTAGAATATAAATATTCAACTAAACTTGTAAAATTAACTTGTATTAATTATTTTATTATTAATATTTAACTTTTAATATTCAACACGAAAATTCAAACTTGTAATAGTCGACACTAAAATTCAATTATTTTTAAATTTTTATTCAATGTAATGTGCGCATCAACAGTATTTATATTTCTAAGAATAATCGCAACAATCAACTGAAATTTCGAGGAAATATAAAAATTAGTATAGAAACTAGAAACGCATTTGAATTTTTGTAATTGTAGAAAAAATACAAAAATTAATTTGTCTCGATGGTTTATAATTTACAAACATATTTAAAAAATGTTTAGGGAATAAAAAATTTACTAACCAAAATGAATTTTTAAGATTAGTTTTTTATTTTGCTAGCTACACGTGAATTTGTAAAATTACAATTTCGCACCCCAAAATATTCAAGCTCGCACCCCTAAGGGGTGCGTGCACCACCGGTTAAGAACCACTGGTCTAAGGAGATCTATTCCAGATACAATTTATTAGTAGGACTCCTGGAAAGGTCATGAAAACCAGGATGGATTGTCAATGTTTACAATAAATATTCTTAAAACTACTTATCTCTACTTAAATCTAGCTTATATCTAAGGTAGTTAAATAAATTCACATATTGTCATTTAGAACAAATTAGCCTAGTCTTAAGCTTAAGTTGAGATTTCATACTTTACATACCTTAAGGAGGGAAGGGAGCGGCAGAGGGAGGTCTCTCCACCGACTGCTCGTTAAAGGAAAGAACCCGAGAAAAGTGTTGAATGTTTGAGTATTTGAAGTGGTTAAGATCGGTTACCCTGTTATGGTAGATGATTTCGTTCGCATCATTTACTAATCTTCCTGCGTAGAAGAGAGCCTTTAAATGGAGTGCATGAAGATAGGGATTTGATGCATTGTGGCTGGGGAGGCTAAGGGAATTGATGAGAGGGTTTGGATTGGCTGACAGGTTTTCAATGAATCTTATCGACAATTCCAGGAACCTTCTATCCAATCTCTCCAGGCCGACGGAGTGGTATAGCGTAAGGCTTCCGATATATTTGTGGGAGTCGCGCTGTCGACGTAGCCCTGTGATTAGTCTGAAACACTTCCTTTCGAAGATACGAAGTTTTTCCATTTGAGAGGGAGAGATATGGAACCAGATGGGACAAGCGTAAGTAAGTGTGGGCCTGATGATTTCTTTATAAAGTAGAAGTTTGACTTGTTGAGAGAGACCATCTGCCTTCCACATTACTTTCCGACAAAGGTTCAGCTGTATCCCCGCTTTGCGGATGACATTGTTTATGTGAGTCGTGAAAGAGAGATTATTTTCGAAAGTAATGCCCAAGTATTTTAGTGATTTAGATGGTTTTATGAGGGTGTTGCAGAGGTTGAGTTGGATTTTTGAATGGTTACGTACCGTGTTATTGGTACAGTGAACGTTTCTACCTTTAAATACAACCAGTTGAGTTTTGTTGGGGTTTAGGCGGATCTTCCATTTAAGGAAGTAGGAGGAAAGAATTTGGAGGAATTCATTTACGCGGTTTCTGGCAGATAATACGAGCCTGCTGCTGGAGTAGACAAGGGTATCGTCTGCGTAGTTGAGGATTCGAGTATTCGGTGAGAGGGGTTGAGGAATATCAGATGTGTATAGTAAGTATAAGAGGGGCCCAGAATGGATCCTTGGGGACTCCTGCTGTTATTGAGTATGTCTGGGAAAGGGTGGAATTTATCTTGACCATGAATTTCCTATTTGATAGGTACGAGTAGAGAAACTTGGAAGTGTGATTGTTGAGACGATACGTGGAATGTAATTTGTACAGAAGACCCGCAGTCCACACGCAGTCGAAAGCCTTGGATATGTCAAGGGAGATACACACAGTGGGGCACTGGTCATTAAGAGCCATAGTGATGTCGTGAGTAAACTTGAGGAGAGCGTGACATGTTGAGTGTTGTGCACGAAAACCGAATTGAAAATCAGGGAGTAATGAGTTAGTTTCCGCGAAGGAGAGTAGGTAATGGTGAATTTTTAATTCAAGTAATTTGCTTAAATTATTAAGTAGTGAGATGGGTCGAAAATTGGCCGCCATCAGGGATGCGCCTGATTTTTTAATGGGGATGACTATGGCAGTTTTCCAAGACTCCGGTATGTGACCAGCATTTATTATGTGGTTTAGCAGGGTCATGATGTATAGTCGATTTGAAGGGTTGAGGTTTTTGAAAAGCACATGTGGAATTTTGTCCAAGCCGGTTGAGTTTTTATTGCCACGAGAAGATATCATTTGGTTAAATTCCTGCGGTTGCAAAAAGAAGTTTGTATCGGTGGGTTGAGATGCTCTATTGTCATTATTAAATTCAGTTATGAATGGAGTGAATGAGGAGATTAGTTCATGGGATGTATAACGGTTGACCACTTCCTCAAACTCGGAGTTGCCTAGGCTATCATTTTGCCTATGCACTTGGGAGAAGTGTTCCGCTAAATAGTTTGCTATTTCAGAATCAGAGTACAGAATATTATTTCTGGGACCAATTAGTCTGTCTATTGAGGTGTGTATTTTTCGTCCTGTAAGGCAATTGATGTTTTTGTAAAGATTACGGTCGGGTCTGATACTATTTAAAGTGGAGATGTAGTTCTGCTCTACGAAAGCATTTAACTGCTGGTTAATGAGGGTAGACAATAATTGAACCTGTACTTTCAGGAGGGGACAAAATCTTCGAAATAGTTTTCGGCGGAGCTTTTTTTTTAATGAGATGAGTTTGAGGGTGAGATATGGAAGTGGTTTACCTACGAAGGAGTGTGGCATCCTTGAAGGGGTATTAGAATACAGGGCTTGCTGTAAGATCCCTTCCATCTTACAGGCTGCTTCTTCAATTTCGTTAGGATCCAAGTTATTCGTATCTGTGATGGGAAGCGTTTGAAACATATCGCCAACGGATTTGTTGACCTTTCTCCAGTTAGTTCTGGAGAAATTATGGACTGGGTTGAGAGATTGAAGCGGATTTAAGGGGCCAAGGTCAATTACCGAGTGTATGGAGGCATGGTCAGAGGGGAAGAAGTGCGACACAGTAGGGGGAGATACAGAGCGTAGGATCGCAGATTTTAAGAAGAAGTCTATAGTTGATTGAGTAGAGTTGGAGCATTTATCGTTGCATACTCTGACGCACTATAAGTTGGTACTCGTTTAATGTTCGATCGGCTGTTGCGTCTGCAACAGGAGGTAATGATCGATTTCATCATTACGAAGGGTTCTATTAGTCGGTGGGTCATGCCAATGTTGCGTATTTCTCTTTTAACTATGCAATCGAAAAGCGACCAATGTGCTTTTCGGAAATCGAGAGAGTGTATCTGGTCGTACTGCTCAAGTTTGGCACGTGTATTACGGCTCCGAGTCCGTAATGATCGCTATCGTACTCAATTGTGCGAAGACAATTTCAAGTAGTTACCTCGGTATCTGGTAACTGAATTCGATCATCTGTCATAAGTAAATCCAGGAAGGAGTTACCTCTTGGATAAGACGGCGTACTTGTAGCGTACAATTCTAGTTTATGCTCTATCGCATTTGTTTGCCACCAATCAAACAAGGCATTGCCTCTGGTGTTCGAGGTCAGATTGCCACAGGCACTGCACTTGATGTTGAAATCACTCGCCATTAAAAAGTAATTGTTTTCCGAATCTAACTTGAGACTTCGGAAAAGCGTATCGATTTCACTGATAAATTGGGTACACTGAACAGATTGAGGACCGTAAGCAGGGACTATATATAGATGCCTTTGACTTTTTAGAGGAATATCTATAAATGTATGCCTCTAGCACCTGGAATTTGTGTACTTCCGTGCTGTAAACGACCTTATGGTGAAGACCTTTCTTAACTAAGATAGCGACCGCACCCCCTCGAGTAGAGTTTGGTCGATCTCGTCCAATTATGTTATAATTTTTGTAGCCCAGTGATTGGGACAAGGTCGATGGGGGAGTTACATACGTAACAAAGAACACCGAAAGGAATTTGAATAAGCAAAAGCGATCAGAGCCGTATACCATAGCGATAACAAAACAATTCCACATCAGTTAAATGTACTTGAGTTTAGAAATCGAATTCGTATACGCGCAGTGGCCTGATGTGTTGAGCATTGGTTCAATTTTTAGTGATTCTAACTGTCATAGCGTCAGTTCGAGTCACACATTCTTTACTATTATCGCAAACCCTATAGACTTGTGGGGGGGAAGAGCGTGCACCGGCGTACGGCGCTGGTTCTCTTCCTCCACCATCATAAGTTCTTTAAGGTTCCGACAAATGTTAACCGCCAAACGAATGAACGAAACGCCGCCACGTTTGTTCACAACCACAAAACGAACACCATGGCGAAGAAGAAACCGTCAAACACCGGACAGGTGAATCACACTGCTTAAGTTTATTATTATTTTATTGAACATAAACACTGTCATTTTGTTGTGGCGTATACAAGTATTTTAAATTGATATTGATTGTTTTCTTATTAATGGTACACGGTTACACGCACGACTCGGTGAATATTTTAAATTGAGATTGAATTGGCTTCTTATTAATTCGGATCTGTTACACGCGCGACTCGGTGGGTATTTTATTACGCATCTCCGCTGCCAGCGGAGAGCGGGAGTTATCGGACCAGTGCGGTCGAAGGATGGTAAAGGACTCAGCGATAATTATCTCGTGCAGAGATCACTCGCTAATCTTGATCATGGTGGTATGTGTGAGTGAAGATCACATTACCGTGTTTATCAATGCATTCCAGCAAGGATAAACAAAACCTACAGCTAGGGAAAAAGAACAAAGGAGAAGCGACCTAATGCATCAGTCTGTGATTAGGGTCAGCTAAATAAATAAGCTGGAACTCATTACATGGGAATTGCATTTAGGATACCACAAACGATGTTTATGGTATCGCCAGAAAACCTTTGAAGGACAGCGTTCTTTTGTTTGCACATTGCGTGCTAAGGGAATTCGTTTCAGCGTCTATTGCGCTAATTATATGCAGCTGCTTGGGTTGTTTATTGATGGGGAAAAAAAGGTCGCCAGCCAATGTGTATGAAAGGGATTTATTGTACACATGAATGAAGCTGGATATAGGCGACGCAAGGGTAATATTTCCTGATATGCGGTTGTATTATATATGCACCGATGAATTTTCTTCCAGGTAATTTATGATAAGGTAATAAAGAACTCTTACAGGAATTGTATGCGAAGAGATACAAGAAAAGGTAAGAATTCGTTTACAGGGACTTTTTAAGATTATAGATTTGATCTATTTAATGCATGAAGCATTTAAGATGCTAATGCAATTGCATTACCGAAAGCTTATGCAGACTGGGTAACAGTTATTGGGGTTTTTTTAGGAAGGCGAACCGTGGGATTTGCCAGAACCGCCACAGACTCATATGTTCATCTTTGGATTTAGAGAAAACTACTATGTCATCAATATAGACATAACAAACTTTGTAATAAGCGGTCTTAAAATGTCGTCAACCCAGCGATGGAAAATTGCTGGTGCATTTTTCAGTCCAAAAGCTAATCTATTATATCCGTACAAGGCACCTTTGAGCAGCGAAGATATGTCGGATCATTTGACGAATCGACCTGGGTCTCAATTAGGTAATCAATAATGGAAATAAAAAACAATTAAAAAAAAAACACCGATGGGTTGATTTAATTTGAATTTACGTTTTATTTACATTATAGAAATATCCATAACTTTTTAATTTGTCGCTTATTTTTATAAATACAATACATAATAGTGTATTTCTTTTTCAGTTAATTTATTCAATATCTAGATAATGCAAAGTGGCAAAAGCTCGAAAATATTTTCTTCGATTTATTAATTAAATGTTTGTGTTATAATTTATTTAACAGCAGTGTAATCTTATTTGGTTAATGTTTTACTTATTTGGATCAATTTATATTATTTATATTTTAAGCAAGATGTGTAAAAAATGTTAAATTTCTTGGTTTAATACAAAAGCCCGCACCTCAATCAAATTGGAATGGTATTATTTAGGGCTTACTAAAAGTGTTTGTTATTCCTCAGCTTCCTTGGTTTTAATTTTAATATTTTTTCTTTTTATTAGATGAAGATCAAAGGCTTCTAACGATACTTATTTCGTTGTTATCTCCCTCGGTGTGATGCTCTTGGTGATATCATTTGTTTTTGTGTGCCAAGAGTATGTATATTTATGTAACTTAATGTTTTGTGTATTGTATGTGTATGTGCAATCGTCTTTTTTAGAATTCTACGATTAAAAATAAAAATAAGTTAATATTATAAATATTACCATTCTACGATTACAATTTGTTCTTAAGAAATACTTCTTTTTGCTCAAGCTTATTCTCTCGGGTAGTTTCTACTATTTCCATGGAATTATTTTCTGGAGGGCAATTCAGTGTTAAAAATGGTGGTCGCGGTTGCGCATTAAAAATATATGCTCGCACTTGTCAAATTTGCGTAGCTAGCGATGTCTTCAGTATAAAGAATAAACAGACAACAATATCCATGACAATGGATGATGGCAGATGTACGAGCAAATTATTTTTCAATATTAGGGACATCGTCCTTATTAGATTTCTCTTCATCGATTTTTTCACATGTCGATACAGTGATTTCTAAATGTTCTTCGTCCTTTATCAGACACTCGCTTCCATTTTCTGGCATGGACTGGTTTAGGAGATTTTTTGAAGATGCCTCTGCAGCGTCTAGAGGTAGTGTTGATGGCCGAACTTTAATGGGTAAACAACTTTGCATCTCTAGTTGCGGAGTGTGTACGGCAACTATCTCTGTTTGGGTTCCGGCCGTAACCAGTTTGTCATCCCCTGCAGATACTGTGGCAGAAGATGAAATAATTTGTTTCAGGTTTTCTGGTGGTAAATTACAAAACACGGAAAGAAAGTTCAGTATATCGCGCATTGATCCTTGAAGTTGTTGAACCTATAAACGAAAAATAATGTTAATGAAAAATTACGTGAAAAACAAATTTAATACAAAGGCGGCTTGGGCTTTTAATGTTATGTGATTTTCGAAACGTGGGTAGGGGGTGGGGGTGGGAGCGAACATACAGGGCAAAGTCACTGATGGCTTTCAACCCGGCGAAGGCCAGGACGATCCTTGTCCCTGTTCAACCCAAGTTGACATGCGGTCTCCACGTGACACCCCCAAGTAGTGAACAAATGCATGCAGTGACATCCTGAGAAAGGTTGGCGCAAGGCTAATAGCCATGTCCGGAAAAACGAATTATTATGGCAAATTTAACAAGCCTCGGATATGGACCGGATACACGACGACGACCACGGAAACGAAAATGGCTAAACGATTTGAAAATTTTCTCATGGGACGTCCGCTCACTATACAGAGCTCGAGCTGCACGGCAGCTAGCCGATGCCCTGTCCGAATATAAGGCTGACATAACAGCATTACAAGAAAAAAGATGGACGGGGAGTGGTGTTATTCAAAGTAACGAGTATGACATTTATTACAGCTGTCATGCAAAACACCATGTGCTCGGGGTAAGCTTATTAGTCAGCCAAAAACTTTATTCCAATAGACGAAAGGCTATGCACTCTTCGCGTGTGTTAGGTGTGTCAGTGACATCATAGTCAAAGATGATGTACAAGAGATCATTGACACACCTAAACCTAAAAACGCCATCCGATTTTAAACTCGAATGACCCCCGGGACGATAAAACTATTAATTGCATATTTTAAACCAATTAACACAAAAGCAATTGATTGCATATGCCGAAAGCGATTGCCCAATAACGCAAAAGCTATTAACTGCATATTCCGGAACAATTATATTGCAGAAACGTTTAAACTGCATGTTCCAGCCCAATCAACAGAAATGCAATTAATTGGGTCAGTTCACAGCCGTAGAAGGTGAACCGAGTTCAAACCAATGAGGAAATATTGACCGGTTCAGCGAAACACCGTGGTTGCGAACTGAAGCCAACAAACGAAAATCAGGGCAATTAAAATGTAATTGCGGTATCGTCATCGGGAGGTATTGACCCCGAAGTGTTGTGAAAGATTTAGGAAGTAATTAGCAGGTAGTCGGTGGTTGGTCGTAAAGACAGGGAAGTCGGTTGTTGGTCGTAAAAGTGGAGTGGAATTACGATAGTGAAAGCGGAATAAAGAGTAACAAATAAATACTAGTTGATGTGAAGTAAAAGTAAATTAAGCGAAGTACTTGAATACTATTTTGAAATAAGTTTAAAGTGAAATAAAGATGAACAAGTGAAGACTAGTTGATGTAAAGGATAAGCAAATTAAACAAAATTCCAGAATACTATTTGAAATAAGTTGAAAGTGTAATAAAGATGATCAAGTGAAGACTAGTTGATATCAAGCATAAGCAAATTAAACAAAATTCCAGAATACTATTTGAAATAAGTTGTAAGTGTAATAAAGACGATCAAGTGAAGACTAATTGATGTAAAGCAAAAACAATTTAAGCAGAATACTAGGATACCATTTGAAATAAGTTGAAAGGGGAATAACAATGAACGAGTAAATACTAAATAATGTAAAGTAAAAGCAAGGTAAGCGAAATACTAGAATACTATTTCAAATAAGTCGAAAGTGGAATAAAGATTAACGAATAAGGACTAGTTGGTGTAAAGTAAAAGACGATTTAAGCGGAACACTAGAACACTACTTGAAATATGCTGTAAATAGATAAGGAGTAAGTAATAAAGCAATAAAAAATAATAAACGATTAAAGAACTAAGAGTAATTCCGAGTATTGTTATTTAATGACTTTTGCTGTGTAAATGAAGACTCCCTGTTTTAAATTAAAAGAACAAAGTAAAATCTCTTTAATTGATGTAAAAGAGTTTTGATTCGTGCTTTTCTTGGTGTTATGGCCACGGGGTTCCGACGGTTATCCACAAACTATAACTCGTTCGAGGCAAGTTTAAGAACATAAGCCTCATAAACGTTTACGGACCTACAGGGGAGTCCCATGACGAGGAAAAAGAAGAATTCTACGAGAATGTCGAATGGGCCCTCAATGCCTGCCCAAGATACGATTTGAAAATCGTTCTTGGTGATTTGAATGCGAAAATAGGTCGGGAGCCGGTTTTCAGCCACCATGCAGGTTTCCATAGTTTGCATGAGAACACTAATCACAATGGACTACGAGTCATCAAACTGGCAGCATCAAAGAACTTGGTCGTTAAGAGTACCAGGTTTCCGCGTAAAGATATCCACAAAGCCACGTGGTTATCACCTGATGGAGCCACTCGCAAGCGATCTGACCACATATTGATAGATCGCCGCCACTCCTCGAGCCTGATAGCGGTACGAACGTACCGAGGTACCAACGTCGACTCGGATCACTATCTTGTTGGTACAGTTGTCCGAGCGCGGATTGCCTTGCGGAGACATATTGCATCCGCGGATGAGGTTCGAATCAACACGGCTGCCTTACACAAAGAGAATACCAGTAACACCTTTGGTCATGCGCTAAGACTCGCCCTCGAAGAGCTCGACGGAGGGAGAGTAAGTCCTGGGGCCAGAATGCCGGGCGTAGAAGAGAAATGGACACGCCTTAAGAATACTGCCAACTTCATCTTAAGCAGTAGTCGTAGAGATCGGAGCGACTGGTTTGATGATGAGTGCAAACTAGGGACTGAACGTAATGCTGCATACCGAGCATTGCAGCAGTCTCATAAGACGCGGGTGCTCGAGGAGAAATACAAAGAACTCAGAACTGAAAAAATACTCCACGGACAAAAGAAAAATTGCCTGGGTAAAAAATCTAGTATGTCAAATAGAGAAAAGTAGAGAGCAAGATCCGGACCATGCGCGAAGTTCTACCAAATAATCTGCAGTATAACGCAGTACACACCACGCTGCATTTACTGCAAGGATAAAGAATCACCGATTCTGAAGCGATGGGAAGTGCACTTCAAAGAATTGCTAAATGGTCAGCTCACAGAAGAATTGGAGGCTCCACCAATGCAAGATCAAGACCAAATGCTGCCGCCACCAAGCATTGAGGAAACAGTAAAAGCCATAAGACAGCTCAAATCAAATAAAGCCCCCAAAGCTGATCAAACAAGGAGGGACAGCGTCACATCACGCAATTCATGAGATCGTGGTGCTCGTATGGGAGCAATAGGAGATGCCGGAAGATTAGCGTCCTGGAATAATTTGCTCCATACATAAGAAGGAAGATATCACAAGCAACTATAGGGGTATAACATTGCTGAGTACCGCCTATAAGATACTTTCCGCTATCCTACAAGATCGGATAGCCCCATACGCTAAAACCATCATGGGTCAATATCAGTATGGCTTCATCCCAGGCAAATCAGCGATTGATCAGATATTCACCCTTAGGCAGGCGATGGTAAAATGTCAGGAATTTAAGATCCCATTATATCATCTGTATATAGACTTCAAGGCCGCCTACGACAGCATAGCCAGGGTAGAACTATATAATGCCATGAGAGAATTCGGCATTCCAAACAAATTGATGACTTTGTAGGTTGACCATGACCAACGTAACTAGTCAAGTAAAAATAGTGGGATTGCTGTCCAAACCAATAAATATCTTTAACGGACTCCAACAAGGGGGCGGTGTGGCCTCCCCCCTCTCAACCTGGCGTTGGAGAAAGTAATCCGCGACTATGGAATTACAAATAGAAGGACTATTGTCACCAAGTCCTGCCAGATACTTGCCTACGCAGATGACATCGACAGCATCGGTAGTTCCCATTCGAAGAAGAAATACGCGGACGGATGATCGAATCCAACAATGGCTACTATGGTCTATCTAATCTCGAAATTAATTCAAACCATCTAAGCCACTACTGCCCAACACCATGATCTCATGTACTCATGTATGGATCCGAGACCCGGGCACTCTACACTCTTAGCCGCGTTCGAGAGGAGGGTCTTAAGGAGAATTGTTGGCCCCGTATGTGAGGGAGGACGATTCCGAAAACGCTACAACCGTGACTTGTACACGATCTACCTTGAAGGTAACGTTGTAAGAAAAGTCAAGCTCGGTAGACTCCGGTGGGCAGGACACCTAGCTCGAATGAGCGAAGAGGAGCCTGCCTGGAAAGTCGTTTGTGGCAGAATATATGGAAGGAGACAGCGTGGCAGGCCTTGTCTGCAATGGAGGGACGGCATAGACCAGTACGCCCAGAGCCCGGGAGTCCCAAACTGGATGACATCGGCTCGAAATCAGGACCGATGGAGAGATTTGTTCAATAAGGCCAAGACCGGATCCCGGTTGTACTCACGCATTCGAGCTAGGTGTCCCGCCCACACAAGTCTACCGAGCTTGATTTTTCTTACAACGTTAACTTCAAGGTAGATACGTACAACTCATGGTTGTAGCGTCTCCGGAATCGTCCTCCCTCATAGCCAACAATTCTCCTTAAGACCTTCCTCTCGAACGCGGCGAAGAGTTCAGAGTGTTTTTTTATTGATCACCAAGGTCTCGGATCCATACATGAGTACTGGTAAGACCATGGTCTGGTACGAGGGTTGCCTCTTATGTTTCGGGATTTGGCAATCGTAGTTCACACCAAGATGAATTTCGTGAAGGTCGTCCAAAATCAGTTGTTGTTCCGAAAACCATTGATGCTGTGCGCGAACTGATATTGGAAGATCGTCATGTGACCTATCGTGAGATTGAGACAACCTTAGGCGTTAGTGGGACCAGCATACATTCAATATTGCATAAACATTTGACTGTCAAAAAAAATTGTTCGCGTTGGATCCCACACAATTTGTCAATCGCCCAAAAAAAGGCTCGTGTCAATTGGTCGAAAGAAATGCTCAAAAAATACGGTCGCGATGCTTCGAAACACGTCTATGACATCGTGACAGGTGATGAATCGTGAATTTACGCGTATGAGCCCGAAAGTAAACAGCAGTCGACTGTCTGGGTGTTTCAAGATGAGCCAAATCCAACAAAAGTTGTTCGCGCACGAAGCACTTCCAAGCAAATGGTCGCCTGTTTTTCCGGCAAAACTGGACATGTGGCAACCGTACCACTAGAACAACGCAGAACAGTCAATTCTGAGTGGTACACAACCATTTGTTTGCCAGTTGTCTTCCAAGAAATCAGGAAAACCAACCGCCGAAGACGGATCACTCTTCACCACGACAATGCGAGCTCTCACACATCGGCTGCGACAACTGCATTTTTGAGCACCCAAAACATCAATTTGATGGGTCATCCGCCGTATAGTCCTGGCTTGGCACCGAATGACTTCTTTTTATTCCCGTACGTAAAAAACAAACTGAGAGGTCAACGTTTTTTGACACCTGAAGAAGCGGTTGCTGCATTCAGAATGCATGTGTTGAAGATACCTCAATCAGAGTGGCAAAAGTGCTTCGACAATTGGTTCAGACGCATGCAAAAGTGTATAGATCTTCATGGGGAATATTTTGAAAAACAATAAAGTGATTTTCGATGATTAATATTTGTTTTTGTTCTCTAATCCCGAAATATAAAAGGCAACCCTCGTACAGTAATAGCTTGGATATTCTGGATAAATTTCAGAATTTAAAGAGCTATGACAGACTATAGTAGGCTTTGTTTTATTTGATCAGCCGTTCGCGTATTTCTTCTTCCATATTGTTATCGGCTGATACTATTGACCCAGGGTAGTTAGAGAACTGCACTACTTCAAATTCGTGCTCCACTACCGTGATAGTTTGACCAACGTTAGGTCTTCTCTTCGCAGAAAATATGCGAAAATAGTAGCAAAGGTTAAACCTCTAGGGGTAGAGCCATTAGCTTATATAACAATATTGTTTGACCGCCCTTTCGTTTTGAGTGACATATGTCAATTGGCATTTGACAGCCGTAGAGAGTAGACGATAAGAATTTTTTATGGAGCAGCTAACGTCGCAACAATCTGTCGAAATTATTAAAGAATTTTATACAAATTATTGTTTGAGGTTCTTGTTTAAAAAGCGATGAGCGACAACACATATTTCGGGTTAGCTGGCATTATTTATTAAAGGTCCCCTGGCAATATTTATTAAGTCCCTTTAAGGGCATCGAAATCCCTCAATTAATAGCACTATATTCTCGCCATTGTTGCCATTTGTAAGTCGTTGGGCTTACTTCTTTGAGAATGGTATACGCGATGCTGTAGCAATTCTTGGTCACCGCTAATGGATTATGATGGAAAACTTTCGAAACGAAACTGCTGATACAGCACTTGATGTATGTAAAATAGTTTTGAAAAGTGTGCATAAAAGAGCTCACTTTTCCAACAGGGCCAGAGGCGGCCACCTGCCCGACATTATATTCCATTCATAATGTTAATGCCCATGTATTCAATCAGGAAAATATAAATTCAAAATTGTATTCCATTTATAAGATATTTAAAAAAAGACAGAGGTATGGAACATAAGTAAAACACCCTGCATTAACAAATCCTTTAATGCATGCTATTGTTTAAAAAACAGATAGCCCAGGTGTTAGAATTGCATAGTGAACTGAGCTTTTATATACCTGTGTTTCGCAGATTCTATTCAACCAAGTTGGGACGTATACGTATAAAATGTGACCTGTATTTGAAAAGAAGTCAATTCATGATCAAACAGATTGATGCTCAATTAGTCAGAGTAGTGGAAACGGTTCGTCGTCATTGCAATTTGGTTTAATCAAATGTTTCATGTTATTGACTTACTTGAAGCGATGGGAAGTGCACTTCAAAGAATTGCTAAATGGTCAGCTCACAGAAGAATTGGAGGCTCCACCAATGCAAGATCAAGACCAAATGCTGCCGCCACCAAGCATTGAGGAAACAGTAAAAGCCATAAGACAGCTCAAATCAAATAAAGCCCCCAAAGCTGATCAAACAAGGAGGGACAGCGTCACATCACGCAATTCATGAGATCGTGGTGCTCGTATGGGAGCAATAGGAGATGCCGGAAGATTAGCGTCCTGGAATAATTTGCTCCATACATAAGAAGGAAGATATCACAAGCAACTATAGGGGTATAACATTGCTGAGTACCGCCTATAAGATACTTTCCGCTATCCTACAAGATCGGATAGCCCCATACGCTAAAACCATCATGGGTCAATATCAGTATGGCTTCATCCCAGGCAAATCAGCGATTGATCAGATATTCACCCTTAGGCAGGCGATGGTAAAATGTCAGGAATTTAAGATCCCATTATATCATCTGTATATAGACTTCAAGGCCGCCTACGACAGCATAGCCAGGGTAGAACTATATAATGCCATGAGAGAATTCGGCATTCCAAACAAATTGATGACTTTGTAGGTTGACCATGACCAACGTAACTAGTCAAGTAAAAATAGTGGGATTGCTGTCCAAACCAATAAATATCTTTAACGGACTCCAACAAGGGGGCGGTGTGGCCTCCCCCCTCTCAACCTGGCGTTGGAGAAAGTAATCCGCGACTATGGAATTACAAATAGAAGGACTATTGTCACCAAGTCCTGCCAGATACTTGCCTACGCAGATGACATCGACAGCATCGGTAGTTCCCATTCGAAGAAGAAATACGCGGACGGATGATCGAACCCAACAATGGCTACTATGGTCTATCTAATCTCGAAATTAATTCAAACCATCTAAGCCACTACTGCCCAACACCATGATCTCATGTACTCATGTATGGATCCGAGACCCGGGCACTCTACACTCTTAGCCGCGTTCGAGAGGAGGGTCTTAAGGAGAATTGTTGGCCCCGTATGTGAGGGAGGACGATTCCGAAAACGCTACAACCGTGACTTGTACACGATCTACCTTGAAGGTAACGTTGTAAGAAAAGTCAAGCTCGGTAGACTCCGGTGGGCAGGACACCTAGCTCGAATGAGCGAAGAGGAGCCTGCCTGGAAAGTCGTTTGTGGCAGAATATATGGAAGGAGACAGCGTGGCAGGCCTTGTCTGCAATGGAGGGACGGCATAGACCAGTACGCCCAGAGCCCGGGAGTCCCAAACTGGATGACATCGGCTCGAAATCAGGACCGATGGAGAGATTTGTTCAATAAGGCCAAGACCGGATCCCGGTTGTACTCACGCATTCGAGCTAGGTGTCCCGCCCACACAAGTCTACCGAGCTTGATTTTTCTTACAACGTTAACTTCAAGGTAGATACGTACAACTCATGGTTGTAGCGTCTCCGGAATCGTCCTCCCTCATAGCCAACAATTCTCCTTAAGACCTTCCTCTCGAACGCGGCGAAGAGTTCAGAGTGTTTTTTTATTGATCACCAAGGTCTCGGATCCATACATGAGTACTGGTAAGACCATGGTCTGGTACGAGGGTTGCCTCTTATGTTTCGGGATTTGGCAATCGTAGTTCACACCAAGATGAATTTCGTGAAGGTCGTCCAAAATCAGTTGTTGTTCCGAAAACCATTGATGCTGTGCGCGAACTGATATTGGAAGATCGTCATGTGACCTATCGTGAGATTGAGACAACCATAGGCGTTAGTGGGACTAGCATACATTCAATATTGCATAAACATTTGACTGTCAAAAAAAATTGTTCGCGTTGGATCCCACACAATTTGTCAATCGCCCAAAAAAAGGCTCGTGTCAATTGGTCGAAAGAAATGCTCAAAAAATACGGTCGCGATGCTTCGAAACACGTCTATGACATCGTGACAGGTGATGAATCGTGAATTTACGCGTATGAGCCCGAAAGTAAACAGCAGTCGACTGTCTGGGTGTTTCAAGATGAGCCAAATCCAACAAAAGTTGTTCGCGCACGAAGCACTTCCAAGCAAATGGTCGCCTGTTTTTCCGGCAAAACTGGACATGTGGCAACCGTACCACTAGAACAACGCAGAACAGTCAATTCTGAGTGGTACACAACCATTTGTTTGCCAGTTGTCTTCCAAGAAATCAGGAAAACCAACCGCCGAAGACGGATCACTCTTCACCACGACAATGCGAGCTCTCACACATCGGCTGCGACAACTGCATTTTTGAGCACCCAAAACATCAATTTGATGGGTCATCCGCCGTATAGTCCTGGCTTGGCACCGAATGACTTCTTTTTATTCCCGTACGTAAAAAACAAACTGAGAGGTCAACGTTTTTTGACACCTGAAGAAGCGGTTGCTGCATTCAGAATGCATGTGTTGAAGATACCTCAATCAGAGTGGCAAAAGTGCTTCGACAATTGGTTCAGACGCATGCAAAAGTGTATAGATCTTCATGGGGAATATTTTGAAAACCAATAAAGTGATTTTCGATGATTAATATTTGTTTTTGTTCTCTAATCCCGAAATATAAAAGGCAACCCTCGTACAGTAATAGCTTGGATATTCTGGATAAATTTCAGAATTTAAAGAGCTATGACAGACTATAGTAGGCTTTGTTTTATTTGATCAGCCGTTCGCGTATTTCTTCTTCCATATTGTTATCGGCTGATACTATTGACCCAGGGTAGTTAGAGAACTGCACTACTTCAAATTCGTGCTCCACTACCGTGATAGTTTGACCAACGTTAGGTCTTCTCTTCGCAGAAAATATGCGAAAATAGTAGCAAAGGTTAAACCTCTAGGGGTAGAGCCATTAGCTTATATAACAATATTGTTTGACCGCCCTTTCGTTTTGAGTGACATATGTCAATTGGCATTTGACAGCCGTAGAGAGTAGACGATAAGAATTTTTTATGGAGCAGCTAACGTCGCAACAATCTGTCGAAATTATTAAAGAATTTTATACAAATTATTGTTTGAGGTTCTTGTTTAAAAAGCGATGAGCGACAACACATATTTCGGGTTAGCTGGCATTATTTATTAAAGGTCCCCTGGCAATATTTATTAAGTCCCTTTAAGGGCATCGAAATCCCTCAATTAATAGCACTATATTCTCGCCATTGTTGCCATTTGTAAGTCGTTGGGCTTACTTCTTTGAGAATGGTATACGCGATGCTGTAGCAATTCTTGGTCACCGCTAATGGATTATGATGGAAAACTTTCGAAACGAAACTGCTGATACAGCACTTGATGTATGTAAAATAGTTTTGAAAAGTGTGCATAAAAGAGCTCACTTTTCCAACAGGGCCAGAGGCGGCCACCTGCCCGACATTATATTCCATTCATAATGTTAATGCCCATGTATTCAATCAGGAAAATATAAATTCAAAATTGTATTCCATTTATAAGATATTTAAAAAAAGACAGAGGTATGGAACATAAGTAAAACACCCTGCATTAACAAATCCTTTAATGCATGCTATTGTTTAAAAAACAGATAGCCCAGGTGTTAGAATTGCATAGTGAACTGAGCTTTTATATACCTGTGTTTCGCAGATTCTATTCAACCAAGTTGGGACGTATACGTATAAAATGTGACCTGTATTTGAAAAGAAGTCAATTCATGATCAAACAGATTGATGCTCAATTAGTCAGAGTAGTGGAAACGGTTCGTCGTCATTGCAATTTGGTTTAATCAAATGTTTCATGTTATTGACTTACTTGGGTCGTTAGCATGGTACCTATTTTTGCGAGGTCGTTGGCAACTGCCATTGATGTGTTATCCAAACTAACAGTCTTTTTTGGTATGGGCCCATCTTGAACGTCGCCTGCTCCCGTGTCTATGGATTCACTATTCGTCGAAATACCAATACCGGTACTTTGCATTGTCGAAACCTTCTTCCACAACGCGTTGATGGCCTGCATCTGGAGTTGTTGTATTTTCTTTTCAACTTCCATATCCTTATTTAGTTTTCTAAACGGAAAAAGGTTCACCTCTTTGATCTTCGATAATGTCGTCAAACAACTCACTCTATATATTCTTGAGTACGCATCATTAGAAGTTTCTCTGCCACGTATTTTGTTTTCTTGCGCGTCCGGTATCCCCTCCAACGTTTTTGAATAATCACAGCGGCGGATTCTGTATCATGGTTTATATTTACATTGGAAATATCAATGACTTCCTTTTGCTGTTGACTCCTTCGGGAAGGAAAAAGTATGAAACTCAGGTTCGAATAACTACACTACACGGTTTCTTACTTTTGGGCAGCCTTATTGCGTATTGTCTTCAATTTATCCACGTTAATGTGATCGCTGTCGTCGTCTGAGCTGACACCAGCAGAACCTACATCTGGTGGCGTTATATGCACAGAATTGCTCATCAGCCGTGATTTGATTTGATTGTCGTTTATCAGATTGGGACGCGTCGAATTCACACTATTGCTGCTCTTTCGTGGGCTGGGAGTTAAACTGCGATCACAATTTCGTTTTAAGTGTGGACTGCGTGGCTTTGGAGAGCTGAGTTTGTTCTCTGAGCCAAAAAAAAAAAAAAAATTAGCATTAGCATTAACAATTAATCATAAATTTCTTTACAAACAAGTAATCGACGTAATTCTCTACACACCTTTGTTCTTGTTAACTTTCGAGTTGTGAAGTTGATTATTTATAGCGGAAACTGTTACCCTTTGTGCCATAGATGTCGGACAACAATCTGGGCTCATTAGCGTTTCTGGCACTGGAACCATTTTCGATGCTGCTGCGAGTGGTCCACCCATTGGTGGGGTTGAGGTGGGTTGATCTATAAAGGAAAACCATTTTATTGTACGCAAATTATATTTGTTTTGCTTATTTATTTTAATTTTACTAGTAAGTATATTAAGTAATTTTAATTTGATGAAAATATTCGAGTTCAGTAACGATTTTTAATTATACTATAAAGGGAGAAGACGTTGGGCATGTTCAATCTAAAGAAGAAAAAACTAATTAAACCTGTCAATAAAGCGTATTGGGTTGTACCACATGAAATGTCAGATTTTCGCTCAGTCGGAAATAAGAAGTGCTCGAGTGAACATCTGTGCTAGAAGGTAAGTATTTATTGGCCTGTGGGGGTTTTTAAAGCTCACCTAAAGAACCCCCATATCCGCAACCCAGCCTTCATAATTTCCTGCTAATGCAATCATATTAGCACCTGTAAATGCTTCACGCATCAAGTTTATCAAGCTTATTTATTTAAAAGCTTGTGGAAAAGAATTCTTACCTTCATTCATTTATTCGAATCCAAAAATTCCCCATAAGAATTCTATCCAAATTTATCACAGATCTCAATCATACTCCCTGTAAAGAATTTCTCCCACAAGGGCATTCATGCAGGCATCAATGCATCTCTGCATTAGCGACCAAGAACCGAATTCTCGTTTAGTGTAAACACTCACACTAGAGTTCGACACTTGAGTCGCCTTAGATACCATATACATTTGGCATAGATGTTATACAAACCGTCATTGTGTAGCCATCTAAATTGCTTCGCAATGACTTGCAGGTGTTGATACAGCTGCATGCACTTTACCCCGAAGTGCTCCTTTGTTTGAATCTCCAAACAATCATCGACTTCGCGCATTGCCACCGGATTGAATTCAAGCATAAACAATGCAATGTTTCTTACAACGAATTACCCCGCATATACAAATGCGAGCAGGGGTTTAGTTTCGGCCACCGACCAAAGATACGATATACAATTTGTTTGTTAATGGGACCTTTTCGCAATGTCTATTCGTCTATTTACACAAGGGCATCACTCATCTAAGACTTTTATGATGCCCTCGTCCCATCTTTTCTTTTAGCACATTTCTTCGATGCATCGTCGTCTATTTATTTAACCGCGATGCACAGCATAAACAACGATCTTCCCGATTCCTTTGTCCTTGCCGCCTGCCTGCTTTGTTTTTCCATTGGGTTCTCGCATGAGTAAACAACACAGTTCTAAACGATCACACACTTACCACCATGATCTCCATTACGAGATCTGGTTTTCTATTCCACCAAGAGAGACTTTACGTTTCTCTGGCGGTAAGTAAATACATATCCTTAGTGGAGAGGATATTCACCACCACCGAATCGAGGGTGAATCAAGAACCAGATTCCAACCCTCGGTTGAGTCCTTTTCCATCCACCGACCGCGCCGGTCGTGTTTATAGCGTTTGAAATAATAGTGAAGAAGATCGTGTGATTCGAACTGACGCTGACAGTTTGAATCACGAAAAAAATTGAACCTAAGCGTTACCCATCAGGCTACTGACCGTGTTTAGAATTTGATTTTTAAACTCGACTACACTCCACTGATGTGAATTATTTTTTGTTATCGCTATGGTATACGATTCTGATGTATTTTTCTTATTCGATTTTTCGTTCGGTGCTCGAAAACGTTGCACGTAGACGTACCTCTGCGCCTGTTAAAAATTCCACAATCGTCACTGGTCGTTCTTTTCTTCAAACCCAACCTCATCTTCATGAAGATTATAGTTCAAGTTGAAAATACGCAGCAGCAGAAATAATATTATGAATATTTGTTTTCAAAAACAAAGTGTCAAAGAGTTGCCAAAATAAAAGTGTTCGATCAATTACGAAAGTGCAAATTTATAAATAATTGCATGTGATACCGACTTACGAAAAGTTAAACGAGAACAGTCTTTCATGGCATAACGAAATTATTGTATTCGTAATCTACTGCAATTTGTTTGGAGTGAAGTTTATCGAAATTTTTGCCCATTATGCAATCAAGCACCTGAGGAAGCAAACAGCAACAAAGAACACCAAAACAACGGTTCCCCGACGACATTCCTCGGTCGGTGGAACACCAAAGATCTCGACCGACGACATTCCTCGCTCGGAAGAGATCATACGCTTTTTAACACTATGCGTAACGGAGTCGACAATGGTAACGACAGTGGTGGCGATGGCGACAACGTTGACAACGGTTCCCCGAGGACATTCCTTGGTCGGCGGAACCCAAAGGATCTCGACCGACGACATTCCTCGGTCGGCAGAGATCATACACGTGTTCATCACCAACACGAGTCGGAACCACAAGTGACAGCGTCAAAAAATGCTACCAATCGCTGTGCAAAAACGGCGGTTTCCATCCTCGAAGATGAAGAATCGGATGACGAACTTTCTACAACGATAGTTCAAATCAACGTGCCTTTGACATCTGCTCCAACACAACAACCGACCACGATTGAGGAACTCATCGCCGCTCAGTTCGCGGCACAGGAACGCATCTCTGGCAGCTTCCTCAGCGCACAGGACAAGGGACAACTAAGTCCAACAAGAGTCGAGGCAACCAAATGCGCACTCCACGCCGAATGGGAGGTCATCTCCAGGCGGCACCACGACATCTTCTTCACGGCGGCACCGGAATATCTACAACACTCGTACTTTGCGGAGGATTTTATCGGCGAGACTGAAGAAATATACCTCGAGGAAGAGACGAAGCTCCTCGAGGCCCAGTACGCTCTTGATTCAGCCCGCCGAACCATGGCCAACAGCGCCAATCGCCTCCACCCTAGCGAGCTGCCCCCAGTGCAGCTGCCAATAGTCGACATCAAGCCAGCGGTAAATGAACCGCACCTCAGAACAGTGGGTAAGAGTAAGCAGGCCGCCGTCTGCCCAAAGCTCAATCCGACCAAGGTCCCGATGATCGACCCAATGTCGAAGCCCCCTCAGAAGCCGATGCCGCGGACGCATTGTGGGGCACAACATGAGATGGCCGTTCCTCGTGGGTTGCGAACTTACAATTCCGACCCAGAGGAACTGGCTACCTTCTCACCGACTCCAGAGCAAGCAGTGGGCACGGCGCACTTAGGATCCGTGGCAGAATTAACGCCAATGCCTCCCACAAAACCGCCTTCAACTGTTCCAGCAACAGTAGCCGGCCCGATGACTAGCCAGCCCCGTGTCCCGATGCACAAAACACCGCCGGCACCCGTAAAGCAACAGGGCCCTTGCACATTCTGCAGGGCCGCACACACGATCTACGCTTGCGAGGGCTTCCGATCACTAACACCTGGCCGTCGGAAGTCCTTCGCACACAAAAGAAACTTATGCATCAACTGTTTGGGTCGCCACCACCTACGTGACTGCCACTCCAGCAAGACGTGCCGTCGATGCCAGCGGAGACATCACACCTTGCTGCATGTCCAGATTACCGCCGCTCCGGGCCAAAGGATCCGCCCCCCGGATCGACCGTCATGAAGGGGCCTGCGCACATACAATCAGCACCCCTTTCACAGCATTCCGCGTTGCTACCAACAGCCAAAGTCATCGTGACGTCGGAGAACCAACAGCGGATTGAAGTCCGTGCTCTGCTGGACCCCTGCTTCAGTGGCACCTTCATTTCAACGTCACTCGCCCGAAGGTTGCACCTCCGACGCCAAGCAGCATCCGTCCCCACCTACGGTGTTGGGGACACTCGTGGCCATGCCACCAGAACTCACGCTACCATCAGCATCACTTCTCGCCTCCACGGCTCGAGACAATGGACACTGAGGCCCTTCATCTTGTCAGGGCTATCAGCGTATGAACCACCATCACAATCGGCTACGATCTCTCGTTCATGGGGGATCTGGAGCTTGCCGATCCAAACATCACCTCCGCCGACAAGGTGGACATCATCCTTGGGGCGGACATGTACCCCAACATCATTCTGGAAGGTCTAAGGAAGGACCAACGTTCCGGCCTCATCGCGCAGGCCACTGAACTGGGATGGGTGCTAACAGGCGCGGCACCCACCACGGCATCCAGCACAAATGTGACAAGGCCTGTCACCAGCCATCATATGGCCATTCCTTGTAGGTTGCGAACTTACAACTCCGACCCCGAGGAACTGGTCGACTTTCCGACCGACGATCGCAGCTCCCGTCAGCGACCGAAAAGGAAGTCTCGTCGGTATCGGCCCCAGGGGCAACCTACGAGGCCCATGAAACCAGCAGCCACCGACCATTTGCGTAGCCCAGCTACTAGACATGCCCCTCGCCCGCTGAACCACCGCAAGGGCGACAGGCAACCGAAGAACCAGCAGCCTGCCCACCCAAGGGATTTAAGGCACCACATCACAACAGAGATAGGAGATAGACTGGCGGGCGGCGCTCCCCAGCATCCAGGGGTCAACCAAATCCCAGCGAGCCAGCACGCATCTCTGTGCATCCACAGAGGCTGCATTCCGGCGACCCCGGGAGGCACTTGGCCCGCGACTGCCATTCCGCCAGAACATGTGGACAGTGCCAGGGACGACGCCGCACCCGACTCCACGCTAAAGTCTCGTACAACAACGGCCGCATCTCGCCGGCCACTTACTCCAGACGGGCGCCAACGTGCGCAGTACCTGTAACCACCACCGGTCTCGATGCAGCGAGACACATCACAAGCCATCACGTGGTCATTGATCGTGGGTTGCGACTTTACAACTCCGACCCAGATCAATTGGCCAGTTCCGTGACCTCATAGGTTAGCGGACTCCAGCGATGGAAAATACCATCCCTTCGTCATCGACCCTCCAGCCGTCAGCGCTCCTCAGGGCGGGCGGCCCCCCCAGAACCGACCATCCACGTGAAAGTGGACAGCCGACCGCGACCAGCAGCGGACCGCACACCCCCACCTCTGGGCCATCATCCCATGGAGTCAGATGGTTCGCCACTGCTTGGCGAAGGCGGGCGGAATGTTTCGGATTCATGATTATATGCTCGGGGAGAATCTAGTACATCGTGTAGTACTCTCCCCGACACATATTCACCACACATGCCAGCAACACGATGACAGTGGAGAAACTGTCAAGCCAATGCTTGTTTACTGTTGTTGGTGCTCAACTATAATTACTGTCACTTACTGTGTTTTTGGTGCGGATAAATTGAGTCGATGATCAATGAACAATAGGAACTGGATTGTAATTGGATTTCTGAACCAAAGAATTGAATTTTACTTTCGCGCGCCACCATGTGGCTTTTTGTTAATGATTGAATTATAGGAACTTTAGTGGTTAACAAATAAAAGTTGTCTCAATCAAGAACTCAGTCGAACTTTTCTATATTCGAGCGTTGTCTGGTGTACACTGAATTCTTTTCGTTCGTGAACTTATAAACCTAGTGAATTAAACAATTGCTTAAACAAAAATATTTTAACTTTGGTTGACAAAACATAAGGAACATAAACACAAATCCCAACAAGGGCATCATATCATCGGAAACCTTACCCTGCACGATTAAAAAGGTATTACAGTTCCTTTTTCTTTAATTCCAACTTTGGTTTCAGGCAACGTGCTCACCGTCGCAATTCCCCGAACGAAATTCCTCGTTCGGCGGAACAATATCAAATAGGATCTCGGCTGACGACATTCCTCGTCAGGGTCGAGATACACAACACTTAGGTTCAATTTTTTTCGTGATTCAAACTGTCATAGCGTCAGTTCGAATCACACGATCTTCTTCACTATTATTTCAAACGTTATAGATCCTAAATCACTACTCCCATCCAAATCCCCAATATTTCCTATAATCCTAACCTTATTCCCATTGTGAATCATTGAGCGACAAGTTAAACCAAAAGTTAATTTGTCGCACATTGATTCAATTCTTAATTATCTCACCCTTACCCATAATCCAAATCATGTTCCCCAATTGAATCAGATGCACGACAAAATTAAACCAAAGTCCATTTGTCGTACATTGATTCAATTCCCAAAAATCCTATCGTCAAATGTTTAACTCTAAATGCATTTCATGATTTCTCCTCCCGGGAATTTACTCAAATAAATTTCTAACAACTTCCCGGAATCCTATTCCAATTGAAGCACACAAAACCTTGTTTTTTTATTTTTTTTTATTAGACTTCTCTTGGGAGAGGCGAACCTATAGCGCCGAGTGGGCGCCCCGAGATGCCATCAAATAACTGTTGCAGTTCTTTTTGAACAGTTGCAGGTTGTAACGCTCCGGGAACACTCGCGTGGGAAGGCAGTTCCACAGCTTCCCTGCTCTGTAACGGAACGAGTTCTGATACAGGGATGTTCGCGCCGTCGGGAGATGAACCACAAACGGATGCGATCCGTCGGATTGTCTTGTGGAGCGCATATAGACCGAATTGCGTGGAACAATGCCAAGAATCTCCGAAGAAAAGCACCCGTGATAATATCTGTAAAACAGACAGAGGTCGGCTACGCGCCTTCGGTGTGATAGCGACTGTAGTCCCGACGTCAGCGCCGAGACCCCGATCAGGCGGATCGCTCGTCTCTGTACGGTCTCAAGTAGGTGGAGGGTATGTTTAGGAACCGAGCTCCAAACTTGAGAGCAATATTTGAGCTCAGGTCTAATTTGGGATTTATATAGGAGAAGAAGTTGGGCCGGAGTAGAATATTTCTTGGCTCTAAAAAGATAGCTCAGTTTTCCTGAGGCTGATCTGGCGATACCCGATACGTGTTTATGCCATGATACATTCCCACAGACCGTGACGCCGAGCAATCTCAAATTTTCCCCAGCCTCGAGGGCCCGGCCATTCATCGTCAGCTGTGGAACCGATGATCCAGTTTTCTTTGTGAATGTTGTATACTGGGTCTTCGTTGCGTTGAAGTCGACAAGATTGGCCTTTCCCCACTGCAGGACTTTATCTAGATCCTGGTTCAGAGAGTTAATCTGTCTACATCTCAGCTGGTGCGACGTAGATGCACCAATCGGCCGATCACTCGAAAAGGAGGAAACAAGCGTACTATCATCCGCAAAACTGAACACTTTGTTATCCGTTGTCTCCAACAAATCATTTATGTGAAGCAAGAATAAGGTTGGAGCCACAATAGAACCTTGGGGCACCCCCGAATTAACAGGATACAGATCCGAACGCTCGCCGTCCACAACTACCCGCATCGATCGATTCTCGAGGAAACTCCTCGTCCAGTCGCTAAGCTGTTGGGAAAGTCCATATGAACGAAGTTTGCTCAGCAATGCCCCGTGCCAGACGCGGTCAAAAGCCTTGGAGATATCCAATGCGACCGCCCTTGACTCACCATGCCGCTCAATCGCAGATGTCCATATATCGGTTATAAGTGTCAAAAGGTCTCCCGTGGACCGCCTGCCACGGAATCTGTATTGACGATCATTCAGAAGTCCGTTGCGCTCCAAATACTTAACCAACTGTGTATTGATGACTTTTTCCATTACCTTAGATAAAATAGACAGTAATGCTATCGGACGGTAATTTTGTGGGAGATACTTTTTTCCCGTCTTTGGAATTGGCCGAACTCGAGCGATTTTCCAGCAGGCAGGAAAGGTCCTGTGGTTGATTGGTGATTTGAAATTTTAAATTCTTAGTTCAAGACAAGTTTTACTCGTAATAGCACATTTTTGGGTTTCTGATCTCAGCTCCTTGATAGTATAGTGGTTAGTATACCCGCCTGTCACGCGGGAGACCCGGGTTCGATTCCCCGTCGGAGAGCCTCTGGCGCAAGACTAATGACCTTGCCCGGAAAAAACAAATCATTATGAAAAATATAACAAGCCTCGGGACTTGCTAAATAAGGCCAAGACCGGTTCCCGGTTGTAGTGCCGATGATGATGATGAGGAAAGGTCCTTCGTGCATAAGATTAGCGGAAGAGTCTGCCAAGAACCGGCGATAGTTCTGGAGCACAGTTCTTAAGGACTATTGCTGGTATTCCGCCCGGGCCGGTTGCCTTCCTACAATCCAGTTCACGTAGAATGCGTTGAATAGTGCGCAGACGAAATCTCACATCCGGCATGGAAGACTGTACCGGCGAGATCACAGGTGGCTCCAAAAGGCCGGGATCGAGGTTTGAATTCGCCGAAAATAAATTCGCGAACACATTAGCTTTATCCTTTGGATTCGTGACTAACGTCCCGCTGTCTGTCACCAACGGAGGGGAAGAGGAGGATGCGAAGTTACCGCTGACAGCCTTCGCCATTGGCCAGAAGGAGCGCGATCAGTTGGGCACCGAAGGAGCTTATTCATCACCCTGTCGTTGTGAGCCTTCTTCGCGGTATCAATCGCCTGGTTGCACGCGTTTCTGGTTCTAACAAAATTCGTTCTGTTAACATCGGTGGGATTGGTGCGCCATTGCTTAAAAGCTCTATTTTTTGCCACTGTAATCAGCTCGCATTTTTTATCAAACCAAGGTTTATCAGACAAACTTCGTTAGATGGAATGTGGAATATACATCCCTAGAAGAATAATCACTGATACCGACTCCGCGCAAGCGTTAACATCGGAGTTTCCGAAGCACACATCCGACCATGGAAAGGATGCGAAGAAATCTCGCATATCGTCCCAGTTAGCAGCCCCATACTTCCATACATGGCGAAGCTGCCTAGGCCGGTTATTCGCTTGGTATGCAAGTGCTTGCGCGACAGATACCAAGCAGTGATCTGAGTTTCCCAGTGACGCAGAAACCTCTACGGTATAAATACTCGGTTCGGATGTCAAAAACAGATCCAGGGTGTTCGCATAATCGCCTCGGGCATCCGGCACTCGCGTTGGCTCCCCCACGAGTTAAGTCAAGTTGTGGCTTACAGCAAACATCTCCGCCAGCCTCCCAGCCTCGTCGGTTCTGTTAGAATGTAACAACCAGTCGGAATTGTTTACATTAAAATCGCCAAGGACAACAATTTCAGAAGGTGGTTGATCTGTATCCAGTCGACGGTATATGAAAGATGTTCGAAAAATGTCGCCGGTCGATCGTCATTTGGGGAGCGGTAAAGACAACAAAGAAATTTAACGGAATTCCTCAGCACGACCCTCAACCATATGATGTCCATATTATTGGGTTCCAACGCCTCCATCCTCTGGCAAGCCACATTGGACCGCGCGAAAACGCAGACTCCGCCCTTAAAACGGAATCTCGAATGCAAGTCGTATCCTGAGCAACGAAGACATGTCGAATCAGTTGACGAATCGACCTGGGTCTCAGTTAGGGCAAGGATATCAGGTTTCGTTGTTTGCAAATATTGGTGGACGGCGTTTACATTGGTATTGGTGAAACCGATGCCCCTGATGTTACAAAATGCCGTCACCAGTCGAGCGTAGGCCGAGCCTCGAGAGCGGGCCCGGTTATGCGATGACGAACCTCTCAAAGTTCCATTATTTATCATGATATCTGCATGATGTTCCCGCTGACATAGCCCCCCCCCCCCCCCCCCCCCCGGAGATCCAAATGGGAGACTAGTTTACCTCCGGAATTCTTTATATCAGAAGGCACCATCATGACTTATCCCCGTGTCAGTCCGGGCCATCAGCCACACATCCGAAACACCGTCGTTGATTTCTCTCGGCGATATCGCGGAATGTACAGCGTGACGGGGTGGTATCTCACCTTGGGACCAACTAGCACCTAACCAACCTTTTCTCGGACCGGTCCATCAGCCAAGCTCCGAAAGATGGCCAGGGATTTCTCCCGACCATTTCACGGAGCCTAAAGCTTGATGGGGTGGTATTTCACCGGGAGCACAGGGCGTTGGGACAACCGGCTACCACTCGGCCTTTAGTCGCCTCTTACGACAAGCTGGCCTAGCTGTGAGTATATTCTAACGCCCTATTCACAGGGCTTCTTGGAATTTTTAAATAAAAGTTGACAAATTCCGATGACCCAGACTATAAAAGGGCGGCACATTTTTATTTCGCGATCAGTAAGGTTCGAGAGGCCGAACCTATGACAGTCATTTCAATCCAGTTGAGCTTCACTGCCTTATGGACTTGTCGAAATCTATATAAGACAATAAAGCAATAAATCGCCACAAACCGTAAAAGGAAAATCGTCGTTTATTCCCTGATAAATAACTACCACGGGTATCCTCACTCCCCCAATCGGGCCATTAAGGACCCAAGGGAAAGGAGGTAAGAAAAACATTTACATAAAAATATAACCTCAACACGCTGTTTCCTTCCATACACCTTGCCACAACGGACTTTCCGAGCAGGTTCCCCTTCGCTCTTTCGAGCTAGGTGTCCCACCCACCGGAGTCTACCGAGCTTGACCTTTCTTACAACGTTAGCTTCAAGGTGGATCACGTACAACTCATGGTTGTAGTGTCTCCGGAATCGTCCTCCCTCATATACGGAGCCAACAATTCTCCTTAAGACCTTCCTCTCGAACGCGACTAAGAGATCATAGTGCCTTTTATTGAGCACCCAGGTCTCCGATCAATAGATGAGTACTCATAAGACCATTGTCTTGTACAGTAGCAGCTTGGATGTTCTGGATAAATATCGGGATTTAAAGAGCCTTGATAGACCACTATAGGCCGTACTCAGCAATGTTATACCCCTATAGTTGCTTGTGATATCTTCCTTCTTATGTATGGGGCAAATTATTCCAGGACGCTAATCTTCAGGCATCTCCTATTGCTCCCATACGAGCACCACGATCTCATGAATTGCGTGATGTGACGCTGTCCCCCTTTGCCATCAGCTTTGGGGGCTTTATTTGATTTGAGCTGTCTTATGGCTTTTACTGTTTCCTCAATGCTTGGTGGCGGCAGCAATTGGTCTTGATCTTGCATTGGTGGAGCCTCCAATTCTTCCGTGAGCTGACCATTTAGCAATTCTTTGAAGTGCACTTCCCATCGCTCCAGAATGCCTTCAGGATCGGTGATCAGATTATCTTTTTAACCTTGCAGTAAGTGCAGCGTGGTGTGTACCGCGTCATACGACGGATTATTTGGTAGAACTTTCGCACATAGTCCGGATCCCGTTATCTACTTTCCTCTATTTGACATACTAGATTTTTTACACAGGAATTTTTCTTTTGTCTGTGGAGTCTTTTTTCAGATCTTCTGAGCTCTTTGTATTTCTCCTCACGTACTCGCGTCCTATGAGACTGCTGCATTGCCCGGTATGCACTATCCTTACGTTCACTCATCATCAAATGAATAAACGGGGTCTACTCGCACTTACCCAGTCGTATTGACGATCATTCAGAAGTCCGTTCACTCCAAATACTTAATTAACTCGCCATTGATGACCTTTTCCTTCACCTTAGATAACATAGACAGTAATGCTATCATCGGTAATTTTGTGGGAGACACTTTTTTCCCCTCTTTGAGATTGGATGAACTCGAGCGATTTTCCAGCAGGCAGGAAAGGTCCTCCGTGCATAAGACAAGCAAAAGAATCTGCCAAGAATCGGCGACGATTCTGGAGCACAGTTCTTAAGGACTGTTGCCAGTATTCCGCCCGATTGCCTTTCCACAGTCCAGTCCACGTAGAACGCGTTGAATAGTACTCGGGCTGAACCTCACATCCCGCATCGAAGACCGTACCTGTGCGATCACACGTGGTTCCAAAAGACCCGCATCGATGTTTGAATTCGTGAACACATTAGCTTTATCTCTTGAATTTGTGGCCAGTGGCTCGCTGTCCATCACTAACGGAGGAAAAGAAGAGGGAGCAAAGTTATTGCTGATTTCCCTTGTCATTGACCAGAAGGGACTCAAGGAATTTATTGGTGACTCTGTCGTTTTAACCTTCTTCGCGGTATTAATCGACTGGCTTTTTACACAAACGCGCGCACAAAAGGGGATTTTGGATACCCTTAAGTGTCAGAGCACAGTGCGAGCGGGCACTCAAGGAGTTTTGTGGTCACTGTATCGTTGTGAGCCTTCTTCGCGGTATCAATCGTCGAGAGTGTTCCGCTGTCCAGTGCTTCACGGAAGAAATGATGTCGGACGTCGATATGCTTGCTCCGACAGTGGAATACGGGATTCTCAGCCAGCTTCCGAGCACCGTTGTTGTCGTTCAATAAGCTCAGCTTGTCTGGTAAGGCGAATCCCAGTTGACTAATCAGTTTTCGTAGATGTATGGCCTCTTTCGCCGCATCGGATATGGCCATATACTCTGCTTCTGTGGATGATAGCGCGGTGGTTCTTTGTTTATGCGATTTCCATGAGACAGGTGTACCGTTAAGAGTAAAGGCATACCCAGTGTACGATCTCCTGTCGTCCGGGCAGTTGGCCCAGTCCGCGTCGGCGTATCCGGTGAGACATTTCCCGCTCGTTTTATAGGATAACCCAATGTTCGCCGCGCCTTTCAGGTAGCGCAAAACACGTTTGGCGGCTTTCCAGTGTTGCTCGTCGAAACAGCTGTTGAATTGGTTCAACCTGCTCACGGCAAAGATTATATCTGGTCTTGTGCATACTGCCAGATGCATGAGAGATCCAATTGACTCTCGAAATGGCAGGTTTCTGTCGGGTTCCTCCTTCCCTTTCTGGAGTATAGTGCCGCTGTCCAGAGGTGTACTCACGGGCTTCGAGTCGCTCATGTTGAAACGGTCTAGGACTTCGGATATGTATTTGGTTTGAGTCATCCGCAGTTCTTCCTCGTCTCGATTAAATTCGATTCCCATGTCGTTCAATTTATCGACGGTGTCAAAGAAGTCACTTAAGTGTGTTCGCACGTCGTCGTGATCGCTCATTCGATGAGGCGTCAGTCTCTTCAATAGACTGGCTTTCCTGGCCGGACCTTTTGGAGTTTCTCCCATACTTCTCGGGAAGTTTCACACCCTTTGATGATTTTGACTTCAAATGGTCCGGTCGCTAGTATGATGTCTGCCTTAGCCTTCTTGTCTCCTGTTTTCCACTGCTCGACCTCGCCTGTGCGCGCCTCCGTCAATTCAGGTTTAACGATTTCTCCAGTCACATAGCTCCATGCATCGTTCTTTACTAGGATCGCCTCCATCTGCAGCTTCCAAGTGTCGAAATTATCATTCCGCAGTTGTTCGATGCATTTTGTTGATAGACGATAATTTAGCTTTCCTGTGTTGTTTGTCGGTTTTCCACGCGTTTATCCAACCATGAGTCTATTTCGCAGTGCTCTGGTGAATGCCTGGGCCCATAACCTGGTGTAGACTAGTGGAGACGAAGGGAGGATACCACGTGGTTGTACGGACGTGGGCTGAAGCGGCTAGTTGATGAAAGAAAGAGTGATGATGTGCACGTACATCATCAGGAAGCCTTTGCAACTTGACGAAAAGCAAAATGGTGGATGTTCGTCAAGTTCAACCAATTTCGATGTCGCCGGTGTGCGCATTGGGTGTACACTAATGTAGAACATTTGATGTCCATGGATACTGGTTGCTTAGGAGCACCGGCCGTTTGCGCATATGACACACAAGGAGCTGTTGTAAGAACGAGTTTTCATTTATTTCTCTTCTTCAACTTGTTTCTTTTTGGAATCCAATTTTAATTTCATTTGTTGAAATTATGACAACCTCTAAAATTTGCAGTGTGACCTGTATTTTTACAGAGGACAGTGTTTTCCTATCTGGAAGCTGTTCCTTGCCCAAGGGGCATTCACCAATGATATGGTCGGAGAGGCACTTTACGCACCTGAATTGCATGTGGCAGTTCGATGCCGCATGGCCGAAGCGTTGATAACGCATGCGCTGCAATACGCGATCGGTTTGTCTTATTTTTTTCCAACTTATTGTTTGGTGATTGAGGTGTTTGATGTATCGGAGAGCATCAACTTTACTGTTGGGACTCAGTGATACAATAAAGAAAGGCAATTTGAAATTGCGTTTTCTAGAGTTGGCTGTAGAGAACACACCTGTAAATTTTAAATTGTCGGTTTCGACATTTTTTAATTCCTCGAATACCTCCTCAGGGGAAAAACATGGGTCAACTCCTTTTAGGAGCATGGAGATTATTTCTCCGATTTCGGGGTGTACGTGTAGTACTCGCTTTTTGTCCTACCCAAAGCAGTCACCTTCAATATCTTCGCACATAAATTTTATTTTAGAATTTTTTTTTTTTTCGTTTCAAAATGTTTGCATGTTCACTCACTTAATTTTATAACGTCCTTTGTTTCCATGGACGTAATTATTATAGGCGGCGCCTTTTCCTTTCTGTTGGTAACTATTGCAGTTCCGCAACAATACGAATTATACCATTACGGCAAAACATGCTGGCACTGAACGCCACCAGTTGCTGAATAGACCAGCAATAATTGTCTATTCATTAACCGTTCACCTCGTTGCTGTTATCACACAGTTTATTTTTGTTGTACTGTTTTTCTGACAGTATATTTTAACGTTGTTAAATCGAAGTGTATACGGTTTTTTATGTCTGAACCTTTTTATGTGAAATAAAGTTTAAATTAATGTATTGAAATTGTTTAATTGATTGCTATTGCTGGGCTATAACGCTAAACTATTTGCTGTGTCCATGGCGACACATTTTGAGAGATTTGCTGGGCAACAACGCCACATTATTTGCTGTTCTCGTCGAGGACAAACTTGCTGTTTCCCAGTTGGCGAACCATCGGCAACAACGAACTTGCGGTTCCCAGCTGGCGAAACATTTTGGTCCTTCCAGCCGGATCGCTCGAAGTGTGCTCGAAACCAACGAACAAATTGGATTACGTCCGCCAACATTCTCCACGAAGAACAACATCGGATCACGTCCGACACACGTCAAACAGGAGGAAACTGGAATTCATCAACAACCTATGACCAACGTGAGCAGCGCTCCAGCTATAAGGTAGGTGGTATTCATAATTTAATATATATAAATTAATTAAGCGATCCGAATGGATCTTAACTAAAAAGTGTTGTGTGATGTGCATAAGAGTACTTTTCGTCGTAATTAACATTAATAATATTGAAGACATATTTGTTCGGACTGTTCTAGTTTCTAGTTGAATTGAGTGAAGACATTGATTTGGAATCAATAACGGCAATTACAAACAAGGCCGCAAAGTTAGATCTATTCGAAGTGCCAATCAATGTTTATCGAACGCAATCAGCAATTCCTTGAAACAGCCGAACAGATTAAGAATGAAGGCAACCGCCTGATGAAGGAACGCAAGTATCAAGAAGTGGTACTTCAATACAACCGGGCCATCAGTGTCGATCCGAAAAACTTTACTGTAATCGAGCTGCAGCATATATCCGTGTAACAGAAAATAATCGTGCGATTAAAAACTGCAACTCTGCATTGTTCGACAATCCAGATTACAGCAAAGCATATGGCCGAATGGGAGATACATATCTCAATACAGGAAAGTACGATGAAGCCATAGACGCCTATACGAAGACTTTTCAACATAACATATATCGCACAATTAAATTTATTAAAGTGGTGAACCTGAACTTTACAGAATGGTACTTTCTGACGTTCACGTCAAGTGTTCTGGATTTCGCTCAAGGATTTCGAACAAACTCGTAACCGCGTTCCTGCGTCACCGCAAGTCTTAACACATATTCTAGTGTACCTGAGAAATGCTGTGATTCATGTATTCCTGGAAGTAATTAAACATCACATGGTTGCAATAATTCAAGATGTTATATTTCAAATAATGTTGTTCATGGAGTCTGATCAAGACTTCTGCGAAAACGACCCGCATGAACTTATTCGAATAAATTTCAGCATATTTAAAGATTTTATCTGTCCAGTTTCTGCAACACAAATATTTCAACATCAGGTAGAACGCAGAAAGGAATTCTACCGAAAACAATGGGAAGCATGAAGCAGGTTATTACATCACCAAACGCTGATGATAATCAAAGGAATGGAGCACTTCATATAATTGGAACTCTGGCAGATGTGCTTCTGAAAAACGAAGACGCCGTGGTCAAGTGGAATATGCTTACCACATATCTATTTCCAGAGTTTCAAATCGGGCAGACATATGCGAACCGTACTGGTTGGGTGGTTCATTACTCTAGTGAAATGAAATTGACTTCGCCTTTATATTTGAATAATTGTTTTCTATTGTAATCGACGGTAAATAGAATAAATTAATGAATATTTCCTATTTTACCCATATTACAAAACTCCAATATAAATAGAATAAACATTTTTTGCGTTTCTTACGAGTGGAACGCATATGGATTTACGATCTAGTACATGACAACGTGTAAAGATTTATCACATTGCGTATGGATTTACGATCCAATTTAGGACTACGTCCAAATCGTCATCGATGGCACAAAGGGATTCGCGATCCAAAAGAGGACTACGTCCAAGGGTTCATCGATGACATAGATGGATTTACGATCCATCAAACAACATTTCAACTTTAACACAATTAAACAACAATTTAACTAATAATCAACTTTACAAAGCCAAAATACAGTCCACTTATAATATCCGAGGTTGTTTCATTTCTCTTCATTCTCCAGAATTCACCGCAGGTAAATCAAAGGGTTTAAACAATCAGTTCCAGTACTTCGGTTGAGGGCATGATTCGGCTCCTCTTTTTTAAGGATGTTGCACGACCACGCTACAGAACTCAGATACGCCCCGCGTAAATTAAAGGAACCTCAAGAAGAGGACGATGACCCATCGGGCAAAACAGTCAAGAGGACAATGCAATGAAATCGAAGCAGTCAGTACTAAGACAAAGTTCGTCAACAAAGACACATCCGGTCCTATACCTGCAAGTATCATCTCAAACATCGAATTGCAGATGAATAAGTCCAAGAACCCCGGGAATTGCGATTTTTACCACCTCATTTACATCTGTTCCCGGGGCACCGCTCCTCGAAATCTGGGCACATCGTTTACGCATTCAAGATTTGTCGCTACTCGCCACCCAGGCACAGCGCTGTTAAGTGTGTGGTTCTTCGCTTTCGCAGCCTGGACGAAATGCTCTGGGGGCACCCTCTTAATACCGCCCATTGCACATAGCTGCCACAGGGGCACCACTCCAACGGAGTCGGTGTCTAAGATAAGCTTTCGGAAATAAGATGAAGGGGCAAAGAAAACGAGGAACAGGAAAGATGCCGGCACCCCTCAGAAAATCATGTCAACGGAAAGCTGTCACCGTGTAGAGTGCACCGCTTCTCGTCACCTGGACTCATCGTTCGAGCATCCTGAATTTGCCACTCTCGCCACTCAGGCACATCGCTGTCACGTGTCTGGGGTTCACAGCTTCTTGCCGCCTGGACGAAATGCTCTGGGGGCACCCTCTTAACACTGCCCATTGCACATTGCTGCCACGGGGGCACCACTCCAACGGAGTCGGTGTCTAAGATAGGCTTTCGGTGCCAAGATTAGGGAATATAGAAGGAGAAGAACAGGAAAGATGCCGGCACCCTTCAGGAAATCAGACCAAGGAAGGCGAACGGGGTACACAGGGTCCAGCCACCAGTCAACGAAGAAAAGCGCCTAGCATTGGGACTATTTTATCCTGCGACACAATTAAACGAAGGCTTCTATTGATCAACTGATTATTCTTCCTGATAGCAACCCGGATGCGCAACCGTTCTGGCTCAATCAAGTGCCAGTCTAATTCAATAAAATATGCCCCAAGGATTCAACCACAACATTACAAAAAGAAAAAGACACCATGTCCAGCACCATCATTCTATCAGTGGATCAAATACTCCACCAGGTAACGCTGCCGACAGAGAGTTCAGTTCCCATCAAGAAATTCGCCCAACGCCGAGCATTGGTTTAGCGGCGTAGATGGGACATATCCCCAACTGCAACAGCATCAGCCAGAGCAATCAACTTGGATTCGAGACGCAGATGATTCTATGCAGTTGGCGGTAACTCTAACATTTCTGGTAGCGGCACAGGCTGGACATACTGAGAAGATGGTGGAATTACAACCCATCAACTTCAACATATTGGCGACCACATCGCTTAATTACCATTCATGGATCCACGATCCAACATAGGACTACGTCCAAACTATTTAAACTATACTTACGGATCCACGATCCAACAGGGGACTACGTCCAAGATATCAATTATTACAAACGGATTTACGATCCAACATGGGACTACGCCCAACATATTGATACTTAATTCAAATGGACTTACGATCCAACATGGGACTACGTCCAACTTATTGATACTCTACATACGGATTCACGATCCAAGGAGAGGACTACGTCCAAGAAGGTCATCGATGACACAGAGGGATCCACGATCCAAAGAGAGGACTACGTCCAAGAAGTTCATCGATGACACCAGGGATTTACGATCCAACCAACATTTAACATTAAACACACATGCGCACACACACTAACACAGATAACTGAGTACGTATTTGAAAACAATAACTCATTATCTTTTATAACTTAATCAATTAATAGAATCACTATGTAGTATAACAATATAATTAATTTTGCCACCCTACCGTTTTACCGTACCGGTTTATGAGCAACACGAGCATTAAGGCCTCTGAGCTCAACCACAATCACCAACCGCGACTTCCCACGGCGCTGAACCGAAAACGTTGGTGACGCCAACTAAGGAGGACTACTGGGTCCATTGTCGGCGGCCCGGGTAGATGTTGCTATTCTTGCTGCACGCACTGGGCCGCAACCTTCTTGCTTGGATGATTCACTGTCTAATCTAAACAGGAGGCCCGCTGTTCTTGCGCTAAGGCCGCAACCTCTTGTTAGATTGGTTCACCACTGGCCGCTTTGCCCATTCGAAACCACTCTTTTTATACCAAAATTATTGGTGAGGAAATGCAGACGACGCGTTTACCTCAACCAGAATGTGTGCCCCATTTTGCACGAGTCATTTGTATTACCCAATAATCGCTTTTCCGTTTAATTTGCCCTGCTTAAAATGCAGCGGTATTGGATTGAGCAATTACTTAATTGCTTTCATATGGCGAACCAATTATAGTGCATTGGCCCGTGTGCAAATCGTATCATTCGATCGATTTGCGTTTCGTCGCTGTGTCTGTTATTTCACACAACTCAGCAATTGATCGACGCTCAATTAAATCGTCGTTGGTGGCCTTTGAAAATACCGCCCGTGTCATATAACTTGTACGACACTTGTTTTCGGGCATGGTAAAAAGAAAACGTGTATTCGAAACATGAGCCCGGCAGGTGTTCGCTTGGTTTTTTGAAGGCCCAGCAGAATGTTCTCAGCGAGCCTTGGGGATTCAATTGCTTGTTTGCATTGATATATGGTAAGCGTTTAGCTTCGGCAGGTATGGAATGAGTAATTATCGTGTAGCGATTCTAACAGATACACACGATTCACAAGCGAAATAGTGAAGAACACGAACGAAAAATCGAGTAAGAAAAATACATCAGAACCGTATACCAGCGATAAATAACAAAAAAAAAATAATTCACACCAGTGGAATATAGTCGAGTTTGGAAATCAAATTCTAAACACGGTCAGTAGTCTGATTTTGATAGCCATATCGGGTAGTCTAGATCGAACACCAGGGAGAACCCCAGCGAAGAGGTCGACGGGAAGCTGCGAGGACGTGAGGATTAAGAATCCTTCCGAACTGCCACCGACGGCAACATTAAAAATTATGTTTTATTTACCAATGTTTGATTTCAATTCGCGAGTTGACTTTGTTTAATCGGACGCGGCACAGTAAAAGGAGCGAACGGTCGAGCGTGTGTATCGGCTTACGTGTGTGTCGAGGCTCGCAAAAACTAAAGATACGTGTAATTGACTACAAACAAAAAAAACAATAAATAAAGTTTAAAGCAAGTGCTCCGTGTTTCATTTAGTGTGCTGTGGCGTGCCGTTGGCGACTCTCTTCTTCTTGCGAACCGTGTTCGGCGGAACACTGCACCAATTGTAGACAGGTTCATCCGCCAAAATCGCAACGTATGAATTTTAATGGTGGGAAAAAGGCGGCAGCGCTTTGCTTTGGAATGGATGAGTGCTTATCGCAACGTGTGCGATATGTATTTTAATTGCCCGTGCGTAAAAGGCGGGTATTGCATTGTATGCAAAATGGTTATTGGATGCGAGGATGGTTGAGTATTAATTGCTTGAGAGGGGGTGTGTAGCGAGGTGTAACATAAGGTTCACGAGCATTATCACTCACAAACCTTTGAAACATGATCATGTTCACTACCAGGAAACATGATCATGATAATACCCTCAAACCCTTCGGAACATTATCATTATCGGGGAAACATGGTGAACACTATGAGCACGATCACTATTGTGGCAAAGTGATCACCGTTCATTAGTAATATTCACAAAGGTTATAATTTCCTAATAGCGCAATTTTTACGCAGAATCACCGAATGCATATCATCCCATACATCTGTAGTTTCCGCATGTATACGCACGTTCTACATTCTACATAGCCAGACTCTTCGACTCTCTGCACTCCATCAAACTATTAGGCTTGCTCGTTAAGTATTTCTCCATCGCTGTTCGTTCTGTCCGTGTATTTAACATTTCTTTATACTACTTTTCCGTTTTAAAATTTTAGAATTTACCTGCAGATAAGAGGTCTTACTTAAAAAAAATAGATAGGAAGTTTCGAATTTGGTTGCAAATGTTTCGCAAACTTAAGATAGCTCAATTTAATGCTAGTGATTTCATATAAATAATTAAATATCTCCTGCTATCTATGAACGACCCCAATAAAGAAAGAAAAAATAGCAATCTATAATTCTTACCATTATAAGGATTGGGTGTCATCGTGCGAGGTGGTGTCGAGTCCTGCGAAGAACACATACTATTTGTTTTTGTGCAGTTAACTGTCGAGTCGAAGCTTTGTGTCATCAAGGAATCATTCTTTATGTTCTCGATTAGGGACGTCGTCATTTGTAAAAGATGAGTTGCATTGGCCACTAAAAGAAATTCTAATTAATGTTTACCCTTCAACAGTATTCTGCTAACGTGCTTTGTTCATTTGATATTATTGAAGTATTCGTTGAAGTATTACCATGGTAACTGCTCACCATCGAATCCGGCGACCCCTGCCGTCCTCCCAATCTTGAGACTAAAATCCATTTAAAACGAATTATACAAATCCTGCATTACACAATACAATACTTACACCTCGGTGATTGTATTCGACTATTTGGCTTCTTCCTACACGCCGACGGTGAACTATTTGCCGACGTATTTGAATTTTCCGATATTTCCTCTTGGAGTTGCCTTTGATGTTGCTGAGCTTTACTCAGTATCAAACGGAGTTTTCTTTCGTTTTCACTTTCAAACGCTTTACCGAGCAATGGACACACTGTACTCAAATACTTCCCAAGTGCGACATGTTCACCTAATCGAAATTGCCTTCCGCGACCCTGACTATACAACCACTCCGCTTTGAGGCTAAAACATGTGTTCATGAACCCATGGAATATTGAGATTTCAAAACGTTTACCTTTCTATTGGATCCACAACAAATCCGTCCACAACTTTGACGCTCATACACCAATTCAAAACAAACGGACGATGATTGAACCCTCTTGAATAATTAAAGAAAATGCACATTAAATATAAATTATGGCGTCACATATGACATGACAAAGCACTTACTCCTGACCTCCAGTCATCGAAACGCAAGGATTATCCTTTATTGTAATACTGTGAAGATTACACAAATGGGAAAGAGTACATATTTCGTTCAGGTCGCTGATGTTGTTCTTGGCCAGCGACAATACCTCCAGTGAAGGCGGTAGATACAAATCGCATTTACGAAGATGCGTAAGGCGGTTCCCATGAAGATGCAGCTCCTACAATTTACATGGTTTTTTTCTTTCATTTTTAAGTCGTTATGCAATTAAACAAATGGATTAACTTAAGGAGGTAGGCTAACTGATTCAAGGAAGTGAAGTGGTAGTAGAAAAAACTGATTTGAAGGGTATTTATAAATTAATGAACAATAAACTAAAAACTGTTAACAAAAAAAAACGAATTTTGGATCCAAATATTAGTATACACGTATAACACAAATTGGTATACTGCAAATACCAAAACTCAACATAAAGGTAACTGAATTTTAAAGTCGTTGAACTTGCTAAATACATTGTATCTCTCTAAATATTTTCATCCATCAACCAAAGAATACGCCTCAGTTCACTTGGAAATTTAATATCGGACATACCAAATAACATACACAATCGTTCTTCAGCCGAACCACGCAAATGTAAACACTGATCTGCCTGATCCAAGCATTCAATACTACTATACATCGATTCACTTTTTCTTGTTCCAGTCGCAAAGTGCTTTAACATTTAATATCCTTTTGTGGACGTGAGTTTGTAAAAAAGAGATCATCATCATCGGCACTACAACCGAGATCCGGTCTTGGCCTTATTCAGCAAGATCCGAGGCTTGTTGAATTTTCCATAACAGTTTGTTTTTCCGGGCAAGGTTATTAGCGTTGTGCCAAAGAAAAAAAGAGATACTTCTTATATAATGAGTGTTGCGGATTCCCACTGTATGCAACCAGCGAACTCCCAATTGAATGCGACCATTGCCACCATTCAACAACAGTCAGCAAACAGTTGTCATGACAACGTTCAAACAACTGAATTGCTAGCTGTCAACCAACTTCTTTCAATTTACCACATCTGCGTTAACCATTCAAGCGACCAAGTTGGAGAAAATGAATCTGATTACAATCTACATAATCATCAAATAAAGTTAACAGTTAGTAAAACTAAATCACATGAGTTTTCCTGAGGAATCGTTCTGGATGTTCATTTTGTGTCAACGGAAGGTATTCGGTTCCATTTGCCACTTTAATTAGCAATTGTTTTCAGACAGCAGAGTTGCTGACGCCATTGCTTTGGCCGACCATTTATCTCGTGTTATTGGATATTTCCGTGTTATTACATAACAGTTAATTCCCGCGGAGAGACCACCTGGTTCTCGACGTCAGAAGTCACCACCCTTGCCCACAACAATCTCCATTGTTCGTGAAAGTTGCGTTCGACACGTGCTCGAGCGCAAACATTTTGGTCCTTCGAGCCGGATCCAGTCTATGGATCCAAATCAATTGCTGCCAGTTCGCAATAAAAAAGTTGCTCACAGTGCAACAAGCTACCGCCGTCCAGAGCGCAACGGGGATCCAGACTGTGGATTCAGTCCACATTTACTATGTGGATTACACGTAACAGCTGTGCAGACCACGCCGCCACCTTCGGGGCACTGCAAAGGATCCATCTGTGGATCATTCATCATCATCATCATCGGCACTACAACCGGGAGCCGGTCTTGGCCTTATTTAGCAAGTCCTGAGGCTTGTTAAATTTTCCATAATGATTTGTTTTTTTCCGGGCAAGGTCATTAGTCTTGTGCCAGACGCTCTCCGACGGGGAATCGAACCCCGTCATTCACGGCAAAGATTTTCGCAGCTCCCAGGATCCAGACCAATGAATCTGACCGCCCACTTGGCGGCGCAATAATAGGATTCCGATTGTGGATCCATTACATCGCCGCCCAGTTTGCGGCACATCCTGCCGGATCCAGAATGTCGATCACCGCCGGCAGGTTCGCCACAAAATAAAGAGTTGTCGCAATTGCAGCTCCCTTACTGCCGCCATGCTCGCGGTCTAGTAACAAGCTGCCTCAAGTTAAAATACAATTGACCATAAGGGATCCATCTGTGGATCATTTACCGCTGCCCAGAACGCAGCTCCCGTCCAGCCTAAGGACCTACAGCCGCCAGATTAGCGGCGCATCAACGAGCTGCCTCAGTGCAGCTACCTACCGCCGCCAGATTAGTGGCGCAACAACGTTGCTCGGAGTGCAGTTACATTACCGCCACTAAGTTCACGGCGCAACAAAGCTGCACACAAGCTACAGATACCGCTGCCCAGTTAGCAGCCCCAAGGTCCAGACGTAAGGATCGACCGCCACCGAGTTAGTGGCGCAACCAGAAACTGCCCCAGTGCAGGTACAACGAACCATACGGCGACCAGTTAGCGGCACAAGGCCATCGAGGATCCAGCCGTAAGGATCAACCCCCCAGGTTCACAGGTAAGAAATTGTTTTCAATTACAACTAAATTATCATCATCATCATCGATCGGCACTACAACCGGGAGCCGGTCTTGGCCTTATTTAGCAAATCCTGAGGCTTCTTAAATTTTCCATAATGATTTGTTTTTTCCGGGCAAGGTCATTAGTCTTGCGCCAGAGGCTCTTCGACGGGGAATCGAACCCCGGTCTCAAGCGTGACAGGCGGGCATACTAGCCACTATACTATCGAGGAGCCTTTACAACTAAATTACCGCCGCCAAATTTGTGGCGCAAACAGAAGCTGCCTTCAGCAGTTACTTACCGGCTAGCAACGCCCAGTTCGCGGTCAATCAAGGTCCAGATCTGTGGATCAGCTACCACCAGTTCGCGGTGCAGCCCGGGATCCAGATCTGTGTATCGGCTACCAGCGCCCAGTACGCGGTATACTAAAGGGCCCAGCCCAAGGGCGACGTCAAGGTCGCGGTACATTAAAGTCCAGACGCGAAGACCCACCGTTATCAAGTTCGTGAGAACAATCACGTCAACACCAGAGAGCGCCCCAATGTCAGAGAAGTCGAAAATGACAAAGTCTACATTGGCGGAACTGCTCATCAGCGCCCAGTTCGCCTCTCAGAAGCGGTTGTCCTGTGCTTTCGTCAACCTCGAGAAGAGAGGGCCACCAACGTTATTCACGGTGGACATACGCCAGCACAACCTCCAGATCACATGGGAGGACATCCGACTGAACCATGAGATAAAACTCCTGGCCACTCCAGAGATGACCAGCGACCACCGCTACTTCGTGGACAGATTCGTCGGTCAAGCCGAGAAGATCTATCTGGACGAGGTCACAAAGTTTGTTGAGGGAAGGAATTCCCGCACAGCCGACCGTCCGGCCGCATACAAGACTACGCCGGACACCATGTATCAACCCAACAGTCGTTTGCCGCCACTGATGGCGCAACCACCTGCATGGCTGGTAACTCCTTCCACTCTTGGCATGCGTATGCCACCTGGCCATTCACCCAGAACACTAACGAGACCGAAGGAATCCTCTTATGCAACCGTACCAAATCAACCATTCGAAACTGACTGTAACGGGCGCCCTCATCTGGCTGTACGCGAAAGTGATGAGGAATGTTCCTGAAATACAGCCAATTCGATTCGTCACGAAGCTAACATCGCTCAACCATTGAGAACTAGCGAATTGGATCATTCCGCCAGTGCACCAGCGGAGAAAGATCCCAAGAAACCCGATGCAGCCCAAGACGGAAAGAAGCCTGCTGCAGAGAAACCCGCCGAGCAAGGCAAAGATACCAACTCAACGGCACTGCTCGAGGCACAGGTTGCGCTCGACCCAGTCTCCTCAATTACGGTAAACAGCGCCGATCAAGGCAATAGACGACCACCGAGGCTGCTCGAGGCCCCGTTCGAACTCGGTACAGTCTCCCCAACAATACCCAATGGAAGCACACGTCAACATCCATACCAGAGTCACCAAGACTCTCATTCCGCCGTACCATCAGCGGTCCTTAGTCCGACAGCACATAGACGAGAACCGCACACACTTCCAGTGAGTATGTATAAGCAGGGCGCCGACCAGAGGGGCGTCTGCCCAACGATCAACTCGGCCCATGTCCCGATGCTCGGACCAACGCCGAATCCCCAACAGAAACCGATGCTGCGCAAGTGTTGTGGAGCACAAGAGCACATGGCCGTTCCTCGTGGGTTGCGAACTTACAACTCCGACCCAGAGGAACTGGTCCACCTGGAACATACTTCAACCCCGCTTGGGGGGCGGCGCTCCCCAGCATCCAGGGATCAACCGCATCCCAGCCAACAAGCACGCCTCTCAGTAATCCAGCAGAGGCGGTACTTCACTCAGCCCAGCAGGCACTGGGTCAGCATCTGTCATTCCGCCAGGACCCACGAACGGTGCCATGAAAGACGTCGCACCAGACTAAACGTTGCGGCTTCACATGCCAAAGACCCATCCCGTCAGCAGCTACCTTCGGACGGGCGTCAATGGACGCCGCATTTATCACTGCCACTGGTCCCAACCCAGATCAAATGGTCAGTTCTGCGACCAAACATACCGGACACCAGCCACGGAACACTCGTCGTCACCAATCCAGATCGGACGGCTCTCTTCAGGCCTCCGCATCACCAGAAGACCACGACCCTGGGCCTCCGTTCCCTGGAACCAAAGGGTTCGCCAATGATTGGTGAAGGCGGGCGGACTCTGTGTACTCGGCCATCAATAAAGCATGTCTTAGGAAGTCCGACCAGCGGACATATCCCCCGCCCGATCACCTGCGTGAACCAACCATTGGACATGTCCCTCGCCCGCTGGATCGCCGCAAGGGCCATTTATCTCGTGTTATTGGATATTTCCGTGTTATTACATAACAGTTAATTCCCGCGGAGAGACCACCTGGTTTTCGACGTCAGAAGTCATCACCCTTGTCCACAACAATCTCCATTGTTCGTGGAAGTTGCGTTCGACGCTTGCTCAAGCGCAAACAATGAGCAAACCTAAATAATTACAAAGAAAGGGTTTGTATTTTTGGATTGCCATTTTAAAATACTAATGTTTCCAATTACTTGTAATGACTTTATATTAACTTTTGGAATCATGTCAGTATTTTGAAATTTATAAGTTCGATCTAATCAATAACACACTCTAAAAATATGGGGAATATACAAGAGTAGTTCCAGAAGAAGACACTAAAAGTTTGTAATATGTTCAAAATATATTTGAATATAGTCTCCTTTTAACTCGATACACTTTTTCTAGCTGGTATATAGTGAAAATCTTTGAGCTCCCCGAAACTGTAGACTCTAGCTCTTCATTCTTGCCAAATCGTTTACTAGCTTTAGAATATAATAAAAGTCAGTTTATCGTATAATGTAATTAAAGCCCGAATACGCACCAGCGTCTATCACTTTAGTGTAAACATTTCCAACAAGTTACTACATTTTAAAAGAACAAATCGGAGTAACACACCAGGCTAAAACATTCATTATGAGCCAGACTTTTACTCAACTAGTGGAAGAACTTATCATTTGACAGACGTAGAGGTCTCTTGTTTTTGTAAGTGTACTAACGTGTAGTACACATACATTACAATGAATTTAAAGATAATTACATATAATAAAAGAAAAGTATATATAAATGCTGTGCGATCAGCAACCACAGGAACACGAAGCCAAACCAAAAATGAATGCAGCCAGTAGCATCCACAAGAGAAGCGGGCGTCACAACAGCACCAAGAAGAAGTAATCAAACTCAAGTATAAGGTACCTCCAATCGTCTTCGGCTTCATGGAAGCTAAGAACATTATCTAATTAGGAATGTAGGCCTGTGTCAATTTTAAACTTAAGAGAATTAACTATGACAAATATAGGGTAGCATGCGATAGTATCGAAGACGGTCATGAATTAAATCTGTTTTGAAACGAGTAAAAAGCGAGTACTTTATGTACACACCTTAATCGTTGAAAACCATCTCCATGCTTCTCAAAGGAGCACTATTTTTTTTTTTACTATTTATTGGCCTGCTCCTGGAAGTTCATGACCTCACCGACTCGACTCTGCCATCGTTCCCTGTCCTGCGCGCTCTCCTTCCACGCTTGACCATTCGATCCGATCTCCTCAAGGTCAAACCTAACATTGTCTTCTCATCTTCGTCGCGGCAGTCCTGTCGCTCTCCTTCCCGTTGGTCTACCGTCAAGAATGCTACGCACGGTCCTATCCTTGCCCATTCGCGCCACATGGCCGGTCTATCTTAATCTTCACGACCTGATTATTCTCACTATTGTAGGTTTGCGGTAAAGCTCTTCCAATTCGTGGTTGTGGAGTTTCCTCCATTGTCCTGCCTCCTCGTCATATTTACCGCCAAAGATACCCCTTAAAACTTTATTTCCGAATACGCGGAATTTGTTTTCTTCCCGTTTTGTGAGAGCCCATGTTTCGCATCCATATAGAACAATCGGCATGATTATGGTTCTATAGACACGGAGCTTTATATTCCGTGATAGCAGTTTGGATTTCAGCAGTTTACTGACTGTGTGCCAACTAGCGTTGCCGGAGTGTAGTCTTTTGTTAATTTCCTTCGACATTTCGTTACTGGCTTTCAGTTTGTTCAGTATCGTTCTCAGATATTTAAATTCTTTAACTTTTCCAAATATCTTGCCTCTGACGTTTATATGTGTTCCCTGAGGTCCACCTGCTCTCGCCGTAATCATCTATTTTGTTTTGTCTTCATTTATCTCTAGGCCCACCTCGTCTGCCGCTTGCATGATGATTTTACAGTTTTTACTTACAGTTTCTAGATTATCGCCCAAAACGGCGATGTCATCCGCATATGCGAGCACTTGTGTGACCCCGTTCAGGGATGATCCGGCCATGTTGTCGTCTTGTACCTTTCTGATGACATACTCAAGCACAAGGTTAAAGAGACATGGTGAGAGACCATCTCCCTGTTTTAGTCCGTCCCGGATTTCAAATGGTTCTGAGAGGTGGTTTTCTATTCTAACTCGCCCTTTGTTTTCGTTCATGGAGATTTGAATGAGGGCGTCATATTTTTTCGGGATTCCCAGCTTAACTACAATATGGTAGAGTCTTAGCCTTGCGCTTGAGTCGTAGGCTTTTTTGAAGTCAACGAACAGTTGGTGAACCGTCTCTCCGTATTCCCACTTCTTTTCCAACAATTACCTTACTGTGAACATTTGGTCGTTCGTCGGTCGGTTCCTGCGGAATTCGCACTGGTAGTCTCCCAGTATTTTGCGTTTGCGACGATAGTGAAGATCGTGTGATTCGAACCGACGGTATCACGGTTAGAATCACTAAAATATAGAACTAAAGCCCAGCGCACCCGGACACTGCCGCGTGTACGAATTCGATTTCTAAACTCAAGTACACTCAACTGATGTGGAATTGTTATGTTATCACTATGGTACACGGCTCTGATGCATTTTCTTATTCGATTTTCGTTCGGTGTTCTTCAATATTTGCTTGTGTATTGTGTGTGTATCTGTTAGCAACGCCACAAGTCTGTCAAGCACCGGCGACAATTCTGGAGCACAGTTCTTAAGGACTTCTTGGTGGTATTCTGTCCAGTCCACGCAGAATGCGTTGAATAATACGCGGGCGGAACCCCACATCCCGCATCGAAGACCGTAACGACGCGATCACAGGCGGTTCCAAAAGACCGGCATCGATGTTTCAATTCACGGAAAATAAATTCCCGAACACATTAGCTTTATCTTTTAATTTGTGACTAGTGTCAGGCTGTTCGTCACTACCGGAGTAAAAGAGGAGGACGCGAAGTTACTGCTGACAACCCTTGCCTTTGACCAGAAGTGACGCGAACCAGTTGGGTACACAAGGAGTTTATTGGTCATTCTCGTTGAAGGCTTTCTTCGCAGTATCAATCGCCTGGTTGCACACGTTTCTGATTCTAACAAAATTCGTTCTGTTAACATTGGTGGGAAAGGAGCACCATTGTTTAAAAGCTCTATTTTATGCCGCTGTAATCTGCTCGCATTTTTTTATCAAACCAAGGCTTATCAAATGAATTTCGTTTGATGGAATGCGGAATGTAAATCTCCATCCCGAGAAGAATAATCGAAGTGAACGACCCCGCGCATGAGTTAACATCGGAGTCTTCAAAGCACACTTCCGAGCACAGAAAGGATGCGAAAAAATCTCGTAAATCGTCCCAGTTAACAGTCTCATATCTCCATACATGGCAAAAAGCTTCTTAGATCGGTTGAAATGTAAGTGGCTGCACGACCGATACTAAGCAGTGATCTGAGTTTCCCGATGGCGCAGCAACTTTCACAGTATAAACGCTCGGCTCAGATGTCAAAAACACATCCAGAGTGTTCGTATAACCACCTCAGTCATCTGGCTCTCGTCTAGGTTCTTCCACAAGTTGAGACAAATTACGGCTAACAGAGAACATCTCCGCTAGCCTCCCCGCCTCGTCGGTTCTGTTAAAATGTGACAACCACCCGAAGTTGTGTACAGTAAAATCGCCAAGGACGACAATTTTGTGGGGAAGAAGTCATGTGCGTCGGCGTACGGCGCTGATTCACTTCTCGTCCCCATCATCCACTAAAAGGTTCCAACACGTATAGTTCACAAACGAAAAGAATAAATACACCGTCCACCAGAAGCAAGTAAAAGGAAAACGTACTTTTTTTTATTATAAAAGGTTCTTTTATTTGACAATACCTTTTTCGTATTTTAGCTAGATTGCACCAGAAAAGTTACTTTTCAGTCGGTAACGCGCTTACTCGACTCGACTTAATTATCTTCGCGTCCCCGTGCGCACCGGGGAGCGGGGGTGAACACAACCGGCGCGGTCGATGGATGGAAAAGGACTCAGTGATATACATTCGCTAACGAGGTGAGTTTCCTCGAGAGAGAAAGTGTTTCCCTCGTGGTAAAAACGAGGGAGAAGGATTTCGCTTCGAGATCCTGTGGTGGTGTGCGTGTAGTTGATCGTGAAGATCACGCTGCCTATCCATGCGGTGAAGCAAAGGAAAAACGATATGCATTGTTTTACTCATGCACGAGGTCATGAGAAACGAAGCAGACAAAAAAAAAGGAAGATGGACAAAAGGCATTATGGTGTGCATTGCAGCTGAATAAATAAACGGCGATGCACCGAGGAAATATGCTAAAAGGAAAAATGGGACAAGGACATCATAAAAGTCTTGGATGAGTGCTGCCCTTGCGAAAATAGACGCATAGCTATTAGAAAAAGGTGCTAATGGATTGGGATACTTTATACAATGAAAATTGTATATCGTATCTTGGGTCGATGGAAGAACGAACTCCTTGTCTGCATTTGTATATGCAGAGTAAATCGTTTGTGGCAAAACACGAAATTGGTGATTGTTTGTATTTAGGAAATGCTGGAGATGCGGTAATTGTTTGTCGATTGAACAAACGAATTGCTGGTCGGTTTGTTGCAGCTGTAAAAACAAGCTGTCCGACATAGCATTTTAATGATGGCAAAGGGTGCCGAATGTTTTGGGATTTGTGATGCATATGTACATTAAAGAATTCTTTCAGGGAATTTGAATAGAGCATTAAATGCGTGAATGTTGGGAGAATTCTTTTTAGATAATGCGTTGTATGCATTAAATGTCCTTGGAAAAGGAAATGTTTTGATGTGGGGAATGTTGCAGGTGGTAATGCTATTGCATTAGCAAAGATTAATGGGAGTTGGGTTGCAATTATGGTGGGTTCTTCGGCAAGCTTAAAAGAACCCCCACAATTTCCCAAGTCGGGTGGTTGATCTGTATCCAGTCGGCGGTACGTGAAATGTGTTCGACAAATGTCCCCGGTCGATCGTCATTCGGGGAGCGGTAAAAACAACAAAGAAATTTAACATAAGTCTTCAGCGCGACCTTCAACCACATGATGTCCAAGTTATTGGGTTTTAACGCCTCTATCCTTTGGCAAGCCAGAGCGGAGCGCGTGAAGACGTAGACTCCAACCTTAAAAAGGAATCTCGAATGCAACTCGTATCCTGGACAACGAAGGTATGTCGAATCAGTTGACGAATCGACCTGGGTCTTAATATAGGACAATGAACAATCAGGTTTCGCTGTTTGCAAATATTGGTGGACGGCGTTTACATTCGTATTGGTGGAACTGATTCCCCTGATGTTACAAGATGCCGTTATCACTCGAACGTCGACAGAGCCTCGGAATCGAAGTCGATTACGTGATGACGAATTTCTTAAAGTTCGTTTATTTATCAAAATATTTGCATGATGTTGCCCCTGACATTGTCCCCCCGGACATCCGATTGGGGAATTAGTTTACCTCCGAAATTCTTTTTTTCAGAAGGCACGATCATGACTTATATCCGTGTTAGTCCGGGCCATCAGCCATACATCCGAAACATACTCGAAAAGTTCTCCGGGCGATATCGCGGAACGTACAGCGTGACGGGATGGTATCTCACTTTGGAACCGACTTACCACCTAAACCAACCTTTTGTCGAACCGGTCTTTTAGCTAAGCTCCGGAAGATGGCCACGGATTTCCCCCGTCCATTTCACGAAGCCTATAGCTTGATAGGGTAGTATTTCACCGGGCGACAGTGCGTTGGGCCCCACCTACCACTTGACATTTAGTCGCCTCTATAAACAGAAACAAAAAAAAAACATATATCACAAAAATATAACTAGATTCCTTTTTCTTTTTTTTCTTCTCTGATGTGATTTGTAACTTTTTTTAAGTAAAAACAATAAAACGCAAAATTATTGTACACCGAAGGTAAAATATTTACGTAAAAAAAAATTAATAAATAAAATAAAAAAAACAAAAAAAAAATTAAAAAAAAAATTAGTCATTAAATTATTATAGATCAAAATCGACTTTGATATAATAGGCTTAGCATTTAGTCCAATATTTTAAAAACTCTTTCCCGGATTTTTTTTTGAAATATAGTAAATCCGTTTACAATATAATACAATGAAATGGGAGAATCATCAACTCCCTCAGTTAATGAACTTCCTTAGCATGTGTGTTTCCGCACCGTTACAACCAAGAACTGTTCAAGAAGAACTTTTAAAGTTATTTAATGGCATCTCGGGGCGCTAACTGGGCGCTATAGGTTCGGCGCTGCTGAGGGAAGTATATAAAAAAAAATCACACCAACATTAAATATAAATAAAATACTTATAAAGAAGAAACAGCAGCATTTAAATGGGATAGATAGTGACTGTTACTAGTTAAATTTGTATTTAGATCTGTATTTGAAATACGACGATTGTTTTTACATGAACACGTACACAAAAGGAAATTTTGAGGTACCCTCAAATGTTAGAACACAGTGGGAACAGAAGAAGAAGTTGAGGTTAAAAGCAAGTATTGTTGTTCCTACAAAACGAAACCATTCTAAATAAAGTTAAAAACAAAGAAGAAATGTTCCGCTTACGAGTATCGAATTTCAATTTTCGTATCTGTTTTTATTCTGACAGAATTGCGAATGAGGGGGTGGGAGCGAACATACAGGGCAAAGTCTCTGCTTTCAACCCGGTGAAGGCCAGGACAATCCATATCCCTGTTCAATTCAAGTTGACATGCAGTCTCCACGTGACACCCCTGGACAGCTACTTTGGCACCCGCCAAGTAGTGAACCAATGCATGCAGCGACATCCTGAGAAAGGTAGGCGCAAGGCTAATAATCTTGCCCGGAAAAGCGGATTATTATGGACAATTTAACAAGTCTCGGATATGGACCGGATACCGGTGGAGAGACTTGTTAAATAAGGCCAAGACCGAATCCCGGTTGTAGTGCCGATGATGATGATGATGAGAATTGCGAATATTCAAAAGCCTAAAACTGAAACTTGTCCTAAATTTGTTTATTTTTGACGCAGTTGTTGCTATAAGACCTGTAAATCATCTAGCTCATTCAAGTAGTATGCAATAATGATTAGGAGACCTAACATATAGCGCTTTGCGAAACAGTGAAGAACGCGGTTCGCACCAACCGTATGAAAAAGTTAAAATCAAACCAACTATATACTTAACCTGAGTGAAGGCTACGTGAATGCTCTGCTATGCGGAACTGATAAATTTATTCGAATCTCCAGTGTGTTGTGTTCACCACGGTTGCGTACGTATAATCTGTTTGGATCGCCACAGACGCATTTCGCACACTAATTAATTTTTACTTCGATGCTTTATTAAGATAAATGGAAACGTCAATGCTTATACGAGGGTTGCCTTTTATATTTCGGGATTAGAGAACAAAAACAAATCTTGATTATCGCAAATCACTTTATTGTTTTTCAAAATATTCCCCATGAAGATCTATACACTTTTGCATGCGTTTGAACTAATTGTCGAAGCGCTTTTGCCACTCTGATTGAGGTATCTCCAACACATGCATTCTGAATGCAGCAACCGCTTCTTCAGGTGTCGAAAAACGTTGACCTCTCAGTTTGTTTTTTACGTACGGGAATAAAAAGAAGTCATTCGGTGCCAAGTCAGGACTATACGGCGGATGACCCATCAAATCGATGTTTTGGGTGCTCAAAAATGCAGTTGTCGCAGCCGATGTGTGAGAGCTCGCATTGTCGTGGTGAAGAGTGATCTGTCTTCGGCGGTTGGTTTTCCTGATTTCTTGGAAGGCAACTGGCAAACAAATGGTTGTGTACCACTCAGAATTGACTGTTCTGCGTTGTTCTAGTGGTACGGTTGCGACATGTCCAGTTTTTCCGAAAAAACAGGCGACCATTTGTTTGGAAGTGCTTCGTGCGCGAACAGCTTTTGTTGGATTTGGCTCATCTTGAAACACCCAGACAGTCGACTGCTGTTTACTTTCGGGCTCATACGCGTAAATCCACGATTCATCACCTGTCACGATGTCATAGACGTGTTTCGAAGCACCGCGACCGTATTTTTTGAGCATTTCTTTCGACCAATTGACACGAGCCTTTTTTTGGGCGATTGACAAATTGTGTGTGATCCAACGCGAACAAATTTTTTTGACAGTCAAATGTTTATGCAATATTGAATGTATGCTGGTCCCACTAACGCCTAAGGTTGTCTCAATCTCACGATAGGTCGCATGACGATCTTCCAATATCAGTTCGCGCACAGCATCAATGGTTTTCGGAACAACTGATTTTGGACGACCTTCACGAAATTCATCTTGGAGTGAACTACGACCACGGTTGAATTCACCGTACCATCGATAAACACTGGTCCTTGATGGAGCTTCATCGCCAAAAATTGAATTAAGTTCATCCATGCACTGTTGCTGAGTTAATCCACGCCGAAAGTTGTAAAAAATAATCGCACGAAAATGTTGACGATTTAATTCCATTTTTGGGCCAAGATGAATCTTTTAAGTTACTGTAAACAACACAAATAGCGCTCGTATGTCAAAACGTTCTGAGTGCGCATAACCTCAAAAATGTCCAACTTTACGACAGAGCTGTCAATTGCCGGATTGCAACACTAGGGTTGCCAAATCCCGAAACATAAGAGGCAACCCTCGTAAGACCGAAGGCATGAGTTTTGAAAATACTGGTTTCACTTCAGTTGTATTCCTACACCATTTGACAACGACCATTTTTGGATAAATGTAAATAAATTTGAGTAATTAAAACTTTGCAACCTTACTTGTTCATTTTACTACAATCCCCATCTTAAATAAAGTACCGAAACGTAATACAAATATCAATACTACCAAGCAATGTAACAAATAAACTAAAATTGGAAACGAAACTATGAAAAGCGAAGTCATTACCGTTGTATATCACTTACTTTAAGACATTTTAAAAAAGATATATCTGAGATGCTTTCGATACAATTTTCCGATAAATTTAGATACTCTAATTTTAGGTTAGTATTTAAATGTTCAATCGTTTTAATATTATTGCCTTCAAGATTCAAACGCCGCAGGTGGCCTAATTCTTTAAGGCCTTCTATTGTGAGGATTTCATTAAACGACAAATTCAATTCACGCAAATGATGAAGTCGACACACACCGTACATACGAAGTAGCTGATTTTTACTCAACGACAGCTGGAAGAGAAGATTTTTATTTAAATTTTAAATAATTAGTTAACTCATATTCTTTAAATTATCTATACTATAAATATGTGTACTCACGGATTCAATTTTAAGGTACGAGTCAATGTTATCGATTTTTTGAATTGCATTTTCGTCCAGAATGAGGATGCGAACATTTTGGGCGTCTTCATGTTTTGGGACTTTCTTTAAAGACTTTTTTGAAAGGTTCAACGTCACCTTATCGCTTTCTTCTTCACCTGGAAAAAAGGTACTCGTTGTATCAGCTGATGTTTTTTTCTTATGCTACTGTTTTATATAATAATATGCGGAAGAGAAGGGATGTATTAATCCCCTTATGCTTTTAAGGGCTTATGTGGTTTGTGAAAATTAAAAAAGCATATTTTATTTAGGTGGCGCAAGGCTAATAACCTTGCCCGGTCAAACAAATTATTATGGAACATTGAACAAGCCTCAGACTTGTTAAATAAGGCCAAGACCGGATCCCGGTTGTAGTGCCGATGATGATGATGATATTTTATTTAGATTTCTTTTAATTTAAAGAAGATACACTTTATACATTCATCATCTACAGTTGGGTCAAATTTTGGTCAATTTTTTTTTGCGGAATTCGATAGCTATAACTGTCTAGAATATCATGTTAAAAGGAAAAATTCGTAACGGTTAAAAAGTTATGAGCCTCCGAACCGACTGAGTCAAAGCAGGTAGCGAGCGTCGCGCAGGCACCGAACATTCCTCGTACACTTATCGACCTTTCTTTGAGTTTATGATTTCACTTAAGGTTTTCTATTTTTGGCGTTAGATGGAGCCTCTTTACACTGAACTATTAGGAATTACACTGTTGAAATCAGCTTTATAACGTACGAAAAACACGTGTGCGATATTGTGTCTCCCGCGTTTTTGGCGTCTCAGTGCGTGTGTTTTTTAAAATGCCCCAAGACAGAAAAAGCAAAAAATACAGTTTGAATCGTCCCGGTAGAAAAGGAACAAAGAGAACATTCTCCGGGAATCAACATACAAATGAAAATGAGAAAGAATTTACCAGCACGTCGGCGAAGAAACTAGCCGGTTCGGATGACTTCGAAACAACTGTTTCGCCGAGTAACGTATATGCAGTCGTGAATTTCACGTTAGTTTTTACTGCCCTTTCCAATATTTTAAAATGCAAAAAGTGTAACGGAGATGTCAAATTTGGAAAAAAAGGCGAACTCGGTTTGGGATTTCAACTTTCTGTTTTATGCAAGTGTGACGACGAGAAGTTTGTTTTTTCATGTGAAAAAATTAATAACAAATCCTACGAAATAAATCGGACATATTTGGCCAGCTGTATATTCAATGAAGGTTATAAACCGATTTTGAAAATTATGTCGGTTATGGGAGTCACCATCGGCCCAAATGCATACCAGTATGCTTGCACTCGTGACGCTAACCGTATAAAAGACGTCGAGCGGTTATCGACGATTCATTCAATCGAGGCGAGAATGGCCAGAAAAAATGATAAATTGCAGGAGCAAATCGATTTTGAAGAAGTCAAAGGATTGTTGTATGGCCCTGGAATAGCTGACTACCGGTAAATATCAAAATATAAACATTTATGTGGAAATAACTACACTTAAAACTTTAAACGCGTTTTCTGGAAAACGACGTTTTTCAAGCTGGCGGCTGTGATAACTCAGTCAATTTTCAACGAATCTTAATGTTTTTTTAATACGCGTAATTGAACTCTCTATCGCATGAACCACAATTATGCCGATACGTTGTAATTTGATTTTTTTATAAACAAAAAAAGAACAAAAACATTCATTAAAAGCGCACATAAATTTCAAAACGTCGCCATTTTGTTATTTTTGGATAGATTTCATTTGTCGTGGTTCATGCCATAACCACACTCATACCAACCAGTAAACTTTTACGATTTTTTGTTTCAGATAAATATTATGACCTGTAGGACAGCCGCCATCGAGGCCTTTTATTTCGCAGCGGTCTACGGCGCAATGTGCTCCTACCTCGGGGTTATCATGAAATTAATTGAAAATTTTTTAAAAGCTACTTAAAAGTACAATAAATATAGCTGAAAAATAGCGTGTCTAGATTTATTACTTTCCTCAAAAAAAAACATGATGCCTATTGTTTGGCCTTACTGATGAGAATGTACCCTTAAGTATATAAAAAAACAACTTTTAAACAATATTTTATAAAATGTTCATTAATGGGTTATTAAAATTCAGGTGTATAACTGAGTTCCCGTAGACCCCTGAAAAAAAAACCATGGTGGTTAGAATAACTTATGATAGCTTTATCTGAGATCATCATCATCATCATCGGCACTACAACCGGGAACCGGTCTTGGCCTTATTTAGCAAGTCCTGAGGCTTGTTAAATTTTCCATAATGATTTATTTTTTCTGGGCAAGGTCATTAGTCTTGCGCCAGGGGCTCCCCGACGGGGAATCGAACCTCGGTCTACCGGGTGACAGGCGGGTATACTAACCACTATACTATCGAGGAGCTGAGATCAGAAACCCAAAAATGTGCTATTACGAGTAAAACTTGTCTTGAACTAAGAATTTAAAATTTAATTAAAATTTTGGCTGAGTTGTATACCACATAGGGCAATTTACAATAAAGTCTACACCACGTATTGCCTTATAAAATAAGTTGTAATCAAATAAAATCTTTGTTTAAACATCTAGAATAAATGTGCAAATTTTCCGTAAGATGCTTGTTTATAATTTTTTAAATCATGTCAACCGACTTCAAAAATGTAGTTTTGACAAAAAAGCGATTAGAGTTTTATGTAGGAACAATATGAAGCAATCGAGCCTAATGAGAGGAATTTGTGAAACTGTGGGGAGGAAGTATTGTGCCAAACACGGACACTCCGTTCACTTTCCTCCGCCAACATGACTTCATACAAAGTTCCGACACTTATCGTTCGCAAGCCAACAAACCGAACACCAAAATACGGAGTGGACAACACAGAAAATAACGCAGAACAAAACTGCACACCAGCGGAAACAATTTAAACGAGAAAAGTAAAACACTGGAATGTTACGTTAATGTTTTATTCACTAAATAAAAACCACTGCTTATGTTAAATATTGTTCTTGATGAAAATTAATATTAACAATACTTTATATAATTTTGATATTTCGAGAAAGGAAGACCTGTGCTAAGGCCGGAGGATGTCTATCAATTCATTCTTGGATAACACTGTACCTGGGAAATGCGAGTTATGTCTATGAGGCACATGATTTTTACTTATTTTATTGTTCTTTTTTGTTTCTAAATTACTACACACACGACTCCACGTATTACCGCGTCTCCGTACGCACCGGAGAGCGGAAGATAGCACGACCAGCGTGGTCGGCTGACGGAATTAGACTCAGCGATAAACGGCTCGTGCAGAGCCGATTCGCTAATGGGCTGAGTTTCCCCGAGAGAGAAAGTGTTCCTCTCCACTAAGGATACGTTGTACCTACCACAAGAGAGACGTAAAGTCTCTGTGGGACAGAAAACCAGATCTCGTAATGGAGATCATGGTAGTATGTGTGCTTGGGTGATCGTGAAGGTCATAATGTTCAACAACGCACGAAGGCGATGGATAAACGAACCAAACAGGCGGTAAGGACAAAGGGACCGTGAAGATCGTTGGTAGTACACATGCATGTGTGTACATGGGTTCTTTCATGGGACAAAGCCACAAGAACAAATCTGAAACGACGAAAAGGGCATAGAGTGTATTCATGAGATGCGAGTTCAGTAAACCAAACAAACCGAATCTCCTTGGATGATAATTGGTTTTCGGTTTGCTCATGCCGCTGCTGATGAGAAGCAGATCCCGAAATATGAGAAGACAGAGGGAACGTTTGGGTCTTTGTCTGAGATGTGCATTGCGGCTAAATAAATAGGCGGCAATGAAATGTGGAAATGTGCTAATGGGTTTGTGGGGAGGAGAAGTATTGTGCCAGACACGGGCACACGGTTCACTTCTTCCCCATCACTTATACCGCTGCATACGAAAACACGAACTCCAAGGATTAAGTCCGCGCACCGAACACCGCACCAAAATGTTCACAGAAAATTGTCACCAAAGAATGAAGGAAAACGCACCGATGGTAGTCTCCGGAATAAAACGCACTGATTTGGTGTTGTTAATTTTTATTTAATTTTTACGAAGCACACGTGAAAATAAAACACACATTTTGTGGCTGGTGATCACCGCTATTATTTTAATGTATTGTAAGACACGACACAAACGATTATTCTCCATTATCGCTTCCCTGTGCGCACCAGGGTAGCGATGGAGCCGCGACCCGTTCGGGTGGAAGGATGGAATATGGCTCAGCGATCGACATCTCATGCAGAGATGATTTCGCTAAGGAAAAAAAGGAAGAGAGAGAAAAACTTTTCTCTTAAGGGTGTAACCACTAAGAAAATGCGATCTTTTTGGTGCAGTGGTATATGTGTGCGATCGAACAGATTCAATGTAATTGCACGTGTTCGAAAGCAGTGGAACGACTTAACAGACAGGCGGCAAGGACAATAGGGAAAAATGACCAAATGCGCCGTTGGTAATGCGGGTCATTGTTTACACGATGCCCCGTCGCTATTTTCGACGTTAGGAGAAAAAGGTGCTAAAAGCAAATTGGATGTTTATGGCATCTCTGGCTGCAGTAGAAACCGGGTTCATATTTGCATTAGGTAATGCTGGAGAATTTGGTTTCAGCGTCTATTGCGCTAATTATATGCAGCTGCTTGGGTTGTTTGTTGATAAGACAAACAAAAAAGATTGCCAGGCAATGTGTATGAAAAGGTATATGACGCGGCTGGGAAAATAGACGGCGCGATATTTATGGTCCCTGTCATGAAGGTTACATTGAATGCAATCCGAATTATTTTGTTTACAGGAATTTGTCTAAGGAAATTTGACTGGCGACGTAGATGCCGAAATTGATTGGAAATTCCTGGTAAGTTAATAAAGAAATCTTAAGGAGCAATGGTATGCGAAGAGAATGCATGAAGGTAAGTTTTCTTTACAGGGACTTAAAGATCATAGATTTGATCTCTTAAATGCGTGCAGCAGTTTTAGGTACTAATACTGTTGCATTAGCAAACTAAAGGGAGTTGGGTAGTAGTTATGGGGGTTTTTCAGGTAAGTAGACCGTAGGGTTTGGCGGAAACGCTACAGGTTTAACCTAGATTACCGGGAAATGGTGTTTATGGGATCGCTGGTAAGGGTAGGTATTGAATTCCTAATTGCATTTGCTTATACTCTAGGATTTAATTGGTACCAAGAGACGCGAGATGCGTATATTTGTTTTGGTCTCTTGGGTGTAGGTGGCCAGCCTATGTGTATGTATGGTGATTTATGATACACTTGGTGAGGACGGGAAATAGGCGACGCAATGTTTATGATCCCTGTTATGATGGTTACATTGTATGTAAACCAAATCATTTTCTTTTCAGGAATTCGTCTTGGGTGATTTGCTTGGCACTGAAGGTGCCGAATTGGGTTTGGGATTCCAGATAAGAAGGAAAGAATTCTTATAAGGAATTTGTATGCGAAGAGATACATGAAAGGTAAGGATTCTTGAACAGGGACTTTTAGATTATAAATTTGATCTATTTGATGTGTGAAGCATTTACAGGTGCTTAATGCGATTGCATTAGCAAAAACTTATGCAGATTGGGATGAAGTTATGGGGGTTTTTCAGGTAAGTGGGCCGTGGGGTTTGGCGGAACCGCCACAAGGCTCTCTTCCAGAGGTTTGCACCGATTAACTTAAAACTTTGGAAAGATATTTTTGACATATTGTACTACCCAATACTGTTGAAATATCAACACAATAAATGCACTGAACCTCAATCAACAAGCATCAGCAGCCCTCGCAATCACGATCGACATCAAGTGGTTGAGTAACCGAAAAAGCAGCCGAGTCAACCAAATCGCAGTGAATGTTCGGACGGACGTTTGACCCATATGCGCTGCGTATGCATAGACAGCCAGTGCGTGTGCTGACCAAGCTTTATCATGTAACAACTGATGAATCGGGTCATCAAGTAGTTATATTAAATCAGCACAGCAAGCAAAATTTATGTATAAATACTCGTTAGGGCCCACAAATAAAATCCTCCCTCAACACAGAATCCATTTACTCTAATATACGTAAGCAATACCCGCGGTTGTTTGTTGAAAAGTTTTCCCCAGATATCCTCTTCCTTTCAGAGACCTGGTTCAAACCAAATTCCCGAGTTTCCATTTCCAGTTATACTTTTGTTTCTAACCCCAGAACTAATGGATCTCACGGAGGTACCGGCATCTTAGTACACAAAAAATTTCACTTCAATGAAATTAGATTCACCGATATCTTCAGCATTGAATACCCGACAATTAAACTTTTTTGTGAGAACAATAAAGTGCTCGTCTTAGCATCCATTTATATTCACCCTTCACGACAACCAGATTTTCCAGATGCTGACATTTTTCAGATAATCCAACAGTCCGTTCCCGCTACATTTATAATCGGGGGAGACTGGAATGCTCGTCATACAGTATTCAATGATAATAAATACAACAAATATGGTCCCCAATTGCTAGCCCTCCTCCCGTCTTAGCCATATACACACATTGACTCCCCATTACAGCCAACTCGTGTCACTAGCTCAGCTAAGTCAACAATCGACTTCGTCCTCAAGTCCGACGATAGGTACATGGTAGCAACTTCTGCGAAGAGAAGACCTAACGTTGGTCAAACTATCAGGGTAGTGGACCACGAATTTGAAGTAGTGCAATCCTTTAACTAACTTGGGTCAATAGTAGTAGCCGAAAACAATGTGGAAGAAGAAATACGCGAACGGCTGATCAAATCCAACAAAGCCTACTATGCTCTATCAAGGCTCTTTAAATCCCGAAATTTATCCAGAACATCCAAGCTACTAATGTACAAGACCACGGTCTTACCAGTACTCATGTATGGGTGAACTCTTAGCCGCGTGAACTCTTGGGTGTGAACTCTTAGCCGCGTTCGAGAGGAAGGTCTTAAGGAGAATTGTTGGCCCCGTATGTGGGGAAGGACGATTCCGGAGACGCTACAACCATGCGTTGTACGCAATCTACCTTCAAGCTAACGTTGTAAGAAAAGTCAAGCTCGGTAGAATCCGGTGGGCGAAGCGAAGTGGGGCTTGCCCGGAAAGTCGTTTTTGGCAGAATGTATGGAAGGCGACAAGACTAATGACCTTGCCCGGAAAAAGACAAATAATTATGGAAAATTTAACAAGCCTCAGGACTTGCTAAATAAGGCCAAGACCGGTTCCCGGCTGCAGTGCCGATGATGATGATGATGGAAGGCGACAGCGCAGCTTGTATGCGAAAGGCATAGACCAGGATGCCCAGAGCCTGGGAGTGCCAAACTGAATGACATCGGCACGAAATCAGGACCGGTGAAGAGATTTTCTAAATAAGGCCAAGACCAGATCCCGCTTGTAGTGCCGATGATGATTATGATGAAGATGAAATACGATAATCGGAAATGTGCGCAATAGAATAGAATCGTAATCAACTTACTAAGTTGACTTTTCAAAATACAAAAGGAATTCACGAATTAGATGAATTCAAGTGCACAATTAAAATAAATAAGTAATAAGAAAGTAATATATATATATATATATATATATATATATATATATATATATATATATATATATATATATATATATATAATATTTAATATAGAATGCAACAAAGCAGACATATGTTAAACTGTAAATATGATATTAGCAATTAAAGAGAGAACTTAAACATAAATAGTATGTATGTGTAAAATAAAAAAAGCGACAGACAAGAAACACTACCCCTGTTTATTTTATCCGCTTTCAAATAGTCGCCCAAGTCACCCACGGTTCAAGCTACATCCGAACCACGGAAACTATCAGTACCCTTTTAAATATAATTAATTTTTGTGTGCACCCAAGTTTAAGTGCAACATCCCTCAGAGAAACCCTGGATCAACGAACTAACTTTTCTTGACAATGACAGTGCAAGTATGACGACATCCCCAACAAGCAACCCCAAAACCCACATGCGTGACAATGTACCTTTCAAATGAGAAATGTTTGCGCCTTGAACGTCTCTCAGCCGATAATCTGTTATGCTACTTCACTACAACCGGAATGGCAACTTGAAGGGATTTACCTTTTCTTCCATACGAAATGCTTTTCACACTTTTTGAAAATCACTCAAGAAACCTTTAAGAACTTCTGCTTAATCACGTAGTAAACAAAAAATACTCTCACGTAATTGATGAATGAAGAATCCTTCGAGCTTCCAAATTCCTCCGCACACACATCAAAATCTAACATTCTTAATCCCTTCATTGATAGTTTCAAATACTCACACAATTGCATCAACTTACTCATTATTGCCGGAAGGGCGACCAACTCGAAAAATCAATCAACCGTTGCACACAACTGTTACACTGCACCTGTGTATTCCACTTTACAAAGCACTTAAAACAATTAATTTGAAATCGTTTTTGCTGAGTCTAACACATCGGAATATTGTCTTTAGTTTAACTATACGTTATCAGTCTCTTAAGGAGATAATACACAAATCAATATCGGAATTTGGAACATGCGACGGTATCACAAATCCTGCAACTTAGCAATTTTCCAAGAGACGTAAACAATCGTCAGTATTCCCTGACGATTATGTGTATGCGTGTGCCGGTGGAAATAGGACTCACAATCAAATTGTCAAACGAGATTCATTTGAACACCGCGTGGTTCAAGTCTAGGATAAATTGAAAAGCTTTCGAAGATATGATGTTCATTTGAGAGCTAATGAATAAAGGGTGGATCCATAAATGTTTGCACATTTGAAACATGAATAGAAATCAAAACTACAAATGTTATTTTGTTGATTAATTATTTAACGTAATAAACGTTTATTGAAATTTATTTTTTTTAAATGACCTCGTCGAGGTGGGCCCCGTCTCTTCGTTGGTACTCCTGCAATCGACTACGCAAACTTTGGAATACTCGCTGACACATGCTGCGAGGTATCGCGACTATCTCCTCTTGGACGTTTTCTTTTAATTGGGATATGGTGTCGGTTTATTAAGGTACACTCGACTTTTCAGGTATCCCTTGACCCAAGCTTTGATTAAATTAACACTTGGACTCTCACTTACACGGCGTAATCCGTATTCAATTCAAAGGCGTCGTACAGTAACGTAGGAATCGTTGTTTTCGTAAAACTGTTTTACACAAAAAGCACCCTGTTGTCCCGTGAAGCGCGCCATGGTGACTAAAATTGCATGAAGCGACGCACAATTCCCCGCCCCTCCCTCTAACGGTTTTTAAGAAATCAAGTGTTGCCATTTGCAAAAATGTATGGCCCACCCTATATTATATATAATATGTTCTTCCCAAAGTTGTCAATATAACGCGGGTTATATTTAGCAGCCAACATGTGGTCGCATCTTACAAAGAGAATGTCAATCTGTGAATTTGTGCACAGATAGGTTGAATCTACTAAAAAGTCAAAAATAACTCTTACAAGTAAAGGTGGATGGAAAGCAAGCGGGTGGAACCGGCATCGAAGGCAGATTCTCAATCGAAAAAGCAATCCACGTCCTTTTTAACAGACCGTACGACTTTTCACTTTTGTCCTCACATAACACTAATTGGTTTGAAAAATAAAACTTCAACGAGAAAGAGAACCAAATTTATTCATATATAAAAAAGGCTTGTACGTGAAGAATTTTCCTTCTCGGAATCTATCTGAAAACGCCACATGATGAAAGACACTTTAGGGGAAAAAAATAAAAAGGAAAAACAATAAGGGTGAAAGGAAATGATTCAGTGTAACACAGCTGAGCGTTTGGCGCTAGCGAGTAAGAATTCCTGCGGGTCGTGGAAAGCGCGCTGGATGGTCGACAAATTCCTAATCTCACACCTTCAACTTTGTTGCACATATGTTGCAGCAAACCGGAATCGTAGTACGAGCCACGTCGATGGATTCGTATTATATCGCACAACATCACAGCCAGTCACAGTGCAAACGCCGTCAGCATCGGGCGCATACAGACGGACGTAAATGAAAAAAAAAAAAAAAACGGTGCGTCGCGTGCGCGAGAGTTAATAAAACACTTAACTATTGAGTTTACTTGAAAATATGATTTTATTAATTTCGTAGTTATTAATTTTTTTTTTAATAACATCCTTTATTGGATATGAATAGTACGATCTTAACAATGTAATTTAATACTAGGTTTAAATTGTAGTTAATCTAGTTTAATTAAGTAAAACGTGTAAGGGTTTACTGGACCAGTATTCAACTCCCAACTCGATTTTAGTATGTTAGATTTTAACATGTTAATTCATGAGGTTTCGTCCGTTTTATCCGTCTCAATTCGTGGCTAATATCCAAGAGCTGAATAGCTTCTAGGTTGGTATGATTATGTAGGCGTCTTTCGTGTTTGACAGCGTATACTTGGGTAACTTCATAAATCAATCAATCAATCAATCCATTTGATCCCTAGGTCATCATGAATGTCCTGATTTGTCATAACGGTAGGCATTCGTGATAATGCGAAGGAATTTATTCTGGCTTCGTTGAATTATATCTCTATTGGATTGCTTTGTACACCCCCATAATTGGATTCCATATATCCAGATCGGCTTGATGATAGATTGATAGATCAATGTAGCGATCCTAAATCGCCACTCCCATCCAAATCCCCAACATACCCAAATAAGCCCATCCAAATCCACAATACCTCCCATAAACCAAATCCAAAGTTCATATTGAATCATATGAGCGATAAATTAAACCAAAAGTTAATTTGTCGCACAATGATTCAATTTCACATTAACTCATACCCCAATCCAATTGAATCATATGCACGATAAATTTAAACCAAAATCCATTTGTCGTGCAGTGATCCAATTCCCCATAACCCTGACATCATGAAATGCTTAACCCAAAATGCATTTCATGATTTCCCTTCCAAGAATTTATTCAAATAAATTCTTAACCAATTCCTAGAACACAATTCCAATTGAAGCACACAAAATCTTGTGTGTGCTTCTTGGAATGTTTACATTAAAAAAGTTGACAATTCTCAACGCAAAATAAAATAAAAGGGCAACAAATTTCAATTTCGGGATCAGTCATTAGTCACTTCAGTCAGTCGACAGTGAGAGCTGATAGAAGACACATGCATTGTCAACATAAAAAATTTGTTTTTAACAAAATAAATGAATAAAAAAAAATTTAAAATTCAAATTAAGAAAAAAAAAATAAAAAATGTTGAAGAAAAAACAAGTGAAAAAAAAGTTTGAGAAAAAAAAAAAGCCCGTGAGTGTGAACGCGAAACAACTTGTGGTTTGAATATTTTTAATTTAATTTATATTTTCTTAATTTATATTTTCCTATTTCTTTTAATTTTATTCATTTAGAAAGATCATTAATAAATTCTTTTAATTCCCCAATATAGGTTGATTAGGTCTGTTTGTTTCCCTTCTTGGTTTTTGTTTGTTCCTCTTTTCTTTTCCTTGCGCCCCACGCGATTCTTGTTTCTTTTTCGTGCTCGATGTTTACGTACTCGCAATAGATGGACACCTGCTCTTCTCGTGGTGTGGGCCATCAGCCCGATCAGGGCATGATGGCTTTCATAAAGAGATTAAGGGAGGCGCTCGAGGCTCTCAAGGCTGAGAACGCTGTCTTGAAAGATAAATTGTCGCGACTAGAAGCCGCACCACCCGCATCCCCGTCCAGTGCTAGTTCGGAGGCTTCTGATTCGAAATCGGAGCTCGTGCCCGAGTTGGAGAGTGTCACTGAGAGTTCTGACGACTCAATGGACGACGCTGACTCGCGTACCCCACCCCAAACTCATCTAGGGCCCCAAAGCGGAAAACACCACTCCCAACAATAAGCTACGAAGGACGACCCTCCAATAAGCGTATGGCCACCGGCTGCCCGCCAACACCACCCCTATCATCATCATCAGCTGACCCCAAACAGTTGTCGAACCCCGCGATAACTCCAATTCATGTGAAGTCGTACCTCCGCAGGAGCCTTGTCCACCGAGGCCAACTCCGGTAATTAACCCAAAATGAAAGGCTGCTCGTGTTCCCAACACTGTTCAACCAGAGGTCGGGGACCACCCTCCTGTTTTTAAGAAGAAACAGGAACCCGGGGTCCTTGCACGAGACCTCAATTTAAAAAATTTCGTCGGCGACATGAACCGGCTAGGGATTTCCAACTTCAAGGCAAAGACCTTAAGCCCATCCCTAAACAAAATCATAGCCTACGATAGGGAAACCTATCGCAAGGTTAACGACAACCTCAAGGCCAAGGAGGTGAATTAATACACCTTCACTCCGGCCGACGAAAAGTCGAGGACAATCCTCTTAAAACGAGTCGCTGTCTCTTGGGAAAAGGACGACATCGTAACTGCTCTTGAGGCAACATTTCCTAACGTCAAATTCATTGACGTCAAAAAATTCTCTCCCCCACAACGGTTTGTGAACATCAGACCGCAAAAATACAGCAAGCTGAACATATGGCAGCTTCACCTTGCCCCAGGAACCGACAAACACCCCCCCCCCCCCCCGCGGCGGTGCAAAAGCCTCCGAGGGGGCAATTCTCAGTGCTCGAGAAACTACTTAGTCTCTCCCGCTTGATTGCGGATATTCGACCCAGATATGATAAACTAACAACCGAGGCTGAGAGGGATGCACTCCTCTTCACGGCATATATAAGAAATACCCTCCAAAGTGGATTCCAAAACTAAAGTTATCCTTTTAAATATCAACTCTCTTGTTTCGCTTTTAAAGCGTATGATAGTCTCTGACTTCATAAAGGATAACCGGGCAGACGTGGTACTTGTAACCGAAATTAGGTTGCATCCATGTCACCGTCCCGTATTCCCAAACTTCTCCATGATTCGAAGAGATCGAACCCTCACTGGCGGTCCCACCATCAACGGAGGTGGCACTTGAATACTGGTTAATAGCGGTCTTCGCCATGAAGCTATTGACCTCCCACACTTTGAGTCCATAGAGGTGTCTGGGGTTGACCTGCATCTGGCTAATAATGGTAGAGTGAATATATACTCTGTATACCCCTCGCATAAAACCAATTAAGCCCCATTAATCTCGAAGATATCGGCAAACTAATAAGGTCCTCGGGGCATACACCCTTCATCATAGGCGGCGATTTTAACTCCAGACATCTCCACTGGAACAACTCTGCCTTTTGTCCAAATGGCACAAAACTGTACCAATGGTACACCGAAAACACGTATGCCCTCAACTTCGAAATAGTCGCACCTACGGTTGGTACTCGAGGTGACTCAATTCTGGACATATTTTTTGTGTCCAAAGACTTACTTCCCCAAATCACTCCTCCTCAAGTTTCAGCGGGTGTATCTGACCCCAACGCTGTGACCACATTCATTCGCGGCTATCGAGCATCCCGGGCTCATATCAGATACATACCCGATTATGGGCGGACAAATTGGGACAACTTCAATATTACATTGAACGATAAACTCCACCACTTCTCTCTTCCCACTGACAGGAACCTAACGACGGTTGAGATAAACAACGCTGCAAAACGACTTCACGAGATTCTAGTTGAAACTTCGGAGACTCATGTCCCGAAGTACAAACTTGAAAAGACCTATCAGATTTCCCATGACGACATCACTCTTCGTCTCATCCGGGAGCGTAAAAAGCTCTGTAGAATGAGATATCGTCACCGCTTTACGCAAAGGGAGCCATTATTCACAATATTGGCACACTGATAAAACAGAGAATCCAAAACAATCGTACCCGACAATTGGAAGACAAGCTGAAGGGTATTCAGATGGACCAGAACGTTTATAAAAATGTTAAAAAGATATGTGGCACTTCCCGTATCACTGGGCCAATTATACACAATGGTGTTGTTGTTAATAACGACACCAATAAAGCAAATATCATCGGAGAGACCTTCGAAAACAATCACAAGCTTACTCTCCAAGATGGCAACCCGGATACTAATGCGATCATTAGTTCAGTAAGTTGGACGACTTCAATGAGCCAATTGTTGTCTTTAACCCAACTAACAGTCCATACTTCAATGACACACGTGATAATGGTCCCGGTTTCATCGCACCAAATACCCTACAGAGCCTGGTTAAATCTCGAAACCCTAAGAAGTCACCCGGTATCGACAACATGTCATACCACTCGTTGCGAAGGCTTTCTGCCTTATTCTTTATAAAGCTCTCCATTCTGTTCAACTATGCTTACAACACGGGGTACTTTTCCCAAGCTTGGAGGCATGCTATTATTTGTCCAATAGCAAAAGTTGGGAAACCAACGTATCACCCCTCAAGCTTTCGCCCTATCTCGCTTCTCACTTGCATCAGCAAAATATATGAAAAATTCATATACGAGAAACTAAATAGCTTTGTCAGTGCCAGGCACCTAATACCTGATTTCCAATTTAGATTTCGAAGAGCGCACAGCACCACTATGGCTCTCAACATATTTCAAAACCACGTCTGGGTGCGGCTCTTTAATAAGGAACCCACCGTCGCGGTGAGCCTGGACATTGAAAAAGCTTTTGACACGACTTGGATAGAAGGTCTCGCTTTTAAATTATTGAATACTGGCCTCAGTAGAACGCTATGTAGTATCATCTACCAGTTCGTTCGAAACAGAACCTTCCAAGTTAGAGTGAATGGAAAGCGTTCCCGAACTTTTCACGCCGCTGCAGGCGTACCACAGGGCTCCATTCTAGGCCCCATCTTATTCAATATTTACACCTCCGATATTCCCCGCCCTGTGGACGGGAGAGTAAATCAGATATGCTACGCGGATGACGTCCTGGTGTACACGTCAACCAAAGGCCCTAACCTCGCAACAAATCGACTCAACCGTTACTTGGACGAACTGTATTAGTATTACAGTCGATGGAAAATCCAACTTAATCCATCCAAAGCAGTAGCCATAATTCTGAGTAGTAAACACTCCCAACCTGCCTCTCGATATTCACAGAATATTCGAATAAAAATGGGAGATACTACGATTAGACCACAGGACAGGATGAAATATCTTGGGGTCACTTATACCCCAAAAATGAATTTCATCAAACATGTGACCCACATTCTCCAAAGGGGCCTCGGTCGGTCTAAGCAACTGCACAACATCTTGAAGTGGAGCAACAAAGTTGACACCAAAGTTAAGCTTCTCTGTTATAAGCAGCTAATCCGATCTGGAATATCGTACGCCTTTCCCATATGGTCCTGCATATCTTCGGCTCAAATGGAAAGAATTCGGGTTTTCGAAAGCAAACTCCTCAGAAGATGCACCAATCATTCTAGAAGGCCTGATGGTCGTCATTACCCCAACTATCACCTATACGAAGGCGCCTCCATTACCCCTATCGACGAGTACTTGCTTCAATTAGCATACAAGTACCTCGAATACATTCAGAACAGCTAGAACCTACTTGTACTGGACTCTTGCGTACTTGACCCTTCCCTCTCTCGATCTCTTCGGATGAAACCAGCACAATTTCTTCTTCAGTACAAAACTGAAGAAAGCACCCTTCCCAACAACATTCCCCTCTATAATAGAGGATTCCTGGATCCATCCCATAGGGTCTACTCTTAACAAACCACACGGACGCACAGTACAAGATGGCAAAGACACACACACCGACCAAAGCGCAGATCATTAGACGCCAAAGACGTGATCTGCGTTTACTACCGCACCCAAGACCTACCGGTCTTGTATGATTTCTTTCCCACCATCCCTCTATAAAAGTAGTTAGAGAACACCTGGACTAACACTGTCCACACTATCCTTGGATATCCCCCCCCCCCCCCCCCTTTTTTTTCTTTTCTTTTCAGATATCGCGAGACCGAGCCCAACATCCTCACGGATGTGGGTGATTCTGGTTAACGCAAGATGACCAGAAGTCAGAGACAAGATGAAGGATACATCTGTCCTTGTCTCGCTAAATTCGGTCCTCTCGTCACCCTTTTTTTTTATTTCGGGATCAGTAAAGTTCTGGAAGGCCAAACCCCTGGTCCAGTGTCGAATAAAAAGGAAAGAAATGAAAGAATTTAAGAAAGAGGAATACAACACCCCAGCGTTTTAATTGTCGACAGAACACTCCCCCGGTGGAGAGTGTCCTATCCTGGGAAAAGAGATCTTAACTGGAGACCCTAAGACACAAATTAAAAGAGATCTTAGCAAGAAAGCTCAACAACCGAGTTAACAGAAATAATAACCACAAGGTTAAGCGAGGTCTTGGCAAGACATTGCGGGCCAGGGCGCACCACGAAAGGAAATCTGGACAGGACATTGCGGGCACTAACTCCGGGGACCCCCTCCAGAAGACCATCACAAAAGAAAGGTGACCCACTGGCTAGTGGTAACCTACAAAAGGAGGTAAGCAAAACTGATGTTAATCCCCCAAAACAGCTTCCTCAACATCAAACTTTTACAATAGAGATTGAGTTGAGAGTGATTCCCGATTAACCAATACATCTGTCTACGATTCAGCTATATTTGTTCAGCTTTTTGTTTCACATGATGTCTCCAGTTTAGTCTGCTATCCAAATGTATACCGAGATATTTCGCTGAATTTGCTTTGGGAACCGGAATTCCGTTGAGATATGTAGAAATATTGTTATCTGATCGTCGCAATGTAAATGGTACGTGAATAGATTTCATCTCGTTGAGTTTAATTTTCCAACCAGTGGCCCATTGGCTTATTTCGTTGAGTGCTTGTTGCAATTGTTGTGTAGCTTTTTTTTTTTTATTATCGGCAGCTGATATTATAACTGTATCATCTGCAAAGGTGCCTATGAATGTGTTCTTGGTTGTTGGGATGTGTGCTGTGTATAGTAAGTAGAGGAAAGGTCCCAGGACACTTCCTTGTGGTACGCCTGCTTCTATTGGATAGAAACTAGAATGAGCTCCTTCGTGTGTTACTTTGAACGTTCTATCAGACAAGTAGGATTCGAGTAGATGGCAATAGTTTGCTGGAGACAGTTTACTCATTTTGTATATAAGACCTTCATGCCATACTCTGTCGAATGCTTGAGCGACATCAAGAAAGACAGCTGGGCAATATTTGTTTTCTTCGAAAGCCTTTTCAATTGCTGTGGTCACATGGTGAACCTGTTCAATAGTTGAGTGTTTATTCCTAAAGCCAAATTGAAAGTCTGGAATATTGATGAATGGCTTGAGTCGCTTGAGGAGTATTTTCTCAAACAGTTTTGAAATGGATGGCAATAGCGATATGGGTCTATAAGACGTTAATTCTTCTGCTGGTTTCTTTGGTTTCTTGAGCATCATTATCTGGGCTGTTTTGAATGAATTCGGAATGTATCTTAGTCGAAAGCAAGCATTAAACAGATATGTTAGCATAATGACAGCTTTTCGAGGTAATTCCTTGTACACGCCAGGTGATATTTCATCGATACCTGGTGCATTTTTATGGTTGAAACTTTTGTCGATTTCTTGGGCAATCTCCATTGGGGTCACTGGTTTGATTGTTTGCTCAGTTTGATACCTGGGTGAAGGATCAATACTACTGTGGATGTTGTGTCGTTTGAACGCTGAAGCCAGGTGTTGTGCAAATATATCAACTTTATCTTCAGTTCTGCGTACCCACTGTCCCTGCGTATCTTTTATAGGTGGTCTTTGATTAGATCTCTAATCTCAATAGGGCATGTGGTTGCTGGTTCTGGTTTATCACTTAGCACCGGAGGTGCTGTTGCGGCTGCGCTTTTCAATGTTTCGATAAATTGTTGTACTTGTTGTTCCAATTCTTCACAATGTTGAAGTTTAACGTTTAATTCAATCTGATTGTCAAGCTCTTTTCGGAATTTCTCCCAATCTGTATATTTGTTTGTAAGATTTAGTTTTCTGTTCTTTCTGGGAACAGCTGCATTCAGTTTTAGTAGTACTGGAGTGTGGTCAGACGTTAAATCAACTAAACTATTCGTTTCAATATAATTCAATGACACTCCTTTCGAAATTAAGAAATCGATCAGGTCAGGAGTTTTGTTGCTATCAGTAGGTCAGTATGTTGGTGAACAAGACGAATTAAATTCGCACTTTGGTTCTTTGATGACTGTACGCAATTCTTTTTCCTTGCCTGGAGTAATCAACCATGACCCCCTAGCAGTGTGCTTGACATTGAAATCTCCACCAATTATAAACTTTTGTCCGAGCTTCTTGAAGATATCCGTGAATTGTTGTTTTGAGATTGTGTGTCTAGGTGGGCAATATACAGCACTTACATTTAAATCAGCTCCATTAAGGTTGATAGTAACAATGGGAGCTTGAAAAAAAGTTTCTTTTATTTCTTCTTGTTGGAAGTGATGTATATTTTGTTTTATTATCAGAGCTGTACCTCCACGGGCACGGTCGCTAGGGTGCGTATTCCAATAGGCCATATAACCCCTGATTTTTATGAAGCTCATATGAGAAAAGTGTGTTTCTGATATCAACGCAATATCTATGTTGTGCTCTCTTAAAAATATTTCTAGTTCTTGAACTCTCTGGTTGAGCCCATTTGCGTTCCAAGTGATTATTCGTAGGAGCCGATTACTCATTGTCTTTATTTCTTGGATTTCTTGGTATAGTTATTAATGATGTGAGTCTTTCCTTTGATTGTTGCAGAGAAGAGCGAGGTGTTTCCTTTGGGTGGCTGCATTTATAGGCTGAATAAGGTGATAAACTTGTGTCCGGAGTCAAGCCCTCTAATAAGAGTTTTGGGAATGCACTCCTTGTTGATAAGATGTGTGTGTAAGTGTTAAGCAGTGCAGTGAATATTAAGATAAATCTACATATACACATACATAACCCCCCGCTTGGTAGAAACCTTGACGTGGTGCGGGGGCTTAAATTACAATGAATTACACAGGCTATGCTGACGAAAGCACACGCTTCCAGTAGGATCACCCATGTCAGACAGGCTAGCGAGGAGGAACACACAAAGATCTGCCACCCTTAATCCAGGGTTTTAAGCGTCACCGTACCCATTGGATGGTTTGCAGCCAGAGGTATACCGGCTATATTATAACGGCGCCTCTCTGACAACGGGTCGAATCAGAGCAGTAAGCAGACCTTACTATATCAAAACGGAGCTCTGATAAGGCAGACTATTTGAAACCCCAAGACTCGTGGGAACAAAAATGAATCACCAACACACATAAAACAAAATCCACTGTTACGGGCTACAAGCACGAAGCCTCACTCAAATTCCCCTGTCCACCTCTCAATTTATAATTGCGCCAAGTAGTAAATTTGCATAAACTACTTTATGCAAATTTACATAAAAACTACTTGGCCATAATAAAAATTAAAGGCGTTGGTGTCGAAAATAAAATAACGCGTCAAAACGAAAAAAATAATGAATTCAATAATAAGAAGAAAACAAAAGGGTCGTAGAGAAGCGGTGGTATTGAAAATACATCAAAGAAAAATAAAATAAAATAAAATCAGAGTAAATAAAATTAAATGCAATTACCATAAAATTGTACATCCAATCAAGAAATAACCAATTAATATCCACTAATATGAGCAATCAAGAACCGAAAGATTGCAAAGAAGAAAAATGAACAGAGCTCAATTTTAACAAGGAAATTGAAACATAAAAGGAGGACACTCGCAAATAAAAATCGTCAAAAGCAGATCATCAAAGGAAGAAGACAACAGGAGGATGAAGAATACTGCGCCCCTTCAACTAGCAACCCGAAGCGTCGACCAGCGAAGAGATCCGCCAACGAATACGAATTAAGTCCCTTTTATCTAATTTTAATTGGTATTGAAAACGTATACATAACACCACGAAAAACTCGGTAGGCGTAGGTGTGATGAGCTGACACTACCATAAGGGAACAAATCATCAAGCAAACACCTATTACTATTACTATTTATTGGCCTGTAGGAACCCGAAAGTTCATGACCTCACCGACTCGACTCCGCCATTGTTCCCTGTCCCGTGCGCTCTCCTTCCACGTTCGACCATCCGATCCGATCTGCTCGAGGCCCAGCCTAACATTGTCCTCCCATCTCCGTCGCGGTCGGCCTGTCGGTCTCTTTCCCGTCGGCTTACTTCCAGGTTCCTACAGGCCAATAAATAATAATAACGTTTTTCCGATGTTGACCTGGCGATGCTCGACACGTGTTTATTCCATGATACATTCCCACTGACCGTGACGCCAAGCAATTTCAAGCTTTCCCCAGCCTCGAGGGCCCGACCATTCATCATCAACTGTGGAACCGATGATCCACTTTTCTTTGTGAATGTTGTATATTGTGTCTTCGCTGCATTGAAGTCGACGAGATTGGCCCTTTCCCACTGCAGGACCCTATCTAGATCCTGATTCAGAAAGTCAATCTGTCTACATCTTAGCTGATACGACGCAGATGCACCAATCGGCTGTCTGTCACCAACGGGGGGGATGAGGAGGATGCGAGTTACTGCTGACAGCTTTTGCCATTGACCAGAAGGAGCGCGAACCAGTTGGACACCGAAGGAGCTTATTGATCACCCTGTTGTTGTGAGCTTTCTTCACGGTATCAATCGCCTGGTTGCACGCGTTTCTGATTCTAACAAAATTCGTTCTGTTAACATCGGAGGGATTGGAGCGCCATTGCTTACAAGCTCTATTTTTTGCTGCTGTAATCTGCTCGCATTTTTTATCAAACCAAAGTTTATCAGACGAACTTCGTTTGATGGAATGTGGAATATACATCTCCAATAATCTCTGATACCGATTCCGCGCAAGCGTTAACATCGGAGTCTCCGAAGCACACATCCGACCATGGAACGGATGCGAAGAAACCTCGCAATTCGTCCCAGTTAGCAGTCCCATACTTCCATACATGGCGAAGCTGCCTAGGTCGGTTATTCGCTTGCTATGCAAGTGCTTGCGCGACAGATACCAAGCAGTGATCTGAGTTTCCCAGTAGCGCAGAAACCTCTACGGTATAAATACTCAGCTTGGATGTCAAAAACAGATCCAGGGTGTTCGCATAATCGCCTCGGGCATCCGGCACTCGCGTCGATTCCTCCACGAGTTGAGTCAAGTTGTGGCTTACAGCAAACATCTCCGCCAGCCTCTGTTGACGTCCGGCGCCGTGCTTCCTCTGATGAGGGAAGAGCGGGGACCTTTCTTTAATCCTTTACTTCCTTTTCTCAATTAAAAACTCTAGAACTCAACTTCAATTAGAACTTATAATTCCAAAACTCATTTATTCACTCGTTTATATTTTACTATATTTTATTCTATATTTATAATATATATTTAACTTGACTGAACTCAATTTTACTTTTTCTCAAACTTAAACTCAAAGTCAACTAACTGATCTGACTCAACTCCCTTCCTCAACTGATTTTACTATTGAATTTTTTCTCTACTTATAGAACATTGTGTTCTAATTTACTGTAAATTATAATATGAACAAAACAAATTTTCTCAAAGTATTTCTTTAGTTTCTGTGACTTGTAAATTGAATAAAATTTGAACGAAAATCAAAGTGCTCTGTTTTGAAATAAAAAGGGGCAAGTTATGAAAAGGGGCATGTTATTAAATGTGCTGTAACTGGCAATATTGTGAATGTTTATGAATGGTATGTATTAAGTGAGAATGTAATATATGTTAAGGGAAGTTTTTAAGGATGTGTAAGGAGATTCTGTGTTAAATTTAATAAAGGGTAGTATTCTGGAATACAACATCCCACCCTTCTTCGAGAAAGAAAATTATCCTTGAAGAGAATAATTTTCTAGTAACTATATATTAGATTAAGATTAATTAAAGACTTTGATTTTCGTTCAATTACATTAAAATGGTTTTTAAAATTAATCTTTCATCAAAGGTTACAATAATTAATAAGTTCTTCATCATCATCATCATCATCGGCACTACAACCGGGAACCGGTCTTGGCCTTATTTCGCAAGTCCTGAGGCTTGTTAAATTTTCCATAATGATTTATTTTTTCTGGGCAAGGAATCGAACCCCGGTCTCCCGGGTGACAGGCGGGTGTACTAACCACTATACTATCGAGGAGCCAATAAGTTCTTAATACTAGAAAAATAGTCTATTTACATTATATATTAACTAAATTTTTACAATAATCAAAAAGTTCTTAACACTAGAAAAATAGTCAAAATAGTCTATTTACATTACATATTAACTAACTAAATTTAAATATTTCTCCTTGGAACCTTTTCTTTTCTTATCCAAAAATTATTATTACTTATTATATTAATTATATAATATTAATATTATTGTTTCAAAATTCTCATTTCCGTTCGAATATGTATATAAATTCCAAAATTTTCAAAATATATATTACCTCTAAAATTTCCTTTCTTTCCTTTTCCGTTCGAATATATATTAATTCCAAAATTTCCAATATATATTACCTCTAAAATTTTTAAAATCTTTTTTTTATCTTTAACATTTTTTTTTTTTTCCTTTTCGTCATTTCCTACAATTGTTTGATTAGTTCATATATATTGAATAAAAAAACAAAGGCCATTTGTTATGTGTTTAACTTTTCCTTAAATTTATGGAAAATTTTCCAAAACCTTTCTGGGCCTATTATTATGATGATTGTATAGAAATGCATAATACCAAAAATCTTCTTAAGAACTGATTTCAAATGTCCTAAATGACTGTGTAACTTTTTATTTTGTTGTATTTTGTGTTTGAATAAATGTTTATTGTTGTAAAAAAAAATTTGTAATGTACTTATATGGTTTTCCTTTTCCGTACCTATTTTAGTTAAATTATTATTTTCATTTTTTATTATTTCGTGTTTAAGTAAGTGTTTGTGTTTGCTTTCGTTGTTTAAAATGTTTATTGTTTTCGGCTTAGTGTTGTCATTGTCCATAGCTTTAACCGCTGTCGCAACGTCTGTCTCATTTACTGATTCGTATAGTTCTTCAGACTTATTAGCTGTTAGAACATCTTGGTTCCCAGTCCTATTTGCTGTTTGAACTATTTCTTCAGTTATATCTGCTGTAGGAACATTCAATCCTTCAGTCTTTGCTGCAGAAAAGATTCGTTCATCAGTATTAGCTGCTGAACTGACTTGGGTTTCGATTTTTATTGCAACTTTTGGGTCTTCAGTCTTTAACACTGCTGAATTTTCAGTCTTTGTTGCTGAAGTGTCGGGGTTGTCTATTGGGATAGCCGGAATATTAGGGATTTCTGTTTGTATATTTTCTGCAGGATCCGAATTTTCAATCTTTAATACTGCTGAGTTTTCAGTCTTGGTTGCTGAATTGTCTGCGTTGTCAATAGGGATAGCCGAGATATTAGGGATTTCAGTCTTTAATACTGCTGAAAATTTCGAATTTTCAGTCTGTGTTGCTGAATTATTTTCCAGAATTGGAGTATGAATCGGAATCTTTATATTAGGTGCTGGGTTATCTTCGTTTATATGTCTAGCTTTATAGGAGTATGTGGGCTCAAGGTAAATTTGGCTAGGAGCTTCATTAAAATGGTCGTTATCTATTTCCAAAGATCTAATGCTGTAAATAGAAAAATTTGGTCTGTCTTCCATAAATTTTGGTTGGCGTCAGGCCTCGTTTTCCGACTCTTGCACCCGAGAAAAGTGAACATTTTGCCGATCGTTTTGTCTATTGGTGGTCCTAGAATTTTCACCAAAACGATTTTCAGAGTTTGTAGGATTGTTTCGGAGTGGGTTACGCGTTGTTGTACCTTGTTGGTAATTTGTTGAAGCCGATCCATTCCTAGATATCTTGTATCTACACTCATTCTCTGTGTGATTATTCTGTCCACAGAAATTGCATACAATGTTATATTCCCTTTTTATGGGTTGTCTATTCGGAAAATTGTTGGACTGCATGTTCCGACAACATGTGTCCTGAGAATGCCCTGGCTTACCACAGGTTTTAGAAGGAGCTTATTGATCACCCTGTTGTTGTGAGCTTTCTTCGCGGTATCAATCGCCTGGTTGCACGCGTTTCTGATTCTAACAAAATTCGTTCTGTTAACATCGGTGGGATTGGAGCGCCATTGCTTACAAGCTCTATTTTTTGCTGCTGTAATCTGCTCGCATTTTTTATCAAACCAAAGTTTATCAGACGAACTTCGTTTGATGGAATGTGGAATATACATACTTCCATACATGGCGAAGCTGCCTAGGCCGGTTATTCGCTTGCTATACAAGTGCTTGCGCGACAGATACCAAGCAGTGATCTGAGTTTCCCAGTGGCGCAGAAAACTCTACGGTATAAATACTCAGCTTGGATGTCAAAAACAGATCCAGGGTGTTCGCATAATCGCCTCGGGCATCCGGCACTCGCGTTGGCTCCTCCACGAGTTGAGTCAAGTTGTGCCTTACAGCAAACATCTCCGCCAGCCGCCAAACGATTTTCAGAGTTTGTAGGATTGTTTCGGAGTGGGTTACGCGTTGTTGTACCTTGTTGGTAATTTGTTGAAGCCGATCCATTCCTAGATATCTTGTATCTACACTCATTCTCTGTGTGATTATTCCGTCCACAGAAATTGCATACAATGTTATATTCCCTTTTTATGGGTTGTCTATTCGGAAAATTGTTGGACTGCATGTTCCGATAACATGTGTCCTGAGAATGCCCTGGCTTACCACAGGTTTGGCAGACTATACGATTGAATCTAGGTTTTTCGTTATATTGATATGACCTGGGAGAGTTGTTCATTCGAGCAGCATGTGATACTACATGTGCAATCGACTGTTTTAAATTGTTTCCCCCATGGACTTTAGCTAGTATTTTTAATTGTTCGTTCTGTAGTGCATCCTCAAATGTTTGTACGGCCAATTTTATGTTTTCTTCTATTAAGTATTCCCTAACCACCGCGTCTGCTGTTATTTCACACGTGGCAGAGTTTAGAGTCCTTAGAGCATTCGCGACTCTATCGCCGTATTGCCGGACGGTTTCTCTGTAGTGTTGAGAAATCAACTCATTGTGTGCCGTCGACCGAAATTGCTCCTCCTTATATTCCGATTCAAGTTTTTCCTTTAACTCCTCCCACTTAGCGATTTTGCTATACCTAATCAGATCGTATGCATGACCCTCTAGGCTATTTTTGACTAGCTCTAAAAATGTTTCATAGATATCCGGGTCTGCCTTCTTTATAGATCTAAATAAAACGACTCCCCCGGAAATAAATTTACCTGTGTCGCAGGGTTTCCCGTCAAAGGTGGGGACGATTCTGAAAACATCAGAAATTCCGACAGACAGAGCCATTTCAGGGGTTTTACTGAGTATCTGTTGATAGTGGATTTTTTCTTCCCCCTGCCTAGCCGCCTGTCTCGTGTAATATGGACTCGTATTAGTGAAAATTTAAAATAAATGGCGAAAATTTGTTATCAATTCTTAAAAATATGATTGATTCTTAAAGTATGGTTGTGAAAGATAGGCCTTTCTTTTTTTTATTCAATATATATATATATAGGAAAGAAAAATGAATTGGTCCCAAAGCTGTAAAGAAAGAAGATTCGACGAGAAAGAAAAAAAACGGAAATGTCGTCGAAATACTGAAATGAGAATTTTCAAAGAATATAGATAGAAATTTCTATCCAAAAAAAATTTTTTTTGTGAAAAGGAGAGCTTCCAAGTAGAAAATATTCAAATATTCCTAAAAAAATAGAGAGAAAAGTCGCTAGTGAAAAAAATGCTTACTCTAATAATTGTTGTCGTTGTACTGTTGATAGAAGTCTCTGTCTTGAGTGTTGCTGGTTTTTTTTTTTTTTTGTCTTCAGTTTTCCTTAGTTGTTCCTTTGTTTTTTTTTCTTTTTAGATTTTTTTTTTTCCTTTTCCGTCAGGCACACTTCACGTCCTAAAGTTGATTTGCTTATCCTGGTCTTGGCTGCTTTCTTTCTTTTTTTTTTTTTTGTTGTTTTATGTTTACTTTGTTTTTCGTTGTTTTATGTCGGGTTTTTTTTTTCTTATTATTTTGGTTTGGTTATTTCTCTTGTGTTTTTTTTCTCTCTTTTCTTCTTGTAAAAAATTCTTATTATTCTTCTTTTTTTTTTGTTTTAAATTTTGTTTTCAGTTTTATTTTTTTTTTATTTTGTTTCTAATTCATGGGATCCTTTGGTTGGATCATCCCACCAGTCTTCGATTATCTCGTCTTCATCGCGTCATCATCATTATCTGGGAGTCCTCATCATCGTGATCATCATCATCGGGATCCCGTTATCTGGGAATCCCACCGCTGCCACCAGTGTTGACGTCCGGCGCCGTGCTTCCTCTGATGAGGGAAGAGCGGGGACCTTTCTTTTATTCCTTTACTTCCTTTTCTCAATTAAAAACTCTAGAACTCAACTTCAATTAGAACTTATAATTCCAAAACTCATTTATTCGCTCGTTTATATTTTACTATATTTTATTCTATATTTATAATATATATTTAACTTGACTGAACTCAATTTTACTTTTTCTCAAACTTAAACTCAAAGTCAACTAACTGATCTGACTCAACTCCCTTCCTCAACTGATTTTACTATTGAATTTTTTCTCTACTTATAGAACATTGTGTTCTAATTTACTGTAAATTATAATATGAACAAAACAAATTTTCTCAAAGTATTTCTTTAGTTTCTGTGACTTGTAAATTGAATAAAATTTGAACGAAAATCAAAGTGCTCTGTTTTGAAATAAAAAGGGGCAAGTTATGAAAAGGGGCATGTTATTAAATGTGCTGTAACTGGCAATATTGTGAATGTTTATGAATGGTATGTATTAAGTGAGAATGTAATATATGTTAAGGGAAGTTTTTAAGGATGTGTAAGGAGATTCAGTGTTAAATTTGATAAAGGGTAGTATTCTGGAATACAACACATCCCAGCCTCGTCGGTTCTGTTAGAATGTAACAACCAGCCCGAATTGTGCACATTCAAATTGCCAAGGACAACAATTTCAGAAGCTGGGTGGTTGATCTGTATCCATTCGACGGTATGTGAAAGATGTTAGGAAAATATCGCCGGTCGATCGTCATTCGGGGAGCGGTAAAGACAACAAAGAAATTCAACGGAATTCTTCAGCACGACTCTCAACCATGTGATGTCCATATTATTGGGTGCCAACGCCTGCATCCTCTGGCAAGCCAGATCGGACCGCCCGAGTCGTATCCTGAGCAACGAAGATATGTCGAATCAGTTGACGAATCGACCTGGGTCTCAGTTAGGGCAAGGATATCAGGTTTCGTTGTTTGCAAATATTGGTAGACGGCGTTTACATTCGCATTGGTGAAACCGATGCCCCCGATGTTACAAAATGCCGTCACCAGTCGAGCGTGGGCAGACCCTTGAGAGCGAGCCCGGTTATGTGATGACGAACCTCTTAAAGTTCCATTATTTATCATGATATCTGCATGATGTTCCCCCTGACATAGTCCCCCTCGGAGATCCGAATGGGAGACAAGTTTACCTCCGGAATTCTTTATTTCAGAAGGTATCATCATGACTTCTCTCCGTGTCAGCCCGGGCCATCGGCCACATATCCGAAACACCGTCGAAGATTTCTCTCGGCGATATCGCGGAATGTACAGCGTGACGGGGTGGTATCTCACCTGGGGACAGACTATCACCTAACCAACCTTTTCTCGAACCGGTCCATTAGCCAAGCTCCGAAAGATGGCCAGTCATTTCTCCCGGCCATTTCACGGAGCCTATAGCTTGATGGGGTGGTATTTCACCGGGCGACAGGCCGTTGGGACCCCGGCTACGATTCGGCCTTTAGTAGCCTCTTACGGCAAGCCGGCCTAGCTGTGCGTATATTCTAACGCCCTACTCACAGGACTAGCTTTTATTTGATTAATAACAATGTTAGAACTACTGTAATTGAGATTAATTTATTTTAGAAGAATGGGAATTTCCCATTGGATTTCTAAAAATCAGGACCGGTAAAGAGATAAACTCTTGAATGCAAGAACGACTCCATCTCATCCAATTTAGCAATGACCTAGACGGTGTCAGCAAACCTGGTATTTAATTCCTATAATTGGTCAGGCGCCTTAAAAATAACATTTCATGTGCTTGATTGGATGCAAAAGTTTTATTGGCGACTGAGGCGCCAGACGTTTAATACCATCATATGCAAACGAATTCTACAATATTTCTCTTCTACGAGCAGTACGGGGGTTGCCTCTTATGTTTCGGGATTTGGCAACCCTAGCGTTGCAATCCGGCAATTGACAGCTCTGTCGTAAAGTTGGACATTTTTGAGGTTATACGCACTCAGAACGTTTTGACATACGAGCGCTATTTGTGTTGTTTACAGTAACTTAAAAGATTCATCTCGTCCCAAAAATGGAATTAAATCGTCAACATTTTCGTGCGATTATTTTTTACAACTTTCGGCGTGGATTAACTCAGCAACAGTGCATGGATGAACTTAATTCAATTTTTGGCGATGAAGCTCCATCAAGGACCAGTGTTTATCGATGGTATGGTGAATTCAATCGTGGTCGTAGTTCACTCCAAGATGAATTTCATGAAGGTCGTCCAAAATCAGTTGTTGTTCCGAAAACCATTGATGCTGTGCGCGAACTGATATTGGAAGATCGTCATGTGACCTATCGTGAGATTGAGACAACCTTAGGCGTTAGTGGGACCAGCATACATTCAATATTGCATAAACATTTGACTGTCAAAAAAATTTGTTCGCGTTGGATCCCACACAATTTGTCAATCGCCCAAGAAAAGGCTCGTGTCAATTTGTCGAAAGAAATGCTCAAAAAATACGGTCGCGGTGCTTCGAAACACGTCTATGACATCGTGACAGGTGATGAATCGTGGATTTACGCGTATGAGCCCGAAAGTAAACAGCAGTCGACTGTCTGGGTGTTTCAAGATGAGCCAAATTCAACAAAAGTTGTTCGCGCACGAAGCACTTCCAAGCAAATGGTCGCCTGTTTTTTCGGAAAAACTGGACATGTCGCAACCGTACCACTAGAACAACGCAATTCTGAGTGGTACACAACCATTTGTTTGCCAGTTGTCTTCCAAGAAATCAGGAAAACCAACCGCCGAAGACGGATCACTCTTCACCACGACAATGCGAGCTCTCACACAACGGCTGCGACAACTGCATTTTTGAGCACCCAAAACATCGATTTGATGGGTCATCCGCCGTATAGTCCTGACTTGGCACCGAATGACTTCTTTTTATTCCCGTACGTAAAAAACAAACTTAGAGGTCAACGTTTTCCGACACCTGAAGAAGCGGTTGCTGCATTCAGAATGCATGTGTTGGAGATACCTCAATCAGAGTGGCAAAAGTGCTTCGACAATTGGTTCAAACGCATGCAAAAGTGTATAGATAGGAATATTTTGAAAAACAATAAAGTGATTTTCGATGATCAAAATTTGTTTTTGTTCTCTAATCCCGAAATATAAAAGGCAACCCTCGTATCATAGTCGTTGCTCAATTGAACTTAGTCAATGCATCCGTCTTTCCCAAATATTATCCAGCGAAATATGGTAATGTTATATGCAACGATACACTTTAAAAATGAACTTCAGGACTACGGGATAAATGATTCATTTTACAGGCGGATTTTACAGAATGCTCTGCTTGATCATGTGTTTTTCAACATTGCAATCTTCAAGCTTTCAAAGCATCGGCGTTCTTCTTCTAACCGTCTCTGTCTTGTTTGAGCATTGGCGTTTTGCTTCATAACAAAAAGAAAACTCTTAGTACACACAAAACGCTATAGATAAACCTCCATCATAATCAATGTGCTCATTTTATTATCCCAATGCTATGTGGGGAGGTTTATGAACCCATTCATGACAGCATTTCCAAAGGACTATACGAAGTACCACACACAAGTACCCCAAAGAATCGATTATTTCTTGGGATAAGTGGTTCTCAATAAAATGATAAACTGATAAAATATTTTACGATGAAGAGATGAATTCCGTCTCAGGGAATCAGTTCCCGCGCTCTATTGAAGAAGATTGTGCTTGGATATTTTAATGTAAAAAAATATGCGGATGTGTTGAAAGGGATCAAAATTATAACTGTTCATTATTTGGCACATCAAACGAACTATTATTGTTTATAGGCATTAGGGCTTTAAGGCAACACTGTCCCATTATCGAAAATATTGAGTGGATAATTTGAGGGGAAGTGTCGGTTGACTTGTACTTTGCATAAAAAACATGCAGTGCTACGAACACAACCAAAGCTCAAAGTTACCCTCTCAATTAATTAATAACGGAAATCTCTGGAACGATGTTGTCGTTTTAACCCTTTCCACGTCCTTTCTTTGCGGTTGGTTACTCCACCGCACACTTGGAGCCAGACATTACAAGTGTATAATACAATTGAAGCCTGTAAGGAGTTACTTCCCGCAGTTCACACTCCTCACATTCTTCTTAAAATCACTATCAAAACTCTTTGTCGGCATTGCGAAAAAATTGAATAAAGCAATATTTATTAATCTTTTCTCGATTTTAAAATAATCCTTTAATTAGTAAATTAAAAATATAGAACAATATGCTAACTTACTCATAATTGCAGACAGAACCACTGTGAAAAATCAATTGAACGTTGTGCACAGAGTAAACCTCTTGGAAATTGACAACACACGCACTTAAGAACTTCTCATATTTAGTATTTATAAATTTCTTGTTTTTCTCGACACTATTTAGTCAGTTACACGAGTTTTCACTTTGTAAATTAAAAAACAGTAAAGGAAATTAACACAAAACCCGAATTAGTATTAACCCAACCAACTCCAACAATGCACTGGTTTCGGCGTAAACAATTATAACAGTTCTCCAAAACAGTTTCTGTTGCAGTCCGCAAAGTCACAATGAGCAACAATTGATAAAATTGTCTCGGATAAAAATGGATTTGAATCTGGACGAATTTGAGAGGTTAGTTTGAAATGTTGCACAGTTGGTTGCAATGCCGTGTGTATAAAGTGCTACGGAAATCAGTACACTCTTAACAATTTTCAGAAAATCGTTTTTTTTTTTTTTTATACATATTTCGAAAATATAATATCATGAGAGTATAATTGAAAAACGAAAGATTGAAATATTTGGGAAGCTATCGCCCTTAGCCGAGAGGGGCGGTACCGCATACCGAACACTATCACTTTAAAAAATATCCAAAATTGGAAGACCTTACCCCATTACTTGACAAAGCAATCATCATCATCATCGACACTACAACCGGAATCTGGTCTTGGCTTTATTTAACAAATCTCTCCACGGGACCCGATTTCGAGCCGATGTTGTCCAGTTTGGCACTCCCAGGCTCTGGGCGTCCTTGTCTACACCGTCCCTCCATCGCAGACAAGGTATGCCGATTGAGTTGAGTAAACATATTTTGAAACATCAATTCAGTACAATTTTAATCATGAATCGCTTCACATCGAAATAACGCACTTGAAATAGTGACGTTGTACATTGAAAATAGTCGCCATGACGCCGAAAATACGCACCGCCTTATAGCACTAATTAGTCGTTTGGTGTCAAAATTTGTTGAGCACGGGACATTGGGAGTTCGTTGACATACTGTTCATCAACACTCAAGACGCTCCAATGAACTGGTTGAAGCGGTAAGAGGGGCTGTTGCCGAGAACCCACATGTATCGTATCGTCACCGCACTCAGTATTTTGAGGTCGGTGGAACCACCTTGCGGCGCGGAGAAGAATGGTTTGCGTTTATTTCCGTATAAAGTGTGACTCAAAGAAAAAAAGAAAAGACTTCAAAGGGAAAAAAAAGAAACACAAGTCAGTAAAATATGTGGCGTTTCTAACAGATGTTAGGGAGCTGACGTCCATGTCCTCGTCTAACGCCCACTAATTCCCGCAAATTTCCCCTCTCTGCCTGTAAAGGGAAGAAAAATCGTCAAGTAGCTAATTTGCATAAACTACTTTATGCAAATTCTACTTGGCAGGAAAATAATAAAAAACGGCGTTGGCGCCGAATAAAAACCAAACGTCGACGGCGAAAACAAAAAAATATTCATTCGACGTAAAACTACTAAAGTGTACAAACCAATCGTAATCACTGGACCGAGTTCAAATTCCGATATAGAACTGAAAACCAGCTAACACTCGAAAGAGAAAACAACGTCATAGATCCAAGTGCTCAATTGCAAGTCTAACACTAGGTTCCCAAAAAGACTTAACCCTGTTACACGCGCCCAACCTGGTAAAAGCCGGTTTAGGTCAGAAACACCACCACATTTTTCTAGAAGACCAACAGGATCTAAGCCCAAGAAGCCTGAGGTACCAGGACACCTTCAGAGAGGCGGAGGTGATGATCACAGTGACTCATCTAGTCAAGGCAGGGAGAAACGTGCACCACACCCATGGATTGCACACATGACATGCAGCTCCTGCAATAGGAAAGGGCATTTGTACGATGAATGCCTTCGACGCCGGAACACACCGTTGTGTACGAAGTGTGACCAATATGGGCACGATGTCCAAGACTGTCGTGCAAAACGCACACAATGAAGGCGTATAATACCGAACCTCCATACCCAAGGTCGCAGAACCAACGGAAGTCACCCGTGAATACCTCAAACCAAGGGCAAGAACGACCGTGTACTTCGAAACAAGCAACAGCGCCGAATCGTAGAGTGCACAACATTCGATGTTGTTGTGAGTTTTGTGGCCGAAAGGGTCACACCTGGGACGAGTGTCATTGCTAGGCAATGTGGGTAAAATCCCAAAAGCCAACAGATGCACCCAAAGTGGTTAAGCCTGTATTCCGCAACCACACCCCACCGACCTGCGCGGTCAATACTGAATGACAGACAGTCCAAACAAGAAAAAGTTCGAAGGACAATAATACGCGACAAAGGCGGTCAACAGACACGAGCAAAGAGCAGTACTAGTTCGAGCAGTACTGAACATTCGGAGGCTCGAAAACTGATACAACGCCGTCGACCCGAGTCGAACCGTAGTCATTCGAACTCAACTGCTACGGACGCGTCAGAAACTCCAAAGCAGGGACATCGGTCAATGCTGCACATTTTGCAGGCGACACAACCACACGGCGACAAAAAGCAAAATGGGAGAAGTCGGAAAATTCCCAGAGTCGGGTCGGAATCCCCCAACCCGACCGAACTAAAACCACCAATTAATGAAACCTGTCCTCAGTCCCAACCATTGAAAGTTCCAATTGTGGAGCTCCCATTAGATATCGGTTGTAGAAGCACTACAGGTCTAATAGTGGACACAGGTGCGGAGATCAGCCTTATTAAGCTAAAGGTTATTCCAATTTGGAACCACATTGGACAGAAAAAAAGGAACTACCCTCAAAACGCTTTTTGGAAAGGAAAAATCTATGGACTATTGTGAGAGAATTTTCAAATTGCCCCAACAAATCTCCTGTAGTTTTCAGATGATAGACTCCCTACCGGGATTATTAGCAAATGGGTTGTTGGGGAATGACTTTTTGTATAGGAACTGTAAAGTTAATGGACCCAGACACTGTTTGGAATTCTCCCAAACAAAATTAAATCCGGTAAGCTTTTCCATTGAATTTACAAAAGACAGGAAGCGGATGTCAAGTCATAAGGCAACCAGCCGAGAGTCCGTACCAAGGGGATCCAAAGAGGTCCATACCGCGGTCGGTAGTATACCGGATACCCTACCCAAACAGGGGAAAGGCTGCGAAAACTTGTCAGACTCCAAGCACCCCAACCCAATGATGATAAACCAAAGAAAGCAAACGAAGAAGAAGTAGTGGTGGAACACTCACTGCAAAATCCTTCGGAGGTAGACATTTTTCTGAACAGACCGGCGATAATACCGGCACGTTCACGAAAATGCTTAGACTTCCCATGGAAATCCGGGAAGAGGTGATGCTAGTACCTAAAGCACTACAATGAGGAATTTTTATATCCAGTTGTATAATAGGGAAGGCGAAGAGTGCCCAAGTAGAGGTACTCAATATCGCAAGTTATCTCCAAACCATAGACCGGATTATGGTGGAATTACATCCAATTAAGGAATTTTCCATCTTTCCGCTGGAAAATGAGGAACACCTCCAGTATATCCGACAGCTATTCCCGGAGGAGGGATCACCAAAGGATCCAAGGCTGACACAATTACACGAGGAACTCTACTTAGGAAAAACCTAAGTCCTCAAGAGTGTAAATCCATAGTGGCAATATGTGAGGAGTTTTCCTCATTCAACCAAGCAAAAGTCCGTGGAACTCAGCACTCTTGGTTGGTCCTAAGAAAGCGGGCCCCATTGGAAAAGCCCAATGGAGAGTTGTGGTCGACTTCAGGAAACTGAACGACAAAACCATTGGTGATGCGTACCCTCTCCCTCGAATAGAGGACATTTTAGACCAGCTCGGTCACTCACGCTATTTTTCCACGCTCGATTTAGCCAGCGGCTACCACCAAGTCTTAGTGGATCAGAAAGATCGAAATAAGACAGCGTTCAGCACAAACTACGAGCACTATGAGTTCAAACGTATGCCATTTGGTCTGAAGGGAGCACCAGCTACGTTTCAGAGACTCATGAACCATGTCCTAACCGGGTTGCAAGGTATCGAATGCTTTGTTTATCTGGACGACGTTGTCATATATGTGAAAAACCTAAGACACCATAATGACAAACTCCGGAAAGTATTAGACCAAATGAGATACCACACCCCCAAGGAGTGATTAAAACGTACCACAAAATACGTAGAAATTTTTGGTGGAAGAACATGATGCGCGACATTAAACAATACATCAAAGTATGTAAAACATGTCAAACCATGAAATCTTCACCGAACATACGTATGCCCATGGTAATAACCGACATTGCAAAGCGGCGTTTCGACAAAGTATACTTAGATATAGTAGGTCCTCTTGATCGCACTCCAACCGGCAATCAATATATACTTACATTCCAAGACAACTTGTCTAAGTATATAGATTGCTACGCTCTCCCAGATGCGGGAGCAGAAACGGTGGCGACAGTCTTCTTTGACTAAATAATTGCTCGGTATGGTGTTCCGAATCAATTGGTCACCGATCAGGGAAGCAATTTCCTAAGCAGTTTGTTTAAAAGCGTGTGCAAACTGCTCCGTATTAAAAAATTACAGACCTCAGCGTACCACCCACAATCGAATGGAGCCTTAGAACGAGCCCATCGTCCACTCGTAGATTACCTGCGAAGTATTGTGGATGGAAATTCCCAATCATGGGACCAGTACCTGAGGACGGCAACATTCGTATACAACACCAATGTACACGAAGGTACTAAACTTACGCCAATGAATTGTCTATTTGGGTTCACCCCGAGGTACCGACGAGCATAATGCAACCTCCGGAACCGGTATATAATCATGACAGTTACCATAACCTATTGAAGTATAAATTTCAACATACGTACGAAATAGCAAGGCGTAACCTGTTAACTTCCAAGATGAAGTCGAAAGAGTACTACGACCGTAAGACCCCCCAATTCAAATTCCATGTGGGCGACAACGTTTTAATACGGAACGCGCAGAAGCAAGGAAAATTAGCTCCCATATGGAGGGGTCCCTTTAAGGTAGTACAGTAGTAGGGTTATAGGGCTTCTGGGACAATTTTCTGGCTCAAAAGCTCTTTTCTGTGTGAAAGCTCTATGTGAAGGTGTAGATGTGTGTGTTGTGTGGTGAGTGTTGATAGTGGTATGTGATTCATGGGTGGTGGGATTCTTAAGTGAGGTGTAAATAGTAGTATTTAGTGTATTTCTTATGAGTGTTGGTATTAATAGTGATATTTTGTGGTTGCGATTAATGGTTGTGGGTTCTTATGTGGGGTGGAAATAGTAGTATTGGTATTAATTGGGTATAGTTTGTAGTGTTCTTATCGCTGTAGTTGTTGGATTTTGTGCTTTTGATGCTATTGGGTTTTTGCAGGTGGTGGTGATGAATGCTTTTTGTTGGCTATTGAGCTTTTTGTAGGTGGTGGTGAGTATTGCGGCTTGTGGTGATATCGGTGCTTTTTGTTGTGGGTTTATGTTTTTGCTAATGGATTTGTGTTTAGGTGGCGATATCGGGGCTGAATGGGTAGTGCTTTAGGCTTTTGTCTCGGTTGTAAGCTGTTAATTGTGGTAGAAATAAAAAAACGTTGTCTTTGGTGTGCTTTTTAATCTTATTGTCATTAAGCTGAGTAATATATACGAGAATTTTGTTGTTTGTGGTTTTGTATGAGAAATGTGTTGTTTTTGCTGGAATTTAAAACTGACTTCACCTAAGACGCAGAGCTAAGCTAATTGACTTCACCTAAGACGCAGACCTAAGTCATTGGTTTTTTATGAGTCACCGAATGATTATTCAAGTCCATATTGTACCGATCCCATAACCTTTAGCAAGTATTCATGATTTCTATAGCAAGTTGGGATATCATTACTCATTTTTGTGAATTTCATACGTATTGAGGGCCAATTATTCTTATCATAGTTTCCATAATGTATTGTTTCCGCTCCCTACAGGCTAATGTTGATTTCTATATATAGGCGTACATCTTCAGTGGGTTGGGGATTTGTACTTATTATCAGTATTTTTTCAATTTGGGGTGTGTGATGCATAGTTGTTTTGTCTTGTTGGGTATTTGTTATCAGGTGTATACATCTTCAGTGGGTTGTGCGATTAGCGTTCAAGGTTAATTGTGTGACATGAGCAGATGGTATTTTTGAATTGGGTGTGTGAATAGGTGATAGGTGATTCATGATTGTTTGGCAGTGAATATATTATTATTTAGTCATTGAGTTTGAGTAATATATATGGGATTTTTTTTTGGGTGATTCTATGTTGAAATGGATGTATGTTTTAGTTGTTTCTTAATATATAGACATTTTTTGTGATTCTATCTGCTTTTGGGTTTTGTTTCGGTTGTCGAGGGCTTTTTCAGTAAATCTAAGCTGATTCTTAATATTTTGGGCTTTTTGCTCTATACTGAAATGGTACCACTTGATAGTAAATCTATGTTGAAATGGACTTTTTTGCTATATTGAATATGTGCTTTTTTTGGGGATTGTCTGGGGTGCTAAAGGCTTTTTTATGAATATATTCACTTGGCAGTAAATCTATGCTGAAATATATATAGAAATACGGGCTTTAAATTTGAAAAAAAAGAAGAAAAAATCATCATCAAACCCAATATTCGACGTGGGATTAGCTAGGAAATAAAAAAATCAACATCATCAACTGGTGAGTTACCTTATTTATATATTAATTGTTATTCCTTTTTTTGACGCGGTGCTAGTATTTATTTTTGTGTATTGTATCGTGAGTCTAGCAATAATAATAATAATAATCCCGATGTTTTTGCTATTGCTGCATAATGTATGGAAATGGTTCATCATCGTCGTCGTTATCAGTTGTGTATATGAATAGGTGACAGGTGATTCATGGTCGTTTGACTTGTTGTGCTGTTATCATTTGTAGTAAAATAGAGGCGTGTTATCAGTAGTTGTTCGTGGATTTATATGGAAGTGATTCATTGTCGTTTGGGCTTCTTTCTTATCTCAGTATGTGAATTAAGTCTTAGGGTTGGATGATCAGCGTACAAGGTTAAAGTCTGGAGTAGGTTAATTGTATGACATGGTTGGTCGTCGATTTGTCTGGAAGTTGAGGACTCTTTTATATATTATTATTAGTCATTGAGCTGAGTAATATATATAGAAATTTTTGTTGTTCGAGGGATATGGTATGGAAGTGATGATATAAGACTTAGATTTGGATGATCACAGCGTTCAAGGTTAAAGTTTGGGGATAGGTTAATTGTATGGAAGTCATTCGTAGTCATTTGACGTCGTGGTTTTTGGGATTCTTTCTTATCTCAGCATGTGAATTAAGTCTTAGGTTTGGATGATCAGAGTTATTTTCTAATCTGTATTTATTGGTATATTGTTCGAATGTTTTTATTATTATCTAGTGTGGTTATATTAGGCTGTTGTTGTTGCTGTATTTAGTTTATTGTTATAATGATGTTATGTTTTATTGTTCAAAGTTTTGAGATCTTTTGGGATTCTTTCTTATCTCAGCATGTGAATTAAGTCTTAGGTTTGGATGATCAGAGTTATTTTCTAATCTGTATTTATTGGTATATTGTTCGAATGTTTTTATTATTATCTAGTGTGGTTATATTAGGCTGTTGTTGTTGCTGTATTTAGTTTATTGTTATAATGATGTTATGTTTTATTGTTCAAAGTTTTGAGATCTTTTGAAAGTTCTTTGTTTGCTTATAATCATATGAGGATATTTTTGAAAAGCACAGACAGTTTTTATATGGATATATTAGTATGTGTAGACTTTTTTTTAGCGCTACAATGTTGTTAATAGCGAATATATTATTATTAGTCATTGAGCTGAGTATTATAAGGGAATTTTTTGTAGCTTGTTGTTATATTAATTATGTGTGTATGTATGTGTATGTGTGTGTGTATTGATGGACAAATATCTGAATTTCACCTGTTGAGCTGTTGTCAGTTGTACACATCTTCGGTTGTAGTGGCGGTGTTGTTATCAGTAGTTGTTCTCGGATTTGTATGGAAGTGATTCATTATCGTTTGGCGTAGTGGTTTGGAATTCTTTCTTATCTCAGTATGTGAATTAAGTCTTAGGTTTCAATGATCAGCGTTCAAGGTTATAGTCAGGAGAGAAAGAGAGAAAGTGAGAAAGAGAAAGAGAGACTATTTGTGGACGAATGAGATGTGTGTATGCGTAATAATGAATGAATTTCGGTATAGATAAGACCATCTTGACTAGTTAGAAATCATTGTATCACTAAACCATTAAAGAAAAACACTAAAAGGTTCCATTGTGGTATATATTTGGCTGAGCAGGAAAATTGTTGCCATAGGATTAAAACAAAAAAACAACAACAAAAACGGTAAGTTAACACCTATCATGAACCATTTTTAGGATTTCTAATTTATTTCTTCAAATGTTATGTGTTATATTCGGGGGATTTTAATCATCGAGACAGCCTTTTTTTCTGAAAGCGTAACAAAGCAAAAGAATTAACAGTAAATTTTTCATTACTTTTTTAGAGAAATATGTCTGCTAACGAGGTCAACACCAGCAACAACTACAATATTAACAATAACAACAATAATAATATTAGGAAAAGAACGGGGCAACAACAACAACCACCAACAATGTCAGGAGAACAACCTGCAAAGAAGTTAAAACAACAGATCTATAAAAGATGCTTGTTTTGTGATGAGGATGTTGAGGGACGGCTTTGGGTCCAACATCATAGAAAAAATACCCACAAAGCAAACGCCCAACAAGCTCTTAATGAAAACGTCTCCTTAATAGCAAGCGCATTCCAAAATCGTATCAAAATATTTGCCATTACCAACAAAGATGAGAGTATGGTAAATGTGAATACGTTATTTGAAAAAAATATTCCATTGATTAACGAGTTACTACAAGATGAATTGAAAGTTTTGAAAGCTTTTAAATTTAGTATGGAGCTTTTTGCTAACTTTGCGAAACTACCCAAAGAATGTGAAGAGACAATGCAAATAGATATAAAAAGCATGCAAACTAAAATGTACACGATTGCGAAAGAGGAAGACATAAGAGAAAATTTGAGCACGGCAATTGAAATTATCAAAGCAAAATTGGAAGAGTTCCAAGAAAAAGATAGCGGATGGGCGTTGGCAGCATTTCAGAGGATCGAAATTAACATCAACAAATACGAGCCATTTCGAGCTTGATAGATAAGGGCCGATATAATAAATCTTTTAAAGAACTTGTAGCTGCATCAAACAAGAATAAATAAAATGTATTTATGTATTAAAATTAATTGATGTTTTTTCCCTTTGGCTAATTTTGTGGGCAAATTATTCGAATATTGGTCATTCATTTTCCCCCCATGAGTCTTAGAATATCAAATATATCCCCACCAATATATGTGAATTTTCGGCTGTAAGTTGGTTCTTAATATATGGGAAATTTTTTGTTGATTCTATCTGCTTTTGACTTTGGTTTGTGCTTTTGATAATGGTTTGTGTCTTTGATCGCTAGACTTTCGGGTGGGTTGTCTCAGTTGTTGGGGGTGTTTTTCCTTTTTATGAATATACCACTTGACAGTAAATCTAATTTTATGAATATATATATACCACTTGGCAGTAACTCTATGTTGAAATGGTTTAATGCTTTTGATCTCTAGACTAGCGAGCTTTTTGCTATATATATTGACTATAGCCTATTTTTAGCGCCACAATTTTGAGTTTTTATATGGATATATTGTTAATTGCATACTTTAGGGCTACGCATTGTCCATATAATATATTAAATTCTTTGTGCTTTTGGCTTTTTTATGAATATACCACGAGTCAACGAATGATTATTCAAGTCCATATTGGTCAAAAAAAAGTGTTGATATAAAAAAAGGGTGTTGTTGTCCAATCCCTTGACCTTGGAAGCTATATTAAATTCTTAATTTCTAAGTGTTTTTTAGTGAGTCGCCATTACTCTTATCTTATTTTGCATCCAGTATCACGACCAAATACTGATTTCTATATAGTAAGTTGTTGTTCATTATTCTGACCCCTTGACCTTGGGTGCTATATTAAATTCTTGATTTCTAATTCTTATTTTTCCATAGCACAATTTCTAAGTACATCAATGGGGCAATGAATGATTATTCAAGTCCATATTGGGCTGTTATCAAAAAACATATGGCTGCTTATCAAATCCTATGACTTTGGATGCTATATCAAATTCTTGATGTCTAAGTGTTTTTAGTGAGTCTCCATTATTCTTATCTTACCTATATGAATAAAACCGCTGATCATTGTTCTTTAAACATTAAAATTAATTGAGGCCATTTTTTCCATGAGTCTTAGATAATCAAATATACTCCACCATAACATCATATGATAAGACCTGCTTACATCATTGAAGAGTTATCAGAGAGGGATAGTTATAATACAGCCAGTTTGCAATCGCCCTGTTTAAAGAAGCCGCCTGTTTGGAATCGCCCTGCTTGAAGAAACAGCCTGTTTGGAATCGTCCTGTTTGAAGAGACCGCCTGTTTGGAATCGCCCTGGTTAAAGAAATCGCCCTGTTTGGAATCGCCCTGTTTAAAGAAATCGCCCTGTTTGGAATCGCCCTGTTTGAAGAAACCGACCTGTTTGGAATCGCCCTGTTTGAAGAGACAGCCTGTTTGGAATCGCCCTGTTTAAAGAAATCGCCCTGTTTGGAATCGCCCTGTTTAAAGAAATCGCCCTGTTTGGAACCACCTGTTTATAATACAGCCGATACATAGAGATCTGTTTACTGCTTTGATTCGATACGGCATCAGAGAGGGGAGGTTATAATACAGTCAGTATGTCTTTGAATGCAAACCATCTAATGGGTACGATGACGCATACTTCCTTGGGTTAGGTGTGATAGAACTTTATGTGTTACTAATCGTTCGCCGGCTCAAACAAGTTCGGGATTCCTTTTGATATTACAGAGGAAATTTAGATATTCGACTATCTAGATAATTTTAGCAAAGATCGTTCTATGAGTTCCGCCAGGTCTGCGTCTTATGCGAAATCAGTTTTTGGCGAGGAGATCTCAAGAATTCTTCTTAGTTATTCGGCTATCTGGATAATTTTAGCAAAGGTCGTTCTATGAGTCCAGCCAGGTCTGGGTCTTAAGATTATGGGATCGGGCAAGCACCCCCACATGTTTTTTATATCAACACTTTTTTTTGACCAATATGGACTTGAATAATCATTCGTTGACTCGTGGTATATTCATAAAAAAGCCAAAAGCACAAAGAATTTAATATATTATATGGACAATGCGTAGCCCTAAAGTATGCAATTAACAATATATCCATATAAAAACTCAAAATTGTGGCGCTAAAAATAGGCTATAGTCAATATATATAGCAAAAAGCTCGCTAGTCTAGAGATCAAAAGCATTAAACCATTTCAACATAGAGTTACTGCCAAGTGGTATATATATTCATAAAATTAGATTTACTGTCAAGTGGTATATTCATAAAAAGGAAAAACACCCCCAACAACTGAGACAACCCACCCGAAAGTCTAGCGATCAAAGACACAAACCATTATCAAAAGCACAAACCAAAGGCAAAAGCAGATAGAATCAACAAAAAATTTCCCATATATTAAGAACCAACTTACAGCCGAAAATTCACATATATTGGTGGGGATATATTTGATATTCTAAGACTCATGGGGGGAAAATGAATGACCAATATTCGAATAATTTGCCCACAAAATTAGCCAAAGGTAAAAAACATCAATTAATTTTAATACATAAATACATTTTATTTATTCTTGTTTGATGCAGCTACAAGTTCTTTAAAAGATTTATTATATCGGCCCTTATCTATCAAGCTCGAAATGGCTCGTATTTGTTGATGTTAATTTCGATCCTCTGAAATGCTGCCAACGCCCATCCGCTATCTTTTTCTTGGAACTCTTCCAATTTTGCTTTGATAATTTCAATTGCCGTGCTCAAATTTTCTCTTATGTCTTCCTCTTTCGCAATCGTGTACATTTTAGTTTGCATGCTTTTTATATCTATTTGCATTGTCTCTTCACATTCTTTGGGTAGTTTCGCAAAGTTAGCAAAAAGCTCCATACTAAATTTAAAAGCTTTCAAAACTTTCAATTCATCTTGTAGTAACTCGTTAATCAATGGAATATTTTTTTCAAATAACGTATTCACATTTACCATACTCTCATCTTTGTTGGTAATGGCAAATATTTTGATACGATTTTGGAATGCGCTTGCTATTAAGGAGACGTTTTCATTAAGAGCTTGTTGGGCGTTTGCTTTGTGGGTATTTTTTCTATGATGTTGGACCCAAAGCCGTCCCTCAACATCCTCATCACAAAACAAGCATCTTTTATAGATCTGTTGTTTTAACTTCTTTGCAGGTTGTTCTCCTGACATTGTTGGTGGTTGTTGTTGTTGCCCCGTTCTTTTCCTAATATTATTATTGTTGTTATTGTTAATATTGTAGTTGTTGCTGGTGTTGACCTCGTTAGCAGACATATTTCTCTAAAAAAGTAATGAAAAATTTACTGTTAATTCTTTTGCTTTGTTACGCTTTCAGAAAAAAAGGCTGTCTCGATGATTAAAATCCCCCGAATATAACACATAACATTTGAAGAAATAAATTAGAAATCCTAAAAATGGTTCATGATAGGTGTTAACTTACCGTTTTTGTTGTTGTTTTTTTGTTTTAATCCTATGGCAACAATTTTCCTGCTCAGCCAAATATATACCACAATGGAACCTTTTAGTGTTTTTCTTTAATGGTTTAGTGATACAATGATTTCTAACTAGTCAAGATGGTCTTATCTATACCGAAATTCATTCATTATTACGCATACACACATCTCATTCGTCCACAAATAGTCTCTCTTTCTCTTTCTCACTTTCTCTCTTTCTCTCCTGACTATAACCTTGAACGCTGATCATTGAAACCTAAGACTTAATTCACATACTGAGATAAGAAAGAATTCCAAACCACTACGCCAAACGATAATGAATCACTTCCATACAAATCCGAGAACAACTACTGATAACAACACCGCCACTACAACCGAAGATGTGTACAACTGACAACAGCTCAACAGGTGAAATTCAGATATTTGTCCATCAATACACACACACATACACATACATACACACATAATTAATATAACAACAAGCTACAAAAAATTCCCTTATAATACTCAGCTCAATGACTAATAATAATATATTCGCTATTAACAACATTGTAGCGCTAAAAAAAAGTCTACACATACTAATATATCCATATAAAAACTGTCTGTGCTTTTCAAAAATATCCTCATATGATTATAAGCAAACAAAGAACTTTCAAAAGATCTCAAAACTTTGAACAATAAAACATAACATCATTATAACAATAAACTAAATACAGCAACAACAACAGCCTAATATAACCACACTAGATAATAATAAAAACATTCGAACAATATACCAATAAATACAGATTAGAAAATAACTCTGATCATCCAAACCTAAGACTTAATTCACATGCTGAGATAAGAAAGAATCCCAAAAGATCTCAAAACTTTGAACAATAAAACATAACATCATTATAACAATAAACTAAATACAGCAACAACAACAGCCTAATATAACCACACTAGATAATAATAAAAACATTCGAACAATATACCAATAAATACAGATTAGAAAATAACTCTGATCATCCAAACCTAAGACTTAATTCACATGCTGAGATAAGAAAGAATCCCAAAAACCACGACGTCAAATGACTACGAATGACTTCCATACAATTAACCTATCCCCAAACTTTAACCTTGAACGCTGTGATCATCCAAATCTAAGTCTTATATCATCACTTCCATACCATATCCCTCGAACAACAAAAATTTCTATATATATTACTCAGCTCAATGACTAATAATAATATATAAAAGAGTCCTCAACTTCCAGACAAATCGACGACCAACCATGTCATACAATTAACCTACTCCAGACTTTAACCTTGTACGCTGATCATCCAACCCTAAGACTTAATTCACATACTGAGATAAGAAAGAAGCCCAAACGACAATGAATCACTTCCATATAAATCCACGAACAACTACTGATAACACGCCTCTATTTTACTACAAATGATAACAGCACAACAAGTCAAACGACCATGAATCACCTGTCACCTATTCATATACACAACTGATAACGACGACGATGATGAACCATTTCCATACATTATGCAGCAATAGCAAAAACATCGGGATTATTATTATTATTATTGCTAGACTCACGATACAATACACAAAAATAAATACTAGCACCGCGTCAAAAAAAGGAATAACAATTAATATATAAATAAGGTAACTCACCAGTTGATGATGTTGATTTTTTTATTTCCTAGCTAATCCCACGTCGAATATTGGGTTTGATGATGATTTTTTCTTCTTTTTTTTCAAATTTAAAGCCCGTATTTCTATATATATTTCAGCATAGATTTACTGCCAAGTGAATATATTCATAAAAAAGCCTTTAGCACCCCAGACAATCCCCAAAAAAAGCACATATTCAATATAGCAAAAAAGTCCATTTCAACATAGATTTACTATCAAGTGGTACCATTTCAGTATAGAGCAAAAAGCCCAAAATATTAAGAATCAGCTTAGATTTACTGAAAAAGCCCTCGACAACCGAAACAAAACCCAAAAGCAGATAGAATCACAAAAAATGTCTATATATTAAGAAACAACTAAAACATACATCCATTTCAACATAGAATCACCCAAAAAAAAATCCCATATATATTACTCAAACTCAATGACTAAATAATAATATATTCACTGCCAAACAATCATGAATCACCTATCACCTATTCACACACCCAATTCAAAAATACCATCTGCTCATGTCACACAATTAACCTTGAACGCTAATCGCACAACCCACTGAAGATGTATACACCTGATAACAAATACCCAACAAGACAAAACAACTATGCATCACACACCCCAAATTGAAAAAATACTGATAATAAGTACAAATCCCCAACCCACTGAAGATGTACGCCTATATATAGAAATCAACATTAGCCTGTAGGGAGCGGAAACAATACATTATGGAAACTATGATAAGAATAATTGGCCCTCAATACGTATGAAATTCACAAAAATGAGTAATGATATCCCAACTTGCTATAGAAATCATGAATACTTGCTAAAGGTTATGGGATCGGTACAATATGGACTTGAATAATCATTCGGTGACTCATAAAAAACCAATGACTTAGGTCTGCGTCTTAGGTGAAGTCAATTAGCTTAGCTCTGCGTCTTAGGTGAAGTCAGTTTTAAATTCCAGCAAAAACAACACATTTCTCATACAAAACCACAAACAACAAAATTCTCGTATATATTACTCAGCTTAATGACAATAAGATTAAAAAGCACACCAAAGACAACGTTTTTTTATTTCTACCACAATTAACAGCTTACAACCGAGACAAAAGCCTAAAGCACTACCCATTCAGCCCCGATATCGCCACCTAAACACAAATCCATTAGCAAAAACATAAACCCACAACAAAAAGCACCGATATCACCACAAGCCGCAATACTCACCACCACCTACAAAAAGCTCAATAGCCAACAAAAAGCATTCATCACCACCACCTGCAAAAACCCAATAGCATCAAAAGCACAAAATCCAACAACTACAGCGATAAGAACACTACAAACTATACCCAATTAATACCAATACTACTATTTCCACCCCACATAAGAACCCACAACCATTAATCGCAACCACAAAATATCACTATTAATACCAACACTCATAAGAAATACACTAAATACTACTATTTACACCTCACTTAAGAATCCCACCACCCATGAATCACATACCACTATCAACACTCACCACACAACACACACATCTACACCTTCACATAGAGCTTTCACACAGAAAAGAGCTTTTGAGCCAGAAAATTGACCCAGAAGCCCTATAACCCTACTACTTAGTACAGATAAAAGGTCCAGTAAATAGTGTAGTGAAGGTAGGGAGAAGAAATATCGTGGTGCACAACAGACTGAAACCCTATTACGAATAGAGGAGGCCAAAAACAGACAAACCACGACAAACAAAGGAAAGTAATGCACCACAACGGGTGTAGGGTTTAACGCTACATCTATACTGTTGTACCCAAGCTTCATTCCTCTTCTGAGAATGAAGCTATCATTATTTAATGGGGGGAAGTATTGTTACGGAGAACTGAAAAACCAGCTAACACTCGAAAGAGAAAACAACGTCGTAGACCCAAGTGCTCAATTGCAAGTGCTATTCTACCGGTATATGATCCCGAATATAATAGAATAATTGCATCCCGAGGAGCAGCTTCTGGCGAAGAAGAAAGTGTTGAAATAGAGGAATCGCTAAACCATATTGACAAAGGAATAATCAATCAAAGAACAACAAGCTGAACAGGGGAGCACAAAGCTCAACGCCCGCTGCAACCTGCCAGCAGCAGAGACAGCAGCAGTTACAGCGACCGCTCCACGGTCAATACAAGTAAGTCAATCCACTTACCTTATTTATCATCATCATCATCATCATCGGCGCTACAACCGGGAACCGGTCTTGGCCTTATTTAGCAAGTCCTGAGGCTTGTTAAATTTTCCATAATGATTTGTTTTTTTCGGGCAAGGTCATTAGTCTTGAACCAGAGGCTCCCCGACGGGGAATCGAACCCCGGTTTCCCGCGTGACAGGCGGGTATACTAATCACTATACTATCGAGGAGCCAACCTTACTTATATTAGTTATTTATTAAAATAATATATTAAATTGTGTAAAATATCTAGAACACAGATAGTCACACGGGCAAGAGTGAAGAACAACACCACCGAAAAAACAAGTCGAAAAATCAAACCACATCCGTTAAAGCCGTCTACCATAGCAATAATATAGTCACAACATTTCCGCATCAGTTGGGTGTACTTGAGTTTAGAGATCGAATTCGTACACGCGGCAGTTTCCTGATGAGTTGAGTTTTGGTTCTATCTATGGTATCTTTTACTGGTTCTAACCGTTAAGCGCCAATTCGAATGACATGCTCTTCACTATCGTCGCAAAGGCTATAAATATACATTTTTGGATTAAGAACTGAATCTTGTCTGTTCAAGTGTAGACGTTGACAGAAAAACAACATGATTTAACTTGCAAACTTAAGTAATTGTACATAGAAGACTTTTTTTTTATTAGAAAACCCATGTGTATATTGCGTTAACAAAATTGTAAAAAAAAAAAAAAAAAATTGTGGCGAGAAGGCCGAATTTAGCGAGACAGGGCATATGTGTCCTTCATCTAGTCTCTGACTTCTGGTCATCTTGCGATGACCAGAATCACCCACATCCGTGAGGTGGCGTCCTCAAGCGACTCAAGCCATTCATCAATATTCCAGACTTTCAATTTGGCTTTAGGAATAAACACTCAACTATTGAACAAGTTCACCATGTGACCACAGCAATTGAAAAGGCTTTCGAAGAAAAGAAATATTGCCCAGCTGTCTTTCTTGATGTCGCCCAAGCATTCGACAGAGTATGGCATGAAGATCTTATATATAAAATGAGTAAACTGTTTCCAGCAAACTATTGCCATCTACTCGAATCCTACTTGTCTGATAGAACGTTCAAAGTAACACACGAAGGAGCTCACTCTAGTTTCTATCCAATAGAAGCAGGCGTACCACAAGGAAGTGTCCTGGGACCTTTCCTCTACTTACTATACACAGCACACATCCCAACAACCAAGAACACATTCATAGGCACATTTGCAGATGATACAGTTATAATATCAGCTGCCGATAATAAAAAAAAAAAGCTACACAACAATTGCAACAAGCACTCAACGAAATATGTCAATGGGCCACTGATTGGAAAATTAAACTCAACGAGATGAAATCTATTCACGTACCATTTACATTGCGACGATCAGATAACAATATTTCTACATATCTCAACGGAATTCCAGTTCCCAAAGCAGATTCAGCGAAATATCTCGGTATACATTTGGATAGCAGACTAAACTGGAGATATCATGTGAAACAAAAAGCTGAACAAATAAAGCTGAATCGTAGACAGATGTATTGGTTAATCGGAAATCACTCTCAACTCAATCTCTATTGTAAAAGTTTGATGTTGAGGAAGCTGTTTTGGGGGATTAACATCAGTTTTGCTTACCTCCTTTTGTAGGTTACCACTAGCCAGTGGGTCACCTTTCTTTTGTGATGGTCTTCTGGAGGGGGTCCCCGGAGTTAGTGCCCGCAATGTCCTGTCCAGATTTCCTTTCGTGGGGGAGTGTTCTGTCGACAATTAAAACGCTGGGGTGTTGTATTCTTCTTTCTTAAATTCTTTCATTTCTTTCCTTTTTATTCAACACTGGACCAGGGGTTTGGCCTTCCAGAACTTTACTGATCCCGAAATAAAAAAAAAGGGTGACGAGAGGGCCGAATTTAGCGAGACAAGGACAGATGTATCCTTCATCTTGTCTCTGACTTCTGGTCATCTTGCGTTAACCAGAATCACCCACATCCGTGAGGATGTTGGGCTCGGTCTCGCGATATCTGAAAAGAAAAGAAAAAAAAAAAGGGGGGGGGGATATCCAAGGATAGTGTGGACAGTGTTAGTCCAGGTGTTCTCTAACTACTTTTATAGAGGGATGGTGGGAAAGAAATCATACAAGACCGGTAGGTCTTGGGTGCGGTAGTAAACGCAGATCACGTCTTTGGCGTCTAATGATCTGCGCTTTGGTCGGTGTGTATGTTTGTGTTTGTGCCGTCTTGTACTGTGCGTTCGTGTGTTTGGTTTGTTAATAGTAGACCCTATGGGATGGATCCAGGAATCCTATATTATAGAGGGGGATGTTGTTGGGAAGGGTGCTTTCTTCAGTTTTGTACTGAAGAAGAAATTGTGGGGGTTTGATCCGAAGAGATCGAGAGAGAGAAGGGTCAAGAACGCAAGAGTCCCGTACAAGTAGGTTCTCGCTGTTCTGAATGTTTTCGAGGTACTTATATGCTAATTGAAGCAAGTACTCGTCGATAGGGGTAATGGAGGCGCCTTCGTATAGGTGAGAGTTGGGGTAATGACGACCGTCAGGCCTTCTAGAATGATTGGTGCATCTTCTGAGGAGTTTCCTTTCGAAAACCCGAAGTCTTTCCATTTGAGCCGAAGATATGCAGGACCATATGGGAAAGGCGTACGATATTCCAGATCGGATTAGCTGCTTATAGCAGAGAAGCTTAACTTTGGTGTCAACTTTGTTCCTCCACTTCAAGATGTTGTGCAGTTACTTAGACCGACCGTGGCCCCTTTGGAGAATGTGGGTCACATGTTTGATGAAATTCATTTTTGGGGTATAAGTGACCCCAAGATATTTCATCTTGTCCTGTGGTCTAATCGTAGTATCTCCCATTTTTATTCGAATATTCTGTGAATATCGAGAGGCAGGTTGGGAGTGTTTACTACTCAGAATTATTGCTACTGCTTTGGATGGATTAAGTCGGATTTTCCATCGACTGTAATACTGATACAGTTCGTCCAAGTGACGGTTGAGTCGATTTGTTGCGAGGTTAGGGCCTTTGGTTGACGTGTACACCAGGACGTCATCCGCATAGCATATTTGGTTTACTCTCCCGTCCGCAGGGCGGGGAATATCGGAGGTGTAAATACTGAATAAGATGGGGCCTAGAATGGAGCCCTGTGGTACGCCTGCAGCGGCGTGAAAAGTTCGGGAAAGCCTTCCATTCACTCTAACTTGGAAGGTTCTGTTTCGAACGAACTGGTAGATGATGCTACATAGCGTTCTACTGAGGCCAGTATTCAGTAGTTTAAAAGCGAGACCTTCGATCCAAGTCGTATCAAAAGCTTTTTCAATGTCTAGGCTTACCGCAACCCTGGGTTCCTTATTAAAGAGCCGCACGCAGACGTGGTTTTGAAATAAATTGAGAGCCATAGTGGTGCTGTGCGCTCTTCGAAATCCGAATTGGAAATCAGGTATTAGGTGCCTGGCACTGACAAAGTTATTTAGCTTCTCGTATATGAATTTTTCATATATTTTGCTGATGCAAGTGAGAAGCGAGATAGGGCGAAAGCTTGAAGGGTGATACGTTGGTTTCCCAACTTTTGCTATTGGACAAATAATAGCGTGCCTCCAAGCTTGGGGAAAGTACCCCATGTTGTAAGCATGGTTGAACAGAATGGAGAGCTTTATAAAGAATAAGGCAGAAAGCCTTCGCAACGAGTGGTATGACATGTTGTCGATACCAGGTGACTTCTTAGGGTGTCGAGATTTAACCAGACTCTGTAGGATATTTGGTGTGATGAAACCGTGACCATTATCACGTGTGTCATTGAAGTATGCACTGTTAGTTGGGTTAAAGACAACAATTGGCTCATTGAAGTCGTCCAACTTACTGTGGACCTCTGAACGAATGATCGCATTAGTATCCGGGTCGCCATCTTGGAGAGTGAGTTTGTGATTGTTTTCGAAGGTCTCTCCGATGATATTTGCTTTATTGGTGTCGTTATTGACAACAACACCATTGTGCATAATTGGCCCAGTGATGCGGGAAGAGCCACATATCTTTTTAACATTTTTATAAACGTTCTGGTCCATCTGAATACCCTTCAGCTTGTCTTCCAATTGTCGGGTACGATTGTTTTGGATTCTCTGTTTTATCAGTGTACCAATATTGTGAATAATGGATCGCAATAATGGCTCCCTTTGCGTAAAGCGGTGACGATATCTCATTCTGCAGGGCTTTTTACGCTCCCGGAGGAGACGAAGAGTGATGTCGTCATGGGGAATCTGATAGGTCTTTTCAAGTTTATACTTCGGGACATGAGTCTCCGAAGTTTCAACTAGAATCTCGTGAAGTCGTTTTGCAACGTTGTTTATCTCAACCGTCGTTAGGTTCCTGTCAGTGGGAAGAGAGAAGTGGTGGAGTTTATCGTTCAATGTAATATTGAAATTGTCCCAATTTGTCCGCCCATAATCGGGTATGTATCTGATATGAGCCCGGGATACTCGATAGCCGCGAATGAATGTGGTCACAGTGTTACGGACCAAAATTGAGTCCAGGCCCCCCCCCAGAATCCACTAATCCCCTTTGATTCCCCTCCTTACCTGTAAAAGGAAATAACGCGCCAAGTAGCTAATTTGCATAAACTACTTTATGCAAATTCTACTTGGCGGAGAAAAAAAAAATAATAAAATAAAGATAATACATTGAAAATAAATTCGGATATATGACAATTCGACGTTAAATTTTCGAACACAACGAGTCGGAATAAATAATCAAACCAATAAAATCCTCGTTGTGTATAAAATAGAAAGAGACATATTTGATTTGAAAAAATCTACTAGTACAACTAACATTGGTTTAAGTGTATCGTACTAAAACACTATTCGTCGAGGACATATCATACCGCTACGGACAAGCTGATCAGGGGAGCAACGACGCCCAACGCCCCCTGCAACGAGCCAGCGGACCTCAGCGCAACATAACAACACTGCGACCGCTCAATGGTCCACGAAAACAAACTCCAAAGTAAGTCCCATTCAATATTATTTAATAATATTTTGTCAGGCTCCAAGCATTCCAACACCACATTAATAGCTGACAAATCAAAGAAAGCTAAAAAAGAAGCAACAGTGGTGAAACAATCACTGCCAAACGCTTCGGAGGTAGAAATTTTTCTGGACAAACCGGCAATAATACCGGCACGTTCACGAAAAATGCTGAGACTTCCCATAAAAATTCGGGAAGAGGTAGTGCTAGTACCTAAACAAATGCAATCAGGGATTTTCATATCCAACTGTATTGTAGGGAAAGCGAAGAGTGCCCATGTAGAGGTACTCAATATCGCAAACTACCTCCAAACCATAGACCGAATCATGGTGGAGTTACATCCAATGAAGGACTTTTCCACCTTTCCGCTGGAAAATGAGGACAACCGTTCTACGGAATACAATGCGGATAAAAAACTTTCGGAGGGAGACAACCTCCAGTATATCCGACATTTATTCTCACAGGAGGAATTACCAAAAGATCCAAGGTTGACACAATTACACGAGGAACTCCACTTAGGTAAAAACCTAAGTCCTCAAGAATGTCAATCCATAGTGGAAATATGTGAGGAGTTTAACGATATTTTCCACCTTAAAGGTGATCTCCTAACATATACCAGTGCAATAACGCATGAGATACCGGTGATACAGGATCAAGCACCGATAAATCAAAGAATGTACCGTCTGCCTGAGTGCAAGAAAGAGGTGATCAACGAGCAAGTACGGGAGATGCTGGAGAATGATATCATTCAACCAAGCAAAAGTCCGTGGAACTCACCACTCTTGGTAGTTCCTAAGAAAGCGGGCCCCAGTGGAAAAGCCCAATGGAGAGTTGTGGTCGACTTCAGAAAACTGAACGATAAAACCATCGGTGATGCGTACCCTCTCCCTCGAATAGAGGACATTTTAGACCAGCTCGGTCACTCACGCTATTTTTCCACGCTCGATTTAGCCAGCGGCTACCACCAAGTCTTAGTAGATCCGAAGGATCAAAATAAGACAGCGTTCAGCACAAATTACGGGCACTATGAGTTCAAACGTATGCCATTTGGTTTGAAGGGAGCACCAGCTACGTTTCAGAGACTCATGAACCATGTCCTAACCGGGTTGCAAGGAATCGAATGCTTTGTGTATCTGGATGACGTGGTCATATATGGAAAAAACCTAGAACACCATAATGACAAACTCCGGAAAGTATTCGATCAAATTAGATACCACAACCTCAAATTGCAACCAGAGAAATGCAAGTTCCTCCAGAAGGAAGTAGTATATCTGGGACATGTTTGTTCCGAAAAGGGGGCAATGCCAAATCCAGACACGACAGCTAGTGTCAGGGATTTCCCCATTCCCAAAACGGTAAAGCACGTCCAATCGTTTCTAGGGTTGGCGAATTACTATCGAAAATTTGTTCAAAATTTTTCGAAGATAGTACGCCCCTTAACAAATTTGTTAAGGAAGGACGTCAAATTCACCTGGTCAGACAAATGCCAACAAGCATTTGATAACATAAAGGAGTTATTGGTCTCGCCGCCACTGTTAATCTATCCAGATTTTACCAAACCCTTTAATCTGACCACGGATGCGAGCAACGAAGCACTGGGCGCCGTACTGTCGCAAGGCGAAATCGGTAAGGACCAGCCAGTCGCATATGCCAGTCGAACCTTGAATAAGGCGGAAAAGAACTACTCTACGATTGAGAAAGAGTTATTAGCCATTGTTTGGGCGACTAAGAATTTCCGTTGTTATTTACAAGGGAGAAAATTTAATATATACACGAACCACAAACCGTTAAAGGGAGTATTCAACGTGAAAGACCCCACGTCACGTTTACTAAGGTTCAATCGCAAACTACTGGAGTACGACTACCAAATCGAATATAAACCCGGTAAATACAACACTAATGCGGATACCTTGAGTCGTATCCCGCAAATTTGTGATGAGACTCCCACACTACCAAGGTGCAATGTACTAACACGCGCCCAAGCTAAAAAGTTAAGAGCAAGCGAAGGAACTCAGGATAGTCCAAATGACGATAAGTCCTCTCTTAACGAGGATCCCATTCCGGCCTGCACGGAAAAAGGAATGGAGATAACCAATCCTGAAGACATTCAGTTCCTACTCCGGGAATACCATGATCCTCCTTTGGGCGGACACCAAGGAGTGAGTAAAACGTACCACAAAATACGTAGAAATTTTTGGTGGAAGAACATAATGCGCGACATTAAACAATACATCAAAGTATGTAAAACATGTCAAACCATGAAATCTTCACCGAACATACGTATGCCCATGGTAATAACCGACATTGCAAAGAGGCCTTTCGACAAAGTATACTTAGATATAGTAGGTCCTCTTGATCGCACTCCAACCGGCAATCAATATATACTTACATTCCAAGACAACTTGTCGAAGTATATAGATTGCTACGCTCTCGCAGATGCGGAGGCAGAAACGGTGGCCACAGTCTTTTTCGACCAAATAATTGCTCGGTATGGTGTTCCGAAGCAATTGGTCACCGATCAGGGAAGCAATTTCCTAAGCAGTTTGTTTAAAAGCGTGTGCAAACTACTCCGTATTAAAAAACTACAAACCTCAGCGTACCACCCACAATCAAATGGAGCCTTAGAAAGAGCACATCGTCCACTCGTAGATTACCTGCGAAGCATTGTGGATGGGAATTCCCAATCATGGGACCAATACCTGAGGACGGCAACATTCGTATACAACACCAATGTACACGAAGGTACTAAGCTTACGCCAATGGACTGTCTATTTGGATTCACCCCAGAGGTACCGACAAGCATAAAGCAACCTCCGGAACCGGTATACAACCATGACAGTTACCATAAGCTATTGAAGTACAAACTTCAACATACGTACGAAATAGCAAGGCGTAACCTATTAACTTCCAAGAAGAAGTCGAAAGAGTACTACGACCGTAAGATACGCCCATTCACGTTCCATGTGGGCGACAAAGTTTTAATACGTAATGCTCAAAAACAAGGAAAATTAGCTCCCATATGGAGGGGTCCCTATAAGGTAGTACAAATAAATAGTCCGGTAAATAGCCTCGTTAAGGTAGGGAGAAGAAATGTGGTGGTGCACAATAATAGGCTAAAACCCTACTACGAATAGAGGAAGCCAAAAGCAGAAGAAACCACGACAAACAAGGGAAGAAAATACACCACCGACGGTGTAAAGATAAATGCTACAGTTTAATACTTAAGTAGCCAAGCTTCATTCCTCTTCTAAGAATGAAGCTATCACTATTTAAGGGGGGAAGGTATTGTTACGGACCAAAATTGAGTCCAGGCCCCCCCCCCAGAATCCACTAATCCCCTTTGATTCCCCTCCTTACCTGTAAAAGGAAATAACGCGCCAAGTAGCTAATTTGCATAAACTACTTTATGCAAATTCTACTTGGCGGAGAAAAAAAAAAATAAAATAAAGATAATACATTGAAAATAAATTCGGATATATGACAATTCGACGTTAAATTTTCGAACACAACGAGTCGGAATAAATAATCAAACCAATAAAATCCTCGTTGTGTATAAAATAGAAAGAGACATATTTGATTTGAAAAAATCTACTAGTACAACTAACATTGGTTTAAGTGTATCGTACTAAAACACTATTCGTCGAGGACATATCATACCGCTACGGACAAGCTGATCAGGGGAGCAACGACGCCCAACGCCCCCTGCAACGAGCCAGCGGACCTCAGCGCAACATAACAACACTGCGACCGCTCAATGGTCGCACGAAAACAAACTCCAAAGTAAGTCCCATTCAATATTACTTAAAAATATATTATTAAATAATATAAATTGTTAAACACACGTAACAACAGCATTGTGGTCAGATACACCCGCTGAAACTTGAGGAGGAGTGATTTGTGGAAGTAAGTCTTTGGACACAATAAATATGTCCAGAATTGAGTTACCTCGAGTACCAACCGTAGGTGCGACTATTTCGCAATTGAGGGCATACATGTTTGCGGTGTACCATTGGTACAGTTTTGTGCCATTTGGCAAGAGACAGAGTTGTTCCAGTGGGGATGTCTGGAGTTAAAATCGCCGCCTATGATGAAGGGTGTATGCCCCGGGGTCCTTATTAGTTTGCCGATATCTTCGAGATTAATGGGGCTTAATTGGTTTTATGCGAGGGGTATACGGAGTATATATTCACTCTACCATTATTAGCCAGATGCAGGTCAACCCCAGACACCTCTATGGACTCAAAGTGTGGGAGGTCAATAGCTTCATGGCGAAGACTGCTATTAACCAGTATTCAAGTGCCACCTCCGTTGATGGTGGGACCGCCAGTGAGGGTTCGATCTCTTCGAATCATGGAGAAGTTTGGGAATACGGGACGGTGACATGGATGCAACCTAGTTTCGGTTACAAGTACCACGTCCGCCCGGTTTTCCTTTATGAAGTCAGAGACTATCATACGCTTGGAATGCGAAACAAGGGAGTTGGCATTTAAGAGGATAACTTTAATTTTGGAATCCATTGTGGAGGGTATGTCTTGCATATGCAGTGAAAAGGAGGGCCTCCCTCTCTGCCTCAGTGGATAGTTTCTCATATCGGGGTCGGATATCCGCATTTAAGCGGGAGAAACTAAGTAGTTTCTCGAGCATTGAAGATTGCCCCCTCGGAGGCTTTTGCACCACCGCTTGAATTTGAGGCGTCGTGTTGGCCTTTACCGGGGCTCGCTTAGGGACTTGAATATGTTTTTGAGGGGGAGGAGTTGAACGGGTTTTTGTATTCCTTGCCTGCTGACCCCTAAGCATGTCGGCAAATGTGAATCCATTTTGGATGAGGTTTTGTGTGGCCTGTTTTCCGAAGTCTGACTTGGCTGTTTGCTTAGCTCGAGTCTCCTTGGATCTTTGTGTAATTTCCTTATATTTAGGACAATTTCTATAACTGGCCGGATGCCCTTTGTTGCCGCAGTTGCAGCAAGTTGGCAGTGTTATTTCATCCTGCACATTTGTTGCCGGATCGTATTTCGCTAGCGGTAGTTCGCACTTGCCAATATCGTGGGATTTTCCGCAACGAAGACTCATGTTGCAGTTTCGGGAGACATGCCCGAAACGTTGGCAACGTCTGCATTGAGGTATTTCTCTGTTATGAAATACCTCGAAGACAACTTGCTGATGCAAAGTTGGAAGCGACTTTGTCCGTATTATGGAATCTATTTCGGTTCCTGGGGCAAGGAGAAGCTGCCATATGTTCAGCTTGGTGTATCTTTGCGGTCTGATGTTCACAAACCGCTGTGGGGGAGAGAATTTTTTGACGTCAATGAATTTGACGTTAGGAAATGTTGCCTCAAGAGCAGTTACGATGTCGTCCTTTTCCCAAGAGGCAGCGACTCGTTTTAAGAGGATTGTCCTCGACTTTTCGTCGGCCGGAGTGAAGGTGTAATAATTCACCTCCTTGGCCTTGAGGTTGTCGTTAACCGTGCGATAGGTTTCCCTATCGTAGGCTATGATTTTATTTAGGGATGGACTTAAGGTCTTTGCCTTGAAGTTAGAAATCCCTAGCCGGTTCATATCACCGACGAAATTTTTTAAATTTAGGTCTCGTGCAAAGACCCGGGGTTGCTGTTTCTTCTTAGAAACAGGTGGGCGTTCCCCGACCTCTGGCTGAACAGTGTTGGGAACACAAGCAGCCTTTGGTTTTGGGTTAATTAGTGGAGTTGGCCGTGGTGGGCAAGGCTCCTGCGGAGGTACGACCCTCACATGAGTTGGTGTTATCGCGGGGTTCGACAACAGTTTGGGTTAACAAAATTGTAAAAGAGGAAGACCTGTTATATAGGGTGGGTCATAAATTTTTACAAATGGAAACACTTGATTTCTTAAAAACCGTTAGAGGTAGGGGCGCGCGAGTGGCGGGGAATCGTGCGTCGCTTCGTGCGATTTTAGTCACGATGGAGCGTTTCACGGGACAACAGCGTGCTTTTTGTGTAAAACAATTTTACAAGAACAACGATTCCTACGTTACTGTATGCCGCCTATTGAATTGAATACGAATTACGCCGTGTAAATGAGTGTCCAAGTGTTTATTTAATCAGAGCTTGGGTCATGAAGTTCGAGCAAACGGGATCGACAACAAATATTAAACAAACCGGGCGGCCACGTTCAAGAAAACATCCAGGAGGAAATAGCCGCGATACCTCGCAGCATGTGTCAGCGAGTTTTCCAAAGTTTGCGTAGTCGATCGCAGGTGTGCTAACGACGAGACAGGGCACATCTCGACGATGTCATTTAAAAAAAATTCAATAAACGTTTATTACGTTAAATAATTGATCAACAAAATAACATTTGTAATTTTATTTCTATTCATGTTTCAAATGTGCAAAAATGCATGGCCCACCCATTATATCCATTACACTGTAGGCAAAAATACAAAAGTCATTATACCTCTAAAAGCATAAACAAAAAACTAGATATTGTATAATTTAGAGTGCTTGCAAAGAGTCAGTAAGTTAACATGAGAACAATATTTGTAAAATAGGACATGCATTTAGTCCTACATAAAGAAAAATGTACAATATGATTTTGAATTAAAATCAAAATCAAATAAAAAACAAAACATTTTCTAAAACACATTTTTTACAATTAATATCACGAATTATTAGGAATGTAATAAAAGTTTTATTATAAAGTCGCCATATTAATATTAATTCTCTTATTTTTAATGTACTGTTTCGAACTGATATAATATATGTGTTATTATGCGCAAATAAAAACCCTTTTTTATTTATATGGTACTTGTAGGGAAGATGTAATCGGAATATTATTGCGGTTACCCTAGGTCCCAACCGATTGAAATTGACAGCTAATCATTAAAATACATCCCGCCAATTGTGACAGCGCCATCCGCGCATCTTCTCAATTTAAACTTTTAAAATATTCGTATCCTTAGGAATGGCGTTTGAAACTAGGACGCCAATTAATGGCTCTATGTTGCGCAACTTTGTAGGCCAACCCGTCAGCATATTTGCAAAGGTTGGAAGCGATAGTAGTAGTCCGATGATACGTGCGAAAACGACGGATGACCAGGATATACGAGTCAATCTTTCGGAACCAATTAGTGTACATGCATCAGATTGGATTGAAATAATCGGCTTTCCAGCTGGCGCAGATGCAATTCGGGCTAGAGAAGTGAGTTGAAAGAACATATTTGGCGAGAAGATATTCATTTAACTATTGAGTAGGTTATACATTTTGGAGGAGGAGAAGATTTGGATGTTGAAGGATACAATATGATGGTCCAGTTCTGGAATCACTGCAAGGATATCTACAAACAAGGATAAAATATAAGTTATAAATAAATAAACCTTTAATTATAAGTATTACTAATTGTGAGTACTTGGATGTTTAGTATGGAAAGGGGGATGTCGTCTATACCAATGCATACTATCGAGAGGCTTCGTCATTTTGAGTTGGAAGCTCGCTTAGTCTATCTGGACGTTTCTATCTAGTGTTTAATTACTTTTTAGTATTCTGATCTGAAGGAGTCTTTAGCATGTACTGTATAAGTATTCCATATTACATCTTCCGCTTAGATACGATTTTAGACGATCCAAACCTTTTTAGTATTGAAAATATAACATTTCTATTCCTATCTAGACATCCCAATTGTCGTACTTTATGTGTGCAATTCGGCGTCGGTAAATACAAGATACCCAATTGTACTTATCGGTTCGCACTACAAGTTTTTCGTGGTGGGCAAAGTATAGTTCCAGAGATGATGTACACGCCAGTGAAGTACAGTGCGGGAAAAACTCCAATCCTGTTCATAATCTCTATTTTTTTCTTCTCTCGGTCGGTCCCCTTGTTGCATTGATTGTAACTCACTACCATTCAATTAAATAAAACTACACAGTTTTCGTTTTACAGTAAACTTTATTATAATCAGAGGCGCTCCAATCCCACCGAGGTTAACAGAACGAATTTTGTTAGAATCAGAAGCGCATGCACAAAGAACCACGAACATGGCTTACAACGACAGAGTGACCAATAAACTCCTTAAGTACCCAATTGGTTCACGTCTCTTCTGGTCAATGGCAAGGGCTGTCAGCAATAACTTCACTTACTCCTCTTTTCCCCGGCTAGTGACCGACAGCGGAACACTAGGTAAAAATTCGAAAGGTAAAGCTAATGTCTCCACGAATTCAAACCTCGATGCCCGTCTTTTGGAATCACCTGTGATCGCGCCGGTACGGTCTTCGATGCGGCATGTGAGGTTCCGCTCGCCTATTATTCAACGCATTCTACATGAACTGGATTGTAGGAAGGCAACCGACTTGGGCAGAATATCATCAATAGTCCTTAAGAACAGTGGTCTAAAACTTATGCACGGAGGACATTTCCTACCTGCTGGAAAATCTCTCGAGTTCATACCCCAAAGAGGGGAAAAGTGTTTCCCACAAAATTGCCGACCGATAGCATTACTGTCTATGTATCTAAGGTAATGGAAAAGGCCATCAATGCCAAGTTAAGAGGTGGCGCAGGGAAAACTACGCAGCAAACAGCAAAACTAGTGAAAGACACCTTGAAATCGCTTGGGTGGAACATCCTCCTGCACCCGCCATACTCTCCAGAGCGTCATGTGACTATCACCTCTTCGCATCAATGGGGCGCCCGCTCGCAGAGCAGCACTTCAGCGATTTCGAGGAAGTTGGAAAATGGCTCGACGAATGGTTTGCCGCGAAAGACAAGAAGTTTTTCTGGCATGCTATCCATAAATTACCTGAAAGATGGGCGAAGTGTGTAGAAGCCGATGGCCAATATTTTGATAAAAGAAATTAATTTCCCTAGAAAATTACGTTTTGTTTTTACTTTTCACCTAGTATAGGCATCTGCGATTGAGGGACATGGTAAGTTAAGAGCGATCGCATTGGATATCTCCAAAGCTTTTGCCAGCGTCTGGAATGGAGCATTGCTGGGCAAGCACCGTTCATTCGGACTTTCCTAGCAGCTTTGCGACTGGACGAAGAAGTTCTTCGAAAATCGATAGTTCCGGGTTGTTGTCGACAACGAGTCTTCGGATCTGTATCTCGTTAATTCCGTGGTGCCTCAAGGATCTATTTTGCCTCCAATCTTGTTTTTGCTTCACAGAAATGATCAGTTGGAGTCAACGAATAACAGGGAGTTCAGTTTTCCGGATGATAGTACGCTTGTTTCCTCTTTTTCGAGTGATTGGCCGATTAGTGGTTCAATGTCGCATAAGCTGAGATGTAGCCAGATCGACTCTCTGAATCGGGATCTCGATGAGGTCCGGAAAAACGAATGCATACATCTAGTATAGACATCTGCGATCGAGGGGCTTGGCGAGTCAAGGGCGGTCGCATTTGATATCTCCAAGGCTTTTGACCGCGTCTGGCACGGGGCATTGCTGAGCAAACTTCGTTCATATGGACTTTCCCACAAGGTTTGCACCTGGAAGAAGAACTTCCTCGAAAATCGATCGATCCGGGTTGTGGTGGGCGGCGAGTCTTCGGATCTGTATCCTGTTAATTCCGCGGTGCCTCAAGGTTCTATTTTAGCTCCAACCTTGTTTTTGCTTCACATAAATGATTAGTTGGAGCCAACGAATAACAGAGTTCAGTTACTCTTTTTCGTGTGATCGGCCGATTAGTGGTTCAATGTCGCATAAGCTGACATGTAGCCAGATCGACTCTGAGTCGGGATCTCGATAAGGTCCGGAAAAACGTATGCATACACCTAGTATATACATCTGCGAATGAGGGGCATGGGGAGTCAAGGGCGGTCGCATTTGATATCTCCAAGGCTTTTGACCGCGTCTGGCACGGGACATTGCTGAGCAAGCTTCGTTCATATGGACTTTCCCAGCAGCTTTGCGACTGGACGAAGAACTTCCTCGAAAATCGAACTATCCGGGTTGTGGTGGACGGCGAGTCTTCAGATCTGTATCCTGTAAATTCCGTGGTGCATCAAGGTTCTATTTTGGCCCTAACCTTGTTTTTGCTTCACATAAATGATTTGTTGGAGTCTATGGATAACAAATTGTTCAGTTTTCCGGATGATAGAACGCTTGTTTCCTCTTTTTCGAGTGATCGGCCGATTAGTACATCAACGTCGCACCAGTTGAGATGTACCCAGATCGACTCTCTTAATCGGGATCTGGATAAGGTCCTGCAATGGGAAAAGGCTGATCTCGTCGACTTCAACGTAACGAAGACACAATATACAACATTCACAAAGTAAAGTGGATCATCGGTCCCACAGCTGATGATGAATGACCAGGCCTTCGAATCTGGGGAAGGCTTGAAATTCCTCGGCATGACGGTCTGTGTGAATATATCGTGGTATAAACACGTGTCGAACATCGCCAGGTCCACATCTGGTGAACAGAATTATCTTTTTAGAGTCAGGAAATACTTTACTCCGACCCAACTTTTTCTTTTGTATAAATCCCAAGTTAGACCGGCGCTCGAATATTGCTGTCATGTTTGGAGCTCCGCTCCTAAACATATCCTACTTGAGAGCATACAGAGACGGCGATCCGTATGATCGGGCAATTATCTTGGTCGATCGTGGAGCGGTCGCTGTAGCTGCTGGCACGTTGAAGAGGGCGTTGAGCTTTGTGCTCCCCTGGGTTGGTTAGAGTTGGCCGTCGGAGAGCTTCTGCTCTGCGGTAATATCCCAATGTATTCGAGAGCGTTTTTCCTGTTTGTGCTTCTCGTTTATTAGTTAACGTCGTCTGCTATTTTACGGCGAATGTCATTGTCGAATTATTTTTCGTCGTTGACGTTTTAATTTTTATCCGCGGCCAACGCCGTTTTTTATTATTTTTCTGCCAAGTAGAATTTGCAGAAAGTAGTTTATGCAAATTAGCTACTTGGCGATTCGTTTTCCCTTTACAGATAGAGAGGGGAAATTTGCGAACCGGAATTAATGGGTGTCAGGAGGAGACATGGACGCGAGGTCCGTGTAATTGTGTCAACCTTGGATCTTTCGGTGATTCCTCCTCCGGGAATAGATGTCGGATATACTGGAGGTGTTCCCCCTTCGAAGGTTTTTATCAGAATTATATCCCGTTGAACGGTTGTCCTCATTTTCCAGCGGAAACATGGAAAATTCCTTAATTGGATGTACTTCCACCATAATCCGGTCTATGGTTTGGAGGTAGCTTGCGATATTGAGTACCTCTAATATGGCACTCTTCGATTTCCCTACAATACAATTGGATATGAAAATCCCTGATTGTATTGCTTTAGGTACTAGCACAATCTCTTCCTGGATTTCCATGGGAAGTCTAAGCATTTTTCGTTAACGTGCCAGTATTATCGCCGGTCTGCTCAGAAAAATGTCTACCTCCGAAGCGTTTGGCAGTGTGTTCCACCACTGCTTGTTCGTTAGCTTTCTTCGGTGAGAAGTTTTCGCCACCTTTCCCCTTTTTGGGTAGGGTATCCGGTATGCTACCGACCGCAGTCTGGACCTCTTTGGATCCCCTTGGTATGGGTTCCCGACTGGTTGCCTTATGTCTTGACATCCGCTTCCTGTCTTTTGTAAATTCAATGGAAAAGCTTACCGGATTTAATTTTGTTTGGGAAAATTCCAAACAGTTTCCGGGTCCATTAACTTTACAGTTCCTAGACAAAAAGTCGTTCCCCAACAACCCATTTGCTAATAATCCCGGTAGGGAGTCTATCATCTGAAAACTACAGGAGATTTGTTGGGGCAATTTGAAAATTCCCTCACAATAGTCCATAGACTTTTCCTTTCCAAAAAGCGTTTTGAGGGTAGTTCCTTTTTTTCTGTCCAATGTGGTTCCAAATTGGAATAACCTTTAGCTTAATATGGCTGATCTCCGCACCTGTGTCCACTATTAGACATGTAGTGCTTTTACAACCGATGTCTAATGGGAGCTCGACAATTGGAACTTTCGTTGGTTGGAGTTGAGGACAGGTTTCATTAATTGGTGGCTTTAGTCTGGGAGTTTTCCGACTTCTCCTATTTTGCTTTTTGTCGACACACTGTCGCCGTGTGGTTGTGTCGCCTGCAAAATGTGCACAATTGACCGTTCTTCTGTCGCCGATGTCCCTGCTTTGGGGTTTCTGACGCGTTCGTAGCAGTTGAGTTCGACTGGCTACGGTTCGACCCGGGTCGACGGCGTTGTATCAATTTTCGAGCCTCCGAATATTCAGTACTGCTGTTTGCTCGTGTCTATTGCCCACCTTTGTCGCGTATTATTGTCCTTCGAACTTTTTCTTGTTTGGACTGTCTGTCATTCAGTATTGACCGTGCAGGTCAGTGGGGTGTGGTCGCGGAGGACAGGCTTAACCACTTTGTGTGCATCTGTTGGCTTTTGGGATTGTACCCATAATGCCTAGCAATGACACTACTCCCATTTGTGACCCTTTCGGCCACAAAACTCACAACAACATCGAATGCTGTACACTCTACGATTCGACGCTGTTGCTTGTTTCGAAGTACATGGTCGTTTTTGCCCTTGGTTTGAGGTATTCACGGGAAACTTCCGTTGGTTCTGAGACCTTGGTCGTGGAAGCTCAGGATTATCTGCCTTCATTTGTGTACTTTGTGCGCGACAGCCCTGGGCATCGTGCCCAGATCGATCACACTTCGCACACAACGGTGTGTTTCGACGTCGGAGGCATTCATCGTACAAATGGCCTTTCCTATTGCAGAAACTGCATGTCATGCGTGCAATCCATGGGTGTGGTGCACGTTTATCCCTGCCTTGACTAGATCAGGCACTGTAATCATCACTTCCGCCTCTCGTCATCATCACTTCCGCCTCCCCGTCGTACCTCAGGCTTCTTGGGTTTAGACCCTGTTGGTCTTCTGGAAGAATGTGGTGGTGTTTCTGACCTAAACGGGTTTTTCTCTGGTTGAGGGCGTGTAACAGGGTGAGGTCGTTCTGGGAACCTAGTGTTAGTGTTCCTATTCATTGTCCCTACTACCCTAGACGCATCGTTTACATGCCTATTTTGTCTGTGTCTCGATTCCTGGGGGTTTTGTCGTGTATCCCCGTAGGTCCTATCTGAAACCCTATTTGTTTCCTCTGGGGGATCCTGTTCATCCTCCCAACAGAATGGAATGGATTGTTTTTTTAACATTGTTTGCCTATTTGACGAGATGAGGGCATGGTGTGTGTCGTTCCTTTCAGGTGAAGGTGACTGATCATGTTATGTGTCTACCCTCGTTTATTTCCCTACTATACCACCCACTGTCGCTCCTCATCTCATTTTCTGTTTTATCTTTTCTCTATTTGGAGAAGTCTAGCAATAATCCTATCTAGAGGTGCCCTTTCTGATTCTATTAACATATGTCTGAGTTGGTTGTTCCTAACCCCTACCATCAGTACCGATTTTGTCAATCTCTCGATCTGGATGGCGAACGATACGCTATTGTCATTTCCGTACTTACGGATTGCTGCCTCATTACAGGCCGTTACTGCTTGAGTTATCCGGTGCGTGAAATCTGCGATATCCTTTTCGCGGGATTGACGCATATGAGAGAGTTTCGAGTGTAACTCCTCATATGACGCGTGTGGTAGTAGCGTATTCCGGAGTCGTTGTTCGAACTCCTTGAAAGTCGCTTGGAGGTTTTCCTTGAACATGCCACCGCAGGGAAATTTTGTCCTCCTCTTCGGACAAACAGTCTAGGGTCCTGTTACAGCTTTCGAGGAAGTTATGCAGTTCCCTCGCTGCATTAGGACCTTTCTGCCCACTGAAGACTGGCACGTTGTTTGGGACTAGATCCAAAATTTTTTCCGCACCCAACATAGCGCCGATTGGTTCCTCCGTTATACGTTCCGCAGAACTCCTCCTTGAGTGGCTTTGTTGGCGATGGATCACGAATTCCCAGGAAAGGCAAGGCAAGCGCTAACGTACCACTTCCAGGAAAACGACGATCAGCGGCGCACCGATTCCGGGAAGCCACTAAGAAAAGCACATCCCAGGAAACAAGCAAAGGAGGGGACGACTGCGGGCCTATATAAGGCGGGCACTTTCGATGGAGCAGCAGGAGTCGTCGAAGGAACTCCTACCTAATCGGTCTTGCTCAAGACCAGAATAAAGAGATCACACAGAATAATAAATAATAAAATAAACTATAGGAAATAAGCAAAGTATTCCCTAGATATTATTGCAATCTGTTTTTCGCTTCGGTGTTGAATTTTTCCTTGGTCGGTTGGCTTGTCTTCTTCGTTGGTCGCGTAGATTAAGGATTTTTACTGGGCAAGACTCAAACGCCCGCCAATCCAGAGAAGAGTCCGGCTCTGGAGGTACAATCCCTCGAATTAAGAAAACATCGTTTGGCCGGCCAGCGCCGAAATACAGTCCACTAAAGGAGAGACTGAGGCGTCGCTAGAGTTTCGGTTGTTGTTTCGGTTTTCTCTTTTCATTGCAGCAGCAGGCTTCTAGTTTGCATCAAGGGTTAATGAGGTACGCGCGTTTCTTTATTTTTCGTTCGGAAGGGACTACCCGGATTATTCTAATTTGCTTCGCTAATATTTGATAGCGAACAAAAACACGATTAGGAACAAACGACCAGCGATGAGGGACCAGAATCAATCTAAATAAAACGAAAAGAAAGAAGAAGATAAAAGCCTGCAAATAAACACGAGAAACACCGGAAAATATTTGGGTAAACTATTTTCTGATTTCCCCACCCAACGTTGATTTCGTCCTCTCTCCTGTAAATTGAAAAAAAGGAGAAAAAGAGAAACAAAATGTTTGTTTATTTTATTATTATTTTGTTATACGGCTTTTTTATTTGTTCGTATCCTAGCCACTAGTTCCGCTAGTCGGCGTACGTGCGTAAGAGCCTCGGGGCTCTTCCCACCACTGGGTTTGTTTCCCCGACGGGCCCGACACAAACCTCAGCTAGTGGTCACCGGCTGCTCCAAAACTGTTATGGATATATTCACAATTTAATTATAATATATATGTAATATTTTTAAATATATTTAAAGGTATTTTAAATGTAAGTAAAAGGGAGTTACTTGATCGACCGTGGAGCGGTTGCTGTAGTTGCTGCGGTCTCTCCTGCTGGCAGGTTGCAGGGGGCGTTGGGCTTTGTGCTCCCCTGTTCAACTTGTTGTCGTTTGATTGTTTGTCATTATCTCTTAGCGAGTCCTCTAATTCAAGCCTTTCTTCTTCGCCAGAATCTGCTCCTCAGGATGCAATTATTCCAACGCTGTTTTATATTATTTTTTTCTGCCAAGTAGAATTTGCATAAAGTAGTTTATGCAAATTAGCTCCTTGACGGTTTTTCTTCCCTTTACAGGCAGAGAGGGGAAATTTGCGGGAATTAGAGGGTGTCGGGGGAGGACATGGACGCGAGGTCCGAAACAGCCCCGATGTCCACTCAGTGAATTGTTCCAGGCGAGAGGCAATTACTCGCTCAAACAGTTTTTCTGTCGTGTCCCGTATGCACAACGGGCGATAGGATGACGGTGCTTCTGAATTCTTGATTCCTTTTGATATAAGCACAAGTCGCTGTTTTTTTCCATCCTTGAAGAAAGTACGTTGTTTGAAGGCAGGTTGTGAAGTGACTGCTGAAGACTTCCGGCTATTTTGTTAAAGCAATCTTCACTACAGCGTTAGGGATACCATCCAGTTCCGGGGTCTTGTTTTTTTAACATTCCTTGCAGCCCAGAACACCTCTTCGGTGGTCAGGGGAGGCATTTCTATTTCAGTGATCTTCCATTCCTCTTGCGCTTTCAACAACTCATCACACTACAAGAAGAGGACAGCAACGATTCTGGTCATGTCACTTTTACTTTTTGCATTTGACTACAGTTGTTGTGTAGTCTTTTCATGATTATCCTGTAGGCTCTGGCCCATGGGTTGTTATTTAATTCATCCCTTAGTGAGCAGAACGCGTCATATTTACTTTTGCGGATCACATACCTCAACTCTTTCCGTTTGTTGACGAATTCCGCATGGAACTGTGGGTAGGTGTTACGGTTTCTTGCTCTTTGTTGCAAGCGTCATAACCGGTTGCACTCTGATCGCACATAGGCGATTTCTGGGTTCCACCAATCCACTGATTTGATCGTCCCTACTGGTTGTCTTTGTCGTGGCATAGAATCATCGCATGCGGTAGTTAGCCACTTCATGACTTCTCCAGCCTGCCTCTTCGGCTTCTATGCCAAACTCTTCGATTTAGTCTTCCAGTATATAATCGAGCAGTTCCGCATCGAGGTCCTTCTCTTTCCACCAATTTTTTGGGATTTCTTCGCCAATACCCCTTGCCAACATGGAGCTGGAAAATATGATGTCGATTTTGGACCGGCCTCTCTCGTTGATGAAGGTGTCATCAGCACCATCATTAAGAAGCACCACATCTAGGACTGCGAAGGCTTCGAGTAGTGCCTGGCCTCTACTGTTGGTCCTTGTGCTTCGCCATTCTACTGTCCAAGCGTTGAAATCTCCAGCAACTATAAGGGGGTCTTAGCTCTAGCTTCTTGTGTTACCCTGTCCAAAAAACATTTGAATTCTTCTATTTCCCAGCTTGGCGGAGCAAAATAACAGTAGATATGAATTCCTATAATCTTAGCATAGTTGTTGATTGATGGGGGGAGGAGTGAACTGTGACAAGATGACTGTAGTGTACTAGAGAATGGCGGCGATGGGACCACATAATGTAGTTCACCATATATTTTCCAGCTGGCCGAGCAAGGATCGCAAAGCGGCGAGTTCATTACCCACAGCATTTAGTTTATATAAGATGACCTCAAGTAGGGGGTCAAATTCGGTCATGGTGAATGATTTAGTGTGCTAACAAATGACAACAACCAAAAATAAATAAAATCCAATTTTTTTTTCGTTGCAAATAAATTCGAAATTTCGATAGCAGGGCCCTTCCCCAAGACTACTGGCGGTTAAAAATAATCAGTGTCAAATGATACAATGAAGACTATCTGTGGGAGTCCAATACTCGACTCCCTTGGTGAATCCTCTACTTTGATTAGCTTAAATTAGTAAATCTTATAAATCTGGAATATTACTAGGAAAATATTCCTATCGTGATCTTAGAAAGCAAGTTCTAAACTAGTTTGAAAAACGAAGAATTTAACCCTTCTACACCTTAATGCGTCCAAGCTCTTATGGAAAAAAAATCCTTCCGACGACTTTAGCTTCGGCTCAGCGTCATTTCGCAATGCTCTCAACTATCTCAAAATATGAACTTATTATCGGATGAGCTAATCTTGTAAGAAAAATCAAGCTCGGTAGACTTCGGTGGACGGGACACCTAGCTCGAATGGGCGAAGAGGATCCTGCCCGGAAAACCCTTTGTGGCAGAATGTGGAAAATAAGACAGCGCGGCAGACCTTGTCTGCGATGGAGGAATGGCGTAGATCAGGACGACCAGAGCTTGGGAGCTCCAAACTAGATGACATCGGCTCGAAATCGGGACCGGTGGAGAACCTTGTTAAATAGGGCCAAGACCGGATCCCGGTTGTAGTGCCGATGATGTTGATGATTATCGAATCAATCCTCCCTAAGTATTCATACTCATATCATCACATATGTTAAGTCTTCGGTATAAATTTAATACTTGTGTTAATTTATATTTAAATCAAAGTGGCGCTAAACTACTGGTCTTAAACTTATATAATAAAAAAATCAAAAAAAGCTCACAAGTAAAAAGGCAATATTTAATTCATGTAACTTTTAGGATATTTTCATCGGGCGACAGCAATATTAGAACAAGAGTCTTAATATAAATACTGTCATATATACTATATGTACACATATGTATTATTTTCGTCTCCTCGATCCAACCCTAAGACGACCCACCAAACCCTCTTCCTTTCACCTAGACTGCAGTCCTTATCCCAAACCCTCCTCCGCAGACACCCGTAATGTCGTCCTACCCAACACCGTCCTAACCACTCCCCGCACATCACACCCTGCCCCTAACCCCAGCCCCTTTCCGTTCTTTGACTTAAAAACAGGTGCTAAATACACCAATTTCCAAAGATCGCACACTCTCATACCATTAGGCCCCGCCCATGAACAGTGCTCAAGATCGAGTCTCTTACCCCCTCGCCTCATTTCCCCCCCACGCCTCAGCACCGCATCACCACCCTCCAGTTTTTGATTCCCTCCTACCCCCCCCCCCCCCCGCCGGCAAGATCACACAACAATCCCTTAAGTCATCTGAATGCCGCTATGCCCTCTCGAAGCTTCGGAACAGTCGGACCTACGATAACGTCCGCATCTATCTAGCTTACCTCCATGGCAAATCTGATGCAGTCTGCTACGAAGGCAAAACGAAAACGAGTGTTAAGATTTCCATTTAGCAGGAAGGTCTCCCCACCGATTTCCCTAGCCTTCATAATTTGTACATAAAATTCCATGAAAACTTCAATATTCCCCCTAAAAAAATAACAAACGACCTCTCGGCTTTTCGACAATACATTTGCATGGAAGTGGCATCTGGTCCCCTACGCAGCGAATCCACAAAAAAGGCCCTAAACTCTTCCCCTAACCATTTACTACCAGAATGTCAGAGGACTACGGTCCAAAGCCCATTCGATCTTACAAAATACTCACCCCTTTCCCTTTGATATATACGCACTGGCCGAAAGTAACCTCACCTCCAGTATCAATAGCCTGGAGTTGCCCCCCCCCCTCCTTCACGGTTTTTCGGGACGACGAGGTCCATCATTCCGGTCCTGACACGCCCTGCCGAGGCGTGCTGCTTGCCATCCAAAATGGACTTACATCTTCTCTTATCACCATCTCTTCTTCTCCCAACCTCGACTATGTCGCAATAAAAATTGAACATTGCTCAAAGTCCGTGTACATCATATGCTTTTACATACCGCCATCGCAAGCTATCGAGTAATACGAACTCGCTATTGCGGCAATCGACCACATAACTGAGGCTAGTTCTTCCCACGACGACATTGTAGTCCTTGGCGATTTTAATCTCCCCCATCTCTAATGGACGCTGTCTGACGACTACTCCCACTACATCTCAAGCCCCGCTACTACCAAGGAGTGTCTCTTTATAGACAGCCTCACTGACTGTAGCCTTTGCCAAGTAAGCAATGTCCAAAACCATCTGGGCAGACAACTTGACCTTGTGTTCACCACAGACCCCTTTAATTCCTGTCGTCCCTAGTCCCCACACCCCCTCAACTATTGATAACCTCCACCCCCCGCTTCGCGTATCCTTATACCACGACTACTCAGCCCACCGCACACCTCCCCCCTATAAATTTTCTTTCAACTTCCGAAAAGCCAATTCCCTCCTCATAAATGTGTACCTCAGCAATATCACACTCCGTGTAAATGATATAAGTGTAGAGGACGCTACAGCCTCGCTCTACACAGAAATCCACAACGCCATATCCCTATATGTCCCATACTCCCGACACAGGTTATCATTCTCATCGCCCCCATGGTATAACCACAAACTACGCAACCTTCGTAACAAGAGGAAGAAGATGTGGAACACTTTCCTATATACGCGTTCTCCCCTTGACTACTCCAAGTATCTGGGTTACTTTTACCAATTCACCGAGCTTTACAGCTCCCTCTACCACAATTACCTTACCAAAGCTCAATTCAACCTGATCAACGACCCCAAATCTTTCTTCCACTTCATCAACCACAAACGGAAATCGGATGCCTATCCCACCTCCCTTTTCTAGAGCTCAACTACTACAACGGACTCCCAAACCATATCCAATCTTTTCGCGTCCTTCTTCAAACTATCCTTCACGGACGACTCGTTCGAGCCTAACCCCTCCTACTTTACTGGCATGTCTGAATTCTCCCTCGGCCCTCTCATCCCTCTACACATTCAACAACACCAAGTCACAAAGAAACTTGAAGAACTGAAAGACGATTTCAGTCCCGGCCCAGACGGAATCCCTGTTATCCTCTCAAAAAATGTTCCTCTTCTCTCTTCCGCTCGCGTCAATCTTCAATCTATCCCTTGCACAAGATCTATTCCCCGACTTTTGGAAATCCTCTTACATAACCCCCATACATAAAAAGGGGAATAAAACGATATATCCAATTATCGTCCCATTGCTAAGCTTTCGCACATTCCTAAACTGTTCGAAGGCCTTCTATATGGGGCGTTATGTTTTCGCTGCGCACCTCTCATCTCTCCGAACCAGCACGGCTTCCGCTCCGGCAGGTCCATTACTACTAACCTTGTCGAATTCATATCCCACACACTCCTTGCCCTAGAAAACGGCGATGAGGTCGATGTAGTCGCTACCGACTTTAGCAAGGCCTTCGACAAAATCTCCCATAACCTCATTCTCTTCAAGTTATCTTCCCTCGGTTTCGAACCCTTGCTGATTAAGTGGGTCTCATCCTATCTCAGTTATCAAACCTGCCGCGTGCGATTTAGATCCACCCTCTCCGATCCTTTTTTTTCAACCTCAGGTGTCCCACAGGGCAGTCATCTCGGCTCTCTCCTATTTATCCTAACCATAAACGACATAGGCTCTTGCATTAATCACTCCTTCATCTCGCTTTACGCGGATGATTCCAAAATTTTCAAGACAATCCGCTCTCCCCTGCACTCCTCCAATCGGATCTTGACACCTTTTCGATTTGGTGTCAAAATAATTGTCTAGAAATGAATATCGCCAAATGTCACACGATCACCCTCTCTCGGAAGAGTTCCCCCACTCACCCACGCTCCTATCTCTTACTGAACCAACCGATAACATCGGTTGAATTGATTCGCGATCTGGGCGTCCTATATGACAAGGAGCTCAAATTGACGACACATATTGATTACATCATCCTCAAGGCCCACGCCGCCCTTGGGTTTGTCAAACGCTGGTCGAAGGAATTCCTTAACCCCTATGTCGCCCGATCACTCTACACAACTTTTGTCCGGCCACTAGTCGAATACGCTAGTCAGGTCTGGTCCCCGTATCAAGTGACTCACATTCGCAGGACTGAGGGTGTTCAACGTCGTTTCTTGCGCTTTGCCCCCCGCGGACTAAACTGGGAAAATCCGCTAATTCTACCACCATACACAAGCCGGCTCCCTCTAATCAATCTAAACACACTTGAAGAGCGCAGGATCCATGCCGACATCATCTTTGTCCATCGCCTTCTGTCTGGCTCAATCAATTGCCCAAGCTTGCTCTCCACTTTAACATTGCATACAAACCCCCGTAACGTACGCAACCCTCGACTGTTTTACATGCCCGCTCATCACACTTCTTACGGCGCTAACGAACCCATCTCGCGTATGCTACAACAGGCCAACTCTTTCCCCACCTCCTTCGATTTCAACATCTCCACTCCAGCTCTTAAACGACGTCTCAGGACAAACCCGTCCTAAATCCGCCCCCTCCCTCCAATAACCCCTCTACCTTGCAATCCCCCCCTCACCCTCCCTCAAACTAGTTCCCCCCTCACCCTCCCTCAAACTAGTCCCCCCCCACACCTTCCACCCCCCCCCCCCCCCCCCCGTGGCGCTTACCCCCACCGCTGTATCAGTCCGTACACAGGCCCTCCATTGTCGCACAAAGGCCGCGTTTACTACCCCCACATGCACTCGCTCTTCCCTGGCCGCCTACCTCCCCGATCGCCCAGTAATCTTCAACTTCCTGGCTTTCTTCTCCTTTTTTTTCGATTGAATAATTGAATATTGTCTTAACCACTACTCTAGATTGTAAGATAGTCTGTAAGGTTTTATGTTAAGTTAATTTTAAGCTTGCATTAAGCTAAAATAAAAATGGGGGTTCCGCCTTCAATCAATCAACTACCGACTTCTAATTCGTCACTTGTTTTTCTTATGAGAAAAAATCAATCAGCTGATCCAGATCATCTTAAACTCCTACGAGCAGAGTTCCTGGACCAATAACAAAGGCAAACCACCTGTTCCACCTTGCGCTTTCCATTGGTATAAGATTGGCATCACTTACCGTTATTGACGTTCACATGAAAATACTTCATCCTTCCAGCAAGTGGTTGTTGCAAAGTGGATTTGTTTTGTTGACAATGAGGAGGAAAAAGGAAAAGAGAAATTTCTGGTTAAACAGTGAAATTGGGTGCATGCTCAACCTGGTGCGACAAATGCACGTGAAGCAGGGCACCACCACAACAACACATTTCACATTTGTGGAAATAGCAAATCAGATGAGTGCCTATGGCTTTCCAAACAAGAGCCCCACGCAAATCCGCCGGAAGTGGTTTCAGATGAAATCTGCATATTTATGTTATAAGCGAGGCAACAAGGATCGCATTTTATTGATCCCCGAAAAGTTCCGACAAGTAATTGCTGGCTTTGTTGATGCCGAGTACAATGGAGACAAGAAAAGTCCTATACCGGAAGTACCTGATGTTGAACCGCTTCCACCTCCGCTTCCAGTGAAAAAGGTAACCCCGCCACCAGTAAAGAAAGTCACACCTACCCAAACGAAGAAGATAACACAACCTCCTCTTCCGACTGTTGTACGCATCGAAGCAAAAACACCGGCACCACCTAAACCCGTTGAACGGAAAATCAAAAGTCCAGACTTACCCAAGGTAGACAAACAAAAGCGGAAGCGGAAACTCGATTTGGATATTGAATGTGATAAAGGTGAATGCTGTACAATCTATATGTCACATCTATCTCTAGTATGCGAATCCTATTTTTAGAACCAGCGAACACAGACCAGAAGTTTGCGAAATTAACGAATCGCTTGAAGAGCATCCAGAAATCTCTTCTTAAGGATTTTCTCGAACGACAAAAGACGCTTATGGAATATGAGCACGAACTGCAACAGGAACGCGACAGGAATCTAATGGACTACTTCAAGAAATCCACTGAGCAGATATTATCAGATTCATTTGGTATTATGAGACAAATGGCCACAGGCAATTAGACGAATAGGAATAAATAAAAAAATAAATACATTTAAATAATAAATCGTACAGTGTATTATTCTTCAGCTTTTTCTGGAGGTGGCCCACATGGCTGCAGCATCCTCTCCATTATATTAAAACGTATGCGGGCCTTCGACTCATTTTCAGCGATGGCAAATAGATTCAGCATGTCGTAGTGACCCAAGTAGCTTGCCAGAGAATCCCTGTGCTGGTTGGTCAACCATTCGAATTTCGTGGTATCTGCGTGCCCGGTTCCAATGTATTTGCTTTGAAGATGCTCCAACTGACTGTGAATATTGTACCGGTCACCCATTACGTTAATTTATGTTGTTTTATTCTTTATTAATTTAAATACGTTAATTTATGTTATTTTATTATATATGAGAGACTGAAAGCAAAGTATGAAGATTGTCGAAATTGTTGTCACTATAGTGATATGCCATCTTGTGGAAGGATTATAAACTAGCTTAGAGTATGTGATACATTTGTATATAACTCAGGTATGTTATGCACGTAAGCGAGTGAATAAATTTTTAAAAATGTGCAAGAACATGAAGTTTTTCTCTAACATCATGAGCAATGTTGCAATATTACAGTTTTTATATGCTTCTCTCAATAGTTGTCTCTATTCGGAACAAATAAAGAAAACCCCTTCCGTATTAAAAACACCAACTGGTGCCAATTTAATCCCAACAAAACACATACAAGACCCAATACCCGCAAACAAAACTGCTACCAAAGAAACACATATATTTCCCTCCAGCTCCTACGCAACCTTAAAGGAAATAGAAAAGAGAAAACACCCTATCGTACAACAAAACACAATAAAAAATAAAACACAAAACGCTTCTCCCATATAAACTCAAACACACACAAACAAACCGAAACACACTCCTCAGAAATGCAAAAATCCCGTTTAGACTCAACGGAAAATTTCCCTTTACCTGATCATGGAAAGATATGATCCTAATCTCTGTCACCAACACATTGACACCGCGGCACAGGGCGACTTTCACTCAAACCAATCCGAGCGGATTGGACAACTGAGTGAAACGAGCTGTGTGGCGCGGAGTCAGATAACCAACCACCGTTATATTGACTCCCCCAATTTGAACACCACAACAAACACTAACAACAGCCCAAACGATCTTTTAATGCTTCAGTGGAACCTGAATGGGTTCCACAATAACTATCACGAACTACCTTCCTTATAAAGGAACTAAAGCCAGCGATCATAGCATTGCAAGAAACTCACTTACCCCAGTCCTCAAATGCTAAAGTGCCTCGGGAATATATAGCCTACTTCAACAACCTCACAGGAAACAACTCCTCTAAATAAGGGTCCGGTATACTAATACATAGGGCCCTTAACCATAGACACCTCAACATTACTTCCCCTTTCTCGGTTACCGCAATCGAACTTACAGGGAAATTAAGTTTAACTCTGATCTCAATTTACACCCCACCCAACCAACCATTCAATCTAGCGGATCTGAATAACATAACTCAAAACATGCACACACCAATCCTCCTAGTGGGGGATTTCAATGCATGCAGTACAATGTGGGGATCACGAACAACAAACAAAAGAGGTAAAATCGTTGAACAATTTTTGCTACAATCCCACTTGGCAATACTGAATAACGGCAAGCCAACCCACTTTTCCACACACAAAACTTTAACAAACATAGACCTTTCCATAATATCAGCCCAACTTTCTCCCATAACTAACTGGGAAATATTAGACAATCTGCATGGAAGCGATCGCTTCCCGATTAAAATCTCTGTCTCGACTGGCAACTCCCCAAGTTCCAATCTGACCGTGCCAATTGGGATAAATTTCAAACATTAACCACACAATTCCTTAGCTCCCATAGCGCAAAACAAAATATTAACCAAGAAGCAGGTATTATTACAAAAATGACTAGAGCAGCCGCCAACATGTCCATTCCGCAGACAACAAGAAGGTTCCATAAAACCGTTGTCCCATGGTAGAATACCGAACTGGCAAGATTACGGACCGAAAAACAATCAGCTTGGAAAATCTTCAAAAAACACCCAACGGACCAGCATCTAATAACATATTGTGACGCATATGACAATCCGTACTAGAATATTCTAGAGAGTCCGAAACAGAGTACTAGAATATTCTATAAAGTAATGGAAGACTGAAGACTAGGAACAGTAGAACATTCAAGACTATGGAACGGACGGAAACGATACACCAAATCAGAATGAGGAAAAAACGGTATAAATACGTCGCACGCAGAGCGGAAGTTAAGTTAGTTATAAAAAGGAAGTGAAGCAAGCGATAAGTAGAAAGTAAGAAGTAAGCAGTGAAATACGCGATAAGTACGAACGCGATAAATCAAGAAATAGTTGTGTACGGTAAAAAGTAGCGGTTGTGATTAACGGACTAATAAAGTGTTATATTAATTCAAAGTCAATTTAACGGCTCTTATTTATTCAAAATAATTAATCCAGCGAACCCTAAGCTCGCTACAATTGGTGTCAGAAGTGGGATTAATTATTGTTTAAGTGAATAAGTGTGTGAAAGTGTATTGTGACGATGGCAGATCGACATTCGGAGACGAGTTCGCGACCGTTGGACATTTCGGAGATGTTCAGGATTATGATGGCAAAATTAGACGCGCAAGCTATCGATATTAACTCAAAATTGGACGCGCGAACTGCTAAATTGGATGCGTGGGCTGCAGACGTTAATGCAAAATTGGATGCCCAAAGGCAGTGTATGAAAGAATTCTGGGACTCGGAAGCGGAAGAAGCTGAGGATGAGGAGGAATTGGAGCCACATGAAATGAAGAAACTCAGGAAGAGCAAAGCTATGGCCGACAGCAGTGAGGAAGAGGAGGAAAATGACGATGATGTGTTACGTGAAGAACTGAAGGATTTCATCGATGATAACCCGATTGAAGAGGACGGCAGTGATGATGAAGACACTGATGCTTCAGGCCGTTTCCTGAAACGGATTTACAATGACGATGAGGAGTTGGACGACCGACTGGAAGACGACGACTGTGACCTTATTGAAGAAAATCTTGGTTTGAAAGTCGAAGGCAGAAAGCGTTCCAAGCGTCTGCGTCGTACACAGGGCGAAGAAAGTGATGGAGAGGAAGACGACGACTGTGATCTTATTGAAGAGAATCTTGGTTTGAGAGTCGAAGGCAGAAAGCGTTCCAAGTGTCTGCGTCGTACACAGGATAAGGAAAGTGATGGAGAGGAAAAGCACGTCGATGAAGGTTCTGCACGTGAGGCTATAGACGAACAGCTATTCGACGACGAAGACGATGTTGAACGCCGCTCTGAACGTAGTCACAGGGAAACTGAGGCGGCAAAACATTTCAATGGTGAATTGGAAAGGGGTCACTTTACTGATTTGGACAATGAAATCCGTAAAACAGATATTCCTGAGCGAATGCAATTGCGCGAAGTTCCGGTTACGCCTGTTCCAGAGGGACCCAATGAACTACAAGATGAAGCTGAATGGATTTACAAACATGCGTTTTGTAAATCAACTGTTTCCGACCAAGAAAGATCAACGGATGTTGGAGGTCGAGACCGCTATTGTAATCCACCACATACGGGGGGAAAGATCAAGCAAGCCCTAGATTGTAGGCGTAATCAACAGCTAGAGGTGCCGTTCATTACGTTCTATAGAGAAGAACACGTGAAACCAGAATTAACGTGCGACGATCTATGGAAAGTCTATTACTACGACGCACGATGGTGTTTACTGTCAGCTCCAAAGAACAAACCGCTCCAGTTATTTGAAAAGATGCGGAACTACCAGTTGGATACGGTTATGAAATCGACAGATGCTCCAATACCAGATGATATGCGTGTAATTAAAGATGAAGATCTAGATCGCTTACGTGATGCGCAAACTCCAGAAGAGCTTAAGGGTGTGCACATGGATTTTCTCTTATACTGTTCGCATGAGATCCCCAAAATGCAAGAGGAATTCCGTCGTCAGGAAAAGAAAGAATGGCGGCAGCCTAGAGCTGACGCGAAAAGGAGAGCAGTAGAAAAATTGGATGAAGGTCAAGAACTTCCACCGCCGAACGCCAAGATGAAAGTGGTGCATCGCGACCGACTGGCGGCTTTTGTTGGCCCGGGAGACCAGTGAACTTAGTTCGGGACGAACTAATCTAGGCGGAGGGTAGTGTGACGCATATGACAATCCGTACTAGAATATTCTAGAGAGTCCGAAACAGAGTACTAGAATATTCTATAAAGTAATGGAAAACTGAAGACTAGGAATAGTAGAACATTCAAGGCAATGGAACGGACGGAAACGAAACGCTGAAACAGTATAAATACGCCGCACACAGAGCACAGCGAGGAGTAAGAAGTAGAACGTGAAACAAGCGATAAGTCTCGAGCGAGAAGTAAGCAGTAAAATACGCGATAATTAAGAAAGTGTTTACAAAGAAAACGTTAAGTGTACGGTAAAAAGTAATGATTGTTATTACGGATTAATAAAATGTCACAATCGATTTAACGGCTCTTATTTATTTTAAAATAATTAATCCAGCGAACCCTAAGCTCGCTACAATATAAAAGGCTTAACGCCCAGTTTCGGAGAACTGCCAAAATTGAAAAGGCCAAATCATTTCAATTCTTCACGGCAAAATTAACGCCCAATTCCACCCCTAAAAAGATATGGTCTGATATAAAAACGCTCACAGGCAATTATAATCCCCCTGGCATTACGGCAATACATACCGGCACGAACACACTTACATGTCCTCAAAAAATAGCCGAACATCTAGCCGAATCCTGGGGAAATATAAAGTTTAATTTTCATCCAAGCTTCCACGCAGCAAAACAACAAATGCAGGAACACCCAATGCGGATAACCACCCTAGGGAACTCCTATCTCAATGCCATAGAAAGTCTCATAACGGGAATAGAATTTGAATCCAGTCTGCATTCTGCAAAAGGAAAAACCCCGGGCTTCGACAGAATAGATTATGCTATGGTCAAAAACAGCCCTCCGACCATGAAACAGCGTCTACTAGATTTATTTAACCACATTTATAAATCAGGCGTCATACCACAAACATGGAAAACATCCACTGTCATACCTATTTTAAAGTCCGATGGGGAAACCGACACAATCAATAGCAACCGCCCTATTTCCCTCCTCCCCTGCTTAGGCCAATTGTTAGAAAAAATTATCGCAAAAAGGCTCAACTAGTATTTAGAGAAATATACCCTTATAAGCATGAAGCATGTTGGATTCAAAAAAAGTCGAGGTACAATGGATGCCCTCCTTCACCTTGATAACTATATTACTTCTGCACTTTCCTGCAAAAAGCATACCTCCATCCTAACAATAGATTTCGAAAAGGCCTTCGACCGCATCGGCCTCCATGTCATACTGAACAAACTTCAAAAATGGGAAATAGGAGGTAATATGTTCAATTTTATCAGATCTTTCTTGTCTAATAGGAAATTCAGGGTAAAATCCAACAGCGTTTGTTCCGGGGTACACAATCTAGAAACCGGTATCTCCCAAGGATCACCACTCTCAGTAGTTTTATTCAAAATAGCGTTTGAAGATCTAAGTATTATACTGGCAAAATATAAAGTTATAAAATACTGTATCTACGCAGATGATCTCATTGTATTCAGTAATGTCAACAATTTAGAATTTATCAGTCAAACTTTTGAAAATATTCTCTCAGATATTAGAATGTAGGAGCCAAAAGCTCAAACAAGAAAACCAAAATATTACACATATGTAAAAAACACAGTTGTAATAAATTGTTAACAGTTAACTTTGAAAACTCCACAATCAGCAATGTTAATACACTAAAAATCCTAGGTTTACAATCTGGAAGTAAATACAACTTCAAAAATCAATGTCTAGCTCTTAAGAAAAACTTAGATCTAGGGTTAAATATCATTAAATTAAATAAAAGAGTTTTGTTCATACTAATACACTAACAAACATCACCAGAGCAATTATATTATCGAAAATAGATTACGGCCCACCAATATACGGGAAATGCAGCAAAACTAACCTAAAACTAGTGAAATCCCCCTATCACGCAGCAGCCCGAATAAGTACAGGTGCATTCAGAACCACTCCAATAACAAACATTCTAGCAGAAAGTGGACTCCCGACGATTGAAAATCGAATGAAGTACCATTCAGCCAAGCTACTTGTCAAACTTACTGCCACACCGGAGACACCCATAGTGGAGGATATTAAACACATTCTTAGGGGGAAACGGCCCCAAAGGTACTTGTCGACCCTAGGACAGGCAATATTACTTGCGCACCAATTCCGAATAAACATTAAACCACAAAAGGCAAGGACAATTCACCCCCCATGGTTATTATCACCTAAGATATTCAACACCGATTTAAGCCTACTCCCAAAAAATAGAACAAACCACCTAGAATACCAACAACATTATCAACACATCAAAAACCAACACCGCCAGCGGAACCTACTTTTCACCGACGGATCCAAAACAGAGGACGGCACATCATTTGCCATAGTCAACAGCGCAAAAATAGTAATCAGAAAAGGACTTATACCCGAATTCTGTTCCATATTTTCGGCCGAAGCAACCGCTGTACTGGAAGCAATTAAGTTAGTAAAAAAGGACAAGACACTTATTTGTACAGACAGTCTATCAACCATCCAAACAATAAGGAAACCGAATCATTCACTTGATCCAGCATAGTTTATTCTATAAACAAAACAAAATAAAGTTTCTCTGGGTGCCAAGCCATAGTGGGATAGCAGGCAACGAAGCAGCAGATGCGGCTGCAAAACTGGCCATCAAGGAACCCCTAATAACATTTTTCGTTGAAAACAGCAAGGACATACATAGATACTTCAATAGTGAGCTCCACAATTTAGAACAAAAGGACTGGGCAGACTACAGGCATATGTATGCAGTAGTAAACCCCAGAAGAGAACCCATCGCATATCCACAAACAGCCGCAAAACATAAAATCAGGTGCTTCCTCCGGTTGCGCCTTGGGCACACATTTATCACCAACCAACATCTCATCAACAGGAGTAATCCCCCTACCTGCCACATCTGTACATCCAACTCCAACCTATCCTCCAAACACATACTATTTAAATGTGCAGGGGTAAAAGACCTTGTACGCCAACATTACAATGACGACATCATCAACATCATATCCCAACCATCATCATCTAATATCGATAAGCTCTACAAACTATTAACCTTAGTTAAGCTACAAAATCGAGTGTAAACAATATTTAATATTTATATTCTAGCCGAAAACCTTAGTCGCTAGTGCTATTAGTCTTAAGTTACCATGTAATTTACTTGCATTGTAATAAATAATAATAAATACAGTTTTTATATGATTCTCTCAATAGTTGTCGTCTGAATGGCTGAGGTAAGGAGGTTGTTGCCTAGTTTCAACTTTCTAGCCAGAATCCAACTATCCTTGCACTTAGCGAAACCCAGGTAATTACTAATACAGATATTTCCGATTTTAATCTACCTGGATATAACTTAGTGCCACTGTTCTTTCCACATCGTGGTATAGCCACATACATACGAAATGATATTGCTTATCAGCTTCTGCCACAATATGGGCTCTGTTCCAACCCAGAATTTAATTTCTCTTGGCTAAAACTACACGTTCGTAAGCATATCATACATTACTGCTTTCTTTACAGAAGCCCAAACTTGGATAAAAATGCATCCTTACCGAACTTGATGCTCTGTCTGATTCTATCGATAGGATCTTGATCCTATATTCGCACACTGAAATCGTTATTGCGGGTGATTTTAATGTGCATAACTCTCAGTGGCTTCGTCACTCCGGAACAACAACACCCAAAGGTCAATATGTCCAGCTTTTTGCCGATTCAAATAGCTTAACTCAACTTGTCAATGAGCCAACACGGGTACCAGCTATATATGGTCATTTCGCTAACACGCTGGTCCTGTTTCTCACCTCCCACCCAAACAAATAAACAATTGAAGTTTCTTCGCCCTTGGGCACTTCAGACCACTGTGTCGTGTCAGCTAAATTTTCTCTAACCAACAGTAACGTTAATGAGAAAGCTCCCAAAAGAACAGTATGGTTCTACGAGAAAGACAACTGGGAAGATCTGAACGATTTTTTTGGGAGGTTAAATTGGTCGTTAATTTTCCTCCATAACGATGTTGACTCTATAGCGGACACATTGACAGACACGATTCTACTTGGCATGCGGACCTTTATTCCACACAGAGTAAGGAGTATAAACCCAAGAGAAATATGTGGTTCGATTCCGGGTGCAGAGAAGCCATTAAGGCTAAAGAGATAAGCCTTGAATTGTAGAAATCAACAATACTAGGGAAAACCGAAGAAGATTTAAGAGAGCTAGGAATGACTGCAATGCGTATATTCAACGCGCCAAGTTCTTGCATGACCAGAGAGTGAGACAAAAAATACTACACTCTCCCACAGGTAGTAGAAACTTCTGGGCAGTTGTGAAGAAAATCCAACATCCAGTCTTCTCTCCATTCCCTCGCTAATAGTCAATATAATAGTTAAAAGACAATGTGCAATAAAGAAAGCGAATCACCTTGCTGCAAATTTTGCAGCGAACTCAACGCTGTCTGATACCACATGTGTTCGACATCAACTTGAGTATAAGCAGCACACCATGAGCCAGATTCGCTTCCGAACGCGTACTGTTGCCCGCGCACTCAAAAGGCTGAACGCACATAAATTCGCTAGTCCGGACGGCATTCCCCTAATCCTCTTGAAGAGATGTTCCTCTTCACTCGCTAAACCACTGCGGAAACTCTTCCATTTGTCTTATTTGATTGGTCCTTTCCCAAATCGATGGAAGTCAGCGAACATTCAGCCAATTCCCAAAAAGGGCGACAAATCATCCCTCTCTTCTTATCAACTCATAGTACTAATTTCTATTCTCTCCAAGGTAGTGGATCTCTTATCAACCGTCAACTTTCGAAATATCTGGAATCAAATGACCTCCTCAATGACCGTCAATATGGCTTTCGAAGCAACAGGTCCACAGGAGATCTGATGGCGAACCTTACCGAAAAGTGGAGACATTCCATCCACTACCTCGGTGAAAGCAACATGGATATTTCAAAAGCCTTCGACAGAGTTTGGCATCCACCCCTTTTGTCAAAATTGCATTCATATGGGGTGGACAATTCCCTGATCCAATGGATAAAAGACTATCTTTCCGGCCGTTCAATCCAAGTGGTTCTTGATGGTGTCAAAACTGTCTCCCATCAAATTATTGCAGGTGTTCCCCAGGGTTCGGTACTCTCACCTACTCTCTTCCTCATCTTTATAAACGATCTCTTGTCAATTAATCACAACCCAATTCACTCGTTTGCTGATGATAGCACGTTGAGTTTCTCATACTCATACGAACACTGCCGTCCAAACTCTTCGAAGGTCACTACCAACCAGCAACTTATGCTTGATACATTGAATTCAGACCTCAACAAGATATATCAGTGGGGATTATCTAACTGAGTAGAATTCAATGCCCACAAAACTCACTGCTGTCTCCTGTCGTCAAAAGCGAACGGAGGTAAATATACTGTCGATGAATAGCATTTCCATCGACGAAGCCAAGGAGCTATCAATCCTCGGCACTCGAATTAATTCTACTCCTCACTGGAATGACCACATATTTGAAGCTGCGAAAACTGCAGCCAAATGTATGGGATTCCTTAAGAGATGCAAAAGATACTTCACTTCACCCAACCTGGCCACTATTTACAAGACGTATATTCGTCCAAAAATTGAGTTCAACTCCCATATTTACACCTGTAGGGAACACAACAACAAATACCTTACCCACCTCTAAAAGCATCAAGCATACGACCCAATCATCCTCCCCTTTCATATAAAGAATATCCAAACGATCATCTAACCACCTTATTACAATCCATATTGACTTTATTCGTCGAATATCCAAAACCACGATTAATGTAGATTCAATGCCTCCTTATCACAACGATATTGGTTCTACGCTATTTCATCAAGACGCATCTTTATCACGACGCAGATAACGGTGGTCCCAGGACAGGGCTATAAATACTACAACGAGCCCAACACTACGAGCTCTCTCCCCTTAGGAAGAACATGAATGTAATTAATTATTAAAATAATAAAAACATTTATAATCAAACTAAAGCTTAGTTGATTTACTCGCGCATCCAAAACTACACTATACGTGCTCGACAAGATGCAAAAACGCGCAGTGAAACTTATTGGGGACCCAGCCGTAAGTTGATCAATTCCGCCCTTAGAACACAGGCGCAACGTATCATGCCTATATCTTTTCTATAGGTATTACCACGCTCGTTGCTCAACAGAACTTGCTGAATGTGGTCCGCCCCTTCAGACATTTTCCCGCGATACCCGTCAATCTGTAAATGGGCATCATTTCACGTTGAAAGTGGACTTTAGGCCCACAAATAAACATAGAGAGTCATTTTTTAGCCGAACCACACGAATGTGGAATGTTCTGCCTGATTATGTGTTTCCTGGCCGTTGTGATGTCTAGACATTCAAGACCAATATACATCGACACCTCCTTTCCTTATCCACTTCCTCTCCATCCGCTCGCCCTGTGCTTTGACATTTAAGGGTACTTCGAAATCCCCTTTTGTGTGGGCGTTAGTGTAAAAAAAAAAAAAAAAAAAAAAAAAAAACAAATAAAACTGACGAATCTTGACCTTGTGCGGTTCAGCACAATTACTGAGTGGTAGGTAGAGTCCCAAAGCCCAGCCGCTCGGTTAAATACCACCCCATTAAGCTATAAGCTTCGTGAAATGGTTGGGAGTAATCATTGAGCATTTTTCGGCGCTTGACTAATGGACCCGGTCGAGAAAAAAAAATAGCATCTCAGGGCGCTGACTCAGCGCTATAGGTTTGCCTTTCCTGGGAGAAGTAAACAACAACAAAAAAACTGCGCCCTGAAATTTTACTAGATAACTGTTGGAGTTGTGTTCGCATAGTTGAGTGCTCGGAAAATAGTCAAGCCGATTAGGAGTTTCATAGTTTTCCCGTTCCATAAATAATAAAATTCGAACATCCCAGTTTGTAAAGCAAACCTCTGACCACGGAAGGCATGCGAAAAAATCCTTTAATTTCTTTCTCTTGATAGCTGCGTATTTTTATTCTCATTGAGGTTGCTTGGGTTAGTATATCGTTTGAGTTATAAGTGAATGCAAGACAGAGAAGCCAAGAAATATTTTACTCCGGCCCAACTTCTTCTCCTATATAAATCCCAAATTAGACCCGCGCTCGAATATTGCTCTCATGTTTGGAGCTCGGCTCCTAAGCATACCCTCGACCTACTTGAGAGCATACAGAGACGAGCGATCCGCCGGATCGGGGACAGTCGCTATCGCATCGAAGGCACGTAGCCGACCTCTATCTGTTTTACAGATGTTATCACGGGTACTGTTCTTCGGAGATTCTTGGTATTGTTCCACGCAATTCGGCTTATATGCGCTCCACAAGACAATCCGACGGATCGCACCCGTTTGTGGTTCTTCTCCCGACGGCGCGAATATCCCTGCATCAGAACTCGTTCCGTTACAGAGCGGGGAAGCTGTGGAACTCTCTTCCCAGGCGAGTGTTCCCGGAGCGCTACAACCTGCAACTGTTCAAAAAGAACTGCAACAGTTATTTGATGGCAGCTCGGGACGCCCACTCGGCGCTATAGGTTCGCCTCTCCCGAGAGAAGTCTAATACAAAAAAAAGAAAGAAAGATTGATGAGATATTCACCCTTAGGCAGGCGATGGAGAAATGTCAGGAATTTAAGATCTCATTGTATCATCTAATTATAGACTTTAAAGCCACCTACGATAGCATAGCCTGGGTAGAACTATATAATGCCATGAGAGAGTCCGGCATTCCAAACAAATTGATACGACTTTGTAGGTTAACCATCACCAACGTAACTAGTCAAGTAAAAATAGTGGGATTGCTGTCCAAACCAATAAACATATTTAATGGACTCCGACAAGGGGATGGTCTGGCCTCCCTCCTCTTCAATCTGGCGTTGGAGAAAGCAATCCGTGACTCTGGCGTCACAACTAGAAGGACTATTATCACCAAGTCCAGCCAGATGACATCGACATCATCGGTAGAACCGGATCGGCTGTACAGGACTCCTTCACCCAGATCGAGCAGGCGGCATAAAAACTGGAACTGCACATTAATGAGGGGAAAACTAAGTACATGGTGGCAACTTCTGCGAAGAGAAAACCTAACGTTGGTCAAATTATCAGGGTACTGGAGCACGAAATTGTAGTAGTGCAATCCTTTAACTACCTTGGGTCAATAGTATCAACCGATAACAACATGGAAGAAGAAACGCACGAACGGCTGATTAAATCCAACAAAGCCTACTATGGTCTATCAAGGCTCTTTAAGTCCCGAAATTTATCTAGAACATCCAAGCTACTACTGTGCAAGGCCATGGTCTTACCAGTACTCATGTATGGATCCGAGACCTGGGTGCTCAATAAAAGGCACTCTGAACTCTTAGCCGCGTTCGAGAGGAAGGACTTAAGGAGAATTTTTGGCCCCATATGTGAGGGGGGACGATTCCGGAGACGCTACAACAATGAGTTGTATGCGATCTATCTTGAACCTAATTTTGTAAAAAAAATCAAGCTCGGTAGACTCCGATGGGCGGGACACCTTCTTCGAAAGAGCGAAGAGAAGCCTGCTCGGAAGGTCCTTTGTGGAAAGTCCTCAGGACGCCCAGAGCCTGGGAGTGCCAAACTGGATGACATCGGCTCGAAATCGGGACCGGTGGAGATATTTGTTAAATAAGGCCAAGACCGAATCCCGGTTGAAGTGCCGATGATGATAATATGAGAATATTAATAACCGCGAATGTTGTCAGACATAAGCATTAATCTTACATTTTGGCAATCTACTTCTGTCCTTTCCAACTGATAGAAGCCTTGCTGCCCGAAAAAACACAGATGTTACCTTCCGGTTATGTGAGATCCTTGTTTAAGATCTGGTGGCGAATGTAGCGAAATATCAACTTAAAATGATATAATATCACTTACCAGGATGTCATTCTTCTTTTTATTCAACAGCGCGTTGCATCGAGAACCCAAATTGTTTGATACTTTTCTTGCAGTCGCTTGGTTCTCGAAGATTGTGACCGAAAATTTCTAACCCGATGATGAGCTTTGTGATTTGGCTATGATGACGACGGTGGAGTTCTAGCTGGTCGTATGTTTGTGGTCGAAATACATCATGTCCTTATGCTTGTTGACGAAGAGCGACAGTCTTGGACAGTGGTGACGACAGAATTCGAAGTGGTGACGATCAGAGCGACCTTTACCTGCTTTAATCTCATGGTTGGCTTTTTATTTAGGGACCCATCCACGTCCTTCAGTTTGGCCTCCTAAGACAACTTCGTCACGGTCATGTTCAGCATTATCTGTCTGAGCTTCGACCCATGGGATTGCATCATTTGTTTGCTCTTGAAACCACTGGCCTGCTTCAGTTCTATGAGCTCAAAAGCGTGACACATCTTCAGCATTTTCACCTGGCTCCCACTGCACGAGAACTATCGAGACCACAGAAGTATCATCTATGTCCTGTCGCCCGTGATAAAAACTGGTCTTCCTTTTGCTCGGCAGTTCGTTAGTTGCGTATGTAGTAAATGTATGCATGGATAAAAAAAATCGATTAACTTTGTCTTGAGTAGTGTGAAATGAAACGACAGAACACGTCACTATAGGATGGAACTAACGATTTCCGGTCAGATTGCATTTTAGAATTTAGATAATGGTGCAACTAAAGGAAGGGTTTAGTTGCACCATTATTTTTAATTCTCATAACTGTATTTGTTTCATTTGCTTCTGAGTTCGCATATTTGTTTGTTTATTCTTAATATCATGAAGAAATAATTTATGTTCACATTAGAATATGAAATAGTTCGCTTACATACGTCATTTGTGTAATTCCGATATTCACCAAAATCATGAATCGGCAACTCTCGTCGTGTTGATCTTGTTCGGATCTCCGGCCACCTGCTATTACTATTTATTAACACGTAGGACCCCGAAAGTTCATGACCTCACTGACTCGACTCTGCCATCATTCTCTGTCCTGTGCACTCTCCGTCCACGCTTGACCATCCGATCCGATCTCCTCAAGGTCAAACCTAACATTGTCCTCCCATCTCCGTCGCGGCCGTCCTACCGGTCTCTTTCCCGTTGGTCTACCGTCAAGAATTCTACGCACGGTCTTATCGTTACTCATTCGCGCAACGGTCCGGCCCATCTTAATCTTCGCGACTTGATTACTCTCACTATTGTAGGTTTGCGGTATAGCTCTTCCAGTTCGTGGTTGTGGAGTTTCCTCCATTGTTCGGCGTCCTCGTCATATTTACCTCCAAAGATACGCCTTAAAACTTTATTCTCGAATATGCGGAATTTGTTTTCTTCTCGTTTTATGAGAGCTCATATTTCGCATCCGTATAGAGCAATCGGCATGATTATGGTTCTATAGACACGGAGTTTTTTTACCTGATAGCAGTTTGGATTTCAGCAGTTTACTGACTGCGTGCCAACTAGCGTTGACGGAATGAAGTCTCTTGTTAATTTCCTTCGACATCTCGTTACTGGCCGTCAGTATTGTTGCCAGATATTTAAACTCTTTAACTTTTTCAAATTTCTTCCCCCTGACATTTATGTGTGTTCCCTGAGGTCCAACTCCTCCCACCGTAATCATATATTTAATTTTATCTTCATTTATTTCTAGGCCGACATCTTTTGCCGCTTGCATGATGATTTCACTGTTTTTCTTAGAGTTTATAGTCTTTTGTTAATTTCCTTCGACATTCCGTTACTAGCCGTCAGTATCGTTCCCAGATATTTAAATTCTTTAACTTTTTCAAATATCTTGCCCCTGACGTTTATATGTGTTCCCTGAGTTCCGCCTGGTCTCACCGTAATCATGTTTTGTCTTCATTTATATCTAAGCCCATCTCTTCTGCTGCTTGATTATCGCCCAAAACGGCGATGTCATCCGCATATACGAGCACTTGTGTGACCTCGTTCAGGGGTGATCCGGCCATGATGTCGTCTTGTACCTTTCTGATGACATACTCGAGCACATGGTTAAAAAGACACGGTGATAGACCATCTCCCTGTTTTAGTCCGTCCCGGATTTCAAATGATTCTGGGGTGGTTTTCTATTCTAACTCGCCCTTTGTTTTCGTTCATGCAAATTTGAATGAGGGCGGCATATTTTTTCGGGATCCCCAGCTCAACTACAATATGGTAGAGTTTTTGCCTTGCGGCTATGTCGTAGGCTTTTTGAAGTCAACGAACAGTTGGTGAACCGTCTCTCCGTATTCCCACTTCTTTTCCAGCAGTTGTCTTATTGTTAACATTTGGTCGCTTGTTGACCGGTTCCTACGGAATTCGCATTGGTAGTCTCCCAATATTTCTTCTGCGTACGGTGTGATTCTCATCAGTATGACATTTGTTAGTATTTTGTATGTGGTTGGGAGCAATGGTATTCCTCTGTGGTTTTCGTAGTCAGATCTGTCACCTTTTTTGAAAATGGGGACGACTATTGAGGTTTTCCATTCTTCCATTATCCCATAGTGTTTTAATCAGTTGGTGGATCTTTCGAGTGGCTGCCTCTCCTCCATGCTTCACAAGCTCTGCCGGTATGTAGTCAACTCCGGGAGCCTTGTTGTTTTTCAATAGATTTATTGCGTCTACAACTTCGTTGAAAGATGGCTCTGGGATCTGAGGCTCGGCTGTATGCACGTCTGGTGCGTTTATTTGTGGTTGATGAGTGCGCATATTGAGCAGGTTTTCAAAGTACTCCTTCCATCTTGTCACGATATTGTTTGTTTCTGTCACCAGAGAGCCCTTTGTGTCTCGGATTATTTTGGCTCTCCCTCGGTAGCCATTTCTAATTGAATTTATGCCGGCACACATATCTCTGATATTCTTTGCTCTGGCATTTTCTATGATTTTTTCGATCCGAGTCTTCTCCCATTCGCGTCTTTTGCGTTTGAAAAGTCTCAATTCTTTCCGAATTGTCGTGTATCTTTCGGCGTTGACTTCATCATATTTTTCTAAGTGGATCACTCTGAGGCGTTTACGTTGTTCGATCTTCGCCCTGCACTCATCGCCAAACCTAGGTTTGGACTTAATTGTTTTCTTAAATCCTAATACCTTTTGGGCTGTTTGTTTGATTTTGTCTCTGATCGATGCCCATTTAGTGCCCAAATTATTGGTTTTCTCTTCCTCACTACTCCCATTCTATAGGATGCTAAATCTATTTGTTAGTTCCTCTTTGTGCTTGAACATCGTGCTTTTCACTACCAGATCTTTTGGCGCTGCGAACGTGATAATTCGAATTCCATTATCATTTGAAACGTCGTGTAGGCTCTCTTTACCTATAGTTGTTTGGAAGATGTCTTCCTTTCCAATTTTCGCATTGAGGTCCCCGAGGAGAATTTTAACATCGAATGATGAGATCCTATCGAATACTTCCTTAAGGGTCTCGTAGAATGTGTTTTTCGTTACTTCGTCCGTATATTCTGTTGGGGTGTGTACGTTTATAAATACATAATTGTACCATCGGCCCTGTATTTTTAGCACCGACATTCGGTCATTAATAAATTGCACATCTTTTACATGGGACGTAATCTTCTTGCTTATGATGAAGCCAGTCCCGAGGTTATGTGTAGCGGTACCTCCACACGCCAGTGTGCTTCCTGAAGCGCGATGATGTCCATTTTATATTGCTTCTCGTTTTCTACGACCATCTGTTTCGCGCCTGATGTATATAACGTTTGAACATTCCACGTGCCGACGCCTATAGCCCACTTTTTCCGTTTTTCCCTACGTCATCTTTTTGCCGAGTCGCAAGAACTAAGAAAATAAATCCCCGTGGCACTTTCGACTGTTAACTGATGGAATAAATATTAGGTGCAAGAGGAAACGCGCCTTTCCCCTTTGTTGGTCAGACACTCATATATGGCACTTTTCCCCCTCTTTGGGACTGGCTAAACGCGAGCGATTTTCCAGTAGGTAGGAAATGTCCTCCGTGCATAAAATAAGCGAAAGAGTCTGCCAAGAACCGACGACAATTTTGGAGCACAATTCTTAAGGACTATTGCTGGTATTCCGTCAGGGCCGGTTGCCTTCTTACAGTCCAATCCACGTAGAATCCGTTAAATAGTATGCAGGCGGAATGTCACATCCCACATCGAAGACTCTACTGGCGCAATTACAGGTGGTTCCAAAATTCCGGAATCGAGGTTTGAATTCGCGGAAAATAAAATCGCGAACACAATAGCTTTATCTTCTGAATTTGTGACTAATGTCCCACTGCTCGTCACTAACGGCGGAAAAGATGATGAAGCGAAGTTACTGCTGACAGACCTTGCCATTTACGAGAAGGGATGCGAACCACTTTTTTTTTTTTTTTACACAAACGCGCGTATAAAAAGGGGTTTTTGGAGTACCCTTAAGTGTCAAAGCACAGTGCGAGTGGACACTCAAGGAGTTTTGTGGTCACTTTATCGTTGTGAGCCTGTGGGGAGAAGTATGGTGCGCCGGCGTACGACGCTGATTAACTCCTATCCCCATCATGACTGTCACTAAATGCCGACACGTATCGTTCGCAAGGAAGGCAACACATAACAAAACTTCTCAACACAGGAAACAAGTTAAATGAAACACAAGAATTAATTGCTGATCACATCTTTTACTTTTATTGTTCCTTAACACACGGTAGTTTCGACTTAATCACAAACAGTTTTCAATTCAGCGTAATATGTTTACTTAATGTTAGAATATTTGAATTTAGTTCAAACTAGGCCCAACGTTCGCGGAATACGTAGTGAAGTGGATTAAGGATACATCCCGCAGGGGTGCAGACTCCAGTGCACACCCTTCGGGGGATTCTAAGAAAAACAAACTCTGTGCGCGCACTGACGGATGAATGGAGGATCGACCAGTTCGGTCTGGTGTGTGGAATACGACTCCACGATATTTTATCGTTTGGGGTGAGTTTTTGGTGGTGTGGTGAAAAGGAAAAGAAATTTCCTTTGACAAGTGACCAATGGAAAGCGATCTCAGGTACGCGGTGGTGTATGTGTGTGTTGGTACACATCACCGTGTTGGTCGATGCGTTTTGCCTGAAACGAGGAGAAAAGGAACAATGGTGAAACGACCTACAGCATCTTTCGGTAATGAGGGTCGGCTTTCTAAATAGCAGCCACTCATTAGATGTTAAAAGGATCGTATACATGATTACCTGCGACTGGGAGATGCTCCAGTTGGTGGCGAGAGACCACACCAAGTAAAGCACTCGCCAACCCAGCGCCACTCACGCCTCTTCACGCGTGATCCGAGGTAAGCTAGATTAGTAATTATTTAGTGAGGAAGGCTTCATGCAGAAGGATTTTCAACTGGGTGATCTAACGAACTGTGCCTCAGAGCATGTTTTCTTTTTTAAGTATATACAAAGTTACATCGTGGACGGAGAGGATGACTAATGACTAATAGTGCTTAACATTCTATTTCTGTTGACGATGCTTCCTAAACTCGGAGAGTGGTAACGGCGCCAGTGTCTTGGTCCACGAGCACCACCTTGCTTCATCGACGTTTTTTTGCCTCTCTTATCGTTCCTTGTCGGCAACATAAGTTTTTTTCTGATTCGTCCTGTGCTTCACTCGTTGTCCTCGGCCGCACCATTCAATGTGACAACATTCTGTTCTACTGCTTATGACCAGCGACAACGGCCTGACTTCACGCGGGTTCACGTGAAGTTCATCTCAAATACGCGCTGCCTCCAGGTTGACCCACACAGGTTGCGCAATCTTTGACCAGTTACGCCAACGGTCCCTCCTCTCGGTTGATGCACCTACGCCATCAGTATTTCGACATGTTGCTGGCCGAAATTATTAAAATTAAACAGAGCGCTACCTCGACTCCCCTGTTGGGGGTTGATGGATTGGCACTCACCTACGCCAACGGCCAATCAGTACGGCTGATGCTTGATCACCTTATCCGCTTCTCCGGCCGCGACATGACGTGGTTCCTCTTGCCCCCTCCTACTCGTGACGTTGCCTAATTCAACAATCACCGCCGATCCGCCTTCACTCCTGTTAAGCTTCATCTTTTTCCTCATTCCTTTGAGAGTCTGCTGCACCTCCGTCGCATATGCAGACCCACAGCACCCGGTCTTGCAGTGTCTCAACTTAAGACGTAACAAGTAGCATGGGTATGCCATTTTTCCTTTGCCTTCTTCAACTTTATAAAAAAACTGTTCGATCTTATTATTATATTAAAGGTTCACCCCACATGAACTTCTCCGAATAACACACGATTTTCTCGTTTCTTATTCCCACTAGTTATTCAATTTTGCTCTTCGGCGTTTCTAAGCTCTTTTTATGATGATGAAGTATAATATGTTCCCCATTTATCCATTGCCCGACCTTTTACATTAATACTTCGCAAACGATTGAAATAGTTTTGGATTATAATTTCCAAATTAAGCCGACTAGAATTGTGTCTTTCCTAAATTATTAAAGAGGTCCATTAAACTCAGCTATCGTTAACTACATTTATTTAACATTTGCACTTATCACTTGAAAAAAATTCAATTCGGCTTCTTAGGATCCCAAGCCTCGATCTTAGGGCGTGTTGTGGTGAATGGCATGTATTGATCTAGATCAAATTGATTATTATCAATCATTTACTTTCACTGAAAATTTTAAATATATGTACCTTTTGTGCCTGACAAATTTTGCGAATGGTCTATCATCCACTTATACTTTGGTCTGCTCCCGTCTCGAGTTGGAGGTAAATCGGTCTACAATGAATTTCAAAGATTACTTTCGCAATTGAATCAGATTGATTTGTATACCTTATAATGCATCCATCCAAACCATTCAGCAGGAATTTGGGAGCCGTCGTAGTCCATGTTTACATGATCCGCATATTCAACCCAGCGATTGCGTCCGTAAAAGTAGTACGGATTCTCGTAGTATTTGTTACCGTACTTATCGGTTCCGACTAAGGTTCCCACTTTTAGATCATCGTTTCTATGATAATTTAATAAGGAATTCCTATTTTACTATACAAATATTATATAATAACCTGTATAGCTTAAGGAAAGCTCCTCGAATACCTCCAGCATTTTTAATCGCTCTAAATAGGTTTCCGAGGTGATCTAACCCCAGAAATTTCGCCATTATCTTTTCACTTTAAAAAATCAGAAAGTAGCAGTAATATTATGTTTTTAAGATTTATTCCCAAGAAATTACCAAGTAAAACTTTCTTACCAAAGTCGCCTGGCTAACTGTCACTAATGTCAAAACACAAAAATTCACAATGGGAAAAGAGAGTCTTTTTTGGTTTTTATGTTTTACGTTTTAACAATTAGTTCAATATTTATGGGCTAATTATTATGTTATATACAAGATTTCGTTTAGCTAAACCCTAAACTGAAATGTCGTCAGAATGATGTCAAATTAGAGTTTGACATCATATGTCTTTCGTATAATAAATCTGGGTATTGTCACATTTAGATTCCGTGTTGTGGTTTATTTTGGAACATTTTCATGCATGCAAATATATTGTTGCGAGCTAGGGTTCGCTGCATTAATTATTTTTAATAAATAAGAGCCGTTAAATCGATTTTGAATTAATGTAACACTTTATTGGTCCAGTACACTATACAACCGTTACTTTTACCGTACACTTAACGATTTCTTTACTTATCGTTTCCGTACTTATCGCGTCTTTCTGGTTACTTCTTGCGTTTTACTTATCTCCATGATCTGTGTGCGACGTATTTATACCGTTTTTTCTCATTCTGATTCGGCGTTTCGTTTTCGTCCGTTCCATAGTCTCGAATTTTCCACTGCTCATAGTCTCCAGTTTTCTAGTACTTAGTTTTGGACTTTCTAGAATATTCTAGTACTGATTGTCATACGCGTCACACTACCCTTCGCCTAGATTAGTTCGTCCCGAACTAAGTTCACTGGTCTTCTGGGTTAACAAAAAGTCGCTAGTCGGTCACGATGTGCCATTTTCATTTTGGCGTTCGGTCTTCGCTGAATTTTTTTTTTTTTTATTAGATTTCTCTCGGGAGAGGCGAACCTATAGCGCCGACACGACGCCCCGAGAGCCATCAAATAACTGTTGCAGTTCTTTTTGAACAGTTGCAGGTTGTAACGCTCCGGGAACACTGGCATGGGAAGGGAGTTCCACAGCTTCCCCGCTCTGTAACGGAACGAGTTCTGATGCAGGGATGTTCGCGCCGTCGGGAAATGAACCACAAACGGGTGCGATCCGTCGGATTGTCTTGTGGAGCGCATATAAACCGAATTGCGTGGAACAATACCAAGAATCTCCGAAGAACAGTACCCGTGATAATATCTGTAAAACAGACAGAGGTCGGCTACGCGCCTTCGATGGGATAGCGACTGTAGTCCCGACGTCAGCGCCGATTACCCGATCAGGCGGATCGCTCGTCTCTGTACGGTCTCAAGTAGGTCGAGGATATGTTTAGGAGCCGAGCTCCAAACATGAGAACAATATTCGAGCGCGGGTCTAATTTGGGATTTATATAGGAGAAGAAGTTGGGCCGGAGTAAAATATTTCTTGACTCTAAAAAGATAACTCAGTTTTCCTGAGGCTGACCTGGCGATGTTCAACACGTGTTTATGCCATGATACATTCCCACACAGATCGTGACGCCGAGCAATTTCAAACTTTCGCCAGCCTTGAGGATCCGGCCATTCATCATCAGCAGTAGAACTGATGATCCAGTTTTCTTTGTGAATGTTGTATTCTGGGTCTTCGTTGCATTGAAGTCGACAAGATTGGTCTTTCCCCACTGCAGGACTTTATCCAGATCCCGATTCAGAGAGTCAATCTGGCTACATCTCGGCTGGTGTGACATTGATGCACCAATCGGCCGATCACTCGAAAAGGAGGAAACGAGCGTACTATCATCCGCAAAACTGAACACTTTGTTATCCATTGTCTCCAACAAATCATTTATGTGAAGCAAGAACTAGGTTGGAGCCAAAATAGAACCTTGAGGCACCCCTGAATTAACAGGATACAGATCCGAACACTCGCCGTCCACAACAACCCGGATCGATCGATTCTCGAGGAAGCTCCTCGTCCAGTCGCCAAGCTGTTGGGAAAGTCCATATGAACGAAGTTTGCTCAGCAATGGCCCGTGCTACACGCGGTCAAAAGTCTTGGAGATATCCAATGCGACCGCCCTTGACTCACCATGCCGTTCAATCGCAGATGTCCATATATCGGTTATATGTAGCAAAAGGTCTCCCGTGGACTGCCTGCCACGGAATCCGTATTGACGATCATTCAGGAGAACGCCGCACTCCAAATACTTAACCAACTCTGTATTGATGACTTTTTCCATTACCTTAGATAAAATAGACAGTAATGCTATCGGACGGTAATTTTGTTGGAGACACTTTTTTCCCGTCTTTGGGACTGGCTGAACTCGAGCGATTTTCCAGCAGGCAGGAAAGGTCCTCCGTGCATAAGATAAGCGAAAGAGTCTGCCAAGAACCGGCGATAGTTCTGGAGCACAGTTCTTAAGGACTATTGCTGGTATTCCGTCCGGGCCGGTTGCCTTCCTACAATCCAGTTCACGTAGAATGCGTTGAATAGTGCGCGGACGAAATCTCACATCCCGCATGGAAGACTGTACCGGCGAGATCACAGGTGGCTCCAAAAGGCCAGGATCGAGATTTGAATTCGCCGAAAATAAATTTGCGAATACATTAGCTATATCCCTTGAATTCGTGACTAACGTCCCGCTGTCTGTCACCAACGGAGGGAAAGAAGAGGATGCAAAGTTACCGCTGACAGCTTTTGCCATTGACCAGAAGGAGCGCGAACCAGTTGGGCATCAATCGCCTGGTTGCACGCGTTTCTGATTCTAACAAAATTCGTTCTGTTAACATCGGTGGGATTGGAGCGCCATTGCTTAAAAGCTCTATTTTTTGCTACTGTAATCAGCTCGCACTTTTTGTCAAACCAAGGTTTATCAGACGAACTTCGTTTGATGGAATGTGGAATATACATCTCCATCCCCAGAAGAATAATCTCTGATACAGACTCCGCGGATGCGTTAAAATCTGAGTTTCCAAAGCACACCTCCGATCATGGAAAGGATGCGAAGAAATCTCGCAAATCGTCCCAGTTAGCAGCCCCATACTTCTATATATGGCGGAGCCCCCTAGGCCGGTTATTCGCTTGATATGCAAGTGCTTGCGCGACAGACACCAAGCAGTGATCTGAGTTTCCCAGTGGCGCAAAAACCTTTATGGTATAAGTACTCGGTTCGGAATTCAAAAACAGATCCAGGGTGTTCGCATAATCGCCTCGGACATCCGCCACTCGCGTAGGTTCCTCCACGAGTTGAGTCAAGTTGTGACTAACAGCAAACATCTCCGCCAGCCTCCCAGCCTCATCGGTTCTGTTAGAATGTACTAACCAGCCGGAATTGTGCACATTAAAATCGCCAAGGACAACAATTTAAGAAGCTGGGTGGTTGATCTGTATCCAGTCGACGGTATGTGAAAGATGCTCGAACAATGTCGCCGGTCAATCGTCATTGGAGGAGCGGTAAAGACAACAAAGAAATTTTACAGAACTCCCCAGTACGACTCTTAGCCATATGATGTCCATATTATTGGGTTCCAACGCCTCCATCCCCTGGCAAGCCAGATCGGATCGCGCGAAAACGCAGACTGCGCTCTTAAAACGGAATCTCGAATGTAAGTCGTATTCTGAGCAACGAAGATATGTCGAATCAGTTGACAACGATTAGGTCTCAGTTAGGGCAAGGATATCAGGTTTCGTTTTTTGCAAATATTGGTAGACGGCGTTTATATTCGTGTGGGTGAAACCGATGGCCCTGATGTTACAAAATGCCGTCACCAGTCGAGCGTGGGCAGAGCCTCGAGAACGGGCCCGGTTATGCGACAACGAACCTCTTAAAGTTCGGTTATTTATTATGAAATCTGCATGATGTTCCCACCGACATAGTTCCCCCCGGAGATCCGAATGGGAGACTAGTTTACCTCCGGAATTCCATTACCATAATGAATTTCGGTACCATCATGACTTATCCCCGTGTCAGTCCGGGCCATCAGCCATACATCCAAAACACCGCCGAAGACCTCTCTCGACGATATCACGGTATACACAGCATGACGGGGTGGTATCCCACCTTGGGACCGACTACCACCTAACCAACCTTTTCTCGAACCGATCTATCGGCCAAGCCCCGAAAGATGGCCAGGGATATTTCCCGACCATTTCACGGAGCCTAAAGCTTGATGGGGTGGTATTTCACCGCGCGACGGGCCGTTGGGACCCTGGACACTCGGCCTTTAGTCGCCTCTTACGACAAGCCGGCCTAGCTGTGAGTATATTCTTACGCTCTACTCACTTGTCCTATAGACAACCTCGTTAATCTTATACGGTCCTTCTTAATGTTGCCCCAACTTCGGAGACTTTCCTTTCTGTCGATGAGGGTTATAAAGCCATACGTTATCGCCTGCATTAACTCCGGATGCGTTGGCTTGAACGTCGTACCTTATTTTCATCCTGTCACTTGATACCTTGGTTTGCTTTCGAACCAAATGATGAATCTCATCGAGGCGATTTCTCCATCGCAGACCGGCTGGTAATCGTATCTCTCGTCCAAATATAATTCTTGCTGCAGAATGGCCTGCCGTATCGTGATTAGCCGATCTATAACTCATGGGAAAGGTTTGTACATATTTGTCGCAATCTAGTTGGTTATCACTAACGACTTTCGATAAGTGCTCTTTTATTGTTCGGTTCGACCATTCCGTCTGACTGCGGATATAAGGGTGTGGTCCTGGTTTTCCTTACGCCCAGTGCCGCACAGATGCCTTGAAATATATGTGATTCGAAGTTTCGGCCTTAATCGGAATGAAGCTCACAGGGAATTCCATATCTGCTGATCCAGTTATTGATAAGCTACTCAATTATGGTTGTTGCTTCTTGGTTTGGAATTGGAAGGACTTCCACCCACTTGCTGAAGTAATCCATGATAACCAACATGTATTTGTTGTTGTCGTCTGTTTTTGGGAATTGTCCTGTGAAATTAATCGCAATTCGCTCGAAAGGGGCACCCACGTTGTACTGGTTCATAGCGCTCCTTGGTTTTGCTGTTGGTACTTTGGTCGCAATGCAAGTTGTGCACTTCCTACACCAAGACTCGACGTCATCTCTCATGTGAAGCCAGTAGAATCGAGGTAGTAATTTTGAAAGTGTCTTGTTAACTCCCAGATGTCCACCGGAGGCCCCGTCATGCATTTCTGTTAGTACATCCTTCACTTTTGATGGTGGGACTAGAATCTGCATTCGATGGGATTTTCCGTCCGTGGCTTCCCATTTACGCTTAAGAATACCATCTTCCACCAGCAAGGAATTCCATAAGGGCCCAATATGCCTTAAATGTTCCACTCTTGTCGGAAATATTGTTGCAAGTTTGGACGCTCGTTCTTTCCTTTGTGTTCCAGGATTAGCGACATATCTTCATCCTGAAGTTGAGCTGCGCGTATAGCATCACTCGTCCACCCATCTAGTACTTCAACTTGTACATTTCGCAGGTCGTACGCCTCTTCTTTCTCTTCCGCTCTATGACAATGTTTACAATCTGGCTTACATGGTCTTCTTGATAGAGCATCAGCGTTATTATGCATCTTCACTTGACGGTGGGAAATTTGGAAATCGTACGTTTGAAGTCGTTCGATCCATCGAGCTATTTGTCCTTCCGGATTCTTAAAATTTAACAACCTTTTCAAGGCCGCATGATCCGTCCGAAGGTGAAATCTACGTCCGTAGAGGTACTTATGGAAATTCTTAATGACTTCTACGACAGCCAGCAGTTCCTTTCTTGTTGCGCAGTAATTTCTCTCTGGCTTAGATAGAACTCGACTATAATATGCGACAACTCTCTCTTTACCATCGACTTCCTGTGACAACACTGCTCCGATTCCTGTGTTACTTCCATCAGTATCCAATATAAATGGGCGATCCGCTCTTGGGAATGCCAATGTTGGAGTCTTACATAACTGGGCCTTCAATGTGTTGAATGCTGCCTCACACTTTTCTGTCCAATTGAATTTCTTGTCTTTACCCGTTAGTTCGTGTAGGGTTTTAGCCACATTGGCGAAACCTTTAACAAACCGTCGGTTATATGTGGCTAATCCCATTAAGCTTCTCAACTGTTGCTTGTCTTCTGGAGTAGGCCACTCTCGGACGGCTGCTATCTTATCAGGATCCGTTTGAACTCCTGCAGATGAAACTATGTGTCGCAGGAATTTTACTCTCCTTTGGAAGAGTTCACATTTCTTCGAATTGAGTTTTAAGTTGGCCGGTCTTAGTCGTTCGAAGACGGAGCGCAGATTATTGATGAGTTCTGGTAAATTCCTTCCAACAACGATGATCCAAGTACACAAGACACGTCTTCTGTAAGTCCCCGTAGAACACTTTCCATTAATCGTTCAAACGTTGCTGGAGCATTACACAATCCAAAAGGCATCACGTTGAATTGATAAAGTCCGTTTCCGGTAGTAAACGCTGTCTTCTCCTTGTCCTCCTCCTTCACTTTCACTTGCCAGTAACCGCTTTTTAGGTCCAATGTTGAGAACCACTGAGCTTCAGAAAGGGTATCTAGTGTGTCGTCGATTCGAGGAAGTGGGTAACTGTCTTTCTTCGTAACGTCGTTTAACCGGCGGTAGTCGACACAAAATCTTGTTGTCCCATCCTTCTTCTTGACGAGCACTACCGGCGAAGCCCATGGGCTCGATGATTTCTCGATGACTCCTTGCTCTTTCATCTCTCGAATCATGTTGCCTACTTCTGATTGTTTGGCCAACGGCAGTCGACGAGCTGGCTGTCTTATAGGTCTTGACTCACCTGTGTCAATGCGATGTTTAACTATACCGGTGCGTCCGAATTTATCATTTATGTCACAAAAATATCAGAAAAATCGTTCAGGAGTGATTTAACGCTTGCCTTTTCTCTGTCCGTCAATCCGATTTTCTCGGACATCAACTTATTAACCACAGAGGATGCACCAGAGGGATGTTGAATTGAATGGTCCTCTCCCCTTGTCTGAATTGAGCTTATCATTGATACGGGTGCACATTCTGCGATTATCTCTCGTTTTCTTATTGGCATCGGCTCCTTGGACGCATTTAGTACTCTGGCGGGTACGATGTGCTTCTTCGCATCGATAAGAGCTTTCCCAACAAGGATATTCCCCTTACGCTGATTTTGTACAGCCTCGGTGATGTAAAATCGATTGTCACCGGGATCACTCTCCAGACTGGTCCAAATTACTGAGTCTGAACGAGCTGGGATCTCATCCTCCTCGCGCACATAACATTTCAGCCTTCGCAATTGTTCGTCTTGCAGTGTAATAGCAACCTCCAAGTTACCAATTCGCAGTGTTCTTTGTCCGATATCTAGAACAACTTGTTGCTCCTTCATGAAATCCATTCCAAGAATGCATTCGCCCGTAATATCGGCAACCAAAAATTGGTGGGAGATGGAAATATTGCCCAGCACTATTATGCTCTCGACTTCTCCGTAGACTGTAGAGCATTCTCCTGTGGCAGTCTTCAAAGAGTATCATCTATTTTTATTAAGGGCAATTTTGGCCACGACATCCGGCCGAATTATGGATCTCGTTGCTCCAGTATCGATTGTTACAGTTGTTGTCCTTGCATTAACAATCATAATTATAACCAAACTTTGGTTATCCCGTTGGAGTTGTGATACAGTTACGATGCTAGGGCTGCACATTCCAGCAGGCGACTTTCGCCCCTTAAAGTCTGCCTTTACAAGTTTCCCGAGCTTTTGACCTCAGGTTGGTCCGTCGATAGCCTCCTCTTATGATTAGGGCATGAACAATAATTCTCACTAGATGTTTTATTCATTCGTCGACGTTTCCTACAGTCAACAGAGATGTGGCCGACTTCGCCGCATGTTCAACACTTCATATCAGGTCTCGGGGTTCTCCGTTGTACATGCCCGATTCTTTGACAGGAACATTCCTGGACGGACATTTCTTGGACTCTATATGTACTCCTGGTAGCCAGTTTAGCAGATTCATATGCCAATGCGAACGCCAGTATTTCATTAGTCGTCTTTTTTCCTGCCAAACGAACGGCTTGTTGCAAGTCCCGATCTTGGAGTGCATTTATAAATGCATCCATTGCTACCTCGTTCAGAAATTCCTTTGTCATATTTGAATAAGACAAGTTTACTAATCCCTCAATCTCTGCCTGCAACTGTTGAAGATTTTCTCCAGGTTTCTGTGTTCTGCTCCGTAGTTGGATGTCGTTGTCTCCATACCTATGTTGCGGATTGGCAATTAAATGTGCTGGAATGTACTGGAGAAATCTAGTACATTCGCATGTATACCAGTTGCGCAGCAGCTGACACCAACTGGCCATCATTGTCACCACGATGATGTCATGGCGTCACTTTTTGAATTGGCAGTTATGCCATTTCGTCAGTCTGCAGTCAACCTTCAACGGGCTCGTTCTACCATCAGCACAATTAAGGAAACACCATCGTGTGCCACCAAGAGCTATCCACCAAACAAAAGGGAAACACCATCGTGTGCCACCAAGAGCTATCCACCAAACAATTAAGGAAACACCATCGTGTGCTACGTAGAACCAACAAACAATTAGTATCAAATAGAATCCTTTTAATTTGTTTTCTTTTCTTGGTTTTTGGAAACTTCTAAATTTCTACAAGCGACATCCAGAGAGGAAACACCATCTTGTGCTACGTAGAGCTGCTCCCAAAAACATTTCTGGTCCTTCGAAACGGATCCAGTGCTTCATTGGATTAGCATCATCGCCGCCCAGTTCGCGGCACATAGACACTGCAACCTGACTCGACACAAATCAAGGAGCTGAAGCTGCAACACTCATGAAATCATAATACCTGTAGGATCTGAAGGTATTCCTAAACTCCAATCGTCTGTGAAACAAACACAAGATGTCTGATTGGGACACAGTTACTGTTTTACGTAAGCGGGCTCCGAAACCACCTGCCCTCAAAACAAAAAGTGCTATTAATCAGGCACGTCGTCAGGGCGTTCAAGCGGATACTCAACAGAAATTTGGTGCCGGTACTAATAAGCAGCACATCAACACTAAAAACACGGCTAAATTGGACAGGGAAACTGATGAACCTAAACATGAGAAAATACCCTTAGAAGTCGGCAAGATCATTCAACAGGGACGCCAAGGGAAAGGATTGAGCCAAAAGGACTTGGCAACAAAAATATGTGAAAGGAAACCACAGGCAAAGGTAGAAGCCGATCTATCGAAGCTGCGCCCAGTGCAACAGCGAAGGCTGGCAATAGCCGGACAAAATGCTGGTGAATCCCCGAAGGGAACGGAGAGTGCTCAAAGGAAACGAGGAAAGGAACAGGACCCTAAGCCTAACCACAGTGAGAGTGACAAGCAGGAAGAAAGTGATACATCGAGTGAAGCTGGTGACGGGGAAAGTGATTCGACGTCGAAACCTGGTAACGATGCTCCTCGGACTGGTGCACCGGCCATCTCCCCGCCAGCAAGTCGTTTGCCCCCAATGATGTTCCGGCCAGCTCTACGGCGCCCGGAAACTCCGTCGGGACTTGACATGCGAATGCCGTCCGGCCCAACCACGGTTCGTCCCTGTCTTGGCGGCTTGCCTCGGCAATTAGGAGTTAATATGCCGCTCGGCCCTCCACCGGGATTGCCATCACGGATGATGCACCCGGAAAATTCCCCCCGTAGGGACAACGGTTCCCCGACGACATTCCTCTGTCGGCGGAACAACAAAGATCTCGACCGACGACATTCCTCGCTCGGAAGAGATCATACGTTTTCTCGCTACACTATGCGCAACGGAGCCGACAATCACCACGGCAGTGGTGGCGGCGGCGACGGCGACAACTTTGACAACGGTTCCGCGATGACATTCCTCAATCGGCGGAACACCAAAGATCTCGACCGACGTCATTCCTCGGTCGGCAGAGATCATACATCTGTTCATCACCAACCCGAGTTGAGTACAAATGTAAGGACATGCACAAAAGAAGATGACAGTTCCAAGGATTCCTTAAGTCGTGGATCAGAGGACAGCGGCCGCCAGATGATCATTGCAAATCAAACGCTAAGTGATTTGTTGGAGAAAAATTCAATGGAAACCGCTGTTGATGCAAAACGAAAGCAGGATGACGAACTTTCTACAACGATAGTTCAAACCAACGTGTCTTTGACAGCTGCTCCAATACAACAACCGACCACGATTAAGGAACTCATCGCCGCTCAGTTCGCGGCACAGGCCACCATCTCCGGTACTTTCCTCAACATACAGGAAAAGGGACAACCAAGTCCGACAGCAATCGAGGCAACCAAATGCGCACTCCGCGCCGAATGGGAAGCCTTCTCCAAGCGGCACTACGACATCTTCTACCTGGCGGCACCTGAGGATCTGCAACACGCGTACTTCGCGGATGATTGTTTCGGCGAAACCGAAGAGATATACCTCGAGGAAGAGACGAAGCTCCTTGAGGCCCAGTACGCGCTCAAGTCAGCCTCCCCAACCATGGTCAACAGCACCAACCGCCCTCACCCTAGCGAGCTGCCCCCAGTGCAGCTGCCAATGGCCGACATCAAGCCATCAGAAACGGAACTGCACCCCAGAACAGTGGATAAGAGTGAGCAGGCCGCCGACCAGAGTGCCGCCTGCCCAAAGCCTAACCTACCCAAGGTCCCGATGATCGACCCAGTGCCGAAGCCGCCACAGAAGACGATGCCGCGCACGCATTGTGGGGCACACCGTGACATAGCCGTTCCTCGTGGGTTGCGAACTTACAACTCCGACCCAGAGGAACTGGCCACCATCACACGGACTCCAGAGCAAGCAGTGGGCATGGCGTACATAGGATCCGTGTCAGATCCAACGCCAATGCCTTCCACGAATTCGACGGTTCCAGCAACAGTAGCCGGCCCGATGACTAACCAGCCCAGTGTCCCGATGCACAAAACACCGCCGACACCCGTAAAGCAACAGGGTGCTTGCACATTCTGCAGGGCCTCACACACCATTTACGCTTGCGAGGGCTTCCGATCACTCACACCTGGCCGTCGAAAGTCCTTCGCACACAAAAGAAACCTGTGCACCAACTGCGCGACTGCCACTCCAACAAGACGTGCCGTCGATGTCAGCGGAGACATCACAGCCTGCTGCATGTCCGGTCTACCGCCATCGACAGGACAACATCACCGCCACAACGAGCCAAAGGATCCGCCCCCCGGATCGACCGCCAGGAAGGGGTCTGCGCACATACAATCAGCACCCCTTCACAGCATTCCGCGTTGCTGCCAACAGCCAGAGTCATCGTGACGTCGGAGACCGAACAGAGGATTGAAGTCCGTGCTCTACTGGACCCCTGCTCCAATGGCACCTTCATTTCAACATCACTCGCCCGAAGATTGCACCTCCGATGCCAAGCATCACCCGTCCCCACCTACGGTGTTGGGGGCACTCGTGGCCTTGCCACCAGGACTCAGGCCGCCATCAGAATCACTTCTCGCCTCCACGGCTCGAGACAATGGACACTGAGGCCCTTCATCCTGTCCGGGCTCTCAGTGTATACACCACCACCAGGATCAACGACAAGGGATCTCTCGTTCGTGGCGGATCTGGAACTTGCAGATCCGAACATCGCCTCCGCCGAGAAGGTGGACATCATCCTTGGGGCAGACATATACCCCGACATCATCGTCGAAGGTCTCAGGAAGGACCAACGTTCCGGCCTCGTCGCGCAGGCCACTGAACTGGGATGGGTGCTAACAGGCGCAGCACCCACCACATCATCCAGCGCAAAGGTGACAAGGCCTGTCACCAGCCACCATATGGCCATTCCTCGTGGGTTACGAATTTACAACTCCGACCCAGAGGAACTGGTCGTCCTTCCGACTGAGGGCCGCGGCTTCCATCAGAGAACCCAAAGGACGTCTCGCCGGCATCGGCCGCGGTGGCCACATACGAAGCCCATTCAACTACCAGCCACCGATCCCTTGCGCGACCCAACTACAAGACACACCCCCCGCCCTCTGAACCATTGCAGGGGCAAGGGGCAATCGAGGAACCAGGAGCCTACCCACTCGAACACTTCAAGGCATCCCACCACACCCAGGACACCACGTGGTCAAGCTCCTGCCCAGCTCCAAAGCTACCCAGGCCAACCGCTACCACCTGTAGCCACCACAACAGGACCAGGAGCGCGCAATGCCCCGCTTGGCGGGCGGCGCTACCCAGCAACCAGCGGTCTCTCGAACTCCAGCAAGAAAGCACGCCCCTCTGTGCATCCACAGAGGCTGCATTCCGACGACCCCGAGAGGCACTTGGCCCGTGACTGCCACTACGAAAGGACAGGCGGACAGTGCCAGGGTAGACACCGCTCCCGACTCTATGTTACAGCACACACCCCCAACGGTCGCAACCTGCCGGCCACTCACTCCAGACGGGCGCCAACGTGCGCAGTACATGGCACCACCACCGGTCTCGACATAGCTAGACCCATCACCAGTCATCACGTGGTCATTGATCGTGGGTTGCGACCTTACAACTCCAACCCGGATCAACTGGCCGGTCCCGCGACCACAAGAGGCAACGGACATCAGCGATGGGAAAGAGGTTCCTGTCGCCATCGCTCATACGGGCCATCCCAGACCCTCAAGCCTCCAGCGCTCCTCGGGGCGGGCGGCCCCCTCTCAACCGATCATCAACGTGAAAGTGGACAGCCGACCAAGACCAACCGCCACCAGCAGACCGCCCACTCCCGGCCCTTGGCCACCGTCCCCTGGAACGAAATGATTCGCCAATGATTGGCGAAGGCGGGCGGAATGTTGCGGATTGGCAATTAAATGTGCTGGAATGTACTGGAGAAATCTAGTACATTCGCATGTATACCAGTTGTGCAGCAGCTGACACCAACTGGCCATCATTGTCACCACGATGATGTCATGGCGTCACTTTTTGAATTGGCAGTTATGCCATTTCGTCAGTCTGCAGTCAACCTTCAACGGGCTCGTTCTACCATCAGCACAATTAAGGAAACACCATCGTGTGCCACCAAGAGCTATCCACCAAACAAAAGGGAAACACCATCGTGTGCCACCAAGAGCTATCCACCAAACAATTAAGGAAACACCATCGTGTGCTACGTAGAACCAACAAACAATTAGTATCAAATAGAATCCTTTTAATTTGTTTTCTTTTCTTGGTTTTTGGAAACTTCTAAATTTCTACAAGCGACATCCAGAGAGGAAACACCATCTTGTGCTACGTAGAGCTGCTCCCAAAAACACCTATGTTAGCTTCAAGGCCGTCTCTTACCGCTTGGAAATCTGTCTTCTTCTCTGCTGGTATGGTTTGTAGCAATTCTGCAGCCGCCCCGCGGAGTGACAAGATTAGTGATGTTGACTTTTGCTCATCCGACCACTTATTATAATTGGCCGCGGCATCAAACTGACGTATAAATACGGAGAAGGGTCCCGTTCCATCAAAGGTTGGCGGTTGCATCCTTGTATCTTTGTAGTCATGTTGATTGCTAGGCGATGTCTTATTTCTCTCAACACACTTAAGTCTCTTTTTAATTCGCGTTATTTCATCGGTGACTTTCCTAAATTCAGCTTCGTTTTTTAGATCCAGATTTCCTATTTCGTTATTTCTTCCTTAAAGTGTTGAAGATTACATTTCATCCACTGCGTTTGGGCATCCAACTTTGCATTAACATCTGCAGCTTGCGCGTCCAATTTTGAGTTAATATCTGTAGCTTGCGCGTCGAATTTTGAATTTTGCGCGTTCAATTTTGTAACACTGTGGCGTTTCTAGCAGATACACACACGACTAGTGAAGAACAACACCGCCAAAAATACATCCATTAAAGCCGTATATCATAGCAGTAATATACCATTTCCAAATTAGTCGAATGTATTTGAGTTTAGAAATCGAATTCACATACGCGGCAGTGGCCTGATGGGTTGAGCTTTGGTTCTATATATTAGTGATTCGAACCGTGATAGCGTCGGTTCAAATTACTCGCTCTTCACTATCGTCGCAAACGCTATAACACTTTATTAGTCCGTTAAGAACAACCGTTACTTTTACCGTACACTTAACGATTTCTTGACTTATCGCTTCCGTACTTATCGCGCCTGTTACTGCTTACTTCTTACTTCTTACTTATCTTCCTGATCTGCGTGCGACGTATTTATACCGTTTCCTCATTCTGATTCGGTGTTTCGTTTCCATCTCCAATTTTCCAGTACTTTCTAGAATATGCGAGTACTTTGTTTTGGACTTTCTAGAATAATCTAGTATTGATTGTCATATGCGGTACAATATTATTAATTCTAACCCGATTCGGAAACTAAACATAAACATAAACTAAACTAAACGATTAATGATGTTAAGTATAATTTAAACAATAATTATTGAAATCAGAAATTGATTAATAGGCTTACGTGAGTTTGGGCGTCGGGCCGCTTCTCGGTCGACGTGGCAGATAAACCACCGTCAAGGGAAGGTACATAATAACGCTGATGCTCTATCAAGAAGACCATGTAAGCCAGATTGTAAACATTGTCATAAAGCGGAAGAGAAAGAAGAGGCGTACGACCTGCGAAATGTACAAGTAGAAGTACTAGATGGGTGGACGAGTGGTGCTATACGCGCAGCTCAACTTCAGGATGAAGATATGTCGCTAATCCTGGAACACAAAGAAAAGAACGAGCGGCCAACTTGGAACAATATTTCCGACAAGAGTGGAACATTTAAGGCATATTGGGCACAATGGAATTCCTTGCTGGTGGAAGATGGTATTCTTAAGCGTAAATGGGAAGCCGCGGAATAGATAAGACTGAAGACTACGTAGCCGAATGGAGAAATCCCCTCGAATGAGATTCATCAGTTGGTTCGAAAGCAAATCAAGGTATCAAGTGACAGGACGAAAACAAGGTACGACGTTCGAGCCAACGCATCCAGATTTAATGCAGGCGATAACGTGTGGCTTTATAACACTCATCGACAAAAAAGAAGGTCTCCGAAGTTGCAGCAATATTGGGATGGACCGTATTCGATTCTCACAAGAATTAACGACGTTGTCTATAAGCTTCAGCGAAGACCGAACCCCAAGATGAAAGTGGTGCATCGTGACCGACTGGCGACTTTTTGTTAACCCAGAAGACCAGTGAACTTAGTTCGGGACGAACTAATCTAGGCGGAGAGTAGTGTGACGAATATGACAATCAGTACTAGAATATTCTAGAAAGTTCAAAACAAAGTACTAGGATATTCTAGAAAGTACTGGAAAACTGGAGACTATGAGCAGTTGAAAATTCGAGGCTGTGGAACGGACGGAAACGAAACGCCGAATCAGAATGAGAAAAAACGGTATAAATACGTCGCACGCAAATCAGTAAGTAAGAAGTAAGCAGTAAGGAAGCGATAACTGCGGAAGCGATAAGTAAAGAAGCGAAGTGTCAAGGAACGGTTGTCATTAACAGACTAATAAAGTGTTTGCAAAGAGAATCGATTTAATGGCTCTTATTTATTAAAAATAATTAATCCAGCGAACCCAAAGCTCGCAACATTATGTTAAGTAATTTTAAATAGGCTAAGTTAAAATAAACAGAGTTCCTGGGTTTTCTTCTGACTTTTTCCAGGAAAAACAAAATTAACAATATATATAAACCCCATTAAATCCTAAGCACATGTAAAAAAGAACTGTTTGAAAAATGTTCACAAATAACATGTAAACACTTTTTATGTAACCAATCTATTATAAGTTAACTGTATTACATATTGGTCAAATATTTGCAGTACAAAAACAAAAAAAAAATCGAGCACCAGGAGTCGTCACAGGAACTCCTCGCCGCACGTTCGTAAAGAAACCACTTGACAGAGTAAAGTGAAAGAAGAATTGTATTAAAATCAAGACCTTGGAATAAAGAAAACCAGAGCGCTGTATTAGTTGAACTTCTATACTAAGCGTTTAATCAGAATGATTCAGAGACATCTGTAAGGCAGGTTGCTAAGATATCTAACAGAGTGAATCGTTTGGCCGGTTGGCGCCGGAATACTGTCCACAAGGAGAGGAGGAAGCCGAGACGTCGCCGGATGTTTTAATAATTTCAAAGCGTAGTTATATCGATTGCTTCACAATGCATTATTATCATCGATCACCAACAGAAAAACGGCGGCCAAACAAATTCGACATTAGTAGCCTCCTGCGATATTTATTAAGCTACTGTACTTATTAAGTTGTATAAATAAATAAACCCAAAAACGTCCGTCTTCGATGATAAGTTTATGGGTTTTCGGTGGAGACTGGTTCCGTCAATGCACTTTGGAGCTCAGAAGTGAACTGAACAGTGGAGCGTTCCACATTTTTTGTGTAGGCTATCCAATCATGCGGTAATATTTTTGATCTATTCTATTTATTTGGCATAATCAATTTACGATTATCTTCTGATAAAGGGGAGAGTCCTTCTCCAGCCGAAAGACACGACCTAATGATTAGGTTAATCATTGGCATTGAAATCGTTGTAAATGGAAATGTGAATATTTTTCGTTTTCTTTTACAGTTTCCCATTACCGCATCCAGTTTCTCTTTTTTTTAAATTGAAACTGGACTTCCTAAATAAAAGCGGAGGAAAATACATGTTCTTTTTATATCAAAAGCAGCCCCAACACTTCTGTGGCGGTTCTACGCGCCACATAATCAACTATAGGTTGAGATATCGTCGTTCCACCAAGGAACAAACTCACCTATATCCATTACACGTGCCCACAGACACGTTCCTCAAAAATCTTTTTTCCGCCTGAAACAAAAGGTAACATTTCATATACCCAACATTGAATTCAATGGTCAAAACCAATCGAACTAAACGTTCAAAATTTCCTAATATTGAATTCAACGCATCCATTCAATTCAATTCAATGCAATTCCCCCATTTACTCAATCCATCCATTAAGCGCATTTTTCTGAAAACAAACAGAATAACGCACATCTCCTCATGTAGGTTATACCAATTAGCACCCTAAATTCCTCGCAAGATCCCAAACCGACAAGCGCACGTGCGCAAACAAAGGCCTAGCGATTCGTCCGCCGACCAACAATTCTTGCAATCATAAACATCGTAACGCCTATCCCACGCTAGATGTTTATGACTGGGAAATGTGATCTACAAACCAAATTCCACGGTTCCTTTGTTACCCATCTGTAGCACACAAAAACTCTTGTTGTCGTAAGCCAGATGGGTAACGCATACAAAGCCCATGAAAGGATCGAGAAATGATTGGCGGTACACTCGACCCCTCGAACAAAAAAAAAAAAAAAAAAACAGATAAGGAAATGGGAATGATGATCATGATGGGAAATTTCTTTTACAGATAAGAGGATTAGAATGAAAAGTATGATAGAAAATTTCCTTTACAGACGAGGGGAAGAGAATTGGAAAGGGAAATAGGAATTTGGCAAAGGCAGTCTACTTCGAGCAACAGTCAGAGAACCCCGACGAGGAGGTATCCGCGTAGCGAATTTAAATAACCAAAAAAAGAAACCGCCGCGCCGGCCCGAAGTCTCGTAATGTTTAACTACGCGAATTAACAATCGTCGAAATCGAGAACCCGGCGAAGGAGATTAGTTGCGCGTACGGTGGTGTCAAGACCGAGTCCCGAAAAGTATCGATGGTGTCGTTGGATATTTATTTTGGTGTCATTTCTGAGAGTAGCGTCGAGAGTCGAACAACTTGTTTTCGGTCGAAGGGATCTGAAAGAGTTTAATTGTGTTTCCTTTTGTTTCACTAGTTATTGACAGAAAAACTTTGTAGACTAACGACGGATGTTTTGGGGTATTCAATCCCCAGTTGTGTAACGAACTAAATGTGACAATAAAATAAAATAAAAATAAATCGAAAGATCTCTGAGTTTCATTTGTGCTGCATCCGCTCTGTGTTCTTTTTGGTGTGTGGCATTGTTCGGCGGAACACTTCGACAACAACATTCAAATCCGCCAAACTTCTCTGCCACACTATAATTGAATGTGCTGTGACCACAATTCCCAAATACACCTCTCCCTTTCGTTTCTTTTGTATTGCTTTTTTTATATTACCTAACAACGAGCTCAACGATCCGTAATTAATTTGTTTGATTATAATTTATTTCCTCAAGGGACGTGACACAGAATTCGTATTAGGCTGCTAACAAAATGCCACTTTCACAACCCTTGGTCTCGTGGGATCGCACGAAAGGATTCCATTAACAGCTGGCCAGCTTAAGTGAAATTAATAGACTCAAGAGAACAAAGTTGTCGCCGTCGTGGGGTAAATTCTATCCCACACGCCCTGTGAGTAGGGCGTTAGAATATACTCACAGCTAGGCCGGCTTGTCGTAAGAGTTGACTAAAGGCCGAGTGGCAGCCAGGGTCCCAACGCCCCGTCGCTCGGTGAAATACCACCCCATCAAGCTTTAGGCTCCGTGAAATGGTCGGGAAATATCCCTGGCCATCTTTCGGGGCTTGGCTGATGGACCGGTTCGAGAAAAGGTTGGTTAGGTGGTAGTTGGTCCCAAGGTGAGATACCACCGCGTCATGCTGTGTATACCCTGATATCGTCGAGAGAGGTCTTCGACGGTATTTTGGATGTATGGCTGATGGCCCGGACTGACACGCGGATAAGTTTTGATGGTACCGAAATTTATTATGGTAATGGAATTCGGAAGGTAAACTAGTCTCCCATTCGGATCTCCGGGGGGAACTATGTCGGTGGGAACATCATGCAGATTTCATAATAAATAACCGAACTTTAAGAGGTTCGTTATCGCATAACCGGGCTCGTTCTCGAGGCTCTGCCCACGCTCGACTGGCGACGGCATTTTGTAACATCAGGGCCATCGGTTTCACCCACACGAATGTAAACGCCGTCCACCAATATTTGCAAACAACGAAACCTGATATCCTTGCACTAACTGCGACCTAATCCTTGTCAACTGATTCGACATATCTTCGTTGCTCAGAATACGACTTACATTCGAGATTCCGTTTTAAAGGCGGAGTCTTCGTTTTCGCGCGATCCGATCTGGCTTGCCAGAGGATGGAGGCGTTGGAACCCAATAATATGGACATCATATGGCTAAGAATCGTACTGGGGAGTTCTGTAAAATTTCTTTGTTGTCTTTACTGCTCCTCCAATGACGATTGACCGGCGACATTGTTCGAGCATCTTTCACATACCGTCGACTTGATACAGATCAACCACCCAGCTTCTTAAATTGTTGTCCATGGCGATTTTAATGTGCACAATTCCGGCTGGTTGGCTGGCGGAGATGTTTGCTGTTAGTCACAACTTGACTCAACTCGTGGAGTAACCTACGCGAGTGGCGGATGTCCGAGGCGATTATGCGAACACCCTGGATCTGTTTTTGAATTCCGAACCGAGTACTTATACCATAGAGGTTTTTGCGCCACTGGGAAACTCAGATCACTGCTTGGTGTCTGTCGCGCAAGTACTTGCATATCAAGCGAATAACCGGCCCAGGTAGCTCCGCCATCTATGGAAGTATGGGGCTGCCAACTGGGACGATTTTTGGGATTTCTGCGCATCCTTTCCATGGTCCGAGGTGTGCTTCGGGAACTCCGATGTTAACGCTTGTGCGGAGTCGGTATCAGAGATTATTCTTCTGGGGATGGAGATGTATATTCCACATTCCATCAAACGAAGTTCGTCTGATAAACTTTGGTTTGATAAAAAATGCGAGCAGATTACAGCGGCAACAAATAGAGCTTTTAAGCAATGGCGCTCCAATCCCACCGATGTTAGCAGAATGAATTTTGTTAGAATCAGAAACGCGTGCAACCAGGCGATTGATACCGCGAAGAAGTCTCACAACGACAGGGTGATCAATAAGCTCCTTCGGTGCCCAACTGGTTCGCGCTCCTTCTGGTCAATGGCAAAGGCTGTCAGCAGTAACTTTGCTTCCTCCTCTTTCCCTCCGTTGGTGACAGACAGCGGGACGTTAGTAACGAATCCAAAGGATAAAGCTAATGTGTTCGCGAATTCAACCTCGATCCCGGCCTTTTGCAGCCACCCGTGATCTCGCCGGTACGGTCTTCCATGCGGGATGTGAGATTTCGTCCGCGCACTATTCAACGCATTCTACGTGAACTGGATTGTAGGAAGGCAACCGGCCCGGACGGAATACCAGCAATAGTCCTTAAGAACTGTGCTCCAGAACTATCGCCGATTCTTGGCAGACTCTTCCGCTTATCTTATGCACGGAGGACCTTTTCTGCCTGTTGGAAAATCGCTCGAGTTCAGCCAATTCCAAAGACGGGAAAAAAGTGTCTCCCACAAAATTACCGTCCGATAGCATTACTGTCTATTTTATCTAAGGTAATGGCAAAAGTCATCAATACAGAGTTGGTTAAGTATTTGGAGTGCAACGGACTTCTGAATGATCGTCAATACGGATTCCGTAGCAGGCAGTCCACGGGAGATCTTTTGATACATATAACCGATATATGGACATCTGCGATTGAACAGCATGGTGAGTCAAGGGCGGTCGCATTGGATATCTTCAAGGCTTTTGAAGGCGTCTGGCACGGGGCATTGCTGAGCAAAATTCGTTCATATGGACTTTCCCAACAGCTTTGCGACTGGACGAGGAGCTTCCTCGAGAATCGATCGATCCGGGTTGTTATGGACGGCGAGTGTTCAGATCTGTATCCTGTTAATTCAGGGGTGCCCCAACGTTCTATTTTAGCTCCAACCTTGTTCTTGCTTCACATAAATGATTTGTTGGAGACAACGGATAACAAAGTGTTCAGTTTTGCGGATGATAGTACGCTCGTTTCCTCCTTTTCGAGTGTTCGGCCGATTGGTGCCTCTGCGTCGCATCGGCTGAGATGTAGCCAGATTGACTCTCTGAATCAGGATCTAGATAGGGTCCTGCTGTGGGGAAGGGCCAATCTCGTCGACTTCAATGCAGCGAAGCCACAATATACAACATTCACAAAGAAAAGTGGATCATCGTTCCACAGCTGATGATGAATGGCCGGGCCCTCGAGGCTGGGGAAAGTTTGAAATTGCTCGGCGTTACGGTCTGTGGAAATGTGTCATGGCATAAACACGTGTCGAGTGCTGCTCTTCGGAGATTCTTGGTATTGTTCCACGCAATTCGGCTTATATGCGCTCCACAAGACAATCCGACGGATCGCACCCTTTGTGGTTCATCTCCCGACGGCGCGAACATCCCTGTATCAAAACTCGTTCCGTTACAGAGCGGGGAAGCTGTGGAACTCCCTTCCCACGCGAGTGTTCCCGGAGCGTTACAACCTGCAACTGTTCAAAAAGAACTGCAACAGTTATTTGATGGCATCCCGGGGCGCCCACTCGGCGCTATAGGTTCGCTTCTCCCGAGAGAAATCTAATTAAAAAAAAAACAAAATCTCTTATAAGTTAACTGTATTACTTATTGTAACTCTTAATTTTTGGCAAATAAATGCAGTAAATAAAAAAAAAACAGAACAGCAGGAGTCGTCACAGGAACTCCTCGCGACCTCTTTTCAATTTTCAAAGGTCCCCGTTCGCGGTTAATCGGAATCAATCCGCAAAATTTCGTAAAGAGACAATTGATTACAAGTGATTTGTATTGAAGAATTGTATTAAAATTAAGACCTTGGAATAAAGAAAACCAGAGCGCTGTATTAGTTGAACTTCTATACTAAGCGTTCAATCAGAATGATTCAGAGACATCTGTGGGGGTTCTCTATACCACATGGAGAACCAACCCACAATGCCAACCAATCTTGACCGCTAACAGCGCGTCACTTTAATCCAACTCCCCATTGTAATATGATGATAATGATGAGTATTGTAACTACTATATAGTACGTGCCTTGCACTTCTGCTGTGGAGATTTAGTGGGAAAATGTTAGATTTGTTACCTAGTTATTCAGCTCGACGTCCCGATGCTGAGCCACGGCTCCAACCGGTTTAGAGAACTCTTGCTTTTGCTGCAGAGGGATCCTTATGTGCCGTCCTTTATTTTCGAAATGTGTTTAGTTTCCCCTTTGTTGAATCTGCAACACCATTTGCAACACAATCTCGTAAACACTGAGTTGTTTATCCACTGAGATCGCCCAATAGGTAACACAACGTTAAATGTCTTCTTGTTCAAATCCAGCAATGTAGTTTGTAGATTATCCAGTGTCGGCTCCTCTGGATGTTCTCCCGATGCGGCACTGATTAGTTACTTTTAGCTTGCCGAACAACCGCTGTTAATTGAATTTGTGCTTATTACACCCAAAAAGCAACGACAGAGGCCACACAAATTCACAGGAACGAACGGAAATCACTTCAACGTCAACGTTTGCCTTTCTGCAATTTCTCTTCGATGAAAAAAAAACTACTTTTCACTTTTCTTTCGTCTTTAATCTCCTTCTCCTTTTACATTTTTTTTCTTTTTTCTTTTTTACAAAAAAGGATTAACACACGGGACAATTTCTTTTTCCTCCTTTTTTCCTTGCTACTCCGTTAACAAAACGTTCTCTTATCTCTCAAAAAAAAACCGTCGACAAAGGAATTCAAAACCGTATTCCACAAACATTGACCCTCTGTCTCTCTCAAAATCTGCATTTGCATACATCCCATACTTACCAAGAACCCATCTCTCTATCTGCAATAAAAGACATTTTCCAAACTCCCAACAGAATATATTCTAATCATCCCCGCATACATTTTCCCAAAATTGCTTCGGTCAATCCTTTACTGAATTCTCATTTCCTCTTCGTGACCAAGCAATCTTAGCTTCCCGGAAATTCATATGCCGTAACTAACGCATATTCAAATCCACAACGGAACATTAACAACTATACCAAGCCGCATACATTTCCCCGAAATGACTTCGGTCAATATTCTAACTAAACGATATTCCTTGCTTGCACCCAAGCAATTTCCCCCGAAAATTCATGCCCAAACTCGCTCGCGTTCCCAAAGCTATTTCCCGGTATACACAACCAACGAATCCAACTAGGCTTATACGGCCAGGATTCGCTGGAACTGAATTCCTATGCAAGCATAGCAATTTTATTCGAAAGTAGAATACATTTTTTCCTTCATCAGTCAGTCGTCATCCAACTACCAAGGCGCGCAAATCACGTCGAGGTTCCCCTGTAGCCGCCCCCCGTGTGTAAGAGTAAGTCATTATCCAACCGCCACCGGGGCCACAACACAAAGGTCGAGCCGCAACCACCAGTCGCAGTGTCCCGAGACATAATTTTCAAAGGTCCCCGTTCGCGGTTAATCGGAATGAATCCGCAAAATTTCGCTTCGGAAGTCGAACTAAAGTTAAACGCTCTTGGAGACGTGGTTAAGTGAAACGCAACACTAGAATAATCCTAGACAAAAAGGGGGAATTAACCGACAAATAAACGTATACGAGGGAATCAAAAGAAATTCGTGTGTGGCGTATTTTTAGTATGTATAGACAATCTTTACCTATCCAAAAGTGACAATAAAGCAATAAAACAATTTGTGGATGACTGACAACATCGGTGAGTTTTTATTTCCCCTCTTGGTTTGGTGGACAATCACCGGCAACGAAATAGTTAGTGGAGCGATAGTGAACACGGTGCATACGTTGGCGCACCCACATCGCATACCCCCACACATCTGTAAGGCAGGTTGCTAAGAGATCTAACAGAGTGAATCGTTTGGCCGGTTGGTGCCGGAATACTGTCCACATGGAGGGGAGGAAGCCGAGACGTCGCCGGATAATATCGATTGCTTCACAATACATTGTTATCATCGATCACCAACAGAAAAACGGCGGCCAAACAAACTCGACATAAGTAGCCTCCTGCGATATTTATTAAGTTACTGTACTTATTAAGTTGAATAAATAAATAAACCCAAAAACGTCCGTCTTCGACGATAAGTTTATGGGTTTTCGGTGGAGACTGGTTCCGTCAATGCACTTTGGAGCTCAGAAGTGAACTGAACAGTGGAGCGTTCCACATTTTTTGTGTAGGCTATCCAATCATGCGGTAATATTTTTGATCTATTCTATTTATTTGGCATAATCAATTTACGATTATCTTCTGATAAAGGGGAGAGTCCTTCTCCAGCCGAAAGACACGACCTAATGATTAGGTTAATCATTGGCATTGAAATCGTTGTAAATGGAAATGTGAATATTTTTCGTTTTCTTTTACAGTTTCCCATTACCGCATCCAGTTTCTCTTTTTTTTAAATTGAAACTGGACTTCCTAAATAAAAGCGGAGGAAAATACATGTTCTTTTTATATCAAAAGCAGCCCCAACACTTCTGTGGCGGTTCTACGCGCCACATAATCAACTATAGGTTGAGATATCGTCGTTCCACCAAGGAACAAACTCACCTATATCCATTACACGTGCCCACAGACACGTTCCTCAAAAATCTTTTTTCCGCCTGAAACAAAAGGTAACATTTCATATACCCAACATTGAATTCAATGGTCAAAACCAATCGAACTAAACGTTCAAAATTTCCTAATATTGAATTCAACGCATCCATTCAATTCAATTCAATGCAATTCCCCCATTTACTCAATCCATCCATTAAGCGCATTTTTCTGAAAACAAACAGAATAACGCACATCTCCTCATGTAGGTTATACCAATTAGCACCCTAAATTCCTCGCAAGATCCCAAACCGACAAGCGCACGTGCGCAAACAAAGGCCTAGCGATTCGTCCGCCGACCAACAATTCTTGCAATCATAAACATCGTAACGCCTATCCCACGCTAGATGTTTATGACTGGGAAATGTGATCTACAAACCAAATTCCACGGTTCCTTTGTTACCCATCTGTAGCACACAAAAACTCTTGTTGTCGTAAGCCAGATGGGTAACGCATACAAAGCCCATGAAAGGATCGAGAAATGATTGGCGGTACGCTCGACCCCTCGAACAAAAAAAAAAAAAAAAAAAACAGATAAGGAAATGGGAATGATGATCATGATTGGAAATTTCTTTTACAGATAAGAGGATTAGAATGAAAAGTAAGGGGAAGAGAATTGGAAAGGGAAATAGGAATTTGGCAAAGGCAGTCTACTTCGAGCAACAGTCAGAGAACCCCGACGAGGAGGTATCCGCGTAGCGAATTTAAATAACCAAAAAAAGAAACCGCCGCGCCGGCCCGAAGTCTCGTAATGTTTAACTACGCGAATTAACAATCGTCGAAATCGAGAACCCGGCGAAGGAGATTAGTTGCGCGTACGGTGGTGTCAAGACCGAGTCCCGAAAAGTATCGATGGTGTCGTTGGATATTTATTTTGGTGTCATTTCTGAGAGTAGCGTCGAGAGTCGAACAACTTGTTTTCGGTCGAAGGGATCTGAAAGAGTTTAATTGTGTTTCCTTTTGTTTCACTAGTTATTGACAGAAAAACTTTGTAGACTAACGACGGATGTTTTGGGGTATTCAATCCCCAGTTGTGTAACGAACTAAATGTGACAATAAAATAAAATAAAAATAAATCGAAAGATCTCTGAGTTTCATTTGTGCTGCATCCGCTCTGTGTTCTTTTTGGTGTGTGGCATTGTTCGGCGGAACACTTCGACAACAACATTCAAATCCGCCAAACTTCTCTGCCACACTATAATTGAATGTGCTGTGACCACAATTCCCAAATACACCTCTCCCTTTCGTTTCTTTTGTATTGCTTTTTTTATATTACCTAACAACGAGCTCAACGATCCGTAATTAATTTGTTTGATTATAATTTATTTCCTCAAGGGACGTGACACAGAATTCGTATTAGGCTGCTAACAAAATGCCACTTTCACAACCCTTGGTCTCGTGGGATCGCACGAAAGGATTCCATTAACAGCTGGCCAGCTTAAGTGAAATTAATAGACTCAAGAGAACAAAGTTGTCGCCGTCGTGGGGTAAATTCTATCCCACACGCCCTGTGAGTAGGGCGTTAGAATACTCACAGCTAGGCCGGCTTGTCGTAAGAGGCGACTAAAGGCCGAGTGGCAGCCAGGGTCCCAACGCCCCGTCGCTCGGTGAAATACCACCCCATCAAGCTTTAGGCTCCGTGAAATGGTCGGGAAATATCCCTGGCCATCTTTCGGGGCTTGGCTGATGGACCGGTTCAAGAAAAGGTTGGTTAGGTGGTAGTTGGTCCCAAGGTGAGATACCACCCCGTCATGCTGTGTATACCCTGATATCGTCGAGAGAGGTCTTCGACGGTATTTTGGATGTATGGCTGATGGCCCGGACTGACACGCGGATAAGTTTTGATGGTACCGAAATTTATTATGGTAATGGAATTCGGAAGGTAAACTAGTCTCCCATTCGGATCTCCGGGGGGAACTATGTCGGTGGGAACATCATGCAGATTTCATAATAAATAACCGAACTTTAAGAGGTTCGTTATCGCATAACCGGGCTCGTTCTCGAGGCTCTGCCCACGCTCGACTGGCGACGGCATTTTGTAACATCAGGGCCATCGGTTTCACCCACACAAATGTAAACGCCGTCCACCAATATTTGCAAACAACGAAACCTGATATCCTTGCACTAACTGAGACCTAATCCTTGTCAACTGATTCGACATAAGTAGCCTCCTGCGATATTTATTAAGTTACTGTACTTATTAAGTTGAATAAATAAATAAACCCAAAAACCGCCGCCTTCGACTATAAGTTTATGGGTTTTCGGTGGAGACTGGTTCCGTCAATGCGCTTTGGAGTTCAGAAGCGAACTGAACAGTGAACGAGTAAATATTGTATTTTCATAGTTGTGAGTAGAAATATGAAATGTTTCATCAGTGTTTTGCTAATTATGAAATAATAAAAAAATATCTTCAATGAAAAAAATGTTTGTTCTGTATTTTTCGTTTTCATTTACTTCAAGTTACATTATTTTGGAATATGCGAGCAGCATCAAGCAAAATGTAGTAAAAAATGGTAAAATGTTCGAGTACGGTAACAGGTCTAATATATAATTAACAACACATATGTATATAAAAGAAATGTACATCACAAATTGACATACATTTTCGATTTTATGAATATTTAGTATATAATTTATTTAGCACAATTATATTTTTTAGTTTTGTTTTTCACTGGTGATCATTTTCATTACAATAATGACTTTGATACATACTTACAATCTGTTAAAGGTGTTTTTTATTATTCATGTTTTTTGTTTTGTTTTTATTTCGTTTAGTTTCACTGACGAATTATATTCTTATTTAATTAATTTACTTTATTAACCTTTTTTTTTTGACAAAATAATAAGACAAAAACAAAAACAAAAACAAAAAAAAATAAAAGCAAATTAAACAATGACATTTAAACCGACTTTTTTTTTTATATAAATGTGGGAAACTCTTGTATAAAGCTTTTTATAAGTTTAGTTAATGCAAAAATCTGCTATAATAATAAATTTTTATACGTTTGTATATATAAAATATTTATTGCATTTCGTTTTTCCTCCTTTTATTTTTGTTTATATTTTTAACCACGATCGAATTATAAAATAAGTGTACGAAGAATAAAGTGTAAGTTAACTGAAATTCGAAATGAAAAAGAGAAGCAAATATCTTTTGAGCATTAACAAAACAAGAATAAAAGATAGTGATTTGTTCTTAACAAAATTAAAGGAAACAAGTTGAAGTAGTAAGCAGAATACGGTATTGCACTAGTGACGCCAACATATTAAAATAGGGCTTTTGTTCTTCCTTTCCTCTTAATAGTCGAATAAGTTTTCGAATAAGTTTAAAAATTTAAACATTAATAATAGGAATTATTTTTGTGTGGCTTTTATGGTTTTGTTTTCTGTTTTCTATTTTTTTTTTTTTTTTTTTTTTTTTTTTTTTTTACATGTGGAAGTCATTACATATATTGGATGTTCGTGCACTTTTATTTTAACTACAATTATAGATTATGTTGAGTGCTACATTTTAGTTTTTTGTTTTCACATTGTTTAAAATCAATTTTAGCATATATAAAAGTACTTTGTTGTGAAGTATTTGAATTCGGACTTAGGTTGGCTGGGGAGCAGTCCGATATTGAAGATCTGCTTGTGTTGACTATAGACCCATAGAGGTCGTTTGAATTTTTATGCGAATTCACTGGTAAATCCAAACTAGCGTAGTGTAATTCCATTTGCTGTGGAACTGGCCTTAAAGCCGCATTCATTATGGTCTCTCGATTTTGCATAGAGTATGTGTTGTTAGTTGACGATGACACTAATGGCGAGGACATATTTTGACTTCGATCGTAGTGTGACCCCACTGTTGAGGATATTGAATTATGTATTGAACAATCATTGTTTACGGAACTCGATCGGCAATTATTGGAGTCGACAGAGAAGTACCGCTCACTGTTGACCGAGTTGGGTCTCGATAGGTTTTTTCTCGTTTGTAGGGAACTGTCACTATGGATATGCAACAGTTCGTATCCTATATTGCTATCCTTGTGCTGGCGATTTGCGTTACACACATTTTCTGAGTTCGATGATGAAATGTACCTGGTAGAGTTTATGTTTAGACTAGCATTTTTCCCGTCGTCTTTAATGGAATCGATTCGATGCGACGAATGTAAATTACATCCCGTACAATTATTTGGAATGAAATTATTTAAATGTTTTTCTTCTAGGGACTGCGAACTGGTCGTTTTTGCTATAGGCTTAGTCCAGATATTTTGCTGGCAATCTGGAACTGTTTCGACGACATCAGTGTTTTTAGGAACAGAAAATTCTATAGGAAAGTTTATGTAATCGCTACAATCACTATTGGCAGTAGGTAAGTTAACATTAACATCAGGGGTGGTATCATTATCGTTCGGTGAACTTGATTCAATGGACATATTCTCTAGTTTCTTTGAGCATATGTTCACATCCTCGTCTTCGATTATATTTCTCTCTTCAGAAATCGTCGATGAATTGTTAACCCGATCGAAGAACCGTTTACGTGGGTTAGACTCAGATATGACTAAGGTGCGTTTTTGGTTCAATGGCGGTGATTGATCTTGGACTAGGTGCCCAGATAGTTGTTGCTTAGGAATATTTACCCCAGTTGAGGTTTTGTTGCTGGTTAATGATTGATTTGGTATTTCCGAATGCGTACTTGTAATATTATTTAATTTATTTTTCTCATTCTTCTCAGTTAATTGAGATTGAGAATTGGCACCAGTATTACATGACTCGTCTGAATTAATATTCGGATCGAGTTCTTTATCACCACTCCATGTCATTTCAAGATAACCTTCAGAAGGATCTTCTTTATTGGTTGTGAAATTGTCTTTTGGCACTATCAAACGATCGATGGATTCATGCCGACTTCCTTGACTAGGAGTATGTGCATATATAACAGGTCGCATTTCCAAGTATCCACTGTCAGCTTTGCTTTCTACAGATTCCGATAGTTTATCATTTGATTTCTTACTGATCGGGTTTTTGTCTTTTGAACTAACCAAGGGATTGCTACGTTGGTAAAGTCCTTTTAAAAAGCTGCTCTTGTAAGAAGTACCTGCGGTTTGTGATGTTAGTGAACTAGAGCGACTACTAGAATTTTGTGAGAAATCAATTTCCATTAAGTCATCCATACGATCCACGGAGTTCTGACTTTTATGAATGAGAAGTGGGGCACTCGATGATTTTACACCCTTTGTTTTATTTTCTGGCATCGGGTCGAGGCTGGATACAGATGACTTACTGTTAGTTATGTTGCTGTTGTTTGAGCTGCTACTATTGGCAGATTTCAATATGCTTCGCTGCAGGTCACATCTGGGTACTTTAGAACGCGAACCGACAGAAAATGCTCTTACACGACTGCTACTTTGCGTGGGATCCCCTAGATATTCAATCTTCATCTTTTGATTATTATGCTCAACACGACTCCCTACAGAATATGCTCTGGGTGGGCGCTCACAAAGTTCTCTACGTAAAAAAGAAATACAATGGGAAAATATGTAGTGTTCATCTAAAAAACATTTCTTATATTTATATATGTATTACAAAGTTGTCATATATTATAAATTTAGTATAAAAGAAATCAATACCTTAATTTTAACACGATACGCGAAAAAAAAGGACTTTGAGGTTCACATAAATGTTTAAGTAGAGTGTGGTTGGAAGGAAAGGCTCCTCGATAGTATAGTGGTTAGTATACCCGCCTGTCACCCGGGAGACCGGGGTTCGATTCCCCGTCGGGGAGCCCCTGGCGCAAGACTAATGACCTTGCCCAGACAAAATAAATCATTATGGAAAATTTAACAAGCCTCAGGACTAACTAAATAAGGCCAGGACCGGTTCCCGGTTGTAGTGCCGATGATGATGATGATGATGATGATGATGGTTGGAAGGAAAAGAGGATAAGGAAGGGTGTAACGAAGGATTTTGGTCTAAGACCACAAAGTCTCTCTTTCTTTGTAGACACTGTGGACTGAATCAACGGTGGTGGAAACAGACATCCTGGAACCGATCGTCGTTAACTTGACCTTGACCAGTGTAATTATGCGCAGACGCACCCATTGTTTTTATTTTACCTTGTGATGGTGGCAATTTGTAATATAGGGTTTTCCAATAGGGACTTGACAACTTTTTTTCGGTAGTAAATTTTTATAATTCGCAGACGTTGTTCGTTCGTGTACTTAACCATGATGAAAATGTTGAGTTTACTGAATAAATTGACAGTGACAGTTTGATGATTGGTGAAAGGGTGCGTTCACAAATTGAATTCAAAGTTGTCAAGTCCCTTTTGTATAACCCTAGGGTTTTCCAATAGGGACTTGACAACTTTTTTTCGGTAGTAAATTTTTACAATATGCAGACTGTTGCAGTACAGCAACAAAACACCAAGCAGCCTAAATGTCATTCTGAAATGCCAGCAGTGATTCGAAACGACAAATTGATCTGAGATCCACTGCTCGGCACATTAACAATCAATTTCCCACAGTTTCTTTCATGCATTAAGCGCCTGAGCTTATACTTCGAAAGAATACACCGATGAGCTGACAACAGAAATTTCTGGTGGCACTGAATGCCACCAATTGCTAAATAGACGAGAAAGAAATTTGTCTATTCATTAACCGTTTTGAATTGTTACTGTTTTGTCACAGTTTTTAATTTTGTTGTACTGTTTTTTAGACAGTATGTTTTAACGTTTTTTGGATCGATGTTTTATCACTGTGAACCTTTTTCGTATAATAAAAAGTAAAATTGTGTGTTAAAATGTGAGTTTCTTTTTCAGCCCAGTGTGGCAGTCATTTGCTGTGTCCATGGTGACACATTATTTGTTATTTGCTGGGCTACCACGCCATCAGCATAATTTTCGCTGCCTCGTCGAGGAATCTCGACGCAGAAACACAGACGTTGTTCGTTCGCGTACTTAACCATGATGAAAATGTTGAGTTTACTGAATAAATTGACAGTGACAGTTTGATGATTAGTGAAAGGGTGCGTTCACAAATTAAATTCAAAGTTGTCAAGTCCCTATTGGAAAACCCGATAGTAATGTCCAACCGGAATCGAGAGCAGTTTTATCCAATCGGCCTAAATGCATTATAATTTTTTTTTGTATTTTACTTCTCTCGAGAATCACATCATGTGCAGAAGAAATGCTGGGAGACCATCATTGTGGATTCCATGGGAACCGGTCAACAGGCGACGAAGTGTTCATAGTAAGGTTAATTGATGGAAAAGAAATGGGAATACAGGGAGGCGGTACACCAACTTTTCATTGACTTCAAAAAAGCCTACGCCTCCGTCGCAAGGCAAAGACTTTACCATATTGTTACTGAAGTGGGAATCCTGAAAAATTATACAGCACTTATTCAAATCTGCATGAATGAAAATAAAGGAAGAGTTAGAACAGGAAACAATATCTCAGATCCATTTGAAATCCGCGATGGATTAAAACATGAATTTGCCTTTCACCTTATCTTCTTGTGTTGGAGTATGTAATCACAAAGGTACAAGACGACAACATGGCCGGATTATCCCTGAAGGGGGTCACACAAATGCTCGCATATGGAGATGACAACGCTGTTTTGGGCGATAATCTAGAAACTGTTAGTAAAAACAGTGAAATGATCATGCATGCGACAAAGGAGGTGGCTCTAGAAATAAATGAAGACAAAACAAAATACATGATAACGGCGAGAGCAGGTGGACTTCAGGGAACACATATAAACGTCAGAGGCAAGATATTGGGAAAAGTTAAACAATTTAAATATTTGGGAACAGTACTGATGACCAGTAATGAAATGTCAAAGGAAATTGACAAAAAACTACATTCCGGTAACGGTAGTTTGTACGCGGTCAGCAAACTACTAAAATCGAAACTGCTGTCACGTAATACAAAGCTCCACATTTATAAAACTATAAGCATTCCGATTGTTCTATAGAGATGCGAGACATGGGCACATACAAAGCGAGAAGAAAACAGATAAAACGTATTCGAGAATAAAGTTTAAAGGAATATCTTTGGCAGTAGATATGATGAAGACGCGGTCCAATGGAGGAAACCCTACAATCGCAAATTGAACGTGCTATACGACAAACCTGCAATAGTGAGAATAATCAGGTCGCGAAGATTAAGATGGGCCTGGCTTGTAGCGAGAATGGGCAACGGCAGAGACGTACGTAGAATTCTTGACGGAAGACCAACGGAAAAGAAACCGGTGGAAAGACCGCGACGAAGATGGGAGGACAATGTAAGCCGCGAACTTGAAGAGATCAGATCAGAGATAGTCGAAGTTTAACCGCCGACGAGTCATCACGTGCGCTTCTGTCTCGTGATCCGTACCATCGGATCAATTGTGGAATCCGTTTAGGATGTCTTAAATAAACACAGGATACCCAATTGCACTATCGGATCGCTCGTCGAGTCTTCTGTGGAATCTGAAGTAAACAAACGGATCTCCACATACGCGTCCGAGTGAAGTGTCGAGTTATTTGTGGAATCCCAAATAAATAGACTTTCCTGAGAAAGATTGGCGCAGGGCTAATGACCTTGCCCGCAAAAACGAATTATTATGGAAAATTTAATAAGCCTCGGATATGGACCGGATACACGACGACGACCACGGAAACGAAAATGGCTAAACGATTTAAGAATTTTCTCATGGAACGTCCGCTCACTATACAGAGCTCGAACTGCACAGCAGCTAGCCGATGTCATGTCCGAATATAAGGCTGACATAACAGCACTACGGTACACACCAGGCTGCACTTACTGCAAGGATAAAGAGGGTAATTTGATTACCGATCCTGAAGGCATTCTGGGGCGATGGGAACTGCACTTCAATGAATTGCTAAATGGTTAGCTCACAGAAGAATTGGAGGCGCCACCAATGCAACATCAAGACCAAATGCTGCAGCCACCAAGCATTGAGGAAACATTAAAAGCCATTAGACAGCTCAAATCACATAAAGCCCCCGGAGCTGATGGCATACCAGCTGAGCTGATCAACCAAGGAGGGGCAGCTTTATATCACGCAATTCATTAGATCGTGGTGGACGTATGGGAGCAAGAAGAGATGCCGGAAGATTGGCGTCGTGGAATAATTTGCCCCATACATAAGGAGGGAGATATCACACTGTGCAGCAACTATAGGGATATAACATAGCTGAGTACCGCCTATAAGATACTCTCCACTATCCTACAAGATCGGATAGCCCCATACGCTAAAGTCATCATTGGTCAATATCAGTGTGGCTTCATCCCAGGCAAATCAGCGATTGATCAGATATTCGCCCTTAGGCAGGCGATGGAGAAATGTCAGGAATTTAAGATTCCATTATATCATCTATTTATAGAGTTTAAGGCCGCCTACGACAGCATAGCCAGAGTAGAACTATATAATGTCTTGAGAGAGTTCAAACAAATTGATACGGCTTTGTAGGTTGACCATGACCAACGTAACTAGTTAAGTAAAAATAGCGCGATTGCTGTTCAAACCAATAAACATCTTTAATAGACTCCGACAAGGGGACGGTCTGGCCTCCCTCCTCTTCAACCTGGCGTTGGAGAAAGCAATCCGTGTCTCTGGCGTCACAACTAGAGGGACTATTATCACCAAGTCCAGCCAAATTCTTGCCTACGCAGATGACATCGACATAATCGGTAGAACCGAATCGGCTGTACAGGACTCGTTCACCCAGATCGAGCAGGCGGCACAAAAACTGGGAGTGCACATTAATGAGGGGAAAACTAAGTACATGATGGCAACTTCTGCGAAGAGAAAACCTAACGTTGGTCAAACTATCAGGGTAGTGGAGCACGAATTTGAAGTAGTGCAATCCTTTAACTACCTTGGGTCAATAGTATCAGCCGATAACAATATGGAAGAAGAAATACGCGGACAGCTGATCAAATCCAACAAAGCCTACTATGGTCTATCAAGAATCTTTAAATCCTGAAATTTATCCAGAGCATCCAAGCTACTACTGTACAAGACCACGGTATTACCAGTACTCATGTATGGATCTGAGTCGTGGATGCTCAATAAAAGACAATTTGATCGTCAATACGACTGGGCAAGTGCGAGTAGACCCCGTTTATTCATTTGATGATGAGTGAACGTAAGAATAGTGCATACCGGGCAATGCAGCAGTCTCATAGGACGCGAGTACGTGAGGAGAAATAAAAAGAGCTCAGAAGATCTGAAAAAAGACTCCACAGACAAAAGAAAAATTCCTGGGTAAAAAATCCAGTATGTCAAATAGAGGAAAGTAGAAAACGGGATCCGGACTATGTGCGAAAGTTCTACCAAATAATCCTATACTATCGTCTATCAAGGCTCTTTAAATCCACAAATTTATCCAGAACATCCAAGCTACTACTGTACAAGACCAGTACTCATGTATGGATCCGAGACGTGGGTGCTCAATAAAAGGCACCCTGAACCCTTAGTCGCGTTCGAGAGGAAGGTCTTAAGGAGAATTGTCGGCCCCGTATGTGAGGGACACCGATTCCGGAGACGCTACAGCCATGAGTTGTACGCGATCTACCTTGAAGTTAATATTGTAAGAAAAATCAAGCTCGGTAGACTCCGGTGGGCAGGACACCTAGCTCGAATAAGCGAAGATAAGCCAGCCCGGAAAGTCCTTTGTGGCAGGATGTATGGAAGGAGACAGCGTCCAGAGCCTGGGATTGCCAAACTGGATGACATCGGCTCGAAATCGGGACCGGTGGAGAGACTTGCTAAATAAGGCCAAGAACTGATCCCGGTTGTAGTGTCGATGATGATGATGATGAATAAATAATTTTACTTCTCTCAGGAAAGGTGAACGCTTTAGCGCTAAATCAGCACCCGAAGAAGCTCTATTTTTCTAAACCGGATTCATTTGCCAAACTACGAAAGATGACGAAGGACTGCTCCCAACCGCTTCACTGAGCCTACAGCCTAATGATGTTTACCGGGTGACTGGGCATTGGAACGCAATCTACTACGCAGCTGCAAAACAAGAGGCATACAACAATTGCAACCTTATCATATTGTCATAAACGGCTGCATAAATCTCACTGAGGTAGGGAAATCATAAGCGGAATCAATGCCGTCAACAGTTAGAACAGAAAACACCGTAGAAGAACTATTTCGAATATTCTGGATTTTAACACCGAAGCTGGTTATTTGTATCAGAAAATAATTTTATTTAGCGTTTTTTTTTTATAGTTTCTTGCTGATTTGAATTGGGAGCTCTGAAACGAAGATTTCTGCAAGGATGGGAATGGGCACGTTCGAGAGTATAATTGTTATTATCCTTGTTCTGTGCACTGTCCTTCCACGCTTCGCCCTCTGATCTGATCTCCCTAAGGTCGCACCTTACATTGTCCTCCCATCTCCGTCGCGGTCTTCCCCCTAGTCCCCGTCCTGTGTACTTTCCCTCCACACTTCGCCACCTGGCCCGACCTCAAGGTTGCGCCTTACATTGTCCTGCCAACTCCGTCGCGATATCTTTCTATCGGTTTCTTACCCGTTGGTCTCCCATCAAGAATTCTACGTACGGCTCTGTCGCTGCCCATTCTCGCTAAAGGCTCGGCCCATCTTAACCTTCGCGACCTGGTTATTCTCACTACTGTAGGTTTGGCGTATAGCTCTTCCAATTCGCGGTTGTGGAGTTCCCTCAATTGTTTTTTCTGCCTCTTAGTCATTTTCAGGTTCAGTAAGGGATGTGTATACCTCAAAAAAATAAAAGAAAACACAAAATATATAGAGGAGACGTTCGAGACTGTGGTATCTAAAGTATACGTTCCATGTGGGTTCGTCGTCGTCATGAATTGGACGAAGGCGAATAGCACATTCCGCCTCATTGAGTCATACAATATTTTTCTTAACAATCGCTCAATCATCGCCACACAACGTCTATTTCGTATCCTTTTCAATATCCCGCCTTGTGGTCATGTTACCGGTCGGAAATCAATTGTTTCAATGGTAAACAACTTTGGAAAAATTTGAGATATGAAAAAAAATGGGCTTGCATGAGCAACAAGGTCACTCATAAACAATGAGACTGTTCTGCCACGTTTTCGCGGTCTAACCGCAAACATAAAGCTTTGTTAAGTCGTCATTCAATCTATGGGGCGAACTCTTCATGAAGAACTACACAATTGTTTTTCTTTAAAGGCCCACTTCCATCTTTCAGGTCGTGCCAGCCGAATATGCGCTACTAGAATACTGTTAACCCCAGACAACTCTACGGTAAATTCATAACACCTGTTGTACCACGAGTTGAGATAATTACTTCATAGTTTTTGAAGATGACGAACATGCCATTCCGATGATTCAGGAGTTTTTCTGCTAATCATCATCATTATCATCATCGGCACTACAACTGGGAACCGGTCTTGGACTTATTCAGCAAGTCCTGAGGCTTGTTAAATTTTCCATAATGATTTGTTTTTTTTTTCCGGGCAAGGTCATTAGTCTTGCGCCAGAGGCTCCCCGACGGGGAATCGAACCCCGTTCTCCCGCGTGACAGGCGGGTATACTAACCACTATACTATCGAGGAGCTAAGTAATACTCGACGAAATGTGTGGTTCTAGCGAAGAGGTACTCCAGCATACAGCGCAAGAGACGATAATTGATTTGTGTTCTGATATCAGGTTGAAAACCCTCTGATTGGAATAAATAAATAAACATTAAACGTTGTATATGATGGTGGAGAAGAAGTAAATCGGCGTCAAAAATACTTTGTTTTTGTATTGAATTTCTAAACCAACAAGTTTCTCTGCCCGACCCTGTATATCACACGTGTACAAAGTGAACATTTTTCTGTACAGGGAAAGATGACAATAATATATGGGCAGCGAGAATACGTAGGCTAAAAAAAGTAGGAAGAAGAATATAAAGAAGAGAGTGGGTGGTTTCATAGTGTTTTGGTTATCAGAATGCTGTTGCGTGGGGATAGATTATTCTGGTGTGTTCACCAGAATAACCCATCACAACAAAAAACAATCACATACAACGTTAACAAAGCATAACTAATTAAAGACGAAGCTGAGAGCTTGGTATTGCATCAATAAAAAGGAAAAAAAAAGAAAGGTAAATAAACGAAAGTTGTACTTACTGCACTTGATCCCCGTCCCATATGATATTGGTATTATTTTTCTCAGCTGAATATTCGGCAAAGGACATATTTTTTAGTGCTCCTTCTGAATTGCTGCTACCTGCCGAGGACCCCAAATGCATTTGTCCCTTATTCTTTACGGTTTGGTTGACGTTTACATAATCTGTAGGTTGAGGCGAAGACATATACACATAACCTTCAACTACTTCTGCGAGGCTTGATGTTCGGCTATGGCCACCAGAGCTAAGTGGATTATCGGAAGCACCTAAAGTAATATCGCTTGGGCTTGTGGAATGGCCCATGTCTAAATATTGACTTTCTGAATCTTCTGAATAAACATTTGAACTAGATAAACGCAGTTTTTTAGTAATATTATCATTGGCTACAATCTCAGGGCAGTTCGATTTTGTCCTTTCGGTATACCAAAATTCATCGCTGTTTTCTTCTGGTATAACACCACCAGGGGAGCGTGAGCTAAAAATAATAATATAATAAATCAACATTAGTTATTAATTAATGTCTTTACTAATTTGGTTTCTTCATACTTATGGAAACTGGACACGAAGCCAGAGTTATCATCAGGTGTGTGTGAGTGTTTAATGCTGTCAGGTTCATCTATACTTAGAGTGGAACCTTCACTTTCGGAGTAACCAACTGGGCTTATGGCATTATCAATTGGAGGACTATTAGTGTGCCTATTAAATATTATATTTGGCACATTACTTGAAGATGACATTATCTTTGAAGGTGCTAACGATATATCTGAAAAACCACCGTCCATGTTGGTTCGATTTCTCGTAGAAGGCAAGCTGTCGCACCTATCGCGATTTGTAGCTGAAACGTAAAGGATTTGTTGTTGTAATTAATATAAAATATTATTTGTAAATATTATATTACATTATTTAAAATTATAATGAACTACTAAATGTGATAGCAAGGTATACACTTCCATTCATCCCCATAGACGGCACTAATGAACATTATTCTTTTTGCCTTGTTGGCACACTTTTTATAAAACTAGATACCATATGGGTATATTCTTATAAGAGAAGAACTAAGTATGAAAAAGCTTTGTATAAGGTGGGTGTCGGCGATGCATCATGTCAACACGAATTCCCAGGAAAGGCAAGGCAGCGCCAGTACACAAGTTCCTGGAAAACAATGATCAGCGGCGCGCTGATTTCAGAAAGCCACCGAAGAAAACGGCACCCATGAAACGAGCGAACGAAGACGACGACTGCGGGCCTATATAAGACGGGCACATCAGCGGAGCAATTGAGCCTTACTGCCAGCAAAATATGATCCCACAACAAATGTGCAGGATGAAATTACGTTGCCAACTTGCTGCAACTGCGGTAAGAAAGGACATCCGGCCAGCTACAGGAACTGCCCTAAATATAAAGAGATAGTCCACAGAACCAAGGAGACTCGAGCTAAACAAGTAGCCAAGTCAAACTTCGAAAAACAGGCCACACAAATTTCATCCAAAATGGATTTACATTCGCCGATAAGGTTAAAGGGATCCAAACAATGAATATGAAAACTCCACCACCTCTCCCGCAAAAACATATTCAAGTCCGTAAGCGATCCCCTATACAGGCCAACAAAATGCCACAAATTCAAGCGCCGGCACAAAAGCCTTCTAAGATGCAATCCTCAACGCTCGAGAAACTACTTAGTCTCTTCCGCCTGATTGAGGATATTCGACCCCGATATGAAAAACTAACAACTGAGGCCGAGAGGGATGCACTCCTCTTAACCTCATATGTAAGACACACGCTTCAAAATGGATGCCAAAATTAAAGATATCCTTATAAATGTCAACTCACTTGTTTCGCTATCAAACCGTATGATAGTCTCTGACTTCATAAAGGATAACCGGGCGGACGTGGTTCTTGTAACCGAAACTAGGTTGCATCCATGTCACCGTCCCACTTTCCAAACTTTTCAATGTACACACAGGGGCACAGTTAGGGATTGATTATTGAAATTAATCTTACAGGTGGCCTTTATGATTAATTGTTTAAACGACAACAATACACATTTACGAACGTTAAAAAGGTTCTTCAATAGTTCTTGTTTACCAATCCGGAAAGAAATTATTAATGAATACAATTTGGATGTCAAAGACAGTTTAACACTCGTTATATTCAATAGATTTGGAACAAGTGCGATAGTAACTTTGGCATTTATCAACCGATTGAGTTGAGTAGACATGTTTTGAAACGCCAATTCAGTACAATTTTAATCATGAATCGCTTCACATCGAAACAACGCGCTTGAAATAGTGACGCTGTACATTAGAAATAATCGCGCATGACGTCGAAAATATCATGGCCAACAGGCACCGCCTTAGAGCACTAATTTGTCGTTTGGTGTTAAAATTTGTTGAGCACGGGACATTGGGAGTTCGTCGACATACTGATCATCAACACTCAAGATGTTCTAATGAACTGGTTGAGGCCGTAAGAGAGGCTGTTGCTGAGAACCCACATGTGTCGTATTGTCACCGCGCTCAGTATTTTGACGGCAGTGGAAGCATCTTGCGGCACGGAGAAGAATGATTTTCGTTTGTTTCCGTATAAAGTGTGACTCAAAGAATATTGCCGACAGACCGTCCACGTCGCTTGGAATATAGTCAAACAGTCACGTATCGACATAAAAGATGGCCCACCCTATATATGTTTAACGTACGTCTTGTCTCTCTTAAAAATACCACATACAATTGGTTGCAAGTTTTGCAGTCTCAAATTTATAATCGTTTCGATCAAGACTCAAGACGGTTCACCAACTGTTCGTTGACTTCAAAAAAGCCTACGACTCAGTCGCAAGGCAGAGACTCTACCATATTCTAGTTGAGCTGGGAGTCCCAAAAAAATATGCCGCGCTCATACAAATTTGCATGAACGAAAACAAAGGGCGAGTTAGAATAGAAAACCACCTCTCAGAACCATTTGAAATCCGGGACGGACTAAAGCAGGGAGATGGTCTATCACCGTGTCTCTTTAACCTTGTGCTCGAATATGTCATCAGAAAGGTACAAGACGACAACATGGCCCGATCATCCCTGAACGGGGTCACACAAGTGCTCGCATATGCGGATGACATCGCCGTTCTGGGCGATAATCTAGAGACTGTTAGTAAAAACTGTGAAATCATCATGCAAGCGGCAGAAGAGGTGGGCCTAGAAATAAATGAAGACAAAACAAAATACATGATTACGGCGAGAGCAGGTGGGTCTCAGAGAACACATATAAACGTCAGAGGTAAGATCTTTGAAAAAGTTAAAGAATTTAAATATCTGGGAACGATACTGACGGCCAGTAACGAAATGTCGAAGGAAATTAACAAGAGACTGCATTCCGGCAACGCGAGTTGGCACGCAGTCAGTAAATTGCTGAAATCCAGACTGCTATCACGTAACATAAAGCTCCGTGTCTATAGAACCATAATCATGCCAATTGTTCTATATGGATGCGAAACATGGGCTCTCACAAAACGGGAAGAAAACAAATTCCGTCTATTCGAGAATAAAGTTTTGAGAGGCATCTTTGGAGGTAAATATGACGAGGAGGCAGGACAATGGAGGAGACTCCATAACCACGAATTGGAAGAACTATATCGCAAACCTACAATAGTGAGAGTAATCAAGTCGCGAAGATTAAGATGGGCCGGACACGTGGCGCGAATGGGGAACGATAGGACCGTGCATAGAATTCTTGACGGTAGACCAACGGGAAAGAGACCGGTAGGACGGCCGCGACGGAGATGGGAGGACAATGTTAGGTTTGACCTTGAGGAGATCGGATCGAATGGTCAAGCGTGGAAGGAGACTGCCCAGAACAGGGAAGGATGGCGAAGCCGAGTCGGTGAGGTCATGAACTTCCGGGTTCCTACAGGCCAATAAATAATAATAATAATAATAATTCGATCAAGACTTGAATTAAATCACGTGGCAAAACTTGATATTTCCTTGTTTTCGACGAAACAAGTTCCGTATGTATGTCTACAGAAATTCATCCTTGATGACAAGGGAGAGGACTTTAAGGGCTTTGAATTTCGAATTGTTGATATATCTTGTTCAGATAGGAATCAGATAGGTTGAGCGTATCTAACTGGTTGTTAATAAGATTCGAAAACTTTAATCGAACATGTACAACGATGTTCATAATAATCACGGTTCGTGCTTCTTCCTGTTTGATTAGTAATTGGCTACTAAGTGATATTCTAAAGAATTCAAAGGAAAAACAAGAAAAAGAAACAAAAGTCAGTAAAATATGTGGCGCTTCTAACAGCTGTTAGGGACCTCGCGTCCATGTCCTCGCCTAACACCCACTAATTCTCGCAAATTTCCCCTCTCTGCCTGTAAAGGGAAGAAAAATTGTCAAGTAGCTAATTTGCATAAACTACTTTAAGCAAATTCTACTTGACAGGAAAATAATAAAAAACAGCGTTGGCGCCGAATAAAAACTAAACGTCGACGGCGTAAACAAAAAAATATTCATTCGACGTAAAACTACTAAAGCGTACAAACCAATCGTAATCACTGGACCGAGTTCAAATTCCGATATAGAACTGAAAAACCAGCTAACACTCGAAAGAGAAAACAACGTCATAGATCCAAGTGCTCAATTGCAAGTCTAACACTAGGTTCCCAGAACGACTTCACCCTGTTACGCGCCCCCAACCTGGGAAAACCCTGTTTAGGTCAGAAACACCACCACATTTCTCTAGAAGACCAACCGGGGCTAAACCCAAGAAGCCTGAGGTATCACGGCACCTTCAGAGAGGCGGAGGTGACGATCACAGTGACTCCTCTAGTCAAAGCAGGGATAAACGTGCACCACGCCCATGGATTGCACACATGACTTGCACCTTCTGCAATAGAAAAGGGCATTTGTACGACGAATGCCTTCGACGCCGAAACACACCGTTGTGTACGAAGTGTGATCGATATGGGCACGATGCCCAATACTGTCGGACACAAAGTACACAAACGAAGGCGGATAATCCTGAGCCTCCACGACCAAGGTCGCAGAACCAACGGAAGTCACCCGTGAATACCTCAAACCAAGGGCAAGAACGACCATGTACTTCGAAACAAGCAACAACGTCGAATCGTAGAGTGTACAGCATTCGATGTTGTTGTGAGTTTTGTGGCCGAAAGGGTCACACATGGGAGTAGTGTCATTGCAAGGGATTATGGGTAAAATCCCAAAAGCCAACAGATGCACCCAAAGTGGTTAAGTCTGTACTCCGCGACCACACCCCACAGACCCGCACGGTCAATACTGAATGCCAGACAGTCCAAACAAAAAAAATTTCGAAGAACAATAATCAGCCACGCAACAAAGGCGGTCAACAGACACGAGCAAAGAGCAATACTGAACATTCGGAGGCTCGAAAACTGATACAACGCCGTCGACTCGAATCGAACCGTAGCCAGTCGAACTCAACTGCTATGGACGCGTCAGAAACCCCAAAGCAGGGACATCGGCGACAGGGGAACGGCCAATGGTGCACATTTTGAAGGCGACACAACCACACGGCGACAATGTGTCGACAAAAAGTAAAATAGAAGTCGGAAAACTTCCAGAGGTCGGGTCGGAATCCCCCAACCCGACCGAACTAGAGCCACCAATTAATGAAACTCCAACCAATGAGAGTTCCAATTATCGAGCTCCCATTAGACATCGGTTGTAGAAGCACTACACGTCTAATAATGGATACAGGTGCGGAGATCAGCCTTATTAAGCTGAAGGCACTCCAATGTGGAATCACATTGGACAGAAAAAAAGCAACTACCCTCCAAACCCTTTTTGGCAAGGGAAAGTCTAAGGTTTATGGTAAGGGGATATTCAAATTACCCCAACAAATCTCCTGTAGTTTTCAGGTGATAGACTCCCTACCAGGATTATCAGCAGATCGGTTGTTAGGGAACGGCTTCCTGTCTAGGAACTGTAAAGTTAATGGACCCGGAAACTGTTTGGAATGTTCCCAAACAAAATTAAATCCGGTAAGCTTTTCCATTGAATTTACAAAAGACAGGAAGCGGATGTCAAGACATAAGGCAACCAGTCGGGAACCCATACCAAGGGGATCCAAAGAGGTCCAGACCGCGGTCGGTAGTATACCGGATACCCTACCCAAACAGGGGAAAGGTGGCGAAAACTTCTCAGGCTCCAAGTACCCCAACCCCATCTTGATATCTGACAAACCGAAGAAAGCTAACGAAGAAGCAGTGGTGGAACACACACCGCCAAACGCTTCGGAGGTAGACATTTTTCTGAGCAGACCGGCGATAATACTGGCACGTTAACGAAAAATGCTTAGACTTCCCATGGAAATCCAGGAAGAGATAGTGCTAGTACCAAAAGCAATACAATCAGGGATTTTCATATCCAATTGTATTGTAGGGAAATCGAAGAGTGCCATAGTAGAGGTACTCAATATCGCAAGCTACCTTCAACCCATAGACCGGATTATGGTGGAAGTACATCCAATGAAGGAATTTTCCATATTTCTGCTGGAAAATGAGGACAACCGTTCTACGGGATATAATTCGGATAAGAAACCTTCGGAGGGGGAACACCTCCAGTATATCCGACATCTATTCCCGGAGGAGCAATCGCCAAAAGATCCAAGGTTGACACAATTACACGAGGAACTCCACTTAGGGAAAACCTAAGTCCTCAAGAGTGTCAATCCATAGTGGAAACATGTGAGAAGTTTAACGAAATTTTCCACCTCAAAGGTGACCTGACATATTCCAGTGCCATAATGCATGAGATACCGGTGATACAAGATCAAGCACCGATAAGTCAACGAATGTACCGTCTGTCTGAGTGCAAGAAAGATGGGATAAACGAGCAAGTACGGGATATGCTGGAGAATGATATCATTCAACCAAGCAAAAGTCCGTGGAACTCGCCACTCTTGGTAGTTCCTAAAAAAGAGGGCCCCGATGGAGAGTTGTAGTCGACTTCAGGAAACTGAACGACAAAACCATTGGCGATGCGTACCCTTTCCCTCGAATGGAGGACATTTTAGATCAGCTCGGTCACTCACACAATTTCTCCACGCTCGATTTAGCCAGCGGCTACCACCAAGTCTTAGTGGATCAGAAGGATCGAAGTAAGACAGCGTTCAGCACAAATAAGGGGCATTATGAGTACAAACGTATGCCATTTGGTCTGAAGGGAGCACCAGCTACGTTTCAGAGACTCATGAACCATGTCCTAACCGGGTTGCAAGGGATCGAATGCTTTGTTTATCTGGACGACGTTGTCATATATGGGAAAAACCTACAACACCATAATGACAAACTCCGAAAAGTATTCGACCAAATGAGATACCACAACCTCAAGCTGCAACCGGAGAAATGCAAGTTCCTACAAAAAGAAGTAGTATATCTGGGACATGTTTGTTCCGAAAAAGGGGCAATGCAAAATCCCGATACGACTGCTAGTGTCAGGGATTTCCCCATTCCCAAAACGGTTAAGAGCGTCCAATCGTTTCTAGGCTCGGCGAATTATTACCGAAAATTTGTTCCAAATTTTTCGAAGATACTGCGCCCCTTAATGAATTTGTTAAGGAAGGACGTTAAATTCACCTGGTCGGACAAATGCCAACAAGCATTTGATAACATAAAGGAGTTATTGGTTTCGCCGCCACTACTAATCTACCCAGATTTTACCAAACCCTTTAATCTGACCACGGATACTAGTAATGAAGCACTGGGTGCCGTCTGTCGCAAGGCGAAATCGGTAAGGACCGGCCAGTCGCATATGCCAGCTGAACCTTGTATTAGGCGGAAAAGAATTACTCTACGATCGAGAAAGAGTTGTTAGCCATTTTTTGGGCGGCTAAGAATTTCCGTTGTTATTTACAAGGGAGAAAATTCAATATATACACGGATCACAAACCATTAAGGAGAGTATTCAAGCTGCTGGAGTTCGACTACCAAATCGAGTATAAACCCGGTAAATACAACACTAATGCGGATACCTTAAGTCGTATTCCGCAAATTTGTGATGAGACTCCCACACTACCAAGGTGCAATGTACTAATACGCGCCCAAGCTAAAAAGCTATGGGCAAGCGAAGGAATTCAGGATAGTCCAAATGACGACAAGTCCTCTCTTAACGAGAATCCCATTCCGGCCTGCACGGAAAAAGGAATGGAGATAACCAAACCTGAAGACATTCAGTTCCTACTCCGGGAATACCATGATCCTCCTTTGGGTGGACACCAAGGAGTGAGTAAAACGTATCGTAAAATACGTAGACATTTTTGGTGGAAGAACATGATGCGCGACATTAAACAGCACATCAAAGTATGTAAAACATGTCAAACCATGAAAACTTCACCGATCATACGTATGCCCATGGTAATAATCGACATTGCAAAGAGGCCTTTTGACAAAGTATACTTAGATATAGTAGGTCCTCTTGATCGTACTCCAACCGACAATCAATATATACTTACATTCCAAGACAACTTGTCTAAGTACATAGATTGCTACGCTCTCCCAGATGCGGGAGCAGAAACGGTGGCCACAGTCTTCTTCGACTAAATAATTGCTCGGTATGGTGTTCCGAAGCAATTGGTCACCGATCAGGGAAGCGATTTCCTAAGCAGTTTGTTTAAAAGCGTGTGCAAACTGCTTCGTATTAAAAAACTACAGACCTCAGCGTACCACCCACAATCGAATGGAGCCTTACAACGAGCCCATCGTCCACTCGTAGATTACCTGCGAAGTATTGTGGATGGAAGTTCCCAATCATGGGACCAGTACCTGAGGACGGCAACATTTGTATACAACACCAATGTACACGAAGGTACTAAACTTACGCCAATGGACTGTCTATTTGGGTTCACCCCGGAGGTACCGACGAGCATAAAGCAACCTCCGGAACCGGTATCTAACCATGACAGTTACCATAAGCTATTGAAGTACAAACTTCAACATAGTTACGAAATAACAAGGCGTAACCTGTTAACTTCCAAGAGGGAGTGGAAAGAGTACTACGGCCGTAAGACACGCCTTTCACGTTCCATGTGGGCGACAAAGTTTTAATACGGAACGCGCAAAAGCAAGGAAAATTAGCTCCCAAATGGAGGGGTCCCTATAAGGTAGTACAGATAAAAGGGCCGGTGAATAGCGTCGGGAAGGTAGGGAGAAGAAATGTGGTGGTGCACAACAATAGGCTGAAACCCTACTACGAAAAGAGGAGGCTAAAACCGGACAAACCACGACAAACAAGGGAAAATAATGCCCCACAGGGTTCAACGCTGCAGTTATATACTTTTGTAGCCAAGCTTCATTCCTCTTCTAAGAAAGAAGCTATCATTTTTCAAGGGGGGAAGGTATTGTTGCGGACCTACCTCGCGTCCAGGTCCCCGCTAACATCCACTAATCCCCTTCGCAAGTTTCCCCTCTCTACCTGTAAAAGGAAACACATATCCCCAAGTAGCTAATTTGCATAAACTACTTTGTGCAAATACTCGTACTACTTGGTAGAAAAATAATAAAAAACGGCGTCGGCGCCGAATAAAAAATTTAAACGTCAACAGCGAAAAAAACAAATAATGCGATTCGACGTAAAACTTCGAATGAGGAAAGTCAAAACCAAATATCTACGAGTCTTATTTTACGCTTACAATTAGTTGACTCAATATATAGAAGTGGAGATAACGGGAGCAAGACGTCGACGAGCTCGAAACCAATCTCTGAGATACCCAATAGAATCGAAGAAGGTAAAAGGACAACAGGAAGCTGAACAGGGGAGCAAAAGCTCAACGCCCCCTGCAACCTGACACCAAGCAGCAGGTACAGCGACCGCTCAACGGTCGACTCAATACAAGTAAGTCACTTACGCTAATTACAATTAAATCAATATATTCACCGGTGATAAATTAAAATATATTCACTATGTTATATAAACTATATCTAAATTGTGTAAATTTATCCAGAACATCCAAGATGCTACTGTACAATACCATGGTCTTACCAGTATTCATGTATGTATCCGAGACCCGGGCGCTCAATAAAAGGCACTCTGAACTCTTAGCCGCGTTCGAGAGGGAGGTCTGAAGGAGAATTATTGGCCCCATATGTGAGGAAAGACGATTCTAATAGCTAACGTTGTGAGAAAAATCAAGCTCGGTACACTCCGGTGGGTGGGACACCTAGCTCGAATGAGCGAAGAGGGCAGGGAAGTTCTTTGTGGTAGGATGTATGGAAGGAGACAGCGCGGCAGACCATGTCTGCAGTGGAGGGATCGCTTAGACCAGGGCGCCCAGAACCTGGGAGTGCCAAACTGAATGACATCGGCTCGAAATCGGGACCGGTGGAGAGATTTCTTAAATAAGGCCGAAACCGGATCCCGGTTGTAGTGCCGATGATGATGATGAAGATTAAGATGGGCCGGGTATGTAGCGAGAATGAACACCGACAGAACCGTACGTAAAATTCTTGACGGAAGACCAACGGGTAAGAAACCGATAGAAAGATATCGCGACGAAGTTGGGAGGACAATGTAAGGCGCAACCTTGAGGTCGGACCAGGTGGCGATGTGTGGAGGGAAAGTACACAGGACGGGGAATGATGGAGTAGTCGAGTCAATGAGGTTATGAACTTTCGAGTTTCTACAAGGCAATAAATTGTACAAATATCAAATTAGATAGTGCGAGATTGTGACCATCGGCTGAGAGGTTTCCTAAAGATGAAGACAAAGGCCGGGCTCTAGCGTAATGAATTAGTAAGTAATATTTGCAAAATGTTTTAAAATGTTTGTTTAAAATTCGTCACCTGCTGCGCGATATTATTGTAGTTATTAAATTATGGTATCTGAGCAGAATACCTAACTTATATTCTTTTATTATACTTTAAGTTCCCAATTCAAAAGGTGATTTTTACTCGTACTTACCACTTGAAGGAGAACAGTTAATTATTTTACCGGAATGAGTTTGTCTTCGCTGTAAAATTGCCATTGGTTTAGATGTTTCAGTAGCTGAAGATGATCTCTTCCTCATAGGTCCAAAAGACTCGTCTGGTTTTGATGACATTACACTTTAATAATAATAACACAAATTAGGAAAGAAAAATATTTAAAAACTTATTAACAAATTATACGTACTTCAATATCATTGTATGCATATTTTGAGCAATCAACGAATCCCTTGTTTCCATCCAAAGTTCACCAGCTCCGAGGGCACTCTGTCGTCCTACCTCCATATAAAAGTAGCATTTCGAATCTCCACATCTGCAGGTTGTAATCATGATACATTTTTCATTGAAAGCTCATGCCGAACTTACCTTCGTATCGATGTTAGGAAGAATTCAATTAATGCAATTCGCGTCTCACTAAAATTTGTGCGTTCTGCTCCTATACGGATAAACGTTACCGACTTCAGCGATAGACATACATGATAACTCCCCAAGATTCCGTATTTTTCAGCTAAGCCTTTTCTTTGAACCTCGACTTGCCAAACATGTTCTATAAATGAATTAAAACGACCATAGTTAAGAAAAAATGAAAATTAAACATTTGTTTTTTTCCTTAATAAAAACATCAATTTACTCTGTGCTCAAATCTGAGATTTTTTTCATTTTTCGTGAAGCTGAGGTAAAATCAATTCGAAAACGCTGAATCTAGTGGTGCCGACCGTCTCTATAGGTTAGCTTTGATTTTAAAAATATTTGAGATCCATATTTATAGGCTATCGAGTTCTAGATAAACAGCTGAAGGTATCCAAGTATACGGATAGATTTCGTTATATAGATACAGCTACTGATTTGAATATTCTCAATCGAAATGTTGATTTCAAGGGGCGGAAGCTTAGAAGTTGTTTCATTACAAGGCTGGGCGATACTTAAAAAGCTCAAACCTCACTTTTTTTCGCAAAATTTGCACTTAAGTTTGAAATATCTAAGCACCTCTGAGAGTGTGCAATTGCTGCTGCCAAAGGCATATTCGACAAGGTATGTTTTTTATATGTGTAACGGGTCCCGCACCGACAGCCTCAACCAAAATCCCCCGAATCCCCACATCTCTATAACTATAATCGCGCCAAGTAGTAAATTTGCATAAAACAAGCTTGCGTCGAACAATAGAGACAAGACGTCAGAAAACTTTGACAACAAGTTTTCAATAAAGAAATATTCGTCACCAGATGAAGAACAAATAAAATGAATTAATTAGACTTCGTCGGATGAAAAACAAATAAAATGAATTGAAGAGACTTCGCCGGTAGTGGAACAATAATAAGCTTCGCTGGTCGTGGAACAGTAATAATTAAAAAACTGTCACCGCGAGTGAACGAATAATATTTAAAAAACTGTCGTCACGAGTGAACGACAATCAAGCCAGCAGGGAGATCAAGAGCCATCACCCCTGCAATGAGAAGAGCAGGAACGTCGACCAAAAAGGTGAGACGAGAAGACACCAAGTACACCAAGTAACTCCTTATAAGCCCTTGTAAATAGTGGCCAGGGTGGATGGAGTGAAGTATCTATTGCGTCTCTTAAGGGGACATTCCGGTTTGTTCGGTTCAAAAAATCAATTTTTTTTTTTGCTTGATCGATAGTTTTATCCTTCAAAAATAATATGTTAAAATTTGGAAACGAAATCTTAGGCGGTTCCAAAGTTATAGGTCATTAAAGGGTCGGGTCTCCCGCGGATACAAATTCGTATCATAGGTGGCAACTACCGTGTATTTAGAAAGATGCAGACTATCCATTTATGGGCATTAATTTGCTTCGCTGTTGGCTTGGGCCAACTGCCACTTCTTTGACTATGTCGCAATCTTGTGCGACTGAACAACATGTTCATAAGCGGTAATGGATAGTCGCTCCTGTGTATGTTGTTTTTACATTCGGGCGCACTGCGGGTGACCTGCGATTGCCTAAATTTTAGTTAGTTTCATATATATGAAACTAACTTGCCCGTTGCACGGTGCTGGTGGTTTTTTCTTGTTTGGTGACTATGGAAGATGTTCCTATCGGTGACGTCCGGAGTGACTCGACAAAATTTACAAACGTAGTCGAAAGATGAATAAAATGTTAAAAAAAAAAGTTATATCTTTAATACTTTCTTTTAAAAAAAATCATGAAAATAACCTATTTTTTGACCCGACAAACCGGAATGTCCCCTTAAGGAATCCCATACATTTGGCTGCACTTTTCGCAGCTTCAAATATGTGGTCATTCCAGTTAAGAGTCGAATTAATTCGAGTGCCGAGGACTGATAATTCCTTGGCTTCGTCGATGCAAGTCTCGCTCATAGACAGTGTAGTTACTTTGGGTTCACCTTTGACGACAAGAGGCAGCACTGAGTTTTTAGGGCATTGAAACTACCCGGTTAGATAATCCCCACTGATATATCTTGTTGAGGTCTGAATTCAATGTATCAAGCATAAGTTGCAAGTTGCTGGTTGGTAGTGACGTTCGAAGAGTTTGGACGGGAGTCTCAACGTGCTATCGTCAGCTAACGACTGAATTGGGTTATGAGTAATTGACAAGAGATCATTTATAAAGATGAGGAAGTGAGTGGGTGAGAGTACCGAACCTTGGGGAACACCTGCATTAATTTGATAGGAGACAGATTTGACACCATCAAAAACCACTTGGATTGAACGGCCAGAAAGATAGTCTCTCATCCATTGTATCAGGGAATTGTCCACTCCATATGAATGCAATTTTGACAAAAGGGCTGGATGCCAAACTCTGTCGAAGACTTTTGAAATATCCAATGCGACTACCTTGCTTTCACCGAGGTAGTGGATGGAGTGGCTCCACTTTTCGGTGAGGTGCGCCATCAGATCTCCTGTGGACCTGTTGCTACGAAAGCCATATTGGCGGTCATTGAGGAGGTCATTTGATTCCAGATATTTCGAAAATTGACGGTTGATAAGAGATTCCATTATCTTGGAGAGAATAGAAGTTAGTGCTATGGGTCGATAAGAAGAATGGGATGGTTTGTCACCCTTTTTGGGAATTGGCGAAATGTTCGCTGACTTCCATCTATTTGGGAAACAACCAGTAGAATAAGACAAATGGAAGAGTTTCCGCAGTGGTTTAGCGAATGAAGAGGAACAGGGCTTCAAGAGGATTGGGGGAATGCCGTCCGGACCAGCGGATTTGTGTGCGTTTAGCTCCTTGAGTGCGCGGGCAACAGTACGCGTTCGGAAGCGAATCTGGCTCATGGTGTGCTGCTTATGCTCAAGTTAAGGTGGAACTGATGTGGTATCAGGCAGCGTTGAGTTGGCTGCAAAATGTGCAGCAAGTAGATTCGCCTTCTCTATTGCAGTGGTGACTGGTTTGTCATCGACTATAAGCGAAGGAATGGATGAAGAGACTGAGTTTTGAATGTTTTTTCACGAATGCCCAGAAGTTTCTACTACCTGTGGGAGAGTGTAGTATTTTTTGTCTCACTCTCTGGTCATGCAAGAACTTGGCGCGATAAATATACGCATTGCAGTCATTCCTAGCTCTCTTAAATCTTTTCCGGTTTTCCTCAGTATTGTTTGATTTATACAACCGGAAGCACAACTCTTTGGCCTTAATGGTTTCTCTGCACCCAGAATCGGACCACATATTTCTCTTGGGTTTGATACTCTTTACTCTGTGTGGAATAAAGGTCCGCATGCCAAGTAGAATCGTGTCTGTCAATATGTCCGCTATAGAGTCAACATCGTTATTGAGGAAAAATAACGACCAATTTAACCTCCCAAAAAAGTCGTTCAGACCTTCCCAGTTGGCTTTCTCGTAGAACCATACTGTTCTTTTGGGAGCTTTTTCATTAAAGTTACTGTTGGTTAGAGGCAATTTAGCTGACACGACACAGTGGTCTGAAGTGCCCAAGGACAAAAACTTCAATTGTGTATTTGCTTGGGTGGGAAGTGAGAAACAGGTCCAGTGTGTTGGCGAAATGACCATATATATCTGGTACCCATGTTGGCTCATTGACAAGTTGAGTTAAGCTATTTGAATCAGCAAAAAGCTGGACATATTGACCTTCGGGTGTTGTTGTTCCGGAGTGACGAAGCCACTGAGAGTTATGCACATTAAAATCACCCGCAATAACGATTTCAGTGTGCGGATATAGGGTCAAGATCCTATCGATGGAATCAGATAGACCATCAAATTCCTTAAAGGATGCGTTTCTTTCCAAGTTTGGGCTTCTGTAAAGTAAGCAGTAATGTATGATATGCTTACGAACGTGTGTTTTAGCCAAGAGAAATTAAATTCTGGGTTGGAAGAGAGCCCATATTGTGGCAGAAGCTGATAAGCAATATCATTTCGTATGTATGTGGCTATACCACGATGTGGAAAGAACAGTGGCACTAAGTTATATCCAGGTAGATTAAAATCGGAAATATCTGTATTAGTAATTACCTGGATTTCGCTAAGTACAAGGATAGTTGGATTCTGGCTAGAAACATGGACAGACACAGAAGAGAAATTGCATCTCAAGCCGCGAATGTTACACAAATCAACGCGAAATTCCCGCTCCATTGAAATGGCCCTACACAGAAAATCAATTTTACATATATTAATTGTTTATAATAAAATCTATAACAATTTTGGCGCAGCCGGTGACCACCGTCTGTGAGCTGTATTAGATTGAAAAACCCTTTAAATCCTAATCGGAGATACAGGCCCAGTGGTGGGTAGAGCCCCGAGGCTCTAACGTCCCTACACCAACTAACCGTACTAGTGGATTAGATTGAAATAAATAAAATATAAAAAAATTAAAAATTATACTATAATTTTAAAATAGAGAGAGAGGGATAGGGTAAACCAGCAAACCTGGTCATGTTAGTCTACTCAATCAAGATTTTCCGCTGTTTCTTCTGTTTTTCGTTTTAGTTTTCAGTCTGCTGAGGATTAATAGGAGAATTTACTCAAACTATTTTACGCAATCGAATTTTCCATTGATTCTTTTATTGCATTTTAGTTTTTCTCGTCTCTTTTCTTTTTTTTCTTCTTTTTCAGAATTAGTCTCGCATCTCACCGCTGATCGTTTTTGGTCCACAATTTCTCCTATTCTCAACCTTTCTAATTCGTATCCACGGTTAATTCTATTCGGTTAGTCTTTGGGGGGATTTAAATAAACGTGTGATGCAAACGAGAAGCCACTCGAAAAGAATTTCCACGGAACGCGCGACGGAAGAACCCATCGACGCCATGTTGGGGACGGAGAGAATCTTGTGCTTAGTCCAAAGAAACATAACAGTGTTCAGGGGACAGAAAGGTCCTAATGCAACAGTTGAACTACAAAAGTTCCTCGAAAGTTGCAATACTACCTTGTGGGGGTTCTTTAAAGCATTCCCAAAGAACCACCCATTTCCTTAAATCAACCTGCCTTTCCCTTACTCCACCAGCCACTTTACTTACCTGCAATCGAGCAATGTAAGCTACCTCTCATTCGCTTTCACCTGAAAGTAAAACCCCAGCAAGCATGCACATCATCAAATCATTTTGTTCATATTACATGAACCATACGAACCCAATCGGCTCAGCTTGTCAGCAATTATAATCAACAAACACACGCTGTCCAGCTGATCTGTTGACACAGCTGCAGCGGATTTTTCCGACCATTGATCGCCCAAGCGACACCTGATCATCGAATAGGACGTGACCGCGATCGTTGTTCAAATGATCATCCTAATGATCATGTCCTATGATACAGTTTTCGGAAAACTAACATCCATTGAATCGGACACGATCGTGATTGCTATTTAAACAATCACGCCAATGACCGTGTCCCACGTAGTTTTCTTAACCAAACAATAGCCACCCTAGCCTCTGCCACAGGCGAACAAATCTGCGGTTGGCTTATCGTCACAGAAAAATCTATTGCCTGCAACGCTATGATTCTGGGCAATTATGTAAGCAGCCGACGTTCCTATGCAGCATTGGTTAAACCAAATAAATGCGCATCTCAGCGTATGACCCTCCGAAATAGCGTTTCTATTTACAGAACACACAGAAACCTATTTTTCCTTCGGCGATTTTTCGCTATCGCTTATCTCAACGATGCAGCCCCTAATACCAGTTCCTTTGTTTGTACAGTTGCAGGATCGATCGTTGCCTCACTTCCAGCGAAAGGGCATTGTACTTGACCTGTACGGTCACCCCAGGGAAATTCTTCCAAAAAAACCCCAATCGATCGTTCATTGGTCATCACCAAAGAAATGATCCAATTCGGCTCCTCCCATATCGATGGGAATTCATCACCACCGTAGCTGGGGGATGTTGAGTGCAACAGCCACTCAAGGAGTCAGATTTTAGCTACCAAGCTGTGCGGAAGTGGGAGTCGGATTGTTAACCGCGAGGAGAGTGGACGAGTTTTACCCACCAATAACGAATGTTAAAATTAAAAAACACCGAGGCGACAGTGGAGATTGAATCGGGTGAGTCAATTGCGTGGACGTCAGTTAAATCGTAGTTTCAAAGTGCGCCGCTCCCCTTACCTGGTGCCCCTGTTTCGCGCACATACATTCATACTCGGAGGATGTTAGTACCGTGTTGTTAGAATAGACTAAAATGTTTTTAATCTCTTACTCGGTGAATATAAACTACAACCCATAGACCAGTAAACTAGTGTTATTAAATATCACCGCCGAATGGAATTGTTACAGCATAGTGAACCTTGCTTACATGTGTCAGTGTTTATAATCAATAAAAAAACAATAAACGTAATCAGTGTTTTATTTCTCTTGTTGGGAACCGCTTGGAGTGGAGTTTTGCTTGGACACGTTAATAAAAGAACGTAATAGTGTTTTTAGTTTCCACCATCGTCACTCGTGCGAATAGTTTTTTGTCCTCTCTTCGGTGGGTGTTTCCACGAACCCAAGTCCGTGCAGACGTATGTGTAAACAGTACCCACAACCTTAAGCTGCCTGTCCACAGCGGAGGAAAACTGTTTTCTGTGTTGGATACCCGTGCGGTTGAGCGTAAAGACTAGCCGCATATTAAAAAAAAACTCCCGACAACCCTCCAAGAGTACGAGCAACGATTCAGGAATGAGTTGCTACCGCAAGCAACATACGAGAGGATACATTCTAAACTCTCTCGTATGCGACAATCCCACGAGAAGGATATCGCATACTTCATTTCCCGGTAACGGACTGCAAAGAAGCAGCAACGCGTACATATGGACAGGACACCAGTGCCGCATTTGCCATCCAAATCGAAAGGTTGGCAAAATCGGTACTAATTGTGGGAGTAAGGTAGGACCAATTCCGACATCGTCTATTAGAATCGGAAGAAGACCCTGTCGAACGAATGATTGCGCGACTCCTTCAAATGGAGAAGACGCAGAACGAGATGTTGAATAGCAGGGATTTGTATGATAGGGGAACACCGACGAGAGTGGAAACATGCCATGCCAATTCGACTAATATGAATGACTCTAACCATCGTCCCACCATGACAAATACACCGGCCATGCTCAAGAACAACCCCTATTATTATTGGGAGGACGAGTCAAGTGAAACGCAGGCAAAGTCAAGTATTCTAGATCAAGCCTACGGGGAAACATAGCCGAACCCACAGGAGTCACTCCACAGGCAACTCATACCCGTGAACGATGCATCTCAGGCAGTAATAGTCGATTTGTGGGGGTTCTCTACACCACATGGAGACCCAACCCACAATTCCAACCAACCTTGATCGCTAACAGCGCGTCACCTTAATCCAACTCCCCAAGCAAAACCTGCAATAGCACACATTCGCAAACACGCAAAGAACCCACTTCCCAATATGCAACAGCATCCGTCCACAAATCTGCAATCGCATACATCCCCCAAACTTACCAAGAACCTATTTCCCAAGCTGCTATAAAACGCATTTCCAAACCTACAACGGGATATTAATCATCTCTCTCAACTACATCAAACCGCATACATTTTTCCCAAAAACCACTTTGGTTAATTTCCTATTTAAATAATATTTCTCGCTTGCAACGAAGCAGCTCTAATTCTCGGCGAATATCATTCCGGCTCGGTTCCTGCTTAAATTATTTTCTCGCTTGTGGCCAAGCAACACTTACTTCCCCGAAAATCATTTCGGCGCCCATCCTACCCAATACCAATTCTCCTTACTGGTAAGTCACCAGTACGATGCGTTGCATTTCCGCGAAACAACCATTGCAACGACCAAGACCCACATTCCCTTGTTTAACCGACAACTCATGCCCATACTTGGTCGTGTCCACAAAACCGATTTCTCAGTACACATAACAACCGAGGAATCTAGCCCAGCCTGTACGGCAGTAATTTTCTGGAACTATATTCCCTATGCAAGCAAAGCAACCCCTTTCAAGTTCCTAGTAAGTGGCAGTGAGTTTATTTAGCTATGACTCCACTGCCACGACGCGACGAACTTTGTTCTTCCTTTTAACGAGTCAGTCATCATTCTAACATCGGCGCGCGGACATCGGTTCAAGACTCAGCCCCCCGTAACGTGCACTCGGGGCACGAGTGTACAATCAAGTCTACCGTGTCTCTGTCGAGTGAGGTCGGGCCCTTGATTTCTAAGCGAAAACCATTTAGTGGTGTGTCGGGTTCTTGGCTCCCTAAACGAAAATCATTTAGCAGTGTCCGTTAAAGTCCGGCGGACCGGCAATCATATATTAGGTATAAAATAGCGTACAACATGAATAATAAACGATATCGTCAAACGCAGGCAATCGAACCCTTTCTTTTAAGAAAACCTAGTGAACAATTAAACAATTCGTGAATGACTATACCAGTGTGTTTTATTTCCCACGGCTTTGCTTCCTCGCCGTCTCGCGGTGTTCTGGGTGTTTGTCCCCTTTTATTCTCTTCGTTGTGAACAGGTACGGTGGCAGTGCGATGGGGACCGGAGTAAACCCCGTGCCGTACGGCGGCACCCCATACCTCTGACCCCACAGATTCACTCCCAATTCCAAAGTACGACTCCAGCCTGTTACACGCCCCCAACCTATGAAGAACCCGTTTAGGTCTAAAACACTACCACGTTCGTTCAGGGGAGCAATAGGGTCTAGATCTAGGAGACCTGGGATATCACAAACCCACCAGAGCGGTGGAGGTGATTGCCACGATGATTCGCCCACCCAGGTCCGGAAAACGCGTGCAGCACACCCATTTATTGCACTCATGACGTGCGTTTTCCGCAATAGGAAGAGACACTTATACGACGAGTGTCTAAGGCGCCGGAACACAGCATTATGTATGAAGTGCAATCAATATGGGCACAATGTCAAAGACTGCCGTGCACAAGATGCACAACCACATATACTCAATCCCGGACCTCCGCAACATAGGTCACAGTACCAGTAGAGGGAGCCGCCGAATACATCGAACAAGAGACAAACCCAACCGTCTACTTCAAAACAAACAACACCATCGTATCATAGAGTGTACAGCATTCGATGTTGTTGTGAGTTTTGTGGCCGAAAGAGTCAAACGTTGGAAGGGTGTAATTACAGGAGCAAGCGGGAAAAACCCCAGCAGCTAGCAGTCTGTACACAAAACGGGTAAAACTGTATGCCACCACCATACCCCACCGACCTGCACGGTCAATACAAAATGGAAGAAGGTCCAGACGAAGAAAAATTCACTGGACCACAGACATACACGCGACAAAGGCGGTCAACAATTAAATGCCACTACAAGCCAGAACCGTACTAGTTCTAATAGTACTGAATCTTGTGAGGATCCAAAGCAGAACACTGCGGACTGGAAATAACGACAACACCGACCACGACGACCACGACGACACTAACCCTAGAAGAACCGTAGCCGCTCTAGCTCTACTAGTACGGATTCTATGAAGACCCCTAAACAGAGCGATCAATCTAGGAAGAGTGATAAACAGTGCACACATTCCTGACGACAAACCCGAAAGGCAGCGGGGTGTTATATATTTTATCAACGTAGCTGCAATCCGCATGGGTATGGGCATTGCTGGGACGTGGGAATTGCAGAATTGCAATTTTAGGCATGCGAGTGGGAAATGCATGCATTTCAAGGTGATGGGATTTGGATTTGCCTATGGTAAATGGCGTGCTACATTAGATGCGTTGCAATTTCAGACATGTTTCAAGTTGTATTGTGCAATTTGCACGGAATGCTATATGTTTTGAACATATGCGTATATGATACATGTTATACGTACCAGGTGTACATGTCATGTGTACGCGAATATTAGAGTCTGGGAGGTTTTGAATATTAGAGCATTGGATATTATATCAGGGTATTGGAATTCTGCGTGTAGCAAGGGGCGAAAGACAAAAGGTCGGATAACTCCCAGAGATCGGGTCGGAAGACCCCAACCCGGCCGAACTAAACTCGCACGATGTTAAAACCTACTCTCAGTTTCCACCAACGAAAGTTCCAGTTATCCAGCTCCCCTGGACTACACGCCTAATAGTAGACACATGCGCTAAGATCAGTCTTCTTAAGCTGAAGGCAGTCCACCACGAATATATAGTGGATGCTAAAAAAGCAACTATCCTCCAAACGCTTTTTGGCAAGGCAATTGCCAGAGGATATTCAAATTATAGCAGGAAATCCCCTGTTGCTTTCAGGTAGTAGATTCCTTGTTGGAGTTGTCTGCTTTCTGTCTAAGAATTGTAACGTTAATGGACCGGGAGACTGTTTGGAATTTCCCCAAACAAGCATAAATCCAGTAAGTTTATCCATTAAATTTACAAATGATAGGAAGGGAATGCCAGGAGATAAGGCAGCCGAACGGAAGCCCACACCAAGGGTATCTCAGAAGATCCAGACCGCGATCGGTAGTGACCTGAAAACCCCACCCACACAGGGGAAGGGCTGCGAAAAGTTGTTCTGTCCCAAGTATTCCAACACCATAGCAACGCACCAAAAGCCGAAAGACGACAAGGAGGAGGCAGCAGTGGTAGTATGCCTACCATCAAACCCATTGGAGGTCGACATTTTTCTGAAACAGACCGGGTATAGTATCAGGATGTTGACGAATGATGATTAGACTTCCCATAGAAATCCGGGAAGAGGTAATTCTGGTGCCTAAAGAAGTACAATCACGGATATTTCTACCTAATTGTATTTTGGGGAAGACAAAGCGCGTCCAAATAGAGGCACTCGATATAATAAATTACCCTCAAACCATCGACCAGATTAAGGTGGAGTTGTTTCCAACAAAAGAATCTTCCATCTTTCCGTTGGAAAACCGAAAGAATATTCATACCGGTGGGCGAGTAAATACGTCAGCGGGAATTAATTCTGGTAAAGGACTTTCGGAGGTAGAACACCTCCATTACATTCGACACTTATTCCCGAATGATACGTCACATCTTGAATCACCAAAAAATTCAAGATTGACACAATTACATGAGGAACTCCACTTAGGAGAAAACCTAAATCCTCATGAGTGTCAAACCATAGTGGAAATATCTGAGGAGTTCAACGACATTTTCCATCTCAAAGGTGACCTCCAGACGTATACCAATGTAATAACACATGAAATACCTTTGGTACAGGACCAAGCACCCATAAACCGAAGAATGTACTGTCTGCCCGAGTGCAAGAAACAGGTGATAAATGACAAAGTACGGGATATTCTAGAGAATGATATCATTCAACCAAGCAAGAGTCTGTGCAACTCACGCTTTCTTGGTAGTTCCTAAGAAAGCGGGCGGGAAAAGCCCGATGGTGAGTTGTGGTCGACTTCAGGAAACTGAACGACAAAATCATTGGGGATACGTACCCTCTCGAATAGAGGACATTTTGGGCCAGCTCGGTCACTCACGCTCTTTTTCCACAATCGATTTAGCCAGGGGCTACCACCAAGTCTTAGTGGATCAGAAGGATGGGGGGATTAAGACAGCGTTCAGCACAAATTACTGGCATTATGAGTTCAAACGTATGCCATTTGGTCTAAAGGGAGCACCAGCTACGTTCTAGAGAGTCATGCACCATGTCCTAACCTGGTTGCAAGGTATCGAATGCTTTGTTTATCTGGACGACGTTGTCATATATGGAAAAAACCTAGAACAGCATAATGACAAACTCCGGAATGTATTCGCCCAAATGAGATACCACATGGCGCAAGACTAATGACCTTGCCCGGAAAAAACAAATCATTATGGAAAATTTAACAAGCCTCAGGACTTGCTAAATAAGGCCAAGACCGGATCCCGGTTGTAGTGCCGATGATGATGATGATGAGATACCACAACTTCAAAATGCAACCGGAAAAATGCAAGTTCCTACAAAGGGAAGTAGTATATCTGGGACACGTTTGTTCCGAAAAAGGGTCAATGTCAAATAGCGATACGACTGCTAGTGTCAGGGATTTCCCCGTTCCCAAGACAGTAAAGAACTTCCAATCATTTCTAGGCTTGGCGAATTACTATCGGAAATTTGTTCCCGATTTTTCGAGGATAGCACGCCCCTTAACGAATTTGTTAAGGAAGGACGTTAAATTCACCTGGTCGGACAAATGCCAACTATCATTTGATAAAATAAAGCGATTGTTTGTCTCGCCGCCACTGTTAATTTATCCAGATTTTATCAAACCCTTTAATCTGACCACGCATGCGAGTAATGAAGCACTGGGAGCCGTACTGTCGCAAGGCGAAATCGGTAAGGACCAGCCTGTCGCATATGCCAGCCGAACCTTGAATAAGCCGGAAAAGAATTACTCTACCATTGAGAAAGAGTTACTAGTCATTGTGTGGTCGGCTAAGAATTTACGTTGTTATTTATAAGGGCGTAAGTTCATCGTGTATACGGACCAGAAACCACTAAAGGGAGTATTTAACGTGAAAGATCCCACATCGCGTTTAATAAGATTCCGTCACAAGTTATCGGAGTTCGACTACCAAATCGGTTACAAACCCGGTAAATATAACACCAATACGGATACCCTGTGCCGTAACCCACAAAATTGTGATGAGACTCCCACACTACAAAGGTGCAATGTAATAACTCGCGCCCAAGCTAAGAAGCTAAGGGCAAGCGAAGGAACTCGGGAAAATCCAAAGAGGACAAGTATTCTCTTCACGAGGATCCCATTTCGGCCTGCACGGAAAAAAGAGTGGAGATAACAAATCCTGACGACATCCAGCATTATACTACGGGATTACCATGATCTTCCTTTAAGTGGACACAAAGGGGTGAGCAAAACATATAATCAAGTACATAGGCATTACTGGTGGAAGAATATGATGCGTGATGTTACAGGTCCCACCCCCAGAGCCTCACCCAATATCCCCCGAATCCCCCTCTTTTTAACTATAATCGCACCAAGTAGTAAATTTGCATAAACTACTTGGCAATAAGCAACATGAAGAAGTTGTCGTCGAACAACAGAGACAAGACGTCAGGAAACTTTGACCAAAAGTTTTCAATAATTAAATATCCGTCGCCGGATGAAGAACAACAATTAATTAATTAGACTTCGCCGGATGAAGAACAAATAAAGAATTGAAGAGACTTCACCGGTCGTGGAACAGTAATAACTGAAAAACTATCACCGCGAGTGAACGAATAATACTTAAAATACTATCGTCGCGAGTGAACGACAACCAAGGCAACAGGGGTATCAAGAGCCATCACCCCCTTCAACGAGAAGAGCAGGAACGTCGACCAAGAAGGTGAGACGAGAAGACACCAAGTAAGTTTGTAGCTGTTCTACAAACCATACAACTCCTTACAGGTGAGTTATCCTTTCCACCAAGGAACTCTACTCACCTTTTGCAGCACACGTGGCCCAATAGTCATTACCATACCTGTAACAAAGGCTATATGAAATTGCAACAACGTTGAACCCGATATCAAAAACCAAGGAACTTAGCGTTCAAAAGCGTCCAATATCGAGTTCAACGCATCCATACATGGTATTCTACTCCAATTCAAAAGGGCAGCTAAAGCATCGCATCTAATCAATGCGTCAAATGCAGCAAGCATCGCATACAGGTCACCAATCTCCCATGTTAAACATCAACGCGATGTTTCCAAAGAAATACCATTGTCGGTAAATAGACCGAACAACGGATGCATACGCTGGTAGCTAAATGCAATTAGCACCTACATCATTGGCATGACCTAATGCAAAGGCACACTTATGAAAACAAAGCATATCGCTTAGCTGCCGTCCAATGGTCATGCAATCATAAACATCTTAACGTAGATTGCTCGCTAGATGTTTATGATTGGAAAAGCCTAACAAAGGGACGATACCAATCCCACGGTTCTTTTTTATTACCCATTGGAAACACACACGAGCATTGTTAGCTAAAGCCAGGTGGCTAACCTAAACATATCCCATAGTCCGTGCACCCATCCAAAGTGCATGCGATCCTTTGCCCGCATGCCAGATGTGTAGTGCAAATAAATAAGCTGCGGCATCCGATCCTGAAAGAAGAAACATGATTCCGACCACCAGCAACGAATGGTGATAATGATGGTTATTAGGTAAGATTTCTCCTTTCCAGATCCTATGGGAAATTCTCCTTTTGAGATGCAAAGGGAAATTTTATTCTGTTAACAGATACGATGGGAAAGTCTATTAGCAGGTGGGATGGGGAAATTTTCCTTTGCAGATGCGGGTTGAGTAATTCGAATGGGATATTTTTAGGAATTAGAATTAATCTTTATCGAACAGTCGATCATAAGGAGAGGTGAAGAAGAGTTACTTGGAGCTGTAGTGTAGAGAGGTCGTCTTGGAAAACCGAGAGAAGAGGAGTATTCATTTTCGTGTACGTTGGTGTGAGACCTAGTCCTGAAAGGTGTTCGATTTAGCACCGTCGCAAATTCGTGTTTTTTGTTTGTTTGTAAAGTAACGTCGAGTGTCAAAGTAACTTGCATTTCGTTTAAGTGATGAGTAGCGGTGACCAAGTTTAATGTGCCAAAGCTCCTTGAGCGGTACCGTGCCATCAAGATCGTGAAAACGCTCGGCGAAAGTTAGCTCGTAGTGCATAAAAGAAAACATTGTAAAAGTTCCTCATAGAATCGCCACTGGTATTCCAGCGTTGTTAATTGATGTCAAGTAGCAATAAGAACTGGAATTCGAACTAATAAAAAAATAATAACAAAGATCAAAAACGATTAGACTCCGTGTTTTACTTATGTGCTGTTTTCCGCTCCAGTGTGTTCTTCTTAGTGTGTGGACAGTGTTCGGCGGGACACTTACTACGGATAGAAAAGCAACGCCAAATTGGTGACCGCGACGCGAGTCAATTGAACACGTAGCGAAACATCGCCAAAGTAGTGACTACGACGTGATCTGTACACACAGCACACACTTTCCCGTAGTAAACAGAACTTCACACACGATCATGACTTCCGCATAGAGCAACAGGCACAGTGGGATGCTCCGACGTTCTCTCGTTCGCTCCGTCGTTCGCACACGAAGCTGATCGTAACGAAGTTACTGAGGAGGGAGTAGTGTAGCGTCTCTAACAGATAACACACACAATACACAAGCAAATAGTGAAGAACACCGAAGAAAATCGAATAAGAAAATACATCAGAGCCGTATACCATAGCGATAACATAACAATTCACATCAGTGGTATATAGTTGAGTTTAAAAATCGAATTCTAAACACGGCCAGTAGCCTGATGTGTTACGCTTTGGTTAAATTTTTGGTGATTCTAACTGTCATAGCGTCAGTTAGAATCACACGTTCTTCACTATCATTCCAAACGCTATAAGTTCTTATAAGCCCCTTTTACATATATTAATTGTTTATAATAAAATCTATAACAATTTTGGCGCAACTGGTGACCACCGTCTGTGAGCTAGAGCTAGAGCTTAGAGTATATTAATAGTTTATAATAAAATAACATAACATATGTTCATAGTTTCAGAAAAAAGACGAAATTTAATCCATACACGTTGCTACTTGATGCCAATATCTATATGATTTTCAACTTTGTTAATTTAGGCTAAAGGCAACTTACCATAAAATGGTTTCGGTTGGTTGGACAAGGTTAGTTGACTCCTTTGCAATTTTACCATGGGCTCAAGCCAGTCGTTCATTTCCTCTTCAGTGTCGAAAATAATATCAAATCCTCCCTCTCTGGTGGCTAAGACAACAACAAACTCGTGTTTTGTGTCTAAACGCCGATTAATATTAATGCAACTGCTGAAAAGTATGGTACGCTTAGGAGTAGATTTAGATTTATATTTTTTCTCGCTGTCGTAATATTCTAAGCGTGCTGCACCTTCGCCACGTTTTTCATATAAAACAAAATATTTCTTCTTCATTGTTTTTAATTTTTTAATATATCCTTGTAGCACAATGCCATCCGAAGACTTGCTACTCGTGGTTGGTTTATTTAATGTCGACGTCATTTTGTATAGATTTATTACTCGTTTCTTTTCTTTTAGAATTCGATTTCACAGAGAAGTCAGCACTTGTGCATTCACCTTGTAGTGGTGCTTTCATTTCAGGTACAAAGGCTGAAAAATAAATTTGAAAATTAATCAAGGTACATCACAGGTTAGAATTAAAGTATTAGTTTTAAGTTATTATTATATATATTGCACTAGTTACGTTTACTAAGTTACATCAGCCTAAAATATAGACATTCTGCCGTTTTTAAATGTGTCTATTCAGGCTCTGTCGAGATGGGTTAGCGCCTTGGAATGCGATTAGGTAAGCAGGTGGTTTTGTTTTATGAACATATACAAATTGGGATGTTCTGGAAATACCTCAGACTTCCGAGGTTTACCCGTGTTCTACGCGTCGCTAAAAATTAATAGTTGGTGGAATCTGTCGCAAATAAACCCAATCTCTTAGAATGATATGCGCCGTTCTCCAAGTGCTTAGGATATACCACTAACAATATCCAAGAATTAAAAAAGAACCTGTTGCAAAACGTACGTGATCACACAAAAAATCAGTTAAAAAAGTATCAAGTAAATTGGATTTCCATTTCAATTACGTAATCACGTAAAATTCGATTACGGAAGCCCTTATGCAAAAGGCAATATGACATGCCTTCGCCAAACCTCATTGCCGTCGGCAAAATACTTTCGACCAAGGCGGAGACCAAAGGAATGTGGTAAGCAAATGGAGAAAATTATGATCCACACGATTACATGGCTTCCACAAGCAATAGCCAATACAAGGGTGGGCTCGAAATGAGGTCAGCCAGAAAAATACGTGATAAGCTTAAAGATCGCAGGTCAATAGCCGAGATTAATCAGGCCATCGTGAAACTGTTGTTTGGTACAAGACAAAGGAAGAGAAAAACAAGTTGTTAGCAGTGATTGTGCAAGAAGGTTCGTTTTCGTTCGCAGGCAGAGTTCTCTTTCGTTGATGTCAAAATAAGATTAAAATTAAGCAATTCTTCGTTAATAAAAAATCGATTATTATTATTTTATTATTTATTGGCCTGTAGGAACCCGGAAGTTCATGACCTCACCGACTCGACTGCGCCATCGTTCCTTGTCCTGTGCACTCTCCTTCCACGCTTGACCAATTGATCCGATCTCTTCAAGGTCAAACCTAACATTATCCTCCCGTCTCTGTCGCGGCCGTCCCACCGGTCTCCTTCCCATTGGTATACCGTCAAGAATTCTGCGCACGGTGCTATCGTTGCCCATTCGCGCTACATATCCGGCCCATCTTAATCTTCGCGACTTGATTGCTCTCACTATTGTAGGTTTGCGGTATAGCTCTTCCAATTCGTGGTTGTTGAGTTTCCTCCATTGTCCTGTATCCTCGTCATATTTACCTCCAAAGATACCCCTTAAAACTTTATTCTCGAATACGCGGAATTTGTCTTCTTCCCGTTTTGTGAGAGCCCATGTTTCGCATCCGTATAGTGCAATCGGCATGATTATGGTTCTATAGACACGGAGCTTTATGTTACGTGATAGCAGTTTGGGTTTCAACAGTTTACTGACTGCGTGCCAACTAGCGTTGCCGGAGTGTAGTCTTTTCTTAATTTCCTTCGACATTTTGTTACTGGCCGTCAGTATCGTTCCCAGATATTTCAATTCTTTAACTTTTTCAAATATCTTGCCTGTGTTCCCAGAAGTCCGCCTGCTCTCGCCGTAATCATGTATTTCGTTTTGTCTTCATTTATTTCTAGGCCCACCTCTTCTGCCGCTTGCACGATGATTTCACAGTTTTTACTTACAGTTTCTTGATTATCACCCAAAACGGCGATGTCATCCGCATATGCGAGCACTTGTGTGACCCCGTTCAGGGATGATCCGGCCATGTTGTCGTCTTGTATCTTTCTGATAACATACTCGAGCGCAAGCTTAAAAAGAAACGGTGATAGACCATCTCCCTGTTTTAGTCCGTCCCGGATTTCAAATGGTTCTGAGAGGGGGTTTTCTATTCTAACTCGCCCTTTGTTTTCGTCCATGCAAATTTGAATGAGGGCGGCATATTTCGGGATTCCCAGCTCAACTACAATATGGTAGAGTCTTTGCCTTGCGACTGAGTCGTAGGCTTTTTTGAAGTCAACGAACAGTTGGTGAACCGTCTCTCCGTATTCCCACTTCTTTTCCAGCAATTGCCTTATAGTGAACATTTGGGGGCTTGTTGACCGGTTCCTACGAAATCCGCATTGGAATCCCCAGTATTTCTTCTGCGTACGGTGTGATTCTCGCCCTTATGACATTTGTTAATATTTTGTATGTGGTTGGGAACAATGATATTCCTCTGTAGTTTTCGCAGTCAGATCTGTCGCCTTTTTTGAAAAGGGAACGACTATTGATGTTTTCCATTCTTCCGGAGTGACTTCCTTATCCCATATTGTTTTGATGAGTTGGTGGATCTATAGCGTTTCGAATGATAGTGAAGAACGTGTGATTCGAACTGACGCTATGACAGTTAGAATCACCAAACATTGAACCAATGCGTAACACATCAGGCCACTGGCCGTGTTTTGAATTCGATTTCCAAACTCAAGTATATTCCACTGATGTGAATTGTTATGTTATCGCTATGGTATACGGCTCTGATGTATTTTCTTATTCGATTTTCATTCGGTGTTCTTCACTATTTGCTTGTGTATTGTGTGTGTATCTGTTAGAGACGCCACAGATCTTTCGTGCGGTTGCCTCTCCTCCATGCTTCACAAGCTCTACCGGTATGCAGTCGACCCCGGGAGCTTTGTTGTTTTTCAATCGATTTATTGCGTCTACAACTTCGTTGAAAGGTGGCTCTGGAATCTGAGGCTCGGCTGTATGTACGTCTGGTGCGTTTATTTGTGGTTGACGGGTGCGTACATTGAGCAGGTTTTCAAATTACTGCTTGCATGTTGTCACGATATTGTTTGTTTCTGTGACCAGACAGCCGTTTGCGTCTCGAATTATTTTGGCTCACCCTCGGTAGCCATTTCTAATTGAATTTATGCCGGCATACATACCTCTGATATTTTTTGCTCTTGCATTTTCTAGGATTTTTTCGATCCGAGTCTTCTCCCATTTACGTTTTTTTTTGCGTTTGAAGAGTCTCATTGTCTCTTTCCGAATTGTCGCGTATCTTTCTGCGTTGACTTCATCATATCTTTCTAAGTGGATCACGCTTGTCCAATTTAGAGATATCCTTTGAAGAAGCTCGAGGACTGGATCAGAACGACCACGAGGCTTATTTAGGTCTTGGGGAGTTCTGGTAAATCATTTTACATGAATGAGGCGCGTTTGTCCAATTTAGAAAAATCCTTTGAAAATGCTCGAGGACTGCATCAGAAAATTATAGCAGCTCCAAGTGAAAGGTTAAGTACATGGATTCCTTAATGGTTCACAGTTTGAAGGAGTTGTACTACACGTACTCATCTGATTTAAAGTCACAGTTAGCGACCACCGAAGGCCTGAACCAAACTGTTAACAACTCAGCAGTAGCATCTAATGCTCAAGTAGTTGAATTAAAACTCCCCGCAATAAAAATTCCAACCTTTTCAGGCTCGTATCAACCTCTGTCGTCCATAGTCCCCACACCCCCTCAACTATTGATAACCACCACCCCCCGCTTCGCGTATCCTTATACCACGACTACTCAGCCCACAGCACCCCCCCCCCCCCTTCCAACTCCCGAAACGCCAATTTCCGCCTCATAAATGAGTACCTCAGCAATATCACACTCCGCGTAGGTGATATAAGTGTAGAGGACGCTACAGCCCTGCTTTACACAGAAATCCACAACGCCATATATAGGACATATAAGGTCCCATACTCCTGAAACAGGTTATCATCCTCATCGCCCCCATGGTATAACCACAAACTACGCACCCTTCGTAACAAGAGGAGTAAGTTGTGGAACACTTTCCTATACACGCGTTCTCCCCTGGACTACTCCAACTATCTGGGTTACTTTTATCAATTCACCGAGCTTTACAGTTCCCTCTACCACAATTACCTTGCCAAAGCTCAATTCAACCTGATCAACGACCCCAAATCTTTCTTCCACTTCATCACCCACAGAGGGAAATCTGATGCCTATCCCATCTCCCTTTTCTACGTCTCAACTACTACAACGGGCTCCCAAACCATATCCAATCTTTTCGCGTCCTTCTTCAAACTATCCTTCACGGACGACTCGTTCAAGCCTAACCTCTCCTACTTTACTGGCATGTCTGAATTCTCCCTCGGCCCTCTCATCCATCTACACATTCAACAACACCAAGTCATAAAAAAACTTGAAGAACTGAAAGACGATTTCAGTCCCGACCCAGACGGACTCCCTGCTATCCCCTTAAAAAATGTACCTCGTCTCTCTCTCTCCCGCTCGCGTCAATCTTCAATCTATCCTTTGCACAAGGTCTATTACCTGAATTTTGGAAATCCTTTTAAATAACCCCCATACATAAAAAGGGAAAAAAAACGATATATCCAATTATCGTCCCATTGCCAAGCTTTCGCAGATTCCTAAACTGTTCGAAGGCCTTCTATACGAAGCGTTATGTTTTCGCTGCACACCCATCATCTCTCCGAACCAGCACGGCTTCCTCTCAGGCAGGTCCATTAGTACTAACCTTGTCGAATTTACATTCCACTTGCCCTAGAAAACGGTGATGAGGTCGATGTAGTCGCTACCGACTTTAGCAAGGCCTTCGACAAAATCTCCCATAACCTCATTCTCTTCAAGCTATCCTCCCTCGGTTTCGATCCCCTGCTGGTTAAGTGGGTCTCATCCTATCTCAGTTATCGAACCTGCGCGTGCGATTTAGATCCACCCTCTCCGATCCTTTTTTCCCAACCTCAGGTGTCCCCCACGGCAGTCATCTCGGCCCTCTCCTATTTATCCTAACCATAAACGACATAGGGCTCCTCGATATTATAGTGGTTAGTATACCCGCCTGTCACGCGGGAGACCGGGGTTCGTTCCGCCGTCGGGGAGCCTCTGGTGCAAAACTAATGACCTTTCCCAAAAAAAAAAAAAAATAAAAAAAAAATCATTATGGAAAATTTAACAAGCCTCAGGACTTGCTAAATAAGGCCAAGACCGGCTCCCGGTTGTAGTGCCGATGATGATGATGATGATAAACGACATAGGCTCTTGCATTAATCACTCCTTCATCTCGCTTTACGCGGATGATTCTAAAATTTTCAAGACAATCCGATCTCCCCTGGACTCCTCATTTCTCCAATCGGATCTTGACAGCTTCTCGACTTAGTGCCAAAATAACTGTCTAGAAATGAATATCGCCAAATGTCACACAATCACCTTCTCTCGGAAGCGTTCCCCCACTCACCCACGCTCCTATCTCGTGCTGAACCAACCGATAACATTGGTTGAATTGATTCGCGATCTGGGTGTCCTGTGCGACAAACAGCTCAAATTTACCGCACATATTGATTATATAATCCTCAAGGCCAACGCTGCCCTAGGGTTTGTCAAACGCTGGTCGAAGGAATTCCTTAACCCCTATGTCACCCGATTACTCTACACAACCTTTGTCCGGCCACTACTCGAATACGCTAGTCAGGTCTGGTCCCCGTATCAAGTGACTCACATTCGCAGGATTGAGGGAGTTCAACGTCGTTTCTTGCGCCTCGCCCTCCGCGGACTAAACTGGGAAAATCGGCTGATTCTACCACCATACACAAGCCGGCTCCGTCTAATCAATCTAAACACACTTGAAGGGCGCAGAAACCATGCCGATATCATCTTTGTCCATCGCCTTCTGTCTGGCTCAATCAATTACCCTAGCTTGCTTTCCACTTTAACATTTCATACAAACCCCCGTAAAGTACGTAACCCTCGACTGTTTTACGTGCCCGCTCATCACACCTCTTACGGCGCTAACGAACCCATCTCGCGTATGCTACGACAGGCCAACTCTTTCCCCACCTCCTCGATTTCAACATCTCCACTCCCGCTCTTAGACGACGTCTCAGAAGAAACCCGTCCTAAATCTGCTACCTCCCTTCAATAACCCCCCTACCCTGCAATCCTCTCCTCTCCCTCCTCAAAACTAGTTCTCCCCCACGCATATGAAAAATAAAGAAACAGGTGTTTTTTTTTTTAATTTGAACTTCTAATCTCTTCTTTGACATACCAACGCCTCAAGCGTAATTCTCTTGCATATGTTCTCCCCGCAAACCTATCGGTTGAAAGCTAATACACCAAATTGTATTAATCACTTATTAATTAGTTGTTAACAAGTAAGTACTGAAAATATCAACAAAGTTATAAGAGCGCGTCTAAAATTGCATGAAAAAATTGAATGTTGAGCTATCAAAAACTTGACCTCAAATTGGAATGTTTGATAAGAATTGTTGCCACTTCTGACATATGTCTTCATATTGGAGCCAGTAGGACGGAGGTCCGTGAAAAAAAACCAGCAAAAGAAAAGAAGTAAAATATGAAATCAAAACCGCGTGGCGCTATCTTAATTACTTTTAGAGAACATGTACGGCGATTAAGAATTTATGTTGGACATTGTCGTTTTTAGCATTAGTACATTCAAACAATTTTCAAATACAATACAATATATGAATAAAGTATCACTTTAAAACGGTGGATGTCATCTTTTGGTGGTAGGACTGATGTTGAACGAGAATAGGTAACTAGCACATGTCTGTGTTTTCATCATCATCGGCACTACAACCGGGATCCGGTCGTGGCCTTATTTAACAAATATCTCCACCGGTCCCGATTTCGAGCCGATGTCATTCAGTTTGGCACTCCCAGGTTCTGGGCGCCCTGGTCTAAGCCATCCCTCCATCGCAGACAAGGTCTGCCGCGCTGTCTCCTTCCATACATCCTGCCACAAAGGACTTTCCGGACAGGCTCCTCTTCGCTCATTCGAACTAGGTGTCCCGCCCACCGGAGTCTACCGAGCTTGATTTTTCTTACAATATTAGCTTCAAGGTAGATTGCGTACAACTCATGGTTGTATCGTCTCCGGAATCGTCCTCCCTCACATACGGAGCCAACAATTCTCCTTAAGACCTTTCTCTCGAACGCGGCTAAGAGTTCAGAGTGCCTTTTATTGAGCACCCAGGTCTCAGATCCATACATGAGTACTGGTAACACCATGGTCTTGTACAGTAGTAGCTTGGATGCTCTGGATAAATTTCGGGATTTAAAGAACCTTGATAGACCATAGTAGGCTTTGTTGGATTTAATCAGCCGTTCGCGTATTTCTTCTTCCATATTGTTATCGGCTGATACTATTGACCCAAGGTAGTTAAAGGATTTCACTACTTCAAATTCGTGCTCCACTACCGTGATAGTTTGACCAACGTTAGGTCTTCTCTTCGCAGAAGTTGCCACCATGTACTTAGTTCCTCCCTCATTAATGTGCAGTTCCAGTTTTTGTGCCGCCTGCTCGATCTCGGTGAAGGATTCCTGTACCTCCGATTCGGTTCTACCGATGATGTCGATGTCATCTGCGTAGGCAAGTCTCTGGCTGGACTTAGTGACAATAGTCCCTCTTATTGTAGCGCCAGAGTCACGGATTGCTTTCTCCAACGCCAGGTTGAAGAGGAGGCAGGCCAGACGGTCCCCTTGTCGGAGTCCATTATAGATGTTTATTGGTTTGGACAGCAATCCCGCTATTTTTACTTGACTAGTTACGTTGGTCATGGTCAACCTACAAAGTCGTATCAATTTGTTTGGAATGCCGAATTCTCTCATGGCATTATATAGCTCTACCCTGGCTATGCTATCGTAGGCGGCCGTAAATTCTATAAATAGATGATAAAATGGGATCTTAAATTCCTGACATTTTTCCATCGTCTGCCTAAGGGTGAATATCTGATCAATCGCTGATTTGCCTGTACCGCCTATAAGATACTCCCCACTATCCTACAAGATCGGATAGCCCCATATGCTAAAGCCATCATTAGTCAATATCAGAGTGGCTTCATCCCAGGCAAATCAGCGATTGATCAGATATTCACCCTTAGGCAGTCGATGGAAAAATGTCAGGAATTTAAGATCCCATTTTATCATCTATTTATAGACTACTCAGCAATGTTATATCCCTATAGTTGCTGCACAGTGTGATATCTCCTTTCTTATGTATGGGGCAAATTATACCACGACGCCAATCTTCCGGCATCTTCTCTTGCTTCCCTACGTGCACCACGATCTCATGAATTGCGTGATGTAACGCTGTCCCTCCTTGTTTGATCCGCTCAGCTGATATGCTATCAGCTCTAGGGGCTTTATTTGATTTGAGCTGTCTAATGGCTTTTAATGTTTCCTCAATGCTTGGTGGCGGCAGCTTTTGGTCTTGATTTTGCATTGGTGGAGCCTCCAATACTTCTGTGAGCTGATCATTTAGCAATTCATTGAAGTGCACTTCCCATCGCTCCAGAATGCCTTCAGGATCGGTGATCAGATTAGCCTCTTTATCCTTGCAGTAAGTGTAGCGTGGTGTGTACCGCGTCATACTGCGGATTATTTGGTAGAACTTCCGCGCCTGGTGCGGACCTCTCTCTCTACTTTTCTCTATTTCACACGCAAGGTTTTTTTCCCAGGCGCTTTTCTTTTGTCTGTGAAGTCTTTTTTCAGATCTTCTGAGCTCTTTGTATTTCTCCTGGCGCGCCCGCGTCCTATGAGACTGCTGCATTGCCCGGTATGCAGCATTCTTACGTTCAGTCGCTAGTTTGCACTCATCATCAAACCAGTCGTTCCGATCTCTACGACTACTGCCTAAGACGGAGTTGGCAGTACTAATGGCAGTATTCTTAAGGCGTGTCCATTTCTCTTCTAGGCCCGGCATTCTGGCCCCAGGACTTACTCTCCCTCCGTCGAGCTCTTCGAGGGCGAGTCTTAACGCAGGACCAAAGGTGTTGCTGGTGTTCTCATTGCGTAAGGCAGCCGTGTTGATTCGAACCTGATCCGCGGATTCAATATGTCTCCGTAAGGCAATCCGCGCTAGGAACACTGTACCAACAAGATAGTGATCCGAGTCGACGTTGGCACTTCGGTACGTTCGTACCGTCATCAGGCTCGACAGGTGGTCAATTTGGTTACGAGTGGCTCCATCAGATGATACCCAGGTGGCTTTGTGGATATCTTTACGCGGAAACCTGGTACTCGCAACGACCAAGTTTTTCGATGCTGCCAGTTCGACGACTCGTAATCCATTGTCATTAGTGTACTCATGCAAACTATGGGAACCTGTGTAGTGCCTGTAAACCGGCTCCCGACCCATTTTTGCATTCAAATCACCAAGAACGATTTTCACATCTTATCTTGGGCAGGCATTGAGGGCCCGTTCGATGTTCTCGTAGAATTCTTCTTTTTCGTCGTCAGGGGACTCCTATATATTACATACTATTAACACTATACAACAAAACACACCCCAACAACGTATACTGTAACCACTGGCGCAGCCCAACACCCCTGCATCTTCATCCTCTAAGAGCATTTTATTGAAACTTCAATTTTTGTTGCGTCCCGTATTTCCATTCGGCAACGACTGCATCTGGTGAGCACCCTTCTGTCACGTTCGACAACTGTAATCTACTGTATCTGCTGATCACCCTTTTGTTACGTTCGACAACTGTAGTCTTAACAATTTGTACTTGAGCATTATTTTATTATCCGTTCCAACTTTACTTTCTGTTACAATAATACAATATGTTGCAACTTATTCACTACAATATGCTACAACTGGCAAAGGGGATCTAGTATATACGTTGCAACTGGGGCAACCAGTGTTGGAACTTTACATTACAACTTTACATTACATTACAGAACTCAGGCACATTAGTGACATTAGCGACAACCAGCAGCCAAGTTACCAAATGTGTCAATCCAGTGTTCTGCGGAAAGGTTGCATTTACCAACGTGAACCCAACCCCCTGATACAGGAGTTTATCAGCGACGGAGTTTATCAGCGACGGATCATCGTATCAGATGCCACCGTGGATAGACTCGAACCAAGCAGATGCGTCTTTCTATCCAACGAGCACCACTGACCTCAGTTGCACGGTAAAGCCCTTGCACTTGAATGCGGTGTGATTTTTTATCGGTAACAGCAAGTCGCGTAACGAAAAGCGTCAACCGTACAGTTTCAACACAACACCAACGGAATTGACGATAACAAGGTCATCAACCGACCACATGTGATGCGAGCTCACCATCAATCATATCACCGACTTCAACTTCGTCAGCTACCCGACCACCATACTAGAGGCCTGCCAGTGAAGAAAATTCGATCATCATCCGTCCGAATTGTCGCGAATCCCAAGGATACTCCTTGGATCCTTCCTACATATGCCCATAGAGGCTTATTACCTACTGACTTGTTGTACTAGTGGCAGCGGAGCCAATCAATCAATTGCTCACTAACATACAATCCACTTCAGTTCAGGTCAGGCACGCGAGATTGTTCTAAACAGAAAGTGACTTGGATTTCGGCACTACGAGGGCTGTTGCAAACAAATATATACGTAGTGTATTGTTGCAACACCGGATTGCACACAAAGATTGACATAAAATTAATTAAACTCACGATATACACTCTCTTCTGTTACTCTTCGTTGATGTGCCGGGGCTCCTCGGCATTCCTTCTTTCCGATATAAAGTTGCCCGGTTTTGAATCGGGAATTGTTTACTTACGTGGACTGCGACGAGAATGTAGCAGGATATATAGCGACGAAAATAATATAAACATAAGGCGGCAGAAAACAGAAACAGAATTCAGAAATATCGAATTTTTTTTTTTTTTTACACAAACGAGCGCACAAAAGGGGATTTTGGAGTACACTTAAGTGTCAGAGCACAGTGCGAGCGGAAGGAGAGGAAGTGGATAAGGAAAGGAGGTATCGATGTACATTGGTCTTAAATGGCTGGGCATTATAACGACGAGGAAACACATGATCAGGTAGAGTATTCCACATTGGTGTGGTTCGGCTAAAGAATGACTCTCTCTGTTTGTTTGGGCGGGTGAAGTTGACTTGTGGCGTTTCTAACAGATACACACACATTACACAAGCAAATAGTGAAGAACACCGAACGAAAATTTAACCAATGCTTAACACATCAGGCTACTGGCCGCGTGTATGAATTCGATTTCTAAAGTCAAGTACATTCAACTGATGTGGAACTGTTATGTTATCGCTCTGATGCATTTTCTTATTCGATTTTCGTTCGGTGTTCTTCACTATTTGCTTGTGTATTGTGTGTGTATCTGTTAGAAATGCCACAGACTTTCAACGTGAATTGATGAGCATTCTCAGATTGACGGGTATTGCGGGAAAATCTCTGAAGGGGCGGAACACATTCAGCAAGTTCAGTTGAGCAATGACCGTGGTAATACCTATAGAAAAGAGATAGGCACGATGTTGCGCCTATGTTCTAGCGACGGAATTGATCGTCTCACAGCTGAGGCTCCAAGAAGTTTCACTGCTCGTTTTTGCATCCACGTGTAGTGCAGTTTTGGATGCGCCTGACCAAATATGGGAGTTGAAGTCCATTTTGGGACGAATGTAAATAGTGGCCAGGTTGGATGAAGTGAAGTATCTTTTGCATCTCTTAAGGAACCCCATACATTTGGCTGCACTTATCGCAGTTTCAAATATGTGGTAATTCCAATTAAGAGTCGAATTAATTCGAGTGCCGAGGATTGATAGTTCCTTGGCTTCGTCGATGCAAGTGCGGTTCATCGAGAGTGTATTTACTTTGGGGTTCGCCTTTGACGACAAGAGGCAGCACTGAGTTTTTAAGGGATTGAATACTTCTCGGTTAGATAATCCCCACTGATATATCTTGTTGAGATCTGAATTCAATGTATCAAGCATAAGTTGCTGGTTAGTGGTGACGTTCGAAGAGTTTGGACGGGAGTCTCAACGTGCTATTATCAGCAAACGACTGAATTGGGTTATGAGTAATTGACAAGAGATCATTTATAAAGATGAGGAAGTGAGTGGGTGAGAGTACCGAACCTTGGGGACACCTGCATTAATTTGATGGGAGACAGATTTGACGCCATCAAGAACTACTTGAATTGAACGGCCAGAAAGATAGTCTCTTATCCATTGGATCAGGGAATTGTCCACTCCATATGAATGCAATTTTGAGAAAAGGGCTGAATGCCAAACTCTGTCGAAGGCTTTTGAAATATCCAATGCGACTATCTTGCTTTCACCGAGGTAGTGGATGGAATGGCTCCACTTTTTGGTAAGGTAAACCATCAGATCTCCTGTGGACCTGTGGGGGTTGTAGTATTGTGCCAAGATACAGGCACTCGTTTCACTAAACTCCCACTCAATCTAAATGTCCCGCCAAAAACTGCGCACGATTGAAGAATAAATAAATGAAACACAGGAGTTGTTGTTCCGTATAATGTTCTCTTTATTTTTGTTTATCTGGATTTGCTGCACGTACACATAGTCCACCCAGCCGGGTAGTTCTCAATATATGAATTGTTTCACTTAGTCTCGCTCTTTCTCTAAATTGTTTATAGAATTAACTCACAATGTTTCTGGTCACAATACAAAAGAAAGTCTCCGTACAAAATTAACACGTGGCGTGGGTTACTATTGAATTTACATTATTTAATTAACGCACAATGTTTCTGATACCATACAAAAGAAAGTCTCCATACAAAATTAACACTTGACTTGTCGTATTCTCCCGACTCCTACAACGCGACGACCTTGACCAACGTGATTGGTTGGGTGGTTAAAATTTGACTCAGGCAACGTCCCCGATACGTGTGCGTGGTTCTACGGGTAAGATCTGACTCTCGTGACGACTCTAGATGTTGTTTCGCGCGGATATCACTATTCAAGATGCACACAAACAGGAGAGGGCCTGCACATGGGGAAGAACAGTATTTCATATATCGGCTGCAGTCGAATAAGGAAAAACGACAACAAAAACTGACTAACGATATTTGAATTCAAATAGGTCAACTGTGCAAATAGATAGTCGTTCGTATAGCGGCCGAAAAAGGTTGCTATGTTTATACTAGCGATTCGTTGATGCAGAATTAGGTTTTTGAGTATTATGTCAACAGAAACGCTATTTCAGGGTTCAAACGCTAAGATACGCGTTTGTTTGCCTTAGCTAATGGTACGAGGGTTGTTTAGGAGAACGATACCGTGGGTCCTGATCTGGTGATCAGCGTGATTACGCAATGATGGTCGTGTATTTATCCACGTCAATTGTGCATTGCATCCATAGCGAGTCAAGGGTCGAATTCCAGTGTGAATATCTACACTGGCAAAGAATTCGGCTCTTGGCAGTTAGGCGCGAGTTGCGCTATGCTTTGTATTAATGAACAAAAGATGGGACGTGACCATTGCTAGATTGTTTAGGAAAAACAAACTATGATCACGTCCAATTCTATGCTAATTTATCGCTTATGCAACCGATCAGGGACAATCGGCTGCAGCTGTATAAGCAAGCGATTTGCCATGGCGTATCTTTTGTACCAACGGACTGTTGCAACAAGAACACTCGGGAAGATTGGCCTGTGTTTGATGAGCATGTGGTCGCCCATAGTAACAGATCGGTTCATGACAGATGAACCGAGATGGTTTAATTGATGCTATTTATGGCATGCCATGGCAAGACGATAATCTTGACGTGGACTTATGTTTCAGGTATTTGCAGGTTGGGGCGGGGAGTTGGATTAGAACGATGGGTGGTTCTTCGGGAATGCTTAAGGGTGTTACGTGCGGCTTTCACCACCTCCATCATTTAATTGTTTTAATGTAAATTAATTTTAATATGGTGTGATGGTAAGGTGGTGGAGGAAGTGCACGATCCACGTGTGAGTGTGCGAATGCACCCCCTGTTCGAGTGTGGATCGTGTACAAGTTCGAATTCTGTGGATGTCGATGGAGAGAGAGAGAGAGGCAGCAAGTTTGATGTCTTGTGAAATGCGTTTTTTTTTTTTGGTTCCGTTGTGATGATGGTTGTTCGGTACTTTTTGGAGAGCGAAAGATTACGGCGGAACGTTAGCAACAGTTGAATGAGGACAGTTTTTTTTTTGGTACTGTTTGAAGTCGGAAGAAAAGTTGCGGTGAATTGTTTTTGAAGATAAGAGTAGATTTTTTAAAAAGAAGAGAATTGTAAGAATGTTGGATGTAAAAAACATTGAATTGCAAAGGCGGCGATATGGCTGTTAAATTGTCTGAGAAGAGTTTACGAAGGTGTAATAAATTTTTGAAGTTGTAATAAATTGTGTTTGCTGCTTTGGAAATTGTGGCAGTGTCTTTTTGTCTGGGAAGGAAAGGTGAAAAATTGGCGAGTGGCAGGAGGAGAGTGACACGAAATCAACGGACACGTCTACGGTATCCGATACACACTGTGAGGGATTAATCGAAAGAGGATACCAACCGAACGCAGCACTATCAGGAAGCGATACTACCATTCGTACCGAACCCCACCAGAGCCCCCTGCAAAAGATTGTAGATGTAGACATCACAGAGACACAGCGACAACGAGGAGGAGCCCGAAGAAGTACCACAGGTAACCAATTTCATTTAAATACATACATTTTTGTGTGCAAACACGTCACAAGGGGGGAACCTCATGTAAAATGAAATTTTTTAACAATTTTTTGTTTTTGCCTAAATTGATAGGAAATTTCCTCAAAAATACGAGAAAAAAAGTTAGAAAGTGATCCGAGACCTCCTTGTACTTTATTTTCAAAAGAAAGTAAACAGTCTAATTGTCTTCAACAAATGAAAACCCGCAGCACGACGGCTATCCTCCGGGCGCCGACTCGTGGTGTAAGTGGCACGTCACACAAGCCTTGGGGCAAGCATTTGACCATCCACATCCACTACATGAAGATGTGCAAAAACATATTCGTCCAATTTGTGAAGATCTGTCACGGGATGATTTGTTGGAGAGATGTTTAGGTGGGCATACACAAAATGCTAATGAGAGCTTCAACGCAGTCGTCTGGCGTTTACCTCTTAAACATCTCAATTGTGGTAAAAAAATCATTGAGAGAGCTGCTTTTTTGGCTGCCGGCATGTTTAACGAAGGATTTTCGTTCGTCCTTCAAACAATGCAAGATCTCAAAATCGTAATTGGACAGCAGAGCAAAGGATTCACCGACAATGACGACAAATGCCGTATTGAACAGCAGGAGCTCCGCTCTCTTGATGCCACCAAAGAAGCTCGTACTTTTCGGCAACAGGAAAAAGCGGCTCAATTAGAACAGTTTGAAGAAGAGGAAGGTTTACTCTATGGCCCTGGAATCGCAGATTAGCAAAAAACTGCGGTAAGTTAGAACGAATTACGAATTTTTTCACGATTTTTCTATTACTCAAACTTTAAACGCGTTTTTCTCGAAACGCAAAATTTCGCCGTGCAACGTAGCTCAAAAACTAATCATTGGATCTTTATGAAGTTTGGTATAGAAATTCTATAGATATTTGGCCTCAGCATGATGAGCTTCGATTTTTTATTTTTTTATTTAAAACATTGTTATTAACAATTGTTTATAAAAGAAAATCCTTTTTTTCAAAACTTCGCCATTTTTGCAAATTTGCAAATTTTAATAAAAGGGGAGCGTCATGCTGAGCGTTTTTGCATAAACTAAAGAACCCATTTTGTATTTTTTGTTTCAGATCATATTTATGACCTGTATGCTGCACGGCGCATTTTCAAGACGCTGTTTTCAAGCCGCCATTGCACCGTTTTATTGTTAACGATTAGTCTAAAAAAAAATATTTTCTTTAAATATTATAACGTGAATAAAGTGTGCCTTAAACTGCAAATTAATATACGCATTACATTTTTCAAAAAAAAATTCCTGAAAAACAGGCTATTTACATGAGGTTCCCCCCCTTAAAGAACCCCCACAGACCTGTTGCTACGAAAGCCATATTGACGGTCATGGAGGGGGTCATTTGATTCCAGATATTTCGAAAGTTGACGGTTGATAAGAATCACTTATTATTTGGAGAGAATAGAAGTTAATGCCATGGGTCGATAAGAAGAAAGGAATGATTCGTCACCCTTTTTGGGAATTGACTGAACGTTCGCTGACTTCCATCTATTTGGGACACGGCCAGTAGAATAAGACAAATAGAAGAGTTTCCGCAGTATTTAAGAGAATGAAGAGGAACATTTCTTCAAGAAGATTGGGTGAATGCCATCCGGACCAGCGGATTTGTGTGCCTTCAACTCCTTCAGCGCCCGGGCAACAGTACGCGTTTGTAGGCGAATCTGGCTCATATTATACTGCTTATGTTCAAGTTGAGGCGGAACTGATGTGGTATCAGACAGTGTTGAGTTGACTGCAAAATGTGCAGCAGGTAGATTCGCCTTCTCTATTGCAATGGTAACTGGTCTGTCAACGACTATAAGCGATGGAATGGATGTAGAGACTGAGTTTTGAATGTTTTTCACGATTGCCCAGAAGCTTCTATTACCTACGGGAGAGTTTCGTTTTTTTTGGCTCACTCTCTGGTCATGCAAGAACTTTGCGCGTTGAATATACGCAATGCAGTCTTTTCTAGCTCTCTTACATTTTTTTCGGTTTTCCTCAGTATTGTTTGATTTATACAACCGGAAGTTCAACACTTTAGCCTTAATGGTTTCTCTGCGCCCGGAATCGAACCACATATTTCTCTTGGGTTTGATACTCTTTACTCTGTGTGGAATAAAGGTTCGCATGCCAAACAGAATCGTGTCAGTCAATGTGTCCGCTATAGAGTCAACATCATTATTGGGGAAAAATAACGACCAATTTAACCTCCCAAAAAAGTCGTTCAGACCTTCCCAGTTGGCTTGTGGGGGTTCTTTATATCACACGGAGAACCAACCCACAATTCTAACCAACCTCGACCCCTAACAGCGCGTCACCCTACCCTAACCTATAAACATGCAAAAACAATCCCAATCTGCAAGCGCATCCACCCTAAACTTGCAAGAATTCATCTCCCAATCTGCAATGAAAGGCATTTTCCAAAACTCCCAACAGAATAGTGTAAGAAGTTTAAATAAAGACAAGATATTAAGAATGGTGTAAGAAGCCTAAATAAAGAGAAGATATTAAGAATAGTGTAAGAAGATTAAATAAAGTAGAAAACGTCGATCACAACAACCACGTATGAGTGTTTATTCTTTTGGTACCGTGCCCGCCTGTCCTCTCTTGGGTACTTTTGTGAACGGCTTTTCGTCGACATCGCTGGGGACAAGGCCAGCCACGTACCGTACGTCGGCACCACGACCTCGTACCCCACAGGTTTTCTCATAGAACCATACTGTTCTCTTGGGAGTTTTCTCGTAAGCGTTGCTATTGGTTAGAGGACCACAGGTTACCACTTGACTCAGCTAATATCAGGACATAGATGCTTCGATAATACTTGCACAAGTATAGGCACGTGAATCACCCATACTACTTGTACGGTACGGAACACGTACTCACAGCGTGGGTGTGATTCGAGACCGCACGAACGATTTTGGAGAGACATATGAGGCGGACAGTTACTCCGGCATGAGTAATAGAAAATATGCTGAGTTCAAAATAGGCATGGTCCGTAGCAAATGATATTCTATGTGACATGATGCAGCAGTTGCGAAGCGACGAGCGGAGTAACAGGCAAACACCATCCCGCCCCGCGATGGAATATCTAAAAGAAAGTTCCGTGGGGATCAACGGGAATATGAGCTTGACGGGAGGTGGTTCTAGTCGGTTAAAATCCGACATGCCTCTGGATCGGTCAGAGGTATCTTTTGAAGACTTCCACCTTCCTATCGAAACCAAAAAAAAAAAAAAGAAAATAAAAAAAAATGACAAGACAAATCCTAGAGAATAACTTAAATTACGATAAAATAGTGGGTACTCCGAATTCGGTGAAAGATATCACCAACGGTTTACTGATATTAAATGTATACCTTTTTTTACTGAAACTCGTCATTTTGACGTATATATTAAAATTACGTTTGTTGTAATGAAACTAGTTAATTTTATATTAAAACAATGTATTCTTATTCATTTCTTACATATAATATTCATTTTGAGTGTACATTTTCCACACACATATTAATTACACTTATCACAATTATTATTAGCCCTATTTTTTTTTACAAAATCCCGTTTGGCAAGACTTCCGTATATTGGAATTTACGGACGGTGAACTTGAACTAGTAGCAGATATATCTTTGTCGTCATTTGCTAGTTCTTCAGCCAATTGAAAAATAACATTTTTTCTAGATATATTTTCTCCAGTGACCTTTTGGCGGATTTTATCTTCTAGTCGTAGGTGTTCCGCCGAACACTGTCCATAAAAGCAAAGCGACACACGGAGCGAAAACTGCACCAATAAAACGCTGGGTTTCTTGTTCTTAACCTGTGGTTTTTATGTTATTGTTTGATTGTTTGGTTTTTTTTAGTTGCACAATTATTTTACTTTTATTTTTTATTACAGTACAAATCACTTAACGTCTAGATACACAAACTAGGATACGGTTCTGCTATTCTTTGTCCTTTACTACTGTATCTGAATCGTGCAATCATTCAATGAGTCGTGTAACTACACTAGCGGATATATTCGTATCTTCGAGGATTCGATTAATCGCGGAACTACACCTGCGGATATGCGCGTAGGGTGCGACAATTTAGTGAGTTGTGTAGCGCGGACCGACCTCCTCGTGGGGTTCACTATTAGACTCCCGATTTCGACTAATCTTCCTTTTCTAATTCTCATCCCCTCATCTGTAGAAAAAATTTTCCATCATAATTTTCCTTCTCATCCTCTTTTCTGTAAAAGAAAATTCCCATCTCAATTTCCATTCCCATCTTCTTATCTGATTTTCTTTCGAAGGATCAGGCATACCGCCGCTTATTACTCGATCCTTTCATGGGGTTTGTTTGCGTTACCAATCTGGCTTAAGACAACAAGAGTTTTCGAGCGCTTCAGATGGGTAACAAAGGAACCGTGGAAATTGAGTGTCGGTTTCTAGATTGCATTCCCAAGTCATAAAACATATGGCATGAGAACATATGCGTTAGGATGTTTATGATTGCAAGAGTTGTGTGTCGGCGGTCGACTCGCTACGCCTTTGTTTGCACACGTGCACTGTTTGGTTTTGGGATCTTGCAAGGAATTAGAGGTGCTAATTGCTTATAGCGTACATGAGCAGATATGAATCATGATGCTTGATTTTAGGGAATTGCATTGATTGGATGAAATTACGTAAATGGATTTGAATCGCATTGATGAATTGAATTCAATATTAGGAAATTTTGAACGTTTAGTTCGATTCGTTTTTACCCTCGAATTCAATGTTGCGTTGGAGATATGCAATCGATCTTTCTAGGTAATTTGTGTGGTTCGAAGAACCGCCGTAACCTCTTTAAACAAAATCCATGCATTGATGGCTGCTAAAGCCAAGATGTTATAAAATACTTGAAGAGACCATCTACGAGATCCTGCTTTCACACTGTACTTTCGCGCCATTGGATTGACAACATCCACTCCATACTTGGTATTATTGTAAAATGTAACTTTCTGGGATACGTTTATCATTGTTTTCAATTTTTACCGATTTGTGCTTTGAATTTAGTAATAACACTTTTTTTTTGGTTTGCTTTTGTAAACTGTGAGAACGCAGTTTTCTGTTTTATAAAGTTTTGTTGAAAACCGAATCATGTTATCTTTTTTAGTTTTTCCAATTTTTGGTAATTCTTTTTTGTTCCCACGTATAGTCCCAACCAGAGTAGTTTTTTTTGCAAGTAATTTTTTCGCAAGTGAGAGACTAGTAAAAAAAATTATCTGTGGTTATGTTTCGTCCACAACCTAAATATAGGTCAGTAAGTTTGAGCACTACGTGTTCACCCAAAGGTATTTTTGTCGTTCGCATTTCATCTTTACCTAAATATGGGAAACCATTTATGAGATAGTTACTTTTTACTTCCGATGCTAACCAGAATGTTATGCCAAATTTATCTGGTTTATTTGGCATGTAATGAAGAAATCGATCTTCGTCTTTGTTGGGAATAATATTTCATCGACTGTAATGTTTGCGTTTGGTTTGTAACAATACTGGCTATTTTCAATAAATGTATTCCATATAGTGGAAATCAATTCAATTTAATTTTTATTATGTAGATAATTACATTTATGGTATATTTTACAACTAGTATTTAAGAGGTTTAGGACAGCAATTCCTTTACAATTATAATCTTAAATCTATATAATGGCAATAGCACAATTTTAATGAATAATAAATAATAAATTAAAGGAAAACTACAAGAAAAAAACCTTATTTGAATCTTAAGACTAATATTGCACAGGTTTCCGGTTATTTTATGTAATAATGACCTCGATATTCATTTCATAGACGGAGTACATATGTAGTGATTTAGGATAACGCAAGTCGGGAAACGAGAACATTGTCAGAAAAAGAACAATTGACGAAGAAGTTTCGATTGATTTTGTCAATAAAAAATTCTACCCGTTTAACGTTAGCGACTTCATGTAGTTCATGTGTCGAATAATGCCATGGCAAATTCAGCAATATGTTCAGTATTTTATTTTGACACTTTGCAATTTTATTTTGTGTGTGCGAGCACAATTACACCATACAGGGGCGCCGTACAGGAGTATAGCTTGAAAAATGGTTTTAAAAATTATAATTTTATTTTCGATGCTAAGCTTTGAGTTTCTACACACTAATGGATACATAACTCTTACGACTTTGTTTATTTTGTCAATTGTGGTAGCGATGTGTTTTTGGAAGATAAGTTTTTTATCTAGAATAATAATTACTTCGAACCAATCAATATCAACTGCACACATACTGAGTTTAGTGCCATTTGGTAGGTAGCAGAGTTTCCTACATCTCGATAACCAGGACAGCTTGTGTTTTATTACCATTTATTTTTATTTTCCATTTCCTGTAATATACTGCTAGTTTGTCAAGAGCTGCTTGCAAAGAGTTGTAGACGTTAGTGAATAAGGCACCCGAAGAGAAAATGGCTGTATCGTCGACAAACATAGCTACCTGAATGTTTTCATCTAGACATGGTAAATCTGCGACAAACAACGTGAATAATATGGGACCAAGGACCGAGCCTTGGGGTACACCATAATGGATTTGATGAGTAGAGGATTTGTCGGTTCCTATACTCACAACAACTCTCTTTCAACTTCCGAAAAGCCTATTTCCGCCTCATAAATGTGTGCCTCAGCAATATCACACTCCGCGTAAATGAAATAAGTGTAGAGGACGCTACAGCCTCGCCCTACACAGAAATCCACAACGCCATATCCCTATATGTCCCATACTCCCGACACAGGTTATCATTCTCATCGCCCCCATGGTATAACCATAAACTACGCACCCTTCGCAACAAAAGGAATAAGTTGTGGAACACTTTCCTAAACACGCGTTCTTCCCTTGGCTACTCCAATTATCTGGGATACTTTTATCAATTCACCGAGCTTTACAGCTCTCTCTACCACAATCACCTTGCCAAAGCTCAATTCAACCTGATCAACGACCCCAAATCTTCTTCCACTTCATTTACCACAAACGGAAATCTGATGCCTATCCCACATCCCTTTTCTACGGCTCAACTACTACAACGGACTCCCAAACCATATCCAATTTTTTCGCGTCCTTCTTCAAACTATCCTTCACGGACAACTCGTTCGAGCCTAACCCCTCCCACTTTACTGGCATGTCTGAATTCTCCCTCGGCCCCCTCATCCCTCTACACATACAACAACACCAAGTCACAAAGAAGCTTGAAGAACTGAAAGACGATTTCAGTCCCGACCCAGACGGACTCCCTGCTATCCTCTTAAAAAAATGTTCCTCTTCTCTCTCTCTCTCCCACTCGCGTCAATTTTCAATCTATTCCTTGCTCAAGGTCTATTCCCTAACTTTTGGAAATCCTCTTACATAACCCCCATACATAAAAAGGAAAAAAAAACGATATATCCAACTATCGTCCCATTGCTAAGCTTTCGCAAATTCCTAAACTGTTCGAAGGCCTACTATATGAGGCGTTTAGTTTTCGCTGCACACCCATCATCTCTCCGAACCAGCACGGCTTTCTCTCCGGCAGGTCCACTACTACCAACCTTGTCGAATTCACATCCCACACACTCCTTGCCCTAGAAAACAGCGATTAGGTCGATGTAGTCACTACCGACTTTAGCAAGGCCTTCGACAAAATCTCCCATAACTTCATTCTTTTCAAGCTATCCTCCCTCGGTTTCGAACCTCTGTTGATTAAGTGGGTCTCATCCTATCTTAGTTATCGAACCTGCCGCGTGCGATTTAGATCCACCCTCTCCGATCCTTTTTTCCCAACCTCAGGTGTCCACCTCGGCCCACTCCTATTTATCCTAACCATAAACGACATAGACTCCTGCATTAATCACTCCTTCATCTCGCTTTATGCGGATGATTCCAAAATTTTTAAGACAATCCGCTCTCCCCTGGACTCCTCACTTCTCCAAGCAGATCTTGACAGCTTCTCGACTTGGTGCCAAAATAATTGTCTAGAAATAAATATCGCCAAATGTCACACAATCACCTTCTATCGGAAGAGTTCCCCCACTCACCCACGCTCCTATCTCTTACTGAACCAACCGATAACATTGGTTGAATTGATTCGCGATCTGGGCGTCCTATGCGACAAGGAGCTCAAATTTACCGCACATTTTGATTACATAATCCTCAAGGCTAACGCCACCCTTGGGTTTGTCAAACGCTGGTCGAAGGAATTCCTTAACCCATACGTCACCCGATCACTCTACACAACTTTTGTCGGGCCACTACTCGAATACGCTAGTCAGGTCTGGTCCCCGTATCAAGTGACTCACATTCGCAGGATTGAGGGAGTACAACGTCGTTTCTTGCGCCTCGCCCTCCGCGGACTAAACTGGGAAAATCGGCTGATTCTACCACCATACACAAGCCGGCTCCGTCTAATCAATCTAAACACACTGGAAGAGCGCAGAATCCATGCCGATATCATCTTTGTCCATCGCCTTCTGTCTGGCTCAATCAATTGCCCAAGCTTGCTCTCCACTTTAACATTGCATACAAACCCCCGTAACGTACGTAACCCACAACTGTTTTACGTGACTGCTCATCACACTTCTTACGGCGCTTACGAACCCATCTCGCGTATGCTACGACAGGCCAACTCTTTCCCCACCTCCATCGATTTCAACATCTCCACCCCCACTCTTAAAGACGTCTCAGAATAAACCCGTCCTAAATCCGCCCCCTCCCTCCAATAATCCCCTCTACCCTGCAATCCTACCTCTCCTCTCCTACCCTCAAAATAGTTCACAATTTCAACCTCTTCCCCCAGCTCTCCAACCCCGCCCCCTACCAGTACGTATACATGCCCTGTACTGTCATCATCATCATCGGCACTACAACCTGGAACCGGTCTTGGCCTTATTTAGCAAGTCCTGAGACTTGTTAAATTTTCCATAATGATTTGTTTTTTTCCGGGCAAGGTCATTAGTCTTGCGCCCTGCACTGTCTCTGTCTCACAAATGCCGAATTTACCACCCCCACATACACTCGCTCCTCCCTAGCCTCCTACCTCCCCCATCGCACAGTCACCTTCACCTTCCTGTTTTTTTTTCTTTTTTTTCTGCTTCTTACTCTAGTTTTAAGATAGTCTGTAAGACTTGTTATATTAATTTAATTTAAGTTAATGGAAGCTTGCATTAAGCTAAATAAATGAGGGTTCTGCCCTCACACTAAACTAAACACTAAACATATTTTCTCGAACGAAAAAAGCTATGGATAATTTTGATAAACGGTATTGGCTGCTTAAGTTTCAGTAGCTTATAAATCAAGGCATCGTGCCATACCGTATCAAAGGCTTTTTCGATGTCTAGAAGAACCAGTCCCGTTGACTCCTTGTCGATGAATTTACCAGCTATGTGGTTTTTAATGCGTAAGACTTGGTGGATTGTGTTGTGACCACTACGGAAACCGAACTGAAAGTTTGGTAGGATGTTATTGGTTTCCACGAAACGATCAATTTTTTCCTTAATAATTTTTTCTAAGACCTTAATCAGACAGGTAAGTAGACTAATAGGTCTGTAGTTTTCGGGGCTGTTCTTCGGTTTGCCGGGTTTCGGGATAGGTATTACTTTTGCTGTTTTCCAACAGTCCGGAAAATAACAGTTCGTAAGACAAGTGTTGAAAATGAACGTTAAATAGTTACTTTCAGCAGCTGAAAGTGCTTTAATTAATTTGTTGTTAATATTATCAAGACCAGCAGTCTTTTTTGATTTCAATTTTTTTATCAATTCTTTAACTTTGCTGATATTTGTTGCGTAAGTACTTTCAGCTGGTGATTGAGAAAGTACATGGATAGTGTTAGCAACTTCAGCCTCAGTATACGCGTCGCTTAGATGCATAGATATGGAGTGGTTCTTACTAAACGTGTTAGCAAGTAGGTTCAATTTCTTCACTGAAGAAATAAACAACTTGTCGTGATCTTTCAACGGAGGAATACTTGACCCTCTCTTTTTCATAATTTTTGATATTTTCCAGAACGGTTTGCTTGCTTTGTCAAGAGAGGAAAGAGTTATTCCAACACTTGTTCCTATATGCTGAGATTTCTTTTTTAATGATATTATTTAAGATTTTAACATTAACTAGAAAACAATCGATTCTATAACGAAGCCATTTTCTTCTTTCAGAGTGTCGTAGCCTAATCAGATGTAAGATATTTTCAGGAAGCGGTGCCTTATCAACTGGAGCAGTGGAACATTTAGGTATCGCAAAATCGGCCGCTCTATTGATAACAGAAACAAAATTGTTACATAGGATATCAATGTGCTCGCTGCAGGTTATAGAATTTAGGCTGGTATCACCTAGAACCAAGTTCGTGTTTATATACGATTTATAACAATTCCAGTTGCAGGCGGAATAGTTGTGGTATAAACTGGTACGATTTACAACTACTGTATGATTCACTGTGAGGCTGATCGGAAGATGGTCTGAACTTAACGCATTTAGAGTTAATGATACTGTGCAGTAATTTGGAATATTAGTGATATATAGATCAAGAGTTGAGGGGTTCTTGTTAGCACTCGCTGGGATATAGGTGGGGAGAAGTGGATAAAGTATGGAAAAACTTGGGCTGGATTCAGTAACATCTAGTAAAATGTTACCCCAGCTCTTTGCGCTAAGACAATAACCCGACTGATGTCTGCAGTTTAGATCACCACCAATAATTGCCTTGTTTCGAGTGTTGACTCTATACAATTTTTGCAGATCCCGCTTAAAGTAAGTAGATTTCTCAATGTTTCTATTTCCTCCAGGGAAATAGACCAAAAAAAGACTCACCTTGGAGTTGTCACTTAATGTTACATCTATACTAATTTCCTCAATTAACTTAAGGTGCAATGAAGGACGCAAGGAATGTTCTATACATTTTTTCACAATGGCGACACCTCCACCACTAGCATGTACCCTGTCTAGGCGATAACATATGTAATTTTGATGTGAGAAAGAAATGTCTTGTTTGAGCCAGGTTTCTGAAACAAGTGCAATGTCAAAATTAAAATTTATCAAGAAACTAAAAAATGCATGCTTTTTGTTTTTGATGCTTCTCGCATTCCAAGTTATGATGTTAAGAGAGTTTCTTAACATGTTTTTTTCGAGTATATGTACTTAATAGCTAATGAAGTAATGACGTTAAATTGGTCAGCTTTAGTTTGACAAGCACTAAGCTTGGTTACAACTTCATTAAGGAGAGAGTTTATCTAACTAAATGAGAACAGGTTATCATTAGTTAAAGTGTCTGACGGATTTTTCTTCGTGTGCGTCGTATCACTGTTGGAAGGTTGCTGGGTTTGATGGAGGCCAAAAGCCCAGGTGGATGAAGGAAGTAAAGGTTGAGGCACAGATCGGGGTAGTGGAGGAAAATTATCAATGGATAATCGGTCGGGCAGTGGCTGCTGTTTGTCACTCGGAAGATGTAGGAACGTTGTATTTCCTGTACGACGTCCACGTGGGGATAATTTGCGGCGAATGTCTATGTACTGCTTTCGGCTAATCCATTCAGGATCGGTGGATTTATGTGGCCCACTGCAATTTGCACACTTGATGACCTCATTCGTTTTGCAGTCGGATGTTTTGTGGTTTCCCGAACAGATTGCACAGAACCTATTTATGTGACAATGCATCGAGCCGTGGCCGTAAAGCTGGCAATTTATGACATTGTGTGACCTTACCTGGATGATGTTTTTTGAAGTCCCAGCGAACGATAGTTTTGAACAATGTAGAGAAGTTACGTTTGAGTTCATTTACTTTTATAGTACCGCGTTGGATGTAAACAATGTACAGGTTGTATTTGTACAAGGCTTTTATTGTTGAATTTATGGAGATGGTTTTAACATCTAGGCACTTTATCCCGAGTGTAATTAGTTCATTCTTCACTATATTGTTGCTAATCAAGTCTAATCCGGATAGCACTACCTTTAATGGACGATTTTCCTTTCGCGAGTGGGTAAACAACTCACATTTTAACCGCAAGAGTTCAGTTCTAATTTTGTTATATATGTCCATTGTTGGGGCACATATTTTTTGTCCAAGCGATATGTTTTTAATTAATTAGTTGTCTATTTTAATGTTACTCAAAATATTACGCACTTTAGCACTGGTTGATTTTAATACCACAATTGGCGGAACGGTTTCTTGCGTAACTTCTGCGCACTGATCGACGTTGGTCGAATCCATTTCAGGTGAGTCCTCCATCAGACTTTGAAGTGGTTGGAAAAAGTTAGTGTTTGAACACATATTGGATTTATCTAGCACTTTATTATTCACGTTTGTAAGTTTATCGGGAGGAGTTTGGCCTCCAATACCGGGGTCGTAACGCAACCGTTTACGCTTAATTTTGTTTAACACACGTGGCCCAGGGGCCTTAACTTAACGGATTTAACACTTGTTCAACTTTTATGTATGCAAAGAAAACAAGAAAACCCGATAATAGGTTGTGACAAGTGTTGTGAATATAACAGTAGAAGTAATTACTAAGAATAGCACGAGCAAGACTGTAAGACAAGTTGTTGGCTTGAAAGTCAGTCAGGTACTGATAGTGGAAATCAATGCGAATTTGTCTGTTTTCAGACGTTCACTTCGTTCATTCCTTTTGTCGAAACGTATAAATCTAAGGATTTCCATAAATTTATCCCTGGACATTGTTCGTGAAAAAAAGCAGGTCCCCATTTCTTAGACTGTGACAATTTCCGCCACAGAGAATTCAGATTTTAAAAATGGTTTACCTGTGGTTAGTCCAGACTGGGGCGTCTATTATTTCGTTCTCAGAGACTCCAGTTAGGACTCCTCTTCTTCTGTACGGCTACTCCACCACCTTGGTTCTTCTTTGGGTTCTTCCTCTTTCACGACCAGGGCGACCACCGCCAAATGGTGATTTTAGAGAGAAGTCGTATAGGCGAATCCAATCGCACCACAAGCGATGGGATGTTCTCCTTTTGCTTCTTTTATTGACGGAGTAAAACACGAGCTCAACAACTTTACTTCTTATTTACTTTTTCTTTTACTTCTTATTAACTTTTAGTTTTACAACATTTAGACTTTTTACTCTACTTTTTCCCTTCAATTTTTCGAGTTTTTATCTCTTAACCACCGTAAGTTCTTTTTTCCTTTCTCTGTACCTTTTTCAACTTCAACCAACGGAATCTCAAAACCGTATATTTTTAAAAAGGTTAACCCTCCATCTCTCTCGCTCTCCACTCACGTCCACTTCGAAAAATAAATTCGAACTCGAAGAACTGCACGATCCACATCCGAATCAGGGCGTGTTCAAAAACTCACTTCTGGATCGTACAATTCTTCCACCACCTTACCATCGTACTATTTTAAAACAAAATTATGTTAAACACAAATTATCAAATGATGGTGGTGGCCGACGTACGTAACACACCTCCCCCCTCCACAAGACCGCGTGGCATTCTTAGGAGAGGTATGTCACGCCGGAGAGTGGACGGCGGAGAGCAAACAAACAAACAGTCAGCAGACCAATCAACAAATAAATAAATAAATAAATAAATAAATAAATTAGTCTACATGCTTAGGGGTTAATGTTAGTAAGGATTTTAGGCTACCTATATGCTAGGGTTAGTAACAATAAATAAATAAATAAATTAATTAATTAGTCTACATGCTTAAGTGCTAATGTTAGTAGGGACTATACTACTTATATATGGGGGTTAGTACAAATAAATAAATAAATAAATAAATAAATAACACGTAGGTATTAATATAAGAGGGGGAACAACAGACAAGCACTCCACAAAACCAAGGACAACACAAACGTCCGCGGCGGGTCCGACACTCAATCCGATGGTCCGACCAAAAGCTCGACCGCCCACACGATCCGGTTAGGACTCCCCCGCCAAGGCGAGGTGATCCCCTCTCGCTCAACCACTCCAAAATGCCACCCGGCCGGCGAAAACGTCCCGCTCTTATACATCTTCCAAACTTCGAGCTCACGACTCCCCTACTCCCAGTAGGGCTTCAGACGGTTGTTGTGCACAACCACCGTCCTCTTGCCCAGCCTCACCGCACTATTGACCGCACTTTTCACCTCCACCACGTCATAAGGACCTCTCCATAGGGGCGCCAATTTTCCCTTTTTGTTTTCTTCCCGCATCAAGACTTTATCGCCCACATGGAACGTGAACGGGCGTAACTGGCGGTCATGATACCCTTTGGACCTCTTTTTCGAGATCAACAGATTGCGCCTAGCTATTTCGTACGTTTTCTGAAGCTTGTACTTCAATAGCTTATGGAAGCTCTCGTGGTTGTAAACCGGTTCCGGAGGTAATTTGATGTTCGAGGGTACCTCCGGAGTAAAACCAAAGAGACAGTCCATCGGCGTCAATCGGGTACTCTCGTGCACGCTGGTGTTGTACACGAAAGTGGCCGCCCTCAGGTACTGATACCAGGTTTGGGGATTTGTGCCCACAATGCTGCGTAGGTATTCTACCAGCGGTCGATGGGCTCGTTCCAAGGCACCATTCGATTGTGGGTGGTACGCTGAGGTTTGCAGTTTTTTGATGCGGAGCAGCCTGCACACGCTTTTAAACAGGCTGCTCAGGAAATTGCTGCCCTGATCGGTGACCAGTTGTGTAGGTACACCATACCTTGCAACTATTTGGTCGAAAAAGACCGAAGCCACCGTCTCAGCATCTGCATTAGGCAGGGCATAGCAATCTATATACTTCGATAAATTATCTTGGAACGTAAGTATATATAGATTGCCTTCAGGAGTACGGTCCAGGGGGCCCACGATATCTAAATAAACCTTTTCGAAAGGCCTCGTGGCAATGTCGGTGATTACCATCGGCATTCGTAAATTTGGGGAAGACTTCATGCGCTGACAAATCTTGCATACTTTAATATATTGCTTGATATCGCGCATCATATTCTTCCACCAGTAATGCCTGCGTATCTTCTTATACGTCTTGATCACCCCTTGGTGCCCACCTAAAGGGTGATCATGGTAATCCCGTAATAAGTGTTGGATCTCCTCGGGATTAGTTATTTCCATTCCTTTTTCCGTGCAGGAAGGAATGGCGTCCTCTTCAGAAGGTGACTCCTCGTCACTTGGACGTCCCGGGGATCCCTCGCTGTCCCGTTGGGTCTTTGCCTGGGCGCGAGTCACTACATTGCATCGCGGTGGTGAAGGGGTTTCGTCTACAGAATGGGGAATACGGCTTAGCGCATCCGCATTGGTGTTGTATTTGCCGGGTTTGTACTCGATTGAGTAGTCAAACTCCGATAGCTTATGACGAAATCTGGTAAGGCGTGAGGTGGGTTCTTTCACGCCGAACACTCCCTTCAACGGTTTGTGGTCCGTGTACACGGTGAAGCGTCTACCCAACAAATAGCACCGAAAATTCGTCGCCGCCCATACAATGGCCAACAACTCCTTCTCGATTGTGCTATATCTACGTTCGGCCCCATTCAGGGTGCGGCTGGCATAAGCAATAGGCTGGTCTTTACCTATCTCACCTTGGGATAACACCGCTCCAAGCGCCTCATTACTCGCATCCGTGGTTAGATTAAAGGGTTTAGTGAAGTCGGGGTAAACCAATAGTGGTGGCGAAATTAACTTCCCCTTTATCTCTTCAAATGCCTGTTGACATTTGGACGACCACGTGAACTTCACGTCCTTCCTTAATAAGTTCGTTAAGGGGCGCACTATCCGGGAAAAATTTGGCACAAATTTCCGGTAATAGTTCGCCAACCCTATGAATGACTGGACGTGACGTACCGTCTTCGGAATGGGGAAATCTCTGACACTAGCTGTCGTGTCAGGATTTGGCGAAGCCCCTTTTTCTGAACAAACATGTCCCAGGTAGACTACTTCCCTTTGCAGGAATCTACACTTTTCCGGTTGAAGTTTGAGGTTGTGGTATCTCAACCGGTCGAACACCCTCCGGAGCTTGTCATTATGGTCAGCCAGGTTCTTACCATATATGACGATGTCATCCAGATACACAAAGCATTCGACCCCTTGCAGACCAGTAAGGACATGGTTCATTAGTCTCTGAAACGTAGCCGGGGCTCCTTTTAACCCGAACGGCATACGTCGAAACTCATAATGCCCATAGTTGGTGCTAAAGGCGGTTTTATTCCGATCGTTTAGATCTACCAAAACTTGGTGATAGCCACTGGCCAAATCGAGCGTGGAGAAGTAACGCGAGCGACCGAGCTGGTCTAAAATGTCCTCTATACGGGGAATAGGATACGCGTCCCCGATGGTTTTTTCGTTTAGCTTACGAAAGTCCACCACAACTCTCCATCGGGCTTCTCCGTCGGGGCCCGTTTTCTTGGGAACCAATAGAAGGGGGGAGTTCCACGGGCTTTTGCTTGGTTGGATAATGTCGTTATCCAACATTTCCCGAATTTGCTCGTTTATAACCTGCCTTTTACTTTCGGGCAATCGGTACATTCTTTGGTTAATGGGTGCCTGATCCCGTACCAAAGGTATTTCGTGCGAGATTGCACTGGTGTACGTCAGGTAGTCGCCCTGTAAATGAAAAATGTTGTTGAACTCTCGACATAACTCCGTTATCGATTGGCACTCGGGTGTGTTCAGGGTATCTCCTAAACGAAGTTCCCCGAGCAATTGTGCCAACCTGGAGCTCAAATCGGGTTCATCAGGCGACTGACCATCCGAGAACAGGTGTCGAATGAAGTGGAGGGATCGTCCCTCCGAAGATTGGTTCTCGGGCACGGGGCTGCTTGACTCGTCGTCAGAGTCAGTTCCCGGCGACGTATCTTTACGCTTGACCAAGGGGATGGTGTTATAGCCCTTGGTAGGGTATACCTTCACCGTAAGCTGTTCGATCCTTTGAGGGCCACTCTGGGTATTAAGTGCCAATAGCCTGGCACTCCTTGCCCTACTAGAAACGCAGTGCGAGAATAAAATGTTTCCTCGCGCGTCCTGCGGCACCAGAATGGCCTTTTCCCGGATGTCAATGGGGATAGCCACCTCCATTTGGGAGCGTGCCGGCACTTCCACCGGCCTACTCAGGGCTACTTCGATCCTCGGCGGCTCACGTTCATCCATCCACGATGTTTCCTCTCGCTGGGGTGACCTGGCTGAGCATTTTTTCGTATCCCTTCCCCGTGTGGGTGGGGTCCCCGGTGAAGTGTGGACCTCAGTATCGACCCTGACAGGTCCCCGTGTCCCAACTCCCCGTTTGGTTACCTTATGCTTCAGCCCCCTCGACCCACCATTAACAAAACCAACGGAGAAGAATTCGGGGTTTATGGTTGTTCGGGGAAATTCCAAACATCCACCCGGTCCGTTGATGTTGCAATGTCTGGACAGGAAGTCATTACCCAACAAGCCATCTGCTTCCAACCCCGGCATGGAGTCTACCACGTGGAAACTGCAGGGAATCTCATGGTGCAACTTGAGAGTCCCATGGCAGGACCCACTCGACTTACCGTTGCCAAATATGGTTTGCAATGGTGTGGATTGCCGAACGTCCACCGCCTGACCCCGGTGAAGGGCCCTCCGCTTCAAAAGACTGACCTCAGCGCCAGTGTCCACCATGAGACGCGTAGTATTCCTACGGCCAATGTCCAAGGGAAGTTGGACCATGGGGACCTCTACTGGCAAAAGCTGAGGACAGCAATGGCCAATCAACGTCTTCAGAGCGGTCGGGTCACGGTCTCCCGACCCGACCTCCGGGAGTTTTCCGACCTCTGGTTGGATGTCTCTTGCCGACGCACCGTCGCCGCATAAGTGCGTCGGCTGCAAGATTCGCACCGTGCCTTGTCCCTCCGTTCAGGACTATCCCGCTTGGAAGTCTCAATAGACTCCGAACCAGCGGGACTGGACTGGCCTTGGCCCAACTTGGGCCCACGGTGCTGAGGTCGCTCCCTCCTATTTCTTTTATCCCTTGGTGAGTCGCCTCGGCTCGCACCCGCTTCAGAGGACTCCGAGTCCACGGAGTCGGTTCGTCTCTCGTCACCGCCCGACACGGGCGATCGTCGCCCATCATCTCCATCCCCCCTCCGGGAAGCCACACCCCCCGCGCGACTATTACCGGCTTTCCGATTTCGCCGACGCGGTCTGCGTCCATTTCTCGCGCCTGCCCTACTCTCCACACGGGTGTCCTGCTCTCGGCTCGCAACAGTAGCCGTTCCGGCGTGCCGCCTGTGGGGAGAACCCTGGGAACCCTGTTGTTGTTCCCACCTTTGCCTGTATTCGCACCCGTGCGAGTTATGACCTTGGCGGCCACAAAACTCGCAACAGCACCGGACGCTGAATACTCTGGGGCCTGATGTCGCCGGCCCGCCGCCCGTAGGCGGGGGCTGCGGCTCTGGTAGGGCTCTCCGCTGAGCCTGCGGCCGCTGATGTTGCGGCCCATGCCGCGCGGTTCCGCTCTGCTGACCACCACCCCTGTATGGAGCCTGGGCTTGGCGCGTCTGTCTCGGACGATCCGGGCAGTCCACTATGTCGTGGCCATACCGCCAGCACTCGCGACAGAAAGGAGTGTTCCTTCTCCTCAGGCACTCGTCGTACACGTGACCCCTCACTTTGCAGAAACTGCATGTTGTCTGGGATTCCAGGGGGCGAGCCGATCGACCAACCGAATCCCGGACCGGATTGTCCCGACCCGATCGATCTCCAGGCACATACGCCCCTTGAGCCAAACCCTGCGACCCTTCACTCCGACCCGAGGAAGACACGGTATTTGACCACGCTCCCTCGCCAGAGGAGGCCGGAGCATAGGCACCAGCATCCCGTCTATAATTGAGGGGTCCGCACGACTGCTCCCGAAAGAAACTATCCTCCTCCCGCCGACGACTATCAGGCTCTTCGGCCGGCAACACGAATGACACCGCCCGGGGATTTAAGTTCGATAAAACCGGCGCCGGCGCCGCGGTGTAATCCCTAGAAGTGAAGGATGAACTCTCCAAAAGGGTCGAGCAACTTCCCGGTCCTAACTCTAATGTTTCTGACGCTGTCGGCCGCGCATCCACAAACAGGTCGTCCTGCCCCACCATCTCCCTTCGAGCTCGCTCAAATCCGGTTAGGTGGTCCACCAGGCTACGAAAAGGGACATTACCCAACGTGAGGAGGAAGTGCTTTAGTCCTTCCTCCCTCAGACCCCTTACCAACACCGGTTTGGCCATGCCCTCAAGCTGGCTGGCGAAGACGGACCTACCCTGGCGACCATAAAAGCGCTCAGCTGCCTCCTCGCACCGTACCACGGCCCGCTTCACTCGGGAAACGAAGCCTGTGGCATCCTCGGAAGGAAGTTGTCGCATTTTGGAAAGTTGTGCACACAACTCCTCATACGACACCCGGGGTTCGTAGGCCTCTCTAAGACGCTGTTCCGCTTCAAGGAATGTCGTGGGTGGTCTCTCCTCGAACATCCGATAGGCCTCGCCGCTCAGCCTAGAGGGCAGCCACCGGGGGAAGGTATGTTCCTCCTCCACCGCCAGCCCATCCAAGGTCCTTCTACAGCCCTTGAGAAACGAAGAGAGTCTCTCGGCCGTATCCGGTCCTTCCTGTCCCGAAAACATGGGGACCGCCTTCGACACAAGGTCGAAAACCCTATCTGTGCCCAGCATGGTCCGTACAGGACATGGTTGTGGGCCCAGTTTAAAGTACGAGGGCATCGGCGTGTCCTCCATGCTCCCGACAGGCCGTTTACCGACGGTGGGAGGGGGGCGTGTTGGCGATCGGTCGTCCACAAATTCGTCCCTCGAATCATGGAACGCCTCCGGATCCACCTCGTCAACCGGCGGCTCGGGAAATGCCTCGGGTCGTGCCCGGGCAGGAGTGCCCTCTCGGACATCTCTCTGACGTTGCCTTGTTTGCATTGCTAGGCCGTCTAACAAACTCAAAATTTCTCGCTGTTAAACCCGGAACCCCGACAAGACCTATGGCCAACAGCAAAACCGAAAACCGGGAAAAAAAACAACCTAGTGATGGGAAAAACACAGTCCACCCCCGAGCTCCAACAAGAAATATAGCCTCCAACAGCAATAATTCTAACGCCCTCAACAAGCGAACCACCCCGAACGCGGCAGAACCAACCGATAGCAGGGACGCGAACACAACCATACACACGTCAACACAAATAGATATTACTCAACACGTTAACAACAAACAAACAAAAAAATATATTAAACACGTTTCCTCCAACGAACGAACGAAAGACTGTACAACACAAATGATCACTAGACCGCCCGAGGGGAGAGAGAGAGAAAGGGGGAAGACAATTTCAAACGCGTATAAAAGCAATATATGCCTTATGGTAAATTTGCAACGCAGCAACAAAAAAAACAAACAAAATCCAATGCGCAGCTGAAAAAGGAAAGAAAAGCAGAAGGAGAGAGAACCTGTACAAAATTGCAATTACAAATTTCCAAATAAATCTTCATACATTCCAAAAACAAATTTCAAATAAAATCATAATCTTTACAACGCTACTAAAATTAATTCATGTGAGAATTCATCTCAGTAACTCAGACAACAGATTCAATACAAAAAAACTATATGCACTTAGATTACATGGAACTTAAACAATTTACAAATACTTTGATTAACGTGTCATATCTGATTTTCAATACAAATGATTCATTATAAATTACTTAACAAAATCAAATTACATCTAACATCAAGTTTGGAATCCAAGAAAAATGAAAAAAATAAATAAATAAAACAGAGAAAAAAAAAACAAACGGAGAAAATGTTCACTTTTGTTCGCACTCATCCGCGGAACCACCGCCATCCACCTGGTGATAACTGATGTCTTCTCCCTTTCTGATGTTCCAAACGTTGCAATATAACTGCTGCCGATCAATGATGCTATTCTTAGTGTGCAAAACTGTCAAAGTTTTTTCCCTCTGTTGATCCCTGCAACTCCAAAATGCGGCAGCAATGAATTGTTTTGCTACCACAATTGCTGTGGTTCTTCCGATACGATTGCAGCGTTTGTCCGCAGCGCCAGTTTGTGACAATTTCCGCCACAGAGAATTCAGATTTTAAAAATGGTTTACCTGTGGTTAGTCCAGAGTGGGGCGTCTATTATTTCGTTCTCAGAGACTCCAGTTAGGACTCCTCTTCTTCTGTACGGCTACTCCACCACCTTGGTTCTTCTTTGGGTTCTTCCTCTTTCACGACCAGGGCGACCACCGCCAAATGATGATTTTAGAGAGAAGTCGTATAGGCGAATCCAATCGCACCACAAGCGATGGGATGTTCTCCTTTTGCTTCTTTTATTGACGGAGTAAAACACGAGCTCAACAACTTTACTTCTTATTTACTTTTTCTTTTACTTCTTATTAACTTTTAGTTTTACAACATTTAGACTTTTTACTCTACTTTTTCCCTTCAATTTTTCGAGTTTTTATCTCTTAACCACCGTAAGTTCTTTTTTCCTTTTCTCTGTACCTTTTTCAACTTCAACCAACGGAATCTCAAAACCGTATATTTTTAAAAAGGTTAACCCTCCATCTCTCTCGCTCTCCACTCACGTCCACTTCGAAAAATAAATTCGAACTCGAAGAACTGCACGATCCACACCCGAATCAGGGCGTGTTCAAAAACTCACTTCTGGATCGTACAATTCTTCCACCACCTTACCATCGTACTATTTTAAAACAAAATTATGTTAAACACAAATTATCAAATGATGGTGGTGGCCGACGTACGTAACAAGACCATAAATTTGAAGGTTTTTTTCATCGCTTTCACATAGTTCAGGAATGTGTGCATCTGATTCAGTATCAGATAAGTCTTCGTGTATGCTAATTGTTTTTTGTAGCCATTCATTTTTTTTTTATTCTTGTCCATGATTTTAACCTAAAAAGTAATATATTTATTTTATGATAATAAAAGTAAATATATTCACAGATTTTCAAATTACGACCTATCTGTTTGCCATCCGTGAGACAGTTTCGGTAGCGATTTATTTCGCGGCACGGACTTGTGGGGGTTCTCTATATCACACGGAGAACTAGCCCACAATGCCAACCAATCTTGACCGCTAACAGCGCGTCAACCTACCCTAACCTGTAAACATGCAAAAACAATTCCCAATCTGCAAGCGCATCCATCCCAAACTTGCAAGAATTCATCTCCCAATCTGCAATTTCCCAAAACTCCCAACAGAATACAATTCAATAGAATATATTCTAAATCATCTCTTACAGCACCCCACATAAAATGTTTCCCAAAATTGCTTCTATCTAAACCATATTCCCTCCTTGCGACCAAGCAATCTTAATTTCCCCGAAATTCATATGCTGTAATGAAACGCATATTCAAATCCACAACGGAACATTATTCATCACCACCAATGATACCGAGCCGCATACGTTTCCCCGAAATTACTTCGGTTAATATCTAATCTAAATGAATTGCTTGGACCCAAGCAATTCCAATTTCCCCCGAAAACCATTTCGGTTCATTTCCTCCTTAAATCGTACTTCTCGTCCGCGACCAAGAGACGGCTAATTTCCCACGAAACAATCACAACGATCAAGACCCTTGATCATACTTGGCTATGCCAATTTCCCAGTATACACAACCAGCGAATCCAACTCAGCTTATACGGCGAGGATTCGCTGGAACTGAATTCTTATGCAAGCATCTCGAAATTCCTCGTAAGTGGCAGTGAGTTTATGACGCCACTGCCATGACGGGATGAACTTTTGCTTTCATTAGTCAGTCGAGTTTCATCCGCCGAGCGGTTCACACTAGCCCGATTATCGATTCCCAAACGGTGCACACGTCTCCGAGTCAAGGTCCGTTCCCGAGGTCTTCACGCACGTCACCAGAGTCGAGCCTATCATAATCGACATTTTTGTCATTCGGGTCGATTGTTGCCTAACCAAGTGAAATTCAACTGTGTGTGTTGTGCTACGTAATTATACCAAGTTGAGGCCGGACGTCCAACTTATTGCATTCGGTTCAAGGTAAACGAAGGACAGTTTGATCTCAGTCAGTTGCGCAAGTAAATTACGGAAACTAAAAAACTTGTGAACGCAGTGGGAGCACTAACTATCAAACGAACGTATTGTATACTATTGTCGAAGTGCTCGTAATTAAATCTGTAAATTCATTGAGAACAATATTATAACAATAAAAAGAAAACCGATCACCAACGAAGTAAATTGTGTTGGATTTTACCATTTTGAGATCAACCTTTGTGCAGAAAATCGTCGGTGGGAAGTCAGTGAATCCGGTGCCGTACGTCCCCCACAGACTAACTTCCTTGTTCGGTTCTCTATGACGGGACGACAGTGGTTCGGAGTAGACTATTCCTTTGTTTTTCTCTTTTGAATGCCGAACCGTTAAACCCCCTTGTTCGGTTCTCTATGACGGGGAGACAGTGGTTCGGAGTAGACTATTCCTTCGTTGTTCTCTTTTGAATACCGAACCGTTAAACCTCCTTGTTCGGTTCTCTATGACGGGACAACTGTGGTTCGGAGTAGACTATTCCTTCGTTTTTCTCTTTTGAATACGAACCGTTAAACCTCCTTGTGAGAGTTCTCTATGACGCCGTCCTAAAAGTTTTTCCTTTTCAATTCCCAATTCTACTCCTCGCATCTTTATCTTCTTTCGAAGATCCAGACGCATCGCCGCTTATCTCCTAAGCCTTTCTTGGGGTTTTGTTTGTATTATCCATCTGGCTTATAACAACACGTGTTTTCGTGCACTTCAGATGGGTAACACAGGATCCGTGTAAATTGGGTGTCAGTCTCTAGATTGGTGCATTTACAAGTCATAAAACATCTGGCATGTGAAGATATGCATTAGGATGTTTATGATTGCGAGAATTGTGTGTCGGTGGATCGAATAGATATGCCTTTGTTTGGACACGTGCACTTTTTGGGTTTGGATCTTGTAGGAGATTTGGAGTCATACATAAGAATAGCATACATAAGAAGATATACATTATGCTGTTTGATTTCAGGGAATTGAATTCAATTGGATAAAATTGAATTGAATTCAATGTTAGTGTTAACTCATTTTTTATTAACTCAAATCAACCCTCGTGGATTCTTCTTTTGTTTGGGACGATTCTCTTGAGAATTGCTGTTAGATTCTGGATTGCGTCTCACTTTAAAGGTATTCTTTGCTATTTTCAAAGTAATTTCCAGATTATTTTAGAGTCATCATCACGCCAGGAGACATCATCGTGTTCCTGACGCAGCCCACACCAAACCAACAACCCTCTGTGTGTGGAAGGTGTGTTCAACACTTGTTGGACACACATTATTTGGCCCTTCGAGCCGGATCCAGTCTGTGGATCCAGATTCACTGCTGCCAGCTCGTGGCATATAAGACGGTCGCGGCACATTCAAGTTCAAGTCCAGACACAAAGACCTCATCGATTGTGGTATATTGTGTTAGTGAAAAGTGTAGTGCAAGTGAAAGACCTACCACGTGATGAAATCTGCGATGTCCCCAGCGGCATTGGCAGAAAATCTCATGACGGCCCAGTTCGCCGCACATGAGCGAATGATGGGAGCTTTCAACAAGTTCATCACGCGCGGGCCACCGACGTTGGCCACCGTGAAAGATCAAGAGCGAGAACTTCGGCTGATTTGGGAGGAGATGCGGAACCGGCATGAAGAGCTTATCTGCCTGATTGCTCCATGGACGGTCATTCTTCAACAATATTTCGAAGAGCGGTTCATCGACCAGGCTGAAGAAACGTACCTTGTTGAAGCCACAGAGTTTACTGAGGTAAGGCACACGCTGCTCACCAACCGTCCGATCGACACAACTGAGACGAACATCATGTCTCAACAATACCGCCATTTGCCGCCATTGATGATGCAATCCCCGTGGGGGATAAAAACTTGCCAACCGGGCATGTGTATGTTACCTGCCCCGGCACCCCGATCATCAACAAGGAACGATGCACAGTCCTCTAATGCAAAAAAGGAATCTTCGTATGGAATGCCATCAACGGAGATGTTGTATGGTCAGTTGTACCAAACGAACATGTGGAATGATCAGCCATTCGAAAATCGTAATGAAGGACGCCCTTATCTAGCTGTACGTGTTGAATCCGATTTGTTGCCCATTTTGACTGCCGAAGAAGCCCAAAAGAAACAGACGTCTGATGCATCGAAACCCACCGAGCATGGCAATATATCAACATGGAGGCCGTTCGAATCCCAACGGGAGATCGAATTAATATCCCCAACTACAGATGATGGAAACCGACTAGCAACCAGTGTGCTACCGCATCCTGGCCCAGGGACTGAACATCGACAGACCCCATGTGCGTGTTGTGAGGCACCACACCACACATACGTGTGTGAAACGTTTCGATCCTTCAATCCTGAACATCGTAGACACGTCGCACTAACAAAAAAGCTGTGTCTTAACTGCTTGGGTCGCCATCCAATACGCGACTGTCTCTCGAAGAGGGTGTGCCGACGATGTAAACAACACCATCATACGTTGCTGCATGGGCCAACCGAAGCATCCAGGGGAAAAGGGGCCAGTTCTGTGTTCAACCTTAACAGGGTAAGTCCTCAAGGGTTGCGATGTCACCACGTCAACCTAAATGAATTGGCCAACCACAGGAGTATTGAGGACAGATCCCCCCAGGGGAAAACGAGGAGACGTCGTCGACGTCGATATCAACGAATCCGAATCCACCCGCAAGCAGGTACCAGTCACGAAATGCGCAATGCCCCGTTTGGCAGGCGCCGCCCCTCAGTATCCAGGGCCAGGCCGACTCCCAACCGCTACAACCGACTGAAAACTGCGGCCTCGATCAGCGACCGCCCTGTTCCGGTCATTAATGTCGAAGAGACATCATCGCAAAGGACAACGAGAAGACGTCGTCGATGTCGACACCACTGCAACCGAAGGCAGTACATGCGTCCTGCTACCATCATTAACCACGGAACGCACAATGCCTCGTTTGACGAACGGCGTTCCCCAATAGTCAGGAATCGACTGAGCCCCAACCGCTGCATCCGAATGAGTGCTGCGACCTCACCCGCAAACGACCGCATCGTTCCGGTCGTTAACGTCGGACGGGCGCCATTGGAAACAACACTCGTCAACACCACCACTTGTCTCGATGAAATGTGACTAATGATCAGGCACGTGGTCACCTATTGTGAGTTGCCCCAGCACAATTCCAACCCGGAACACATGCCCAGCCACGTTAACCGCATCCTCACACTGGAAGAGGAACCTCCCGCCCCTGGTTCTGATGACCATCCCCTGGAACCAGACGATTCGCCAATGATTGGCGAAGGCGGGCGGAATGTTGCGGATTCGCAGCCGAAACAACCGGCGAATTCGCAATATTTAAATTTGTGGCATCACCTTTAACAATATGTGGCATCACCATTAACAATGTCAGCAATCAGCTGACATTTATGAATTCTGTTGGTTGTCACTTGACAACCATTTTTATGTTTTGTTTTTTCGTTTCGTTGTTAATCTCTTGAAGACACAAGCCGCAATTCTTTTCCAATCCTAGGAAATCGATAGCATCAAATAAAATAACTCATTTTTTATTAACTCAAATCAACCCACGTGGATTCTTCTTTTGTTTGGGACGATTCTCTTGAGAATTGCTGTTAGATTCTGGATTGCGTCTCACTTTAAAGGTATTCTTTGCTATTTTCAAAGTAATTTCCAGATTATTTTAGAGTCATCATCACGCCAGGAGACACCATCGTGTTCCTGACGCAGCCCACACCAAACCAACAACCCTCTGTGTGTGGAAGGTGTGTTCGACACTTGTTGGACACACAGTTAGAGAATTTGAACGTTTAGTTCGATTGGGTTTGACCATTGAATTCAATGTTGCCTTAGGCATATGTAATGGATTATGCTAAAAGGAATTTGTATGGTTCGTAGAACCGCCACAATGTAATACATATAGCATTTGCCTCGCTGCTCAAAATTAGGGCCAGCAGAGGGAGAACAATGAGTCCTTTCTTAATCCGTCAATTTGACGGGTTTCCGTAAAAATAGGCATATACAACAGATTTCCGCAAAATTAAAAGGCCGATAACAAAAAAAGGATAGTGATACATTTGCATACCATTGTATCAATAATAACCAACATATGTTAATTGAGATTTTTTTTTTTTTTTGATTTTTCAATATAAAAAGTTAAATCCGTCAAATTAACGGGTTTCGTAAATCTAGTGTTAAGGAAATATTTGGCGGTATTTGTCTATGATATACGTTGACGCTGGTGTTCCGCCTGAACACTGTAACACACACAAATAAACAACCTGGAACAACGGCCGAATGCACAAAAACACAAAACACAAAGGAATAGTTTCTTGCAATTTTATTTTTATGTACAATTTTTCCTTTTTGTTGTCTTACAATCGCGACACGAGATTCGTTGTTGATTTCGCACGTAGTTGCGTATATATAAATTTTAAAATGTCATCTGTATCTACAAGAGTTATCATACGACGACACGCAGCACTAACGATGCACACTCGTCACGCGAATATCTCCCCGTTGGGATTCCTCGATGAAGTTTTCTATAGTTCTAGACCTCCTCGGATGCTCACTCAAAATTCGACCTCGCGATATGGATGTTCGGTAACAAAACTAGCTTTCGTCTCGTTGACGATCGAAATCACTCTGCCGCCCTCAACCATATCCTGCTCACACGATACCCAGATTCAAAACTGGTATCTGTATCTATCCAAAATAAAAAAAATATTCTCTATTTGCTCTGCTAACAGAACTTCCGAATTTCTGTTAGCAGCATGTTATCACCTCCCACGGGATATTTTTTTGTTTCCTGAAAGGGGAAGGTCATCTTGCATACATCATCATTATCGCTGAGAGAGTTTCATTTCCACAGCCTTCTGTTTGCACAGAACATCTGGCGCCCAGACCAGAGATATTCGGCGATTGTTTTGACGTGCAGTCGGTGGGTCTTATTTGAACTTGTACCCGGAATCGAAATCCATTAGATCTTTATAATGGTGCGAAATTCTAGCGTGGCCGTGGGACCGGAGTATTGCCTTTGTTGGCTTAACTCCTCATAAATCATCGGATATCTCGTTGAGATATATTCGATTGCGATAGGTCGTGGCTGCCTTCTGTTGTTCAACGGATTTGGGTGGTCCTCGCGTTAGATTACCCGCACGTGCATCCGTTGATCGGCTCATTCTTTGATGGTAGCAATTCTTTTGTATCGAATTTCGGAATTGCCGGTTCGATGAGATGTTCCTGGGCGCAGGCAGCATGTATGGCATTTTGGGAATTGGTTTTTTTCTTAGGATTAGAACGCATGGATGTTTATGCCTTTGTTTCAGGCATGAAGAGTTATAATTGTTGAGCTTGACCTAAAAAGCTTTGGGAACGTTCAGTTCCTTGCTTTTTTTGGTGTCGGTCTCAACGTTGGCTGCGAGTTGCAGGCCCTATCGCGGGCTTTGGGGCACGCGTCTGTGGGCGCGTGCAACGCTCTCAGGTAAGTACGTTCTTTGAAGATAGGAACCTTACCTGAGTAGACTTGTGCGTTCGTAGAACGCTACATCACTCCCCCCCTAGTGACGTAGTCACGATATGAGGTAGTTAGTTGCTTGGGGGGTGTAGTTGAGTTTTACGAGCGTGCTCCCTTCCGTATTGGGCGGTGTTTGGGTGGTAGAGGAGCGAAAGTTAGCGCGTTCGTCGTTCTTTTTCGCTTGTCAGAAGTTGGGGTTTCAGGTTGCCGTACATTGAGAATCTTCGCAGCGTCTTCTTGTGCGCGCAGATCTCGGGCGCGCTGCCGCGTTATCGGTCCGTGTAGGATGTCCGACGCCCCGCGCGCGACCATTTCGCGGGGGTTCGGTTGATTCTCAACATTTGACGTGCCTGGCATTTCGTGGGAGTGTGCTGGGTGGCGTACGGGGCAGGTTTCGGCTACCGCCGCTGGTTGTTGATGCACTTCTCCCAGTACGGTATCTGGTGGTAGTTCCAGGTGGCACGGTTTCAATCTTTCGACACTGACGGTGTACGGCTTGCCGTCGATGTCTACAGAGAAAACACGGTTGTTTATCCGACCCAGCACCCTGTATGGCCCTTCGTAGGGCGGTTCTAGAGGTTTCCTAACTTTGTCCACCCTGATGAAGACGTGCGTGCAGCTGTCCATCTCTGGGTGAACAAATATCCTCTTGGAACCGTGTCTGGCGACAGGTGTTGCCCTGACCTTTCGCATGAGTTTGCGTAGGTTTTCCAAATTTGGCAACTGTTCGAGCGGTGGTTCTCCATCGGCGAAGAACTCTCCTGGGAGGCGCAGATTGGTTCCGTAAGTCAGATCTGCTGCTGAGGCTCCCAGGTCTTCTTTTATGCTTGTGCGCAAGCCTAAAAGAACTGTCGGTAGTACGTCCAGCCATTGATTATCGTCGTGACACATCAGTGAGGCTTTTAGTGAGCGATGCCATCGTTCAATCATCCCATTGGACTGGGGGTGATAAGCTGTCGTGTGGCTTTGTTGGCAGCCGAGTAGATCGGTCAGCTGCCTGAAAATCGCTGCCTCGAACTGTGGTCCTCGATCAGCTGTGAGAGTGGCTGGGACGCCGAAACGTGTGACCCAAGTCGAATAGAATGCTTTGGCTACATTCTCCGCGGTCACTGTTCGTAGTGGCACTGCTTCTGGCCACCGAGTGAAGCGATCGATCATCGTCAGGAGGTACATGTAACCTCTCGACGGCGTAAGCGGTCCCACAATGTCGATGTGTACATGGGCGAATCGTGCCTCGGGGAGCTTAAACTGTGCTGGTTGTAGCACGTTGTGTCGATCGACTTTGCAACGTTGACATTGCAAACAATTACGTGCCCAATTTGTGATGTCTTTGGCCATATGTGGCCAGACGAATTTACGTCGGACGGCCGCAGCGGTTGCGCGTCCGCTTGGGTGGGCTGGGTTATGGAATGTTTCGTACACATTCCTTCGAAACTTTTCTGGGATGTAGGGGCGAGCTGTCCCCGTCGATACATCACACCAGACTTCCTCGTTTGAGTCGTTGAAAGGAAGTTTACGCATAACTAGTGCTGTCTCCGCTTTCAATAGGGACTCGAGTTGATGGTCCTCTCCTTGCGCTTGTGCCAAGTCGGCATCATCGATTTGCGCTCGGAGTTTAATCGCATCGATACGCGAAAATGCGTCTGCAATTACGTTGTCTGCACCTGGAACATATTCAATTCGGGTGCTAAATTGCCCGATGAAATCCAGGTGCCGTTCCTGTCGTGGAGTTGAACTTTCCGCTTTCTTTCGGAAAGCGTACACCAGTGGTTTGTGATCAGTTTTGATCGTCAACTGGCGTCCTTCGACCATGTGCCGGAAGTACTTTACTGCGGAGTAAATCGCTAGTAACTCCCTGTCGTAGGCACTGTATCGTCGCTGGGTCGGGTTCAATTTTTTTGAGAAGAAGCCCAGCGGTTCCCATTTACCATCGCACTCTTGTTCGAGTACGGCCCCAATTGCAGTGTCGGAAGCGTCACACTGTATGGACAATGGGGCTCCTTCGATGGGATGTCGAAGTAAAGTTGCGTTCGCCAGCTGCTCTTTCGATAAGCGAAAAGCTTGATCAGCTGACTCGGTCCACTGAATCGGTCGTTTGTCGTTTCGTTTGGCTCCTACTAGGTATTCGTTCAGCGGAGCCTGGACCTGTGCGGCGTTTCGAAGCGTTGGGCGATAAAAGTTTAACATTCCCAAGTAACGCCTAAGTTCTCGCACATTCTTGGGGCGAGGAAACTGCATTAGTGCTTCCACCCTGTCTTGTAATGGGCGGACGCCTTGGCCATTTATACAATAGCCAAGGTACTTGACTTCCGATTCTCCGAGGTGGCACTTGTCTGGATTGATTACCAGGCCGAATTCTCGGAGGCGCTCGAACACTTGCTTCAAATGGGAGCGATGTTCGCTCATGTTTTTCGATGCTATGAGTATATCATCGATATACGCGTAGCAGAAGTCAAGTCCGCGGAGAGCTGAGTCTATGTAGCGCTGGAACGTTTGCGCTGCATTTCGGAGACCGAATGTCATCACCTTGAACTCGAATAGTCCAAAAGGTGTGGTTAATGCGGTTTTCGGTATATCTTCGGAAGCCACCGGAATTTGGTGGTACGCCCTCGTGAGGTCGAGGGTCGAGAAAACTTCGCACCCCTGCAGCTTATAAGAAAAGTCGTGCAGGTTTGCTATCGGATATCGGTCGGGTGTCGTTATTGCGTTCAGTATTCGATAATCGCCACATGGACGCCACTCGCCGTTACTCTTTTTGACGAGATGAAGTGGGCTCGCCCATGGGCTGTCGGACGGCTGGCAGATTCCTAAGTCGAGCATATACTCGAATTCTGCACGAGCCTCGCGCAATTTTTCGGGAGCCAATCGGCGCGGGCGTTGGCTCACTGGGGGGCCGCGCGTTTCAATGTGATGGAAAACGCCGGCTTTTGCGCGTCGGGGATTGCTAAGCGGAACTGTTATATCCGCAAATTCTCGCAACAGATCGCTGAATGGTCCGTTTGCGACAGTGCACGTTAACGCCAATGCCTCTCCCGCCTTTGCGTTTACTGGCTGAGAAAGAGACGTTAACGGGTCCATCAGTCTGTTGCTGGCTACGTCCACTACTAGTTTGTAGTGTCGCAGCAGGTCCGAACCTATTAGAGGTTCGGTCACATCGGCAACTACGAAGTACCATCGAATTGGTCGACGTAGGCCTATTTTTAAAGTTATTAATTTTCGTCCGTAGGTTTTAATTGGACTATTGTTCGCGGCGAACAATCTCAATTTGCCCGGCAACCGATTTGCAGGTGCGTATGAGCGCGGAAGAACGGAAATATCCGCACCTGTGTCAATAATGAAGTCCATATTTAACTTCGAATCGTATATTGACAAGCGACTTAATTGGGGGTTGCCGGCCGTTTGCGCTTTTTCTACGGTCGGCAGTTCTAGTTTAAAGAACTAGCCTGTATTGCTGGCACATGTGACCAGTTGCAGGGTTGCCTGCACTTCCTGGCTTGTGCCCCGAAACGATGGTGGAAGTAACACCTGCCCAAGGTGTTTTCGTTGGTTGGGGTGCGCGATCTACCGCGCCCGCGTCTAAAGTTTTCACGCGACCTGCTTCGTCGCCGTGATCTGTCACGGCCAGGCCATGAATTGTTCCCCACGCTGAGGTTATTCAGTTGCGCTTGCAACTGCTGGACCTGCCTGCCTAAGCGTTCTATCTCATCGCTCGTCTGTGTTGAATGAGTGCACGTTACCGTGGAGGTTCGTGGTTGGGGCAGAGGTGGATTTTGCGCGGGGTTCGTTGCCGGAAGGAATTGGAAATCCGTTCGGGATCTATCCGTGGCCATTACTGCCTCGGCGTGTCGCGCTAGCTCATCAAGACCAGATTCGGCTAGAGGCGCGACGATTGCCTGAACGTATTCTGGTAAAGATTCTCGAAATATAGCCGTTAAGGCTGTCTCGGACATGTCCGTTCCGGCCAGCGCACGGAAATAGGCGGCGCGCTGGGATGGTCGCATCCCAGAGGTGTCGGTCGACCGTAATAAACGTCGCAAGCGATTTTGCGGCGTTTCGCTATAGGCGTTAGTCACCATTTCTTTAAACGCCGTGTACGGTTGCGGAGATGGGGTTTTTATCAGACACTTCGCATATGGAATTAATTTTGGGTCTTGTACCCGTGTTACCACGAGGAATTTCACTTCCTCGTCGGTGATTCCTTCCACTCTGAAAACCCTTTCGGCGTAACCGAACCAGTAATCTGGGTCGTCGGACGTGAAGTCCGGTAATATTGCGTTACGCAGTTGTGGGCGGTGGTCCGCCTGGAATGGGATGTCGGCTTCTTGACGGAGGGCAGGAGCCTGTGATGTCGTTGGCGAAGGTCCGGCGTCGTTTGCCATTTTCAATTTTTCGGCAGCTGGTTTCGATCTAGCGGTTACTGTCGACTTGGGGAGGTTTCGCGTTAATTTTCTCTGTGGGAGAGCGATTATATTTCCTCTCAACGTTTTCGCTTTCTGTATCGAAGCTTGCGATCTTGTGGTTGGCATCTACTACCGTCGCTCGGTGCGCGGATCGCCTGTTAAAGAGAGGTTCGCGTTTACTTTTTTCGAAAAGTCTTTCGAGTGGAACGCGGTAAAACGACCTGCTGATTCCAAAGATTTACAGGGAAAAGGCCTAGCACAAAAGGATTCTATCTATTTTCCAAAGATAGTAAAAAAGGGTGGGCCTACACCAGAGGATCCTACGTGTTGTTCGACTGTGCTGGCAGCGGACAGAGAGAAACTTTTCCGTTCGGAGGAGGACAAGCAGTACGAGGAGGTAAGAACTATCAAGGTTTTTCGCGGATGCGCAGCTATGTCTGCGTTGATTTTATTTCGGGGGATTAATTTCCCTTGTATTTCGCGGTCGTCACGAAAGGAGAAAACGAGAAAAATTTTTTTTTTTTTTTTTTTTTTTTTTTTTTTTTTTTTTTTTTTTTTTTTTTTTTTTTTTGAGTGTGTCGTCGGTTCGCGTGTGCTTCGGGCTCTGAAGGAGCTTACAAAAATCTTTAATCACTATGTAATTTCTCTGGGTTTTGCTTCTAGGTTTACTTTTTTTTTTTTTTTTTTTTCAATTTTTCTTACGGGTTAGCTTTGCAGTTTATTTAATAACTACCTATCGAGCACAAATGCAATTATAATTTAGGAAAGAATTTTAGTACTAGATGACATCCGTGCTGTCTCGGAGGTGAAATAATTTGAAAATAATCTCTATACATCTTAAGAGATGAGCACGTACATTATTGCGATATTATATAATGTAGCTTAATTTCGTTGTTGTTTCAAACCCTTCTGTTTCAATAATTTAGTGTTTTGTTTACCTCTGCTCGAATTAGACTTGCGTATATTCTTATATGATTTAGTAGTATCGTAAATTGATTTCCTTTGTTTCAAATACAAATTTAAACGGACTGCTTTAAGTTTCTTAAATTTTTGTACCAGACAACAATTTGGATTTCTGCTTTATTCCTACTTATCACAAAACTAGAAACTTGAAATAGAAAGTAAAAACGTTTTGTTTTGTTTTCATTTGGTTATATAAAATGAAAGGGTCCGTTTAAAGGTTGTATTTGTTTTTTTGTAAATTTATGACTATTAATGTTTTAAGTTTTTCTCAGAAGGAGCTTTGTCAATTTAAAAAAAATTGTTTTTCACTTATCGGCTCAGAAGGAGCTCGCACAAAGAACTAAATACATGTTTTAAATTTTATTTCAGCAATGAAGCAAAAAAAAAGGAAAAAAAGGAATATAAAAGAAAGAAAATTGCTTTTAAAAACTTGCGGCTTTCTGCTATCGTTGTTGTTTCTGCATTCAGGGCGTCGTGATGAGTCCTGGTATCCTGTCCGAAATTGGGCGGCAGTCAGGTGGGCACTGTGGGTGGTCGGGTCACTTTCCACTGTCACATGCACTGGGTGTCACTGCAACTGTTTTTTGTGTTGTAATTGTTACTATCACTGTTTGTATTGTGCTCAGTAGCAAGTTCTTTAGTTTCGCGGCACTGGCACTGGAACTGTCTGTATTTATGTTGAGTTTCCCGAACTGTTTTATTTATTTATTTTCGCGTGTTCACTGTTTTACAAAAAATTTTGCTTTTCGCGTGTTCTTATTTCCCACGTCGGGAAGTCACCACTTTGGCGGTATTTGTCTATGATATACGTTGACGCTGGTGTTCCGCCTGAACACTGTAACACACACAAATAAACAACCTGGAACAACGGGCGAATGCACAAAAACACAAAACACAAAGGAATAGTTTCTTGCAATTTTATTTTTATGGACAATTTTTCCTTTTTGTTGTCTTACAATCGCGACACGAGATTCGTTGTTGATTTCGCACGTAGTTGCGTATATATAAATTTTAAAATGTCATCTGTATCTACAAGAGTTATCATACGAAGACACGCAGCACTAACGATGCACACTCGTCACGCGAATATCTCCCCGTTGGGATTCCTCGATGAAGTTTTCTATAGTTCTAGACCTCCTCGGATGCTCAATCAAAATTCGACCTCGCGATATGGATGTTCGTAAAAAAACTAGCTTTCGTCTCGTTGACGATCGAAATCACTCTGCCGCCCTCAACCATATCCTGCTCACACGATACCCAGATTCAAAACTGGTATCTGTATCTATCCAAAATAAAAAAAATATTCTCTATTTGCTCTGCTAACAGAACTTCCGAATTTCTGTTAACAGCATGTTATCACCTCCCACGGGATATTTTTTTGTTTCCTGAAAGGGGAAGGTCATCTTGCATACATCATCATTATCGCTGAGAGAGTTTCATTTCCACAGCCTTCTGTTTGCACAGAACATCTGGCGCCCAGACCAGAGATATTCGGCGATTGTTTTGACGTGCAGTCGGTGGGTCTTATTTGAACTTGTACCCGGAATCGAAATCCATTAGATCTTTATAATGGTGCGAAATTCTAGCGTGGCCGTGGGACCGGAGTATTGCCTTTGTTGGCTTAACTCCTCATAAATCATCGGATATCTCGTTGAGATATATTCGATTGCGATAGGTCGTGGCTGCCTTCTGTTGTTCAACGGATTTGGGTGGTCCTCGCGTTAGATTACCCGCACGTGCATCCGTTGATCGGCTCATTCTTTGATGGTAGCAATTCTTTTGTATCGAATTTCGGAATTGCCGGTTCGATGAGATGTTCCTGGGCGCAGGCAGCATGTATGGCATTTTGGGAATTGGTTTTTTTCTTAGGATTAGAACGCATGGATGTTTATGCCTTTGTTTCAGGCATGAAGAGTTATAATTGTTGAGCTTGACCTAAAAAGCTTTGGGAACGTTCAGTTCCTTGCTTTTTTTGGTGTCGGTCTCAACGTTGGCTGCGAGTTGCAGGCCCTATCGCGGGCTTTGGGGCACGCGTCTGTGGGCGCGTGCAACGCTCTCAGGTAAGTACGTTCTTTGAAGATAGGAACCTTACCTGAGTAGACTTGTGCGTTCGTAGAACGCTACAAATACACAATAGAGCCACCGGAATCACAAAAATAATTCAATGAAAATATCAGAAAAATACTTTTGGCCAACCATGAGGCAAATGTCCACAAAATAAGCGAACAACTGTGAAACGTGTCTCACCTGCAAATATGTCAGGCATCCAACTATACAAATATTGAACCCAACACCTATACCTACAGAAACAGGCAAACATTTACAAAAAGACGTATTTTATGTTGAAATGAAAAAAATATGGTACATAACGACTATAGATAGAGATCTAAAAACTTTCTTTGCCTTCCTGCCTTCTGTATAACATATAGTAAACGATTTATTAAAAATGTGAAAAGTGCATTGAAATATAAAGCAATTAACAGGCCAATTGAAAAGTCCCCGGCCTGACGCATAGATGGCGGCACTAGAATTAAATCCATATGATTTGTAGTTAGCCCTAACCTTCAAAAGACGCGTGTATAAATTTGTCAGATGTTGGATCATTAGTTTGTGAATTATAGTATTTTGAGTGAAGCAACTCAAAATAGGCCTCAGTTTCGGCGATCACCTCTTCATTCGACGAAAATTTCCTCCCAGAGAGCATTCTTTTGAGATCTGAGAACAGGAAATAGTCGCTGGGGGCCAGATCTGGAGAATACGGTGGATGTGGAAGCGATTCGAAGCCCAATTCATGGATTTTTGCCATCGTTTTCACTGACTTGTGACACGGTGCATTGTCTTGGGGAAGCAGCACTTTCTTTTTCTTCAGATGCGGTCGTTTTTCGGCGAGTTCGTCCTTCAAACGGCCCAATAACGCTGTGTAATAGTCGCTGTTGATGGTCCTTCCTTTTTCAAGATAGTCAATGAAAATTATTCCGCGCGCATCCCAAAATACAGACGCCATAACCTTGCCAGCCGACTGTTGCGTTTTTCCACGCTTTGGGGCGGGTTCATCATGTGCAGTCCACTCGGATGACTGTCGATTGGACTTCGGAGTGAAATAATGGAGCCATGTTTTATCCATTGTCACATATCGACGCAAAAACTCGGGTTTATTCATCAACTCGTCGTTGTTTTTGGTCAAAAGTGAGGTCGCGCGGCACCCACTTTGCACAGAGCTTTCTCATACCCAAATATTCGTGAATGATATGATGTACATGTTCAGTTGATATCTTTAGAGTGCCTGCTATTTCATTCAATTTCAATTTACGGTCATTCAAAATCATTTTGTGAATTTTTTTAATGTTTTCGTCGGTAACAACCTCTTTTGGGCGTCCGCTGCGTTCACCGTCTTCGGTGCTCATTTCATGACGTCTAAACTTAGCGTACCAATCCTTGATGGTTGATTTTCCTGGGGCGGCGTCTGGAAACTCGTCATCAAGCCAAGTTTTTGCTTCAACTGTATTTTTTCCCTTCACAAACCAATATTTTATCAACGCGCGAAATTCCTTTTTATCCATTTTTTTCACAATAACAGAAGTTGCTTCACTCAAAATACTATAATTCACAAACTAATGATCCGACATCTGTCAAATTTATACACGCGTCTTTTGAAGGCTAGGGCTAACTACAAATCATATGGATTTAATTCTAGTGCCGCCATATATGTGCCAGGCTGGGGACTTTTCAATTGACCTGTTATATTATCTTCTACTAGTTTCAGTCTAGACATTTTTAGATATCCCTCAAAAAGCTGTACATAGAAATTCAATATTCTACTAATAGATTATATACTGTATTGTATTGTATTGTACTAGTCTAACTTCCACCTGAGCTTACACTAAGTTGTTGAATTTGAAATGTGGAGCGCAATGGAGACTTAAGATGTTTGTTCTTATTCGTCTCACATCCAGAGAAAACAAAGATACAAGTTTATGCAAATACTTACGTTAGTATTGATAATTGAATATTGATTCCCAATTGGTAAAAAGCCCATTGCTTGGCTTGTAATAGGTTGTTACGAATAGTGGAACTCATTTTAACAATTTGTGTGGTCAAAGATTGACAGCATTACTCTAATATTCCTTCGTTGCAATAGTGGAGAAATTATTGTGCTACGAATAGGTTAAGATTGAGATGCACAATTAGTAAGTAGAACCTACAACACATTATATCGAACATTGGACCGAGGATAGCTAAACCGCACCCTAGTCCAATTATTTATTATAGTTAAGATAATCGCATTCTTTACTTGTTTCCCATCCAAATCCAACATTTCATTTCTAAGTTACATTCCTAACAAATTTGAGGCGGTTGAATAATTTCCCCACTTCGTCCTTGGAACTTTCCCGAAAATAGATTTGTTTCAACATGCAGGAGCTACACGACTGTTTAATATTAGCTAACACTTTATTGTAACTCCTACTATAAACTGACCCAGATCAACGACGGAAACAGATTATTAGTCACTCATTCTGATGATGCCTACGCGACTTTATACTGTAAGTACATAGAACCTCAATGACTACCATTGGGCCGTGTGTTAACTAAGCTCTGTTTTCAGCATAATTTTAATAAAAATAACGATGTTATATTTAACCCGCAACTTATCCATATACAGGAGTAAACATTTAGACTATGCATTTGGATGAGAGCAAACACCTTATTCCTTAATACGTTGTGGCAGCAATTTATGCTAATTGACACACATGCCGTGTGATGTAGATGCGTCATGCGCTAGCTCATAAAATATATTTAGTCCTTTCCCGTTATGGAGCTTATAAATAGATGAACATTATTCATTCGCTTCATGGGCACTGTCGCTTTAAAGTGTAATGCAATTACACTTAAGGTTGTTACTACAAAAATGTAAGTCTCTATTTAGTTGGAGAGGTACATAAGCATAGAGCTAATGCAGGTAAGGCGACTTCAACCAATCTGGATTGAGTTAGACCTGATAAACGGTGTTTGCGTTCCGATTTAGATTTAGAAATGTAGAGCGTATATTGAGGCTGTAGACCATTCTGGGCTTGGATTGTCTCTCAGGTTGAAGGGCAGTACAGGGGCACGATCTGAGGTAGCGAGAATTACGAGGGTACATCACTAAGTCCTTAGAAACGCCTACGCTAATGATGTTTTTAGTAAACATCATTCCTCACTATGTATTTGTCAATTTTCAATTTGTTTCATGTTTCAATTTTGCATGATAAATTGGGTGCCGCATTTCCTCTCAGCTGAGAATAAACGCAACCATGTGGGCTTGTGGCGGTTCCACGAACTGCACAAATCGTCATAGGCTGAGATACCTTCGTTCCACCAAGGAACATACTCACCTACGACTAAACTTCACGTGCCCCCAAAGTGCACCGTTTCACCGACCAAAAGTGACATCCATACTGGTGTCAACAACCCCACGTATCCACAGATACGTGGCCCCCAAGTCCCGGACATTTCCCGATGCCTGCACGGAGATCGAAGGACACGACCAGTATGGAAAATGTGTATCGATCCATTAGCTGGATAAACACAAGTGGTCGGCACAGCTGCGCCAGATGTCGACAAACATCAAATCCCCGGGAAAGCAAAGTGCCGTAAAATTAACCGTCGGCTGAACCTTTGACCCTATCGCAGTGTATTTCACCAAACAAAGCCATTGCGGAGAAACAGCAATAAATTAAAACGCTGTTCGCATAGGGCAAAGCAAATATAATTATCGCAGCCGAACATAATTATTGCGGCCAAGAAGGGATCGCCAGGAATAATAAACCACACCAAAGATATACAGATCGATTCAACAAAAGGTGTGAACATTCTGGCGATCCTAGGAAGATCTCCGGCAACACAGGCAGCAACATCTACGTCTGTGTGTGCGGGTGTGTGGGGAGGAAGTATTGTGCCAAGACGGACACTCGGTTCACTTCCATCCCCATCATCTGTCACTATAATATCCAGAAACTGTTCCGTCGAAAATTACTCTCCAAAAGACATCGGTTTACTAAGAAAACAAACAAATACATCTCCACAACACAAGGCATTCAACAGGAGGAAGGAAGTAAAACACAGTTGGGGTCTATTGAATCGAATGTTCTTTTATTGATTTTACGTAAAGATCGTAGGGTTGGATGTCAATTTATTTAATTATTAAAAGAAAGGTTCGCTTACAGTTAATTTAATCACGAACACTTGAATCTTCCGCTTGCAGTTAATTTAATCCCGAACACAATCTTCACTACCGCTTTAAATGTGAGACGAGCTATCAAGTCAACCAGCACTTCACAAACGACCCTTTTATAAACGCATCTCCGCAGCCGGCGGACACCGGGAGTCAACCGACCGTCGCGAACGGTGGTTGTAAGAGGACTCACCGAGGCTGGAACTCTGACATGAATTCCTTCCTAGGTTAGGGCTAAGAAACAAGGGAAGAAGAGAAAAACTTTTCTCTTAAGGGTGGGGCCGCTGTAGGAAATGCACTCTTTCAGTGCAATGGTGTGTGTGCATGGTTCTTTCATGGATGAGAACAAACCTAGAACAAAGAAAGGGCATAAAATGCATTCATAGGATACGATTTCGGTGAAGCAAATAAAACCGAAATCGTCGAATGCTAATGGGATCTTTGTTGAAACATGTGCGTGGCAGCTAAACAAAGAGACGTCGTTACGATGTGGAAATGTGCTAATTGGTTTTAGCTAGGTTACTGGGAAATGATGTTTATGGCATCGCTAGCAAGGGTAGGTATTGAATTATTTGCGTATCGCCAAAATGCCTGATGAAGAACAGCGGTCTTTTGTTTACTCATGGTGTGAGTTAGGGAAATATGCTTCAGCGTAGATTGCGCTAATTGAATGCAGCTGCTGGTATATTATTGCTGGGAGAAAAAGGTCGCCGGCCAATGTGTACGTTAAGAGATTTATCATACACATGCCGAAGCTGAAAAATAGACAGCGCAATGTTTATGGCCCTTGGTGAAGGTTACATTGTATGTAATTCAAATACGTGGGCCCCAAGTCCCCAACATTTCCCGATGCCTGCACGGCGATCGAAGGACACGACCAGTATGGAAAATGTGTATCGATACATTAGCTGGATAAACACAAGTGGTCGGCACAGATGTCAGATGTCGACAAACATCAAATCCCCGGCGATAAGAAAAGTGCCGTAAAATAAACCGTCGGCTGAACCTTTGACCCTATCGCAGTGTATTTCACCAAACAAAGCCATTGCGGAGAAACAGCAATAAATTAAAACGCTGTTCCCATAGGGCAAAGCAAATATAATTTTCGCAGCCGAAGATAATTATTGCGGCCAAGAAGGGATCGCCAGGAATAATAAACCCCACCAAAGATATACAGATCGATTCAACAAAAGGTGTGAAAATTCTGGCGATCCTAGGAAGATCTCCGGCAACACAGGCAGCAACATCCGCGTTCGTGTGTATGGGTGCAACCCCACATCTGGCCTGCGACAAAACATGAAACCGCAGGACCAAAAAAAAGAGAGTACGATCTTCCCTAGTGGAGAGATTCTCGATAAGGGAGAGTCGAAAGACAAGAAGAGAACTATTGGGTGAGTCGAATCATCCCCTAAGGGAAAATATATAGTATACAGGAAGTGGTAAGAACGAATTACTTATCTTGGTATAAAACCTCACCTTGCGTGTAGTTACTATTACTATTTATTGGACTGTAGGAACCCGGAAGTTCACGACCTCACCGACCCAACTCCACCATCGTTCCCTTTCCTGTGCACCGTCCTTCCGCGCTTGACCAGCCGATCCGATCTCCTCAAGGTCAAACCTAACATTGTCCACCCATCTCCGTCGCGGCCGCCCTACCGGTCTCTTTCCCGTTAGTCTACCGTCAAGAATTCTACGCACGGTCGTTGCCCATTCTTGCAATATGTCCGCCCCATCTTAATCTTCGCGACCTCATTATATCACTATTGTCGGTTACAGCTCTTCCAATTCGTGGTTGTGGAGTTTCCTTCATTGTCCCGCCTCCTCGTCATATTTACCTCCAAAGATACCCCTTAAAACTTTATTCTCGAATACGCGGAATTTGTTTTCTTCCCGTTTTATGAGAGCCTATAGCGTTTGTGAAGAGCCTGTGATTCGAACCGAAGCTATCACGGTTAGAATCACTAAAATATAGAACCAAAGCTCAACGCATCAGGTTACTACCGCGCGTACGAATTCGATTTCTAAACTCAAGTACACTCAACTGATGTGGAATTGTTATGTTATCGCTATGGTATACGGCTCTGATGCAATTTCTTATTCGATTTTCGTTCGGTGTTCTTCACTATTTTCTTGTGTATTGTGTGTGTATCTGTTAGAAACGCCACAAGCCAATAATTCGCATCCGTATAGAGCAATCGGCATGATTATAGTTCTATAGACACGGAGCTTTATGTTACGTGATAGCAGTTTGGATTTCAGCAGTTTACTGACTGCGTGCCAACTAGCGTTGCCGGAGTCTAGTCTTTTGTTAATTTCCTACGACATTTCGTTACTGGGCGTCAGTATCGTTCCCAGATATTTAAATTCTTTAACTTTTTCAAATATCTTGCCTCTGCCCTTTATATGTGTTCCCAGAAGTCCGCCTGCTCTCGTCGTAATCATGTATTTTATTTTGTCTTCATTTATTTCTAGGCCCACCTCTTCTGCCGCTTGTATGATGATTTCACAGTTTTTACTTACAGTTTCTAGATTATCGCCCAAAACAGCGATGTGTGACCCCGTTCAGGGATGATCCGGCCATGTTATCGTCTTGTACCTTTCTGATAACATACTCGAGCACACGGTTAAAAAGACACGGTGATAGATTATGTCCCTGTTTTAGTCCGTCCCGGATTTCAAATGGTTCTGAGGTGGTTTTCTATTCTAACTCGCCCTTTGTTTTCGTTCATGCAAATTTGAATGAGGGCGGCATATTTTTTCGGGATTCCCAGCTAAACTACAATATGGTAGAGTCTTTGCCTTGCGACTGAGCCGCAGGCTTTTTTGAAGTCAACGAACAGTTGGTGAACAGTCTCTCCGTATTCCCACTTCTTTTCCAGCAGTTGCCTTATTGTGAACATTTGGTCGCTTGTTGACCGGTTCCTACGGAATTCGCATTGGAATCCCCAGTTTCTTCTGCGTACGGTGTGATTATCGCCAGTATGACATTTGTTAATATTTTGTATGTGGTTGGGAGCAATGATATTCCTCTGTAGTTTTCGCAGTCAGATCTGTCACCTTTTTTGAAAATGGGAAGCACTATTGAGGTTTTCCATTCGTCCGGAGTGACTTACTTATTCCATATTGTTTTGATGAGCTGGTGGATCTTTCAAGCGGTTGCCTCTCTTCCATGCTTCACAAGCTTTGTTGGTATGCAGTCGACTCCGGGAGCGTTGTTGTTTTTCAATCGATTTATTGCGTCTACAACTTCGTTGGAACAGAGCTCTGGGATCTGGGGCTCGGCCGTATGTACGTCTGGTGCGTTTATTTGTGGTTGATGGGTGCGCACATTGAGCAGGTTTTCAAAGTACTGCTTCCATCTTGTCACGATATTGTTTGTTTCTGTGACCAGACAGCCGTTTGCGTCTCGAATTATTTTGGCACTTCCTCGGTAGTCATTTCTAATTGAATTTATGCCGACATACATACCACTGATGTTCTTTGCTCTGGAATTTTCTAGAATTTTTTCGATCCGAGTCTTCTCCCATTCGCGTTTTTTGGGCTTGAAGAGTCTCATTGTCTCTTTCCGACCCGTCGCGTATCTTTCTGCGTTGACTTCATCATATCTTTCTAAGTGGATCACTCTGAGGCGTTTACGTTCTTCGATCTTCGCCCTGCATTCATCGTCAAACCAGGGTTTGGACTTAATTGTTTTCTTAAATCCTAATACCTTTTGGCTGCTTGGTTGATTGTGTCTCTGATCAATGTCCATTTAGTGTCCACACTATTGGCTTCCTCTTCCCCACTGCTCCCATTCTCTAAAATGCTAAATCTATTCCTTAGTTTGTCTTGATATTCAGCCCTTTTGCGCAGGTCTTTTAGTTTATCAATGTCGAACTTTTTGCTCGTCTCCCGTGACCCCCCATGTGGGATTGCTGCGATCCCACACCTGATCTTGCCCATCACTAGAAGATGATCGGAGTCGCAATCTGATCGTAGTTGAACGAAAGGCGGTCTAGGCAGTCGTTGATGAGGCGAAAATTAGCTTTATGGAAATCGTAGGCGTAGTGATTTAAAGGGGAGCCGGAAGGTAGCGAGTGGACTCGAAAGAAGGTCACAAGAAAGTCAGAAGAAGAAGGTGGTGGTCTATAGCTGTAAGGACGAAGGGGCTGGCTGAGACAGATGTATTGATAGGGTCTGTTGTAAAGATGAGGTCAAGCTGCCTAAATGTTTCGAACGTTGCTGATCTGACAGGCAAAAATCATCTAGCCGGTCAATGAAGAGACATTCCTTGGCCGAAGTGGGGTGGGAGGTGAAGTGTGAATCATTGTCAGATAAAGCCCAATTGAGTTGTGGAAGATTAAAATCTCCAAAGATGATGATGTCGTCCTCGCAATTACTCAGCTCGAAGTGCCTATAGCTGAAGAAACTTCAATTGTGTATTTGTTTGGGTGGGAGGTGAGAAATACGTCCAGTGTGTATCTGGTACCCGTGTTGGCGCATTGACGAGTTGAGTTAAATTATTTGAATCAGCAAGGGGCTGGACATGCTGATCTTCAGGAGTTGCTCCCGCAGTGACGAAGCCACTGAAAGTTATGCACATTGAAATCACCCGCAATAACGATTTCAGTGTGCGAATATAGAGTCAAGATCCTATCGATAGAATCAAACATAGTATCAAATTCATTAAAGGATGCGTTTCTATCCAAGATTGGGCTTCTGTGAAGAAAGCAGTAATGTATGATATGCCTACGTGCATGAAGTTTTAGCCACGAGAAATTAAGTTCTGGATTGGGGCAGAGCCCATATTGCGGCAGAAGCTAATAAGCAATATAATTTCATATTTATGTGGCTAGACTACGATGTAGAAAGAACAAAGGCACTAAGTTATAACGGTAAAAGTATCAGAAATATCTGTATCAGTTATTACCTGGGTTTCGGTAAGAGCAAGACACAAAAGAGAAATTCCATTTTAGGCCGCAAATGTTATAAAGATCCATGCGAAATTCCCGTTCCGTCTAAATGGCCTGACACAGAAAACCATCATCGGCACTAAAACCGGGATCCGGTCTTGGCCTTATTTAGTAAGTCTCGAGGCTTGTTAAATTTTCTATAATAATTTATTTTCACGGGCAAGGTTATTAGCGTTGCGCCAACAGAAAACCAATACTGCCTCAGAAAAGGATGCAAGTCGAAACCAACGATAAATGAGCGAAAGCAACCACTACAGGTGTTACGCTTTTGTGGTAGGTGCCCCACTAGATCAGTGTCGTAATACAGGTCACATCTATTTACACGACGAAAGGAACAGAGGGACGTAATACAGGTGCGAAAAAAGGAAAAACAGACGCAAGGAAAGGTATGGGGATGAGAATTTCCCACAGTACACTTTCACACAATTTTCACACTTCGACACATTATTATTATTATTATTATTTATTACGATGTAATTAATTACACAATAACTTAATTCTAAATAGCGCTAGCTGCTAGGGCTTTCGGCTAATTTCACACTTCGACACAAATACCATAGATATCACTGCACAATCAATCGAGAGTATCGATGCCTGAGGGACGCAACAAAGGTGCGAAAAAGGGAAAAAACAGACACAAGGAAAGGAAAAGATATAAGAATTTCCCGCACTGCACACTTTCACACAATTTTCACACTACGGCGCAAATTTCATAGATGTCACTGCACAATATGAGAGTATCGATGCCTAGGGGAAGCAACGGAGGTGCGAAAAAGAAGACAAACAGACGCAAGGAAAGGAAAAGGTATGAGAATATGCGGCACTGTACACTTTCGCACAATTTTCACACTACGGTGCGAATCCCATAGATGTCACTGCACAATCAATCGAAAGTATCGATGCCTGAGGAACGCAACAGAGGTGCGAAAAAGAGGGAAAACAGGCGCAAGGAAAGAAAAAGGTATGAGAATTTCCCGCACTGTACACTTTCACACAATTTTCACACTACGACGCAAATCCCAGAGATATCTCACTGCACTACACTCAGACGCGTATCTTGTGATCCGTTTGTTTACTTCGGATCCCATAGAACACGACGCGCGAACCGATAGTGCAATTGGGTATCTTGTGTTTACTTAAAATTCCCTAAACGGATTGCACAATTGATCCGATGAAACGGATCACGAGGCAGAAGCGCACGTGCTGACTCGTTGGCAGTTAGACATCGAGTCCCGTTTTGATGTCTTCAACTTTAGTTTTAGAAAACAATTTATAAACAAATACTACGTCTGGATATTGCTGCCATGTGACCCCAAGTTATTCTTGTCCTTTTGGCCCAATTGATTCACACAATAATGCTCCAGAATGGCAAAGTTTTTAAAACCATTGCCCGTAATGTGGGAGCCGTGGTAGCTGTTAAGAACGCTTCCCCATGTGGATTTCATTACAAATGAGCTGTAGCGGCTGCCACAATTTCACAAAGTTTCGTTTTGTTTGTTACATCCCAAACTTCTGTCACCACGAAGATTTCCAAAACCGCCTAATATGAGAGGATTTCCAATATCGTTGGAATGTGCACGCGCATCTTCGAAGTTAAATATGACATCGCAATTCCAATTGTACAATGAGGCCTTTGCAGACATAAATCCATACACAACAACAACCTCCTTAGATTTAAGACTCCATTTAACAACGTGAACCGGACTATCCTTAGATAGGGGATCAGAGCAAGTATCTCCTTTTGTTGACATGAAATGCACAGCTTGGTTCCTGTAGTACGAAGCTCCGCTCTTATCAACTTCAGTGATAGTCAGAAGGAGTAAACCAGTATCTCGTTTGATACAAAGCATTTCAACTTGATCAGCCTCAAAGAAGCTTTTACATGCTATAGCTTGAGTCTGTTGAATATCGGGATACCGGCACAGTTTACATATTAAAGGAGAGCCTTTAGTATCGGGTGTAGATAACGCCAAAGTTGGTGAACCATTATTAGATCCAACCGAAAGAGACCCACCCCTACCGATCTTCTTAGAAGGTGTTTTAAAACCTATCCCTTCCATGTTGAAGTCATAGAATAGTGCTTCTCCTCCCGAGACCAACGCAAAAAGCAACTCATTTGATGACCACGATGGTTCCCAGTCAATACCTTTTTTTTACAGCCGAAAATACTTCGTCGCCTTTCTGTACGTCGAATACACACAGATTTGTTGATCCTTCCGGTTTATCTTTTGTAACTGCATGAGTTTCCCAGGTCGTGAGATGATTGTCACATGGTGAGGATTTTAAACAAAAGGCTTTGACAATGTCGGATTGGTTTCACCCATACGAATATAAACGCCGTCCATCAATATTTGCAAACAACGAAACTTGATATCCTTGCCCTAACTGAGACTCAGGTCGATTCGTCAACTGATTCGACATATCTTCGTTGTTCAGGATACGACTTACATTCGAGATTTCGTTTTAAGGGCGGAGTCTGCGTCTGCGCGGTCCAATCTGGCTTGCCAGAGGATGGAGGCGTTGGAACCCAATAATATGGACATCATATGGTTGAGGGTCGGGCTCCTCGATAGTATAGTGGTTAGTATATCCGCCTGTCACGCGGAAGACCGGGGTTCGATTCCCCGTCAGGGAGCCTCTGGCCCAAGAATAATGACCTTGCCCGGAAAAAACAAATCATTATGGAAAATTTAACAAGCCTCAAGACTTGCTAAATAAGGCCAAGACCGGTTCCCGGTTGTAGTGCCGATGATGATCATGATGGTTGAGAGTCGTACTGAGGAATTCTGTTAAATTTCTTTGTTGTCCTTACTGCTCCCCGAATGACGATCGACCGGCGACATTTTTTCGAACATCTTTCACATACCGTCGACTGGATACAGATCAACCACCCAGCTTCTGAAATTGTTCTCCTTGGCGATTTTAATGTGCACAATTCCGACTGGTTGTTACATTCTAACAGAACGGACGAGGCTGGGAGGCTGGTGGAGATGTTTGCTGTAAGCCACAACTTGACTCAACTCGTGGGGCAGCCAACGCGAGTGCCGGATGCCCGAGGCGATTATGCGAACACCCTGGGCCTGTTTTTGAGATCCGAACCGAGTATTTATACCGCAGACGTTTCTGCGCCACTGGGAAACTCAGATCACAGCTTGGTATCTGTCGCGCAAGCACTTGCATACCAAGCGAATAACCGGCCTAGGCAGCTTCGCCAGGTATGGAAGTATGGGGATGCTAACTGGGACGATTTGCGAGATTTCTTCGCATCCTTTCCATGGTCCGAGGTGTGCTTCGGAAACTCCGATGTTAACGCTTGCGCGAAGTCGGTATCAGAGATTATTCTTCTCGGGATGGAGATGTATATTCCACATTCCATCAAACGAAGTTTGTCTGATAAACCTTGGTTTGATAAAAAATGTGAGCTGATTACAGCGGCAAAAAAATAGAGCTTTTAATGGCGCTCCAATCCCACTGATGTTAACAGAACGAATTTTGTTAGAATCAGAAACGCGTGCAACCAGGCGATTGATATCGCGAAGAAGTCTCACAACGACAGGGTGATCAATAAGCTCCTTCGGTGCCCAACTAGTTCGCGCTCCTTCTGGTCAATGGCAAAAGCTGTCAGCGGTAACTTCACATCCTCCTCTTTCCCTCCGTTGGTGACAGACAGCGGGACGTTAGTCACGAATTCAAAGACTAAAGCTAATGCGTTCCGAATTTATTATCCGCGAATTCAAACCTCGATCCCGGCCTTTTGGAGCCACCTGTGATCTCGCCGGTACGGTCTTCCATGCGGGATGTGAGATTTCGTCCGCGCACTATTCAACGCATTCTACGTGAACTGGATTGTAGGAAGGCAACCAGCCCGGACGGAATACCACCAATAGGCCTTAGGAACTGTCCTCCAGAACTATCCGGTTCTTGGCAGACTCTTCCGCTTATCTTATGAACGGAGGACCTTTCCTGCGTGCTGGAAAATCGCTCGAGTTCAGCCAATCCCAAAGACGGGAAAAAAGCTTCTCCCACAAAATTACCGTCCGATAGCATTACTGTCTATTTTATCTAAGGTAATGGAAAAAGTCATTAATACAGAGTTAGTTAACTATTTGGAGTGCAACGGACTTCTGAATGATCGTCAATACAGATTCCGTGGCAGGCGTCCACGGGAGACGTTTTGACACTTATAACCGATATATGGACATCTGCGATTGAGCGACATGGTGAGTCAAGGGCGGTCGCATTGGATATCTCCAAGGCTTTTGACCGCGTTTGACACGGGGCATTGCTGAGCAAACTTCGTTCATATGGACTTTCCCAACAGCTTTGCGACTGGACGAGGAGCTTCCTCGAGAATCGATCGATCCGGGTTGTTGTGGACGGCGAGTGTTCGGATCTGTATCCTGTTAATTCGGGGGTGCCCCAAGGTTCTATTTTGGCTCCAACCTTGTTTTTGCTTCACATAAATGATTTGTTGGAGACAACGGATAACAAAGTGTTCAGTTTTGCGGATGATAGTACGCTTGTTTCTTCCTTTTCGAGTGTTCGGCCGATTGGTGCATCTGCATCGCATCAGCAGAGATGTAGACAGATTGACTCTCTGAATCAGGATAGGGTCCTGCAGTGGGGAAGGGCCAATCTCGTCGACTTCAATGCAGCGAAGACACAATATACAACATTCACAAAGAAAAGTGGATCATCGGTTCCAAAGCTGATGATGAATGGCCGGGCCCTCGAGGCTGGGGAAAGTTTGAAATTGCTCGGCGTTACGGTCTGTGGGAATGTGTCATGGCATAAACACGTGTCGAGTATCGCCAGGTCAGCCTCAGGAAAACTGAGTTATCTTTTTAGAGTCAAGAAATATTTTACTCCGGCCCAACTTATTCTCCTATATAAATCCCAAATTAGATCCGCGCCCGAATATTGCTCTCATGTTTGGAGCTCGGCTCCTAAACATACCCTCGACCTACTTGAGAGCGTACAGAGACGAGCGATCCGCCTGATCGGGGACTCGGCGCTGACGTCGGGACTACAGCCGGTATCACATCGAAAGCGCGTAGCCGACCTCTGTCTGTTTTACAGATATTATCACGGATACTGTTCTTCGGAGATTCTTGGTATTGTTCCACGCAATTTGGCTTGTATGCGCTCTACAAGACAATCGGAAGGATCGCACCCGTTTGCGGTTCATCTCCCGACGGTGCGATCATCCCTGCATCAGAACTCGTTCCGTTACAGAGCGGTGAAGCTGTGGAACTCCCTTCCCACGCGAGTGTTCCCGGAGCGTTACAACCTGCAACTGTTCAAAAAGAACTGCATCTTATTTGATGGCATCTCGGGGCGCCCACTCGGCGCTATAGGTTCGCCTCTACCGAGAGAAGTCTAATTAAAAAAAAAAAATGGCTATGCTGACGGAAGCATACGCTTTCAGTAGGGCCACCCATGTCAGACAGGCTAGCGGGGAGTAACACACAAAGATCTACCACCCCTGATCCAGTGTGTTACGCGTCACCGTGCCCATTGGATGGTTTGCAGCCAAGGGTATACCGGCTGTATTATAACGGCGCCTCTCTGACACCCACTCGGCAAAAAGAAGACGTAGGGAAAAACGGAAAAAGCGCGATATACGCGTCGGCACGTGGAATGTTCGAACGTTATATAAACCAGGCGCGATACAGACGGTTGTAGAAAACGCGAAACAATATAAAATGGACATCGTCGCGCTTCAGGAAGTCCGACTCCCACATCGAATAATCGAAACCAACGGGTTTACACTGGCGTGTGGAGGCACCGATACACATAACCTCGGGACTGGCTTCATCATAAGCAAGAAGATTACGCCCCATGTAAAAGATGTGTAATTTATTAATGACCGAATGTCGGTGCTAAAAATACAGGGACCATGGTACAATTATGTATTTATAATCGTACACGCCCTAACAGAATCTACGGACGAAGAAACAAACGACACATTCTACGAGACCCTAGAGGAAGTATTCGATGGGATCTCATAATTCGATGTTAAAATCCTCCTCGGACACCTCAATGAAAAAATTGGAAAGGAAGACATCTTCCAACCTACTATAGGTAAAGAGAGCCTACACGATGTCTCAAATCATAATGGATTTCGAATTATCACGTTGGCAGCGTCAAAAGATCTGGTAGTGAAAAGCACGATGTTCAAGCACAAGAAAATCGGTAAAGCCACATGTATATCACCCGACGACGCAACGCGTAACCAAATAGACCACTTCTTCATAGACAAAAGACACCACTCGAATATCTCTGACGTAAAATCATATAGAGGAGCAGATTGCAACTCCGATCACCTTCTAGTGATGGGCAAACTCAGGAGTCGACTCGCAGCAATCCCACAAGGGCAATCCCGGAAGACGAACAAAAAGTTGAACATTGATAAACTAAAAGACCCGCGCAAAAGGGCTGAATATCAAGAAGAACTAACGAATAGATTTAGCATCCTAGAGAATGGGAGCAGTGAGGAAAAGAAACCAATAATCTGGGCACTAAATGGACATTGATCAGAGACACAATCAAACAAACAGCCCAAAAGGTATTAGAATTTTAGAAAACAATTAATTCCAAACCTTGGTTTGACGATGAGTCCAGGGCGAAGATCGAACAACGTAAACGCCTCAGAGTGATCCACTTACAAAGATATGATGAAGTCAACGCAGAAAGATACGGGACGGGTCGGAAAGAGACAACGAGACTTTTCAAACGCGAATGGGAGAAGACTAGGATCGAAAAAATCCTAGAAAATGCCAGAGCAAAGAATATCAGAGGTATGTATGCCGGCATAAATTCAATTAGAAATGGCCACCGTGGCAGAGCCAAAATAATCCGAGACACAAACGGCTGTCTGGTGACAGAAACAAACAATATCGTGACAAGATGGAAGCAGTACTTTGAAAACCTGCTCAATGTGCGCACCCATCAACCACAAATAAACGCACCAGACGTACATACAGCCGAGCCCCAGATCCCAGAGCCCTGTTCCAACGAAGTTGTAGACGCAATAAACCGATTGGAAAACAACAAGGCTCCCGGAGTCGACTGCATACCGGCAGATCTTGTGAATCATGGAGGAGAGGCAACCGCTCGAAAGATCCACCGACTGATTAAAACAATATGGGATAAGAAAGTCACTTCGAAAGAATGGAAAACCTCAATAGTCGTCCCCATTTTCAAAAAAGGTGACATCTGACTGCGAAAATTACAGAGGAATATCATTGCTCCCAACCACATACAAAATACTAAAAAATGTCATACTGGCGAGAATCACACCGTACGCAGAAGAAATACTGGGAGACTACCAATGCGGATTCCCTAGGAACCGGTCAACGAGTGGCCAAATATTCAAAAAATTCATTCAAAAAAGCCTACGACCCAGTCGCAAGACAAATACTCTACCATTTGTAGTTGAGCTGGGAATTCCGAAAAAAATATGCCGCGCTCATTCAAATCTGCATGAACCAAAACAAAGGGCGAGTTAGAATAGAATATCACCTCTCAGAACTAAAACAGAGGGATGGCCTCTCACCATGTCTTTTTAACCTTGTCCTCGAGTATGTCATGGGAAAGATACAAGGCGACAACATGGCCTGATCATCCTTGAATGGGGTCACACAAGTGCTCGCATATGCGGATGACATCGCCGTTTTGGGCGATAATCTAGAAACTGTAAGTAAAAGCAGTGAAATCATCATGCAAGCGGCAGAAGAGGTGGGCCTAGAAATAAATGAAGACAAAACGAAATACATGATTATGGCGAGAGCAGGTGCACCTCAGAGAACACACATAAACATCAGGGGCAAGATATTCGAAAATGTCAAAGAATTTAAATACCTGGGACCAATACTGACTGCCAGTAACGAAATGTCGATGGAAATTAACAAAAGACTACAGTCCGGCAACGCTAGTGTATGAAATCCAAACTGCTATCACGGAATATAAAGCTCCGTGTCTATAGAACCATAATCATGCCGATTGTTCTAAACGAATGCGAAACATGGGCTCTCATAAAACGGGAAGAAAACAAATTCCGCGTATTCGAGAATAAAGTCGTAAGGGGTATTGTGGGGTAAGAGGTCGTGATGCCTGCATGGGCGAGAGTTCTACCGCCAACCCACTCGCTGCTAAACAAAGTTCCATCGAATACAACCGAACGAAACGCACAAACACGAACCTCAACAACGCACCGTCCACCAAAGGAGTGAGGAAAAATAAAACACTGATGTTGTTTGTGATCTATTTTACGGAGTCTATTCTTGTTTGGTGGCTCCTCGATAGTATAGTGGTTAGTATACCCGCCTGTCACGCAGGAGACCGGGGTTCGATTCCCCGTCGGGGAGCCTCCGGTGCAAGACTAATGACCTTGTCCGGAAAAAACAAATCATTGTGGAAAATTTAACAAGCCTCAGGACTAGCTAAAATAAGGCCAAGACCGGCTCCCGGTTGTAGTGCCGATGATGATGATTCTTGTTTGGTAATACATGATCTTTTAATTTAGAATAACAATTTACTGAGATCCATTTTTTGTTTGGAAATACATGATCTTTTAATTTCGATTAACAATTTACTGAGGACTCGTCACCACGGGCGCTTTAATTCATTGTTCATAAAATTATTAATGACTAGACACAACAGGCACTATACTACATTGATCGTGAAGTTATTAACGACTCGACACAAGTTTCCGACTCCGAATGAACCCGTCCCCGTGCGCACCGGGGGGCGAAGGAAGGGACGACCAGCTCGGTCAGAGGATGGGTAAAGACTCAGCGATGTGGACTCGCTAGGCAATGGTAATTCGACCAGTGGCACTGCCTCTCTTAATTTAGGATTCGTTTCCTATCCCAAGAGAAACATGAAGTCTCTCTTTGGGGGAGGTAACCGGTCCCGTAGAGAATATCATAGTGGTACGCATGCATGTGTGAACATTGGTTCGTTCATGAGACAAAACCATGAGTACGAGTCTGAAAAATCGAAAAGGGTAATGGGCATCAATGAGATGTGAGTTCGGCTAGGTAAACAAGCCATATCTCATTGGTTACTAATGTATTTCTGTTTGCTCATGCCGCGAGGTCATGAGAAGCGGATCTAGAAATATTGGACAAATTTGACGAGGAGGCAGGACAATGGAGGAAACTCCACAACCACGAATTGGAAGAGCTATACCGCAAACTCACAATAGTGAGAGTAATCAAGTCGCGAAGATTAAGATGGGCCGGACACGTGGCGCGAATGGGCAACGATATGACCGTCATAGAATTCTTGACGGCAAGCCAACGGGAAAGAGACCGACAGGGCGGCCGCGACGGAGATGGGAGGAGAATGTTAGGTTGGACCTCGAGGACATCGGATCGGATGGTCGCACGGGACAGGGAACAATGGCGGAGTCTAGTCGGTGAGGTCATGAACTTTCGGGATCCTACAGGCCAATAAATAGTAATAGTATAGTATAATTTAGAGAGTTCGCATAGAGCCAGTAAGTTAATTTAAGAACTGTAATTGTAAAATAGGGTTTAACATTCACCCCTAATATTATACATAATATTGTGACGCAGAAACAGAGTACTGGAATATTCTATAAAGTAATGGAAAACTGGAGACCGTGAACAGTAGAACATTCAAGACTATGGAACGGACGGAAACGAAACGCCGAATCAGAATAAGAAAACGGTATAAATACGTCGCACACAGATCATGGAGAAGAGTAAGAAGTAGAAAGTGAAGCAAGCGATAAGTGCGGTAGTAAGAAGTAATAAGTAGAAAGTAAGAAGTAAGCAGTAAGCAGTGAAGCAAGAGATAACTAAGGAAGCGATAAGTCAAGAAATCGTTATGTGCAAGGTAAAAGTAACGGTTGTTATTAACGGACTAATAAAGTGTTAGATTAATTCAAAATCGATTTAACGGCTCTTATTTATTTTAAATAATGAATCCAGCGAACACTAAGCTCGCTACAATTGGTGTCAGAAGTGGGATTAATTATTGTTTAAGTGAATAAGTCTGTGAAAGTGTGTTGTAACGATATCAGTTCGACATTTGGAGGATCTTTGCGTTCCTGAGTTGAAGAAGGAACTTGAGGACCGGAACCTGGATAGCAGAGGAGAGAAGCCAATTCTTCGGCAGCATCTGCAAGCAGCAATAGAGGAAGAGGATATTGATGTCGGCACAGATGTTTTTACGAGTGGGTCAGAACGTCCGGATGGAGAAGAAACAGCGAGTCAAGATGGTGCCAATGTAACGGAGAAGAGTTCGCCACCGTTGGACATTTCGGAGATGTTCAGGATGATGATGGCAAAATTGGATGCGCGAGCTGCAAGATTGGATGCGCGAGCTGCAGTGGTTAATGCAAAATTGTATGCCCAAAGGCAGTGTATGCAAGAATTCTGGGACTCGGAAGCGGAAGAATCTGAGGATGAGGAGGAATTGGAGCCACATGAAAGGAAGAAACTCAGGAAGAGCAAAGCAATGGCCGACAGCAGTGAGGAAGAGGAGGAAGATGACGATGATGTGTTACGTGAAGAACTGAATGATCTCATCGATGATAACCCGATTGAAGAGGACGGCAGTGATGGTGAAGACACTGATGCTTCAGGCCGTTCCCCGAAATGAATTTACAATGATGATGACGAGTTGGACGACCGATTGGAAGACGACGACTGTGACCGTATTGAAGAGAATCTTGATTTGAAAGTCGAACGCAAAAAGCGTTCCAAGCGTCTGTGTCGTACACAGGACGAAGAAAGTGATGGAGAGGAACAACACATCGATGAAGGTTCAGCACGTGAGGCTATAGCCGAACAGCTATTCGACGACGAAGACGATGTTGAAGGCCGCTCTGAACGTAGTCACAGGGAAACTGAGGCGGCAAAACATTTCAATGATGATGAGGAATCAGAGTCTGATGCTGGGGATTTTATTGTAGACGACGAATGAAGGCCAATTGTTGAGAAGAAGAAAAGACGACTCCCAGTCACTGACGCGCCATTGCAAGAAGGTCAAGACAGTTTCGGTGTAGATTTCGACTATGAGGATTTCACTAATTATGACGAGGACGGATATGAACCCGAATAAAAACCTAGTGAATTGGAAAGGGGTCACTTTACGGATTTGGACAATGAAATCCGTAAAACGGATATTCCTGAGCAATGCAATTGCGCGAAGTTCCGGTTACGTCTGTTCCAGAGGGACCCAATGAACTACAAGATGAAGCTGAATGGGTTTACAAACAGGTGTTTTGTAAATCAACTGTTTCCGAACAAGAGAGATCAACAGATGTTGGAGGTCGAGACCGCTATTGTAAGCCACCACATACGGGGGGAAAGATCAAGCAAGCCCTAGATTGTAGGCCTAATCAACAGCTAGAGGTGCCGTTCATTGCGTTCTATAGAGAAGAACACGTGAAACCAGAATTAACGTGCGACGATCTATGGAAAGTCTATTACTACGACGCACGCTGGTGTTTACTGTCAGCTCCAAAGAACAAACCGCTCCAGTTATTTGAAAAGATGAGGAACTACCAGTTGGATACGGTTATGAAATCGACAGATGCTCCAATACCAGATGATATGCGTGTAATTAAAGATGAAGATCTAGACCGCTTACGTGATGTGCAAACTCCAGAAGAGCTTAAGAGTTTGCACATGCATTTTCTCTTATACTATTCGCATGAGATGCCTAAAATGCAACAGGAATTCCGCCGTCAGGAAAAGGAAGAATGGCGGCAGGCTAGAGCTGACGCGAAAGGGAGAGCAGTAGAAAATTTGGAAGAAGGTCAAGAACTTCCACCGCCGAACGCCAAGATGAAAGTGGTGCACCGCGACCGACTGGCGGCTTTTGTTGTCCCGGGAGACCAGTGAACTTAGTTCGGGACGAACTAATCTAGGCGGAGGGTAGTGTGACGCATATGACAATCAGTACTAGAATATTCGAGAAAGTCCGAAACAGAGTACTGGAATATTCTATAAAGTAATGGAAAACTGGAGACCGTGAACAGTAGAACATTCAAGACTATGGAACGGGCGGAAACAAACGCCGAATCAGAATAAGGAAACGGTATAAATACGTCGCACACAGATCATGGAGAGGAGTAAGAAGTAGAAAGTGAAGCAAGCGATAAGTGCGGTAGTAAGCAGTACGCAGTGAAACAAGCGATAAGTCAAGAAATCGTTATGTGCACGGTAAAAGTAACGGTTGTTATTAACGGAGTAATAAAGTGTTAGATTAATTCAAAATCGATTAAACGGCTCTTATTTATTTTAAATAATTAATCCAGCGAACCCTAACAATATATATAATATACAATATGTAAAAAGAATTAGGAAAATAAATGTGGTTTATTACTAAAAAAAATAAAAACGTTAGGCTTTGACAATGTCGGATGGGTTAATAACATTAATGTCATTAGCATTTCCATAATCTAGATACCGACCGGACTGAATGTTATTGACCGACAATTTTTCGTCTCCTCTCGTGGAAGAGTCTTTAGGCTCGAATGGGACTTTTAGATCGGTCGAATCTCATAGTCCAATACCAAGGCTAGAGCGAATTGCAAGGGCAGGAGAAACACCATCCACAGTAATTGTGGTACGATTCTAACCTTCTAATGGGTCTTCCCTTTGGCCAGCAAGATCAAACCGAAAGAAGACGCATACGCCGCCATTAAATTCGCAAGTGCCGTTTACATCCGTTTCAGTACAACGAAGATATATCAAGTCGATTGATGAATCAATCGGTGTTCTTTATTCCGGGAAGATTGAACTTCGTTGTTTGTAAATATTAATGTACCGTGTTTACATTCATTAAGTGGAACCGAGTCATCCGATGCTACAAAAATGCGGTTACAAGTTCAACGTCGGTTAATCCGATTTCGCAAAGACAAGTTGTTTACTCCTAAGTTTCATAATGTTTGGGAAATAACGTATTAAAAAACCATTTACATGTTGCAGAAAAACTTGGCAGTATTATCGCCATATGGACATCACAAAAGATTATTGTTACCGATGAGACTACTTATGTTTTTGAATGACGTCACACCACGTGTATTAACTCTTATCAAGTAAATTCGCAATTTGGAATTGAATTGTCAGGTGAAGAAACTGCGGCGAAAGCATGACTAAAAACGCCTCTTAAAGGCACACAATGATAAGGTCTTTTTATTATTTATTACCAGAACTGCATTCAAAAAACACTCTTAACGCTATTCGGTGAAAAATAAATGTGTACCAAGTTAAATACCACATTTTGCGTCATATTCAATTAATACCAGTGAAATATAATATTCCATTGCTAATGTTGCGCTGCAATGCTTATTTCATAACCAAACCAGGAGAGACAATCCGCATTATCACTTCTACGCAAATGATCACCACTTTAATTTTAGAACAAGTACAATGGAGTTGTATCCAAAAGTCATTCTAATTCTGAGGAAGAGGAGACCGTTTCGGCAACCTTGGCAGCAAATATATCCCACCCCTTTCACAAGGATGCGCCTCCTTACATCTACCTTGAACAAAGGACTTACAATTAAATAAAAACAAAATCAAACAATAACAAAAAGTAAACGCAAAGGATTTTCATGCACCATTGACCGCTACACGAAGCGAGCCACATGTGACAGCAGTTTTCATTGAAAAGAAGAAAAAAGACACAAAAGAGAAAAAATCGCACAAACAAATAGTAACTGCGTAGTAAATTTGTTTTGAAAACATTTCACGGCAAAACAATAACAAAGCGCGCTTAATTAGGATATATCAATTAACCATGCCAAGTTCAGTAATATGTCATACTGTTATCGTCCTTTTTGCGTATTTACCTTTTAACCGCCAGTCAGACTGATCCCCAAAAATAAAAAATAGAATCAAAAAAAAAAAGAAAAAACCAACAAGCCTAAAGGAAAAACGCAAAAAGAGACTAAATCACTAGACGAGTGTTTAGCACAAAAGTACAAACTAATAAAAAAAAGCATTCAATTAGACAACTCACCTTCTGGTTGCACGAATTCTCTATCAGCATTTTCCCCCAAATTTTATATGGTTATCGTCAAGACGAAACTAATCAAATGGTACCATTATTCGGCTCCAGAATATTCAGGTTTGTTTTGTCCTGTCTCATGGCTCTGATTAAATGTCACCCGCAAAATATGTACCTGAACCGTATGCCGCGGTATTTGCAGTGGTGACCGCAGATATTTTGCGTTTTAATCAGGGGACGATTATTCGACTTTAATGGGGAGCTTTAGTGAAATACAGTACGTGGCAGGTACCGATTGCAAAAGTTATTTCTGATTAGAAAAATAATATTAGCCATAAAAGGAATTGTAAACGCTGAGCAAATTCCTTTGGGCGTGGAGACACTTTGCAAACGTTGAATTTGATATATTTATGGATGCTTATACGTTACTATTTGGAAGGCCGGATTTAGTTTGTTTACTGTTTAGTGTTATGGCAAAATCGAGATGAGCGCGCTGTTTTCATCAAGTTAAACGGTATTTAACAAATTCTGCGATAACTCGTACTGCGAACTGTTTTTTTCTTCTCTCTTATTTGAAACGAAGTTTTTCGCCACAGAACATCTAGAGTTTAGCGGACTGTCACATTCCTAGTTTTCATACCATTCGAAGTGTCAAACTGAAATTCTCACACGCACACATTGATATGCATAGTGATTCGTTAGTGTTCTAACGCATCAGGGAAATTCATTCTTACTTGACGTTTACATTTGCCTTCGTGTCTATTTGTGTGAACGCTTGAAATGAACTCGTTATTCGCTGGAAATGGGGAGACTTATTTGGTTCCTTATTAATTTTCTGTTCAACGACAATTATTTAAATACTTGGTAGATAAATACTATTTTTAAAGGATATAAAGTGAAAACTTTAACAACGAAATAACAGTATTATCGGTTCTGTAAAATTAATGTCAGTTAAATTATCTACTTGGGGATAATGTTCGTATGTCATTGCTTTGGAATTTTAATAACTGGGCCCAGTTAATTACTTCGTTTTTATTATAACTAATGGAACGCTTCTTAAATTCCCTATTTCATTGCATATAAATAATATAAAATCAAAACTACAAAAACCAAAATTAAGCCAATGAAACGCTTTTTAAACCATCTTTTTCTCATTATATATAATTAAAATCCATAAATAAGAATGAACGCATTGAAGGTTTTTTAAATTACCTCTTTGTGTGTTATAATGGGTTCTGCAAAACGGACTTCAGAACTTTTTTGCGGTAGTAAATTTTTATAATTTGCAGACGTTGTTCGTTCGTGTACTTAACCATTATGAAAATGTTGAGTTTACTGAATAAATTGGCGGTGACAGTTCGATGATTAGTGAAAGGGAGCGTTCACAAATTAAATTCAAAGTTGTCCAAAAGGGAATTCAGAACTTTTTTTCGGTAGTAAATTTTTATAATGTGCAGACGTTGTTCCTTCGTGTACTTAACCATTATGAAAATGTTGAGTTTACTGAATAAATTGGCAGTGACAGTTCGATGATAGGTGAAAGGGCGCGTTCACAAATTAAATTCAAAGTTGTCTAATCGCTATTAGAAAACTTAATATAATGTAGCGAGCTTAGGGTTCGCTGGATTAATTATTTTTAATAAATAAGAGCCGTTAAATCGATTTTGAATTAATGTAACACTTTATTAGTCCGTTAAAAACAACCGTTACTTTTTACCGTACACTTAACGATTTCTTCACTTACCGCTTCCGTACTTATCGCGTATTTTACTGCTTACTTCTCACTCGTTACGTCTTACTTATCGCTCGCTTCACTTTCTTACTTCTTACTCTCTCCATGATCTGCGTGCGACGTATTTATACTGTTTCCTCATTCTGATTCAGCGTTTCGTTTCCGTCCGTTCCACAGCCTTGAATGTTCTATTGCTCATAGTCTCCAGCTTTCCAGCGCCTTCCAGAATATTCCAGCACCCTGTTTCGGACTTTCTCGAATATTCTAGTACTGATTGTCATATGCGTCACAATATTGAGCTTAAGGTTTGCTGGATTAATTATTTTTAATAAATAAGATCCGTTACATCGATTTTGAATTAATATAACACTTTGTGGCGTTTCTAGTAGATACACACACTACTAGTAAAGAACAACACCACCAAAGGCAAATCCATTAAAGCCGTATTACATAGCAATAATATACCATTTCCACATTAGTCGAATCTATTTGAATTTAGAAATCGAATTCACATAAGCGGCAGTGGCCTGATGAGTTGAGCTTTGGTTCTATATTTTAGTGATTCTAACCGTGATAGCATCGGTTCAAATCACTCGCTCTTCACTATCGTCGCAAACGCTATAACTTTAATAGTCCGTTAATAACAACCGTTACTTTTACCGTACACAACGATTTCTTGACTTCTCGCTTCCGTACTTATCGCGTCTTTGACTGCTTACTTCTCACTTCTTACCTATCGCTTGCTTCACTTTCTTACTTATTGCTTGTCTCCATGATCTGTGTGCGACGTATTTATACCGTTTCGTCACATCCTGATTCGGTGTTTCGATTCCGTCCGCTCCATAGCCTTGAATCTTCTATTATTTATAGTCTCCAGTTTTCCAGTAGTTTATAGAATATTCTAATACTTTGTTTCGGACTTTCTCGAATAGTACTGATTGTCATATGCGTCACACTACCCTCCGCCTAGATTAGTTCGTCCCGAACTAAGTTCACTGGTCTCCTGGGGTAACAAAAGTCGCCAGTCGGTCACAATGTACCACTTTCATCTTGGCGTTCGGTCTTCGCTGAATCCCTTGATACCTTGATTTCCTTTCGAACCAAATGATGAATCTCATCGAGGTGATTTCTCCATTCGGCTACGTAGTCTTCAGTCTTATCTATGGCGCCTGGAGGTATCCCGAATCGCATATCGGCTGGTAATCGTATCTCTCGTCCAAATATAATTCTTGCTGGAGAATGGCCGGTCATATCGTGATTAGCCGATCTATAACTCATGAGAAAGGTTTGTATACATTTGTCCCAATCTCGTTGGTGATCACTAACGATCTTCGATAAATGCTCTTTTATTGTTCGGTTGAACCTTTCGACCATTCCGTCTGACTTGCGGGTGTAAGGGTGTGGTCCTGGTTTTCTTTACACCCAGTGCCGCACAGATGCCTTGAAATATCTGTGATTCGAAGTTTCTGCCTTGATCGGAATGAAGCTCACAGGAAACTCCATATCTGCTGATCCAATTATTGATAAGCTGCTCAATGACGGTTGTTGCTTCTTGGTTTGGGATTGGAAGGACTTCCACCCACTTGCTGAATTAATCCATGATGACCAACATGTATTTGTTGTTGTCGTTAGTTTTTGGAAATGGTCCTGAGATATCAACCGCAATTCGCTCTAAAGGGGTGTGGGGAAGGAGCATGTTGCGCCGGCGTACGGCGCTCGGTTTCTCTTCTTCCTCCATCATATATTGTTCACTGGACAATAAACACTGAGCGAAACAAAACAACCTCCGCAACACAATGTCCACCGGAGGAGAGCGGAAATAAACACTGGAGGAATAGTTAAACGCACTGCAAGCTGTTTGATTTTGAGTTGTTCTTTATTATTTTCACTAGGCACTGTATCTACGGAAATTTATTTAAAATCCTTGTTCACATCTAATCTAATAGAATTGCGTTCGTTTTGTTTTTTTTTTTATTTCTTTGATTTGATTAAAATTGTGGCGCGGAGTTTCTACACGACTCGACTTCGGGATATATACGCGTTGGAGGCGTGTGCACTCCGATGCACACGCTTAAGGGGGTGTACGACGACCGCTCTGATTAGTGGTTATATTAAGACTCTAGTTATTATCGCTCCCCTGTGCGCACCAGGGTAGTGTTGGAGCCGCGACCTGCTCGGGTCGAAGGATGTAATTTGACTCAGCGATCGTCATCTCATGCAGAGATGATTTCGCTAAAGAAAAAAAGGAAGAGAGAGAAAAACTCTTCTCTTAAGGGTGTGAATATATCCTTGCCAAGGATATGTTTTATCTCCCACAAGTGTAACGTAGAGTCTCTCTTATGGGAACAAGAAAACCAGATCTCGTAATAAAGGTCATGGTGGTATGTATGGGATCGTTCAGATAGATGCGATTCACACGTGCAGTGGAACGACGAAACAGGCAGGCGGCAAAGACAATAGGGAAAAATGACCAATTGGTAATGCGGGTCATTGTTTACACGATGCCTCTTCGCTATTTTCGACGTTAGGAGAAAAAGGTGCTAAAAGCAAATTGGATGTTTATGGCATCTCTGGCTGCAGTAGAAACCGGGTTCATATATACATTAGGAAATGCTGGAGAATTCGGTTTCAGCGTCTATTGCGCTAATTATATGCAGCTGCTTGGGTTGTTTGTTGATAAGATAAACAAAAAAGGTTGCCAGGTGTATGAAAAGGTATATGACGCGGCTGGGAAAATAGACGGCGCGATATTTATGGTCCCTGTCATGACGGTTACATTAAATGCAATCCGAATTATTTTTTTTACAGGAATTTGTCTAAGGAAATTTGACTGTGGACGTTAATGCCGAAATTGATTGGAAATTCCTGTTAAGTTAATAAAGAAATCTTAAGGAGCAGTGGTATGCGAAGAGAATGCATGAAGGTAAGTTTTCTTTACAGGGACTTAAAGATCATAGATTTGATCTCTTAAATGCGTGCAGCATTTTTAGGTACTAATACTGTTGCATTAGCAAACTAAAGGGAGTTGGGTAGTAGTTATGGGGGTTTTTCAGGTAAGTAGACCGTAGGGTTTGGCGGAACCGCTACAGGGGCACCCACGTTGGACTGCTTCATAGCGCTCCTTGGCTTTGCTGTTGGTCCTTTGGTCGCAGTGCAAGTTGTGCACTTCCTACACCAAGACTCGACGTCATCTCTCATGTGAAGCCAGTAAAAGCGAGATCGTAATTTTGAAAGTGTCTTATTAACTCCCAGATGTCCACCGGAGGCCCTGTCGTGCATTTCTGTTAGTACATCCTTCACTTTTGATGGTGGGACTAGAATCAGCATTCGATGGGATTTTCCGTCCGCAGCTTCCCATTTACGCTTAAGAATTCCATCTTCCACCAGCAAGGAATTCCATTGTGCCCAATATGCTTTAAATGCTGCACTCTTGTCGGAAATATTGTTCCAAGTTCGCTCGTTCTTTTCTTTGTGTTCCAGGATTAGCGACATATCTTCATCCTGAAGTTGAGCTGCGCGTATAGCATCACTCGTCCACCCATCTAGTACTTCAACTTGTACATTTCGCAGGTCGTACGCCTCTTCTTTTTCTTCCGCTCTATGACAATGTTTACAATCTGGCTTACATGGTCTTCTTGAGAGAGCATCAGCGTTATTATGCACCTTCCCTTGACGGTGGAAAATTTGGAAATCGTACGTTTGAAGTCGTTCGATCCATCGAGCTATTTGACCTTCCAGATTCTTAAAATTTAACAACCATTTCAGGGCGGCATGATCCGTCCGAGGGCTCCTTGATAGTATACCCGCCTGTCACCCAGGAGACCGGGGTTCGTTTCCCCGCCGGGGAGCCCCTGGCGCAAGACTAATGACCTTGCCCAGAAAAAATAAATCATTATGGAAAATTTAACAAGCCCCAGTACTTGCTAAATAAGGCCAAGACCTGTTCCCGGTTGTAGTGCCGATGATGATGATGATGATGCTGATCCGTCCGAAGGTGGAATCGAGGTTCGTAGAGGTACTTATGGAAATCCTTAATGGCTTCTACGGCAACCAGCAGATCCTTTCTTGTTGCTGTGTTACTTCCATCAGTATCCAATATAAATGGGCGATCCGATCTTGGGTATGTCAATGTTGGAGTCTTACATAACTCGGCCTTCAATGTGTTGAATGCTGCCTCACACTTGTCTGTCCAATTTAATATCTTGTCTTTACCCGTTAGTTCGTGTAGGGTTTTAGCCACATTGGCGAAACCTTTAACAAACCGTCGGTAATATGTGACTAATCCCAAAAAGCTTCTTAACTGTTGCCTATCTTCTCAAGTAGGCCACTCTTGGACAGCTGCTATCTTATCAGGATCCGTTTGAACTCCTGCAGATAAAACGATGTGTCCCAGGAATTTTACTCTCCTTTGGAAGAGTTCACATTTCTTCGAATTGAGCTTTAAGTTGGCCTGTCTTAGTCGTTCTAAGACGGAGCACAGATTATTGATGTGTTCTGGTAAATTCCTTCTGTTACGTGCGGCTTCCACCACCCCCATCAATTAATTGTTTTTAATTTAATTTGATTTTAATATAGTTTGATGGTAAGGTGGTGGAAAAAGCGCACGATTCACATGTGAGTGTTCGAACACGCCCCAGTTCGAGTGTGGATCGTGGGCGAGTTCGAATTCTGTTTTCGGAGTGGATGTCGAGGGAGAGCGAGAGAGAAACAACAAGTTAATTTTTTGATGAATACGGTTTTGAATTCCGTTTTTTGATGATTTTGAAAATACTGTATTTTGGATTTTTTGGATTGTTGACGGTTTTAAGAATGAGTTTTGCAGTGAGTTAACGGCAGTACGGAAGAAGAGCAGAAATCAATTTTTGGTCTCGTGTGTTCTTTTTTAATTAGAAAAGTAAAAAGTAAATTAAAGCTCGGAAAAATAAAAGAGTTTGTTGTAGTGATCGCAACAGAGATACAGTACAAATGTATACACCTAAGTGGAAAATAACGCATGTGTGCTTAAAACGTGTGTCTAACAATTTGTTCAGAACCAGAGCTCTATCACAGATCAAATTGCCAACTTACCCAAATTACACTGGCGCTGCGGACAAACCTACCGGACGGACCACGACAGCCTTGACGCTTTGGTTTTCTTCTAATCGAGGCGAGCGAGCCTATTAAGCGGCACCAAGTGATTGATACATTGTGCCTCTAATGACATTGTGGAATTGCTGGCGACGAAGGAAGTGCAGTGCTCGACAAGGGAATGTGTAAGGAAAAGATATCGCCTTGGTACAGAGTGGAACCACTGTATTCGGCACGACGTCAGGGAACGGCAACGGAGGACGTGAAAAGGAAGAAAGTTTTTGTTTTTTTTATCTCCTCTGAATGGAGTAATATTTGTTATTTATTTACTTATTTAGTTTTGCCGTGAAGTGGAAAAACCTGTATGTTAATTATAGTAGAATTGTTTTGGCTTTAGTTTTAAGCTGTTGTGTTGATGTTGCGATTTAACTTATCTATTTAGTTGTTAACGGATTTATTTGTTCATCATATTTTTTCAACTTGTGTAACCGATGCTAATAGGAATTTTTTTTCTCTCGGTTACAAACTATGATATTTAATTTATTTATTATTATTTATTGTTGACATTAATCGACTTCTAAAATATATATTTTTTTTTTTTTTGGTTTTTTGGGATTGTGAATCTGCTTATCTTCCTTTTTAGGCTGCCCGTTGGATTTTGTTTGTTTTTTTGGCTGCGTTGCCGAGTTATCATAAGGCGAATATTGTTTTTATACGCGACAAGAGGCGCGTTTTTTTTTTTGTTCTTTTCTTTCTCTGTCGTTCTTTCTCTCCATTCTCGGGCGGTGTAGTGGTCGCTTGTGTTGAGCCGTCTTTCGTTCGTTCGTAGTGAGGGAACGTGTTTATTGTTGTGTTTCGCATCCTTGCTATTGGATAGTTCCGTCGACAATGAAGTTGCTCTCTTTGTTTCTCAAGGGATCCCGGGTGTTGTTTGGTATCGGTAATTTTGAAGTTTAGCTAATGCAAACAAGACAGTGGCAAAGAAAAGGTCGAGAGGGCACCCCTGTCCGGGCGCGGCCCGAGGCACTTCCCGAGCCGCCGGTTGACGAGATGGATCCGGAGGCATTCCACGATTCGCGGGACGAGTTTGTGGACGAAGTATCGCCAACGCGCCCCCCTCCCACCGTTAGCAAACAAGCTGTTGGAAGCATGGGGGACACGCCGATGACCTCATACTTTAAACTGGGCCCGCAGCCATGTCCTGTACGGACCATGTTGCGCACAGACAGAGTTTTCGACCTTGTGTCGAAGGCGGTCCCCATGTTTTCGGGACAGGAAGGTCCGGATACAGCTGAGAAACTCTCTTTGTTTCTCAAGGGCTGCAGAAGAACCTTAGATGGTCTGGCGGTGGAGGAGGAGCATACCTTCCTCCGGTGGCTACCCTCTAGGCTGAGCGGCGAGGTCTATCGAATGTTCGAGGAGAGGCCACCCACGACCTTCTTCGAAGCGGAGCAGCGTCTCAGAGAGGCCTTTGAACCCCGAGTGTCGTATGAGGAGTTGTGTGCACAACTGTCCAAAATGCGACAACTTCCCTCCGAGGATGCCACGAGTTTCGTTTCCCAAGTGAAGCGGGCCGTGGTACGGTGCGAAGAGGCCGCTGAGCGCTATTATGGTCGCCAGGGTATGTCCATCTTCGCAAGCCAGCTTGAGGGAATGGCCAAGCCGGTGTTGGTAAGGGGTTTGAGGGAGGAAGGACTAAGACACTTCCTTCTCACGTTGGGTGATGTCCCATTTCGAAGCATGGTGGACCACCTGACCGGATTCGAGCGAGCTCGAAGGGAAATGTTGAGACAGGACGACTAGTTTGTAGATGCGCGGCCCGGGATCGCCGATCGAGCTTCGGAATCGTTAGATGTAGGACGGGGAGGATCCTCAACTTTTACAGGTGGCCCTTCCTCCACTTTTAGGGATTACCCCGCGGCGCCGGCGCCGGTTTTGTCTAATCTTGACCCCCGAGCGGTGTCATTCGTGTTGCCTGACGAAGAGCCATATATTCGTCGGCGGGAGGAGGACTGTTTCGTTCGGGGGCGGTCATACGGACCTCCTAATTATCGCACAGATGCTGGTGCCTATGCTGCGGCCTACTCTGGCGAGGGAGCGTGGTCAAACACCACGCCTTCCTCGAGCCGGAGTGGAGGGTCGCAGAGCTTGGCTCAGGGGGCGTATGTGCCTCAGGATCGATCGGGTCGGGACAATCCGTTCAGGGATCCGGTTGGTCGATCGGCTCACCCCCTGGAATCCCAGACCATATGCAATTTTTGCAATCTGAGAAGTCATGTCTACGATGAGTGTCTGCAGAGACGAAATACTCCTTTCTGTCGTTAGTGTTGGCGGTATGGCCACGACATAGTGGACTGCCCGGATCGTCCGAGACGGACGCGCGAACCCCGGGCTCCATACAGGGGTAGTGGACAACAGAGCGGATTCGCGCGGCATGGACCGCCCCACCAGCGACCGCAGTTTCAGAGGAGAGCCCTGCCGGAGCTGCAGCCCGCACCTGCGGGTGGTGGGCCGGTGGCGTCGGGCCCCAGAGTATTCAGCGTCCGGTGCTGTTGCGAGTTTTGTGGCCGACGAGGTCACAGCTTGCGCGGGTGCGAATATAAACAAAGATGGGAACAACAACAGGGTTCCCAGGGTTCTCCCCACAAGCGGCACGCAGGAGCAGCACCCGTTGCGAGCCAAGAGCAGGACACCCGGGTGGAGACTGAGGGAAGCGCGAGAAATAGGCGTGGAAAGCGCCGGAGACGGCGTCGGCGCAATCGAGAAGCCGGTAGTAGTCGCGCGGTGGCTTTGGACTCCCGGGAGGTGAGTGAGGATAATAGGCGACGATCCTCCGTGTCGAGCGGTGGCGGTAAGCGACCCGACTCCATGGACTCGAAGTCCTCAAAAACGGATGCGATGCATGACGCCGCATCAGGCAGCGCGGGGAATCGAAAATGGCGACCCCGGCGCATTGGGCCCAAAGTGGGCAGAAAGAACAGCTCCAGTTCCGCTAGTTCGGAGTCCAGTGGGACTCCCGAGCGGAACATTCCTGAACGGAGGAGTGGATCATTGTACGAGTTTTGCGGTCGACACACTCACAAGGCGGCAGAGTGTCGACATAAGGCAAAATGGGAGAGTTCGGGAAAATCGCAAAGGTCGGGTCGGCAAGATCCAACCCGACCGCACTAGAAACGCAACCCAGCTCCAGCTGTTCTCAGCTTTCGCCGACTCAGGTCCCGATTGTCACTCTTCCTTTAGACATTGGCCATAGGAACTCTACGCGCCTAATCGTGGACACAGGCGCTGAGATCAGCCTGTTGAAGCTGAAGGCACTCCATCCTAGATATGGCATGGATGTGCATAAATCTACAAAGCTCCAAGCGCTCTTTGTCAAAGGCAAGTCGAGGGGATGCTGCACTGGGAATTTCAAGTTGCACCATGAGATTCCCTGCAGTTTCCAAATAGTGGACTTGTGGGACTTTTCAGGGCCCGAAGAGCCATGCATCGCTCGATCCCCACCATTTCCAGCAATGCGACTTATCTTGAAGTCGAATCTTCAGCAAGATTATACAACCTTGCTACGGCCTTAACAGCCAACCAATTTGCTGGAATTAATTCGGTTATCCCAAAGGATAACCGACATGAATACCTTATAGGCAGCTTACCTTTCTTTGGGGTTTTTCCAAACCCCTTTCTTCACGATCATTCCTGAAAACATTAAGTCCACGGCAAGGATTATCACCTAGCCGTGGCATCAGAAATTTCACCCTCGGGCATGCATCACATTGAATCTTTCCGTTTATGATCCGTACCATATCTTCATCGGCTCGGCGTGTCAGCAATTATAATAGATAAATACTAGCTGGCCAGCGTAATTGTTGACATAGCTGAAGCCGATGGTTTCTTGCTACGGTTCATATCCATTTATTGCCCCAGTCCCAAGGTTCGCAACACTTGCGACCAATTTCCTTTGTCGGTTATCTACCGATCATGGGATTTGGGCACTAATATGATTGACGTTAGACAATCATAACCCAAATCATGCTAACGATGCTCCGGCCTGTAAAACAAACAAAAGCTACCATAGCCTAGGTCATAGGCGAGCAAACCATCGGTTTGCTTATCGCCACGAAAACTCTATAGCCTACAATGGCATTAGCATGAACGCCTAAGTAAACACGATGTGCATATCATCGTGACCCTTGAAATAGCGTTTTTGTGTATCTTGAAGCAAAAACCGATGTCGTTCTCAGGCGCAGGTCATCAAAGATTTATGGCCCTCGAAATAGCGTTTCTGTTTATTTAAGACACAGAAACCTATTTCTCCCTTCGGCGATTTTTCGCCATCGCATAGCTCTATAATACCAAGTCATTACACCAGCCTATGTTTATTTAGGTGCATTTTCGTCGTTGCCAATATGCAGGCTGAAGGGCAACGTACGTGTCCTATACGGACACATATAGAATCCTCCCACACCAATGTAATCCACAGAGTTAAATCTAGCAGATACAGATTGTAGGTTAGAGTCAGATAGCAACCTTGAAACCCCGCACACGTACCGGGGACGTGACGTGAGTTAAATTTCTACGCGTAAGGAGGTCGGTCGAGAACCTTAAATCTTAAGTGTCGCCTAGTGTAACGTTTTTTTCTTCCGATAAAGTGTGTTAGTCGAGGCGTAATGTTTGTACAACTCGTAAACTAAATGTCACTGTTGTAATCCGTCGCCACACGCGCAGGCAACTATTATTACGTTTTAAAGCCTGAATTAAAACTCTGAACAATTTAAAGACTAATCTATAACGCAGTGTTAGACTTAAGAAATATATCCAATAAAGTGTGACTATTAAATGCAATTAAATAACCAGTGTTTCTTCATTTTTGAATACCTCAGTGTTTGCTTTTCGGTTTTACTGGAGGACCAAATTAGTGTGCCCAAATCAGAGTGTTTATACTCCCCCCGGCGGAACATTTAGTGAAAACATTGGGGTCAGGTGAAAACTCAGTGTCCATGTCAGGCACATTAACACCTATTTCCCATAGTGACTTCAATTTTTGGTGAGTTAATCCACCATCAATTCCTTCTCTCCTAAATCAACGTGGACATCGGAGTTTGTAAACAATTTCCAGTGTAACATCAGTGGGTGTTTTTATAGAACCCGCATCCTTGCCGATGCCTATTTAAAAACCTACCACATTGGTGACCGCGACTAAGCGAACACGTGCTTTCGTTCAACTTTTGAATTCGTGATTTGTTAACATTTGCGCTACACTATATTTGTGTTTAAAACAGTGAAACCATTCCAGCTAAATCGGTGTTTTCCTGTCGGATCCCAAAACATAAACAGTCGGTATAAATTGCACTAAATACAAGAACACAAAAAGGCAATGAAAGTGACGAGTGCTAACATCACCGGAAGCACCTGAGGACATTACTAGGCAGACGCAGATCCTGGACCTTTACCAGCAGATAAACCGCAAGTTGTACTTTTTTTTTCTTTCTCCTTTTTTTATAGCATCCTTTTTTTTCTCGCTAGTGTTTTACCTGTCACCTTATGCGTGCTCCATCTGAGCCGCTAACTTTAAAACCGCACGGCTTGCCCTAATTGTGTTCAATTGTGAAAAAGAATCATTATTGTTTTTTATTTTTATTCATTAATACCTTTATTCTATCATTTCACTATCATATCATAACCAATAGCATCAAATTTTCAGAAATCAAATTAATTTTTTTTTTTTTATCCACAATTTCAAAGTTAACATAACTTCTAAGATTTGTGTGTAAATTTTTTTTAGAAAAATAAGAAAGACGGACATTCCTCAGACATAGGAATAACTAAGAATCACACCCTACTACTAGTGTATAAGCTCATCGATTAAAAAAAGAATATTTTCTCTTTATATTCTGCGTTTCCTTAGAGGTAATATTTGAAAAGCTATTGTGACTAATATGCTGATTCTACATTAGCGTATTAGACTTAATATATTCCGAGAGAAGATATAGACTAAGCCAATAAAAACGGATTAGATAAAGCGATTATAAGTAAGTGAAATTAATTACACGTTTACACATACATACTTCCAAAAAAACAAAAGAAGCGTGAGACAGATAAAAGCTAATTAGTGTACTGGCTAACTAATAATTTATTACCTTGATTCATTTGTAAACCCCTTCAGCGTACTGAGTAGATTACAAAAAATCCAATCAATAAGTAATATTGTCAAATCACGCCAATAAGGCATCTGAACAAAGTATCTTATTACCACACACAGTTCCCATTTGTTAAAACGATTTTCCATTGTAAATGTAGACAAATCAGCAGACTACATTAGAAACAATTTATATAATCGTGTCGTTATTTTTATTTGAACAAAATTTTTTTAAATTTCTTTTTTTTTGCTTCAACTTAATTTAATCAGTGAATGAATTGTACAGAATTTTCAGAATTTCAGCGATTTAACATATAAGATAAGGTCAACCAACTTGGTTCACATTTCCTTTTTATTTGCACCTGGTCTTTTCATTAAGAATTCCTAACTACAATTTTGAACTTTTCAAAGATTATTTATTTATCGAAAATCGGACCGAATCATGATAAAACCAAATAAACGATAAACACGTGTTTAAACATAGAGTTCACAATATAAGTAAAATTAAATCATTAATTAACAAGCATTGTTACCGTCTCTATAAAAATGGTAAGCCCCTTCTAAGTACAATCACTGCACAATTACCTTTCGGCAATTTTAGCAACGCTTCGACTACACTCGACTTCTTCTTTTCGACGTTTTTTGACTTCCGCGCTAATAATTAAACTGAAGTTTAATTATTTTACGACTAAGCTGTCATACTATACAGTTCTGTCCGTTTCATTCGCGACCTATCGACCGCCGTTTAACTCCATTCCACTGCACTTGGCTACTCTTGACTCTGCGACTCTTTTAACCTCATCGGCCTCCTTTCAAATCTTCGCGTCCTCTTACGACCCACCTCTACGCCCTACGTAGCAATCGTGAACCGACTTTACTCCTAATTCCGGTTCTACCTTACACTTTACACAATGGTCCGTACGCGAAACGCTCCACCCCAAGAGGATCAGGAACAACTCGAGTCGCTCGAGTTTTACGACGCCTCCAGCGCCGACTTCCCTGATACACAAGTCGCTACCGACCACGAAGCGACAGCACAACCCGCTCCCCTGGCATTCCACGATGCCCCCAGTGTCGTTAACCGCCCCAACCCTGCCAATATTAATCTGCCCCCTTTTGACGAGGAGGACCCTGAACTTTGGTTTGCCGAGACTCACCTCGACGCACTGGACGAGCCCGGAAGTTCGCGGCAACAACGCTTGGTGGCCGAAACGAACCTTTCGGGGATGAGACCGTCCCTTTTCCTGACCCATTTACGCTCTATAGCGGGGACCAGGTTCTCGGACGACCTAATACGGCCTCACTTTTTAAGATGTCTCCCCCACCATGCCCGTTCGGCACTCGTAGCCCAACCCAATCAGAGCTTGGGCCATTTAGCTAAAATTGCGGACGCAATTATGGAAAGCTCCGACCAGCAGTCTGAGCCTCCACCGTACCATGTAGCGGCGGTTTCTCAACACGTCGCTCAACCTACATGGCATCCTTTTCCGCCACTAACAGCCCCACCGACGACTCCAGTGCGTCAACCTTCTCCGTCACCACATGCCAGAAGACCTGCCTCAACCAATGTCACACAGCGGACCCAAGAAGGCAGGGCCAACGAATTCCGCCCGAGAAGTCTTCCTGCTCAGGTCACCATATCTGACCTTCGTGCGATACAGACCTCAGTCCTCCGCGAACTAAATCAAATTCGCGCGGAGGCGAGAAGCAACCAACGAGGCGCTCAAAATCGCGCCGTGTCTAATCGTCCCTTGGATCGGCAACAACCTTCCCAAAATGCCCCTCAGAGGGCCAACTTTCGCCGAGCACTACCTCGGCCTTCACAAAATGACAACATTCAGAGGCAAAACACGCCCAACAACGCCGCCTCTCTCCCTTTGTGCGCCAATCACCAACAATACGGTGATCGCACATTTAATTGCAAGGCACCCTGCGGTTGGACACAACCAGCCATCAATCAAGGACGACCTTTAGAAATAATTTTGCCGACCGATACCCTCGCGCAACCGGCTGGCACCCCTGCTATAAATCGCCTAACCATCCGGGATTCTAAACTGAATATCGCTTTTACTGTCGATACCGGCGCCGATATTTCAGTCCTCCCGCGATCGTTTGCTCCGCGTAACCGCGTGCCCGCCGCGCTTAAATTGTCAGCTTCGAATAATACGCCGATACTTACGTACGGACGTAAAAAGCTGACACTACAACTGGGTCTTCGACGTCCGATCACTTGGCGTTTCGTCATTGCGGACGTGAATGAACCCCTGATAGGTTCCGACCTATTAGGCGCACATAATCTGTTGGTCGATTCGACCCATAACAGATTAGTGGCTCCAACCGCACCCCCCTTGCCCATGTCGGCATCCTCAGCGGTAACTTCAAGGGCCACAGAGTGCACAGACCCGTTTCAAGCCATGGTACAGGAATTTGTTAGCACAACAATTCCTCTATCTAACTAGCGTCGACACAAAGCCACGGTGTTTCATCACATAGAAACACGTGGCCCCCCGGTGAGCCAGCGTCCACGTCGACTGGCTCCCGAAAAATTACGTGCGGCGCGCGCGGAATTCGAGCACATGACTGAATTAGGTATCTGCCAACCGTCGGACAGTCCCTGGGCAAGCCCACTTCACTTAGTGAAGAAACGTTCTGGTGAGTGGCGCCCATGTGGCGATTACAGGCTGTTGAACGCAGCAACTGTCCCGGACAGATACCCTATCGCACACCTCTACGATTTTTCGTACAAGTTACGAGGGTGCAATGTCTTTACTACCCTGGATCTCACCAGGGCATACCACCAAATTCCGGTGGCACCTGAAGACATCCCCAAGACCGCAGTCATTACACCTTTCGGACTCTTCTAGTTCAAAGTGATGACTTTCGGCCTCAGGAATGCCGCACAGACATTCCAACGTTATATCGACACGGCTTTACGTGGTCTAAATTGCTGCCATGCATATATTGATGATATTCTCATCGCCTCCAAAGACCATGCCGAACATAAACGCCACTTACGTCAGGTCCTAGAGCGCCTCCGTGAATTCGGTCTTGTCATCAACCCAGATAAGTGTCAATACGCCAAGGAGCAAATCACCTATGTGGGTTATGTCGTTGACAACCAGGGCATTCGCCCACTACCAGACCGTGTGGAGGCCCTCATGAAGTATCCCCGGCCTACTAACGTGAGTGAGCTTCGTCGATTTCTGGGCATGCTTAACTTCTATCGTCCTACGCTGAAGAACGCCGCCCAAGTTCAAGCTCCCCTAAATGAATTCTTAAAAGGAGCTAAGCGCAACGATAAGTGCCCCATTAATTGGACAGAAGTCTCTGATCGAGCATTCCTACTGTCCAAAGAACAATTGGCAAATGCCACCTTACTCCGATACCCCCTCGAGGGAACGGCACTTTCTATCCAATGCGACGCATCGGATACCGCAATCGGAGCTGTCCTTGAACAGGACATTGAAGGCCTACCGGAACCACTTGGTTTCTTTTCAAGGAAACTGAGTCCCACGGAGCGACGTTACAGCGCCTACGACCGTGAATTACTCGCGATCTACGGCGCTGTTAAATACTTCCGTCACATGATAGAAGGTCGCTCACTCTCCATCTTAACAGACCACAAGCCATTGGTCTATGCGTTCCGGAAGAAGTCGGGAAATGCCTCCCCCCGACAAGAGCGTCAATTAGATCTCATTGGGCAATATTCTACGGAGATTAGGCATATCTCCGGTAAACAGAATGTCACGGCGGACGCTCTTTCTCGGATCGATGCGATTCACTTGCGTTCCGCCTTGAATAACGCTGATCTTGCCCTAGCTCAAGAGGAGGACGAACAGCTCAAGTCCCTCCTAACTGCCGATGCGGCACTAGAGCTTAAGAAAATTACCCTTCGCGACCCTTTGGGCGAAATCTGGTGTGATGTCTCCACTGGAGCCGCTAGACCTTACATTCCCGAGAAACTTCGTATGGGCGTGTTCCAGGTTTACCACAACCCAGCCCACCCCAGCGGCCGAGCAACAGCCGCTGCTGTCCGTCGCAAATTCATTTGGCCCCGGATGAACAAAGATCTGACCGGTTGGGCCCGTGCTTGTCTCCAGTGCCAGCGCTGCAAAGTAGCGCGACATAATGTACTGGAGCCAGCGCAGTTCAAGCTTCCCACGGCACGCTTCGCCCATGTCCACATAGATATAGTGGGACCGCTTACTCCATCAAGAGGATTTTCTTATATCCTCACTATGATGGATCGCTGCACGCGATGGCCAGAGGCGACACCTCTCCGGGCAGTTACTGCCGAATCAGTCGCCAAGGCCTTTTACTCAACTTGGGTCACACGCTTCGGTGTACCAACCACCTTAACTTCGGACCGAGGTCCACAATTTGAGGCGACAATTTTTAGGCAGCTAACAAACCTTCTCGGCTGCCAAAGAAGTCGTACCACCGCCTACCACCCGCAATCTAATGGGATGATAGAGCGCTGGCATAGATCTCTAAAAGCCTCACTTATGTGTCATAATGACACACAATGGTTTGACGCCCTTCCAACCGCCCTCCTCGGCCTGAGGACAAGTATTAAGGAGGACCTGGGTGCTTCGGCAGCAGAGCTTACCTACGGTACCAACCTCCTTCTTCCAGGAGAACTTTTCCTGAATGGCGAAACACCGCGTGACCAACTTCGGGAATTGGGACATCTCCGTGACCTGCTACGTAAGGTTAGGGCAACCCCTGTAACCAGGCACGGCTCCAAAAAACGTTTCGTCCACCATGAACTGCACAGCTGCACGCACGTCTTTGTCAGGGTGGATACGGTCAAAAAACCCCTCGACCCACCTTATGATGGCCCATTCAAAGTCTTCCGCCGCATCAGTGACCGCGTCTTCGAGATCGATATTAGAGGCAAGCGATCCACGGTCAGCGTCGTAAGGCTTAAGCCCTGTTTTCTGGAAGCTTCCGCTCCAGAACCGCCCCCAACTACTGACACCACTCCTGCTCCACCAGCACAACCTCCCCGTACTCGCGCCCAGAAGCGTGCCCATACCCAACTAACCTTCTCCTAATCTGCCTTACCTGTTTTGTGACTACGTCACTGGGGAGGGAGTGATGTGGGACTTTTCAGGGCCCGAAGAGCCATGCATCGCTCGATCCCCACCATTTCCAGCAATGCGACTTATCTTGAAGTCGAATCTTCAGCAAGATTATACAACCTTGCTACGGCCTTAACAGCCAACCAATTTGCTGGAATTAATTCGGTTATCCCAAAGGATAACCGACATGAATACCTTATAGGCAGCTTACCTTTCTTTGGGGTTTTTCCAAACCCCTTTCTTCACGATCATTCCTGAAAACATTAAGTCCACGGCAAGGATTATCACCTAGCCGTGGCATCAGAAATTTCACCCTCGGGCATGCATCACATTGAATCTTTCCGTTTATGATCCGTACCATATCTCCATCGGCTCGGCGTGTCAGCAATTATAATAGATAAATACTAGCTGGCCAGCGTAATTGTTGACATAGCTGAAGCCGATGGTTTCTTGCTACGGTTCATATCCATTTATTGCCCCAGTCCCAAGGTTCGCAACACTTGCGACCAATTTCCTTTGTCGGTTATCTACCGATCATGGGATTTGGGCACTAATATGATTGACGTTAGACAATCATAACCCAAATCATGCTAACGATGCTCCGGCCTGTAAAACAAACAAAAGCTACCATAGCCTAGGTCATAGGCGAGCAAACCATCGGTTTGCTTATCGCCACGAAAACTCTATAGCCTACAATGGCATTAGCATGAACGCCTAAGTAAACACGATGTGCATATCATCGTGACCCTTGAAATAGCGTTTTTGTGTATCTTGAAGCAAAAACCGATGTCGTTCTCAGGCGCAGGTCATCAAAGATTTATGGCCCTCGAAATAGCGTTTCTGTTTATTTAAGACACAGAAACCTATTTCTCCCTTCGGCGATTTTTCGCCATCGCATAGCTCTATAATACCAAGTCATTACACCAGCCTATGTTTATTTAGGTGCATTTTCGTCGTTGCCAATATGCAGGCTGAATGGCAACGTACGTGTCCTATACGGACACATATAGAATCCTCCCACACCAATGTAATCCACAGAGTTAAATCTAGCAGATACAGATTGTAGGTTAGAGTCAGATAGCAACCTTGAAACCGCGCACACGTACCGGGGACGTGACGTGAGTTAAATTTCTACGCGTAAGGAGGTCGGTCGAGAACCTTAAATCTTAAGTGTCGCCTAGTGTAACGTTTTTTTCTTCCGATAAAGTGTGTTAGTCGAGGCGTAATGTTTGTACAACTCGTAAACTAAATGTCACTGTTGTAATCCGTCGCCACACGCGCAGGCAACTATTATTACGTTTTAAAGCCTGAATTAAAACTCTGAACAATTTAAAGACTAATCTATAACGCAGTGTTAGACTTAAGAAATATATCCAATAAAGTGTGACTATTAAATGCAATTAAATAACCAGTGTTTCTTCATTTTTGAATACCTCAGTGTTTGCTTTTCGGTTTTACTGGAGGACCAAATTAGTGTGCCCAAATCAGAGTGTTTATACTCCCCCCGGCGGAACATTTAGTGAAAACATTGGGGTCAGGTGAAAACTCAGTGTCCATGTCAGGCACATTAACACCTATTTCCCATAGTGACTTCAATTTTTGGTGAGTTAATCCACCATCAATTCCTTCTCTCCTAAATCAACGTGGACATCGGAGTTTGTAAACAATTTCCAGTGTAACATCAGTGGGTGTTTTTATAGAACCCGCATCCTTGCCGATGCCTATTTAAAAACCTACCACATTGGTGACCGCGACTAAGCGAACACGTGCTTTCGTTCAACTTTTGAATTCGTGATTTGTTAACATTTGCGCTACACTATATTTGTGTTTAAAACAGTGAAACCATTCCAGCTAAATCGGTGTTTTCCTGTCGGATCCCAAAACATAAACAGTCGGTATAAATTGCACTAAATACAAGAACACAAAAAGGCAATGAAAGTGACGAGTGCTAACATCACCGGAAGCACCTGAGGACATTACTAGGCAGACGCAGATCCTGGACCTTTACCAGCAGATAAACCGCAAGTTGTACTTTTTTTTTCTTTCTCCTTTTTTTATAGCATCCTTTTTTTTCTCGCTAGTGTTTTACCTGTCACCTTATGCGTGCTCCATCTGAGCCGCTAACTTTAAAACCGCACGGCTTGCCCTAATTGTGTTCAATTGTGAAAAAGAATCATTATTGTTTTTTATTTTTATTCATTAATACCTTTATTCTATCATTTCACTATCATATCATAACCAATAGCATCAAATTTTCAGAAATCAAATTAATTTTTTTTTTTTTTATCCACAATTTCAAAGTTAACATAACTTCTAAGATTTGTGTGTAAATTTTTTTTAGAAAAATAAGAAAGACGGACATTCCTCAGACATAGGAATAACTAAGAATCACACCCTACTACTAGTGTATAAGCTCATCGATTAAAAAAAGAATATTTTCTCTTTATATTCTGCGTTTCCTTAGAGGTAATATTTGAAAAGCTATTGTGACTAATATGCTGATTCTACATTAGCGTATTAGACTTAATATATTCCGAGAGAAGATATAGACTAAGCCAATAAAAACGGATTAGATAAAGCGATTATAAGTAAGTGAAATTAATTACACGTTTACACATACATACTTCCAAAAAAACAAAAGAAGCGTGAGACAGATAAAAGCTAATTAGTGTACTGGCTAACTAATAATTTATTACCTTGATTCATTTGTAAACCCCTTCAGCGTACTGAGTAGATTACAAAAAATCCAATCAATAAGTAATATTGTCAAATCACGCCAATAAGGCATCTGAACAAAGTATCTTATTACCACACACAGTTCCCATTTGTTAAAACGATTTTCCATTGTAAATGTAGACAAATCAGCAGACTACATTAGAAACAATTTATATAATCGTGTCGTTATTTTTATTTGAACAAAATTTTTTTAAATTTCTTTTTTTTTGCTTCAACTTAATTTAATCAGTGAATGAATTGTACAGAATTTTCAGAATTTCAGCGATTTAACATATAAGATAAGGTCAACCAACTTGGTTCACATTTCCTTTTTATTTGCACCTGGTCTTTTCATTAAGAATTCCTAACTACAATTTTGAACTTTTCAAAAATTATTTATTTATCGAAAATCGGACCGAATCATGATAAAACCAAATAAACGATAAACACGTGTTTAAACATAGAGTTCACAATATAAGTAAAATTAAATCATTATTTAACAAGCATTGTTACCGTCTCTATAAAAATGGTAAGCCCCTTCTAAGTACAATCACTGCACAATTACCTTTCGGCAATTTTAGCAACGCTTCGACTACACTCGACTTCTTCTTTTCGACGTTTTTTGACTTCCGCGCTAATAATTAAACTGAAGTTTAATTATTTTACGACTAAGCTGTCATACTATACAGTTCTGTCCGTTTCATTCGCGACCTATCGACCGCCGTTTAACTCCATTCCACTGCGCTTGGCTACTCTTGACTCTGCGACTCTTTTAACCTCAGCGGCCTCCTTTCAAATCTTCACATCCTCTTACGACCCATCTCTACGCCCTACGTAGCAATCGTGAACCGACTTTACTCCTAATTCCGGTTCTACCTTACACTTTACACAATGGTCCGTACGCGAAACGCTCCACCCCAAGAGGATCAGGAACAACTCGAGTCGCTCGAGTTTTACGACGCCTCCAGCGCCGACTTCCCTGATACACAAGTCGCTACCGACCACGAAGCGACAGCACAACCCACTCCCCTGGCATTCCACGATGCCCCCAGTGTCGTTAACCGCCCCAACCCTGCCAATATTAATCTGCCCCTTTTGACGAGGAGGACCCTGAACTTTGGTTTGCCGAGACTCACCTCGACGCTCTGGACGAGCCCGGAAGTTCGCGGCAACAACGCTTGGCGGCCGAAACGAACCTTTCGGGGATGAGACCGTCCCTTTTCCTGACCCATTTACGCTCTATAGCGGGGGCCAGGTTCTCGGACGACCTAATACGGCCTCACTTTTTAAGATGTCTCCCCCACCATGCCCGTTCGGCACTCGTAGCCCAACCCAATCAGAGCTTGGGCTATTTAGCTAAAATTGCGGACGCAATTATGGAAAGCTCCGACCAGCAGTCTGAGCCTCCACCGTACCAAGTAGCGGCGGTTTCTCAACACGTCGCTCAACCTACATGGCATCCTTTTCCGCCACTAACAGCCCCACCGACGGCTCCAGTGCGTCAACCTTCTCCGTCACCACATGCCAGAAGGCCTGCCTCAACCAATGTCACACAGCGGACCCAAGAAGGCAGGGCCAACGAATTCCGCCCGAGAAGTATTCCTGCTCAGGTCACCATATCTGACCTTCGTGCGATACAGACCTCAGTCCTCCGCGAACTAAATCAAATTCGCGCGGAGGCGAGAAGCAACCAACGAGGCGCTCAAAATCGCGCCGTGTCTAATCGTCCCTTGGATCGGCAACAACCTTCCCAAAATGCCCCTCAGAGGGCCAACTTTCGCCGAGCACTACCTCGGCCTTCACAAAATGACAACATTCAGAGGCAAAACACGCCCAACAACGCCGCCTCTCTCCCTTTGTGCGCCAATCACCAACAATACGGTGATCGCACATTTAATTGCAAGGCACCCTGTGGTTGGACACAACCAGCCATCAATCAGGGACGACCTTTAGAAATAATTTTGCCGACCGATACCCTCGCGCAACCGGCCGGCACCCCTGCTATAAATCGCCTAACCATCCGGGATTCTAAACTGAATATCGCTTTTACTGTCGATACCGGCGCCGATATTTCAGTCCTCCCGCGATCGTTTGCTCCGCGTAACCGCGTGCCCGCCGCGCTTAAATTGTCAGCTTCGAATAATACGCCGATACTTACGTACGGACGTAAAAAGCTGACACTACAACTGGGTCTTCAACGTCCGATCACTTGGCGTTTCGTCATAGGTTTCGACCTATTAGGCGCACATAATCTGTTGGTCGATTCGACCCATAACAGATTAGTGGCTCCAACCGCACCCCCCTTGCCCATGTCGGCATCCTCAGCGGTAACTTCAAGGGCCACAGAGTGCACAGACCCGTTTCAAGCCATGGTACAGGAATTTGTTAGCACAACAATTCCTCTATCTAACTAGCGTCGACACAAAGCCACGGTGTTTCATCACATAGAAACACGTGGCCCCCCGGTGAGCCAGCGTCCACGTCGACTGGCTCCCGAAAAATTACGTGCGGCGCGCGCGGAATTCGAGCACATGACTGAATTAGGTATCTGCCAACCGTCGGACAGTCCCTGGGCAAGCCCACTTCACTTAGTGAAGAAACGATCTGGTGAGTGGCGCCCATGTGGCGATTACAGGCTGTTGAACGCAGCAACTGTCCCGGACAGATACCCTATCGCACACCTCTACGATTTTTCGTACAAGTTACGAGGGTGCAATGTCTTTACTACCCTGGATCTCACCAGGGCATACCACCAAATTCCGGTGGCACCTGAAGACATCCCCAAGACCGCAGTCATTACACCTTTCGGACTCTTCGAGTTCAAAGTGATGACTTTCGGCCTCAGGAATGCCGGACAGACATTCCAACGTTATATCGACACGGCTTTACGTGGTCTAAATTGCTGCCATGCATATCTTGATGATATTCTCATCGCCTCCAAAGACCATGCCGAACATAAACGCCACTTACGCCAGGTCCTAGAGCGCCTCCGTGAATTCGGTCTTGTCATCAACCCAGATAAGTGTCAATACGCCAAGGAGCAAATCACCTATGTGGGTTATGTCGTTGACAACCAGGGCATTCGCCCACTACCAGACCGTGTGGAGGCCCTCATGAAGTATCCCCGGCCTACTAACGTGAGTGAGCTTCGTCGATTTCTGGGCATGCTTAACTTCTATCGTCCTACGCTGAAGAACGCCGCCCAAGTTCAAGCTCCCCTAAATGAATTCTTAAAAGGAGCTAAGCGCAACGATAAGTGCCCCATTAATTGGACAGAAGTCTCTGATCGAGCATACCTACTGTCCAAAGAACAATTGGCAAATGCCACCTTACTCCGATACCCCCCCGAGGGAACGGCACTTTCTATCCAATGCGACGCATCGGATGCCGCAATCGGAGCTGTCCTTGAACAGGACATTGAAGGCCGACCGGAACCACTTGGTTTCTTTTCAAGGAAACTGAGTCCCACGGAGCGACGTTACAGCGCCTACGACCGTGAATTACTCGCGATCTACAGCGCTGTTAAATACTTCCGTCACATGATAGAAGGTCGCTCACTCTCCATCTTAACAGACCACAAGCCATTGGTCTATGCGTTCCGGAAGAAGTCGGGAAATGCCGACTTGTAACCAGGCACGGCTCCAAAAAACGTTTCGTCCACCATGAACTGCACAGCTGCACGCACGTCTTTGTCAGGGTGGATAAGGTCAAAAAACCCCTCGACCCACCTTATGATGGCCCATTCAAAGTCTTCCGCCGCATCAGTGACCGCGTCTTCGAGATCGATATTAGAGGCAAGCGATCCACGGTCAGCGTCGAAAGGCTTAAGCCCTGTTTTCTGGAAGCTTCCGCTCCAGAACCGCCCCCAACTACTGACACCACTCCTGCTCCACCAGCACAACCTCCCCGTACTCGCGCCCAGAAGCGTGCCCATACCCAACTAACCTTCTCCTAATCTGCCTTACCTGTTTTGTGACTACGTCACTGGGGAGGGAGTGATGTGGGACTTTTCAGGGCCCGAAGAGCCATGCATCGCTCGATCCCCACCATTTCCAGCAATGCGACTTATCTTGAAGTCGAATCTTCAGCAAGATTATACAACCTTGCTACGGCCTTAACAGCCAACCAAGTTGCTGGAATTAATTCGGTTATCCCAAAGGATAACCGACATGAATACCTTATAGGCAGCTTACCTTTCTTTGGGGTTTTTCCAAACTCCTTTCTCCACGATCATTCCTGAAAACATTAAGTCCACGGCAAGGATTATCACCTAGCCGTGGCATCAGAAATTTCACCCTCGGGCATGCATCACATTGAATCTTTCCGTTTATGATCCGTACCATATCTTCATCGGCTCGGCGTGTCAGCAATTATAATAGATAAATACTAGCTGGCCAGCGTAATTGTTGACATAGCTGAAGCCGATGGTTTCTTGCTACGGTTCATATCCATTTATTGCCCCAGTCCCAAGGTTCGCAACACTTGCGACCAATTTCCTTTGTCGGTTATCTACCGATCATGGGATTTGGGCACTAATATGATTGACGTTAGACAATCATAACCCAAATCATGCTAACGATGCTCCGGCCTGTAAAACAAACAAAAGCTACCATAGCCTAGGTCATAGGCGAGCAAACCATCGGTTTGCTTATCGCCACGAAAACTCTATAGCCTACAATGGCATTAGCATGAACGCCTAAGTAAACACGATGTGCATATCATCGTGACCCTTGAAATAGCGTTTTTGTGTATCTTGAAGCAAAAACCTATGTCGTTCTCAGGTGCAGGTCATCAAAGATTTATGGCCCTCGAAATAGCGTTTCTGTTTATTTAAGACACAGAAACCTATTTCTCCCTTCGGCGATTTTTCGCCATCGCATAGCTCTATAATACCAAGTCATTCACCAGCCTATGTTTATTTAGGTGCATTTTCGTCGTTGCCAATATGCAGGCTGAAGGGCAACGTACGTGTCCTATACGGACACATATAGAATCCTCCCACACCAATGTAATCCACAGAGTTAAATCTAGCAGATACAGATTGTAGGTTAGAGTCAGATAGCAACCTTGAAACCGCGCACACGTACCGGGGACGTGACGTGAGTTAAATTTCTACGCGTAAGGAGGTCGGTCGAGAACCTTAAATCTTAAGTGTCGCCTAGTGTAACGTTTTTTTCTTCCGATAAAGTGTGTTAGTCGAGGCGTAATGTTTGTGCAACTCGTAAACTAAATGTCACTGTTGTAATCCGTCGCCACACGCGCAGGCAACTATTATTACGTTTTAAAGCCTGAATTAAAACTCTGAACAATTTAAAGACTAATCTATAACGCAGTGTTAGACTTAAGAAATATATCCAATAAAGTGTGACTATTAAATGCAATTAAATAACCAGTGTTTCTTCATTTTTGAATACCTCAGCGTTTGCTTTTCGGTTTTACTGGAGGACCAAATTAGTGTGCCCAAATCAGAGTGTTTATTCTCCCCCCGGCGGAACATTTAGTGAAAACATTGGGGTCAGGTGAAAACTCACACTTATTTCCCATAGTGACTTCAATTTTTGGTGAGTTAATCCACCATCAATTCCTTCTCTCCTAAATCAACGTGGACATCGGAGTTTGTAAACAATTTCCAGTGTAACATCAGTGGGTGTTTTTATAGAACCCGCATCCTTGCCGATGCCTATGTAAAAAACTACCACAGACTCCTTGCCGGGTTTGGAGGAAGACGGATTGTTGGGGTACGACTTCCTGTCTCAGAATTGTAAGGTAGACAGGCCGGGTGGCTGTTTGGTTTTTCCTCGAACGACCGTAAATTCCGTCCCATTCTCCATTCAATTTACCAGCTATGGGACGGGAAGGGTTGAACATGTGGCAGCCGAACGGGGAGACGTGCCAAAGGGACCTGTTAAGGTCGATACTGCGGCAGGTACTCGCCCGGAGACCCTACCCATACAGGGGAGGGCTGCGAAAAGCTGTTCAACCACGTGCTACCCACGTGGTCATCCGGATAAACCCCGAACAGCGGACGTTGATAACGTAGTTATAGACAACACATTTTAATAAAAACAATTAAGGAAAGGTTAATCCTTCCTGTAACTTGGAGCCCCTGATCCCAGCTGGCTAGACTCTGGTTTCCCTCCGGAATCTTCGTCCTTGTAAAGGACCTTCGTCGAGGGACACCAACTTGAGAGTCTGACGAAAAGTCTTTAAGGCCAGGCCTAATGCTGCAGGCGCATTCTCAGCGCAGACTGCAAAGGCAAACCCCAGTGCTGGGGGTTGGATCATAAATATGAAGTTGTGAAAGCGCACTATAATTTCGGGTGACGGTAGGTTTTGCCGCCGGAATGGGGCAACCCTCGATCTGCCAACCCATGGACCGGGGCAAGTAAAGGAGTCCAAAAGATGAAAATTAAAGTGAAGATCATAGGAGCGGGACGATTTCGCCGGCCGGGTGACATTTTGGAGGTTGGACGAGAGGGGATCACCTCGCCTTGGCGTCCTAACCGGATCGTGTGGGCGGTCAAGCTTTCGGTCGGACCATCGGTTTAAGTGTCGGGCCCGCCGCAATGGATGCAAATCTGTGTTGCTTGTTTTGTCCTTGTCTCCGGGGAATGCTTGTCTGTGTTCCCCCTATTTATTAATATTAAATTATTATTTATTTATTTTTCACTAACACTAATTTTTAAGTAGTACAAGTTTATACAGAGAATCCTTACTAACATTAACACCTAATTGTTAATTTATTTATTTATTTATTTGTTTTGTTGATTTTGGTAGTTATATGTTCGTCTGCTCTCCGCCGTCCACTCCCCGGCGTGACATTCCTCTCCTAAGAATGCCACGCAGTCTTGTGGGGGGAGGGAGGTATGTTACGTGCGGTTTCCACCACCCCCATCATTTAATTGTTTTTAATATAATTTGATTTTAATATAGTTTGATGGTAAGGTGGTGGAAAAAGCGCACAATCCACATGTGAGTGTTCGAACACGCCCCAGTTCGAGTGTGGATCGTGGGCGAGTTCGAATTCTGTTTTCGGAGTGGATGTCGAGGGAGAGCGAGAGAGAAACAACAAGTTAATTTTTTGATGAATACGGTTTTGAATTCCGTTTTTTGATGGTTTTGAAAATACTGTTTGGATTTTTTGGATTGTTGACGGTTGTAAGAATGAGTTTTGCAGTGAGTTAACGGCAGTACGGTAGAAGAGCAGAAATGAATTTTTGGTCTCGTGTGTTCTTTTTTAATTAGAAAAGTAAAAAGTAAATTAAAGCTCGAAAAAATAAAAGAGTTTGCTGTAGTGATCGCAACAGAGATACAGTACAAATGTATACACCTAAGTAGAAAATAAAGCATGTGTGCTTAAAAACGTGTGTCTAACAATTTGTTCAGAACCAGAGCTCTATCACAGATCAAATTGCCAACTTACCTCTACGCCGCACAGAAGAAGAGTCCAAGTTGCCATTAGGGGGAATCCCTGCAGACGGATCATTGGAAGCTCAGTGCATGTGTGGCGGATGGGGGTAGATGTGCCTGCGTACGGCACTGGTTAACTACCGCCCCACTAAAGAGTTTGCTGGATGGGGACACTGCGAATCGTTCACTGACGCGGTGGAACCCTGCGTGGGCGGTACGGCGGTCGGTTCTCGGCACGGAGCGGAAGCGGCAAAAAGGTAAACACTCAGGAATTGTTTGTAACTCGCCTTTATTTATTTTATTGGTTCTATTTTATTGTTCACATCCGTTGCTTATACTACGTTTGTTTATACAATTTTAACAAGGTGTATCAAAATGAACTACGTGCACTCAGTCTGTAAAATTATGGCGTTCGCAGACACCTCACGTCGAAAGGTTATTTTCTGGTAGTTTATTACATCTGAAAATTGACCGGTAATGTTCTGACACGCGGATAACTCACGACACCCTGCTTTGGCAAGCAGAATTGAAAAACACCACACAAGTCACCGTTCCGTTTGGGGATACGTTGCATCGAATTGATTGATGAACCGGAGAGCTCTTGTTAAGACAATAACACCACGCGTCAAATTAAAACACAAAACAATTAGGACGCGGAGTGCGACGGCGCAGCGGTACTAATTCGTATCGAAGACTCCCGCGGGTACACTCCTGGTTGAGGTGCGTCTGCGCGCACTGGGGGTTATAAAGGATATTCGCTCGGTGGCGGTTGGATGAAGGCTCCGTGTTGTGGCCCCGGTGGCGGTTGGATTGCGACTGGCTCGGTGTGTGTGGTTTGGCGGTTGAACAACGACTGACCAGGAATGAAAATATTTTATTCGTTGCGTCGTGGCGGTGCGTCATAGCAAAGTTAGGCTCGCTGCCAATTACACAGAATTCTGGAAGAGTTGCTATGCTCGCATAAGAACTCAGTTCCAGCGAATTCTGGCCGTACAGACTGGGTTGACTTCGTTGGTTGGGTGTACCGGAAAACTGGCTTTGGGGACGCGAGCGAGTATGGGCATGCATTTTCGGAGGAAATTGGAACGGCTTGGGTGCAAGCAAGGGCTATAGTTTAGATAGAATATTAACCGAAGTTATTTCGGGGAAATGTATTCCGCTTGGTTGGCTGTTAATGTTCCGTTGAGGATTTGGATATGCGTTTTGTTAAGGCATATGAGTTTCGTGCAAATTAAGATCACTTGGTCGCAAGGAGGAAATATAGAGAATTTGACCGAAGCAATTTTGGGAAAATGAATGCGCGGATGGTTAGAATATATTCTGTTGAATTATATTCTGTTGGGGGTTTGGAAAATATTTTATTGCAGATTGGAAGATGTATGCTATTGCGGATTGGGAGATGTATGCTATTGTGGGGATGGTTTTTGCATGTTGCAGGTTAGGGTTGTGGGTTGGTTCTCCGTGTGATGTGGAGAACCCCCACACATGGAATGGGAATAACTGCAGAACCAGAGCCCTATCACATATCAAATTGCCAACTTACCTCTACACCGCAAAGAAGAAGAGTCCATGTTGCCGCTGGGGGGAATCCCTGCAGACGGATCATTGGAAGCTCAATGCTAGGAACGAGAATAACTATAGGAGCGAGAATAACTACAGGTAACCAAATTGTTTTATACCTAATTTTATGTGGCAAAATTACGTTACACTTCCAACAACGATGATATCGTCCAAGTACACAAGACACGTCTTCCATGTAAGTCCCCGTAGGACACATTTCATTAATCGTTCAAACGTTGCTGGAGCATTATGCAATCCAAAAGGCATAACGTTGAATTGATAAAGTCCGTTTCCGGTAGTAAACGCTGTCTTCTGTTCTCCTCCTTCATTTCCACTTGCCAGTAACCGCTTTTTAGGTGCAATGTTGAAAACCACTGAGCTCCAGAAAGGATATCTAGTGTATCGTCGATTCGAGGAAGTGTGTAACTGTCTTTCTTCGTAACGCCGTTTAGCCGGCGGTAGTCGACACAAAATCTAGTTGTCCCATCCTTCTTCTTGAGGAGCACTACCGGCGAAGCTCATGGGCTCGATGATTTCTCGATGACTCCTTGTTCTTCCATCTCTCCAAACATGTTGCCTACTTCTGATTGTTTGGCCAACGGTAGTCGACGAGGTGGCTTCTTATAGGTCTTGACTCATCCGTGTCAATGTGATGCTCAATTATACCAGTGCGTCCAAATTTATCATTTCCTGTCACAAAAATATCAGAAAAATCGTTCAGGAGTGATTCAACGCTTGCCTTTTCTTTGTCTGTTAATCCGATTTTCTGCGACATCAACCTATTAACCATAGAGGATGCACCAGAGAGCTGTTGAATTGAATGGTCCTCTCCCCTTGTCTGAATTGAGCTTATCATTGACACGGGTGCACATTCTGCGATTAGCTCTCCTTTTCTTATTGTGACCGGCTCCTTGGACGTATTTAGTACTTTGACAGGTACGTTGAAAACCGATACCACCGGACTGAGACATTATACCTGGTTCCCCAATCCTTTAGCCACCATGGTTCCCCTTTAGCGGCAACTAAAGGCTATACACGCCCCTCTACGCCGCCTCAAATACCTAGGTGCATAATACTTCGGAGAGTGCAGCAGTTACTCTAGGCCGCCTTGTGGTTAGACACAACCAACCATACCCCAGGAGCCCCATAATCTAAGTCGCCCAACTTAAACGAGCGCGGTTGGCCGGCCCTCCCAACAAAGCGCCCCTTGGTCGAGGTCGCGGTCGCCGTTTATCAAGGTCCGGGGTCGACACCGGAGCCGATATATCGGACCTCCCTCGATCGGTAAGCCGCGCAACTGGAGCGCCCGCCCCCTTTTACCAGTCACAGCGGCAAACAATTTGCCATACAAACGTATGGACAAAAGACACCCGCTCTGGACTTGGTCCCTTTCCATTCCGCACACGGCAACCCGTCACTGCTGATGGGAATTACCCTGGGACAAGTTCCCCTCCATCTCGCACACACTATTTCGTCACTGCGGATGTGAGCGGATTTCCGATAGGTTCCGACCTATTCGGGCGATAAGCCTGTTGGTCCACGAGACCCATAACAGGCCTATGGACCACGCCGCACACATTTGCCCTTGATGGCATCAAGCGGTAACAACTGTGTCCATCTTATCGATAAAGGCCCAAACAATAACCAGGAACTGGTCACCACGACAGTCCCGTAACATTACCACAGCGCATTCCGAAGCAACCTCCCTATCATCACAGCACCCACCATCGAGCATTCCCTCGCCCCTACCTTTTTTTTCGTGACTACGTCACTGGGGGGGGGGGGGGGGTACTGTAGCGTTCCCGCCAAACCCTACGGTCTACTTACCTGAAAAACCCCCATAACTACTACCCAACTCCCTTAAGTTTGCTAATGCAACGGTATTAGTACCTGTAAATGCTTCACGCATTATATAGATCACCATCTGTAATCATAAAATCCCTATAAAGAAAACCTACCTTCATGCATCCCTTCGCATACAATTTTCCGTAAGATTTCTTTGTTTGCTTATTTGGTATTCTGAACCAATTCGGTACCAGACAAATTCCAGTAAACAAAATAATTCGGATTGCATTCAATGTAACCGTCATGACAGGGACCATAAATATCGCGCCGTCTATTTTCCCAGCCGCGTCATATACCTTTTCATACACATTGCCTGGCAACCTTTTTTGTTTGTCTTACCAACAAACAACCCAAGCAGCTGCATATAATTAGCGCAATAGACGCTGAAACCAAATTCTCCAGCATGTCCTAATGCAAATATGAACCCGGTTTCTATTGCAGCCAGAGATGCCATAAACATCCAATTTGCTTTTAGCACCTTTTTCTCCTAACGTCGAAAATAGCGACGAGGCATCGTATAAACATGACCCTCATTAAAGAGCGAACCATTTGGTCGCCTTTTCTTTTGTCCTTGCCGCCTGCCTGTTTCGTTGTTCCACTGCACGTGTGAATAGCATTGATCTTAACGATCCCACACATACCACCATGACCTTTATTACAAGATCTGGTTTCCTATACCACCAAGAGAGACTTTACGTTTCCCAGGTGGTAGGTAAAAAACGATATCCTTATTGGAGAGGATATCGTTTGAGTCGTATTACAACCAGCAAGGCGGTCGGGTCGCCTGCCATCCACCGTACCGGAGGCGGCCGCCGACAGCCATGGTCGTCGTATCTCTCCCGTACCCGTTTCGCGCACGGGGATGTAGATATTCCGAGTCGAATAGAGTGATCGGGCTATTAATTAAAAAGTAATTTAGTTATACCAGTAGTGTACACTGTCGTATATTTACTTTTCTTGTGCATCCGTTCGTCGTCCGTATAATTTTGTGTGTGAACTATAAACTAATTAAGTGTAGCCCGATTAGCCTTAAATAAAAAGAACCTCTACAGAATAAACAAAAGTGTGTTTTACGTGTTTACTTTTGGTGTTCGTTTTGTTGGTTGTTTCCAAACGTGGCGGCGTTTCGTTCCTTTGCTTCGGCGGAATTGTTTAGTGCTCGTCGCTGGAACAATGATGATGGAGGAGGAAGTAGTACGGAGTACCCATGCAGGTACGTTACTTCCCCCCCACAAACTCTTCTCCGTTACATTGGTACCACCTTGACTCGCTGTTTCTTCTCCATCCGGACAGTCCGGCCCAATCGTGAAAACATATGTGTCGACATCAATACCCTCTTCGTCCATTACTGCTTGCAGACGCTGTCGAAGAATTTGCTTCTGTCCTCTGCTATCCAGATTCTGGTCCTGAAGTTCCTTCTTCAACTCGGAAACGCGAAGATCCTCCAAATGTCGATCTGATATCGTTACAACACACTTTCACAGACTTATTTACTTCACCAATAATTAATCCCACTTCTGACACTAATTGTAGCGAGCTTAGGGTTCGCTGGATTAATTATTTTAATAAATAAGAGCCGTTAAATCGATTTTCTTTGCAAACACTTTATTAGTCTGTTAATAACAACCGTTACTTGACATTTCGGTAATAATTCGGTGACTCTTCTTTCACTAGAGACTTATCGTTTAATTCCTATTGCTTCTTTACTCCGCTTCTTTACTTGTCGCTTCCTTACTGCTTACTTCTTGAAAAAAAAAAAGTGTGGCGAGACAAGGACAGATGTGTCCTTCATTTTGTCTCTGGCTTCTGGTCATCTTGCGATAACCAGAATCACCCACACCCGTGAGGATGTTGGGCTCGGTCTCGAGATATCTGAAAAAGAAAAATAGAAGGAGGTATCTAAGGATAGTGTGGACAGGGTTAAGTGTTCTCTAACTACTACACAGGCTTAGGCGTTCTCTAACTACTACAGGTTCAGGGGTTCTCTAACTACTTGGATGGACGGTGGGAAAGAAATCGTACAAGACCGGTAGGTCTTGAGTGCGGTAGTAAACGCAGTCTTTGGCGTCTGATGATCTGCGCTTTGGTCGGTGTATGTGTGTGTTTGTGCCGCCTTGTACTATGCGTGCGTGTGTGTGTGTGTGTGGTGTTATCAGTAGACCCTATGGGATGGGTCCAGCAATCCTCTATTATAGAGGGTAACGTTGTTGGGAAGGGTGCTTTCTTCAGTTTTGTACTGAAGAAGAAATTGTTGTGGAGCTTACTTTTTGATCTGCGTGCGACGTATTTATACCGTTTTTCCTCATTCTGATTCGGCGTTTTGTTCCCGTCCGTTCCATAGCCTCGAATTTTCTACTGCTCATAGTCTCCAGTTTTCCAGTACTTTGTTTTGGAGACCTGCCAGATATCACGGCTGGATGTCATATGCGTCACAATATAATTAAAATCCATATATAAGAACGAACGAATTGAAGGTTTTTTAAATTACCTCTTTTGTGTGTTATATATGAGTCAAGTCAAGGCGGCGAATTTTTATTACGTTGTTGTTGGAATTGTTTATACGTTTATTACGCCCCGCCACTCCCGCGCCGCTCGCTCTAACGGTTTTTAAGAAATCAGGTGTTGCCATTTGCAACAATTTATGGCGCACCCTATATAAGATCAACATTTGGAAACGGGTTTTTTCTGTGAAGAAAACTTTATAATATAGTTTATACTACAAATACGAGTCAGTGAGTGAGGGTCAATGATGTTATGACGTATTACGTAGTTCGCAATGATTATAATTCATGGCAAACGGTCATTACTCAAAGGTGATTATGGTTGAGGCATAAGAGGATAAGATGTCATTATCCTGTTTCCATAATAGGTTCTCGTCACGATCAGTGCCAGGCAATATGATGAATCTTTATCCTATTGCCAAAGACTCGGGCCATTCCGCTCACGCCGTTTCACTGGAAGTCAACCTCGTTACGCGCTGCCTATCGGTTTATCAACCACAGTTACTAGATCGATTAACTTCACCTCGTATCTTGTCAAGTTGCTGGCCAGCACCTTGAAACAGCGCTAGCTTCACAATCCTCGAATCCCTACCTGCTAGTGTTCGATGGATTGACTTCAGTCACACCTTCGCCAATGGTCTGTCCATTATTGTGAATTAATCACATCAACCAATACCTACGCCAACGATATTTCGTCCCGCTGTTGGCCAGCACTGTACTGTACGGTAGGAATATTACGTAGTTTTGAAAAATCATTCGAAGACAAAGAAGTTACAATTCTGTTGGTCATATGGTTAGAAACTTCATTAGGACTAGCCACTGTACGTGAGGGTGGTTACGAAAAAGTCTTAACAATTTTAAACGGTTAGTTTTCATTATTTATTAAAATAATCTTAACAAAGGGTCTTATATTTCTATTAATAATCCTGACGCTCACCGTCGGAAAAAGAGAGGCCGAGTGCCCGCCATGCGCTCTTTTTATACTGCATACTCAACGAACAATGAAGTTAGGGTTCGTTCAGTGCACGAGAACACAAGTAGATGTCAGCCGCGCCAGAGTCGGGGTTATACTGAACAGAATTGTTCTTCACCATTTAAAATTACGGTTAATGGTGGGAAAGGTGTATTACAGCTCGACCATCCTGACTTAAGACTCGTCCCCGAGTCTTTCTGGAATCCTTGGGTTGTTGTGGTAAAATTTTACAATTAGAATAATATACGAGATAGTGGTAAATAATTAATGGTTATAGATTTAACGGTGACTTACTTGGGACTTAAGTTTTAGATGGACCTCTTCGTCGGTCGTCGTTGTTACTGGTATTCCGGTTGCTGCGGGAGTTGTGTTCTTGATTCCCCCTGTTCACTGATGGATTGGTAGTCCCGGTGATGTATCGTAACTGCGAGTGTACGGTGTGTAATCCCGGTGGGTGTTCACTCGCGGTGATTATGTCACTTACGCTTATTTACTTTTTGTGTATTACGATTTCACGTATTGTCTTCGTTTCGAATAGTTTTTCTCGACTCATTTATTTTTCGTTTTCGCCGTTGATGTTTATTATAATTTATCCGTCACCAACGCCCTTTTTTATTATTTTTTTTAGCAAGTAGAGTTAGCATAAAGTAGTTTATGCAAATTAGCTACTTGACGATATTTCTAACTTACAGGTAGAGAGGGGAATTACCTAGGGTGGTGGGTGTTGGGCGAGGTCCGTAACAGGGTCCGTCGTGTTGACGTCCAGATCTTTCGATTGCGTTTCGTCTGTTTCGCCCTCGGAATGGCTGGCGTCTCCAAAAGGGCCACACCATCTCTTCATCCTACCTGAACTTTCTACGGACTCGAATTTCTTTTGAGTCCGTTGCGTTCCTGGGGCATCTCTGAAACCATATCGGTCATTTCCCAACACTTTCGCCACGATGTATGGTCTCCTATAAATTGGAGCACGTTTCCTGGTCTCACCGGTTGCTGCGGGCTCCCGTTATATCAGTGGGTACTGAAAACATATGTGTCGACATCTACCTTATATGTGGTTGATCTTCTGTTGGCCTTATCGAAACGGTCCTTCTGCTTTTGTTGATCTACCATGATTTGAGCCACGACCAGAGGTGGACACTTGACCAACATCATATTGCATTTACAATTTTAAAAACCAGTATTCAATTAGCAAAATGATAAAGTTATACTCCATTTTATTTATTAAGAAAAATACATCGACCTGGATCATAAAAAGTCCCCCATATCACTTCTTTTGTATTAGTTGTCCTTACGGCTTTCAAATACGTGTATTTGGTAAAGTTGTCTACCAGTGCTATCAAGTGTTTAGCTCCTCCTCTTCCAGTGATAAAGCGTCCGAGATGATCCAAATGGATCGTATGAAGGGCTATGGGCACTCTCCTCGCACAATGCAGGTCTCCCTCTGTCGCCCCAGCCTTTTTCTTTGTATACGCGCACTCCCCTCATCCCTCGGCATAGTTCCTGACAAAACTTCGCATCCTTGGGAACCAGTACGTCCATCTCAGTCTTGTTGAAACCCATGTGGGCCGCCTCATCGTGATACACCCAGAGAACTCCCCATCGAACTTGTTACGGCACGATCCACGTTCTTTGATTGCCGCTGTGGCTAAACAGTCTTCCTCCATCTAGCTGGTATTCCTTATGGAAGTTACTTCCATTCCTTTAAGTTGGTTTATGATGTCGCGTAACTTTTCATCTTGCCATTGCATGGTGGCTAACCAATCCTCGTCTTCAATACATATGTTAAGTATATTGGCGAATGCCTCCTCCATGTCCCGTTCTTTTTCAAGGCATAGCATCCACGTATCCTGCTTTCCTTCCAGGAACCGTTGTAGTCACAAATTCCTGGAGTTTGAGCCACCACGTTGCGACACGTGGTATCATCCCTGGCTTGTTCTGAGTTGCTACTATGGCTTCACAATCTACGATGACCTTGAATGGCTTTCCCACTAGATATGTGCGGAGCCTCTCCAGGATTTCCACTATCGTACTATCGCGAAGACCTCCAATTCGTAGCTGTGCTGTTGTGCTTCCGCCTCCGTTACCTTTCTTCTAAAGTATGTCATCGGTGTCAGTGTGTCATCGCTCTTCCCACGTTGCATCAATACCGGCAATACCTAGTACTGACGCATACATGTGGGCCCCGTGATTATTGTATAATCTCCATCGTACAATCCCAGGACAGGAGGGTTAATCAGTGCGGACTTGAGGTCTTCAAATGCTGCCTGATGCGTTTTCACCTACGCGAATGGATTTCCCTCTTTTAGCAAATTGGTTAAGGGCGCTGCTATTTGTGCGTACCTCGGTATAAACTTCCGAAAATGACTAGTAAGCCCAGGAACTGCGTCAAGTGATGCACATTTTCTGGTGCAGGAAACACTTTAACCGCCGCTGTCTTCCGCTCGCCCGTTGATGTCCGAGAAGCTCAACACTGGTTTTCAGGAACGCACACTTTCTGATATTGAGGGTTAGTCCCGGCTCCTTCGGAACACACCAGAAATTTTCCGAGATTTTGTAGTCCTTCTGCTACTGAATCACTTCCGATGATGATGTGGGTTACGAAGTCGCGACGCCAACATAGGCGAGAGTTCTACCTCGTCCCCATCATTATTATCGGTTCGTTGGACATCACACGGAGAGAAGCAAAACTGTTCGAAAGCACGATCACCAATAACAAGAGGGAAAACACAATCAGGAACAGCAGGAGGACAAATTAAAACACTGGTTTTACTTTGTTTAGTTTTATTTCTAAACACTTTCTTTTGATTTGTCTTATTTGATACAACAACTACATTTATTTTTAATATAATAATGGTGTTTACGCCGCGGCGATGTACGTTTATGAAACACGACTCCGGTTTGATAAAGACTCCGGGTATATACGAGGGTGGATATTTACGCGTCTCCGCAGTCGGCGGAGAGCGGGAGTGAAGCGTGACCGTTCTGGTCCGCGGATGTAAAAGGACTCCACGATATCAATTCGCAGACAAGGGAATTCGGCTAGTGAAACCGGCTCTCTTAAATAAGGGGTGCGTTTTCCGATTCCAAGAGAGACGTAAAGTCTCTCTTTGGAGTAACCAAACCGATCTCATAGAGGAGATCTTCACGATACACAAGTGTGTGTGTACGTCGGTTCTTTTCATAGATCCAAGCCGTGATGGAGAAGCTTAAACACAAAGAAAGGGAAAAGGGTCGTAGACATCTTTGTTTATGTGAGAAGGTTACTGGGAAACGGATCCAGAACTATGTAGGATAGAAGAGATTTATGACCTGTGAGTTCAACTGAGTAATCAAGTTGCAACTCATTAAATGGTAGATGTATTTGGGATACGTTTTGGTGATTGGGTTGTTTGTGTATCGCCAGCATGCCTGTTGGTAGACAGCGATCTTTGTTTGCACTTAGTGCATTGATAAGGCATTAGTCTCAACGCAGATGGTGCTAATTACATGCATCTGCGGTGGACTGTATATCGCTGGCTAAAAGGGGTCGCCAGCCGATGTGTGTGTAGATAGTTTTTTGTACACACATCGAGGCTGGGAAAATAGACGGCGCAATATTTATGATCCCTGTCTTGGTGGTTACATTATATGTACACCGAATCATCTTGTTTTCAGGTTCTTGGTTTGAGATTCCTAATAAGGTAAGAAAGAAATCTTACAGAGAATTGGTATGCGAAGACAATGCATGAAAGGTAAGTTTTCTTTACAGGGACTTAAAGATCATAGATTTGATCTTTTTAATGCGTGAAGCATTTTCAGGTGCCTAATGCGATTGCATTGGCGAAAACTTATGCGTCTTTGGGATGAGGTAATGGGGGTTTTTAGGTCAGTGTACCGAGGGGTTTGGCGGCACCACCACTACCCCCCCCCCCCGCCCCCCAGTGACAATGTCACGAAAAAAGGTAGGGCTGAAGGGGTGCTCGAATGGGTGGTGCTTGGTGAGGGGGGGTCTAGCGCTTGGAAAACAAGGTGGCCCTGCGTACTTCGGGAGGCGCTGCAATTTGGTTAAGGGAGCTGTCGTGATAACAAGTTCCTTTATAGTTTGGGCCTTTGTCGATAAATAAGGGTGGACACGGTTGTTACCGCTTGATGCCGCACAGACAAGGGGTTTGCGGCGTGGTCCACTAGCCTGTTGTGGGTCGCTTGGACCAACAGGTTTATCGTCCGATAGGTCGGAACCTATCGGAAATCCGCTCGCATCCGCAGTGACGAAGTAGCGCGTGCGGGAAGATGCAGAAAACAAGGCGCTTGAGGTGTTAACCTGTTGTTGGCGGTACCTGCCAACAGGTTGTACCTATCTAATAGGTCTAATCCCATTAGGAGCTCGCTGGCATCGTGCACGAAGTGCCAGGAGATGGGACCTATTGGTGACTCACTGACATCGTGCTATGACGTGTCAGTGGATAAATTTAAGGAAACCGAGTGTTTTATTTCAGCGGTTTTGTTTCTGTGCTGTGATCAGCGTCCGCGCGAACAATATATGATGGAGGAAGAAGAGAACCAGCACCGTACGCCGGTGTAACATGCTTCTTCCCCACAATGATGTCATCTAAATAGACCGATTTATCTCTGGGGTTCATGTGTGCTTTTGTCTGATTCATGCACATTTGGAAGTATGCTGTGGCATTCACCAAGCCGAAGGGCATGCCAACGAATTCATACAACAAGTTTTTCGTAGCAAAAGCGGTATACTTCCTACTTTGTTTCACTGTAGGTATTCGGTGATATCCGGACTTGAGGTCCAACGTCGTGAAATACTTTTTCCCGGATCGAACGAGCGAACCGCTGATCGGGGATAAGGTGCTGACGTCGGGACTACCGTCGCTATTACATCGAAGGCGTGTGGCTGATCTCTGTCTGTTTTATAGATATTATCACGGGTACTGTTCTTCAGAGAGTCATGGTATTGTTCCGCGTAATTCGGTTTATGTGCGCTCCACGAGACCATCCGACGGATCGCATCAATTTGCGGTTCAGCTCCCGACGGCGGTTATTTGGTGGCGTTCGTTTACTTTATGCCCAGAGGACCTTTCCTACCTGCTGGAGAACCGTTCGAGTTCAACCCATCTTAAAGAAGGGCACGGAGCGTTGCCCTGCCCTTGTCCTGCCGCTTACACCGCCGCCTTTTCACGAGTCAAGTATGCGGAGGTAAAGATGTATGGTGTGCTGGCACGGGCGCTGGTTCACTCCTTTCCCTAACGATTTCTTCACCCGGTACTGTTCACCAAACGCGAGGGAAAAAGAAATGATGTTTTAACTTCGCAACCGAGCGGACACAGCACAGAAAATAAAACACACTTTTTAGTTGTAAATGATTTTTATTGTCAACTTCTTAAAACGGAGGTAATGTCCACAATATTGTTTTGACGCTAACTTGTTTTTAATAACCCTGTTTAAGAAGGATTGTACACTATTTAACTGGGTTTAAGCTTTTATTTGATGTACTCTAGTGTTAACTTTGATATATACACGACACTGCTTATTGGTTTATTGTTTATGTTTGACGGCATTCTAAACTTAATAACGATTTGCAAATTCACTGCACTGTAGAACACATACGAATTGTATCGGAAAATGTCTCGAATCTTTCTTTGTCTGCCGTTTGCAAAATGGTTTTGCTCGGAAAAACCCAACTCTAACTCGACAAAACAGTTCGTTACTAACTCTCAGGGGTGTGCACACTCCCGTGTGCACGCGGCGGTGGTTGTAAGACGACCCGCCCTGGTTGGTGGTTGAATTACGACTCACTGTGAAAAATCTCCCAGCTAAGGGTGAGTTTTCTTTTCTCAGAGAGAAACGTGAAGTCTCTCTTTGTGGTGGTGAAGTGGAGAGGATCTCTCTGTGGCGATCTTAGCAAGTGTGCTAATAGATCCATTGTTTGCTCATGCAACGAAGTTCATGGGAAACGAAATTGAGAAAAGAAAACATGAACAAAGGACATTATTAATGGCACAGATGCAGCTGCGTATATAGTCTGCATTGCTATTAGGAAAAAGGTGCTAAAAGGGATTACGGTACACAATGGTGATGTGCACCGAATCTTGCTGGCGGCAAGGGTCAGATTCTTGTTTGCATGTTTGTATGCTGAAGAATTCGATTTATGGCCACTAGACACTAGATGCTTGTATTTGCTTTTGTTGCTTGGACAAAAGGCTGCCAAGGCCATGGAATTGCCAGGAAAATGTGGTGTGCACGTGTGCAGCAGAATTGCATGGCAAACAGGCGTGCCGAATAGTTTTCCTAATTATGGTTGTGTATGCAAAAGAATTCTTTTCAGGAAATTTTGAAAATGCATTGGATGCATGAATGGTAAGAAATCTTTGCAGGGAATTTTATTAAATGTCCTTGATGAAGGGAATGTCCTTAATGAAGGGAATGTTTGCAGGTAACTGCAGATTTGCCAAGGGAGTTGGGGTTGGAATTGTGGGTGGTTCTTTGTGTAAGGCTAGCGAACTCCCAGAGTACCTCATGCCTTAGTTTTTAAACTAATGATCATATAATTTCATCTGTGGTTTATTGTTATACATCGCTTGTACTAAGTTAAATGTATGACTGTTCCGCCCCCACCAAAATCAAAAGTGTGCAAGCTTTGTTCATACGACCCGACGAAAAGCCTGCTCGAGAATCGATCGATCCCGGTTGTTGTGGACGGCGTGTCTTCGGATCAGTATTCTATTAATTCCGGTGTGCCTTAGGGTTCTATTTAGATCCCAACTTTGTTTTCGCTTCACCTTAATGATTTATTGGATATATATATTTACTTTTGTGGATGATACTACACTTACTTCCTCATTTTTGAATTATCAACCGAATAACGCATCAATGCTGCACGAGCTGGGATGTATCCAGAACGACTCTCTAAATCGGGTAAAATTCTACAGATGGGCGATCCGCCTGATCGAGGCACAGCGCTGACATCGGGATTGCAATCGCTATCACATTGAAGGCGTATAACGACCTCTGTCTGTTTTTCAGATGTTATCATGGGGACTATTCCTCGAAGATTCGTGGTATTATTCCACGAAACTCGTTTTATTGCCGCTCCACAAAACAATCCTTCAGATCGCCCCAAATTTCCATTATCTTCCGATGGCAAGCACATCTCTGTGCCCCAGAATTCGTTCCGGTACCGAATGGGAAAGCTGTAGAACTCCCTCCTGGCGCAAGTTTTCAAGAGGAACTCCAGCAGTTATTTAATCGTATCTTATAGCGCCAAGCTATAAGTTTGCCTCTACCGAGAGAAGTATATTTAAAAAAAAACAGACCAATGTACATCGACGCATTCCTGATCGGCGTGCACTGGACACTGATATCTAAGCATACCACAAAATCATCTTCGGTCCCCGCTTTTTGTGTGCACAAAGATGTTTACAAATTCACTGCAAGCAGTGGCTGTGAAAAAAAGCAAGGTTTGTTTTTTCCAATGTTGACACAACTGTCATCTATTTGGGCGCAGAGTTTAAGCGTCATCTTGGAAACGGAGCAGAACACAACTGTCGACTGGAGAAAAAATGGAGTGGCAGAAGGGCGACTTAATTGAGACAAAGACAAATGGGTCGTTCATCTTGTCTCTGGCTTCTGGTCATTTTACGATAACCAGAATCACCCACATTCAGCAGGTTTGGGCTTTGCGGGCGTTGGAGCTGCCATTGAAGCACTGGAATTGTTTGTTGGGTGGTTTTCACTACATTCGATAATATTTATAGTGAGTCGCGGTAGTTGTGGACTCGAGAAAGCAGCAGGAACGACGACATTCGAGGAGCTGATCGAAATCCTGGAAGCCCGACTTACCGAACCAGCAGGTTTGCCAACAGCGAAGAACAGTTGTCCTCCGACATAAGTTATGTAGGAACTGCCACATCGCAGATCATGGCATTGACAAATGTGAGAGAGGTAACTGCTGAGTGTGTAACGAACGGCCCAACCCTTTGCTGCATCAATCGGTGGACGTTCAGAGGTTATCACCAGAAAATGGGCCATGGAAGAACCCTGCGCAGCAGTACAACCCCAGGATTCGATGCTGCCTCCGGCAATCGTAACTGTGATGGGCAACAAAAACCAGTTGGTTCCTTGTCTTGGTCCGGGAATTATTCGTTCACCAGTTGGGCCTGCGACGCACTCAAGCGAAGGCAAAGAAAAGTGGCATAGGCCAAGGGAATCCACAGATTGAATAGGAAAAACTAGCGTTCGGGTAACGACATTGGTGCTGCGGCGGTTGACTTCGGATCTGCCGTCAATGTCACTGGAGCATGACTGGAGAAGCTTCTCGTCGCTGGCATTGGCTGACCCTTGTTTTATAAAGGCCATTGATTTTTTGTTGGGATCGGACGCTGTCTTACAGATCTTGCCGGCTGGATGACTGATGGAATGCGAGGAGTGGAATGGCTCTGTCCGATTAGGAACAACATTGCTGCACTGTCACCCATCAGGATAACCCATTAGAAGGGCAGCTGGGGGCCTTCTGGGAGATGGAGGAAGTACAAGAGATAAGGAGCGTTTAGCGGAAGAAGAGAGGAGGGCAATGATTTATTGTCAATGATGATTTTGCGGACACGCACCTGCGTTCAGCACAAGGATGCTTCGAGGTGGAGATGCCGTTCAAATATTTCCCACCGTCATTGGGTCAGTCCTGGGAAGTCGCCATCCAAAGGCTTCTGTCCATGGAGAGGCGATTCAGGCTCGGAGCTAGGTCATCAGTATCCTAAATTCATGAGAGAATACCAGGGGATGGGTCACATGCAGTGGGTGACCGAAGAAGATCCAAAAATACCGAACGACCAATGCTGTTATCTGCCCCACCACGCAGTGCTTAAAGCCGAGAGTGAAACCACCAAGCATAATGCTTCTCGGGACAGCAGCACTGGAACATCTCTTAACGAACACCTGATTGTTGGGCCGTCCTTGCAGCCGGACCTCATTTCAATATTGACTCGGTATCGTAAGCATCCCATAGCTTTTGCCTCGGATGTCGTCGGGATGTTTCGCCAAATTCGACTTCAGTCTGGTCTCGTCGACTTCCAAAGAATTATTTGGCGAGATAACCCAGGGAAGGAGTACCAAACCTTTAAGTTGCTAACCGTAATATACGGAACGGCATCCGCGCTGTTTCTGGCACGTTGTTTAGTCCAAATTGCCGAAGAGACCGATCAATTGTGCCCTGAGGCGGCGCGAATCATCGAAGAGGACTTTTACATGGATGATTGTATATCCGGAGCGCAATCCGTGGAAGAGGCAATCCGGTTGGTGGGTCAACTGACGTAAGCTCTTCAGAGCGGAGGATTTTCGTTACGTAAGCGGAGATCAAATTGCAACAAACTGTTGTTGGCTGTCGTCTGATTCACCAGATGCTGAAAAAGTATACCAGTCCATCACGAACGAGGGAACGAAGATGCTTGAAGTCAATTGGCATCCCAGGAGAAGAATAAAAATATTAAAAAAAAACCACATAATAATTAAGCTTCGTTATTACAATATAGTAATAATAAAGAGCCTACAAGTTGCAGGAAATTCCGAAGTTGTCAACGCTCACGAAGAGGAAGGTCCTATCACGCGTATCCAAGGATTATGATCGATTGGGCTTGCCCGCTCCAGTGGTGGTGCCAGCCAAGCTGGTATTGCTAAAAATTGTGGCTTAAAGGTGTTGATTGGGATGACCCCCTGGATGAAGAGACTCGGAGGGAGTGCAAGGAATACTTCGAGGGATTACCGGCGCTGGAGTCGGTGAAGATCTCATGTTGGTTGGGACATCCGAAGGCCCTTCAGTTACATGGGTTTTCGGACGCGATCGAGAATGTGTACGGTCCTCTACGCCAGATTTGAGGAGGAAGGGGCTACCCAGGTGCGTATCAATTATGGCATAGGCCAAGGTGGCCCCAGTTAAACTGGTGTCCCTCCTAAGGCTCAAGTTGTGTGGAGACCATCTCTTGGCTCGGCTTTTTTCGTTTGTGAAGAAGGCGATTCCAGTTAGCGAGGTTCAATGCTCCCATATACCGATTCCACTATAGTGCCGCAATGGCTATCGGATCATCCCAGGCGATGGAAAACATTCATTGAGAATCATACGTCGTACATTCTGGAAAGGTTGCCAAGAAGCCAGTGGCATCACGTACCGACTGGTTCAAATCTAGCAAATTGCCTGTCAAGGGAGCTAACCACAAGCTCGCCGGAGCAAATCTGTGGTGGCGTGGACCAGCGTTTCTTCGAGACAAGGAGCTGAGGTTGCCCCGGACGCCCATTTACCAAGTCCGAGAGGCGGGCACCGGAACATCGGTAGATGTCGAGGAGCGTAAAGAATCGTGTTATGTAATCCAGCAAGAGGATTGGTCCCTAACAAAAAAATTCTCCAGCCTCCCTCGAACGGTGCGAACACTGGCAGTTCATCGACAACAGTAGCCGCGAAGGGGACAACAGGTCAGCCAGGCGGTCAGGTGTTCTTGATGCTGAGGAATTGAAGATGGCCACACGCATCGTATTGCGAGCGGCTCAGGCTGAATCGTTTGAGACGGACCTGACGGCCATTCGAGCCGAGAAAATATTGTCGAAACGAAGTGAACTGGTTGCGCTCGACGCATTCATCGATGACCAAGATATCAGGGTTGGCGGAAGACTGGAGGGAGCAAAGATGGGTGTACGAATGCCGACATCCACCCATCTTACATCGTCAATCTCATCTTGCAAAAGTCTGCTGATGCACGTTGGAAGCCGGTTACTGGTTGCCGCAGTAAACTCTGGGTACTGGATCGTAAGAAGTCGAGGGCTTGTCCGGAGGGTCATCGCTGAATGCACTTTTTTTTTTTTTTATAAAACGCTGTCTTTATTGACCATTAAAAGTTTAGTTACATAAGTTTACAGCTAACTTAACTAAGTTGTGACAAATTTACTTACAATGTCTAGAACATTTTTCCAAGTAATATTTAATTTGAGGTCTTACGTCTAAGGAGATCTATACCAGATACAATTTATTAGTAGGACTCCTGGAAAGGTCATGAAAACCAGGATGGATTGTCAATGTTTACAATAAATATTCTTAAAACTACTTATCTCTACTTAAATCTAGCTTATATCTAAGGTAGTTAAATAAATTCACATATAGTCATTTAGAACAAATTAGCCTAGTCTTAAGCTTAAGTTGAGATTCCATACTTTACATACCCTAAGGAGGGAAGGGAGCGGCAGAGGGAGGTCTCTCCACCGACTGCTCGTTAAAGGAAAGAACCCGAGAAAAGGGTTGAATGTTTGAGTATTTGAAGTGGTTAAGATCGGTTACCCTGTTATGGTAGATGATTTCGTTCGCATCATTTACTAATCTTCCTGCGTAGAAGAGAGCCTTTAAATGGAGTGCATGAAGATAGGGATTTGATGCATTGTGGCTGGGGAGGCTAAGGGAATTGATGAGAGGGTTTGGATTGGCTGACAGGTTTTCAATGAATCTTATCGACAATTCCAGGAACCTTCTATCCAATCTCTCCAGGCCGACGGAGTGGTATAGCGTAAGGCTTCCGATATATTTGTGGGAGTCGCGCTGTCGACGTAGCCCTGTGATTAGTCTGAAACACTTCCTTTCGAAGATACGAAGTTTTTCCATTTGAGAGGGAGAGATATGGAACCAGATGGGACAAGCGTAAGTAAGTGTGGGCCTGATGATTTGTTTATAAAGTAGAAGTTTGACTTGTTGAGAGAGACCATCTGCCTTCCACATTACTTTCCGACAAAGGTTCAGCTGTATCCCCGCTTTGCGGATGACATTGTTTATGTGAGTCGTGAAAGAGAGATTATTTTCGAAAGTAATGCCCAAGTATTTTAGTGATTTAGATGGTTTTATGAGGGTGTTGCAGAGGTTGAGTTGGATTTTTGAATGGTTACGTACCGTGTTATTGGTACAGTGAACGTTTCTACCTTTAAATACAACCAGTTGAGTTTTGTTGGGGTTTAGGCGGATCTTCCATTTAAGGAAGTAGGAGGAAAGAATTTGGAGGAATTCATTTACGCGGTTTCTGGCAGATAATACGAGCCTGCTGCTGGAGTAGACAAGGGTATCGTCTGCGTAGTTGAGGATTCGAGTATTCGGTGAGAGGGGTTGAGGAATATCAGATGTGTATAGTAAGTATAAGAGGGGACCCAGAATGGATCCTTGGGGGACTCCTGCTGTTATTGAGTACGTCTGGGAAAGGGTGGAATTTATCTTGACCATGAATTTCCTATTTGATAGGTACGAGTAGAGAAACTTGGAAGTGTGATTGTTGAGACGATACGTGGAATGTAATTTGTACAGAAGACCCGCAGTCCACACGCAGTCGAAAGCCTTGGATATGTCAAGGGAGATACACACAGAGGGGCACTGGTCGTTAAGAGCCATAGTGATGTCGTGAGTAAACTTGAGGAGAGCGTGACATGTTGAGTGTTGTGCACGAAAACCGAATTGGAAATCAGGGAGTAATGAGTTAGTTTCCGCGAAGGAGAGTAGGTAATGGTGAATTTTTAATTCAAGTAATTTGCTTAAATTATTAAGTAGTGAGATGGGTCGAAAATTGGCCGCCATCAGGGATGCGCCTGATTTTTTAATGGGGATGACTATGGCAGTTTTCCAAGACTCCGGTATGTGACCAGCATTTATTATGTGGTTTAGCAGGGTCATGATGTATAGTCGATTTGAAGGGTTGAGGTTTTTGAAAAGCACATGTGGAATTTTGTCCAAGCCGGTTGAGTTTTTATTGCCACGAGAAGATATCATTTGGTTAAATTCCTGCGGTTGCAAAAAGAAGTTTGTATCGGTGGGTTGAGATGCTCTATTGTCATTATTAAATTCAGTTATGAATGGAGTGAATGAGGAGATTAGTTCATGGGATGTATAACGGTTGACCACTTCCTCAAACTCGGAGTTGCCTAGGCTATCATTTTGCCTATGCACTTGGAAGAAGTGTTCCGCTAAATAGTTTGCTATTTCAGAATCAGAGTACAGAATATTATTTCTGGGACCAATTAGTCTGTCTATTGAGGTGTGTATTTTTCGTCCTGTAAGGCGATTGATGTTTTTGTAAAGATTACGGTCGGGTCTGATACTATTTAAAGTGGAGATGTAGTTCTGCTCTACGAAAGCATTTAACTGCTGGTTCATGAGGGTAGACAATAATTGAACCTGTACTTTCAGGAGGGGACAAAATCTTCGAAATAGTTTTCGGCGGAGCTTTTTTTTTTAATGAGATGAGTTTGAGGGTGAGATATGGAAGTGGTTTACCTACGAAGGAGTGTGGCATCCTTGAAGGGGTATTAGAATACAGGGCTTGCTGTAAGATCCCTTCCATCTTACAAGCTGCTTCTTCAATTTCGTTAGGATCCAAGTTATTCGTATCAGTGATGGGAAGCGTTTGAAACAGATCGCCAACGGATTTGTTGACCTTTCTCCAGTTAGTTCTGGCGAAATTATGGACTGGGTTGAGAGTTTGAATCGGATTTAAGGGGCCAAGGTCAATTACCGAGTGGATGGAGGCATGGTCAGAGGGGAAGAAGTGTGACACAATAGGGGGAGATACAGAGCGTAGGATCGCAGATTTTAAGAAGAAGTCTATAGTTGATTGAGTAGAGCTGGAGCAATGAGTAGGTTCCGTAGGGGAGTCGATATAGACGTAGGGGTGGAGAGGTAGGAAAGCAAGCAATTGTTTGCCAAATTTATTGCAAGCGGTGTCGTTGAAGGCGGTATGACGGGCATTCCAGTCGCCTCCGATGATGAATGAGTGGGGGTGGGATTGACGGAATATTTCATCGAAGTCTGAAGATGGGAAGTTAGGGTACCTCTTGGGTTGTAAATAGATGGCTACTAGAACCAAGACTTTGTTGTTGTCACAAAGCAGTTTGACAGCAGTGTATTCGACACAGGAGATGTTTCTAAATTTTACTTCACTGAATTGGAATCTTTTATGAATAAGGATACCGGTACCTCCTCTTGCACCGTCAATTCGAGGAGTTGAAACAAATTGGTAATTTGGAATAGAAATGCGAGAGTTGGGTTTGAGCCAGGTTTCACAAAGAAGGAGGACGTCTGGAGAAAACTCCTTCACTAGCAGTCGGAGGTGATGCCTCCGTATGTTTGACGAAATGGAATCTACATTGAGGGCAACTACACTTAACTTAGACATTTTGTGATAATATATGTGAGGTTATAAGAGAAAGTATCTGACCTTTTTTTTCGAAGTTACTTAATCCATTTAGCGTCGGTAAGAGAGCTTGCAACTCTCGGATGTATCCCATGATGTCGAGTCCTAGGTTTGTTCCTGGTTGTGATGAGGGTGCGTTGTTTCCTCTGGTAATTTCCGCATAGGATTTCGATCTCGTTGTTGTAGTAACTGCTGCTGTTGGTTACTTAAGTTGGCCAGTGTTGTTTTTGGTTGGAGGCACTCTCTGCTTCAGTAAACGGAGCTTGTGCGGGCATTTTGTGAAGTTTGCTGGATGCGGTCCACCACAATTGCAGCATTCAACTCACAATTCCTTTACAGAAATGGAGCCATCCGGATTTTCCGTGTGTATACGTTCTGGTTCCTCACCCGGTGGCTTGACTTTGCATTGGTTCGGTTCATGCTCCTGCGCACATTTTACGCATCTTCGTGGAAGATGACACGAAGATGAAAGATGACCTGACTGCTGACAGCGCTTGCAGTGGAGAAGCTCCTGCTTGTGAGGTACCTCTATGCCAATTTTATGAGTGAAGAGGTATTTAATTTTTTTCAGGTTATTAATGTCTTCGTCTGGTGCCAGTTGGATGATCCGTAGGTTGAAAATGTTGTTGGATCTCATGTGTGGGGTTTGATAATAGTCGACTTTGGACGTTTTCAGGTTGGGACTTAATCTGGACAATTCCGCGCTTAATTCTTCGTTAGTCCAAGCAGGGTCGATGTGGCGAATTATGAATGTTTTCGGCTTGAGATCTGACCTTAGGAAGGTGAAGAAGTCCAGCTTATTCAGAATAAGCACTTTTTCGGCAAGAGCGTGGTCTTTTAAGGAAGATAGTGATACGGAAACGTTGTCACCCTTAGATCTGGTGGTAAAATTCCGGTGCCCCAAAGCGTTCTCCAGAAGCTGGATAACTTTTTTGATGTTGTTGACCTTTTTTATGTTGATTGGCGGGGGCCTCTCGTTCTTCGGAGCTCCTCCTTTGACGGTGCCTTCATTCGTATGAGCTTTCGGCTCATGGGTTGTTTTGAAATTTGATATTGTTGGTGTTGCCTTGGCAGCTGGTGCTGGTAGCTGAGCAGGTTGGTCTTCCATGTCAGACTCATCTGATAAATCAGGAAGGTTTAAGTTGTTTTCCAGTTCGGCGATCTTTCTGGTTAGGTCGTTGATGATCTTCTCCTGGGCCTTGATGTGATCCAGGGCCTGCTGCAGTCTTTGATCAGGTGAAATTGACGCCATATTTTCGGGGATAGGGCTCAAGTAAGTTGGGACGGTCGAATTTCTTTTAGGGGGGTTGCGAAGAAAGTCGATAGCCTTTCTTTTTCGCTTTATTAAATAGTCTTGGGCTGGTGCATTACTGCACAGCATATACGGCACTTTAAATTATGTTTCGAATTATATTTCGATTAACACTTTGAATTTACTTTTAATTTTCACTTAGAATTACACTTTCACAACTGTGCTTAGATACAGATGATAGGACCAACTGTGCTCGGGTACAGATGCAGATACAATGTGTGTGACTGAATGCACGGTTTGCGTTCGTCATAAGGCACGGGTGCTATCTCAACAGATGGCGGGATTACCAGCCAGTAGGATTAATCATGCACGGCCATTTAATAACATCCTATTACTCTTCGGACATGGAAAGGATGCGGCGCAAGGCGAGTCAAAGGCTACATCTGTCTCTTCGTATGCTTGGCAAACAAGGCAATACATCTCGAAGCGGTTAGCGAACTGTCCAGCGGGAGTTTCCTGGCAGCATTGAGGAGATTCCTCGCGCGTAGAGGTTTATTGTCACACCCAATGGAGTGATAATGATACTAATTTCGTTGGAGCATATCGAGGACTGCGAGAAAGTTCATGAAAGTTCAAACCAGAGAACAACCCGGAACCGGGCCATGACGGAGTTGGAAAGGTTGTCTAACTTCATCCTGGCAGAAATGGCAAGGTTGGAGTTGCAATTGTGAAGATTCAGAGGGGCACACTTAAGCGACCCGTCACGAGGTTGGTCCTGCTTCCGGCTGCTCAAGATGAGGCAGTTGAACCCACAGTTCAAGGTGGAACGAAGTGAACCACTACTGCCTGCTGGCAGACTGAGGGTCAGATATTGATACCGATTATTCTCCTTGTTCCTTTGATGAACATGCGAACGGGAAACATAGTAACACAAAAGAGAATATAAGCAGCGACAGTTGGGGAGTTGAGAAAGAAAACATACGAATTTAATCAGTCAACAACAGTTTAACATCAACAAGTGATAAAGTAACAGGAAAAACCGAAGTTGCAAAGAGATCTTGTATACGGTTGTGAATTTAATGTTGTTGAATAATTAAAATAAAATAAAACCAATTTACACGCCATCTGTAAACTAGTTTGTGTCAGAAACCAAACACATTACTTATCTCACGTGTTATTGGCAAATTTCATTGTGGAAAACTTTGAGCAGAGTTGTTTCAAATTTTGTGTTGGGAATGGAAATGCTTGTTTGGACGGCCTGAACATATTGCAGACGTCTTAACGGAACTCTGTAGTATCGAGTACGTGACTATTTGAGTGGTATAATGCGTTCAAGTTCAAGGACAGTGAAGTACTTAAAAACTTGCATCATCCGAGGGGATATACTATGGCAGTTAGTGAAGAAAAATGGTGCTCGAAAATCGTCACAATAACTATCCGTATATCATGAATTAGTTCGCCGTGTTTTAGTGCAAGTTTTGTGATCGAGACGCCTCGCAGCACGGCTTGTCTCAAAAGAGCAGAATTTTCTTCAAATGCAGTATCGTCTCACTACAAACCCTATCAATATCGTCGAGGACGCACGATATTATCCAGATACGGCACCACTTGAGTTTTTCCTGTTTCCGAAACTCAAGTTGCCAGTCCCTGGGGCCCATTTTGAATCGATTCAGTGCTTAAAAGAAAATTCACTGAAGGAACTGAGTGCGACCCCGAAAGGTGTCATTTAAAATGAACGGATGGTTAGGTTGTTCTTTCGAAAAATTGCACCTTTTCATATGCGGACCATTTTGAAGAAAACAAAATAAATGTTGATGATTAATCGATTTGTCTTATTTTTATTGGCCCAGTTCCTGAAAATATATTACCAATCATAGCAAATTTTTTCAAACAGTAATTCCATGTGTATATCCGGGAGTTGGATGACCTTCTAAATAGCCGAAATTAAAATTAAAATACGTTATCAAAATGTAAATAAGTGAAGCTCCTGGGTGGAGGGATGATCTCAGAAGCTTCATACGTTCATTATACTCGATCAGAAAACAAACAAAAAACACTGAAAGGGGCAAACATCTAGGTTAACCAATATCCAGATGTTCATGAATTTTATTATATTTATCCGATGGCAAGTGAGTCTGTGGCGGTTCCGAAAACGCCACTGCTTACTTGCCCAATTACCCCCAAGCTTCCTGCGCTAAAGCCCCTCAAATTCCATTGTTTCCTAATTGCTAATTGCTGCTAATTGCATTAGCACCTGTAAAAAGAATTTCCCCTACAAGGGCATTTTTCCATGCATCACCGCATCGGACAAAATTTTCCCAACAAAGAATTCTTAGCATTCATAATCCAATGCATCACTAGAATTCGCAGGAAAACTATTCCGGCACTATTGTTTGCCAAGCAATTTTGTCTCTCATGTGCACCCTAATCTTCCCACATACACATATCTAGCAGACCCTTTGTCCAAGGGACAAAGGCAAATACACGCATCTAGCGGCTAGTGCCATAAACTGAATTCCTTCGCATGTTAATATGCATAAAATCCAACCCAGGATTTGTTTTCCTACTAATAAACAATCACCAATTTCGTGCTTTGCCAACAAACGAATTACCCTGCATTTACAAATGCAGACAAGGGATCAAAGGATCAAAAATAATAAAGAACTCATTTAACCAATAAACAATATACAGTGCGTTTCATTCACTTTTGTTTCGGTGCCATCTGTGTGTTTCGTTTCACAGCCTGGGAACACAACCTAATAACTGTGTTTCAATTATACCTGGTGGAGGGTTGGTCATTTGGTTCTGCACGAGTTGATGGAAGGTGTTTCGAACAGTTCTCTTCTCTCGGTTTTGTTTCGGCGGAGTTTATAGTGACGATGGTGGTAGAAGGGAATCAGTGCAGTACGCCTGCACACCATACTTCTTCCCCACAAGTCTGCCTCCCCGAAAGACTAGCCGTTGGAGTGATGGTGGCGCGTCCAAGAAGGAACCGGGTGGTGAGCGACCAGTCGACCGGCAACGTCCAATAAGGGTGTGCGATGCCGCTGGAGTGGTGACCAAGCGGTGATGACACCAGAATAGATGACCAGACGGTGTTGAGATTGGAATAGATAACCAAGCGGTGATGAGACCAGAGTGGATGACCAAGCGGAGCTGAGACCAAAGTAGATGACCGAGCGGTGATGAGACCGGAGTAGATGACCGAGCGGTGATGTTCCCAGAGTAGATAACTAAGCGGAGCTGAGACCAAAGTAGATGACCGAGCGGTGATGAGACCGGAGTAGATGACCGAGCGGTGATGTTCCCAGAGTAGATAACCAAGCGGCGATGAGACCAAAATAGATGACCAAGCGGTGGTGAGACCAGAATAGATGACCAAGCGGAGCTGAGACCAGAGTAGATGACCAAGCGGTGATGAGACCAGAGTAAAAGACCGAGCAGTGATGAGGCCGTAGTAGATGAATAAGCGGTGATGGTACCAGAGTAGATAACCAAGCGGTGATGAGACCAGAGTAGATGACCGAGCGGCTATGACACCATACTATATGACCAAGCGCTGATGGTCCCACAGTAAATAACCAAGCGGTGGTGAAACCAGAATAGATGACCAAGCGACGCTGAGACCGGAGTAGATGAACAAGCGGTGATGGTGCCGGGGTAGATGACCAAGCAGTGATGGTACCAGAGTAGATAACCAAGCGGTGATGATACCAGAATAGATGACCAAGCGGAGCTTAGACCAAAGTAGATGACCGAGCGGTGGTGAGACCAGAATAGATGACCAAGCGGCGCTTAGATCAAAGTAGATGACCGAGCGGTGGTGAGACCAGAGTAGATAACCAAGCGGTGGTGAGACCAGAATAGACGACCAAGCGGCGCTTAGATCAAAGTAGATGACCGAGCGGTCATGAGACCATACTAGATGACCAAGTAGTGATGGACCCACAGTAGATAACCAAACGGTGGTGAGACCAGAGTAGATGACCGAGCCGTGATGAGACCACAGTAGATGACCAAGCGATGCTGAGACCGGAGTAGATGAACAAGCGGTGATGGTCCTGTGGCTAGTTTTTATGATGACATCTACAAGGATGCGAGTTTATACAAACTCCACCGACGAAAAGACAAATCACAAACACCAACGACGAGTTCAACACAAAAATTGTCTAAAACAAAACAGCGAACACAAGCACCAAGAAAAACAGGAACAATTAAAACGCACTGGTGTAGTTTATTATTTAGACATCGGGTTTTTATTTTCCGTAGGTAATCGTTAATATTTAATTTATATGCACTCAATACCGACTCGCGGAGACAACGACACAAACGATTATTTTTCATTATCGCTTCCCTGTGCGCACTAGGGTAGCGATGGAGCCGGTGACCTGCTCGGGTCGAAGAATGGTAAAAGACTCAACGATATTCAATCGTTGTTAAAAGAAATTCAGCTGTGTAGTTGGTTCTCTTAAATTAAGGGTGCATTTCCTGTTCCAAGAGAGACATAAAGTCTCTCTTTTGAGTAACCAAACCGATCTCATAGAGGAGATATTCACGATACACAAGAGTGTGTGTACGTCGGTTCTTTTCATGGCTCAACGCTATGATGAATAACCTGAAACACAAAGCAAGGGAAAGGATCGTAGAGATGTTTGTTTATGTGAGAAGGTTACTGGGAAACGGATCCAGAACTATGTAGGATAAAAGAGATTTATGACCTGTGTCTATGCTGTGGCGCGGATGCGTAGGTAAATGTATCGCCATTAGGAAGAAGCGCTAATGGCTTTTCCATTTACACAATGGAAAATGTGTTAATGGCATCGCTAGTAAGGGTAGGTATTGAGTTCCTATTTGCATTTGAATATGCTGTAGGATTAAATTGATGCAAGAGACGCGGAATGCGTATTTGCTTTGGTCCCTAGGGTGTAAGTCGCCAGCCAATGTTTATATAGGGAACATTGTTGTACACATGGCGCGGCTGGGAAAAATAGACGGCGCAGTATTTATGATCCCTGTCATGAAGGTTACAATGTATGTAAATCTAATTATTTTGTTTACCGGAATTCATCTAAGGAAATTTGACTGGCGACGTAGATGCCGAAATTGATTGGAAATTCCTGGTAAGCTAATAAAGAAATCTTAAGGAGCAGTGGTATGCGAAGAGAATGCATGAAGGTAAGTTTTCTTTACAGGGACTTAAAGATCATAGATTTGATCTCTTAAATGCGTGCAGCATTTTTATGTGCCGAATGCGAATGCATTGGCGAGGACTTGAGCATCTTGGGTGATGATTATGGGAGTTTTTTAGGAAGGTAAACCGTGTGATTTGGCGGAACCGCCACAGTCCCCCAGTAAATAACCAAGCGGTGGTGAGACCAGAGTAGATGACCGAGCAGTGATGAAACCGGACTAGATGACCAAGCACTGATGGTACCAGAGCAGATAACCAAGCAGTGATGAGACCAGAATAGATGACCCAGCGGAGCTGAGGCCAGAGTAGATGACCGAGCGGTTATGAGCCCGTACTATATGACCAAGCGCTGATGGTCCCACAGTAAATAACCAAGCGGTGGTGAGACCAGAGTAGATAACCAATCGGTGATGAGACCAGAGTAGAAGACCGAGCGGTGATGGTACCAGAGTAGATAAGCAAGCGGTGATTAAACCAGAACAGATGACCAAGCGGTACTGAGACCGGAGAAGATGACCAAGCAGTGATAGTACCAGAGTAGATAACCAAGTGGTGATGAGACCAGAATAGATGACCAAGCGGAGCTGAGACCGGAGTAGATGACCGAGCGGTCTATAGACTATAGCGTTTGGGATGATAGCGAAGAACGTGTGATTCGAACTGACGCTATGACAGTTAGAATCACAAAAAATTGAACCAATGCATAACACATCAGGCTACTGGCCGTGTTTAGAATTCGATTTTTAATCTCAAATATATTCACCTGATGTGAATTGTTATGTTATCGCTATGGTATGCGGCTTGATGCATTTTTTTATTCGATTTTCGTTCGGTGTTCTTCACTATTTGCTTATGTATTGTGTGTGTATCTGTTAGAAACGCCACAACACGATACTAGATGACCAAGGGGTGATGGCTCCACAGTAGATAACCAAGCGATGGTGAGACCAGAGTAGATGACCGAGCCGTGATGAGATCAGAATAGATGACCAAGCGGTGTAGTCAAGAAGACGAATGGAATATGACCGTTGGAGAATTTTTAAATTTTTGACGCTTAGGTAGCGTTCTTTTTCTGTTACCGAGGCGTTGTCAGCTGGTAGCTGACAGCTCGCAAATGTGAACGTACTAGCGAAATTCCGAATCCACAACAGGTACACATTCGCAAGAAACTATTCATATCCTTTTAGTTTATGCCATCTCAGGAAAATATGCCATTTATTTAATAACCAGCTAAATTATTTAAAAAAAATAATATGTATTATAATGTGCGATACATTCAGTTGTGAAACGTTATAATATTTTTAATGGTTGTACCAGATATTTATAAGCATTTATTTTTAATACGTTAGACTTATCTTCAATTGCCTTTAATAAAAATAGAATTGAATAATATTATATTTTTATCAACTTGTGAACATACAGTTTTTTCCGATATACAAAAAAATTGCCAAAAGTAAATAATTGTATAAAAAACCAATGTTAATAAATATTTCTTATATAAAATATGCATTAACCCTCAAAAACTAGATCTATTTTATTTACAACAGATTCAAGAATAAATGTTCATCGAATGATTAATTTTATTAAACAGAAACAAATATGTAAAATACGTTAAGAAAACTACACAATTACTTTTCCTATAATCTGTTCAATAGTTCTCAAGGATTCCTCCTCTATTAAGAACGAACGATGATTACCTTCTACCGTTAAGACCTCTACTTCTTTCTCGCATATCTACAAAAAAAGGAAATTATTCAAAAACTTGGTTGTTTATAAAGCGTTTTTTGTTGTTGCAAAATTACCGTCGATAAGCCGTAATCCTCTTCAAGTTTTGCATAGTTTTCAGTTGGTTTAACTAAGGTAACATCACATCGTACCTTACATGTCGTTTCGAAAGCATCTGCTGCTGTGAGCTTCTTATAAAATGCCATGGCACCCTTACGTATCTGAAGAGGAAAAAGGTACAAATGTTAACAATATTTTTTTAATAATTATTTTAATAAAGTAACAATTGAATACTTTAACGGGTGTGAACATGTAGGATTAACAAAAAATCATTTTTTTTTTGGCTTAAATGATTGTGGTAGTTTTAAAGTAAATAATCAAAATAAACTAGAATAAACTACTATAAACTAAATACAGTCTACTCATCGATAGGCGATCTGTACTCGTTACGTTATTGAGATGCCTTCTTGTAGTAACAATTGGTCCATCGAGCCGGATCCAATAGGAGAGAGAATGCCGATCACCCGATCAGGGGCAAAGAGGGGTGGGGCGCCACATCATGCTGAAGGAGCTTCACTCACCGTCGTGGTGAGTAGTTACGCCATAGCTGAGGTTACCGCGGGAAGGATATCTCCCACAAGCATTAAGGGAGATGACACGGCACCTATTCCGGTGTATCAGGACAGGGAGTGGCAGCTCACAATGAATTGAAAACAAACGTGTCTGCGCCCTATACTCCGGTAACAAGTGGGATAGCAGAAATCTACGGCGCAGAGAAGAGAGATGGATCCGCCGAGCGAAATGACACACGGTCAGTGAGATCGAGGAAACGACGAGCATTGGCCGAAGCCCAAATGTTGGTCACCAAGCGAGATTTGGAAATCGCCGAAGCTAAAGCAAGAATGGCTCGGGCGGAGCTTTAAATTTTGCAGCTGGACTCCGAAACACAGGATGAGTCGATCGAGGAAACGAAACAGAAAGAGTACGTTGAACCAGTTGAATACGGGTGAAGAAGAGCAGAGAAGGCCGCTCCACGAAGACGAAAGGAACGAGATCCAAGAATTGGCCCAAGCAATAGCAATGCTATCTCACACATCATCTAGGACGGCGACGGCAAGGCAGATGGTAGAGCTTCCACACTTCGGCGGAGCCAGCGAGGAATGGTTGTCGTTTAAAAGAACATATAAAGACACGGCATCCGCTTATAGCTATGCAGAGGAGCTGGCGCGTTTACAGAGAGCGCTACAAGGAAGGGCGAAGGAGGCTGTCAGGAGTCTCTTGTTCACCGCCGAGGATCCAATGGAGGTAATGAGAGGGTTGTAGGCGCGTTTTGGAAGGCCGGGAGCACTAGTCTTGGCCGAATTAACAAAGCTAAAGAGCCTGCCCCGAATGACAGAGGACCCGAGATACGTGTGTGCATTTTCCAGTCAGGTGAACAACTCCGTGGCCACCATTTGTGCATTGGGAAGGGAACAGTACCTGTGTTCACGGGAGACAATAAGGGAATTGATCGCCAAGATGCCGCCATCAGTGGGGTACAGATGGTTCTCGTACCATCATAGTCACAAAGGGGAAGAACAGTCTGGGCTCTCGCTTTTCAGCGGTTTCTTGGAGGTGGAAGCGGAAATGTGTGGTGATTTCGTGCTAACGGAAGTGTCTTGGGAACCGAAGAAGAACTCGCTGGCGCATCATTGCCCGAGGTGAGACGCGGTTCGTCGAGTGGATCAGTCTACGTTGTTCAAGGATATAAATCGATTCTGGGGGATGGCAGACTGATGTGTCCCGTATGCGAGGAAGACATGGGATTCTTGAATGTCCCAAGTTCAAAGGAGTTGACGTAGGTGATAGGTTGAAAATGGCAAAAGACGGACGACTCTGCTTTAAGTGTCTTCGACACCGACATCAGAGGTCAACTTGCAGAGCACCGCGTTGCAAAAGATGTGGAAGGTGACATCACTATTCTTCACAGTACTTCAACAATAACGATGTGAGCAGAAAGCAAGGTGCGTCATAGAACGTCTCATCCGAATGGCGAACCGAAAACTGAGGCATGGGAAGAAATAGTCAGTTCCGCCCATACCTTGGGTAGCGGAAGGGTCTATTTAAATATCGCGCAAGTGTGTCTGTACAGTCCAAAGAGATCAGTCAAAGTGTTAGCTCCCCTTGATGAAGGATCGACCATTTTATTGATGGATGCATCCGTCGACGAGAAGATTGGAGTAAAAGGCAATGCCGAACCCCACGTTTTAGAGACCGTCGGCGGACATGGTATCGGGACAGGCGAGTCGCAGTGGTTCCAGTTGAAGATCAAGGGAGCCCACCGAAGGGAAAAGATATCGATTGAAGCTAGAATCATCGACGACTTGAAGCTGGCCAAGCAAGAGGCGATAAGGGACACGGTAAGAAAATGCCAGCACTTGCAAGGAATTGGACAACAACTGACCTACGGAAAAGAAGAACCGCTTTTACTACTTGACCAAAATAATTGGGGACTTATGGTCACCAGAAAGCTGAGGAAGGGCAGAATCGCCGAACCAGTCGCCTCGCTCACCAGTTAAGGATGGGTGCTTCACGGGTGCGAAGGTAGAGACAATGTGCCAGTGAAATTTGTGAACCATACCAGGATGGCAGACGACGAGACAGAAGCATTAGTCCGTCATCATTTCGAAATCGTACCCATCGGAGTGCAGCCGCCCCGTCCAAGCAATTATGCAGGCAGAAAAGCGTTGGAGGTACTGGGGAAAACTTCAAGACGATTGCCATGCGGTAGATTCGAAACTGGACTGCTGTGGGAGGGTGAAGGCGAAGTTCTGCCTAACAATTGCGATCAAGCTTACCGACGACTTGTGAATATGGAAAAGAAACTTGACAATAATGAAGAACTGAGCAGGCTATACACGGAACAAATAAAGAACTTATTGGATAACAGATACGCAGAGTTGGTTCCTTCAAGTACTGTTCCGGGAAGAACTTTCTATCTTCCCCACTTCGCTGTGATACACCTATAGCGTTTGCGATGATAGTGAAGAACGTGTGATTCGAACTGACAGTTAGAATCACTAAAAATGTAACCAATGCTCAACACATCAGGCCACTGCCGCGTATACGAATTCGATTAATAAACTCAAGTAAACCCAACTGATGTGGAATTGTTATGTTATCGGTCCAGAGGTATCTTTTGAATATTTCCACTGTGGCGACTCTAACAGATACACACACAATTCACAAGCAAAATAGTGAAGAGCACCGATCGAAAAATCGAATAAGAAAATACATCAGAGCCGTATACTTTAGCGATAACATAACAATTCACATCAGTGGAGTATAGTCGAGTTTAAAAATCAAATTCTAAAATCGGCCAGTAGCCTGATGGGTAACGCTTAGGTTCAATTTTTGGTCATTCAAACTGTCATAGCGTCAGTTCGAATCCCACGTTCTTCTTCACTATTATTTCAAACGCTAGACCACCCTCCTACCGAAACCAAAAAAACAAAACAGTATAACACATTCACAAGGAAAAATGTATCGTCGGTTCCACAGGCCTCTTTATTATAAGAATAAGATACTATTCGGTCTATAGTGAAAAAAAAACATTATACCATAAACTTTCCACCGATGACAATCCACAGCAAGATGAATGTCCTCCCGACACAGACTCGTGGTGTACCAGAGGTTTATACGTTTTTTTCCAGTCTCTGTGGTAAAAAAAATAGGTAATTTTCTAGGAAAATTAGTTTTTTTTTATTCAAAATATTGGCCATCGGCTTTTACACATCTTTCAGATAATTTATGAATAGCATGCCAGAAAAACTGATTGTCATTCGCGTCAAACCATTTTCCAACTTCCCCGAAATCCCTGAAGTTCTGCTATGCAAGCGCGCGTCCCGTTGATGCGAAGAGGTGATAGTCAGCGATTTCAAGGCACCTTTCACTAGTTTTGCTGTGTGAGACGGCGCGTTGTCGTGTAACTAAATCACTTTGGCATGTCTTCTGGCCCATTCCGGTCATCTTTCGATTAATGTGTGGTTTAAATTAAGCATTTGTTGACGATAGCGGTGTGTATTAACGGTTTCGCCGGGCTCAAGGTTCATAATACACAACACCGCTCTGGTCCCAGCAGACACAGAGCATGGTCTTCTTGCCGAAGCGATTTGACCTGGGTGTTGAAGGAACGGCTTCGCCAGGTGAAAGCCACGATTTTTCCCGGTTCGGGTTTTCAAAATAAATCCGTTTTTCGTCACAATTCGATGCAAAACCGATTTCCTTTCGTGGCGTTGAAGCAGAATTTCACAAGTGACTTTGCGATTTTCTATTTGACGTTCATTCAAATCGTGTGGGACCCATTTACCGAGTTTATTCGTCCGTCTCCGTATTGACTGTCCGCACTTAATTTAATTATTTTAGAACACAGTGTAATTAACCGTAAACAAATTCCCGATGTCCTTAGTGGGGATCACAGGCCTGCGCGCGCTGAATTGCCGTACGTTGAACTCCGAATATATACGTTTATGGTGTTTGCCCTTGGTGGCAGTTCAGTGAATGTACTCAAGTTAACTCGCGTATTTAAAAGGTTTAAAACTTCTGGTCGAGCAGTTTCTTTCTCGTTTTATCGCGTCGCGCAAATCAGCCACCTCGCCGAGGTTCTCTATGTAGACTAAATTAAAATTTCCCTCTGGAGATACTACTCACCCCATCGTTCTCTTCTTCCTTTCGTTTCCCTTGTTCTGGTGATTCTCTCTTAATCGAGAATCTCTCCACCAGGGATGATCGCACTCTTTTTTTTTGTCCTGCGACTTCCGCTTCGTCGCAGGCCAGATGTGTGGATGCACTCACACACACAGACGGAGGGTCGCCAGAATTTTCACACCTTCTGTTGCGTTGCTTCTGCAAACATTCGGATGAGCGGTTTATTCTAGGCGATCCTGGGATCGTGGTAATTATCATTGGTTATGATAATTGTATTTGCTTTGCCCTATGGGAATAGCGTTTTAGTTTATTGCTGTTCTCCACAATGGCCTTTGTCTAGGCGAAGTACATTGCGGTAGGGTCAAAGGCTTAGCCAACGGATTGTTTTACGGCAGTTTGCTTAACGCCGGGGATTTGATGTTTGCCGATATCTGGCGCAGCTGTGCCAACCACTTGTGTTTATCCGTGGATAAACGCAATTTCTATACTAGGTCGTGTCCTTCGATCGCCGTGCAGGCGTAGGGAAATTGTTCGGGACTTGGGGCCCACGTATCTGTGGATACGTGGGGTTGTTCACACAAGTATGGATGTCACCTTTGGTCAGGTGAAAAGGTGGACTTTGGGGGCATGTGCCTGTGGGGACGTGAAGTTTAGTTATAGGTGAGTATGTTCCTTTGTGGAACGATGGTATCTCAGCCTATGGTGATTTGTGCGGTTCGTGGAACCGCCACAGGGTCATCATCCGATAACTCCTGGAATTGGCCGTCTTCACATTTCTGTGGTCTACCTGAGCGCTCACGGTCTTTCACATTGAAATCACCACTTTTAAATTGTCGAAACCATGTCGCACATGTTCTAATTGATGGAGCGTGTTCACCATATGTTTCTACCAGCAAACGATGTCTTTCAACAGCCTTTTTCTTTAGATTTAATAAGAAAAGCAATGCGTACCGCAAATGTTCTTTTTCAGGGACAAAATTCAACATCAGCACTGAACGATAAAACAAAGACGCTAGTTTTTGGCGGACTCAACTTGTGTGCGTTTATAGTTAAATCTTAGATGAACCAAATGGCGTGTGTCAAATTAATACGCTGCGTACTTATCGCTGGCGGCATCTCTTCATCATCGGCACTACAACCGGGATCCGGTCTTGGCCTTATTTAACAAATCTCTCCACCGGTCCCGATTTCAAGCCGATGTTATCCAGTTTGGCACTCCCAGGTTCTGGGCGTCCTGGTCTACGCCATCCCTCCATCACAGACAAGGTCTGCCGCGCTGTCTCCTTCTATACATCCTGTCACAAAGGGCTTTCCGGGCAGGTACCTCTTCGCTTATTCCAGCTAGGTGTCCCGCCCACCGGAGTCTACCGAGCTTCATTTTTCTTACAACGTTAGCTTCAAGGTAGATTGCGTACAACTCATGGTTGTAGTGTCTCCGGAATCGTCCTCCCTCACATACGGGGCCAACAATTCTCCTTAAAACCTTCCTCTCGAATGCGGCTAAGAGTTCAGAGTGCCTTTTATTGAGCACCCAGTTCTCGGATCCATACATGAGTACTGGTCTTGTATAGTAGTAGCTTGGATGTTCTGGATAAATTTCGGGTTTTAAAGAGCCTTGATAGACCATAGTAGGCTTTGTTGGATTTGATCAGCCGTTCGCGCATTTCTTTTTCCATATTGTTATCGGCTGATACTATTGACCCAAGGTAGTTAAAGGATTGCACTGTTTGGAATGTGGAACTCTCTCTTGGCATTGTTACGGACCGACCTTGAGTCCAGCTCCCCCCAACATCCACGAATCCCCTTTCGTTAGTCCCCCCTCTTTACCTCTAAACGGAGAACAGCTCGCCAAGTAGTTAATTTGCATAAACTACTTTGTGCAAATTCTATTTGGTAGAGAAAATAATAAAAATCGGCGTTGGGCCGAATAATAAAATAAACGTCAACGGCGAAAATAAAAATTGATTCAACATAAAACTATCAAACAAAAGACAACAAAACTGGATAAACCAAAATAACGACACAAAGGAGTCTAATTGGAATATTGATAGTAATTATCAAACGACACAAACAATAAGCAACGGCTAGCTGAACAGGGGAGCACAACGTTCAACGCCCCCTGCACCCTGACACCCAGCAGCAGCTGCAGCGACCGCTCAACGGTCAATCCAAGTAAGTCCGTTTAAACTTACCATTTAAACAATATATTCAAATATATTAAATATAATTACCATTAGTAAATTGTATAAATAATTATAACAGCATTATATAGTTCTACACTGGCTATGTTGTAGGCGGCCTTAAAGTCTATAAATAGATGATATAATGGAATCTTAAATTCCAGAGATTATCTTATAGGCGATACTCAGCAATGTTATACCCCTATAGTTGCTGCACAGTGTGATATCTCCCTTCTTATGTATGGGGCAAATTATTCCCCGACGCCAATCTTCCGGCATCTCCTCTTGCTCCCATACGTGCAGCACGATCTCATGAATTGCGTGATGTAACGCTGTTCCTCATTGTTTGATCAGCTCAGCTGGTATGCCATCAGCTCCAGGGGCTTTATTTGATTTGAGCTGTCTAATGGCTTTTAATGTTTCCTCAATGCTTGGTAGCGGCAGCATTTGGTCTTGATCTTGCATTGGTGGAGCCTCCAATTCTTCTGTGAGCTGACCATTTAGCAATTCATTGAAGTGCACTACCCATCGCTCTAGAATGCCTTCAGGATCGGTGATTAGATTACTCTTTTTATCCTTGCAATAAGTGCAGCGTGGTGTGTACCGCGTCATACTGCGGATTATTCGGCATCTCTTAGTAAAACCAAAAAAAAAAAAAAAAACAAACCTTTGCATACACCTGGTAAGTGGCAGAAAGCAAAAGCTACGGGTATTCTGTCCTCTTTCCACCACAAAAAATTTCTGTATGCCGATATTTTTAAAGCCATTAAACCGATCTATGAAGAGCTTTCAAACGATGATATGCTAAGTCGTTGGTTAGGGACCTTCAATAAAAACCGAAAAATTACATTTGATCCTTTAAACGCGTTTTTTTCGAAACCACTTTTTTTTTCAAATTGGCCTTACAAATCGCTTCAACAGTTTTCGTCCGATTGGCTCCAAATTTGAACAGCATCTTTGTAATAAAATTTCGCATCGAAATACGGAATATTTGATTAATTAAAGTTTCACTGGTTTCCCTCAACAAGTGGTCACATGGCGAAATTGAGGAGTATATCGCCGCTCAGATCTCCGTGCAAGACAGAATGTCTCGCGTGTTCCTCAAACTCCAGGACAAGGGACGATCAACGGTGACCACGATAGAGTCTCTCAAGCGTGACCTTCATCTGGAATGGGAAGGTATTCTCAGGCGGCACGAAGAAATCGTATAGATGCTCACCCCAGAACATCGAAACTACAACTATTTGGCGGTAGATTTTATCGCCAAGGGCGAGGAAGTGTACTTCAATGAGCATACAAAATTGAAGGATGCTCAATAAGCGCTCTCATCAAATTTCCCGGCACTACCAACAGCCTCCGCAACGATCCGAACAAATGTTCAGGCCAATAGCAACCTACCTAACGAGCTGCCTTCAACGCAACTACCGATGTTCTCGACCAAAGAACTGCCCACCCCTGCAGTTAATCGTCAACAAGGATCCCACCAGAATACTACCGGTCCCACCTCCAGTTTGAAGTCGCGTTTCGCAATGCACACCGCATGTCAACAATCACCGAAACAACAGGCTCCCTGCATGTTCTGCAGGGCCTCACACTACATCTCTGCTTGCGAAGGCTTTCGATCCCTTACACTTGACCGGCGGAAGTACTTCGCAGACAAAAGGAGCACGTGCTACAACTGTTTGGGTCGACACCGATTGTGTGACTGTTACTCCGACAAGGAATGCCGACAATGTCGAGGAAGAGATCACAGCTTGCTACACTTCGGGACAACCACCACCAACAGGCCGCCTTCATCATCTCCAGGAGTGAGCATAAGACCTGGCTCCCTAATCACAGACAATGAAGGAGTCTGCTCAGATACGGTCAATACTACTTCTCGGCAATCTGTGTTGCTCGCAACCGGTCGAGTCATCGTCACATCGGAACTCCAACGGAAGTTTGAAGTTCGTGCTCTGGTGGACCAGTGTTCTAGCGTCACCGGTCGAGTCATCATCACATCGGAACTCCAACGGAAGGTTGAAGTTCGTGCTCTGGTGGACCAGTGTTCTAGCATCATCTTCATATCGGGATCACTCGCCCGACGGTTGCGCCTCTGGCGCCAAGCATCGTCTGTTCCGGTTTCCGGTGCCGGAGGTACTCACTGCCTTACTGTCAAGGCGCAAGCCACAATCACAAATCTGGATCTTACAGATCCGACCACCGTGGATGTCATCATCGGAGCAGACCTCTACCCCACCCTCATCCCCGAAGGGTTAAGGACAAATGAAAGCTCCGACCTCATCGCGGGGGCTACTCACTTGGGATCACCCACCACGCCACCCGGTGTGACGCGACCTGCCACCAACCATCGTATGACCATTTATCGTGGGTTGCGAACTTGCAACTCCAACTCAAATCAGCTGGTTGACTCTGCCACCATAAAACGAACGCCTCTACGCGGATGTAGGGAAGGTTTCGTGGGCATCGATTCCATGGGTCATTCGGGAGATTCCTGGTGCAAATTACCACCATTCACATGCGGCCTCTACCAGTAACTACACATCAAGAACCTCGTCAAGCTACCGCGCCTTAGTCAAATAATGCACACCTACGCCATTACCGACCATCAGCCCGCCTCACCGACATCAATCAGGATCTCGACCTCAGGGCCCTCCTCTTTCAAAGAAGAACGCCACTACTTACCTGCTCATCTACCACCAGGTAACCCCTTTTCATAAGCGCCCTGTTTCAATAAACCATGTACTTACCTGCATTGGTTATTCCAATAACCACGAAAAACCACCAGCACAATGTCTGCTGATACGAAAATTATATCAGCAATAACAGACATTCCCTACACGGGCACATAGAAACCTGAGAAGCATGATTTACCTGCTCATAACGACCAACCACCGCTGCAATGCTTAAACTGCGCTGAAGTAAAACACCATCAGCAACACAAGCGTTTCTTTAGGAAGGGCAAATTGGTCGCACATCTAGCAACCAACATTGCATTAGTTCCTACCAACGAAATGTCTCCTAAGAGGTCGGCTACAATGCCACTAGAGACATTTCTTCCTTTTGGTTCGTTCATGCAATGCCCACATCGGTCGCTAAATCAAGCCATGCGAATTGGAAACTCGCACCTGGCAGCAAAAAGGCATCGAGAACTCGCCAGTGTAAATACACACACTACGGTTCGACCTTTGTTGATGCCAACAACAACATGTGCACGATCGGCAATCATGCTACACGTAGTCGCTGATCGCGTATGCACTTCCAACCCTTTTCATGACTTGCCCCAGCTGCGAACGTTGTTTATTTCCATTTAACTTCATGTTCATGGTTCGCATGCTGGGCGACACACGCGATGAACAACCAAATGGGGATCATCGTGTGTGTGCGTTTCAACCCTTCTGTGGTGGTACATAAATGCAAAAAGGAAAATGACCAAATATGGTCATCGAGGCGATGGATAGAATTTTGGTATTCTGTCGCTTCGGTGGCGATAGTCAATCGCGTCTTGGATTCCGTGAGGGCAAGTCGTGCCCTCACGTTACTTAATAAAGGAGTTGAATTCTGATAGTGAGATAGTGCAGTCGTGTGCCTAAAGTCTGATGTGGTTTTAAAATTATCAGTATTTAATATAACATATTTCAATTAGTGCGAAATATCACCTCTTATGTGAAACTGTATATATATAAAACATATTTCAATTAGTGCGAAATATCACCTTTTATTTGAAACTGTATTTAATAAAACATATTTCATTTGTGCGAAATATTACCTTATGTGTCAATTGAAAAGTCCCCGGCCTGACACATAGATGGCGGCACTAGAACTAAATGATGATTTTTAGTTAGCCCTAACCTTCAAAAGACGCGTGTATAAATTTGACAGATGTCGGATCATTAGTTTGTGAATTATAGTATTTTGAGTGAAGCAACTTCTGTTATTGTGAAAAAAAATGGATAAAAAGGAATTTCGCGCGTTGATAAAATATTGCTTTGTGAAGGGAAAAAATACAGTTGAAGCAAAAACTTGGTTTGATGACGAGTTTCCAGACGCCGCCCCAGGAAAATCAACCATCAAGGATTGGTACGCTAAGTTTACACGTCATGAAATGAGCACCAAAGACGGTGAACGCAGCGGACGCCCAAAAGAGGTTGTTACCGACGAAAACATTAGAAAAATCCACAAAATGATTTTGAATGACCGTAAATTGAAATTGAATGAAATAGCAGGCACTCTTAAGATATCAACTGAACGTGTACATCATATCATTCGCGAATATTTGGGTATGAGAAAGCTCTGTGCAAAGTGGGTGCCGCGCGAGCTCACTTTTGACCAAAAACAACGACGAGTTGATGATTCGGAGCAGTGTTTGGAGATGATCAAGCGTAATAAACCCGAGTTTTTGCGTCGATATGTGACAATGGATAAAACATGGCTCCATCATTTCACTCCGAAGTCCAATCGACAGTCATCCGAGTGGACTGCACACGATGAACCCGCCCCAAAGCGTGGAAAAACGCAACAGTCGGCTGGCAAGGTTATGGCGTCTGTATTTTGAAAAAGGAAGGACCATCAACAGCGACTATTACACAGCGTTATTGGGCCGTTTGAAGGACGAAATCGCCGAAAAACGACCGCATTTGAAGAAAAAGAAAGTGCTGCTTCACCAAGACAATGCACCGTGTCACAAGTCAGTGAAAACGATGGCAAAAATCCATGAATTGGGCTTCGAATCGCTTCCGCATCCACCGTATTCTCCAGATCTGGCCCCCAGCGACTATTTCCTGTTCTCAGATCTGAAAAGAATGCTCGCTGGGAGGAAATTTTCGTCGAATGAAGAGGTGATCGCCGAAACTGAGGCCTATTTTGAAGCAAAGGACAAATCGTACTACAAAAAAGGTATCGAAAAGTTGGAGGGTCGCTATAATCAGTGTATCACCCTCGAAGGGAATTATGTTGAATAAAAAAAACGAATTTTGCCAAAAAAATGTGTTTTACTATGGAAGGCCGGGGACTTTTGTTATATAAAACATATTTCAATTAGTGCGAAATATCACCCCTTATGTGAAACTGTGTATATAAAACATATTTCAATTAGTGCGAAATATCACCTTTTATTTGAAACTGTATTTGATAAAACATATTTCATTAGTGCGAAATATCACCTTTTATTTGAAACTGTATATTAGTAAACTTATTTCAATCAGTGCGAAATATCACCTTTTATTGGAAACTGTATATAATTACACATAAGTCAAGCTGTAGGAAATATTTCCTTTTGTGCGAACCATACCCGGAACTTCAGATTAATAAATTAAATAAAAAAAAAAAAAAGGTTCTATTTTCTTGGTTTTGTTGGTTTCACCAATAGACAGCGAGTGTTTCTTACCACGTCGTGCCTGCCTACCGAGAACGGGGGTAAAGCCCCAGGGAAGTGATATTGGTGGAAGGAGTGGAGTCGGTGCAAGGAAGCACACAGACATTATTACACCCATACCGTCGAGAGGCTACACGAACCTCCTGACGATGATCGATCGTTTCACACGGTGGCCAGAAGCAGTGCCACTTCGAACAGTGACCGCAGAGAATGTAGCCAAAGCATTCTATTCGACTTGGGTCACACGTTTCGGCGTCCCGGCTACCCTCACAGCCTACCGAGGACCACAGTTCGAGGCAGCGATTTTCAAGCAGCTGACCGATCTATTCGGTTGTCAACAAAGCCACACGACCGCGTATCATCTCAGTCCAGGGATGATAGAACGTTGGCATCGCTCGCTCAAAGCCTCACTGATGTGTCATGACGACAATCAATAGCTCGACGCCCTACCAACGGTCCACTTAGGCTTGCGCACAAGCATAAAAGAGGACCTGGGAGCCTCAGCAACAGATCTGGCCTACGGAACCAATCTGCGCCTCTCAGGAAAATTTTTCGCCGATGGAGATCCCCCACTCGAACAGTTGCCAAATATGGAAAACCTACGCAAACTCATGCGAAAGGTCAGGGCAACACCGGTCGCCAGACACGGTTCCAAGAGGATATTTGTTCACCCAGAGATGGACAGCTGCACGCACGTCTTCATCAGGTTGGATCAAGTCAGGAAACCTCTGGAACCCCCTTACGAAGGACCATTCAAGGTGCTGGGCCGAATTAATGAACCACACAACCCACTATAGGTTGAGATGTCCTTTCCGCCAAGGAACATACTCACCTTTATCCATCACACGTGCCCACAGACACGTGTCCCAAAAATCCTTACTCCCACCTGAAACAGAAGGTAACATATCACACACAACATTGAATTCAATAGCAGAAATCAATTGAACTAAACGTTCAAAAGTCTCTAATATTGAATTCAACGCATCCAATTCAGGGCATAAATGCAATACAGACATTAAACGCGTTCTTCGGTAAACAAACCGAGCGACGAATATCTCCGCTTGTAACTAATAGCAATTAGCACCTAAATTCCTAGCATGACCCATTCGCCGCCGACCAACAATCATGCAATCATAAACATCTTAACGTAGATCGCTCGCTAGATGTTTATGATTTGGAAATGCTAACAAAAAACTATACCGATCCCACGGTTCCTTTATTACCCATCTGAAGCGCACGAGAATATTGTTATCTTAAGCCAGATGGGTAACACAAGCAAATCCCACGAAAAGATCGAAATTAAGCGCCGGTACGATCGATCGTCAAACAAAGGAACAAGATTCCGATAAGGAAGACGGAAAGAAGAATGATTGATGATGGGAAAAATTTCTTTGCAGATTGGATGAGAAATTTTTTTTTTGCAGATGCGGGGATGAGAAGTTCGAATGGGATTTTAAGGATAGAGACAATTAGTCTATATCGAATAGTCGAACAGAGGGAACCCCCACCGAGGAGGTTGATAGAGATTCACTGAGAACCCAACGAGGAGGTCGGTCCGCGAAAAGCATTTGTAAAAGGTTAAAAGTAACGTCGAGTGTGTAATCTAGCGGTTGAAATTTGAAAAATGTGCCTAGTGATTTGTTTTGCAACAAACACCTAGCAAGAAAACTTTATATTGTTACTGTCGAACGATAGTGTTAAATTATAAAAACCATTATATTGTGAACACCAGAGCGGTTGTAACATATCACCATAAATTGTAACATAGTGAACAGTCAAACGATTGCGTACCTTCTGATAAAGAAAATTCAAAACGAAAAATAAAAGTTCAAAATAAAACAATTCCTTCTGAGTTTTAATTTGTGCAGTTTTCGCTCCAGTGTGTTCCTTCCTTAAGTGCGGACAGTGTTCGGCGGAACACTCCCACATTCTTCAACCATTAACGTCCAAAGACAATAACACCCAGTTGAGAGAGAGAGAGATCTTTTATTTCGTAATAATATTTTCAAAAAAAAAGTCTGTGACCGCACATTTTACAATTCAGAGATTTGATAAGTTATATCTTACAACTGAAACATTATCTTGGATAAAGAAAAGAAAAATATGTATAATTAATAATTAAAAGAATAAATCGAAGGAAAATACGAAAAGGAAAAACCTTCATTTAAAAAAAAAAAAAAAAAAAAAAAACCAATAATAAATAATATAAAATGTAAATATTTACATGAAATTATGACAAATTAAGCAAGAAGCTGGGTTATGAGAGGATTTTCAGAACTTTCACAGCTGATGTTAAAGTTATATACTAGTTTACGAATTCTCTCAGAAATCAATTCAACATCCGCCCCTCCGTGGAGACTTAAGGTTGAATAGTGCCAAGGGAGGTCCAGCATCATTTTCAAAACTTTGTTTTGTGATACCTGTAACTTCTTTAAATGGCACCTTGCAGCGTTACCCCATACTGGACACCCATATAACAGTATAGCTTGGAAAATAACTTTATGAATAATAATCTTATTTTCATTTGTGAGTAAAGACTTGCGATTAATAAAAGGGTAAAGCATCTTAATAGCAATACTCATTTTATTAATTTAATTACTTTGAATATGTTGTTTACATGTGAGTTTTGTATCGAGATGAACTTCGAGATACTTTACGGATTGCTCCCATGCAATCGTGGTACCATTTATTTTCAGCTGACTGCTGGGAAGATAGCAAGCTTTTCTCTTTCGCGTAAAAAAGATGGCTTGTGTCTTCCCGATATTTAGCTTGATTTTCCATTTCATATAATATTTTTCAAGTATCTCGATCGCATGCTTTAGATTTGTCTCAACGTTGAGAGAAAATTCATGCGACGCAAATACTGTAGTGTCGTCAGCGAAGATAGCTGATTCACACTGCGGTAGATTTGGAAAATCCGAAGTGTAGATATTGTATAAAGCTGGACCAAGTACTGAGCCTTGGGGGACGCCACAATCAAAAAATATACATCTAGAAACATCACAATTTACATGAACCTGAAAACATCTATTCTAACAATATCATGCCCGTTGATTGACCACGTGAACGATGGTCTAGAACATGGCTGCAAATTCGTTTAACCTGGTGCGAGGTGCTGTGAAAGCGTCGAAATCCAAATTGGATATCGGGGAAAATATCTTTATCTGAAACAACTTTTAAAATATGTTGTTTCAGGATTTTTTCAAAAACTTTACTTATGTTGCTAAGTAAACTAATTGGCCTGTAACTTTCAGGTTTATCTGGGGCTTTTCCAGCCTTAAGGATAGGTACAACCATTCCTTTGTTCCAACATTGAGGAAAGTATTGACATTTAAGGCATGCATTGATTATAAATGTTAAGTATTTAATTCCCATATGAGGCAATTGTTTTAGATAGGCATTCTTAACTTTGTCTAGTCCTCCTATTTTTCGTGTTTGCAAGCACTTGATTACATTTCTTACGTTTTCTTCTTCTACAAATGCATTTAGAGGAGTTAATTCGTTTGTGGTGTCGAATCTTTCGATTCTGTTACCGACAAGTTCATTAGTTTCAAATTCACCCAAATGCTGAGAGACCAAGTGATTTTTGAAAAACTTGTTCCAAATAGGTTTGCTTGTTCAAAACCTGTAAAAACAGTAGTAGAAGAATCCTTCAGAAATGGTATTTTACGGTTTTTATTCTTGATTAACTTCACTATATTCCAGAACGGTTTAGCATTTTTATCCATAACGCTCAGTTTTGTGTTCCATTCTCTATTTCGATGGATTTGTATCTGGTCAGTAATGCGCTCATTAAAATTGGAAACCATTGATCGAGAAAAGGGCTGACGGTAATTCTGCCAATTTCTTCGATGAATGTTTCTCACTTTAATAAGCTCTAAGATATGGATTGGAAGTTTTTTAAAAATATCTTTTTTGACTTTTTTGGGAATACTTTCATCAACCGAAGAAATTATAGCTTGTGTAAAGTTTTGTACAGTAAGGTCAACATCATCTTTACAAGACACTCTTTCAAGATTTGTAGTACTATTTTGAAGGCTCATTTTAATCTTTGATTTGAATGAATTCCAATTAGCATTCTTCATGTCCAGGAAATATTGAATCTTTCTTTCACCCAACCAAGAAAGGTTACAAAAAACAGGATTATGATCTGAACTGAGAGCACTTAACGAAACGGGTTCTGTTATAAGACCAGGGACATTTGACACAAACAAGTCAAGGACAGAGGGGATGCCACGAGAACCTGCGGGAAAATAAGTTGGACAAGGTGGATAAAAAATATTAATTGGTAGTGCCAATGGAAGGGCAGCCAATATATTGCCCCAAGCATTTGTTCTTACACACCCCCAATCTCTATGCCGGCAGTTAAAATCACCACCTAATAGAAATTCACCATTCATTGTGAATAACTTTTTTAAATCTTGCTTGAGCCATTTTCTTTTAATATCCGTCGAAGATCCACCAGGGAAATAAACAGAATAGATTTTTACTGTCTTATGATTTCTTAACTTAATCATTACACCTACATTCTCCACAAGCCTTGTTGGAATTACAGGTAAAAGCGAATGTTGAATTGACTTCCTGATAAGAATCGCCACTCCCCCACCCCTTTGGTTTACTCTATCAATGCGATAGCAGTTAAAGTCAGATGATGGGAGTCTTATATCAAAATTAAGCCAAGTTTCTGTTACTAGAGCAACATAAACTTTATAGCCATTTAAAAAGTTTAAAAAGTCATGAAATTTATTACGTATGCCTTTAGCATTCCAATTAATTATTTTTATATGTGTATCTGCCATTTCACTTAACATTATTAGTGTATAAAAACTTAGTGGCTAAATGCGCGATCACATTAAATTGTTCTATTTTCGTTTTACAAACTGATAAATTTGAGATCATTTCCATGCACAAGGAATTTAGTTCCTCGATTGTGAAGAGTGGTGAATTGTTGTTGGATAAATTATTGTTATTGTTTGATGAAGAAGCGCCGCGTGAGTCATTTTCCCATGCATTAATTGTTGGTGGTAAACTTTGAATTCGCGGGCTTGTATTTGGAAAGCTTTTGCTCGGAGCATTGGTTAGTCCCAGTCGTCGTTGTGGCTGTGGAACCGTAGGAAAATTACTCATAGAGGCAAACGAAATCGGTTTTTGGCAAGCTTGATGATTAGAAATTTGAGTTGATGCAGCGAAATGAGTTCTTGGATGGATCTTGGATCTTCCAGATGATCTTTCTTTTATTTCTAAGTATTTAGATCTACTGGTGCATGTGACGTCAGTAGCTTTATGATTGCCGTTGCAGTTGGCACATTTATTTACCGAAGCGTTATTACATTCGCTTGTTTTGTGTGAACCAGCGCAAGTAGCACAATATGTTTTTATGTGACAATTTCTCTCACCATGTCCAAACATTTGACAATTAAAGCATTGTGTCACCTTACCTTTGATTTTCCTTTGGAAGTTCCAGTTCACTTGGGTATGAAAAATTGAGCGATAATTTTTTTTAAGTTCACTTAATTTAATTGTTCCATTTTCAAAGTGAATGAGATAAAAAAAAATCAGTAAACTGATCATATTTTTTTTCAATTTATTTAACATCAGAACATTTTAAGCCAAGCGAAATGAGTTCAGCTTTGAGTTAATTAGTTTTTATATCATCCAGTCCATACAAAATAACTTTGAAAGTTTTAGCACTTTTAATATCATGAGAAAAATATTGACAGTTATCCTCTTTTAATTTTTCTAACACAATATTAAATGATTCAATAGTACCGAACATTATTTTTATACCAATTGTTAATTTTTTTATTGAATAACTGGATATTTTAAGTTTTCATGAGGCTATGCACATATTCTGGTGATTTTTGCAGCACTTTGATTGGTGGCACATACACTTTTCTGATTACTGGCGAATCAGTTTCGTCCATTTCAGAATTATCTGTATCTGGATGGCATTGTAGGGGAGTGAATTTATTACAGTAGGGGTTTTTACCAAGCCCACTTCCACTCCACAAAACTTCTCGCTTCTTACCTCTCTGATAGAAAGTTCATGATGAAAATAAACTCAACTCTCTCGACACCTTATAGCATAACCGCAGGAGTTCCTCAAGGATCCATCCTCGGCCCACTACTATACCTTCTTTATACATCAGACGCACCGCAGCCACTGTTACCCAATACAACAATGCTCAACTATGCCGACGACACCTTAATTTATTCAAGCAACAAGCTTGTCAAGGAGGCAAGAAACTGTATTAACAGATATCTCCCAATCCTGTCAGCCTACTTTACCAAGTGGAGAATTCAACTAAATCCAACCAAAACTCAGCTCATAGTTTTTAAAGGCAGAAACGCGAGTTGTACAAACAACACTATTCGCTGCCATAATAAAATCAGAATTAAAATAAATAACAATATAATTAAACCCTCCAAAACCTTAAAGTATCTAGGTATAACCTTTACCAACAATCTGTCATTCTCCGCCCACATTAAAAATACGATTCGTAAAGCCACAACCCAACTGAACCTCTGCAGAAAAGTCATGTACAAACCGAATGGTCTCTCTCCCAAAGTCAAATCACTTATCTACAAACAAATAATCAGACCCACTCTCACATATGCATGCCCAAATGGAGAAGCTACGCATTTTCGAAAGGAAATGCTTCAGACTTATCACTGGCCTCAACCGACATCCTAACTCCCACAAATATTACAACAGTAGTTCGCTCTACTATGCCGCTAATATTGAACGTATAGATCGACGCTTCCTCGAGCTGTCCATCAAATTTATCGAAAATCTTCCCAATAATCCCAATCCGATAATAAATGCGCTCACATCGACTCCGTCAGACAACCGCACTGCCTACCCGAACTGTCTCCACACCAGAACCCTCTTCACCTCTGGCAGGTTGCTCAACAACTCCAATGAGATTGTATACCACAATACTGAACTCTCACCTCACCAGTTTAAATATTGTAATATACAACCCTTCTCTAATATCTTGCGTTTCAACGACCAATCGGAAAGTGTTCCCCCAACCCATATCCCCGACTCATAGTACCCACCCTAACCCAAATTCCACCCATCAACCACTATACCTCCCGCCCCACCCTACTCTAACTTATTGTAATAATAATAGATTTAATAATTAGATAAGCTAGGCTAAGCTAAGTTAAGTTAAGTTAAGCAAATTAGTTATAGGTTAAGTAAATAATTATATCCGGGTTTTCTGACCTTTTCCAGGAAGCCCCACCTACTCCTATCTTGTCCACCCATGAAATATATAACTTTATAATAATGTTTGAAAAATGTACTAGCAAGTATGTGTAAACGATTAAAGCTAAGCTAATTATAAGTTATCTGTATTACTCATTGTAACAAATCATTTATGGTCAATAAATACAGAAATGTAAAAAAAAAAAAAAAAACCAAGCCCACTTGTTGGATGCATAGTGGAACGAAGTTTTTTATCCGAGGACAAGCAATTGTCCCCGGTATCAGGCGATCTATCGCGTTTGGGAATTGTTGTAATGAGAACTCGCGACCGAGATGAACACGTCAAACGCAATCGAAAGCTCCGGGTGAACTGTCACAATAACACCCTACCAAAAGCTTTTATAACGGATTTTCCAGCGGAGGCGTGAAAAGTCTCTTTCATAAGGTGTGCACGTTTCTTCTAGCGTTGGCCTGCGAATATGTGAAATGTTTTTATTTTGACTCAGTTCATTCCTTAGCACCTTTCCGCTTACATTATTTTGTTTTCGATATCATATAGTTATAATTACTTTAACAACCGCTAATTAGAAAACCAAATTTATTTTGGAACATTAAGCTTTGGCCCCTGAAGCTTTAGACGAGGTTTTTGAAAAAAAAGGAAACAATATTCGGAAATCTCAAAATGTTGAGCGCCAGAATGCAAATCACAAGAATAAATTATGAAACTTACCAAATCGTTCGGTTTGTCTATAGTGGCCTGCAACATTTCGGCACATCTTTCCACTTTAGCATCTAGCGTTGGGGCTTGCAGTAACAAGCGAGCCGTCTGTAATTGATATCATGTAGTACAAGTTTAAGATATTATTGGTAGACAGTTCTTACCCCACCGTAATCCATGTTGCCACAGACCATCGCAAAGTATGCCAGAGCATATGCTTCATTATTGTGCTTGTTTTGTGATGACTTGTGCCTTTCCTTGTGTGCCTTGGTATACCATGTAACATATTTGGGAGCTCCATCGAGCATTACTAATCGAACATTTTCGTTGTCCTTCTCCAATTGTGTGACCATAGCAAAGGCTATCAGAGCGCCATATGAATACCCAATAATCACATATGGGCCCTTTTGTTGTATAGCCTTGATCTTTGTAATATAGTAATCAGCTAAAGCCTCAACTGTGTCGACGGGGGCGTCTACAGTACATTGCAACCCATAAACAGGACAATGAAGACGAGCTGCTAGGGGTTCGATAGCTGTTACAAATCCTTCGATCGGATGCACAAAGAATATTGGACGTTTATTGGAGTCTAGGGGGCAAGCCGATTTAAGTCGCACAATGGATTCGGAAGGTATTAATTCAGCATTTAAAATTAGTTGAGTACCATCTCCAAATGGACTTGGACTACTTTTCGATGAAGCTACTGACGGACTATTTGCAGTAACTGTTCCACTAAGTTTATTTAATGCGCCAAATGTTAATTGTCTTATTTCTTGTGGTGTCATTATTACATCAAAATTTCTTTCGAGTGTTTGTTTGATTTCAGCCCCCATCAAAGAGTCCATTCCAAGATCGGCTAGGGATGCATTTTCTTGAATGTTTCTAACGTCTTTTATTCCTAAAATGTTGGTGATGCATGTGATCAAATTGGCGCTGGACGATGCGTCATGTTTTCTTTTATCGGCTATTACCATTGACGCCAGAACAGGATGAGGTTGCTGTAAAAATATATCCATTGTTTGGAGGCATGATGTCATTCTTTGTGGAAGAGTTCCACCGATGACGGTATTGTTATCGCCAAGGTTATCTATCACCAGACCGGTATCACCAATTGCTCCCCATTGAATGCTAGTACCGGGGAATCCAGATTTTTGACGATTTTCACAAATTCTTTCCATTGATGAGTTTGCAAGTCCGTAATTCGTCTGTCCAATGTTACCACGCCCGCATGATACACTAGAGAAGCATACAAAATAATCTAAGTCTGGGCATAGTTCCCGAGAGAGTTCGTCCAACAATACTGTTCCGTCAATTTTTGGCTTGGATACGGTTTTGAAATCGTCTGCGGTTTGATCTTCGATCAGGCCATCGCGAAGTACGGCAGCCAAATTGAAAATACCGCCTACTTTGCCCATAATAGATGCGTTTGTTAATAAATTACGGCATCCTTTCGCTGTTGTTATGTCGTTAGTGTCGATTTTGATGTTACAATTCCTCTGTTTCCAACGAGTAATCATTAGCAATTGATAGCCGGTTTTCACACCAGCCCTACTGGTTAAGATGATGTTTTTAGCCCCACGCAGTATTAACCAATTTGTTAATTCCAAACCGAAACCACCAAGACCACCAACGATGATGTAGACCTTTTCTGGATGCATGTATGTTCTTGGAATTGCATTGTATAACCGAAGTTCTGGTTTGACTAACTTCTTTGTTGACTCCTCCTCACGCACTTTGATAACAACTTTGCCTATATGTTTGCCAGATGCCATAAAACGGAATGCTTGCTCCACTTGTGATTCGCCAAATATTGATGTTGGTAATGGGCGTACTGCGCCGTTGATAATACCATCATTGACCAGCTTCACGACTTCCTTTTGAACGGAAAGTTCTCCCTCGATAACACTGTCCAATAGTATGCCGTGGAATGAGGTGTTCTTAAGGAACACCGACATTCCCAATGGTGTATTGTTATTCAAATCGAATTTACCGATCTCCAAAAAGCGACCATTCAAACCTAGACATCTTATGGATGCCTGCAGCTTCTCTTCAGCTAGGGAGTTGAGGACCAAATCAACACCTTTACCATTTGTTTCATTCATTATCATTTGCTCGAAGGAGGTATTTCTAGAGTTGCCAATATGACTATCGCGGAGTTGTGGGAATCGGCTTTTTAGGAACTCACGCTTCTCAATGCTGCCAACTGTTGTGAAGACTGTTAGGCCATGATGTAGAGCTACCGAAATCGCCGCTTGACCTACGCCACCAGAGCCGGCATGAATCAAGATAGATTCGCCCTTTTTCATTTGACCGCGAATAACTAAGGCGTAATAGACTGTCGAATAAACACAGGGTATTGTTGAGGCTTCTTCCATAGTCCAAGTATCAGGTACGGGCCACATCATTCCCTTTTTAGCTATACATGTGGACGCTAAGGATTTGGCGGGTAACATTGCCATTACTCGTTGACCAGCGGAATTACGGCCAGCAAATTCTAATCCCAAAACACAATCCTGTTGGGCTAAATCTCCGGGTAAGGCATCAGCAGCTAATTTTCCTGAGCACAGCATAACATCACGGAAATTGATGGGGGCATAGTATACTGTGCACAAATCGTAGTCGCCGGTTTCACTTGACAGTATCTTCTTTGGTGAGGGTGCTTCGATCCACCTTAAACTGGAAAGGTCACCTTTGGTTAAGGCGTTCACGTAAGCATGTTCAACTGGCAGGGTTGCTACACTGGATTGGTCTTCTAATATAAGATGTTGGTATTGACCCCAAGTACCGTTTTTGAAAACGTTTATTAACAAATCTTTTTCGAGTTGTTCTAAGTAGAGGGAGTGATTCAAAGTGAATGGTTTCGCAGTGTTGTCTGGGATGTAAATCAAGCGAGCATTCTTTCCGCCAGCCTCGTTCTTTAGGCATTTCATAAAGCCAACTGCTCCTGAAAACGCTTCACCTTGTGAAACGATGTAAATGTAAGTATTTTCTGAATCAGCTGCGGCTAAGACAGGCTTCAATTCTTCCACCCAATCAAAAGTTTGGGAATTCATTTTGATCATTTTGGTCTTTCTCTTCTGAATGTCCATTGGGCTACGGGCGAGGACGTATATTCTTACTCCATACTTTTGTTCGATTATAGGGACCAATCCAAGTTCCTTTAGTGTATTTCGTCCAGATCTGATGTACTCGTCGTTGTTCTCATCGAACACTATGAATCCATTTTCTTTTACTGATCTCTGAATGTTGTCGATGGCGACAGTATTGTTATTGGACAGGACATCATATGCCAACACAATATGATTGTTTTTCTCGACGTCTTGGCTTTGGATGTCTTTTTGTATAGCCCGGACGCCAGAGTCTCCGAGAATAGGCGCAACATGTTTTTCCGGCTTTTTTGATGCAACCGCTATGTCGCACAGTAGTAATGGTTCGCGTTCTAAGATCTCTAGAATATTTGGAGCAATGTAATTGTCGGGATTGCGTTCATTTTCGACTTCAACCACTTTCACTTTTAGGGCGCCGCCTAAATTTTCGATTGCTGTGTGTAGTACAGTCGTAATGGCGTACTGACGTGATAATTCGGGTCGTTCGTGTAATTCATTCTGGTTAAAGTTCGGCACAAAGACATACTTCTCCAATGTCGGTGTGAATTGTGTTCCCGACTTTCGTGGTGCAAGGGAAGCTTTAAGACCCCTCATCTCAACACCGCCACTCTTGATAATATTTAGAGCTTGATAGGAGTATACCGGCAAGGCCATAGTACCTGAGGAGTGGTCTAACTCATTTATTATGTTGTAGTGTTTCGTTGGATTCAATATTACTCGATCGATACGTGTTGGGAGGTAGAGGTCACGTATATCCTTTTGGAGAATGCTAAATTGCAGCATGGTGTCCATAAAGCTGACCCAATTGTCGATCCACGACAGTTTACCCGTTGTTGATTGGAGATCGGCTGCTACAATACCACGGAAATCGCCTACATAGTCATAGCCTCGAAGACGCAATTCTTTGTATACGTCATTCAAATTCAGTTCCATGTTTATCTTTTCAGCAGCCATAGATTGTGATGGAAGTTCTTCACTGGTGACATCATCGACAATTGATATTTTACCGGACATCGCAACAGTTCCGGCTTCGGAAATTTCGAATTTTCCGCTGCCATCGAAGAAATTGATTCCAAATTTAACTACTCCCTCCTGGTTAAGTATTGTTGCGCGATGAAAGACTAGATCCTCGAAAATTACTGGTGTTCGGGCAAAGTCAAATCCTCGAGTTTTACTGAATGTTTTCCATGCCAATGTTATATAGCCTGTCGCAGGAAATAGAATTCTTCCATCAATTACATGACCGGATAGGAAGGCATCATCTTCATTTGATAGATCGATTTCAATTGTTGTTTCTCCAGATGAGCTCTCGTATCCATATTTCGGAACTAACCACCGCTGTGAATGATCCCATTCGATTTTAGAGTTTAACATCGGTGTTCCTCGACCGACGGGATATGTTATCGGACGTGCTAAATTTGTTATATTTGGTTGACCTCCCAAGGCATATAACTTACCAATGTTGGTAAAGAAGAATTCCACGTTGTTTGGATAGTCACGCTTGACTAAACTCAAATTGGAGCAAGATTTATCGAGAGCACGTTTCAGTATAGCTTGCAAGAGTCCTGTAGGTGCAATTTCAATGCAAATAGCATTGTTTGGAATTTTTTTAAGCCCTTCGTAGAATAAAACCGGAGATAGTAAATTGTTAACATGGTACGCTGCGGAACTTTGTTTAGCAATTGGCATATTCCAAGCACTTTCGGGAATACTGGTACTAATCCACCTCGATGTGCGATTCTTTGGATTTGGTATAATTCTCTCTAAGCTCTTTCGAAGTTTCGCACCAGCATCAGCGATGTATTTACTGTGGAAGGCATAGCCCGATGATTTGACAGCCTTGGCAAAGATTCCCTTAGAAGTCAGTTCGTCGATCAATTTAGTCACGATTCCTTCCGGTCCCGATATAGTGACATTATCCTCACTATTATGGCAAACAGGATACACTTCAGGGGGCAAGTAGTTGACAGCTTCCTCCCATTTCATGCCAACTGCCGCCATTTTGCCCTTTATCAGTTTTGTATCTTGTAAACTTTTACCTCTCCAATATGCGGCCAAAACGGTTTGTTCCGGTGAGAAACAACCATCTGCATAGGCACAACCCAACTCTCCAACGGAATGGCCAATAATGCCGTCGGGAAATACGTCCAAGCTGTGTAGTAAGTTAGTTAGAGCAACTTGCATGGTAGCTATTGCCACGAACGAATTGAGAATATTGTCAAAGTTATCTTCTGCGGGACTGGTTAAAATCTCCAAGAGATTGACACCTTCTTGGCGAAGAACTTCCGCCGACCGATGGATACTTTCATTAAAGACTTCAAATTGCATTAGATCTTTGATCATGTTAGTCCATTGACTTCCCATTCCTGAATACACAAACCAAATGGGGCGCTTTTCATCAACAAACTCGCAGACTTCTTTACACACGGATCCATTGTTGTTCAATATGGAGTAGCCTCGATAGTAATGTAGTGGGATATTCTTTACATGTATTCCATTCACAAGAGACAAATACTCATCATCATGGCGGTATTGTACGGCGTCTTCTAAGAAATTTTGCACGGCATCGTATGTTCTACCGGAGTAAACTAACAATTTTGGTGGGCAATCTCTTGCCATCAACGCCTTTGGTTTAGGATTCGATTTCAGAATAACATGCGCATTCGCTCCGCCGAAGCCAAATGAATTGAGTCCAATGATTCCTCCGTTCCACGGTAAATTTCTATCAACTACTTTCAATCGGCCATCAAGTAAACCAGGAAGATCGGGATTAGGATTACTGTAGTGTAAATTTCCTGGTATGACACCTTCCTCCATAGCAATGAGGATTTTAGCAAGGGCACAAACACCAGATGCAGGCTCGGAGTGACCCATATTTGATTTAACGGAACCAATTAAAAGAGGTGTGGTTTTACTTTTGCAGAAGAAGTCTGTTATTGAATTAACTTCTTGCGGATCGCCTACTTTAGTTCCAGTTCCATGGGCTTCGACGTATACAACGTCAGCTGGGTTCAAGCCAATTTCTTCATAGGTCTCTCTGATTAGACGATTCTGCATGCTTCCTGAAGGATACGTTATACCTTGCTCCTTATTCCCATCAGTATTTGTGCGAACATTCAAAATCGTTGCATACACACGTTTCGCAGTTAAAATATTTTGCAAGAATATAGCTACACAACCATCGGATCGGACGTATCCATTTCCAGATTCATCAAAAGCCTTACATTTACCCTCCATACTAAGCATGTTTAACCTTTTAAATTGTAATGACATGAAGGGCTTCAAAAGTAGACTGACACCAGCCACGACCGCATAATCACAAACGCCCCGTTTCATGTCACTGAAGGCTTGCTCCAAGGCATACAACGAACTGGAACATGCAGTATCTACAGAGTAACTTGGACCGGTGAAATCAAATGAGAAAGATATGCGGTTGGCGAACATAGCTCGAGCGCAGCCTGTCAAACCATAACCATTAATACGATCTTCACTACTGCACCAATATTGTTCGGCTTCCGATGTGGATACACCAATGTATACACCGGTGCGAGTGCCTCTTAAGTCCTGTGGATTTATACCGGCGTCTATGATAGCCTCGTAGGTCACCTCTAACAGCATTCTCAATTGTGGATCCATGCAGTCTGCTTGTTTGGAATGAACTCCGAAGAACTGCTGATCGAATAGTTCCAAGTCTTCCTCTTTAATTTTACCTAGTCTGTGAGGTAAATCGAATAAACCTATCGAGATCCGGATTACACAAGGAATATTGCGTTAGGACATACAGGGTGATAAGTATTTTAAATTCATTTACCTTTTTCCCATCGACGGGGGTCATCGTTAACCATGTCTACGCCTTCAAATAAATTACGTTTAAACTCCTCAATGTTGGAACTTTCAGGCAAACGGCCCGAAAATCCACCTATTGTTACAGTAACATCATTATGGGCAGTCCCATTTTCCATTTCCTTAGAGATTTCGTCAGCTACTCGAGCAGGCATCTTTTTACAAGTATATGTTGATTATGTAATCTGTGGGCCAAAAAGGGGCAATGATTAGATATTTTGAACTACTGAAAACACTAGTTTGTATTGGGAGAATTTTTGGTTGCTGTTTGGTTGACCTTTATCAGCGAACAAATTTTTCGACCATGGCGGCCAGTCGACTTCAATTCTTGCACGTGTTCAATCCTGTTATATCAAACTAATAAACCATCACAATAGAGTTGAAAGCCTAATTGCCTCTAGCGCAAAATCATTGAAAGCCGACTTAGAACAATGCACCAACAATGCGATTCGTGACCTTAGGACAGACCTTGGAACGGAAATCAGGGCGTCAGATGATTCAAAAGACACAACGGGAAGCGTAAATGCGTTATCAAAAATATTCATCTCTCCCCACAATGTTCTTCCCCCAAACCACCCCACCAATGCGATTCGTGACCTTAGGGCAGACCTTGGAACGGAAATCAGGGTGTCAGATCATTCAAAAGACACAACGGGAAGCATAAATGCGTTATCAAAAAATATTGATTTCTCCCTATAAAGTTCTTCCCCCAAACCCTCGCGGCAAATCAACAAGATCCCCACCCAACACTTCTCACCAACATGGATTTTTACCACGATACAGCCGATCCTCCGAACCCACTATCACGCCATACCTCACTCCCACTCTCAAATCTATCAACCGGCCAATGCATACCCCCATTCTCGACGACACTGTTCGTACAGCCCGCCCCAAACCCACACTAGCCCCCTCCCGACCTAATCAAGACAACTCTTATTCCCCCAATAAACGAAAAACCGATAACCACAACCTCTCTCGTAAAAAGAAGTTTTCCTTCAAACTTCCCCTAATAGTCTCTTTTAACTCTAACCCCGGCCTTCTAAGCCGCACTCTCGCTGCTCATCCCATAACATCCCTCGCCATAATAACATCAAACAAATATCCCAATTTCATCAAATCCCATTCTATTAACCCATCGCACCAGTCATTTTCCAAGTCCTTTTACTCTCCTAGGTCTACTCAACTATCTACCGTACTATTTAATGTTAGCCCACTCATCGCGTTCCCCCTCCTTCGAAACCACCCACCCTGCCAGCCCCGGCCCTCATTCTTAACCCGTTTTTGACACCATCTTCCCTTCCGTAGTAAAAATCACACAGCTTACCTCCCAAACATCTGACTGCCGCTACGCACTGTCCAAACTTAGAGACCGAAAGACATATGAAAATATTCGTCTCTTTCTAACGTATCTCCACGACAAGTCTGATTCTGTCTGCTATGAAGGCAAAACTAAAACCAGTGTCAAACTCTCTATTCAACAGGAAGGTTTACCCACTGACGTCCCCAGTCACCACAAATTATTCGTAAAATTCCATGTGATTTTCAATTTATCCCCTCATAAAGTGTCGAATGACCCAAAAGCACCTCGGCAAAGGGTTGTCTCCTTATTGATCGACTAGATGATTCTTGTCTCTGTCAGATCAGCAACGTTCGAAACCTTTTGGGTAGGCAGCTTGACCTCATCCTTGCAACAGACCTTATCAATACATCTGTCTCACCCAGCCCATTCATCCTTACATCTATAAACTAAACTAAACTCGGAAAATGAGTGGCGGTAGCCTCGATCTTTCAAACAAAGGAACAAGATTCCGATAAGGAGGCAGGAAGGGGAATTATGATTATGATGGGAAATTTTTCTTTGCAGATAGGATGGGAAATTTTCTTTGGCAGATGCGGGGATTAGATATTCGAATTGGAATTTAAAAATAGGGAGTCGTCCTAGAGAATCCGGAGGAAGAGGTATATATAATGTCGAGTGATAAAAGAACTTGTATCTCAGCCAAGTGATCCGTAGTGTTGACAAAGTTTTAATGTGCAAAGTTCCCTGATTGGTACCGTGCCATCAGCCTCATGAAAACGTTCGGCGGAATTGAGCCCGTATTGTGTATTGACATTGAAGGAGTTCTCATAGGATCGCCACGGGTGATCAAGCGTTGTAAATTATTATTTCATGTATCAATAAAACTGAATTCATTACACAAAAAAATAAAAAGAAAAATTCAAAACTATTCTCTCCGTGTTTGATTGTTTGGCAGTGTCCCCGTATTCCAGGTTGTTCTTTTGTGTGTGGACAGTGTTCGGCGGAACACTTATGACTAATAGACGAAAACCCGCCAGTCTCTTCATTGATCGGCTAGATGATTCTTGTCTCTGGCGGATCAGCAACGTTCGAAGCCTCTTGGGTAGGCAGCTTGCCCTCATCTTTAGAACATACTCTATCAATACATCTGTCTCACCCAGCCCCTTCGTCCTTACATCTATAGATCACCACCACCCCCCTCTTCTTGTGACCTTCTTCCGAGTCCGTCCCCCCTTTCAATCACTACGCCTAGGTTTTACATGAAGCTAATTTTCGCCTCATCAACGACTACCTAGACCGCCTTTCGTCCAACTACAATCACCTATCCGTTGAAGATGCCATCACCCACTTATATACCGAAATCATTTACTGTATTTCTCTGTTCGTTCCGCACTCTAGACGAACAACAACCTCTTCCCCTCCATGGGACATTCACAAGCTTCGCTCCCTGCGTAACAAAAGGAATAAGTTATGGGTTATCTTCTAGGGCTCCTCGATAGTATAGTGGTTAGTATACCCGCCTGTCACCTGGGAGACCGGGGTTCGATTCCCCGTCGGGGAGCCCCTGGCGCAAGACTAATGACCTTGCCCAGAAAAAATAAATCATTATGGAAAATTTAACAAGCCTCAGCTTGCTAAATAAGGCCAAGACCGTTCCCGGTTGTAGTGCCGATGATGATGATGATGGGTCATCTTCTCTCGGAATCGAATTGTACCTGCTTCAACTTTCTTTACTGTTACCTGCAATTCACAGAACTTTTCAACACCCTTTATCGCAACTATTCTACCAAAACTCAGTCCAATCTCACAAATGGCCTCAAAACCTTCTTCCAGTTCGTCAATCATAAACGTACATCCGATTGTTACCCCGTATCGTTTACCTTAAACTCTCATACCTCATCTGATCTTGTTATTATTGCTGACCTCTTCGTCACTCACTTCAATCAGTCGTTCACTAATTACTCCTTTGTTCCTGACCCGTCATACTTCAACTATCTACCTAACGTTTCCCTCGGACTCTTTCTATACAACTCATTTGATCCAACCTTAATTGAATCCAAGCTACTGCAACTCAAAGACGAGTTTATACCGGGCCCTGATGGTATCCCTGCAATCCTTCTCAAAGAATGGTCATCCATTCTCTCTGCTGCCCTCTCACTGATCTTCAATCTCTCACTCTCTAAAGGCGTATTCCCCCACATTTGGAAAACCTCCTTCATCAAACCCGTCCACAAGAAGGGTCCCAAAGACGCGTGGACGTTATATGTTCGCCTCTCGCGAGAGTAGTATATTTATAAAAAAAAAAAAAAAAAAAAAAAAAAAAAAAACTCGTGGAGGAACCTACCCGAATGCCCGATAGCCGAGGTGATGCAAAGACCGTGGATCTGTTTTTGATATCCGAGCCCAGCATTTATACAATTCATGTCACTAGTTGGTATTGGTCGTGCAGCCACTTTTCGAGATCGGAGGTGTGCTTTGAAGACTCGGATGTTAACGCATGTGCCGGGTCAGTCACGGAGATAATTGTTCTCCGGAGAGAGATTTACATTCTGCCCATCAAATGAAATTCATCTGATAAACCTTGGTCTGATAAAAAATGCGAACAGACTACAACAGTAAAAATAGAGCTTTTAAGCAATAGCACTCTAATACCACAAAGGCCAACAGAATGAGTTTTGTTTGAATCAGAAACGCGTGCAACCAGGCGATTGATACTGCGAAGAAGAGTTACAACAACAGAGTAAGCAATAAACTCATTAAGTACCTAACTGGTTCGCGTCCCTTCTGGACAATGGCAATGACTGGCAGCAGTAACTTCGCTTCCTCCTTTTTTCCTCCGTTAGTGACAGGCAGCGGGACATTAGTCATAAATTCAAAAGATAAAGCTAATTTGTTTGCGAATTTATTTTCCGCGAATTCAAACCTCGATGCCACCTGTGATCGCGACGGTACGATCTTTGACGTGGGATGTGAGGTTCCGGTCGTGTACTATTCAATGCATTCTACGTGGACTGGACCGTGAGAAAGCAACCGACCCAGATAGAATACCAACAGTAGTCCTTAAGAACTGTGCTCCAGAGCTGTCGCCGGATCTTGGGAGACTCTTTAGCTTATACGCGGAGGGCGTTTCCTAGCTGCTAGAAAATCGCTTGAGTTCAGCGGATCCCAAAGAGGGGGAACAAGACTGTAAAAAGGCAACCGGCTCGGACGGAATATCAGCAATAGCCTTTAAGCACTGTGCTCCGGAAATGTTGCCGATTCTTGGCAGAATCTTTAGCTTATACGCGGGCGACATTTCCTACCTACTGGAAGGAGGCTTGAGTTCAGCCGATCCCAAAGAGGGAGAAAAGGTGTCTTCCACAAAATTACCGGCCGATAGCATTACTGTCTATGTTATCTAAGGTGGTTGAAAAGGTCATCAATGGGGAGTTAATTAAGCACGAGGGTAGGTCAATAAGTCCTTAGAAACGCCTACGATGGCGCTTGAATGAATTCCCTGCTTCGTCCTTGGAACATTTTCGGAAGTATTCTCGTTTCAACACACAAGAGCTATACGGGTGATTAATATTAGCTAACACTCTATCGTAGCTCCTACTATAAACTGACCCAGATCAACGACGGCAACAGATATTAGTCTCTCGTTCTGATGATACCTACGCGACTTTATACTGTAAGTACATAGAACCTCGATGACTATCATTGGGCCGTGTGTTAACTAAGTTCTGTTTTCAGCATAATTTTAATAAAAAATAACAATTTTTATTTAATCTGCAACTTATCCATAAACAGGCGTTAACATTTAGACAGTGCATTTGGATGAGAGCAAACACCTTATTCCTTAATACGTTGTGGCAGCAATTTATGCTAATTGACACACATGCCGTGTAATGTAGATGCGCCATGCGCGAGTTCATAAAATATATTTAGTCCTTTCCCGTTACGGAGTTTATAAATAGATGAACTTATTTATTCGCTTCATGGGCACCGTCGCTTTAAAGTGTAATGCAATTACACTTAAGGTTGTTACTACAAAAATGTAAGCCTCTATTTAGTTGGAGAGGTACATAAGCATAGAGCTAATGCAGGTAAGGCGACTTCAATCAATCTGGGTTGAGTTAGACCTGATAAATGGTGGTTGCGTTCCGATTTAAATTAAGAAATGTAGAGCATTTATTGAGGCTGTAGACCGTTCTGGGCTTGGATGGGTGCCGCATTTCCTCTCAGCTGAGAATAAACGCAACCACGTGGGCTCTTCTAAGGCTTTTTTGGGGCGAATGTGTCGCAACCCAGATGAGTTTCTGCGCAGATTAGTAATTGTAGATCAAGCATGGATACACCGCTACACTCCCGAGAAAAAAGAATAGTCAAAACAGTGGTTTGTTAAAGGCAAACGGGCTCCAAAGAAGGCAAAGACGGTGAAATCAGCTGGAAAGGTTATGGCTAGTGTGTTGTGGGATGCACGTGGTATTAACTTCATGGACTATTTGGAAAAGAAACAGACGAGAACTGGACAGTATTATGCGTCATTATTACGTTAGCTAAGTGAGAAAATTAAAGAAAATTGTCCTTATTTGAAGAAAAAAAAAGTTCTTTCTCCAAGATAATGCACGAGTGCAAACGTGCGCAATTTCATGGCTAAAATTGAGGGGTTGAAGTTTGAATTGATAGACCGTCCATGGTATTCACCAGAGCTGACCCCGAGTGATTTATTTTTACTTTCAACAATGGTTAACATCAAATGAGGAGGTCGTCGGACACACAAATGCTTAGTTTGAGGAACTACAACAATCATACTTTTCTGAAGACTAAAAAAAGTTGAGGGAGGTCTGTCAAAGTGTATTGAATTAGAAGGAGAATATGTTGAAAAATAAACAAAATAAAAATTACCCAAAAAAAAAAAAAAATTGTTTTTCTATTTTTCTAAAGACATATTGACCTGCCCTCGTATTTTTCAGAGTAAACGGACATTTTCCATAAGTTTAAGGAAAAGAAAAAGTTATCATGATTAACCTATTCCTTTTTTAAACATAACAATCATACCCAATCATTAACCGAACCAACCACCCAGCTTTGAAGCATAGTCAAAGTTTCCCCCGACCATATCGTCCTTCTTTTTTTTTTATTAGACTTCTCTCGGAAGAGGCGAACCTATATAGCGCCGAGTGGGCGCCCCGAGATGCCACCAAATAACTGTTGCAGTTCTTTTTGAACAGTTGCAGGTTGTAACGCTCCGGAAACACTCGCGTGGGAAGGGAGTTCCACAGCTTCCCCGCTCTGTAACGGAACGAGTTCTGATGCAGGGCTGTTCACACCAGACCAGATACACGACGATAACCACGGAAACGAAAATGGCTAAACGATTTAAGAATTTTCTCATGGAACATCCGCTCACTCTACAGAGCTCGAGCTTCACAGCAGCTAGCCGATGCCCTGTTTGAATATAAGGCTGACATAACAGCACTGCAAGAAATAAGATGGACGGGGAGTGGTGTTATTCAAAGAAACGAGTATGACATTTATTACAGCTGTCATGCACAACACCATGTGCTCGGGGTAGGCTTTCTAGTCAGACAAAACTGGAGCCTGCCATTATCGGCTTTAATGCAATAAACGAAAGGCTATGCACTCTTCGCGTGTGAGGCAAGTTTAAGAACATAAGTCTCACAAACGTTCACGGACCTACAGAGAAGCCCCCTGACGACAAAAGGAAGAATACTATGAGAACGTCGAACGGGCCCTCAATGCCTGCCAAAGATACGATGTGAAAATCGTTCTTGGTGATTTGAATGCAAAAATAGGTAGAGAGAACACTAATGACAATGGACAACGAGTCATCGAACTGGCAGCATCAAATAACTTGGTCGTTGCGAGTACAAGGGTTCCGCGCGGGAGATGAACCACAAACGGGTGCGATCCGTCGGATTGTCTTGTGGAGCGCATATAAGCCGAATTGCGTGGAACAATATCACGAATCTCCGAAGAACAGTACCCGTGATAATATCTGTAAAACAGACAGAGGTCGGCTACGCGCCTTCGATGTGATAGCGACTGTAGTCCCGATGTCAACGCCGAGTCCCCGGTCAGGCGGATCGCTCGTCTCTGAATGCTCTCAAGTAGATCGAGGGTATGTTTAGGAGCCGAGCTCCAAACATGAGAGCAATAATCGGGCGCGGGTCTAATTTGGGATTTATATAGGAGAAGAAGTTGGGCCGGAGTAAAATATTTCTTGGCTCTAAAAAGATAACTCAGTTTTCCTGAGGCTGATCTGGCGATACTCGACACGTGTTTATGCCATGATACATTCCCGCAGACCGTGATGCCGAGCAATTTCAAACTTTCCCCAGCCTCGAGGGCCCGGCCATTTATCATCAGCTGTGGAACCGATGATCGACTTTTCTTTGTGAATGTTGTATATTGTGTTTTCGCTGCATTGAAGTCGACGAGATTGGCCCTTTCCCACTGCAGGACCCTATCTAGATCCTGATTCAGAGAGTCTATCTGTCTACATCTCAGCTGATGCATCGCAGATGCACCAATCGACCGAACACTCGAAAAGGAGGAAACAAGCGTACCATCATCCGCAAAACTGAACACTTTATTATCCGTTGTCTCCAACAAATCATTTATGTGAAGCAAGAACAAGGTTGGAGCCAAAATAGAACCTTGGGGCACCCTCGAATTAACAGGATACAGATCCGAACACTCGCCGTCCACAACAACCTGGATCGATCGATTCTCAAGGAAGCTCTTCGTCCAGTCGCAAAGTTGTTGGGAAAGTCCATATGAACGGAGCTTGCTAAGCAATGCCCCGTGCTACACGCGGTTAAAAGCCTTGGATATATCCAATGCGACCGCCCTTGACTCACCATGACGTTCAATCGCAGAGGTCCATATATCGGTTATAAGTGTCAAAAGGTCTCCCGTGGACCGCCTGCCTCGGAATCCGTATTGACGGTCAGTCAGAAGTTCCTTGCACTCCAAATACTTAACTAACTCAGTATGGATGACTTTTTCCATTACCTTAGATAAAATAGACAGTAATGCTATCGGACGGTAATTTTGTGGGAGACAGCACCAGCAGGTAGAAAAGGTCCCCCATGCATAAGGTAAGCGGAAGCGTCTGCCAAGAACCGGCGATAGTTCTGGAGCATAGTTCTTAAGGACTATTGCTGGTATTCCGTCCGGGCCGGTTGCCTTCCTACAATCCAGTTCACGTAGAATGCGTTGAATAGTGCGCGGAAGACCGTATGGGCGCGATGGCAGGTGGCTCCAAAAGGCCGGGATCGAGGTTTGAATTCGCGGAAAATAAATTCGCGAACACATTAGCTTTATCCTTAGGATTCGTGACTAACGTCTCGCTGTCTGTCACCAACGGAGGGAAAGAGGAGGATGCGAAGTTATTGCTAACAGCTTTTGCCATTGACCAGAAGGAGCGCGAACCAGTCGCGCACCGAAGGAGCTTATTGATCACCCCGTCGAGCTTTCTTCGCGGCATCAAACGCCTGATTGCACATGTTTCTGATTCTAACAAAATTCGTTCTGTTAACATAGGAGGGATTGGAGCGCCATTGCTTAAAAGCTCTATTTTTTGCCGCTGTAATCAGCTCGCATTTTTTATCAAACCAAGGTTTATCAGACGAACTTCGTTTGATGGAATGTGGAATATACATCTCCATCCCCAGAAGAATAATATCTGATACCGACTCCGCGCAAGCGTTAACATCGGAGTCTCCGAAGCACACCTTGGACCATGGAAAGGATGCGAAGAAATCTCGCAAATCGTCACAGTTAGCAGCCCCATACTTCCATACATGGCGGAGCTGCCTAGGCCGGTTATTCGCTTGATATGCAAGTGCTTGCGCGACAGATACCAACCAGTGATCTGAGTTTCCCAATGGCTCAGAAACCTCTACGGTATAAATACTCGGTTCGGATGACAAAAACAGATGCAGGGTGTTCGCATAATCGCCTCGGGTATCCGGCACGCGCGTTGGCTCCCCCACGAGTTGAGTTAACCTGTGGCTTATAGCAAACATCTCCGCCACCCTCACAGCCTCGTCGGTTCTGTTAAAATGTAATAACCAGCCGGAATTGTGCACATTAAAATCGCCAAGGAGAACAATTTCAGAAGCTGGGTGGTTGATCTATATCCAATCGACGGTATGTGAAAGATGTTCGAAAAATGTCGCCGCCCGATCGTCATTCGGAGAACGGTAAAGACAACAAAGAAATTTAACGGAATTCCTTAGCACGACCCTCAACCATATGATGTCCATATTGTTCGGTTCCAACGCCTCCATCCTCTGGCAAGCCAGATTGAACCGCGCGTAGACGCAGACTCCGCCTTTAAAACGGAATCTCGAATGTAAGTCGTATCCTGAGCAACGTAGATATGTCGAATCAGTTGACGAATCGACCTGGGTCTCAGTTAGGGCAAGGATATCAGGTTTCGTTGTTTGCAAATATTGGTGGACGGCGTTTACATTCGTATTGGTGAAACCGATGCCCCTGATGTTACAAAATGCCGTCAACAGTCAAGCGTGGGCAGAGTCTTGAGAGCGAGCCCGGTTATGCGATCACGAACCTCTCAAAGTTCCATTATTTATCATGATATCTGCAAAATGTTCCCCCTGACATAGTCCCCCCGAAGATCCGAATGGGAGACTAGTTTACCTCCGGAATTCTTTATATCAGAAGGCACCATCATGATTTATCCCTGTGTCAGGTCGGGCCATCAGCCACACATCCGAAACACTGTCGAAGATTTCTCTCGGCGATATCGCGGAAGGTACAGCGTGACGAGGTGGTATCTCACCTTGGGACCGACTACCACCTAACCAACCTTTTCTCAAACCGGTCCATCAGCCAAGCTCCGAAAGATGGCCAGGGATTTCTCCCGACCATTTCACGGAGCCTATAGCTTGATGGGGTGGTATTTCACCGGGCGCACAGGGCGTTGGGACCCCGGCTACCACTCGGCCTTTAGTCGCCTCTTACTACAAGCCGGCCTAGCTGTGAGTATATTCTAACGCCCTATTCACAGGGCTGTATCTCAACAGAGAAGCGGACTCTGACATCGACCTACCATTTATTCCAACTTTATTGACCGACCAATCTCCAAAGGACGGTTAGATATATATTCGATTCACTATTTCATGGAGTCTATTGCATAATGTGATATCTTACTGGATGGCTAGGTGCTGACACCCAATCGCGTCGTGGCATTCGTATTAGAATACCTTGGTACAAAAAAAGTGAAGATTAGGTCGAGAACGATTGTCATCACGAAAAACTGTCGGTATTAACTCTACGCCCTTTATGTCGAAGATTGGGTTGATTTTACGTAAATCTCTGAAGCGAGAATAAAAAATTGGTTCTAGCCGCAGTGAAGTTTTCAGCATAGTTCTCTCATGTTCTAATATTAAGGGATAATAGAAGAGTTGTTATGTAAATGGAGATATCGCAAATTAAGGCTGACAAAAATTTCTTGTTGCCTGCTCTGTTCTGTTGGAGAAATACATATGTCCGTAAATAGAGATAAGTTATGACCGAACGAAAGAAATTATATAAAAACTGTTTAGCTTAGAGTAACCTCTTGGTACTAGTTCTAAATAAATTAACATAACACACATCACCATCGACACTACAACCGGGATCCGGTCTTGGCGTTATTTAGCAAGTAAAATTTGTTAAATTTTCCATAATAATTTGTTTTTCCGGGCAAGGTGATCCGCCTTGCGCCAAAATAAATTAACATAAAACCTAATAATATCCCACAGCATATAAATTAAGGTGCACCACCCGATAACCGTATATATTGTATTTCTATTTCTTATTGGCATTCTATTATTGATTTCCATATATTAGCTTATTTTTTGGGTGACACTGTTTGCCCTGTGAACGGTTTTTAGTTTTTGTGCATACACCGTTTTTCCAGGTGTGTACCTAGACTTTGCGACTTCGTGCTTTTGTTTATGCGAATCAGGTTTTATGTATGTTCATAGGTTCACGACTAAATTATTTGGGGTATTGATCAAGGAAAAATTACCCAAGCCAGGGAATTTCACGTTAAGTGAATCCAATTATTGGTCGCGTGTAACCTTATGAGTAATTGTTTGGCGGTGACAATTTTTGGCTTTAGGAGGATCATTTATTTACGGCTACGTCCCAATTTTGAAAAAAAAAATCTACAGTAAAAGCAGATTGCAAAAATTTCAAATAGTATTGATATTCCAATAGAAATTGTGACCTGAGAAAAAAAGTCGACAGGACCCGCTGTTCCCTAGTAACTTTCGTTTGTTGGATCTGCTTCATCGTTACTTTCACAGAGTCCCCATTTTGATGGCTCTTTTATATCAAAAACACGCCTAGGAATTTTTACAAACCTTTATTCGAATCGTTCATCGTAAAAAACTATTTTTTCTTAATAAAAGATGTAAAAGTTTGCAATTTTTTTAAGCTGTTGATTATTGAAAGTACAAGCATTTGTCTGTGCGACAACCCCCCTCATTTGTAAACCATTGTCCGCTGAGCAATTTTTTAAAATTTCAAAGTAAAAAGAAATCACTCGGGGACAGATCTGTTGAATACCGTGGACGGTCTATCAATTCAAACTTCAATTTCTCAATTTTAGCCATTGGAATTGCGCATGTGTGGACTCGTGCATTATCTTGGAGAAAGAACACCTTTTTTTTCTTCAAATGAGGGCGATTTTCCTTTATTTTCTCACTTAGCTGACCTAATAATGACGCATAATACTGTCCACTTATCGTCTGTCTCTTTTCCAAATAGCTAATGAAGATAATACCATGTGCATCCCAAAACACACTACCCATAACCTTTCCAGCTGATTTCACCATTTTTGTCTTCTTTGGACCCCGTTCACTTTTAACAATCCACTGCTTTGACTGTCCTTTCGTCTCGGAAGTGTAGTGGTGTATCCATGTTTCATCTTCAGTTACTAATCTGTACAGAAACTCATCTGGGTTGCGACGCATGCGCTTCAAAAGAGCCTCAAAAGAGACCACGCGGTTGCGTTTGTTCTCAGCTAAGAGCAATGCGGCGCCCATTTCGCAGATATTTTTTCCATACCCAATTTATCATGCAAAATTGAAACATGAAACAAATTGTAAACTGACAGATACCTAGTGAGGAATGATGTTTACCAAAAACAGACCAGACCACGATGCTACAAGCGCCCACGTATGATTCATAACATATATACGTGGATACGTGGACGATAGCTGCACCACATTATCGTGACAGATCTCGTGCAGTGTGGACGTATACGGAAACGTGTTACGTACATGTTTCCGATGATCGGCAATGACCCAGGCCATGCACTGGAGTTCATAACAGAACAAAAAAGGAAAGCTCTAGACATCTTACGGAACGCACTAGTAAAAAAATCCACAAACATGGAGAGAACAAGCAGCCCCGCAAATTATAAACTGAAGTTCGAGGAAGCGTTGGAAACCATAAACCAATTAACAGTTAAGGTGAAACTATAGCGTATGGGATGATAGTGAAGAACGTGTGATTCAAACTGACGCTATGACAGTTAGAATCACCAAAAATTGAACCGAAGCGCAACCCATCAGGCCACCGCCGTGTGTAAGAATTCAATTTCTAAACTCAAGCACACTCAATTGATGCGGAATTACTGTTATTGCTTGGTATACGGCTGATGAATTTTCTTATTCGATTTTCTTTCCGTGTTGTTCTTCACTATTTGTTTGTATATTGTGTGTGTATCTGTTAGAAACGTCACACTTCTTTCCCTCCTCAGTAACTTTGTTACGATCAACTTCGTGTGCGAACGACGGAGCGAGGAACGAGCGACCGAGAGGACGTAGGAGCAGCCGAGTGTGGCGGTGCTCTATACGGAAGTCGTGATCGTAGTAGTAAAGTCCTGTTTACCTATGGGAGATTGTGTGTTGTGTGTATACAGATCACGTCGTGTTTGTAGCGTTAAGCAAGGATAGTGAAGATGCCGATTTGAACACGCGATGAAACGAGTGAGAAGCAAAGCTTTGAAACTTCAGGCTACTGCCACGTGAAAGAATTCGATTTCTAAACGCAAGTACACTCAACTTATGTGGAATTGTTATGTTATCGCTATGGTATACGGCTCTGATGCTTTGCTTATTCGAATTTCTTTCGGTATTCTTCACTATCGGCTTGTGTACTGTGTGTGTATCTGTTAGAAACGCCACAAAACAACTCCAGGAACAAATCTCTAAGCAAGATTCTTTCAATAACACTGATGACGTCCATATGAAAGAAACGTCCCGTCAACCCCTCAATTCGAGTCACAACCAAGGCGAACTACCCACCAAACTACCCAAACAAATAAAGCCCTCATCAAATCAAATACCAGCTTAAGCCAGATTAGAAATAACGAAATCAACCACGAAAAATGAAAGACCCCCGTCATTCTACATCAAAAACCTGACCGGCACCAAAGCTATAACTCATCATAATCATCATCGGCATTACAACCGGGATCCGGTCTTGGCCTTATTTAGCAAGTCTCGCTACCAGTATCCGATCCTTATCCGAGACTTGTCAAATTGTCCATAATAATTTGTTTTTCCGGGCGCCATCAAGCTATAATTCAAACCCTGCAAAATGCCTTGGGTAACCGGAATTTCAGCACAAATACAAAATCTAGGACCTCCATACCAGTCAGATCATTAGTTGGTCATGATAGAACAGTTAAAAAACTGTTAGAGGAACAATATCAGTTCTTCACCTTCCAACATCCGAATAGCAAATCAGCTACTTTTATTATAAGGCATATCGATCCAGAATGGACCAACGAATAATTAGGACTGGAAATCGCTAGGATATGTCCACAAATAAAGATTAATAAGCTGGACTACTTCCAAACACCATACATGAGGACAAACAACATAAAAAACCTTCAGATCATACAAATCCCGCCAAATCAAGATATCAAGCAACTTAAACAAATTAAATATTTGTTTACCTAAAAAATCGCAATCGAGGAGCCCCACAAACAAGAAATTCTACATTGCAAGCGATGCCAAGACTTGGGACACTTGGCGGTCTTATGTCACCAGCAAAGATGTTGCGGCAGATGCGCAGAGGAACACGAGCTCGATGAATGCAAGGTAAATCCACAAGGCGTGGAACCAGAGACAGTACAAACCGCCAACGCCGATGGATCCATTACCACAAAGAAGATTACAGTAAAATGTTATAACTGTGGAGGACCACATTCAGCAAATTTCTCTCAATGTCCCGAGAAGCTAAAACGTCTGCAAAGACGGAAATTAGCAATGTCAACAATTAGACCAACAACAATGAAACCAACAGTATTCCAGGAAGCAAAGTTAACCCGACACGGAATATCTTACGCGGATGCAGCAAAAGGAAACCTCCACACTACCACTCCCTCTAACGAATTTATTAAAAATTTCAATCTGGACATCATGGGTTACATCCACAGCCTACAAGTAATGCTTCCTTCGCTGAGGCATATGTCAGAAACTGAAAAAAAAGTCAGATTCTTTCACTAATAACTTTCCATATTCTTTCCAGCACTATCTAAATTAACCATTATCTCCCTCCACACAGAATCCATTTACTCTAATAAACGTAAGCAACATCTCCGGTTGTTTGTTGAAAAGTTTTCCCCAGATATCCTCTTCCTTTCAGAGACCTGGCTCAAACCAAATTCCCGAGCTTTCATTCCTAATTATACTTTTATTTCTAACCCCAGAACTAATAGATCTCACGGAGGTACCGGCATCTTAGTACACAAAAAATTCACAGATTCACAGATATATATTCAGCATTGAATACACGCCAGTTAAACTTTTTTGTGAGAAAGTGCTCGTCTTAGCATTCATTTATATTCACCCTTCACGATAACCAGATGCTGACATTTCTCAGATAATCCAACAGTCCATTCACACTCCATTTATAATTGAGCGAGACTGGAATGCTCGTCATACAGCCTTCAATGATAATAAATGCAACAAATATGGTCGCCAGTTGCTAGCCGTCCTCCCCTCTTATCCATATACATACATTGACTCCCCATTACAGCTAAATCGTGTCACTAGCTCAGCCAAGTCAACAATCGACTTCTTCCTCAAGTCCGATTATGTTCACTCAGCGGGACTGTGAGGGTTCTTTTAAGCTGACTCTAAGAACCCCCCATTATTACAACCCAACTCCCATTGTCTCCCGCCAATGCAATCGCATTGGTACCTGAAAACATTTCCTTTTCCAACAACATTAATGCATACAAGCATTACCTAAAATTCCTAAAAAGAATTGCATCAACAATGGCATTTTCCCATGCATCAACGCATCGGCAGAATTTTCCCAACAAAGAATTCTTTATGGAATAAAGTTCACATATCATGTAACCATCACAACCAGGGATAATAATCATTGCGTCGCCTATTCCCAGCCCCATCATCTGTAAAACAAATCCCTTTTCATACACATTGGCTGGCAATCTTTTCTCCCAACAATAAACAACCCAACGCAGCTGCATTCAATTAGCGCAATCGACGCTGAAGCCAATTTCCCTAACTCGCACCATGTGCAAACAAAAGAACGCTGTTCTTCCGCAGGCATTCTGGCGATACGATAAACAATCCATATCGTTTGTGGTATCCCAAATGCATTTCGCATTTAATGAGTTCCAGCTTATTTATTTAGCTGACCCTAATTACAGACCGATGCCTTAGCTCGCTTGTCCTTTGTTCTTTTTCCCTCGTTGTAGATTTTGTTTATCCTTGCGGAAATGCATCGATAAGCACGGTGATGTATACGATCACACATACACACCACTGCACCAAGAGATCGCCGTCCATTGGTCACACCCAGTAAGGAAAGATCGCATTCCCTTGGTGGCCACACCCTTAAGAGAAATTTTCTTTCTCTCGATTCGATCTCACCATCGAACTGGAGGTTGGATCATAGTTCGAATGACAACCTCAGTGAGTCCTATTACTTCCGCCGACCGTGCTGGTCGTGGCGCTCCCGCTCCCCGGTGCGCACGGGGACGCGTATAAACGATGTCGTTAAACAACCACAATAAACCGATGCAAGTTGTGTGTTCTAAAGTTCAGTGCATTTACAATCATTTATTAAGTTCCAGAATTAGTATACAAGCATAAATTATAAACGATGTCGTTAAACAAAAACAATAAACCAAGTAAACAATAACAATAACTCTTAAATAACAATAGCCGGTCCTTCTTTCATTTTTACTATTGTTGTTCCTCTGGTGATCGTACATGGATATGCCGGTGACCCAGCGGAGTTCGTCGAAGACTTTTGATGGGCAGTTTTCGGCGGAACTTAGTATCAGTGCACGATGGGGTAAGAAGTGAATCGAGTGCCCGTGTCTGGTACATACTTCTTCTCCCACAGGACCACCTACTGTCTCCTTTATATTTCCTTCTGATCATGGTTCCGTTAACACCATGATCCAAATCCCCTCCCTCGACCCACTCTACTCGTCAAACGCTGTCCCAAATTTTTCCAGAACAAAATGGAGAAATGTAAACAGGGACATAGCGATAAGTTTCTCCAACTTGTATATCCCGGAAGCATCTAACCCACTCCCTACTGAAATTGATCAAACATCTTTAAGAATAGAGCAAATTCTTAAGGTGGCTCTCAGCAATAACACCCTGACAACCATTCCTCATAACTATTTAGGAAAGCCTTTGCCCAGCATCCTAACCAAATTATTGCACCTTAAAAGGCAGCTCCGCTGAAAACTTCATACAAGCTACTGCCCCTTTATTAAAAGCCAGATTCAACTCCTATCCACTCTGATAAATGAGCAGTTGAAAAAGTTCGCAGATGAAAACTACATCTCCACACTTAAAAATATCAAACTAAATCGTGATCTTTTTAAAAACATCAATCAAGTAACTGGTCGTAAATATAAACCCCGAATTGATCATCTCATCAACCCAATCAGCAATAATATTGCCCAATCCGATATGGACATAGCAAATTGCCTAGCAGAACACTTCTCAAAAATTCATCAGCAAAATAATTCCCTCTCGACTTCTGGCTTCGAGGACACCGTAAACGAACACATCTCAAGCAGATTATTCCCATCTTTTACTCCTTTCATCGGTGAATTTAACAACACAAACATAGCTTCACACCCCTTAGACACCACAACTTTTCTAACTCCGATATCGTAAAATCAGGAAATAACAAAAAGTCAACTGGATTAGATGGAATCCCACACACCTTCTATTTAAAAACCTACGCCCGCCGAATCTACTTCCCATCCTCGTCAGCAATAATACTTTACACAGTCACCGATCGTGGAAACATTTCAACCCCTATGTCGAGATAGCAGCAGCAGAGGCAATGATCGTGTGTGTGTTTCACCCGTTTCTTATTGGACCAAATTATTATTATTATTATTTATTGGCCTGTAGGAACCCGGAAGTTCATGACCTCACTGACTCGGCTCCGCCATTGCTCCCTGTCCTGTGGGCTCTCTTTCCACGTTCGATCATCTGATCCGATCTCCTCGAGGTCTAACCTAACATTGTCCTCCCATCTCCGTCGCGGCCGTCCTGTCGGTCTCTTCCCCGTTAGTTTACCGTCAAGAATTCTATGCACGGTCCTATCATCGCCATTCGCGCTACGTGTCCGGCCCATCTTAATCTTCGGGACTTGATCACTCTCACTATTGTGGGTTTGCGGTATAGCTCTTCCAATTCGTGGTTGTGGAGTTTCCTCCATTGTCCTGACTCCTTGTCATATTTACCGCCAAATATACCCCTTAAAACTTTATTCTCGAATACGCGGTATTTGTTCTCTTCCCGTTTTGTGAGAATCCATGTTTCGCATCCGTATAGAGCAATCGGCATGATTATGGTTCTATAGACACGGAGCTTTATATTACGTGATAGCAGTTTGGATTTTAATAGTTTACTGGCTGCATGCCAACTAGCGTTACCGGAATGTAGTCTTTTGTTAATTTCCTTTGACGTTTCGTTTCTGGTCGTCAGTATCGTTCCCAGGTATTTAAATTCTTTGACATTTTCAAATATCTTGCCCCTGACATTTATATGTTTTCTCTGAGGTCCACCTGCTCTCGCCGTAATCATGTATTTCGTTTTGTCTTCGTTTATTTCTAGGCCCACCTCTTCTGCTGCTTGCATGATGATTTCACAGTTTTTACTTATAGTTTCGAGATTATCGCCCAGAACGGCGATGTCATCCGCATACGCGAACACTTGTGTGACCCCGTTCAGGGATGATCCGGCCGTGTTGTCGTCTTGTACCTTTCTGATAACATACTCGAGGACAAGTTTAAAAAGACATGGTGAGAGGCCATCCCCCTGTTTTAGTCCGTCCCATATTTCAAATTGTTCTGAGAGGTGGTTTTCTATTCTAACTCGCCTTTTGTTTTCGTTCATGCAGATTTGAATGAAGGCGGGATATCTTTTCGGGACTCCCAGCTGCACTACAATATGGTAGAGTCTTTGTCTTGCGACTGAGTCGTAGGCTTTTTTGAAGTCAACGAACAGTTGGTGAACCGTCTCTCCGTATTTCCACTTCTTTTCCAGCAGTTGTCTTATTGTGAACATTTGGTCGCTTGTTACCGGTTCCTACGGAATCCGCATTGGTAGTGTGGCGTTGTTCGGGTGTGCCTAGACACGGGCACTAATTTCACTAAACCCCAACGGATTCTGCATCGGACTGTTCACGGTTCCAAAACAAGTAAATAAGTGGACTGGAGTTCTCCTGTTGTTGAATGTTTTCTTTATTGAATAATTTTAATTACACTGTTTTTTGTCGTTAATTGTTTTGTTTATTACTTATTTCTAGTGACACTGTTCTTTGGTTGTTGAATGTTTCCGTTATTACATTTTTTTTTAAATTACAATGTTCTTTGTTTTTAAATGTTTTGTTTATTACTTATTTTGAGTTACGCTGCTCTTTGTTGTTAAAGTGCATTTACCCCAAGAAAATAGAACTTTCCGCGCACAACTCTTTTTATTGAAAAAAACGTATCGACTCCATGAACATTGAACATGAAAGGCAATCGAACTGCACTCTCGAAAACTCACATGATCGCGGTGGTGGTAGAAATCTGCCTCTAAGTAACGCGGATGAGATTAATGTTAAAAGGTGCGACCGTCCGCTATGGATATTGACATCTGACTCTAGGTAAATTCGTGGTCAACATTCCTTGAAGCCACGAGGCTGAGACGCTGATCAGTCAACGAGCCAATCCGATCGCTTCATTGGTGGTAACCCAATGGCCATCGAACTGGAAACTCCCACAATGGTCCTCAATAGTATACTGGTTAGTATACCCGCCTGTCACGCGGGAAACCGGGGTTCGATTCCCCGTCGGGGAGCCTCTGGCGCAAGACTAATAACCTTGCCCGGAAAAAAAAACAGATCATTATGGAAAATTTAACAAGCCTCAGGACTTGCTAAATAAGGCCAAGACCGGTTCCAGGTTGTAGTGCCGATGATGATGACGATGATTGAGACTGGCAGAAAATGCAGTCATAAATCATGAGAATGGTTTTCCCATGGTGGTGATAAAATATCGATCGAAACACGAGGCTGCCTGAGACCATGATTATTTCAGACGGTAGTAGGTAAATATGGTGCCGATAGTGGCGAGAATGTTGTCCTCTGTTTGTGTTTGGCAGACAGAAGTACGAATAAGGAAATAATGCGGCTACGGAATTGGTGATGTGAAATTCACAGAAGTCACTCGCCATAGGACCTAAGCCGGAAAGGTTTATTGTTTACGTTTTATGATCCCGCTCGGTATTTCGTATTGCAGGGCATTAGTAGTCCGGGTTGCAGATGTGCAAACCAGCAAATAGCCCGGCATATATTTATGGACGCGGTGTTTGTATACCGATTGTTCTGCTGAACAATAACATTCCGTCAGTCGATGTATCGAGTGAGTGTTATTTTGAATGGTGCCCGATCGGTTGTAGGTAGCCAATAATGGCTACACTGAATATCGTCGATAGGACGATCAGCCGATGGGTCTGCAGTTAAACGGTAAAAATGACATGCCGGGTGTAGAGGAAAAGCTCCTCGGCTATGATGGGATATTCATGTCGGTTATCCCTAGAGATAACCGAATTGTTTTCAGCGATTAGGTCGGAAATTAATACCATGGCAAGGTTGTGTCATCTTGCCAGGGATCGACTTACGGGTATGGGGTTTATAGATTTTAATGGGACTAAAATGATGCGAGGTTCTTCGGGCTCTGAAAAGCCCCACAGTAGTCTCCCAGTATCTCTTCTGCGTACGGTGTGATTCTCGCCAGAATGACATTTGTTAATATTTCGTATGCGATTGGGAGCAATGATGTTCCTCTGTAGTTTTCGCAGTCAGATCTATCGCCTTTTTTGAAAATGGGAACGACTATTGAGGTTTTCCATTCTTCTGGAGTGACTTCCTTATCCCATATTGTTTGGATGAGCTGGTGTATCTTTTGAGCGTTTCCAGGTAGGTTTTAACGGGTTTGGCACCGTGAGGCCGAGCGTTGTCATGGTGTAGAACCACTTTTCGTGCCTCTGCTCGTATTGTGACCATTTTTTGCGTAGTGCTCGGCTCAATGGCATCAATCAAAGTCGATATCGTTCCCCAGTGATGGTTTCGTTCAGTTTCAACAGCTCATAATAAATAACACCGACCTGGTCCCATCAAATACACAGTATAACGTTCACATCGTGAATATTTTACGACATAGAAGCATAACCGGGCAGTCTCCATGACTTTCTTTTCTGTGGGTGGCAGTAATGCATCCATTTTTCATCACTCGTTACGATGCGATGAAGAAAACCCTTCCTTTTTGCTACTGGAGCAGTTGTTCACAGAAGAAAAAACGACGCTCAACGCCAAATCATAAGGCACCCAAGTTCCTTGGTTAGAATCATTCGGTTGGAAATGGTTTGGCCAATAACTCCTAATGCTGATGAAAACTCTCATTGCGTTTGGCATGGATCGTCATGGAGCAATGCCTCTAATTAAAAGTCTTCGAAGGTTTTTGGCCTTCCTTCACACGGACGATCGTCAACATCGAAATCACCGTCCTTAAAGCGACGGAACTAATCACGGCACGTTGTTTCACTTAGAGCAGCATCTACGCAAACTTTGTGAAGCTCTCGATGCGCTTCAGCCGCCGTTTTCTTCGAATGTAAAAAGAAAATCAACACTACCCGCAAATGACGATTATTCAGCACAAAATCGGCTATTTTCACACAACCAAAAGTATATGGCGCCAAAACAAAATCATTAGTGTGTCAAAGCGGTTTGTTGACCATATGTCTAAGCTTAGTTCATGACATTTTGGATATGTCGAAATCGACCAACACTTATTACTGGAGCCATCTATTGACAAACAACGGGAACTTAGTTGTGCGCTTATAAAATACACTTATCATTTAGCCTAATATTGTAAAAGAAGCCTCTATCTGTAGGGGTCCGGTCGTGGCACGATTTAGCAAGCCTCGCCACCATCATCCCAAACACTATAGCCTCTCTCGCATAAACACACTGTTCTTTTGCGAGATTTCTCGTTAACGTTACTGTTGATTAGAGCAAATTTATCTGACACGACAACCTGGTCTGAACAGCTTAAGGGCGAAGAAACTTCAACTGTATATTTGTTCAGGTGGGAGATGAGAAACAGATCCAGTGTGTTGGCGAAATGACCATCTATATCTGGTACCCGTGTTGGCTCATTGAAGAGTTGAGTTAAATTATTTGACTCAGCAAAGAGCTGAACATATCGCTCTTCAGGTGTTGTGTGCCCAGAATGGCGAAGCCACTGAGAGTTATACACATTGAAATCACTGGTAATAACGATTTCAGTATGCGGATACGAGGGTTGCCTCTTATGTTTCGGGATTTGGCAACCCTAGTGTTGCAATGAGGCAATTGACAGCTCTGTCGTAAAGTTGGACATTTTTGAGGTTATACGCACTCAGAACGTTTTGACATACGAGCGCTATTTGTGTTGTTTACAGTAACTTAAAAGATTCATCTCCGCCCAAAAATGGAATTAAATCGTCAACATTTTCGTGCGATTATTTTTTACAACTTTCGGCGTGGATTAACTCAGCAACAGTGCATGGATGAACTTGATTCAATTTTTGGCGATGAAGCTCCATCAAGGACCAGTGTTTATCGATGGTATGGTGAATTCAATCGTGGTCGTAGTTCACTCCAAGATGAATTTCGTGAAGGTCGTCCAAAATCAGTTGTTGTTCCGAAAACCATTGATGCTGTGCGCGAACTGATATTGGAAGATCGTCATGTGACCTATGGTGAGATTGAGACAACCTTAGGCGTTAGTGGGACCAGCATACATTCAATATTGCATAAACATTTGACTGTCAAAAAAATTTGTTCGCGTTGGATACCACACAATTTGTCAATCGCCCAAAAAAAGGCTCGTGTCAATTGGTCGAATGAAATGCTCAAAAAATACGGTCGCGGTGCTTCGAAATACGTCTATGACATCGTGACAGGTGATGAATCGTGGATTTACGCATATGAGCCCGAAAGTAAACAGCAGTCGACTGTCTGGGTGTTTCAAGATGAGCCAAATCCAATAAAAGTTGTTCGCGCACGAAGCACTTCCAAGCAAATGGTCGCCTGTTTTTTCGGAAAAACTGGACATGTCGCAACCGTACCACTAGAACAACGCAGAACAGTCAATTCTGAGTGGTACACAACCATTTGTTAGCCAGTTGTCTTCCAAGAAATCAGGAAAACCAACCGCCGAAGACGGATCACTCTTCACCACGACAATGCGAGCTCTCACACGTCGGCTGCGACAACGGCATTTTTGAGCACCCAAAACATCGATTTGATGGGTCATCCGCCGTATAGTCCTGACTTGGCACCGAATGACTTCTTTTTATTCCCGTACGTAAAAAACAAACTGAGAGGTCAATGTTTTTTGACACCTGAAGAAGCGGTCGCTGCATTCAGAATGCATGTGTTGGAGATACCTCAATCAGAGTGGCAAAAGTGCTTCGACAATTGGTTCAAACGCATGCAAAAGTGTATAGATCTTCATGGGGAATATTTTGAAAAACAGTAAGGTGATTTTCGATGATCAATATTTGTTTTTGTTCTCTAATCCCGAAATATAAAAGGCAACCCTCGTATAGGGTCAAGATACTATCGATAGAATCAGATAGAGTATCAAATTCGTTAAAGGATGCGTTTCTATCCAAGTTTGGGCTTCTGAAAAGAAAACAATAATGTATGATATGCTTACGAACGTGAAGTTTTAGCCACGAGAAATTAAATTCTGGATTGGTGCCAAGCCCATATTGTGCCAGAAGCTGATAAGCAATAAAATGTAAAACAACCGCGACAAATTAACTTTTCCTGCACGACAAGTATTTACGGCAGAGTCCCGCTCATTAGCAAATGATAACGAGCCGCAATAATAAAATTTAACGAGCAAGTTAGCGATACCTAAAGTTTTGATTTTATCTATTTCACCAATTTTCGATAATTGATTCATATTTTTTGGCCCAGTATCATTGTTGCGGATTCGCCCTTGAAACAACTGGCGAATTCGCAATTAAAAATCTGTGGCACCACCTGAATAAGATATGTGACATCACCTTCAACAATGTCAGCAATCAGCTGACATTTGTGAATTTTCTGTTGGTTGTCACTAGACAACCATTTTTAATTTTATAGTTCTCTTCTTTGTAAATCGCTTGACGACTCCAGTTCGCCATTGCCAGTTGTAGTCTTTAAAAATCTAAACAATCAAACAAAATAAAGAAGATATTTATCATCGAAATCAAGATCCACCTCATTTCATTCATCGGGAGGTTCCAATTTGGAATCAAAGTATCGCTGCACGGCAATAGAACGAATCATTGTTCTTGACGCCATTCCCAAAGCCCATCAACGCAACCCATTTGGTTGGTGGACGATTTGCAGAACGCAAATCAAACAATCATTATTGCCGATATTTCTTTTTGGAGACTTGTTGATTTAACTAATTTACACTTTTTAGCTTGATACTTTCGATTACGTTTACGGTATTCTTCAATATTTGTAAGATACCTTTTGGCGTTTTGCTCACACATTAGATTGAGCTTGTCATCATTATTTCAAAACGCATTTTTGTTTGCTGGTTTTAGTGTTTTTGAATTTATTCATCAGTCAATCTAAGAGATTTTGACCCATTTTAATCCGCCAATAATTTTTGTGTTGCTTAACTACGATATAAAAAATGTTGCTCTAACTGATTATCACATCAATAATTTAAAAGTAGAGAGCGACGTCCGCACCAGGCGCGGAAGTTCTACCAAATAATCCGCTGTATGATGCGGTACAAACCACGCTGCACTTACTGCAGGGATAAAGAGGGTAATTTTTTGGCCGTCGAACATATTGTTTTCCATCGGAACCGACTTTGTTGATTTTTGTTTCATCACTCCACAATAGTTTTTTTCTATTGTGAGATGTTCCAATTCTCATGTTACCTGGCCAAAGCTAACCTAGCCTTTCAGTTTTTTTTCGAGCCGATCTTCCAAAAAGCTGGCTTTCAGTCAATCGCTCTCTAATAAAGCTGAAAGTGCATTTGGGCCCTCGCCGAAAACTTCCTTTTGTATTTTTTTTGCACCCATAAATGGATTTTTTTTTTGCAGCTCGAACAATTAGCCTGTGGCGATAGATGGTCTATGCGTCGGCATGGACGCTGATTCTACCATCCACCCACTACTTCCTCTAAATGTTTCACCGTAGATATTCTAAAATAAAACGCGCTATATATTGTTTATTGGTTAAATGAGTTCTTTTTTATTTTTGATCCTTGCTATTGTATTTTATTTATTTGAACTACAGGCACTTAGTAACTATTGTTTGGCGCTGAAAGATTGTTTATATTCTATTAGTGTTCGGCTTACGCGATTACACCATTGTTATACTAACACCACGACACTAATTTAATTCTATACGTTGCTGTTTAATTCGACTGTTATAACTCGACACACTCAGGGGTGTAGAAAGATACGTGACTACAGGATGGATGCGTCCCCGCGGGGAGCAGGGAAAAATACAACCGGGGTGTCTGGTGGTTAAGATACGACTAAAAGATTCAACCCTCGTTTGGGGTGAGTTTGGTGGTGTGGTGAAAAGGAAATTAAATTTTCCTTTTGAGACCGACCAATCAGAGTGGATCTCCGGTACATATATCCTAATGAGGGTGTGTCCACTTAGGCGCGGATCACTTTGTTTGCTCGTGACGCGAGCTCTTGGGTGTACGAACCGTGCGAATGAAAATTCACAGGCAAGAGCATCTTTGGACGAAGTGTTTGCAGCTGTTTAAATATAGTGCTGGTGATTAGAATGCGATTGGGGATGATTACACAATGACGGTTGTGTTTACATCCACGTCGATTGTGTATTGCATCCATAGCAAGTCACCCCCGCTTGGTAGAAACCTTGACGTGGTGCGGGGGCTTAAACTACAATGAATCACTCAGGCTATGCTGACGGAAGCATACGCTTCCAGTAGGGTCACCCATGCCAGACAGGCTAGCGAGGAGTAACACACAAAGATCTACCACCCCTAATCCAGGGTGTTACGTTTCACCGTGCCCATTGGATGGTTTTCAGCCAGGGGTATACCGGCTGTATTATAACGGCGACTCTCTGACACCGGGTCGAATCAGAGCAGTAAGAAGACCTTACCACATCAAAACGGGGCTCTGATGTGGCGGACTATTTGAAACCCCAAGTCTCGTGGGATCAAAAATGAATACCCAATATACAAAAAACAATCCCACGAAAAACCCGGTAGGCGTAAGTGTGATGAGCCGACACTACCATAAGGGAAAAAATCATCAAGAAAACACCGACTCGGCAAAAAGAAGACGTAGGGAAAAACTGAAAAAGCGAGATATACGCGTCGGCACGTGGAATGTTCGAACGTTATATAAACCAGGCGCGATACAGACGGTCGTAGAAAACGCGAAACAATATAAAATGGACATCGTCGCGCTTCAGGAAATCCGACTCCCACATCAAGTAATCGAAACCAATGGGTTTACACTGGTGTGTGGAGGTACCGATACACATAACCTCGGAACTGGCTTCATCATAAGCAAGAAGATTACGTCCCATGTAAAAGATATGCAATTTATTAATGACCGAATGTCGGTGCTAAAAATACAGGGACCATGGTACAATTATGTATTTATAAACGTACACGCCCCAACAGAATCTACCGACGAAGAAACGAAAGACACATTCTACGAGACTCTAGAGGAAGTATTTGATGGGATCTCATCATTCGATGTTAAAATCCTCCTCGGAGACCTCAATGCGAAAATTGGAAAGGATGATATCTTCCAACCAACAATAGGTAAAGAAGGCCTACATGACGTTTCAAATGATAATGGTATTCGAATTATCACATTCGCAGCGTCAAAAGATCTGGTAGTGAAGAGCACGATGTTCAAGCACAAGCAAATCCATAAAGCCACATGGATATCACCCGACGGCATAACGCGTAACAAAATAGACCACTTCATCATAGACAAAAGACACCACTCGAATATCCTTGACGTAAGATCATATGGAGGAGCAGATTGCGACTCCGATCACCTTCTAGTGATGGGCAACATTAGAAGTCGGCTTGCAGCAAACCCACATGGACAGTCAAGGGAGACGAGCAAAAAATTCGACATTAATAAACTAAAAGACCCACGTAAAAGGGCGAAATATCAAGACGAACTAACGAATAGATTTAGCATCGTAGAGAATGACAGTATTGAGGAAGAGGAAGCCAATAATGTGGACACTAAATGGGCATCGATCAGAGACACAATCAAACAAACAGCCCAAGAGGTATTAGGATTTAAGAAAACAACTAAGTCCAAACCTTGGTTTGACGATGAGTGCAGGGCAAAGATCGAAGAACGTAAACACCTCAGAATGACCCACTTAGAAGCATATGATGAAGGCGACGCAGTAAGATACGCGACAATTCGGAAAGAAACAACTAGACCTTTCAAACGCAACAAACGCGAATGGGAGAAGACTCGGATCGAAAAAATCATAGAAAATGCCAGAGCAAAGAACAGTAGAGTATGTATGCCGGCATAAATTCAATTAGAAATGGCTACCGAGGGAGAGCCAAAATAATCCAAGACACAAACGGCTGTCTGGTCACAGAAACAAAAAATATCGTGACAAGATGGAAGCAGTACTTTGAAAACCTGCTCAATATGCGCACCCATCAACCACAAATAAACGCACCAGACGTACATACAGCCGAGCCTCAGATCCCAGACTCCTCTTTCGACGAAGTTGTAGACGCGATAAATCGACTGAAAAACAACAAGGCCCCCGGAATCGATTGCATACCGGCAGAGCTTGTGAAGCATGGAGGAGGGGCAACCGCTCGAAAGATCCACCAACTGGTTAAAATAATATGGGACAAGGAAGTCATTCCGGAAGAATGGAAAACCTCAAAAGTCATCCCCATTTTCAAAAAAGGCGACAGATCTGACTGCCAAAATTACAGAGGAATATCATTGCTCACAATCACATACAAAATATTAACAAATGTCATACTGGCAAGAATCACACCGTACGCAGAAGAAATATTGGGAGACTACCAATGCGGATTCCGTCGGAACCGGTCAACAAGCGACCAGATGTTCACAATAAGGCAACTGCTGGAAAAGAAGTGGGAATACGGAGAGACGGTTCACCAACGAAGCAACCAAGCAAAGACTCTACCATATTGTGGTTGAGCTGGGGATCCCGAAAAAATATGCCGCCCTCATTCAAACCTGCATGAACGAAAACAAAGGGCGAGTTAGAATAGAAAACCACCTCTCAGAACCATTTGAAATCCGGGACGGACTAAAACAAGGGGACGGCCTCTCACCATGTCTTTTTAACCTTGTCCTCGAGTATGTTATCAGAAAGGTACAAGACAACGACACGACCGGATCATCCCTGAACGGGGTCACACAAGTGCTCGCGTATGCGGATGACATCGCCGTTCTGGGCGATAATCTCGAAACTATAAGTAAAAATTGTGAAATCATCATGCAAGCAACAGAAGAGGTGGGCCTAGAAATAAACGAAGACAAAACGAAATACATGATTACGACGAGAGCAAGTGGACCTCAGAGAACACATACAAACGTCAGGGGCAAGATATTTGAAAATGTCAAAGAATTTAAATACCTGGGAACGATACTGACGACCAGAAACGAAACGTCAAAGGAAATTAACAAAAGACTACATTCCGGTAACGCTAGTTGGCATGCAGCCAGTAAACTATTAAAATCCAAACTGCTATCACGTAATATAAAGCTCCCTGTCTATAGAACCATAATCATGCCGATTGCCTAATACGGATGCGAAACATGGGCTCTCACAAAACGGGAAGAGAACAAATACCGCGTATTCGAGAATAAAGTTTTAAGGGGTATATTTGGCGGTAAATATGACGAGGAGTCAGGACAATGGAGGAAACTCCACAACCACGAATTGGAAGAGCTATACCGCAAACCTACAATAGTGAGAGTGATCAAGTCCCGAAGATTAAGATGGGCCGGACACGTAGCGCGAATGGCGATGATAGGACCGTGCATAGAATTCTTGACGGTAAACTAACGGGGAAGAGACCGACAGGACGGCCGCGACGGAGATGGGAGGACAATGTTAGGTTAGACCTCGAGGAGATCGGATCAGATGATCGAACGTGGAAAGAGAGCGCACAGGACAGGGAACAATGGCGGAGCCGAGTCGGTGACGTCATGAACTTCCGGGTTCCTACAGGCCAGTAAATAATAATAATAATAATAATCCGTAGCAAGTCAAGGATCGAATTCCAGTGTGAATATTTACACTGGCAAAGAATTCGGCTCTTCGCAGCTAGGCGCGAGTTGCGCTATGCTTTGTAGGTTGTGTACTGATACACTATAAAAATCTGTCGCTCACGTGTGGGGCAGCAGACGCAGGCAGACAGGGGTTCTGCTGATTGTTTCTATAATCCATTTCGGTTATCTAGTATGGCAGCCGAAATGTTTTCTTTTTAGAACAATGCTGAGATGCATTGATACATGTATGAATGCCCTTGTAGGACAAATTCTTTGCAGGCATTTCCAGGTAATGCATTGAAAGCATTAATTATCCTTGGGAGGGAAATGGTTTTGCTGCGGGGAGATTGCGGTACAGGTGTGGGAAGTTTGGAATTTGCCCGGCAACCGAAGGTCCGAATAGGTTTTGGTTTTATGCACCTGTATAATGGAAAGAATTCTTGTAGGGAATTTGTATGCGAAGAGATGCATGAAAGGTAAGAATTCTTTACAGGGACTTTTAGTTAAATAAATTTGATCTAATTGATGCGTGAAGCATTTAAGGTGCTAATGCGATTGCATTAGCGAACTTATAAGATTGGGTCGAAGTTATGGGGACCGTGGACCGTGGGGTTAGGCAGAACCGCCACATGCCTATCCAGGGCTTCAGTCGTTTTACGAGATCTTCTCCGTCTTGCTACGAGTTCTGTGGTTTTATGTTTTTCTACATATTTTATAGCATTAAATACCATTGTTTTAGAGCAATTAAGCTTTTTGAAATTTCTTTATAAGACAGTCTTTCATTATTTCGAAGATTTATTATCGCTTCTCTCATGTTTTTGTACAGCTTTTTTTCCTTCCCATATCTCGTTCAAATGTCTTACAACAAAGCATGAACTTATAATTCCGTTTACTTTCAAACAAATTATTATAATTACCAACAAATATTTACGTTTAAAACGAAATTATACAAAAAGAAACAAATCGTTCTTAATTAGATCGCCAGTTAATTTTGTTTTACAAAACCTTTTGAATTCAATTTTGTTTTTTTTTGTTATTTTTTTGTATATAATATTTATATTTTAATTAATATACTAAAATACATATACAGTATGAACTCGATTTTCGCAACACTAAATTTGTAGCACGTCTTGACTCTATAAGTGCAACTTTTCAAAAATGCTACCTCGATTTATGCAACTTCTTGTGTTTATTCATCTGTTTTCTATTTGCATACTCTCCTTTTGATTCTGTATTCCTGCCATTAAACTTGCTGTAAGTTTGTCTGAACAAAATTCCTTGTAAAAATAATACACAAACACATAAAATGCATCTGTCTTTATTTAGTTGCGACTTCATTAGTGTCTACGGTAAATTTGTACAAGATGGGTGTTACAAGAAATATTACAAAATTGTCTATTAAAAAAAGAAGTGATATTTTATCAGAATTAGAAAAGGGTTTTTCAGTAAAGACAATTTGTGAAAAATATAATGTTCACAAATCAACAATAAGCCGCATAAAAGGAAAGGCAACCGCTCTTAGACAATTTGTGGCTAGAGCTGTATCTGGACCAGGGAAACGGGTAACGTTGAAGGCTTCTGAATATCCACAGTTGGAAAAGGCTTTATATGGATGGTTTCAAAAGCAAAGAGCTAAACACATCCCACTTTCTAATGACATTATAACGTCAAAGACAATTCAATTGCACAATAAAAGACCATCATTTTACGCCGGCAATGGATCGTACACCCGCCTGTCACGTGGGAGACCGGGGTTCTATTCCCCGTCGGGGAGCCTCTGGCGCAAGACTAATGACCTTGCCCGGAAAAAAACAAATCATTATGGAAAACGTAACAAGCCTCAGGACTTGCTAAATAAGGCCAAGACCGGTTCTCGATTGTAGTGCCGATGGTGATGATGATGATGAATGGAAGGATTGCGAAATTTCAAAAACGACATGGTATTCGAATGTTGAAAATCTGTCGTGAAAAATTATCGAATAAACATGAACTTGTCCAGCCGTTCGTACAAAAATTTCAAAAAAGAACATAGAGGAACTTAATTTTACTGCGAATCAGATCTACAATGCAGACGAATCTGGTTTATTTTATAGAATGTTGCCGAACAAAACACTTGTTTCTTTTAAACAAGCGTCAGCGCCAGAACGAAAAGTAAGCAAGGAAAGAATAACATTCCTTGCGTACACAAATGCATCAGGGATGCACAAAGTAAAACTTCTCGTCATTGGTAAAGCAGCCAATCCAAGAGCATTTAAAAACTTTGAAAATAAGCCTGTTTTTTATAAAGCAAATAAAAATGCATGGATGACATTCCTATTATTCGAACAATGGTTCCACAACGTGTTCGTTCCCGAAGTAAAAAAAGAATACCAAATGTTGTGTTTGTATTAATGAGTTTTTTTCAGGTAAGAAATTTTCTTGAATCAAAAGGACTTGAAAAGAAGGCACTACTGCTTTTGGACAATGCCCCGTGTCATCCTAAAGAAAACGAATTGCAAAGCGATAATGGGCTGACTGCACCCTGTGAGTAGGGCGTTAGAATACACTCACAGCTAGGCCGGCTTGTCGTAAGAGTCAACTAAAGGCCGAGTGGTAGCCGGGGTCCCAACGCCCTGTGCGCCCGGTGAAATACCACCCCATCAAGCTTTAGGCTCCGTGAAATGGTCGGGAGAAATCCCTGACCATCTTTCGGAGCTTGGCTGATGGACCGGTTCGAGAAAAGGTTGGTTAGGTGGTAGTCGGTCCCAAGGTGAGATACCACCCCGTCACGCTGTACATTCCGCGATATCGCCGAGAGAAATCTTCGACAGTGTTTCGGATGTGTGGCTGATGGCCCGACCTGACACGGGGATAAATCATGATGGTGCCTTCTGATATAAAGAATTCCGGAGGTAAACTAGTCTCCCATTCGGATTTCCGGGGGGACTATGTCAGGGGGAACATCATGCAGATATCATGATAAATAATGGAACTTTGAGAGGTTCGTCATCGTATAACCGGGCTCGCTGTCGATGCTCGGCCCACGCTCGACTGGTGACGGCATTTTGTAACATCAGGGGCATCGGTTTCACCAATACGAATGTAAACGCCGTCCAACAATATTTGCAAACAACGAAACCTGATATCCTTGCCCTAACTGAGACCCAGGTCGATTCGTCAACTGATTCGACATATCTTCGTTGCTCAGGATACGACTTGCATTCGAGATTCCGTTTTAAGGGCGGAGTCTGCGTCTTCGCGCGGTCCAATCTGGCTTGCCAGAGGATGGAGGCGTTGGAGCCGAACAATATGGACATCATATGGTTGAGGGTCGTGCTAAGGAATTCCGTTAAATTTCTTTGTTGTCTTTACCGTTCCCCGAATGACGATCGGGCGGCGACATTTTTCGAACATCTTTCACATACCATCGACTGGATACAGATCAACTACCCAGCTTCTGAGATTGTTGTCCTTGGCGATTTTAATGTGCACAATTCCGACTGGTTGTTACATTCTAACAGAACCGACGAGGCTGGGAGGCTGGCGGGGATGTTTGCTGTAAGCCACAACTTGACTCAACTCGTGGGGGAGCCAACGCGAGTGCCGGATACCCGAGGCGATTATGCGAACAGCCTGGATCTGTTTTTGACATCCGAAACGAGTATTTATACCGTAGAGGTTTCTGCGCCATTGGGAAACTCAGATCACTGCTTGGTATCTGTCGCGCATATCAAGCGAATAACCGGCCTAGGCAGCTTCGCCATGTGTGGAAGTATGGAGCCGCTAACTGTGACGAATTGCGAGATTTCTGTGCATCCTTTCCATGGTCCGAGGTGTGCTTCGGAGACTCCGATGTTAACGTTTGCGCGGAGTCGGTATCAGAAATTATTCTTCTGGGGATGGAGATGTATATTCCACATTCCATCAAATGAAGCTCATCTGATAAACCGTGGTTTGACAAAAAATACGAGCAGATTCCAGCGGCAAAAAATAGAGCTTTTAAGCAATGGCGCTCCAATCCCACCGATGTTCACAGAACGAATTTTGTTAGAATCAGAAACGCGTGCAACCAGGCGATGGATACCGCGAAGAAGGCTCACAACGACAGGGTGATCAGTAAGCTCCTTCGGTGCCCAACTGTTTCGCGCTCCTTCTGGTCAATGGCAAAGGCTGTCAGCGGTAACTTCGGATCCTCCTCTTTCCCCCCGTTGGTGACAGACAGCGGGACGTTAGTCACGAATTCAAAGGATAAAGCTAATGTGTTCGGGAATTCAAACCTCGATACCGGCCTTTTGGAGCACCTGTGATCGCGCCGGTACGGTCTTCGATGCGGGATGTGAGATTCCGTCCGCGCACTATTCAACGCATTCTACGTGAACTGGATTGTAGGAAGGCAACCGGCCCGGACGGAATACCAGCAATAGTCCTTAAGAACTATGCTCCAGAACTATCGCCGGTTCTTGGCAGACTCTTCCGCTTACCTTCGGCATGGGCGACCTTTTCTACCTGCTGGAAAATTGCTCGAGTTCAGCCAATCCCAAAGACGGGAAAAAAGTGTCTCCCACAAAATTACCGTCCGATAGCATTACTGTCTATTTTATCTAAGGTGATGGAAACAGTCATCAATACAGAGTTAGTTAAGTATTTGGAGTGCAACGGACTTCTGAATGATCGTCAATACGGATTCCGTGGCAGGCGGTCCACGAGAGGCCTTTTGATACTTATAACCATTATTGGGCATCTGCGATTGAACGTCATGGTGAGTCAAGGGCGGTCGCAGTGGATATCTCCAACGCTTTTGACTTTGCTGTGGGCGGCGAGTCTTTGGATCTGTATCCTGTTAATTCGGGGATGCCTCAAGGTTTTATTTTGGCTCCAACCTTGTTCTTGTTTCACATAAATGATTTGTTGGAGGCAACGGATAACAAAGTGTTCAGTTTTGCGGATGATAGTACACTTGTTTCATCTTTTTCGAGTGTTCGGCCAATTGGCGCATCTGCGTCGCATCAGCTGAGATGTAGACAGATTGACTCTCTGAATCAGGATCTAGATGGGGTCCTGTGGTGGGTAAGGGCTAATCTCGTCGACTTCAATGCAGCGAAGATACAATATACAACATTCACAAAGAAAAGTGGATCATCGGTTCCACAGCTAAAGATGAATGCCCGGGCCCTCGAGGCTGGGGAAAGTTTGAAATTGCTCGGCGTCACGGTCTGTGGGAATGTATCATGGCATAAGCACGTGTCGAGAATCGCCAGGTCAGCCTCAGGAAAACTGAGCTATCTTTTTAGAGCCAAGAAATATTTTACTCCGGCCCAACTTCTTCTCCTATATAAATCCCAAATTAGACCCGCGCGCGAATATTGCTGTCATGCTTGGAGCTCGGCTCCTAAACATACCCTCGACCTACTTGAGAGCATTCAGAGACGAGCGATCCGCCTGACCGGGGACTCGGCGTTGACGTCGGGACTACAGTCGCTATCACATCGAAGGCGCGTAGCCGACCTCTGTCTGTTTTACAGATATTATCACGGAGATTCGTGGTGTTGTTCCACGCAATTGAGCTTATATGCGGTCCACTAGACAACCCGACGGATCGCACCCGTTTGCGGTTCATCTCCCGACGGCGCAAACATCCCTGCATCAGAACTCGTTCCGTTACAGAGCCGGGAAGCTGTGAAACTCCCTTCCCACGCGACTGTTCCCGGAGCGTTACAACCTGCAACTCTTCAAAAGGAACTGCAACAGCTATTTGAAGCCATCTCGGGGCGCCCACTCGGCGCTATAGTTTCGCTTCTCCTGAGAGAAGTCTATTTAAAAAAAAAAAAAAAAAAAAAAAAAAATTTTTATGTGTCCGGCAAATTGCACTGCAATCATTCAACCTATGGATCAAAATGTTATCAACATAACAAAAGTTCGAGTACAAAAAAAGTTTATTTGCGCACTTAGTTTCAAGTGAGGACATGGACTTAGAAACTAAAATCAAAGCCATCAACATAAGGGATGCAATTTGTTTGCCAGCTAATGCCTGGGAAAAAGTAGCCCCTTACACGATCCAGAAATGTTGGAATGTTTTAATGCCTACCAAGGGTGATTGGGGTGAGGAGGACGAGCTTCCATTATCTACACTATCTGCAAATATCTTAAGGGAATTCATGCGTTTCTAGTCTGCTTGTTGAAATTGTTCCCAGCATTAGCCTCTCCAATGAAGAAATCATTGATTGGTTTAACGAAAACGTTGAGTCATCTGGTAATTCTGAAGATCTAGCAGAAATTGAGAGCGCCGGTGAAGGTGAAGGTGAAGCTGAGTCGGCCCCCACTTTATCAAAAGTTAAATCAGAAGATGCAGCTCGATCCTTAAACATATGTTTGCAATGGGCCGAAGAGAACAACATTTCAATAGAAGAGATTGTATTGCTACAAAAGATAAAAGAGAGGGCAGTTTTAAAAAACATTAAATCGCAAAAAACTCAATCGAAAATACCTAACTTCTGTAAGAAAAAAACTTAATATTCTGTATGTATCACATATTAATTTTGTCGTTATCTATAAGAAAACAAGCTATTTCAACTATAATTTGTTTAAAAAAAAAAGACAGCCCAGTAAGTGCAACAACCTCGGTTATTGCAACTGCCCCAATTTTTATTAGTTGCGTAAATCGAGTTTGTAATGTATGTTTTTTAAGCCTTTTTTGCTGTTGAACATGCAATAATTATGCCATCACTCATATCTACTCACTCCAGCTATTGTACTATTTGTAAAGTATTTTTTTTGAATGGTGTAAACTTTTTGAAATATGTAATTACAATCTATCTAAAGTGAATTAAGAAAATAGAATATATGTACAGTGCTGTGAAAAATTGTAGTTAAAGATAAAAATTCAATTTTCTTTGAATGAGTAATAAACTTTTATGACTAGTTTTGTGACAAAATTCCCAACTCTGGGAAAGCCCTTTAATGGCTTAATTGTTTTTTTTACCAGGAATGGTAATTAATTATCTGAAAAACCCCATTCTGGAGTGATAAAAAACGCAGTCAATTTTTTTTAAAGTTCTAAATATGCCACGTGGGAAACAATGAACGGACATTGAAAAAACAAAGAATAGTCGATTTACAAAATAGTGGAATGACGCAAAGACAAATTGCAAATAGAAGAAATTGCTCACAAGATGTATTGAAGAGTTTTCTATAACCCGGTATTGCAAATTACGGAAGACGCGATCTGTGAGAGCAACAAAATGACCGCCAACGGTAAAACAAACAATTCTACGTGAAATGTTCAAAAAGGGAACTTCTTCGTCGCAAATGGTTTAAAGTTTTAATTAGGACTGCGATTCTAGCCTCAATAGAAAATGGGCAATAGCCTCAAGGAACTGAAGTATCGAAAGTGGTTGTGCAAACCACCTTTTTTTTTTTTTTTTTTTATAGACTTCTCTCAGAAGAGGCGAACCTATAGCGTCAAGTGGGCGCCCCGAGATGACATCAAATAACTGTTGCAGTTCTTTTTGAACAGTTGCAGGTTGTAACGCTCCGGGAACACTCGCGTGGCAAAGGAGTTCCACAGTGGTAGACTTGTATGTCGTTACCCTTGTTGGTGACCCCCTGCTATCGAATCCGTGCCATCCCCGCTTGTTATAATAATAATAAAAAAAAAAAATTGTAATAATAATATATACATATAGATGTAAACGAGGAGTCCCTCTAATATATGACTTATTTCATGTATATATATATAATATATGACTTATTTCATATATATATATACATTTACCCCTAATATTATACATGTAAAAAGAATTAGGAAAATAAATGTGGTTTAAAAACTACAAAAAAGAAAAAAAAGAACAAAAAAGGGAGTTCCACAGCTTCCCCGCTCTGTAACGGAACGAGTTCTGATGCAGGGATGTTTGCGCCGTCGGGAGATGAACCACAAACGGGTGCGATCCGTCGGGTTGTCTAGTGGACCGCATATAAGCTCAATTGCGTGGAACAATACCACGAATCTCCGTGATAATATCTGTAAAACAGACAGAGGTCGGCTACGCGCCTTCGATGTGATAGCGACTGTAGTTCCGATGTCAACGCCGAGTCCCCGGTCAGGCGGATCGCTCGTCTCTGAATGCTCTCAAGTAGGTCGAGGGTATGTGTAGGAGCAGAGCTCCAAGCATGACAGCAATATTCGCGCGCGGGTCTAATTTGGAATTTATATAGGAGAAGAAGTTGGGCCGGAGTAAAATATTTCTTGGCTCTAAAAAGATAGCTCAGTTTTCCTGAGGCTGACCTGGCGATTCTCGACGCGTGCTTATGCCATGATACATTCCCACAGACCGTGACGCCGAGCAATTTCAAACTTTCCCCAGCCTCGAGGGCCCGGGCATTCATCTTTAGCTTTGGAACCGATGATCCACTTTTCTTTGTGAATGTTGTATATTGTATCTTCGCTGCATTGAAGTCGACGAGATTAGCCCTTACCCACCCCAGGACCCCATCTAGATCCTGATTCAGAGAGTCAATCTGTCTACATCTCAGCTGATGCGACGCAGATGCGCCAATTGGCCGAACACTCGAAAAAGAGGAATTATCCGCAAAACTGAACACTTTGTTATCCGTTGCCTCCAACAAATCATTTATGTGAAGCAAGAACAAGGTTATAGCCAATATAGAACCCTGGGGCACTCCCGAATTAACAGGATACAGGTCCGAACACTCGCCGTCCACAACAACCCGGATCGATAGATTCTCGAGGAAGCTCCTCGTCTAGTCGCAAAGCTGTTGGGAAAGTCTATATGAACGAAGTTTGCTCAGCAATGCCATGTGCCAGACGCGGTCAAAAGCCTTGGAGATATCCAATGCGACCGCCCTTGTCTGACCATGCCGTTCGCATCGCAGATGTCCATATATCGGTTATAAGTGTCTTCCGTGGACCGCCTGCCACGGAATCCGTATTGACGATCATTCAGAAGTCCGTTGCATTCCAAATACTTAACTAACTCTGTATTGATGACTTTTTCCATTACCTTAGATAAAATAGACAGTAATGCTATCGGACGGTAATTTTGTGGGAGACACTTTTTTCCCGTCTTTGGGATTGGCTCAACTCGAGCGATTTTCCAGCAGACAGGAAAGGTCCTCCGTGCATAAGATAAGGGGAAGAGTCTGCCAAGAACCGGCGATAGTTCTGGAGCACAGTTCCTAAGAACTATTGGCGGTATTCCGTCCGGGCCGGTTGCCTTCCTACAATCCAGTTCACGTAGAATGCGTTGAATAGTGCGCGGACGAAATCTCACATCCCGCATGGAAGACCGCACCGGCGAGATCACAGGTGGCTCCAAAAGGCCGGGATCGAGGTTCGAATTCGCGAAAAATAAATTCGCGAACACATTAGCTTTATCCTTTGAATTCGTGACTAACGTCTCGCGTCTGTCACCAACGGAGGGAAAGAGGAGGATGTGAAGTTACCGCTGACAGCTTTTGCCATTGACCAGAAGGAGCGCGAACCAGTTGGGCACCGAAGGAGCGTATTGATCACCCTGTCGTTCTGAGACTTCTTCGCGGTATCAATCGCCTGGTTGCACGCGTTTCTGAGCGCCATTGCTTAAAAGCTCTATTTTTTGCCGCTGGAATCTGCTCGTATTTTTTGTCAAACCACGGTTTATCAGATGAGCTTCATTTGATGGAATGTGGAATATACATCTCCATCCCCAGAAGAATAATTTCTGATACCGACTCCGCGCAAACGTTAACATCGGAGTCTCCGAAGCACACCTCGGACCATGGAAAGGATGCGCAGAAATCTCGCAATTCGTCACAGTTAGCGGCTCCATACTTCCATACATGGCGAAGCTGCCTAGGCCGGTTATTCGCTTGATATGCGCGACAGATACCAAGCAGTGATCTGAGTTTCCCAATGGCGCAGAAACCTCTACGGTATAAATACTCGTTTCGGATGTCAAAAACAGATCCAGGCTGTTCGCATAATCGCCTCGGGTATCCGGCACTCGCGTTGGCTCCCCCACGAGTTGAGTCAAGTTGTGGCTTACAGCAAACATCCCCGCCAGCCTCCCAGCCTCGTCGGTTCTGTTAGAATGTAACAACCAGTCGGAATTGTGCACATTAAAATCGCCAAGGACAACAATCTCAGAAGCTGGGTAGTTGATCTGTATCCAGTCGATGGTATGTGAAAGATGTTCGAAAAATGTCGCCGCCCGATCGTCATTCGGGGAACGGTAAAGACAACAATGAAATTTAACGAAATTCCTTAGCACGACCCTCAACCATATGATGTCCATATTGTTCGGCTCCAACGCCTCCATCCTCTGGCAAGCCAGATTGGACCGCGCGAAGACGCAGACTCCGCCCTTAAAACGGAATCTCGAATGCAAGTCGTATCCTGAGCAACGAAGATATGTCGAATCAGTTGACGAATCGACCTGGGTCTCAGTTAGGGCAAGGATATCAGGTTTCGTTGTTTGCAAATATTGTTGGACGGCGTTTACATTCGTATTGGTGAAACCGATGCCCCTGATGTTACAAAATGCCGTCACCAGTCGAGCGTGGGCAGAGCATCGACAGCGAGCCCGGTTATGCGATGACGAACCTCTCAAAGTTCCATTATTTATCATGATATCTGCATGATGTTCCCCCTGACATAGTCCCCCCGGAAATCCGAATGGGAGACTAGTTTACCTCTGGAATTCTTTATATCAGAAGGCACCATCATGATTTATCCCCGTGTCAGGTCGGGCCATCAGCCACACATCCGAAACACTGTCGAAGATTTCTCTCGGCGATATCGCGGAAGGTACAGCGTGACGGGGTGGTATCTCACCTTGGGACCGACTACCACCTAACCAACCTTTTGTCAAACCGGTCCATCAGCGAAGCTCCGAAAGATGGTCAGGGATTTCTCCAGACCATTTCACGGAGCCTAAAGCTTGATGGGGTGGTATTTCACCGGGCGCACAGGGCGTTGGGGCCCCGGCTACCACTCGGCCTTTAGTCGCCTCTTACGACAAGCTGGCCTAGCTGTGAGTATATTCTAACGCCCTACTCACAGGGCACCACTCAAATAGCCACATAAGGAAACACGTATTGAATTCGCTGAAACACACATCCAACACAGTGAAATGCTGTCTCATGTGATCTTCAGTGGTGACAAAAAATTTAATCTGGCTGGCCCCAAGGGCTTCAAGTACTATTGGCATGATCTTAGGAAAGAAAAGAAAGTCATGTCAACCATACCTTTAGGAGGAGGAGGGGTTATGATGTAGGCAGCTCTCATTGGAAATCTTAAAACAGAAATTGTTTTTATTTATGGTAGAATGGACGCCAAAAAGTACCAAGAAGTGTTGGAAGTGCATCTTCTTCATTTAACAATCCCAATAGAGGACGAAGATGTCATATTTCAACAGGAGAACAGTCCTATCCATACAGCACGAACAACAATAGCGTGGTTTCAAGAGCATGGAATTTAACTTTTACGATAGCTAGCTTAAGTCCAGACATATCAGGGCGGTAATTCATGGGCTGACACATAGATGGTGTTACTAGAATTAAATTCATATGATTTTTAATACTAACCTGCAAACGATACGTGTATAAATTTGACAGTTGTCAGACAACTGATCCGTGAGATATAGCATTGTGAGTGAAGTAACATTTGTTATTATAAAAAAAATTGATAAAGAAGAATTTCTTCTGTCAATGAAACATTGCTTTATCATGAAAAAAAATACTGTTGAAGACAAAGCTTGGCTTGATAAGCATTATTCGGACTCTGCACCAGGAAAATCAACCGTTGAGAAGTGATCTGCTAAATTTAAAAGGGGCAAAATGAGTACCAAAGCCGATACACGAGGTGGACACCCGAAAGAGGCTGTAACGGACGAAAACATAAAAAAAGTTCACAAAATAATTATGAATGAGCGTAAATTAAAGTTGATCGCGATAGCTGATACACTGAATATATCAAAAGAGCATGTTAGACATATAGTGCATGAATATTTGGACATGCGTAAATTGTGTGCAAAGTGCGTGCCGCGCGAGCTCACAATCGAGCAAAAGTTTCAACGTGTCATTGTCTCGGAGCAACGTTTTTTGCTTCCCCATTCACCATATTCTCCAGATCTGGCCTCCAGTGACTCTTTTCTATTTGCAGATCTCGAAATAATGCTCGCTGGAAAGAAATTCAGCACTACTGAAGAAGTAATCGCTGAAGGTGCGGCCTATTTTGAGGCTAAAGAAGTATCGCGGTATCGAAAAATTGCATGACCGCCTTAATCGTTGTATCGCCCTCGTAGGCGACTATGTTGAATAATAAAATCGAATTTTACCAACAAAAAATGTCTTTTATTATGTAAGCCTACGAACTTTTCAACCGACCTGTTAAACCCGATTGAGACCCTGGAGGGGATCCTGGCAAGGGCGGTTTACGATCAGGAAAAGCCCGAAATTCAAAACATAGAACAACTCAGGCAAAGACGTGGAATAATATACCGGAGAACACTTTAAACCATCTTGTTTCCAGTCTACCACGAAGATTGTTAACTATTATAGAAAATAACGGACAAAACCTTCCATACTAAATAAATTATTATACAAAATTCCTCATAGACAAAAGACATTACTCGAAAAATTTCCAGATAACAAAGACTATCCTTCTCAGAACGCCCCTGTCCATGGCATCGACGGAAATATTCGCAACCGAAGCATCGAAGAAGAAATAATAATCTTCTTCAACTAGTAAAAGGAGGGGGGATGGGTGCGAACATACATGGCAAAGTTCTGATTGCTTTCAACCGGCGATGGCCAGGACGATACTTGTCCCTGTTCAATCCAAGTTGACATGCAGTCTCCACGTGACACCCCTGGATAGCTACTTTGGCACCCGCCAAGTAGTGAACCAATGCGACATCCTGAGAAAGGTTGACGCAAGGCTAATAACCAGGCCGGTAGAAATGAATTACTATGGCAAATTTAACAAGCCTCGGATATGGAGCGGATACAAGACGACGACCGCGGAAACGAAAATGGCTAAACGATTTAAGAATTTTTTAATAGAACGTCCGCTCACTATATAAAGCTCGAGCTGCACAGCAGCTAACCGATACCCTACCGAATATAAGGCTGACATAACAGCATTACAAGAAATAAGATGGACGGGGAGTGGTGTTATTCAAAGAAACGAGTATGACATTTATTACAGTTGTCATGGAAAACACCATGTGCTCGGGGTAGGCTTTCTAGTCAGCCAAAAACTGAGGCCTGCCCTCATCGGCTTTAATGCAATAAATGAAAGGCTACGCACTCTTCGCGTGAGAGGCAAGTTTAAGAACATAAGCCTCATAAACGTTCACGGACCTACAGAGGAGTCCCCTGACGACGAAAAAGAAGAATACTACGAAAACGTCGAACAGGGCCTCAATGCGTGCCCAAGATACGATGTGAAGATCGTTCTTGGTGTTTTGAATGTAAAAATAGGTCGAGAGCCGGTTTTCAGGCACAGGTTCCCATAGTTTGCATGAGAACTCTAATGACAATGGACTATGAGTCATCGAGCTGGTAGCATCGAAAAACTTGGTCGTTGCAAGTACCAGGTTTCCGCGTAAAGATATCCACAAAGCCACCTGGGTATCACCTGATGGAGCCTCTCGCAACCAAATTGATCACGTGTTGATAGATCGCCGCCCCTCCTTATGCCTCTGATGACGGTACGAACGTACCGAGGTGCCAACGTCAACTCGGATCACTATCTTGTTGGTACAGTTTTTCGAGCGCGGATTGCCTTACGGAGACGTATTGCAACCGCGGATCAGGTTCGAATCAACGCGGTTGCTCAGAAGATCTGAAAAAAGGCTTCACAGACAAAAGAAAAGTGCCTGGGTAAAAACCTTGTCTGTGAAATAGAGAAAAGTGGAAAGCGATGTCCGCACTAGGCTCGGAAGTTCTACCAAATAATCCGCAGTATGACGCGGTACACACCATGCTGCACTTACTGCAAGGATAAAGAAGGTAATCTGATCACCGATCCTGAAGGCATTCTGGAGCGATGGGAGGTGCACTTCAAGGAATTGCTAAATGGTCAGCTCACAGAAGAATTGGAGGCTCCACCAATGTAATACCAATGCCAAATGCTGCCGCCACCAAGCATTGAGGAAACATTGAAAGCCATTAGACAGCTGAAATCAAACAAAGCCCACGGAGCTGATGACATACCAGCTAAACTGATCAAACAAGGAGGGACAGCGTTACATCACATAATTCATGAGATCGTGGTGCACGTATGGGAGCAAAAGGAGATGCCGGAAGATTGACGTCGGGGAATAATTTGCCCCATACATAAGGGAGATATCACACTGTGCAGCAACTATAGGGGTATAATATTGCTGAGTACCGCCTATAAGATACTCTACTCTAACCTACAAGATCGGATAGCCCCATACGCTAAAGCCATCATTGATCAATATCAGTGTTGCTTCATCCCAGGCAAATCGGCGATTGATCAGATATTCATCCTTAGAAAGGCGATGGAAAAATGTCAGGAATTTAAGATTCCATTATATCATCTATTTATAGACTTAAAGGCCGCCTACGACAGCATAGCCAGGGTAGAACTATATAAGGCCATGAGAGAGTTCGGGATTCCAAACAAATTGATACGACTTTGTAGGTTGACCATGACCAACGTGACCAGTCAAGTAAAAATAGCGGGATTGCTGTCCAAACCAATAAACATCTTTAATTGACTCCGCCAAGGGGACGGCGTTGGAGAAAGCAATCCGTGACTCTGGCGTTACAACCAGAGGGACTATTATCACCAAGTCCAGCCAGATACTTGCCTATGCAGACGACATCAACATCATCGGTAGACCGAAATCGGCTGTACAGGAATCCTTTACCCAGATCGAGCTGGCGGCACAAAAACTGGAGCTGCACATTAATGAGGAAAAAACTAAGTACATGGTGACAACTTCAGACAAGAGAAGACCTAACATTGGTCAAACTATCAGGGTAGTGGAGCACGAATTTGAAGTAGTGCAATCCATTAACTACCTTGGGTCAATAGTATCAGCCGATAACAATATGGAAGAAGAAATACGTGAACGGCTGATCAAATCCAACAAAGCCTACTATGCTCTATCAAGGCTCTTTAAATCCCGAAATTTATCCAGAACATCCAAGCTACTACTGTACAAGACCATGGTCTTACCAGTACTCATGTATTGATCCGAGACCTGGGTGCTCAATAAAAGGCACTCTGAACTCTTAGCCGCGTTCCAGAAAAAGGTCTTAAGGAGAACTGTTGGCCCCGTATGTGAGGGAGGACGATTCCGGAGACGCTACAACCATGAATTGTACGCAATCTACCTTGAAGCTAATGTTGTAAGAAAAATCAAGCTCGGTAGACTCCGGTGGGCGGGACACCTAGCTCGAATAAGCGAAGAGGAGCCTACCCGGCAAGTCGTTTGTGGCAGGATGTATGGAAGGAGACAGCGCGGCAGACCTTGTCTGCGATGGAGGGATGGCGTAGACCAGGACGCCCAGAGCATGGGCGTGCCAAACTGGATGACATCGGCTCGAAATCGGGACCGGTGGAGAGATTTGTTAAATAAGGCCAAGACCGGTTCCCGGTTGTAGCGCCGATGATGATGATGAATCACGATACGACAGGCCGTTCTCCAGCAAGAATTATATTTGAACGAGAGATACGATTACCAGCCGATCTGCGATTCGGAATACCTCCAGACGCCATAGATAAGACTGAAGACTACGTAGACGAATGAAGAATTCGCCTCGATGAGATTCATCATTTGGTTGGAAAGCAAATCAAGGTATCTAGTGACAGGACGAAAACAAGATACGACGGTCGAGCCAACGCATCCGGATTTAAAGCAGGCGATAACGTGTGGCTTTATAACCTTCATCGGCAAAAAGGAAGGTCTCCGAAGTTGCAGCAACATTGGGAAGGACAGTCTAAGATTCTCACAAGAATTAACGACGTTGTCTATAGGATTCAGCGAAGACCGAATGCCAAGATGAAAGTGGTACATCGTGACCGACTGGCGACTTTTGTTAACCCAGAAGACTAGTGAAATTAGTTCGGGACGAACTAATCTAGGCGAAGGGTAGTGTGACGCATATGATAATCAACTGTGATATCTGGCAGGTCTCCAAAACAAAGTACTAGAATATTCTAGAAAGTACTGGAAAACTAGAGACTATGAGCAGTAGAAAAGTCGAGGCTATGGAATGGTCGAAAACGAAACGCCGAATCAGAATGAGGAAAAACGGTATAAATACGCCGCACGCAGATCAAGCACCAGAAGTAAGCCGTAAGGAAGCGATAAGTAAAGAAGCGAAGTAAAGAAGGGATAGGGATTAAACGATAAGTCTCGGAAGTGAAAGAAGAGTCACCGAATTATTAGCGAAATAATAAATAACGGTTGTTATTAAGAGACTAATAAAGTGTTGTCAAAGAAAATCGATTTAACGACTCATATTTATTAAAATAATTAATCCAGCGAACCCCAAGCTCGCTACAATATGTCAAACTCTTTCCTTCTTATTGGAAACTCGTTTTTTTTTTTTCTTAAACAATACCCACGATTTTTCAAGTTCTACTGAACCGATTTACTTCAAATTGGCCCTGTGAGTAGGGCGTTAGAATATACTCACAGCTAGGCCAGCTTGTCGTAAGGGCGACTAAAGGCCGAGTGGTAGCCGGGGTCCCAACGCACTGTGGGCCCGGTGAAATACCACCCCATCAAGCTTTAGGCTCCGTGAAATGGTCGGGAGAAATCCCTGGCCATCTTTCGGAGCTTGGCTGATGGACCGGTTCGAAAAAGGGTTGGATAGGTGGTAGTCGGTCCCAAGGTGAGATACCACCCCGTCACGCTGTACATTCCGCGATATCGCCGAGAGAAATCTTCGACGGTGTTTCGGATGTGTGGCTGATGGCCCGGATTGACACGGGGATAAGTCATGATGGTGCCTTCTGATATAAAGAATTCCAGAGGTAAACTAGTCTCCCATTGGGATCTCCGGGGCGGACTATGTCAGGGGGAGCATCATGCAGATATCATGATAAATAATGGAACTTTAAGAGGTTCGTCATCGCATAACCGGGCTCGCTGTCGATGCTCGGCCCACGCTCGACTGGTGACGGCACTTTGTAACATCAGGGGCATTCGTTTCATCAATACGAATGTATTGTCCACCAATATTTGCCAACAACGAAACCTGATATCCATGTCCTAACTGAGACCCAGGTCGATTCGTCAACTGATTCCACATATCTTCGTTGCTCAGGACACGACTTGCATTCGAGATTCCGTTTTAAGGGCGGAGTCTGCGTCTTCGCGCGGTCCAATCTGGTTTGCCAGAGGATGGAGGCGTTGGAACCCAATAATATGGACATCATATGGTTGAGGGATTCCGTTAAATTTCTTTGTTGTCTGTACCGCTCCCCGAATGACGATCGACCGGCGACATCTTTCACATACCATCGACTGGATACAGATCAACCGCCCAGCTTCTGAGATTGTTGTCCTTGGCGATTTTAATGTGTACAATTCCGACTGGTTGTTATATTCGAACAGAACCGACGAGGCTGGCGGAGATGTTTCCTGTAAGCCACAACTTGACTCAACTTGTGCGGGAGCCAACGCGAGTGCGGGAGGCCCGAGGCGATTACGGATCTGCTTTTGACATCCGAACCGAGTATTTATACCGTAGAGGTTTCTGCGCCACTGGGAAACTCAGATCACTGCTTGGTATCTATCGCGCAAGCAATTGCATATCAAGCGAATAACCGGCCTAGGCAGATTCGCCATGTATGGAAGTATGGGGCTGCTAACTGGAACGATTTGCGAGATTTCTTCGCATCCTTTCCATGGTCTTAGGTGTGCTTCGGAAACTCCGATGTTAACGCTTGCGCGGAGTCGGTATCAGAGATTATTCTTCTGGGGATGGAGATGTATATTCCACATTCCATCAAACGAAGCTCATCTGATAAACCGTGGTTTGACAAAAAATGCGAGCAGATTCCAGCGGCAAAAAATAGAGCTTTTAAGCAATGGCGCTCCAATCCCACAGATGTTAACAGAACGAACTTTGTTAGAATCAGAAACATGTGCAACCAGGCGATTGATACCGCGAAGAAGGCTCACAACGACCGGATGATCAATAAGCTCCTTCGGTGCCTAACTAGTTCGCGCTCCTTCTGGTCAATGGCAAGGGCTGTCAGCGGTAACTTCGCATCGTCCCCTTTCCCCCCGTTGGTGACAGACAGCGGGACATTAGTCACGAATTCAAAGGATAAAGCTAATGTATTCGCGAATTTAGTTTCCGCGAATTCAAACCTCGATCCCGGCCTTTTGGAGCCACCTGTGATCTCGCCGTTACGGTCTTCGATGGGGGATGTGAGATTTCGTCCGCGCACTATTCAACGCATTCTACGTGAACTGGATTGTAGGAAGGCAACCGGCCCGGACGGAATACCAGCAATAGTCCTTAAGAACTATGCTCCAGAACTATCGCCGGTTCTTGGCAGACTCTTCCGCTTACCTTATGCATGGGGGACCTTTTCTACCTGCTGGAAAATCGCTCTAGTTGAGCCAATCCCAAAGACGGGAAAAAAGTGGCTCCCACAAAATTACCGTCCGATAGCATTACTGTCTATTTTATCTAAGGTGATGGAAAAAGTCATCAATACTGAGTTAGTTAAGTATTTGGAGTGCAACGGACTTCTGAATGATCGTCAATACGGATTCCGTGGCAGGCGGTCCACAGGAGACCTTTTGACACTTATAACCGATATATGGACATCTGCGATTGAACGGCATGGTGAGTCAAGGGCGGTCGCATTGAATATCTCCACGGATTTTGACCGCGTCTGGCACGGGGCATTGCTGAGCAAACTTCGTTCATATGGACTTTCCCAACAGCTTTGCGACTGAACGAGGAGCTTCCTTGAGAATCGATCGATCCGGGTTGTTGTGGACGGCGAGTGTTCGGATCTGTATCCTGTTAATTCGGGGGTGCCCCAGGGTTCTATATTGGCTCCAACCTTGTTCTTGCTTCACATAAATGATTTGTTGGAGGCAACGGATAACAAAGTGTTCAGTTTTGCGGTTTATAGTACACTTGTTTCCTCTTTTTCGAGTGATCGGCCGATTGGTGCATCAACGTCGCACCAGCTGAGATGTAGACAGATTGACTCTCTGAATCAGGATCTCGATAAAGTCCTGCAGTGGGGAAAGCCCAATCTTGTCGACTTCAATGCAACGAAGACCCAGTATACAACATTCACAAAGAAAACTGGATCATCGGTTCCACAGCTGATGATGAGTGGCCGGGCCCTCGAGGCTGGGGAAAGTTTAAAATTGCTCGGTGTCACGGTCTGTGGGAATGTATCATGGCATAAACACGTGTCGAGCATCGCCAGGTCAGCCTTAGGAAAGCTGGGCTATCTTTTTAGAGTCAAGAAATATTTTTCCGGCCAAACTTCTTCTCCTATATAAATCCCAAATTAGACCCGCGCTCGAATATTGCTCTCATGTTTGGAGCTCGGCTCCTAAACATACCCTCGTCCTACTTGAGAGCGTACAAAGACGAGCGATCCGCCTGATCGGGGACTCGGTGTTGACATCGGGACTACAGTCGCTATCACATCGAAGGCGCGTGGCCGACCTCTGTCTGTTTTACAGATATTATCACGGGTGCTGTTCTTCGGAGATTCTTGGCATTGTTCCACGCAATTCGGTTTATATGCGCTCCACAAGACAATCCGACGGATCGCACCCGTTTGTGGTTCATCTCCCGACGGCGCGAACATCCCTGTATCAGAACTCGTTCCTCTACAGAGCGGGGAAGCTGTGGAACTGCCTTCCCACGCGAGTGTTCCCGGAGCGTTACAACCTGCAACTGTTCAAAAAGAACTGCAACAGTTATTTGATGGCATCTCGGGGCGCCCACTCGGCGCTATAGGTTCGCCTCTCCCGAGAGAAGTCTAATAAACAAAAAAAAAAAAAAAATTTAGTAGGTTTTTTTATATGCTTTTCTATTGTATAACTATCCTGATCCCCAAATTTCAATGTTAACTATTTTTAAAAAATTCGAAAAACAAAAAAAAGTGGTACAAAAATAAATTTTTTTTTCAAGCAGTGGCCATTTTGTTAAAAAAAAATTTTTTCAACTTTTTTTAGTTCCAACGACAGAGGCATTTCTGTAAATTAATAAACTTTTTTTTTTCAGATTGCTAGGAGGGTTGAATCGTGGGTATGGTCGCGTGCCAACTTTTTGAGATCCCTCACTTCATCAGCTGCTAACTTTTTGAATTTTGAATTTTTTTCTTTAAATTTTTTTTACTGTATTCTTGAAATATTAATAAACATCCTATAAAAAAATGAACAGTAAAAATATTGATTGCTTTTTTTTTTTACAGCACTTCAAAAATTGTGTTAAATTCGTGCGTCTAGACCAGAATACCCCCGTTAACCATGATGAAAATGTTGAGCGTACTGAATAAATTGACAGTAACAGTTCGATGATTAGTGAAAGGGTGCGTTCACAAATTCAAAGTTGTCAAGTCCCTATTGGAAAACCCGATACAAGACGATTGTACGCAAAAGGCAATTGTACCTATACATCATCGCATACGTACAATTGCATTGAAATACCATAAACATACCGTTAAATATGACAATTGTTTATTTAAATGTTTCATTACTTTTTGACATTTATTATTACTCTAACGCGTTTTAATAAAGAACTTAAACATCCGTCTTATTGATACACCGCTCTGTTAGGGAGTATTATTTCACTTCAATTTAATGAATACGATATTTAAACACTTAAGTCAATAAATCCGTTCAATTCTTGTTTGCGATCAAACACAGACAAGAAGAAGGTTGACAAAATTACTTTAAAGAATTTAGTGTTAAATTTCAACAAAAACAAAATAATCGACTTTCTCAGAAAATGTATAGTTTCCATTTATTTATTAAGAAGCGCTTTGTGGAACATTGGATGATTCTTCAAAAACACTACCCTTCTCCAATACCCCTCATCCAGAGAAATGGCCCGTGCTGCGCAAGCAAACTTTTATTTTCTGGTAAATAACAACTAAAACGAACAAGAAAAAGCGACCAGACATCGTTTGACCGACTGTACATTAACTGCTCAAAGGGAATAGTAGTCTCTTCAATGGTAAAGTATGCACATGATTCCATGACGAGATGGTGGCGTGATTCCAAACCTAGTTCATCTCTCTTGCTCTTGTACGCGGATGTCGGCAGTGAGAGCAAACTTTTGGTGCAAGATGAAAGCATATAAACACTCAGAATCAGCTGTTAGAATCAGGCGATTCTGTTGCGTCAATAGAGGGGCTGCCTAAATACTTTAAGGGTGTGAAGTAAGGACTTTAGGCCCCTACATTTGAAGTCTGCGCTAGGGTTTTTGTGGGAAAGTATTATTACACATCCCTTTCTAACTTCAACCTGAGGAACGAAGTATGACTTAATCGACATGCCAAGAATATCCCCTGTGAAGTCCTCGGCCAAGTGGATATGTATTTGGTAGATTGCGTGCATCCGAGTTCTGAGTTTTTTTCTTTTAATTTCTTCTTGTCGCTCACACATATGTAAAAAATCACACTATCAATGGTACACAGGACAATTAGCCGAACAATGGTTGCAAAAAAAAATTCTAAGTGGAATAGGTGTTGGCGGCTTTGTAGGACCTTTTCGTTCGAAAATTCAATCACCACCGCAACCATGTGTATATACAAATTTTCAAAAATTAAAAACCAACGATTACTTACCCGTCAATAAATTGGCGCTGTTAATTTGCGTTACACGGTTAGATTTCAATTACTGCCTAAATTCAAAACCCGATTACAGGATGGAACTGTATGGTATCACTTTGAATAAATATTAATTTGCTGTTTGGAACACGCTAATGCAATAAATTAATCACAAGTATATTTTACACAAAACTGCCACAGAACAATGTACTTCTACCGTTAGCAATAGACTAAATCGATGTTGGAACAGCACCACCGCTTGTTACATACGCTCACGAGCCACTGCGGAAGACGCCTGATAAGTACGCGACTTCTCCAATCAATATAAACAAGCGACTGAATCCCCCAGAAGCCTCAAAATCTAAAGCTAATGCTTACACAACTCTCCACTCGGTTTCCCGATAATTCTACGGCTGTGTGGGTGCATGTGCGTTCTAAAGCAATAATATCACCTCATCGTACACAATCGCAGTAGAGCGTATGGGAACTTTCACACCATATTGGCGAACACTAATTTGCTAGTGCTAACTGTGGAAAGCACTGGGAGAGTGAACTATCCAAGAAATTAGTAATGGATGACTGGTAATGTTTATTTTTACTATAGTGTAGATCTTTTTCTACCTGTTTCTTATTTTCCTCTTTACTACTTTCCTCGAATAATCAATTTACCAACGGAATTCAATGTGATTCTACCCCAAGTTACCACATTGCGCATTGCAAAATGGGGTTTATGTCTTCGATTAATGATGTAAATACGTTTATTTGGAATTGCTGTAGTCATTTTCCTGGATTGATAACTTGCTTTATTCATTAGAAGAATAGAACTCGTTGTCATTTTCCTGAATTCATGTCGTTAATATAAATAGGAAGTCAGGTGGTATTCTATGATTTTCGAATGTAGTGAAACGTTTATCCTGAATAGTTCATGTTCCTAAAAGCAGTTCCTAGCTATGTCAATTCCAAGGGATAAAATGGAAATGATGTTCTGTTTTTCTTTGAAAGAAAATAACAGAAATTCGATTTGTGATATTCTTAAATGCCAAAGCACAATATGAGCAAAAGGCATTTAAGGCAACCTCAAAATTCCTAGTGCGCTTTTTGTAAAAAAGGAGGAAAAACAAGGAGATGTAGGGCCATTTTTAACTTAATGCAGGCCCATGGTACCTTAGGATCATGGAGATGTTATGGTTTTTTTTTATACTAACGCGCGCCCAAAAGGGGATTTTGAAGTACCCTTAAATGTCAGAGCACAGTGCGAGCGGATGGAGAGGAAGTGAATGAGGAAAATCGATGTATATTGATCTTGAATGTCTGGACATGACAGCGACCAGGAAACACATCATCAGGTAGAACATTCTGTGGCGGTTCCCTTGAACGCCAATACTCATCTTCCCATTAATCATGTAAAAACTCCCACCTAGAGCGGCCGAAAACCGATAAAACAAGTACTGATTGCTTGCCTAGCAATTAAGCATGTACTTACCTTTTTGTCACCCACCTAAAGTGTCTCCTAAATCATATTTTCGCTAATTCAATAGCACGAACCACAAGAGACATTTTCCTCAGGGGCATTATGTGCTACAAAGTAATGCGTCAGGTGTATGTGGCATCATCGGATTTCCTCGTATGAAAGTATAACATGCGGCATACACCAAGCAACCAACATGAACCGAACCAATTCGGTACACATGTCTCGGATCGAATTTCATCAGCAATACCTACAATTCCACAAGTAAGAGCAATCTGGTTGCACCATCAAGCAACCAACATTGTCCGAACCATATCACCAAGATATTGTGACGCATATGACAATCAGTACTGGAATATTCGAGAAAGTCCGAAACAAAGTACTAGATTATTTTAGGAAGTACTGGTAAACTGGAATAGAATATTCAAGACTATGGAACGGACGGAAACGAAACGCCGAATCAGAATGAAGAAAAGGTATAAATACGTCGCACACAGATCATGGGGATGAGTAATAAGTAATAAAGTGAAGCAAGCGATAAGTGAAGAATATAAGTACGGAAGCGATAAGTCAAGAAATCGTTAAGTGTACGGTAAAAGTAGCGGTTGTTATTAACGGACGAATAAAGTCTTATATTAATTCAAAATCGATTTAACGGCTCTTATTTATTTTAAATAATTAATCCAGCGAACCCCAACCTCGCTACAATTGGTGTCAGAAGTGGTATTAATTATTGTTTAAGTGAATAAGTGTATGAAAGTGTCTTGTGACGATGTCAGATCGACATTTGGAGGATCTTCGCGTTCCTGAGTTGAAGAAGGAACTTGAGGACCGGAATCTGGATAGCAGAGGACAGAAGCAATTTCTTCGACAGCGTCTACAAGCAGCAATGGAGGAAGAGGGTATTGATGTTGACACATATGTTTTTGCGATTGCGCCAGTCTGTCCGGATGGAGAAGAAACAGCGAATCAAGATGGTGCCAATGTAACGGAGAAGAGTTCGCCACAGTTGGACATTTCGGATATGTTCAGGATGATGATGATAAAATTGGACGCACAAGCTACAGATGTTAATGCAAAATTCGACACCGTAAATTCAAAATTCGACGCCGTAAATTCAAAATTAGACGCGCAAGCTGCAGATGCCAATGTAAAGTTGGATGCCCAAACGCAGTGGATGAAATGTAATTTTCAACACTTTAAGGAAGAAATCGAAACGAAGTAGAAAATCTAGATCTAAAAAACGAAGCTGAATTCAAGAAAGTCACCGATGAAATAACACGAATCGAAAAGAGACTTGAGTGTGTTGAGAGAAATAAGACATCGCCAGGCAATCAACATGACTACAAAGATACAAGGATGCAACCGTCAACCTTCGATGGAACGGGACCCTTCTCCGTATTTATACGTCAGTTTGACGCCGCGGCCAATTATAATAAGTGGTCGGATGAGCAAAAGTCGACATGACTAATCTTGTCACTCCGGTGGGCGGCTGCAGAATTGCTACAAACCATACCAGCAGAGAAGCAAACAGATTTCCAAGCGGTAAGAGCCGGCCTTGAAGCTAGATATGGAGACAACCACATGCAGAAGGTCTACCGCATGCAACTACGGAGCAGAATGCAGAAACCTGGAGAAAATCTTCAACAGTTGCAGGCAGACATTGAGCGATTGGCAAACTTGTCTAAGGAATTTCTAAACGAGGTAGCAATGGATGCATTTATAAACGCACTCCAAGATCGGGACTTGCAACAGGCCGTTCGTTTGGCGGGAAAGAAGACGACTAATGAAATACTGGCGTTCGCATGGGCATATGAATCTGCTAAACTGGCTACCAGGAGTACATATAGAGTCCGAGAAATGTCCGTCCAGGAATGTTCCTGCCAAAAAATAGGGCATGTACAACGGAGAACCCCGAGACCTGATATGAAGTGTTGGACATGCGGCGAAGTCGGCCACATCTCTGTTGACTGTAGGAAACGTCGACGAATGAATGAAACATAGAGTGAGAATTGTTGTTCATGCGCTAATCCTAAGAGGAGACTATCAGCGGAACAACCTGAGGTGAAGAAACACATTGTACCTGTCAGAGTACTAAATGCCTCCGAAGAGCCGGTCGCAATAAGAAAAGGAGAGTTAACCGCAGAATGTGCACCCATATCAATGATAAGCTCAATTCAGCAAGGGAAGGTGCATAATAACGCTGATGCTCTATCAAGAAGACGATGTAAGCCAGATTTTAAACATTGTTATAAAGCGGAAGAGAAAGAAGAGGCGTACGACCTGCGAAATGTACAAGTAGAAGTACTAGATGGGTGGACGAATGATGCTATACGCGCCGCTCAACTTCAGGATGAAGATATGTCGCTAATCCTGGAATACAAAGAAAAGAACGAGCGGCCAACTTGGAACAACATTTCCGACAAGAGTGGAACATTTAAGGCATATTGGGCACAATGGAATTCCTTGCTGGTGGAAGATGGTATTCTTAAGCGTAAATGGGAAGCCGCGGACGGAAAATCCCATCGAATGCAGGTTCTAGTCCCACCATCAAAAGTGAAAGATGTTCTAACAGAAATGCACGACGGGGCCTCCGGTGGACATCTAGGAGTTAATAAGACACTTTCAAAATTACGATCTCGATTTTACTGGCTTCACATGAGAGATGAGGTCGAGTCTTGGTGTAGGAAGTGCACAACTTGCACTGCGACCAAAGGACCAACAGCAAAACCAAGGAGCGCTATGAAGCAGTATAACGTGGGTGCCCCTTTCGAGCGAATTGCGATTGATATCTCAGGACCATTCCCAAAAACAAACGACAACAACCAATACATGTTGGTCATCATGGGTTACTTCAGCAAGTGGGCGGAAGTCCTTCCAATTCCAAACCAAGAAGCAACAACCGTCATTGAACAGCTTATCAATAATTGTATCAGCAGATATGGAGTTCCCCGTGAGCTTCATTCCGATCAAGGCCGAAATTTCGAATCACAGACATTTCAAGGCATCTGTGCGGCACTGGGCGTAAGGAAAACCAGGACCACACCCTTACATCCGCAGTCAGACGGAATGGTCGAAAGGTTCAACCGAACAATAAAAGAGCACTTATCGAAGGTCGTTAGTGATCACCAACGAGATTGGGACAAATATGTACAAACCTTTCTCCTGAGTTATAGATCGGCTAATCACGATACGGCAGGCCATTCTCCAGCAAGAATTATATTTGGACGAGAGATACGATTCGGAATACCTCCAGACGCCATAGATAAGACCGAAGACTACGTAGCCGAATGGAGAAATCGCCTCGATGAGATTCATCATTTGGCTCGGAAGCAAATCAAGGTATCAAGTGACAGGATGAAAACAAGATACGACGTTCGAGCCAACGCATCCGGATTTAATGCAGGCGATAACGTGTGGCTTTATAACCCTCATCGGCAAAAAGGAAGGTCTCCGAAGTTGCAGCAACATTGGGAAGGACCGTATAAGATTCTCACAAGAATTAACGACGTTATCTATAGGATTCAGCGAAGACCGAACGCCAAGATGAAAGTGGTACATCGTGACCGACTGGCGACTTTTGTTAACCCAGGAGATCAGTGAACTTAGTTCGGGACGAACTAATCTAGGCGGAGGGTAGTGTGACGCATATGACAATCAGTACTGGAATCTTCGAGAAAGTCCGAAACAAAGTACTAGATTATTTTAGGAAGTACTGCAAAACTGGAATAGAACATTCAATACTATGGAACGGACGGAAACGAAAAGCTGAATCAGAATGACGAAACGGTATAAATACGTCGCACACAGATCATGGGGATGAGTAATAAGTAAGAAAGTGAAGCAAGCGATAATTGAAGAATATAAGTACGGAAGCGATAAGTCAAGAAATCGTTAAGTGGACGGTAAAAGAAACGGTTGTTATTAACGGACGAATAAAGTCTTATATTAATTCAAAATCGATTTAACGGTTTTTATTTATTTTAAATAATTAATCCAGCGAACCCTAAGCTCGCTACAGTATACCCTTACGCGTCAGCCGCATACGTGCAGGAGATGTTTCATCTTTTCCTTTTCATACATGCCCACATCGGTCGGTCATCAGACCGACAAATACATCAAGGCATACGGCTGACCGCCCAAGGAATTCGAGTTCTCATAAATGGAAAATCACCATCGAGAATTCGACTACGTGGAGATGCCGCCATGATGTGCACGATCAGCATAAATGCTTTACGCAGTTGCTGATCGTGTGAACACCTTAATCTCTATGTCGAGATAATGGCACCAACCATGCCAGCTAATGATCCCCTTATGGAATTATTATATCCACGGTCCGCTTGCTCATGCACAGCATGCGAGTGCGAAGTAACCGCATCTGTGTGTGTGCACATACTTTCGGTGATTATCTTCTAAGATCATCCCTTATGTGGTCATCGGGGCGATGGATGAAAATTTCGGTGTTCTGTCGCTTCGGTTGATATAATTAATCGCGATACGGATTCCGTGCAGGCAAGCCGTGCCTTCACCTTAAACCAATTATACAGCAGTCGAGAAAAATGTCAGCTAGTGGACGTTGAATAAAAGGGTCCTCCTGCTTTTAAATTAACCATTGTAAAGCCGCAATGGATCGTTTTTGAGTTCTCCAATATTCTAATTCCAACAGTGTGTATAGTATTCATATAAAATTAAATAATCTAAACAGTGTGTCCATTAGCTTTAAAGATTTTAGTCCATTATAGTGCTAAGAGATTTTATTACTTTAATTATAAGCTTTGTCAACCGACATCGGATCTGCGTTACGTAAGCTTTAGTTTGTGTTCTTATCGAATAATAAATAAAAAAAAGATCAACACGGAGTTTTACTTATTTGTACTGAAAGCAGCGACAGGGTATAGAGGTGAACCTGTGCCCCTGAGGCACCTTACCACTAAAGACAACATATACAAAAATAACCACAATTCCACATTCGTGTGGTTCGGCTAAAGAATGACTCTCTATGTTTATTTGTGCGCCTGTAGTCCACTTTCAACGTGAACTGATGCGCATTCACAGATTGACGGGTATCGCGGGAAAATGTCTGAAGAGGCCGAACACATTCAGCAAGTTAAGTTGAGCAACGACCGTGGTAATACCTATAGAAAAGAGATAGGCATGATACGTTGCGCCTGTGTTCTAAGGGCGGAATTGATCGACCTACGTCTGGGTCCCCAATAAGTTTCACTGCTCATTTTTGCATCCTATCGAGCACATGTAGTGCGGTTTTGGATGCGCCTGACCAAATTTGGTAGTTGAACTCCATTTTGGGACGAATATACGCCTTGTAAATAGTGGCCTTGGCTCCTCGATAGTACAGTGGTTAGTATACCCGCCTGTCACGTGGGAGACAGGGGTTCGATTCCCCGTCGGGGAGCCTCTGGCGCAAGACTAATGACCTTGTCCGGAAAAAACAAATCATTACGGAAAATTTAACAAGCCTCAGGACTTGCTAAATAAGGCCAAGACCGGTTCCTGGTTGTAGTGCCGATGATGATGATGATAATGATGAAATAGCGGCCAGGTTGGATGGAGTGAAGTATCTTTTGCATCTCTTAAGGAACGCCATACATATGGCTGCACTTTTCGCAACTTCAAATATGTGGTCATTCCGATTATGGTCGAATTAATTCGAGTGCCGGAAAAAGACAATGAGACTTTTCAAACGCAAAAAAACGCGAATGGGGGAAGACTCGGATCGAAAAAATCCTAGAAAATGCCTGAGCAAAGAATATCAGACGTATGTATGCTGGCATAAACTCAATTAAAAATGGCTACCAAGGGAGAGCCAAAATAATTCGAGACACAAACGGGTGCCTGGTCACAGAAACAAACAATATCGTGACATGGAAGCAGTACTTTGAAAACCTGCTCAATGTGCGCACTACTACTGTATTAGACGCTACACTAGCCACGACTCGGGGTACAACACGCGCGTCCGCAGCGCCACGGACAGTGGGGGCAAAACGACCGGTTCGATCGGTGGATGGTAAAGAACTCCATGATTCAACCCTCGTTTGGGGTGAGCTTGGTGGTGTGGTGGTAGATATCCTCTTCACTAAGGATATGTTTTTACTTACCACCAGAGCAACGTAAAGTCTCTCTTGGTGGAATAGAAAACCAAATCTCGTAATAAAGATCATGGTGGTACACATGTATGTGTGTACATTGGTTCATTCATGGGACAAAGCCATGAGAACGAAACTGAAACGAAGATAAGCATAATGTGCATCCATGAGATGTGAGTTCGGCTAAGCAAACAAGCCGAACCTCATTGTATGCTAATTGGGTTTGTGTTTGCTTATGTGAGAAGGTCAATGGTAAACGGATCGAGGAATATGTAGGACAAAAGGAATTTATGATCTGAGAGTTCAACTGAGTAAACAAGTTGCAACTCATTAGGTGGTAGATGCATTTGGGATACTTGAATGGTTTGAATTGTTTGCCGTATCGCCAGAATGCCTGCTGAAGGACAGCGTTCTTTTGTTTGTACATGGTACATGCTAGGGAATTAGTTTCAGCGTCTATTGCGCTAATTATACTCGTATGCAGTTGCGTTGGGCTGTTTATTGTTGGGTAAAAGAATCGCCAGCCAATGTGTGTGTAGGTAAATTTATTGTACACATATTGAGGCTGGGAATAGCCACCTCAACGTTAAGCGTCCCTGATTATGCGGTTGCATTATGTGTGAACCGATGAGTTTTCTTTCAGGGAATTTATGACAAGTTTGGAGAGAATTCTTATAGGGAATTTTTAATTCGAATTAATGAATAAAGGTAAGAATTCTTTTCCAGAAGCTTTTAGCTAAATACATTTGGTCATTTGTTGCGTGAAGCATTTACAGGTGCTTAATGCGATTGCATTAGCAGAAAGTTATGATGGGTGGGTTGCGGATATGGGGAGTTCTTCAGGTGAGCTTTAAGAACCCCCACAGATCCAGTAACTGATTAAAACAATATGGGATAAGGAAGTCATTCCGGAAGAATGGAAAACCTTGTGATCGTTGTAAGTATTGAAGTCAACGTATGACTCTAGTTCACTTACACGCACCAACAGTTTCGTCGAAAATTGTTCGCAAAAATATCCACGAATCAAGGAAGAAGAGAATAAAACACAAGAACGCTGGTTTCGTTGTTAATTGATTTTTTATTGATTTGTCTTTTGGGTTAGGAATTCTACACTTTACTTTTAATTTCGAATTATACAAAAACGATTTTGTTCCAATGGCTATGTGATCCTTGCCTTAAGTTACACTAGGGAATTTAATTTATATTTGATTTGTCTTTTGTTTTTTTTTTTCTATTAGAAACAACTGAGAACCAAAACGAAAAGCGAAATGATCCCGGGGATGATTTTACTTCCCATACATTGAAGCAAAATCAAATGTGACCAAGTGGCCTGGTTCGGAGATTGGTATGATGTCAGAGTGCAATGCACTCAGCAAAGGGGAAGATGAAACGGAACGGAAAGTGGTTTGTAGCTATTCACCTGACTAAAGAGATCATTGTGTAGTGCTCCACGAAGCCCTACCATTTTCCTCCCCCATACATCTTCCATTTTTCCTTTCCAACCATTTCCCCCCCACATTTCATTTTCCCCCATATCATCCATCCATATCCTCAAATTGAATCCAATGTCAAACATATTGAACCAAACGTTCAATTGTCGCACGTGGATTCAATTCTATTAAACAAAATTCCCAAAATATTAAATAAAACGAAATGGGTAAAACCAGCTGCTTACCCATAGACGCATCATTAAAGAAAATACTCTTCATAACCATTTATACAGAATTTCTGTATACTAATGTTCGTTTTATTGAACATCTACATTTCGGGTCATTAAATACCCATTTAGAGATCATCTCGTAAGAATTTTGTCTGCACAAAATTCTGATCCTTTTATTACGCCTCCGTAGCGCAGGTTAAAAAAACCTATTTCCATATTTCCTTTAATTACCCAAAATCCATTAAAGAAAATGATGGTGCACCAAAGTTTCATTTTTTGTCGATAGTTGTTAAGTTTCAGTTTTGTGTAGAACGTCCAGGGGAACGGACAAATGTTTTAAAATAAAAATATTATAAAAGAAGTAAAAACCTTTTCTTTTATTAAACAAAACTCCGTGAACGCCACTCTTCCCTCAATTCACGAGAAAGCACGGCGCGGCACGACAATTGATCCCCAGCGAATAGCGTGTCTGGTGGAAGTCAAAGGGACGCTACATCGGCTAGGGAAATAGGACCGTGGGAGCTAAACTAAGGAATTCGATAATTACCCCAGCCGTTGCACGATGATGCAACCACGTCGTTTGGTCAGACTTGGTTGTTACTAACCAATATGACATTTAGATTCCGGTGGAAATCCCATGGGGTTAATGCAATAGTGTTGTCGTATGGCAAGAAAAGACTGAATGCAATTGTGCATTAACTGCATAGATTAATGACTTACCGCCATGCTCCTTTTTGGGATCTATCTTTATTTCAGGTGAAATACCTGATGAAAGGGATTGGGGTTGGGGTGTAGCGCTGTTAGCAGGCGAAATAGGGTTGAAATTGTGGGTTGGTTGTCCATGTAGTATAAAGAACCCCCACAACCTCAATAGTCATACCCTTTTTCAAAAAAGGCGACGGATCTGACTGCGAAAAATACAGAGGAATATCATTGCTCCCAACCACATACAAAATACTAATAAATGTCATACTGGCGAGAATCACACCGTACGCAGAAGAAATATTGGGAGACTACCATTGCGGATTCCGTAGGAACTGGTCAACAAGCGACCAAATGTTCACAATAAGGCAACTATTGGAAAAAAAGTGGGAATGCGGAGAGACGGTTCACCAACTTTTCGTTAACTTCAAAAAAGACTACGACTCAGTCGCAAGGCAAAGACTCTACCATATTGTAGTTGAGCTGGGAATCCCAACAAAATATGCCACCCACATTCAAATTTGCAGGAACGAAAACAAAGGGCGAGTTAGAATAGAAAACCACATCTCAGAACCATTTGGAATTCGCGACGGACTAAAACAGGGGGATGGCCTCTCACGATGTCTTTTTAACCTTGTGCTCGAGTATGTCATCAGAAAGGTACAAGACGACACCATAGGCTGAGATGGCTTCGTTCCCCCAAGGAACATACTATAACCAAACTCTACGTGCTCACAGACACGTGTCCCCAAAGTCCACCGTTGCACTTGACCAAAGGTGACATTCATACCGGTGTCAACAACCCCACGTATCAACAGATACGTGGGCCACAAGTCCCGAACAATTTTTTACGCCTGCACGGCGATCGAAGGACACGACCCAGCATCGCACACTTGAATTAACGTTCGAATTGTAAAGACGTGCTATATCGCGCTCCTCGTTAAGTCACATCGAAAAACAAAATCCAAAAATAAAATGAAAGAAAGAAAAACAAAACAAAACAACAATAAGTAAAACGAAAAAGAAAATAAATTTTCTGTCAATAGTGCTAATTGAATAGAGTGAAACACTTCATTAAGCATAATCAAGCAAAAACCATAAATTGTTTTCAGTGACATAATAAAGTGTGCTGCTTCACAGTGATAAAAACAGTCAAAACAAATTAATAGAACGAAAAGAATCAATATAATCAAAAATAATCGAAAATAAATAAAAACAAAAACAAACAAATTGAAGAATAAAGGTGAAAATCCAAAATTCAACACAGTGCATTAAATAAAATAAAAAAAGTGTATAAAAAATCCCTTCAGTGAGGTGCGACAAACAAACTAACTATCAATTAAAATATATCACCTCTCAAGAGTGAAAATTAAAACAAACATCATATTGCTCGTTAAGCAAGTTGTTTTTAAGGCAGGGTTTGGCGCGAGTGCAAGGTTACTGACTCTTACCCTTAATGAAAACAAACTGGAAAGAACCAGCATGAACACGGAGGAAGATAAAAATGCGACAACACACGAAAAAGTACACCGAAAAATTCCATTGTGACGCGAAGTAAAACCGCGAAATTAACAATGTACAAAAGAGACCAGCAAATGGAGGAGGCGAGTGAGGCCCCCCCCCCCCCCCCCGCCTCTCCAACTTTAACATATATGGGGCAAACAATTCATTCGCTTCTCTTGCATCCTCAGAGTCTGAGGATGAAGGAGAGGAGATAAGTGAATTGGAGACGAAACTTGCGTAGGCAAGCGCCCGATTAGAAGAGAGACACTGAAAGAAAAAAATAGCAGCTCTCGAACAGGAGAAAAACACCCAACAACAACAAATGCCGAAGCCAAAAGTGGGCCAACAGCAACAATATCAACATCAACATCAACATCAACAGCAACAGCAATAGCAACAGCAACATCAACATCAAGAGCAACAGCAACACCAACTTCAACATCAGCAGCGTCAACGGCAACATCAACAGCAACTACCAACACAAAATCGACCACCGAAACAGCAAGCAACACAGCAACGGCAAAGCAACAATAACAAAAAAAAAAAATAATAATAAAGATGCCACCAATTAACACCATAGATATTGAGTGAAAGGAATTGGTAAGTCTCTGTAAGCTAGCTATAGGAAACAATTTTGTAGTTAAAAGACTGGCAGGTAACAGGCATGCGGTGGCAGACCACGACAAAATTAAAGAGGTCTTAAAAAGAGCCACCGCGGAATTCTACTCGTTTACGCCGAAACAAACGAAGAGCGTAACGGTTCTATTAAAGGGTGTCGACCCTGTGATGGAACCGGGGGCTCTGCTCGAGATGCTTCAAAAGTTGAAGCACGAAGATCTCGAGTTTACCGCCGTAAAACCGTTCACCACTACCAAGGCAAGAAGGAAAAACCGCAAGCTACCCTTCTTTTTAGTTCAACTAACGCCCAGCAGCAGAATTGGTGGTCTAAGAAAAATTACAGTCTTGGATCATCAAATTGTCACATGGGACAAATTAAAAAAAAGCAGAGACATCCTGCAATGTGTCCGCTGCCAAGGGTTTGGTCACGCAGCAGTGAACTTTGAAATCCAGCACCGTTGCGTAAAATGCGGAGAAGACCATAAGGCAGAAGAATGCCCTCTGGGAAAAGAAAGGGTAGAAGACAAAGCCCTTCTAAAGTGAGCAGTGTGTCGGAATGAGGGACATCCCGCTAATTATCGAGGATGTCCTAAATTCCGAGAAATAATGGCAAAAAGTGTGATTCGGCAAAAAACACAGAGCCAGCTCGTACTACAACAATGCCCGTAACATCGCAGCGGTCGTACGCACAAGTTGCGTCCGGTGGGAGACCACCAAATCAGGCTACAACATTGGTAGCCACAAATACTCCCACACAGACTGAAACAACATCGCAAGCAGACGTGTTCACGTTTCTGCTCAATCTGCAGAGACAGATGACACATCTGCAAAATCAAAAAAAAAAAAACGAGATATACTCGCACTTGCCCATCCTCAATAAAAAGTCAATATAAACCCTCTAACCAAAACATCAATCAAAGCTCTTATCGTGAATGTAAATTCATAAATAAGAACCGAGAGAAGAGCCAATCTTTTCAACCTGTTGCAAGATGAACAACCTGATGTACTTTTGGCGGGGGAAACAAAGTTAAACCAGAGACACAAGATATGGCATAAAAACTACGATATTATACGAAGATGTCGGCCTAACTCCTCTCAAGGGGCGGGTGTCGCAATATTTAATAGAAAAGGAATCCACCATAAAGTTATATATAGTAAAGAAGTGCGCAGGTTCCGGGTGCTGGAAGCCTGTATCGTACGTATACCCCTTCAACAAGGAAGGGGTTTGTATGCGATTGCGCTCTATGCACCTGAGGAGCACCAACATAATCTATTTATAGCAGAGCTCGAGACACTCTTTCCATGCTTACAATTGCACATGGCCAAAAACTACTTTATCCTAGGGGGAGATATGAACGCCAAGCATAGAAATTGGGGAAATTATATATCTTATGTCACAGGAAATCAGTTCTGGCTGGTTAGATCAGTATCATATTGCATATATAACTAACTTGCTAGCTACGGAATATCCATCGTTCCCTAGAGGTAGATCATTCTTAGATATCTTCCTTATTGACTCACGACTGAGACAACTTAACACCAACAGACGAAACAGACACTGTGTACGGACAATTGAATACGACAGTGACCACTGTGCACTCACGGCAGTAATAGAGCTTCCAAACGATCTCGCAGATCTGGAGGAATTCGTGATCACACAACCTTACAACTACGGGGCAATGCGATGGCCGCGGTTCACCAGATCATTAACAAGAGAACATCGTTCGAATGACTTTAATCTGCCAGTAAACAGAAACCTGACAAAACCTGAAATCGACAAATACATCCAACAAATGGACGAAACCGTAAAACGAACAATGGACAAAACAATTCCCAAAACAACAGTTACAGATCACATAAACATGTACAGAAATACAACAATAAACGCACTCCACAAGAAAAAGAGCAGACTGCTATCGAAACTAAAACAATTACACAGACAGTTGACAGACAGACAAGACCAGGTGATAATATCACTGAAATCCCGATTAAAAAACCTCCAACAATTACTCAAAGCTAATTATAGATTAGCAACAAATTTGTATTGGAACAACAGAATTCGAGCTATAAAAACTAATAACCCGAATATGTTCCCACAAATAAATAAAATATTTAGGAGAAATAATCAAAACGAGATTCAGTGTCTCCAAATTCCATGTTCTGATATAAACAAGCAGCTGCTAACCAACATTGGCATAGATACAGAGAACGCTATCCTGAGCTCTTCGTGATCGAAGATCCTTTGGAAAAGGTGAACGCTGTGGGAGCTGTCTTTCAGGAAATGTACAAGGTGAATGAAAGCATTCACCGAAATCACGACTAGGCGGACAGAATTCTACTGAATCACCTGCACCTCCGAAATGAAATTTCACATTGGCAATCGGAGAAACCGGGTTTTACCGAATTCAGTGACGATAATCTGTCTATTGACATTAATACCAATGGTGAGGCTAATAGCTGTTTAATCACAAGGGAAGGAATCCAGAGTATCTTCGACTCATTAAGAAGCAAAAAATCAGTGGGAATAGATGGTACTTATCATCGTACTGCAGAACCTGCCCCCAATGGCAATAGATATCTGGCAACTCTAACAGATACACACAATTCACAAGCAAAAATAGTGAAGAACACGAACGAAAAAATCGAATAAGAAAAATACATCAGAACCGTATACCAAGCGATAAATAATAAAAATAATTCACATCAGTGGAATATAATCGAGTTTGGAAATGAAATTCTAACCACGGTCAGTAGCCTGATGTGTAACGCTTAGGTAAAATTTTTTTCGTGATTCGAATTGTCATAGCGTCAGTTCGAATCACACGAACTTCTTCACTATTATTTCAAACGCTATAGATATATACACGGTCCTGTTTAACAACGCATTGAATAATGCATATAATCCCGTGCGTTGGAAAACGGCTATCATTCAGCCCATCGCAAAAAAGGGCGCCCATCGCAAAAAAGAGCAAAGACTGTACAAATCCAATGAACATGCGTTCGATAAGTTTACTCCTAAGCATCAGCAAAGCATTTGAAAAGACTATTAACAAAGTTCTGCTAAAATGGGTAGACGACAACAACATTATTCCAAATAACCAGTTTGGCTTTAAGGCGGGTCATGAAACCACACATGCCGCAGCTAAACTGGTCTCTGACATACAATGGAATAAATGTAGGAACCAATGCACAGGGGCCTGTCTGATCGACTTGGAAAAAGCCTTTGATACCGTCTGGATGGAAGGGTTATATTACAAACTGGTCAGACATGGCATTCATAAGCCTTTACTATATGTACTTTACGATATGTTAAAGGACAGGAGGTTCGTATAATAAAACGTATAATATCAAGAATGGCTTGCAACAGGGTGCGGTACTCTCTCCGATTCTTTTTAACATTTACATTAGCGACTTATTAGATGCACTTCCGCAGGCTATTGCGTACGCACACTGTCTCATAATTTACAGAACAGCTCCGAAAGTTGAGATCATAAATGGTTTAATACAGCGAGACTTCAACAAAGTGCAGCGCTATTGCGACGACTGGAAACTTAAGATCAACCTCCAGAAATGTGAAGCCATCCTATTTAGAACCCCATTATATAAAGCCACGAACGACACAAGGAAAAACTGGCGAAAGCTAGTTATCGTGGGACCGCATAGAGATAAACTGGAAACCAAGAGTTTAGTTAAATACCTTGGCATCTGGCTAGACCAATATTTGTATTTCAACAGACATGTAGAGGCTGCTTTGGTCAAAGCGAGGAAAACTTTTGCTATGACAAGGGGGCTATTTCACAGTAGCCAACTTGACAGCAGGGTAAAAGTCATATGCTACATGACGCTAATCAGGCCAATGCTCATATATGGTTGTCCAGTATGGTTTAACATAGGCTCAAATTTGATGGAAAAGATTCGGGTGTTCGAAAGGAAGTGTTTCAGAAGTTGTCTCAGACTATATCGGAATCGGACTATAAAAAGTATTATTCAAATGAGACTTTATATAATGAAGCGTACATAAATAGGGTGGATACTTTAATGATTAAATTAATCAGAGGACATATTCAATTCAATTCAATTTTATTTGGTAGATAATTACATTTATGGTATATTTTACAACTAGTACTTAAGAGATTTAGGATAGCAATTCCTTTACAACTATAATCTTAAATCTATATAATGACAATAGCACAATTTTAATTAATAACAAATAATAAATTAAGGGAAAACTACAATAAAAAACCCTTATTTGAATCTTAAGACTAATATTGCACGGGCTTCCGGTTATTTTATATAGTCATGACCTCGATATAATTTTCATAGACAAAGTACATATGTAGTGATTTAGGATAACGCAAGACGGGAAACGAGAACATTGTCAGAAAAAGAACAATTGACGAAGAAGTTTCGATTGATTTTGTCAATAAGGAACTCTACCGGTTTAACGTTAGCGTTTTCATGTAGTTCATGTGTCGAATAATGCCATGGCAAATTCAGCAACATTTTCAATATTTTATTTTGACACCTTTGCAATTTTATTTTGTGTGTGCGAGCACAATTACACCATACAGGGTACAGGAGTATAGCTTGAAAAATGGTTTTAAATATTATAATTTTATTTTCGATGCTAAGCTTTGACTTTCTACACACTAATGGATACATAACTCTTACGACTTTGTTTATTTTGTCAATTGTGGTAGTGATGTGTTTTTGAAAGATAAGTTTTTTATCTAGAATAATACCTAGATATCAGTGCCGGATTAAGCCAATCGGGGGCCCTAGGCCATTCAAATTTTGGGGCCCTCTTTTTTTTTAATAATCGTAAAATTAATCGTTATTGGTGCATTTGTATAATTTAAACAACTAATTCATATCATTTTAAGGTTTTCAAATACAATAAAATAAAGGAAATCATTTTTTTCAGTTGAATTATATATTTTTTGATTAAAAATTATTAACAGTATATTAAATTATAAAATAATCTTTGGACATCTCTTTGGAAGATGAAAGCGACGCTCGTTTTCAACAAACTTTTTTTCTACAGTTTTGATCAACAAAATCATTGATGATTTCTTCAAAATCAATTTGACGAAGATAGTCCGATTCAATGGACATCAGACTTAGCATGTCTAATCGTTCTTGACGCATAACACTTCTTTGCTCGTTTTTGATGCGTTTCAATTTTGAAAAAGAGCGGTCTGTCGAACAATTCGTGATCATAAGAGTTAAAAAAATGCGAAGAGCAATTTCAACGTTCGGAAAAACTAATTCAAGATGATCTTGAATCAAACTTTCGTAGAGGTCAGAGTGAGTGAACTTAAGTTTCATTGGGAATTTTGATTTAATGAAAGCGTGAAATTGTATGAGTTCAGGGTAAAATTCTTCTAAATCGTCAGAGTAAAAGTCAACTAAATCGGAAATCTTTTTGGAATACACATTTTCAGTCAAATCAAAATCAGCCAAAAACGAAAATCTCTCCGAAACCTCTAAGTAAACTTTGCTTCGTCTGTTGATTTCAATCTTGAGCGTATCGATGATTACCAAAAAACCGTTTACACGAAAATAGTCGCGCGGACTTAATGCAACCTCTGGAGCATCGCCATCGTTTGGCTGTCTTGTTCTTCGTCGAACTCGCGATGCAACATTCGCATAATCTGTCTCAGGTAAAATGGATCTGGCTTTGTTTTCAAGCACTTCGAACTTATCTCTCATCTTATCTAACAAATTTTCTACTGACGAGTACATTAACGCGCAGGTTTTCAGATCAATTTCTACTGACTGCAATGCTTTGCTCGTTGCCCAAAAATTGTTCAAAATATCGCTCCACAAAACAAGCATGAAAACAAATTCGAAAGTTTGAATTTTATTCGCGATACATTCAGCTTCGTGTCTACAGTCACTTTTTTGTGTTAAATCATCAGCAATTTCATACAATGCTGCTACGATTTCGTTGAAAGATTTTTGAATTGCCTCAGTGGCGTTCGCATAAGCTTCCCAACGAGTTTGGGATAACGATTTCAGTACCTTTTCGTTTCCGATACGTTCCTTCAAAACGTCCCACCGGTGGGTTGAGCTTGAAAAGAATGTGTACAATAATTGTACAATAGAAAAAAAGTTCACTGCAAACAAGCAGCACTTTACAGCAGGTTCACCAACTAAGTTAAGCGAATGCGCTGCACATGGTAAATAAATCGCAAATTCGTTGAGATTTAACAAGATCGATTGCATACCTGAGTAAATACCCGACATATTCGGAGCATTATCATAAGATTGACCCCTGCAGTATTTAAAATCTAAGCCGCAAATCGCAAGAAATTCTAAAACCACTTCAGCCATCGCAACACCTCTATGGCTATCAAAGTTTAAAAAAGTCAAAAATCTTTCAACGGGCTTTCCATTCTTAGCAACATATCGGACAACTACACTGAGTTGATCAACGTGAGCGATATCCGGAGTTGAATCGACTGAAAGACCAAAATATCGCGCGGCTAAGACCTCTTGTATAATGTGATGTCTTACTTTTGAACCCATAATGCTGATCAACTCCTCACAATGTGTTTTTGATAAATACGAGGGATTCCCTTTGCCTCGGTCCGCAAAATTTTCAATGTGACTTTTTAAGAACGGGTCAAACTGTGCAATTAGTTCGAGTAAACCTAAGTAATTTCCATTATCTGGAACGCCGAAATGCTCATTTGTGCCTCTGAAAGGTAATCCTCGTTCAGTCAACGTTATGATGACTGGAATCAATCGTCGCACTGCATCTTTCCAATAATTTTTCTCTTTCTGGTACTCAAGTTGAAGGTTGTCGGAAACATCGACGCAGTTCTGTCGCCTTTGAATGTATGTCAACATACATTCTCTGTGAAGAGATCCATTCTCATGTTGATGTAATTGGGAAACATTTTTCCAATCATTAAATCCATCGCTGGTCAGTTTGTTTTGTTTGTCTTTGGAAGCAAAAATTTTACATACAAAACAATACACGCAACCAGTCGTGGGAGAATAAATTAGCCATTCGCGCTTGAACCGTTCTTGATTTGCCTTTCTTCCAAAAAACGTTTTTTCTGAGCAATATCTTGCTCTACCTTCTGCATCGTAAAATCTACGAGACGGCTCAAACGGTCCAGAGTGATTTTGGCACATGCTTGGATCACGATTGATCCAAAAATTGGCGTCATCGTCAGTGAAATCACCCCACTTGCCTGGATCGCTCGAACAATTATCATTGTTCGCTGCAGTTTCAAAAGTACCCAAATCCGCGGTTCTGAGCTCTTCGTATTCGTTCAGACTAACATCACGCTGCGAGTTTGATCCATCATCTTGATCCAAAGATTCAGAGGTTTTGAGATGATCGACTTGCTGTGTTTCAGATTGAATCTGCAAATTTGATAAAACAATTTTGAATTCAAAAGTTTTAAGATTTACATTTGCTCTAAAAACGCTTTAATTTATATTTTATAAGAAAGTTATAATTTATAAATATCAACAGTAAATTATATTCCGATTCTTACATCTTCATTACTAGATCCGATCTGTTCACTAGCTGATGAAGAAGCATGTGCAGTGGAACTTTGGAAGAATGACGTCAATTTTGGTAGTTTCGATAAATCTGTCTCAATTCGTGTTTTTTTTTTCATCCGCAATTTTATTTTTTTGAATCCCGCTCTGATAGGATCGCCGCATTATGTAATCTACAAACATACTTAAATCGTAACATTCTGATAGGAAAAGCAAACATCAAATTCTGCATTTGAAATTAAACAACAAAGTTTAAAATCAAAAAATCGAACTCAAAAATAAATCAAAAAAACAAAACAAATTTAAAACGAAAACAATATACAAACTCACTTTCATTATTGTTGTTGGATAACAAAAAAAGACAATTTGATTGGTGATGTTTTTTGTGTTGTGTGAAAAGATACAATATAAAACAGAACCTACCTTTTTCAACAAATGCGTAGTTTTCGATATGTTCATTACACACAATACCACAATTTCACATTAATTAACATCTAGATTCGTCACTAATTGAAAAAAACGTTCTTTTTTTTCTCTAAGAACAACGAACAAATGTACTTTGACAAACGACAAAGCAACAGATAGTTTTGTTTTGCTTAAAACACTGAAATGAATCGTTTTTGTTTATATAAACAAGCTCGAGTTTGCAAGCGCTGTTTCGGTTATTTAGCGCGCGATTTGAAATTCAAATCGTAGCTTAAAATAACAATCAAAAGAATAAATCAATTAAGATTTTTAAATATTTTTGTTTGAAAATACATTTGTATAATCAATTACATAAGATAAATGAATTGTCTTTAAAAAAATTTTTGTTTACAAAATTCCAAAAAATATAAAAAAATTTAATTAAAATAAAAAATAAATTAAAAACAATCATGACAAATTTTCTTGGGGGCCCTTGCTCGCCCGGGGCCCCAGGCCATAGCCTAGTCCGGCCTAATGGGTATTCCAGCACTGCTAGATATCTACAGTCTTCGGACCACTGCACACATACTGAGTTTAGTGCCATTTGGTAGGTAGCAGTGTTTCCTACATCTCGAAAACAACACAGCTTGTGTTTTATTACCATTTATGTTTATTTTCCATTTCCTGTAATATACTGCTAGTTTGTCAAGAGCTGCTTGCAAAGAGTTGTAGACATTAGTGAATAAGGCACCCGAAGAGAAAATGGCCGTATCATCGGCAAACATAGCTACCTGAATGTTTTCACCTAGACATGGTAAATCTGCGCCAAACAATGTGAATAATATGGGACCAAGGACCGAGCCTTGGGGTACACCATGGTGGATTTGGTGAGTAGAGGATATGACGGCTCGTAAACTCACAACATATTTTCTCGAACGAAGAAAGCTCTGGATAATTTTGATAAGCGGTATTGGCAGCTTAAGTTTTAGTAGCTTATAAATCAAGGCATCGTGCCATACCGTATCAAAGGCTTTTTCGATGTCTAGAAGAACCAGTCCCGTTGACTCCTTGTCGATGAATTTACCAGCTATGTGGTTTTTAATGCGCAAGACTTGGTGGATTGTGCTGTGACCACTACGCAAACCGAACTGAAAGTTTGGTAAGATGTTATTGTCTTCCACAAAACGATCAATCCTTTCCTTAATGATTTTTTCTAAGAGCTTACTTAGACAGCTAAGTAGACTAATAGGTCTGTAGCTTTCGGGGCTGTTTTGGTTTTTACATTATTATTTAATATTTAAATTTAATCCTACATACTAACAATCATTACTTTTTTTTGTTTAAGCGTGAACAAAAAATTGTTTTTTATTATTAGTATTAATTTTTATATTTACATACTTATTTTGGTTTTTACTTTAATACGTAATATTTAAATTCAATCTGCTATTCTACGAGGGTTGCCTTTTATATTTCGGGATTAGAGAACAAAAACAAATATTGATCATCGAAAATCACTTTATTGTTTTTCTAAATATTCCCCATGAAGATCTATACACTTTTGCATGCGTTTGAACCAATTGTCGAAGCACTTTTACCACTCTGATGGAGGTATCTCCAACACATGCATTCTGAATGCAGCAACCGCTTCTTCAGGTGTCGAAAAACGTTGACCTCTCAGTTTGTTTTTTACGTACGGGAATAAAAAGAAGTCATTCGGTGCCAAGTCAGGACTATACGGCGGATGACCCATCAAATCGATGTTTTGGGTGCTCAAAAATGCAGTTGTCGCAGCCGATGTGTGAGAGCTCGCATTGTCGTGGTGAAGAGTGATCCGTCTTCGGCGGTTGGTTTTCCTGATTTCTTGGAAGACAACTGGCAAACAAATGGTTGTGTACCACTCAGAATTGACTGTTCTGCGTTGTTCTGGTGGTACGGTTGCGACATGTCCAGTTTTTCCGAAAAAACAGGCGACCATTAGCTTGGAAGTGCTTCGTGCGCGAACAACTTTTGTTGGATTTGGCTCATCTTGAAACACCCAGACAGTCGACTGCTGTTTACTTTCGGGCTCATACGCGTAAATCCACGATTCATCACCTGTCACGATGCCATAGACGTGTTTCGAAGCACCGCGACCGTATTTTTTGAGCATTTCTTTCCACCAATTGACACGAGCCTTTTTTTGGGCGATTGACAAATTGTGTGGGATCCAACGCGAACAAATTTTTTTGACAGTCAAATGTTTATGCAATATTGAATGTATGCTGGTCCCACTAACGCCTAAGGTTGTCTCAATCTCACGATAGGTCACATGCCAATCTTCCAATATCAGTTCGCGCACAGCACCAATGGTTTTCGGAACAACAACTGATTTTGGACGACCTTCACGAAATTCATATTGGAGTGAACTACGACCACGATTGAATTCACCATACCATCGATAAACACTGATCCTTGATGGAGCTTCATCGCCAAAAATTGAATTAAGTTCATCCATGCACTGTTGCTGAGTTAATCCACGCCGAAAGTTGTAAAAACGTAATCGCACGAAAATGTTGACGATTTAATTCAATTTTTTTTTTTTTTTCATTTTTTTAAACATTTTTTTATTTTCTTTTTATATTCTTATTTTCTAAATTAAAGGCTAGACAAAAAATGCTTAAATTCTAGCTTAAATATCTTATATAATAACTTACTGGTCCTTCGCAGACGCTCTAAGCTAAACATTACTTAATATTTGTATAATTTGCCTTTCGGCGACAGAACTTTGTGGCATAACTTATAATTATTTGAAAGACAAAGAAAAATTTGAAAAACTTTGTAAATTTTTTTTTTTTTTTTTTTTTTCTTAAAATTTAACTTACTTAACTTACCTAAACTTATCTACTTTTTTTTTTTTTTTTTTTTTTTTTTTTTTTTTTTTTTTTTTTTATGTAAAATCACTTAGCCTAACTTAACTTAAATCTTATACTACCCTAATTCTAGAAAAGCTAAGTCTATGTAAGCTAGCTGATGATAGTGTGATTCTATACCGACTTTGGTATCCAGGTCTTTATATGCCATTCAACCACCAGAACTGTTGACGCTGTCTAATACTATCGTCCCGGTCTCTGCGGGAGATAGCCCTACTGAAGCGCAGGAGCTCTTCTTCGGTGCGCGCTACTTCCCGGTCATAGCACAATCGCCCGTCTACAGATGATCTACTTACATGATAGATCAGCGGAATTCCGGATCTATCCTGTATAAGCCCTTTCATATCCAAGTCAAGGAACGCCTCTGGTGGAACAAAGCCGTTGCGACGCACGCTCTCATAGTATAAGGTGTTTGGATAATAAGCCCCGAAAATTAGGTCATTGGACGAGCTTATTGCTCTCGCAATATGTCCTCTGATTAATTTAATCATAAAATTATCCACCCTATTTATGTACGCTTCATTATATAAAGTCTCATTTGAGTAATACTTTTTATAGTCCGATTCCGGTGTCCGATATAATCTGAGACAACTTCTGAGACACTTTCTTTCGAACACCCGAATCTTTTCTATCAAATTTGGACCTATGTTGAACCATACTGGGCAACCATATATGAGCATTGGCCTGATTAGCGTCATGTAGCATATGACTTTTACCCTGCTGTCAAGTTGGCTACTATGAAATAGCCTCCTTGTCATAGCAACAGTTTTCCTCGCTTTGAGCAAAGCAGCCTCTACATGTCTGTTGAAATACAGATATTGGTCTAGCCAGATGCCCAGGTATTTAACTAAACTCTTGGTTTCCAGTTTATCTCCATGCGGTCCCACGATAACTAGCTTTCGCCAGTTTTTCCTTGTGTCGTACGTGGCTTTATATAATGGAGTTCTAAATAGGATGGCTTCACATTTCTGGAAGTTGATCTTAAGTTTCCAGTCATCGCAATAGCGCTGCACTTTGTTGAAGTCTCGCTGTATTAACCTATTTATGATCGCAACTTTCGGAGCTGTTCTGTAAATTATGAGATCACGATTTAATTCCATTTTTGGGCCAGATGAATCTTTTAAGTTACTGTAAACAACACAAATAGCGCTCGTATGTCAAAACGTTCTGAGTGCGTATAACCTCAAAAATGTCCAACTTTACGACAGAGCTGTCAATTGCCGGATTGCAACACTAGGGTTGCCAAATCCCGAAACATAAGAGGCAACCCTCGTATACATACATATATATTTGAAAAATGTGTTTGTGTTGTGACAAAGGAAAAACGGAATATTGTGTGTTGGGAAATCTCTATTTTCATACTTTGAGCTGAAAAGGGTTACTCTATGAATGGTTTTAAATTGTTGTTATGGACCACGCGTGTACCCTTTCCAATCTTTAAAATTGTGTTTTCCCCTGATAAAATTTTTATAACTTCATAGGGTCCTTGCCATAGGGAGGTTAATTTGTTGTGTCTGGCGTGGTTTTTTAGCAGTACCCTATCGCCGACGTTAAATTTTCGACTTCCCAAAGTTTGATCATAATGCGCTTTGGACTTAATTTTTCTGCCCAACAGTATTTCCTTTGCGGTGCGATAGCCGTGTTGCAATCGCTTCTTTAGTTCGTTCGCGTAATAATCATAGTTATATGTACCTTCGGGGTTTCGTTTAAGTGAAGTGGGTATATCGGCTGGAAAACCGTATAGTAGTTCGTGTGGCGTGTAACCTGTACTACTGTGGGGTGTAGTATTGTAAACGAACATAGCGTATGGTATCCAGGTATCCCAAGTAAGGGTATCTTGGTTAACATAGTGGCGGAGATATTCTGCCAACGTCCTATGGCTTCGTTCTAATGCCCCGTTTGTTTGTGGATGATAGGGTGATGTGTTTAGTTTTTATGTTTTGAGTAGTAAGCAGATATCCTTAAAAAGTGTGCTTAAAAAATTTGTGCCTCGGTCGGTCAATAGAGAAGACGGTATGCCGTGCTGACAGACGATATTTTCCACGAAGATCCTGGCCACGTCCTTGGTTTCGGTACTGGCCAAGGCGTATGCCCCAGAAAACTTGGTCAAATCGTCCTGGAAAGTTAACAAGTATTTGTTCCCGTTGTAGCTGACTGGCAAAGGTCCAACTATGTCTAAAGCGACCCTCTTGAATGGCTTCGAGCTTGTTGTTGTTATTTTCATTGGCACCCTGGGTTTTTTTCTACTTTTGTTTATTTGGCAGGAGGCACATTTAGGGATGTATGTCGTGATGTCGGTTTTCATTGATGGCCAGTAGTATTTTGGCATCATGCGTTTGAGCGTTCGCGTGATTCCTTGATGTCCCCCAAACGGTGAGTCGTGGTATTCCGCGAGCAATTTCTGCACGTCATCTTCGTTCGTTATTAGTTTTCTTTCGTCGGAAAAGATAATTACTTGAGTGCTAAACTGCGCAAAAACATCTTTGAGAAGAGCTGTAAAGATTGTTTTTGACTCTTCATCCATTGTGGGTATCGACAAACCAATTTCGTCGAGGTTACGGTCGCGGCATACTTGGCTAAGGCCAGATAAGCATTCTCTGACGACATTTCTGTCGCCTACACTTCTGAAGGGTAATGGTAGGGTAACAACGCATGCCTTCAGGTTATCATAATCTGCCTTCTTTCCCATCTCGGGTTTTGTAAAATGTTTGATCTTCTTAGCCAGGACGCTTTCTTCGAGAGAATTTGTCAGAGGAAGTATTATTATACGAAACTCTAGTTTCTTCTCGGAATAGATGGACCCTTTTTGTTTATGTAATAAAAAATCAGGTTTATTTTTGTGGCCTTGAATTTCCTGCGGATCCCTTTCGTTTCTTAACTGGCCCCGTGTGGTTACCAAAACATGTTTGTTAGGGCCGGTAGTGTCTTCAACAATTATTCGGCTAAGAGCATCGGCATTGGTGTTATTTTTTCCCTTTTTGTGGATGATGGTGTATTCATATTCTTCTAGGAGAATTCTCCAACGCATCAGCCGAGAAGTAGGATCTTTTCGTCCTACTAGCCACTGTAAAGAACTGTGATCTGTGACGATGGTAAACCTTCGTCCATATAGGTATGGTCGAAATTGAGCCAGTGCAAAAATAACCGCCAGTAATTCTTTCTTGGATGTGGTGTACCGGGTTTCGGCATCATTTAAAGTGCGGCTAGCAAAAGAAATGGGTTTGTCCTGGCCTATTGTACCTTGAGAAAGTACGGTTCCTAGGGCAATGTCGCTCGCGTCAGTTGTTACGATAAATTCCCGATTGAAATCTGGGTATGCAGGTATTGGTGGGGTGATAACTTTTTGTTTTAAAATAGTAAATGCCTCATCACAAAAGGCATCCCAGTGGAAAATGACGTTTTTCCTGAGCAATCTGCTTAATGGCTTGGCTAATTAAGCGAAATTAGGGATACATTTTCGATAATATCCAACGAAGCCAAGAAAAGATTTTACATGCTTCTGTTTTTTTGGTACAGGAAAGGTTTTTACTGCCTTCGTTTTTTCAGGATCTGGTCTTATGCCGTCTTCTGAAATGACATGGCCCAGATACGTGAGCTCTTTTCTTATAAAGTGGCACTTCTCCGGTTGTATTTTTAAATTATGTTCATGTAGGCGGTCGAGGACTTTTATAAGTCGTGAATTATGATTGTTCAGATCATAGCCGTAAATCACGATGTCGTCCACATAAACGAAACATTCGATTCCCTGAAGACCCATGAGAACATTGTTCATAAGTCTTTGGAACGTCGCAGGTGCATTTTTCAACCCGAAAGGCATACGATTGTACTCGTAGTGTCCGAATGGAGTGCTGAATGCTGTTTTATTTTTGTCGTATCTGGTGGAAACCTTTGGCCAGATCAAGCGTGCTGAAATATCTAGCTCTACCTAATTGGTCCAAGATGTCAGTGATGTTGGGCAATGGGTATGCGTCTCCTATGGTTATTTCATTCAATTTTCTGAAATCGACGACCACCCTCCATCGTTTTGTCCTATCCGGGCCTGGCTTTTTGGGAACCAATAAAAGGGGAGAATTCCAGGGGCTAAAACTTGATTGTACACCATTGTCCAGCATTTCGTTCACCTGCTTATGAATTTCCTGCTTGGAGCTATCTGGGAGGCGGTATGGCCTTATGTAAAGGGGCGCTTTCCCATTTTCTGTAATGATTCGATGTCTTATGGCATCGGTGTAAGTGAGATGATCACCCTCCAGAAAGAAAAGATTGTTGTATTTGCGACAGATATCTAGAATAGACTATTTCTCCTCTTCATTACAATGTTGCAATTCCAAGAGAGATTCCAATCGCGCAAGCCTGATCTTTTGGTGGTTCTTTGATTCGTCCGGCTGAACCACATCGTAATTTTCCAGCCTTTCCCATTCGATTTTGATATCATTGATTTTTACTCCTTGGCTTGAGTCCAAGGTATTCATAATGAGTATCTTGATTTTATTGTCCTTAGTCACCGTTAAGGTGTCGCCTAGATATATGCCTGGCCTGACATGCGTCTTTTTGACTATTAAATTTTTTTCCGTTTTGTTCCTAAAAGGGATTTCCACTATTTGTTGCGCTCGGGGACGCATTATGATGGAGTCCAATGCAGGCTCGCGCTCATTGTTTAGGAGTTCTGGTAGGGATTTATTGAGTTTTAGATTTTCGACAGAGTTATTTTCTGCTAGGACTTCTTGTTCGTCTGGCTTATCCCTTGTTGGGGTTTTCTGTCGTTGTCCAACGTCTTCAACCAATCCATTAGCATTATCTAGAGTTTGAGAAAGAGAGAGCAAGTGTGGTTTCGGGATAACTTGTTCGACTGTATTCGTTGAAACATAAGATCCGGCCAGTAGGCAAACGGATTCAGATGTTGACCTGCATGTTTTATCCTTAGTAACCACTCCCGATTTTTGGGAGACATCTATCGATCTGGATAAATCTATTTTTATAGTCAATTCGGCACTGGAATCTAGTGAAAAAATCATTTCCCAAGATCCCATCGTATTGAAAGTTAATTTTTTCGTTCATGATTTGGAAAAAATGTTTGAGGGATATGGTGTGGTCATTAGTTTCGAATTCTAGTTCGCCTTCTAATTCCCCACTTGTGTTTAAAGCTTCCCCTGTGATTGTGGATATTGTTATGGGATCTGAAATATGTGCAGCTTGTATTCGAGCATCCTCAAACTTTATCAGGCTGATGTCTGCACCTGTATCGATGAGAAACGTAGAATACTGCTTATCCGATGGATTGAATTTGACTCGTATTACTGGCTCCTTGAATTCAGGGCAGAAAGATACGAGCATTTTAAAATCTACATCGGGGTGAGGTGTACGTCGGCAATTGATTGTACCCGGGAAGGAGTTCCGGCGTTCACTGCCCGGGTTGATTCGTTTCCCTGAAGGGTGGGTGTGGTTTGATTTTGCCTGATGTTTTGGATTCTTCCCCGGGGGAGACTTGTAGATATTCCATTTAGTGACGTATAAAACCCTTTCACCAAATACACCAATTTCTGAAAGGGTTTCGAGTTACTGGGACCTGGTTTTGGGTCTGCATGTGCACCATTCTAGTTCTACATTCTGCCTGAGAGTGGTTAAATCTCTTGCAGTATGTACATTGGAGGCGTTCGACCTCTGTCTTAATGTGTTGGGGAACGAAGTTCGGAAACTTGGTGTTGCGATAACAGGTCGCAGAAGTATGTTAATTGTTGATTTCCTCTTAGGGTGTTGGCCGGGGTTGTCACTGTGTTAACTCTGTCCATTCTTCGGGATTGTTCCAGTGCGTAGTTGATGGCTGTCTTTAGGTTTGGAGCGTTATGTAACTTGACTAGAATCCCGAGATTTGAATTTTTCAGCTCGTCTTCAAATGCGTTTAGTGCGACTTTTTGGTTTCCCTCCAAAAGGTACGTTCGCACCACAGGCTCAACGGAACTCGCGAGTGTAGCTCTGTCCAATTGATGCAGGAGGTGTGTGAGTCTGTTTCCAAACTCCTTTACACCTTCCTTGCTATCCTGCTTTGCCGCCACCAGACTATTTTGTGCCGCGGACCCGGAGGTGAGACTTTTGAACTCTTCTTTTAGTTCCGATACGAGGTCCTCCCAGGTTGGAATGGTCTTGTACCGAATGCAGTCATGTGCCGGCCCCTGTAGTCTTGTTTTGACTACTTGCAAAGAGAAAGACTTTTGGTTATCGTCCCTGTGGAGATATCCACAGGAGACGAATCCCTCTAACTCGTCTGGGTTTCCGTCGAAAACCGGGACGAATCCCAATATGTCGCCCAGTCCTATGGTGAAATTCATCTTGGACATTTTCTCGCGTTTTTCAGTGGGCAGGGCTTCCTGAAGCTGCACCTCGTGTTTCTTTGACCGGGTAATAATGTTTGCGTCTTAGGCGGATTGACCTTCCCAAGTATAAGTGAAGCGAACCCAAAAGTAATCCAAAAACATCAATGAGAGGCAAAAATTCAAGTAAAAATCGATCCTATTAAAACACCAAGGGTGAGAAGAGAAAAAGCCTGAACAGGTAAATGGACCCGCAGCAGACAAAGGGTAAACGTACAGAGATTGAATTTAAAAATTCTTTGTTTTAGAAATACACGTATGTAAATAATATACCTTCTGTTTTTAATTTGTTAAAATATTAATTGTATACGTTTTCCTCACATATGTTACTGTATTCATTCTTTATGTATTCTGTTTTTTTTTTTTTTTGTATTTCTTTTCGGGAATCAGCTGTATAAATTTTATATTTTCGATTCAAAAGCAAACCAATAATTAATAATAAGACACTAATTGAAATTAATGAACTACCTTAAAAGAAACAAAAAGAACAAACAAAGTATAATTCTCGAATTCAACAACGTTCATCAAATTTCTATACGATGATTGTATAACATTTTCTTCACAGCTGTGCTAGAGAAATTATTTGCACAATATCAAATATAATAACCACCTCACAAATCACATCTGATAATCTAACATTTTTCTTTTTAATCTTTTACGTTTACGTTAGGGAATTCTTATTCGTTAATGTTGCTGTGGTGGTTGTTCCAGGATAATCGATTGGGTTTGCTGATGTTGCGCTCGCTGTCTTCACTGCACTTTTTGTTGTTGATCGGAGCTGTCACTGATGCTGTTGCCAGTGTTCATCCTTTTTTCCGCTTTTCACCTTCTATTTTTTTTTCTTGATTATTGTTTTTTTTCCTTGTTATATTTATCTTCTTTTTGTTGTTCTGTTGTTTGTCTCTTTTTTTTTATTATTTTTTTTTTCACTTTGAATTTGTTTTTACTGCCAGGTAGGCTTCGCGCCCTATAGTTGGTTGGTCCGCCATGGTCTTTTTGATTTTTGTTGTCCGGAATGCTGATACGTTTCGCAGATTCTTCCTTCTTCTTTTTTTTTTTTCTTTATTTAGCTTGTTTTCCTTTTTTTTCGGCCCGTAGTCTTGTTTTCCTTTTTTTTTGTTTTTATTGTCTTTTTTTTCTTCTTTGATTCGTGTTTTTTTTCACTTTTTTTATTGCCTTTTTATCTTTGATTCAATCGTTGTGTTTCTCCACTTTTTTTTTCTTTTGATTATTGTCTATTATTACTTCACTTGGTTTTTTTTCTCACCTTTTTGTTCTTTTTTTCACCTGTTGTTTTTTGTTTCTTTGATTGAACTGGAACAGCTTCGTGATGTCATTCTCAGGGAGGGGGTGTTGGTATTCCAGTCGTTTCTTCAATTGTAGGTAGTAATTCCACTGCTGCCACCAAAATGTTCTGCTGACGCCGTGCTTCCTCTGAACTCGAGGGAAGCGCGTAGCATGCGTAGTAAGATCAAAACTACTATTTAAGTTTAGGATGAATGACATTAAATACTTTTACACTTATCAAATTCTTTATTCATTTAAAGTTTAAGTTGCCTTCTTATGGCGTGCGTCGTAGAATGTGAAAATGACCATGATCGAACGATCATCGTCGACTTGCAAAACTAAAAGCTACCTGAAAACATATTAGTTTTCCTTTTTATACCTGAACCCTGAAACACATGAAAGTTGGTTTGGCCTATCATATTCGAGCAGATGCCACTGTTACTCGATATGGATTTTGCTGATTGTATCAATCTGCTGCTAGAGTTTTCGGATTGGGATGCATAGGGCTTTGTTATTTTGAGCAGCTGCTGGTTGCTCGACAACGATTCGGAAATCGTTTTGATTATTTGGGTGTTTGTTATTTCGAGCAGCTGCAATGGTTGCTCTATATTGGTTATGGAAACTTTTGGATTATTTGTATGTTATATTGAGCAGCTGCAATGGTTGCTCGATATTGGTTATGGAATTATTTAGGATTCATGGGATTTAAATGAATAAAATTAGGATGATGGGATATGTACGAGGGTTGCCTCTTATGTTTCGGGATTTGGCAACCCTAGTGTTGCAATCCGGCAATTGACAGCTCTGTCGTAAAGTTGGACATTTTTGAGGTTATACGCACTCAGAACGTTTTGACATACGAGCGCTATTTGTGTTGTTTACAGTAACTTAAACGATTCATCTCGGCCCAAAGATGGAATTAAATCGTCAACATTTTCGTGCGATTATTTTTTACAACTTTCGGCGTGGATTAACTCAGCAACAGTGTATGGATGAACTTAATTCAATTTTTGGCGATAAAGCTCCATCAAGGACCAGTGTTTATCGATGGTATGGTGAATTCAATCGTGGTCGTAGTTCACTCCAAGATGAATTTCGTGAAGGTCGTCCAAAATCAGCTTTTGCTCCGAAAACCATTGATGCTGTGCGCGAACTGATATTAGAAGATCGTCATGTGACTAATCGTGAGATTGAGACAACCTTAGGCATTAGTGGGACCAGCATACATTCAATATTGCATAAACATTTGACCGTCAACAAAATTTGTTCGCGTTGGATCCCACACAATTTGTCAATCGCCCAAAAAAAGGCTCGTGTCAATTGGTCGAAAGAAATGCTCAAAAAATACGGTCGCGGTGCTTCGAAACACGTCTATGACATCTTGACAGGTGATGAATAGTGGATTTACGCGTATGAGCCCGAAAGTAAACAGCAGTCGACTGTCTGGGTGTTTCAAGATGAGCGAAATCCAACAAAAGTTGTTCGCGCACGAAGCACTTCCAAGCTAATGGTCGCCTGTTTTTTCAGAAAAACTGGACATGTCGCAACCGTACCAAATCGAACAACGCAGAACAGTCAATTCTGAGTGGTACACAACCATTTGTTTGCCAGTTGTCTTCCAAGAAATCAGGAAAATCAACCGCCGAAGACGGATCACTCTTCACCACGACAATGCGAGCTCTCACACATCGGCTGCGACAACTTGATTTTCGATGATCAATATTTGTTTTTGTTCTCTAATCCCGAAATATAAAAGGCAACCCTCGTATGTAGGGGGAGGATATTAATGGTAGGGCTTTCCGGAGCACTACCGAACCGACACACTCACAACATATTTTCTCGAACGAAGAAAGCTCTGGATAATTTTGATAAGCGGCATTGGCAGCTTAAGCTTCAGTAACTTGTAAATCAAGGCATCGTGCCATACCGTATCAAAGGCTTTTTCGATGCCTAGAAGAATCAGTCCCGTTGACTCCTTGTCGATGAATTTACCAGCTATGTGGTTTTTAATGCACAAGACTTGGTGGATTGTGCTGTGACCACTACGGAAACCGAACTGAAAGTTTGGTAAGATGATATTGTCTTCCACAAAACGATCAATCCTTTCCTTAATGATTTTTTCTAAGAGCTTACTTAGACAGCTAAGTAGACTAATAGGTCTGTAGCTTTCGGGGCTGTTCTTCGGTTTGCCGGGTTTCGGGATAGGTATTACTTTTGCTGTTTTCCAGTCAGTCCGGAAAATAACAATTCCTAAGACAAGCGTTGAAAATGAATGTTAAATAGTTACTTGCAGCAGGTGGAAGTGCTTTAATTAATTTGTTGTTAATATTATCGAGACCCGCAGCCTTTTTTGATTTCGATTTTTTATCAATTCTTTAACTTTGCTGATATTAGTTGCGTAAGTAGTTTCAGCTGGTGTTTGAGAAAGTACATGGATAGTGTTAGCATCTTCAGCTTCAGTATACGCGTCGCTTAGATGCAAAGATATGGAGTGGTTCTTACTAAATGTGTTAGCAAATAGGTTCGCTTTCTCCACTGAAGAAATAAACAACTTGCCGCGAACTTTAAACGGAAGGATACTTGACCCTCTCTATTTCATAATTTTTGATATTTTCCAGAACGGTTTGCTTGCTTTGTCAAGAGAGGAAAGGTGTTTATTCCAACACTTGTTCCTATATACTGAGATTTCTTTTTTAATGATACTATTTAAGATTTTAACATTAACTAGAAAACAATCGACTCTATAACGAAGCCATCGTGTCGTAGCCTAATCAGATGTAAGATATTTTCAGGAAGCGGTGCCTTATCAACTGGAGCAGTGGAACATTTAGGTATCGCAAAATCGGCCGCTCTATTGATAACAGAAACAAAATTGTTACATAGGATATCAATGTGCTCGCTGCAGGTTATAGAATTTAGGCTGGTATCACCTAGAACCAAGTTCGTGTTTATATATGATTTATAACAATTCCAGTTGTTGGCGGAATAGTTGTGGTATAAACTGGTACGGTTTACAGCTACTGTATGATTCATTGTAAGGTTGATCTGAAGGTGGTCTGAGCTTAACGCATTTAGAGTTAATAGTACTGTGCAGTAATTTGGAATATTAGTGATATATAGATCGAGAGCTGAGGGGTTCTTGTTAGCACTCGATGGGATATAGGTGGGGAGAAGTGTATAAAGTATGGAAAAACTTGGGCTGGATTCAGTATCATCTAGTAAAATGTTACCCCAGCAGTTTGCCCTAAGACAATTCCACGACTGATGTCTGCAGTTTAGATCACCACCAATAATTACCTTGTTTCGAGTGTTGAGTCTATACAATTTTTGCTGATCCCGCTTAAAGTAAGTAGATTTCTCAATGTTTCCATTTCCTCCAGGCAAATAGACCGAAAAAATACCCACCTTGGAGTTTTCACTCTATGTTACATCAACACTAATTTCTTCAATTAATTTAAGGTGCTATGAAGGACGCAAGGTATTTTTTCACAACAATGGCGACACCTCCACCACTAGCATGTACCCTGTCTAGGCGATAACATATGTAATTTTGATGTGAGAAAGAAATGTCTTGTTTGAGCCAGGTTTCTGAAACAAGTGCAATGTCAATATTAAAATTTATCAAGAAACTAAAAAATGCTTGCTTTTTGTTTTTGATGCTTCTCGCATTCCAAATTTATGATGTTAAGAGAGTTTCTTAACATGTTTTTTCCGAGTATATGTACTTAATAGCTAATGAAGTAATGACGTTAAATTGGTCAGCTTTAGTTTGACAAGCACTAAGCTTGGGTACAACTTCATTAAGAAGAGAGTTTATCTCGCTAAATGAGAACAAGTTATGATTATTTATAGTTTCCGACGGATTTTTCTTGGTGTGTGTCGTATCACTGTTGGAAGGTTGCTGGGTTTGATGGAGGCCAGAAGCCCAGGTGGATGAAGGAAGTAAAGGTTGAGGCACAGATCGGGGTAGTGGAGGAAAATTATCAATGGATAATCGGTCGGGAAGTGGCTGCTGTTTGTCATTCGGAAGATATAGGAACGTTGTATTTCCTGTACCACGTCCACGTGGGGATAATTTGCGCCGAATGTCTATGTACTGCTTTCGGCTAATCCATTCAGGATAGGTGGATTTATGTGGCCCACTGCAATTTGCACACTTGATTACCTCATTCGTTTTGCAGTCGGATGTTTTGTGGTTTCCCGAACAGATTGCACAAAACCTATTTATGTGACAATGCATCGGGCCGTGGCCGTAAAGCTGGCAATTATGACATTGTGTGACCTTACCTGGATGATGTTTTTTGAAGTCCCAGCGAACGATAGTTTTGAACAATGTAGAGAAGTTACGTTTGAGTTCATTTAGTTTTATAGTACCGCGTTGGAAGTAAACAATGTACAGGTAGTATATGTTCAAGGCTTTTATTGTTGAATTTATGGAGATGGTTTTAACATCTAAGCACTTTATCCCGAGTGCAATTAGTTCATTCTTCACTATATTGTTGCTAATCAAGTCTAATCCGGATAACACTTCCTTTAATGGACGATTTTCCTTTCGCGAGTGGGTAAACAACTCACATTTTAACCGCAAGAGTTCAGTTCTAATTTTGTTATATATGTCCATTGTTGGGGCACATATTTTTTGTCCAAGCGATATGTTTTTAATTAATTAGTTGTCTATTTTAATGTTACTCAAAATATTACGCACTTTAGCACTGGTTGATTTTAATACCACAATTGGCGGAACGGTCTCTTGCGTAACTTCTGCGCAGTGATCGACGTTGGTCGGATCCATTTCAGGAGAGTCTTCCATCAGACTTTGAAGTGGTTGAAAAAAGTTAGTGTTTGAACACATTCTAGCACTTTATTGTTCACTTTTGTAAGTTTATCGGGAGGAGTTTGGCCTGAAATAACGGGGCCGTAAAGCAACCGTTTGCGCTTAATTTTGTTTAACACACGTGGCCCAGGGGCCATAACTTAACGGTTTTAACACTTGTTCAAACTTTTTGTATTTGGAAAACGAGGTAAAGAAAACCAGATAATGATAATTAAATTGTGATAATTATTGTGAAAATAACGGTTGATTAAGATAAATAGCACGAGCGAAACTGAGCGACAAGTTGTGGGTTTGAAAGTCAGGCTGGTACTCAGAGGACATATTGTGAGAGCAATAAGCTCGCTGTCACAGAATGAGTTGAGGAGGGTTGCTGTTCAATCTCGTAATTGTAGCAGAAAGATATATGGATGAATGCTGTTGGCCAATCCTCCGTAACAGAAGGTGAAATTGTTGGTCGGAGTTGTGAGGTAAAAAATGAATGTATATTTGTAGCAGTCGAAGCCGGTGGTGGTGTAACAGAATATAAGGATGATGGGTTATCAAAAATTTGTAGCTGCGCCAGTTGTAATGTACAACAAGATGGATATTAAATGGTTGTCAGTGATGACTTTTTCTATTACCTTAGATAAAATAGACAGTAATGCTATCGGACGGTAATATTGTTCCAGCAGGCAGGAAAGGTCCTCCGTGCATAAGATAAGCGGAGAAGTCTGCCAAGAACCGGCGATAGTTCTGGAGCACAGTTCTTAAGGACTATTGCTGGTATTCCGTCCGGGCCGGTTGCCTTCCTACAATCCAGTTCACGTAGAATGCGTTGAATAGTGCGCGGACGGAATCTCACATCCCGCATCGAAGACCGTACCGGCGCGATCACAGGTGCTCCAAAAGGCCGACATCGTGGTTTGAATTCGCGAACACATTAGCTTTATCCTTTGAATTCGTGACTAACGTCCCGCTGTCTGTCACCAACGGAGGGAAAGAGGAGGATGCGAAGCTACCGCTGACAGCTTTTGCCATTGACCAGAAGGAGCGCGAAACAGTTGGGCACCGAAGGAGCTTACTGATCACCCTTCGCGGTATCAATCGCCTAGTTGCAGGCGTTTCTGATTCTAACAAAATTCGTTCTGTTAACATCGGTGGGATTGGAGCGCCATTGCTTAAAAGCTCTATTTTTTGCCGCTGTAATCAGCTCGCATATTTTATCAAACCAAGGTTTATCAGACGAACTTCGTTTGATGGAATGTGGAATATACATCTCCATCCCCAGAAGAATAATCTTTGATACCGACTCCGCGCAAGCGTTAACATCGGAGTCTCCGAAGCACACCTCGGACCATGGAAAGGATGCGAAGAAATCTCGCAAATCGTACCAGTTAGCAGCCCCATACTTCCATACATGGCGAAGTTGCCTAGGCCGGTTATTCGCTTGATATGCAAGTGCTTGCGCGACAGATACCAAGCAGTGATCTGAGTTTCCCTGTGGCGCAGAAACCTCTACGGTATAAATATTCGGTTCGGATGTCAAAAACAGATCCAGGATGTTCGCATAATCGCCACGGGCATCCGGCACTCGCGTTGGCTCGCCCACGAGTTGAGTCAAGTTGTGGCTTACAGCAAACATCCCCGCCAGCCTCCCAGCCTCGTCGGTTCTGTTAAAATGTAACAACCAGTCGGAATTGTGCACATTAAAATCGCCAAGGACAACAATTTCAGAATCTGGGTGGTTGATCTGTATCCAGTCGACGGTATGTGAAAGATCTTCGAAAAATGTCGCCGGTCGATCGTTATTCGGGGAGCAGTAAAGACAACAATGAAATTTAACACAATTCCACAGTACGACCCTCAACCATATGATGTCCATATTATTGGGTTCCAACGCCTCCATCCTCTGGCAACCCAGATTGGACCCCGCGAAGACACAGACCCCGCCCTTAAAACGGAATATCGAATGTAAGTCGTATTCTGAGCAACGAAGATATGCCGAATCAGTTGACGAATCGACCTGGGTCTCAGTTAGGGCAAGGATATCAGGTTTTGTTGTTTGCAAATATTGGTGGACGGCGTTTACATTGGTATTGGTGAAACCGATGCCCCTGGTGTTACAAAATGCCGTCACCAGACGAGCGTGGGCAGAGCCTCGAGAGCGAGCCCGGTTATGCGATGACGAACCTCTTAAAGTTCCATTATTTATCATGATATCTGCATGATGTTCCCCCTGACATAGTCCCCCCGGAGATCCGAATGGGAAACTAGTTTACCTCCGGAATTCTTTATATCAGAAGCTACCGTCATGACTTATCCCCGTGTCAGTCCGGGCCACCAGCCACACATCCGAAACACCGTCGAAGATTTCTCTCGGCGATATCGCGGAATGTACAGCGTAACGGGGTGCTATCTCACCTTGGGGCCGACTACCACCTAACCAACCTTTTTTTTCGAACCAGCCCATCAGCCAAGCTCCGAAAGATGGCCAGGGCTTTCTCCCGACCGTTTCACGGAGCCTAAAGCTTGATGGGGTGGTATTTCACCGGGCACACATGGCGTTGGGACCCCGCCTACCATTCGGCCTTTAGTTGCCTCTTACGACAAGCCGGCCTAGCTGTGAGTATATTCTAACGCCCTACTCACAGGGCTCTCTTTGCCCCTGTGACAAACATGTGAACGGGAGGAACAGGGACACAAGAGAGAATATAAGCAGCTGCTTAGTTGACGAGTTGAGTTGACGATAGTACAACAAGAGTACTGGGCAATACTACAACGCCCTTCGTTCAGAGCAGAGTTCGGCTCTGGTGGTGCGCTACTTTAAGCAAAGAGATCTTAACAAATTGGAAGTGGGTTGCCCCACCAATATTTATATAGAGTCCGAATTTATTTAGTAATTGTATTTAAAGTTTAATAAACATTCCAAACAAATCAAACGGATTAACACTATCCTTGGATAGCCCCCGCCCCCCGTCTTAACATATCTGGAGACCGGGCCCAACATCCTCACGGGTGTGTGTAGTTCTGGTTATGGCTAGATAATGGTTTCTACACCCTCGGCGGTAGGCCCACATCCGGGCGTACGCTGGTGTATCTGAAACGCGACCGACCTCTTAAGTGGTTGAATTATGACTCAATCGAGTGTTGGAATCTGGCACTTGATTCACCCTCGATTCGGTGGTGGTGGATATTCTCTCAGCTAAGGATATATTTTTACTTACCACAAGAGAGACGTAAAGTCTCTCTCAGTGGAACAGAAAACCAGATATCGTAATAAGGATCATGGTGGTACGCATGCATGTGTGTACATTGGTTCATTCATGGGACAAAGCCATGAGAACGAAACTGAAACATAGAAAGAGCATAATGTGCATCCATGAGATGTGAGTTCGGCTAAGCAAACAAGCCGAATCTCATTGGATGCTAATTGGGTTTGTGTTTGCTTATGTGAGAAGGTCAATGGTAAACGGATCCAGGAATATATAGGACAAAAGGAATTTATGATCTGAGAGTTCAACTGAGTAAACAAGTTGCAACTCATTAGATGGTAGATGCATTTGGGATACTTGAATGGTTTGAATTGTTTGCCGTATCGCTAGAATGCCTGCTGAAGGACAGAGTTCTTTTGTTTGTACATGGTACATGCTAGGGAATTAGTTTCAGCGTCTATTGCGCTAATTATACTCGTATGCAGCTGCGTTGGACTGTTTATTGTTGGGTAAAAGAATCAGCAGCCAATGTGTGTGTAGGTAAATTTATTGTACACATATTGAGGCTGGGAATAGCCACCTCAAGGTTAAGATTCCCTGATTATGCGGGTGCATTATGTGTGAACCGATGAGTTTTCTTTCAGGGAATTTATGACAAGTTTGGAGAGAATTCTTATAGGGAATTTTTAATTCGAATTAATGAATGAAGGTAAGAATTCTTTTCCAGAAGCTTTTAGCTAAATACATTTGGTCATTTGTTGCGTGAAGCATTTCCAGGTGCTTAATGCGATTGCATTAGCATAAAGTTATGATGGCTGGGTTGTAGTTATGGGGGTTCTTAGGGTAAGTGTACAGTGGGGTTTGGCGGAACCGCCACAGGGCCAATCGGAAAGGACCTCACGCCAGAAAGATCGGCTTCTCGGGAAGCCTTCCGCCAAAGAAGCGAGAAGCGTATATCCCTCGATGTCGCCTCCACTCCAAACTTTGCCCCGTCCATTGGGCTCAACGCGGCCACACCGGCAGCCAGCAGGACCCAACCTGTCTCTAGCCACCTGAAGCAGCCAGCACAGCACTCCCAACCAACCAAGCCGGTGGGGTCTAACAGGCCTCTGCCCCAACCCGGGTCCCTTGAGGTAAGGGCCAAAATAAAAACTATCAAAAATTTATAACATTACAATTCGATTGATGTGAAACACTCCTTTAACAGCAATGCTACAATTAGTGCTATTCGAAGAAGCGTTATGGGCCCATATTGTTGTTTGGTGATCTGTGATATCATTCCATAGAAATCGAGTCCAAGCCAAACCGCTAGATTCTACCAATTTGCAATCAATTTTTTTACTGCGCCCGTTTTCCTACATATCAAAACTCATTTTACCACATATCTCTTTATATTTCATTCCTATACAATGGGGATACACATACATTACTCGTATATTCCAACAGTGTTTTAATTTCGGGGCTTGCTATTGACCTTAAAGTAAAATGTTAACAGAACACATTTAGAAGTAAGTAAAGCTTAAAAAACAGGAAACAACAAATTGTCCGTACTTGACACCGTAAGCACGTTTAACCTTCATTTTAGTTGTTGTTTTTAATAGCCAGATGTATAAATATGTATATAAATCAAAATGCTTGGGGTTCGTCTGAATATTTACTGAATAACAGTGTTACAGTATAAACATGATATAATTCATAATAGTCTGATAAACGCTCTCACTTCATTACTACCTAACTATAATTGAATGATATTCACCCCTTCAATTACTCCCTTCATTAATGAATTAGGCTCCATCAAGTTTGTGTATTATATTGGAAATGGATGAACTTGAAATTTTTAATCAAGGTTGGTTGAATAAAATTACAAAAACTGGCACATTTAGGGTTTTTGCTTACAATTAAAAATTAGGCCGCCGGCAAAGGTAATTCAGGTAATTCATTTGTTTTTCTGTTTACTTATTCACCCAAAATACAATCGCTTGCGATGACTATTTATTTTAGATCGCGTGAGTTAAGTTAATAGGTAAACGCGACACTAGGAGCACAAGGCAAAAGAATCCATACAAACCAAAGCAGTGACATAAGACCCAGTTTCCTATTTTTTATTTATTTTTTTTATTTATTTGTTCTGTTCTTCTTTATTATTACTTACCAATTAACACAATACATGTCAACTATATTTTTTAGTATGTTTTTGGCTTACCTCGGTGGCTTCCTTCCAAGTCTCTGGCGGGGTGTTTAAAATGAAAAGTTGAACTATTGGGTTTTTTTTTATTTAATTAGTTATTTTTTTATTTATTTAATTAGTTACTTTTTATTTATTTAATTAGTTACTTTTATTTATTTAATTAGTTACTTTTTGCGGCCGTTGCCTCGGCCTCCGGAATCTAACTGATCATGGCTTCTTTTATTGTTATAAGCATTTGTACTATTTTTTTTAGACCGTGCGGAGCTTTTTTTAACGAATTTTACTTCTACGGTTTCTGTGACCGTTTTGGGTTTAGGGGTTTGTGGCCTGTCCTGTGGGTTTTTTCTTAGAGACGCTATTGATGGTCTTAATTACCTCTTTCGATTTCTTGTTACCTAAGATATTGGTCGGTCTGTTTTTTCGAACGGGATTATATTTTCTTAATCATTGTGGGCGGTGCATGGGAATATCAATTGTTGATTTGGGCCTTCAACGTTGCAGTACTTTGAGAGGAAGTAGTTTCCCAGCAGACCGTCTTCTGGAAGAATGGGGCATATTGCTGACTACTTGGAATGTGCAGGGAATTTTAGATTTCAATTCGAAATTTCCCTGACAAATTTCTAGGGTTTTTCCCTCACAGAACGGTGTTCCAAAGTGCAGGTTTCGCCGGTGACTATTGGGACGTTAAATTGCTTGATTCTGGATTTCTCAATCAAGCTTACCTCAGCGCCTGTGTCCACCACTAGGCGTACCCTACCGTCTTTACTTATGTCCAGTGGGAGGTGGACAATCGGGCAGGCTAATGTCGGCGTCTGAGTTGGCACCCTTGATTTTTTTATTGATCTGGTCGGCTTTGGGGGTATTGACCCGACCGGGGACCATTTCCCGAATAGTACGCTTGGTCCCGTGCAGTATCAAATTGACCACCATCCGTTGTAGACGTGTCGACAAATGATAGTTATTAAATTATTATTTTTAAATTAAACCGCGTTGCACATCATAAATGAGTACGGGTGCGTTTGGGACTTCTCTGCACTCAAAATAATTAAACAGTGGCGGTTTCAATAACGCCACGGCTCGCTTTTTCCAGGTACAACACCTAACTTCCCCCCAGGAGCATTCAAAAATGATATAAAACAAGTATTGGGACACTTCCTTTTAACGCCACTGCTTATCTTCCCATTAACCATCCAGGTAACTGCTCTCTAGAGCACCAAAACACATAAAAGCATGTACTTACCTTTACATAGTTGTACTATAAATACCTGAAATGCTATAAATTCATAATATTCGCTAATGCAAAATTCATCAGCACCAAACAGACATGTTCCTTATAAGCAATTTGGTTGCATCACCAAGCAACCAACATGAACCGAACCTATACATTACACATGTCTCCGATCGAATTTCGTCAGCAATAGTAAGTATCTTCCACAAGTAAGAGCAATTTGGTTGCACCATCAAGCAACCAACATGAACCGAACCAATTCACTACACATGTCTCCGATCGAATTCCGTCAGCAATAGTAAGTATCTTCCACAAGTAAGAGCAATTTGGTTGCACCATCAAGCAACCAACATTGCCCGAACTATATCAATGAGATTTCCCCTTACGAGTCAGCCGCACACGTGCAGGAGATGTTTCATCTTTTCCTTTTATATACATGCCCACATACGACAAATACATGACGGCATACGGATGACCGGCAAAGGAAGTCGAGTTCTCCTAAATGGAAAATTACCACTGAGAATTCGACTACTTGGAGATGCCGCCAAGATGTGCACGATCAGCATAAATGCTGTACGCAGTTGCTGATCGTGTAAACACCGAAATCTCTATGTCGAGATATTTGCACCAGCTGCCACCATGCCAGCTAATGTTCCTCTTGTGGATTCGGTGATCCACGGCCCACTTACTCGTGGACACACGCCATGAGCAGCGGAAACGATCATCGTGTGTGTGTTTCACCCCTTTTTGCTGGACCAACGCAAGGAAGATCATCCCTTGTCGGGCACCGAAGCAATGTACAAAATTTGCTGTGCTGTCGTCTTCGATGACTGAATATTTAATCGCGATACGGATTCCGTGGAGGCAAGTCGTGCATCCACGTTAAATAATTTGAGTCAGAGAATAGCTACAGTCGGTGAAAGTGTGCCTCCAGTTGTTTTGTTCAAATCAATTACAATTCGAAAGCCAAACAGTGTTCTTTTAAAGTTTGACTGATACCCAGCGAATGTGAAGTCTTTGCCGTTTGCTATCTTTTTGTTTTAATTACTATTCTTTAAACTTTAGTCAGTGCCCAATTTATAGTTTATTGTGAAATCTTATGTAATTCTTAACGATTAGCCGGACACTGTAATTATCGAAGCATTTGTTAGTAGACAAGTTGAACATTGGAGTCGCCGTAATTAATTAAGCGGAGACAATAAAAGTTTTGTAAGTTTGTGTGGTTTGTTTAGTTATGACATTTTTGGTTTAAATAAATAAATATAGAAGTGTTTAAGATGGAAGGGAAGTGATTTTATTATTAAATAAAACGAAAGACATTCAGGAACAATAGTGAACAGAAACCCCAAACCTTAACACACCTTTGGTGAGGACAAACGAGGCAACAGCGTGGGATAGGCATAGAACCCGTGCCAACGACGGCATCCTCATAGCCTAGCAAATACCCATAAAACAACCATTAGTGCCGATACGCGACGTACGAAGTGTTCCTGTTTGTGTATGTGGACAATATAATAAACAAACTCCTGAACGTGATTATCTATCTGTCACTCGCGTAATAAAACAAAAAAAAAAAAAACAATAAAAAAAAGTGAGAACACTTAAATCAAATGGATGCAAACATGGTAGTTCAGAGAAGGCAAAACACACACGTAAATCCAAAGGCTAAACGCCTTAGAACAAATGAAAACAAGGATACAGACACGTTGATTGTCAACAGCAACGACGAAGACAACACCCATGGTGCCCTGTACTCAGGGGCTGGAAACCAATTCCAAAAACTAGAAACAAATGCAGAGGCTAGCAATCAGATCGAGCTCCCCAACAGATTCATCCATGAGATTAGTCTTAAAAAACAACAACCAGATAAATAAATGGAGGAAGTTGTTAAACTAAAAAACAATCTGAGGCAGAACTAGCGAAAAACGAAAATCGTACAACAACAACAGCAAGAACAAACACCACAGCAACCCACGAAGACAAAGAAGATACGACAAGATAAGGAAACTCAACAACAGGAATCACATCAACAACAACAGCAGGAACCACATCAACAGCAGGTAACACCTCAGCAGGTGCCAGTCAGAAAAAAGGAGAAAGTACCTCCTATCTACATTAGTTACATGGAGACAAAGGATCTCATAAAGTTGGGTGAGCTGACATGCAAAACTTTTAAAACAAAACAGATAAATCATTTTAAGATAAGTTTAACAATCGATGACTTAGAAGCGTATCATCATCATCATCAACGGCACTACAACCGAGAACCGGTCTTGGCCTTATTTAGCAAGTCCTGAGGCTTGTTAAATTTTCCATAATGATTTCTTTTTTTCTTCGGGCAAGGTCATTAGTCTCTTAGAAAGGTATAACAAAATTAAATCGGCATTGGGGAAATCGAAAAGCGAGTACTACACGTACACCCCTAAATCGGAGAAAACTGCTTCCCTGCTCCTCAAAGGAGTTGATCCTTCCTTTTCTCCCGAAGAGGTGCTCGAAGAACTAAAAAGCTTTGAAAACAATACCTTGAAATTTACAGGTGTGAAACTATTTTCTACAGCAAATTCTAGAAATCGCAACTGTAAGTTGCCTTTGTTCATTGTGTCGCTAAGCCCCAATAGTAAAATTGATGGACTTAGATATATTAAATACATTAATCACCAAACAATAAGTTAGGAGAGAATACAGAAGTCCGACCGCGTATTGCAGTGTATGCGCTGTCAACGCTTCTGCCATGTGGCAGCGAATTGCAATATGCATTTCAGATGCGTCAAATGCCAAAATAAGCATATTGTGGGGGTTCTTTAAGTATTCCTCAAGAACCACCCATTTCCGTAAATCACCTGTCTTCTTCTTACAAATGAGCAGCGAAAGCTACTCCGCATTACCTCCCATCGGATAACTTAAGTCCACGGCAAGACTATCATCTAACCATGACATCAAACTTTTACCTCGGGGCAGGCTTGCATCCAACGCATCATATCCCCGAAACCTCATCAGGTAACCAGCATTTATCCATGAACATGTCAATGCGCAATGCTAAAAAGCATTTTCTCATACATGTGCTTGAAATGTTCATCCTCACCACTGCTGAACCATCGGTCGATCGTCCAAACATCAACCTACAGAGCAGCCATTTGCTGGTCGCCGACAGGAATTTGTGTTGTGTTTTAATACAAACACACACCCGACACATCGGCCGACGAGACGTTGGCAATCTGCATACAAGCTAAGTGATGCTGTACGCAGTGGACAATGAGTAAACATGCATTGCTCCTATACTCTTAGGTTCGCAACAGTTGCGACCAATTCCATATTATCGGCTATCAACCGATCATGGGATTTGGGCATGAATATGATCGTTGTTTAGGCAATCATACCCACGTTCATGCTCTATGATGACCCTTCTAAAAATCAAAGTAAACACACAGTTCGTCACTGTGTTTGTTTTGCTTACCAACGCTGGTCCATGGGTCCCCTGGGTGGCAAATTCCTCACCACCATATCCATGTACCAGTATATTAATCCAAATAGAAAACTATCCAGCCTGACCCTTTGCCACCGTCGGAAAGATTTCTGTTGACTTAATGTCGACAAAATATCTTTCTTTCTAGTGCATCAGAGCCATACGGCTAAATCAAACAAACCCCAAATCTTCGGGCGACCTATCGTCACCAAAGAATGTATCGCCTACAACGGCATTATCATGAACACAACGCCTGCAGCCCCTTTTTGCTCGTCCATTTGTCTGAACAGGTGCCGGACCGATCGTTGTCGGTATTGCAGGTTAAGGGGCATCGTACTTGTCCTATATGGGCATATGGGAAATCCTCCCATTTAACTCCTTTTCGATCGCCCATTGGCCGTCGCCAAGTTGAGCCTATTCGCTCCTCCTACACCGATGTGATCCACCACCGTTGCATCTGACGGATGTGGATTGCATCGGGGAATCAGATTGTCACCTTACAACCAGCCACACGTGTCGGGGACGTTGTGTTATCAGAGTCGCAGGATTTTAAATCGAGTCAAATGTACTAGTTGTTAACCAGATCAATGCTATGTCTAAGTAAATTCGCTCGCTGTTTATTAATAGAACAATACAGTGCTTAATTAAATCCGCTCCCTTTTTATCAATAAGAAGAATACAGTGCTTAAATGGATACGTTCGCTGATTATTAAAAAGAACAATACGGTGCTTAAACAAATACGTTCAATAATGTTAGTAATAACTATACTTTGTGTAATTGGCACATTCACCACCTGCTAATAAGAAATATCCCGTGAATCGTTTAAGTAATATGGACCACCAAGTGTATTGAATAGAATTACTTCACCATTAATAAAAATTCATTCATCTGAATCCGCGAGATTAGAGAGTGCCCATTGGGCAAAAAACAGCTCCCAGATAGAAATAAACTATCCTGCGACCTCTGTAACAACTCAGGTCATCCTGGTAACTTTAGACGTTGCCCTAAGTACCAACAACTAAAATCAAAGTTGAAAGCCAGAAAGGAAAAAGTTGAAGAAGAGAAAAGGATGAAAACTCGCTCTTACAACAACTTCGTGGCACCAAGTGTGTCATACGCCCAAATGGCACGTGGAGTAAAAAATGCACTAATCTTAGAACAATCACGCAATATCATTAAAGCGGCTGCTCCAGAGGCACAAACTGATATAACAGCTATATTACTGCCCATACAAGGACAGTTTGCTGCGTTTGATAAAAAATTCGAAATGATCGAAAAAAAACTGACGGAACAAGTGGCCCGAACGGACATTATATATTCGATCCTGTTTCCAGACGAACCCACACACTAATCATAACGTTCACTGTGACTGAATTAACCCTCAAAATTATTGCTGTGAATCCGCATGGAAAGAAGGGATAATATGAGCAATCTGCTGGAAGCTGAACGGCCAGATGTGCCTTTGTCTAGCGAAACTAAGCTAAACCAAAGGCACAAATTGGGATACCCAAATTATAAAGTAATTAGACGATCGATTCCACTCAGGGGGGCAGTGTCGCTTTCTTAGTTAAAAATGGTCTACAACACAAAGTCGTCTACCGTAGAGATGTATACAAGTTCCAGGTACTAGAAGCCTGCGTTATAGATATCCATTTGAAAAGTCAAAGGCATCTATATGTGATCTCTGCTTATGCTCCCGAATCTCCACAGTGTCTACAGTCTATCAATGAACTTGATACCCTTTTTCAAAGTCTCAAGTTAGACTCGGAACATAATTATTTCTTTATGGCGGGAGATCTCAATTCCAAGCACAGTGCTTGGGGTAAACTTATCACAAACACAAAAGGCAATGTATTGTTCGACTGGTGGCAAACAAACCCTATCGAACATAAACTAGAATTGTACGCTACAAGTACGCCGTCATATCCAAGAGGAAATTCCTTCTTGGATTTAGTGTTGCTCGAAGAGCAAATACAATTATTAGATACGTATCCAACTATTCGAGTACGATAGTGATCATTATGGACTTGGTGCCGTAATAGATGTCCCAAACGAACACGCACTACTTAAGCAGTACAATCAGATACATTCTTTTAATTTCGGAAAAGCACACTGGTCGCGCTTTAGTCGGAAAATAAAAAAAGAATTACGCTCCAATGGCATAGATCCACCAACTGACAGAAATCTTCATAATGACGAAATTGATCATTATATTTCGACGATGAACAACATTGTTACTAACGTTATAGGTAACATGAATATTGCACTTTGCTGTACGCAAATTACCAATACCGTCCATGTAATATATATATATATATATATATATATATATATATATATATATATATATATATATACACGACTGTAGCCAATAGGCTAATAAATATCATAAATATTTTCCTACACGCAAGATTCTGCAAAAAACAATAATGTTGCATGCATATGGGAGATCTTTGTTTAAAGTTAAAACCGAAAGAATTCTCCCAGTGTAGCGTCAAATATAATTTCCTGCTACAACCATGGAATCCTTTCGGTGTAGCTGTGAAAACTTTTCACATGTCTACTTCTTGCTAAACGCATTCCCAGTTCTCATGCTCAGAATTCCAATCTTGCATTTCCCACATTCTACCTATGCCCTACAAACAAACTAAATCCCCATCACCTTGAAATGCATGCATTTCCCATTGCCATACCTAAAATAGCGATTCTGCAATTCCCACACCCAACAGTCTCATCACCTAGATGATATATTAACCACCCAACACCCCATCACCTTCAAGGTAATTTTACCTGCATGCTGTTCGCTGTGGGCAAATCAGATTCGCGAATCGAAATTTTCTCGTGGCCTTGTGGTGAAGAATTTTGTAAAAAAATGCAACGTTGTGGTTACCATGGTCGTTGGCTTGGCCTTCGACTGAGACTAGCATCAGGTGGCTGTCCGGAGGACAGTTATGATCGTGGGAAGGTATGTAGGTTTTGATTTAAGTTTTGAATATAAAAAGGGGAGCTCGGTTAGAGTAGAATTAATTAGTATCCGACAGCCAAGTGTGACAGTTGATTGCATTAAAACAAATATATAACATTTAGTGGCTGTTGATTGCATTGAAACAAATAAAACACTGAAAGGAATAAAAAAGACTTCTTATTTACACCTCCGGTGCTAATACTATTGGCTCATGGTGAGAGCACAACTAAGAGGTTGGAAACACCCGATTCGTCTCTTCTCACACCTCCAGCTAAACGCCTACATTAAGCCGGTCACACCTCCAGCAGTACAGGATGCCTGGTACTGGTATTATTACATGGGAGGAAGACAGCAGCGGAACAGCGGCCATCTGGACAACTGGAAATTTCCCCATGGAATGCAGAAGGGTCCAGCGGCTGGAAGGAATTGCCTATGCTAAGATCAGAGGAATTCATTTCTACTGTTGTTACGCTCCGCCAAGGTGGGAGGTAGAATATTTCAAATGCTTTTTGGACAGAATAACACAAGAAGCTAGAGATAAGAGCCCTCTTATAGTTGCTGGAGATTTCAACGCTTGGGCAGTAGAATGGGGAAGCACAAGGACCAACAGTAGAGGCCAGGCACTACTTGAAGCCTTCGCAGTCCTATATGTCGTGTTACTTAATGATGGTATCGATGACACCTTCATAAATGAGAGAGGCCGGTCCAAAATCGACATCACATTTGCCGGCTCTATGTTGGCAAGAAGTATGGAGTGGCGAGTTTTAGACACCTACACTTATAGTGAATATTACCGCACAGGGGATTCATCATAGGCAAATTGGCGAAGAAAGTCCAAAAAAAATGGGTGGAAAGAGAAGGACCTCGATGCGGAACTACTGGAAGACCAAATCGCACAGTTTGACTCAGAGGCCGGTGCGAACAGGCAGGCTGGAAAAGTCATGAAGTGGCTAACTACCGCATGTGATGCCTCTATGCCACGAAAAAGACAACCAGCAGGGGCTATCAAACCAGTGTATTAATGGAACGCAGAAATCGCCCATGTGCGATCGGAGTGCAACAGGTTAAGACGCTTGCAACAAAGAGCAAGAAACCGTAACACCTACCCACAGTTGCATGCGGAATTCGTCAACAAACGGAAAAAGTAGAGGAATGTGATCCGCAAAAGTAAATATGACGCGTGTTACGTCAAAGAATCCTTGACGACACAAAAACCCATCAACCAAAATGTGTAACTTAATTACACATTTTGTCTAAACAGAAATACTATTAAGAACAAAACTCAAAAGGTATATTAACAAACTACAAAAAATTCAAAGAAACATAAAATATGGAATAACCAAATTAGAATATAATGTATATCACAACATATGCACATTTCATCCAGATGAACAAACTCAAAGATAATTAGCAAGAACTCGTGGGAACACGAAAATGAATATTACACTAATTGCAATATAATATCCATTGTGAGAAAGAATTTTTTTTTTTTTTTTTAAATCTTTAAAATATAGAAAACCTATTTAAAAAAAAAAAAATGTCAGACGAAATACCGGCAGTCGAATTAATAAGGGAAGCCGCGAAAATAAAAGAATTTCACGGGGATAGAAGATATGACTTGTCCTCCTTTATAAGGGACGTAGAGCTTATCCTGTCACTCTTTAATGAAAACCAAGCGTTGAAAAATATCATTTATCAACGACATGTCCGCAATAAAATTGAAGGAGCCGCTCTCCATTGCATAAGGACATTAGGACCCAATCCCACGTGGGAGAGGATAAAAACAGAATTAATTAAGAACTTCTGAATTAGGGAAACAAATCACAAATTGCACCATGAAGCAGTGACATGTAACAATTCATCCGTAAGCTCATACTATAGGGATCTCCGGAGAATATTAGACCAATTAAACGGTAAATACGAATTCGATGAGAAAAAACCTAGCGAATTTTCCCCAACGTCAAATGAATCTCTTATACTAAAAATATTTTTAAATGGAATTAACCCCAATTTATCAAGTATAATTTACAGTAGGAACATAGAAACACTTAGAGAAGCATATTATACTTTAGAAGAAACAGGAATACTTAGACATTATAACAAACCAAATAATTACGAAAATAGAACAAATAGACCTAACAACCAAAATTTTAATAGAAATCAATATCCCAGACATAATGACTATAGAGAAAACCTACAAAGAGACAATAACGACCCAACACATTATTACAATAGAAATAAGACATACCAATACAACAACACTTACGAAAACAATTCTAGGCAAACTAGACAAAATAATAACAACACATACGAAAACAATTCTAGACAAACTAGACAAAATAATCACAATACATACGGAAACAATTCCAACCAAATGAGACAACTTAATAACAATAACTACAATACCAAAAAACACATACCATCACAATACAAACCGGAACCAAAGTTTTCCGAATAACTCTAATCAAACAAGACGAAATCAGATAAACTATACAGGCAGAAATTACACCCAGGCAAGAAACTATTCGGTTGAACCAATGCAAGTGGACCATATCTACAACACAAAACAAAACTTGAACCATGAAAATTTTCAAATGACCAGCTTAACAGGAACTTTACCAGTAATCGAATTGACAATAGGTAATGTCAAATTAAAATGCCTAATAGACACAGGGTCAACAACCACTTTTCTAAACTCAGACAAATTGCCATATTATAAAAGAATAAAATTAGAAAACACAATCCCCTGTAACACTCTTAACGGACAAATCTCAATAAACACTGAGATAATAACACCATTGCCAAACAAGTTCAATGAAAAGAGCTATATGCGTTGGAAATTAACTCCTTTTTATAATAAACCATTCGATGGACTTATAGGTCAAAACCTACTCAAACCTCTGCAAGCAATAATTAACTTAGAAGAGGAATACATAGAAATAAATAACACAAAAACGAAATTCATTAACTCTTGCCCACTCAAATACGAGGAAATACATACATTAGAAGAACCTAAACTAAAACTAGAAAAATTAGAACGCGAAGACATGAATAGGGAAGAAAAAAGGGAACTACGAAAATTAATTAACAAAAATAGAGATCTCTTTTAGCAAGAAGGACAAAAACGTTCACATACTCACGAGATCCAACATGAAATTATAACCTCTGTAGAAAAACCTATATACTCAAAAATATACAGATATCCCCAAATACATGAAACAGAAATAAATAGACAAATAAAAGAAATGTTGTCACAGGGTACGAGGGTTGCCTCTTATGTTTCGGGATTTGGCAACCCTAGTGTTGCAATCCGACAATTGACAGCTCTGTCGTAAAGTTGGACATTTTTGAGGCTATACGCACTCAGAACGTTTTGACATACGAGCGCTATTTGTGTTGTTTACAGTAACTTAAAAGATTCATCTCGGGCCAAAAATGGAATTAAATCGTCAACATTTTCGTGCGATTATTTTTTACAACTTTCGGCGTGGATTAACTCAGCAACAGTGCATGGATGAACTTAATTCAATTGTATGGTGAATTCAATCGTGGTCGTAGTTCACTCCAAGATGAATTTCGTGAAGGTCGTCCAAAATCAGTTGTTGTTCCGAAAACCATTGATGCTGTGCGCGAACTGATATTGGAAGATCGTTATGTGACCTATCGTGAGATTGAGACAACCTTAGGCGCTAGTGGGACCAGCATACATTCAATATTGCATAAACATTTGACTGTCAAAAAAATTTGTTCGCGTTGGATCCCACACAATTTGTCAATCGCCCAAAAAAAGGCTCGTGTCGATTGGTCGAAAGAAATGCTCAAAAAATACGGTCGCGGTCCTCCGAAACACGTCTATGACATCGTGACCGGCGATGAATCGTGGATTTACGCGTATGAGCCCGAAAGTAAACAGCAGTCGACTGTCTGGGTGTTTCAAGATGAGCCAAATCCAATAAAAGTTGTTCGCGCACGAAGCACTTCCAAGCAAATGGTCGCCTGTTTTTTCGGAAAAACTGGACATGTCGCAACCGTACCACTAGAAGAACGCAGAACAGTCAATTCTGAGTGGTACACAACCATTTGTTTGCCAGTTGTCTTAGAAGAAATCAGGAAAACCAACCGCCGAAGATGGATCACTCTTCACCACGACAATGCGAGCTCTCACACATCGGCTGCGACAACTGCATTTTTGAGCACCCAAAACATCGATTTGATGAGTGATCCGCCGTATAGTCCTGACTTGGCACCGAATGACTTCTTTTTATTCCCGTACGTAAAAAACAAACTGAGAGGTCAACGTTTTTCGACACCTCAAGAAGCGGTTGCTGCATTCAGAATGCATGTGTTGGAGATACCTCAATTAGAGTGGCAAAAGTGCTTCCACAATTGGTTCAAACGCATGCAAAAGTGTATAGATCTTCATGGGGAATATTTTGAAAAACAATAAAGTGATTTTCCATGATCAATATTTGTTTTTGTTCTCTAATCCCGAAATATAAAAGGCAACCCTCGTATTATCAAAAAAAGTAATTCACCATACAACTCACCATTATAGATTGTTCCGAAGAAAATCGATAATTCTGGTGAAAAGAAATGGAGAATAGTGATCGACTATAGAAAACTTAACGAAGTTTCTATATCAGACAAATATCCAATCCCTAACATTTAAACTATATTGGAAAAATTAGGGCGATCACAATACTTCACTACCTTGGACCTTGCCAAAGGATTTCACTAAGTATTAGTCAAAGAAGATGACAGAAAGAAAACTGCATTTTCAACGCGTCTTGGACATTATGAGTTTATACGAATGCCGTTTGGACTAAAAAATGCCTCTGCAACTTTCCAAAGATTAATAAACGCAGTTTTAAGAGAACACATTAATCGAATTTGCGTAGTTTATCTGGACGATATTCTTATTTTTAGTACGACCTTAGAAGAACACACTGTAAATATATAAAAAGTGTTCAATAAACTTAGAGAACATAATCTGAAGATTCATATTGATGTTACGTCTCCAGCGCCGTGCTTCCTCTTTATATCGAGGGAAGAGCGTGGAGGTTTTGATATAAGCATATATCTCCTCTTCTTTGGTTTAGTTTAAAATAATTCTATTTCATTTTTATTTTAAATTCTTTTATTCTTTTGATTTAATTTCTCATAAACGAATTGATTTCTCTATTAATTTACAACTTAACTGATAACTCAAACTGAACTGTATCTTAACTCAACTGCTTCTCAACTGTGATAAAACTTAACTTTGAAAACTCCAAACTCAACTGCCAAAACTAAACTTCTCCGAACTCTCTATTTCTCAAACTGATTTTACTATTAAAATTTCTCTCTTCTTATACTACTTATTGTTCTAATTGGTTGTAAATTATAATGTGAACAAAACTAATTTTATCAAAGTATTCCTTTAGTCTCTGTGACTTTTAAATTTTGAATAAACTTTGAACGAAAATCAGAGTGCTATGTTTTGAACGAAAAAAGGTGCATGTTATGAAAAGGGGCATGTTCTTAAATGTGCTGTAACAGGCTTGATATAGAATATTGTGAATGTTTATGAATGGTATGTATTAAGTGAGAATGTAAGATATATAAAGAGAAAGTTTTAAGGATTTGTTAGAAAAGTAACGGGATTCAGTGTTAAAGCTAATAAGGGTAGTATTCTGGAATACAACATTGATAAGTGTAATTTCTTTAGTCGAACTACAGAATATTTAGGTCACACTCTGACAACAGAAGGTATTAAACCTAATATGAATAAAATTGAAAATATACAGAAGCTTAAATTACCGGAAACCCAAAAACAAATAAAATCATTCCTGGGAATGACCGGATACTATCGCAAGTTTATTAAAGACTATGCAAAGGTTGCCCACGGTATGATAAAGTATTTGAAGAAAAATTCTAAAATTGATAAAAAAGACCCTCAATATACAGATTCATTTCAGAAGCTTAAAAGATTGCTCATGGAAGCACCAATTTTAAAATATCCAGATTTCAACAAAAGATTTAAGTTAATAACGGACGCCAGCGATTTTGCTTTAGGCGCAGTCCTTACACAGGACAACCACCCACTAAACTTTGCAAGTAGAACTCTAAACGACCATGAGAAAAAATACTCCACAACGGAAAAAGAACTTCTTGGTATCGTTTGGGCCGTTAACTACTTTCGCCCATATATTTATGGTAGAACTTTCGATCTACTCACGGATCATCAACCTCTCAAATGGCTCCAAAGTAAACATAAAGGGAAAGATATAAAACCTAGATTACAAAGATGGTTGCTTAAACTTGGAGAATACGACATAAATATAAATTACATTAAGGGCACAGAAAACAAAGTTGCAGACTTTCTATCCAGAATAAATGCAAATACAGGAGAAATAAATGCTATCGATTTAGAAGAACAAAATGATAACATTAGCACAGCTGCAACAATACACTCACAAGAAGAAGAACAAAATGATCACTTTCCAATCTTAGAAACAGTTGTTAATAGATTCCAGACACAAATTATTTTGACACACACTAAAACAAAAGAAATCGAAATTATAGAAGACAAACGAAAAATTTACATAAGTACAAATGACATTGAAAACAACTTCATGACTGATATATTTCGCAGATTTATAAAATCACGGAAAATAGGATTTTTTTCAGAACTTTCTGACCATATATATAACAAAGTACAACAAAAATTAATCAAACTATTCAATACAAAGTTGAAATTTTATAAATGCACCTACCATGCAAAAGACATGACGAATGAAGACGAAACATATAGATACATTGCAAAATATCATAGGAACGAAACAGGACATACAGGAATTAACGAAAATTACGAAGGACTAAGAAAAATCATATATTTCAAAAATTTAAAAACATATATCCAAAAGTACATTAACAATTGCGATACTTGCAATAAAGCAAAATATGATAGGAAACCAATAAAACCAAAGTTCCATATAACTGAAACCTCCACTAACGTAAATCAGATAGTTCACCTCGATGTATATATAAACAAGAGACATAGCTTTTTATCATTTATCGACAAATTCTCAAAAACATGCAGTAATACTAAATTTAGAAGACAGAAATAGCGTTACAATCATAGAAAAAATACGACTATACTTTTCGATTAAAGGCAAACCCAAATTAATCATTTTAGACAACCAATTCAATTCAATTAACATCAAGGAATTTTTAAGGTTAGAAGAAGTAGAAACACACTTCACAAAACCAAATAGTCATACAGGCAATTCAGATATTGAAAGATTTCATAATACATTAGGAGAAAAACTTAGAGTTATGGAAACCGAAAAATCAGAATTATCAATTCAAGAAAGACTTTTCAAATGTGTAGAATGGTATAATAAATCTATTCACTCCGTCATTAAAGCAAAGCCAATAGACGTAATAGAAGGGAAAGTCGATAGAAAACAAATAGAAAAACTTTTAAAAGACTACATAGAAAAAACCATTAACAAGCGCAATGAAAAATGAGAAACCTATAGGCCAAACCATGGGCTCCTCGATAGTATAGTGGTTAGTATACCCGCCTGTCACCCGGCAGACCGGGGTTCGATTCTCCGTCGGGGAGCCTCTGGCGCAAGACTAATGACCTTGCCCAGAAAAAATAAATCATTATGGAAAATTTAACAAGCCTTAGGACTTGCTAAATAAGGCCAAGACCGGTCCCCGGTTGTAGTGCCGATGATGATGATGATGATAGACCAAACCAAGATGAAGGTTACGTAAAAAATTGTAAAGCATTAAGACACAAAGACCAACCTAAATATAGAAAACTTAAACTAGAAAATATACACCCGACAAATATAAAACGACCCACGAAATTTTTAGATCAACTAGACGTTAATACTTACAATAATGACAGTAACAACACTGATCCACACAACGACAGGAACATTTAGGAATAATTGACGAAAATAATCATAGCATAATCACCAACTTAATAAAACATAGATATTAAAGATCATTTCAACTTAACTTTCAAAAAGATTAAAAAAAAAAAAAAAAAAAAAAACAGTAGTAATATATTAACTTAACGAGAAATAAGAAGATATGAAGTAAAATGGTACAAACTACAAAATATCAGACTCGGTATCGCAGAATACAAGAAAGAAAAAATAATATTATTCACAAAAATACCAAAAGACATAGTAAGAACTAAATATTCAATTATAACAACTCTATCCAATGAAAATTATGAAGAACTTGTGTTCAATAAAAAAAAAAAAAATTTTATTTTTGTAATTTATAGCGATAAAGAAAAAGAATTTGTGCAGAATTTTGTAATGAAGACTAATTTGAATTAAATATATAAATATAATACCACACTATTATAGAAGAACTAAAATTTAATAAAAAAAAAAAACAATGGTATAATTGGACAATTATAATTGTAATAATCATAAGCATTTTTTACTAACTGTTCTTATTTTTTATATAATTGAATTAAAAACAAAACTCAGGAGAGTTTCGAATTAAAAGGGGGAGGTGTTACGTCAAAGAATCCTTGACGACCCAAAAACCCATCAACCAAAATGTGTAACCTAATTACACATTTTGTCTAAACAGAAATATTATTAAGAACAAAACTCAAAAGGTATATTAACAAACTACGAAAAATTCAGAGAAACATAAAAATATGGAATAACCCAATTATACATTTTGTCCAGACAGAAATATTATTAAGAACAAAACTCAAAAGGTAACAAATAACAAAAAATTCAAAGAAACATAAAATATGGAATAACCAAATTAGAATATAATGTATATCACAACATATGTTACCTAATTGCACATTTCATCCAGATGAACAAACGCAAAGATAATTAGCAAGAACTCGTGGAAACACGAAAATGAATATTACACTAATTGCAATATAATATCCATTGTGAGAAAGATATTATATTGCAACGTAGAGAAATAAACCTAGATATAAGATTTTATGTTAGAGTAAACTTACTCTGAAGAGCAGACGTTTGTTAAATTCAAAATTGAATAAAATATAAATTTTATTTAGAAGTGTTTTCCTTCATTTCACTCAAGTGGAGTTTAAGAAAACATAATTCGCGTTCTGCTCCTTAAGGGATGAATTAAATATCAACCCATGGGGCAGCGGCTACAGGATAGTTATGAAAAGACTACAGAGTAACAGTAGCCAAATGCAAAAAAGGAAAAGTGACATGGCCAGAATCGTTGCTGTCCTCTTCCCGCAGTGTGATGAGATATTGAGAGTGCAAGAGCAGTGGAGGATCACTGAAGGAGAGATACCTCCCGTGACCACCGAAGAGGTTATCTTGGCTGCAGGGGTTATCAAAAAAAAAAAACAAGACCCCGGGACTGGATGGTATCTCTAACGTTGTAGTGAAGACTGCTCTAACAAAAAAGCCGGAAGTCTTCAGCAGTCTCTTCACAACCTGCTTTCAAACAGGACAATTTCCTAAACGATGGAAAAAACAGTGGCTTGTGCTTATACCAAATTGTGTCAAGAATCCAGAAGAGCCGTCGTCTTATCGCTCGTTGTGCATGCTGGACACAACAGGAAAATTGCTTGAGCAAGTAATTGCCACTCGCCTGGAAGAATTCACTGAGGGAACATCGGGGCTCTCTGAATCGCAGTATGGGTTCCGGAAAGGTAGATCAACCGGAAAAGCACTATCTGTGGTGTGCGACATCGCTCGCAATGCGCTAGGTGGTACCAAAAAAATATTGTGCGGTGGTGACGCTTGATGTTAAAAATGCTTTTAACTCGGTGAATTGGAATCGGATTCTAGAAGCGTTGGGCGATCTACAAGTCTCACCCTACTTGTTGCGTATATTAGCAAACTATCCCTCGGATAGAAGACTGCTCTATGACACAGATGAGGGACCACAGGAATATAAAATAACAGCGGGTGTACCTCAGGGATCTCTATTAAGTCCGCTGTTATGGAATATCATGTATGTTGGTGTGCTCAGAGTCAATGTACCAGAAAGGGTTAGAATCATTGGGTACGCAGATGATTTGGCAATACTAGCCGTCGCTAAACATCTAGATGACCTGGAGAATAGTTGCTCCCAAGCAATCCAGAGCATTAAATGCTGGCTAGATATGGCCGGACTGAAACTAGCTGGACATAAGACGGAGGCAGTTTTAATAAGCAGCCGCAAGAAAGTTGAACAACTTGATTTGGAAATAGAAGGACAAATAATCAGATCCAGTCCCTATATTAAATATCTTGGTGTTATACTCAACAACAGGTTGAGCTTCAACGAACACCTGAGGAAAACGAGTGAAAAAACGGCAAGAGTATGCAAAGTTTTGGCGAGACTGCTACCCAATGCGGGAGGACCCCGGCCCCACATAAGGAAACTCATAACCAGTGTCAACACCTCCACTATAATGTATGCAGCTCACATATGGGCAGGAGCCGCACAGTATAAGTTGTACATGAGGAGAGTGAACTCAACGCATAGACTGGTATCACTAAGAGTATGCTGTGCATTTCGAACGGTATCCGAAGATGCCATAAATGTTTTGGCCGAGAGGACACCACTTGACATTGCAGCTAAAGAAAACGCTGCATTGCATAATGATGATTTGGCAATAGTAGCCGTCGCTAAACATCTAGATGACCTGGAGAATAGTTGCTCCCAAGCAATCCAGAGCATTAAATGCTGGCTAGATATGGCCGGACTGAAACTAGCTGGACATAAGACGGAGGCAGTTTTAATAAGCAGCCGCAAGAAAGTTGAACAACTTGATTTGGAAATAGAAGGACAAATAATCAGATCCAGTCCCTATATTAAATATCTTGGTGTTATACTCAACAACAGGTTGAGCTTGAAAGAACACCTGAGGAAAACGAGTGAAAAAACGGCAAGAGTATGCAAAGTTTTGGCGAGACTGCTACCCAATGCTGGAGGACCCCGGCCCCACATAAGGAAACTCATAACCAGTGTCAACACCTCCACTATAATGTATGCAGCTCACATATGGGCAGGAGCCACACAGTATAAGTTGTACATGAGGGGAGTGAACTCAACGCATAGACTGGCATCACTAAGAGTATGCTGTGCATTTCGAACGGTATCCGAAGATGCCATAAATGTTTTGGCCGAGAGGACACCACTTGACGTTGCAGCTAAAGAAAACGCTGCATTGCATAAGGTCTCCCAAGAGAATCGGTCGAGATGCGGGCACAATTAGAGCTCTCAAGCCTAAGAGAATGGCAACGAAGGTGGGACTCTTCCACCAAAGGAAGATGGACTCACACCATGATACCTGATAAAGAAACATGGGTGAAAAGAAAACATGGCGAGCTGAATTACTACTTGACTCAGCTAATATCAGGACATGGATGCTTCCGGCAATACTTGCACAAGTATAAACATTTGAATCACCCATACTGTTTGTATTGCGAAGGTAAAATAGAAAATGCGGAACACGTATTCACAGAGTGCGTGAGATTCGAGACCGCAAGAACGATTTTGGAGAGACACACGAGACGGACAGTTACTCCGACAGGAGTAATAGAATACATGCTTAGTTTAAAAGAGGCATGGTCCGTAACCAATGGTATTCTCTGTGAAATTGTGCAGCAGGTGCGACGTGACGAGCGGAGTAACAGGTAAACTCCGTCCCGCCCCGCGATGGAATATCTAAAAGAAAGTTCCGCGGGGATCAACGGGAATATGAGCCTGGCGGGAGCTGGTTTTAGTCGGTAAAAACCGGGCATGCCCCTGGATCGGTCTAGAGGTATCTTTTGAAGATTTCCACCTTCCTACCGAAACCAAAAAAAATCTCCGGCTGGACCGGGAGGATGAAGGTCGGCCCAAAGGACCACAAGTCTGGGGATATAGGAAGGAGATCGAACCAAACGTAGGCCACCTGCAACAGGCAGCTAGGACCGATACCCTCATCAAGACTAATCCGGCCATTAAGGACCAGAGGGACAGAGCCGGTAGGATCCAACAAAAGGAGGTAGGACGATTCCCCAATAACCTCCCGCACACCTACAAATGGGACAACCCATTCAACCTACGGGCTAACAAGCCGGAAGCCGAAAGACACGGCCTCTAACACCCGGAAGCCGGTAAGTGTTAAACAAAGAATACAACATTTTTGACCCCCAAGTAGGGACCAGGGAAGCCCAAGTTCAATAGTTGTAAGTGCTTGAAAATCCCTGGCCACCCAGTAGGATCAAGGCCTTACCGCTTGAAAATCCTTGACTCTCAAAATAACATAACCCGAACGTACTGCGCAAGACACCCTTGCCCCTCGTCCGGAGCTGAGTCTGGGTTCGGAGGTACGCTTCGTAAATCAACAAACTAAATCAACACATAACAATTAATAAAAATATAATGGAAATAAACACAACAAACAACAATGATAAATTAAAATCCTGAGCGAAGACAAGGTGACAATCAATTAAAATTGCAGCAGATGGACACCGGTAGCAGTTTCAACAAGGGACAGAAGCAGTTCCAACACCTAGAGCAACAGGCAACCCACCACTATAAAATAAGTAAGCAATATTTTTTTTTCTCTTTCTCTTTTTCTTATTGGGATAAGACTTCTATTTTTAAAGACACTTTTTAAGCATCATCTTTTTTTAAGTTGCACCTTCCCAACAAAAAAAATGTAATACTAACAATTAAAACCAATTTGCGAACTTTGTCATCTCCTTATCTGTCCATATTGCGGTCACTAATCTTTGGGAAGCATTTCCACTGTTAAAACGATAAAATTAACACAACAATCGCGTTCGGGATAGCAAATGTCTTAAAATTTAATAAGCTCCCCTTTTAAATTATCACTACTACCTTGTCTGCCATCAGCACTCCCACCATTGTAACATTACTTGATAGTTCCACTGTCTACCTATCGAATTTCCAAAACCAAAATCATTTCCGTTGATTTCGGTAAAATCGCCAAGCTCACCTCCCAGCCTGTGCCGATATTTTCACGTGGGCAGGGCCTCCTGATAAGCAGTGAGCTACAAACGTGTTTGGGATGCTGCAGGAATGGTAATCGAAGTTTTTAAATATATTCCTCACGCGATTGCAAGATGAGGCATATCTGTGGGGGTTCCTCTACACACATGGAGAACCAATCCACAATTCCATGGAGAACCAATCCACAATTCCATACCTTATTTCGACCGCTTTCAGCGCGTTATTTCTACCTATACCACCTGTAAAACATGTTAAACGGACGCATAGCTAAACTCGTTACCCTATGCAGATAATGCATAATTGAGTTTAGCTACCCTTTTTGCCATACGGCAACCCCATTTCGCTAACCCATGAGGTTTCCGCAGGAAATCGCATCATGTCGGTTAGCAACGGCATACTCTGATCAAACGACGCGGTCGCTTAATCTTGCGACCGCTTGGGAAATTATCAAAGCATTTAAGTTAGTTCCCATGATCAGATTTCCCTAGCCAAGTCAGCGGCCTTTCCACTTTCTCCAGACACTTCATTCGCTGGGGATCAATGCTCTCTTTTCGCAGGTGAATAGCCCTAGCTTAATTTTCCCCTCCTTCTCAGTTCTGTCTTGGTACAGATCAATGTACTCTGAGATCACCATATTACCGAATTAGCTCAATGCGCACACAACCAAATCCACCCCGAGATCATCATACATCGTGCTTCTGTTCTGTCATTCTCCCATGTTCGTCGATTACCCAATTAACCGATTATCCACCACACATCGACGAACATGGCAATGAGAGAGCAGAGTTATGTTCTCGTTTGGTTGTCAAGTGTGAAAACTAAATTACCCAACTTCATCCCTTTTCCAATCAGTCGATTTTTAACCATCTACCCGATCGGCCGCGATTCAACAACCACAGCGTGTGCACACTGGTGCACACGCTACGAGCCCCACAAGCGCAAGGAACAAGTGTCTGTCGGCAATTTGAGTACTAACAACCACCCCCATTAATGAGTTAAAACGAGTTCGATTTTAAATTACATCCATTCCAATTCCATTCGGTCAGCAAGTTTTTATTGTTCGGTTTTTATAATGCATACAGTTTTAACTCGCGGAAATGCCACCATGTCTTACTCTCTTAGTGTGTTGACGTGCCTTACATTCTGCTGTTCATGTTTCCACCCATTGGGATTTCTTTTAACTTATAACTGCATACGAATCAAGTTTAGTATAAAATAAAAATAACAAAAAATTCAATCAAAACCAGTGCATTTCATTTCTTTAATTTTGGTGCGGGAATTCTCTATGGATATTCGTCGAGCAACATCGTGGGGAAGAAGTGAACTAGTGCCCATGATCGGCACAATACTTCTTCACCCCCACATATCTACTATAGCCTCAAATCAACTAACTAGTTTCGAGGAAGCCGAAAGGCTCCTCAATCAAACTTATCTGCCCAGGGAGACTTACCAAGAGTTGGTAAGCAACTTAATAACTATCAGGCAACACCCCTTGGAGGCTCTCATCGCTTTTGCGCGGGGATAAAGCAGATGCTGATGCTATGCAAGGAGGCGGCTGATCACAAGTATGGCACAAAGGCTGCCTCAGCTGTGAAGGCACAACTTGAGGACTTTGCCAAAAACACTCTAAAAGGTGGTGTCAGTAACCCTCACCTTTGCCAATATTTGCTAACCCTAGGGGATCGTACGTTAGACAATCTAATACAGAAAACATTGGATATGGAGAAGCTGCAACAAGCAGTTTTCTACACGCAACCATATAGTCATATGCCAATGTATGCTTCTCTCCTTAACACCCCTAGCTTTTTCACTCCTGGGTCAATATCCGACAATAAAGATCTTACGTTGTTTAGTTTAAATTTACAAATTTCTTGTTTTCAAAACGAAAATCTCCCACACCCACAAAAGGAGTCTATTGAAAACGCAAAAGATCTTCACTCAATTACTAATAGCGTAGTTTGTAATTTCTGCCGTAAAAAGGGGGATACCTACAGTACATCGTGCAAAATCTATAACCATGACATTAGGGACTGTCGGAATTTAGAAAACCGCACTAATGTCAATAACAGAAACCATATCAGGGAACGAAATCCTAACAGGGTTGCCCCGTTAATTTCCCTAACACCACCAATAACACGCCTAGGGTTTTCAGTATAAGAAAAATCAGCGATTTTTGTGGTCGACAAGGCCATGACGTGCTGGCATGCCACCAAAAGGCTAGATGGGAATCCCGGAACAAGAGAAACACACCCGGCCCCACAAAGTTATGAAATACTCACAATATGGCGTGCCGTCAGCCGCCACAAACTGGTGTACCCACAGTTGACCTTCCTTTAGATATAGGTCTAAACGACCATGTTCAACTAGTGGTAGAGACCGGCGCTGAGGTAAGCGTTATCACTGAGCAAGCACTCAAAGATATTAATACCAACAAAAATGATACATGCACCTTGAAATCCCCATATGGAACAGGAACAACCCTAGGGAGTCGCCAGGGAAACTTTAACCTAATAACAAAAATCCTACGCAACTTCCAAGTCGTACGCAATATGCACGGCTTGACCGAAGACGGGCTATTAGGGAACGGCTTCCTTTCCAAAAATTGTAGTATAGAGGGTCCTAACCAACAGCTAATCTTTCCGCGTACGGAACAAAAATCAGAAGAATTTAGTATTCTCCTGGAATTTAAAGCCGAAAGCCCCAACCGTACATGGGCAGCGTGGCCCGAAGAAGTCAGAAATGCCGCATGTGACGTCTCCAAGGGTTCTCTTACTCGAGAAGCTGGCTGCAAAACCTCAGCGATGGGGGTACACCACTGACCAGTGGAGGTAGTTTTGGGGGAGACTGTTTGCGTGCCTGTACGGTCTCACAAGACACCAGCTGTTCCAGTGGAACGGAAGGAAGAAATGCTCTGTCTAAATCAAAAATCAGGCGATGGAGCTGTGGCGGTTCCGCAAATAGCACGGTTCACCTTCCTAAAAAACCCCACCCATACAGCCCAGTCTGCATAAGCTTTCGCTAATTGCAATTGCATTAGCATCTTAAATGCTTCACGCATTATATAGATCAAATCTATAATCCAAAAAGTCCCTGTGAAAGAAAACTTACCTTCTTGCATCGCTTCGCATATAATTTCCTGTAAGAATTTCTTTCTACCTATTCAAGAATCCCAGGCAGATTTCAATTTCCCATATCTGAAACATTTCCTTTTACAAGGACATTTGATGCTTTCAACGTGCTAGATAAAATTCCTAAAAATAGTTCCTCACTGTGCATATGCAACATAAATACACGACATTCGGCACCCATTGTTATCAATTGAAATGCAACGACGGACGGCTTGTTTTTACAGCTGCAGCAAGCCGACCAGCGATTCGTTGTTCAATAGACAAACAATCTTGAATTTCTTTCCCTGCCGCAACTAATTACCCGGCACATACAAATGTAAGCAAGGGATTCGTTTTGGCCACCTACCTAAGATACGATATACAATTCTCATTGTATAAAGTATTGAAATACATTAGCACCGCTTTCGAATGGTTATTCGTATATTTACACAAGGGCATCATCCATCAAAGACTTTTATGATACCCTCGTCCCATTTGTTCTTTTGCCACATTTCTTCGCTGTATCGTCGTCTATTTATTTAGACGCGATACACTCCATAACGACGATCTTTTCGATCCCTTTGTTTTTACCGCCTGTCTGCTTCGTTTACTCATTGCCCTCGAGCACGTGTGAACCACACAGTTTGAACAATCGCACACATACCACCAAGAGAGACTTTACGTTTCTCTGGTGGTAGGTAAAAACGATATCCTTATTGGAGAGGATATCGGTGAGTTTCATTCAAACCACTGACCAGAGTGGCCATCGTACACCCCCTTTCGCATGTGCATCGCAGTGTACACGCCCCGGAGTCGTGAATTAAATCCCCGAGTCGTCGCGAGTGTTGTGTTTAATTATAATCTAAAGCAACAAGTCCTTCCAACAGTGTTTGTAACATCCATGTCGAATTTTATATTGTCTTCGAAGATTGTGTTTTTATTAACTCCACATAGTAACCTTTACGTAGTGCGACCGTAAAATAAATAAAAATGAACTATAATTTAAATAATAAATTCAAAGGCAAGTGACCAATGTGTTAGCCAAAGAGCTAACACAACATCATTAAACTCGTGCCCTAGCTCCTCTCAAAATAAACAAAGCAAAAAATTACCATTGCGAAAGCCCACAACGCCCGAAAAGGTTACAAACCTCAATGAGATCGCAACTATACTCAGGGAATATCACAATTCCCCTTCCGGTGGACATCGAAGCATCAGCAAAGCGTATAATGAAATACGACAACGGTACTGGTGGCCATCCATGCTCTCTGATGTTAGGAAGTATGAAATGCAGTGTGAGGAATGCCGTGCATTCAAGGCAACAACCTGCTGCGGAAATGAAACAAACATATAGCGTTTGAAAATGATAGTGGAGATCGTGTGATTCGAACTGACGCTATGACAGTTAGAATCACCAAAAACTGAACCTAAGCGTTACCCATCAGGCTACTGGCCGTGTTTAAAATTCGATTTTTAAACTCAAATATATTCCACTGATGTGAATTATTTTGTTATCGCTATGGTATACGGCTCTGATGTATTTTCTTATTCGATTTTCGTATGGTGTTCTTCACTATTGTATTGTGTGTGTATCTGTTAGAGACGCCACAAACATACAAACGTTTCATGAGAGAAACAAGATGTTGATGACGTACAAAAACCCCAAGGGCAAACACCTATTTGGAAGGGCCCCTTTCTCGTTACAGCAGTAACAGGGCTAGTCAAAACGACCATCCAAGTTGGTCAAAAGCTAATAATAGTTCATAATGTTAGGTTGAAACCTTATTCCTATCAATCCTAAACATTTACTATCTCCAGGTTGTAGCGCATTTCAAAGATCGCTCACAACATAAATATAGAAAAAATGCACAATATGGCCAGCTACAGAAACAAATTACAATTGAACACTATAAATATAAAAAAAAAGAAGAGAAAACAATTTCTCAAAATAATGTAAATTTATAGAAAACTAAGACTAAGTAAAAAAAAAATGTACATAAATAATGTCCCGCACTATTAAAATTAAAACTATTTATATTACAATTAAACTAATTAGAAAACTATTAGATAAATAGCGCCTAAGCAAAACTATGTCTAGTACAATTAAACTAATTAGAAAGTTATTAGACAAATAATGTCATAAGCAAAGCTATTGCTATTACAATTAAACTAATTAGAATATTATTAGATAAATAATATCCTAAGCAAAACTATCATCATCATCATCATCGGCACTACAACCGGGATCCGGCCTTGGCCTTATTTAGCAAGTCTCGAGGCCTGTTAAATTTTCCATAATAATTTACTTTTACGGACAAGGCTATTAGCCTTGCGCCACAAGCAAAACTATGTATAGTACAATTAAACTAATTAGAAAACTATTTCCTAAGCAACACTTTTTTTTTTTCATTTTTAAACATTTTTTTATTTTCTTTCTATATTAAAGGCTAGACAAAAAATGCTTAAATTCTAGCTTAAATATCTTATATGATAACTTACTGGTCCTTCGCAGACGCTCTAAGCTAAACATTACTTAATATTTGTATAATTTGCCTTTCGGCGACAGAACTTTGTGGCAATACTTATAATTATTTGAAAGACAAGAAAAATTTGAAAAACTTTGTCAATTTTTTTTGTTTTTTTTTTTCTTAAAATTTAACTCACTTAAATTACCTATTTTTTTTTTTTTTTTTTTTAAATTTTAGGTAAAACCACTTAGCTTAACTTAACTTAAATCTTATACCACCCTAATTCTAGAAAAGCTAAGTCTATGTAAGCTAGCTGATGATAGTGTGATTTTAAACCGACTTTGGTATCCAGGTCTTTATATGCCATTCAACCACCAGAACTGTTGACGCTGTCTAATACTATCGTCTCGGTCTCTGTGGGAGATAGCCCTACTGAAGCGTCCTAAGCAACACTATTTGTATTACAATTGAACTAATTAGAAAACTATTTCCTAAGCAAAACTATTTCTATTACAATTAAACTAATTAGATAAATTATATCATTTACTAATAAAAGTGAAAATAAGCAAACCATTCCTATTAAAATTAAACTAATTAGAAAAGTAAATAATTTCATACACAATTATTAAAAATGAAAATTTTACGGTCAAATTCTCAAATACTTCGCCAAAACATTGTAAAACAGAACTCCCCCTGTAGCCCCCCAGGATCAAAGCGCACCTATTTTTAGCCGATTTAATTTTTTTGAGAATTATTCCTCTTCTAAGAATAATTCTCTTATCAGAAGGAGGAAGGAATCTGTTAGACGTAACATGAATATTGCACTTTGCTTTACGCAAATTGCCAGTACCTTCCATGTAATGTATTTATATATACACGACTGTAGTCAATAAGCTAATAAATATCATAAACATTTTGCTACACGCAAAATTCTGCAAAAAACAATAATGTTGCATGCATATGGGACATCTTTGTTTAACGTTAAAACCGAAAGAATTCTCTCAGTGTAGCATCAAATATAATTTCCTGCTACAAATCTTGCGTTTCCCACATTCCACCTATGCCCTACAAACAAACTAAATCCCCATCACCTTGAAATGCATGCATTTCCCATCGCCATACCTAAAATTGCGATTCTGCAATTCCCACACCCAACAGTCTCACCACCTAGATGATATATTGACCACTCAACACCCCATCACCTTCAAGGTAATTTTACCTGCATGCTATTCGCTGTGGGCAAATCAGATTCGCGAATCGAAATTTTCTCATGGCCTTGGGGTGAAGAATTTTGCAAAAAAATGCCACGTTGTGGTTCCCATCGTCGTTGGCTTGGCCTTCGACTGAGACTAGCATCAGGTGGCTGTCCGGAGGACAGCTATGATCGTGGGAAGGTATGTGGGTTTTGATTTAAGTTTTGAATATAAAAAAGAATAAAACACTGAAAAGAATAAAAAAAGGCTTTTTATTCACACCTCCGGTGCTAATACTATTGGCTCATAGTGAAAGCACAGCTATGAGTTTGGAAACACGGTTCGCCTCTTATCACACCTCCAGCTAAACACCTACATGAAGCCGGTCACACCTCCAGCTGAATTGGGAAGTTGAAGGTCGGCCCGAAGGACCACAAGTATGGGGATATAGGAAGGAGACCGAACTAAACGAAGGGCATCTGCAACACTTTGGAGCAGCTAGGACCGACACCCTCATCAAAACCAATCCGGCTATTAGGGACCAGAGGGACAGAGCCCGTTGGATCCAACAAAGAGGTAAGGCGATTCCCCAATAATCTCCCTCACACCTGTCGGGGTTGTCTATACTACATGGAGAACCAACCCACAATTTCAACCTAATTTCGACCGCCTACAGCGCGTCACATTATCCCCTATCCCACTGTTGTGTATCTCGATCCTGACGAGGATTGTCGTCAGCCGAGATCCTGTTTGATGCTCCACCGAACGAGGAATGTCGTCGGGGAGTCGTTAATGATGAGCACGTTGATGCCAAAAGAGGATTGACGCAATGGCGTCCTACCCAACGATGCCTGAAACTAAATGTGTATATAAATGAACGGAACAGCAATACATTTTTGTAGATCTCAAGCCGCCATTTTTGGGATGATCACTGTGCGAAGGCAGGTGAGTTCGGTTTAGCAGCTCGTCGCAATCTTATTGTTCGAAGAACTGTTGTTTTTTGTATGTGACTAAACTTTTATTAAAAGGTACTAAAAAATATGCCACGATAATTGAGAATTACGATTAACTAACAAGTCTATGTTTAAGTTTTCTTTATATACAAAAGCCACATGGTGGCGCGCGAAAGCAAAATTCAATTCTTTGTCTACAGCTTGATCCAAAAAAGTACCTCGATCATCGACACCAAAACAGTATGTTTTCCCGTAAATTGCCAGTCGAGCACCAACAACAGTAAACAAGCATTGAGTTGACAGTTTCTCCACTGTCATCGTGTTGCTCGCATGTGTGGTGAATATGTGTCGGGGAGAGTACTAGACGATGTACTAGATTCTCCCCGAGCATATAATCATGAATCCGAAACACCCACCTTTTACCTGTAAAAGAAAGCATAGCTGAATTCATTATTCTATGCAGATAATGCAGAATTGAATTCAGTTCCCTTTTGCCATACGGCAACTCCATATATTAACCCTATGAAATAGGGTAAGCAACAACTAAATCTTACCAAACGACACTGTTGCATCATAGCAAAACCACGGGGGTTATTTCAGCGTCTTTGAGTCTGATTCTCACGCTGATTATTTCCCAAGCATCAGCGGCGTCCTATTGACTTTCCCCAGACACTCTAAACCATTTTCCTCTCCTTTCCGTTTTTATCTCCCCATAGTTCAATGCAGTCTGAGATCACCACAGTCACCGCACTAGGTCAGTGGGTCATCCTCAGAGGCTGCATTGATACAAGCACACCAAATTCAGATCAACCCTGGGTTATTGTGCTTTTCCTTTTGATTTCTTCATTCTTTCTACGCCCATCGACCGTCGAACGAATACACAAGTATTTATTCACCTCGATGAGCGGAGAGAATTGAGGAATGCACAGGAAAGCGCGATTACCATTGGCTGATCGGTGTGCAAAATCAAAGTTTCTTCCCTAATTCCAATCAGTAATTACTCAACCACAATCGAGGTCGAACACGCGCCGCTACTTCGAACGTTCAAAACCAAGTAGTAATTCAATCACGCAAAGAGGACGGACACGCTGTTAAAGTTCCTTTTTCATTCCCCGTGATGCGCGCACACGGATAAGGGTATTAAAGTGAGTGGAGAGTGGCCAACAAGTGGTTGTACAGAGCTGTGTCGTGTTTTCTTTAACTAAGTCTCCTTTTTGACATCACACAAAATCAGTAATCAAATCATCATAAAATCATTAATCAAATCAACAAATAGACAGAAACTAGTTAAGTTAACTTACTCCGATAAGTTGTTGTATTCCAGAATACTACCCTTTATTAAATTTAACACTGAATCTCCTTACACATCCTTAAAATCTTCCCTTAACATGTAATACATTCTCACTTAATACATTCCATTCATAAACATTCACAATATTCTATATCATTTAATAACATGCACATTTAATAACCTGCACCTCTTTATTCATTCAAAACATAGTAACTTCGATTTTCGTCCAAATTTTATTCAAGTTAAAAGTCACAGAGACTTTGTTAAAATTTGTTTTGTTCATGTTATAATTTCCAGTTAATTAGAACATAATGTTCTATAAGTAGAGAAAAAATTCATTTGTAAAATCAGTTTTGAGATTGGAAGTTGAGGAAGAGAGTTGAGTCAGATCAGTTAGTTGACTTTGAGTTTGAATAAATGAGTTTTGGAATTATAAGTTCTAATTGAAGTTGAGTTCTAGAGTTTTTAATTGAGAAAAGGAAGTAAAGGAATAAAAGAAAGGTCCCCGCTCTTCCCTCATCCGAGGAAGCGCGGCGCCGGACGTCAACACTGGTGGCAGCGGTGGGATCCAGCCAAAGGATCCCTAACTAAATCAAGAAAATAAAAAAAAATAAAAAATTGTTTCCTTTCCATAAAAACTAAAACGGAACTGGTGGGATGCCCAGATAATGGGATTCCGATGATAATAATGATGACGTAGAAACAAGATAAGAAGAAAAAATAAAACAGACAACAAAATTTAAAACAACACAAAATAAGAAGAAGAAAAAAAAAACACACAAAGGGAACAACTAAGGAAAACTGAAGAAAAAAAAAACAGCAAAACTCAAGACAAAGACTTCTATCAACAGTACAACGACAACAATTAGTAGAGTAAGAGTTTTTTTTAAATAGCGACTTTTCTCTCTACTTTTTTTAGGAATATTTTCTAATTGGAAGCTCTCCTTTTGACATAAAAACATTTTTTTTTGGATAGAAATTTCTATCTATATTCTTTGAAAATTCTCATTTCAGTATTTCGACGACCTTTCCGTTTCTTTCTTTTTCGTCGAAAATTTTCTTTTTCAGCTTTGGATCCCAATTATCGTTCTTTTCCATATATATATATATATATATATATATATATATATATATATATATATATATATATATATATATATATATATATATATATATATATATATATATATATTGAATAACAAAACGAAAGGCCAATTTTTTCATAACCATATTTTTAAGTTAACCATATTATTAAGAATTGATAACAAATTTGCGCCATACAGTATTTTCAACTTTCACTATTACGAGTCCTTACTATACGAGACAGGCGGCTAGGCAGGGGGAAGAACAAATCCACTCACAACAGATACACAATAAACCCCCTGAAATGGCTCTTTCTGTCGGAATTTCTGATGTTTTCAGAATCGTCCCTACCTTTGACGGGAAACCCTGCGACCTAGATAAATTTATTTCCGGGGGAGACGTTTTATTTAGATCTATAAAAAGGGCAGACCCGGAGATATATGAAACATTTTTGGAGTTAGTCAAAAATAGACTAGAGGGTCCTGCCTATGATCTAATTAGGTATAGCAAAATCGCTAAATGCGAGGATTTAAAGGATAAACTTGAATCAGAATATAAAGAGGAGCAATCTCGGTCAACGGCACACAATGAGTTGATATCCCTGAAACAAATCTTCAGAGAAACTGTTCGGGAATACGGAGATCGAGTTGCGAATGCTCTGAGGACGCTGAACTCTGCTACGTGTGAAATAACAGCAGACGAGGTGGGTAGAGAATTCTTGATAGAAGAAAACTCAAAATTGGCCGTGCAAATATTTGAGGATGGTCTCAAGAATGAACAACTGAAAATCCTAGCCAAAGTCCATGGTGGAAGTAGTTTAAAACAGTCTATTGCACACGTAGTATCACATGCTGCTCGAATGGACAACTCTCCCAGGTCATATCAATATAATGAAAATCCTAGATTTAATAGTAGAGTCTGCCAAACCTGCGCTAAGCCAGGTCATTCTCAGGACACATGTTATCGGAACATGCAGTACAACAATCTTCCGAATAGACAACCCATAAAAAGAGAATTTAACATTACTTGCAATTTCTGTGGACGGAATAATCACACAGAGAATGAGTGTAGATACAAGATATCTAGGAATGGATCGGCTTCAACAAATTACCAACAAGGTACAACAACGCGTAACCCATTCCGAAACAATCCTACTAATACCACAAATAGACCAAATGATAAGCAAAATGTTCACTTTTCTCGGGTGCAAGAGTCGGAAAACGAGGCCTGACGCCAACCAAAATTTATCGAAGACAAACAAAATTTTTCTATTTACAGCATTAGATCTTTGGAAATAGATAACGACAAATTTAATGAAACTCCTACCCAAATTTACCTTGAGCCCACAAACTCCTATAAAGCTAGACATATAAACGAAGATAACCCAGCCCCTAATATAAAGACTCCGATTCATACTCCAATTCTGGAAAATAATTCAGCAACACAGACTGAAAATTCGAAATTTTCAGCAGTATTAAAGACTGAAAATTCGGATCTTGCAGAAAATATACAAACACAATTCCCTAAAATTCCGGCTATCCCAATAGACAACCCCGACACTTCAGCAACAAAGACTGAAAATTCAGCAGTGTTAAAGACTGAAGACCCAAAAGTTGCAATCGAAACCCAAGTCAGTTCAGCAGCTAACACTGATGAACAAATCTTTTTTGCAGCAAAGACTGAAGGATTAAATGTTTCTACAGCAGATATAACTGAAGAAATAACTTGGGAACCAAGATGTTCTAACAGCTAATAAGTCTGAAGAACTATACGAATCAGTAAATGAGACTGAGAAACTAAACGATCCATCAGCAGTGAGTAAGACTGAAAAGGTAGACGTTCTGACAGCAGTTAAAGCTATGCACAATGACAACACTAAGCCGAAAACACTAAATATTTTAAACAACGAAAACAAACACAAACACTTACTCAAACACGAAATAATAAAAAATGAAAATAATAATTCAACTAAAATAGGTACAGAAAAGGAAAACCATATAAGTACATTACAATTTTTTTTTACAACAATAAACATTTATTCAAACACAAAATACAAAAAAATAAAAAGTTACACAGTCATTTAGGACATTTGAAATCATTTCTTAAAAAGATTTTTGGTATTATGCATTTCTATACAATCATCATAATAATAGGCCCAGAAAGGTTTTGGAAAATTTTCCATAAATTTAAGGAAAAGATAAACACATAACAAATGGCTTTTGTTTTTTTATTCAATATATATGAACTATTCAAACAATTGTAGGAATTGACGAAAACGAAAAAAAAGAAAAAAAAAAGGTCAAGAGGGGGAATAACGAAAGAAAATTTTAGAGGTAATATATATTGGAAATTTTGAAATTAATATATATTTGAACGGAAAAGGAAAGAAAGAAAATTTTAGAGGTAATACATATATTGGAAATTTTGGAATTAATATATATACGGAAATGAGAATTTTGAAACAATAATATTAATATTATAGAATTAATATAATAAGTAATAATAATTTTTGGATAAGAAAAGAAAAGGTTCGAAGGAGAAATATTTAAATTTAGTTAGTTAATATACAATGTAAATAGACTATTTTGACTATTTTTCTAGTGTTAAGAACTTTTTGATTATTGTAAAAACTTAGTTAATATATAATGTAAGTAGACTATTTTTCTAGTGTTAAGAACTTTTTGATTATTGTAAAAGTTTAGTTAATATATAATGTAAGTAGACTATTTTTCTAGTATTAAGAACTTTTTGATTATTGTAACCTTTGGTGAAAGATTAGTTTTCAAATGTAATTGAACGAAAATCCAAGTTTAATTAATCTTAATCTAATATATATTTACTAGAAAATTATTCTCTTCAAGGATAATTTTCTTTCTCGAAGAAGGGTGAGATGTTGTATTCCAGAATACTACCCTTTATTAAATTTAACACTGAATCTCCTTACACATCCTTAAAATCTTCCCTTAACATGTAATACATTCTCACTTAATACATTCCATTCATAAACATTCACAATATTCTATATCATTTAATAACATGCACATTTAATAACCTGCACCTCTTTATTCATTCAAAACATAGTAACTTCGATTTTCGTCCAAATTTTTTTTTTTTTTTATTTATTTATTTATTACCATGTAAGTAAATTACATAATAACTTAAATCTAATAGCACTAGCAACTAAGGCTTTCGGCTAGTTTGGCATTAAATATTTATGTGTACATTTGTTTTTTTTTTTTGTTTTTTTGTTAAATTACGTTTTGAAGCTTAACTAGGGTTAGTAGGTGGTAGAGCTTGCCTATGTTGGTTGCGGTTGGGTCGGAGATGATGTTTCTGATGTCGTCTTGAAGATGTCGGTGAGCGAGGGCTTTTATGCCTTCGCATTCCAAGAGGATGTGTTTGGATGACAATGTGGAGTTAGATCTGCAGATGTGACATGTGGGTGGGTTGGTTTTATTGATGAGATACTGGTTGGTTATACGTGTATGTCCAAGGCGCAGGCGGAGAGAGCATTTGATCTGTTGCACGGGTGATGTTGTCGGGTAGGTGACGGGTTGTCTATTAGGGTTTATTGCTACATATGTGTGGTTGTAATTTAACCATTTCAATTGTTCTATCTTTCGTAGTTCCCTTTCAAAGTACTTGTCTATGTCCTTATTGTTGTACACGTAGAAAGTTGTTAATGGCTCCTTTATAGCCAATTTGGCTGCAATATCAGCTGCTTCGTTCCCCCTTATACCACTATGACCAGGGACCCAGAGCAGTTTTACTTTGGATTGCTTCCGGATTAAGTTGTCCTGAATCATGTGGATTATTTGGTTTTTGTTATTCGGGTTCTGTATTGCTTGTATGGCGGACAGGCTGTCGGTGCAAATTAGTGTTTTATTTTTCTCAACTAATTTGATTGCTTCCAGCACTGCTGTTGCTTCGGTTGAAAAGATGGAGCAGAATTCGGGTAAAAGTCCTTTTCTGATGACTGTATCTGTTCTGTTTACTACGGCGAATGCTGTACCTTCTTTTGTTTTGGAACCGTCGGTAAAGAGTAGGTCCCATTCCCGGTGTTTGTTTCGTAATAATTGGAAGTGTTGTTGGTATACTTCTTGGTTAGTCCTGCTTTTGGGGAGCTGTGATAGGTCTTCTATTATACAATCTGTTGGTATTAGCCACGGGGGAGAATGTGCTCGTTGTCTTTGTGGTGTAGGTGTGGCGAGCAGTTCTTTTGCCAGTTCTATTGAGTGTCCTAAGGCCGAAGTATATTTTTGAGGGCGTTTTCTCTTAAGTATTCGTTTAATGTCCTCTAAAATGGGTGTTGAGGCCATTGCGGGAAACTTTGCGGCTAGTTTGGACGACAGAGTTTTTATCCTATTTTCTATGGCCGGGAGTCCACTTTCTGTTAGGATGTTCGTAATTGGGGTGGTCCGAAAAGCCCTTGTACTTATGCGGGCTGCTGCGTGGTAGGGAGATTTAATTGTCTGTAACGTTGTTTTGCTGCAATTACCGTATATTAGTAGGCCATAGTCTATTTTTGACAGTAGGAGAGCTCTAGTAATGTTTATTAGTGTGTTAGTATGGGCTGAGCCGTTTTTAGATGACAAATATTTCAGTATGTTTAACCTTAACACTAGATTTTTCTTAAGGGCTAGACAATGATTCTTAAAATTATATTTACAATCGAATTGTAGGCCGAGAATTTTTAGTGTATCTACATTCCTAATGTAAGTGTTTTCAAAATTTACTAATAAAGATTTGTTACAATGTTTCTTTTTGCCTATATGTAATATTTTAGATTTCACGCTCGAAATTTTTGAGCCTGAATAGTTACACCATTTTTGTATGTCTGATAGGATATTTTCGAAAGTTTTGCTGGCTACTTCTAGGTCGTTTACATTTGTGAATAATATAAGATCGTCGGCGTAGAGACAATGTTTTACATTTTTATGTTTAGAGATAATGCTATTTAACTCTTCAAACGCTATCTTAAATAATACTACTGATAACGGTGATCCTTGGGGGATTCCAGTATTTATATTATGGACGCCAGAGAACACGCTGTTACATTTGATCCTGAATTTTCTATTATTCAGAAAGGATCTAACAAAGTTATACATATGATGTCCTATTTTCCATTTTTGTAATTTGTGGAGGATGACGTGTGGACCGATGCGGTCGAATGCTTTTTCGAAGTCTATTGATAAAATGGATGTATGTTTCTTGCAGGAAAAGGCACCAACAATATGGTTATCTATATGAAGAAGCGCATCCATTGTTCCCCTGCTTTGTTTGGAACCGACTAATTTGGTAGTTATCAGATTATATTTTTCTAGGTACCAGTTTAGTCTCTTAGCGACAATTTTTTCCAATACTTTTCCTAAACAAGGCAGTAAGGAAATGGGGCGGTAGCCGTGGATTGTATCAGTTTTGTTATTATGCTTTGGTAGAGGGATAATTGTGGATACTTTCTACATTTGAGGAATGGTGCCAGTTGTATATATGGCATTAAACAGATTTAGAAGGCGTTGTTTCAAAACCGTTGGCCCGTTTTTTACCATTTGGTAGTCAATTCTATCAAAGCCTGGTGTCTTACCTTTTGCGGTATGAAGACCAGATTCTAGTTCTATCTGTGTTATGGGAAGTTGGATAACGCTATTATAGGAATTACTTGGGTTGCTTGGGGGCGTTGGATGCGCCTCTATTTGGTTTTTGGCAGTATGGAAATCTGGATGGAAGTTGAAGTTGGAGGACGTATTTGTCCAAGTCTCGGCGAAGTATTTGGCTATTTTATCCGGACATGTGAGGGCGTCGGATCCTGTATGTATTAAATTGATAGTAGATGGGTTATAGTTGCCTGTTAGCGTTTTTATGTTGGCCCATATTTTTTTGGGGGTGTATGTTGGGTTTAGTTTTTCCGTGAAGGACTGAAAGGATTTTGCTTTTTCGATTTTGGCTGTTCTTCGGAACATGGCGTTAAGCCTTTTGTACCTTAAGAGATGTTGGTCGGTTGGGGGCTTCTTAAAAATTTTCCATGCCAATTGCTTTTCTGCCCGTAGCTTTGCCAGATCTGGATTCCACCATGGTACGGCGGTTTTGTGATACCTTTTCGTTGTCTGTGGTATGGAGCCACTGGCGGCTGTTCGAATAGCTTTTGTGATAACGGCAGCTTCTTGTATTATGTTGGATTTTGTGTTATGTAGATTAAGGAATTGTGTGGTGATAGTTTGAAATTTGTTCCAATTTGCTCGGTCAGATTTGAATTTAGGTAGGAGTTTGATTTTTCCCTTTTTATTGTTGCCGGTTGAAATACAGATTTTTATTGGAAAGTGATCACTTCCATGTAGATTATCAAGTATTTCCCAGTTTGTATTAGGGGACAGTTGGGATGATACGAGGGAAAGGTCTACATTTGTAAACGTCTTGTGAGTGGAAAAATGAGTGTGATTGCCGTTATTCAATATTACCAATTGTGATTGCAGTAAAAATTGTTCCACGGTTTTCCCTCTTTTATTTGTTGTTTGTGATCCCCATAGTTGAAGTCTCCCATTAGAAGAATGGGGGTGTGTATGTGTTGAATTATTTTATTCAAGTCAGACAGGGTATATGGTTGAGTAGGAGGAATGTAGATTGAGATCACGGTTAGCTTTAGTTTGCCCGTTAGTTCGACTGCCGAGGCCGAGAAAGGGGTATTAAGACTGATATGCTTATGGGTTAGTGCCCGATGTATTAATATCCCGGACCCTTGTTTACAGGAGTTATTTTCTTTAAGATTGTTAAAGTATGCTATGTATTCCCGAGGCACTTTCGCATTTGAAGAGTGGGGTAAGTGCGTTTCTTGCAGTGCTATGATGGACGGTTTGAGTTCTTTTATAAGGAGCTGTAACTCGTGATAATTGTTATGAAACCCATTCAGGTTCCATTGAAGTATTAAGCAGTCCGCGGGGTTATAATTGGATGTTGCTATAGAGTTCGAGGTGGGGGTATAACGGTGGTTCTTTCCTGACTCCGCGCCACACAGCTCGTCCCACTCAGATTTCTAATCCACTCGAATTGATTTGAGTGAGAAGAGCTCCGTGCCGCGGAGTCAATAGGCTGTTGAGAGAGGTTAGAATTATATATTTCCATATTCAGGTAGAGGGATATTCCCGATTTGATCTAACTGGGATTTTTGTGTTTGTGTGGTGGTAGGTTTGGCTTTGCTTGTATGTAGGGAAATATATTTGTTTCTTTGTTGGGAGATTTGTTTACGGCTATTGGATTTTGAATTACTTTTGGTAGTAGTGTATTGGAACTGGTTGGAGTTATAGGCGCAGACGTGTGTTTTCTAATTTGATCGGAGTAAAGATCGTTATTTGTTGTTTGTATTGTATTCTGTTCCCTATATATGCGTTTAGCGTCAGCTAGGGTTGTTTTGTTTTTTGTTTGAATTTCTAGTACTTTTTGGTACTCAATATATTTAGGGCAGGTAGAGGAAGAGGCCGGGTGCGGACCTAGACAGTTAGCACACATTGTTCTTGTGCATTCAGTTTCGGGATGTGGTGGCAGATTACATGTATTACATGCTGTTGTGCGTTTACACCATTTTGCCGTATGGCCGAGTAATTGGCATTGCCGGCACCGCATTGGCCTTGGAATGTATTCCTTGACCTAGGCGTTGTACCAGCCGATTTCTATTGTTGTTGGTGGTTGTAGCCGATCAAAAGAAAACAGCATCAATCCTGTGGGTAATCGTTCTTCGTTATTAATTTTTGTGAATTTGAAGACATTTACCACACCTTGGGAACCCATTTCTGATATAATGTCGGCTTCTGGGACGTTAATTAGGCAGGGGGCATACACAACCCCTTTGGAAGTATTTAGTTTGGGGTGTAGTCTAATATTGACCGGACAGATTGTGTCAAAACGCGTAGACTGGATGAATCTATCAGCGATTTCTTGGTCTTTAGCTAAAATTAGGATAGAACCATCCCTAAGAAGTGTAATTTTTTCGTACTGCATACTGATAGAATCAATGATTCTTTTTAGTACAAAGACGTTGACGGATGTAAGTGGCATTGATGCTTCGGTTGGGTAGATTTGAACCAACCGTGGGTTTTTTATTGTGGTTTTGTTCGGGAGAGCAGGGAAATTGAAAGACAATGGGCTGCGGGATTGTCTTTTCTTTTTTGTTGGCACGTTGGCTGTAGAGCCTGAGGGTGAGCATTCTCCCAGTTCTACGAACCTATTGCCGGAATGATGGCTTGGCCCTAGGGCCATGTTTTTTTTTTTTTCTTACCTGGTGTATCCTTGTTGTGTTTTGTTTGTGAGTTCAAGGGAATTTACGATTTTTAAATACTTTTACTCTAGGACAATTCACTTCACTTTTTTAACTATCGCACTGTTAAAAAATCGTGTTCTCTGTAAGAGAGTTCGCGGGTGACTGTCGTCCAAATTTTATTCAAGTTAAAAGTCACAGAGACTTTGTTAAAATTTGTTTTGTTCATGTTATAATTTCCAGTTAATTAGAACATAACGTTCTATAAGTAGAGAAAAAATTCATTTGTAAAATCAGTTTTGAGATTGGAAGTCGAGGAAGAGAGTTGAGTCAGATCAGTTAGTTGACTTTGAGTTTGAATAAATGAGTTTTGGAATTATAAGTTCTAATTGAAGTTGAGTTCTAGAGTTTTTAATTGAGAAAAGGAAGTAAAGGAATAAAAGAAAGGTCCCCGCTCTTCCCTCATCCGAGGAAGCACGGCGCCGGACTTCAACAAAGTGTTGCTGAATTTCCATTGGATGGAAATACGCAAAAATAAAGTGATACCCAAAAAGACAAACCAAAGCAAAACCAAGTGAATTCATTACTAATTTAAAAGTAAGTCTAAATTAATTGCAATCCAGCCAAATCAAAATTAATTATTGTTACTTCGAAACCAAGGAACAACTTAGAAAGCCAAATTAGAAAAATATAATAAAAAAACTATTTCAATCCATAACAGTTTGTGTTTATTTTCTTTCCTCCCTCGTTGGTTACGTTTCGGAGTGCTATTAGTTCAGTGACGTGTTGGGGATTTAAACGCACCGCATGCCCCTGCTGGTACTACTCATTTAAACCCCCACACACCTACAAATGGGACAACCCATTAAGTGTTGTTAAACAGATAATACAACACTAATACAATGAATCGTTCTATCCAAAAAATGTCTCGCATAGCGAGCCATACAAACCGATACAGAAACGCAACGATCTACGAGCTGTATAGGCAAAAGAGTATTCTGCTCCCTAAGTTAAAACTGCTCTACAGACAGTTCACCGATCCAAATAGCCAGGAAATAAAAACAATTAAGTCATTAAATAAAAGTCTTCAAAAACTGATCCGTGACAACTATAGATCAGTAATTAATGAAGACTGGAACAAGAGAATTCAAGCCATTAAAGCTAGTGGACCGAATATGTTCCCTCAAATAAATAAAGTCTTTCGAAGGAAAGATTATAATGACATCCCATGTCTGCGAGTTCCGTGGACTCCCGAGAATTGTCAAACTCTGCTGAACGCAGGAGTTACCCTGGAACACATCAACTCTAACGAAGAGTTCATAATAGTCGAGGATCCGCAAAAAAAAAAGTAAACTCAATTGGTGCTTGTTTCGAAGCAGTGTATTGATTGAACGAATCGGCTCATTCTAAACTTGACCTGGAAAATAGGGCTCTCCAAAATCACATTTCACTACTCAATGAACTTAACAATTGGCGTCTCTTAAGTCGAAGTTTCACTATCTTTAGTGAATTTAATAGAGCGGATTCCCCACTTAGAAATCTAAGCACTAGCATATTTGTACACAAGGATGAACTGACGGACATTCTTAGATTGATTAAGAACAAAAAATCTTCTGGAATAGATAGTATTCCAAACATTGTTCTAAAGCATTTACCTCTTGAAGTAGTGAAGGTTTACACTATTTTGTTCAATAACGCTATAAATAATGCATATTATCCAACCCAATGGAAATCTGCAGTAGTCCATCCCATCCCCAAAAAGGGCAAGGACAGGAGCAATCCAGCCAATCTTCGTTCGATTAGTTTGCTTCCGAACATCAGCAAGGTATTCGAGAAAATTATAAATAAAGCATTGACTAACTGGTGTGCGGAAAATGGTATTATTCCGAACAACCAGTTTGGTTTTCGATCGCAACATGACACACTTCATGCTGCGACAAAACTTGTTTCCGACATACAGTGGAACAAGGCGAAGCGACAATGCACAGGGACCTGTTTGATTGACTTTGAAAAGGCTTTCGACACCGTATGGTTAGAAGGGCTGGTATATAAGTTATCAAATCTAGGTATGCTCGAATATTTATTATACATTATCTACGATATGATAATGGGTAAACAATTTGTAGTGAAATGTGGAGATATAATCTCTAACAAGACTTTCCACATCAAAAACGGTCTACAACAGGGAGCAGTGAATTCTCCCCTTTTTATTTAACATTTACACTAGTGATCTAGTGGGTTCTCTCAACCATGCAATTGCGTATGCCAACGAAATTGTGGTGTATAGATCTGGGAAAAAAATTGATGTCATCAACAGGCTTCTGCAAAATGATTTCAACGAAATCAAACGTTTTTGCGACGACTGGAAATTAAAAATAGATTTCCAAAAAACAGAGACTATCCTTTTCAGAACGCCCCTGCCCAGTGCATCAAGGGATACAAAACGGAATTGGAAAACATTTTCCATTGCAGGAAGTAATAATCTTCCTCTACAAGTAAAAACTGTAGTCAGATACCTTGGAATCTGGCTTCATCAGTATCTTTACTTTGATAAACATACAGCAGCTGCTCTTACAGCAGCTAAAAACGCATATGCAATGACACAAAGACTCTTCCGTAGTAGTCTGCTGGACCCCAACGTGAACTCAGCATTCATCCGACCAATATTGGCGTATGGCTGCCCAGTATGGTATAACATATCCCCATTCTACATGTAGAAGTTTCGGTTGTTTGAGAGGCAGTGTTTGGGTTCCTGTCTCGGAATGTATAGAACCACAGAGTCGTAGTATAAAAAATACTATCCCAATAAAGTCGTGTATGATAAATCAGGTCTAAACAGAATAGATAATGAGGTTATATCAAGATTATTCCTTGTAGAACCTTGTGCTCGAGTATATCATCAGAAAGATACAAGACAACAATATGACCGGATCATCCCTGAACGGGGTCACACAAGTGATCGTATATGTGGATGACATCGCCATTTTGGGCGATAATCTAGAAACTGTAAGTAAAAACAGTGAAATCATTATGCAAGCGGCAGAAAAGGTGGGCCTAGAAATAAATGACGATAAAACAAAATACATGATTACGGCGAGAGCAGGTGGACCCCAGGGAACACATATAAATAGAGGCAAGATATTTGAAAAAGTTAAAGAATTTAAATATCTGGGAACGATACTGACGGCCAGTAACGAAATGCCGAAGGAAATTAACAAGAGACTGCATTCCGACAACGCTAGTTGGTACGCAGTCAGTAAACTGCTGAAATCCAAACTGCTATTACGTAATATAAAGCTCCGTGTCTTTAGAACCATAGTCAAGCCGATTGCTCCATACGGATACGAAACATGGGCTCTCACAAAACGGGAAGAAAACAAATTCTACGTATTCGAGAATAAAGTTTTAAGGGGTATCTTTGGGGACAAATATGACGAGGAGGCAGGACAATGGAGGAAACTCCACGACCACGAATTGGAAGAGCTATACAACAAACCTACAACAGTGAGAGTAATCGGGTCGCGGGGATTAAGATGGGCTGGGCGTGTGGCGCGAAAGGGGAACGATAGGACCGTGCGTAGAATTCTTGAAGGTAGACCAACGGGAAAGAGACCGACATAACGGCCGCGACGGAGATGCGAGGACAATGTTAGGTTTGACCTTGAGGAGATCGGATCGGGTGGTCGAGCGCGGAAGGAGAGTACACGGGACAGGAAACGATGGCGGAGTCGAGTCGATGAGGTCATGAACTTCCGGGTTCCTACAGGGCAATAAATAGTAAAAAATAATAGTAGCTGTTAAGTACATAGATACATACGAGGGTGTGCTGAAAAGTTTACGATCTAATAAAGATACAAGACATTTTTTTTAAAATTTATTTTTCTATTTTTCTACATAGTCTCCTTGTAACTCTACACACTTCTCCCGGCGTTGCTGCCATCTCTCTAACCCGCCCATATAGTACTCTGCGTTTTTCTCTGCAAAATAACTGTTCACGAAGGTGTTTGCCTCCTCATTTGACGAAAATCTCTGTGCTCCGAGCGCAATTTTTAGATTAGGGAACAAACAGAAGTCGCTTGGGGCGAGATCTGGTGAGTAAGGCGGGTGGTCAAGCAGTTCAAACCGTGTAGTATATGGAATTGTATGTGTAGGTTGTCGCCAAACTGTAGTACTTGTTATTATAGTATTGTATCGTAATCAGATTGTAGTATTGTCTGCGGCAACTGTAATATTGTTAATTGTCACAGATGGAATTCAATTGTACAGAATTCCGTGTCCACGGTGCCAAATTGTAAGGTTGTGCCAATTGTAATGTAATTCCTGCTGCCAATGGTTGTGGGCTTGTCGTTAGTTAAGTCAACCGGCTGTGTCAGTGGTTGTAGCTGCCAGTTGTTGCAATCGATCAAATGGTTGCAGTGGTCAACTGATAGCGAATTGTTGCCGATGTCCTGTGCAGAGGGCCAAATACTTGTTGAAGATTTTTGTGGCGCCTTTGCCTATAGCAGTCGTGGAGAAGTGGCCAAGGCTGCCAACAGTTATAGAGTTTTTGGCGATTAGTGTTATGTGCCTGCGATAAGCTTTCCGTTAGGGCCAATAGCTGGGTCACTGGTTCCGAGTGATCTTATCAGACGTTTTGTTGATGCCGTCGCCAGGCAACGCTGGGGCTGTGCCACTTGGGATATAGTTGTATATTGCTTTTGATTAGGAAATTACACAGCAATTCTTAGCGTAACTGCGGGGGGGACCAAAGGTGGCCCAAAAGTGTGTGCACCAAAAAATGGTTAACGGTTCATCTTCACAGGGTGTTGAACTGTCCGCTTGCGCCCGTTGTGATGCTTTCTTCTTTGTTCTTTTCTTTTGTTGGCGGACACAGATACGGCCTTTGGAAAAAACGGTGGGCAACCAAGAACTCCAACGGCAGTCTTTGCGGTCACACACTCACGCAGTTATCGGCCGATCATTCACCCCGTGCGAAACAGAACATTAGCGAAACGCACATTTTACCTCTTTATCATGAGAATGATCCTCCCACTTGCGTTCCAACCATTTAGTAGATTCACGAAAACAGCAAAACACGTCAATGCACACTCAGTTTATTGATTCTTACTGGATACTTTTGATACTGTTAAACAACATGCTTTCGTTTACAGGTTTTAATAAATTAAACAAAAATGGATTCGCATTACTATGAGACATATATGACTTCTCGGATCGTGCTCTACTTCTTTTTGTTTTATTTTGTTTTATATATATTACTAATTATTTTTCAGCGCTTCGCTTTCGCTTTTTTTTTTCTTTTCACTTCGCCCACTTAGCAACGACTCCCACTTCTCTCTGTCAGTCTCTTATCTCTCCTCCTCATCAAATTCACCTCGACGACGGCTGACTTCGAAACTAGCGAAAGTCACCACCGCTGAAAAGAAACCGGGTTTACACACTATTCGTATTCTAACTCGTTTCCAACCCAGCCGCATTTAATTGGTCTTGAATTTGGGTAGCATTATATAGTATTATAGTATTTCTGTATACGTAATTAATTCGTTTTAATTTCTATTTATTTATTATTCATACTTTGACCCCAATGCAGCTGAGTTGGTCGAAACAAAAACGACACAAAAGTTATTCACGTAAAAACCGCAATTCGTGGATTTTTGCCATGGCAACCGCTGATGTGGGACAGCCCGTTGCCTTGGTGAACCAGGATTTCCTTTTTCTGTAAATGTGGCCGTTTACCCGCAATTTCTGCCTTCAGTTGGTCAAGTAATGATGCGTAATATGCTCCATTAATGGTTTTTCCATTTTGAAGATAATCGATTAAGATAACTCTATGACTATCCCAAAAAACAGTCCCCATCACTTTTCCAGCCAAAAAAAAAACGGTTTTTGTTTTTTTTTTGATCCGATTCCCCCTTTGCAGTCCACTGTTTTGATTGTATTTTTGTTTCGGGCGTTTAATGGTGTATCCAAGTTTGATCGACATTAATTAATCGGCGCCAAAATTCGGAGTTATTGCGCCTAAACTGCGCCAACAAATCGTTGGAAATGTTCATTCGAACACGGTTTTGGTCTAACGTGAGCAAACGCGGCACCCAACGCCCGGACAGCTTTCTCTTGCCTAAATCTTGATTTAATATGTGACAAACACGTTCTTTGGACATTTTCATAGCCTCTGCTATCCCTCTCACTTTAATTCGGCGGTCGTCTATCACCATTTGGTGAACTTTTGCGATGTTATCGTCAGTTGTTGCAGTTTTTGGACGTCCCGACCGTTCATCGTCTCCCAAGCTCTCACGGCCACGTTTAAATTCAGCGGCTCAAAATTTCAGTGTGGAAAATGATGGTGCAGAGTCCCCATGCACAGATTCCAACTCATCTTTGATTTGCGTAGGCGTATTGCTTTCAAAAACAAAAATTTGATGACAGCTTCGATACTCAATTTTGTCCATTTTCACAAAACCACTCACATCGAGTCACTCAAACGACTGTCAAATTAAAACTACGCCTCCAAAATGGCTGGAATTTTGGTGAGTAACTGTCAAAAGATGCACAACTACATTCACTAGCTTTTATTGGCGGGTGCTGCTATCTTCACGTTGAAACTTTTCAGACCACCCTCGTATGTATAATTTTGCAAACGAGACGTTTTTATTATTTTTTCCACACTACTTTGCTAAACATTTCGTCGGAGTCTCAATCTAACGAAGGGGGTGTTACATAATAACATAATTACCACATCATAAATACATCTCGTTTCTTAAAGCAATTTGTAAAACCCTACATGTGTACGCTACATGTCGTCATAGCATAATTACATTTTAAGTATCTTTTCTCTAATTAAATTTTTATATAACTTTTAAAATATACACAGGTAGACATGTGGGGGGTAAGAAGTATTGCACCAAGCACGAGCACACGATTCACTTCTTGCCCACTGCACCGTCACTGCGAAAACAATAGTTCGCCCGAAAGAAATGGAAAACGAAAACACTTTTAGTTTGTTGTTTTTTTTTTATTTCAAATTTTTCTTGCAGCTCAAGTCTGTTTGCAGTTATCCTTATTTAAATAGATGAATTCGAAACGCGCGCAATATACTATTTTACACTCTAAAGAAAGCTTCAAATTAATAACTTTCCGTTTTATTTCGTTAGTTTTTTTATTGATGAAATTTGCCCCGGTCTTCCGCTATATTCTCCACCTTTTTTGGCAAGACGTTTAACGCATGCGTCATATTTTGTGGTGAAATTCGAAATTGATGTGACGAGCGGCGGCGCGACCCTCCACAGTGATTATTCAATAGTGACTAACTCTACTTAGGGGTGAAATTCATATTTCATTCCACACACAGGACAACCAAAAAAGGCCACGCCTCTGCTCTCTCAACCTCACGCCCGTCAAAGTGTGAGTAACTTTTGTTAATAGGGTAATTGACAGACATGGAGAATGAGAGAACAGAAACATGATGTGCTGTGATCTCGGGGTAGCTTTGGTTGTGTGTGTTGGTACCAGATGCAGCTACTGACACGACCTACTGACCCAGTGGTACGGCTATGGTGTAGTTAGAGCGTATTGAACCATGGAAAGATAGAAATACGAAGGAGAGGAGGACCTAGCTGATGTTATTCACCTGCAAAAAGAGATCATTGATCCCAAGCGAATGGGTGATCTGGGAAAAGTCAATAGGACGCCGCTGATGCTTGGGAAATAATCAGCGTGAGAACCAGACTCTAAGACGCTGAAATAACCCCAGCGATTTTGCTATGATGCAACAGCGTCATTCGTTTAGACTTGTTGTTGCTAACCGACATTATGAGATTTCCGATGGGAATCTCATGGTTAGCAAGAATGGAGTTGCCATATGGCAAGTATGTAGCTAAACTCAATTATGCATTATCTGCATAGGATAATGAGTTTAGCTATATGTCCGTGGGGAAATTATGTATTTTAGGTGAATAACATATGAGGGAAATGGATATGTATGACGCGCTGATTGCAGTCGAAATAAGGTGGAAATAAGGTGGATATTGTGGTTGAGATTGTGGGTTGTTTCTCATGTGGAATAGAGAAACCCCCACAGACATTTTGTGTATTGATCATTTTTCTCACTTCATTAACTGATGTACATTCTGTTGTTCTTCAAAATGTTATATTTTAAGTGAAATAAAAATATAAGATAGTCTAAGAAAGTAACTCGAGGAGCGAAGGTGCTCTTAGTAAAGGACTCTTGGTTTGTGGCTAACCAAAGATCAGTAAAAACAATAACTGCCAGACTCAGCTCCAGACGCAGGGTAAGGGTTTCTTGGCCAGTACGTTCGAGGTAGGTTATTATAGAGATCAAGGCTTTTCAAGCGCCTACATGTACTGAACTTGGACTTCCTTGATCCTACCGGCTGCGCCACTGTAATGTTATATTTTTATTTTTTTGTTGGTATTATTACCTTACCTGGTATGGGAATTTCCGTTCTGGCAGTTGTAGCGATGGAGTTGTCCTGGTGCACTTTGGTGCTGATTTGTTGGTGTTGCTGAAGCAAACTTTATATTCGGATGTCCGCCGTTGGTTCGATGTTTTAGAACAGCACTTTAATAACACAAATATAGTCAATTCTGTCAAGATGAATCAACAACAGGAAAGCAAAAAACACACTGACTGCTATTATGTTGTGACCCTAACTACGAGTATGTATGTCCTTCCAATTGATCACACATAGCAGTTGGAACGAATCAAGAAGATTGCAATTCCGTTGCATGAAAAAGTTTTTATTGTTTGAACGTCCACAAATCCAAGGATGACGGGGAAAAAGATAATTAAACAAAACCGATCAGTTAATTTATATATTTATTTAATTAATATTCATATGAACTTTTTTTTTTTTTAATTTATGGTAATGAGTTGCACCGGCATTTATACAACATTCTTCAGATAGGAATTATTTTCAAAGAGCACACTTCTTTATGTTTCGTATTTTGTAATTTAATTCACCACTGTTTGCACAAACTATTATTTCATATATCGAAATAATAAACACCAACTTTTAATTTTAATGAATTATACACCACTTTACTTCCCGGCCGCTGTACTTCAACTTTCGTGACCGTCTCGGCTAGTGAATTACATTCAACTTCTTGCTTTTTCGATCGTCCGATCGAAAGAAATCTCTCCTTAGATCGTGCAGTTAGAAGAATTCAATCTATGTTTGCACTGTTCCTTCGTTTAGGAACACACATTAGATGTGTGTCTCGCCGAATATTTTTCGTTTGTTTATCTGTGGATATAATATAAATATAATTTTAGAACCTTGTATTTACACAAGTGTTTCTTTATTGTCAACGATAGCAATGTATCGTTGTCATAAAATTGATCACTACTGTTTGCGTAGCAGATTTTGTATTATGTTTGCTTTTGTACCGTCATAGAGATTTTCCAGATGTGGTATTTATGCGTTTAATTTAAAATGGGAATTGTTTGTAATGTCAACACGTTTTTTTTTTTGTTTGGGTAGAAAGGTGGAAATTTTCCAAAGATATTCTGGACTTATCCAGAGGCATGCCGGAATTGTACCGGTTAAAACCACCTCCCGCCAAGCGCATATTCAAGTTGATCCTCGGGGAACTTTCTTTTAGATATTCCATCGCGGGGCGGGACGGAGTTTACCTGTTACTCCGCTCGTCGCGTCGCAACTGCTACACCATGTCACATAGAATATCATTTGCTACGGACCATATCTGTTTGGAACTCAGCATGTATTCTATTACTCCTGTCGGAGTAACTGTTCGTCTCATATGTCTCTCCAAAATCGTTCGTGCGCTCTCGAATCTCAGGCACTCTGTGAGTACGTGTTCCGCATTTTCCTTCACAATACAGGGTGATTCACATGCTTATACTTGTGCAAGTATCCCCGAGAGCATCCATGTCCTGATATTAGCTGAGTCAAGTGGTCATTCAGCTCGCCATGTTTTCTTTCCATCCAGGACTCTACATCAGGTATCATGGTGTGGGTCCATTTTCCTTTAGTGGCTCCTAGGCTTGAGAGCTCTAATTGTGACCGCATTCTCCGACGATTCTCTTGCGAGACCTTATGCAATGCAGCGTTTCCTTAGCTGCATTGTCAAGTGGTGGCCTCCCGGTGTTGCAGTCCCCACCCTCAGGGCCTCACCCAGAGTTCCCGCAAATATCCCCAAATTCCCCCTCTCTACCTCTCAATTTGTAATTGCTACTAGTAGTAAATTTCCATAAACTACTTTATGCAAATTCACATAAAAACTACTTGGCAATAATAATATCAATATATATAATAAAAATGAAATTTGTTGGCGCCGTAATTATAATAACGTGTCAAAAAAGAAAAAATATAAAAAGTGAGTTGGAAAAAATTATTCGAATTGAATACACGCAAACTGAATACACGCGAACGGAATACACGCAAGCCGGAAATACGCGATTTGAATACACGCGAATTGAAAATACGCGAATTGAATATACGCGAATTGAATACATGCGTAGTGAAATAAAGTGAAAAACAATATTTAAACCGAAACCGCGAGTGAATAAATAAACTTAAAGACTACCGAAGACAACGATGACAACAGGGCGGGTTGCCCCCTGCAACTAGTGACCAACAGCGTTCACCGAGGAATCATCATCATCATCGGCACTACAACCGGGGACCGGTCTTGGCCTTATTTAGCAAGTCCTGAGTCCATAATGATGTTTTTTTTTTCGGGTGTGCGATATCTCGGTGCCAAGCGAGGAATGTCGTCGGTCGAGATCGTTGGTGTTCCGCCGAACGAGGAATGTCGTCGGGGAATAGCTAAAGATGAGCACGGTAGGATGAAGGATTGACGCAATGGCGTCCGAACCAACGTTGCCTGAAACAAATGGGTTTAGTGTCGAAAGGAACAGCAATACCTGTTTGGGCAATCTTCCGGCTTGAAGTTCCAAGAAAAAATAGCGCTGATTGAACTACATACACTTGTCTCAAAATTGTTGACAATATAACCAACATAGCACTTCAGGTAAAGCAACAATTAACTTCTAATATTCATAAAACGCCAAAAGCCAAAAGCCACATGGTGGCGTGCAAATTAAAAACAATTCCAATTCAAGCAACCAGATTCCAGTTGGTCGTGCACCATAGACAAGTAAGTATTCAGTTGAACATGCACTGTCATCGAGTTGCTGGCAGGTGTGGTGAGTACATTTGTCGGGGAGAGTACTAGACGATGAGTGTACTAAATTCTCCCCGAGCATATAATTGTGAATCTGCAACACCGGGCAAGGTCATTAGTCTTGCACCAGAGGCTCCCCGACGGGGAATCGAACCCCGGTCTCCCACGTGACAGGCAGGTATACTAACTATACTATCGAGGAGCCCGAGGAATGGTCCCCGACATATCAAGTAAGTCCCATTCCTTCATATTTGTCCGTTCCCTTTTTTGATTAAATTGTTATAATTATACATAACACCGGGTTAAAACATTTATGGCATCCTACCTTCGTTGCCATTCTCCTATGCTTAAGAGCTCTAATTGCGGCCGCATTCTTCGACGATTCTCTTGTGAGACCTTATGCAATGCAGAGTTTTCTTTAGCTGCAATGTCAAGTGGCGTCCTCCCGGTCAAAATATTTATAGCATCTTCGGATATCAACCTTACTAACAATCACCCAGTCCAATTAGATATTGACATAGCAAACGGTCTTGCTAATAAATTTTATAAAATCCATCAACCCCCCGCTTGGTAGAAACTTTAACGTGGTGCGGGGGCTTAAACTACAACGAATCACTCAGGCTATGCTGACGGAAGCATACGCTTCTAGTAAGGCCACCCGTGTCAGACAGGCTAGCGAGGAGTAACACACAAAGATCTACCACTCATAATCCAGAGTGTTACGCGTCACCGTGCCCATTGAATGGTTTGCAGCCAGGGGTATACCGGCTGTATTATAACGGCGCTTCTCTGACACTGGGTCCAATCAGAGCAGTAAGCAGACCTTACCATATCAAAGAGGGGCTCCGATGTGGCGGACTATTTGAAACCCCAAGACTCGTGGGAACAAAAATGAATAATCAATATACAAAAAACAATCTCACGAAAACCCGGTAGGCGTAAGTGTGATGAGCCGGCACTACCATAAGGGAACTAATCATTAAGAAAACACCGACTCGGCAAAAAGAAGACGTAGGGAAAATCGGAAAAAGCGTGATATACGCGTCGAGACGTGGAACGTTCGAACATTATATAAACCAGGGGTGATACAGACGGTCGTAGAAAATGCGAAACAATATAAAATGGAGATCGTCGTGTTTCAGGAAGTCCGACTCCCACATCAAGTAATCGAAACCAACGGGTTTACACTGGCGTGTGGAAGTACAGATACACATAATCTCGGTACTGCCTTCATCATATGTAATAAGATTACGCTCCATGAAAAGATATGCAATTTATTAATGACTGAATTTCGGTGGTAAAAATATAGGGATCATGGTACAATTATGTATTTATAAACATACACTCCCCAACAGAATCTACGGACGAAGAAACGAAGAACACATTCTACGAGACCCTAGAGGAAGTATTCGATGTGATCTCATCATTCGATGTTAAAATCCCCCTCGGGGACCTCAATACGAAAATTGGAAAGGAAGACATCTTACAATTCAACTATAGGTAAAGAAAGCCTACATGACGTTTCAAATGATAAAACCCACATAGGCAATCACGGGAGACAAGCAAAATGTTCGACATTGATAAACTAAAAGCCCTGCGCAAAAGGGCTGAATATCAACACGAACTAACGAATAGATTTAGCATCCTAGAGAATGGGAGCAGTGAGAAAGAGGAAGCCAATAGTGTGGACACTAAATCGGACATAGACCAGAGACACAATCAAACAAACAACCCAAAAGGTATTAGGAGTTAAGAAAACAATTAAGTCCAAACCTTGGTTTGACGATGAGTGCAGGGCGAAGATCGAACAATCTAAGCGCCTCAGACTGATCCACGTACAAAGATATGATGAAGTCAATGCAGAAAGATACGAGACAATTCGGAAAGACACAATGAGACCCTTCAAACGCAAAAAACGCGAATGGGGGAAGACTCAGATCGAAAAAAATCTTAGAAAATGCCAGAGCAAAGAACATCAGAGGTATGTGTGCCGGCATAAATTCAATTAGAAATGGCTACCGAGGAGAGCTAAAATAATTCGAGACACAAACGGTTGTTTGGTCACAGAAACAAACAATATCGTGACAAGATGGAAGCAGTACTTTAAAAACCTGCTCATTGTGTGCACCCATCAACCACAAATAAACGCACCAGACGTACATACAGCCGAGCCTCAGATCTCAGAGACCTTTTTCAACGAAGTTGTAGACGCAATAAATCGATTGAAAAACAACAAAGCTGCTGGAGTTGACTGCATACTGGTAGAGCTTGTGAAGAATGGAAGAGAGGCAACCGCTCGAAAGACCCACCAACTCATCAAAACAATATAAGGAAGTCACTCCGGAAGAATGGAATACCTTAATAGTTGTCCCTATTTTCAAAAAAGGTGACAGATCTGACTGCGAAAATTACAGAGGAATATCCTTGCTCCCAACCCCATACAAAATACTAACAAATGTCATTCTGGCGAGAATCACACCGTACGCAGAAGACATATTGGGAGACTACCAATGCGGATTCCGTAGGAACCGATCAACGAGCGACCAAATGTTCACAATAAGGCAACTACTGGAAAAGAAGTGGGAATACGGAGACACGGTTCACCAACTGTTCGTTGACTTCACAAAAGTCGACGACTCAGTCGCAAGGCAAAGACTCTACCATATTGTAGTTGAGCTGGAAATCCCGAAAAAATATGCCGCCCTCATTCAAATCTGCATGAACGAAAACAAAGGGCGAGTTAGAATAGAAAACCACCTCTCAGAACCATTTGAAATCCGGGACGGACTAAAGCAGGGAGATGGTCTATCACCGTGTCTTTTTAACCTTGTGCTCGAGTAAGTCATCAGAAAGGTACAAGACGACAACAGGGCCGGATCATCCCTGAACGGGGTCACACAAATGCTCATATATACGGGTGACATCGCCGCTCTGGGCGATAATCTAGAAACTGTACCTAAAAACAGGGTAATCATCAAGCAAGCGGCAGAATAGGTGGGCCTAGAAATAAATGAAGATAAAACAAAATATATGATTACGGTGAGAGCAGGTGGACCTCAGGGAACACACATAAATTTCAGGGGCAGATATTGGAAAAGGATAGAGAGTTTAAATATCTGGGAACAATACTGACGACCAGCAGCGAAATGTCAAAGGAAATTAAAAAAAATACTGCATTCTGGCAACGTCAGTTGGCAGGCAGTCAGTAAACTGGTGAAAATCAAAAAACTGCTATCACGTAACATAAAGCTCCGATTGTTCTATATGGATGCGAAACATGGGCTCTCACAAAACGGGAAGAAAACAAATTCCACGTATTCGAGAATAAAGTTTTAAGGGGTATCTTTGGACGTAAATATGACGAGGAGGCAGGACAATGGAGGAAACTCCACCACCACGAATTGGAAGAGCTATAGCGCAAACCTACAGTAGTGTGAGTAATCAAGTCGCGAAGATTAAAATGGGCCAGACATGTGGCGCGAATGGGTAACGATAAGGCCGTGCGTAGAATTATTGACGATAGACCAACAGGAAAGAGACCGGTAGCACGGCCGCGACGGCAATGGGAGGACAATGTTAGGTTGGACCTCGAGGAGATCGGATAGGATGGTCAAGCGTGGAGGGAGAGTGCACAGGACAGGGAACGATGGCGGGGTCGAGTCGATGAAGACGCTAAATAGTAATAATAATAAAAAATCCATCAACAAAACGACTCCCTCTCACTCTCCAATTTCCAAGTCACCATAAATGACTATATCTCATGCATAATGATCCCATCCTTCACGCCTTTCTTCGCAGAATTCAACGAAACAAACAAAGCGTCATATAGTCTATTCCGGAGTAGTCTTCTTGACCCCAGAGTCAAAACAATTTCGTACTCGGTATCCGACCAGGTTTGGTTTATGGCTGCCCAGTATGGTATGATATATCTCCACTGTATATGGAGAAGTTTCGTGTGTTCGAACGGCAGTGTTTGCGTTCCTGCCTCGGACTTTATAGAACACCAGGGTCGCAATACAAAATATTCTATTCCAACAAAATCCTGTATAACAAATCAGGGTTAAATAGGATAGACCATTTCGTGGTCACATAGCAAGGGCAATGTGCAGTGACAATACTCGTAAAATAATAAAAATATCTCGGGAGCATTCTATCCTAACGATATGTATCTGGAGAATACCCTCCAGAATGGGTTTATCCCCCCAGAAGCGTTCCCTTTCTTGGATCAAAAAGGCCTTATCCAAGACGTACATGGAGTCCCGATTATTTACCACACTCTCCGTGGTCCCAGGGAAAAACGAATTTTCCATGATAGTGATATCTCCAATGCCCCAGACCGCCTGCGTTTTAGCACGGCGATCAGTGAAAGAGATAGACCAGCCAAAGATCGAACATCTCCCAAATTGTGGTGGCTTCTCAACGAGGAGAGGACTTTACTTCCTCAGATATGGTATGCCTCTCAAGAGCAACGCTCTCCTTCCTATTGCCCCCCCTCCCCGTGTCCGCCTTCCCACATTATGTTTATTACTTATTTTGTAGCTGATCTATTTTATTTTTTATTTACCTTTTCGTTTCGTTTTGAAGTTTTTGTTTGTTATTAAAAAAAAAAAAATATATATATATATATATATAATAATAATAATGTATACATATAGATGTAAACAAAGAGTCCCTCTAATATATTACCTATTTGATTATTATTATTTATTGGCCTGTAGGAACCCGGAAGTTCATGACCTCACCGACTCGGCTTCGCCATCGTTCCCTGTCCTGGGCACTCTCCTTCCACGCTTGACCATTCGATCCGATCTCCTCAAGGTCAAACCTAACATTGTCCTCCCATCTCCGTCGCGGCCGTCCTACCGGTGTCTTTCCCGTTGGTCTACCGTCAAGAATTCTATGCACGGTCATATCGTTCCCCATTCGCGCCAAGTGTCCGCCCCATCTTAATCTTCGCGACTTGATTACTCTCACTATTGTAGGTTTGCGATATAGCTCTTCCAATTCGTGGTTATGGAGTCTCCTCCATTGTCCTGCCTCCTCGTCATATTTACCTCCAAAGATGCCCCTCAAAACTTTATTCTCGAATACGCGGAATTTGTTTTCTTCCCGTTTTGTGAGAGGCCATGTTTCGCATCCATATAGAACAATCGGCATGATTATGGTTCTATAGACACGGATCTTTATGTTACGTGATAGCAGTCTGGATTTCAGCAGTTTACTGAGTGCATGCCAACTCGCGTTGCCGGAATGCAGTCTCTTGTTCATTTCCTTCGACATTTCATTACTGGCCGTCAGTATCGTTCCCAGATATTTAAATATATATACGAAAAAGAAAAGATGTACGCCGAAAGGCGTATTTGTAATTTGTAATGTGTAATTTAGAGAGCTCGCATAGAGCCAGTAAGTTAATTTAAGGACTGTGATTGTAGAAGAGGGTTTAACATTTACCCCTAATATTATACATGTAAAAAGAATTAGGAAAATAAATGTGGTTTAAAAACTAAAAAAAAAAACAAAGCGTCATATCGTTTGCAAGTCACCATAAATGACTACATCTCGCGGACAATGATGCCATCCTTCACCCCTTTCATCGCGGAATTCAACGAAACAAACAAAGCGTCATATCCTTCGGATAATGCGCCATTCCTAACAGCAAGACAATTATCAGAATTTAAAATATCGCGTAACAACAAAAAGCCGACAGGCTTAGATGGAATTCCAAACCTTCTGTTCAAAACACGTCTGCCGTCAAATCTAGTCCCTATTCTCGTTCTACTCAACCACATTTCCCAGCCAAATAGAAAATTACGGTTATAGTCTCTATCAATATGTCCAGTCGTTCCATCGATCCCAACAACTATCGTCCGGTTTTGTTATTAAACACATTAAGCAAGATACTGGAACGTTAGATATATCGAAATCTCCTTTTATTTGCTAACGACAACGCTATTATCCCAAATTCCCAGTTTGACTTTCGCTCGTAACACTCCTCCTCCACCAAATTTCTCTGGTAGCAAATTCATGATTAACATAAATTCTTCTCTCTTCCAATCGTATAATAAAACCGCAGGGGTTCCGCAAGGCTCAATTCCTGGGCCACTATTATACCTGTGTGGAGCGAAAGTATGTACCGGACACGGGCACTCGATTCACTTCACTCCCCATCACTAATCTAGACAGTTCATCGGTTCCGCCATTAACCGATCACCAAGGCTTAAGTCCACGCCCCGACACCGCAGCAAAATGTTCGCCAAGAGAAAACGTCACACACAGGAGAAATCAAAACACACTGATATTGTTTATTGTTGGCAAGAAAAGGTCGCCAGCCAATGTGTATGAAAAGAGATTTGTTGTACAGATGAATGAAGCTGGGAATAGGCGACGCAATGATCATTATCCCTGGTTGGGATGGTTACATGATATGTGTATTTCTTTTCACGGATATGCTGTTTGGAACAGAATTCTTAAGAGGAATTTTGAATTCAAATAAATGAATGCAGGTAAGAATTCTCTTACAGGTACTTTTAGGTTATATATTTGGATCTATTTGATGCGTGAAGCATTTAAGGTGCTAATGCGATTGCATTAGCGAAAGCTTGTGCAGATTGGGTTGTAGGGATGGGGTTTTTTTTAGGAAAGCGAACCGCGGAGTTTGGCGGAACCGTCACAGTACCCCCCTCCCCTACCATATAAAGGAGGTAGGGCTGAAGGGATGCTCAAATGGGTGGTGCGGTGCTGGGAGGGGGGCTGAACGCTTGGAGAACAAGGTGGCCCTGCATACTTCGGTAGGCGCTGTGTGGTTATGCAGGAGGAACTGTCGTGATGACAAGTTCCTGGTTATAATATGGGTCTTTGGCGATAAATATGGTGGACGCGGATGTTACCGCTTGATGCCATCGGGGGCAAGGGTGTGCGGCGTGGTCCATTAGCCTGTTGTGGGTCGCTTGGACCAACAGGTTTATCGCCCGATTGGTCGGAACCTATCGGTAATCTACTCGCGTCCGCAGTGACAAAGTAGCGTGTGCGGGAAGATGCAGATAGAGGTGCTGGAGGTGTTAACCTGTTGTTGGCGGTACCTGCCAACAGGTTGTACCTATTTAATAGGTCAAATCCCATAGGGGCTCGCTGACATCGTTCGACGAAGTGTCAGGAGATGGGACCTATTGGGAATCGCTGGCATCGTACAACGAAATGCCAGGAGATGAGACCTATTGTGACTCACTGGTATTGTGCTACGAAGTGTCAGTGGATAAATTGAGGAAAACCGAGTCCAGGGTCGGTGTCTTTCGTCCATACTTTTGTATGGCGAATTGGTTGCCGCTGGGACGCTGGGCGGGCACTCAGTTGCGCGGCTTACCGATCGAGGGAGAACCTGCATATCGGCACCGGTATCGACTACGGCGCTCGATAGGAATATCTACCTACTTTGATGCCGAAGAGGATTTCCGGACGACCCCCTGCGGACCCACAGGTCGGAGACAAAGTCCTGGTGGTGGATGCGTCACTACCACGAAACACTTGACCTCGAGGGGAGGTCCAAACGGTGTATTCGGGACCAGATGGGAGAATTAGGATCCTGCATGTAAGGACAACATTTGGCGTACTGCGAAGACCGACCCGCCGGATCGTCGTTTTGGTTCCCATGAAAGCGTCGCCTCAACAGGATGAAGTGCCTTGCACTCCGGGGGAGACTGTTGGCGACATAACATACGAAGCCGAGGACGGAGCAGCACAAGACTGCCGACTGGTGGACTGACGATCGGCAATTTGTACCAGTCGCTCTCTTTCTTCATGTGACAACATGCGAACCAGGGAACTGGGACAAAAGAGAGAATAAAAGCAGCGGCAGTTGGGGAGTACAACCAGTACAACGCAAGCACCGGCCAAGCCTACAACGCCCGTCATCCAGAGCAGAGTCCGGCCTGGAGGTGCACAAGATAAAGAGATCGTGTAACAGATTACTGTTCTATAAACTATAAACAAATAAATATAATACTGTGACGCATATGACAATTAGTACTAGAATATTCTAGAGAGTCCGAAACAGAGTACTAGAATATTCTATAAAGTAATGGAAAACTGGAGACTAGGAACAGTAGAACATTCAATGCAATGGAACGGACGGAAACGAAACGCTGAAACAGTATAAATACGTCGCACACAGAGTATAGTGATGAGTAAGAAGTAGAACGTGAAGCAAGCGATAAGTGTGGTAGTAATAAGTAATATGTAAGCAGTAAAATACGCGATAATTACGGAAGCGATAAGTAAAGAAAACGTTAAGTGTACGGTAAAAAGTAACGACTGTTATTAACGGCCTAATAAAATGTCACATTAATTCAGAATCGATTTAACGGCTCTTATTTATTTACAAATAATTAATCCAGTGAACCCTAAGCTCGCTACAATACGTTTGTACTTTAAAATAAAATACAGTCCACTCATTGATAGGTGATCCGTACTCGTGACATTACTGAGACGCTGCCTTACAGTACCAATGCAATGGTGTCAAAATCAAATACTGAAAATGTTGCTGAATTTGCCATGGCATTAATCGACACATGATCTTCATGAAAACGCTAACGTTAAACCGGTAGAATTCCTTATTGACAAAATCAATCGAAACTTCTTCGTCAATTGTTTTTTTTTCTGTTTTCCCTCTTGCGTTATTCTAGATTCCTATTCATGTACTCTGTTTATGAAGAGTCTATATACAATGCCGCTCGATAGACGCTTCGTAGAGCTGTCTAACACAACCCGATAATAACTTCACTCCTATCAGATACTTTAGATGACAGGGCTCACTATCTGAACTGTCTTCACACCAGAACTCTCTTCACCTCTGGGAGATTGGTTAATGACTCTAACAAGGTAGTGTACCATAACACAGAGCTGGCACCCAATCAGTACTGTAACATACAACCATTCTCCGATATTTTGTATTTTATCGAACAACCGGAAGGTGTTACCCGACGACTAACTAATCCCACGCCAACCTACCTCCTTAACCATCAATCCCTATATTCCCCAATTCACATTATATAATTAACTTATAATATTTACTAGGTTAAGCTAGATTAAGTTAAGTATTAGACTAGATTAAACTAAATAATAAAAATCAGGAGCTTTCTGACCTTTTCCAGGAAGACTATCAATATTTTAGCGAGCTTAGATTCGCTAGATTAATTATTTTAATAAATAAGAGCCGTTAAGTCGATTCTCTTTGAAAACACTTTATTAGTCTGTTAATAACAACTGTTACTTTTACCGTACACTTAACGATTTCTTGACTTATCGCTTCCTTACTTATCGCTTGCTTACTCTGCTTATTTCTCACTTATTACTTATCTTCCCGATCTGCGTGCGAGGTATTTATACCGTTTTTCCTCATTCTGATTTGGTGTTTCGTTTCTGTCCGTTCCACAGTCTCGAATTTTCTATTGCTTCTAGTCTCCAGTTTTCCAGTAGTTTCTAGAGTATTATAGTACTTTGTTTCGGACTTTCTAGAATATTCTAGTACTGATTGTCATATGCGTCACACTACCCTCCGCCTAGATTAGTTCGTCCCGAACTAAGTTCACTGGTCTCCTGGGTTAACAAAAGTCGCCAATCGGTCGCAATGTACCACTTTCATCTTGGCGTTCGATCTTCGCTGAATCCTATAGACAACGTGTTAATTATTGTGAGAATCTTATACGGTCCTTCCCAATGTTGCTGCAACTTCGGAGACCTTCCTTTTTGCCGATGAGGGTTATAAAGGCACACGTTATCGCCTGTGTTGGGGTGCTATATTTTCAAATTGAGTGTTATAGCTTACCTCCTTTAGTGTGGTGTGCCCTCGCAGTTTCCTTCGGTGGGCGTGGGGGCTTCCGGACGGGGGACTCGGTTTCAGTGAGTTCCTTGGCAGTGCAGTAGGCGTCTCCCAGTTGGGCATCCTCGGGTACTTCGGGACAACGCGCGTTATTCTCCCTTGGATGTACTATGGACTATTCCGCCATAGGGGTTCCCGTGTTAGTGGCTGCAATAACCTGTCATTGATTCTTTGCAATAGGGGTTCCCGTGTTAATGGCCGCAATAACCTGTCATTGATTCTTTGCAATAGGGGTTCCCGTTTTAATGGCCGCAATAACCTGTCATTGATTCTTTGCAATAGGGGTTCCCGTGTTAATGGCCGCAACAAGCTGTCATTGATGCTTTGCAATAGGGTATCCCGCGAAAATAAAACGTCGTTCTATGGCTTTGGACTTATATTGTGTCTTTATTTCGGTTAAGCTTCTTACTGGCGTGGCTTCGGCCTTCTGGAATTCTACTGATTTATATCGTTACTCTACGACCAGAGGTTCGGTCTCTGGAACCTTGACTGATCATGAAATAAAAAATTGAAAAAATGGGGTGGCGAGAGGCCGACTTTAGGGAGACAAGGACAAATGTGTCCTTCATCTTGTCTCTGTCATCTTGGGATAACCAGAATCACCCACATCCGTGAAGATGTTGGCCTCGGTCTCAAGATATCTGAAAAGAAAGGGGAAGGACGTATCTAAGGATAGTGTGGACAGGGTTAGTTCAATTGTTCTCTAACTACTTGGATGGGGGGATGGTGGGAAAGAAATCGTACAAGACCGGCAAGTCTTGAGTGCGGTAGTAAACGCAGATCACGTCTTTGGCGTCTGATAATCTGCGCTTTGGTCGGTGTTTGTGTTTTTTTTTTTTCGATGCGTCAACGCATGTGGAATCTTCATAGATACCAGCAGCCCGTGCTACTAGCATGCACGATTCGTGTACCTGGAATGACGGTTCCAAGTCGCACGCCTGCGTACTAAACCACACACTCTTTCCCGTCAACCACTCTCCCCGCGGGACTGCCGTTAGGTATTACTTCGCGGGACTGGTTAGCTTTATGCTTTTTTAAGCTGCTCTCTCCATGTCGGCTATTTGTGCTTCCCTTACTTTTTCGATACTTCTAAGTTCGAGTTGCACTTTGGTCACATATGCGCTTATCTCCATCCAGTTATCCTCGGAGCATACCATCTGCTCTATGAGATGTTGCGGGCCTGGGATATTGGGTCTTCCTTCGTTGAAGCGCCTACAGTGGAACACCACATGCTCCGTATGTTCCTCTTGGTTTGGACACGCTGGGCACAACGGTGAGCTGCTGTGTCCAAAATGGTGCAGATATTTGCGATATCCACCATGGCCGGTAAGAACTGGGTAAGATGGTAGTTGCAGGCACTGTGGTCTCTCTTCATCCAGGGGGCGATAGATGGGATTAATTTGTACGTCCATCTGCCTTTCGTAGTGTTGTCCCACCGAGTTTGCCATATGGTTAATGAGGTTGCTTTCTCTTCCTCCTTGATCTCCTTGACTGCTGTTGGTTCCAGTTGCCTTGACGTTCTCCTGTTGTAGATTCTTAACATCCCGTCCGCAAGGATATCAATTGGAACCATTTCGGCTACGACAAAAGCAGCTTCGTCCGAGATGGTTCGGAAACCGCTGATGGTTCTTAAGGCACAGAGTCTATAGACTGACGTCAGCTTTCTCCTCGCTTCCTTCGTCGTCAGTATACCGGCCCAAACAGGGGCGGCGTATAGTAGGACCGAGGTCACTACTCTAGACATCAAGATTCTTCGTGGATATCCAGGTCCTCCGATGTTTGGTAGTATTCGAGCAAGTGCTGCTTGCAGCATTGACGCTTTTTTGCTAGAATACTTGACATGCTCTTTGAATTGTAGCCTGTTGTCGATCATAACTCCTAGATATTTTATTGTGTCTTTCGATCTAATAATTTGATCTCCGACCCTTATATTCATATATACCACCTTTTTTCGGCTAGTTATTAAAACCGCCTCTGTTTTGTGGTCTGCTAGCTCGAGACCAGCGGATACCAGCCATTCTTTGACTTTCACCACTGCCTCGTTAGTAGCTGCCTCTATCTCATGAATATGTTTTGCCACTGTCACAAGGGCAATGTCGTCCGCAAAACCTATCAACTGGACCTGTTGTGGCAACACCAATCGCAAAATGCCATCGTACATGATGTTCCATAAGAGGGGTCCCAGAACTGATCCTTGTGGAACTCCCGCTGAGACGTTGTGGTATTTGACACCATCGTCTGTTGCATACCTCAGCTTCCTGTTAGTGAGGTAGCTGGAAATTATTTTCTGGAGCTAGTGTGGGGTGCCCATTCTGTGAAGCGCTCTATTTATGACTGGCCATTTTGCCGAGTTAAAGGCATTCTTTATGTCCAGTGTTACAACTGGTCGGTGTGTATGTGTGTGTGTTTGTGCTGTCTTGTACTGTGGGTGCGTGTTTGTAGTGTGTCAGCAGTAGACCCTATGGGATGGGTCCAGGAATCCTCTATTATAAAGGAGAATGTTGTTGGGAAGGGTGCTTTTGTGGGGGTTCTCTACATCACACAGAACCAACCCACAACCCTAACCTGCAAACATGCAAAAATCAAATCTGCAATAGCATATATTCCCAAATATGCAATAAAATATTTCCCAAACCTCCAAGAGAATATAATTCAACCGAATATATTCTAATCACCACCACATGCATTTTCCCAAAATTGCGTTACTCAATTATCCATATTTCCTCAACGCAACCAAACAATCCACATTTCCCCGAAACTCGTATGCCATAGCAAACGCATATTCAATCCTCAACGGAACATCAGCAAGCATACCCAGCCGCACACATTTCTCCGAAGTTCATATGCCTTAACAAAGCATATACCCAATCCTCAACGGAACACTACTAACCAAATAAACCGCGCACATTTCCCCGAAATTATTTCGGTTAACATTTCTATCTAAACGATACCCCTTGCTTGCACCCAAGCCATTCCAATTTCCCCCGAAAATGCACGCCCATACTCGCTCGCGTCGCCAAACCAATTCCCGGTACACCCAACCAACGAAGTCAACCCAGCCTGTACGGCCAGAATTCGTTGGAACTGAATTCCTATGCGAGCATAGCAACTCGTCCACAATTCCTCGTAATTGGCAGCGAGCCTAACTCTGCTATGACGCACCGCCACGACGCAGTGAATGAATTATTTTCATTCATGAGTCAGTCGACATCTAACAGCCGCCACGTGCGCAGCACCACCTTCCCTCTCCAGTCCGAGTCGCCCAGTTGAAACGCTTAGTCGTGTCGGCCGCTCATATGAATCGTCCGTTGTGTCAAACGTAAAAGTTGTTAAGAACCATTGTCCGCGCTCCCATACCCCTGTTTCTTTCAATACGCATCCGCAACCGGTTTCAAACGCGGCAAGCAAACCACGGGCAACGACAAATTACGCCCGGGTGTAATTAGTAGGACCAACTAGTGGGTCAAATGGTGTGCGAAAAACTAGCCAGCGGAGCCGAATTGCTGTTTGTGCGCGTACCCAAATGACAGAGCCTACATAAACTCGAATATTGCGAACGTGTCGTCCTCAGAGGAAGCATAATTTAAGTGCCTTAAAACGCCTTTATACGTGTGAAACTAAATTTGCAATTAGTTAAGAGGCAATTAAAAACTTTTCTAAAAAAACACTAAATAATGTCAAATTGTTTTGTAATCGTTAATGTGTGATATAAGCCTCATGTGTGAATGGAGAATAAATACGAAGAAGAACATTAATACCAAAACCGGACAGAAGCGTTTCATTTCTCTTCTCTCTCCACCGTCGGCGAACATTCTCAGTGTTACTTACGCAGTGGGGTGTTGGGGGCCTCGTGAAACCGCGTCCGTGCTGGCGCCAACAACCCGTCCCCCACACTGGTGACCCCGTAAAAACGCGCAACCCGCGAACATTAGCGACCGGAGAGCAAACACGCACCATTAAACACCGACTTACCCTTTACCAAACCAAAAAAACTAGAACAGTGACAGTGCTAGCAACCAAGCCCCTCAAAAAAACAATTAACATTCAGTGAAAAATAAAAACAGACCAATTCCAGTGAATCAACAAGCAAAGGAAGAAACAAAAAGTTTGCCATATTTTCTAATAAAATTAAAAAGCCTTCATTTATAGTATTATAGTAAATTATACAGACTATTACAGCAAATTAATAAGTTTACATTTTGTACATGCCGTCTCGGGGAAAATAATTGTGCGTAACCATCAGATCGTTCTATAAACTAACAACCGCAACATCCCGTGAAATCATTCCAACTTCGTCATCTAAACGCCGAACATGTCCCTGTTGACCTTTTAGAAATACAACCATTGAATTCACATGCTTCCATGTCGTACTATACATTCAATTCTATAGTTATACGGGACATTACCACTCGGATCAATAATATTTCACAAAAAGTTGCAGCCTAATAGTGAAGATTGCCTTATAATAGAAAAGTGTTAGGATTTTATGAACATTTTATATTAATCTCGCAGTGAGTCCATCTCCATGTTTGGGTGAAACTCGAGGCAAAACCTTGGCACAAAGAAAAGTACCTCAACCAAACGAACAACACAATCACCGTTACACCAATTAAAGACGAAGTACCCGAACCCGTAGAATCATCAGGTCCCTCATCCAGCACTGATCGACACAAATTTACTAAAGGAGTGCAGCCTTCACCCAGCAGCTTACCCCCACCTGTAACACCACAGCGAAGCCACAACACCTCATCAAGGGATCTGAAGCTGCAGCACCGGCATCGACACAACAGCCCCGGATAATCAGGTCTGCCTTTCTTTTATTATACCAAGTGTCATTTCTCCTTGCGACGAGCTCCTTCTGAGCCACCAAAAATAATTTTCTAAATAATATTCCAAAATTTAACGAAATTGTGAACTTTAAACTAAAATTTAAAAATAAGTTAAAATTGTCAATAGAAACGCAAACTAAAGTTTTATGCTAAAGACAGCAGTAAGAAACCAAATTATTCCCAGGCCCCTACTTTTTCTGGCACATATTTCTAATATTCCGTTTTTAATTTATAATGACCTCAGTGCCCAAGTAATCACACATCTATTCAAGAACATTGTTACTAATATTTAAAGAAGCATAATTAAATAATTACAAAAGAACACAATTAATTTAAACGACACAGACTCATGACTAAATAATTAAAGCTAAATAATTACAAAATTGATATCTTTCCGTACACACGCACAGTAAAGAGAAACGAGTCGCCAAACACCAATTTTACCAATCATTAAGCCTTACTAAGAATACCTAAAAGCTTTTAAACAAAAACAGCAAAATATTAAAACAAACATACAAACATAATTCGTTACAATAGAAAAATAGGATATATATAACCAAACACACTCACTATCGTATCAAACATCCAAAGTACTAATAAAAGCGTACTACACAACATTAAAGATCAAAAAGAAAAGAGCGAAAGAACAATTAAAAATTTTTTTTTTCTTTTTCGCAAACATAAAACCGACCAAACAAAACATAAGCATTTCCCTTTTAACAATAAAAATTATAAATTTATCGAGATCAAAAATTAAAATAACAATCGGCAAACCCGAAAATATTAAAACCAAATTAGGCGAAACAATTCTATCAAAATTACAAACTATTGTAAGTCCCCTTCCGGGTCCGAACCAAAAACAAGATCACGATTGAACCATACTTCAAAACCACCGTGTCATAATCATAACAAGCAAAAAAAAAACCAAAAATATCAAACTAAACTAGGCCCAAGAACCTTATCAAATTATAAACTGTCGTGCACCCCTTCCGGGTACAATCCACGCACACTAAACATAGAAGCAACTAAAGTAAAAACCGCGACAATATCCACGACTCCACTGGACCTTACGCGACTCCCGTTTGACTCCCCTCGACTCACGCGCCCGCTCCACGCCCCTTGGCTTCATCCACAGACACACCCCGCCTCTCCTCAATCCCGGGTACCCCTTTCCGACCCCGGCACCACCATGCCCACCACACGAGCCGGTACTACCCAGCAGGAACAACCGCGACCCAACTCCCCCGCGTTTCAGGACGCTTCCGGCGTCGAATTCCCACCCCCTACCCAAAATATAAAGCTCCCCCCGTTCGACGAGGAGGATCCAGAGCTCTGGTTCGCTACAACCGAACGTTTTTTCCGGTTCGCCAACATCCACGACGAAGAACATCGTGCTATAGAATTGCTGCGGGTGCTGGATGGGACACAGCGGACGCATATCGCGCACGCAATCAGGTCACCAGGCCCCAACCCATACAGCAACATGCGGGAGACGCTCCTCAACGCCTTGGACCAGCCCATCAGCATCAAACAGCAACGATTGGCGAACGCGACCAATTTCTCGGGTATTAGACCATCCCTTTTCCTGACCCATTTACGCTCCATAGCAGGGACCAGGATCTCGGATGACCTAATTAGGCCACATTTTCTGAGGAATCTACCTCAACATGCCCGCTCGGCATTAATGGCCCAACCTAACCAAAGTTTGGGCTATTTATCAAAGGTGACTGACGCGATCATGGAAACCTTAGACCCACAGTCTGAGCTCCCACCATACCAGGTCGCGGCGGTTAGCCAACACGCCGCACCGCCTACACGGCACTCCCCTGCACCCCCTTCAGAAGCCCCCAGGACCCCACTCCGCGGAACCCAATTCCCACAGCGGACCCAAGACAGCAGGCCCAACCAGTCCCCCTCAGACAGCTCCCCTGCGCCCGCCACCATATCCGATCTCCACGCGTTGCAGGCCTCACTCCGTCGCGAACTAAACCAAATTCACGCGAAGATAAGAAGCCCCCACCGAACCGCGCATACCCAACAGACAGATCGGCCTCCGCCTCCTCACAATACCACACCAGTGGATCAACCCACGAGGGATCAAGGCGCCCATCGATTGTACTCACTGACCGCACGCATCACGTGCAGCTTCTGCCATAAAAAAGGCCACCTGTACGACGAGTGCCTAAAAAGGCGAAACACGCCTTTCTGTCGGGAGTGCTGGCAGTATGGCCACGACATTGTAGAATGTCGTCCACACCATATCCCACTCCCACGGAATAGATCACCGCGCCAGCAGAGGCAGTCCCCGAGGGAAGCACACCCGCGACCACACCAACCCTTTACCTCCCAAAACCCCACTATATCAACCATCCGAGTGACTAGCGGCCCAATCGGATGCGCGGTATGTGGCCATACGGACCACACGTGGGATCAATGCCGAAAAACGGTAAGGAGATCAAAACCTAGGAATTCCCCAGCAACCCCTACCCCAACACCAACCCGCAAGGCCAAGACTCCACGTCGACGCCAACGCCCAGGAAACCGCACTCCCACCAAGAGCGGCAAACAACCCCCCATACCACCGTATGCACGAAAAATGCCAACCCTCAAACCAAACCTTCTCCACCCGGCACACGGCACCCCGTCACTGCGCAGAAGAATAAACTCCGGCCTCCAAGCTCCTCCATCCCACACACGCAATTCCGTCACGGCAAATGTGAGAGAGCTACCGACAGACCACCACTTACCCAGCCATCATACCTGCTGGCCAACACAGACCACAACAGACCACTGGACCACACCGCAACCCCCTCGCCCCTGCCGGCAACACACGCGGCACCTACAACCAGGTCCACTCCCAACGACGACCCAATCCCTATCACCGCGCCTTCAGCGACAAACCCAACCCACCAGACCCCTAGCTACCTAACATTCCTCCCGCCACACACCAACCTACTCCTTTCGCCCTACCCTTATTTCGTGACTACGTCACTGGGCGGGGAGTACTGTGGGGGTTCTCTACATCACACAGAACCAACCCACAACCCTAACCTGCAAACATGCAAAAATCAAATCTGCAATAGCATATATTCCCAAATATGCAATAAAATATTTCCCAAACCTCCAAGAGAATATAATTCAACCGAATATATTCTAATCACCACCACATGCATTTTCCCAAAATTGCGTTACTCAATTATCCATATTTCCTCAACGCAACCAAACAATCCACATTTCCCCGAAACTCGTATGCCATAGCAAACGCATATTCAATCCTCAACGGAACATCAGCAAGCATACCCAGCCGCACACATTTCTCCGAAGTTCATATGCCTTAACAAAGCATATACCCAATCCTCAACGGAACACTACTAACCAAATAAACCGCGCACATTTCCCCGAAATTATTTCGGTTAACATTTCTATCTAAACGATACCCCTTGCTTGCACCCAAGCCATTCCAATTTCCCCCGAAAATGCACGCCCATACTCGCTCGCGTCGCCAAACCAATTCCCGGTACACCCAACCAACGAAGTCAACCCAGCCTGTACGGCCAGAATTCGTTGGAACTGAATTCCTATGCGAGCATAGCAACTCGTCCACAATTCCTCGTAATTGGCAGCGAGCCTAACTCTGCTATGACGCACCGCCACGACGCAGTGAATGAATTATTTTCATTCATGAGTCAGTCGACATCTAACAGCCGCCACGTGCGCAGCACCACCTTCCCTCTCCAGTCCGAGTCGCCCAGTTGAAACGCTTAGTCGTGTCGGCCGCTCATATGAATCGTCCGTTGTGTCAAACGTAAAAGTTGTTAAGAACCATTGTCCGCGCTCCCATACCCCTGTTTCTTTCAATACGCATCCGCAACCGGTTTCAAACGCGGCAAGCAAACCACGGGCAACGACAAATTACGCCCGGGTGTAATTAGTAGGACCAACTAGTGGGTCAAATGGTGTGCGAAAAACTAGCCAGCGGAGCCGAATTGCTGTTTGTGCGCGTACCCAAATGACAGAGCCTACATAAACTCGAATATTGCGAACGTGTCGTCCTCAGAGGAAGCATAATTTAAGTGCCTTAAAACGCCTTTATACGTGTGAAACTAAATTTGCAATTAGTTAAGAGGCAATTAAAAACTTTTCTAAAAAAACACTAAATAATGTCAAATTGTTTTGTAATCGTTAATGTGTGATATAAGCCTCATGTGTGAATGGAGAATAAATACGAAGAAGAACATTAATACCAAAACCGGACAGAAGCGTTTCATTTCTCTTCTCTCTCCACCGTCGGCGAACATTCTCAGTGTTACTTACGCAGTGGCGTGTTGGGGGCCTCGTGAAACCGCGTCCGTGCTGGCGCCAACAACCCGTCCCCCACACTTTCTTCATTTTTGTACTGAAGGAGAAATTGTGGTGGTCTGATCCGAAGAGATCGAGAGAGAGAAGGGTCAAGAACGCAAGACTCCCGTACAAGTGGGTTCTCGCTGTTCTGAATGCTTTCGATGTACTTATATGCTAATTGTAGCAAGTACTCGTCGATAGGGATAATCGGGGCACCTTCGTATAGGTGAGAGTTCGGGGAATGGCGACCGTCAGCCCTTCTAAAGTGGTTGATGCATCTTCTGAGGAGTTTTCTTTTGAAAACTCGAAGTCTTTCCATTTGAGCCGAAGATATGCAGGACCATATGGGAAAGGCGTATGCTATTCCAGATCGGATTAGCTGCTTATAGCAGAGAAGCTTAACTTTGTTGCTCCACTTCAAGATGTTGTGCAGTTGCTTAGACCGACCGAGGCCCCTTTGAAGAATGTGGGTCACATGTTTGATGAAATTCATTTTTGGGGTATAGATGACCCCAAGATATTTCATCCTGTCCTGTGGTCTAATCGTAGTACCTCCCATTTGTATTCGGATATTCTGTGAATATCGAGAAGTAGGGTGGGAGTGTTTACTACTCAGAATTATAGCTACTGCTTTAGATGGATTGAGTCGAATTTTCCGTCGACAGTAATATCGATACAGTTCGTCCAAGTGACGGTTGAGTCGATTTGTTGCGAGTTTAGGGCTTTTGGATGACGTGTACACTAGGACGTCATCCGCATAGCTAATCTGGTTTACTCTACCATCCACAGGGCTAGGAATATCTGAGATGTAGATATTAAATAAGATGGGGCCTAGAATGGAGCCCTGTGGTACTCCTGCAGCGGGGTTGAAAGTTCGGGAAAGCTTTCCATTCACTCGAACTTGGAAGGTTCTGTTTAAAACGAACTGGTAGATTATATTACACAGGGTTTTACTGAGGCCAGTATTCAGTAATTTAAAAACGAGACCTTCGATCCAGGTTGTGTCAAAAGCTTTTTCAATGTCCAAGCTCACCGCAATGGTGGGTTCCTTATTAAAGAGGCGCACACAGACGTGGTTTTGAAATAATGTTGAGAGCCATAGTGGTGCTGTGCGCTCTTCTAAATCCAAATTGGAAGTCAGGTATTAGGTTCCTGACACTGATAAATTTATTTAGCTTCTCGTATATGAACTGTTCATATATTTTGCTGATGCAGGTGAGGAGCGAAATAGGACGAAAGCTTGAGGGGTGATAATTTGGTTTCCCTACTTTTGCTATTGGGCAGACAACAGCATGCTTCCAAGCTTGGGGAAAATACCCCATGTTGTAGGCATGGTTGAGCAGAATGGAGAGCTTTATAAAGAATAAAGCAGAAAGCCTTCGCAACGAGTGGTAGGACATATTGTCTTTACCGGGTGACTTCTTGGGGTTTCGAGATTTAACTAGGTTCTGTAGGGTATTTGGTGTGACGAAGCCGTGACTATTATCACGTGTGTCGTCGAAGTATGCACTGTTAGCTGAGTTAAAGACAACTATTGGCTCGTTAAAGTTGTCTAATTTATTGTGAACCTCTGAACTAATTATTGCATTCGTTTCCGGGTCGCCATCCTCGAGAGTGAGCTTGTGATTATTTTCAAAGGTCTCTCCGATGATGTTTGCTTTATTGGCGTCATTATTGACAACAAGACCGTTGTGCATGATTGGTCCAGTAATACGAGAGGTGCCACATATCTTTTTAACATTTTTATAAATGTTCTGGTCCATATGAATACCCTTCAGTTTGTCTTCCGATTGTCGGGTGCGATTGTTTTGGATTCTTTGTTTTATCAGTGTACCAATATTGTGAATAATGGCTCGCAATAATGGCTTCCTTTGCGTAAAGCGGTGAGACGATGAGTGATGTCGTCAAGGGGAATCTGATAAGTCGTTTCAAGTTTATACTTAGGGACATGTGTCTCAGAAGTTTCAACTAGAATCTCGTGAAGTCGAGTTGCAGCGTTATTTATCTCAACCGTCGTTAGGTTCCTATCAGTGGGGAGAGAGAGTTGGTGGAGTTTTTCGTTCAATGTAATATTGAAGTTGTCCCAATTTGTGCGAACATAATCGGGTATTTATCAGACATGGGGAGGAGTGACTTGGGGAAGTAAGTCTTTGGACACAATAAAGATGTCCAGGATGGAGTTACCTCGGGTACCACCCATACGTACAACTATCTCGAAGTTGAGGGCATGACAGTTTTCGGTGTACCATTGGAACAACTTTGTGCCGTTTGGGCAAGAGACGGAGTTGTTCCAGTAGGGATGCCTGGAGTTGAAATCGCCGTTTATGATGAAGGGTGTATGCCCCGAGGACATTATTAATTGGCCGATATCTTTGGGATTAATGGGGCCATTATTGGTTTTATGCGAGTGGTATACGGAGTATATGTTCACTCTACCATTATTAGCTAGATGCAGTTCAACCCCTGAGACCTCTATGGACTCGAAATGTGGGAGGTCAATAGCTTCATGGCGAAGTTCGCTATTAAGAATACAGGTGCCACCTCCGTTGATGGTGGGGCCGCCAGCGAGGGTTCGATCTGTTTGAATCATTGAAAAGTTTGGGAAAGTGGGACGGTGACATGGATGCAACCTAGTTTCGGTTACAAGAACCACGTCCGCCCGGTTATCCTGTATGAAGTCAGAGACTATCGCACGCTTTGATAGCGAAACAAGGGAGTTGACATATTTAAGGATAACTTTAATTTTGGAATCCATTTTGAAGCGTATGTCTTACATATGCCGTGAAAAGGAGTGCATCCCTCTCAGCCTCAGTTGTTAGTTTTTCATATCGGGGTCGAATATCCTCAATCACGCGGGAGAGACTAAGTAGTTTCTCGAGCATTGAGGGTTGCCCCTTTGGAGGCTTTTGTGCCGCCGCTGGGATTTGTGGCATTGTGTTGGCCTGTATAGCGGATTGCTTAGGAACTTGAATATGTTTTTGGGGGAGAGGTGGTGGGGTTTTCATATTCTTTGTTTGGTTCCCTTTAACCTTATCAGCGAATGTAAATCCATTTTGGATGGAATTTTGTGTGACCTGTTTTCCGAAGTTTGACTTGGCTACTTGTTTAGCTCGAGTCTCCTTGGTTCTGTGGACTATCTCTTTATATTTGGGACAGTTCCTGTAGCTGGCCGGATGTCCTTTCTTACCGCAGTTGCAGCAAATTGGCAACGTAATTTCATCCTGCACATTTGTTGTGGGATCGTATTTTGCTGAAGGGAGTTCGCACTTGCCAATGTCGTGGGATTTTCCCCAACGGACGCAACGGCGGGCCATGTTGCAGTTCCGGGAGACATACCCGAAACGTTGGCAACGTCGGCATTGAGGTATTTCATTGTTATGAAATACCTCGAAGACAACCTGTTGGTGAAGAGTTGGAAGCGACTTTGTCCGTATTATGGAGTTTATGTCGGTTCCTGGGGCAAGGTGAAGCTGCCATATGTTCACCTTGCTGTACTTTTGCGGTCTGATGTTCACAAACCGTTGTGGGGGAGAGAATTTTTTGACGTCCGTGAATTTGACTGTTGTCTCAAGGGCAATTACGATGTCGTCCTTTTCCCAACAGGCAGCGACTCGTTTTAAGAGGATGAGCCTCGATTTTTCGTCGGCCGGGGTGAATGTGTAATAATTCACCTCCTTGACCTTCAGGGTGTCGTTAACCTTACAGAACGTCTGTCGATCGTAGGTTACGATTTTATTGAGGCTTGGACTCAAGGTCTTTGCCTTAAAGTTTGAGATTCGTTGTCGGTTCATATCACCGACGAACTCCTTTAGGTTGAGGTCTCGTGCAAAGATCCCAGGTTGCTGCTTCTTTTTTAAAGCATGTGGGTCGACCGTGACTGCTGTTTGTGTGGCCTTTGGATTTGGGGCGGTCTTTGGTTTTGGGGTTGTGGACGATGCTGCCTTTGGTGTCCCCGATTTTTCCAAAGGGGTGCCTTTTTGTGCAGTGAGGTGTACCGAGAGGTTTGGCACAGTTTTATTAGCCGAAGCCGGGGATATTGTTGGCGTACAGCCGGTGGCAACACGTTTAGTGGAGGGACCACCTTCGCAGTTTACTATTGTCCGAGGTGTTTTCCGTTTTTCCCCACGGTGGGTAGTGTTTAACTAGTGCACCTGCACGGGCGCGGATTCAGAAAACACACACAGATAGATCGCGAACGCCCACCGAATAATGCTGCAACTGCTCTCCAAAGGTCAAACAAAACGCGTCACATTCGATGAAAGAATCTTTTTTAACACACGGATTTAACTTTTTTTTTGTTTTATTTGGCACAAGTTTCTTTCACCTATTTAGTTCCTTCATTTATTGTTCTCTTTGGTGACAAGAGTTACGCGGTATTTAAAATAGGTTTTTTTTGCTTCAAGATACACAAAAACGCTAGTTCAAGGGTCACGATGATATGCACATCGTGTTTACTTAGGCGTTCATGCTAATGCCATTGTAGGCTATAGATTTTTTCGTGGCGATAAGCAAACCGATGGTTTGCTCGCCTATGACCTAGACTATGGTAGCTTTTGTTTGTTTTACAGGCCGGAGCATCGTTAGCATGATTTGGGTTATGATTGTCTAACGTCAATCATATTGGTGCCCAAATCCCATGATCGGTAGATAACCGACAAAGGAAATTGGTCGCAAGTGTTGCGAACCTTGGGACTGGGGCAATAAATGGATATCAACCGTAGCAAGAAACCATCGGCTACGGCTATGTCAACAATTACGCTGGCCAGCTAGTATTTATCTATTATAATTGCTGACAAGCCGAGCCGATGGAGATATGGTACGGTTCATAAACGGAAAAATTCAATGTGATGCATGCCTTAATGAGGTTTAACTTTCAGGTGAAAGAGAATGAAGGGTAGCTTAGGCTGCCCAAAATTGCAGGTAGGTATGGTGGGTTTGGAAGCTGGTTCATTTAAGAGGATGGGCGGTTCTTTGGGAATGCATTAAAGAACCGCAACGTCACCCCCCCCCCCCCCCCCCAGGACGTAGTCACGAAACAGGTAAGGAAGATTGGGAGGGGGGTGGTTGTCTGTGGGCGCGGGTGCGGGGAGGTTGTGCAGGTCGGGCGGCATTTGTGTCTTGGATAGGAGGCTGTTCTGGAGCTGAGGCTTCCAGAAAGCAGGGCTTAAGTCTTTCGACGCTGACCGTGGATCGCTTGCCTCTGATATCGATCTCGAAGACGCGGTCGTTGATGCGGCGGAAGACTTTGAATGGGCCATCATAAGAGGGTCGAGGGGTTTTTTGACCTTATCCACCCTGATAAAGACGTGCGTGCAGCTGTGCAGTTCAGGGTGGACGAAAAGTTTTTTGGAGCCGTGCCTGGCTACTGGTGTTGCCCTAACCTTGCGTAGCAGGTCAGGGAGATGCCCCAATTCGCGAAGTTGGTCACGCGGTGTTTCGCCATCCAGGAAGAGTTCTCCTAGAAGAAGGAGGCTAGTACCGTAGGCGAGCTCTGCTGCCGAAGCTCCCAGGAACTCCTTAATACTTGTCCTCAGGCCGAGGAGGACAGTGGGCAGGGCGTCGAACCATTGGGTGTCGTTATGACACATGAGTGAGGCCTTGAGGGATCTATGCCAGCGCTCTATCATCCCATTGGATTGCGGGTGGTAGGCGGTGGTACGACTTCTTTGGCAGCCAAGGAGATTTGTTAGCTGCTTAAATATTGTCGCCTCGAATTGTGGACCTCGGTCCGAAGTTAAGGTGGTTGGTACACCGAAGCGTGTGACCCAAGTTGAGTAAAAGGCCTTGGCGACTGATTCGGCAGTAACTGACCGGAGTGGTGTCGCCTCTGGCCATCGCGTGCAGCGATCCATCATAGTGAGGATATAAGAAAATCCTCTTGATGGAGTAAGCGGTCCCACTATGTCTATGTGGACATGGGCGAAGCGTGCCGTGGGAAGCTTGAATTGTGCTGGCTCCAGTACGTTATGTCGCGCTACTTTGCAGCGTCGGCACTGGAGACAAGCGCGGGCCCAACCGGTGAGATCTTTGCTCATCCGGGGCCAAAAAAATTTGCGACGAACAACGGCGGCTGTCGCTCGGCCGCTGGGGTGGGTTGGGTTGTGGTAAACCTAGAACAGGCGTGGGGCGAGAAGAATTCGTGGGTGGGGACACGGGAGCAGCTCTCGTCGGCAGAGAAATCAAAGTCGCTGTCAAGGGTTGTCATTTCGCGTTCGATTCCCGTCTTTGGGTCAAGGGTTTCCGAGTTCTTAGTGGACAGGGTCGGGGGTGATGTAACTCTTAATGCTGCATTCTCTTTCTCGAGAACAGCAATCTTGGCTACCGCGGCAGCGAGTTCTGTCCTCAATGTCTCCATGTTGATGCTCTGAAGAGAAGAGAGGTCAATTTTTGCGAAGAATAAATGAAGAAAAGTGATGGACGCGGAAAATCACAAAGAGCGAGAAACAGGCAGAGAAGAAGCAGGTAAATAGAAACAAGTAGAATTGCAGGAAACAGAGAAAAGGGGATAGGAACAATAAATACGGATATAAAAGATATGCCCAATGAAACCTAAATGAAAGCCGACATTTCAGCATAAGCCTGGAATATAGAAATATGCTATGTAAATGAAACTAGAAATGTTTGGGAAAGTGTAAAAAATTAAAATCGATTTTATGGTTTTTAAAACACTAAATGCGATCTTGGAAATTTAAAGGAAAGGGGAGAAAATTCAATGAGATTGAAATTGCGAATAGGATGAAGTTTAAATAAAGGGAAAAGATAAATTGAATACAATTTAAATTATAATTATAATAAGTAAAATACTTTAAATTTGAATTATAATAAATAAATAATAAATAAAATAAAATAAGATACATCCTGTGTATGAAGGAGGTCAATCCTGTATCCTTTTTTTTGAGCTTGCTGGTGATGACTGATGATGGTGTTTCCTTTAAAAATCACTTAAAAAGAAAAAAACACTGATGTGCACACTGTTTGGTTTCCCCGTATTGTTTATGTTCAAATCTTTGTTTTTTTTACCACTGTACTTTAGCTTGCGTACGCAACAACTGATAACTGATAATAATCATGAAGTCGGAATGTGCCGCCCTTTTATACTTTTAGTCATTGGGATTTGTCAAGATTTTTATTGTTAAAAATGCCAAGAAGCACACACAAGGTTTTGTGTGCTTCAGTTGGAATAGGGTTCTGGGAAGTGACTAGGAATTGATTTGAATAAATTCCTGGAAGGGAAATCATGAAATGCATTTTGAGTCAAGCATTTCATGATGTCGGGATTATTGGGAATTGGATCAATGCACGACAAATGGACTTTGGTTTAAATTTATCGTGCATATGATTCAATTGGATTGGGGTGTAAGTTAATGTGAAATTGAATCAATGTGCGGCAAATTAACTTTTGGGTTAATTTATCGCTCATATGATTCAATATGGAATTTGGATTGGGATTATGGGAGGTATTGGGGATTTGGGCGGGATTATTGGTAATATTGGGGATTTGGATGGGAGTAGTGATTTAGGATCGCTACACCTGCATTAAATCCAGATGCGTTGGCTCGAACGTCGTACCTTGTTTTCATCCTGTCACTTGATACCCTGATTTGCTTTCGAACCAAATGACGAATCTCATCGAGGCGATTTCTCCATTTGGCTACGTAGTCTTCGGTCTTATCTATGGCGTCTGGAGGTATTCCGAATCGTAGATGGTAATCGTATCTCTCGTCCAAATATAATTCTTGCTGGAGAATGGCCCGTCGTATCGTGATTAACCGATCTATAGCTCATGAGAAAGGTTTGTACATATTTGTCCAAATCTCGTTGGTGATCACTAACGACCTTCGATAAATACTCTTTCATTGTTCGGTTGAACCTTTCGACCATTTCGTCTGACTGCGTTGCTGTTGGTCCTTTGGTCGCAGTGCAAGTTGTGCACTTCCTATACCAAGACTCGACGTCATCTCTCATGTGAAGCCAGTAGAAGCGAGATCGTAATTTTGAAAGTGTCTTATTAACTCCTAGATGTCCACAGGAGGCCCCATCGTGCATTTCTGTTAGTACATCCTTTACTTTTGATGGTGGGACTAGAATCTGCATTCGATGGGATTTTCCATCCGCGGCTTCCCATTTACGCTTAAGAATACCATCTTCCACCAGCAAGGATTTCCATTGTGCCCAAAAGGCCTTAAATGTTCCACTCTTGTCCAAGTTGGCCGCTCGTTCTTTTCTTTGTATTCCAGAATTAGCGACATATCTTCATCCTGAAGTTGAGCTGCGCGTATAGCATCACTCGTCCACCCATCTAGTACTTCTACTTGTACATTTCGCAGGTCGTACGCCTCTTCTTTCTCTTCCGCTCTATGACAATGTTTACAATCTGGCTTACATAGTCTTCTTGATAGAGCATCAGCGTTATTATGCACCTTCCCTTAACGGTGGGAAATTTGGAAATCGTACGTTTGAAGTCGTTCGATCCATCGAGCTATTTGTCCTTCCAGATTCTTAAAATTTAACAACCATTTCAGGGCGGCATGATCCGTCCGAAGGTGGAATCGACGTCCGTAGAGGTTATGGGGGATCACGTCGGGGTCACAATTGGTAGTTTTCACAATGGTTTCGGAGTACAATTAAATTAAATATCTTGTGTTTAACAAAAGTTTTAATGGTTGTAAAGGGAGAAAACTATAACGTAATAGAATATTGTGTATTTAATTAAAACAAAATAATATTTTCTTTTTCTCATTTGCGCCGCAAGAAAAGGCTCCGCGCACCGACACCACTTTTATTTAACGTGGAGGCCCGACTTGTAACGCGATTAAGTATCACCACCGAAGCGACAGAATTACCAAAAATTCTTTCATCGCCCCGATGACCATATATGGTAATTTACCCATTCTGGATTTGGTTCCACTAGCAGAAGGGTTGAAACACACACACACGATGATCCCTTTTGCTGCTCATCGCGTGTGTCGCCCAGCATGCGAACCATTGACTTGAAATTACATAAAAATAAACACATTCGCAACTGGGGCGAGTCATCCTATCAAAGGGGTTGAAATGCGTTTACACGATCAGCGACTATACGAAACATTATTGCTGACCGTGTGTGTGTTGTTGGCATGGTTGGGACTGGTGCGCACACATCGTCGCATCACACCTAATGTTTACATGACCAGTGACAACGTACTGCATTTTTGCTGATCATGTACTTATTGTCGGTAACACCCAGCAAACGAATTCTTGCTGGTAAATTACCATTCCAAGAAGCTCGACTTCCTGGGGTGATGATCGCCGTATGCCACCATGTACATGTCGTTCGTGTGACCGACCGATGTGGGCATTAAGAAAAGAACGCAAAATAGGAAATATCTCCCGTGGTATGTGGAAGACACATTAGGAGGTACTTCTTTGGTACGGTTTGGGCAATGTTGTTTGCTCTATTTGCAACTGTATTGCCTTTAAGGGACATGGTGTGTCTCGTGCGACTATGCCCTTGTGGTAAATGTCCGCTTTTGTTGATGAAATTTCATGTCAGCGGGCATTAATGTTTCACCGGTTTTTCTGGTGTTATGGTATGACTAAGGCAGGTAAGTACACGCTTTTTATGTAGTAGGACGCGCGTGGAAATGGTTACCTGGTGGTAAATGAGAAGGTAAGTAATGGCATTCGAAAGAACCGCCACAAGGTACTTATGGAAATTCTTAACGGCTTCTACGACAGCCAGCAGTTCCTTTCTTGTTACGCAGTAGTTTCTCTCGGGCTTAGATAGAACTCGACTATAATATGTGACAACTCTCTCTTTACCATCGACTTCCTGTGACAACACTGCTCCGATTCCTGTGTTACTTCCATCAGCATCCAATATAAATGGGCGATCCGCTCTTGGGAATGCCAATGTTGGAGTCTGACATAACTCGGCCTTCAATGTGTTAAATGCTGCCTCAGACTTTTCTGTCCAATTGAATTTCTTGTCTTTACCCGTTAGTTCGTGTAGGGTTTTAGCCACATTGGCGAAACCTTTAACAAACCGTCGGTAACATGTGGCTAATCCCATAAAGCTTCTCAACTGTTGCTTATCTTCTGGAGTAGGCCACTCTTGGACAGCTGCTATCTTATCAGGATCCGTTTGAACTCCTGCAGATGAAACTATGTGTCGCAGGAATTTTACTCTCCTTTGGAAGAGTTCACATTTCTTCGAATTGAGCTTTAAGTTGGCCGGTCTTAGTCGTTCGAAGACGGAGCGCAGATTATTGATGTGTTCTGGTAAATTCCTTCCAACAACGATGATCCAAGTACACAAGACACGTCTTCCATGTAAGTCCCCGTAGAACACTTTCCATTAATCGTTCAAACGTTGCTGGAGCATTACACAATCCAAAAGACATCACGTTGAATTGATAAAGTCCGTTGCCGGTAGTAAACGCTGTCTTCTCCTTGTCCTCCTCCTTCACTTCCACTTGCCAGTAACCGCTTTTTAGGTCCAATGTTGAGAACCACTGAGCTTCAGAAAGGGTATCTAGTGTGTCGTCGATTCGAGGAAGTGTGTAACTGTCTTTCTTCGTAACGTCGTTTAACCGGCGGTAGTCGACACAAAATCTAGTTGTCCCATCTTTCTTTTTGACGAGCACTACCGGCAAAGCCCATGGGCTCGATGATTTCTCAAAGACTCCTTGCTCTTCCATCTCTCGAATCATGTTGCCGACTTCTGATTGTTTGGCCAACGGTAGTCGACGAGGTGGCTGTCTTATAGGTCTTGACTCACCCGTGTCAATGCGATGTTTAACTATGCCGGTGCGTCCGAATTTATCATTTCCTGTCACAAAAATATCAGAAAAAATCGTTCAGGAGTGATTTAACGCTTGCCGTTTCTTTGTCTGTTAATCCAATTTTCTGGGACATCAACTTATTAACCACAGAGAATGCACCAGAGGGCTGTTGAATTGAATGGTCCTTTCCCCTTGTCTGAATTGAGCTTATCATTGACATGGGTGCACATTCTACGATTACCTCTCCTTTTCTTATTGCCATCGGCTCCTTGGACGCATTTAGTACTCTGACGGTTACGATGTGCTTCTTCGCATCGATAAGGGCTTTCCCAATAAGGATGTTCCCCTCGCGCTAATTTTGTACAGCATCGGTGATGTAAAATCGATTGTCACCGGGATCACTCTCCAGACTGGTCCAAATTACTGAGTCTGAACGAGCTGGGATCTCATCCTCCTCACGCACATAACATTTCAGCCTTCGCAATTGTTCGTCTTGCAGTGTAATAGCAACCTCCAAGTTACCAATTCGCAGTGTTCTTTGCCCGATATCTAGAACAACTTGTTGCTCCTTCATGAAATCCATTCAAAGAATGCATTCGCCCGTAATATCGGCAACCAAAAATTGGTGGGAGATGGAAATATTGCCCAGCACTATTCGCTCTCGACTTCTTCGTAGACTGTAGAACATTCTTCTGTGGTAGTCCCCAAAGCGTATCTTCTATTTTTATTAAGGGCAATTTTGCCCACGACATCCGGCCGAATTATGGATCTCGTTGCTCCAGTGTCGATTGTCACTGCTGTTGTCCTTGCGTTAACAATCGTAGTTATAACCAAACTTTGGTTATCCCGTTGGAGTTGTGATACAGTTACGTTGCTGGGGCTGCACATTCCACCAGGCGAGTTTCGCCCCGTAAAGTCTGTCCTTACAAGTTTCTCGAGCTATTGACATCAGGTTGGTCCGTTGATAGTCTCCTCTTATGATTAGCGCATTAACAACAATTCTCACTTGATGTTTCATTCATTCGTCGATATTTCCTACAGTCAACAGAGATGTGGCCGACTTCGCCGCATGTCCAACACTTCATATCAGGTCTCGAGGTTCTCCGTTGTACATGCCCGATTCTTTGGCAGGAACATTCCTCGACGGACGTTTCTCGGACTCTATATGTACTCCTGGTAGCCAGTTTAACAGATTCATATGCCAATGCGAACGCCAGTACTTCATTAGTCGTCTTCTTTCCCGCCAAACGAACGGCCTGTTGCAAGTCCCGATCTTGGAGTGCGTTTATAAATGCATCCATTGCTACCTCGTTCAGAAATTCCTTAGTCATATTTGAATAAGACAAGTTTGCCAATCGCTCAATGTCTGCCTGCAACTGTTGAAGATTTTCTCCAGGTTTTTGCGTTCTGCTCCGCACTTGCATGCGGTAGACCTGCTGCATGTGGTTGTCTCCATACCTAGCTTCAAGGCCATCTCTTACCGTTTGGAAATCTGTTTGCTTCTCTGCTGGTATGGTTTGTTGCAATTCTGCAGCCGCCCCTCGGAGTGACAAGATTAGTGATGTTGACTTTTACTCATCCGACCACTTATTATATTTGGCCGCGGCGTCAAACTGACGTATAAATACGGAGAAGGGTTCCGTTCCATCGAAGGTTGGCGGTTGCATCCTTGTATCTTTGTGGTCATGTTGATTGCTAGGCGATGTCTTATTTCTCTCAACACATTCAAGTCTTTTTTCGATTCGCGTTATTTCATCGGTGACTTTCTTAAATTCAGCTTCGTTTTTTAAATCCAGATTTTCCATTTTGTTTCGAATTTCTTCCTTAAAGTGTTGAAAATTACATTTCATCCACTGCGTTTGGGCATCCAACTTTGCATTAACATCTGCAGCTTGCGCGTCCAATTTTGTGTTAATGTCTGTAGCTTGCGGGTTATGTCAACCATACCTACCATCCAAGTGTCCGCTAATTGAGGCTCAAGATAAGAACATCAAAAGCCTAACCGCAAAACAAGCCGAAAGTAAAAATAGAAATAGTTTTCTCCAAAGGAGTGGTAACATTATCTTAAATCCTATTTACATTGCATTCACACATTGTAAGCAATATTTCAGTTCTATTCTTTTATCTTATGTTATTTCAAATGTAATGAATACTCAAACCCAATTCCTCGATCCTATGTTATCTTAAATATGTATACAATACCCAAATCCAATTCGTTTTATGAATCGTTATCTCGAATATGTAAACACTAGTCGTGTTTTCGAGTTAGAATAGTTTTCAAGTGAAAAATGAAGATCAGTCGTCCACTAGCCTCCGAGCAGTTTGAAATAAAGTAAACTTAGTTTTAAGTACGTAAATTTATTTAAAATAAAGTAATATTAAGAATAAAATAAAAGTTGTGTTTTCGTAAAAACATGTGTGTCGACATCAATACCCTCTTCCTCCATTGCTGCTTGCAGACGTTGTCGAAGAATTTGCTTCTGCCCCCTGCTACCCAGATCCCGCTCCTCAAGTTCGTTCTTCAACTCAGGAACGCGAAGATCCTCCAAATGTGAATCTGACATCGTCACAACACACTTTCACAGACTTATTCACTTCACCAATAATTAATCCCACTTCTGACACCAATTGTAGCGAGCTTAGGGTTCGCTGGATTAATTATTTTAATAAATAAGAGCCGTTAAGTCGATTGTCTTTGCAAACACTTTATTAGTCTGTTAATAACAACCGTTACTTTTACTGTACACTAAGCGATTTCTTGACTTATCGCTTCCTTATTTATCGCTTGCTTACTCTGCTTACTTCTCACTTATTCCTTATCTTCCCGATCTGCGTGCGACGTATTTATACCGTTTTCCCTCATTCTGATTTGGTGTTTCGTTTCTGTCCGTTCCATAGCCTCGAATTTTCTATTGTTCATAGTCTCCAGTTTTCCAGTACTTTCTAGAATAATCTAGTACTGATTGCCATATGCGTCACAATATTAAAATCTATACGAGGGTTGCCATTTATATTTCGGGATTAGAGAACAAAAACAAATATTGATCTTCGAAAATCACTTTATTGTTTTTCAAAATATTCCCCATGAAGATCTATACACTTTTGCATGCGTTTGAACTAATTGTCGAAGCACTTTTGCCACTCTGATTGAGGTATCTCCAACACATGCATTCTGAATGCAGCAACCGCTTCTTTAGGTATCGAAAAACGTTGACCTCTCAGTTTGTTTTTTACGTACGGGAATAAAAAGAAGTCATTCGGTGCCAAGTCAGGACTATACGGCGGATGACCCATCAAATCGATGTTTTCATCATCATCATCGGCACTACAACCGGGAACCGGTCTTGGCCTTATTTAGCAAGTCCTGAGGCTTGTTAAATTTTCCATAATGATTTATTTTGTCTGGGCAAGGTCATTAAGTCTTGCGCCAGGGGCTCCCCGACGGGGAATCGAACCCCGGTCTCCCGGGTGACAGGCGGGTATACTAACCACTATACTATCGAGGAGCCCTCGATGTTTTGGGTGCTCAAAAATGCAGTTGTTTCAGACGATGTGTGAGAGCTCGCATTGTCGTGGTGAAGAGTGATCCGTCTTCGGCGGTTGGTTTTCCTGATTTCTTGGAAGACAACTGGCAAACAAATGGTTGTGTACCACTCAGAATTGACTGTTCTGCGTTGTTCTAGTGGTACGGTTGCGACATGTCCAGTTTTTCCGAAAAAACAGGCGACCATTTGCTTGGAAGTGCTTCGTGCGCGAACAACTTTTGTTGGATTTGACTCATCTTGAAACACCCAGACAGTCGACTGCTGTTTACTTTCGGGCTCATACGCGTAAATCCACGATTCATCACCTGTCACGATGTCATAGACGTGTTTCGAAGCCCCGCGACCGTATTTTTTGAGCATTTCTTTCGACCAATTGACACGAGCCTTTTTTTGGGCGATTGACAAATTGTGTGGGATCCAACGCGAACAAATTTTTTTGACAGTCAAATGTTTATGCAATATTGAATGTATGCTGGTCCCACTAACGCCTAAGGTGGTCTCAATCTCACGATAGGTCACATGACGATCTTCCAATATCAGTTCGAGCACAGCATCAATGGTTTTCGGAACAACAACTGATTTTGGACGACCTTCACGAAATTCATCTTGGAGTGAACTACGACCACGATTGAATTCACCATACCATCGATAAACACTGGTCCTTGATGGAGCTTCATCGCCAAAAATTGAATTAACTTCATCCATGCACTGTTGCTGAGTTAATCCACGCCGAAAGTTGTAAAAAATAATCGCACGAAAATGTTGACGATTTAATTCCATTTTTGGGCCGAGATGAATCTTTTAAGTTACTGTAAACAACACAAATAGCGCTCGAATGTCAAAACGTTCTGAGTGCGTATAACCTCAAAAATGTCCAACTTTACGACAGAGCTGTCAATTGCCGGATTGCAACACTAGGGTTGCCAAATCTCGAAACATAAGACGCAACCCTCGTAATACTCAAATAGTTATTTACACATACAATTATGTTTGTAAACAATTGCTTTACCAAAATTATAAGTTAGCTGTAGTACTTCATGTAAAAATTGATCATCGGTCAAATAAACACAGTATGTTTAAAAAAAATAAAAAAAGGGACCAAGTGTTCACTGTGACGCAATGTTGGAAAAGAAGTACGATAATGAGAGACGATCCACCAACTTTTCATTGACTTGAAAAGAAACACAGTATGTTTAAAAAATAACCCCTGGCCGTCATAGTTAACTTGTTAGTTTAGTTAAGTTTGTTCATAAGAAACTTTTTGTACGTTTGCCCTAAGCTAATAAATTACGCGGTAGGCCCAATAAACACTAGAAAAAATGTCTCCAAAAAAAGGTGTAACTCGCCGGGATATCCAAAGATAATAAGTACCTACATACAGTAGTAGTACACGTCACATAAAATTTGATTACTACTGTTAACAAATTTCTTTATTAATAATATATTGTTAACTGAGCATAATAAATACAAAAACAATACGGGCAATTTGAGCAATGAACGGCCCCAAGTTACATCGAACGTTAACATTACACATGTTGTGATTAGTGAGTGTACACTATTGTCATTCAGTGTGAACTTTCCTTAGTATTCATACATATGACGTCTGGTTAGAATTAGGGAAAGTACAATGCATCAACTGGAAGTGTCTCGATTTGTAATTAAGCAGAACTACATCTTTTGCCTCAAACTCAGTTCCCAATGAATCAGTACAAGATGCGTAATTTTCGCTAGTTACTCTTGCGCTTGTACCTTAACCCCAGTGTGGTATCCGAATGTCGTCTGATTCGTCGATCTTTGTTGATCGTAACTTTAATGAGAAGACGATGTTTTCAGAATTAGAATTGCAATATCAGAGTTCAATATAAGTTTGTCAGGAACTGTGTTAGTTCATTGTTGCTAATAGAGAAGTTGACAGAAGATTGCATACAGTCAATCATGCCTAAACATCGTGATTTGTTCTCGAAGTTGATTGCTTAATATGAAATGACTTATCTGCATGAAACATGTTAATATTCAACAGAAATTTTGGTGAGATTAAAGTTTAAGCCAAACACAAATTAAGTTATGTGCAGAATAATAAGTCTATGTAGAACTGAAGTAATGTGTTTTATCAGGTTGAGAAAAAAGCATTTGAGGTTTTCAGTAAAAATGTACAGACTTTTGCGTTAATTTATTCAAATATTTTTCGATTAGATCCGTTATTTCTTTATTGCACGTTTTTATAATTGAAAAACTAATATCACATGCATATATAGAACACAGTACCACACACACAGTCAGTCAATAAAAACAGAGACTTTCTGCTTATTTGAACCCTTTATAGTAAATATATTTCGGCGCAAGGCTAATAACCTTGCCCGTAAAAATAAATTATTATGAAAAATTTAACAAGCCTCGAGGCTTGCTAAATAAGGCCAAGACCGGTTCCCGGTTGTAGTGCCGATGATGATGATAGTAAATATATTAATACACCACTCTCTTTTATTAATTTTTTTTTAACAAAAATGTACACAATTCAATATTAAAATCGTGTATGTAATAGCATCTCTGTTTATTGTTATTTTTGCTTTTATTTTCTTCTTTTTAAACACATAATTGTTTTACCTCATACAACTCTTATCTCAATCGCGACTGTTAAAAACGTTAATTTATTTTATCCAATTTATTCCACTCTATTATTTGTTAATATCTTGTAAATGTTTCTTGGAAATATTCGACAAGAATATAGCTAACTGGGCAATGCAACCAAAGAGAATGTCAGAAATTGTCCTTAAAAATCCAGTCTTTATTTTGTAAATGTTTATTTATTTTACTTAAATATTATTACATTTTTTTGTTTCTTAGTCTAAATAAACATAAAACTATAATGTCTTGTTGTTGGGGGGACGGAAGCGAACATACAGGGTAAAGTCACTGATTGTTTTCAACCCGGCGAAGGTCAGGACGATACTTGTCCCTGTTCAATCCAAGTTGACATGCAGTCACCACGTAACACGCCTGGATAGCTACTTTGGCACCCGCCAAGTAGTGAACCAATACATGCAGCGACATCCTGAAAGAGGTTGGCGCAAGGCTAATAACTATGCCCGTAAAAATGAATTATTATGGCAAGTTTAACATGCCTCGGATATGGACCTGATACACGACGACGACCACGGAAACGAAAATGGCTAAACGAATTAAGAATTTTCTCATGGAACGTACGCTCACTAAACAGAGCTCGAGCTGCACAGCAGCTAGCCGATGCCCTGCCCGAATATAAGGTTGAAGCCCTACCAATTCCCCCCAATATACATATCCCCCTATACATATCATTACATATATATCCCATCCATGAACCTCATCATTCACATCCAATAACTCCAAACGATTCCCGAATTGTTATCCAGGATACATAGCACCTGCAATAGCGGTTTCCCAATGTAACGATTCCCGAATCGTCACCAAGCAAACATAGCAGCTGCTCAAAGTGACGATTCTGAAATCAAATCGAGCAACCAGCTAAAAATAACAAACCCTTCCATCCCAAGCCAAAGACCATGGTCGCTGATTGAATACCATCAGCAAAACCAATATCGAGCAACCGGGGCAGCTGCTCGAATATGATTGGCCAAACAACTTTCATGTGTTTCGGGGTTCAGGTACAAAAAGGAAAACGACGACGTTTTCCAGGTTCGATTTTTTCATTCATTTTCATTCATTCAGCATTGTATTATTACACCTCGTTGGGAGCAATTCGACTCTTGTGATGATCATGCGGATCGACACGATCAAATTAGAACCAGTTACATTTAAACCAATAAAGAAAAACAAAAGTAAAGAAAGCTTTTTATTTACTTTAAAACACACTACGCTCTTCTCTCAATCAAAGAGGAAGCACGGCGTCGGAGTTTAACAAATATTACAACAAATAAGATGGACGGGGAGCGGTGTTATTTAAAGAAACGAGTATGACACTTATAACAACTGTCATGCAAAACACCATGTGCTCGGGGTGGGCTTTCTAGTCAGCCAAAAACGGAAGCTTGCCATCATCATCATCATCATCATCGGCACTACAACCGGGAACCGGTCTTGGCCTTATTTAGCAAGTCCTGAGGCTTGTTAAATTTTCCATAATGATTTGTTTTTTTCCGGGCAAGGTCATTAGTCTTGCGCCAGAGGCTCCCCGACGGGGAATCGAACCCCGGTCTCCCGCGTGACAGGCGAGTATACTAACCACTATACTATCGAGGAGCAATATCATCCATCACCGGCTTTAATGCAATAAACGAAAGGCTATGCATTCTTCGCGTGCGAACCAACTTTAAGAACATAAGCCTCATAAACGTCCACGGACCTACAGTGGAGTCCCCTGATGACGAAAAGAAAGAGTACTACGAGAACGTCGAACGGACCCTCAATGCATGCCCAAGATACGATGTGAAAATCGTTCTTGGTAATTTGAATGCAAAAATAGGTGGGGAGGCGGTTTTCAGGCACTACGCAGATTCCCATAGTTTGCATGAGAATACTAATGACAATGGACTACGAGTCATCGAACTGGCAGCATCGAAAAGCTTGGTCGTTGCAAGTACCAGGCATCCGCGTAAAGATATCCACAAAGCCACCTGGGTATCACCTGATGGAGCCACTCGCAACCAAATTGACCACGTGTTATTAGATCGCCGGTACACCTCGAGCCTGATGACGGTACGAACGTAACGAGGTGCCAACGTCGACTCGGATCACTATCTTGTTGGTACAGTTTTCCGAGCGCGGATTGCCTTGCGGCAACGTATTGCATCCGCGGATCAGGTTCGAATCAACGCGGCTGCATTACGCAATGAGAATATCAGTAACACCTTTGGTCATGCGTTAAGACTTGCCCTCGAAGAGCTCGACGGAGGTAGAGTAAGTCCTGGGGACAGAATGCCGGGCGTAGAAGAGAGATGGACACGCCTTAAGAATACTGTCATTAATACTGCCAACTCCATCTTAGGGAGTAGTCGTAGAGATCGGAGCGACGAGTTTGATGATGAGTGCAAACTAGTGACTGAACGTAAGAATGATGCATACCGGGCAATGCAGAAGTCTCATAGAACGCGGGTACGCGAGGAGAAATACAAAAAGCTCAGGAGATCTGGAAAAAGACTTCACAGACAAAATAAAGGTGTCTGGGAAAAAACCTCGTCTGTGAAATAGAGAAAAGTAGAGAGCGAGGTCCGCACCAGGTGCGGAAGTTCTATCAAATAATCCGCAGTTTGACGCTGTACACACCAAACTGCACTTACTGCAAGGATAAAGAGGGTAGTCTGATTACCGATCCTGAAGGCATTCTGGAGCGATGGGAAGTGCACTTCCATGAATTGCTAGATGGCTAGCTCACAGAAGAATTGGAGGCTTTACCAATGCAAGATCAAGACGAAATGCTGCCGCCACCAAGTATTGAGGAAACATTAAAAGCCATAAGAACGATTAAATCAAATAAAGCCGCCGGAGCTCATGGCAACCAGCTGAGCTGATCAAACAAAGAGGGACAGCGTTACATTATGCAATTTATGAGATCGTGGTGCACGTATGGGAGCAAGAGGGGATACCGGAAGGTTGGCGTCGGGGAATAATTTGTCCCATACATAAGAAGGGAGATATCACAGTGTGCAGCAACTATAGGGGTATAACATTGCTGAGTACCGCATATAAGATAGTCTCCACTATCCTACAAGATCGGATAGCCCCATACACTAAAGTCATCACTGATCACAATATATGATAGATTTTATTGTTTCCCCTTGTTGAAGAAATGAAAAGTGGATTGGTCCTTTCGATGTCCACCAAATTGTCACCTTTACCTTTTATGGCTGAAGATCGAACTTGGAGGTGTATTTTGGTTTTTCACCTGCATCCAACCACTGCCCAGGTCTTTTACGGTTATCATACAGAATCCACTTTTCATCACAGGTGACTATCCAGTGCAAAAACGGTTCAGTTTGGTTTCTTAATTACGACAAGAGCTTTAATTGATATTTTGATTAGAGGGTTTATGTCGACTTTTTATTTAGACTGGGCAAGTGCGAGGAGATCTCGTTTATTTGACTTTGCAGCTGTGTCATTTGTCTCTGTAGATTGAGCAATATTGTGAACACGTCTGCTTGTGATGTTGTTACAGTCAATGCCGAATTATTTGTGGGTATCAGTGTTCGAGCTTGTGTTGGAGTTCCCCCGCCTCTCGCTATTTTGTGCGATTTGTCTCAGTTTTTCTTTGGTGAGTCACAACCTTCGACGTTAATTCTCGGTATTTAGGACGACCTCGGTAGTTAGTGGGGTGTCCCTCATTCCGACATACTACACACTTTAAAAGGGTTTTGTCCCAAAGGGCACTCCTCTGCATTATGATCTTTACCGCATTTCACGCAACGATGCTGCATTTCACAGTTCGCCGCTGAATGCCCAAACCTCTTGCAGCGGACGCATTGAAGAATGTTTCTGACTTTTTTTAATTTTTTCCCATGTTACACATTGGTGGCCCAGAACTGTAATTTTCCGTAGACTACCAATTTTACTATTAGGGGTTAACTGTACCAGAAAGCAGTGGGCTTCCGGTTCTCCCTTTTAGACCTGGCTGTGGCGAAGGGTTTGAGCATATTGAATTCCAGGTCATCGTATTTTAGCTCTCGAAGCATTTTCAAATGAGTCTCCGGCTCAGTTTCAGGGTCGACGCCCTTTAATAGAACTGTAATATCATTAAGTTCTTTCGGCGTGTAAGAAAAGGATTCCGCGCTGGCTCTTTTCAAAACATTTTTAAGTTTACTATGGTCACCAACGTTAAATGTTTGAATGGCATGCCTATTACCCTACCATTATCATCGGCACTACAACCGGGATCCGGTCTTGGCCTTATTTAGCAAGTCTCTCCACCAGTTTTCGGATGGATGTTGGCCCCATCTGAAGAGCATGCAAACCCTTTTTTTATTAGCCAGATGGATAATATCAACAAACCCCAGAAAGAGATCTGGAATAAGGAGCGATGCATACAGACCTTGAGAAGATAAAATAAAATACAGACAGAAGTTAGTTTTTTTTTTTTTTTTTTTTTAGTTTTTAAACCACATTTATTTTCCTAATTCTTTTTACATGTATAATATAAGGCGTAAATGTTAAACCCTTTTCTACAATCACAATCCTTAAATTAACTTACTGGCTCTATGCGAGCTCTCTAAATTACACATTACAACTTGATTTTTATATATGCCTTTCGGCGTACATCTTTTGTTTTTGTTGTTTCTTATATATATCTATATATATATGTAATAAGTCATTTATTAGAGGGACTCCTCGTTTACACCTATATGTATATATTATTATTATTATTATAACAACAACAACTTCAAAACGAAACGAATAAAACATAAAATAAGAAATAAAAAATTAAATAAAATAGCAGACAGAAGTTAGTTGGTGGTACAGATAGACAGAAGTCAGTTCGTGGTGTGGACAGACAGAAGTCAGTTGGTAGCGCGAGCAGAGAAAAAGCATAATAATAAATAGTATATTTAATAATCAGTTTGTTTTTGACTACGTCTACGGCTGTGAGGGAAATTTTCTTGTCGCTGCGATGGTTTGTTCGAAGTCTGCTAGTGTATTGTGATTTGCTTGTTCTCGGTGCCATCGATAGTGTTTGATAAACTCTCTTCGTGTGTGTGCTTTGACACTTGCGCCCATAGTGGTTAATATTATTCTGCAACTCACCTGCTCGCATCCTTTAGACTATCTGGAAGGGTTAAAGATAAACGTCCAAGTATCCGTACATCTGCACAAACTTGACGTCGTACGCAAGAAACTAATCCGCCAGTAGAGCATCCCAGTGGGACCATATAAGACACACCTACAAAACAAGGATCTGACAAATCATCAGACCCTACTCTTCCTCATTTATGACAAGCACAGTGGCGAACCGTGTAACACCCATATTATGATTTTGTTTTTGTGCGATTCAGTTCTGATTTATCCGCAAGATTTTTATTTCCACCTCCCCCCAGGATTAGATAGGTCAATGAGGGTGTGAATACTCGTAAGCTGTTTAGGTCGAGAAGATTGTGAAGAACAATGGTTTCAATTCATCACCAAATTCCAATTTAAGTCGCCCACTTGAGGTTACTTTATTTAAACCTCCGCGAATTTAAAACTTCTGAATACATAGTAGCCAAACAAAAAATGTTAAAATCTATCAAACTGTTGCGATATTCAATTCATTTGCAAAATATCCGATGAAACATTTTAGTCAGTAAACATTGATTTGTATTATTTGTTATAAATAGTACGGTAACGTAACATTCTGTTTAAACTGCGTCTAAACGTTTTTCTATAGATCTTATAACTTTCTCGAGTAAAATTTGATATTATCAAACTACTTAGCTAGATTGGGAAAAGAAAATCAGAAACTTCGTAGCTCTTGGAGTACTTTGGACGGACATCGCTACCCTAATTCGGGATCTCACTAGCGATTTCGTGTGGTAATCAAAACAAGCATGCAAAAATGATTGTGGTTCCTGGTCGCTGTTGCTCACTAAATAATGGAATATTCTGTCAGAAAGTATTTGCACGTTTTAGAATTTAATTTTCGCCAGTCTAGTATAATACATATTAATGCAGAGTACGTCACGAGAACTAAATGGGTAACGCAATTGGTAAGGTATATAAATTTATTTTGTCGTTCCTCCTTAAGAGCACCGTTCAAGGCACATGTGAATGGTTTGCAATTTTGTTTGCGGTTCTTGGTAGCAAAATCTTTGTGGAAGTGGATACCAGAAGCTATACTCCTTTTTCTTCGATTCCTACCATTATCTGGAAGGATTAAAGATAAACGCCCAAGTATCCGTACATCTCCACAAATTTGACGTCGTACGCAACAAACTAATCCGCCAGTAGGGCATCCCAGTGTTATCATATAAGACACACCTACAAAACAAGGATCTGACAGGTCATCAGTCCCTACTCTTCCTCATTTATGACAAGTACAGTGGCGAACCGTGTAACACCCATATGCCCTGGCTATGATGTCGTAGGCGGCCTTAAAGTCTATAAATAGATGATATAATGGAATCTTAAATTCCTGACATTTTTCCATCACCTGCCTAAGGGTGAATATCTGATTAATCGCTGATTTTTGATTTGATATTGACCAATGATGGCTTCAGCGTAGGGGGATGTCCGATCTTGTAGGATAGTGGAGAGTATCTTATAGGCGGTACTCAGCAATGTTATACCCCTATAGTTGCTGCACACTGTGATATCTCCCGTGTTATGTATGGGGCAAATTATTCCCCGACGCCAATCTTCCGGCATCTCCTCTTGTACCCATACGTGCACCATGATCTCATGAATTGCGTGATGTAACGCTGTCCCTCCTTCTTTGATCAGCTCAGCTGGTATGCCATCAGCTCCAGGGGCTTTAATTGATTTGAGCTGTTTTATGATTTTTAATATTTCCTCAAAGCTTGGTGGCGGCAGCATTTGGTCTTGATCTTGCATTGGTGGAGCCTCCAATTCTTCTGTGAAGTGACCATTTAGCAATTCATTGAAGTGCACTTCCCATGGCTCCAGAATGCCTTCAGGATCGGTGATCAGATTACCATTTTTATACTTGCAGTAAGTGCAGCGTGGTGTGTACCGCGTCATCATCATCATCATCGGCACTACAACCGGGAACCGGTCTTGGCCTTATTTAGCAAGTCCTAAGGCTTGTTAAATTTTCCATGATAATTAGTTTTTCCGGGCAAGGTCATCAGTTTTGCGCCAGAGGCTCCCCGACGGGGAATCGAACCCCGGTCTCCCACGTGACAGGCGGGGATACTAACCACTATACTATCGAGGAACCGCGTCATACTGTGGATTATTTGGTAGAACTTCCGCGCCTGGTGCGGACATCGCTCACTACTTTTCTCTATTTCACAAACAAGGTTTTCTTCCCAGGCACTTTTCTTCTGTCTGTGAAGAGTAGTGTGTATATAGCGCTTCCAACTCAATTTTTTTGGCGGTTCTAACTCAATGATATCAGTAATGATATCTTGAAAGCTCTCTTGCGAGCTTTGATGCGTGTGTGTGTGTGTGTGTGTGTGTGTGCGCGCGTGTATGTGCGTGCGTGCGTGTTTTACTTGTTAAATTTGAAAAATATAGTTTTATCTGTATTGCATTTAGCCGTTAAAATTGAAAATACTGTTTATGCACATGAGAATTGGGTGTTAAAATTGAAAAGACTCTTTTTTATGCAGTGCAGTTGGCCGGTAAATTTGAAAATAATGTTTTTTATATATTGCATTTGGCCGTTAAAATTGAAAATGATGTTTTATGTATTACTTTTGGATGATAAAAATTGAAAATACTGTTGAAAAAGCGCTGAAGCTAGTTGTATTATATATCGAGGGTTTTTGTCATATTAATTGGGGATATATTATTAATTGCATATGCAAGGGAGTTTTAGCATTGTTTTATTTCTATTGAGGCAGACATTTAGATGTGCAACGGGGTCAAAATAAACCAATTTCTAAGTTGTAATCTTTCGATTGAATAGAAACACATGGATAAATGCGACGTGAACAAAAAAATCCCCCAATTGGAAGTTGAAAATGTTTTGATTATATTACTTGTATTTGTGATTGAATAAATGCGGGAAATATAATTGTCTGGGATAACTGAGAGTCATCATAAAAACTCGTTCTTTTGTGCAATTGACATCTTTTTGATTATATTACTTGTATTTGCGATTGAATAAATGCGATAATTTAATTGTCTGGGATAACGGCTGAGTCATCATAAAAACTCGATCTTTTGTACAATTAACATCTTTTTTGATTATATTACATGTATTTGCGATTGAATAAATGCGGTAATTTTATTGTCTCGGATAACTGTTGAGTCATAAAAACGGTTAGGTTTAAACTTTTGACTTGAGGTAAAAAAAAATAAAAAATATAAAAAAATAAAAAAATAAAAAAAATAAATAAAAATAAAAAAAAATATAAAAAAAATTAAAAAAAAGATTTAAAAAAAAAAAAAAACAAAATAAAAAAAATAAAAAAATAATTCTTAGAGCACGGAGTCACAAGTAGTTGGGTGGATTTGGAGAGACATTGGCTTTAGAATCAAACCTTATCCATATTGAAGATAGATTCAGAGGGATTGAAGATTACTTGTTCCAACGGGACGGCGTTTGTTTTTCTTTTGAAAGCACATTGTTTGAAATTATATTAATCGTATACTCGTATACAAATTCCAAGTTTTCCGAATAGGCAACCCATAAAAAGGGAAATACAGAACGTTATGTGTAGCTACTGTGGGAGAAACAATCACACACAGAACGAGTGTAGAATAAGGCTATCTAGGAATGGGTCGTCTTTTCCGAACTACCATCAAGGTGTAACGCGGAACCCATTTAAAGATAACATTTCAACTACAGATAATCGTTTTGGTGAGAATTTAAGACCCGCAAATACTGCGAGGCAATATGACAACCAAAATGTTCGATTTTCAAGTACCAAAACGGTACAAGAATCGGAAAATGAGGCCTGACGCCAAAAGAATCTTACTGAACACCACACTAATTTTTCAATTTATAGTATTCGTTCGAGTTATACAGAGGAAAGGGAGTCATTGTCCTCCGGCAATGATAGTGAGCATCGAGGAAAGCCATACAACTCCATGAACGGGGCACCGAGCCTAATCCGCAATGAGTCTGCATGTGAATCACGATCCACTTGCCCCGATACTCAGTTAGATTCGAAGGTAACAATTTATGAAAATATTTCAGCAGCACAGACTGAAGAAGAAAATACTTCAGCAACAAAGACTGAAGAATCAAATATTTCAGCAGCAAAGACTGAAGAACTAAATATTTCAGCAGCAAAGACTGAAGAACTGAATGTTTCAACAGCAAGTAAGGCTGAGAATTTATATGTTCCAACAGCAAGTAAGACTGAAGAACTAGTTCCAACAGCAAGTAAGACTGAGAAACTAAATGTTCCAACAGCAAGTAAGACTGAAAATTTAAATGTTCCAACATCAGGTAAGACTGAAAATTTAAATGTTCCTACACCAAGCAAGACTGATAAATAATATTTCAGCTAAGCACAAATTTGAAAATAATTTATATTGTGACGCATATGACAATCAGTACTAGAATATTCTAGAGAGTCCGAAACAGAGTACTAGAATATTCTATAAAGTAATGGAAAATTGGAGACTAGGAACAGCAGAACATTCAAGGCAATGGAACGGACGGAAACGAAACGCTGAAACAGTATAAATACGCCGCACACAGAGCATAGTGATGAGTAAGAAGTAGAAGATCAAGCAAGCGATAAGTAATGAGTAAGAAGTAATAAGTGTGGAAGCGATAATTACGGAAGCGATAAGTGAAGAAATCGTTAAGTGTACGGTAAAAAGTAACGGTTGTTATTAACGGACTAATAAAGTGTCACATTAATTCAAAATCGATTCAACGGCTCTTATTTATTCAAAATAATTAATCCAGCGAACCCTAAGCTCGCTACAATATATAAATACATTACATATCCTAGATAACAAGTATAAACACATAACTAAACCCAAAATAAGTGGACTGCTAGAAAATAAAATTGCGAAATCTCACCCCAACATTAGCATTCATTTTTCATTAAATTATTCAATTGCATTTCGTATTCTTTTCTTCCTTTTCGTTAAACAATTTTTAACAATCATCCTAAAATTAGAACCCAAAGGAGTATGGACAATTTACCACAAGTTTAAAGAGAAGCTTAAAATAAAACAAATGACTTTTCCTTTATTATTCAAATAGGTATAATTATAAATATATGAATAATAAAACAACTGGTTTCACGAATTAGAAAAAAAAAAAAAAAAAAAAACTTAAAGTAAAGAGAGAGAGAGAAGAAAGAAAAACTATATCTAAATTAAATCATAAATAACTATAAATAGTTTAAATAGAGAGAGAGAGAGAGAGAGAGAGAGAGAAGAAAGAAAAACGATATCTAAATCAAATTATAAATAACTATAAATAGTTTAAATATAGAGAGAGAGAAGAAAGAAAAACTATATCTAAATTAAATCATAAATAACTATAATTAGTTTAAATATAGAGAGAGAAAAGAAAGAAAAACTATATCTAAATTAAATTATAAATAACTATAAATAGTTTTAATATATGTATTTTGAAAGAAGAAAAAAATTTCAAAATGGTATTAGTTTAAATATATTTTTGAAAAAGGAAAAAATTGTAAAATAGAAACCTCAGTTCCTCAATGAAGAGAACAACCATTTTGTTCATTTTGTATTTAAGCTAATAGAATAGAATTTGTTATTAATAATATTAAATTCATTTTGTTAATTTTGTATTTAACCTAATAGAATAGAATTTGTTATTAAGTATAATGTAATCTTAACTACGCAATGAAGAGTAATATTGTAAACAAATTGTATATAAATATTTTATAAGAAATCCCTAATATTGTAAATGAACGAAATCATATGCGACAATGATTTTAATATTAATTAAAGAGACAAAATGGTCTTCGATCGATTTTTGCGTCACCGAATACATAGAAAATTATTATTTAATATTTTATAAGTATTTTATAAGAAATCAAGAATAATTTTCTTTCTCGAAGAAGGGTGGGATGTAGTGTTCCAGAACCCTGTCTTCCTTTAATCCTAACATCAATCTTAACATATCCTAACATCAATCTTAACATATCCTAACATATCCATTTTTACACACAATATCCTCATTTCCCATAATATATATATATATATATATATATATATATATATATATATATATATATATATATATATATATATATATATATATATACATATATATATATATATATATATCATCATCGGCACTACAACCGGGAGCCGGTCTTGGCCTTATTTAGCAAGTCCTGAGGCTTGTTAAATTTTCCATAATGATTTATTTTGTCTGGGCAAGGTCATTAGTCTTGCGCCAGGGGCTCCCCGACGGGGAATCGAACCCCGGTCTCCCGGGTGACAGGCGGGTATATTGAGGAGCTACTATTGAGGAGCCCGTATATATATATATATATATATATATATATATATATATATATATATATATATACCGTTATAATAATAATTATATCTTTCATTCTCAAACATATTACTTATTTATCCATTATCACATTTCATACATTCATTTGCACATCAATCAATTCAATAGTATCAATATATTTGCATATTGAGAAAACTCCTTTTCATATTAATGCATTTCTTAAACTGTTATAAATAACCATTAAATTCAATCAATATCCATATTTCCACATATCCATTACATTAGCAATTCATTTTAAACCCTTAACAGCAAATATCTACATAATATGCACAAAATCAATTTGAAACCATCCTTGAAACCATCCTTTATATAATAATATATATAACAACACATAATCCTTTCATGAAAACACATTCCCGTTATCCGAAGTAAATAAGCAGCTGCATAGTTTGCAATAGTTTCAGTTTTGATCCCTCTTATGAGTTTTTGCACAAGACACTCGATTTTGATTTCGTTCAGAAAAAGTTTTCAGTTGGGATATAAAGTTAGAACTGGAAGGTACAGTTGAAAGAAGACCTCCGAGAGAGGAAGATTGAATTAGCTTTTTTTTTGTTTTGTGTTTTTAATTTAATAAAATATATTGAGTTGCAAATTTTGTTTTGTGTTTTAATAGTGTTTGTGTTTTAAATTAAATATATTGATGAATAATAAATATAAACGCGTTTATTATTAATCTCCACGCTCTTCCCTCGATAGAGGAAGCACGGCGGATTGGAGATAGAACAAGTTCACTTAATTATCACTCCCCCTTTGAATTATTAACATCTCGTGTCTTCATACACATATCCTTCCCTTCCCCCCAAATCACTAATTTCCCTTTACAATAGAATATCCCCTTTACAATAGAATATAATTTGAATAAAAATAAACCCCCATTTAAAACCCCACTCACATTGCAATAGCCATCTTCCTTTTATTAGCTATAGTCGCCCCCTATTAGCCAATTCCGCCGCTTCCTTGAAATAACTATCGTGGAAGCGGAACAAAAAAGTATATGTGCCGAAAGACACGAGATTCAGCCTTCTTGTGAATCCAGTGGTTTGAACGGACGGTCGCGTGTGGACATTGGTCCGGTTAAATTAGAATTATTGTAAATTTGTTAATATTAACATACAAAAGTAAGAGAAATAAAAGATTTAAAATTAGAATTTGCTCGTGTAATATTAACATAAAAAAAGGAAAGACAGTTAAAATTAGAATTTGAATCGAAAATAAAACGAAATTTTTCAAGAAAGTCAAAATTAAATTAAATTTTCAAAAAATAGAATATAAAAGGCAATTTAAAAATTTTCCAAAAAAGAAGAATAATCAACAAAAATTCAAAAATTAATCAAAAATAAATTTTACAAAACCAGAATTACACAAAAAATTGTCAAAAATAAAATTTTTCAAAGGAAGGAAAAAGCACGGTTACAACAAAAGTTAAATAAAGAAGAAGGATAATATAGTAGTTGTAACATATGTAACATATTCAGAAAAAATTGGAAAAAAAAAATACAAAGATTTTAATTTGCAAAAAATAAAAATTTAAAAACAAATAAAATATTCACAACTTGAACATTTTTAAGAAAAACACAAAAAATTAAATATTTTACAAATAAATAAAATATCAAAAATTAAAAACAAGAAACAGAAATTAGACGAAATCAAACAAAACAAACCATTTATAAAAGAAAACAAAAAGCGGATAGAAAAAGGGAAAAAAAAAAGCAGTAAAAGGACCACCAATAGCACATCAGAATAAGAACACCAACAAGCAGATTTTATTTTAAGTTATTATTAAGATACAACTACAATTAAATAAAATTAAAATAACAAAATAGTATTAAAATTAAAATATTTAGAAAAAGTATTATCATTGTACAACATAGGTGCTTCATAGGTCAACTAATATTAATTTTGCCATTCCACCCATTAAATAGTAATAGTTGCCTATTTCTGGTTGAAAAAAAAAAAGGTAAATTTTCTTGTTGGTCTCTCTGTTGTTTATTCTGGTCAGAAATATTGATACAGGTATTGATTGGATAGAATTTAATATAGAATCGTTTTGCCGTTGTCCATTGAGGCTTCACTTACAGTTAATTATATTGCACTGTGGGTTTTAGGACCAATCCGCTGAGGGATAAGCACGTCTTTTGTTAGGAAACAGAATATTGTCTTTTCTACCCAGATTTCGGTTAGGTTCCACCATGCCATAAGAGGGAAGGTTATGTTCCCAATACACCGTCAAGCCTTTCATGAAGACTAGGCAAAACAAAAAGAAAAAAAGTCAGATCCCATCCAACCCTGAGATGTCGCAGGAAGAAAACAACTCTTCGGCCGAAAGACCAGACACCAGGGAAGAGAGAAATGATTCCTCTCCTAAATCGGACAAATCTATGGACAGGCTAGGTATTAGCCAAATCATGGACCTGGTACGAACATCAATACCAGTGTACAATGGTTCACAGGGTCCCACAGTAGCTATGGGACTAGAGAAGTTCGTAGATACGTGTAGGAGGACCCTGAGATGTTTGTCCGAAAGTGAGGAGAGGACAGCCATGCAGCGGTTGCCCATGCAATTAGGCGGAGAAGCCTATAGAATATTTCATGAGGCAAACCCAGCATTGTTCTGAGAGTACGAACAACAACTCCGGGACAAACTATTACCACAGTCATCATACGAAGACGTGTACGAGAACCTCTCCGAGATGCTACAATTCCGAGCAGAGAACATCACTGGTTTCGTTTCCCGAGTGAAACAGGCTGTGGTTCTCTGCAAGGAAGCTGCCGCGCACTCATACGGAAAGGCAAGTAGCGACATTTGCGTTGCACAAATAGAAAATTTAGCCAAATCCGTATTGATACGCGGTATTCGAGAGGAACCCTTTCGAAGCCAGTTATTGGCTATCAAAGAAGAAACTCTCGAAGGCATCATGTCGCAACTTCTCTGGATGGTAAGTCGACAAAAAGAACTTGAGGGAAAGAGAGATGCCTACGATATGGGAGACATACCAAGGACAATTGAATACCTCGAACCACAGAGGGAAGAAAATCACAGTCGCCCAGAGTACTACAGAATTAGGGAAATAACACCCGAACGATATACCAGGGATCTTTTTTCAGAAGAGGATTATGTAAAACCGGAAAGAAGAAAAGTTCGCGACGGACGAAGCCCGGCTCGTCATTCACAAGGGTTGGAAAATAAGGATGACCACCCTGTGAATCGACCAGATGATTGTAATCGCCCGGTACCAAGAAGGCGAACAACATCATGGCACAGCCCGCCCCGTAATTCACAGGGACTGGAAAATAGAGAAGAGCAACCTGTGAATAGACGAGAGGAATTTGACCGCCCAGTACCAGCGAGACCACACATCAAATGGAGCAGCCGCCTCGTCATTCACAAAGAGATGATGAAAGGGACGAACCCCCGGTGAACAGGCGAAGGGACTTCGAACATCCAGTGGCCAGTAGGCGGGAACCAGCCAGACGATGCCCAAATCGATACTCACAGGGCATGGACTATATAGAGGACCACCCGGTGGGTGGACGATATAGTTATAGCCAACCAAGGAGCCCACCAAGAACACAGGATGAAAGAAGCCACAGAGAACAGAGGTACAGGGAATATAGCCCGGATCCGCGAGAATCGTTCAGTAGGCAACCTCAACCTACGAACGACGCGTCTCGGAGAGATGGGGCTTACTATAGTAGGTCGGCCGAAACAGCTCGACACTATACGGAACAACTCCACCCCGTAAGCCGCCCCAACCTGCCAACAACCCGTTCCACCAGTACGAACCAGCACGCGCACCACCACATGACTATCAACCACACAGCGGGACAAGGCCCGATGGACCTGGAGTACGAAGGTACCAACGGGGCGAAGATGATTATTATCATCAAGAAACGCCCATCCAGGCCCGTGACGCACAACCACACCGGCTAACTGCAGAAGTAGCATGCAGTTTTTGCCTCAAAAGGGGGCACCTACGTGACGAGTGCATTACTCGGGGTAACATGCCAATTTGTACCTCGTGTCTTAGGTATGGACATGAAGTAGGAAATTGTCGGGTAAAAGTTGTACCACCAGCGTCACAATATCCCGCACCACAAGCACAGAGGCCACAACCTGCACAAAAGCCACAAAATGAACAGAGGGAGTCCCCGAGACAAACAAATCAAGGACAAGCCCAACCCCCTAACTCCAAACAGCCACAACCAACATCGAACCGAAGAGTGTACAGCGTTCGATGTTGTTGTGAGTATTGTGGCCGAAGCAGTCACAAGTGGGAACAGTGTCGATACAAGATCAACTGGGAAAAAACTCATCCAGCTTGTACGCACACTGCAACGGCTAGACCTGTACGTCGCCGTAAAAACCTGCCAACCTGCACGGTTAACCTGGAATGGCCAGAACCACCAACGAATGGCTCTAATAAGAAAAAGGAACCGAACAATAAAAGAAAAACCTTAAAAGGCAGGAGACACCGACAGAGGCACTCTAGGCGCAGGTCAGGTCGAAGCCGCTCTAGTACGGACAGTACAGAACAGAGCACCGACCGAAGTAACTGCGCCGAGAAAAAGAGTCCCTCCACTAAAACCCAAAATAGCGATCGACCAGAACCAACGGCGGCAATTGATAAACGAAAAGCTATGGGTAAGAAATCAGGAAACGCCAAACGGTCGGGTGGAACAGCCCCAACCCGAACGAATTAAACTCGCAAAATAGTCAGAGCTGTTCTCAGTTTTCGCCGGCTGAAGCTCCAGTTGTCCAACTCCAATTAGACATTGGCCGTAAAAAATATACGAGCCTAATGGTGGACACCGGCGCTGAGATCAGCCTCATAAAGACTAAAGCACTCAACAAAAAATATGAAGTGGATGCCCAGAAGGCAATAATCCTCCAAACACTTTTTGGCAAGGGAAAGTCTAGAGGAGGCATACAGGGGAAGTTCAAACTACATCATGAAATCCCCTGTAGCTTCGAAGTAGTAGACACGTTGCCAGGATTGTCAGAAGACGGCTTGTTGGGTAACGACTCTGTCGCATTATTGCAAAGTTAATGGATCAGGAGGTAGTTTGGAATTTCCCCAAACAATCACAAATCCTGAAAGTTTCTCTGTTGACTTTGCAAATAAATGCAAGAAAGTAAGCATGGGAAAGCTTAGACAAAAGGCAGCCAAATGGGAACCCGGACCACAGGGACCTAACAAGGACCCTGCGGTCGGAAAAACCCCGAAGACCCTACCCACGCAGGGGAAGGGCTGCGAAAACCTGTCAGGCGCCAGTTACCCCAACATGCAGGCAATAACCCAACAGCCAAAAGGTGGCAAGGGAGGGGAGGTTTCGGTAGAACAGCTACCAATAAACCCATCGGAAGTGGAAATATTGCTGATAAACCGGTATAAAAACCGGTAAGCGAGTAAATACGTCAGCGGGACCCATTTTTGATAAATAATCAAATCATCCCGTATCCGAGAACCAATTTTCGGGGGAAACACCTCCAATAAATTAAACAAATTAAACTCATGTTCACGGACGGTAAGTCGTCAGATGAATTTATGCATCTTGAAGATGACTACCAGCCAATGCACTAGTGCTAGCTCGCATCATATCTGTAACAAATTAACGTGGTCAGACAAATGTCAAACACACATTTGAAAAAAAAAAAAAAAAAAAAAAAAAAAAAAAAAAAGTAGATCTTAGTTTCGCCGCCAAAATGGGCGAATCCCAATAATACCCACCTCTTTTACTCTGGCCACGGATGCGAGCAGTGAAGCACTTGATGATGGGCAAAATTAAGACGTAATAAGTAAAGACACACCTAATGCCTACTCGAGTCACACCTGGCATACAGTGAAAGGAAACGTTCTCACTATAGTGAAGGAGGTTTTTACCGGATCGTGTGGACAAAATTAAAATTATTAAATTATAGTAAACACAAAACAAAATAGAATGTAAATATGTTAAGTAACTAATAAAAAACTATTATTGTAAATAATATAGTTATATAGTATTAAAATAAGTATTAACAAAAACAACAATAAAAAGAAATTATTGTAAATAAATAAATACATTTAGACTAACTAAAAGAAAAGCAAATAGAGATAACAATAAGCTAAATAAAAATAGTCTAAAATAATTATAAGAAATGTAAAGCCAACCGCCACGCACGCACCGACATGCTGTCGAAAGGGAGTTTCATTCCTATTTTAAGAATGAAACTCCATTTTTGTAATGGGGGAGGGATATTATATAATTAAGTTCATTTAATTATCACTCCCCTTTGAATTATTAACATATCGTGTCTTCACACACATATCCTTCCCTTCCCTCCAAATCACTAATTTCCCTTTACAATAGAATATCTCCTTTACAATAGAATATAATTTAAATAAAAGTAAATCCCCATTTAAAACCCCACTCACATTGCAATAGCCATCTTCCTTTTATTAGCCATAGTCGCCCCCTATTAGCCAATTCCGCCGCTTCCTCGAAATAACTATCGTGGAAGCGGAACAAAAAAGAATATGTGCCGAAAGACACGAGATTCAGCCTTCTTGTGAATCTAGTGGTTCGAACGGACGGTCGCGTGTGGACACTGGTCCGGTTAAATTAGAATTATTGTAAATTTGTTAATATTAACATACAAAAGTAAAAGAAATAAAAGATTTAAAATTAGAATTTGCTCGTGTAATATTAACATAAAAAAGGAAAGACAGTTCAAATTAGAATTTGTTCAGTTTTCGTGTTCCTTATCATTGAGTTAGTGCAAATTCGCCGTATGGAGGCAACATCAAGTGATGCAGTAAGCAGATTTAGATCCAGCCATTAAAAAAGGATTAAAGGCTCCTCGATAGTATAGTGGTTAGTATACCCGCCTGTCACCCAGGAGACCGGGTTTCGATTCCCCGTCGGGGAGCCTCTGGCGCAAGACTAATGACCTTGCCCAGAAAAAATAAATCATTATGGAAAATTTAACAAGCCTTAGGACTTGCTAAATAAGGCCAAGACCGGTCCCCGGTTGTAGTGCCGATGATGATGATGATTAAAAAAGGATATCCCCGTAAGAGTGCTGTATAAGAACGGGGTAAGTTTTGTGGCAAAACAAAATCGAAATTTAATTGTGAATTTATTATTGAACAGTCCACCGACTGTCGAATGAATGCACAAGTGTTATTCACCTCGATGGGCGGGGTAAATGAGAGAATACGAATGAGAGTGCGATCGAGATTGGTTGATCGTGTGGCTAAAGTGAAGTTTTATCCCTGATTGGGATTAGTCAAGTTTCATCACCAACGGAGAGGAGTCGATTATTAACCATTGGATTGCGCACACGTGCGAGAATTACCACGAGTCAAGAGAAAAGTATTCCTTCCGTTTTATACAGTCAAAAATATTTTCGTTTAACCTTTTTGCATAATAAGTCGAGTCGGGTCTAGTGTTTCTTGTGGCATTCTTTCTTCATTCGTCGTGTAAACTATACGTGTTATGCCAGGATATTTTTGATGTAAATAAAATTGTTTCAAGATATGTCTATATGAATTAAATCGAAATAAAATCAAAATATCACCAGTGAATTGTAAATTACACGAGTGATGCCAAGATATTTTTATCTAAATAAAATTATTTCAAGATATGTGTATATAAATTAAATCGAAATAAAATCAAAATATCACCAGTGAATTGTAAATTACACGAGTGATTCCAGGATATTTTTATGTAAATAAAATTGTATCAAGATATGTGTATATAAATTAAATTGAAGTAGAACCAAACTATCATCAGTGAATTGTAAATTACACGTGTCGTGCCAGGATACTTTATATAAACAAAAGTTAAAGCAATAAAAATAAAGAACGCATCATACAAAAAAAAAAAACTACACAGTGCATTGTTATTTATTTCCTTCTCTTAGATTTTTCTGCGAACACTGCGCAATCGTTGGGGCATTTTAGTGAACGAGTGCCCGTGTTAGGTACGATACTTTTTACCCCCACAAGTTCTTTTTCGTTTGTGCTATAATCTTGTTCTTTTTATTCAAGGTTTTTGATATAAAAGATATCGGTTTATTACTCTGTAACAAAGCTGCTCCTATGGCTGTGTTACTTGCGTCTGTGGTTAGTTCGAATGGTTTGTTGAAATCTGGTTGTAAGTATTCAATTAGAAGTTTGGTAATCTTCGAGAAGCTCTGAATGAATTTCCTGTAGTAGCTTGGTAGTCCCAAGAACGAGCGTAGTTCCTTCACATTTTTTGGGATCGGGTATTCCTTGATTTTTTGAATTTTTTGAGGGTCTACAGAAATCCTATTATGTGTCCTAAATATTCAATTGAAGTTTTAAAGATGTGTGATTTCTCGTGGGATATTTTCATATGTGCAGCATGTGGCGCCTGGATTATCGTGGTCATATGTTCCAGATGTTCCTCTTCTGAGTTTGAGAAAATCAGAACGTCGTCTACATGTACATAGGCGAACTTCCCAATATACTCTCTGAGAATATCATCAATGCATCTTTGGAATATCGAGGGTGCATTTTTTAATCCAAAGGGCCTTCTGACAAATTCGTATTTGGCACCGTTTACCTTAATTAAGATTTGGTGGAATCCAAATTCTAAGTCTACTGTAGAGAATACTTTTGCCTTTCCTAAATTCTGGTTGGTCATGTTTGTGGGGGTTCTTCCAACCTACCCAAAGAACCACCCATCTATCTTAATCAACTCCCCATCCCTCACCTAGAGATTATTAGCTTACCTGAAATCGGCAACGTTAAGCTACCTTTTAATCGCCATCCATTTCCTAAAAAAAAAACGAAAAAACCCATGGCAAGATCATCATCTTGCCATAGCAACAAGTAACATTGCCGCATCTCACCAGCGTGATCGGTTCCTCTGGGCGGCAACATGCTTATCATTACACAGCAATTCCACTGTATTTGCTCTTCTCCGGCAACCGTTGGTCCCACGACCAAGCCATAGCAAGTCGCTAGCTTCTATACCTGCCTGACTGATTGCATGATCCGTCGCCTTATCGAGGAACGATCATCGCATCGGTCATGTCTAACGATTTGTTGTCTAAACAACGAACAGCCACGATCCTCACACTGGGTATCAAACAGAACGCTTCTGTATACACGATGTATAAACAGAAGGAGCTATTTTGGCCTGCACGGCAACATTCCCTAGTATAAACGAATCGCTAGTGTAAACATAGCAACCTTTTTCGGTCGCTATTGAGCTACCATTCGCTTACACAGCTGACCTGGTCGAACTCCCTTCGTCGCATCCAATCTCTGATGCAATTCCGTTGGTCCAAAGAAAAGTTGGGTAAGTGTACGCTTGCACATCTGCAAGCCAAATTCCTCATAATCGGTCGCCCAATCGATAAACGATCATCGGATGGGACACGACCCATAGCTGTTTATCTATACAATCATATCAATGGTCGTGTCCTACGATTTGTTTCCCAAACCATACATGCACCCATCTATCCTTGCCTGGCCATCGTAAGCGAAGTTCTGTTGACTTAACATCAACAGAAAAATCTATCCGCTATTATTTATGATCGCAATGCGGGCAGCCCCCGGTACATGATCATCTATTTGACCAGCTGCAGGATTGATCGCTCTCCCTCACATCTAACCACCGATGCATTATCGTTGTCCGCACTTCCAGTGTATGGACACCGAATCAGATCGGCACGATCACATGGAAGTACTTCCAAGCAAACCGAATCGATTTCTCATTGGCCGTCACTGGGATGAAATATCGGATTTGTTTTCCACCACAGCGGAGGGGAATCCACCCCAGTGCGACTGGTGATATGATTCGTCCCCATGGTTGAGGAGTCAGATCGTAACCATCGAACCACGCACACGTACCGGGGATGTTGTTTGCAGAGTCAGTTTTCTAATCGCGAGGAGAGTGGCCGAGGACATTAAGTGCTGCAAGTTTTAATGTTATATTCAAATTGTTTCCCCCGATCCGATGTCTTAGCCAAGTCGTGATACGTCGTGCAGCGAGTAATCTTTTGTGTCGCTGTTAAGAATCGTCACCGCAGGCAAAGGTAGTTGCAGTTAAAAAGGAAACTCCTGTTAAGAATAAGAACCATAAAAGTCTAAATCGGTGCACCAGTGTAATATTAGTTGCAGTTAAAAGGTAACCCATGTTAAGGATAAGATCAATATAAGTCAGAACCGATGTAACCGTGAATCTAGGTAGCAGTTTATTGCTCAAGGACATTGGTGTTAATAAAGTTTTAAACAATAACTCCTGCGTTTTACTTTGGTTTGCTTTTGTGACAGTGTGTTTGGTTTTTCTTCTTTTTCTTGCGGAACAATTTGGTGCGCCATTTAGTGTTGTGGGGTATTTCACTTAACCCGCGCCCATGCTGACGCCCCTGGTAAATACCACCCACATGTTCACTTCGGGGATCAGTTATTGTGTGGGAGTTAAGTTTTTGGAAAAAACAGACAACTTGTCTCACAGTTTTGCTCGTGCTATTTATCTTAATCAACCGTTATTTTCACAATAATTTTCACAATTTAATTATCATTATCTCGTTTTCGTTGCCTCGTTTTCCGCATACAAAAATTTGAACAAGTGTTAAAACCGTTAAGTTATGGCCCCTGGGCCACGTGTGTTAAACAAAATTAAGCGCAAACGGTTGCGTTACGACCCCGTTATTGGAGGCCAAACTCCTCCCGATAAACTTTCAAAAGTGAACAATAAATTTCTAGAAAAATCTAAAATGTGTTCAAACACTAACTTTTTTCAACCACTTCAAAGTCTGATGGAAGACTCTCCTGAAATGGATCCGACCAATGACGAACAGTGCGCAGAACTTCCTAAAGAAACCGTTCCGCCAATTGTGGTATTAAAAGCAACTAGTGCTCAAGTGCGTGATATTTTGAGGAACATTAAGATAGACAAATACTTAATCAAAAACATTTCGCTTGGGCAAAAAATATGTGCCCCAACAATGGACATATATAATAAAATCAGAACCGAACTCTTACGGTTAAAATGTGAGTTTTTCACCCACTCACGTAAGGAAAATCGTCCATTAAAGGTAGTGTTATCCGGGTTAGACTTAATTAGCAACGATATAGTGAAAAATGAGCTAATTACACTCGGGATTAAGTGCCTAGATGTTAAAACCATCACATTAAATCCGTCAACAAAAGCCCTGCACAAACACTACTTGTACATCGTCTACATTCAACGCGGTACTGTTAAATTAAACGAACTAAAACGGAACTACTCCACCTTGTTCAAAACCATCGTTCGCTGGGACTTTAAAAAACATAATCCAGGTAAGGTCACACAATGTCACAATTGCCAGCTTTATGATCACGGCTCGATGCATTGTCATATAAATAGCTTCTGTGCAATATGTTCGGGAAACCATAAAACATCCGACTGCAAAACGAATGAAGTCATCAAGTGTGCAAATTGTAGTGGGCCACATAAATCCACCGATCCAGAATGCATAAGCCGAAAGCAGTACATAGACATTCGCCGCAAATTATCCCCACGTGGACGTGGTACAGGAAATACAACGTTTCTACAGCCTCCGAGTTACAAACAGCAGCCAGTGCCCGACCGATTATCCATTGATAATTTTCCTCCACTACCCCGATCTGTGCGTCAACCTTTACTTCCTTCATCCACCTGGGCTTCTGGCCTCCATCAAACCCAGCAACCTTCCAACAGTGATACGACACACACGAAGAAAAATCCGTCAGAAACATTAACTAATGATAACCTGTTCTCATTTAGCGAGATAAACTCTCTTCTTAATGAAGTTGTAACCAAGCTTAGTGCTTGTCAAACCAAAACTGACCAATTTAACGTCATTACTTCATTAGCTATTAAGTACATATACTCGGAAAAAACATGTTAAGAAACTCTCTTAACATCATAACTTGGAATGCGAGAAGCATCAAAAACAAAAAGCATGAATTTTTTAGTTTCTTGATAAATTTTAATATTGACATTGCACTTGTTTCAGAAACCTGGCTCAAACAAGACATTTCTTTCTCACATCAAAATTACATATGTTATCGCCTAGACAGGGTACATGCTAGTGGTGGAGGTGTCGCCATTATTGTGAAAAAATGTATAGAACATTCCTTGCGTCCTTCATTGCGCCTTAAGTTAATTGAGGAAATTAGTATAGATGTAACATTAAGTGACAACTCCAAGGTGAGTCTTTTTTCGGTGTATTTCCCTGGAGGAAATAGAAACCTAGAGAAATCTACTTACTTTAAGCGGGATCTGCAAAAATTGTATAGAGTCAACACTCGAAACAAGGTAATTATTGGTGGTGATCTAAACTGCAGACATCAGTCGTGGAATTGTCTTAGGGCAAACTGCTGGGGTAACATTTTACTAGATGTTACTGAATCCAGCCCAAGTTTTTCCATACTTTATCCACTTCTCCCCACCTATATCCCAGCGAGTGCTAACAAGAACCCCTCAACTCTTGATCTATATATCACTAATATTCCAAATTACTGCACAGTGCCATTAACTCTAAATGCGTTAAGTTCAGACCACCTTCCGATCAGCCTCACAGTGAATCATACAGTAGTTGTAAATCGTACCAGTTTATACCACAACTATTCCGCCGCCAACTGGAATTGTTATAAATCATATATAAACACGAACTTGGTTCTAGGTGATACCAGCCTAAATTCTATAAGCTGCAGCGAGCACATTGATATCCTATGTAACAAATTTGTTTCTGTTATCAATAGAGCGGCCGATCTTGCGATACCTAAATGTTCCACTGCTCCAGTTGATAAGGCACCGCTTCCTGAAAATATCTTACATCTGATTAGGCTACGAAACTCTGAAAGAAGAAAATGGCTGCGTTATAGAATCGATTGTTTCCTAGTTAATATTAAAGTCTTAAATAATATCATTAAAAACGAAATCTCAACATATAGGAACAAGTGTTGGAATAAACACCTTTCCTCTCTTGACAAAGCTAGCAAACCGTTCTGGAAAATATCAAAAATTATGAAAAAGAGAGGGTCAAGTATTCCTCCGTTTAAAGTTCACGACAAGTTGTTTATTTCTTCAGTGGAGAAATCGAACCTACTTGCTAACACGTTTAGTAAGAACCACTCCATATCTATGCATCTAAGCGACGCGTATACTGAAGCTGAAGTTGCTAACACTATCCATGTACTTTCTCAAACACCAGCTGAAAGTACTTACGCAACTAATATCAGCAAAGTTAAAGAATTGATAAAAAAATCGAAATCAAAAAAGGCTGCGGGTCTCGATAATATTAACAACAAATTAATCAAAGCACTTCCACCTGCTGCAAGTAACTATTTAACGTTCATTTTCAACGCTTGTCTTAAGAATTGTTATTTTCCGGACTGTTGGAAAACATCAAAGGTAATACCTATCCCGAAACCCGGCAAACCGAAGAACAGCCCCGAAAGCTACAGACCTATTAGTCTACTTAGCTGTCTAAGTAAGCTCTTAGAAAAAATCATTAAGGAAAGGATTGATCGTTTTGTGGAAGACAATATCATCTTACCAAACTTTCAGTTCGGTTTCCGTAGTGGTCACAGCACAATCCACCAAGTCTTGCGCATTAAAAACCACATAGCTGGTAAATTCATCGACAAGGAGTCAACGGGACTGGTTCTTCTAGACATCGAAAAAGCTTTTGATACGGTATGGCACGATGCCTTGATTTATAAGCTACTAAAACTTAAGCTGCCAATACCGCTTATCAAAATTATCCAGAGCTTTCTTCGTTCGAGAAATTATGTTGTGAGTTTAGGAACCGACAAATCCTCTACTCACCAAATCCACCATGGTGTACCCCAAGGATCGGTCCTTGGTCCCATATTATTTACATTGTTTGTCGCAGATTTACCATGTCTAGGTGAAAACATTCAGGTAGCTATGTTTGCCGATGATACGGCCATTTTCTCTTCGGGTGCCTTATTCACTAATGTCTACAACTTGCAAGCAGCTCTTGACAAGCTAGCAGTATATTACAGGAAATGGAAAATAAAAATAAATGGTAATAAAACACAAGCTGTCTGGTTTTCGAGATGTAGGAAACACTGCTACCTACCAAATGGCACTAAACTCAGTATGTGTGCAGTTGATATTGATTGGTCCGAAGACTGTAGATATCTAGGTATTATTCTAGATAAAAAACTTATCTTTCAAAAACACGTCACTACCACAATTGACAAAATAAACAAAGTCGTAAGAGTTATGTATCCATTAGTGTGTAGAAAGTCAAAGCTTAGCATCGAAAATAAAATTATAATATATAAAACCATTTTTCAAGCGATACTCCTGTACGGGGCCCCTGTGTGGTGTAATTGTGCTCGCACACACAAAATAAAATTGCAAAGGTGTCAAAATAAAATATTGAAAATGTTGCTGAATTTGCCATGGCATTATTCGACACATGAACTACATGAAAACGCCAACGTTAAACCGGTAGAGTTCCTTATTGACAAAATCAATCGAAACTTCTTCGCCAATTGTTCTTTTTCTGACAATGTTCTCGTTTCCCGTCTTGCGTTATCCTAAATCACTACATATGTCCCCTATCTATGAAAATTATATCGAGGTCATTACTATATAAAATAACCGGAAGCTCGTGCAATATTAGTCTTAAGATTCAAATAAGGGTTTTTTATTGTAGTTTTCTCTTAATTTATTATTTGTTATTCATTAAAATTGTGCTATTGTCGTTATATAGATTTAAGATTATAGTTGTAAAGGAATTCCTATCCTAAATCTCTTAAGTACTAGTTGTAAAATATACCATAAATGTAATTATCTACCAAATAAAAATTGAATTGAATTGAATAAGTTTTTGGAAATCGATCACCATTTTTCTCTTAGGTTTACCAGTTTCGCCTGCCCCCTTTTTCGGAACTGTCCAGATTGGGGAATTTTACGGGCTATAGCTTTTGTTTATTATTCCTTGCTGTAGTAGTTTGTCTATTTCTGCGTTTACGAACTCGTTGTCTGAGAATGGGTATGGGTACTGTTTGGTCCAAATGGGTGATTCGTCCTCTGTGCGAATTGTTGCCTGAATTTTTGTTGTGAAAGGTAGGGATTCACAAACTGCCTCGTTTTGTTTCATTAATAGGTCTATTTGTTTGATATGTCTCCCATATCGTAGGCATCTCTCTTCCCCTCAAGTTCTTTTTGTCGACTTACCATCCAGAGAAGTTGCGACATGATGCCTTCGAGAGTTTCTTCTTTGATAGCCAATAACTGGCTTCGAAAGGGTTCCTCTCGAATACCGCGCATCAATACGGATTTGGCTAAATTTTCTATTTGTGCAGCGCAAATGTCGCTACTTGCCTTTCCGTATGAGTGCGCGGCAGCTTCCTTGCAGAGCACCACAGCCTGTTTCACTCGGGAAACGAAACCAGTGATGCTCTCTGCTCGGAATTGTCGCATCTCGGAGAGCTTCTCGTACACGTCTTCGTATGATGACTGTGGTAATAGTTTGTCCCGGAGTTGTTGTTCGTACTCTCAGAAAAATGCTGGGTTTGCCTCATGAAATATTCTATAGGCTTCTCCGCCTAATTGCATGGGCAACCGCTGCATGGCTGTCCTCCCCTCACTTTCGGACAAACATCTCAGGGTCCTCCTACACGTATCTACGAACTTCTCTAGTTCCATAGCTCCTGTGGGAGCCCGTGAACCATTGTACACTGGTATTGATGTTCGTACCAGGTCCATGATTTGGCTAATACCTAGCCTGTCCATAGATTTGTCCGATTTAGGAGAGGAATCATTTCTCTCTTCCCTGGTGTCTGGTCTTTCGGCCGAAGAGTTGTTTTCTTCCCGCGACATCTCAGGGTTGGATCGGATCTGACTTTTTTCTTTTTGTTTTGCCTAGTCTTCATGAAAGGCTTGACGGTGTATTGGGAACATAACCTTCCCTCTTATGGTTTTTGAAAGGTAGGGATTCACAAACTGCCTCGTTTTGTTTCATTAATAGGTCTATTTGTTTAGAATAGTCTTTGTTGCTTATTGTATAATTTACCTGTTGAGCTTTATTGTTTTTTTTCATTGTAATAAGTTTGTATTCGAATAAGTTAATTTGTGTTTTCATTTGCCTTAAACCTTGTTCACTTAGTATCGCGTCGAGATCTTGTAATTCCTCAATCTCGTAGAAAACTAAGGGGTGGCCTAATACATTAATGTGTTTTTTACTACTAATCACTGAGGTATCATGAAGTGTCTTTGTTTTTCATTCTTCAATAGGGATACTTTTTGCTATTTTTCAGGATGTTTTAATGTAATGGTTTGTGCTACCACTATCTACTAATATACATACCTGTATCTTTAACTCCTGATCTGTCAGGATGAGGCATGGTAAGTTTCGGATTCGCCTAAAAAAGAGTGCGTTTCGACGAATTCGTCGAGAGGTTCGATGACAGGTTCCTCGTTTAGCGTGATGATGTCATATATTTTCCCTTCTTCTGTTTGGTTGATCCTTTGGAGTTTATTTTGATGTTAGGAAATGATGCTATGTGTTAGTCCTCTTTTAACGGGTGGTGGGTGGGCGTCATATTGATGTTGGTAGTTTTGTCGTTGGGAGTGGATGTTGGGTTGTTGTTGGTAGTTTTGGCGTTGAAATTGGGTGGGTTGTTGTTGAAAATTTTGACGTTGAAGTTGTGTGGGTTGTCCATATCGCTTGTTTATATATGTATCGACTTCTATTGGTGTTGGTTTTTCGTATGTCTCACGATGTGGTTGGCGATAATTCAATTGGGGTGTGAAGCCTGTTTCCCTTGATGTGTAATGCGTTTCTCTTGAAAATCGGGCCTATGTTCTCTGTTCTAGTCGTTGATATTTGTTGTCGTAATATACTGTCTGAGCTATGGCATAGGCTTGGGATATGGTTTTAGGTGCATGAGCATATAACGTATTGCGTAAAATTAAGCTGTTGTTTCCCATTATAAATGTCCTTATGGCCTTTTGTTCCGCTTCGGCAATGAGTGCTTGGCTTGCTCCTGGCTCCTTGTATGTGATGTCTATTTTCGAGATTGTGAGGTTTAGTGCTTGATTTATTTTGTCATGAAACTCCAGTAGCGTTGTGGGGGTTCCACCAAACCCCACGGCCCGCTTACCTGAAAAACTACCCATATCCGCAACTCAACTCCCATTGTTTCTCGCCAAGGCGATTGCATTGGCACCTGAAAATATTTCCTTCTCCAAGGACATTAATGCATACAAGCATTACAAAGAATTCCTAAAAAGAATTGCGTCTACATTAGCGACCCAAAAACCGAATTTCCAATTAGTGTAGATATTCACGCTATAATTCGATCCAGCCGTCGCCATAGATGCCATGCATAATTGACGCAGATGGTATACACAACCGTCATTGTGTACCCATCTAAATTGCTTTCCGGAGACTTGCATCTATGGATTCAATTGCAAGCACTTCACCAGGAAATATTGCTTTGTTTGAATTTTCAAACAATCACCGACACCAAGTTTCGCCGTCAGATCGGATTCAATAGCATAAACATATGCAAAACAAAAGAATCCGATTCTCTCAGTCGCAGGTAGTCATGTATACGATCCTTTTAGCATCTAATGAGTGGCTGCTATTTAGACAGCCGACCCCCATTACCGAAAGATGCTGTAGGTCGTTTCACTATTGTTCTTTTTTTTCCTCGTTTCAGGCAAAACGCAACGATGAACACGGTGATGTGTACGAACACACACATACACCACCGCGTACCTGAAATCGCTTTCCATTGGTCACTGGTCAAAGGAAATTTCATTTCCTTTTCACCACACCACCAGAAACTCACCCCAAACGATAAAATATCGCTGAGTCCTTTACCATCCACAGGCCAGCACGGTCATGCCGCTCCCGCACTCCGTTACGGCGGAGTTGCACATGTATATATCGAAGTCGTGTGCGTGTTGTAAGTGTGTCCAATACGTATCGCGTTCCAGAATCTAACAGTCTCAAACCACGGTATTTTGTAATAAGTTTAGCATATAAAATTATGTCTAATAATTCAATAAACAGTATAGTGTAACTGCCCGTGTTTAATTCAAATCTCTAACTGCATTTTAATTCATCTCAACGAAAGTGAAATAAAATAAAAGTCCATTACAAACAATAAACTAACCTCGTGTTTTAATTATTAATTGTCGGGCAGTTTTGCACAAGTCGGTGGACGGTGTTTTGGTATTCGGTGGAACATTAAGTGAATCTGTGCGTTTTATTTCTTCCGACCAGTGTCCGTCTGTTGGTGTTTCCCTTGCTTCGGCGGAATCGTTTAGTGCTGCCGGAACCATTAAATAATGTTGGAGGAGGAAGTAGAACTCGCACCTGTGCCGGTGCCACGACTTCCTCCCCACAGTGTCATATTCCTTTGTTCAATTGATGCCATTTCATTTTCGGTCGATGATCGCGTAGTAATTGTGTTTGGTGTTGTTGTTGGTCAGAACGTCAGATGCAGCGTCCGTTATTTTAGTTCTCACTATGGTTAGGGCGAGTGCATACTTGTGGTGGGCTTTTTATGCTTTCCATGGCTTGCCATACCGGGTTCCTCCACGATCTATATTTCTTATTGTCTCCGTTAAAGGTAGGCAGAGCATCAAACGTTTTTAGGTCAATGTCATTAGCGGTGGTATACACCGGGATTAAATATACGTATTATCTTGGCACATTCACTTTGTTACACTGATTTGATTTTTGTAGCTCGGTTACTTGATGTTTTAAAATTTTATTTTCGTTCACTTGCACTTGCATAAAACTTAAAACTTGCGCCAGTTGCGCCTTTAGAGTTACAATCTCACCTTCCATACTGTTGCTTTAATTTCGAAATCTGTTGTTCCTCCTTGTCTATTCCTTTTAGACATTCGGTGAAGCTCTGATTCGATAGTTGGAATCCTTGGCCCTTTATCCTCGTACTCTCTTGACTTTTACAGGAATCCTTTCTTGGCTGTGGACACGTATATCTTAGACACGCATCCCGGTTGAGCCCCCAATTAATAAACTAAATACTAATTAACTAAAAATATTGTTGTAGCAGGAAATGAAATGAACGGGCAACTCCTCGTACGAAAGATATTATTTATTTAATATTACAAACGAAGCACTCGTGAACTTGGTTTCAACAAATATACATTAGTCTGACGCGGCAACGTGAAAAGAGACGCATGTAGCAAAAGGCGCGCCCATTCTGGTATAACTGTCACAAGTAGAGCGAGTGCATTAAGGCGTGAATTGATTTGCCTTTTACTCGTAACGCCCGGTCCGGCGCTACAATCGCATAGAGCACGCAGCTTAGGGCGGATCAACAACAAATATATTTATTTTATTTCGAAAAACTTATGTCCTATTCGTATCGTAATATTAGAGTGTCAGTTTCGGCCTCCTGTCTCTTTGATGAAACCTCGGTTCTTTCCTTATCTACGTCATATTTCTTGGTCCCTTTTTTTTTAATTAGACTTCTCTCGGGAGACGCGAACCTATAGCGCGGAACGGAGTTCCATTACGGTTAGGCTGTTGCTTTTCTGGTTATCGTCGGATGATTTATCATGTTGTATTGCGTTTGGAGATTAGGATTGTTGGGATGTTATCATTAGGTGCTTCATTGTTATCATTAGGTGATTCATCCGCGGGTTGGTGTATGGTGATGGACCAGGTGCCCTAACTTTCATCATATTGTATTGTGTTGTATGGGACTTGGAGACTAGGATTGTTTGGGATGTTATCATTAAGTGATTCATCCTCTGGTTGGTGTATGGTGATGGAACTTGGTGCCTTAACTCTGGCGGTAATTAAAACAAGTATGCAAAAATGATTGTGGTTCCTGGTCGCTGCTGCTCACTAAATAATGGAATATTCTGTCAGAAAGTATTTGCACGTTTTAGAATTTAATTTTCGCCAATCTAGTATAATACATATTAATGCAGAGTTCGTCACGAGAACTATATGGTTAACGCAATTGGTAAAGTATATAAATTTATTTTGTCGTTCCTCCTTAAGAGCACTGTTCAAGGCACATGTAAATGGTTTGCAATTTTAATTGCGGTTCTTGGTAGCAAAATCTTTGTGGAAACGGATACCAGAAGGTATACTCCTTTTTCTTCGATTCCTACCATTATCTGGAAGGATTAAAGATAAACGCCCAAGTATCCGTACAAATCCACAAATTTGACGTCGTACGCAACAAACTAATCCGCCAGTAGGGCATCCCAGTGTTATCATATAAGACACACCTACAAAACAAGGATCTGACAGGTCATCAGTCCCTACTCTTCCTCATTTATGACAAGCACAGTGGCGAACCGTGTAACACCCATATTATGATTTTGTTTTTGTGCGATTCAGTTCTGATTTATCCGCAAGATTTTTATTTCTACCTCCCGCCGGGATTAGATAGGTCAATGAGGGTGTGAATACTCGTAAGCTGTTTAGGTCGAGAAGATTGTGAAGAACAATGGCTTCAATTCATCACCAAATGCCAATTTAAGTCGGTCACTTGAGGTTACTTTATTTAAACCTCCGCGAATTTAAAACTTCTGAATACATAGTAGCCAAACAAAAAATGTTAATATCTATCAAACTGTTACGATATTCAATTCATTTGCAAAATATCCGATGAAACATTTTAGTTAGCAAACATTGATTTGTTTATTTGTTATAAATAGTACGGTAACGTAACCTTAGGTTTAAACGTGTCTAAAAGTTTTTCTATAGATCTTATAACTTTCTCGAGTAAAATTAGGTATTATCAAACTACTTAGCTAGATTGGGAAAAGAAAATCAGAAACTTCGTAGCTCTTGGAGTACTTTGGACGGACTTCGTTGCCCTGATTCGGGATCTCACTAGCGATTTCGTGTGGTAATCAAAACAAGTATGCAAAAATGATAGTGGTTCCTGGTCGCTGTTGCTCACTAAATAATGGAATATTCTGTCAGAAAGTATTTGCACATTTTAGAATTTAATTTTCGCCAATCTAGTATAATACATATTAATGCAGAGTTCGTCACGAGAACTATATGGTTAACGCAATTGGTAAAGTATATAAATTTATTTTATCGTTCCTCCTTAAGAGCACTGTTCAAGGCACATGTAAATGGTTTGCAATTTTAATTGCGGTTCTTGGTAGCAAAATCTTTGTGGAAACGGATACCAGAAGCTATACTCCTTTTTCTTCGATTCCTGCCATTTCCCGTCAAGAAGTTGAACATCTTCGATAATTGCCCGATCTAATTATCATCGACAAATCCTCAGCAGGCACCGATTTTTTAGGTATTTTCGAACAGAACAAAAATTTCTCAAGGCGATTTTAAAATTAGAGCTTTGTTTATCTTCATAATTGGAAGATGTAATTAGAACAAATGTAAAGCAAATGATGACGTAATGATTATGGCGGGGACACTCGAACGCAGAAAAAGCAATTGTCGATCAACCAACTTGGCGAGGAGGAAAATGAAAAATGCACTGCACTTCCTTGAATTATCATCATCATCATCGGTACTACAACCGGGAACCGGTCTTGGCCTTATTTAACAAATCTCTCCACCGGTACCGATTTCGAGCCGATGTCATCCAGTTTGGCACTCCCAGAATCTGGGCGTCCTGGTCTACGCCATCCCTCCATCGCAGACAAGGTCAGCGGCGCTGTCTCCTTCCATACATCCAGCCACAAAGGACTTTCCGAGCGAACTATTCTTCGCTCATTCGAGCTAGGTGTCCCGCCCACCAGAGTCTACCGAGATTGATTTTTCTTACAACATTAGCTTCAAGGTATATTGCGTACAACAATTCTCCTTAAGACCTTCCTCTCGATCGCGGTTAAGACTTCAGAGTGCCTTTTATTGAGCATCCAGGTCTCCTACATGAGTACTGGTAAGACCATAGTCTTGTACAGTAGTAGCTTGGATGTTCTGGATAAATTTCGGGATTTAAAGAGCCTTGATAGACCATAGTAGGTTTTGTTGGATTTGATCAGCCGTTCGCGTATTTCTTCTTCCATATTGTTATCGGCTGATACTATTGACCCAAAGTAGTTAAAGGATTGCACTACTTCAAATTCGTGCTCCACTACCCTGATAGTTTGACCAACGTTAGTTCTTCTCTTCGCAGAAGTTACCACCGTGTACTTAGTTTTTCCCTCATTAATCTGCAGTCCCAGTTTTTGTGCTGCCTGCTCGATCTGGGTGAAGGATTCTTGTACAGCCGATTGGGATCTACCGATGATGTCGATGTCATCTGCGTAGGCAAGTATCTGGTTGGACTTGGTGATAATAGTCCCTCTGGTTGTAACGCCAGAGTCACGGATTACTTTCTCCAATGCCAGATTGAAGAGGAGGGAGGGCAGACCGTCCCCTTGTCGGAGTCCATTAAAGATGTTTATTGGTTTGCACAGCAATCCCGCTATTTTTACTTGACTAGTTACGTTGGTCATGGTCAACCTACAAAGTCGTATCAATTTGTTTGGAATGCCGAACTCTCTCATGGCATTACATAATTCTACCCTGGGTATGCTGTCGTAGGCGGCCTTAAAGTCTATAAATTGATGATGTAATGGAATCTTAAATTCCAGACATTTTTCCATCACCTGTCTAAGGGTGAATATCTGATTAATCGCTGATTTGTCTGGGATGAAGCCACACTGATATTGACCAATCATGGCTTTAGCGTATGGGGCTATTCATTCCTGTAGGATAGTGGAGAGTATCTTATAGGCGGTACTCAGCAAGTTATACCCCTATAGTTGCTGCACAGTGTGATATTTCCCGTCTTATGTATGGGAAAAATTATACCACGACGCCAATCATCCGGCATCTCCTCTTGCTCCCATACGTGCACCATGATCTCATGAATTGCGTGATGTAACGCTGTCCTTCCCTGTTTGATCCGCTCAGCTGATATGCTATCAGCTCCAGGGGCTTTAATTGATTTGAGCTGTCTTATGGCTTTTACTGTTTCCTCACTGCTTGGTGGCGGCAGCATTTGGTCTTGATCTTGCATTGGTGGAGCCTCCAATTCTTCTGTGAACTGACGATTTAGCAATTCTTTGAAGTGCACTTCCCATCGCTCCAGAATGCCTTCAGGATCGGTGATGAGATTACCATCTTTATACTTGCAGTAAGTGCAGCGTGGTGTGTACCGCGTCATACTGCGGATTATTTGGTAGAACTTCCGCGCCTGGTGCGGACATCGCTCTCTAATTTTCTCTATTTCACAGACAACGTTTTTCCCCCGGGCACTTTTCTTTTGTCTGGGAAGCCTGTTTTCATATCTTCAAAGCTCTTTGTATTTCTCCTCGCGTACCCGCGTCCTGTGAGACTGCTGCATTGCCAGGTATGCAACATTTTTACGTTCAGTCACTAGTTTGCACTCATCATCAAACTCGTCGCTCCGATCTCTACGACTACTGCCTAAGATGGAGTTGGCGTTACTAATGACAGTATTCTTTAGGCGTGTCCATTTCTCTTCTACACCCGGCATTCTGGCCCCAGGACTTACTCTCCCTCCGTCGAACTCTTCGAGGGATAGTCTTAACGCATGACCAAAGGTGTTACTGGTATTCTCATTGCGTAAGTCGGCCGTGTTGATTCGAACCTGATCCGCGGATGCAATACGTCTCCGTATGGCAATCCGCGCTCGGAAAACTGTACAACAAGTCGACGTTGGCACCTCGGTACCTTCGTGCCGTCATCAGGCTCAAGGAGTGCCGGCGATCTATCAATACGTGGTCAATTTGTTCGCGAGTGGCTCCATCAGGTGATACACAGGTGGCTTCGTGGATATCTTTACGCGAAAGCCTGGTACTTGCAACGACCAAGCATTTCGATGCTGCCAGTTCGTGACTCGTAGTCCATTGTCATTAGTGTTCTCATGCAAACTATGGGAACCTGTGTAGTGCCTGAAAACCGGCTCCCGACCTATTTTTGCATTCAAATCACTAAGAACGATTTTCACATCGTATCTTGCGCAGGCATTGAGGACCCGTTCGACGTTCTCGTAGTATTCTTCTTTTTCGTCGTCAGGGGACTCCTCTGTAAGTCCGTGAACGTTTATGAGGCTTATGTTCTTAAACTTGCCTCGCACGCGAGGAGTGCACAACCTTTCGTTTATTGCATTAAAGCCGATGATGGCAGACTTCCGTTTTTGGCTGACTAGAAAGCCTACCCCGAGCACATGTTGTTTTGCATGACAGTTGTAATAAATATCATACTCGTTACTTTGAATAGCACCACTCCCCGTCCATCTTATTTCTTGTAATGCTGTTATGTCAGCCTTGTATTCGGACAGGGCATCGGCTAGCTGCTGTGCAGCTTGAGCCCGGTATATTGAGCGGAAGTTCCATAAAAAAATTCTTAAATCGTTTAGCCATTTTCGTTTCCCTGGTCGACGTCGTGTATCCGGTCCATATCCGAGGCTTGTTAGATTTGCCATAATAATTCATTTTTACGGGCATGGTTATTAGCCCTGCGCCAACCTTTCTCAGGATGTCGCTGCAGGCATTGGTTCACTACTTGGTGGGTGCCAAAATAGCTATCTAGGGGTGTCACGTGGAGACTGCATGTCAACTTGGATTGAACAGAGACAAGTATCGTCCTGGCCTTCGCTGGGTTCAATACCCATAAAAGTTCAATTCAATACAAATTTTATTTGGACAATCAAATTTTAATGGAGCCTTATTATATTATTACTGTAAAAGTGAATATGAGCTGATTAAACTACTCGTCGTTACTTTTGGAGTTCATACAGGTATTCATTTGGTGTGAAATGCGAAGCTTGCGAGAAGTGGATAACTGCGGGACAAGTATTCCTTTGTGATGAAATGAGAAGCTTGGGAAGTTGATGAACTGAGTGCTAATCTTGGGTTGGTGTTGGGCGATGTTACGCCTCGCAACCATGCTTTCTTAATATTAAGGGAAGAGTTGCTGAGCGGAGAGTTAAAGACGAATTTTCTTCTTTTTGTATTGAAATTTAAATATTGTAACCTTTGATTTAAATTTAGTTAATATATAATGTAAATAGACAATAGTGTTAAGAACTTTTTGAAACTTAAATATTGTAACCTTTGATTAATTTTGAAAGCCATTGTAATTGAACGAAAATCCAAGTCTTTAATTAATCTTAATTTAACCTATAGTTACCAGAAAATTATTCTCTTCAAGGATAATTTTCTTTCTCGAAGAAGGGTGGGATGTGAGAGAGAGAGATCTTTTATTTCGTAATAATATTTTCAAAAAAAAAGTCTGTGACCGCACATTTTACAATTCAGAGATTTGATAAGTTATATCTTACAACTGAAACATTATCTTAGATAAAGAAAAGAAAAATATGTATAATTAATAATTAAAAGAATAAATCGAAGGAAAATACGAAAAAGAAAAACCTTCATTTAAAAAAAAAAATAAAAAAATAAAAAAAAAAATAATAAAAAAAAATAAAACCAATAATAAATAATATAAAATGTAAATATTTACATGAAATTATGACAAATTAAGCAAGAAGCTGGGTTATGAGAGGATTTTCACAACTTTCACAGCTGATGTTAAAGTTATATACTAGTTTACGAATTCTTTCAGAAATCAATTCAACATCCGCCCTTCCGTGGAGACTTAAGGTTGAATAGTGCCAAGGGAGGTCTAGCATCATTTTCAAAACTTTGTTTTGTGATACCTGTAACTTCTTTAAATGGCACCTTGCAGCGTTACCCCATACTGGACACCCATATAACAGTATAGCTTGGAAAATAACTTTATGAATAATAATCTTATTTTCATTTGTGAGTAAAGACTTGCGATTAATAAAAGGGTAAAGCATCTTAATAGCAATACTCATTTTATTAAGAGTACTTTGAATATGTTGTTTAAATGTGAGTCTTGTATCGAGATGAACTCCGAGATACTTTACGGATTGCTCCCATGCAATCGTGGTACCATTTATTTGCAGCTGACTGCTGGGAAGATAGCAAGCTTTTCTCTTTCGGGTAAAAAAGATGGCTTGTGTCTTCCCAACATTTAGCTTGATTTTCCATTTCATATAATATTTTTCAAGTATCTCGATCGCATGCTTTAGATTTGTCTCAACGTTGAGAGAAAATTCATGCGACGCAAATACTGCAGTGTCGTCAGCGAAGATAGCTGATTCACACTGCGGTAGATTTGGAAAATCCGAAGTGTAGATATTGTACAAAGCTGGACCAAGTACTGAGCCTTGGGGGACGCCACAATCAAAAAATATCAATCTAGAAACATCACAATTGACATGAACCTGAAAACATCTATTGGATAAGAAACTCTGGACGACCTTACACAAATACAAAGGAAAGTCGAACTGTATCATTTTATATATTATCCCATTGTGCCATACGGAATCAAAAGCTTTTTCAATGTCTAACAATATCATGCCCGTTGATTGACCACGTGAACGATGGTCTAGAACATGGCTGCAAATTCGTTTAACCTGGTGCGAGGTGCTGTGAAAGCGTCGAAATCCAAATTGGATATCGGGAAAAATATCTTTATCTGAAACAACGTGAGGATGTTGGGCTCGATCTCAAGATATCTGAAAAGAAAAGAAGAAAGGGGGGGTATCCAAGGATTGTGTGGACAGTGTTGGTTCGGCTGTTCTCTAACTACTTGGATGGAGGGATGGTGGAAAAGAAATCATACAAGACTGGTAGGTCTTAAGTGCGGTAGTGAACGCAGATCACGTCTTTGGCGTCTGATGATCTGCGCTTTGGTCGGTGTGTGTATGTTTCTGCCGTCTTGTACTGTGCGTCCATGTGTGTGTGGTTTGTTAACAGTAGACCCTATGGGATGGATCCAGGAATCCTCTATTATAGAGGGGAATGTTGTTGGGAAGGGTGCTTTCTTCAGTTTTATACTGAGGAAGAAATTGTGATGGTCTGATTCGAAGAGATCTAGAGAGAGAAGGGTCAAGAACGCAAGACTCCCGTGCAACTAGGATCTCGCTGTTCTGAATGCTTTCGAGGTACTTGTATGCTAATTGCAGCAAGTACTCGTCGATTGGAGTAATGGAGGCGCCTTCGTATAGGTGAGAGTTGGGGTAGTGACGACCGTCAGGCCTTCTAGAGTGGTTGGTGCATCTTCTGAGGAGTTTTCTTTCGAAAACTCGAAGTCTTTCCATTTGAGCCGAAGATATGCAGGACCATATGGGAAAGGCGTACGATATTCCAGATCGGATTAGCTGCTTATAGCAGAGAAGCTTAACTTTGGTGTTAACTTTGTTGCTCCACTTCAAGATGTTGTGCAATTGCTTAGACCGACCGAGGCCCCTTTGGAGAATGTGGGTCACATATTTGATGAAATTCATTTTTGGGGTATAAATGACCCCAAGATATTTCATCCTGTCCTGTGATCTAATCGTAGTATCCCCCATTTTTATTCGAATATTCTGTGAATATCGAGAAGTAGGTTGGGAGTGTTTACTACTGAGAATGATAGCTACTGCTTTGGCTGGGTTAAGTCGGATTTTCCATCGACTTTAATACTGATGCAGTTCGTCTAGGTGGCGGTTGAATCGATTTGTTGCGAGTTTAGGGCTTTTAGATGACGTGTACACTAGGACGTCATCCACATAGCAAATCCGGTTTACTCTGCCATCCACAGGGCGAGGGATATCTGAGGTGGAGGATATGAAATAAGATGGGGCCTACAATGGAGCCCTGTGGTACGCCTCCAGCGGTGTTGAAAGTTCGGGAAAGCTTTCCATTCACTGGAACTTGGAAGGTTCAGTTTCGAACGAACTGGTAGATGATACTACATAGCGTTCTACTGAGGCCAGTATTCAATAATTTAAAAACGAGACCTTCGATCCAAGTCGTGTCAAAAGCTTTTTTAATGTCCAAGCTCACCGCAATGGTGGGTTCCATATTAAGGCGGCGCACGCAGACGTGGTTTTGAAATATGTTGAGAGCCATAGTGGTGCTGTGCGCTCTTCGAAGTCCAAATTGGAAATCAGGTATTAGGTTCCTGGCACTGACAAAGTTATTTAGCTTGTCGTATATGAATTTTTCATATATTTTGCTGATGCAGGTGAGCAGCGAGATAGGGCGAAAGCTTGAGGGGTGATACGTTGGTTTCCCAACTTTTGCTATTGGCCAAATAATAGCGTGCCTCCAAGCTTGGGGAAAGTACCCCATGTTGTAAGCATGGTTGAATAGAATGGAGAGCTTTATAAAGAATAAAGCAGAAATCCTTCTCAACGAGTGGTATGACGTGTTGTTGATACCGGGTGACTTCTTAGGATTTCGAGATTTAACCAGGCTCTGTAAGGTATTTGGTGCGATTAAACCGTGACCATTATCACGTGTGTCATCGAAGTATGTACTGTTAGTTGGGTTAAAGACAACAATTGGCTCGTTGAAGTCGTCCAACTTACTGTGGACCTCTGAACTAATGATCGCATTAGTATCCGGGTCGCCATCTTGGAGAATAAGTTTGTGATTATTTTCGAAGGTCTCTCCGATGATATTTGCTTTATTGGTGTCGTTATTAACAACACCATTGTGTATGATTGGCCCAGTGATACGAGAACTGCCACATATCTTTTTAACATTTTTATAAACGTTCTGGTCCATCTGAATACCCTTCAGTTGGTCTTCCAATTGTCGGGTACGATTGTTTTGGATTCTCTGTTTTATCAGTGTACCAATATTGTGAATAATGGCTCCCTTTGCGTAAAGCGGTGACGATATCTCATTCTGCAGAGCTTTTTACGTTCCCGGATGAGACGAAGAGTGAAGTCGTCAATGGGAATCTGATAAGTCTTTTCAAGTTTGTACTTCGGGACATGAGTCTCCGAAGTTTCAACTAGAATCTCGTGAAGTCGTTTTGCAGCGTTGTTTATCTCAACCGTCGTTAGGTTCCTGTCAGTGGGAAGAAAGAGTTGCTGGAGTTTATCGTTCAATGTAATATATATATTTGTCCGCCCATAATCGGGTATGTATCTGATATGAGCCCGGGATGCTCGATAGCCGCGGATGAATGTGGTCACAGCATTGTGGTCAGATACACCCACTGTAACTTGAGGAGGAGTGATTTGGGGATGTAAGTCTTTAGACACAAAAAATATGTCCAGAATTGAGTCACCTCGAGTACCAATCGTAGGTGTGACTATTTCGAAATTGAGGGCATAAGTGTTTTCGGTGTACCATTGGTACAGTTTTGTGCCATTTGGACAAAAGACAGAGTTGTTCCAGTGGGGATGTCTGGAGTTAAAATCGGAATCTAAACCCGTGGCAACTACTCCTTTTATACTTAAAATGTTGGGGAAGAATCCCAAACGATCCACTAATTCTCCTCCCCTCAAGCTGACCCCACATCCAAGCTATGCAGTTTCACTTAGTCGTGCAGTTTTGCTCATGGATTGCATTCGCCCGACACAAGTTATTCGTTTTACTCAGTCGACACTTGATCAGGCCACTTGGAATACAGTGACTTTGATTCAAGTATTCGTTCCGTCAGCTTCGAATCACCATGCATATGCCCCGTGTTCGTAGGCGCTAGCCGTTTTTTATGGCGTAGGGTAATAATCCGCTATACTCTTGTTAGCGATTAGGGGGGCTCCCATGTCAGGTGTCTGCTTCTGGATAGGAATAAATGAATTATTGAATGGTGCAAAAAAGTGTACTCGTAATTAGCAACTAGCGTAGAACTGGAAGTGATTGCGCAGTGCAGGTGGGCAATTAACGAGTAATCGTGATATGAATATTGCAGGTAATTGCATAAAGTCTGATTTGAATATCATATTAATTGGATTGTTAATCGTTAATGGGGTTGGTTTATGTAGTAGGATGCTACAGTGATGATGACAAACAGAATTTAGGCGTGCGGAAAAAGGTTGATGAAATGTGTGATGCGAACTGGAAGGAGTGTTAGGTTTTTTTTTTGTTTTTTTGGTTTCGGTAGGAAGTTGGAAATCTTCAAAAGATACGCCTGGACCGATCCAGAGGCATGCCGGGTTTTTACCGACTAAAACCACCTCCCGCCAGGCACATATTCCCGTTGATCCCCGCTGAATTTTCTTTTAGATATTCCATCGCGGGTCGGGGCGGAGTTTACCTGTTACTCCACTCGTCGCGTCGCGACTGCTTCATCATTTCACAGAGAATACCAGTCGTTCGGGCCATGTCTGTTTTGAACTAAGCAAGTATTCTATTACTCCTTCCGGAGTAACTGTCCGTCTCATATGTCTCTCCAAAACTGTTCGTGCGCTCTCGAATCTCACGGACTCTATGAGTACGTGTTCCGCATTTTCTATTTTGCCTTCACAATACAAGCAGCATGGGTGATGGCGCAAGGCTAATAATCTTGCCCGGAAAAAAAACCTATTATGGCAAGTTTATCAAGCCTCGGACATCGGCCCGAAATCGAGAACGGTGAAGAGACTTTGGTAAATAAGACCAAGATCGGAACCCGGTTGTAGTGCCGATGATGATGATGATGGGTGATTCACATGCTTATACTTGTGCAAGTATTGCCGGAAGCATCCATGTCCTGATATTAGCTGAGTCAAGTAGTAATTCAGCTCTCCATGTTTTCTTCTCACGTATGTTTCTATATCAGGTATCATGGTGTGGGTCCATCTTCCTTTGTTGGAAGAATCCCACCTTCGTTGCCATTCTCCTAGGCTTGGGAGCTCTAATGAAAGTTATACCTTATTAAGCATGCACATCAAACAAATTATTTCATTCATTCATACATGGACCGTGCCAGACAATCGGCTCAGCTTGTCAGCAATTATGAAAGATAAATACTCACTGGCCAGCGTAATTGTTGACATAGCTGTAACCGGAATTCTTGCAACGGTTCATGAGTGAATATTGCCCCAATCCTAAGGTTCGCAACACTTGCGACCAATTTCCCTTATCGGTTATCTACCGATCAAGGGATTAGGGCACTAATATGATTGATGTGTGATATTATGTTTTGTGAAATTTGTGATATTGTTCTTTGTATTACATTGTAACGTAAGATAATATTTGTGTCGTAGAGTATATTGTAATGTAAGATATATTGTAAGATAAGAGGTATTGGTATTGTTCTGCTCCGACGGAATTTTCGTTGCTTGCAATAAATGTTATACGGCTGCGCAATGTGTGGTATAACGAATGGTGATGTTATGATGTACCACTGTGTATACTAAGTAGTTATTGTAAATGGATGTGGGGTGATGGATAATAATTATAGCTGGTGATTAGCACTTGTAAACTCCTTTAAGCGAAAACGGTGGCATTAATCATCTTAGGAGATCAGATTAGACGACCTCAACCTGTTGCCACTCAGCCGTAAGGTTGCTGTGCGAAACCGTTGCAGCGTCGAGTCGACATTCACACTTAACGGTCACTGGATGGCCTGTTTGCCTGTGAAGGGAAAGTTAGATTGTTACCGTTTTCCTGGGTTTACTTCCATCTCAGGATGCACCGCTACACCACCTGGTAAAATGCTGCCGAGCCAAGAAGAGCCGGCTACCGGCTCCAATCCTCCCGATAGTTACAGCCCGAACCATGAATTTAAAAGACACTCCCGACTTTCACTAATATTTATTTAAATTAACAAAAAATAGTTCACATGCAACGATTCTGACATGAACAAAAGGCTAACTTATTGGTACTTTTACACGAAAACATTCATTTTACGCTCGTCTTATTATTTCTTAATTTTTTCTCTTTTTTCTATTTTTACTTTTCTGGCAAAAACTCTCCCGTACCGCTCTTTTCTCGTTTTAATATTTATTCTGCTTTCCTCTCACCTAACGCGCAACAGGTCGTCGACATTACCTTTCGACACACTGGAAAAGACTCATCGTCCCCTCCACTCTCTCAATGTCTTCTCTCCTCTACATCAATTCAATTTCGACGACGGTCGACTTCGAAACTATGAAAGATCACCATCGCCGAAAAGAAACTGGGTTTACACTCTATTCCAACTCGATTCCAACCCAGCCGCATCAAATCAATCTTTAATTTAAATAGTATATTATATAATATTATATTTCATTTTAATTATTATTTATACTTAAATTTTAATGCGGCTGAGTTGGCCGAAACAACACGACACAAAGATCACTCACGCAACGGTCTCTCCGATGATATTTGCTTTATTGGTGTCGTTATTAACAACACCATTGTGTATGATTGGCCCAGTGATACGAGAACTGCCACATATCTTTTTAACATTTTTATAAACGTTCTGGTCCATCTGAATACCCTTCAGTTGGTCTTCCAATTGTCGGGTACGATTGTTTTGGATTCTCTGTTTTATCAGTGTACCAATATTGTGAATAATGGCTCCCTTTGCGTAAAGCGGTGACGATATCTCATTCTGCAGAGCTTTTTACGTTCCCGGATGAGACGAAGAGTGAAGTCGTCAAGGGGAATCTGATAAGTCTTTTCAAGTTTGTACTTCGGGACATGAGTCTCCGAAGTTTCAACTAGAATCTCGTGAAGTCGTTTTGCAGCGTTGTTTATCTCAACCGTCGTTAGGTTCCTGTCAGTGGGAAGAAAGAGTTGCTGGAGTTTATCGTTCAATGTAATATATATATTTGTCCGCCCATAATCGGGTATGTATCTGATATGAGCCCGGGATGCTCGATAGCCGCGGATGAATGTGGTCACAGCATTGTAGTCAGATACACCCGCTGTAACTTGAGGAGGAGTGATTTGGGGATGTAAGTCTTTAGACACAAAAAATATGTCCAGAATTGAGTCACCTCGAGTACCAATCGTAGGTGTGACTATTTCGAAATTGTGGGCATAAGTGTTTTCGGTGTACCATTGGTACAGTTTTGTGCCATTTGGACAAAAGACAGAGTTGTTCCAGCGGGGATGTCTGGAGTTAAAATCGGAATCTAAACCCGTTGCAACTACTCCTTTTATACTTAAAATGTTGGGGAAGAATTCCAAACGATCCACTAATTCTCCTCCCCTGAAGCTGACCCCACATCCAAGCTATGCAGTTCCACTTAGTCGTGCAGTTTCGCTCATGGATTGCATTCGCCCGACACAAGTTATTCGTTTTACTCAGTCGACACTTGATCAGGCCACTTGGAATACAGTGACTTTGATTCAAGTATTCGTTCCGTCGACTTCGAATCACCATGCATATGCCCCGTGTTCGTAGGCGCTAGCCGTTTTTTATGGCGTAGGGTAATAATCCGCTATACTCTTGTTAGCGATTAGGGGGGCTCCCATGTCAGGTGTCTGCTTCTGGATAGGAATAAATGAATTATTGAATGGTGCAAAAAAGTGTACTCGTAATTAGCAACTAGCGTAGAACTGGAAGTGATTGCGCAGTGCAGGTGGGCAATTAACGAGTAATCGTGATATGAATATTGCAGGTAATTGCATAAAGTCTGATTTGAATATCATATTAATTGGATTGTTAATCGTTAATGGGGTTGGTTTATGTAGTAGGATGCTACAGTGATGATGACAAACAGAATTTAGGCGTGCGGAAAAAGGTTGATGAAATGTGTGATGCGAACTGGAAGGGGTGTTCGGTTTTTTTTTTGTTTTTTTGGTTTCGGTAGGAAGTTGGAAATCTTCAAAAGATACGCCTGGACCGATCCAGAGGCATGCCGGGTTTTTACCGACTAAAACCACCTCCCGCCAGGCACATATTCCCGTTGATCCCCGCTGAATTTTCTTTTAGATATTCCATCGCGGGTCGGGGCGGAGTTTACCTGTTACTCCACTCGTCGCGTCGCGACTGCTTCATCATTTCACAGAGAATACCAGTTGTTCGGGCCATGTCGGTTTTGAACTAAGCATGTATTCTATTACTCCTTCCGGAGTAACTGTCCGTCTCATATGTCTCTCCAAAACTGTTCGTGCGCTCTCGAATCTCACGGACTCTGTGAGTACGTGTGCCGCATTTTCTATTTTGCCTTCACAATACAAGCAGCATGGGTGATGGCGCAAGGCTAATAATCTTGCCCGGAAAAAAAACCTATTATGGCAAGTTTATCAAGCCTCGGACATCGGCCCGAAATCGAGAACGGTGAAGAGACTTGATAAATAAGGCCAAGATCGGAACCCGGTTGTAGTGCCGATGATGATGATGATAGGTGATTCACATGCTTATACTTGTGCAAGTATTGCCGGAAGCATCCATGTCCTGATATTAGCTGAGTCAAGTAGTAATTCAGCTCTCCATGTTTTCTTCTCACGTATGTTTCTATATCAGGTATCATGGTGTGGGTCCATCTTCCTTTGTTGGAAGAATCTCACCTTCGTTGCCATTCTCCTAGGCTTGGGAGCTCTAATTGTGACCGCATTCTCCGACGATTCTTTTGGGAGACCTCATGTAATGCAACGTTTTTTTTTAGCTGCAAAGTCAGGTGGTGTCTTCTCGGCCAAAATATTTATAGCATCTTCGGATACCCTTCGGAATGCACAGCATACTCTTAGTGATGCCAGCCTATGTGATGAGTTCACTCTCCTCATGTACGACTTATACTGTGCGGCTCCTGCCCATATGGGAGCTGCATACAATATAATGGAAGTGTTGACACTGGTTATGAGTTTCCTTATGTGGAGACGGGGCCCTCCAACATTGGGTAGCAGTCTCGCCAAAGCTTTGCACACACTTGTCGTTTCTTCACTCGTTTTCCTCAGGTGTTCCTTGAAGCTCAACCTGTTGTCGAGTATAACACCAAGATATTTAATATAGGGACTGGATCTGATTATTTGTCCATCTATTTCCAAATCAAGGTGTTCAACTTTCTTGCGCCTGCTTATTAAAACTGCCTCCGTCTTATGTCCAGCTAGTTTCAGTCCGGCCATATCTAGCCAGCATTTAATGCTCTGGATTGCTCCCGGTTGTAGTGCCGATGATGATGATGATTGCTTGGGAGTAAATATTCTCCAGGTCATCTAGATGTTTAGCTACGGCTACTATTGCCAAATCATCTGCGTACCCAATGATTCTAACCACTTCTGGTACATTGACCCGGAGCACAACATTATACATGATATTCCATAACAGCGGACCTAATACAGATCCTTGAGGTACACCCGCTGTTATTTTATATTCCTGTGGTCCTTTGTGGCGGTTCTTTAATACATTCCCAAAGAACCACCCATCCTCTTAAATTAACCGCCTTCCAAACCCATAGTACTTACCTGCAATTAGGGGTAGCGTAAACTCCCCGGCAGCATCACACCTGAAAGTTATACCTTATCAAGCATGCACATCAAACAAATTATTTCATTCATTCATACATGGACCGTGCCAGACAATCGGCTCAGCTTGTCAGCAATTATGAAAGATAAATACTCGCTGGCCAGCGTAATTGTTGACATAGCTGTAGCCGGTATTCTGGCAACGGTTCATGAGTGAATATTGCCCCGATCCTAAGGTTCGCAACACTTGCCACCAATTTCCCTTATTGGTTATCTACCGATCAAGGGATTAGGGCACTAATATGATTGACGTGTGATATTATGTTTTGTGAAATTTGTGATATTGTTCTTTGTATTATATTGTAACGTAAGATAATATTTGTGTCGTAGAGTATATTGTAATGTAAGATATATTGTAAGATAAGAGGTATTGGTATTGTTCTGCTCCGACGGAATTTTCGTTGCTTGCAATAAATGCTATACGGCTGCGCAATGTGTGGTATAACGAATGGTGATGTTATGATGTACCACTGTGTATACTAAGTAGTTATTGTAAATGGATGTGGGGTGATGGATAATAATTATAGCTGGTGATTAGCACTTGTAAACTCCTTTAAGCGAAAACGGTGGCATTAATCATCTTAGGAGATCAGATTAGACGACCTCAACCTGTTGCCACTCAGCCGTAAGGTTGCTGTGCGAAACCGTTGCAGCGTCGAGTCGACGTTCACACTTAACGGTCACTGGATGGCCTGTTTGCCTGTGAAGGGAAAGTTAGATTGTTACCGTTTTCCTGGGTTTACTTCCATCTCAGGATGCACCGCTACACCACCTGGTAAAATGCTGCCGAGCCAAGAAGAGCCGGCTACCGGCTCCAATCCTCCCGATAGTTACAGCCCGAACCATGAATTTAAAAGACACTCCCGACTTTCACTAATATTTATTTAAATTAACAAAAAATAGTTCACATGCAACGATTCTGACATGAACAAAAGGCTAACTTATTGGTACTTTTACACGAAAACATTCATTTTACGCTCGTCTTATTATTTCTTAATTTTTTCTCTTTTTTCTATTTTTACTTTTCTGGCAAAAACTCTCCCGTACCGCTCTTTTCTCGTTTTAAAATTTATTCTGCTTTCCTCTCACCTAACGCGCAACAGGTCGTCGACATTACCTTTCGACACACTGGAAAAGACTCATCGTCCCCTTCACTCTCTCAATGTCTTCTCTCCTCTACATCAATTCAATTTCGACGACGGTCGACTTCGAAACTATGAAAGATCACCATCGCCGAAAAGAAACTGGGTTTACACTCTATTCCAACTCGATTCCAACCCAGCCGCATCAAATCAGTCTTTAATTTAAATAGTATATTATATATCACTCACGCAAATACCCCGCGTTGCGCTTTCGCAACTTCAAATTCCTGATTCAACCTCCAGCACTGAGGTTTGCCTCTGTGGTCTGCGCTGAGAATGCGCCTGCAGCATTAGGCCTGGCCTTAAAAACTTTTTCGTTAGACTCTCAAGGTGGTCTCCCTCGACGAAGGTCCTTTACAAGGACGAAGATTCCGGAGAGAAACCAGAGTCTGGCCAGTTAGAATCAGGGGCTCCAAGTTTCAGGAAGGGTTATTTCTCCTTTTCTGATTTGTTTTTTATCAAAACTTTTATTTTTTTTTATATATATATATATATCAATTTTACGTTATTTACAACGTCCGCCGTTCGGGGTTTCTCTGGATGACCATGTGGGTAACACGTGGTTGAACATCCTTTCGCAGCCCTCCCCTGTATGGGTAGGGTCTCCGGTAGAGTACCTGCCGCAGTATCGACCTTAACGGGTCCCTTTGGCACGTCTCCCCGTTCGGCTGCCATATGTTCACCCTTTCCCGTCCCATAGTTCGCAAATCGAATGGAGAATGGCACGTGATTTACGGTCGTTCGGGGAAAACCAAACAACCACCCGGCCCGTCTACCTTACAATTCTGGGACAGGAAGTCATACGCCAACAATCCGTCTTCCTCCAAACCCGGCAAGGAGTCTACTATTTGGAAAACATCCCTTCGACTTGCCTTTGCCAAACAGCGCTTGTAGCGTTGTAGATTTATGCACATCCATGCCGTGTCTAGGATGGAGTGCCTTCAGCTTCAACAGGCTGATCTCAGCGCCTGTGTCCACCATTAGGCGCGTAGAGTTCCTGCGGCCAATGTCCAATGGAAGAGTGACAATCGGGACCTGGGCAGGCGAAAACTGAGAACAGCTGGAGCTGGTATCCAATTTTATTGCGGTCGGGTTGGATCTTCCCGACACGACCTCTGGGAGTTTTCCGAATTCTTCCAGTTTGACTTATGTCGAAACTCTGCCGCCTTGTAAGTGTGTCGACCGCAAAATTCGCACAACAACCCGCTCCTCCGTTCAGGACTGTCCCGCTCGGGAGTCTCACTGGACTCCGAACTAGCGGAACTGGAGCTATTCGTATGGCCTACTTTGGGCCCAATGCGCCGGGGTCGCCTTCTCCGACTTCCTACGCTGCTCGATGCGGCTTCATGCCTCGCATCCGTCTTCGCGGGCTCTGAGTCCACGGAGCTGGGTCGCTTCCTGCCACCGCTCGACATGGACGATCCTCGCTCGCTACCCCCAATCACCTCCCGAGAGCCCGAAACCACTGCGCGGCTTCTACCGGCCTCACAATTCCGTCGGCGCTGCCTTCGACGCTTTCCGCGCCTGTTCCTTGCGCTCCTCCGAGTCTACACCTGGGTCTCCTGCCGTTCGGCATAGACCGCGCGGGCCCTGTTTTTGTTCCCACCTCTGTTTATATTCGCACCCGCGCAAGCTATGACCTTGTCGGCCACAATACTCGCAGCAGCACCGGACGCTGAACACTCTGGTGTAGTGTAACAACATACGCACGACATGACCACAGACAATAATATCAAATACATTAATTGCCCGTGTCACAATTTACAAATATCAAATAACCAGCATTCGTCGTTGACCATAAATTCAAGGTCAACTCATTTCATTTCGTAAACAAACGAATAGCTCCGGTTACAAAGAAACGTTTCCGAGTTTATCGTTGCAAGCAATTAATGAATGAATTGGGTCAACTCGTAGCGTGGTTTTTGCATTGCACTCTTAATTGATTGTAAAGAATAAAATAGCTTAAGTAATCAATATTTGTATAAGTGAAGTTAGAAATGCATATTAAGCAATATGTATATGGAAATTGTAAATAATTGAACGAATGATTGGGAGTATAAATACCCCAACAATTTCGGAAATAAATCAATCATTAAGCAATCGTCTTTTTGATTCGAACACTGCGGCGCTTACGCCATACACTTTTACCATGCTGCGCTTTATACAGCGACAAGTAGGGAAAACAGAATTTTTGTCCCGTTACACTACTTAAAGACACGGCACCAAAACTTGTGCATACAAAACTTAAACACTACATGGCGATCCTTCCACCTTCGCACGTTACACTGGGACCCGACGTTGCCGGCCGGCCACCCGCAGCAAGAGGCTGCGGTTCCGGTAGGGCGCTCCTCTGAGCTTGCGGCCGCTGATGAGGTGACCCATCCCGCGCGAATCTGCCCTGCTGCCCTCTAGCCCTGTATGGAATCTGGTTCGCGCGCCCGTGTCCGGCGATCTCGGCAGTCCACTATATCGTGGCCATACCGCCAGCACTCGCGACAGAAAGGAGTGTTTCTTCTCTTCGGGCAGTCGTCATATACTTGACCTCTTATTCTGCAAAAACTGCAGGTTATCTGGGGTTCCAGGGGGTGCGCCGATCGACCGACCGGATCCCGGGCCGGATTGGCCCGACCCGATCGATCCTGAGGCACATACACCCCCTGATCCAAGCTCTGCGGCACTCCACTCCGGCTCGAGGAAGGCATTGTGTTTGACCACGCTCCCTCGCCAGAGGAGGCCGGAGCATAGGCGCCAGCATCCCTTCGATAATCACGGGGCCCGCACAACCGCTCCTGAGTGAAACTAACTTCCTCCCGTCGGCGACTATATTGCTCTTCGGCGGCAGGCAACGCGAATGACACCGCCCGTAGGTTGAGGTCCGACAAAACCGGCGCCGGCGCCGTGGGGCATTCTATAAAAGTGGAGGAGGAGCCATCTACAAACGTCGAGGAGTGGTCCGGTCCAAAAGCCAGTGACACCGACGTCTGATCGGCGATCCCGGGCCGTGCACCCACAAACGGGTCCCCATCCTGTCGTAACATCTCCCTTCTAGCACGCTCAAAACCCGTCAGGTGGTCTACCATACTACGAAACGGGACATTGTAGCGATTCTAACAGATACACACAATTCACAAGCAAGCAAAAATAGTGAAGAACACCGAACGAAAAAAATCGAATAAGAAAAATACATCAGAACCGTATACCAAGCGATAAATAAAAATAATACACACCAGTGGAGTATACTCGAGTTTGGAAATCAAATTCTAAACACGGTCAGTAGCCTGGTGTGTAACGCTTAGGTAAAATTTTTTCGTGATTCGAGCTGTCATAGCGTCAGTTCGAATCACACGATCTTCTTCACTATTATTTCAAACGCTATAACATCACCCAACGTGAGGAGGAAGTGTCTTAGTCCGCCCTCCCTTATGCCCCTAACCAACACCGACTTGGCCATTCCCTCGAGCTGGCTGGCGAAGACGGACCTACCCTGCCGACCGTAGTACCGTTCAGCGGCCTCCTCACACCGTAACGTTGCACTTGGGAAACGAAACTCGTGGCATCCTCGGCGGGAAGTTGTCGCATTCTGGAGAGTTGCGCACACAACTCCTCATACGAGGTTTGCCTCTTATGTTTCGGGATTTGGCAACCCTAGTGTTGCAATCCGGCAATTGACAGCTCTGTCGTAAAGTTGGACATTTTTGAGGTTATACGCACTCAGAACGTTTTGACATACGAGCGCTATTTGTGTTGTTTACAGTAACTTAAAAGATTCGTCTCGGCCCAAAAATGGAATTAAATCGTCAACATTTTCGTGCGATTATTTTTTACAACTTTCGGCGTGGATTAACTCAGCAACAGTGCATGGATGAACTTAATTCAATTTTTGGCGATGAAGCTCCATCAAGGACCAGTGTTTATCGATGGTATGGTGAATTCAATCGTGGTCGTAGTTCACTCCAAGATGAATTTCGTGAAGGTCGTCCAAAATCAGTTGTTGTTCCGAAAACCATTGATGCTGTGCGCGAACTGATATTGGAAGATCGTCATGTGACCTATCGTGAGATTGAGACAACCTTAGGCGTTAGTCGGACCAGCATACACTCAATATTGCATAAACATTTGACTGTCAAAAAAATTTGTTCGCGTTGGATCCCACACAATTTGTCAATCGCCCAAAAAAAGGCTCGTGTCAATTGGTCGAAAGAAATGCTCAAAAAATACGGTCGCGGTGCTTCGAAACACGTCTATGACATCGTGACAGGTGATGAAGCGTGGATTTACGCGTATGAGCCCGAAAGTAAACAGCAGTCGACTGTCTGGGTGTTTCAAGATGAACCAAATCCAACAAAAGTTGTTCGCGCACGAAGCACTTCCAAGCAAATGGTCGCCTGTTTTTTCGGAAAAACTGGACATGTCGCAACCGTACCACTAGAACAACACAGAACAGTCAATTCTGAGTGGTACACAACCGTTTGTTTGCCAGTTGTCTCCCAAGAAATCAGGAAAACCAACGCCGAAGACGGATCACTCTTCACCACGACAATGCGAGCTCTCACACATCGGCTGCGACAATTGCATTTTTGAGCACCCAAAACATCGATTTGATGGGTCATCCGCCGTATAGTCCTGACTTGGCACCGAACGACTTCTTTTTATTCCCGTACGTAAAAAACAAACTGCGAGGTCAACGTTTTTCGATACCTGAAGATGCGGTTGCTGCATTCAGAATGCATGTGTTGGAGATACCTCAATCAGAGTGGCAAAAGTGCTTCGACAATTTGTTCAAACGCATGCAAATGTGTATAGATATCTTCATGGGGAATATTTTGAAAAACAATAAAGTGATTTTCGATGATCAATATTTGTTTTTGTTCTCTAATCCCGAAATATAAAAGGCAACCCTCGTACGATACTCTGGGCTCAAAGGGGTCTCTGGGACGCTGTTCCGCTTCAAAAAAGGTCGCGGGTGGCCGCTCCTCGAACATACGATAAGCCTCGCCGCCCAATCTAGAGGGTAGCCTCCGGAGGAAGGTAGGACCTCCTGCAGCCCTTGAGAAACAAAGAGAATTTCTCGACTGCATCTGGACCTTCCCGTCCCGAAAACATGGGGACTGCCTTCGATACAAAGTCAAAGACCCTGACCGTGCCCAACATAGTCCGTACAGGACATTGTTGCGGACCCAATTTAAAATAGGAAGGCATTGGTGTGTCCTCCATGCTTCCAACAGCTTGCTGGCCAGGGGCGGGGGAGGGGGGTGGGGGGGCGCGTTGGTGAGGGTTCGTCCAGGAATTCGTGGTGTGAATCATGGAAGGTCTCCAGGTCCACCACCTCGGCACCCGGCGGCTCGGGAAGCATCTCGGGTTGCGCCCGGGCAGGGGTGCCTTCTCGGTCTTCCTTCTGCCGCTGCCTCGTCAGCATCAACAGGCCGTCTAACTATACTCAAACGCTCTCCGCTCCAAAAACGAAACTCAGAACTCCGCCCAGCCCTATGACTGATAGCAAAACAGGGAAAAACAACAGGCCAACCTCGAAACCTCACAAGAGAGAACAATTCTGAATTCGACAGAATCAATCCGCACAGGTCGCCATGGACCCGGAAAACAGAACAAAGGGGGTGCGAAAAACAACATGGAACACGATCACCACAACAAACGAACAAACGCACTCAGACGATCACTCACACCAGCCGCAGCAACACAACGGCAGACCGCGCGAGAAGCGTCACAGAACAAAGGACAACGACACTGCTCGAGATGAGAGAGAGAGCAAGGAAAAAAAAAGAAAGAAAAAAAAATATCAACGCGATCCTAAAACAACAATAGAAAAAAAAAAAAAATATATATATATATCATCATCATCATCGGCACTACAACCTGGAACCGGTCTTGGCCTTATTTAGCAAGTCCTGAGGCTTGTTAAATTTTCCATAATGATTTGTTTTTTTCCGGGCAAGGTCATTAGTCTTGCGCCAGAGGCTCCCCGACGGGGAATCGAACCCCGGTCTCCCGCGTAACAGGCGGGTATACTAACCAGTATACTATTGAGGAGCTATATATATATATATATATATATATATATATATATATATATATATATATATATATATATATTTATATATATATATATATATATATATATATATACAACGAATGCAACGCGCAGCTGGAAAGGAAAGAAAAGCAGAAGCACGGCTCTAAATAAAAAGGTACGAATCGATTAGAATAACCAAAAATATCATAACTGTTTAACAGAAAAATTTCCAAAATATAAATATAAACAATAAGTAAAATCGGAGTAATTGCATAACACTAAAACTAAAATGATTTTACAATAATCGATACTAAATTTGCAAAATATAACATTAAAAACAAAAAGAACAAAAAAAATATGTTAGCTGCTTCACTGCTACGCTGGATCCTCGCCAACCGCTGCCAAAATTGGTTCCACCGTGCACTACTTCCAGTCTCCGCTCCGCTGACACTATTGCGCTGACCCTCCTCCAGGAATCCTCCTCTCGGCAGTTGCTCCCCTGCAAGTGTAGGGACGTATGGAGCCTCTGGGCTCCACCCACCAATGGTCCCGCACCTGCAAGCTAAACGAGCTCAAGGATTTAAGGCAAAATGCCAGTGCAGAGCCAACTAATGGGCACCGGCTGCGCCGTTTGTGATATTATGATTTGTGAAATTTGTGATATTATTCTTTGTATTATATTGTAACGTAAGGTAATATTTGTGTCGTAGAGTATATTGTAATGTAAGATATATTGTAATATGCTATTGTTCTGCTCCGACGGAATTTTCGTTGGTTGCAATAAATGTTATACGGCTGCGCAATGTGTGGTATTACGAATGATGATGTTATGATGTACCACTGTGTATACTAAGTAGCTGTTGTAAATGGATGTGGGGTGATGGATAATAATTATAGCTGGTGATTAGCACTTGTGAACTCCTTTAAGCGAAAACGGTGGCATTAATCATCTTAGGAGATCAGATTAGACGACCTCAACCTGTTGCCACTCATCCGTAAGGTTGCTGTGCGAAACCGTTGCAGCGTCGAGTCGACATTGACACTTAACGGTCACTGGATGGCCTGTTTGCCTGTGAAGGGAAAGTTAGATTGTTACCGTTTTCCTGGGTTTACTCCCATCTCAGGATACACCGCTACACCACCAGGTAAAATGCTGCCGAGCCAAGATGCACCGGCTACCAGCTCCAATCCTCCCGATAGATGCAGCCCAAACAATGAATTTAAAAGACACTCCCGACTTTCACTAATATTTATTTAAATTAACAAAAAATAGTTCACATGCAACGATTCTGATATGAACAAAAGGCTAACTTATTGGTACTTTTACACGAAAACATTTATTTTACGCTCGTCTTATTATTTCTTAATTTTTTCTCTTTTTTCTATTTTTACTTTTCTGGCAAAAACTCTCCCGTACCGCTCTTTTCTCGTTTTAAAATTTATTCTGCTTTCTTTTCACCTAACGTGCAACAGGTCGTCGACATTACTTTTCGACACACTGGGCAAGACTCCTCTTCACTCTCTCAATGTCTTCTCTCCTCTACATCAATTCAATGTCGACGACGGTCGACTTCGAAACTATGAAAGATCACCATCGCCGAAAAGAAACTGGGTTTACACTCTATTCCAACTCGATTCCAACCCAGCCGCATCAAATCAGTCTTTAATTTAAATAGTATATTATATAATATAATATTTCATTTTAATTTTTATTTAATTATTATTTATTCTTTAATTTTAATGCAGCTGAGTTGGCCGAAAAAACACGACACAAAGATCACTCACGCAACAGACGTTAGACAATAATATCCTAGATCATGCCTAACGATGCTCCAGCCTGTTAAATAAACAAACACGATGTGCATATCATCGTGACCCTTGAAATAGCGTTTTTGTGTACCTTAAAGCAAAAACCTATTTCGTTCTCAGGCCCAGGTCATCAAAGATAGCGTTTCTGTTTATTTAAGACACAGAAACCTATTTTTCCTTTCGGCGATTGCGCTATCGCGTATCTCGCTATCGCGTATCTGTATAATATCTACAATCCATTACACCAGCCCATGTTTATTCAGGTGCATTTTCGTCGTTGCCGATATGCAGGCTGAAGGGCAACGTGCTTGTCCTATACGTCCCACACCGTTGAATCTGGCAGATATGGATTGTATCTTCGAGTCAGATTTTAGCCACCGAACTGGACAGTCAGAGTCCAGAGTCGCGTCATTTTGATGGACATAGTTGTGCACCGTGTGTAAGTTCATCGTAGATATTTTTGTTTGCCCGATTATTCTAGTTGTGCGCTGAGTTAGAAGTGATGATAGATCCTTTGAAGTTGATGTACTACGAACTATTTCTTAGCAACTTATGCCGATACAAATAAAGTAAATTGTGAACAATAAACTCGGTAGGTTTAAGTTTTATTTGCCATCCTCAAATCAAGGAACGAGATTGTGACGCCGATATTAATTTAAAAATAAAGAAAAAAATCATCTACGAACAGAACAGTGTCTTTTATTTTTGTGCTTCGTGTGGAGAACAGTGTTTGGAGGAATTATCTTCCGCAAACTATTTGTGATGTTTCCTTCTTTCATCGGCGATTAATCAACGGTGGAACATTCGTGACGGTTGAGGACGACGTAGAACTCGCACCCTTATCTGGTGCCAAGACGCGTCCCCCACATTGGTGACACCTAACTAATAACTGCCAAATTATAGCTCTGGCAAATCGGGTGACTCTTCGAACAGAACAAATCTGAACAATTAACGACGTGCGAAGTGCAAAAATAAAAATAACAAATGCGCGAGTTAAGAAGAACAATTTAAAGAGGAGACTCTAATAGGGCAAGCAGAGCCCCACCACTTTAGTAAGCTGAAAGGGTAACCGCAACCCCAACTATAGGCACCGCAGCTTTACCAACATCACCGGACCAGGAGCAGCCGATCAGCAACGCCACCTCACCAACCAGGTATTTTTCTTTTTTCAAAAATTTTTTTTTATTTTTTGTTCACTGATGTAAGCTCCTACACAGCGAAATTTAAAATCTGTAAGTTAAACGCCATCAATATCGCATTGCATCGCTTTAAAGACTCTTCATTTTCCTTCAAATACTTAAATATTTATACATACAATTAATTCTTAGACCACTTAACCATGTTAAAAGAGGCAAGAACATCTGTTGGAAATGAGACTTTATTTGTAAGAATGAAATTTGTAAAACAGAAGTTAACATTTAGTCTTAAGTTAAATCTTGAATTAAACTGTGTTGACGACAGGCTCAGCGGTGAAAGGAGAGAGAGAGAAAGTCATCGGTGCCACTGTTTATATATGCCCTGCTTGTTGACCTAAGCGCCACCTATCCGGCGCTAGAACTACTAAGGTTGTTACCAGAACACTCTGTAAGCGTTCCCTTTCCAACACTCCTTCTCGTTTCAGAATGTTCCGGTCTATGCAGTCCCAGTCTTTCCGCAAGTTCCTCGAACCGATCCCCGGCCAACGGCTTTGTGGCGGTTCCGCCAGATCCCACGGCTCGCCTTCCTGAAAAAAACCCCATAACCACAACCCAGTCTGCATAAGCTTTCGCTAATGCAATTCGCATTAGCATCTTAAATGGTTCACGCATCATATAGATCAAGTCAAGGATCTTAAAGTCCCTGTAAAAGAAAACTTACCTTTGATGCATGCTCTTCGCATATAATTTCCCGTAAAAATCCTTTCTTTACCTTATCAGGCAGAACTCCCATTATTACGACCCAATCTACATCAGTTTTCGCTAATGCAACAGCATTAGCACCTGTAAATGCTGCAGCATAACTTCGCATGTAAATTCCCCTATGAGAGTTCTTTATCTTATCCTAAATTACCTGAAAGAAAATTCATCGGTTCATATATAATACAACCGCATAATCAGGAAACCTTACCCTTGAGTTGGTTTATCCCAGCTTCATCATGTGCATCATAAATCACCAGACAAACACATTGGCTTGCGACCTACACCCAAGGGACTAAAACAAATACACACATCTCTTGGCACCAATTAAATCCTACAGCATAAGGAAATGCAAATAGGAATTCAATACTTACCCTTACCAGTGATGCCATAAACACCATTTCCTGGTAATCTAGCCAAAACCTATTAATACCATTTCTTCATTGCGCCGCGTCTATTTATTTAGCCGCGACGCACATCTCAAACAAAGATGCAACTAGTATCCGACGAGTTTCGGTTTTGTTTGTTTTACCAGACCCGAATCCCATGAATGCACCTCTTCCTTTCTTTGTTTAGATTCCTTCCTATGGTTTTGGTCGATAAAAGAACCAGTTTACACACATATATGTGTACTGTGGCGATCTTCCGTATGAGATCTGTTGGTTACCCCAAAGAGAGACTTTACGTCTCTCTTGGAACAGGAAATACATCCTTTATTTAAGAGAGCCAGCTTCACTGACCGAATTCCCTAGTCAGCGAATTTATATCGCCAAGTCCTTTTCCATCGGTCGACGACAATAGTCGTCCGGACTGCCGCTCCCGTTCCGCGGACGGGGGCGATAAACCACGGTGTCGAGTGCGTGCTAAGGTTTTAACGTCTTATTTTTAATCGGTTGTGTTGCAGTGCGTGGTGCCTTTAAAGTAAATCGGGAGTTATGATAGTTTAATTAAAATTAAATAATAGAAAAACAATAAAAACAATCAACACCAACAATCCTTTGTGTTTTGCCCTCCTGTGCTGCAGTTTCTTTTCGGTGTTTGACGGAACAGTTTTCGGAACAATTAGTGACAATTGGATGGAGGAGGAAGTGAACCGAGTGTCCGTGTCTGGCACATACTTCCTCCCTACAGCTTCGTTAGGATATCTGCCAACATTTGTTCGGACGGGCAATAACAAACAATTATTATCGCTTTCCCCAAAAGGTCCCGCATCTGGTGATAGCAAACGTCAATATGCTTGGTCCTGGCTGATCCCGAACCTGATATTAGTCTAATACAACCTTGGTTGGCTTCGTACATGGTTATTGGTTCCTTCAATGGAATTTTCATATCCTTGAACAACTGCCTCAGCCATAGCAATTCTCTGCTCGCAAAGTTATTAGCCTTGCGCCAAGTTAAAGGATTGCACTACTTCAAATTCGTGCTCCACTACCCTAATCGTTTTACCAACGTTAGGTCTTCTCTTTGCAGAAGGTGCCACCATGTACTTAGTTTTTCCCTCATTAATGTGCAGTCCCAGTTTTTGTGCCATCTGCTCGATCTGGATGAAGGAGTCCTGTACAGCCGATTCGGTTCTACCGATGACGTCGATGTCATCTGCGTAGGCAAGTATTTGGCCGGACTTGGTGACAATAGTACCCCTAGTTGTAACGCCAGAGTCACGGATTGCTTGCTCCAACGCCAGGTTGAACAGGAGGGAGGCCACATCGTCCTCTTGTCGGAGTCCATTCAAGAAGTTTTTTGGTATGGACAGCAATTCCGCTGTTTTTACTCGACTAGATACGTTGGTCATGGTCAACCTATAAAGTCGTATCAATTTGTTTGGAATGCCGAACTCCCTCATGGGATGAGGATGGAGTTCTACCCTGACTATGATGCCGTAGGCGGCCTTAAAGTCTATAAATGGATGATATAATGAAGTCTTAAATTCCTGACATTTTTCCATCACCTGACTAAGGGTGAATATCTGATCAATCGCTGATTTGCCTGGGATGAAGTTACACTGATATTGACCAATGACGATTTTAGCGTATGGGGCTACCCGATCTTCTAAGATAGTGGAGAGTATTTTATAGGCGGCACTAACCAATGTTATACCCCTATAGTTGCTGCACAGTGTGATATCTCCCTTCTTATGTATGGGACAAATTATTCCACGACGCCAATCTTCCGGCATCTCCTCTTGTTCCCATACGTGCATCACGATCTCATAAATTACGTGATGTAACGCTGTCCCTCCTTGTTTGATCAGCTCAGCTGATATGCCATCAGCTCCGGGGGCTTTATTTGACTTAAGCTGTCTTATGGCTTTTAATGTTTCCTCAATGCTTGGTGGCGGCAGGATTTGGTCTTGACCTTGCTTTGGTGGAGCCTTCAATCCTTCTGTGAGCTGAACATTTAGCAACTGATTAAAGTGCACTTCCCATCGTTTCAGAATGCCTTCATGATCGGTTCTCAGATTACCCTCTTTATCCTTGCAGTAAGTGCAGCGTGGTGTGTACCGCGTCATACTGCGGATTATTTAGTAGAACTTCCGCTCCTGGTGCGGACCTCGCTCTCTACAGACTAGATTTTTTCCCAGGCACTTTTCTTTTGACTGTAGACTCTTTTTTCATAGCTTTGTATTTCAAGCTCTTTGTATTTCTCCTCGCGTATCCGCGTCCTGTGGGACTGCTGCATTGCCCGGTATGCAGCATTCTTACGTTCAGTCACTAGTTTGCACTCATCATCAAACCAGTCGCTCCGATCTCTACGACTATTGCCTAAGATGGAGTTGGCGGTACTAATGACAGTATTCTTAAGGCGTGTCCATTTCTCTTCTACGCCCGGTATTCTGGCCCCGGGACTTACTCTCCCTTCGTCGAGCTCTTCGAGGGCAAGTCTTAACGCATGACCAAAGGTGTTGCAGGTGTTCTCATTGTGTAAGGCAGCCGTGCTGATTCGAACCTGATCCGCGGATGCAATACGTCTCCGTAAGGCAATCCGCGCTCGGAACACTGAACCAACCAGATAGTGATCCGAGTCGATGTTGGCACCTCGGTACGTTCGTACCGTCATCAGGCTCAAGGAGTGGCGGCTATCTATCAACACGTGGTCAATTTGTTTGCGAGTGGATCTTCAGGTGATACCCAGGTGACTTTGTGGATATCTTTACGCAGAAACCTTGTATTCGCAACGACTAAGTTCATTGATGAGGCCAGTTCGTTGACTCGTAGTCCATTGTTATTAGTGTTCTCATGCAAACTATGGGAATTTGCATAGTGCCTGAAAACCGGCTCCCGGTATATTTTCGCATTCAAATCACCAAGAACGATTTTCACATCGTATAGGAATACATTGTTGCGACGTTGTTGCAAGGAATACATTGTTGCGACGTCGGGTCGGCGTTCACACTCAGTGGCTCGTGGAACACCACCCAATGGTCACCGTACGGTATTCTGGTTCCTGCGGACAGTTAGTTAAATATGAGTTTACCTGGTTTTAACCACACTGCCGGTGGCTTAGATGTCGAGAAAATATGTATCCGCTGCCAAGCCAAGAGTCACCGGCTCACAGTTCCGGTTTCCAATTTCCAATTTCCAAAAGTCATTCTTCACAATCACCAATATTCAGTTTATTAGGAAAATGGGTTTTTCTTACATGTGACGTAATTCGTTAATTTTACACAGATTACATTGGTTTGAGTCGCTTATTTGTCTCATATTTCTGTATTTCCGATTTTCCGTTTTTATTTATTAATTAACTGATTTTTACTTTACTACCCAGCCCAACTGTCGCCGCACTTCTTTTGCTTCTTTTCTTTTCTATCTCTGCCCCGGTATTTTACTTTTCGTTTTTGCTTTTTTATAGTTTAATTTACTAATTTTTATTTTTTACTACTTAAACTAACTGTCGCGGCACTCTTTATTTCTTTCTTATCTCTTCCGGTAATTTTTTCTTCCTTTATTTTTTTTACTTCTACCACGGTACACCTTCCCATTGTACTGATCCATTTCTTCGCTGTCAATCCCTTATCATCTTCGAAAATAATCATCCTTGAAAATAATCATCCTCGCCAAAGCCACCACCGCCGAAAAGAAACTGGGCTTACACGCCACCAGTATTTATTTAATATATTCTGGTTAGAAAAAAGGCGATGGGGAAGATCCTTACCTAACACTAGTATAAAACAACCTCCGGAACCGATGTATAACCATAAGAGTTACCATAAGCTATTGAAGTACAAACTTCAATATACGTACGAAATAGCAAGGCGTAACTTATTAACCTTCAAAAGGAAGTCCAAAGAGTACTCCCACGTTCCATGTAGGGGACAAGGTTTTAATACGGAACGCGCAAAAACAAGGAAAATTAGCTCCCATATGGAGGGGTGCCTATAAATTATTAAAAATAAAAAGCCCGGTGAATACCGTAATAAAAGTAGGGAGAAGGAACGTGGTGATACACAACAACACACCGAACCTCTATTACGAATAAAGGAGGCCAAGAATAGGTGAACCATAACAAACATTGGATTATAACGCACCAGAGCCAGTGCTAAGACCGATTGTACAAAGGAAGCACTTCGATTTGAGCTTGATTCCTCTTCTAAGAATGAAGCTACCACTTTTGGGTGGGGGGAAGTATTGTTATAGGCCCCACATCCAAATCCTCACCCAAAATCTCCAGAAACCACCCTCTGCCACTCTATAGTTATAATTGCGCCAAGTAACAAATTTGCATAAGCCACTTTATGCAAATTTACATAAACGACGAGGGTGGACTGAAAAGTTTCCGACCTCAACGTGAAGATAGCAGTACTCTAAATGCAGTTGTGCATCTATTGACAATTACTCACCAAAATTTCGGCCATTTTGGAGGCGTAGTTTTTATTTGACAGTCGTTTGAGTGAGTCCATGTGAGTGTTTTTGTGAAAATGGACAAAATTGACTATGGAGCTGTGATTAAGTTTTTGAAAGGCAATACGCCTATGCAAATCAAAGATGAATGGGACTCTGTGTATGAGGACTCTGCACCACAATTTACCACAGTGAAATTTTGGGCAGCTGAATTTAAACGTGGCCGTAAGATCTTGGAGACGATGAACGGGGACGTCCAAAAACTGCAACGACTAACGATAACATCGCTAAAGTTCACCAAATGGTGCTAGACGCCGCCGAATTATAGTGAGAGAGATAGCAGAGGCTATAAAAATGTCCAAAGAACGTGTTTGTCAAATATCAAGATTTAGGCATGACAAAGGTGTCCGCTCGTTGGGTGCGGCGTTTGCTCACATTCGACCAAAAACGTGTTCGAATGAACATTTCCAACGATATGTTGGCGCAGTTTAGGCGCAATAAATCCGAGAATTTGGCGCCAATTAATTACTGTCGAAGAAACTTGGACACACCATTAAACGCACGAAACAAAAATACAATCAAAACAGTGGACTGCAAAATGGGGAATCGGCTCCAAAAATTAAAAAATTAAACAAAAATTATTTTTTCCACTGGGAAAGGGATGGCGACTGTTTTTGGGATAGTTATGGAATTGTCTTAATCGATTATCTTCAAAAGGAAAAACCATTACTGGAGCATACTACGCATCATTACTTGACCAACTGAAAGCAGAAATTGTGGAAAATCGGCCACATTTGCAGAAAAAGAAAACCCTGTTTCCCCATGACGACACGCCGTCTCACACCTCAGCGGTTGCCATGGCGAAAATCCACAAATTATGGTTTGACCTGCTTGACCAGCAGGTCACCAGATCTAGCCCCAAGCGACTTCTGTTTGTTCCCTAATCTAAAAATTGCGCTCGGAGGACAGAGATTATCGTCAAATGAGGAGGCAAACACCTTCGTGAACAGTTATTTTGCAGAGAAAAACGCCGAGTACTATTTGGACGGCTTAGAGAGATGGGAGCATCACTGGGAGAAGTGTGTAGAGTTACAAGGAGACTATGTAGAAAAATAAAAATAAATTTTAAGAAAAAGCGTCTTGTGTCTTTGCTAGGTCGGAAACTTTTCAGTCCATTCTTGTACTTTGCAATAATCAAAATAAATGAGTTGGCGCCGAAAATCATAACGAGACGTCAAACAATTAAAAAAATAATAATGACTGTTGGAAAATTTGCACGATACGAACTTGTCGGAAGTAAATCAATCAAAACGCCGAGAAAAACGAATACGAGTAAACCGTATGATAAAGGGAACAACCCGCCGCGACGGTATAAACCTACGGGACTACAAGAAACATAAGAAAAAAACGGGGACCCAAGAGAGCATCAACCCCTGCAACCTGAAAAGCCGGATCGTCGACCGAGAAGCGTCCTGGAAACGCCACCAAGTAAATCCCCCATTTTATTACTCTTAGTTTAATTGTTAGTTAAAATAACATATAATCATCATCATCATCGGCACTACAACCGGAAAGCCGGTCTTGGCCTTATTTAGCAAGTCCTGAGGCTTGTTAAATTTTCCATAATGATTTGTTTTTTCCGGGCAAGGTCATTAATCTTGTGCCAGAGGCTCCCCGACGAAGAATCGAACCCGGTCTCCCACGTGACAGGCGGGTGTACTAACCAATATACTATCGAGAAGCCAAAATAACATATAATAGTATGTAAGATTTTATAGAAAAGGCCACAAGAAATTGTTCAAAAAAGGGCTCAATAAATATCCCGATACTACCAGCGTTAGTATTTGCCAACTACTGATGGTTTGAAAGCTAGTATTGAAACTGGCCTTGCTGATTTTCCCCCTCAAATAAACCAATATAATCAAAAATGTAACAAATTTTGGAACAAATCAAAATTGGGTTGACATTTTTGTAAATATTATTTGCCTCTTGCAATTATAATTATTCCCAATAATTTGGGACAAGGTATTTAAAGTAAAAAAACAGTAATTGGCGCAGTATTTCAAAGATAAATTGATCAAATACAAATCAAACTAATTTACTTCAGTTACCATAATATATGTGTAGAATAAAATGTAAAATAGTTTTTAAACTTGGTACCAATTTTATAATAAATAAAGCCTACAATTATCCTGAGGGGGATGGGAACATACAGGGCAAAGTTACTGATTGCTTTCAACCCGGCGAAGGCCAAGACGATCCTTGCCCCTGTTCAATCCAACTTGACATGCAGTCTCTACATGACACCCCTGGATAGCTACTTTGGCATCCGCCAAGTAGTGAACCAATGCATACAGCGACATCCTGAGAAAGGTTGGCCCAAGGCTAATAACAATGCCCGTAAAAATGAATTATTATGGCAAATTTAACAAGCCTCGGATATGGACCGGGTACACGACGATGACCACGGAAACGAAAATTGCTAAACGATTTAATAATTTTCTCATGGAACGTCCGCTCACTATACAGAGCTCGAGCTGCACAGCAGCTAGCCGATGCCCTGTCCGAAAATAAGGCTGACATAACAGCATAACAAGAAATAATATGGACGGGGAGTGGTGTTGTGGCGGTTCCGCCAAACCCCACGGTTCGCCTTCCTAAAAAAAACCTGTAACTCTATCCAATCACATAATTTCGCTAATGCAATCGCATTAGCACCTTAAATGCTTTACGCATCTGGGATTATCTAAGGTATAATGTAAAAAGCCCCTGGAAACGAGAATTCTTACCTGCGTGCATAACTTCGCATTTAAAATCCCCTTTAAGAGTTCTCTCCAAGCTTATCATAAATTCCCTGAAAGAAAATTCATCGGTTCATATATAATACAACCGCATAATCAGGAAACCTTACCCTTGAGTTGGCTTACCCCAGCTTCATCATGTGTATCATAAATTACCAGACAAACACATCGGCTGGCGACCTACACCCAAGGGACTAAAACAAATACACACATCTCTTGGCACCAATTAAATCCTACAGCATAAGGAAATGCAAATAGGAATTCAATACTTACCCTTACCAGTGATGCCATAAACACCATTTCCTGGTAATCTAGCCAAAACCTATTAATACCATTTCTTCATTGCGCCGCGTCTATTTATTTAGCCGCGACGCACATCTCAAACAAAGATGCAACTAGCATTCGACGAGTTTCGGTTTTGTTTGTTTTACCAGACTCGCATCCCATGAATGCACATTATCCCTTTCTTTGTTTAGACTCTTTCCCATGGCTTTGATCCATAAAAGAACCAATGTACACACATACATGTGTACTGTGGCGATCTTCTGTATGAGATCTGTTTGGTTACTACGAAGAGAGACTTTACGTCTCTCTAGGAACAGGAAATGCATCCTTAATTTAAGAGAACCAGCTTCACTGGCTGAATTTCTTTCGACAACGATTGAATATCGCTGAGTCGTTATCGACCACGCTGGTCGAGTGCCGCTCCCGCTCACCGGTGCGTACGGTGACGCGAATATAGTCGAGTCGTCAAGTTAAATCCCCGAGTGATAAATAAATAATTGTTATGTTTCTGTATAAACGGTAGTTATTTTCTTGAAGAAAGCTAAGACGCAACCTTCTTAGTTCACATTTAATGTTTGTAAGTACTTTCGTAAAGTGGTGAACGTACAACAACTAACAGACGTGTTGGCAATCGTGTTAAAGTTAACGAAAGTGAGATAAATAAACGGATTAATAACATGAAAACGGAGCGTTTTATTATCCCTCGCCACAGTTTCCTGAGTGTTTGTGTGTATTTCCTTTTTCTTTCGCTCTACGGCAGACAATTAGAATTGGTGGAGACGAGGTAGAAGTCTTGCCCATGCCGGCGTCGCGACCACGTACCCCACAGTGTTATTCAAAGAAACGATTATGATATTTATTTCAGCTGTCATGCAAAACACCATGTGCTCAGGGTAGGCTTTCTAGTCGGCCAAAAACTGAAGCCTGTCATCAATGGCTTTAATGCGATAAACGAAAGGCTATGCATTCTTTGCCTGCGAGGCAAGTTTAAGTCTCAAAAACGTTCACGGACCTACAGAGGAGTCCCCTGACGAGGAAAAAGAAGAATACTACGAGAACGTCGAACGGGCTCTCAATGGCTGCCCAACATACGATGTGAGAATCGTTCTTGGTGATTTGAATGCGAAAATAGGTCGGCAGCCGGTTTTCAGGCACTACGCAGATAGTTTGCATGAGTACACTAATGACAATGGATTACGAGTCATCGAACTGGCAACATCGAAAAACTTGGTCGGTACAAGTACCAGGTTTCCGCGTAAAGATATCCACAAAGCCACCTGGGTATCACTTGATGGAGCCACTCGAAACCAAATTGACCACGTGTTGATAGGTCGCCGCCACTCCTTGAGCCTGATGACGGTACGAACGTACCGAGGTGCCAACGCCGACTCGGATCACTATCTTGTTGGTACAGTGTTCCGAGCGCGGAAAGCCTTACGGAGACGTATTGCATCCGAAGATCAGGTTCGAATCAACACGGCTGCCTTACGTAATGAGAATACCAGTAACACCTTTGGTTATGGGTTAAGACTTGCCCTCGAAGAGCTCGACGAAGGGAGAGTAAGTCCTGGGGACAGAATGCCGGGCGTAGAAGAGAAGGCCTTAAGAATACTGCCATTAGTACCGCCAACTCCATCTTAGGCACTAGTCGTAGAGATCGGAGCGACTGGTTTGATGATGAGTGCAAACTAGTGACTGAACGTAAGAATACTGCATACCTGGCAATGCAGCAGTCTCACAGGACGCGGGTACGCGAGGAGAAATACAAAGAGCTCCGAAGATATGAAAAAAGCTTCACAGACAGAAGGAAAGTGCTTGGGAAAAAACCTTGTCTGTGGAACAGAGAAAAGTAGAGAGCGAGGACCGCACCAGGAGCGGAAGTTCTACCAAATAATCCGCAGTATGACGCGGTACACACCACGCGGCACTTACTTCAAGGATAAAGAGGGTAATCTGATCACCAATCCTGAAGGCATTCTGGAGCGATGGGAAGTGCACTTCAATGAATTGCTAAATAGTCAGCTCACAGAAGAATTGGAGGCTCCAACAATGCAAGATCAAGACCAAATACTGCCGCCACCAAGCATTGAGGAAACATTAAAAGCTATTAGACAGCTCAAATCAAATAAAGCCCACGGAGCTGATGGGATACCAGCTGAGCGGATCAAACAAGGAGGGACAGCGTTACATCACGCAATTCATGAGATCGTGATGCACATATGGGAGCAAGAGGAGATGCCGGAAGATTGGCGTCGTGGTATTATAGCGTTTGGAATGATAGTGAAGAACGTGTGATTCGAACTGACGCTATGACAATTAGAATCACCAAACATTGAACCAAAGCGTAACACATCAAGCTACTGGCCGTGTTTAGAATTCGATTTTTAAACTCAAGTATATTCCACTGATGTGAATTGTTATGTTATCGCTATGGTAAACGGCTCTGATGCAATCTTTATTCGATTTTCGTTCGGTGTTCCCCACGATTTGCTTGTGTATTGTGTGTGTATCTGTTAGAGACGCTACACTACTCCCTCCTCAGTAACTTTGTTACGATCAGCTTCGTGTGCGAACGACGGAGCGAACGAGAGAACGTCAGAGCAGGCGAGTGTGCCTGGTGCTCTATGCGGAAGTCATGATAGTGTGTGAAGTTCTGTTTACTACGGGAAAGTGTATGCTGTGTGTACAGATCACGTCGGGGTCACCAATTATAGCGTTTGGGATTGATAGTGAAGAACGTGTGATTCGAACTGATGCTATGACCGTTAGAATCACCAAAAATTGAACCAATGCGTAACACATCAGGCTTCTGCCCGTACTTAGACTTCGATTTTTAAACTCAAGTATATTCCACTGATGTGAATTGTTATGTTATCGCTATGGTATACGGCTCTGATCCATTCTTTATTCGTTTTTCGTTCGGTGTTCTTCACTATTTGCTTGTGTAATGTGTGTGTATCTGTTAGAGACGCTACAGTATAATTTGCCCCATACATAAGAAGGGAGATATCACACTGTGCAGCAACTATAGGGGTATAATATTGCTGAGAACCGCCTATAAGGTACTCTCCACTATCCTACAAAATCGGATAGCCCCATACGCTAAAGCCATCATTGGTCAATATCAGTGTGGCTTCATCCCAGGTAAATCACCGATTGATCAGATATTCACCCTTAGGCAGGTGATGGAAAAATGTCTGGAATTTAAGATTGCATTATATCATCCATTTATAGACTTTACGGCCGCCTACGACATCATAGTCAGGGTAGAACTGTATTATCCCATGAGAGAGTTCGGCGTTCCAAACAAATTGATACGACTTTATAGGTTGACCATGACCAACGTAACTAGTCAAGTAAAAATAGCGGGATTGCTGTCCAAACCAATATACATCTTTAATGGACTCCGACAAGGGAATGGTTCGGCCTGCCTCCTCTTCAATCTGGCGTTGGAGAAAGCAATCCGTGACTCTGGCGTCACAACTAGAGTGACTATTATCACCAAGTCCAGCCAGATACTTGCCTACGCAGATGACATCGACATCATCGGTAGAACCGAATCAGCTGTACGGGATTCCTTCACCCAGATCGAGCAGGCGGCACAAAAACTGAGACTGCACATTAATGAGGGAAAAACTAAGTACATGGTGGCAACTTCTGCGAAGAGAAGACCTAAAGTTGCCCAAACGATCAGGGTAGTGGAACACGAATTTGAAGTAGTGCAATCCTTTAACTACCTTGGGTCAATAGTATCAGCCGATAACAATATGGAAGAAGAAATACGCGAACGGCTGATCAAATCCAACAAAGCCTACTATGGTCTATCCAGGCTCTTTAAATCCCGAAATTTATCCACAACATCCAAGCTACTACTGTACAAGACCATGGTCTTACCAGTACTCATGTATGGATCCGAGACCTGGCTGCTCAATAAAAGGCAATCTGAACTCTTAGCCGCGTTCGAGAGAAAGGTCTTAAGGAGAATTGTTGGCCCCGTATGTGAGGGAGGACGATTCCGGAGTCGCTACAACCATAAGTTGTACGCAATCCACCTTAAAGCTTATATTGTAAGAAAAATCAAGTTCGGTAGACTCCGGTCGGCGGGACACCTAGCTCGAATGAGCGAAGAGGAGCCTGCCTGGTAAGTCCTTTGTGGCAGGATGTATCTAAGGAGACAGCGCGGCAGGCCTTGTCTACGGTGGAGGTATGGCGTAGACCAGGACGCCCATAGCCCGGGAGTGCCAAACTGGATGACATCGGCTTGAAATCGGGCCCGGTGGAGAGATTTGTTAAATAAGGCCAAGATCGGATCCCGGTTGTAGTGCCGATGATGATGATGATGGTTTGAAAGCTAGTATTGAAACTGGTCTTGCTGCTTTTCCTCCTCAAGTAAACCAATATAGTCAAAAATGTAACAAATTTTGGAACAAATCAAAATTGGGTTGAGTTTTTCGTAAATATTATTTGCCTCTTGCAATTATATTATAATTATAGGTATTTAAAGTAATATAGGATATGGCTCCATGTGGGTTATAATGCCAGTACGTTTTTTATTTGTTTTATATCAACTAAATGCTGTCATCATTCACTTCTTTTTTACCTCTTCTTGTCGGTGTTTGGGTATATTAAAGCCACCAACTAATGAAATTTGTTTAATTGGACTTCTCTGACATCCAGATGCCATATTTCCGTGTTTCACGGAAGTTATTACCTATTAGCTACTGCATTGCATTGCTTATATTACTTTCGTAGAATAAGAGAAATTATGAAAATATAAAAATTGAAAGCGATAATTAATAACAGATTCTAATATTCGAAGTTTAGATTCTATAAATTATCCTTTACTGAGAGTTCCAGTTTATCTCTAAATATACAAATCAATATGTGTATTGCTTTCGATGTGATTGCAATTATAGATAAAAAAATTGAATTTATAAATACACTTTATTAAATATATATAAAGGCGAAGAATGGATTAGTGCATCAATTAAATAAGATACAAGAGATAACCAAAAAGGAGCGTGATACTATATAATGTTTTTTTTAAACAATCTTTTTTATTTATATCAGTTTTAAATACATATTGGGGAATCGTAGGGGAAGGTGATTGAAAAACCGCTTCGCTTTCGAAAATTCCTTATCAAGAGACTCAGCAGATGAGCTACTGTCTGAGCTCGCGGTAAATTGCCAAAGTATTCAGGTGGCGTGACGATCAAAGCTTGAGGTTATAGCATGGCGTGTTGCTGTGAGTACGCTAATAATTCCTTCTGTTTTATACATTCAACACCAAGCATTCGTAAGTGTCATGATTTGGATCATTTGATAGGGTACCATTATAGATTATATGGAGATAGTGTGTCATTACTTTGTGACGTGACGCGACTTATTTTTTCGCTCTAGGCACACGCGGCCAATGTTGGCTAAGATAACTTCTATAATAAAGGTCAGCGTTTTTGAAATATTAAATTTAGTCATTTTTCGATTATCTATGGTTCATTACCTAAGCCAGACATCTTAAACATTTTGGATGATAATACATTTTCTAATAGTAACTCGGGAATATTATACAGTATAACGTATTTTAGAATTCAACAGTCGGAGTAGCACTTCATGTTGGCTTCGTTTTTGTTTTATTTTATTACTTTCGTTTATAGTTCATTCGTATCGACGCTTTATTCCACATGCTATAACACATACAAAAACAGGAAAATATTGCAGAAAGTATCTAAATCCACTATTGACTTTGGTGGGTCTAACAAGTTATTAGTTCGCTACAAGCTTACATTTAATTATGGTAGTATTAAATTTGGGAACTACCTTAATCAGACTTCAACTGAAAATACGAGGATGAAAGATTGTGTAAAAGCTAGATTTTAAGACAGTAGCTTGATAAGTTGAGGGAAAAAAAAAATTGGGGCTTGATTTTTTTTTTTTTTTTACATTTCTGTATTTATTGACCATAAATAATTTTTACAATAAGCAATACAGATAACTTATGATACCTTAGCTATAATTGTTTACATATACTTACTAGTACATTTTTCAAACAATATGATAAAAGTTATATATTGGTTATGGATTAAGATTTTAGTGGGTAGAGCTTCCTGGAAAAGGTCAGAAAACCAGGATATAGTTATTTACTTAACCTATGCTAAATTGCTTAACTTAACTTAACTTATCTTAACTTAGTCTAGTTACCTAATTATTATTGAAATAAGTTAGTATGGTGTGGAAGGGGGAAGCATAGTGATCAATAGGTAGGTTATGGGTTAGTGAGGATATTGTCAGTCAGGGATGTGGGTTGGGGAACTACTTTCCGTTTGTTCGTTGAAACGCAAAATATTGGAGAAGGGTTGAATATTACTATATTTAAATTGGTGAGGTGAAAGCTCTGTATTGTGGTATACAATCTCATTAGAGTTATTAACCAATCTGCCAGAGGTGAAGAACGTTCTGATGTGGAGACAGTTCGGGTAGGCAGTTCGGTTATCTGACGGAGTCGATGTGAGCGCATTTATTATCGGGTTGGGATTATTGGGCAGATTTTCGATAAATTTGATGGACAGTTCGAGGAAGCGTCGATCTATACGTTCAATATTAGCGGCATAGTAGAGCGAACTACTGTTGTAATATTTGTGGGAGTTGGGATGTCGGTTGAGGCCAGTGATCAGTCTGAAGCATTTTCTTTCGAAGATGCGTAGCTTCTCCATTTGGGCGGGTGTGATATGGTACCATATCGGGCATGCATATGTCAGAGTGGGTCTGATTATCTGTTTGTAGATAAGTGATTTAACTTTGGTAGAGAGACCATTCGGCTTGTACATCACTTTTCTGCAGAGATTAAGTTGAATTGCGGCTTTGCGAATCGAGTTTTTGGTGTGGGCGGAGAAGGACAGATTGTTGGTGAAGGTTATTCCCAGGTACTTTAAGGTTTTGGAGGGTTTAATTATATTGTTATTTAACTTGATTCTGGTTTTGTTATGGCAGCGTATGGTGTTGTTAGTACAATTCGCATTTCTGCCTTTAAACACTATGAGTTGAGTTTTGGCTGGGTTGAGTCCGATTTTCCACTTAGTAAAATATGCAGAGATATTCGGGAGATAGCTGTTAATACAGTTTCTTGCCTCCTTGACAAACTTGTTGCTTGAATAAATTAAAGTGTCATCGGCATAATTCAGCATTACTGTATTAGGTGACAGTGGCTGCGGGGTGTCTGAAGTATAAAGGAGGTATAATAATGGTCCGAGAATGGAACCTTGAGGAACACCCGCGGTTATACTGTATGGTGTCGAAAGAGTTGAATTTATTTTCACCATGAACTTTCTATCAGAAAGGTAGGAAGCGAGAAGTTTTATGGTGTGGGTGTTTAATCCGAACATTGAATGTAGCTTATAGAGCAGTTCTGCAATCCAAACGCAATCGAATGCTTTTGCTATGTCGAGAGAGACGCATATTGTAGGGGATTGCTTTTGGAGATTCATTGTTACATCATATGTCAGTTTTAGCAGAGCATGACAAGTTGAGTGTTGTGGACGAAAGCCAAATTGAGAATTCGGGATAAGGGAGTTGTCTCTAGCAAATGAGAGAAGATTTTTGTATATCTTACATTCAAAAACCTTACTAAACGAATTTAGCTGTGATATGGGACGGAAGTTAGCCGGGTTGTTGGAAGAACCGGATTTACTAATAGGGACTATCACCGCTGTTTTCCAACATTTTGGGAAATGTGAAGCGTTTATTATGTGGTTGAGAAGAACGAGAATGGGGAGTAAGTTTTCCGGGTGAAGCCTTTTAAACAGAAGGTTAGGGATTCTATCCAAGCCTGTAGATTTTTTATTGTTACGCGAAGTAATCAATTCAGATAATTCTGTAAAGCTTAGGAATGTGTCGGTTCCCATGGGATGTGACGCTTTATTGGTTTCGTTGAATTCAGTAATGAATGGTGGGAAGGATGGCTCAAGTGTGCCTGAGATGAATTCATTCACGGTGTCGTGGAAATTAGTGACTGGGAGGGAATCGTTTTGTTTATGAGTTTTACAGAAGTGTTCAGCGAGACAGTTTGCTATATCAGTGTCCGATTGGGTGATGTTACTGTTAGTTGGTTGGATGAGATAGTCTATTCGAGGCTTGAATTTACGACCAGTTAGTCGATTTATATTTTTGAATAGGTCACGGTTTGGTTTGATACTGTTTAGAGTAGACGTGTAGGTCTGATCGGTGAAATTTTTAAGTTGTCAATTTATCAGGCTGGTCAAAAGCTGTATCTGTTGTTTAATAAAGGGTGAGTAGCTAATATGCAATTTACGTCGGAGTTGTTTTTTTATGCGCAATAATTTTGTGAGGAGGTTGGGTAATGGTTTTCCTAAGTGGTTATGACGGACGATCGTAGGGGTATGGCTGAAGAGAGCATTTCCCAGTATTTGCTCTATTTTGCCAGGATGGCCGAGCGGTCTAAGGCGCCAGACTCAAGAGAAATCTTGTCGCATAATGGGGCTTGAGATAACTTCACTCAACATGAGGTTAATTGGTACGTTAACACCATAGGAAGTAAGATGAGGGAAAAACCAAAAAAGGTGAGAGGGTATTATGTGGGATGGATTAGTGGAAGATGCTATATTAAAAAAGAGGAGGAAAATATAACAATCGATGCCACCGATAATATTCGTTTACTAATTGATTAAGACCAAGCAGAGATACATACGAAACATAAAGGTGTTTTATACAAATAATAATAATAAATATAACAAGAAGTAGAAAACATAAAAAACAGATTTTACCGCACTAATGATAGTGCCAAGACCAGCTGTGTTGAGGTTGCTTGAGTTTCATTCCCCTTCTAAGAATAAAACTCCCAGTTTTTGGAGGGGAGTGTTACGTAAGTATCTTCTCCATCGCATTTCTTTTGACCGGACTTACACTCGACCACATACCTAACATGTAACAACTGGCGCTGCGGACAGGATTAAATATTACCGGAAATTTGTGCCAAATTTTTCCCGGATAGTGCGCCCCTTAACTAACCTGTTGAGAAAGGACGTGAAATTCACGTGGTCACCCAAATACCAACAGGCATTTGAGGAAATAAAGGGGAGGTTAATTTCGCCGCCATTACTGGTTTACCCAAACTTTACCAAACCATTTAACCTGACCACGGATGCGAGCAACGAAGCACTGAGAGCTGTGCTGTCCCAAGGCGAGATAGGCAAAGATCAGCCTATCGCCTATGCTAGTCGCACCCTGAATAGAGCGGAAAAAAATATTCCCCGATTGAAAAGGATTTGCTGGCCATCGCTGCTATTTGCAGGGACGGCGCTTTACCGTATACATGGACCACAAGCCATTGAAGGGAGTCTTTGGCGTGAAAGAACCCACCTCACGCCTAACCCGATTTCGTCATAAGCTATCGCAGTTTGACTACTCAATCGAGTACAAACCCGGTAAGTACAACACCAATGCGGATGGACTTAGTCGTATCCTGCAAACGGTGGACGAAACCCCTTCACCATCACAATGCAGTGTAGTGACTCGCGCCCAGGCTAAGAACCAACGGGCAAGCGAGGGATCCCCGGGACGCCCTAGCGACGACGATTCGCCGGTAGAAGAGAACCCCATTCCCTCCTGCACGGAAAAGGGAATGGAGATAACTAATCCCGAGGAGATCCAATACTTACTACGGGATTACCACAATCACCCTTTAGGTGGGCACCAAGGGGTGATCAAGACGTATAACAAGATATGTAGGCACTACTGGTGGAAGAATATGATTTGCGACATCAAGCACTACATTAAAGTATGCAAGATCTGTCAGCGCATGAAGTCTTCCCCAAACTTACGAATGCCGATGGTAATCACCGACATTGCTAAAAGGCCCTTCGAAAAGGCCTATATAGACATCGTGGGCCCCCTGCACCGTACTCCAGACAGCAATCAATATATACTCACGTTCCAGGACAATTTGTCTAAGTATATAGATTGCTATGGCCTGCCCTAAGTATATAGATTGCTATGGCTCCACGATAGTATAGTGGTTAGTATACCCTCCTGTCATGCGGGAGACCGGGGTTCGATACCACGTCGGGGAGTCTCTGGCACAAGAGTAATGACCTTGCCCGGAAAAAACAAATCATTATGGAAAATTTAACAAGCCTCAGGACTTGCTAAATAAGGCCAAGACCAGTTCCCGGTTGTAGTGCCGATGATGATGATGATGATGGCCTGCCCGATACAGAGGCAGAGACGGTGGCTTCGGTCTTTTTTGACCAAATAGTTGTGTAGCGTTCTACGAACGCACAATTCCCCCCAGCTAAGGTTCCTACCCTTCAAGGAAATACCTACCCTGAAAATGTTACATGCGCCCACAGACGCGTGCCACTAAGTCCGCCAGGGCCCTGAAACATTTAGCCAACGTTGAGCCCGACACTAAAAAGCAAGGAACTGAACGTCCCAAAGCTTTCAATATCAACCTCAATAAGTCGATTGTAACATACCTGAAACAAAGGTAAAACATCCATTCATCTTATTCCCAAAGATTGAAATGCGCCACACTCTAGCAATGCACAATCTGAAATGCTGAACATCTACACGACGTTACAAGGAATCGCTATCGTCGATAAATTAGCCGACCAACGGATGCACGTGCGGGTGGTCTGCCACAAAGACCATCAAATCCATCGGCAAACAAAAGAAACGGCAACTTCATGCAATAAAGCATATCGCCTATCCGTTGCCAAATTGTAGGCAACCGTAATTATCTCAACAAGATAATTCGGAATATTTACGAGAATAAAGCCAACAAAGGAAATACTCCAGTCCCACGTTTCCTTTATAGAATTTCACACCCATTAGAAAGGTCTAATGGACTGTTAGTTTTAACTAAAGGAGATAAACAAAACTCATGGACCATACGTCCATCCAAATTGCAGGATATCCTTCGGCCTGCGCACCAGATGTTTTATGTAAATAAGGCGGCACACAATCGACAACCGTCGAACTGAATTTCGATCACCACCACGGATGGTGATAATGATGTTTGATGATGAGCGAGTTTCTTCTTTCAGGAATGAAAAATTACCCCTGGGACGTAATAACATGCTGCTAACAGAGATTCGAAAATTCTGTTAGCAGAGCGAATAGGAAATTTCTCTGTGAACATATAGATACGATCTGTATCAGGGTTTCTTTGGATTGAGATAGGATTAGTCTATATCCAACCTGCGAGACAACGAGTCTACTTCGAGCAGGAGTCTGAGAACCCCACCGAGGAGGTCGATCCGCGCGACGCATTAAAACGTGAAGGTTACGTCGATCGAAATTGTAACTTTAAAATACTCAATTTGTCCAAGTACGCAAGTTAACTCCAATACGTTCGCGGAACTGCCACCGAAGGCAAAAATAGACTCGACGTTCAACGCATCGTATTTCAACGCGCGTCGACTCGTTACTGCCGTTGTGACACCTTCGTGATATCTCAATGTGTGTCGTCTTATACTGTCGATTTTTGTGCGGATAACAATAAGTGGAAGGCTATACGCGATAGACAGTAATAAATAAGGATAGTTTCAAATAGAAATACGATTCGAGGTGTGGTGGAAGTTTGTTGTGTTTTCCGTTAGTATACTACCCGACTATTATTGTAACCGGAGTCAAAACAATTGTGTCCCAGACGATTAAGGATAAATAAAGAGCGTAAATATTAAACAAAAGAAGAACTGGTGTTTTATTGTATGCCATTGAATTCGCCCCGCGTTCCAAGTGTTCCTTTTGGTGTGTGGCAAGTGTTCGGCGGAACACTTCGACAATAAAGCCGCCAAAGTTGCAAGGTATGGTGTACCGACGCAACTAGTCACCGATTGGGGCAGCAATTTCCTGATCAGCCTGTTTAGAAGCATGTGCAGGCTGCTCCGCATCAAAAAACTGCAAACCTCAGCGTACCATCCACAATCGAATGGTGCCTTGGAACGAGCCCATCGACCGCTCTTAGAATATCTACGCAGCATTGTGGACACGAATCCCCAGTCCTGAGATCAGTACCTGAGGGCGGCCACTTTCGTGTACAACACTAGCGTACACGAGGGTATCCGGTTAACGCCGATGGATTCTCTCTTTGGTTTTACTCCGGAGGTTCCTTCGAACATCAAACAACCTCCGGAACCGGTCTATAACCATGAGAGCTTCCATAAGCTATTGAACTTCAAAAAACGTATGAAATAGCGAGGCGAAATCTGTTAATTTCAAAGCAGTGATCCAAAGGGTACCACGACCGCCAGTTGCGCCCGAATTACGTAGAGCCTTCAGCTCGTAGCCTTTTTAAAAATCAAAAATTTCGTTTTATTTCTTAAACACTTTTAATACTTAATAGTTTCTTTTAAGTTAACAAATCCGATTCACTTAACAAGAGCTTTTTACTTTATAATGTTATTTCTTTTTATAGACTTTTGGGTTTTTTCGGTTTAACAACTAACTCACTATTTCAGCGATTATGAACGAACTCTCTATTTCAGCGATTGAAAACGAACTGCTTCTAAGTCTGAAATCTAAAACTGAGAAATGCCGTTATCCATACTGACCTTGATACGGTGGGAGAACATTGCACCTCACGGCGTGTCAAGTTCAGTGCCTGGGAAAGGTGCATTTCACAGTTTCGCAAGACTACGTTGCAGTTTGCTTTCTGGCCGGAAATTGCTTCTTAAAATTACGTCGGGGATCGTTGTGTTGGCGGTCGCTGACTCCGACATAACTCGCCCCCCCTTTGCCTCATGACTCTCCTGAGTTATGATTATTCTATTTCTTAATTTATATAATTTATAGTAGATAAAAATTGCAACAATTATGATTATAACAACGATGGTAAAAAGGATACAAACATTATATATTACATGAGTTTTTCTAGAAAATTTGAGTTTTTTTATATGTTCTATATTTTTTTCTTGTTTTAGCAAGATTTCTTCAAATGTTAATTGGCTTTTTGTTGTGTTTAAGATATCTTGGTAGGGTATTACAAATTTTTCTTCAAATGTTTCTTGTTCGTTAGTAAAAATTTCGTTTCCGATAGTTAGTTTACAGTTGTTAAAGTTAAGTAGATAGTTTCCATTTATTTTAATTTTTCTTTCGTCACATGTACTTGATATCTCAACGTTTTTGTAGTTTTTAAGTAATAACAGTCCTCTTTCAATTTCTATAAGTTGGTCTTTACTATTCTTGATTTTGATACAGTTTTTGGAGTAAATGCATAGATTTGTCTTTTTCAAATTTTTGAAGTCCGTATTTTCTTTAAATGTATAAATTGTTTCATTTATTTTTACAATCTCTTCGTTTTCTATTATTAATTCATCGGATTCACTGTCTGTCATAGCAGTAACGAAATATTTTGGGGTATCTATTGTTTCTTTAGGTATTTTAATAGCAAAGATAATTCTGTCGTTGTTATATTTTGCTGTTCCTATTTTAATTGACCGTAGTTTGTCGAAATCTATATTGTACTTAATTATTTCTTCTTTACTAAGTATACTACTGGTCATTATTCCTAATCGACTTGACGCAATATTAGCCTGAATATGTTCTACATTTTCTTTTATAATTCTTATTTTTAATAGACTTTCTAGATATATAAGTTTGTTAAATAGTTTACTAATTCTACCATCTGTCGTGTTAAACTTGCTAAGAATTCGTTCTCTGTCTTCGTCGATAGTCTGTTTGAGCATTAAAAATGTTTTGTTAAAATGGTCATTAATTATAATTTGTTGGTCAAGTTGCGTAATGAGGTTGTGGTTGTTTTCGTCAGTAATTTTTAAATGTTCTTCAATGTTTCGTCTGTCGTCATCGTCCATTGTACCGTATAACCATTTCATGCCGGAACCTATGATGTTTATAAGACCTCTTCTATGTTTATGGGGAATGATTGTATGTATTTTGTGTTTTAGTGATTCTAGTTCGTCCGTTAGTAAGTCTTTTCCGTTTTCAAATTGTATATTTGACAGGTTTTCTTCTAAATTTTGTATTATGTTTTGAATTTCTATTGGGGTAATTGTGTGTAAGATAATGTCATGTGATTTCGTAATCTGGACATTGCCGAGTTTTATTTCGGAAAATCCACTGTTTGTGTTGATTTGTTCAACCATCAATGTCGCTTGGGTCATTGTCAGTGTCAGGAGTAGGGTTAATATTACTTGTATCCATTTGACCTGTAAATTTGTAAGGGCGTTTAATATTAGACGGGTGTACGTTGGAAAGTTCGAGTTTTCGGTACCTTGGTTGTTCTTTATGCCTAAGTGCTTTGTAGTTCTTGACATAACCTGTTTCCCTTCTTTCTTCGTAATCTTCCCTAGCTTCGTTTCGTTTCGATATTACCTTCATCTTTTTAGTATGAATGTTTTCTCTAACGGTGTCTTTGTCTATTCTACCTTCCTGTATTTGTAATGGTTTAAAGTTAGTTGTGGAATGCACGGATTTGTTGTACCATTCTACACATTTATACATTTTCTCGAGAGTTGTCAACCGTGATTTTTCTGCTGAGAGTATTCTCATTTTCTCGCCTATAGTGCTATGGAATCTCTCGATATCCGAGTTTCCTGTGTGACTATTAGGTCTAGTAAAATGTATTTCAACTTTTTCTTCTCTCAAAAAATCTTTTATGTTGGTGCTGCTGAACTCGTTGTCGAAAATCATTAATTTTGGTTTACCTTTGATTGAAAAATATAATCTTAATTTTTCCCTGACTGTTATGCTGCTTCTATCTTTTAAATGAAATATTACTGCGTGTTTAGAGAACTTGTCTATAAATGTGATAAAATTATTTTTACTATTGGTGTAAATGTCTAGGTGTATTGTTTGGTTAATATCTGATGGTGTATCAGTGATTTTAAATTTGTTTTTGATAGGTTTTCTCTCATATTTGGCCTTGGTACAAGTGTCGCAGTTATTTATGTATTTTTGAATCAGTTCCTTAAGGTTACTGAAGTATATGAGTTTCTTAAGCCCTGCGTAATTTTCAACCACACCTGCATGCCCTGTTTCATTTTTGTGATATCTAGCTATTTGCTTGTAAGCTTCATCTTCGTTGCTTAAGTCTCTCGCTTTATATGCACATTTATAGAATTTAATGTTTCTATTAGTACCGAACAGTTCAATAAGATTTTGTTGAACTATGTTATATTCGTGTTCTGTGAGATCTGAGTATATCCCTATTTTTCCTCTTTCTTTAATGAATCTTCTAAATATGTCGTTTAGTTTCCCTTGGTCAATGTCACTAGAATTTACATAAATTTTCCTTTTATTGTTAACTACTTCAATTTCCCTTGATTTGTTATTGGAAAGGATTATTTGTGTATAGAATCTGTTTACAACTGTGTCTAAGATTGAAAAGTGGTTATTTTCTTCCTCTACTTGTGAGTGTATGGTATTTGCTAAGCTCACATCGTCGTTTTGTGGATTATTTTCTCCTACGTCCTCTAAGGGTGTTTCAATGATATTAATTTCTCCAGTGTCCGCGTTTATTCGGCTTAAAAAATCGGCTGCTGCATTTTCTTTACCTTTAATATAATCGATGTTAATATTATATTCGCCCAATTTAAGTAACCATCTTTGAAGTCTGGGATTAATATCTTTCCCTTTGTGCTTGGTTTGGAGCCATTTAAGGGGTTGGTGATCTGTCATTAGATCAAAAGACCTACCGTAAATGTATGGTCTGAAGTAGTTGACCGCCCAGACAATTGCTAGGAGCTCTTTTTCTGTGGCAGAGTAATTTTTTTTGTGCTCATTTAGGGACCTACTTGAGTAGCATACAGGATGTCCGTCTTGTGTTAGGACTGCTCCAATAGCAAAATCGCTAGCGTCTGTAATTAATTTAAATTTCTTCTCAAAGTCTGGATATTTTAGTACTGGTGGATCAGTTAGGATAAACTTAAGTTTTTCGAAAGCGTTCACGTAAAGGGGATCCCTGATGTTTATTTTTGCATTCTTCTTTAAATACTTTGTTAGGGGTTGGGCTATCTTTGCGTAATCCTTAATGAACTTCCTGTAATAACCCGTAATGCCCAGGAAAGATTTAATTTGTTTTGCTGTTTGTGGTAGTTTCAATTTTTGGATAGCTAAAATTTTTGACATGTTTGGTTTGACGCCTTCTGTCGTCAAAGTGTGACCAAGGAATTCTGTTTCTCGGGCGAAAAATTTACACTTATCTGGCTGGATTTTCAGATTGTGTTCCCTGAGTTTGTTAAAAATCTTTTGGATGCTGCTAACATGTTCCTCTAGACTAGTGCTGAAGATTAGGATGTCGTCAAGGTAGACCACGCAAATCTGATTTATATACTCCCTTAGAACGGAATTTATAAGTCTTTGAAACGTTGCGGGTGCATTCTTCAGTCCGAAAGGCATTCTAACATACTCGTAGTGACCCATGGGAGTAGAGAAAGCTGTCTTTTTTCTATCAACCTCTTTCACTAAAATTTGGTGGAAGCCTTTTGCGAGATCTAAGGTTGTAAAATACTGTGATCGTCCTAGTTTTTCGAGTATTGTTTCGATGTTGGGAATTGGAAATTTGTCATCGATCGTTACTTCATTTAGCTTCCTATAGTCTATAACTATTCGAAACTTTCTGATTCCAGAGCTGTCAATCTTTTTGGGCACGATCCAGAGTGGACTGTTATAGGGAGAGTTACTTTCCTTTATTATTCCCTGTTGCAACATGTCTGTTATTTGTTTATTAATTTCCTCTGCATGGATTTGAGGATATCTATAGATTTTGGAAAAGTTGGCCTGTCTGTTGAAGTGACAATTTCGTGTTCAACTTCATTTGTATGGGTTAGTTGCTGTCCTTCTTTATAAAATAAATCACGATTTCTGTTTACGAGGTTTTTTAATTTGTCTAATTCTTCAGAATTCAGATCGTTTCTAAAAAGGGCTTCTTCTGAATCGTGTGATTCTTGAAGGTCATTTATTTCTTCGTACGAAAATGGGGGTGAATTAAAAAATTTTATTTTTTGTTCGTTTACTTTTAAATAGTCGTCTTGTAAATTTACAATTGCTTGTAGTGGTTTAAGCAAGTTTTGTCCTATAATTCCGTCAAAGTCTTTGTTCCTGAATTCGGTAAGTTTCCAACTCATAAATGCGTTTTCATTAAATTCTTTTGGTAGACTTGTAATAATTTCATTATCGCTAAAAGTTTGTCCGGAGAGGGTATTGAAAAAGAGTTTATTTTGTAGAGGGACTCTCCTGTAGGATTGCAGTTTTGTTTTGTCTAGTAATGTTGTGGAGGATCCCGTGTCTATTAGACAGCGGACTTTTTCGGTACCAATGCTGAGTTCGACTATCGGTAGATCTTGCCTCGAGGAACTAAGTGAAAATTTACCTCTTCGACATGGTCTATGCTCATAGCGTCAGGAGACCTATTTCTCCTTTGAGCAGAATTGTTGAAATTTCCTTGGTTTCTATATTGACCTGAATTGTTGTTCCTGAATTGTCCCGATGTTTGTCGTCTCATAAAGTCATTCTGATAATTTGGCCTGGTGTTACCTGGTCTATTATTGAAGTTATTATCGTTAAAATTTGGCCTAGTGTTAACTGGTCTATTATTGAAAGGATTGTCGTTAAAATTTGGCCTAGTGTTAACTGGTCTATTATTGAAAGGATTGTCGTTAAAATGTTGTCTATCGGAGTTTCTAACTTGATCTCGATTATGAATATTGTATCTTCGGGTCTCGCTACACAGATTCGTTTTTTGTTGGTATCTTGTTAATAACCCTGATTCCTCTAGTGTGTAAAATGCTTCCCTAAGATTTTCTATTTGCCTACTCAAGATTATGCTAGCTAAATTAGCATCTAAACCGTTAATAAATGTTTTTAGAATCATTTTTTCGTTACTATTGTGACAGAATTCTACGGGTTTTTTTTCGTCAAATTCAAATTTACAATTAAGTCTATCTAAAATATTTCTTAATTTATTATAATACTGACTTACGTTGTTATTTTTCTGCTCCAGTGCCTGATGATATAGGGAGTAATAGCTCTCCCTTACTCCGTAGTTCCGGATCAGTTCTTTCTTGATTTGTTCCCACGTTGGATTTTGTCCCAATGTCCTGATTGTCTGCAACGCTGGTTCTTGAATCCTATTGATGACGTGTCGTTGGAGGAAGTATCTTTCCAGTGGTCCGCCCACGTAGCAAGGAAGGAATATTTCCACTTCCCGTATAAATGAGGATAGGGAGTAGTCTTCTGTGTTACCCCAGAACTCCTTTATTTTGGACGATTCCTTTAATATTTCGTCCATCGATAAGCCGGTTTGGTTCTCATTTGGCATTTTGTTCTTCTTTTTTTTTTTTTTTTTTTTGTATTATTTAGAAAACGATGTATATTTGTATAAGTTTAATTTTCCGTAATTACTATATATTATATCGAAAATTGTGTTCACTTTTTATTTGTATCATTAACTCTTGTATTATCGCGTTAAATTTCTTTTTTTTTTTTTATCTTAAAATTGCTAGCTTTTTAAAGTTAACTTTTTAATATAAGTTTAGGATTGTTTTTCTTTTCTTTCCGTTGATTTGTACTTTAATGCACTTGTTGTCTTTTGTTGATGCACTTGCAACTATCACTTTAGTGTCTATTGTTAGTTCACTTGTAACTATTAAATCACTTTAGTGTTGTTCAATTCCAATGTCTTTAGACTTTAGAACTACCGACTGCGCCAATTACGTAGAGCCTTCAGCTCGTAGCCTTTTTAAAAATCAAAAATTTCGTTTTATTTCTTAAACACTTTTAATACTTAATAGTTTCTTTTAAGTTAACAAATCCGATTCACTTAACAAGAGCTTTTTACTTTATAATGTTATTTCTTTTTATAGACTTTTGGATTTTTTCGGTTTAACAACTAACTCACTATTTCAGCGATTATGAACGAACTCTCTATTTCAGCGATTGAAAACGAACTGCTTCTAAGTCTGAAATCTAAAACTGAGAAATGCCGTTATCCATACTGACCTTGATACGGTGGGAGAACATTGCACCTCACGGCGTGTCAAGTTCAGTGCCTGGGAAAGGTGCATTTCACAGTTTCGTAAGACTACGTTGCAGTTTCCTTTCTGGCCGGAAATTGCTTCTTAAAATTACGTCGGGGATCGTTGTGTTGGCGGTCGCTGACTCCGACATAACTCCCGTTCACGTTTCATGTGGGCGATAGAGTTTTGATGCGAGAAGAAAATAAAAAGGGGAAATTAGCGCCCCTATGGAGAGGTCCTTATGACGTGGTGGAGGTCAAAAGCTCGGTGAACTCCGCGATAAAAGTAGGGAAGAGGATGGTGGTAGTCCATAACAACCGCCTGAAACCCTACTGGGAGTGAGCAGGTCCAGTGCCTAGAAGCGCATTAGTGCGAGTCAAATTCGCCTGCCGAGCGGCATTGTAATTGTTAGTTGGGAGAGGATCACCTCGCCCTTGCGAGGGGGTCCTAACCGGATCGTGTGGGCGGTCGAATTCTCCTCTGCATTCCTTGAAAGGTCGATGATGCATGGCATGGGCCCACCCGCGGGTTGGTTTCCGCTGGGGGAAATGGCTTGGCCCCTTAGGGCGTGATGGGGGGGGGGGGGGGGTGGTAGTGGCTGATGTGGCCTGTTTTCCCCGGTTTCCTTGGGATGTTTGGTTTTGTTTGTCCCCGTGTACATGGAATGTTTGTCTTTCTTTTCCTTTGTTTCTATAGTCCTTTGTGAAAACGACACTCCATATTAATAATACTTAAATAAATATTATAATTTAGTAACACTTATTCCCCGATAGGTTAAAAAAAAAAGAGAGAGAGTTGGAGGGGAATTTTTTCTTTTGTATGTATAATAATGGGATAAAAGCAGGTGTAGAACACAACAATCGTGGTGTGTATTGGTCCTGATTGTATGAGTGTTTTTCCCTGCCCCTCGCGTTGTTTTGCGATCCGTTTTCTGGTTGTTTGATGCTGTGGGGCCCGTCCCGGGGGCGATGGTGAGGTCGGTGGCGCCGATGTGGCTCCCCCCGTCCGCTCTCCAGCGTGACATTCCTCTCCCAAGAATGACACGCATTTTTGTGGAGGGTGCGGGGGGGGGGGGGGTTCGTAAGTGTCATCTCCATCGCCTTTGTTTTGAGCAGACTTACATTCGGCCACATGGGAGATAAAAAATGTAAACGGTTTGGGAGTGGTAAGCAGGCAGGTGAAATTAACTTGTATTTCATTTGGGCTTGTTTTGGAAATCAATTGAATGTGGCTGAGTTGTGGTTAAAATAAATACATCGGGTGTATAAACCCAGTTTCTTTTCGGCGGTGGTGACTTTGGCTAATTTCGAAGAAATTAAGCTCGGTAGACTCTGATGGAGGGGACACCTAGCTCGAATGAGCGAAGAGGAGCCTGCCCGGAAAGATCCTTGTGGCAGGATGTAAGGAAGGCTGTGGGGGTTCACATACCTCTCCCCCACAAGGCAACATTGCGGCAAACTTTGTCTGCAATGAAGGGATGGCGTAGACCAGGACTCCCAGACCTGGGAGTGCCAAACTGGATGACATCGGCTCGAAATCGGGACCGGTGGAGAGACTTGATAAATAAGGCCAAGACGGGATCTCGCTTGTAGTGCCGATGATGATGATGAATTTATTTAAACGCTCTGAATTATGAGTGATAAAGCATATGGTGGCCGCAAAAGCACTAAAGAAAACTATTCAACGCGAAGACGAAGCAAAATCAAACAGGCGTTCTGCAAACCGTCATTCTTTCGAGCACAATTCGGAGTACGTTACAGCGTTGGCAAAAAAAACTCAAAATGAACGATGAAAAGTGGGATAGAGAAGTAGATGCATAGTTTGGATACCGTTTCATCAATTTTCTGACTGTTTTATCACTAAAAGTTGTGGTATGCAGAGAATGCAAGGGTGACGTGACATTTTCACAGGGCCAAACACGGGCTTAGCTCCAAAACTATTGTTAACCGCAGGAATTGCAGCGATCATTCTACAAACAGTTGCTCATTAATTAATGATCATGCATATAAAGTCAACACACATATGATTTTTGCAATGCGCTTACTTGGTATTGGAATCAATGGCATTAAAAAGTTCTGCGCTTTCATTGACCTAACAAAGCCAGTTTAAGTAACGTACGATACGATTATTGCTAATATTGCGATTACTACCGAACACGTGCGCGGAACTCTTGAAGCCAATCCGTATGGAAATGTTTCTGTCGCTAAAAAAAGGTGCACTGGCCATATTCAAAAGACAATAGGAACTCGCCTTTGTAATGTGAAATAAAACCAAAGCCCTCGGGGGCCGAGGTAAATTGACGGGTAAGCTCATTGATGAACTTACTATTTTTTACGGACTTGCTATTAGATGCAATATTGGATCAGTTGAAAAAATGAGAAATGATATATGGGCAACCCTCTACCATAAAAAATCCACAGAAGAAAAACCGCAACACGACAAGTATCCAGTCGGAGACGATTCTTGGCGCCCTTGGCAGTGGAGCAAAGCATTAGATACTCTTTCTACTTATAAGCATAAGCTTCCTTTGTATGAAGATGTTTTTGAAGCAATCAAGCTGCTTGCTTTGGTTGATACACCCGAAATCAAAACGAATCATTCAACACAGTTGTGTGGACCATCGCTCCGAAAACAGTGTCAAGCAATAACACTGCGCTTGATATAGTGACGGATACCGCTGCCATCACTTTCAACGAGGGGTTATCGGGATTATGTTCTATCTACGATGCACTAGGAATAACGGTTGGACGTACGTTATTCGACTTTTGCATGGAATCGGACTTCAATCGCATCAAAGCCGCTGAGCGCTCCATCTCCGAGATGGAGAAAACGGCTAGGCGCAGCCTTACATCGGCGAGACAAAAGCTGGAGGACCAGAATACGACTTTGGAAGGGCAATTATACGGTGCTGGGATAGCAGAGCATGGTAAACAAATTAAAATAGACCATATCATTATGATTTCGAAATGTTATACCGTTTTTAAACTTTAAATGCATTTTTCTTGAAATTCGTGCTACAGTTAAAATGTCAAGTCAATCGGTTGAAAACTTCGTGAGTTACGCTGGACGGCGCGGGAAAAACGCGTTTCGAGAAAAACGCCATTTAAGTTTTCGACCTCCAAAAGGAGAGTTTAGAATGATTTATAATTACCTAAGCTTAATTAGCGATCCCACGACCATAGAGCAAACCTTCCATTTTAAGGAAACCATCCATCTCGACTGTTTTTTGTCTCGTTGAGCAGTTCTGGCGCCTTTGGACAAATTTAATGAGCGTCCATCTTGCCCATTCACTCGATTGATGTCGTACGAATCGCCGAACATTTTATATCCAGGCCTATTGGCAGTTCGAGATTATTCATGACCGTGTTGCATCCCGCTACATAAACCCCTTAACTCATTAACCAATTAACGCACACGATGCAATCACCACATTTTAAATTGACATAATACAATAAATGCTCATATCGCACACGTTGCGATACTCATTATTTAATACGCTCGTTAATTGCCAACCTATGACGCATACTCATTACTAAAGCTATACGCTAGCATTCAGTTGACTCAATACAATGCTCACAATATTCATATTGCATGCGATGCAATTTCCTATTCACAGACAATTAACTAGTGACAGATACCATACACCCTACAGCGCATTGCCGCGCTATCAAATTGCATGCCTTTAGCTTCACGCCCAACACCAGGAATCATGCTTGACACAAGACACCGCCGCCCCCTTCAAAGGCAAATAAGAGTACCGTTTAAACAAAGTGTCCTGCGAATGCCAGCAGACGTAGCAGCAAAGCGCTCGCCAATCGAACGTAACAACACAGCGTCAACCCGTGGTACGATGCAAATGGCTCGAGCGAAGGTTATTGTGTTTCAATTGGTTTGATCAAGTCCAATTATCATTTGAATGATATGCGAATGGCCCGAGCGATGCTTATTGTATTTTGATTGATTTGGTGCAATCATCATTGAACGATGCAAGCCATTGCATCTTACGAGAGCCAACAGATGACTCGTGCCAGGCAATTGGACTCAATATGGGTCATACGTTCTGGATCGAAGTCCAAGCAGAATAGAACGCATCGTTTGGAATTCTACGTCCATAATTTGGGTATATAAAGAGTGGATGCAAACAGATTAAACAGGTCCTTGGCGATTCTAATGTGCACAACTCCGGCTGGTTGGTACATTCTAACAAAACCGACGAGGCTGGGAGGCTGGCGGAGATGTTTGCTGTTAGCCACACTTGACTCAACTCGTGGAGGAGCCAACGCGAGTGGCTGATGCCCGAGGCGATTATGCGAACACCCTGGGTCTATTTTTGACATCCGAACCGAGTATTCATACCGTAGAGGTTTCTGCGCCACTGGGAAACTCAGATCACTACTTGGTATCTGTCGCGCAAGTACTTGCATATCAAGCGAATAACCGGCCTAAGCAGCTTCGCCATATATGGAAGTATGGGGCTGCTACTGGGACGATTTGCGAGATTTCTTCGCATCCTTTCCATGGTCCGAGGTGTGCTTCGGATACTCCGATGTTAACTCTTACGCGGAGTCGGTATCAGAGATTATTCTTCTGCGGATGGAGATGTATATCCCACATTCCATCAAACGAAGTTCATCTGATAAACCTTGGTTTGACAAAAAATGCGAGCAGATTACAGCGGCAAAAAATAGAGCTTTTAAGCAATGGCGCTCCAATCCCATCGATGTTAATGTTAACAAAATGAATTTTGTTAGAATCAGAAACGCGTGCAACCAGGCCATTTGTACCGCGAAGAAAGCTCACAACGACGGGGTGATCGATAAGCTCCTTCAGTGCCCAACTGGTTCGCGTTCCTTCTGGTCAATGGCAAAAGCAGTCAGCGGTAACTTCACATCCTCTTTCTTTCCGTTGGTGACAGACAGCGGGACGTTAGTCACGAATTCAAAGGATAAAGCTAATGTATTCGCGAATTTATTTTCCGCGATTTCAAACCTCGATCCCGGCCTTTTGTAGCCATTTGTGATTTCGCCGATACGGTGTTCGATGCAGGATGTGAGATTTCGTCCGCGCACTATTCAACACATTCTACGTGAACTGGATTGTAGGAAGGCCACCGGTCCGGACGGAATACCAGCAATAGTCCTTAAGAACTGTGCTCTAGAACTATCGCCGGTTCTTGGCAGACTCTTCCGCTTATCTTATGCACGGAGGACCTTCCCTGCCTGCTGGAAAATCTCTCGAGTTCAGCCAATCCCAAAGAGAGGAAAAAAGTGTCTCCCACAAAATTACCGTCTTATCTAAGGTAATGGAAAAAGTCATCAATACAGAGTTAGTTAAGTATTTGGAGTGCAACGGACTTCTGAATGATCGTCAATACGGATTCAGTGGCAGGCGGTCCGCGGGGGACCTTTTGACACTTATAACCCATATATGGACATCTGCGATTGAGGGGCATGGTGAGTCAAGGGCGGTCGCATTGGAAATCTCCAAGGCTTTTGACCGCGTCTGGCCTGGGGCATTGCTGAGCAAACTTCGTTCATATGGACTTTCCCAACAGCTTTGCGACTGGACGAAGAGCTTCCTTGAAAATCCATCAATCCGGATTGTTGTGGACGGCGAGTGTTCGGGTCTGTATCCTGTTAATTCGGGGGTGCTCCAAAGTTCTAGTTTGGCTCCAACCTTGTTTTTGCTTCACATAAATGATTTGTTGGAGACAACGGATAACAAAGTGTTCAGTTTTGCGGATGATAGTACGCTTGTTTCCTCCTTTTCGAGTGATCGGCCGATTGATGCATCAACGTCGCATCAACTGAGATGTAGACAGATTGACTCTCTGAATCAGGATCTAGATAGGGTCCTGCAGTGGGGAAGGGCCAATCTCGTCGCCTTCAATGCAGCGAAGACACAATATACAACATTCACAAAGAAAAGTGGATCATCGGTTCCACAGCTGATGATGAATGGCCAGGCCCTCGAGGCTGGGCAAAGTTTGGGATTGCTCGACGTCACGGTCTGTGGGAATGTATCCTGGCATAGACACGTGTCGAGCATCGCCCACCCAGCCTTAGGAAAACTGGGCTATCTTTTTAGAGCCAAGAAATATTTTTCCGGCCCAACTTCTTCTCCTATATAAATCCCAAATTAGACCCGCGCTCGAATATTGCTCTCATGTTTGGAGCTCGGCTCCTAAACATACCCTCGACCTACTTGAGAGCATACAGAGACGAGCGATCCGCCTGATCGGGGACTCGGTGCTGACGTCGGGACTACAGCCGCTATCACATCGAAGAAGCGTAGCCGACCTCTGTCTGTTTTACAGATATTATCACGGGTATTGTTCTTCGGAGATTCGTGGTATTGTTCCACGCAATTCGGCTTATATGCGCTCCACAAGACAATCCGACAGATCGCACCAGTTTGCGGTTCATCCTCCGACGGCTCAAACATCCCTGCATCAGAACTCGTTCCGTTACATAGCGGGGAAGCTGTGGAACTCCCTTCCCACGCGAGTCTTCCCGGAGCGTTACAATCTGCAACTGTTCAAAAAGCACTGCAACAGTTATTTGGTGGCATCTCGGTGCGCCCCCTTGGCGCTATAAGTTCGCCTCTCCCGAGAGAACTCTAATAGAGAAAAAAGAAAGTCAATCGATTAGACTAAAAGGTTGCAGCCTTGCGTTGGAACAGCGGGCGTTTTACTCAGAAATAAAATAGGAAAGTTAAGTAGCCAAGCAAAGGGCTGCAGCCTTGCTGCGGGACAGTGTGCGCTTTGTTTGTTGTTAAAAAATAATAATAATAAAAAGTAAAATTGTATTATATTAAACTTGTTGAACTACATCAACAACATTAAACAAATACACTAACTAAATCTTTCGTAACAACTCTCCACTTGGGACGCGGAACAGCAAAGTCGGTCCGCCCACACCCAATCAGGTAATATTAAATCAGGTAACCTTACATTTTGGCGCAGTCGGTAGGATACGGAGGTGCCGCGCGTGTGCGGAGATCCGTTCTACTCGGTTTTGTCTATTTTGTAAGGGGTGTTAGGTTGAGGACGTAACTCGCACAACATTGATTTTTAACAACCCTTTTAACGTTTACACTACTTTGGCGCGTTGCTCAACAGCGTATCGCTACGCAGTTCTTCCAACATCTGCAGTAGTTGCATCCCTCAATTCACCGTACAAACACTGTCTCCCGGTAACTTCCCCCTTGACGGACGGACTTGTGAGAGTTGGGAATTCCGAATCGTAACTATCGCCCTTATCAGGAACACGAGACCGTTACCCTCCCCTTTTGAAGAGGATAATGCGCCAACAGTTGGCGAAGGCGGACTGGATGTTGCGTATTAGCAATTTAATCAGTTGAGAATTGCCCCGGGTAATTCATACTGCTACTATGCCAACACAAAGACAACCAGCAGGGAGTACCAAAACAGTATATTGGTGGAGCCCAGACCTTTTCCAGGTGCGAGCGGTGTGCAACAAATTACGATGCTTAAAAAGCAAGAAACCATAACACCTAACCACAGCTACAAATCACCAACAAACGGAAGGAGTTGAGAAATATGATCTGCAAATGTATCGTGAGTATACTAGCAAAAAAGACGTAATTTAAATTACGCAGAAGAATTTTATTTCGATAGGCACAGAGAAAAACTAGATTTGTTTTATAGATACAATTACGAATTAAGAATGAAACTGATTTATCATCATCATCATGAGCACAACAACCGGGAGCCGTCTTGGCATAATTTAGCAAGTCTCTCCTTCGTTCCCGATTTCGAGCCGATGTCATACTGGCTGGCACTCCCAGGCTCTGGGCGTTCTGAAATACGGCAGCCTTCCATCGCAGACAAGGTTTGCCGCGCAGTCTCCTTCCATACATCCTGCCACAAAGGACTTTCCGAGCAGGCTCCTCTTCGCTCATTCGAGCTAGGTGTCTCGCGCACCGGGGTCTACCGAACCTGATTTTTCTTGCAACGTTACTTTCAATGTGATCTAATCATGTTTGTAGAGTCTCCGGAATCGTCCTCCCTCACATACGGCGCCAACAAATCTCCTTCAGACCTTCTTCTCGAACGCGTCTAAGAGTTCAGAGTGCCTTTTATTGAGTACCCAGGTCTCGGGTCCATACATGGGTACTTGTAAGACCATGGTCCTGTACAGTAGTAGCTTGGATGTTGTGGATAAATTTCGGGATTTAAAGAGCCTTGATAGACCATAGTAGGTTTTGTTGGATTTGATCAGCCGTTCGCGTTATTCTTCTTCCATATTGTTATCGGCTGATACTTTTCACCCAAGGTAGTTAAAGGATTGCACTACTTCAAATTCGTGCTCCACTACTGTTGGCATTTTGATTTTCGGGTGGTTTGAGCTTGTTGATTTTCCATAAACAAAAGTCCAGAGTTGGCAGTGATTGCATTTATTGACTTGCTATCAAAAGTACAAATTCTTTTGTACATTCGAATAACACTTGTTCTGATAAACAAATTTGTCGCTAAACAATTTACGGATTGATGTGCGATACTTTTTAAAAATGGAGATTACAGTTTGGAGCACGTTTTCCTTTCGCCATTCAATTTCCCGGTCTTTATTCATCGTCAGCAATTTCGAATACTTCGATCAGTGCCAACTTCGACTCTAAGAACAGAAAAGAAGGTGTAAAGTTGGGACAGGTTCAAGGTTGTTTTGGGTAAGATCAGCTGTCGATTGATCAATTCTCAACACTCCCCCTTGATCAATTTACGGCGGAAGGTCTCTAAGACTCTCCGGTTGAGTGGTTGGGTCAGAATGTTTGCAATCTGCCTGCTGCTCTCAACGTGTTGCAGTGTCACCGTTTTGTCGACGTGTTGCTGAATGTACTTTCGTGGTATCTCAATGTGCTTCTTTCCTTTATTCGTCTTTCCCTCGTGTGCATTCTGTAACATGTGTATGGCTGACATGTTGTCGACGTACAAGGTGATTGGCTGGTCGGCTTTCAGGATACCCATTTCCAGTGCGATTCGTTTGATCCAGCACACATCGTCAATCACTGACACCGCTGCTCGGTACTCGGCTTCTGCAGTTGAAGTCGCTACCAGACTCTGCTTTTGTTAGTACCAGATCACTGGTCGTCCCCTCATCACCAACACTCCAGTCGTCGACTGTCCCGTCTCCGAGTCTCCTCCATAGTCTGAATCGATGTAAGCCATGAGTGTCTGGTCTCCTCCAAAGGGAATTCCGGCTGTTCTTATCCCTCTCAGGTACAAAATCGACTGAGGTAGTTCACGGCGAAGCTGATGTCTGGCCTGGTGATTGTAGCTAAGTACAATAGACTTCCTATCGCCTCTCGATAGTTGTTGTTCGCTGGAAGTGGCTCATCGTTCTTGAAGTCTGTCTTCTTGGTAATCATCCCTTGCTCAATTGGTGTGGACGCTGGATTGCATTATTCGAGTTTCATCTTCTTAAAAATTTTTTCCGTGTAGCTAGGCTGGTTTATGAAAATACCTTCTTGATCAGTCTTGATCTCCATGCCCAAATATGTCAACTTGTCCTGTAGTTTCTTGCTATATGTGATCTCAAATTCCTTGCTTATCTCATCCAAAAGTTTGTATATTTAGTCTTCATCTTTTCCAGCTACCAATCTATCATCCACGAAGAGTGAGAGCATAATGATCTTGTCCTTGTTGTAGTAGATACACGAGTCGTCGTCTGTACTTGTCAGGCCTATCTTCCTTTCAAGGTGTGTGGTGACCCTCTCGTTCCACATCCTTAGAGCTTGTTTGAGCCTGTAAAGACTCTTGTCCAACTTGCAGACCTTCCTTAATCCGTCGTCGAACCCTTTAGGCTGGTTCATGTAAACATTCCGTTCCAAGTTCCCGTACAAGAATGCCGATTTGACATCGAATGATACCAACTTCATTTTCTCTGACGCTGCGTGACTTAGAAGTAGGCGAATGGATGCATGGCGGGCTACTGGGCTAAAAGTTTCTCCATAATCCACTCCCTCTTTCTGTTCAAATCCTCTCGCCACGAGTCTGGCCTTGAGTCTCCCGTCTGCCTTCTCTCGAAGTACCCAACGACAAGTGATCGGCTTCACTCCTTCTGGACAGTCCACCAGCTTCCAAGTTTTCATTTCCATGAGAGAATCGTATTCCTCCTGCATCGATCGTCTCCACTTCTCATCCTTGAGTGCTTCGCTCACCGGGATATCTTCTGTTTCACCAATCATGGCTGTTCTGTTGCTGTTTCCTCGGTTGGACATGTTTGCAACGTAGTCCCTGTACCTTGGTGGTGGTTGCAGGTTCCGACGATCTCGCAAGGTTCTTCCTTCTGGCTGCTCTGCTGGCGGCGTTGTCTCTTGTTCGTTGTCGCTTGGCTCTTCGGTACTTCCATCGGTCTCTTCTGCATCTTTATAGTCTATCTCGCTGCTACTTTCATCTTTCTTCTCAATCTTGTCTTCGGGTGCTCGTGCCTCAGGTTCAGCGCCTTGTCTCAGTATCATTTTCTCCTCGTCGAAGATTACGTTGTCGGAGCTGATGATGTCTTTCGTATCTTTCATAAACCCTGTAGCAGGGTGAATCAATATCATAGCCAACCAAAATTCCTTCTTCTGACTTTTTATCAATTTTGCCTCTCTTCTGTCCTTGTATCAACACGTAACATTCACATCCAAAGGGTCGCAGCTTTTCAATCTTTATCTTTCTTCCGAACCTGGGCGCTGGCCTTTTCCCTGGCACATTGCTGGTTCCAGTCTGGTTGATCGTGAAGATCACATGGCACATTGCCTCTGCCCACAGTCTTTCGTCCAAGTTCTCGGTGTGTATCACTGTCCTGACTGCCTCGACAATTGTCCTCATTTCTCTCTCAACACTTCCGTTTTGTTCTGGCGTGTGCACATTCGTAAATGTGTGAAATATTCCCAGCTTGTCCAACATCTTTTTGGTTTTTGCATTTTTCAGTTCCGTGCCGTTGTCAGATCTCAAACACCTGACCCTCCTCCCAAGCTGATTTTCCACGAGTCTCAAGTAGCTTTCTATCTTCTCAGGTGCTTCTCCTTTCGTCTTCATGAAATAACAGCTTCGGTAGTGGGTGAAGTCGTTCTTGAACATAAGCCAGTACTTTGCTCCTCCTAACGACGGAATATTCATTGCTCCAGTGTCGACGTGTACAAGATCTAGCGGTTGCTGAGCTGTCTTTGGGTTGATTCGGTGTGGGGCTCGGTGATTCTTGCCGTGTGCGCATCCCTTGCACACATCGTGGTTACAGTCATCGATGTGTTTGATCCCCTTGCGTTTCAGTGTGTCCCTCACATACTTCACATTTTGATGGGCGAGTCTCTCGTGCCAAGTTTTGATTGACATTGTCATCAAACTTGTCTCTTCTTCTGTCCTGAGCATCATTTTGTAGAGGTTTCCTTTGCGCTTTGCAATTGCCACAACTTCCCTGCCATCCTGACTGTAAAAGGTTGACTGCTTTCCATTTGCCTTCTGAAGGTGTCCCTTGTCCAGCACCTGACTTACTGAGAAAAGATTAAAGTTGAGTTTTGGAACATAAATAACATACTCAAGTACCCCTGGATACCATTTCTGACCATCAAAAGCCTCCATCTCGATGTTCCCAACTGCAACGCCATCTAGCCTGGTTGAGTCTCCAATCACTATTGAGATTGGTTCGTCCAGCTCGACCAACTGTGGAAAGCACTCTCGATGAGACGTCATGTGTTGACTAGCTCCGCAGTCTTGATACCATGAAGTTGGCCTGTCCTTCGAGATGTCACTGTCCACTGTTGAAAAAGCTGTGGCCAGGAACGCCCCTGGTGGCTTTCCACTTGTAAACTTGCTTGACTCTTCCTTGGAAGTGCATTCTTTGGCGAAATGTCCTCTCTGCTTCATATGTTACATGAGTATTTCTTCTTACAGTAGACAATGTACTTTTCGCACAGTTTGCTTGTGCACTGCTTGATCATGTGACATTTTCCTTCACACTTGTAGCATACGAGCGTTACCTTGTCCTGCTTGCCCTTTGACGACTGCCTTTGCTTCTCACGTCTTGCCAGAAGAGCGTTATTGGTGCTGACCTCTGAGTTTGTCGTCTCCTATAGTCGCTCGTCCTCAAGTCTCAGACGTTCGATGAGAGTTTCCACGTTGCTTGTTGCTCCTGTCACATTATCCCAAGAAGGCCTGAAGTGCGCTAATTTTGGTGGTAGCACACTCATGATCCTTGTCATGATCCAACTTTCTCTCATAGGATCATTTTCGGTTGACACTTCGTCAGCCAAATCCAAGATCTCCAAACAATTTTCCACTGCTGACTTGCTATCATCGTATTCAAAGGTAAAGAATTTGATTCGGGACATTTCTAAAGTTACATCAGTCTTTGTGCCGTATAAACTAGTTAATTTATCTATCATGTCTTTGGCAGTTTTGCAATTTGCAATTTTATTCGCAATCTTACTGTTTACATTTAAACCTATCAACGTTTGAGCTTCGACATCTTTCTTTATCCAAGCTGAAATGGTTTCAAGTGACTCAGCACCTGCTGGTCTAGGCTTTGCTGCTGTTGCAATTTCGTAGAAGTCCTTATTCTTAAGTGCTAGGTTTAATTTAAATCGCCATGAAATGAAATTAACATTTCCCTGACTGTCTTCACTTAACATTTCCAACTGATATTTAACGGAATCCATTTTGTTCAAAATCTTACAATTCGACTGACTTCTGACAATTTTTTTTTAAATAAACAAAATGAATTTACAATCTTTCGTGGCGTTTTTCTGAGTGAAAACGACTTGCGTGTACGTTGCTCAACGTTGACTTGGTGTGCGATGGCTGCTCCAATGTTGACGATTTGTAGGTTATGTCGTCCTTGTCGGTTCTCCCGTTCTGGGCTGCTTTTCTCGATTTTCCTGCCGATTTCCTTGCTTGATGATCAACAAAGCCCTTTTACGGCTGTTCTGGGCCCATATCCTGTTGATATTTTAATTTCCCATGTACTTTGGGCTTGTTGATTTTCCATAAACAAAAGTCCAGAGTTGGCAGTGATTGAATTTATTGACTTACTATCAAAAGTACAAATTCTTTTGTACATTCGAATAGCACGTTCTGATAAACAAATTTGTCGCTAAACAATTTACGGATTGATGCGCGCTACTTTATAAAAATTGAGAGTACAGTTTGGAGCACGTTTTCCTTTCGCCATTCAATTTCCCGGTCTTTATTCATCGTCAGCAATTTCGAATACTTCGATCAGTGCCAACTTCGACTCTAAGAACAGAAAAGAAGGTGTGAAGTTGGGACAGGTTCAAGGTTGTTTTGGGTATGATGAGCTGTCAATTGATCAATTCTCAACATTCTCTCACCTAGGACCTGTTCAAACTCTTTTTTTGGGTTAATCAATCAGCCAGGCTTGGAAAGATGTTTCATTTCGATCAAACAACTAATTTTCGGTATTAGTCTGAATTCGTTTAATTATCTTACAATCAATTAGTTATAGTTTAACTATCTTATAATCGATTAGTTATAGCTTTTAGTTATACAATATTTTTCAATATTACATTTAACTGCAAATTAAATTAAATTGCAAACCACAATAATATAAGAATTGGGCATCGGTTTGATGCTTGTACTGTGCTCAACAGTGCCATCTGATGGAAACTATTGAATCGGTAACATACGAATTCGAATCGGTCCGATTATTTTGACAGTACGTTATGTTTTGATTTGTATGCACATATTTACGAAGCGGTAAAAATATCGTTGGGCTTTGGATTTTGAGGAAAATGGAAGGTAATCGTGCATTTTACCTAAACATCAATTTTCCTAACATACTTATCTGTATTCTTTACAGGGTGTTCGATAATACAGCGCTTAAATACAACATCACCAGAAGAAAAAAACTAAAACTAGGGAGAATTTTAACAATATAAGACCGTCGCAGGATAATTTCCTCAAAATTATAAATCGCTATGTGATTATCGATAGCGACCAAAATTCTTACCGTGATTCGAAAAATGCAGTTATATTTTCTGCCTTGTTCATGGCATTAGAATAATTTGCAAGACTAATAGACAAATATGTAATACTTAGGTTTCTGGGCCAACAATGGATGTTTTGTGTTGCTTTGCTACTTAACCATCATAAGCCCCGGTTGTGAATAATGTATATAAAGGCACGTTATTTATTTACCGAGTCCTCAGTTCACGATAATTAAATTTGATTGATTCCTGGTTAGCTATCCTGAGCCCACTAACGCATTGATAGTCACAAAAGTAAGTAAATGCTTGTGCGTTCAACCGATTTTGTAACAATAGGTTGCTGTCGTCGGGTATTGACCCAGAGGTCAGAAAATCAGACGTACCAGGAGGGTGAGTATGCCCTGCCATATGGCTACACAGTTGGGTGTAGAAAGATGCCGGCTGTAACCTTTCCATATCTAGTGTTTTTGTATTAGTTCGTGTATCCTGCCATCCACGGGGGCTAATATATATGGGCAGAGGTGGGTATTATTGATACCATTTTGTAATACGTTTTTGGCAGTCCTCGAGCTGTGTTTTTACAGCTGGAGCTATCTATGTGCCATATTTCTGGTCAGCTGCCTCCTTACATAAAAGCGATGAGGGCTTCTGTGGGGTGCTGTCTTGCGGAGATTAATCTATTTACCAATTCCTGGTAGGTTTCCCGAGGCAGGTAAGTTTTATTGAGGAGTTTTTCGGCTTCCTCGAAGGTTTGAGTTTGAGGCAATCAGTAGGTATGCCTCACCTCGTAGTCGCGTGGGGAAAATGTTCAAAAAGGCTGAATGCTAATCTGCAGGTAGGCATTCGATTACGTTCCTGCAGCATCCTAAAACCGTTTGTAGCTGACGGTTTATTAGGGGGTCCTGCCCACCTGAAAATATCGGCACCAACTGGGACGTAAGCTTGGTGATTCTGCTGTAATCTACAGACATGGTATGGAATTTGAGTGACATTTGTTCGCGAGGGGGTTTATTAAGATTCAAAACGTTTACTATCCTAAAGGCGTTTTTTGCGTTTATTATTTGGTGATTTATCGAGTAGTGAGAATGTTTCCCAAAGATTGACGGACGCACAATATGGACAAAATATAGACGGATTTTGAAGGTAGATTAGGATTTAGAAAGAGAGTGCTTTATGATTTACATATGTAACTTATGACTAATTTAGTATAAGAATAAGGGTAACATATTTGTTGCTGAAATGAAAAGAAACCGAAACCAACGATCGGCGCTTCTCTAGCGCTGCCTCAGTCTCTCTTCGAGTGGACTGTATTTTTCCCCGGCACTGGCCGGCCAACGATGCTTTTGTCAATTCCAAGGATTGTACCTCCAGAGCCGGACTCTTCTCTGGATTGGCGGGCGTTTGAGTCTTGCCTAGTACAAATCCTTAATCTACCAAAAGTGGAAACGACCAACGAAAGAAGACAAAGCCAGAAAACAATACGATGACAATATAAAAAATGCGCCAATACGGTTAGAACGAGACTTTGCCTAGTTCTTTAGTCGCTGAATTTTATGAATAGGAATTTTTATCTGTTTGTTCTCTTTATCGTGGTCTTTAACAAGACCTTTTCCTTGGGAGCTCCTTCGACGACTCCCGCTGTTTAAAAAAAAAAAAAGCGAGACAGGACATATGTGTCCTTCATCTTGTCTCTAACTTCTGGTCATCTTGCGATAACCAGAATCACCCACATCCGTGAGGATATTCGGCTCGGTCTCGCGGCATCTGAAAAGAGAAGAAAAAAGGGGGGGTATCCAAGGATAGTGTGGACAGTGTTAGTCCAAGTGTTCTCTAACTACTTTTATAGAGGGATGGTGGGAAAGAAATCATACAAGACCGGTAGGTCTTGGGTGCGGTAGTAAACGCAGATCACGTCTTTGGCGTCTGATAATCTGCTCTTTGGTCGGTGTGTATGTTTGTGTTTGTGCCGTCTTGTACTGTGCGTTCGTGTGTTTGGTTTGTTAATAGTAGACCCTATGGGATGGGTCCAGGAATCCTCTATTATAGAGGGGAATGTTGTTGGGAAGGGTGCTTTCTTCAGTTTTGTACTGAAGAAGAAATTGTGGGGGTTGGATCCGAAGAGATCGAGAGAGAGAAGGGTCAAGAACGCAAGAGTCCCGTACAAGTAGGTTCTCGCTGTTCTGAATGTTTTCGAGGTACTTATATGCTAATTGAAGCAAGTACTCGTCGATAGGGGTAATGGAGGCGCCTTCGTATAGGTGAGAGTTGGGGTAATGACGACCGCCAGGCCTTCTAGAATGATTGGTGCATCTTCTGAGGAGTTTCCTTTCGAAAACCCGAAGTCTTTCCATTTGAGCCGAAGATATGCAGGACCATATGGGAAAGGCGTATGATATTCCAGATCGGATTAGCTGCTTATAGCAGAGAAGCTTAACTTTGGTGTCAACTTTGTTCCTCCACTTCAGGATGTTGTGCAGTTGCTTAGACCGACCAAGGCCCCTTTGGAGAATGTGGGTCACATGTTTGATGAAATTCATTTTTGGGGTATAAGTGACCCCGAGATATTTCATCTTGTCCTGTGGTCTAATCGTAACACCTCCTGTTTCTGTTCGATTATTCTGTGAATATCCCGCTGTTTCGCCGCTGCGCTCGCCTTTTATTTCCTGCGGCTGTCTCCTCGTTCGCTTGGTTTCGATAAATCACTCGTTTCCTGTTGGGTGATTTATCGCGACTGGTATACAGCTGCCTGTCATGCTCCTCCCTCTTGAGTGCTTGTGCGCCGATGTCGAGTGCTTGTGCGCTGGTGCCCAGTGCTTGTGTGTTGATGCTGAGTGCTTGTGCGCCGATGTTGAGTGTTTGTGCGGCGACGCTGATCGCATCGCCAACAATATTGATTAATGAGAGAAAAATGGTTACTTATATTAAGAAAAAAAATTCCCCTGTTGCATCCGCTGCTGTTGTTGCTTCTATCGTGTTTACCTGGCATGTAGTGGGTTTAGTTATTGATGTTGAAAATGTTGGACGCACTGTAATCAGTGAGAACATTTATTGACGAGTTTTCCATTCGTGAGATGCCACTTGATTAACTGTTGTGTTGCTTACACGCGTTGTTGTGTATAGTAGTTGCAGACATGTTTGCGACGCAGTACCGAATTGACCACCACCCGGTGTAGACGTGTCGACGAACGATAGTTATTAAATTATTATTTTTAAATTAAACCGCGTTGCACATCATAAATAAGTACGAGTTCGCTTGGGACCTCTCTGCACCCAAAATAAATAAAAACCCATTAATGCTGATACGCGACGTACGAAGTGTTCCTGTTTGTGTATGTGCACAAAATAATAAACGAACTCCTGAACGTGATTATCTATCTGTCACTCGCGTAATAAAGCAACAAAAAAAACAATTAAAAAAAATTGAGAACACGTGGTCCATAATATAGACGTAAATCAAATGGATGCCAAAATGATGCTTCGGAGAAGGCAAAATACAAACGTAAATCTAAAGGCTAAACGCCTTAGAACAAATGAAAACAAGGATACAGACACGTTGATTGTCAACGGCGACGACGAAGACAACACTCGTGGTGCCCAGTATTCATGGGGCTGGAAACCAATTCCAAGAACTAGCTGTCAGCGGAACAAATGCAGACGCCAGCAATCAGATCGAGGTCCTCAACAGACTCATCCATGAGATTAGACTTAAAAAACAACAACTGGATAAACAAATGGAGGAAGTTGTTAAACTAAAAAACAATCTGAGCCAGAACGAGCGAAAAAGGAAAATGGTACAACAACAACAGCAAGAACAAACACAACAGCAATGCACGAGACAAAGAAAACACGACAAGATAAGAAAACTCAACAACAGGAATCACATCAACAACAACAGCAGGAACCACATCAACAGCAGGTAACATCTCAGCAGGTGCCAGTCAAAAACAAGGAGAAAGTACCTCCTATCTACGTTAATTACATGGAGACAAAGGATCTCATACATTTGGGTGAGTTGACATGCAAAACTTTTAAAACAAAACGGATAAATAATTTTAAGATAAGTTTAACATGCGATGACTTAAAAGGGTATAACAAAATTAAATCGGCATTTGGGAAATCGAAAAGCGAGTACTACACGTACACCCCTAAATCGGAGAAAACTGTCTCCCTGCTCCTCAAAGGAGTTGATCCTTCCTTTTCTCGCGAAGAGGTGCTCGAAGAACTAAAAAGCTTCGAAAACGATACCTTGAAATTTACAGGTGTGAAACCATTTTCTACAGCAAATTCTAGAAATCGCAACCGTAAGTTGCCTTTCTTCATTGTGTCGTTAAGCCCCAATAGTAAAATTGGTGGACTTAGATATATTAAATACATTAATCACCAAACAATAAGTTGGGAGAGAATAAAGAAGCGCGACCGCGTATTGCAGTGTATGTGCTGTCAACGCTTCGGGCATGCGGCAGCGAATTGCAATATGCATTTCAGATGCGTCAAATGCCTAAACAAACATATTGTAGCGAGCTTAGAGTTCGCTGGATTAATTATTTGTAAATAAATAAGAGCCGTTAAATCGATTCTGAATTAATGTGACATTTTATTAGTCCGTAATAACAATCGTTACTTTTTAGCGTACACATAACGTTTTCTTTATTATCGCTTCCGTAATTATCGCGTATTTTACTGCTTAGTTATTACTACCACACTTATCGCTTGTTTCACGTTCTACTTCTTACTCATCACTATGCTCTGTGTGCGACGTATTTATACTGTTTCAGCGTTTCGTTTCCGTCCGTTCCATTGCCTTGAATGTTCTACTGTTCCTAGTCTCCAGTTTTCCATTACTTTATAGAATCTTCTAGTACTCTGTTTCGGACTCTCTAGAATATTCTAGTACTGATTGTCATATGCGTCACAATATCATTGGAGAATGTCCGTTGGGCAAAGAACAGCTTCCGGATAGAAGTAAACTATCCTGTGTCCTCTGTAACAACTCAGGTCATCCTGCCAACTTTAGAGGTTGCCCTAAGTACCAACAACTAAAATCAAAGTTGGATATCAAAAAGAAGCAAGTTGAAGAAGAGAAACGGATGAAAACTCGCTCTTACAACAACTTCGTGGCACCAAGTGTGTCATACGCCCAAATGGCAGGTGGAGTAAAAAATGCACCAATCTTAGAACAATCACGTAATATCATTAAAACGCCTGCTCCGGAGGCACAAACTGATATAACAGCTATATTACTGTCCATACAAGGACAGTTTGCTGCGTTTGATAAAAAATTCGAAAAGTTCGAAAAAAAACGAACGGAACAAGTGGATCGAACGGACATTATCTATTCGACCTTGTTTCCAGACGAACCCACACTCTAATCATAACGTTCACTGCGGCTGAATTAACTCTAAAAATTATTGCTGTGAATGTTAATTCACTAATCCGCATGGAAAGAAGGGATAATCTCAGCAATCTGCTGGAAGCTGAACGCTCGGATGTGCTTTTGGCTAGCGAAACTAAGCTAAATCAAAGGCATAAATTGGGATACCCAAATTATAAAATAATTAGACGAGATCGTCCAAATTCCACTCAGGGGGCGGGGTCGCTGTCTTAGTTAAAAATGGTCTACAACACAAAGTCGTCTACAGTAGAGACGTATACAAGTTCCAGGTACTAGAAGCCTGCGTTATAGATATTCCTTTGAAAAGTCAAAGGCATCTATATGTGATCTCTGCGTATGCTCCCGAATCTCCACAGTGTCTACAGTTTATCAATGAACTTGATACCCTTTTTCGAAGTCTCAAGTTAGACTCGGAAAATAATTATTTCTTTATGGCGGGAGATCTCAATTCCAAGCACAGTGCTTGGGTAAACTTATCACAAATACAAGAGGCAATGTGTTGTTCGACTGGTGGCAAGCAAACGCTATCGAACATAAACTAGAATTGTACGCTCAGTACCTGGCTGACTTTCAAACAGACAACTTGTCTCACAGTTTTGCTCGTGCTATTTATCTTAATCAACCGTTATTTTCACAATAATTTTCACAATTTAATTATCATTATCTTGTTTTCTTTGCCTCGTTTTCCGCATACAAAAATTTGAACAAGTGTTATAACCGTTAAGTTATGGCCCCTGGGCCACGTGTGTTAAATAAAATCAAGCGCAAACGGTTGCGTTACGACCCCGTTATTGGAGGCCAAACTCCTCCTGATAAACTTTCAAAAGTGAACAATAAAGTTCTAGAAAAATCTAAAATGTGTTCAAACACTAACTTTTTTCAACCACTTCAAAGTCTGATGGAAGACTCTCCTGAAATGGATCCGACCAATGACGAACAGTGCGCAGAACTTCCGAAAGAAACCGTTCCGCCAATTGTGGTATTAAAAACAACTAGTGCTCAAGTGCGTGATATTTTGAGCAACATTAATATAGACAATTACTTAATTAAAAACATATCGCTTGGACAAAAAATATGTGCCCCAACAATGGACATATATAACAAAATCAGAACCGAACTCTTACGGTTAAAATGTGAGTTTTTTACCCACTCGCGTAAGGAAAATCGTCCATTAAAGGTAGTGTTATCCGGATTAGACTTGATTAGTAACGATATAGTGAAAAATGAACTAATTGCACTCGGGATAAAGTGCCTAGATGTTAAAACCATCACATTAAATTCGTCAATAAAAGTCGTCTACATTCAACGCGGTACTGTTAAATTAAACGAACTAAAACGGAACTACTCAACCTTGTTCAAAACCATCGTTCGCTGGGACTTTAAAAAACATAATCCAGGTAAGGTCACACAATGTCACAATTGCCAGCTTTATGGTCACGGCTCGATGCATTGTCATATAAATAGCAGTACATAGACATTCGCCGCAAATTATCCCCACGCGGACGTGGTACAGGAAATACAACGTTTCTACAGCCTCCGAGTTACAAACAGCAGCCAGTGCCCGACCGATTATCCATTGATAATTTTCCTCCACTACCCCGACCTGTGCGTCAACCTTTACTTCCTTCATCCACCTGGGCTTCTGGCCTCCATCAAACCCAGCAACCTCCCAACAGTGATACGGCACACACCAAGAAAAATCCGTCGGAAACTATAAATAATCATAACTTGTTCTCATTTAGCGAGATAAACTCTCTTCTTAATGAAGTTGTACCCAAGCTTAGTGCTTGTCAAACTAAAGCTGACCAATTTAACGTCATTACCTCATTAGCTATTAAGTATCTATATTCAGAAACTCTCTTAGCATCATAACTTGGAATGCGAGAAACATCAAAAACAAAAAGCATGAATTTTTTAGTTTCTTGATAAATTTTAATATTGACATTGCACTTGTTTCAGAAACCTGGCTCAAACAAGACATTTCTTTCTCACATCAAAATTACATATGTTATCGCCTAGACAGGGTACATGCTAGTGGTGGAGGTGTCGCCATTGTTGTGAAAAAATGTATAGAACATACCTTGCGTCCTTCATAGCACCTTAAATTAATTGAAGAAATTAGTGTTGATGTAACATAGAGTGATAACTCCAAGGTGGGTATTTTTTCGGTCTATTTGCCTGGAGGAAATAGAAACCTAGAGAAATCTACTTACTTTAAGCGGGATCTGCAAAAATTGTATAGACTCAACACTTGAAACAAGGTAATTATTGGTGGTGATCTAAACTGCAGACATCAATCGTGGAATTGTCTTAGGGCAAACTGCTGGGGTAACATTTTACTAGATGTTGGTGAATCCAGCCCAAGTTTTTCCATACTTTATCCACTTCTCCCCACCTATATCCCAGCGAGTGCTAACAAGAACCCCTCAACTCTTGATCTATATATCACTAATATTCCAAATTACTGCACAGTACCATTAACTCTAAATGCGTTAAGTTCAGACCACCTTCCGATCAGCCTCACAGTGAATCATACAGTAGTTGTAAATCGTACCAGTTTATACCACAACTATTCCGCCGCCAACTGGAATTGTTATAAATCATATATAGACACGAACTTGGTTCTAGGTGATACCAGCCTAAATTCTATAACCTGCAGCGAGCACATTGATATCCTATGTAACAATTTTGTTTCTGTTATCAATAGAGCGACCGATCTTGCGATACCTAAATGTTCCACTGCTCCAGTTGATAAGGCACCGCTTCCTGAAAATATCTTACATCTGATTAGGCTACGAAACTCGGAAAGAAGAAAATGGCTGCGTTATAGAATCGATTGTTTTCTAGTTAATATTAAAGTCTTAAATAATATCATTAAAAACGAAATCTCAACATATAGGAACAAGTGTTGGAATAAACACCTTTCCTCTCTTGACAAAGCTAGCAAACCGTTCTGGAAAATATCAAAAATTATGAAAAAGAGAGGGTCAAGTATTCCTCCGTTTAAAGTTCACAAGTTGTTTATTTCTTCAGTGAAGAAATTGAACCTACTTGCTAACACGTTTAGTAAGAACCACTCCATATCTATGCATCTAAGCGACGCGTATACTGAAGCTGAAGTTGCTAACACTATCCATGTACTTTCTCAAACACCAGCTGAAAGTACTTACGCAACTAATATCAGCAAAGTTAAAGAATTGATAAAAAAATCGAAATCAAAAAAGGCTGCGGATCTCGATAATATTAACAACAAATTAATCAAAGCACTTCCACCTGCTGCAAGTAACTATTTAAAGTTCATTTTCAACGCTTGTCTTAAGAATTGTTATTTTCCGGACTGACTGGAAAACAGCAAAAGTAATACCTATCCCGAAACCCGGCAAACCGAAGAACAGCCCCGAAAGCTACAGACCTATTAGTCTACTTAGCTGTCTAAGTAAGCTCTTAGAAAAAATCATTAAGGAAAGGATTGATCGTTTTGTGGAAGACAATAACATCTTACCAAACTTTCAGTTCGGTTTCCGTAGTGGTCACAGCACAATCCACCAAGTCTTGCGCATTAAAAACCACATAGCTGATAAATTCATCGACACGGAGTCAACGGGATTGGTTCTTCTAGACATCGAAAAAGCTTTTGATACGGTATGGCACGATGCCTTGATTTATAAGCTACTAAAACTTAAGCTGCCAATACCGCTTATCAAAATTATCCAGAGCTTTCTTCGTTCGAGAAAATATGTTGTGAGTTTAGGAACCGTCATATCCTCTACTCACCAAATCCACCATGGTGTACCCCAAGGCTCGGTCCTTGGTCCCATATTATTCACATTGTTTGGCGCAGATTTACCATGTCTAGGTGAAAACATTCAGGTAGCTATGTTTGCCAATGATACGGCCATTTTCTCTTCGGGTGCCTTATTCACTAATGTCTACAACTCTTTGCAAGCAGCTCTTGACAAACTAGCAGTATATTACAGGAAACGGAAAATAAACATAAATGGTAATAAAACACAAGCTGTGTTGTTTTCGAGATGTAAGAAACACTGCTACCTACCAAATGGCACTAAACTCAGTATGTGTGCAGTTGATATTGATTGGTCCGAAGACTGTAGATATCTAGGTATTATTCTAGATAAAAAACTTATCTTTCAAAAACACGTCACTACCACAATTGACAAAATAAACAAAGTCGTAAGAGTTATGTATCCATTAGTGTGTAGAAAGTCAAAGCTTAGCATCGAAAATAAAATTATAATATATAAAACCATTTTTCAAGCGATACTCCTGTACGGGGCGCCTGTATGGTGTAATTGTGCTCGCACACACAAAATAAAATTGCAAAGGTGTCAAAATAAAATATTGAAAATGTTGCTGAATTTGCCATGGCATTATTCGACACATGAACTACATGAAAACGCCAACGTTAAACCGGTAGAGTTCCTTATTGACAAAATCAATCGAAACTTCTTCGTCAATTGTTCTTTTTCTGACAATGTTCTCGTTTCCCGTCTTGCGTTATCCTAAATCACTACATATGTACTCTGCCTATGAAAATTATATCGAGGTCATGACTATATAAAATAACCGGAAGCCCGTGCAATATTAGTCTTAAGATTCAAATAAGGGTTTTTTATTGTAGTTTTCCCTTAATTTATTATTTGTTATTCATTAAAATTGTGCTATTGTCGTTATATAGATTTAAGATTATAGTTGTAAAGGAATTGCTATCCTAAATCTCTTATGTACTAGTTGTAAAATATACCATAAATGTAATTATCTACTAAATAAAAATTGAATTGAATTGAGAATTGTACGCTACAAGTACGCCGTTATATCCAAGAGGAAAATCCTTCTTGGATTTACCGTTGTTGGACGAGCGAATACAATTATTAGATACGGATCTAGCTACTCGAAATTGTCTTCGTACAATCGAGTATGATAGCGATCATTACGGACTTGGTGCTGTAATACATCTGTGGCGTTTGTAACAGATACGCACACAATACACAAGCAAATTGTGAAGAACACCGAAAGAAAAACGAATAAGAAAAAGCATCAGAGCCGTATACCATAGCGATAACATAACACTTCCACATCAGTTGAGTGTACTTGAGTTTAGAAATCGAATTCGTACACGCGGCAGTGGCCTGGTGTGTTGAGCATTGATTACATTTTTAGTGATTCTAACTGTCATAGCATCAGTTCGAATCACACGGTCTTCACTATCGTCGCAATACGCGATACATCTCCGAAACGAACACTCACTACTTGAACAGTACAAACAGATACATTTTTTTAATTTCGGAAAAGCACACTGGTCGCGCTTTGATCGGATAATAACAAAAGAAATACGCTCCAATGGCATAGATCCACCAACTGACAGAAATCTTCATAATGACGAAATTGATCATTATCTTTCGACGATGAACAACATTGTTACTAATACAATGAATCGTTCTATCCCAAAAGTGTCCCACATGGAGAGCCATACAAACCGGTACAGAAACGCAACGATCGACGAGCTGTATAGGCAAAAGAGTATTCTGCCTTCTAAGTTAAAACTGCTCTACAGACAATTCCGCGATTCAAATAGCCAGGAAATAAAAACAATTAAGTCCCTAATTAAAAATCTTCAAAAACTGATCCGTGACAACTATAGATCAGTAATTAATGAAGACTGGAACAAGATAATTCAAGCCATTCGATTCGTTTATCGTGCCTATTCAATTTGAGCGAAAACAGGACAACGACCAGATAAAATGATACACACAAAAAAAAGTTCTATATAAATCCTTTTATTGGCTATTATACGACCGAAACGAAAAGAATTACAATGGAGCGACCGCACGAATGTAACTACGAAAGATATAAGAGAGTTGAAAAAAGAACACAGTTGCTTTTATAGCGTTTACATATTGAAAACAAAATGGCGGTGGAAGGCAGTGGCAGCGAAACACCTTACAGGCTGTTAATAGGTTTAATATGGGATTTCATAATAAAGGCAAGATTGAAGAAAGTACTGGAAGAAATACACGGAATACAATTTACAACAGTTAAGACATGGAAACAAAAGAAATCCTTAAATGTGTATTCTTCAATGAAAACTAATTTTGGTAAACCTAAGCATGCTGTTACACTAAACATGCTGCGACACCATTAAAGCTAGTGGACCGAATATGTTCCCTCAAATAAATAAAGTCTTTCGAAGGAAAGATTATAATGACATCCCATGTCTGCGAGTTTTGCGGACTCCCGAGCATTGTCAAACTCTGCTGAACGCAAGACACGCTGGAACACATCAACTCTAACGAAGAGTTCATAATAGTCGAGGATCCACAAAAAAAGGCGAACTCAATTGGTGCTTGTTTCGAAGCAGTGTATTGATTGAACAGATCGGCTCAATCTAACCTTGACCTGGAAAATAGGGCTCTCCAAAATCACATTTCGCTACACAATGAACTTAACAATTGGCGTCTCTTAAGTCGAAGTTTCACTATCTTTAGTGAAAATAATAGAGCGGATTCCCCGCTTAGTAATCTAAACACTAGTATAATTGCACACAAGGATGAACTGACGGACATTCTTAGATCGATTAAGAATAAAAAATCTTCTGGAGTAGATAGTACTCCAAACGTTGTTCTAAAGCATTTACCTCTGAAAGTAGTGAAAGTTTACACTATTTTGTTCAATAATGCTCTAAATAATTCATATTATCCAACCCAATGGAAATCTGCAGTAGTCCATCCCATCCCCAAAAAGGGCAAGGACAGGAGCAATCCAGCCAATCTTCGCTCGATTAGTTTGCTCCCGAACATCAGCAAGGTATTTGAGAAAATTATAAATAAAGCATTGACTAACTGGTGTGCAGAAAATGGTATTATTCCGAACAACCAGTTTAGTTTCCGATCCCCACATGACACAGTTCATGCTGCGACAAATTTTATTTTCGACATACAGTGGAACAAGGCGAAAAGACAATGCAGAGGGACCTGTTTGGTTGACTTTGAAAAGGCTTTCGACACCGTATGGTTAGAAGGGCTGGTATATAAGTTATCAAATCTAGGTATGCTCGAATATTTATTATACATTATCTACAATATGGTAATGGGTAAACAATTTGTAGTGAAATGTGGAGATATAATCTCTAACAAGACTTTCCACATCAAAAACGGTCTACAACAGGGAGCAGTGAATTCTCCCATTTTATTTAACATTTACACTAGTGATCTAGTGGGTTCTCTCAACCATGCAATTGCGTATGCCGACGAAATTGTGGTGTATAGATCTGGGAAAAAGATTGATGTCATCAACAGACTTCTGCAAAATGATTTCAACAAAATCAAACTTTTTGCGACGACTGGAAATTAAAAATTAATTTCCAAAAAACAGAGACTATCCTTTTCAGAACGCCCCTGTCCAGTGCATCAAGGAATACAAAACGGAATTGGAAAACAATTTCCATTGCAGGAAGTAATAAACTTCCTCTACAAGTAAAAACTGTAGTCAGATACCTTGGGGGGGTATGTTTAGGAGCCGAGCTCCAAACATGAGATCAATATTTGAGCGTGTGTCTTATTTGGGATTTATACAGGAGGAGAAGTTAGGCCGAAGTAAAATATTCCTTCGCTCTAAAAATATAACTCAGTTTTCCTGAGGCTCACCTGGCGATGCTCGACACGTGTTTATGCTACGATACATTCCCACAGAGCGTGACGCCGAGCAATTTCATGCATTCCCCAGATTGGAGGACCCGACCATTTATCATCAGCTGTGGAACCGATGATCCACTTTTCTTTGTGAATGTTGTATACTGGGTCTTCGTTGCGTTGAAGTCGACAAGATTGGCCTTTCCCCACTGCAGGACTTTATCTAGATCCTGGTTCAGAGAGTCAATCTGTCTACATCTCAGCTGATGCGACGCAGATGTACCAATAGACCGAAAACTTGAAAAGGAGGAAACAAGCGCACTATCATCCGCGAAACTGAACACTTTGTTATCCGTTGTCTCCAACAAAAAGCAAAAACAAGGTTGGGGCCAAAATAGAACCTTGGGGCACCCTCGAATTAACAGAATACAGATCCGAACACTCGCCGTCCACAACAACCCGGATCGATCGATTTTCGAGGAAGCTCTTCGTCCAGTCGCAAGTCCATATGAACGAAGTTTGCTCAGCAATGCCACAGGCCAGACGGGGTCAAAAGCCTTGGAGATTTCCAATGCGACCGCCCTTGACTCACCATGTCCCTCAATCGCAGATGTCCATATATCGGTTATAAGTGTCAAAAGGTCTCCCGCGGACCGCCTGCCACGGAATCCGTATTGACGATCATTCAGAAGTCCGTTGCACTCCAAATACTTAACTACCTCTGTATTGATGACTTTTTCCATTACCTTAGATAAGATAGACAGTAATGCTATCGGACGGTAATTTTGTGGGAGACACTTTTTTCCTCTCTTTGGGATTGGCTGAACTCGAGCGATTTTCCAGCAGGCAGGAAAGGTCCTCCGTGCAAAAGATAAGCGGAAGAGTCTGCCAAGAACCGGCGATAGCTCTGGAGCACAGTTCTTAAGGACTATTGCTGGTACTCCGTCCGGGCCCGTTGCCTCCCTACAATCCAGTTCACGTAGAATGCGTTGGATAGTACGCGGACGAAATCTCACATCCCGCATCGCAGACAGTACCGGTGAGATCACAGATGGCTCCAAAAGGCCGGGATCGAGGTTTGAATTCGCGGAAAATAAATTCGCGAACACATTAGCTTTATCCTTTGAATTTGGATCAATCGTCCCGCTGTCCTTCACCAACGGCGGGAAAGAGGAGGATGCGAAATTACTGCTGACAGCCCTTTCCCTTGACCAGAAGGAGCGCGAACCAATCGGCCACCGAAGGAGTTTATTGGTCACTTTCTCGTTGTGAGCCTTCTTCGCAGTATCAATCGACTGGTTGCACGCGTTTCTGATTCTAACAAAATTCGTTCTGTTAACATCGGTGGGATTGAAGCGCCATTGTTTAAAAGCTCTATTTTTTTGCCGCTGGAATCTGCCCGCATTTTTTATCAAATCAGGGTTTATCAGATGGACTTCGTTTGATGGAAGGTGGAATGTCGATCTCCATCCTGAGACGAATACCCTCCGTGACCAAGTCGGCGCATGAGTTAACATCGGAGTCTCCGAATCACACCTCCGACCATGGAAAGGATGCGAAGAAATCTCGCAAATCCTCCCAGTTTGCAGCCCCATACCTCCATATATGGCGAAGGTGCTAAGGTCGGTTATTCGCTTGAAATGCGAGTGGCTGCGTGACCGATACCAAGCAGTGATCTGAATTTCCCAGTAACGCAACAATCTCCACACTACAAATCCTCGGCTCGCATGTCAAAAACAGGTCCAAGGTGTTCGCATAATCACCTCGGGTATCCGGCACTTGCATAGGTCCCTCCACGACTTGAGACAAATTGCGGCTAACCGCGAACATCTCCGCCAGCCTCCCAGCCTTGTCGGTTCTGTTAGAATGCACCAACCAGCCGGAATTGTGCATATTAAAATCACCGAGGACGACAATTTCGGAAGCCGGGTGGTTGATTTGTGTCCAATCGACACTACATGAAAGATGTTCGAAAAGTGTCGCCGGTCGATCGTCATTCGGGGAGCAGTAAAGACAACAAAGAAATTTAACAGAATTCCTCTAAACGACCCTCAACCACATGATGTCCATGTTATTGGGTTCCAACGCCTCCATCCTCTGGCAAGCCAGATCGGACCGCGCGAAGACCCAGACTCCGCCCTTAAAATTGGATCAAAAATATAATTCGTATCCTGAGCAACGAAGTTATGCCGAATCAATTAATGAATCGTCTTGGGTCTCGGTTAAGGGAAGGATATTAGGTTTCGCTCTTTGCAAATATTGGTGGACGGCGTTTACATTCGTATTGGTGAAACCAATGCCCCTGATGTTAGAAAATGCCGTTACTAGTCGAGCGTGGACAGATCCTCGAGAGCGAGCCCTGTGATGCGACAACAGATTTCTTAAAGTTTGGTTATTTGTCATAACATTTGCATGATGTTCTCCCTGACATAGTCCCCCCGGAGATCCGAATGGGAAACTAGTTTACCAAACTAGAGAGCCTAAGAACGATCTTAATTAGGCTTAACCTAAGGTTACCAGGGCAAATTAAGAAAGCAGGAGTAGGGCGAGAGGCGGGGGCAGGTTATAGTAAAGTGCAGAAGTGCCGCTTAAGATTGGTGATGAGAATGGTTTAGGAGGCGATGCATGAGAGTATGGGTAGAGAGGTCGAAGTCGAACATGGTTGAGATTTCTCAGCATCCGCGAAAGAGGTACGTTGAGACCATAAGAGGGCCAGTGGGCTGGAGGTAGAAAAGGCGGGGGTTACGCGTATTTCGAGGGTTTGTGTTTAGAGGAATTAAGTTAAGGAGGTAGGCGCGGTCGACCGAGCCGGAGAGGACCCGATGAAAGGGTTCTGAGGTTGATTAATTTGAGGCGGTTAATATACGGGCGGAGGATTGAGACGTTTTCCCATCCTACCCGTCGGAGAGCGAAACCAAAGAAGCGAGGTTGAATACTTCCGATTCTAACATATTATAGCAATGGGCGGACGTGGGTAAGTGTTGGCGATGTAGGGTGTCCGATGTGAGTCGGACATTCCTCTTGCAAAGAGATCGTGTAACAGATTGGAGTAATATATAAACAAATAATAATTAAACAAATAAGTACCTATCCATGTAAATATACAATCAAACAAATAAATATAATACGTTTGTATTTTAAAATAAAATAAAATAATACAAATACAAATACAGTTCATTTATTTGATAGACGATTCGTACCCGTGTCATTACCGAGATGCTGCCTTGTACTAACAGTAAGGTAAAGGGACCGAGTAACGTAAGTGTTGAGGAATTCCTTAGGCCATTGTTTTACGAATCCGAGGGCAGAATTGGCTTTCCGGATCATCTCATCAATGTGAAAGAGGAAGTTAAGCTCCCTGTCGCAAAGGATTCCAAGATCTCGAATAAATTGGACAATGGTCAGGGGTTGGTTATGAAGGGATTAGGAACGTGGGAATGAGTGAATACACTTACGGGAAAAGGTTATAGATTGGCATTTGGTGATGTTAAATACAAAGCAATTTTTGTCACACCAAATCGAGAAGTTGTCAAGGTTTGATTGCAGCATTGGAGAAGCAGTAGTGACTCCATGATCTTGTAGCAGGAAAACTTAATGACCTTACAATGTCGTTAGTGATAGGTAGAAATTGTAGAGGGGCAAAGTGGCTTCTTTGAGGGACCACAAAAGCGGCAAGGAACGGGTTGGATTATAGTAATTATAGTCCGGGGTATCCACCATACATCTGAAACATAGTCGAAAATTTACAGCGTGACGGGGTAGTATCTCACCTTGGGACCGACTACCACCTAAACCAACTTTTTCTCGAACCGGTCCATCAGCCAAGCTCCGAAAGATGGCCAGGGATTTCTCCCGACCATTTCACGGAGCCTATAGCTTGATGGAGTGGTATTTTACCGAGCGAGAGGGCGTTGGGACCTCATCTACCACTCGGCCTTTAGTCGCCTCTTACGACAAGCCGACCTAGCTGTGAGTATATTCTAACGCCCTACACACAGAGCACATTTGGTCTACTTGACTTCACTTTTAAGATCGTTCCGTTGAGAGATTTGTTAACTAACGTTTGTCGACATCTTTTTACCGGATGGTGGTCAATTTGGTGCTGACATAGCCGCATTCTATACCAATAATATGTATCTGAAGAGAGCTTTTCAGAATGGGTTTATTTTCCCAGAAACGTTCCCCTTCCTGGATAGAAAAGATTTTATCCAAGCCAAACATGCAAGTTCCTATTATTTACCATGCTTTCCTTGGTGCCAGGGGAAAACGAGTTTTCCATGATAGTGATATCTTTAGTGTTCCAGATTGCATACGTTTTAGTATGGTGATCAGTTTATTTATTTTTTTTTTTTTTTTATTAGACTTCTCTCGGGAGAGGCGAACCTATAGCGCCGAGTGGGCGCCCCGAGATGCCATCGAATAACTGTTGCAGTTCTTTTTGAACAGTTGCAGGTTGTAACGCTCCGGGAACACTCGCGTGAGAAGGGAGTTCCACAGCTTCCCCGCTCTGTAGAGGAACGAGTTCTGATGCAGGGATGTTCGCGCCGTCGCACAGTGGGATGAGTCTATGGGAAAAACGGCATCGGGAGATGAACCACAAACGGGTGCGATCCGTCGGATTGCCTTGTGGAGCGCATATAAGCCGAATTGCGTGGAACAATACCACGAATCTCCGAAAAACAGTACCCGTGATAATATCTGTAAAACAGACAGAGGTCGGCTACGCGCTTTCGATGTGATAGCGGCTGTAGTCCCGACGTCAGCGCCGAGTCCCCGATCAGGCGGATCGCTCGTCTCTGAACGCTCTCAAGTAGGTCGAGGGTATGTTTAGGAGCCGAGCTCCAAACATGAGAGCAATATTCGAGCGTGGGTCTAATTTGGGATTTATATAGGAGAAGAAGTTGGGCCGGAGTAAAATATTTCTTGGCTCTAAAAAGATAGCTCAGTTTTCCTGAGGCTGACCTGGCGATACTCGACACGTGTTTATGCTACGATACATTCCCACAGACCGTGACGCCGAGCAATTTCAAACTTTCCCCAACCTCGAGGGCCTGGCCATTGATCATCAGCTGTGGAACCGATGATCCACTTTTCTTTGTGAATGTTGTATATTGTGTCTTCGCTGCATTGAAGTCGGCGAGATTACCCCTTCCCCACCCCAGGACCCCATCTAGATCCTGATTCAGAGAGTCAATCTGTCTACATCTCAGCTGATGCGACGTAGATGCACCAATCGGCCGAACACTCGAAAAAGAGGAAACAAGCGTACTATCATCCGCAAAACTGAACACTTTGTTATCCGTTGCCAACAAATTGTTTATGTGAAGTAAGAACAAGGTTGGAGCCAAAATAGAACCCTGGGGCACCCCTGAATTAACAGGATATAAATCAATAAGAGACCGATCTCATTTCAACTGGTGTTAGACTGGTGAGGAAGAGAGGTCTTTACGTCCCTAAAATATAGTATGTCAGGTACAATGCTCTCGTTGCCATTTACCATTTAGAATTGAGTTCTTATTTCCTAATTATTTTTATTCTCATTTTCTGTTATTTTATGATCATTTTTTTCGAAATATTTGATTGCTAAAGGCCGCAAACGAGTTGGTTGTATATTGGATATAAACGTACAACGTTTTAGCTGATTAGTGTTTTTTTCCAAATCTTTGATTGCTAAAGGTCGCAAACGAGTTATACCTACCAACTAAAAAGTGAGAAACTATTTAGATTCGTAATCAGAGGACTTCCGGCTTCACTGCCCATAGATATGATCGCAAATGAATTATGCTCACTAAATCATAAAGCGGTAAAGGTAACAAACATCAGAAAAAGCACCACGTCAAATAATGGAGGAAAAATCTTTAAAGCCTTTCCGTTGTTTTATGTCGATATAGTTCAAAAAGAGAATAACAAATCAGTTTATGAAATCCAAGAATTGTTATGGTGCAAAGTATCGATTGAATCACCCAAAAAGGTCAGATCGATACCTCAATGTAATAATTGCCAACAGCTTGGTCATACCAAAAATTTCTGCAACTATAATTCAAGATGTGTTAAGTGTGCTGGGCCTCACCACACAACCTGTGGTGATTAGGAATATATTGTGCCAGACACTGGCACCCGGTTCACTCCTATCCCCATCCGGCTGTCACTAAGGTTCCAAAAATGTTCCCCCAAACACTGAAAGAAAACTGTTCACCCGGAAAGTCATCATCCGAACAAATAAAACACTGGCGCACGTTCTTCGACGTTAGTTCTTTATTTAAACATTTATTTATTAACATGTACGTTGACCATCGTATTGTGTTGACATCCAGAACAAATGATGCAGCGAGAAAAATCTGAATTAAGATTAATTTATGAAATCACACGTTTCTGGTTGATGCACTGTTTTTATGTTTAAAAGTACAAAAGATGCAACGGAAAAAATATCCACTTGATCGTTTATTTTATTCGCGACCCGTGTACTTCCAATAACGGGATTTAAATTATATCCCTTAAATTAAAGCGCGCTTTCCCGACTCGACTTCGGATATATGCGTCCCCGCGGCGCCACGGGGAGCAGGAGATAGCACGACCGTAGTGGTCGGCGGATGTAATTGGACTCAACGATAAACGGCTCGTGCAGAGCCGACTCGCTAATGGGGTGAGTTTCCCCGAGAGAGAAAGCGTTCCTCTCCACTAAGGATACGTTTTAACTACCACAAGAGAGACGTAAAGTCTCTCTGTGTGGAACAGAAAACCAAATCTCGTAATGGAGATCATAGTAGTATGTGTGCATGGGCGATCGTGAGCATCATAATATTCAACAGACGCGCGAAGGTGATGGGTAAACGAAGCAGGCAAGCGGTAAGGACAAAGGGACCGTGAAGATCGTTGGTAGTACACATGTATGCCAGTACATGGGTTCTTTCATGGGATAAACCATGAGAACGAACCTAAAAGACGAAAAGGGCATAGGATGTATCCATGAGATGTGAGTTCGATAAAGCAAACAAACCGAATCTGCTTGGATGCCAATGGTTTTTGTTTGCTGATGAGAAGCAGATTCCGAAATATGAGAAGATAAAGGGAACGCTTAGGTCCTTGTCTTAGATGTGCATTGCGGCTAAATAAATAGGCGGCAATGCAATGTGGAAATGCTCTAATTGGTTTTAGTTGGATTACCGGGAAACGGTGTTTATGGCATCGCTGGTAAGGGTAGGTATTCAATTCCTATTTGCATTTGCCTGTGCTGTCGGATTTAATTGATGCCTCAAGGCGCGAGATGCGTATATTTGTTTTGGTCCCTTGGGTGTAGGTCGCCAGCCAATGTGTATGTATGGTGATTTATGATACACTTGGTGAGGACGTGAAATAGGCGACGCAATGTTTATGATCCCTGTTATGATGGTTACATTGTATGTAAACCAAATCATTTTGTTTTCAGGAATTCGTCTAGGGGGATTTGTCTGGCACCGAAGGTGCCGAATTGGTTTGGGATTCCTGATAAGTTAGGAAAGAATTCTTACAGGGAATTTGTATGCGAAGAGATGCATGAAAGGTAAGGATTCTTTTACAGGGACCCTTAGATTATAAATTTGATCTATTTGATGCGTGAAGCATTTACAGGTGCCTAATGGGATTACATTATCAAAAACCTATGCAGACTGGGATGAAGTTATGGGGGTTTTTCAGGTAAGTGGGCCGTGGGGTTTGGCGGAACCGCGACAAACCCAATGCTCGAAACAACGAAACAGCATCGCAACATGTGCGCTTTGCCACGAGAATGGCCATCCAGCTAGTTACAAGGGATGCTGAGTGTATAAAAAAAAACTGAAAGTACGGCATCCAAAGAAAACTACAGTCACTCAAAGACTGCAATAAAAAAACACAGAGCAAGCGGGGCCAACCACAACTGGTACCAGCAACACACAAATGAACAATAAACCAAATGAGAAAGCAGATAATAAAAGCAGACAACAACCTGTCAATAACGAGCCTACCATCATGGGTATGATGAAAATGCTCAGTGTATTCCAGGGCGACATCAAAAAAAGCATCAACTAGCTCCAACTAACAGAAAGGGTAGGTAAACTTGAAAATTATCAAAAACTACCGACCAAGAAATACAAGAAATAAAGACGATGAGTAATCGGCTCCTACGAATAATCACTTGCAACGCAAATGGGCTCAAGAACTAGAAATATGTATAAGAAAGCACAACATAGATATTGCGTTGATATCAGAATCACACATTTCTCATATGAGCTTATAGCGTTTTAAATAATAGTGAAGGAGATCGTGTGATTCGAACTGACGCTATGACAGCTCGAATCACGAAAATAATTTTACCTAAGCGTTACACACCAGGCTACTGACCGTGTTTAGAATTTGATTTCCAAACTTGACTATATTCCACTGGTGTGAATTATTTTAATTTATCGCTTGGTATACGGTTCTGATGTATTTTTCTTATTCGATTTTTCGTTCGGTGTTCTTCACTATTTTTGCTTGTGAATTGTGTGTGTATCTGTTAGAATCGCTACAAGCTTAATAAAAATTAGAGGTTATATGGCCTATTGGACTACACATCCCAGCGACCGTGCCCGTGGAGGTACAGCTCTGATAATAAAACAAAATATACATCACTTCCAACAAGAAGAAAAAAAAGAAACTTTTATTCAAGCCTCCATTGTTTCTATCAACCTTAATGGAGCTGATTTAAATGTAGGTGCTGTATATTGCCCACATAGGCACACAATCTCAAAACAACAATTCACGGATATCTTCAAGAAGCTCGGACCAAGTTTTATAATTGGTGGAGATTTCAATGTCAAGCACACTGTTTGGGGGTCAAGGTTGATTACTCCAGGCAAGGGAAAAGAATTGCTTACAGCCAGCAAAGAAGCAAAGTGCGAATTTCATTCGTCTTGTTCACCAACATAATGGCCTACTGATAACAACAAAACTCCTGACCTGATGGATTTCTTTATTTCGAAAGGAGTGTCATCGAATTATATTGAAACGGATAGTTTAGTTGATTTAACGTCTGATTGTCAAGCTTTTTGATTAATTGAATTCAACGTTAAATTTCAAGATTGTGAAGAAATGGAACAACCAGTACAACAATTTATCGAAACATTGAAAAGCGCAGCCGCAACAGCAACTCCGGTGCCAAGTGATAAACCAGAACCAGCAACCACATACCCTATCGAGATTAGAGATCTAATCAAAGACAGACGCAAAGCTAGATGAACCTGGCACAGATACAGACACCCTAACGATAAAACAATATTCAACAAGATGAGCAATCTAGTTAACAAATTAATTAAAGACCATAAACAGAGTTGTATAGATGAGTATCTATGTGAACTAAGTCCGTCAACGGATACGGATTACTCTCTCTGGAAGGCAACACGTAATTTTAAACGTCCCCTTATCCAAGTGCCACCTATAAAAGATACGCAGGGACTGTGGGCACGCAGAACTGAAGATAAAGTTGAAATATCTGTACAACACCTGGCTTCAGTGTTCAAACCACACAACACCCACAGTAGTATTGATCCTTCACCCAGGTATTAAACTGAGCAAACAATCAAACCAGTGACGCCAATGGAGATTGCCCAAGAAATCGACAAAAGTTTGAACCACAAAAAAGTACCAGGTATCGATGAAATATCACCTGGCGTGCACAAGGAATTACCTCGAAAAGCTGCCATTATGCTAAATATCTGTTTAATGCTTGTTTTCGGCTAAGATACATTCCAAACTCATTCAAAACAGCCCAGATAATAATGCTCAAGAAACCAGAGAAACCAGCAGAAGAAGTAACGTCTTATAGACCTATAGCGTTTGGGATGATAGTGAAGAACGTGTGATTCGAACTGACGCTATGACAGTTCGAATCACAAAAAATTGAACCAATGCGTAACACATCAGGCTACTGGCCGTGTTTCGAATTCGATTTTTAAACTCAAGTACATTCAACTGATGTGGAATTGTTATGTTATCGCTATGGTATACGGCTCTGATGCATTTTTCTTATTCGATTTTCGTTCGGTGTTCTTCACTATTTGCTTGTGTATTGTGTGTGTATCTGTTAGAAATGGCACAGACCCATATCGCTATTGCCATCCATTTCAAAACTGTTTGAGAAAATACTCTTCAAGCGATTCAAGCCACTCATCAATATTCCAGACTTTTAATTTGGCTTTAGGAATAAACACTCAACTATTGAACAGGTTCACCGTGTGACCACAGCAATGGGAAAGGCTTTCGAAGAAAAGAAACATTGCCCAGCTGTCTTTCTTGATGTCTCCCAAGCATTCGACAGAGTATGGCATGAAGGTCTTATATATACAATGAGTAAACTGCTTCCTACCTTCTACTCGAATCATACTTGTTTGATAGAACGTTCAAAGTAACACACGAAGGAGCTCACTCTAGTTTCTATCCAATAGAAGCAGGCGTACCACAAGGAAGTATCCTGGGACCTCTCCTCTACTTACTATACACAGCAGATATCCCAACAACCAAGTACACATTCATAGGCACCTTTGCAGATGATACAGTTATAATATCAGCTGACGATAATCAAAAAAAAGCCACACAACAATTGCAACAGGCACTCAACGAAATTAGCCAATGGACCACTGATTGGAACATTAAACTCTACGAGATGAAATCTATTCACGTAACATTTACATTGCGACGATCAGATAACAATATTTCTACATATCTCAACGGAATTCCAGTTGCCAAAGCAGATTCAGCGAAATATCTCGGCACACATTTGGATAGCAGACTAAACTGGAGACATCATGTGAAACAAAAAGCTGAACAAATAAAGCTGAAACGTAGACAGATGTCTTGGTTAATCGGGAATCACTCCCAACTCAATCTCTATTGTAAAAGATTGATCTATCAATCTATCATCAAGCCGATCTGGATATATGGAATCCAATTATGGGGCTGTACAAAGCAATCCAATAAACATATAATTCAACGAAACCAGAATAAATTGCTTCGCATTATCACGAATGCCTACCGTTTTGGGACAAATCAGGAAATTCATGATGACCTAGAGATCAAATAGATTTATGAAGTTATCCAAGAATATGCTGTCAAACACGAAAGACGCCTACATAATCATACTGTGGCGGTTCCGCCAAACCCCACTGTCTACTTACCCGAAGAACCCCCATAACTACAACCCAGCTTTCATAAGTTTCTGCTAATGTAATCGCATTAGCACCTGTAAATGCTTCACGCAACAAATTTACCAAATGTATTTAGCTAAAAGCTCCTGGAAGAGAATTCTTACCTTCGTTCATTTATTCGAATTCAAAATTCCCTATAAGAATTCTGTTCCAAATATCATAAACCCCAAGCCCGATTCGGCACCTTCGGTTGCCAGGCAAATCCCAATCTTACATACGCATTTTCCCTAGTCGAATTCCTGTAAACGAAACAATTTGGTTTACATATAATGTAACCATCATAACAGGGATTATAAACATTGCGTCGCCTATTCCCAGCCTCACCATGTGTATAATAAATTCCTTTACATACACATTGGGTATAGGTCCCAAGGGACAAAAGCAAATATACGCATCTTGCGTCTTAAGGCAACAATTAAATCCTATGGTATAGGCAAATGCAAATAGGAATGGTATACTTACCCTTGGTAGCGATGTCATAAACACCAATTCTCATCAAATAAGCTAAAACCAATTAGCACCATGTTCAGGACGCACTGTGGCTATCAATACAGCCGCAATGCACATAATAGATAATCATCTACGTGATCTCTTTGTCCTACATATTTCTGGATCTGCTTCCCATGACCTAGCGGCATGAACAAACAGAAACCCAATTAGCACCCAATGAGATTCGGCTTGTTTACTTACCCCGAACTCACATCTCATTGATGCACATTATTCCCTTTCTTCGTTTTCAGATTCGTTCTCATGGCTTTCTCCCATGAAAGAACCAATGTTCACACATACATGTGTACCATTACAGATCTTCTCTATGAGATCTGGTTACCTTCCCCCAAAGAGAGACTTTACGTTTCTCTTGGAATAGAAAATGCATCCTTAAATTAAGAGAGCGAATTGATATCGCTGAGTCGTTTTTCATCACCCCACCGAGCCGGTCGGACGGTCCGTCTCCCGCTCCTCGTTTCGCGAACGGGGACGTAGTTATCACCAGTCGAGTCGAGTAAAGGCGCGAGTCATATAAATACTCCGAATCTGTGTACTGACATATAATTTAGTGTTGCGGCATATAAATAAAACTTATGATTAATTAACGTAATAAAATTAAAGAACAAACTTCGAATAACTAAACCAGTGTTTCATTGTTACTTTTGTTGACGTTGGGTTCTGGAGTTTCGCTTGTGTTTTTTATCCCAGCGCGTACGTTTTATCCTTGGTGTGATTGCTTGTCTGGTGGACACAATTGCTGCGGCTGAACTTTCGTTTCATGATGGGGAGTGAAGTGAATCAGCGCCGTACGTCGCTGCACTATACTCCTACCCCACAATATCAACATAGAAGCTATTCAGCTCTTGGATATTACCCACGAATTGAGACGGCTAAAACGGACGAAACCTCATGAATTAATATGTTAAAATCTAACATACTAAAATCGAGTTGGGAGCTGAACACCGGTCCAGTAAACCCTTACAAGGTTTACTTAATTAAACCAAATTAAATACAATTTAAACCTAGTATTAAATTAAATTGTTAAGATTATACTATTCATACCCAATAAGGACGTTATTAAAAAGATATTTTTTTTACTGTTTTTCCATTTTACCTCTAAATTGATTGGTTTCGTTTGGTTCTACAATAGTAAGAATGGACAAATGGAACATTGCCAAAATAGCAAAAAGGGATCATCTCTCTTATATATCGATTATTGGCATTCATTACAAAAAACCAAAGCATCTGTAGGCTGACAGGCATAACAAAAAAATAGATATTGTATAGTTTGTAGTGCATGCAGCGCGCCAGTAAGTTAATAGAAGAACTATACTATACTACTATTTATTGGCCTATAGGAACCCGAAAGTTCATGACCTCACCGACTCGACTCCGCCATTGTTCCCTGTCCCGTGCGCTTTCCTTCCACGTTCGACCATCCGATCCAATCTCTTCGAGGTCCAACCTAACATTGTCCTCCCATATCCGCGCCGGCCGTCCTGCCGGTTTCTTTTCCGTTGGTCTACCGTCAAGAATTCTATGCACCGTCCTATCGTTGCCCATTCGCGCCACGTGTCCGGCCCATCTTAATCTTCGCGACTTGATTACTCTCACTGGGTTTGCGGTATAGCTCTTCCAATTCGTGGTTGTTGAGTTTCCTGCATTGTCCTGCCTCCTCGTCATATTTGCCGCCAAAGAAACCCCTTAGGAATTTGTTCTCGAATACGCGGAATTTGTTTTCTTCCCATGTTTGAGCCCATGTATCGCATCCGTACAGAACAATCGGCATGATAATGGTTCTATAGACATGGAGCTTTATATTCCGTGGTAGCAGTTTCGATTTCAGAAGTTTACTGACTACATGCCAACTAGCGTTGCCGGAGTGTAGTTTTTTGTTAATTTCCTTCGACATTTCGTTACTGGCCTCAGTATCGTTCCCAGATGACATACTCGAGCACAAGCTTAAAAAGACATGGTGAGGAGCCATCTCCCTGTTTTATTCCGTCCCGGATTTCAAATTGTTTTGAGAGGTGGTTGTCTATTCTAACTCGCCCTTTGTTTTCATTCATGCAAATTTGAATGAGGGCGGCATATTTTTTCGGGATTCGCAGCTCGACTACAATATGGTAGAGTCTTTGCCTTGCGACTGAGTCGTAGGCTTTTTTGAAGTAAACGAACAGTTGTTGAACCGTCTCTCCGTATTCCCACTTCTTTTCCAACAGTTACTGACCGGTTCCTACGGAATCCGCATTGGTAGTTTCCCAGTATTTCTTCTGCGTACGGTGTGATTCTCGCCAGTACGACATTTGTTAGTAATTTGTATGTGATTGGGAGCAATGATATTCCTCTGTAGATTTCACAGTCAGATCTGTCGCCTTTTTTGAAAATTGGGACGACTATTGAGGTTTCCATTCTGCCGGAGTGACTTCCTTATCCCATATTGTTTTGATTAGCTGGTGGATGTTTCGAGCGGTTGCCTCTCCTCCATGCTTCACAACTCTCCCGGTATGCAGTCGACTCCAGGAGTCTTGTTGTTTTTCAATCGATTTATTGCGTCTACAACTTCGTTGAAAGAGGGCTCTGGTATGCATGTCTGGTGTGTTTATTTGTGGTTGATGGGTGCGCACATTGAGCAGGTTTTCAAAGTACTGCTTCCATCTTGTCACGATATTGTTTGTTTCTGTGACCAGAAAGCCGTTTGCATCTCGAATTATTTTGATTCTCCCTCGGTAGCCATTTTTAATTGAGTTTATGCCGGCATACATACTTCTGATGTTCTTTGCTCTGGCATTTTCTAGAATTTTTTCGAACCGAGTCTTCTCCCATTCGCGTTTTTTGCGTTTGAAAAGTCTCATTGTCTCTTTTCGAATCGTCGCGTATCTTTATGCTTTGACTTCATCATATCTTTGTAAGTGGATCACTGTGAGGCGTTTACGTTATTCGATCTTCGCCCTGCACTTATCGTCAAACCAAGATTTGGACTTAATTGTTTTTATAAATCGTAACACCTTTTAGACTGTTTGTTTGATTGTGTCTCTGATCGATGTCCATCTAGTGTCCGCACTATTGGCTTCCTCTTCCTCACTGCTCCCATTCTCTGGGATGCTAAATCCATTCGTTAGTTCGTGTTGATATTCAGCCCTTTTGCGCAGGTCTTTTAGTTTATCAATGTGGAACTTTTTGCTCGTCTCCCGCGACTGCCCATGTGGGTTTGCTGCGAGAGGACTTCTGATTTTGCCCATCACTAGAAGATGATCGGAGTCGCAATCTGCTCCTATATACGATCTTACGTCAAAATACTGAAAAGCTGGTTGGAAATATGTTTCTCTATTGCCGTTTTTCTGAGAGTTAAGTGGGCCTGCGGGGCCGCGCCTTTCATGTATTGATTAATATCATCATCATCATCATCGGCACTACAACCGGGAACTGGTCTTGGCCTTATTTAGCAAGTCATGAGGCTTGCTAAATTTTTCATAATGATTTATTCTTTCCGGGCAAGGTCATTAGTCTTGCGCCAGAGGCCCCCTACGGGGAATCGAACCCCGGTCTCCCGCGTGACAGGCGGGTATACTAACCACTATGCTGTCATCATCATTATCGGCACTACAACCGGGAGCCGGTCTTGGCCTTACTTAGTAAGTCCTGATGCTTGTTAAATATTCCATAATGATTTTATTTTTCCGGGCAAGGTCATTAGTCTTGCGCCAACTATGCTGTCGCGGGGCCGTTAATTAATGTATGTTGTTCAAATTACATCGTTTGGTTTGCGACTATTCCATGTGGTCAAAAAAAAACAAAACGTTATATCTATATGATCTTCATCATCATCATTGGCACTACAACCGGGAACCGGTCTTGGCCTTATTTAGCAAGTCCCGAGGCTTGTTAAATTTTCCATAATGATTTTTTTTCCGGGCAAGGTCATTAGTCTTGCGCCAGAGGCTCCCCGACGGGGAATCGAACCCAGGTCTCCCGCGTGACAGGCGGGTATACTAACCACTATACTATCGAGGAGCCGTCCATATGATCTTACGTCAAGGATATTCGAGTGGTGTCTTTTGTCTATGAGGAATTGGTCTATTTGGTTACGCGCTACGCTGTCGGGTGATATCCATGTGGCTTTATGGATTTGCTTGTGCTTGAACATCGTGCTTTTCACTACCAGATCTTTTGACGCTGCCAACGTAATTACTCGAATTCCATTATCATTTGAAACGTCGTGTAGGCTTTCTTTACCTATAGTTGGTTGGAAGATGTCTTCCTTTCCAATTTTTGCACTGAGGTCCCCGAGGAGGATTTTAACATCGAATGATGAGATCCCATCAAATACTTCCTCTAGGGTCTCGTAGAACGTGTCCTTCTTTTCTTCGTCGGTAGATTCTGTTGGGGTGTGTACGTTTATAAATACATAATTGTACCATGGTCCCTGTATTTTTAGTACCGACATTCGGTTATTAATAAATTGCACATCTTTTACATGGGGCGTAATCTTCTTGCTTATGATGAAGCTAGTCCCGAGGTTATGTGTATCGGTACCTCCACACGACAGTGTAAAACCATTGGTTTCGGTTACTTGATGTGGGAGTCGGACTTCTTGAAGCGGGACTATGTCCTCTTTATATTGTTTCACGTTTTCTACGACCGTCTGTATCGCGCCCGGTTTATATAACGTCCGAACATTTTACGTCCCGACGCGTATAGCCCGCTTTTTTCGTTTTTCCCTACGTCTTCTTTTTGCCGAGTCTGTGTTTTCTTGATGATTTGTTCCCTTATGGTAGTGTTGGGTCATCACATCTACGTTTACCGGGTTTTTCGTGAGATTGTTTTTTGTACTGTATTTTCCAATAGGGACTTGACAACTTTTTTTCGGTAGTCAAGTTTTATCATTTGCAGACGTTGTTCGTTCGCGTATTTAACCACGATGAAAATGTTGAGTTTACTGAATAAATTGACCGTGACAGTTTGATGATTAGTGCAAGCGTGCGTTCACAAACTAAATTCAAAGTTGTCAAGTCTCTATTGTATAACCCTATTGTATTACCCTAGGGTTTTCCAATAGGGACTTGACAACTTTTTTTCGGTAGTAAATTTTTATAATTTGCAGACGTTGTTCGTTCGTGTACTTAGCCATGATAAGGGAAAGGGTGCGTTCACAAATTAAATTCAAAGTTGTCAAGTCCCTATTGGAAAACCCGATATATTGATTATTCATTTTTGTTCCCACGAGTCTTGGGGTTTCAAATAGTCCGTCACATCAGAGCCCCTCTTTGATATGGTAAGGTCTGCTTACTGCTCTGATTCGACCCGATATCAGAGAGGCGCCGTTATGATACAGCCGGTATACCCCTGGCTGCAAACCATCCAATGGGCACGGCGACGCGTAACACCCTGGATTAGGGGTGGTAGATCTTTGTGTGACTCTCGCTAGCCTGTCTGACATGAGTGGCCCTACTGGAAGCGTATGCTTCCGTCAGCTTCGCCTGAGTGATTCATTGTAGTTTAAGCCCCCGCACCACGTCAAGGTTTCTACCAAGCGGGGGAAGTTAATAGAAGTCCTTCTAAAATACTGTGCCGCATATGACAATCAGTACTAGAATATTCTAGAAAGTCCAAAACAAAGTATTACAATATTCTACAAAGTACTGGAAAACTGGAGACTATGAGCGGTAGAAAATTCGAGGCTTTGGAGCGGGCGGAAACGAAACGCCGGATCAGAATGAGGAAAAACGGTAAAAATACGTCGCACGCAGATCAAGAATATTTGTAAACAACGAAGCCTGATATCCTTGCCCTAACTGAGACCCAGGTCGATTCGCCAACTGATTCGACATATCTTCGTTGCTTAGGATACGACTTACATTCGAGATTCCGTTTTAAGGGCGGTGTCTGCGTCTTCGCGTGGTTCGATCTGGCTTGCCAGAGGATGGAGGCGTTGGAACCCAATAATATGAACATCATATAGTTGAGGATCGTGCTGAGGAATTCCGTTAAATGTTTTTGTTGTCTTTTCCGACCCCCGAATGACGAACAACTAGCGACATTTTTCGAACATCTTTCACATACCATCGACAGGATACAGATCAACCACCCAGCTTCTGAAATGGTTATCCTTGGCGATTTTAATGTGCAAAATTCCGGCTGGTTGTTACATTCTAACAGAACCGACGAGGCTGGGAGGCGGGCGGAAATGTTTGCTGTAGGCCACAACTTGACTCAACTCGTGGGGGAGCCAACGCGAGTGCCGGATGCCCGAGGCGATTATGCGAACACCCTGGACCTGTTTTTGACATGCGAACCGAGTATTTATACCGTAGAGATTTCTGTGCCACAGGGAAACTCAGATCACTGCTTGGTATCTGTCGCGCAGGCACTTGCATATCAAGCGAATAACCGCCCTAGGCAGCTTCGCCATGTATGGAAGTATGGGGCTGCTAACTGGGACGATTTGCGAGAATTCTTCGCATCCTTTCCATGGTCGGAGGTGTGATTCGGAGACTCCGATGTTAACGTTGCGCGGCGTCGGTATCAGAGATTATTCTTCTGGGAATGAAGATGTATATTCCGCATTACATCAAACGAAGTTCGTCTGATAAACCTTGGTTTGATAAAAAATGCGAGCAAATTACAGCGGCAAAAACTAGAGCTTTTAAGCAATAGCACTCCAGTCCCACCGATGTTAACAGAACGAATTTGGGTAGAATCAGAAACACGTGCAACCAGGCGAATGACACCGCGAAGAAAGCTCACAACGACAGGGTGATCAATAAGCTCCTTCGGTGCCCAACTGGCTCGCGCTCGTTCTGGTCAATAGCAAAAACTGTCAGCGGTAACTTCGCATCCTCCTCTTTCCCTCCGTTGGTGATAGACACCGGGACGTTAGTCACGAAATCAAAGGATAAAACTAATGTGTTCGCGAATTTATTTTCCGCGAATTCAAACCTCGATCCCGTGTGCTCCAGAACTATCGCCGGTTCTTGGCAGGCTCTTCCGGTTATCTTATGCACGGAGGACCTTTCCTGCCTGCTGGAAAATCGCGCGAGTTCAGCCAATCCCAAAGACGGAAAAAAAGTGTCTCCCACAAAATTACCGTCCAATAGCATTACTGTCTATTTTATCTAAGGTAATGGAAAAAGCCATCAATACAGAGTTAGTTAAGTATTTGGGGTGCAACGGACTTCTGAATGATCGTCAATACGGATTCCGTGGCTGGCGGTCCACAGGAGACCTTTTGACACTTATAACCGATATATGGACATCTGCGATTGAGGGGCATGGTGAGTCAAGGGCGGTCCCATTGGAAATCTCCAAGACTTTTGACCCCGTCTGGCCTGTGGCATTGCTGAGCAAACTTCGTTCATATGGACTTTCCCAACAGCTCTGCGACTGGACGAAGAGCTTCCTCGAAAATCGATCGATCCGGGTTGTTGTGGACGGCGAGTGTTCGGATCTGTATCCTGTTAATTCAGGGGTGCCCCTGGGTTCTATTTTGGCCCCAACCTTGTTCTTGCTTCACATAAATGATTTGTTGGAGACAACGGATGACAAAGTGTTCAGTTTTGCGGATGATGGTGCGCTTGTTTCCTCCTTTTCGAGTGTTCATCGGTTCCACAGCTGATGATGAATGGCCAGGCCCTCGAGGCTGGGGAAAGTTTGAAATTGCACGGTGTTACGGTCTGTGGGAATGTATCATGGTATAGGCACATGTCGAACATCGCCAGTTCCCCCTTGGGGAAATTGAGCTATTTTTTAAGGGCCAAGAAATATTTTACTCCGACCCAAGATTTTCTCTTGTATAAATCCCAAATTAGACCCGCGCTCGATTATTACTTTCTTGTTTAAGAGCAAAACACATCTACAAGCTACTTGAAAGCATAGCAGGGACCCGACGCTGACATCGGGACTACAGTCGCTATCACATCGAAGACGCGTAGCCGACCTCTGTCTGTTTTACAGATATTATCACGGGTACTGTTCTCCAGAGATTCGTGGTTTTGTCCCGCGCAATTCGGGTTATATGCGCTCTACAAGACAAGCCGACGGATCGCACCAATTTGCGGTTCATCTCCCGACGGCGCGAACATCCCTGCGAACAAAAAGAACTGCAACGGTTACTTGGTGGCATCTCAGGGCGCCGTGTCGGCGCTGTAGGTTCGCCTCTCCCGAGAGAAGAATATTAAAAAAAAAAAATAATAAAAAATATACAGAGACGAGCGATCAAGAAATATTTTACTCCGGCCCAACTTCTCCTATGGTAAATCCCAAATTAGACCCGCGCTCGAATATTGCTGTCATGTTTGGAGCTCGGCTCCTAAACATACGCTCGACCTACTTGAGAGCATACAGAGACAAGCGATCCGCCTGATCGGGGACTCAGCGCTGACGTTGGGACTACAGTCGCTATCACATCGAAGGCGCGGAGCCGACCTCTGGCTGTTTTACTGATATGTTCACGGGTACGGATCACACCTGTTTGTGGTTCATCTCCCGACGGCGCGAACATACCTGCATCAGAACTCGTTCCTTTCCAGAGCGGGGAAGCTGTGGAACTCTCTTCCCACGCGAGTGTTCCCGGAGCGTTACAACCTGTAATGGTTAAAAAAGAGCTGCAACAGTTATTTGATGGCATCTCGGGGCACCCACTCGGCGCTATAGGTTCGTCTCTCCCGAGAGAAGTCTATATAAAAAAAAGAAACACCTCCTTTGCTCATCTAAGTTCTTTTTCCGCTGGCACTGTGTTTTGACATTTAATGGTACGTTAAACTCTCATTCGTGAGGAAGTTGTGTAAAACCGAATACTCTAGTTCTTAAATTGCAGCCGTACAAGTTTCTATAATACTTATGTTAAGTAGTTACGTGTACGTCCACCTTTACAACTAAACTGCAAACAAATAAACATAAAACTTTTGCAATTTCCGTTGTCAGAAGGAATTAAACGATATATAAAAGTTATCTCGTTAGTTCTAATCAGAATTTAAGGCTGTGTTTACACTAGCCAGAATAAAGCGTCACCTCTCCGAGAATACCATGTGAACGGCACATCATTAGACAAGCGGCAAATTGTACGTCGTCGCATGGCGAACTACCAACACATTCTCACCAGTCGTATGCACTGTCAGTTCATTTATTCAAGTAACGCACCCCAAAATTTTTCCTCTGGCTATTATTTATTCCTTGAACACAGATTTAAGGATTGGTGTTTTAAACTACTAGAAACCATCAAATGGTATGAACCGTTTAACAATAATTTATTTATTTATATATTCTCAAAACGGTGTCGTGATTTAGAACTAATCAAACGGTGCGGAGCATTAACCAATTTGGCAGTGTGGTGAATTATAGAAGTGTGTAAAAGGTTAGTAGAAAAAAATTGTCGATCAATATTCTGGCCAACTGCCGGACAATTGGGCTCCTGTAAATGGCTGACATTTTGTATATGCAATTTATTTATAAAGAAAACCAAAAACAATATGAAATCGAATTAAATAACTGAAAATATTGGGTGAGCGAACAGCTACATGGAAAACTGCTAAAACTCTGGAGCACAGTTTTGAGTAAGTCTTCTCTCCCTTCATTTTGTAAGCCAAAATGCCTATTAAATGATAGGAAATCGATAAATAAACCATTTCTGGCGAAAGCAAGTTTTCTGTGATGAGATACACTAAAGTTAATGCTTAAACAATAATCGCAAATAATACACGTTCATAAATAAGAAGAAACTGGCAAATAATAAGTGCTGTGGCAAATGGTAATGCGTTTAATGAATAATTAAATAGTTTCCAATCAGAACGTGAATGAAGTAAGATATACAGATAATCGATGCAAGTGGATTATTATACTGAATATAATATTTTCGTTTTCGTTTGTTTCTTTCTGTTTTTGTTTAATTATTTGTATCGAATCGTCAGACGGGGACTTATGCTCACGTCTCGATTGGTTTATAGTGTCAGTGGCTTTTTTCGGCGATTAATTAAACAGTGTTAACGTTTTTGGACTACCCAGGCGAGTGAGGTGTTTATTGTGGAAACAGCGACTTCGAAAGAGCAGCGGGAGCGTATCCGCAACTGGGATCTCCTATTTGGGCTTTATATAATATACCGCATTCATCAATGACCTTCCCGGTAACACTTTATTTCATTTTGGCTTTACCTTAAAATCCAGCAACTGTAGATAATTCGGTTTGAGAGTAAATGTATTACAGGGAGTTAATGGCTTTACTACAAAAGTATTCGGTTACTCCTTTTAACCAATGCGATTGTCGCCCATAAGGTATATGTGCCACCAAGTTGTCATTTCTGCACCTATTTTTTGAGATTGTCACCTCTATGCGCGCGATATTTTTTAGAAGTTGCTTTTATCCTCTTGAGCACGTATTCCGTCTTTTTTTGTAAGGATAACGATGGCCTCGTCAGATTTTTCAGCCCGCCAATCAGTGAAGTAATTTCCAGGACGTATTTTTACTCTCGTTCCATTATGATGTTTTGATATTAATAAAAAAGTAATTATGTATAAAATAACGTCGTGATGGGAGTTTCCCGAGACGCATTCGCAAAATTTCTTTTATACTGGCGGAAGTCTACCTCCCCCTTACCATTGGTGCGGAGGCATTCGGAACCATATTTTATTGACACACTCTTTCCTTCTTATCCTTTTTATCCTTACTACTCATTCCCCCATTCTCTTGTTCTGTATATTTGCTTTTCTAAATGTATTAATAATCTGTTTATGCGCACAAAAGTAAAGAGCGAAGCTCTTGGGAGTAAGAAGTTTATGGGAATTGTGAAAACAAAAAAAGCCTGCTGGTCTAGGGGGATTCATTTCACTCTATGTTTGTTATTATTTTCATTGAATATCTGAAGATCGTAACCACCATAGAACATATGTACACCGCACATTCGTTTCTTCAGTATCCTTCTTTCTGAACTTATTTACTCCAAGATAATGAGATTCATTAAACGAATGCAGCGTTACTCCAACCCATGTTTTCCATCTTACACTACATGAAACTTATTTGTTGTTTGTTTTATAACTCAGATGATTATCAAACCCTTATGGTGATATCTAAAGCAGTAGAGCTTATAAGCAGTTTTAGATTTGCATTAGGCTGAACGTACGCAGGTTCAACTGACAACTTTATGATATGCAATAAACTTATGGTTAGTGACACATTCTGGAAAGAATTTTAGAAATGTTTGATGCTGCATGGGCGAACAGTGACTGCTCAATACTTTGGCTTCGATGTTCCAAATCGGTGTGAAATTCGCGCTGTTTGTACTACTGTTGATGCCGCGATAGGTGCCCAATTGCACGATGCAACCACCACAAACTCGAATTAGTAGTATTAAAGCGACTATCCAATGTGTCGGCGCAGGCAGGTCCGTGACAGAAATCATCCTGTTCTTGGAATGTAATTGGTGTCGCAAAATTTAATGATTCGGAGAAGACCACGAAAGGTTAGTGGTGGTTCCGCCAAACCCCACTGTCTACTTACCCGAAGAACCCCCCTAACTACAACCCAGCCATCATAAGTTTCTGCTAATGCAATCACATTAGCACCTGTAAATGCTTCACGCATCAAGCCTATCAAATGTATTTAGCTAAAAGCTCCTGGAAGAGAATTCTTACCTTCATTCATTAATTCGAATTCAAAATTCCCTACAAGAAATCTATCTCAACTTGTCGGATCAAAAATCCAAAATCTATTCGGCACCTTCGGTTGCCAGGCGAATTCCAGCCTCCCCATATTTGCACTTCATTCACCAGCATACCTGAAACATTTCCCTTCTCACGGGCAATTAATGCTTCCAAAGCATTACATAGTATCGTTGCATGTATTCGTGGTTTTGTTGCTTCTGGTTCTGCAACATCTTCCCGGGTCGGCAACGAAGCATCATTAGGCATGTCTTCTTTCCTGCTGTCCAGGTGAGGTGTGTCAACGGTGTCAATAATTAATTAGATGATTTAACATTAATTCGATTAGGTTATGAGATATAATTGGTTATGGTACACTAGCATAATTCATGTTACCCGTGTAAGTGCTTATGAGTGTTTTTTTTTTTTTTTTTTTTTTTTTTTGGTTTCCATAGGAAGGTGGAAATTTTCAAAAGATACCCCTAGACCGATCCAGGGCCATGCCGGGTTTGTAGCGGCTAAAACCACCTCCCGCCAGGCTCATATTCCCGTTGATCCCCGCGGAACTTTCTTTTAGATATTCCATCGCAGGGCGGGACGGAGTTTACCCGTTACTCCGCTCGTCCCGTCGCAACTGCTGCATCATTTCACAGGAAATACCATTGGTTACGGACCATGCCTGTTTTGAACTAAGCATGTATTCTATTACTCCAGCTGGAGTAACTGTCCGTCTCATGTGTCTCTCCAAAATCGTTCGTGCGGTCTCGAATCTCACGCACTCTGTGAGTACGTGTTTCGCATTTTCTATTTTGCCTTTACAATACAAGCAGTATAGGTGATTCACATGCTTATACTTGTGCAAGTATTGCCGGATGCATCCATGTCCTGATATTAGCTGAGTCAAGTAGTAATTCAGCTCGCCATGTGTTCTTTTCACCCATGTTTCTATATCAGGTATCATGGTGTGGGTCCATCTTCCTTTGGTGGAAAAATCCCACCTTCGTTGCCATTCTCTTAGGCTTGAGAGCTCTAATTGTGCCCGCATTCTCCGACGATTCTCTTGGGAGACCTTATGCAATGCAGCGTTTTCTTTAGCTGCAATGTCAAGTGGTGTCCTCCCGGCCAAAACATTTATCGCATCTTCGGATACCGTTCGAAATGCACAGCATACTCTTAGTGATGCCAGTCTATGCGTTGAGTTCACTCCCCTCATGTACAACTTATACTGTGCGGCTTCTGCCCATATGTGAGCTGCATACATTATAGTGGCGGTGTTGACACTGGTTATGAGTTTCCTTATGTGCGGCCGGGGTCCTCCAACATTGGGTAGCAGTCTCGCCAAAACGTTGCATACTCTTGCCGTTTTTTCACTCGTTTTCCTCAGGTGTTCCTTGAAGCTCAACCTACTGTCGAGTATAACACCAAGATATTTAATATAGGGACTGGATCTGATTATTTGTCCTTCTATTTCCAAATCAAGGTGTTCAACTTTCTTGCGCCTGCTTATTAAAACTGCCTCCGTCTTATGTCCAGCTAGTTTCAGTCCGGCCATATCTAGCCAGCATTTAATGCTCTGGATTGCTAGGGAGCAAATATTCTCCAGGTCATCTAGATGTTTAGCGACCGCTACTATTGCCAAATCATCTGCGTACCCAATGATTCTAACCCCTTCTGGTACATTGAATCTGAGCACACCATCATACATAGTATTCCATAACAGCGGTCCTAATACAGATCACTGAGGTACACCCGCTGTTATTTTATATTCCTGTAGTCCCTCATCTGCGTCATAGAGCAGTCTTCTGTCCGAGAGATAGTTTCCTAATATACGCACCAAGTAGGGGTGCAAACCCCCGAGGGTACAATCAAATCTACCGTGTCTTTGTCGAGTGGGGTCGGCCCCTTGATTTCTAAGCGAAAACCATTTAGTGCTGCGTTGGGTTCTCGGCCCCCTTCAGACTCCAATCAACTCCACACGACTCCAATCGACCACCTATTTAAACCCATCGATTCTGGACCCGCCTTAGATTCCACCCGGAGTCGAATTTAATCTGCGGAAGGGGTCAGTGGTTGTCGTCTGAGTGCATCAGTTGTCGTACGAAATGAAAAAAAAACTACGTGTTAAATTAACCATAGCAATTATTAAAACAAAAACATTTGCGTTAAATTTTAAGAATGGAGCAAAAAGAAAAGAACTACATGCGGTAAGTTAATTAAAGTCATTATTAAAACAAAAGTATTTGTGTTAAATTATATGAATGGAACTATTAAGAACTACATGTGCTAAATGAAAAATAAAGTATCAAGGAATTACCAAAGGTCTCTTTAATGCAAACTCGTGTTCAGTCCAAACCGAGGTAGTGTCCGGTAAGCGGCATTGATTCCAGGTTACCTTCCCTAAAGGAAGGCCACACAAGGAGCACAACCAGCAGCAGCCACTGAAGTTGGCGGTTGGGTCGGAACACTACGGATCGGTGGAACCTTTTGTGATGATGGGGACAGTAGTGAACCAGTCTTCGTGCGACACACCTACCTCGTCCCCCACAGACCCTTCCCCCCGCATGTGGTGGCTTACGATAGCGGTCTCGACCTCCAGCATCAGTTGATTTCTCTTGTTCGGAAACAGTTGATTTACAAAACGTCTGTTTGTAAATCCATTCAGCTTCATCTTGTAGTTCATTGGATCCCTCTGGAACAGGCGCAACCGGAACTTCGCGCAATTGCATTCGCTCAGGAATATCCGTTTTACGGATTTCATTGTCCAAATCCGTAAAGTGACCTCTATTCAATTCACTAGGTTCGTATACTTCAAAAATAGTCTTTCGGGTAGATTTCTTTTTGGTTGATTTCTTGGGTCGTTTTTCACGTTCCCCAATACCGTCTTCCTCTTCGTAGTTATCACCTTCCGATTCGGGTTCATATTCGTCCTCGTCATACTTAGTGAAATCTTTATATTCGAAATCTACCCCGAAAATGTCCTGACCTTCTTGTAATGACGCATCAGTGAATAGAAGTCGTCTTTTCTTGTTCTTCTTAGCACTTGGCCTTACTTCGTCGTCTACAATAAAATCATCAACAACAGATTCCGATTCCTCATCATCATTGAAATGTTCTGCAGCCTCAGTTTCCTTGTGACTACGTTCAGAGCGGTGTTCAACATCGTCTTCGTCGTCGAATAGCTGTTCGGCTATAGCTTCACGTGCTGAACCTTCATCGACGTGCTGTTCCTCTCCATCACCTTCTTCGTCCTGTATACGACGCCGACACTTGAAGCGCTTTCTGCGTTCGACTTTCAAACCAAGATTCTCTTCAATAAGGTCATAGTCGTCGTCTTCCAGTCGGTCGTCCAACTCGTCATCATCATCACTTTCTTTTCGTTTCTTGGAACGGCCCGAAGCGTCAATATCTTTCCCAGCAAGAAGCGACTCGTTTTAAAAGAATGGTCCTCGACTTTTCGTCGGCCGGAGTGAAAGTGTAGTAATTCACCTCCTTGGCCTTGAGGTTGTCGTTAACCTTGCGGTAGGTTTCCCTATCGTAGGTTATAACTTTGTTTAGGGAAAAACACCAGCGGCCATTCGTTTTGTGTTATTTATCGGAGTTGGCCTCGGTGGGCAAGACTTCTGCTGGGGTACGGCTTTTTGCGACTTCGGGGTTGTTGGCAGCGGCGTTTTGCGCTTTGAGGCCCTAAATGAGTTTGGGGTTGGGGTACGCGAGTCATCATTGTCCATTAAGGTGTCAGAACTCTTGGTGACGTTTTACAGTTCGGGCTCGAACTCTGATTCGGAATCGGAGGTTTCCCAACCGGCACTGGACTGGGATGGGGATGGGGGTGAGGTGGCTTCTAATGCCGACAGTTTATTTTTGAGGATGGCGTTCTCAGCTCTAAGAGCCTCGAGGTCCTCTTTTAATCTTTTTATGAGAGCCACCATGCCCTGATCAGACTGATGGCCCACACTCTGAGAAAACCGGGTATCTATTGATCAATTGAAAAGCAACAATGAGTGTGTCGATTACAAAGCCCACGGTGGAGACAGGGAGTGAAAGTACGAAAGTACACAGAGTGTTCTGGGGACTCGATAAAAGAAAACGCAGCAAATCTAAAAGGGGAGATTGCGAAAAGAATGGGAAGAAATAAAGAAGAAAGACGTAGAGGCCCCGAAAACCACGATTTACCTATTAAAATGAGTAAATAAAATAAATGAAATGTAAAAAGAAGAAAAAAAAAAATCTAAATTAATCAAGATTGGAATCAAAATAACAATAAAAATTGAAAGTCAATAATAATAAAATAGTTCATTAAGAATGAAGTAAAGAAAATTTTGTTTTCGTTTCACCCGCTTCCAGTGATCTTTTGCGTTGTATTTCTTGCAGCCCTTACTGCGTTAGCATTCAACAACACACCCACAGTTTGCACTTTATTGGTTACTAATTTTTTTTTAATTTGTTTACACGTTTAAATTCACTTATTTGGTGCTTGATGCATCTTCTGAGGAGTTTTCTTTCGAAAACTCGAAGTCTTTTCATTTGGGCCGAAGATATGGAGGACCATATGGGAAAGGCGTATGATATTCCAGATCGGATTAGCTGCTTATAGCAGAGAAGCTTAACTTGGTGTCAACTGATCTCGAATCCAAAATGCGCCGCCCTTTTATACTCCACATCTATAGAGATTCGCCGCAAAATATGTATAAAAGTTCCAGGAAGCACAAACAAGATTTTGTGTGGGCTTTAATCGGAGTGAAATTCTAGGAAGTGGAACGGGACTTTTTTTGAACAAATTTCCGGAAGGTAATAGGGATTTCATGATTGGGTCAATGGGAATTGAATCAATATCCGACAAATGGATTTTTGGTTTAGTTTGTCGCGCATATGATCCATTTGGAGAACATGATTGGAATTTTGATTTGAGCAACTTCATAGAAGGTACAACCATGAAATGCATTTGAAGATACGCATTTCATGATGTTATCATTGCAGGGAATTTTTTAACGCACAGTATGAACGTAAAGTTCGTCCTATGACGCATCTTCTGGGAAAAACTATTTTAGTTGAGATTTAATAGAAATTGGGTAAGAATAGTGATTTAGCACCACTACAATCACGAGGACGACATCATCTTCGGAGATTTTAATCTTCCACAACTCAATGGGGCTTTATCTGACGAGCATTCACACCTCACCCCCCTCCCCACCTCGGCCAAGGAATGTCTCTTGATTGATTGACTAGATAATTCTTGTCTCTGTCAGATCAGTAACGTTCGAAACCGTTTGGATAGGCAGCTTGACCTTATCTTTACAACAGACCCTATCAATACATCTGTCTCACCCAGCCTCTTCGCCCTTAGATCTAGAGACCACCACCACCCCCCTCTTCTCGTGATCTTCTTCCAAATCCACTTATAGCGTTTGAAATAATAGTGAAGAAGATCGTGTGTATCTGTTAGAATCGCTACACCACTCCCGCCGCAGTAACTTCGTTACGATCAGATTCGTATGCGGACGACGGACGAACGAGAGAGAGAAACGAGAAAACGTCGGGGGCTGTGCTCTATGCGGAAGTCGTGACCGTGTGTGAAGTTCTGCTTTACTATGGGAAGTGTATGCTATGCTGTGTGTACAGATCACGTCGTAGTCACCAATTATAGCGTTTGAAATAATAGTGAAGAAGATCGTGTGTATCTGTTAGAATCGCTACACACTCACCACCCCCCCCCCCCCCCCCCCCCACATTTGGAAAACCTTCATCACCCCCATCCAAAAGAAGGGTCCCAAAAACGATGTCACGAACTACCGCCCCATCGCCAAACTGTCCCACTTATCTATGATTCGTGAAAGCATTCTGTACGAATCTCTTAGTTTCTGTTACAACCCTTTTATTTCACCAAAGCAACACGTTTTTCTTAATGGCCCATCAACCAACCTCGTTGAGTTCACTTCCTTTACACTCTCAGCACTAGACCACGGTTACGAGGTTGATATGGTCCCGACCGACCTCAGTAAAGCATTCGATAAAATCTCCCACAATCTAATCCCCTTCAAACTATCCGACCAGGTCCATGGTATCCAACCCCTTATTGCCACCTCTTGGGTCGCTCGAGGTAGCCACCTGGGTCCTCTCCTATTTATACTGGCCACTAATGACATCGATAAGGTCATTAAGAATTCCAGCTTGTCCCTATACGCTGATGATACCAAGTTACACTTGATTCTCCACTACTGCTATAGCGTTTGGGATGATAGTGAAGAACGTGTGATTCGAACTGACGCTATGACACTTAGAATCACAAAAAATTGAACCAATGCGTAACACATCAGGCTACTGGCCATGTGCACGAATTCGATTTCTAAACTCAAGTACACTCAACTGATGTGGATTTGTTATGTTATCGCTATGGTATACGGCTCTGATGCATTTTTCTTATTCGATTTTCGTTCGGTGTTCTTCAATATTTACTTGTGTATTGTGTGTGTATCTGTTAGAAACGCCACACTACTCCCTCCTCAGTAACTTTGTTACGATCAGGTTCGTGTGCGAACGACGGAGCGAACGAGAGAACGTCGGAGCAGGTGAGTGTGCCGGTGCTCTATGCGGAAGTTGTGATCGTGTCGTGAAGTTCTGTTTACTATGGGAAAGTGTGTGCTGTCTGTACAGATCACGTCGGTGGGTCATCAATTATAGCGTTTGGGATGATAGTGAAGAACGTGTGATTCGAACTGACGCTATGACAGTTAGAATCACCAATAATTGAACCAATGTGTATCGCCACGGACACAGCAAAACTACTGCCACACTGGGCAGAAATGAAACTCATTAAAAGATACACAACATTAAACGACATTTAAAATACACAAATTTAACTTTTATTTGACAGTGTCAAAAAACAGGTACTGAAAGCACCGTATAAAACTTCGTAAGACCATTAACATGTAATGAAAGCTGTTTGTTTTCCTTTCCAAAAACAGTAATCAATCCAAATCAGAACAGTAACAACAACTGTCCATAAATAGTCCATTTTCCGGTTGCAATTAGCAGCATTCAGTGCTACTGCAGAGTTTCTGTTGGAACCTCATAGTTGGATTTTAGATGTATAAGCTTAGGCGCTTAATCTTGAATATATTTAACAGGCCGCAAACGAGTTGGTGAGATATTATTATTATCAGTCATCGTTAGACTGAATATATTTGTGCTTATACAACCGCTCCCTGTAATATCAATTGTTCCAACCCGCGAAGGTGCTGTGAGCATTAGATTACTGGTGGACAATGTAGATTGACTGTTTGATGTCATCGTTGATGATGTATTATCGAACAGACGACGTGTGTTGCTGGCAGTCTTCATTGATATGGCAGGATAACATTCTTCGTCCATATCATCCATCTGTATGTGTAGGCTCTTCGGTGAGTTCAGCATAGAGGCATCATCTTAATTCAAACTGTAGGAATGCTCCGATTTGATTGGTAATGTGCCGAGTAGTGCATCTGATATCAATTTGTAGTTTAGAATCACTGCTGGCATTTTCGAGTGACATTTGAATCTTTGTATGTTTTGTTGCTGTACTGCAACACAATGCGTAACACATCAGGCTACTGGCAGTGTGCACGAATTCAATTTCTGAACTCAAGTACACTCACCTGATGTGGATTTGTTATGTTATCGCTATGGTTTTTTTTTTATTTTTCTTATTCGATTTTCGTTCGGTGTTCTTCACTATTTGCTTACGCCACACTGCAATCGGATCTTGACAGCTTCACGACTTGATGTGAAAAAATTGCTTTGTACTTAACATCGCCATATGCCAATCTATAACCTTTTCCCGTAAGCGTATTCACTCATCCTCACGTTCCTATACCCTTCATAACCAACACCTGACCATTGTTTAATGTATTCGATATCTTGGGATCCTTTGCGACAGGGAACTTAACTTCCTCTCTCACATTGATGAGGCGATCCTCGTGAAACGATGGTCTAAGGAATTCTCCGACCCTTACGTTACTCGATCCCTTTACCTTACCTTCGTCCGTCCACTGCTTGAATATGCTAGCCAGGTATGGTCTCCTTATCACAAGATCCATATCTGTAGAATCGATAGTATTTAATGTCGCGTCCTTCAGTTCGCTTTTCCACGGCTGGGATGGGAAAACCCCTTAATCCTTCCCCCGTACATTAACCGCCTCAAATTAATCAACCTCAGAACCCTTGAGGAGCGCCGGGGAAATTGCTGACATAATATTCATTCATCGGGTCCTCTCCGGCTCGGTCGACTGCGCCTACCTCCTTAGCTTAATTCCTCTAAACACAAACCCTCGAAATACGCGTAATCCCCGCCTTATGCACAGAGGGCATTATTCTGCCTTGTCGTCAAATCCACATTTTACGGAACGATGCTGCATGTCACAGTTCGCCGCTGCATTTCCAAACCTTTGACAGCGGACACATCGTAGAATGTCTCTGCCTTTTCGTGAGTTTATCCCCTGTGACAATTTGATGATCCAGGACTGTTATTTTCCTTAGACCACCAATTCTGTTGCTCGGTGATAATTGGGCCAAAAAGAAGGTTAGCTTTCGGTTTTCCCTTCTTGACTTAGCTGTGGTGAATGGTTTTACCGCGCTAAACTCGAGGTCTTGATGGTTTATCTTTTGAAGCATTTCAAGCAGAACTTCCGGGTCCGTTTCAGGGTCGACGATGTTTAATAGAACTGTTATGTTCTTTGTTTGTTTCAGTGTGATCGAGTAAAATTCCGCTGTGCCTCTTTCTAAAACCTGCTTTATTTTATCGTGGGCTGCCACCGTATAGGTTTGAAGGGCATGCCTGTTTCCTGCGAGTCTTTTAATTAAAAAATTGTTAACTACAGCTAGCTTACAAAGACTTACCAATTCCTTACAATCAATATTGACGGTGTTGATTGGTGCCATCTTTACTATTTGTTGATCTGCTGCTGTTGTGCTGCTTGCTGTTGCTGTGACCGATGTTGTGTTGGTAGTTTCTGTTGCTGTTGATGTTGGCCTACATTTGGCTTCGCCTTTTGTTGTTGGTTAGCTTTTTGCTGTTCGAGTGCAGCTATATGAGTATTTTTCTTTCGACGTCGCTCCTCTAGCCGTGCTCTTGCCACCACAAGTTTTGCTTCCAATTCATTTATCTCCTCTTATTCATCCACACATTACATGAAACATTAAAAGCTATTAGACAGCTCAAATCAAATAAAGCCCCTGGAGCTGATGGCATACCGGCTGAGTTGATCAAACAAGGAGGGGCAGCGTTACATCACGCAATTCATGAGATCGTGGTGCACGTATGGGAGCAAGAGTAGATGCCGGAAGATTGGCGTCGTGGTACAATTTGCCCCATACATAGAAGGGAGATATCACACTGTGCAGCAACTATAGGGGTATAACATTGCTGAGTACCGCCTATAAGATACTCTCCACTATCCGGATAGCCCCATACGCTAAAATCATCATTGGTCAATATCAGTGTGGCTTCATCCCAGGCAAATCAACGATTGATCAGATATTCACCCTTAGGCATGCGATGGAAAAATGTCTGGAATTTAAGATTCCATTATATCATCTATTTATAGACTTTAAGGCCGCATACGAGAGCATATCCAGGGTAGAACTATATAATGCCATGAGAGAGTTCGGCATTCCAAACAAATTGATACGACTTTGTAGGTTGACCATGACCAACGTAACTAGTCAAGTAAAAATAGCGGGATTGCTGTCGAAACCAATAAACATATTTAATGGACTCCGACAATGGGACGGTCTGGCCCGCCTCCCATTCAACCTGGCGTTGAAGAAAGCAATCCGTGACTCTGGCGTTACAACAAGAGGGACTATAATCACCAAGTCCAGCCAGATACTTGCCTACGCAGATGACATCGACATCATCGGTAGAACCGAATCGGCTGTACAGGAATCCTTCACCCAGATCGAGCAGGCGACACAAAAACTGGGACTGCACATTAATGAGGGAAAAACTAAGTACATTGTGGCAACTTCTGCGAAGAGAAGACCTAACGTTGGTCAAACTATCAGGGTAGTGGAGCACGAATTTGAAGTAGTGCAATCCTTTAACTACCTTGGGTCAATAGTATCAGCTATAGTATGGCAGAAGAAATACGCGAACGGCTGATCAAATCTATCAAAGCCTACTATGGTCTATCAAGGCTCTTTAAATCCAGAAATTAATCCAGAATATCCAAGCTACTACTGTACAAGACCATGGTCTTGCCAGTACTCATCTATGTATCCGAGACCTGGGCGCTCAATAAAAGGCACTCTGAACTCTAAGCCGCGTTCGAGAGGAAAGGTCTTAAGGCGAATTGTTGGCCCCGCATGTGAGGGAGGACGGTTCCGGAGACGCTATAACCATGAGTTGTACGCGATCTACTTGAAGCTAATGTTGTAAGAAAAATCAAGCTCGGTAGACTCCGGTGGGTGGGACACCTAGCTCGAATGATCGAAGAGGAGCCTGCCCGGAAAGTCCTTTGTGGCAGTATGTATGTAAGGAGACAGCGCGGCAGACCTTGTCTGCGATGGGGGAATGGCGTAGACCAGGACGCCCAGAGTCTGGGAGTGCCAAACTGGATGACATCGGCTCGAAATCGCGACCGGTGGAGAGATTTGTTAAATAAGCCAAGACCGACCCCGGTTGTAGTGCCGATGATGATTCATCCACAGACTGGGACGATGCAATAGATGCGATAGCATTATTTTCCCCATACATGTCATAGATGGCGGGGAAGGGTAGCTCACTGTCCTCCTCCATTTGTTGTTCTTTCTCCATGACCAATTTGGCAAATTTGATTCGGGTCACAATTGTGTTTTTCGGAGCCACTTTCTTTTTATTTGTTGTGGGGTTATTTTCTTCGTCCGTTTTCGTGCGGGTACTTGCCGGTTTATTTGCATTAAAATTAAAAACAAAGGCGACCTGCTGCTGTCCCTGTACGAACCTTGACGCAATCTACTTTATCGGTAACCTGCACTCGAACTCGCCTAGCGCCGACTAAGAGCCAGTCACTTGCACTCACGCTGATTGTCAATGCAAATACAGATTGCTTGCGACCGAGATGATATATTTTGTTTCTTATAGTTAATTACTATTTTATTTTTCGCACTTCACTGAATTATGCACATTTGTTTTTAGGTTTTATTATTATAACAAAGATTTGTTTATTATCACTACAAAATGTCTGCACGGTTTTTTAAGAACTTTTGTTATACCAAGCTATGCGTTACAACTAAGTCTGAGATAAAAAAAAAGCCCTGAGTTTATACTTTTTCACGAAATTAGGGTTTTTTTTCAGAAAATTAATTACCATTCCTGATAAATAAGCAATTAATCCGTTAAAAGGTTTTCCCTGAGTTGGTGTCGGTTGACAATATTTTGTCACAAACCTAGTCATAAAAGTTTATCACCCATTCCAAGAAAACGGGAAATTTACTCCCGAGTCTATAATTGTTCACAGCACTGTATATAATAATGTATTAAGCAATAAAAAAATCGACTTTTTGAACCGTCTAATGCGGTTTCTCCCTCCCTTAAGAGCTGGGACTCGTGCTGGGGGATTGGGATAGATGGCTAAGACTTGGGTAGTTAGTTGACGAATGGAACAATTGGCTTGTGTGAGACTTGTGTGTAAGGAACTGGATCCGTAAGCAGATGTTTGCAATGTTGGCCAAGAAACTGTAATCACTAACAACATTACGAAATAACTATAAAATAATAATTATATAGATTTAAGATTACAGTTGTAAAGGAATTGCTGTCCTAAAACTCTTAAATACTAGTTGTAAAATATAAATGTATTATTTACCTAATAAAAATTGAAGATTGAATTGAATTGAACTATATAATAATATATGTGCATCAGAACTTAGCCATAACTAAATTATAACTTGTTTTATCTTTTTAGGTCGTAAAATGGAGTAAGGCAGATTTAGCTGATTCCACAACACATAATGAGCGGTCGCTGCCCTTTGTACACCGTTGAGGTGGGAGATACAAAGTTCACAATTCTCAATAGGTATCAAAACCTTAAGCCGATAGGATCTGGGGCACAAGGAATTGTATGGTAAGTTCAAAGAAAAGTCAATTTGCTTAAAATCATTTTTTGTTGTTAATTTTTAATCATACAATCGTAAGAGCTAGAATAACGTTTGGTTTTTGCCTACATGTTTTCCCACTTTTAAGTTTTTTTATTTATCCTTGAGTTCTGTTTTTGGTATTCGAAGTCGGAAAAATTGATTAATTGTAAGGAGACTGATTAACTTTTTTTTAATAATGTTTTTTGAAAGTTTTAAATGTCAATCTACCCAGCGGATGAAAAAAGATAAGGAAGAGAATATCAGTCCATTTTGGTCTTGAGTTCCTATAGATTGTAAGATTGCGGGGCAGCGCATTTCACGCACGTACAACTGTAGTGAAAAACACCGCGGTAGGAATGAATCGAAACAATTATGAGCGCCATATATACGACAGCCATAACTTAGCTATTACGCCTGTGTAGCGAATTGATGCATTATCGTGTACAAGCGGCCGCGTCTTAATGCGTCGGTGCTTTGTTTCTAACCTTTTCATAGCGCGGATTTCAAATCACATTCTTCACTACTTCACAAAACGCTGTAGTTGATGAACCTGATGTGATATGTACTATACCATAGTAAAAACCACAAATTTCATTACTATTTGATAAGAATACACTTTATATTATAAGTTGTTACACGTTTCATTGTGAGACCTTATCTGGCTTTATTCTTTACCATTCAGCATGGCCTCAAGCTCAAGTCCATTCCCCCTGCCGCGGTTTTATTCATTCGGGTTTGACCCATATTGAGTGCAACTGCCTGACACGAGTCATTTACTTTGCCCAATTGTTATTGGCACTACACCGATCAATTTAAAGTGCAGTGACCTTCGTTTAAGCAATTTCGTGGCTTAGTTGATATTCGCATTTGATCGATCCACTTAAAGTGCAGTGGCCTTGTTTAAGCAATTTCATCGCTTAATTGATATTCGCACTTGATCGATCCACTTAAAGTGCAGTGGCCCTCGTATAGCAACACTTAAATGTGATGTACCTGGCTGGATCGCCATGTAAAGTAATGCAAGATCACAATGAAAAATTATACAAAATTATCCGTTGTTAAGGGAAAGCGTAAAGTACTATTTGAAAAGGTAAACGTAATGTTGAGCCAGATCCTACTGGTCCAAAAAGTGCAACAAGGATAGAGTGTGTTACGAGAGAGGGAGTTCTCCGCTTAACTATTTCGCACGCCACGATTGTCATAGGTTTCTGCCAGAAAATACGAGTGTATTCGAAGGGCAGGGCACGAATAAAATAAATATATGCCAAAAAAAGATGAGACGCCAGTTCGGTTATAGTCAGCTTGTATCTACTTTATTCTTCAACAAACTTGTCCTTAAGTACTACTTCCCCCATAAACATTCCCGATGCATATCGATACTGTAACACCAAAAATAATTTTTGGTATTAGCATACAATATTTAGTTATCTCTCGGGGGATACTCCTCCGAGGTTATCAATTTAATATATTTACCCGTTAGCTCCAGCACGTTTCCAGTCAAAGAAAACTAGGTACTCGTTATCTAGTCTAGTTTTATTTGAGTAGCTTTCTTTTTGAAGTTCGCTCCCCTGAGGGTATCTTTTGGGGAATAACAATTAGTAGTTACCTGTTGGCTCTGGTTGGCTCCTCGGTAGTATAGTGGTTAGTATACCCGCCTGTCACGCGGGAGACCGGAGTTCGATTCCCCGTCGGGGAGCCTATAGCGTTTGAAATAATAGTGAAGAAGATCGTGTGATTCGAACTGACGCTATGACAATTCGAATCACGAACAAAATTTTTACCTAAGCGTTACACATCAGGCTACTGACCGTGTTTAGAATTTGATTTCCAAACTCGACTATACTCCACTGATGTGAATTATTTTTTGTTATCGCTTGGTATACGGTTCTGATGTATTTTTCTTATTCGATTTTTCGTTCGGTGTTCTTCACTATTTTTGCTTGTTAATTGTGTGTGTATCTGTTAGAATCGCTACAAGCCTCTGGCGCAAGACTAAAGACCATTCCCGGAAAAACAAATTATCATGGAAAATGTAACAGCCTTAGGACTTGCTAAATAAAGCCAAGACCGGTTCCCGGTTGTAGTGCCGATGATGATGATGCTGGCTCTGGTAGATTTCCTGGTGAGTAAGTTGTTGGCTTCGGCTGGTTTCCTGGTAAGTAAGTTGTTAGCTTCGGCACTTACTATGGGATGTAAGTTGACTTTCCATTTGAGAAGAAAATTAAAAACACTTGTTTCTTGGTTCACTTTTATTTGAACAACTTTTCTGCAGTATGTTACAGGTATCACCTTTGTTCACCTACTACTCTAATTTAATCAAAGCAAAGGGCCCGCTGCTCCAATGCAAGGCCGCAACCCTTTGCTTGATTGATTAGTTCTCATCTTCTGTCCATTTGCAACCACTCTTTTATACCTGAATTATGGGCGAGGAAGTGCAAACGATGCGTTTACTTCAGCCTGGACTTTGATCCAGAACGTATTACCCATTTTGAGGCTAATTGCCTGGCACGAGTCATTTGCATTTCTAAATTATCATTAACGCTCACTTTGCCCTGCCCACGGTGCATCGGCATCGGGTTAAACATTTATTCAATTTGTAGTGGCAATGACCGAACCAATTATAGTACATTGCTCGAGTCATGCATCGCTCGGTCGACTTCATCGCTGTGCCCTTTCTTTCGCAAATCTCAGCATTTGAGCCTCGTTCAATTAAATTATCCCTGACCGCTTTTAAAGATGCCGACCGTGTCGTGCGTCTTGTATTACACTTGTTTTCGGGCATGAAGCAAAATGTGTATTCGAAACATGAAACCGTGCGAGTATCGGGTATTATGCTGGCTTCGAATACGAAGCAAAACGAATGCAGTAGGCTTGAGTCCTTGAGAACGAGGATGTATGACAATGGTTATGCTTCGGTTGCATCGTATGCAACAAAAAAGACGACAACGGTAAGCGTGTAGCTTGGGGAAGCCTGCGAGTGTCATATGTAGTATTGGAATGAATATCGCAATGTATGCGATATTAACATTAATCGCCTGTGGGAAAGGCGTCAATTAATTGTTTGGGAATTGCTTTGTGTGCAATATGAATATTAGTTGTGGGCTGAGGATGGTTGCTAATTGAGGGGGTACCAAGTAGATCACATGCCACCAGATTTCGGCTTCCTAATCATGACTTGAAAGCTATGTTCCTAATTTCAAAACACTTAATGCACCTTGTACAGCAAATCCACAATGAGTCACTTTTCAGATGACACGTTAATAGGTGAGTGTCGTTCACCGCGATATCGTATACCATACATGACACGCATCTATTGGAACACCTGGGCAACGAGTATCGTTATGTTATACTTTTTATCTGACTTCTTATGGTGTCAGCGCTTTGGCGTGTGCCATCCAATATTTTGTTTCGTGATCGTGGATTTTGATTTATGATCCTGTGGCGTTTCTAACAGATACACACCCAGTACACAAACAAATAGTGACTAACAACACAGAAAGAAAACCGAATAAGCAAAACGACATACCAAACAATAATATAGCAATTCCACATCAGTTGAGTGTACTTTGACTTTAGAAATCGAATTCGCACACGCGGCAGTGGCCCGGTGTTGAGCATTGGTTCATTTTTTTCTGATTCACCGCCATAGCATCGGCTCGAATCACATGTTCGTCAGTATCATCGCAAACGCTATAAACCTATTATCCGGTGTATATTATAGGAAATGTGTTTTTGTTTTGATGGGTATATAACGTTTGCGTCGATAGTGATGGACGTGTGATTCGAACTGACGCTATGGCGGTTAGAATCACTAAAAATGGAACCAATGCCTAACACATCAGCCCAGTGCCGCGTGTACGAATTCGGTTTATGAACTCAAGTACATTTAACTGATATGGAATTGTTATGTTATTGCTATGGTATACAGCTCTGATGCTTTTGCTTATTCAAATTTCTTTCTGTGTTCTTCACTGTTCGATCTCCTCGGCAATTTGGACGAAACAACGCGTTGCCATAAATGGAGCAGACGCCTCTCCTCTGGGTTGTCCCACCAAACAATTCTTTGGAAGTCGGTGTGACCAGGTTGGACTTGAATTTGCCGAAACATCTTAGCGATATCCGCGGCAAACGCTATGGGATGCTTGCGGAACCGGGTCAAAATTGAGATGAGGTCCGACTGCAAGGATGGTCCGACAATCAAGTGATCGTTCAGAGATGTTCCATTACTGGTGACCAGAGAAGCATCGAATACCACTCAGAGCTTGGTGGTTTCACTCTCGGCCTTGATTACTGCATGGTGGGGTAGATAGCAACATTGGTTGTTCGGTAATTTTGGGGTTTCTTCGATCACCCGCTGCATGTGGCCCATGTCCTGGTATTCCTTCATAAATTTCGCATACTGATGGCCTAGTTCCGGGTTTCTCCTGAATCGCCTCTCCATGGACAGAAGCCTTTGGATGGCTGCTTCCCTGGAATGTCCCAATATCGGCGGGAAATGTTTGAACGGCATCTCCACCTCGAAGTGTCCATCTGCTGAACGCCGGTGAGTGTCCGCAAAATGGGCCATTGCCCTCCTCTCTTCTTCTGTTAGGCGCCCCTTCATCTCGGGTACCTCCTCCATCTCCCAGAAGGCTCTCAGCTGCCCCTCTAATGTGTCGACCTGGTGGGTGACAGTGCAGCAATGTTGTTCTTGATCGGGGAGAGCTGGTCCACTCCCTGCGATCACCCAGCCGAATATGGTGTTCTGCGCCATCATTTTGCTGTCGGGATCCATCAGTCCAGCAACAAGTCAATGGGTCTTGATTTGTGGAATAGCGGGTCGGCCAACGCCAGCGATGAAAAGCTTCTCCAGTCATGTTCCAGTGACCTTGACGGCCGATCCGAAGTCAATCGCCCCAGCACCAATGCCCTTACCCGAATACTGTTTTCCTGTTCGGCCTTTCAGTAGCATCTCGACCTTTCCTCGGCTGAGCTGTGGATTCGCTTCACCTATGCCACTTATCTTCACCTTCGCCTGCATGCGTCGCAGGCCCAACTGCTGAATGAATGATTCTCGGATTAAGGATGTGGTCGAACCGGAGTTCAGAAGCACCCGACACGGAACCAACTGGTTTCTGTCGCCCACCACCGTTACGATTGCCGTAGGTAGTAGTGAATCCTGCCGGCTCTAATGGCCGTTAGGTCCGCCTTCCGCCACGCTACTGTTCGTACCGTTCGAGTGAAGCTGGAGAATCTTCTTGTTATGGACAGCTCCTCTTGCTGTATTACGACGCACGATGCCTTTCGTTCCTCGAGGTCTACCGGCGTTCCCGTGTCTGCCTCTCGGACTTGGTGAGTGGGCGTCCGGGGCAACTTCAGCTCCTTGTCTCGCAGAAAAGCGGGTCCCAGATCTGCTCCGGCGAGCTCCTTTGCTCTAAGCCCGCCTTGGTAATCCGCTGGTGAGGCAGTCGGTACATTATGTCACTGGCCTCTAGGCAGCCTTTGCAACATGTACGACGTACGATTCGCGATGAATGTCTTCCACCGCCTGAGATGATCCGATAGCCATCGTAGCACTATAGTGGTGCTCTACGCGGAAGTCGTGATCGTAGTAGTGAAGTTCTGTTTACCTATGGGCATTGTGTGTTGTGTATACAGATCACGTCAGATTGTTGCATTAAGCAAAGATAGTGAAGACGGTGATTTGAACATACGATTAAATGGGTGAAAAGCGAAGCATTGAAGCATCAGGCTCTGCCGCGTGTACGAATTCGGTTTATAAACTCAAGTACATTTAACTAATGTGGAATTGTTATGTTATCGCTATGGCATACGGCTCTGATGCTTTTGCTTATTCAAATTTCTTTCGGTGTTCTTCACTATTGCCTTGTGTACTGTATGTGTATCTGTTAGAAACGCCATACGTACACTACACTTATTGATATTCGCACTTGATCGATCCACTTAAAGTGCAGTGGCCCTCGTTCAAGCCATTCGTATTGCTTAATTGATATTCCCAGTGGGGTTTTGTTGTTATGCATGTGCCTGCCTTTCGTACGCCTCAGCATTTTGACACAGGCTCCGTTAAATGGTATTATGACACCTGGCGTGCAATTGTTGTCATAATACGCGCTTGCTTTTGGATTCGAGGCAAAAAATGTACTTACAATTCGATAGCGTGTAGCATGATTGTGGAATGGGGTTTATGTAGTGGGATACTACAAACAGAAAGCCCTGCTATTTATACATAATTTTGTCTATAAATCAAATATACATATGTCGTAATACCCTAAAAATATGCTTTAAGGGAGACTTACTGATTATGATGAAACAATTGTAAAAATGGGTCATCGTCGGCGCTCTGGTTCGATTAGTAGTTTTGACTGAGGCGGCATTGTTTGTTCGATACTCAATTTTGTCCATCTTCAAAAAAACACACATCCACTCACTCAAACGACTGTCAAATAAAAACGACGGCTCCAAAATGGCTGAAATGTTGGTGAATAACTGTCAAAAGCTGCACAAGTACATTCACTAGCTTTTATTGACGAGTGCTGCCATCCCTCGTACTAATCATTTCCATTACTCGATAACCTTTATTCACTTTTTATGTGTCCTACAAACACATGATAGGAATGACTTCATGCAGATTTGAATGAGGGCGGCATATATTTTCGGGACTTCCAGTTCAACAATATGGTAAAGACTTCGTCTTGCGACTGAGTCGGAGGCGCTTTTGAAGTCAACGAAAAGTTGGTGAACCTTCTCTCCGTATTCTCATTTCTTTTCCAACAATTGTCTTACTGTGAACATTTGTTCGCTCGTTGACCAGTTCCTACGGAATCCGCACTGGTAGTATCGCAGTATTTCCTCTGCGTACGGTGTGATTCTCGCGAGTATGACATTTGTTAGTATTTTGTATGTGGTTGGGAGCAATGATATTCCTCTGTAGTTTCCGCAGTCAGATTTATCGCATTTTTTGAAAATCGGGACGACTATTGAGGTTTTCCATTCTTCCGGAGTGACTTCCTTATCCCATATTGTTTTAATCAGTTGGTGGATCTTTCGAGCGGTTGCCTCTCCCCCGTGCTTTATAAGCTCTGCCGGTATGCAGTCGACTCCGGGAGCCTTGTTGTTTTTCAATCGATTTATTGCGTCTACAACTTCGTTGAAAGAGGGCTCTAGGATCTGAGGCTCGACTGTAAGTACGTCTTTTGGGTTTATTTGTGGTTGATGGGTGCGCGCATTGAGAAGATTTTCAAAGTACTGCTTCTATCTTGTCATGATATTGTTTGTTTCTGTGACCAGACAGCCGTTTGCGTCTCGAATTATTTTGGCTTTCCCTCGGTAGCCATTTCTAATTGAGTTTATGCCGGCTTACATACCTCTGATGCTCTTTGCTCTGGCATTTTCGAGGGTTTTTTTTCGATGCAAGTCGTCTCCCATTCGCGTTTTTTGCTTTTGAAAAATCGTGTTGTGTCTTTCAGAAACGTCGCGTTTTATGCTAGAGGGAACATCATGCAGATATCATGATAAATAATGGAACTTTAAGAGGTTCGTCATCGCATAACCGGGCTCGCTCTCGAGGCTCTGCCCACGCGCGACTGGTGACGGCACTTTGTAACATCAGGGGCATTAGCTTCATCAACATGAATGTATTGTCCACCAATATTTGCAAACAGCGAAACCCGATATCCTTGCCTTAACCGAGTCCCAGGTCGATTCGTCAACTAATTCGACATATCTTCGTTGCTCAGGATACGACTTACATTCGAGATTCCGTTTTAAGGGTGGAGTCTGTGTCTTCGCGCGCTCCGAGCTGGCTTGCCAGAGAATGGAGGCGTTAGAACCCATTAACATGGACATCATGTGTTTGAGGGTCGTGCTGAGAAATTCTGTTAAATTTCTATGTTGTCTTTACCGCTATCCGAATGACGATCGACCAGCAACATTTTTCGAACATCTTTCACTGACCGTCGACTGGATACAGATCAACCACCCGATTTCTGAAATTGTTGTCCTTGGCGATTTTAATGTGCACAATTCCGGTTGGTTGTTGCATTCTAACAGAACCGAGGAGGCTGGAAGGCGGGCGGAGATGTTCGCTGTTAGCCGCAATTCGACTCAACTCGTGGAGGGACCTACGCGAATGCCGGATACCCGAGGTGATTATGCAAACACCCTGGATCTGTTTTTGACATCCGAACCGAGTATTTATACCATCGAGGTTTCTGCGCCACGGGGAAACTCAGTTCACTGCATGGTATCTGTCGCGCAACCACTTGCATTTCAAGCAAATAACCGGCCTAGGCAACTTCGCCATGTATGGAAGTATGTGGCTACTGGGACGATTTGCGAGATTTCTTCGCTTCCTTTCCATGGTCGAAGGTGCGCCTCGGAGACTCCGATGTTAACGCTTGCGCGGAGATCTCGGGATAGAGATCTACATTCCCCATGCCGAGCATGTATACTGTGGAGATTGTAGGGTTACGGGGAAACTCGGATGACTGCTTGGTATCTGTCACGCAGCTACTCGCATTTTAAACGAATAACCGACCATAGCACCTTCGCCATATACGGAGGTTTAGGGCTGATAACTGGGACGATTTGCTAGATTTATTCGCATCCTTTCCTTAGTCGGAGGTGTGCTTTGGAAAGTCCGATGTTAACTCATGTGCCGAGTCGGTCACGGGTGTTGTGGACGGCGAGTGTTCGGATCTGTATACTGTCAATTCGGGGGTGCCTGAAGGTTCTATTTTGGCCCCAACCTTGTTTTTGCTCTACATAAATGATTTGTTGGAGTGGACGGATAACAGAGTGTTCAGTTTTGGGGATGATAGTACGTTTGTTTCCTTTCCTTCGTGGATCGGCCAATTAGTGCATCAACATCGCATCAGCTGAGATGTAGCCGATCGACCCCCTGAATCAGGTTCTGGATAGGGTCTTGCAATGGGGAAAGGCCAATCTCATCGAATTCAATGCAACGAAGACACACGGTATACAACAATCACAGAGAAAAGTGGAGCGTCGGTTCCAGACCTGTGATGAATGGCCAGGCCTTCGAATCTGGGGAAAGCATGAAATCACTCGTCGTCACGGTCTGTGAGAATGTATCGTGGTATAAGCACATGCCGAACATTGCCAGATCTGCCTCTAGAAAACAGACTTTTCTTTTAAGACCTAAGAAATATTTTACTCCGACCCAACTTTTTCTCGTGTATAAATCCCAAATGGGACCCGCGCTCGAATATTACTCACATGTTTGGAGCTCTGCTTGCCCCTAAGCATACCCTCAACCTACTTGAGAGCATACAGATACGGGCGGTCCGCCTGATTGGGGACACGGCGCTAAGGTCGGAACTACATTCGTTATCACAACGAAAGCGCGTAGCTGACCTTTGTCTGTTCTACAAATATTATTACGGGTTCTGTTCTTCGGAGATTCGTGATATCGTTCCGCGCAATTCGGTTTATATGCGGTCCTCGAGAAAATCCGACGGATCGCACCACTTTGCGATTCATCTCGCAACGCCGCGGCGCGAGCATCTTTGTATCAGAACTTGGTCTGTGGGGGTTCTGTAGGGTTTCTAACAGATACACACAGTTCACAAGCAAATAGTGAAGAGCACCGAACGAAAATCGAATAAGAAAATCCATCAGAGCCGTATACCATAGCGATAACATAACAATTCACATCAGTGGAATATATTTGCGTTTAAAAATCGAATTCTAAACACGGCCAGTAGCCCGATGGGCTGCGCGTTGGTTAAATTTTTGGTGATTCTAACTGTCATAGCGTCAGTTCGAATCACACGTTCTTCACTATCAATACCAAACGCTATAGTTCTTTTAAGCTTACCCGAAGAACCCCCCATAATTACAATCCAACTCCCATTGTTTTTCGCTAATGCAATTGCATTAGTACCTGAAAACATTTACTTTTCCAAGGACATTTAATGCATACCACGCATTATCTAAAATTCCTAAAAAGAATTCTCCCAACATTCACGCATTTAATGCGCTATTCAAATTCCCTGAAAGAATTCTTTAATATACATCATCATCATCATCATCATCATCATCGGCAGTACAACCGGGAGCCGGCCTTGGCCTTATTTAGCAAGTCCTGAGACTTGTTAAATTTTCCATAATGATCTGTTTTTTTTTTTCGGGCAAGGACATTAGTCTTGCGCCAGAGGCTCCCCGACGGGGAAACGAACCCCGGTCTCCCTCGTGACAGGCGGGTATACTAACCACTATACTATCGAGGAGCCCAAGCAAAACCATACACCATTTAATATACATATGCATCATAAATCCTAAACCATTCGGCACCCTTTGTCATCATTAAAATGCAATGTCGGACAGCTTGTTTATGCAGCTGCAATAAACCGACCAGCGATTCGTTTGTTCAATTTTGTCGCATCTTCGGCATTATGAGCGAAACCGAATTCTGCCGCATTTCCTAATGCAAACACGAACCCGGTTTCTACTGCAGGCAGAGATGCCATAAACATCTAAAACATCAATTAGCACCATTTCCACAATGCATTGCGGTCTATCTATAAAGCTGCAATGCACATCATAAACAATGATCTACACGATCCCTTTGTCTTTCAATGTTCCAGGATTCGTTTCCCATTGACCTTCTCGCATGAGTAAACAACACAGATCTACATGATCGCACACATACATCGGAATTTAGCCACCAAGATTCACTTACTGGTTACCCCATAGCTAGAAATTTTCTCTCTCTTCCCTTTGGTGCTGACAAACTGACCACCGAATTGAGGGTGAATCAGGAGTCCGATTCAAACCCTCGGAGAGTCTTGTTACAACCATCAAACGACGCGCACCTAAAATCGCGATTCATCCCCCGTAAGCGCGGTACTCCCCCGAGTTTATAAGGAGTTTTATAACAAAGTTTAATAGAATGTTGAGGCTAGTGAGTCGAGAGTCGCGTTCTACAACCACCAAAATGTATTCGGGTTTCATGTATTAGTTACAAATATTAAGTTCTAATTATTCTGAACATTATATATTAAATACCAAGCGGTTTGCATTAAAAATAAAAAGCAGTGATCACCAAACAACAATGCCTAGTGCGTTTTATTATTCTTCTTTTCTTCGCGTGCGATTTGCTGCGTTGTTCAGTGTTTGATCCAGTGAACCATAATACTGTGAACAGTGTTCGGCGGAACAATTCGTGAGGACGAGGTAGAACTCTGCGCCCATGCCGGCGCCACGACTTCGTACCCCCACAGCTCCGTTACAGAGCGGGGAGGCTGTGGAAGGCGCTCCCCGCGCAAGTGTTCCCGGAGCGTTACAACCTGCAACTGTTCAAAAAGAACTGCAACAGTAATGTGGTGGCTTCTTGGGGCGCCGACTCGGCGCTATAGGTTCGCTTCTCCCGAGAGAAGTGTAATACAAAAAAACATGCGTCCTTGCTTCTACGAAGGTTGGATACTCGTGGTATAGACTGTGACGAATAAATCTGATAAGATTCGCCTCTTCCGAGAGAAGTGTAATAAAACAAAACAAAAAAAGCTCGGTGGTCTTAAATAAAAGACAAAAATAATGCGTTAATTTTAAGAATTTCAAATAGTAATATGCCCAACACTCAGTCTGCGTCGTTTAGGAAAGTTTATCACATACAATCATATCTTCGAATTTAATTTATGCATCAAACCTTTTCTTCTATTTAGTACGCAAGCTTTTTTTTTTTTTTAAATATTATTTTTCAATTAAATTCAAAACCAATAATTTATCAATATCTGTTAAACAAAAAATCAGAAATAATAATAAATTAGTAAAAAGCTTTTTTGTAGGTTCACACATAGTTTTTCTTTGTTTAATTTTTCGCTCTAAATTTACAACACGCAATCGACTATTTTAGTTTAAACTTTTCTTAAACTGCCACTAATATTTCGTTTAATTCGTAATTCTCAATTATGTACTTCTATATATTCTAGTGCCGCATATGATACAGTTTCCGAACAAAATGTTGCAATCAAAAAGTTATCGCGCCCATTTCAAAATGTAACGCACGCAAAGCGCGCTTATCGGGAATTCAAATTAATGAAACTAGTTAACCATAAAAATGTAAGTTTTAACAAATTTGTGAAATGACGGAAATTTTCATTTTTCTTCTGCTTAGATTATTGGTTTATTGAACGCTTTTACTCCGCAACGCACTTTAGAAGATTTTCAAGATGTCTACCTTGTTATGGAACTCATGGATGCCAACCTGTGTCAGGTTATTCAAATGGATTTGGACCATGATAGAATGTCGTACTTACTATACCAAATGCTGTGTGGGATAAAACATTTACACTCAGCTGGAATTATACATAGAGTAAGTACAATTTTTGGTTTTGCTTTTTAAGTGATGTTTTGGGTAAAGACATTTAAGGGGTAACACCAAATGGGAAGTTTAAAATTAATCGTTTTTTTTGCGATTTTTTGTTGATAGAAGATAATAATTCTAAAGTATGTTATGAAGTATGTTCTTAAGGGTGTTTCAGAAAATTTGTATATATTGAAAAATAATACAAATTGACGGCACTGGAGGCAATTCCACGAGTCGCGTTCGCATGCACTGTAGTAGGTCTCGAAAGTTGGAATATGAAAAAAAAACCTGTTTTTATCTTAATCTATATGAGTACAGCTTGTAGCGTTTCCGCCAAACCCTACGGTCTACTTACCTGAAAAACCCCCATAACTACTACCCAACGTCCTTAAGTTCGCTAATGCAACGGTATTAGTACCTGTAAATGCTTCACGCATTATATTGATCACCATCTGTAATCATAAAATCCCTATAAAGAAAACTTACCTTCATGCATCCCTTCGCATACAATTTTTCATAAGATTTCTTTGTTTTCTTATTTGGTATTCTGAACCAATTCGGTACCAGACAAATTCCTGTAAACAAAATAATTCGGATTGCAATCAATGTAACCGTCATGACAGGGACCATAAATATCGCGCCGTCTATTTTCCCAGCCGCGTTATATACCTTTACATACACATTGCCTGGAAACTTTTTTTGTTTGTCTTACCAACAAACAACCCAAGCAGCTGCATATAATTAGCGCAATAGACGCCGAAACCAAATTCTCCAGCATTTCCTAATGCAAATATGAACCCGGTTTCTACTGCAGCCAGAGATGCCATAAACATCCAATTTGCTTTTAGCACCTTTTTCTCCTAACGTCGAAAATAGCGACGAGGCATCGTGTAAACAATGACCCGCATTACCAACGGCGCATTTGGTCGCCTTTTCTTTTGTCCTTGCCGTCTGCCTGTTTCGTTGTTCCACTGCACGTGTGAATAGCATTGATCTCAACGATCCCACACATACCACCATGACCTTTATTACAAGATCTGGTTTCCTATACCACCAAGAGTGACTTTACGTTTCCCTGGTGGTAGGTAAAAAACGATATCCTTATTGGAGAGGATATCGTTTGAGTCTTATTCCATCCTCCGACCACGCTGGTCGCACGCGTGAAACTCCCGCTCTCCGCCACCAGCGGAGAAGCGTAAACAGTAACACACGCAAATATATACCCGGAGTCGTGTGGGTATTAGTTTAAAGTATCAATTGGAATGTTTTAAGTGTTGTTCGACTTTAATATACATTGAAATAATGAAAGTGTAAACCATTTTTGATGAATCGAAAACAATAAGTGCCCGTTTTTAGTTTTGTACTCAACTCAAATTAAATAAAAAAAAACAGTTTGAACTATTAAGGCTCGCGTGTGTTTTGCTTCTTTTTCTGTTGTGTACGCTGCGTTGTCGGTCACCAGGGTGAACAGTTTTCCTAGTGCTTGGCGGAACATTAGTGGAACTTTTAGTAATTATGATGGAGGAGGAAGTTAATCAGCGCCGTACGCCGGTGCACTTACTTCCTACCCCATAAGCTAAAAAAATGTGTAGGCGATTTCATAACAATTAATTTTTGAATGATTGCTGAGTAATTTGAAAAAAAGTTCAATTTTTTAATACAAAAAATCGGCATACATTTGTTAAAAAAATCCAAAAACCAAGTTATCGAAAATCCCTTGCCTATTTCGGTGTGAGAAGTAATTTTGAAGTTGTAAAAACTGATGTGTTTTAATATTGTTTGAGTAGTGCTACCTTTAATGTCGGCATGTGACTGTTTGGCCATATTCCAAGCGCCGTGGACGATCTGTTGGCAATATTCTTTGAGACAATTGCACTTACACGGAAACAAATGTAAATCATCCTTCTCCGCGCCGCAAGGTGGTTTCACTGACGTCAAAATGCTGAGCGCGGTGAAGTTATCACACGGTAATTCAATAGCAAGCAAAATCAGCTCAAGCGATTTAAGAATATTATATCGGCGCGTGTGCGGAATTTGCAAGACACCGGCAGAATAATATCAAATTAGTCTTGTCGGCTGAAATGTGAAATTTTTCAATGTAAGCATAATTAAGATGTAAATATATGTTTGGAAGACCATTGTATTTAGTATTAAGACGATAGCGAAACTAAAGAAATATTTTTTTTTTTTGATAAAGAGAGATATAAATTAATAACTGGCGCCCGAGCTGACGACTCAATTTATCCAAAGGTGATGTAGTGATAAATGGATAAAGTGATAGTGTTAAAAGTGAAGCTTAGCTTTTGCATTAGGCCTGTAACTTCAATGGCAGAGGCTAATCAGGAGAAACACAAGTCCTTTCAATTAGAAAAAGTGTAGTGGATAAATCAAATCCTAAAGTGACAAAATAGCGTCCTAGCAGTCCTCTACTAACTTCAACGGCAAAGGCTAAACAGGAGAAATATAATTCTGTTCAACTGGAAAATGAAACAAATATCTCTGTGTACATAGTAAGTCTTAATACACATTGAATTTTAAATAAAGATATCAATTCAAAAAAAGGTAATTTTAATAACGAGACACTAAGTGATAAATATCGAAACGTAAAATATAAAAGAAGAAACGTATTTTAAACACTACATAACCAGAACAACTGAAATTTAAATAACAAAGTGTATAATATCGGAATATTGAAAATATAAAAAAGGAAAATTGAACTTGAAATAATTAAGAGAATAATGTAGAAATATTGAAAATATAAAAAAAATTACCAGGTAGGTCAGTAACTCCTTAGAAACCCCTACGATGGCGCTCGTAACGTCGCTAATGGTCTGTTTATCATCATCATCATCGGTGCTACAACCGGGATCCGGTCTTGGCCTTATTTAACGCATTTCTCCACCGGTCTCGATTTCGAGCCGATGTCATCCAGTTTGGCACTCCCAGGCTCTGGGCGTCCTGGTCTACGCCATCCCTCCATCGCAGACAAGGTCTGCCGCGCTGTCTCCTTCCATACATCCTGCCACAAAGGACTTTCCGGGCAGGTTCCTCTTCGCTCATTCGAGCTAGGTGTCCCGCTCACCGGAGTCTACCGAGCTTGATTTTTCTCACAACACTCAAGGTAGATCGCGTACAACGTATGGTTGTAGCGTCTCCAGAATCGTCCTCCCTCACATACGGGGCCAACAATTCTCCTTAATACCTTCCTCTCAAACGCGGCTAAGATTTCAGAGTGCATTTTATTGAGCACCCAGGTCTCGGTTCCATACATGAGTACTGGTTAGACCATGGTCTTGTACAGTAGTAGCTTGGATGTTCTGGATAAATTTCGGGATTTAAAGAGCCTTGATAGACCATAGTAGGCTTTGATAGATTTGATCAGCCGTTCGCGTATTTCGTCTTCTCTTCGCAGAAGTTGCCACGGTCTACTTAGTTTTTCCCTCATTAATGTGCAGTCCCAGTTTTTGTGCCGCCTGCTCGATCTGGGTGAAGGAATCCTGTACAGATAGTACCGATGATGTCGATGTCATCTGCGTAGGCAAGTATCTGGCTGGACTTGGTGATAATAGTCACTGTAGTTGTGACGCCAGAGTTACGGATTGCTTTCTCCAACGCCAAATTGAAAAGGAGGCAGGTCAGGCCGTTCCCTTGTCGGGGTCCATTAAAGATGTTTATTGGTTTCGACGATAGATAGATGATATAATGGAATCTTAAATTCCAGACATTTTTCCATCGCCTGCCTAAGGGTGAATATCTGATCAATAGCTGATTTGCTGGGATGAAGCCACACTGATATTGGCCAATGATGGCTTTAGCGTATGGGGCTATCCGATCTTGTAGGATAGTGGAGAGTATCTTATAGGCGGTACTCAGCAATGTTATACCCCTATAGTTGCTGCACACTGTGATATCTCCCTTCTTATGTATGGGGCAAATTATACCACGACGCCAATCTTTCGGCATCTCCTCTTGCTCCCATACGTGCACCACGATCTCATGAATTGTGTGATGTAACGCTGTCCCTCCTTTGATCAGCTCAGCTGGTATGCCATCAGCTCCGGTGGCTTTATTTGATTTGAGCTGTCTTATGGCTTTTAATGTTTCCTCAATGCTTGATGGCGGTACCATTTGGTCTTGATCTTGCCTTGGTGGAGCCTCCAATTCTTCTGTGAGCTGACCGTTTAGCAATTCATTGAAGTGCACTTCCCATCGCTCCAGAATGCCTTCAGAATCGGTGATCACAATACACTCTATCCTGGCAGTAAGTGCAGCGTGGTGTGTATCGCGTTATACTGCGGATTATTTGGTAGAACTTCCGCGCCTGGTGCTGACCTCGATCTCCACTTTTCTCTATTTCATAGACAAGGTTTTTTTCCCAAGCACTTTTCTTTTGTCTGTGATGCCTTCTTTCAGATCTTCTGAGCTCTTTGTATTTCTCCTCCCGTACCCGTGTCCTATGAGACTGCTGCATTGCCCCGTATGCAGCATTCTTACGTTCAGTCGTTAGTTTGCACTCATCATAAAACCAGTCGCTCCGATCTCTACGACTACTGCCTAAGATGGAGTTGGCAGTACCAATGACAGTATTCTTAAGGCGTGTCCATTTCTCTTCTACGCCCGGCATTCTGGCCCCAGGCCTTACTTTCCCTCCCCCGAGCTCTTCGAGGGCGAGTCTTAACGCATGACCAAAGGTGTTACTGGTATTCTCATTGCGTAAGGCAGCCGTGTTGATTCGAACCTGATCCGTGGTTGCAGTACGCCTCTGTAAGGCAATCCGCGCTCGGAAAACTGTACCAACAAGATAGTGATCCGAGTCGACGTTGGCACCTCGGTACGTTCGTACCGTTATCAGGTTCGAGGATATGCGGCGATCTATCAACATGTGGTCAATTTGGTTGCGATTGGCTCCATCAGGTGATACCCAGGTGGCTTTGTGGATATCTTTACGCGGAAACCTGGTACTTGCAACGGCCAAGTTTTTCGATGCTACCAGTTCGATGACTCGTAGCCCATTGACATTAGTATTCTCATGCAAACTATGGGAACCTGTGTAGTGCCTGAAAACCGACTCGCGGCCTATTTTTGCATTCAAATCACCCAGAACGAGTTTCACATCGTATCTTGGGCAGGCATTGAGGTCCCGTTCGACGTTCTCATAGTATTCATAGTCAGTGGACTCCTCTTTAGGTCCCTGAACGTTTATGAGGCTTATGTTCCCAAACTTACCTCGCACGCGAAGAGTGCATAGCTTGTATTTTATCAGGTCAAAATGAGCTCGAAAAGTGCGCATGCCCGATCACACTGTACAGTGTTCGGAAACTTTAAATACTGTAGCGAGCTTAGGGTTCGCTGCATTAATTATTCTCATAAAATAAGAGCTGTGAAATCAATTTGCTATTTAAACTTTATTCGTCCGTTAATGACAAACGTCACTTCATTTCTCACCGGACTTTTTGTTTCTCATTCCCGGTGACACTTCTCTCACTGGCGACTTATCGTTTTTACTGTTCATAGTCTCCAGTTTTCCAGTAATTTGTTTTGGAGACCTGCCAGATGTCCAGTTGATTGTCATATGCGTCACAATACATTTTCTCAAAACCATTTTTTTAAACCCGTTTGTCATAATTTTACAGGTGAAACCCAGATGAATTTCTGCGCAGATTAGTAACTGTAGATGAAACATGAAAGAAATTTTTATTTTCGAATGCAATTTGGTATGTTAGTATATTTTTCAATGCAATACGATTTGGAGGGAAGGCATTTGTTTTGAACAGCTATCACTGGATTTCTATACACACTCCACTGAATACATTAGTAGCTGATCATTTTAAGACTCGTCGAAAAACGTCGTCAGCCCACAACATTCTATATAAAGTAAACGCTTTTGGTACAGCAAACGCCTCTCACTTGCTATAACTTGCCATTTTCCACAATTTTACAGGAATAAATAAAAGCAGTGAGGTCAATGATGAAATATCCTCACTATATTGGTTCATCATTAGGCATCCACGAAGATTTCACAAATGAAATATTTGTATATAGGACAAGTGTCAACGTTATCTGCGACACAGTTTGTAGTTTAATTTACAAAACTATATCACCGGTCTGTTTGTGTTGACTGAGATCAACGAGCTCTCAACTTTCAGAAAATCCTTAGGACACACATGATTATAATCTCTGTGGAAGACTTAGTGATAATCTGCCGCCCACGAAACTCAATTGCACATGTCTCCTAATATTCCAAGATGATGTCTGTCGCTACAAACTAGTTATTTTTAAACCACGAGGGCAGTTTGATAAACCAGTGATTTTTTGAATTTCCCCCCCAGTAAGACATTTTCTTTCAAATATTCTTAACTTTTCCATATTCGATGGATTAATGTCCCACCACACTGCACTCGCATTGGTCAAAATTGGGCGTACAAACGCCTGGTAGCAAATGATCTTCACATCGGATCCCAGTTAGTTTGAATAGAAAAGGTTCTTGAGTGACATAAATGCCGCTGCCGCCCTTTTCAATTGTTCATTTACGTGCTCACAGTAGTACAAAAATTTGTTAGAAATGAACACACAGATACATGTATTTAACAACATTCTTTGACTCGATCCGAAGGCTATCCGCATTCATTATTTTGAAATTCTTCCAAATACGCCTCAAGTCCAAATTTCCGTGTCTTATTTGGGTGCACTACACTCCCGAGACTAAAGAACAATAAAAACAGTGGATTGTTAAAGCCGATGGGCTCCAAAAAAGGCAAAAACGGTCAAATCAGCTGAAAAGGTTACGGCTGCCTATGTTTTGGGGTCGTCGACTATTTGGAAAAGGGACAGATGATAACTGGACATTATTATGCGTCATTATTAGGTCAGCTAAATGAGAAAATAAAAGAAAATCGTCTTCATTTTCTAAAGACTTATTGACGTCTCCTCGAAAGTTTAAAAGAAAGAAAAAAATTATAACTAAAAATTGAAAAAAAAATAGAAACATTTTATTTATAATTATACTTCTTTTTACTATACTTAATTTTATTATTATTTTTTAATTATACTTCTCTCAGGAGATGTGAACCTATAGCACCCAGTTGGCGCCCCGAGATTCCACCGAATAATTGTTGCAGTACTTTTTGACAGTTGCAGGTTGTAACGCTCCGGAAACACTCGGGTGAGGAGGGATTTCCACAACGTTCCCGCTCTGTAACAGAACGAATTCTGATGCAGAGATGTTCGCGCCCTCGGGAGATGAACCGCAAAGTGGTGCGTTCCGTCGGATTTTCTCGAGGACCGCATATAAACCGAATTGCGCGGAACAATATCACGAATCTCCGAAGAACAGCACACGTAATAATATCTGTAGAATAGATATCAATAGAATAGCTACGCGCTTTCGTTGTGATAACCACAGTAGTCCCGACCTCAGCGCCGTGTCCCCGATCAGGCGGACCGTTCGTCTCTGTATGCTCTCAAGTAGGTTGAGTGTATGCTTAGGAGCAGAGCTCAAAACATGAGAGCAATATTTGAACGCGGGTCTAATTTGGGATTTATACACGAGAAAAAGTTGGGTCGGAGTAAAATATTTCTTAGCTCTTAAAAGAAGGCGCTATTTTAGGCGCTATAGACTAAAGAACGGAATTTAAACTTTCATTTGTATTTTGTGTGTAACGTCCAGGGCATCCGGAGAGTAAATCATTCCTAGAGAGATCTTCATACATAGGCTTGATGGCATTAAACACTTTAATATTCATAACTAGCCTATGAGCATCGAGTCAGATAAAAGGTTTAATGCTTTTACTTTTTGCCAGGAGCACCAAGAATCAATACCCGCGGGGAAATTTTCATGCTGCGGCTTGTTATCCGTTGAAAGTTTGTGGTAAAGAGTGGACCATATTTCTTTGCCCATTTTCTCTACTCAATCATTATTTCGTCTAATAGCTAATCCGTAATAGATACTTAGTTCGTCAATGAGCTTGCCCATCAACATTTCTTTTCCACCAAGATTTTTTTTTTTTTTTAATTCTTAGCCCCCTCTTAGCCTTTTTGCACATGGCCTATGCATTCTTTTTTCGTGACTTCGATATCATTGTAAGGCTTGGCGTCTACAAGACACTTATATATGTCGTCTCTCGCTGTAGAGTAAAAGTCGCACGATCGCCATGTAGAGTAAACGTTTTTTAGATGTAGAGTAAAAAAAGGGCCAGGGTAATTAAGACGCCGTGAGCCGGATCCAATTGTTTCTAGCACGGATAGAAAGTCCTAAAGTGAGATCCTTCGCTTAATAAATAAGGCAGGGCACGAATGTCATAGGTTTCTGCCAAAAGAAGAAATGAGAAGCGATGCAGCTTGAGGTCTGATTCTTCAAAGATTATATCCTTAAATACTATTTCTCTCGTCAACATGTCCGATGCATACCAATATCAAGTAGCCATGCCACCATATTTTGGCTGTCCATATCATGTCCTGAAAACTATGTTCGATATTTCAAATATTTATTGGACATTGTATGGCTAATCCATAATGACTCACCTCTCAGATGACATTAATAGGTGAGTGTCATGCACTGTGATATCGTATACCATACATTACACACATCCACCGGAACACCTGGGAAATGAGTGTTGTCGTGACATACTTTTAATCTTTGCTTTGGCGTGTGGCATCCGGTATATTATTTCAAGATCGTGCATTGTGAATTATGATCTAATTATTCGGTGTATATTATGGAAATGAATTTCTGTTTTAATGGGTACACTACACTCTGTGTAGTGCGCATACGTGACATTGTGTAAAGTTTTGGAGCGACAAAACATTTCATCGATCGCACCAGGCCCCATTTTTCCAGCACTACCACTACGATTTTAAGCACATTGCCCCTCGTGTCCAACTTTCCACTCTTCGTACTCAGGTGTGTCACTTCGTTTTTCCCAATACTCACACTCTTTGCAGTATTTTGATTTTGTGCAAATGTTTATAACTTTTCCAGTAAACCACCCGATCAGACTGACACATAAAAAAAGAGAACCGTATCCCGACACGGTAAGTCCTTTGGTCTGGACGTTTTCTTCCGATATTTTATTTTCTTCGTCAGTAGCCATTCGCAATGAGTTAGATTTCACAGCATCGGTGGATTCTTTGATGCTTTTTATAACACTATTTTAGGTACTCTGGAAAAGTGGTTTCGGAAAGCCCATGAACGCACCGAATTTTTTTTTAATCCGTTCAGTCCAATACCAAGTAATCTCATTGCAAAATTAAGAAGCCTGTTGACTTCATAAGCATTTCGACCAATCACTGGACAAGAGTCAATCATAATGTCTCCACATTCACTGCACGTCACAACAATTTTGAAACCGAAGACATACTTACTTGTTTCCGAAAATGTAACGTTGCCGCCACACTTGCACACTAAAACTTGAGCCAACGCCATGAAAATAGGTACAAAGTTAATGACTCTATACTCAAATGAAGAATCAACCGGTATCTCATCCTCCGAGGCCGATGTTTTTATTTTTTTAGCGAGCCGAAAAACATCCATAAAGTCGTTTTAAAATTGTTGACGATTCGGCGGTTCGCGATGTGAAGTCTGAGATGTCGATTGACGGCTTCCTTTTTTGTCTTGATACAATTTAATTACTTCAATGACATAAATATGAGGCTAGCATATGGCGTCCACGAAAAACACGTATTGTACGTTTAGCTGTAGTCAGCTGTAATCTAAAGGCCATTTTAGCGTTTGCGGCTGAGAACATCGTACGTCAACTTCTTACCCTACCCCAATTTCTAATTCCACTCGTCCAATATTCCACCTGCTCCTTCCGCCAGCGGTAAAAATCACTCAGCAAACTCTTAACTCGTCTAATTGTCGCTACATGCTATCGATCTGAGATATAAAAAGACGTAAGAAAATATTCGTCTCTTTCTGGCCTATCTCCATGTCAAACCAGACACAGTCAGCTTCGAGGGAAAAAACAAAACCAGCGTTATTGTTGCCATTCAAAAGGAAGGTTTACCCACTGATGTTCCCACCCTTCGTAAACTTTTCATCAAATTTCATGGAAATCTGAACTTACCACCACATAAAGTGTCAAAGGACCTCGGGCTTTCGGCCAATACGTCCACTAATTGTGTTTTAATCTTCAACGCAATAGAGCTGACCGTAATAAATTTTTTCGATCTTGAACTGTCACAGTATCTTTCTCCCATCATAGCCCCTCATTAACTTCCTCACACCTTCTATTACCCGAATGTAAGAGGTATCCGTACTAAGTGTCGACACCTCTTGCAGGTGACACACTCTCCCTTTTGAAATTCACGCTCTAATTGAAACCAACCTAATACCCAGTATTAATACTCTAGAGTTATTTCCCCCCTCCTTTACTGTATATCGCGACGACGTTGCTAATCGTCCCCCCATTGACTCCCCCTGCCGTGGAGTGCTCATAGCCATTCAAAGTAACCTTGATTCAACCCTCGTCGCTATCTCCTGCTCGCCCATGCTCGATTATGTTTCTGTCAAAATAAAATTATATCGAAAATCAATATATGCCATCTGCTTCTACATTCTGCCATCACAGCCCTCTGTAGCGCACGAACTAGCAATTAAAGCTATCGACCACATAATCCAGATAAGCGACTTTTGGGATGACGTCGTTGCCACACCTACAATGGACTGTCAGATGATCATTCCTTCTACATCACCACCTCATCCAGTGCGAAGGAATGCCTATTCATTGACCACCTAACTGATTCAGGCCTATATCAAGTTAGTAACGTCGTAAACCACCTTGGCAGACAACTGGACCTTATTTTCACAACGGACCCTACTAATTCCCCAGTAGCCCCCTCTCCCCCTGTTCTGTCTACCATCGACAATCGCCCCCCCCCCCCCCCCCCCCCACCCCCATCTTTTTTTTCATAATTCTTCAGCACGGCCCTCCCCATCCCTTGACATTTACTCACATGACTTCCACAAAGCGAACTATCGCCTCATTAACGACTATTATTTATTATTATTTATTGGCCTGTAGGAACCCGAAAGTTCATGACCTCACTGACTCGACTCCGCCATTGTTCCATGTCCCGTGCGCTCTCCTTCCACGTTCGACCATCCGATCTGATCTCCTCGAGGTCCAATCTAACATTGTCCTCCCATCTCCGTCGCGGCCGCCCTGTCGGTCTCTTTCCCGTTGGTTTACCGTCAGGAATTTTATGCACGGTCCTATCGTTGCCCATTCGCGCCACGTGTCCGGCCCATCTTAATTTTCCCGATTTGACTACTCTCACTATTGTAGGTTCGCGATATAGCTCTTCCAATTCGTGGTTGTGGAGTTTCCTCCATTGGCCTGCCTTCTCGTCATATTTACCGCCAAAGATACCCCCTAAAACTGTATTCTCGAATACGCGGAATTTGTTTTCTTCCCGTTTTGTGAGAGCCCATGTTTCGCATCCGTATAGAGCAATTGGCATGATTATGGTTCTATAGACACGGAGCTTTATATTCCGTGATAGCAGTTTGGATTTCAGCACTTTACTGACTGTGTGCCAACTAGCGTCGCCGGAGTGTAGTCTTTTGTTAATTTCCTTCGACATTTCGTTACTGGCTGTCAGTATCGTTCCCAGATATTTAAATTCTTTAACTTTTCCAAATATCTTGCCTCTGACGTTTATATGTGTTCCCTGAGTTCCGCCTGCTCTCGCCGTAATCATATATTTTGTTTTATCTTCGTTTATTTCTAGGTCCACCTCTTCTGCCGCTTGCATGATGATTTCACAGTTTTTACTTACAATTTCTAGATTATCGCCCATAACTGCGGTGTCATCCGCATATGCGAACATGTGTGTGACCCCGTTCAGGGATGATCCAGCCTTGTTGTCGTCTTGTAACTTTCTGATGACATACTCGAGCACAAGGTTAAAAAGAGACGGTGATAGACCATCTCCCTGTTTTAGTCCGTTCCGGATTTCAAATGGCTCTGAGAGGTGGTTTTCTACTCCAACTTGCCCTTTGTTTTCGTTCATGCAAATTTGAATTAGGGCGGCATAATTTTTCGGAATTCCCAGCTCAACTACTATATATGGTAGAGTGTTTGCCTTGCGACTGAGTCGTAGGCTTTTTTGAAGTCAACGAAAACTTGGTGAACCGTCTCTCCGTATTCCCACTTCTTTTCCAGCAATTGCCTTATTGTGAACATTTGGTCGCTTGTTGACCGGTTCCTACGGAATCCGCATTGGTAGTCTTCCAGTATTTCTTCTGCGTACGGTGTGATTCTCGCCAGTATGACATTTGTTAATATTTTGTATGTGGTTGGGAGCAATGATATTCCTCTGTAGCTTTCGCAGTCAGATCTGTAGCCTTTTTTAAAAATTGGGACGACTATTGAGGTTTTCCATTCTTCCGGAGTGACTTCCTTATCCCATATTGTTTTGATGAGTTGGTGGATCTTTCGAGCGGTCGCTTCCCCTCCATGCTTCATAAGCTCTGGCGGTATGCAGTCGACTCCGGGAGCTTTGTTTCATTAACGACTACCTCAACAAAATTTCATTCAATTTTGATCATTTGACGGTAGAAGATGCTACCACCTATCTTTATACCGAAATCTTTAAATCTATTTCCTTTCACGTCCCTTATTCCAGGCGCAAAAATACTATCTTCTCACCTCCTTGGTTTAATCGCAAGCTTCGCACGTTACGTAATAAACGGAACAAGCTGTGGGCTACTTTCCTCCATAATCGCTCCGCCTGCGACTACTCCAACTACCTTGGCACTTATTTTCAATTCAATACACTCTACAATAACCTTTACAACAAATACCTAACAAAAACTCAGGCTAACCTAATAAATGGCCGAAAAACGTTTTTCCAATTTATCAATCACAAACGTAAATCCGATGATTATCCCACCTCCCTCTCTTATAACTTGGAAACCTCAATGGATTCACACGAGATTGCAAACGTCTTCGCCTCATTTTTCAGACAATCCTTCACTGACGACTCTTTCGTTCCCGACCTCACCTATTTCAATTCCTTACCAAATTTCTGCCCTGGTCCATTTATTTCGCAATCTATAGATCCACCCACGATAGAAAATAAACTAACCCATCTCAAAGACGAATTCACCCCCGGGCCTGATGGTCTCCCCGCTATATTCCTAAAAAAAAATGCTCCTCCGTTCTCTCGTCCACTCTTTCGACTATTTTCAATCTGTCGCTTTCTCAAGGTGAGTTTACTAATATTTGGAAAACATCGTTTATCACGCCCGTGCATAAAATGGGACCCAACGGCGACATCTCAAACTATCGTCCCACATCCCCAAAGTGTTTGAAAGCATTCTCTACGAAATGTTACGCTTCCACTACAAATCTCTAATTTCACCCAGGCAACACGGCTTTCTTGGTGGGAGATCTACCACCACTAACTTACTCGAATTTACTTCCCAAACACTCCTAACCCTAGAGAACGGCAACGTGGTCGACGTTGTTACTACGGATTTTACTAAAGCCTTCGATAAAATTTCGCACAGACTGATACTCTTCAAATTTTCAACCATGGGCTTCGAACCCAAGGTGGATTTCGTCATACTTGAGTAACCGCCTCTACAGAGTGCGTTTCCGATCCGTTCTCTCAAATCCTTTCCATGCTACCTATGGAGTCCCCCAGGGCAGTATTTAGGGCCCCATTTGTTCACATTAGCAATAAATGACATCGATATGATTATCAAGCATTCCTGCATCACCCTTTATGCCGACGATACCAAGTTCTTCAAAACTATTTGTTCTCCGCTTGAATCTTTCCTTCTCCAGATAGACCTTGACAACTTTTCGTGATGGTGCCAGAAAAATTGTCTGAAGCTTAATGTCAACAAATGTCACTCAATTCCGTTTTCACGGAAGCGCCCCCCCCCCTCGCGCCGGGCTCCTACTTTTGTAGTCAACCAATCAACCAACCTCGGCATTTTATGTGATACCCAACTAAACTTCCTCTCACACATTAAAGACATGATTTTAAAGGCCAATTTAGCTCTCGGTTTTGTGAAACGCTGGTCTAAGGGATTTTTTAACCCTTATGCGTTCCGATCGCTCTACATTACTTTCGTTCGCCCTCTTCTTGAATATGTCTGCCAGGTTTGGTCCCCATATCAAGTATCCCATATCGGCAGAGTTGAAAGCATCCAACGACAGTTCTTGCGTTTTGCCCTCCGAGGATAGTGTTGGGGAAAACGCCCTGCCTCGCCCCCTTACAACAGTTGTCTCGAACTAATTAACCTAACCACTCTAGAAGAGCGAAGAATTCACGCCGACATCCTCTTCATCCACTGTCTTCTGTCAGGATCAATCGACTGTCCTAGCCTTCTCTCTACCATACCGTTCTATACCAATCCTCGTAACCTACAAAACCCTCGTCTGTTGTACCTACCAGCCCACCACACCTCGTATGGTTTTAACGAACCGATCTCACGTATGCTACGCAACGTCAACTCTTCCCCCACCTCCTCTGATTTCAACGTCACCTCTTCTGCTCTCTAACCCCGTCTCCTTACTTTCTCTTCTTAGCCCGCACCTAAGTTATGTAAATAACGCTTGTATTGGGCTGAATGACCCTAAAACCCTAAACCCATCCTCATTCTCGTTTCCAAACTTCCGGCTTATTTTTGTACCCCGTCCTGCCACTTACACCACCCTTTCCCTTCCCTCTTTAAATTAATTTAATTTATATATTGTTAATCCCTAGTTTTTAAGTTAGTTCATAAGTTTATTTTTATATATTATTGTACCGCTTGTACTAAGCGTAATAAATGAGGGTTCTGCCCTCATCAAATTCAAATCCAAATTCATGCTATCTCTCTCTAAAGTAAACGTTTTTTACCGCCATCTATACGTACTTTATGAAAGTATGACTCACTTGTATTGAAGTTAAAAATTATCGACCGGATTATGATCCTCCGAAAAGTTGCGAAGCGAAGCTGCTTTTTCGAACGTTTCGGAGCCTTTCAAATTGTTGCGGAAATCAGCTTTAGAAAAATAGAACAAAAACATTTCCTATTTTAATTCCTTTTGGATATCAGTTTTGGGATGTTTGTACGTAATTTAAGCTAAAAAGCAAAATGGAAAAGAAATTCACGATTGATATAACTCCTTAATTGAAGCATCAACTCAACCGCTGATGGGGATAAAAACGCGTTGTTTTAGTCGATGTTTTCATGGCGTAGGGTTTAAGGTCATTACATCGATATCTCCTTTTCTCGTCATCTCCCTGTTCTCCCGCTTGTGTGGTACTTTTACAAATACATTAAAATGATACTTCGAAAGCCCTTTATGCTAATATAATCCTTGGACTGCAGTCCTAGTGCTACAAATTTTCCAGACCTGATGTAGCATCCTTGGGCAACTGTTCCCGATGCGTACGCTGTTGGTGTTGCGTTGTAGTTTTTGTGTTCTGCACTAGATGACGACTGTTGCTCCAGATGTGCTCTCTTATAGGTGTTTACCTCCTCTTTGTCTGTAACATCGTTCCACTTGAATAAAACATATCAATTGAGCTCAGTTTTACAAAGAAGTTAGAATGGCGTTTTAGCTTTCTCCTGGTTGTCATCTGAAACCCAATTTCACTTAACGCTGCCTGTCATTCTTTCAAGTCGGCAAATTGAAAAGGTTTATAAATTTAGCGTTTACTCTGTTTAGTTATTTGTATATCATACAAGTACACAAATTCGCTTTGCCCAATTTCGTTTGGTGTGTTGGCACTAAACTCACACACATTTGTATAAAATCACATCGCTATTGAAGTTAGTTCGTGAGGATACGTAGTAACATGAAGGACGGCAATGCTTACACATGAACGGTTTACCCAATTCAAATAAGCAAATACGAGGGTTTCAGTTTAGGTTTTACTCTTGCAAATAACACCCTATTGATTTTCCAAGTGTTGAATTTCTTGAGAATTTCATCAGGCGGAAATAATGGATCTACTTTTGAGTAGTGGGGGTGCTTTTGTTCGATGTGGAAGCGTTTTCAAACGAATTATTTTCCGCTTTTTCCTATACAAACACATTTTCTCTGTATATGCGTTACCTCATACTATTTAGTCTTTTAATTTGAACAGCAATGTGAGCCAATTGTCTAGCTGAATGATGTCCCTAGTTTCCATGGAACTAATGGAAGCAAGTGGCAATCTCCATCTTATTTTTGTCTTATATTTGTTTCTATGTTCTTGCTTTTGTTCTAGTTGAAGCTTTATTAGAAGTAAGCCATTAGACGTGGATTATTAAAAGAAAGTGAAAAAATATAACGTAAAGGAGATCAAGATATACACTTAAAAAGGACATGTATGGAGTTCATACCTGTGAGTAGGGCGTTAGAATATACTCACAGCTAGGCCGGCTTGTCGTAAGAGGCGACTAAAGGCCGAGTGGTAGCCGGGATCCCTACGCCCCGTGCGTCCGGTGAAATACCACACCATCAAGCTTTAGGCTCCGTGAAATGGTCGGGAGAAATCCCTGGTCATCTTTCGGAGCGTGTCCGATGGACCGGTGCGAGAAAAGGTTGGTTAGGTGGTAGTCGGTCCCAAGGTGAGATACCACCCCGTCACGCTGTACATTCCGCGATATCGCCCAGAGAAATCTTCGACGGTGTTTCGGATGTGTGGCTGATGGCCCGGACTGACACGGTCATACGTCATGATGGTAGCTTCTGATATAAAAAATTCCGGAGGTAAACTAGTCTCCCATTCGGATCTCCGGCGCGGACTATGTCAGGGGGAACATCATGCAGATATCATTATAAATAATGGAACTTTAAGAGGTTCGTCATCGCATAACCGGGCTCGCTCTCGAGGCTCTGCCCACGCTCGATTGGTGACGGCATTTTATGACATCAGGGGCATCGGTTTCATCAATACGAATGTAAACGCCGTCCATTAATATTTGCAAACAACGAAATCTGATATCCTTGCCCTAACTGAGAGCCCTGTCGGTTCGTCAACTGATTTGACATATCTTCGTTACTCAGGATACGACTTACATTCGAGATTCCGTTTTAAGGGCGGAGTCTGCGTCTTCGCGCGGTCCGATCTGGCTTGCCAGAGGATGGAGGCGTTGGAACCCAATAATATGGACATCCTATGGTTGAGGGTCGTGCTGAGGAATTCCGTTAAATTTCTTTGTTGTCTTTACTGCTCCCCGAATGACGATCGACCGGTGACATTTTTCGAAGATCTTTCACATACTGTCGACTGGATACAGATCAACCACCCAGCTTCTGAAATTGTTGTCCTTGGCGATTTTAATGTTGTAGTACGGTTCGCTTCCGTGCTTCTCGATCAACGAGGAAGAGAAGCGAACGATTGTTGAATTCGAGTCCTGGGAATCGGCCAGGCCCAATAAAAATACTTTTTATTTTATGATATTTGTATTTTTATTTGTATATTCATTTTCTGGCGTCCTTACACCTAGAACGCCAATTGAGACTGATCTTCGAATCTGAAATTCATCACCCTTATAAAGAGAAACAAATCGAAATTTGTATCTCGAAAATACACAATTTCCTACAAAAATCCCGATTTTGGAATCCTGAGTGAGATGCTCAGTGTTTATTTAAGATAAGGATTCAGTTTCCTGAATTCCTATGAAACTATTGTGCAGATGTCGATATGTATCTGGTTTTGGGTTTTTGTTTGTTCAATTTATTAAGAATTTTCCCAAATAGAGATAATGATCTTTGGATTTTGAGTTTGGATGATGCCGTGGGGCAAATGCAAAACGATAAACGAATATATGATTCGTTTATTGTGAACTTTGATTTTAATTTGGTTTTTTAGATTAAATTATGCCGTGGAGGTAAATGTTAAGCGATAAACGGATATTTGATTCGTTTATTGCGAATTTTGGGTCTAGTTTGGGTTTTTTCGGGTTTTGATTGAATTTTAGGTTTTTGTGTATTACTGCTAGGATTTGTATATAGGTGTGGGGGAAGGAGATGGTAGGGCTTTTCAGAGCACTACAATGTGCAGAATTCCGGCTGGTTGTTACATTCTACGAGGGTTGCCTTTTATATTTCGGGATTAGAGAACAAAAACAAATATTGATCATCGAAAATCACTTTATTGTTTTTCAAAATATTCCCCATGAAGATCTATACACTTTTGCATGCGTTTGAATCAATTGTCGAAGCACTTTTGCCACTCTGATTGAGGTATCTCCAACACATGCATTCTGAATGCAGCAACCGCTTCTTCAGGTGTCGAAAAACGTTGACCTCTCAGTTTGTTTTTTACGTACGGGAATAAAAAGAAGTCATTCGGTGCCAAGTCAGGACTATACGGCGGATGACCCATCAAATCGATGTTTTGGGTGCATAAAATTCAGTTGTCGCCGCCGATGTGTGAGAGCTCTCATTGTCGTGGTGAAGAGTGATCCGTCTTCGGCGGTTGGATTTCCTGATTTCTTGGAAGACAACTGGCAAACAAATGGTTGTGTACCACTCAGAATTGACTGTTCTGCGTTGTTCTAGTGGTACGGTTGCGACATGTCCAGTTTTTCCGAAAAAACAGGCGACCATTTGCTTGGAAGTGCTTCGTCCGCGAACAACTTTTGTTGGATTTGGCTCATCTTGAAACACCCAGACAGTCGACTGCTGTTTACTTTCGGGCTCATACGCGTAAATCCACGATTCATCACCTGTCACAATGTCATAGACGTGTTTCGAAGCACCGCGACCGTATTTTTTGAGCATTTCTTTCGAGCAATTGACACGAGCCTTTTTTTTTGGGCGATTGACAAATTGTGTGGGATCCAAAGCGAACAAATTTTTTTGACCGTCAAATGTTTATGCAATATTAAAAGTATGGTGGTCCCACTAACGCCTAAGGTTGTCTCAATCTCACGATAGGTCACATGACGATATTCCAATATCAGTTCGCGCACAGCATCAATGGTTTTCGGAACAACAACTGATTTTGAACGACCTTCACGAAATTCATCTTGGAGTGAACTACGACCACGATTGAATTCACCATACCATCGATAAACACTGGTCCTTGATGGAGCTTCATCGCCAAACATTGAATTAAGTTCATCCATGCACTGTTGCTGAGTTAATCCACGCCGAAAGTTGTAAAAAATAATCGCACGAAAATGTTGATGATTTAATTCCATTTTTGGGCCGAGATGAATCTTTTAAGTTACTGTAAACAACACAAATAGCGCTCGTATGTCAAAACGTTCTGAGTGCGTATAACCTCAAAAATGTCCAACTTTACGACAGAGCTGTCAATTGCCGGATTGCAACGCTAGGGTTGCCAAATCCCGAAACATAAGAGGCAACCCTCGTAACAGAACCGACGAGGCCGGGAAGCTGGCGGAGATGTCTGCTGTAAGCCACAACTTGACTCAACTCGTGGGGAAGCCAACGCGAGTGCCGGATGCCCGAGGCGATTATGCGAACACCCTGGATCTGTTGACATCCGAACCGAGTTTTTATACCGTAGAGGTTTCTGCGCCAGTGAGAAACTCAGATCATTGCTTGGTATCTGTCGCGCAAGCACTTGCATTTCAAGCGTATAACCGGCCTAGGCAGCTTCGCCACGTATGGAAGTATGGGGCTGCTAACTGGGACGATTTGCGAGATTTCTTCCCATCCTTTCCATGGTCCGAGGTGTGCTTCGGAAACTCCCATGTTGACGCTTGCGCGGAGTCGGTATCAGAGATTATTCTTCTGGGGATGGAGATGTATATTCCATCAAACGAAGTTGGTCTGATAAACCGTGGTTTGATAAAAAATGCGAGCAGATTACAGTCGCAAAAAATAGAGCTTTTAAGCAATAGCACTCCAATCCCACCGACGTTAGCAGAACGAATTTTGTTAGAATCAGAAACGCGTGCAACCAGGCGATTGATACGCGAAGAAGGCTCACAACAACAGGGTGTTCAATAAACTCCTTCGGTGCCCGACTGGTTCGCGTTCCTTCTGGTCAATGGCAAAAGCTGTCAGCGGTAACTTCGCATCCTCCTCTTTCCCTCCGTTGGTGGCAGACAGCGGGACGTTAGTCACGAATTCAAAGGACAAAGCTAATGTGTTCGCGAATTTATTTTCGGCGAATTCAAACCTCGACCCCGGCCTTTTGGAGCCACCTGTGATCTCGCCGGTACGGTCTTCTATGTGGAATGTGAGATTTCGTCCGCGCACTATTCAACGCATTCTACGTGAACTGGATTGTAGGAAGGCAACCGGCCCGGACGGAATACCAGCAATAGTCCTTATGAACTGTGCTCCAGAACTATCGCCGGTTCTTGGCAGACTCTTCCGCTTATCTTATGCACGGAGGACCTTTCCTGCCTGCTGGAAAATCGCTCGACTTCAGCCAATCCCAAAGACGGGAAAAAGTGTCTCCCACAAAATTACCGTCTGATAGCTTTACTGTCTATTTTATCTAAGGTGATGGAAAAAGTCATCAATGCTGAGTTAGTTAAGTATTTGGAGTGCAACGGACTTCTGAATGATCGTCAATACGGATTCCATGGCAGGCGGTATGTAGCGATTCTAACAGATACACACGATTCACAAGCGAAATAGTGAAGAACACGAACGAAAAATCGAATAAGAAAAATACATCAGACCCGTATACCAAGCGATAAATAACAAAACGTTTTTACTTTCTATTTCAATTGTTTGGATGAGTAAAAATAAAATAAAAATCCAAGTTGTTGTCGGATGCTAAAATCAAAGAAACTTAAAGCATGTGCGAAACAAAAAAACAAAGCATTTCGTTTAAATTTGTGATTTGAAACAAAGAAAATTAATTTACGATACTTTCAAACGCTATAGGTCCACAGGAGACCTTTTGACACTTATAACCGATATATGGACATCTGCGATTGAACGGCATGGTGAGTCAAGGGCGGCCGCATTGGATATCTCCAAGGCTTTTGACCGCGTCTGGCACGGGGCATTGCTGAGCAAACTTCGTTCATATGGACTTTCCCAACAGCTTCGCGACTGGACGAGGAGCTTCCTCGAGAATCGATCGATCCGGGTTGTTGTGGACGGCGAGTGTTCGGATCTGTATCCTGTTAATTCGGGAGTGCCCCAGGGTTCTATTTTGGGTCCAACTTTGTTCTTGCTTCACATAAATGATTTGTTGGAGACAACGGATAACAAAGTGTTCAGTTTTGCGGATGATAGTACGCTTGTTTCCTCTTTTTCGAGTGTTCGGCCGATTGGTGCATCTGCTTCGCATCAGCTGAGATGTAGACAGATTGACTCTCTGAATCAGGATCTAGAGGGTCCTGGGGTGGGTAAGGCCTAATCTCGTCGACTTCAATGCAGCGAAGACACAATATACAACATGCACAAAGAAAAGTGGATCATCGGTTCCACAGCTGATGATCAATGGCCAGGCCTTCGAGGCTGGGGAAAGTTTGAAATTGCGCGGCGTCACGGTCTGTGGGAATGTGTCATGGCATAAACACGTGTCGAGTATCGCCAGGTCAGCCTCAGGAAACTGAGCTATCTCTTTAGAGCCAAGAAATATTTTACTCCGGCCCAACTTCTTCTCCTATATAAATCCCAAATTAGACCCGTGCTCGAATATTGCTCTCATGTTTGGAGCTCGGCTCCTAAACGTACCCTCGACCTACTTGAGAGCATACAGAGACGAGCGAACCGCCTGACCGGGGACTCGGCGGTGACGTCGGGACTACCGTCGCTATCACATCGAAGGCGCGTAGCCGACCTCTGTCTGTTTTACAGATATTATCACGGGTGCTGTTCTTCGGAGATTCTTGGTATTGTTCGACGCAATTCGGTTTATATGCGCTCCACAAGACAATCCGACGGATCGCACCCGTTTGTGGTTCATCTCCGGGCGGCGCGAACATCCCTGCATCAGAACTCGTTCCTCTACAGAGCGGGGAAGCTGTGGAACTCTCTTCCCACGCGAGTGTTCCCGGAGCGTTACAACCGGCAACTGTTCAAAAAGAACTGCAACAGTTATTTGATGGCATCTCGGGGTGCCCACTCGGCGCTATAGGTTCGCCTCTCCCGAGAGAAGTCTAATAAAAAAAAAAAATAAAATAAAAAATAAATAAAATAAAAAAACTGCGCGGTAGAAGTGAAACCTTCAAGAAACTAAAGTTCAAGAGAATGAGGCGAATGTAGAGTATCAGTAATAGGATAATTGCCATCATCGGTACTACGATCGGGATCCAGTCTTGGCCTTAATCGGCGAGTCTTTCCGCCGGTCCCGATTTTGAGCTGATGTCATCCAGTTTGGCAATCCTAAGCTCTGGGTGTCCTCCCGGTCCATATCCGAGGCTTGTTGAATCTTTCATAATAGTTTGTTTTTCCGGGCAAGGTTATTAGCCTTGCGCCAACCTTTCTCAGGATATCGCTACATGCATTGGCTCAAGACTTGGCGTTTACCAAAGTAGCTATCTAGACGTGTCACGTGGAGACTGCATGTCAACTTGGATTGAACATGGACAAGGATCGTCCTGGCCTTTGCCGGGTTGAAAGCAATCAGTGACTTTACCCTGTATGTTTGCTCCCACCCCTCAGGATAATTGTAGGGTTTATTTATTATAAAATTGTTGCCAAGTTTTATTTTACATTTTATTCTACACATATTACATAACATATTACATAGTCTCCGAGTTTTCATTTTCAACAAATGACACGAGAGGTTTATGGTAACAAGTATGAAATAAATGCTTGGGTTTGAATTTGATCAATTTATCTTTGAAATACTGCGCCAATTACTGTTTTTTGGTCTCATTATCGATTTAGTACGACCGCTGCTATTACTATACTACTATTACTACTATATATTGGCCTGTAGGAACCCGGAAGTTTATGACCTCACCGGCCGCTGCACATTTTTAAATTTTATTTGGTGTTTAGGAAGTCAATTAAAGGAAGCGCTGAATCCACTGCAAAGCCGCATTAAAATCCCCACTTAAAATCATTGGAATTATATCGTAATCTTTTTTTTAAGGATCCGCGATACATCTGATGGTTACTTTATTAAATTCTCGTCGATGAATTCATTTTTTAAATTGTTTTTATTTTTAAATTTTTTTTTATTTTTTAATTATTTTTTTAATTTTTTAATTTTTTAATTTTTTTTTTTAATTTTTTAATTTTTTTTTGTAATTTTTTAATTTTTCAATTTTTTTTTAATTTTTTTAATTTTTAAATTTTTTAATATACTTCTCTCGGGAGAGGTGAACTTATAGCGCCGGCGCGGCGCCCTGGGATGTCACCAAATAACTTTTGCAGTTCTTTTTGAACAGTTGCAGGTTGTAACGCTCCGGGAACACTTGCGCGTGGAGGGACTTCCACAACCTCCCCGCTCTGTAACGGACCGAGTTCTGATGCAAGGATGTTCGCCCCGCGCTGTTGAGAGATGAACCGCAAATTGGTGCGAACCGTCGGATTGTCTTGTAGAGCGCATACTCGTATAAACCGAATTGCGCGGTACAATACCACGAATCTCTGGAGAACAGTACCCGTGATAATATCTGTAAAACAGACAAAGGTCGGCTACGCGCCTTCAATTTGAGAGCGACTGTAGTCCCGATGTCAGCGTCGGGTCCCCGATATACGTTCAAGTAGGTTGAAGATATGTTTAGGAGCAGAGTTCCAAACACGAGAGCAATATTCGAGCGCGGGTCTAATTTGGGATTTATACACGAGAAAAACTTGAGTCGGAGTAAAATATTTATTGGCTCTTAAAAGATAGCTCAGTTTCTCCGAGGCGTTTGTTGGTGTCTTCATTTGGGGGGATTTGGATAATCCGTAGGTTCTTTAAGTTGTTATCTCGCATGTATGGAGTTTGAAAATAGTCTAGCCTATGGATTTTCAGCTCTGGGCAAATCCTGAAGATATCTGACGCTAGTTCTTCGTTGGTCCAAGTTGGGTCAAGGTGCCTAATGATGAATGTTATTTGTTTGAGCTGACGGTATTGGAAGGTAAAAAACTGGTGTCGTAGTTCCACAAGTTTTCTAACGGTCTTGTGATCAACCAGAGTTGTTGCAATAGAGATACAGGAGCCTTTAGTGTTTGTGGTGAAGTTACGGTGTCCTAGGGCATTTTCTACTATTATGATTATTTCCTTGATACTGGTCACATTTTTGATGTAGATTGGTTGTTGGGTTGTTGAGAGGGTGTTATTTCCATACTGGCATCGTCATTGTTTATAGTGGGTTGCTGTAGGGAGGAATTTCCTTCTGGAGTTGCTTCACCAGTGTTGTAAGTTTTTTGATGTATTCCACGGCTTCGTGGAATTTTTTTTCGTAATCAGAGTGTTTTGCTTGACTTTCCATATTTGTGGTTTTCTTCGCTGAGCTTTGTAAGGTTTCTATATGGCTCTTCTCTTTCGTTCTAATATGTAGTCCCGGGTAGTGCTCGGATCGTTGTCTGGCTTCTGCCTACGACATCCAGCGAAAATTACACGCGTTTGTATCGTTTTTTTGTTGTTGTTGTTGCAATTAGAACTTTTTTTTTTGCACTAACGCGCGCACAAAAGGGGATTTTGAAGTACCCTTAAATGTCAGGGCACGGTGCGAGCGGATGGAGAGGAAGTGGATAAGGAAAGGAGGTGTCGATGTATATTTGTCTTGAATGTCTGGACATCACAACGGCCAGGAAACACATGCTCAGGCAGAACATTCCACATTCGTGTGGTTCGGCTAAAGAATGACTCTATGTTTATTTGTGCGCCTAAAGTCCACTTTCAGCGTGAACTGATGCGTATTCACAGAATGTCGCAATATTCACGAATAAACGCAATATATCACACAAAAATTACACAAGGTTACAAGATTCGATGTGAACCGCGATAGATCGACGACGACTTACCGCCGACGAATTCAATTCTATTTATGAACGAGCACACGATGAATATGACTGACTGAATGAACGATCGGCGAGTGAATGGCGACATCTATGTTGTTTTTAATAAATTGCACTTGAATGTAAACATAAAAATCCTAATAAGATATTAATATTGAAATGTGTATAAGTCTATTGAAATGGGTCTATCTGTATAATAATACTGCGTGCATACTGCGTCTATTAAGAGTATTTATAGCTGTTTAATAAAAAAATATAGATATAGTGATCGATTTATTAAAGAAGATTATTTTCTAGAATGTTTCATTACAAAAAAAAAATATTGTTTTATTCCTAAAAAATGTTTAATTTTTAATTTTTAATTTTTTTTTATACTTTTTTCTCTTGTCTTCAGGATCTTAAGCCGTCTAATATAGTTGTAAAAGCAGATTGTACTCTTAAAATTCTTGACTTTGGATTGGCTAGAACAGCTGGCACAACTTTCATGATGACACCATACGTTGTAACAAGATATTACCGTGCCCCAGAAGTTATCCTTGGAATGGGATACACCGAAAATGTAGACATTTGGTCTGTCGGTTGTATAATGGGTGAGATGATACGTGGTGGTGTTTTGTTTCCTGGAACTGATCATATTGATCAGTGGAATAAAATTATCGGTATGTAAAAATTATACTTAAATTAATTTTTTTAGTTATATTTTTTCATGCAAATTTTCTTTTCTGTTTTCTATTTTATATTTAGAGCAATTGGGTACGCCATCTACTTCGTTTATGCAACGATTACAACCCACTGTTCGAAATTATGTAGAGAATAGGCCCAGATATTCCGGTTATCCTTTTGATAGATTATTCCCTGATGTTTTATTCCCAAGTGATAATAATGAACAGAGCAGGCGAAAAGCGTCAGAAGCTCGTGATCTGTTGAGCAAGATGTTAGTTGTTGATCCAGAGCAACGTATTTCAGTGGATCAAGCGCTTCTGCATAGTTACATAAATGTTTGGTACGATGCTGAGGAGGTGAATGCGGTAAGTCGTGGTTTTCTTTCTCTTCCTTGTTCATTTATTTTGCTGGAATTTGGAATGTTTTCGAAATTGAAATAAACGTTAATTAGATGGTTGCTAAATTTATTTTGCATTTCATATATAAAGATGAGCAATTATTTATTAGAGTTCTGAGCCTCTTCAAATCGTGTTTGCTGTTTATTATATTTAGTTTTATTTATCAGATCCACAAGCCATGACGAGGATTTTTTTTTCAAAAAAAAAAAAAAAAAAAAAAAAAAAAAAAAAAAAAAAAAAAAATAATAATAATAAAAAAAAGTTATAATAAAAAAAAGTTATAATAAAAAAAAGTTATAATAAAAAAAAGTTATAATAAAAAAAAGTTATAATAAAAAAAAGTTATAATAAAAAAAAGTTATAATAAAAAAAAGTTATAATAAAAAAAAGTTATAATAAAAAAAAGTTATAATAAAAAAAAGTTATAATAAAAAAAAGTTATAATAAAAAAAAGTTATAATAAAAAAAAGTTATAATAAAAAAAAGTTATAATAAAAAAAAGTTATAATAAAAAAAAGTTATAATAAAAAAAAGTTATAATAAAAAAAAGTTATAATAAAAAAAAGTTATAATAAAAAAAAGTTATAATAAAAAAAAGTTATAATAAAAAAAAGATAATAAAAAAAAGTTATAATAAAAAAAGTTATAATAAAAAAAAGTTATAATAAAAAAAAGTTATAATAAAAAAAAATTATAATAAAAAAAAAGGTATAATAAAAAAAAGTTATAATAAAAAAAAGATAATAAAAAAAAGTTATAATAAAAAAAAGTTATAATAAAAAAAAGTTATAATAAAAAAAAAGTTATAATAAAAAAAAGTTATAATAAAAAATAGTTATAATAAAAAATCACATTAACTCCGAGTCAGTTTAAGGGTACATTCTCATCAGTAAGGCCGAAAAATAGGCTATTTTCATGTTTTTTTTTTTTGAGGAAAGTAATAAATCTAGACACGCGATTTTTCAGGTATATTTATTGTACTTTAAGTAGCTTTTAAAAATTTTCAATTAATTTCATGATAACCCCGAGGTAGGGGCACGTTGCGTCGTAGACCGCTGCGAAATAAAGGACTTCGATGGCGACTCTCCTACAGGTCATACGATTTATCTGAAACAAAAAATCGAAAAAGGTTACTTGTTTAGTATGAGTGTGGTTATGGCATGGACCACGAAGAATGAAATCTATCCAAAAATAACAAAATGGCGACGTTGTGAAATTTATGTGCGCTTTTAATGAATGTTTTCGTTCTTTTTTTTTTGTTTATAAAGAAATCAATTTACAACGTATCGGCATAATTATGGTTCGTGCGATCAATTACGCGTATTTAAAAAAACAAACATTAAGATTCGTTGAAAATTGACTGAGTTATCACGGTTGCCAGCTCGAAAAACGTTGTTTTCCAGAAAACGCGTTTAAAGTTTTAAGTGTAGTAGCTACCTGCTTTGACTCAGTCGGCTCGGAGGCTCATAACTTTTTAACCGTTACGAATTTCGATTTTTCCTTTTAACATGATATTTTAGACAGTTATAGCTATCGAATTCCGCTTGACCGAAATGTTGACCAAAATTTGACCCAACTGATGAGAATGTACCCTTAAGCACATTAACACACCACGAGCTAGATTCGCTTTCGAAATCGTTCTTCTGCCTAAACATTCAAAGAGCTCTGCATTAATCCTTGTGTTACTAACCAAATAAATTGATATTGTTTACCAACCGGGTACCCATGTACGCGTATAAGAATTTGTCCGCAAAATCCCACTCTACATTGAAATAATTTTATGCATTGGACACACGTTCGTTTATTTACGGTTAACGAATATATTTCAAGCTAAAAACTAAATCCTAGGTCAGATATAATATGGAGAAAGTTGTCCCATAAATTTCTTTGGAAGGCATTTTAGTTTAGGCTTTACCTTTCTCTCGAAGATACAAGTGCCGTCACAACGTCCTGCGACATTTTCGGGTATTTGTGATTTTCTTACTATTTATTGGTCTGTAGGAACCCAAAAGTTCATGACCTCGCCGACTCGACTCCGCCACCGTCCCCTGCCCCGTGCACTCTCCCTCCATGCCCGACCATCTGATCCGACCTTCTCAAGGTCAAACCTAACATTGTCCTCGCATCTCCGTCGCGGCCGTCGTACCGGTCTCTTTCCCGTTGGTCTACCGTCAAGAATTCTACGCACGGTCCTATCGCTGCCCATTCACATGCCACATGTCCAGCCCATCTTAATCTTCGCGACCTGATTACTCTTGTTCTTTAAGGCTCGCCCGAAGAACCACCCATTGTCCTAACCCAACTCCCCATTCCCAACTTGCAATACATTACCAATCATTATCTCTTACCTGAATACGAACAGTACAAAGCTCTCTTTCAACAATTTCTAACCTGAAATATAAATCCAGGGTAAGATCATCATCTTGCCATGGCATCAAACAATATCAAGTCATCCGAAACAATTTTGATTCACCTTTCACGAACCATTGAACCCGATCGGTTCCTCTGGTCGGCAGCCATGTTCATCAAACACACAGCAATCCTCCTGTGTTTACTTTTTCCAACAATCCGTTGGTCCAAAAGACAAGCCTGGCAAGTTGCTTGCTTCCACATCTGCAAGCCAAATTTCCCATGATCGATCGCTACACGTCCGGCCCATCTTAATCTTCGCGACTTGATCACTCTCACTATTGTAGGTTTGCGGTATAGCTCTTCCAGTTCGTGGTTGTGGAGTTCCCTCCATTGTCCTGCCTCCTCGTCATATTTACCGCCAAAGATACACCTTAAAACTTTATTCTCGAATACGCGGAATTTGTTTTCATCCCGTTTTGTGAGAGCCAATGTTTCGCATCCATATAGAACAATCGGCATGATTACGGTTCTATAAACCCGGAACTTTATGTTACGTGATAGCAGTTTGGATTTCAGGAGTTTACTGAGTGTGTGAAAACTAGCGTTGTCGGAATGCAGTCTTTTGTTAATTTCCTTCGACATTTCGTTACTGGCTTTCAGTTTGTTCCCAGATATTTAAACTCTTTAACCATTTCAAATATTTAGCCCCTGACGTTTATGTATGTCCCTTGAGGTCCACCTGCTCTCGCCGTAATCATATATCTTGTTTTATCTCCATTTATTTCTAGGTCCGCCTCTTCTGCCGCTTGCATGATGATTTACTGTTTTTACTACACGTTATCGCCCAGCTCGGGGGTATCGTCCGCATATGGGAACACTTGCGTGACCCCGTTCAGGGATGATCCGGCCATGTTGTCGTCTTGTACCTTTCTGATAACTACTCCAGCACAAGGTTAAAAATACATGGTGAGAGGCCATCCTCCTGTTTTAATCAGTCCCGGATTTCAAATGGTTCTGAGAGGTGGTTTTCTATTCTAACTCGCTATTTGTTTTCGTTCATACAAATTTGAATGAGGGCGGTATATTTTTTCGGGATTCCCAGCTCAACTACAATATGGTAGAGTCTCTGTCTTGCGACTGAGTCGTAGGCTTTTTTAAAGTCAACAAGCAGTTGGTGAACCGTCTCTTCGTATTCCCACTTCTTTTCCAACAGTTGCCTTATTGTGAACATTTGGTCGCTTGTTGACCGGTTCCTACGGAATCGGCATTGGTAGTCTTTGGAGGATGGGGTATTTCCCCTTTGTCCTACTTTTGGAAGTGTTCCGCCGAACACTTTACACGTGACTCCAAAACAAACGACACTGGCCCTCACAAGAAAAACACAACTTTTCTTTTCCTTTGTAAATGTTCTTTATTTAACACACCACTTTTCGCAGTCAGTTCTGTCGCCTGTTTTTGAAAATGGGGACGACTATTGAGGTTTTTCATCTGCCGCAGTGACTTCCTTATCCCATATTGTTTTGATGAGTTGGTGGATCTTTCGAGCAGTTGCCTCTCCTCCATGCATCACAAGCTCTGCCGGCATGTAGTCAACTCCGGTAGTCTTGTTGTTTTTCAATCGATTTATTGCGTCTACTACCTCGTTGAAGAAGGGATCTGGGATCTCAGGTTTGGCTGTATGTACATCATCTACATATGTACATCTGGTGCGTTTATTTGTGGTTGATGGGTGCGCACGTTGAGCAGGTTTTCAAAGTACTGCTTCCATCTTCTCATGACATTGTTTTTTTCTGTGACCAGACTACCGTTCGCCTCTCGAATTATTTTGACTTCTCCTCCGTAGCCACTTCTAATTGAATTTATGCCGGCATACACACCTCTGATGTTCTTTGCTCATGCATTTTCTAGGATTTTTTCGACCTGAGTCTTCTCCCATTCGCGTTTGCGTTTGAAAAGTCTCATTATCTTTTTCCGAATCGTCGCATATCTTTCTGCGTTAACTTCATCATATCCTTCTAAGTAGATAACTCTAAGGCGTTTACGTTGTTCGATCTTCGCCCTGCACTCATGGTCAAACCAAGGTTTGAACCTAATTATTTTCTTCAATCCTTGCATTTGAAAAGTCGTGTTGTCTCTCCGAATCGTCGCATATCTTTCTGCGTTGACTTCATCATATCTTTGTAAGTGCATCACTCTGAGGCGTTTACGTTGTTCGATCTTCGCTCGGCACTCATGGTTAAACAAAGGTTTGAACTGAATTGTTTTCTTAAATCCTAATACCTTACGGGCTTCTTATTTGATTACGTTTCTGATCCACGCCCATTTAGTGCCCACATTACTGGATCACCTTCCTCATTGCTCCCATTCTCTAGGATGCTAAATCTATTCGTTAGTTCGTCTTGATATTCAGACCTTTTGCGGAGGTCTTTTAGTTTATCAGTGTCGAATTTTTTGGTCGTCTCCCGTGACTGCCCGTGTGCCTTTGCTGCGTTCGAACATTCCACGTCCCGACGCGTATATCCCGCTTTTTTCGTCTTTCCCTACGTCTTCTTTTTGCCGAGTCGATGTTTTCTGGATGATTTGTTATCTTATGGTAGTGTCGCCTCATCACACCTACGTTTACTGGGTTTTTCGTGGGATTGTTTTGTGTATATTGGCCAGTATTTTTTGTTTCACAACTAAACGTAATCGATATCCATCTCAGAGGTTGTGACACAAGATATACGTTAAGTGGAGAGTGTGGGTGCAACAGTCTCCCCGGCCGAGAATGGAGTTATCAACATCCCTTTTGGAAATGAATATGTTGTGTGGGACCGGAGAATGGCGTTTTTTTTTTTTGGTTTTTGGTTTCGGTAGGAAGGTAAAAATCTTCAAAAGATACCCCTGGACCAATCCAGAGGCATGCCGGGTTTTTACCGTCTAAAACCACCTCCCGCCAGCCACATATTCCCGTTGATCCCCGCGGAACTTTCTTTTAGATATTTCATCGCGGGCCGGGACGGAGTTTACCTGTTACTCCGCTCGTCGCGTCGGAACTGCTGCATCATACCATATATTATAGAATACTATTTGTTACGGACCATGCCTGTTTTGAACTCAGCATGTATTCTATTACTCCTGCCGGAGTAACTGTCCGTCTCATATGTCTCTCCAAAATCGTTCGTGCGGTCTCGAATCTCACGCACTCTGTGAGTACGTGTTCCGCATTTTCTATTTTGCCTTTGCAATACAAGCAGTATGGGCGATTCACATGCTTCTATTTGTGCAAGTATTGCCGAAGGCATCCATGTCCTGATATTAGCTGACTCAAGTGGTAATTCAGCTCGCCATGTATTCCTTTCACCCATATTTCTACATCAGGTACCATGATGTGGTCCATCTTCCTTTGGTGGAAGAATCCCACCTTCGTTGCCATTCTCTTAGACTTGAGAGCTCTAAACCGCATTCTCCGACGACTCTCTTGGGAGACCTCATGGGATGCAGCGTTTTTTTAGCTGCAATATCAAGTGTTGTCCTCCCGGCAAAAACATTTATCGCATCTTCGGATACCGTTCGAAATGCACAGCATACTCTTAGTAATGTCAGCCTATGTGCTGAGTTCACTCCCCTCGTGGATGATTTATACTGTGCGGCACCTGCCCATACGTGAACTGCATACATTATAATGGAGGTGCTGACACTGGTTATCAGTTTCCTTATGAGGGGCCGGGGTCCTCCAACGTTAGTAGCTGACATCTGGCAAAGGCGAACGGACTAGAATTTTCCAATAAATTTAGTTGTGAATGCGCAACATTCCGTCCGCCTTCACCAATTATTGGCGAATCTTCTTCTTTGAAAGGGGAGGACCCTGAGTTCGAGGTCCTGATTGGTGCCGGTGGCGCGGGCTTATGGTCGGTGATGGCGTAGGTGTTGTCGGGTGGGGTGGGGTCGGGTCCCACATTATTTGACTAAGACGAGGTAGTTTGACGAGGTTGTTGATGTGTAGTTACTGGTGGAGGCCGCCCGCCTTCGTTGCCATTCTCTTAGGCTTGAGAGCTCTAATTGTGGTCGCATTCTCCAACGATTCTCTTGGGAGACCTTATGCAATGCAGCGTTTTCTTTAGCTGCAATGTCGGGTGGTGTCTTCCAGGCCAAAATATTTATAACATCTTCGGATACCGTTTGGAATGCACAGCATACTCTTTGTGATGCCAGCCTATGTGATGAGTTCACTCCCCTCAAGTACGACTTATACTGTGCGGCTCCTGCCCATATGTAAGCAGCATACATTATAGTGGAGGTGTTGACACTGGTTATGAGTTTCCTTATGCAGGGCCGGGGTCCTCCAACATTGGGTAGCAGTCTCGCCAACACTTTGCATACTCTTGCCGTTTTTTCACTCGTTTTTCTCAGGTGTTCCTTGAAGCTCAACCTGTTGTCGAGTATAACACCAAGATATTTAATATAAGGACTGGATCTGATTATTTATCCTTCTATTTCCAAATCAAGGTGTTCAACTTTCTTGCGCCTGCTTATTAAAACTGCCTCTGTCTTATGTCCGGCTAGTTTCAGTCCGGCTATATCTAGCCAACATTTAATGCTCTGGATTGCTTGGGAGCAAATATTCTCCAGGTCAGGAGAAAGGGGGTTATGTTCGAGTATGTGTGCAGATAACACTGAGACAAGGTTCGTTCCGATGGAAACTCTCCTCTCGATGGAGGAAGTGGTTATGGGTCTATGTCGTATTTTGTTCGCTCTTCAGTATTGTTTTCCAGATTTATCACGCCTACGTTTTTAGATAAGTCCCTGAATGATTTTGGATCGGCGAAATCAAGGATAACAATGGTGTAATCCGCTAGTAGCCAAGGAAACACTGGGTATCGGCTTGAGTCGTTTTATGGCCGGTGTTGTATATTGCTTATACAACATTTATTTTTATTTATTTATATTTATTACTTGAGCCCATGTGTAGATTGCTTCCGACTCGTGGGGTCCGTAAGGATTCTGTTATATCTTGCTAGGGGGACTTGCGGATGTTCCCCTGGGGTTGGCTGCAACCTAAGGTTAATTTGGGGGACTGTCGAGGAGTTAAACCTGCGGTTAGTTGTTTGTCCCCGTTGGAGGTGTGAGAGAGGTTGGCCGAGGGTGCGTATCGCCTTATTCCGTGCTCCCAGGTCTGGGCCGGAGATTGCTTCCCTGCCCCAGCTTTGGTCCTCGGTCGGTTGATGGTGTGGACCCCGACTTCTTGAGGGGCGCCGCTGTGCCAATTTTAACCAATATATTATTCGGTAATAATAATAATAATATTAATAAGGGGGTAACTTCAGGCCAACCGGCATCCTGGGTTCCAACCGCAGCTGATCTTAAGGTAAGGTTTCTTTTTTAAACAAAAAGAGACGGTTAATTTCCTTTGGGGTTTATTTATTTAAAAAAGTCGAATGCACCACTGGTGCTGCCGGATACTAACTCAACTCTTGCCTACAACAGAACTCCCTATGTATACCCAAATTCAAATCAGAATTTCACATTACTTCCCACGATTCATTTCTCACCTTGAGACAGCCACCCAATGCCAGCCCAGTCGAAGGCAATATCAACGACGATGGGAACTGCAATGTTGTAATTTCGCCGCCATTCACCCTGTGGTGGCAACCTTACGCCGACTCTGGCTGCAGCTCCACCCAAAGGCCATGGGAAAATTTCGATTCAAGGTGATGCGAATCTGATTTGCCCATAGCAAATAGCATGCATGTGCATGGGTGGAATTTCCTTGAAGGTGATGGGGTGTTGGGTGATCATCAAGGTGATGCGATTTTTTTTGTTTGCTTGTTGCAAATAGCATGCAGGTGCATGGGCATAGATGGAACGTGGGAATTGGAGAATTGCAAGTTTAGTTGTGGGAACGGAACATTTGTGATAGGGTTTTGCGTTTAGCAACAGGTAGGCATATAATATAGTTTCACAACTACACCGAAATAATTCCGTCGGTTGTAACAGGGAATTAATTTTAATGCTACACCGAAAGAACTCCTTTGGTTTTAAAGTTGTTAAAACTTTAATGCAACATAAATCATTTGTGGAATTATGATTTAATTTGTGACGGTTAATGTCGCATATGTATCAAAACACCGGCGTCTTATTGTGTTTAAATACATCAGATATTCAAAATTAAAAATTTCTCTGTTAACCCATCTCTGCGAAAGTCCTGAGGCACATAGCAGCTCCATATAAAATATATAATGTATAAAAAATATAAAATATAAAATATTTGGCGGTTGTAACCTAAGAGTCTTGGTGAATACCTTGTTTCGTGAATTGGTTGTGAAACTTAGGAAGTAGCTAGTTTGATCGAGCAGGAAAATCTCCAATGCGCTTCGATCTGGGTTGTGCTGACTCAAGTGAACTTCGTGGATCTTATCTATGGAGAACCGACAATCATTTTTCTCGCCAGCTTCAGATGGTGCGCTTAAATCGATAATGGTAAATCAGGTTTGATTTATCTCGATGCGTCCCTTAACCTTTGTCATCAGTGTTATTAGATCGCACTCTTGCGACATAACCACATTTTCCAATGGTACCTCTTGTTGTGGTTGAGGAACAATCGTAACGCATAGTTCTTCTTCTAATATCGAGTTGTCGTCAGCAAGGAAAAGGATGTCTTGTTCATCATTAACAATTCCGACACTCGAGCTGATATCTGATATCAACGTTGAAGGGTGATTTTGTGACCAGTGATGTGATCGACGGGATAATAGTTCGCTCTCTTAATGTGAATCATCTGGGAATGCTATGGTTGACATAGAGTATGAACTGGAAATAGAGGTATGGTTACTTTCCGATTGGACATTTGATAATCGTCTTTGATGAAGAAAACTGCTGGTCATAGTACGAGTGACTGATGTAATCTTTCGAACCAGAATGCGCCAGACCACATTTATGGTTCATGTTGTCGTCCTGTGCAGAGTCAGGAACCAGGGGCGGAACTGTAGCCTCCAATGCTGATATTCGATATAGACGTAAGTTGCCCTCGCTCTATAGCTGTAGAGATCTTTCGGCTCTTTACCTGGACCATTCGAGCCTGTGGTCTCATCGATATTGTGAGAGTAGATTTCCGGTTCTCAGGGCTTCGACTTGTTTGTTGCTGCAACGTCTGCTGTTTGTTCTCGCAACAAGACTGAACGACCTAATGCTGGAAAACCGGAAGTGCTGCGTTGGACGGTCGATGGGTTTTGCTTGAAACACTATACGTGTTTCGGTGGTACATTTGCATGATGATGTTGTCGTGCATGCAGAAGTTGCTATGCCAAGGGAACCAACATACAGATATCATGATAAATAACCGAACTTTAAGAGGTTCGCTCTCGAAGCTCTACCCGCGCTCGACTGGTGACGACATTTTGTGACATCAGGGGCATCGGTTTCACCAATACGAATGTAAACGCCGCCCACCAATATTTGCAAACAACGAAACCTGATATTCTTGCCCTAACTGAGAGCCAGGTCGATTACGATCGACCGGCGACATTTTTCGAACATCTTTCACATACTGTCGACTGGATACAGATCAACCACACAGCTTCTGAAATTGTTGTCCTTGGCGATTTTAATGTGTACAATTCCGGCTGGTTGTTATATTCTAACAGAACCGATGAGGCTGGGAGGCTGGCGGAGATGTTTGCTGTTAGCCACAACTTGACTCAACTCATGGAGGAACCAACGCGAGTGCCGGATACCCGAGGTGATTATGCGAACACCCTGGATCTGGTTTTGACATCCGAACCGAGTATTTATATCTTAAATGTTTCCGCGCCACGGGGAAACTCAGATCTCTGCTTGGTATCTGTCGCGCAAGCACTTGGATATCAAGCGAATAACCGGCCTAGGCAGCTTCGCCATGTATAGAAGCATGGGACTGCTAACTGGGACGATTTGCGAGATTTCTTCGCATCCTTTTCATGGTCGGAGGTGTGCTTCGGAGACTCCGATGTTAACGCTTGCGCGGAGTCGGTATTAGAGATTATTCTTCTCGGGGTGGAGATGTATATTCCACATTCCATCAAACGAAGTTCATCTGATAAACCGTGGTTTGACAAAATATGCGAGCAGATTTCAGCGGCAAAAAATAGAGCTTTTAAGCAATGGCGCTCCAATCCCACCGATGTTAACAGAACGAATTTTGTTAGAATCAGAAACGCGTGCAACCAGACGATTGATACCGCGAAGAAAGCTCACAACAACAGGGTGTTCAATAAACTCCTTCGGTGCCCGACTGGTTCGCGTTCCTTCTGGTCAATGGCAAAAGCTGTCAGCGGTAACTTCGCACCCTCTTCTTTTCCTTCGTTGGTGACAGACAGCGGGACGTTAGTCACGAGCTCAAATGATAAAACTAATGTGTTCGCGACTTTATTTTCCGCGAATTCAAACCTCGACCCCGGCCTTTTTGGGCTACCTGTGATCGCACCGGTACGGTCTTCCATGCGGGATGTGAGATTTCGTCCGCGCACTATTCAACGCATTCTACGTGAACTGGATTGTAGGAAGGCAACCGGCCCGGGCGGAATACCAGCAATAGTCCTTAAGAACTGTGCTCCAGAACTATCGCCGGTTCTTGGCAGACTCTTCCGCTTATCTTATGCACGGAGGACCTTTCCTGCCTGCTGGAAAATCGCTCGAGTTCAGCCAATCCCAAAGACGGGAAAAAGTGTCTCCTCCAAAATTACCGTCCGATAGCTTTATTGTCTATGTTACCTAAGGTAATGGAAAAAGTCATCAATACAGAGTTAGTTAAGTATTTGGAGTGCAACGGTCTTTTGAATTATCGCCAATACGGATTCCGTGGCGGGCGGTCCACGGGAGACCTTTTTGACACTTATAACCGATATATGGACATTGCGATTGAACGGCATGGTGAGTCAAGGGCGGTCGCATTGGATATCTCCAAGGCTTTTGACCGCGTCTAGCACGGGGCATTGCTGAGCAAACTTCGTTCATATGGACTTTCCCAACAGCTTTGCGACTGGACGAGGAGCTTCCTCGAGAATCGATCGATCCAGGTTGTTGTGGACGGCGAGTGTTCGGATCTGTATCCTGTTAATTCGGCCCAGGGTTCTATTTTGGCTCCAACCTTGTTCTTCCTTCACATAAATGATTTGTTGGAGACAACGGATAACAAAGTGTTCAGTTTTGCGGATGATAGTACGCTTGTTTCCTCTTTTTCGAGTGTTCGGCCGATTGGTGCATCTGCGTCGCATCAGCTGAGATGTAGACAGATTGACTCTCTGAATCAGGATCTAGAGGGTCCTGGGGTGGGTAAGGGCTAATCTCGTCGACTTCAATGCAGCGAAGACACAATATACAACATTCACAAAGAAAAGTGGATCATCGGTTCCACAGCTGATGATCAATGGCCAGGCCCTCGAGGCTGGGGAAAGTTTGAAATTGCTCGGCGTCACGGTCTGTGGGAATGTGTCATGGCATAAACACGTGTCGAGTATCGCCAGGTCAGCCTCAGGAAAACTGAGTTATCTTTTTAGAGCCAAGAAATATTTTACTTCGGCCCAACTTCTTCTCCTATATAAATCCCAAATTAGACCCGCGCTCGAATATTGCTCTCATGTTTGGAGCTCGGCTCCTAAACGTACCCTCGACCTACTTGAGAGCATACAGATACGAGCGAACCGCCTGATCGGGGATTCGGTGCTGACGTCGGGACTACAGTCGCTATCACATCGAAGGCGCGTAGCTGACCTCTGTCTGTTTTACAGATATTATTATGGGTACTATTCTTCGGAGATTCTTGGTATTGTTCTACGCAATTCGGCTTATGTGCGGTTCACAAGACAATCCGACGGATCACACCAGTTTGCGATTCATCTCCCGAAGGCGCGAACATCCGTGCGTCAGAACTCGTTCCTCTACAGAGCGGGGAAGCTGTTGAACTCCTTTCCCACGCGAGTGTTCCCGGAGCGTTACAACCTGCAACTGTTCAAAAAGAACTGCAACAGTTATTTGGTGGCATCTCGGGGTGCCCACTCGGCGCTATAGGTTCGCCTCTCCCGAGAGAAGTCTAATTAAAAAAAAAAAAAAAAAAAAAAAAAAAAAGCTGCTGACTGCCAGTTCCTTGATTGTGAAAAGTGTAATTTTAGTGGAGATGATGTCGGATTTCTTGTGCACCTTTCGCTCTGCTCATTTGACCTAGTAGGTCTATAAGAAGGTAACTTATGGTAGTATTAAGGGGAACAACTGCTACTAAGACACTGTACTCAGATCTTCTCCAGAATCTTACGCGTGTTGGAGTGATTGCCGCGGATTCTGAACGACAGGAAGCTAAATGTTATTTCAAATTAAAGATTCGACCTTATTGCCCAAAAATACGTTATCCTTTTTTTAGTACACGGGGATACGGGAGGTCTTTAGCCAATCTTTCTTAGTTAAAGAATGATTCAACAAAAAGTACAAAAAGTGGGTATACGGGTAGTCGGTTTGTGGCGAAGAAGTATTTGTACAGGCGTACAGCACCCGGTTCCCTTCTTCCTCCATCGACACTAATGTGGCCGTTTCCGTGGTATGCATCGTCACCGACGCTGATTCAACAGAAACACCACCGATGTTATGCTGGGACCTTGTCAAGGTAAAGGTGAAAGTAAATGAAACACACTGGAGCAAAATATCACTTCTTTATTTTAATATAATGTTTACAATCGGTTAACATTTGTCCAATATGCAAAGGGGCGAATTTATTGTTATTATTAGGAATGTTAGGAGTTATTTTTCACTACACTTTGGTGGCGACTTTCTCAACACCGATCAGGGAACGCATATACAAAAAACTATTGTAAAAATAACTTGAATACCCGCGCGGAGACGTACTTCGTTTTAGGTGTGCCCACTTACTGAATTAAATCTGACTCCTCTGTGCCATTGGACGAATCATACCACCAGTCGCAACTGGAGTGGATTTTCCTGCTTGAGGTGAAAAACAATTTTCTTCCTCTATTTAACCGACAGCCAATGGGAACGCGATTTGAGTTTCGGTGGAAGGATTTCCATGTACCTCGTACAGATAGATTGGCTGTCCGTACCTTGGAAGTGCGGACAACGAAAAATGCATTGATAGGGAGAAGAGGAAACCAATTAGGCAGCTGTTCAAATAACTGCTCGTGCACAAAGGTTGAAAGCATTGGTATCGTAAACGATAGCGGGTATTGCCGGACGCAGATATATATTTGGGTATATTATGTATACAATTTCAAAGGCAAGCGCTAAAATGGGTGATTTGTTTGGTTAAGCGAACGAAACATAGGACGTGACTGTTGCTAGATTGTTTAGGGTAAACAAATTATGGTCACGTCCAATTCGATGTTCGTTTATCGCTTATGCAACCGATCTGGGATAATTAGACTGCAGCTGTATAAGCAAGCGATTGCCATGGCTTGATCGTGGGACCGACCGTTGCCTGAGAAAGGTAAACACAGTAGGATTGCTGGGCATGGACGCCGACAAGATGACGCGGGTAGATTCCCTAATGGTTTGCAATGCTCATGGGTGCCGATCAGAGGAACCGAATATGCTTAAGGGAATACAGCGATGTTGTTTGGTGCTGTGGCAAGATGATGATCTTGCCATGGGTTGTTTTTCAGCAAATTAAAGTGATTGAAAGGTAGCTTAACGCTGCCCGATTTCAGGTAAGTTGGTAATCTTTAATGGATGAGAAATGGAGAGTTGAATTAAGGGAAATGGGTGGTTCTTGGGATATGCTATAGGAACCCCCACAGGTTAGTAACACAAGGGTTAACAAAGCCGCTGGCCTGGGTTGCGTCTCCCCAATTTTTATAAGGAGACTAACTATACTACTACGAAAGCATTTTTGTCCGCCGTATTTAAGTCTAAATACAATAGTAGGAAAATATTGTATATTACGTTATGAGTGATAAAATGTACAGATAAAGAGAACTACAAATCATCTGCATTTGGTTACATAACTTAATAGTATTCTTTTGCATTTGAACAAACTTTGGAACGTTAATGAATTAAACGTTATCTAAAAAATATGTTTTAAGTTATTGATGATTAATAGCTGTTATAAATCAATATTAATAATTATTAATGTTTTTTCAGCCTGCACCAGAGCCATATGATCACAGTGTTGATGAGAGGGAGCATACAGTAGAACAGTGGAAAGAATTAATTTATCAAGAAGTAATGGATTATGAGGCGCGAAATACCATGCCTCGTGATGGCCGGTAGAGCGAGCGCACTTTAAATTTTAATTATAATATTAAAAATGTAGGAAAAAAGAAATTTACAAAAAATGACAAAAGGGAGGAATACATAAAGTAGAAAATAAGTATAAAATGAGAATATTCTCTTTGGAGAACTAGATTATTATATACTTATATAATTATCTATTAAATTACTACACTTACATTAATATGTATATATATAATATATGTATTATATAATATTATATATACAATACCTCTTTCATATTATAAGTCGACATTGTGTCACCATCACGTAATTTATTTATGAAAAAGATATTAAGCTGGCGATGCTCACCCAACCAATGCAATAATATTTTTGGTTATATGTAACCATTTAATATCTAATTGATTTTTCTTGGTCAACTTTTGTTTGTTTTCTCTTCTCTTTTAAGTTTTCTTCTTCCTTGTATTAAATTACTAAGCTAAAACATAGAGGAGCAATAAACATATATCTTCGCGAAATATTCTATATAAAATATAAATTAAATTGATATTTAGACACGAAAAATGAATTGTTTTTTTATTAATAAGTTGATGAGACATTTCTATAAATTGGCGATTTCGTTTGTTCTGATTCTTAAAATGTTGTAGTTCTTCATTTCTTCTGCGCTGTCATCCCCTTTTGAACAGGCATTTTTGGCATTACTCTGAACACAGAGAAGAGAGTAACATGTTATCAACACATATCCTTGAGTACTTGAGAATTATTGCTCCGAAACCAAAATAATAATTTACATGCATAGCGTTCTTCGGAACCAAAATAAAACCATATATTTATAGTGTTTTGCGAAGTACTAAACGACGTGATTTGAATCCATCCTATGAAAGGCTAGAGCCAAAATACCGACGCATAGACGATGGTCACATTATGCGAGAATGTCTATACTCGCTACATAAGCCGTGATTACTATATTAATTGATTGATTGAAGGCGGAACCCCCATTTTTATTTAGTTTAATGCAAGCTTAAATTAACTTAACATAAAACCTTACAGACTATCTTAAAATCTAGTGTAGTGGTTAAGACATTATTCAATTATTCAATCGAAAAAAAAGGAGAAGAAAACCAGGAAGTTGAAGATTACCTGGCGATAGGGGAGGTAGGATGCCAGGGAAGAGCGAGTGTATGTGGAGGTCGTATACGCGGCCTTTGTGCGACAGTGGAGGGCATGCGTACGGACTGATACAGGGGCGGGGATTGCTGAGCCGTGGGGCGAGGGCGGGGGGGGGGGGGGGGGTGGGGGGGGGGGGGGGCGTTTCTTCTGACGTTTAAGAGCGGGAGTGGGGATGTTGAAATCGAAGGGGGTGGGGAAAGAGTTGGCCTGTCGTGTACCATACGCGAGATGGGTTCGTTAGCGCCGTAAGACGTGTGATGAGCGGGCACGTCGAGGGTTACGTACGTTACGGGGGTTTGTGTGCAATGTTAAAGTGGAGAGCAAGCTTGGGCAATTGATTGAGCCAGACAGAAGGCGATGGACAAAGATGATGTCGGCATGGATTCTGCGCTCTTCAAGTGTGTTTAGATTGATTAGAGGGAGCCGGCCTGTGTATGGTGGTAGAGTCAGCGGATTTTCCCAGTTTAGTCCGCGGATGGCAAAGCGCAAGAAACGACGTTGAACACCCTCAATCCTGCGAATGTGAGTCACTTGATACGGAGCCCAGACCTGACTAGCGTATTCGAGTAGTGGCCGGACAAAGGTTGTGTAGAGTGATCGGGTGACATAGGGGTTATGGAATTCCCTCGACCAGCGTTTGACAAACCCAAGGGCGGCGTTGGCCTTGAGGATCATGTAATCAATATGTGCGGTAAATTTGAGCTCCTTGTTGCATAGGACGCCCAGATCGCGAATCAATTCAACCGATGTTATCTGTTGGTTCAGTAAGAGATAGGAGCGCGGGTGAGTGGGGGAGCGTTTCCGAGAAAAGGCGATTGTGTGACATTTGGCGATATTCATTTCTAGGTAATTAAATTGGTACCATGTCGAGAAGCTTTTTTTTTTTTTTGGTTTCGGTAGGAAGGTGGAAATCTTCAAAAGATACCTCTAGACCGATCCAGGGCAAGCCGGGTTTTTACCGACTAAAACCACCTCCCGCCAGGCTCATATTCCCGTCGATCCCCGCGGAACTTTCTTTTAGATATTCCCGCGAGGCGGGACGGAGTTTACCTGTTACTCTGCTCGTCACGTTGCAACTGCTGCATCATTTCACAGAGAATACCATTGGTTACGGACCATGCCTGTTTTGAACTAAGCATGTAGCTGTCAAGATCCGATTGGAGAAGTGAGGAGTCCAGGGGCGAGCGGATTGTCTTGAACATTTTGGAATCATCCGCGTAAAGCGAGATGGAGTGATTAATGCCAAAGCCTATGTCGTTTATTGTTAGGATAAATAGGAGAGGGCCGAGATGACTGCCCCGGGGGACACGTGAGGTTGGGACAAAAGGTGGATCTAATCGCACGCGGTAGGTTCGATAACTGAAATAGGATGAGACCCACTTAACCCTTATGTCAATGACCAACTTTACCGACAGTAATCATTTCGGCGCAATTTCACGATTGCTCGGCCTAGTAGACGAATTTCGGTCCCATGTCTCAGATCATCTCCATTCAAACGTTTCTGAATGATAATTACGAAATTTCAATGAAAAAAAAAATTTTTTTTTACTTTCAAATTGACATTTTAAAAAATCGAAATGGGTACCCGGGTACCCGGTCATTGACATAAGGGTTAATCAGCAGGGGTTCGAAACCGAGGGAAGACAGCTTGAAGAGAATGGGGTTATGGGAGATTTTGTCGAAGGCCTTGCTAAAGTCGGTAGCGACTACATCGAACTCATCGCCGTTTTTTAGGGCAAGGCGTGTGTGAGATGTGAAGTCGACAAGATTAGTGTAGTGTAACAACATACGCACGACATGACCACAGACAATAATATCAAATGCATTAATTGCCCGTGTCATAATTTCCGAATATCGAATAACCAGCATTCGTTGTAGACCATAAATTCAAGGTCAACTCATTTCGTTTTCATAAACAAACGAACAGCTCCGGCTACGAAGAAACGTTTATAAATTTATCATTGGTAAGCAATTAATGAATTGATTGGGTCAATTCGTATCGTGGTTCTTGCATTACACACTTAATTGATTGTAAGGAATGAAATAGCTTAAGTAAACAAAATTTGTGTGAGTGAAGTTACTATTAAGAACAGAATAGCATATTAAGCAATATTTATATGAGTGTACAATAAGAATTGTAAATAATTGAGCGATTGATTGGGAGTATAAATACCCCAGCATTTGTGGAAATAAATTAATCATTAACCACAAGTTCTTGATTCACCAAAATCCGGCGTTTACGCCATAGCTTTACAGCGAGCTGTGCTTTAAACAGCAAAAATAATAGGGAAGTAGGGTTATAGATCCATCTTTCACTATATCACAAGTAATACAAGTCTAAGTATTACAAGCGAACATAATATTTGGCAACAGCTAAAACCCCGTACATTACATGAAAACCCTGCCAACCATTACATTAGTAGTAATGGACCTGTCTGAGAGGAAGCCGTGCTGGTTCGGGGGGATGATCGGTGCGCACCGAAAACATAACGCCTCATATAGAAGGCCTTCGAAAGTTTGGGAATGTGCGAAAGCTTGGCAATGGGACGATAATTGGATATAACGTTTTTTCCCTTTTTATGTATGGGGGTTATGTAAGATGGTTTCCAAAAGTCAGGGAATCCATCTTGTGCAAGGGATAGATTGAAGATTGACGCGAGCGGGAGAGATAGAGCAGAGCAACATTTTTTTTTAAGAGGATAGCGGGGAGTCCGTCTGGGGCGGGACTGAAATCGTCTTTCAGTTCTTCAATTTTTTTTATGACTTGGTGTTGTTGAATAATGTTAATGATATGGTGTTCAGCGCTGACGATGATTTTGATTCCTTTTTAGTGTTGTCGCGCCGCACCGTGCTTCCTCGTGAATCGAGGGAAGAGTCACGGTCACTGAGTTTTTGAAACAGTAATAACACTTCTATTATTTATTATGTTTATTTAATATGTCCGTACGCTCGGACGTTCTGCACAAAAACTGAACTTAAAAACTATCCAGAAGAAAAATGAAACCTCGGTACTCACCCTTGTCCTTATTGCATTTTGTTGGATAAAAGGCAACCTAGAAAAAAGGTTTTTTTTACCTGCGATACGGCAGCGTAATAATAGAATCCGAATTTTGTGTAGACAAAATTCATAAGAGATGATCTGTAAATTGGTATTTAACCCCTTAATGCACATTTAAACGGTAAACGGTACACATTGCCCGTATATGTCACGGAGGTGTGCATTAAGCGATTAATGACGCAAAATATAGACGTGGAATAAAATGAACATTTGTTAGGAAATTCGTTTGAAGGAAATCCTTCGAGAATCATAAAATTGTAGACATGCATTTTATAGTCCTGAAGAGTAATTTTTAATGATGCGTCTATAGGTGAGCATCTAGTTTACACGTTTCGTTTTATTTAGGGTTTTGTTTGAAGGAATTTTTTTTTAACACAAACGCGAACACAAAAGGGGGTTTTGGAGTACCCTTAAGTGTCAGAGCACCGTGCGAGCGGAAGGAGAGGATATTGTTTGACATTGGACTCAATTTGAGGACGTGGGTGGATGATATGAGGAAAAGAAAATGTGGAAGGTAAATGGTAGGGCTTCGTGGAGCACTACATTAGTGTCATGTTATTCACTACGATTGGGGTCGGTAATCTGTTGGAATTGCCATATATAAGTTTATGGTTAATTAATTTTTTTTTGAAAAGTGCCGAGCATAACATATATAACAATTTTTGGCAAAGTTCGACTGCATTCATCAACATATTTTAATAGGGTCCAACAATTAGTAGTAGTATCAATTTTGTTTTATTTTTATTTTTTATATGACCAAATACATTCAAATTTTACAATAAATACGAGATACTCACCTTAAGCGGGGGACATCATCATCATCATCATCATAATCATCGGCACTACAGCCGGGATCCGGTCTTGGCCTTATTTAACAAGTCTGAGGCTTGTTAAATTTTCCATAATAATTTGTTTTTCCGGACATGGTCATTTTTTCGATGATTTTCGTTCACTTCGCTATTGCGCTACATTGACTTTCTCTTAGGAACATCTTAATATATACATATACATATACATGGGACTGAAAAGTTTCCGACCTAACAAAGTTAGAATACATTTTTTCTTAAAATTTATTTTTATTTTTCTAAATAGTCTCCTTGTAACTCTACACACTTCTCCCAGCGATGCTCCCATCTCTCTAACCCGTCCAAATAGTACTCGGCGTTTTTCTCTGCAAAATAACCTCTCACGAAGGTGATTGCTGTAGTTGCTCATTTGATGAAAATCTCTGTCCTCCGAGCGCAATTTTTAGTTAAGGGAAGAAAAACAACTCGCTTGGGGCTAGATCTGATGAGTAAGGCGGATGAACAAGCCGTTCAAATCATAATTCGTGCATTTTAGCCATAGCAACCGCTGAGTTGTGAGACGGCGTGTTGTCTTGGTGAAACAGGATTTTCCTTTTCTGCAAATCTGTCCATTTTTCCGCAATTTCTGCATTCAGTTGGTCAAGTAATGATGTGCAGTATGCTCCTGTAATGTTTTTTTTCTTTTGGAAGATAATCGATTAACATAACTCCATGACTATCCCAAAAATACAGTCGCCATCACTTTCCCAGCCGAAAAAACAGTTTTTGCTTTTTTTGGAGCCGATTCTCCCTTTTGTTTCGGGCGTATAATGGTGTTTCCAAGTTTCATCGACAGTAATTAATCGGCGCCAAAACTCGTATTTCTTGCGCCTAAACTGCGCAACAGAGCGTTGGAAATGTTCATTTGAACACGTTTTTGGTCTAACGTGAGCAAACTCGGCGCCCAACGCGACGACAGCTTTCTCATGCCTAAAGCTTGATTTAATATGTGACAAATACGTTTTTGGCATATTTTTAGCCTCTGCTACCTCTCTCACTTTAATTCGGCGGTCGTCTAGCACCATTTGATGAACTTTAGCGATGTTATCGTCAGTTGTTGCAGTTTTTGGACGTCCCGAACGTTCATCGTCTCCCAAGCTCCCCCGGTCACGTTGAAATTCAGCTGCCCAAAATTTCACGGTGGTAAATGTTGGTGCAAAGTCCCCATACACAGAGTCCAACTCGTCTTTGATTTGTGTAGGCGTATTGCCTTTCAACAACAAACATTTAATAACAGGTCGGTACTGAATTTTGTCCATTTTCACAAAAACACACATAGGCTGTCATGTAAAACACCATGTGCTCGGGGCAGGCTTTCTAGTCAGTCCAAAACTGAAGCCTGCCATTGTCGGCTTTAATGCAATAAACGAAAGACTATGCGCTCTGCGTGCAAGGCAAGTTTAAGAATATAAGCCTCACAAACGTGCACGGACCTACAGCGGAGTCCCCTGACGACGAAAAGGTAGAATACTACGAGAACGTTGAACGGGCCCTCAATGTCTGCTCAAGATACAAAGTGAAAATCGTTCTTGGTGATTCGAATGCAAAAATAGGTCGCGAGCCGGTTTTCAGGCACTCCACAGGTTCCCATAGTTTGCATGAGAACACTAACGACAATGGGCTACGAGTCATCGAACTGGCAGCATCGAAAAGCTTGGTCGTTGCAAGTATCATGTTTCCGCGTAAAGATATCCACAAAAGGACCTGGGTATCACCTGATGGAGCACTCGCAACCAAATTGACCACGTGTTGATAGGTCGCCGCCACTCCTCGAGCCTGATGACGGTACGAACGTATCAAGGTGCCAACGTCGACTCGGATCACTATCTTGTTGGTACAGTTTTCCGAGCGCGGATTGCCTTACGGAGACGTATTGGATCCGGGGATCAGGTTCGAATCAACACGGCTGCCTTACACAATGAGAATACCAGTAACACCTTTGGACATGCGTTAAAACTCGCCCTCGAAGAGCTCGACGGAGGGAGAGTAATTCCTGGGGCCAGAATGCCGGGCGTAGAAGAGAAATGGACACGGCTTAAGAATACTGTCATTAGAACTGCCAACTTCATCTTAGGCAGTAGTCGTAGAGATCGGAGCGACTGGTTTGATGATGAGTGCAAACTAGCGACTGAACGTAAGAATGCTGCATGCCGGGCAATGCAGCAGTCTCATAGGACGCGGGTGCGGGAGGAGAATTACAAAGAGCTCAGACGATCTGAAAATAGGCTTCACGGACAATAGAAAAGTGCCTGGGAAAAAAGCCTTGCCTGTGAAATAGAGAAAAGTAGAGATCGAGATCCGCACCAGGCGCGGAAGTTCTACCAAATAATCCGCAGTATGACGCGGTACACACCACGCTGTACTTACTGCAAGGATAAAGAGGGTAATCTGATCACCGATCCTGAAGGCATTACCCCACATATAATTTTTCCCAAAATTGCTTCGGTCAATTCTTTACTAAAGTTATATTCCTTCCTTGCGGCCAAGCAATCTTAATTTCCTCGAAATTCGTATGCTGTAATAAAACGCATATTCAACCCTACAACGGAACATTAACCATCACCACCAACCATACCGAGCCGCATATATTTCCCTGAAATTACTTCGGTTAATATCTTATCTAAATGATATTCCTTGCTTGCATCCAAGCAATTCCAATTTCTCCCGAAAACCACTTCGGTTCATTTCCTCCTTAAATTATACTTCTCGTTTGCAACCAAGTGACAGCTAATTTTCCACGAAACAATCACAACGATCCAGACCCCTGGTCATACTTGGCTATGCCAATTTCCCGGCATACAAAACCAACGAATCCAACTCAGCTTATACGGCGAGGATTCGCTGGAACTGAATTCCTATGAAAGCATAGCAATCCCCCCCCCAAGTTCCTTGTAAGTGGCAGTGAGATTATTTAGCTATGACTCCACTGCCACGACGCAATGAACTTTTTCTTGCCTTTAACCGATCAATCGAGTCAACCGCTGCCTGCAAGCATTTTGCTTAGTTTCAAATGTTTCCATTGGACCCACCTAGTCGGTGTTGACGTAGTGTATTTCGGGAGTCGTTCATCAGAACCTGACGTGCGTTTCGGCCACCTTACGTTTGGCAATCCTCGCGTATCAAACAGCCCTTTTTGTAATATAGCGCGGCGCAACTCTGGTCACTGTTAGGAGCATAATAAAAAGGGGAGATTAATTGTAATAGGCGAGATTAATTGATAAACGAATGTTTAAGTGAAAATAAAAATAAAAAGGAAAACATTAACATTAAAACCGGACCAGCGTGTTTTATTCCTTCATCCCTTCGTCGGTGGTGTATCGTCATAGTTCATTGTTCGTGGACAACGCAACTGCGCTCATTTCCCCCCCTTCACTCGTGTTAACATTGTCAGCAGAAGGTGTAGAGACAAGGAAAAGCGATATTCCGGTACAATACTTCCTCACTCCCCCACAAGGCAACCGACCCGGACGGAATACCAGCAATAGTTCTTAAGAACTGTGCTCCAGAACTGTCGCCGGTTCTTGACAGACTCTTTCGCTTATCTTATGAAGGAAGGACCTGTGGCGGTCCTGCGATCCTCACAAACCACTGTGGGCTTAAATACCTTTTTCGCCCAGCTAAAGGGGACATACATACTGGTGTCCTCAACCCCACGTATCTACAGACACGTTGTCCCAGGTCCACTCCCGATTCCTCATGCGACTTTCCCAACAGCTTAGCGACTGGACGAGGAGCTTCCTTGAAAATCGACCGATCCGTGTTGTGGACGACGAGTGTTCGGGTCTATATCGTGTTAATTATGGGGTGACACAAGGTTTTATTTTGACTCAAATCTTGTTTTTGCTTCAAATAAAGGATTGGTTGAAAACAACGGATAACAAAGTGTTCAGTTTGGCGGATGATAGTACGATTGTTTCCTCCTTTTCAAGTGTTCGGCCGATTAGTGCATCAACCTTGCACTAGCTGAGATGTAGATAGATAGACTCTCTGAATCAGGATCTGGATAATGTCCTGCAGTGGGGAAAGGCCAATCTCGTCGACTTCAATGCAGCGAAGACAATATACCACATTCACAAAGAAAAGTCGATCATCGGTTCCACAGCTGCTGATGAATGGCAAGGCCCTTGAATCTGGATAATGTTTGAAATTGCTCAGTGTCACGGTCCGTGGGAATGTCATCATCATCATCATTGGCACTACAACCGGGAACCGGTCTTGGCCGTATTTAGCAAGTTCTGAGGCTTGTTAAATTTTCCATAACGATTTGTTTTCTCCGGGCAAGGTCATTAGTCCTGCGCCAGAGGCTCCCCGACGGGGAATCGAACCCCGGTGTTCCACGTGACAGGCGGGTATACCGTGGGAATGTATCGTGCCATAAACACGTGTCGAGTATCGCCAGTTCACCCTCAGGAAAACTGAGTTATCTTTTTAGAGCTAAGAAATATTTTAATCCTGCATAAATCCCAAATTAGACCCGCGCTCGAATATTGCTCTCACGTTTGGAGCTCGTCTCCTAAACATGCCCTCGACTTGAGAGCATACAGAGAAGAGCGATCCGCCTGATCGAGGACTCGCCGGTGACGTCGGGACTCCAGTTGCTATCACATCGAAGGCGCGTAGCCGACCTCTGTCTGTTTTACAGATATTATCACGGGTGTTGTTCTTCTGAGATTCTTGGTATTGTTCGACGCAATTCGGTTAATATGCGCTCCACAAGACAATCCGACGGGTCGCACCAGTTTGCGTTTCATCTCCCGATGGGTCGATCATCCCTGCATCAGAACTCGTTCCCTTACAGAGCGGGGAAACTGTGGAACTCCCTTCCCACGCGAGTGTTCCCGGAGCGTTGCAACCTGCAGCTGTTCAAGAGGAGCTGCAAACGTTTTTTGGTGGCATCTCGGGGCGCCAACTCGGCGCTATAGGTTCGCCTTTACCGAGAGAAGTGTAATAAAAAAAAAAAAAAGAAAAGACGTACGATATTCCAGATCGGAATAGCTGCTTATAGCAGAGAAGCTTAAGTTTGATGTCAACTTTGCTGCTTCACTTCATAATGTTGCGCAGTTACTTAGACCGACCGAGGCCCCTTTGAAGAATGTGGGTCACATGTTTGATGAGATTTATTTTTGGAGTATAAATGACACCAAGATATTTCATCGTGTCCTGTGGTCTAATCGTAACACCTCCTGTTTCTGTTCGATTATGCTGTGAATATCGAGAAGCATTTTGCGAGTGTTTATTATTCAGAATTATGGCTACTGGTTTGGAAAGATTAAGTCAAATTTTCCACCGACTGTAATACTGATCCAGTTCGTCCAGGTGACGGTTGAGTTGATTTGTTGCGAGTTTAGGGTTTTTGGATGACGTGTACACAAGGACGCCATCCGCATAGCATATCTGGTTTACTCTCCTGTCTACAGGGCGAGGAATATCTGAGGTGAAGATATTAAATAAGATGGGGCCTAGAATGAAGCCTTATGGTAGGTCTGCGGTGGTGTTGAAAGTTCACACCATCAAAAGTTCTGTTTCGAACGAACTGGTAGATGATACTACCATACACAGCGTTCTACTGAGACTAGTGTTCCATAATTTAAAGACGAGCCCTTCGATCCACGTTGTGTCAGAAGGCTGCCCACACACTGCAATGGTGGTTTCCTTATTAAAGCGTGCGCAGACGTGGTTTGAAATACGTTGAGAGCCATAGTGGTGCTGTGTGCTCTTCTAAATCCAAATTGGAAATCTGGCAGTAGGTTCCTGTCATTGATAAAGGTGTTAAGATTCTCGTATATGAATTTTTCCTTTATCTTGCTGATGTTAGTGAGGAGCGAATCGGGGCAAAAACTTGAGGAGTGATACGTTTGTTTTTTTTTGCTATTGGACAAACAATAGCATGCTTCCAAGCTTGGGGAAAGTATCCCATGCTGTAGGCCAGAAAGTATAAATAATTGAACAGAATGGAGAGCTTCATAGGGAACAATGCAAAAAACCGTTGCAGAGAGTGGTGCGACATGTTGTTGATATCGGGTGACTTTTTTGGGTTTCGAGATTTAACTAGGTTCTCAAGGGTACGTGTGACGAAACCATGACTATTACAACGTGTGTCGTCGAAGTATGCACTGCTAGCTGAGTTGAAGACAACCTATGGGTGGTTAAAGTTGTATAGTTTATTGTGAACCTGTGCACCAATGATTGCGTTAGTATCCGGGTCGCCATCCTCGAAAGTGAAGCAGTGATTATATTCAAAAGTCCGCTCGCACTGTGGTCTGATATTTAAGGGTACTTCAAAATACTTTGTTGGGTTCGCGTTCACCATTCACGTTAAATGCTAATTCAACATTGTTTAGGAAGAAACATCTGCCCATAAACTACACCACATATATTGGATGGTTGTACGACAATTCTGCTTGTTGACGAATCTATTGAGTTAGAAGTGAGTTTCGTCGCCGAGAATGACTTTGCACGAATAGTCTTCTCCATAGAATAAGCCCACTGGACGAAAGGTTTCAGTTGTTGTGTCAAATAGACCTTGCGCGTTCAAACCTTTTTTTCAGATAGAATCGTTGCCACTGCAAGGTTTAATACTTGGGCACGATAACAAGTTGATGTGCGCGAATACCCGTCAGCGACATTCACGATGGCTCAGGCCGGACGAAGATGCGTTGCAGTTCAGACAAGTGTTTTTGAATTACTGTATGATTTCCCAACTTATGATTTTGGGAGGGCAATGTAATCCGTCAAACATTTGGTTTAACGCTTACTATGGTAAAAATAAAAACTCTACATTAACTTCATCATTTAATGATATATTTTCGAACAGTTCAGATATTGGATGTATAACATTATCTACCATAATTTAAATTTGCGACTATATGACTATATAAAAAAGGACTGATGTTTTTACTGGTAATTCCAATAGTTTTACTTAACAGAAGTAATTTTCGCTTTTAGAATTAAATACGCCGTCAACTTAAAACAAACTACTATTATAATCAGCGCTATTAAATCGTTCCAAAATAAATCACCGCGCATATTCACGTCATCCAGAAATTTGTGTGGATACCTGAAAAAGTTTTTAAATATATTTTTATAACGATATTTTGTTTTAATTCATTAGTTTATTAAATATTTGTCCTATTGTATGGACAGATATTTACTTGATTGCTTACCTGTAATGGCAGTAAGGTGCTTCGTTGCACGGCAGTGTTTTCCGATTTTGTCCATATATAGCGCCCACGTATCCTTCTAGACCATATCGCAAGTACGATATATAACTTCCCCATTGCAGGTAACTTGGTAAGTCGCGAAGTGTTACTCCGAATCCAGCGAACATCATCATGGGAACAGTTAGAATGGGAGCGAAAAAAGTACCATTCTAAGGATATGAAACATTATTTTTTGCTCTGCTTTGGTTTTAATTCTAATAAAATAATAATACTCACTATAATATTAAACCATGCACCGATAATCAAACCGAAACCACGGCCGATTATAATGATTAAGAAGCTAAGTGAAAGGAACATAATAAAGCGCGGTAGTTCCATTGGCTGATAACTCCACCAATAAACTAAAGATGAAAAGATTAAGCAGGATACTGACTGGAATAATATGTGAATAAATTTAAAGTATGTCTCTAATTGGGTTTATTATTTTTTGTATAATGTTGTGCCGGAATGAATTTAAGTATAGATTTCACAAGTAACCGAGAAGATTAAATAGTGATTTGAGATCAAGTAGGGTGTCCGAAAGAAAAATAAGATTAAATAAATAAAAAAATTTCAACAAGTTTCAGATTCAGTCAGCCGAATACAGAATATGTCTGTCAAGTCACTTTTAAATTAAAATAAAGAAAAATAAAAGAGAGAACGAACAGAATAACAACATATACGTTAAAAAATCGAAGCTCTAATTATATCAAAAGAAAAAAAGTTAAGCCAATTGAAAAAAAAAATCATTAATCACAGCAAAAGGAGTTTTATGAAGTTTTGTGGTGTCAATTTATTACCGTTTACCTAGTGGTAAAAATCAAAGAATAAATCGAAATCAAATTAAAGCAACTAAATAGAAATTAATAAATATAAATAAAAATGAATTAAAATAATGAAAACGAAATAAATAAAACTCTCCTCGGTGTAATCATAAATTTTGCTTTTTCTTTGTTGATTTTCAGTCCTACATCTTCTGCCGCCACTTAACGACCACCACAAGCCTCTTATTCCAACGCTGATACAAGATAAGACTCTCACGGAAAATACCAAATACTGATACAATTCCCTTGGGAACCGAGATAAGATTTGGTTGGAAACCAAGATAAGATCTAGCTCTAAGTAGAAATACCAAATGTAAGACCCAGAGCAGGGTTTATAGATCCAAGTAGCGATAAGACACAAATGTAGTGATCCTAAATCACTACTCTCACCCAATTCCTACCAATCCTCAATTAAGGTAGTTTTTCCCTCCCAAAAAAAAAGCGTCACGGTATGTTCATACTGTACGTTAAACAGTTGTCTGGGACAATAACATCATGAAATGCGTATCTTCAAATGCATTTCATAGTTGTGCCTTCCGGGAAGTTGTGCAAACCAAGACCCCAATCATGTTTTCTAAGTGAATCATATGCGGGACAAACTAAACAAAAAAGGCATTTGTCGCGCATTGATTCAATTCCCATTAATCCTAACATCATGAAATGCCTAACTCCAAATGCATTTCACGATCTTACCTTCTGGGAATTTGTTTGAATAAATTTGTTTCACTTCCCAGAATTTCACTCCGATTGAATCACACAAAATCTTGTTTGTGCTTCCGAAACTTGTATACACATTTTGAGGCAAAACTCTGTAGATGCAGAGTATAAAATTGTGGCGTATTTTGGATTCGTGCCATTCGGGCTTGGTCTCAAGATATCTGAAAAGAAAGGGGAAGGAAGTATCAAAGGATAGTGTGGACAGGGTTAGTTCAAGTGTTCTCTAACTACTTGGATAGAGGGATGGTGGGGAAAAATCGTACAGGACCAGTGCCGAAGGTGCCTCCATTATCCTTATTGACAAGTACTTGATACAATTAGCATACAAGTACTTCGAAAGCATTCAGAACAGCGAGAAACCAATTGTACAGGAGTCTTGCGTTCTTGACCCTTCTCTCTTTCGATCTCTTCGGATCAGACCACCACAATTTCTTCTTCAGTACAAAACTGAAGAAAGCACCCTTCCCAACAACATTCTCCTCTATAATAGAGGATTCCTGGATCCATCCCATAGGGTCTTCTGCTGACACACTACAAACACGCACGCACAGTACACGACAGCACAAGCTCACACATACACACACACACACACACACCGACCAAAGTGCAGATTATCAGACGCCAAAGACGTGATCTGCGTTTACTACCGCACCCAAGACCCACCGGTCTTGTACGATTTCTTTCCCACCCCCACCCCCTCATCCAAGTAGTTAGAGAACACTTGAACTAATCATGTCCACACTATGCTTAGATACCTCCTTTCCCTTTCTTTTCAGATATCTTGAGACCGAGCCCAACATCTTCACGGATGTGGGTGATTCTGGTTATCGCAAGATGACCAGAAGCCAGAGACAAGATGAAGGACACATTTGTCCTTGTCTCCCTAAAGTCGGCCTCTCGCCTCCCCATTTTTTTTTTTTTTTTTTTTTGGATTCGTGCCATTCACTCGCCGATCGTTCATTCAGTCAGTCATATTCATCATGTACTCGTTTATAAATAAAATTGAATTCGTAGACATTAAGTCGTCGTCGATCTATTGCGGTTCACATCGAATCTTGTGACTTTGTGTAATTTTTGTGTTAATTGCAAAAAAAAAAAAACGATCAAATAGGTAATTTTTGCTAGATGTCGTATTCGAAATCTGCCTTCACAGATGCCGGACAACGATCCGAGCACTACCCGGGACTACATATTAGAATGGAAAAGAAGAGCCATCGAAACTTTTCAAAACTCAGCGAAGAATACCACAAATATGGAAAGTCAAGGAAAACACATTGACTACGAAAAAAAATTCCACGAAGTCGTCGGATACATAAAACAACTTACAACACAGGTGAAGCACCTCTAGAAGGAAATTCAGTCTCTAAAGCAACCTGTGGCGGTTTCGCCAAATCCCACTGTCTGCTTATCGTAAAACCCCCATAACATTCAGCCAATTTTCTAACATTACTAATGCAATCGCATTAGTACCTGAAAATGCTTCACGCATCATATAGATCAAATCTATGATCTTAAAAAGTCCCTGTCAAAGAAAACTTACCCTTCATGCATTCTCTTCGCATACAATTTCCCGTAAGATTTCTTTCTTTACCTTATCAGGCAGAACCCCCATTATTACAACCCAATCTACATCAGTTTCTGCTAATGCAACAGCATTAGCACCTGTAAATGCTTCACGCATTATATAGATCAAATCTATAATCTTAAAGTCCCTGTAAAGAAAACTTACATTTTCATGCATCTCTTCGCATACAATTTTCCGTAAGATTTCTTGCTTTACTTATCTGGAATTCCAAACCAATTCGGCACCTTCATCACCATCATCATCATCGGCACTACAACCGGGATCCGGTCTTGGCCTTATTTAACAAGTATGAGACTTGTTAAATTTTCCATAATAATTTGTTTTTCTGGGCAAGGTTATAAGCCTTGCGCCAAATTCGGCACCTTCGGTACCAGACAAATTCCTGTAAACAAAATGATCCGGTTTGCATACAATGTAACCGTCATGACAGGGACCATGAATATTGTGCCGTCTATTTTCCCAGCCGCGCCATGTGCACAACAATGTTCCCTACATACACATTGGCTGGCAACTTACACCCAAGGGACCAAAGCAAATACGCATTCCGCGGCCCTTGGCATAAATTAAATACTACAGCATAAACAAATGCAAATAGCAATTCAATATCTACCCTTATTAGCGATGCCATAAACACCATTTCCCAGTAACCTAGCTAAACCCCATTAGCACATTTCCACATCGCATCGTCGTCTCTTTGCTTAGCCGCGACGCACATTTCCAACAAAGATCCCGTTAGCATCCGACGAGTTCGGTTTTATTTGCTTTACCGAAATCGTATCCTATGAATGCACTTTATGCCCTTTCTTTGTTCTAGGTTCGTTCTCATCCACGAAAGAACCATGCACACATACCACCATGATCACGATTAGCGAGTGAGCTCTGCACGAGCTAGATATCGCTGAGTCGTATTGCATCCATTGACCGAGACGGTCACATCGCCGCCCACCGTACCGTCCGTCGGTACGGTGCGTACATACAAAGTCGAGTGTGAGTCGAAAGTTTACTTCAGCTGTCCCTCTTAATTGCCCTTTTCGCGAGCGCGTCTATTTGAGTGTTTGCAACCGCCGTGTCGAATATTATATTCGCTGCAGTCTTCGAAGATTGTGTTTTCCTTATTGACTTCATAATGTAACTTTCTCGCAATGCTACCGTAAAATGTTAGTATCCAATAAGAAAATGAAACCGAACAATAATCCATGGATTCAAAGTAGTTATCACAATAATAATGTTTTTTTTTTCCTTTTAAAATAAAAATAAAACTAAACAAAGAAATAGTGTGTTATCTATTTTTACTTGTCTGGTGTTTGGCTTTTCCTTTTGTGTCGGCGGTACAACAGATGAAACTTCGTGCGTGAACAATTTATGATGGAGGAAGAAGTGAACCCAGTGCCCGTGTATTGGCACAATACTTCCTCCCCAAAAACCCACCAAAAACAGTGACAATGCCAGTATGGAGATAACGCCGTCTTCCAGCTTAAGGAGACATTCCAGGTCAAAAAATCAATTTTTTTGCTTAATTGATAGTTTTATCCTTCAAAAGTAATATGTTAAAATTTGGAAACGAAATCTTAGGCGGTTCCAAAGTTATTAGTCATTAAAGGGTCGGGTCTCCCGCAGATACAAATTCATAGGTGGCAACTACCGTGTATTTAGAAAGATGCAGACTATCCATTTATGGGCATTAATTTGCTTCGCTGTTGGCTTGGGCCAACTGCCACTTCTTTGAACATGTCGCAATCTTGTGCGACTGAACAACATGTTCATAAGCGGTAATGGATAGTCGCTCCTGTGTATGTTGTTTTTACATTCGGCCGTAGTGCCCGATGAAATCTGCAACATCAAAACTGTCCAGAGCGCCCGCAGTCATGATGCAAATGGAAACGCGCAGAAGCTGCGAATGAGCTGTCAAAGTTCCACAACGACAAACCTCCCTTGGATCCTAAAGTACGAACAGCTATTTACCCAGTATACGTAAAACTGACAGATCCCAATTTGTTAAAAAAATGCGAGGGAGGTTTCACGCAAAATAACAACGAAAGTTTCAATGCTACTATCTGGCAAATGGCGCCAAAACACACATACAGTGGTAAGAAAATCATTGAAGTTGCGGCTCTTACCGCAGCTTGTATGTTTAATGATGGGGTTTTACCCGTATTGCTAATACTGCAAGTCATGGGCATCAAAATTGGGTACGCTGCGAGAGCGTTTGCGAATGAGAGGGACAGAGATCGGCTGCAAGACGCTGACCGCAGCCTAGTATACAACTCGCACGAGGCACGAACAGGGAGGAAAAAGGCGAAAATGGAACTGGAAGACCAATTCGAAGTCGTGGAAGGAATTGTTTATGGTCTAGGAATAGATGTCTAGCTGTTAGTATAAAAAATCCCGATGATTTCATGAAAAAAATCACTTTTATCTTTTGTCTAATTTATCTCCAAACATTGAATGCGTTTTTCTCGAAACGACTTTTTTGGGTGCGGTGTAAGCGATAATATGAAAGCATGCGATTCTTGTGAAAGTTCGCACACATACTTTTAACAAGCACACGCAAATTGTGAGTGAATTACTTTTTTATTTATTTATATATTTTTTAGTTATAACTAAAAAATAGAGTAAAAAAGGGTCGAAAAATGATTTTTTTTCAATAGTCCGCCATTTTGTTGTTTTAAAAAAAAAAAAAATGTCACTCACATTGGGCCAAATATATTTAAGTTCAATAAACTTTTTGCATTTTTCGTATTTTTTCACCGGGAACGAAAATAACCCTTACACGGGCAGAACGGATGGCTAACTTTAAACACCTGGGTGGGGGGGGGGGATTCCGGTTCCGGAGTGACTGGACAAAATTTACAAACGTAGTCGAAAGATGAATAAAATGCTTAAAAAAAATTGTTGTTACATCTTTAATACTTTCTCTTTAAAAAAATCATGAAAATAATCAATTTTTTGACCCGACAAACCGGAATGTCCCCTTAAATAATCAAATATCTCTCCCCAAATAACTATCACTAACCCGTAAAGAATCCACCAAACAAGCCAAGTCAGCACCGAGTCCTCTGCCTGCTCAGCACAAAAATGTTAGGCCGCCATCAATCTACATAAAAAAGTGACCAGTATCAAGGAAGTAATCATAATAGTAGAAACTGCCGTAGGACACCCCAACTTCACCACAAACACTAAAGGCTCCTCTTTCTCCATTGTAACAACAACTCTGATTGATTACGAGGAAACCCTTAGAAAATTTGTGGAACTACGACACCAATTTTTTACCTTCGAACACCTTCAGCTCCAACCAACAGCATTCATCATTAAGTACATTGATCCAACTTGGAACAACGAAGAACTAGCGTCGGAGATCATCAGGGTTTGCCCAGAGCTGAAAATTCACAGGCCAGACTATTTTCAAACTCCGTACATAAGAGAAAACAACTTAAAGAACCTACGGATTATCCAAATCCCTCGAAATGAAGATACCAACAAGCCAAATTGTTGGATTTATTTCCTTCAACAATTACTTTATTATATTTTGTTTTCACAAAACTTACCTCTGTGTGTCTTGATTGTTGAATAGTCTTTTTCTTTAATTATAATTTAATACATTTAATTGGGTTTTATTTCTTTTTCTTTTATTTTATTTCATTTTCTATTCTATTAACACAACCCGCACGCGTTGACGACACACGACTGCCCGCTTTCGGTAATCCAAAAACAATATTTAAATTAGGTAGGAGCGCACCGCACAACCACTCGCTACCATGACTCTATTCACAAGAAGGAAGTCAATCTCGTGTCTTTCGCCACATATCCTTTTTCGTTCCGCTTCCACGATAGTTATTTCTAGGAAGCGGCAGAATTGGCTAATAGGGGGCGACTATGGCTAATAAAAGGAAGATGACTATTGCAATGTGAGTGGGGTTTTAAATGGAAGTTTACTTTTATTTAAATTATCTACTATTGTATTTGGGGATATTCTATTGTAAAGGGAACTTAGTGATTTGGAGGGAAGGGAAGGATATGTATATGAAGACACGAGATGGTAATAATTCAAAGGGGGAGTGATAATTAATTGACTTTAATTATATAACACTGTGACATGCTGTAACTGCGGAGGTCCACATCCAGCTAATTTCTCCCAGTGCCCACATAAATTGAAAATTTTCCAAAGAAGAATAAAACCAGGCACAACCAACAAATCCGCACCAACCAAATCCACATCGCAGAACACATTATCACAACCTAGAAGACCAGGAACATCATATGCGGATGTCATTAAAAACAATCCAAACACGCCGACGTCACACTACCCAAACTCCACTGGCCTCAACTTGGACATCATGGGCTACATCAAGAGTCCACAAACTATGCTTCCTACATTGAAGCATATGTCGGATATCGAAAAAAAAGTCATTTTCTCTCATTTATAACCTCCCATATTCTCTCCCTCAATGGCTGAACTAAGTATAGTCGCCCCTCAACGCAGAATCTATAGGATGGACCATACATTTTTGATAATGGCATCACTTGATTTCTTAAAAACCCTTAGAGGGAGGGGCTTGCGAGTGGCGGGAACGATGTCATTTAAAAAAAATAAATTTCAATAAACGTTTATTACGTTAAATAAATGATCAACAAAATAACATTTGTAGTTTTATTTCAATTCATGTTTCAAATGTGCAAACGTGTATATACCCTATATATACTCCAACATCTGTAAGCAACACTTACGGTTGTTTGTTAAAACCTTCTCCCCGGACATTCTTCTCCTCTCAGAATCGTGCCTTAAGTCCAACTCCCGAGTATCCATCCCCAATTACATATTTATTTCAAAGCCCAGAATTACTGGATCCCATGGAGGTACCGGCATCCTAATACACAAAAAACTCCAATTCACCGAAATCAGATTCGCCAATGTAGTAGTAGTAGTCGTTTTTTATTTCTTATATGGTTTGTACATTAAATTTTACAATACAATTGACAAATATTATCGACTATAATAATATATAAGAAAACTAGAAGACATTCAGTGCTCTTATACGATTAATGTAACAAAATAGAGTTGAATGCCTCTTTACAATGGCAATCAAATAAAATATCAATTTTTTAAGGTGGGGTGACTATTGCCGGTTCAGGAACAGTTGTGTAGTATAATATCGAATACATGGCAGTTGAACTTTTTTGTGAAAACAAAAAGGTGATCATATTAACATCCATTAACATCCACCCAACACGCGAACCACATTTCCCTGACTCTGACATATCTCAAACAATCAGACGGTCTCTCCCCCCACCATTTATAATCGGTGGAGACCGGAACGCTCGGCATACAGCATTCAACGACATCAAGAATAACAAATACGGTTGCCAGCTTTTGACTTCCTCCCATCTCACCCATATACCTACATCGACAGTCCACTGCAGCCAACTCGTGTCACCAACTCGACGCACTCAACAATTGACTTCTTCCTCAAGTCGGCTGATGTCTACTCAACGAGCCCCGCCACAGTATCGTACCTCTTTCCCTCTGACCATGGTGCCGTTCACACCTCGATCAAATTCCCTTCCTTCGAACTACTCTACTCACACAGTGCAGTCCCGAACTTCTCCAAGACTAACTGGAAAAAGGTCAACAGAGAAGTCGCCGAAAGTTTTTTTAAATTGCAATCCCCGAATCTTCTAACCTAATCCCTACTGATATCGATCGAGCAGCCCTAAAAATTGAGCAGACCCTCAAGGATGCCCTCGCCAGCAATACGCCCACCACCATCGCTCACAATCATTTAGGAAAACTTTTGCCCAGCACCCTAACTAAATTGATGCATCTCAAAAAACAACTCCGCCGAAAACTTCATATAAGATTCTGCCCCTTTATTAAAAGTCAGATTCAACTCCTGACCACCCTAAATGAACATTTAAAAAAGTTCGCGGATCAGACTTATACCTCAACACTTAACAATATTAAACACAATCGTGATCTCTTCAAAAACATCAACCGACTAACTGGTCGGAAGTTTAAACCGCGAATCGATCACCTCATCAAGCCACTCAACAACAATGCTTTCCAATCCGACACTGACATAGCCAATTGCCTCGCTGATCACTTCTCAAAGATCCACCAACAAAATGATTCTCTCTCAGTCCCTAATTTTCGAAACACTGTAAACGAATACATCTCACACAGATTGCCCGCATCTTATACTCCTTTTATATGGGGAATTTAGCGACACAAACAAGACGTCGCATCCATCAGACACCACCACATTTTTAACCACAGATGATTTAATCAAGTTCATAAAATCACGACCCAACAAAAAATCGACCGATCTAGATGGAATACCACACCTTCTATTTAAAAGACTTCGCCCGCCAAATCTACTTCCCATTCTCGTCCTTCTTAACCATATCATAAACGCTTCACATTTCCCAGGAAATGGAAAATTGCGGTAATAATCCTTGTTAAAATGTCCGGCAGTTCCAATAACACCTCCAAATATCGTCCGATATCTTTATTAAACACCCTAAGCAAAATATTAGAGTGTAAGATCTACCAAAACCTTCTCGCGTTTGCCAATGATAACGCTTTCATCCCTAATTCTCAGTTTGGCCTACGTGAGCGACACACCACTTGCCATGCTTTACTAAAACTTACACACGATGTCACAGCAGGTCTTAAATGTGTCTGGATCTCAGGACTTATTTATAAGCTGCACTGCTTATTTGGTCTGAATTCCAATATCACAAAGATCGTAGCATCTTATCCTTCTGGTAGGAAATTCATGGTCAGAATAAACTCTTCCCTCTCACAAACTCGCAACATAAGCGCGAGAGTTCCCCAAGGATCCATTCTCGGACCACTTTTATATCTTCTAAACACACACAACACTTCCGTACACACAACCAACGAATCCAACTCAGCTTATACGGCGAGGATTCGCTGGAACTAAATTCTTATGCAGGCATAGCAACTCTTATACAGAATTCTTAGTAAGTGACAGCGAGTTTACTTTAGCTATAACCCCACTGCCACGACGCGATGAATTTTGGTTTTCGTTAGTAAGTCGGGAGATAGCCATCATTGTGCACACACGGAGTCGTCATTCCACTAACAACGCGCGCACATCAGTCGAGTCACAACCGCCAAGGTGGCACATTTAGCCAAATTTTAACCATGCAACCATGCACGCGTGTCGGGGACGTTACTTTGTCGGAGTCACTAGAGCGAATTATCTTAAGTGCTCGATCCTCGTGTAGATACACCCGTCCCGGAAGCCCGCATTTTGATATCCGTTTTCCCTTTCAAAGTTAGTATCCCCGTTGCTATCGCTGCCACGTCGCTTGGCGCAGTAAACAGTTAAGTGTAGATAATGTAAAATTAAATTGTAATCTTTCTATTGTGACCGGAAGGATTGTGAACTTATCTCATAAATAACATAAGAGAAACTTGACTCTGCGGATTATCGAATTTATTGACATTGTGGTTGACTAGTAAAGGTCCACAGCAACAGCCTGTATTACGAAACTTGTTCCTTCAATTAACCTTTTAACTTGCAAACAATTCAATGTGCATCAAAAACCAATTACAACAAGTCAAATCAATAAGACAATTTACAATAACATCAGTCGTGCGTTTTATTTCTCATTCTTACTGTTTGCTTCCTCGGAGATTCATTCCGTGCACAATGGTTGGGTGTTTTTAGTAAACCTGTGTCGTGCGCCGGCACACCTACCTTAAGCCCCCACAAACCTCTCTAACAATCCCAATCCTCTAATAACAGACATATCATCACCTTTCTCCAATATGGGAACTCACTACCGTAATTGTCTCCAAATCAGGACTCTCTTCACCTCAGGCAGACAGGTTAACGATCTAAACGCGGTCGTGTACCACAACACCGAACTGACACCCAATCAATTCAAATACAGCAACATCCAACCATTTTCCAAGATTCTAACTTTTTAGCCCCCCACTCCTTCAAGAACATACCTGACCATATCCCTTACTACCCTCAATCAAAACGAGAAATCCCACACCCACACATGTAAATCAAAACTGTAAATATTATTTTTAAGTCATCAAATTGTCACTATCATTACAATATCAAATATTGAAAATGGTATAGATTAAGTTATGTTAAGAAATTTTAAGTAGGTTAAGTTGAAATAAACAGAGTTCCTGGTTTCTGTTCTGACCTTTTCCAGGAAAACCAAAATTGCCGATGTATCTAAATCCCATTAAATCCCAAGCACATGTACAAAAAACTCTATGGAAAATGTTAACCAATAACATATAAACAATTATTATGTAACTGTTGCGGATTGGCAATTGAATGTGCTGGAATGTACTAGAGAAATCTAGTATATTCGCTGTGTATACCAGTTGCGCAGCAGCTGGCACCAGCTGGCCGATTGTCACCAACGATGACGTCGTGGCGTCCCTTTTTGAATTGGCAGTTATGCCCAATGAGTCAGTCTGCAACCAACCTTCAACGGGCTCGTTACATCGGAGCAAGCATCGTCATCACGAGTAAAACGGAACAAGAAGTGATTAATTGTCGTTGTTGTTAACATATTTATTGAATGTTCAATAAACTAACTCAATCTCTTTAAAAGGTAAATTCTTCGAGTCGTTTTCTTCTTCTATCTCACTTGTTCATGCAAAGACCAACCGAATTGAAGAACGCAATCACTGGCGTAATTGAATTGCATCACACTCAGGACAGTGGTTCGCGAGAATCACCATTATCACCCATCCGTGGACGCAGCCTTCATCCTAACGATTGCACTCATCACATAACCAATCTATTATAAGTTAACTGTATTACTTTTTTTTTTTTGGCCTGTAGGAACCCGAAAGTTCATGACCTCACCGACTCGACTCGCCATCGTTCCCTATCCTGTGCGCTTTCCTTCCACGTTCGACCAACTGATCCGATCTCCTCTAGGTCAAACCTAACATTTCCCTCCCATCTCCGTCGCGGCCGTCCTACCGGTCTCTTTTCAGTTCGTTTACCGTCAAGAATTCTACGCACGGTCCTATCGTTGCCCATTCGCGCCACGTGTCCGGCCCATCTTAATCTGCCCGACTTGATTACTCTCACTATTGTAGGTTTGCGATATAGCTCTTCCAATTCGTGGTTGTGGAGTTTCCTCCATTGTCCTGCCTCCTCGTCATATTTACCGCCAAAGATACCCGTTAAAATTTTGTTCTCGAATACGCGGAATTTGTTTATATCCCGTTTTGTGAGAGCCCATGTTTCGCATCTGTATAGAACAATTGGCATGATTATGGTGCTATAGACACGGAGCTTTATGTTACGTGATAGCAGTTTGGATTTCAACAGTTTACTGACTGCGTGCAAACTAGCGTTGCTGGAATGCAGTCTTTTGTTAATTTCCTTCGATATTTCGTTACTGGCCGTCAGTATCGTTCTCAGATATTTAAATTCTTTAACTTTTTCAAATATCTTGCCTCTGACGTTTGTATGTGTTCCCTGAGTTCCACCTGCTCTCGCCGTAATCACGTATTTTGTTTTGTCTTCATTTATTTCTAGGCCCACCTCTTCTGGCGCTTGGATAATGATTTCGCAGTTTTTACTTACAGTTTTTAGATTATCGCTCAAAATGGCGATGTCATCCGCATATGCGAGCACTTGTATGATCCCGTTCAGGGATGATCCCGCCATGTTGTCGTCTTGTACGTTTCTGATGACATACTCGAGCGCGAGGATATAAAGACACGGTTATAGGCCATCTTCCTGTTTTAGTCCGTCCCGGATTTCAAATGGTTCTGGGAGGTGGTTTTCTATTCTAACACGCCCTTTGTTTTCATCCATACTTTTCGGCATATTATTTTCGGGATTCCCAGCTCAACTACAATATGGTAGAGTCTTTGTCTTGCGAGTGAGTCGTAGGCTTTTTTGAAGTCAACGAACAGTTGGTGGATCGTGTCTCAGTATTCCCACTTCTTTTCCAGCAGATGCCTTATTGTGAACATTTGGTCGCTTGTTGACCGGTTCCTAGGGAGTCCGCATTGGTAGTCTCCTAGTATTTCTTCTGCGTACGGTGTGATTCTTGCCAGTATGACTTTTGTCAGTATTTTGTATGTGGTTGGGGGCAATGATATTCCTCTGTAATTTTCGCAGTCAGATCTGTCGCCTTTTCTGAAAATGGGGACGACTATTGAGGTTTTCCATTCTACCGGAGTGACTTCCTTATTCCATATTGGTTTGATGAGCTCGTGGATCTTTCGAGCGGTTGCCTCTCCTCCATGCTTCATAAGCTCTGCCGGTATGCAGTCGACTCCGGGAGTCTTGTTGTTTTTCAATCGATTTATTGCGTCTATAATTTCGTTGAAATATGGCTCTGGGATCTGAGGCTCGGTTGTATGTACGTCTGGTGCGTTTATTTGTGGTTGACGGGTGCGCACATTGACTAGGTTTTCAAAGTACTGCTTCCATCTTGACACGATATTGTTTGTTTCTGTGACCAGACAACCGCTTGCGTCTCGAAGTATTTTGGCTCTCCCTCGGTAGCCGTTTCTAATTGAATTTATGCCGGCTAACATACCTCTGATGTTCTTTGCTCTGGCATTTTCTAGGTTTTTATCGATCCAAGTCTTCTCCCATTCGCTTTTTTTGCGTTTGAAGAGTATCATTGTCTCATTTCAAATTGTCGCGTATCTTTCTGTGTTAACTTCATCATATCTTTGTAAGTGGATCACTCTGAGACGTTTACGTTGTTCGATCTTTGCCCTACACTCATCGTCCAAGGTTTGAACTTAATTGTTTTCTTAAATCCTAATACCCTTTGGGCCGTTTGTTTGATTGTGTATCTGATCGATGTCCATTTAGTGTCCGCATTATTGGTTTCCTCTTCCTCACTACTCCCATTCTCTAGGATAAATCTATTCGTTAGTTCGTGTTGATATTCAGCCCTTCTGCGCAGGTCTTTTAGTTTATCACTGTCGAACTTTTTGCTCGTCTCCCGTGACTGTCCATGTGGGATTGCTGCGAGTCGACTCCTGATTTTGCCCATCACTAGAAGGTGATCGGAATCGCAATCTGCTCCTCTATATGATCTTACGTCAGAGATATTCGAGTGGTGTCTTTTGTCTATGAGGAAGTGGTCTCTTTGGTTACGCGGTACGCCGCCGGGTGATATCCATGTGACTTTATGGATTTGGTTGTGTTTGAACATCGCGCTTTTTACTACCAGATCTTTTGACGGTGCGAACGTGATAATTCGAATTCCATTATCATTTGAAACGTCGTGTAGTTTTTCTTTACCTATAGTTGGTTGGAAGATATCTTCCTTTCCAATTTTTGCGTTGAGGTCCCCGCGGAGGATTTTAACATCGAATGATAAGATTGTGAGGGGCGAAGTCGTGGTGCCGGCGTACGGCACAGGGTTCTACTTCGTCTTCACAACTTACTATGAGAAAGTTCCGCCGCAATTATCCACGAACCAAAGAACGAAACGCCGACACGTTTGTTCACATCCGCCACTAATACCAATAATTCGCAAGTGTCGAACGTTAGTGTGAAAATCTACACTAATTGAAAATTCGGTTTTTGGTCGCTTATGCAAACGTTTATAAGTACATAATTGTACCATGGGCCCTGTATTTTTAGAACCGACATTCGGTCATTAATAAATTGCACATCTTTTACATAACAATCTTCGTTAATAAAATGTACATCTTTTACTCTAAGTAATCATTTTGCGTATGATGAAGCCAGTTCCGAGGTTATGTGTATCGGTACCTCCACACACCAGTGTAAATCCGTTGGTTTCGATTACTTGATGTGGGAGTCGGACTTCCTGAAGCGCGACGATGTCCATTTCATATTGTTTCGCGTTTTCTATGACCGTCTGTATCGCGCCTGGTTTATATAACGTTCGAACATTCCACGTGCCGAGTCGTATATCCCGCTTTTTTCGTCTTTCCCTACGTCTTCTTTTTGCCGAGCCGGTGTTTTCTTGATGATTTGTTCCCTTATGGTAGTGTCGGCTCATCACACCTACGCCTAGCGGGTTTTTCGTGAGATTGTTTTTTGTATACTGATTATTCATTTTTGTTCCCGCGAGTCTTGGAGATTCAAATAGTCTGCCATATCAAAGCCCCTCTTTGATATGGTAAGGTCTGCTTACTGCTCTGATTCGACCCGGTGTCAGAGAGGCGCCGTTATAATACAGCCGGGATACCCCCGACTGCAAACCGTCCAATGGGCCCGGTGACGCGTGACACCCTGGATTAGGGGTGGTAAATCTTTGTGTGTTACTCCTCGCTAGCCTGTCTGACATGGGTGACCCTACTGGAAGTGTATGCTTCCGTCAGCATAGCCTGAGTGATTTAATGTAGTTTTAGCCCCCACACCACGTCAAGGTTTCTACCAAGCGGAAAGGCATAAGAAAGACGAAAGGTTCACCACAGTCGTTGCCAACACGTCAAGGAGATATGACGTATACCTGACAACAGGAGAAAGCAAAAGAAAAGAAAGAAAAAAAAAATAAATAAATAAATTCGTCGTGCGAGTGTAAGTGAACAAGTGTGGGTTACACAGTGTGGCCGCCACTGAGAGCGGTTGTTAAAAAAAAAAAAAAAAAAAAAAAAAAAAAAAAAAAAAAAAAAAAAAAAAAAAAAATTAAGAAATAAAAAATTATGGAAACAAACAAAGTGCTAAGGAGCTCGTCGCCTTTCATGAAAAGGGGCCAGGCAGACCTGAAAGCGATGACACGGAGCCGACTCGAGCGACAGCCGAGTATTATAACAACGCGGCACAGGTCAACGAATTGGTTGACCTGGACCCAAGTGAAATCGAATTACCTGCTGAGGAAGAAAACAATATCACAGGTACTGCAACAGATCCGGTGGAATTAGAAAAACTCCTTGCGGATATTGACACAAAAAAAGAGGAACTCAATAAACAAAGAAGAGCAATCCTCAAATTAAAAGACCTGGTGCAGCAACAACAAAGCCAACAGCCCAACGGAAAAATCAGGAAGCAAAGTTGTGAGTTAACTTGCAAACATTTCAAAACAAAAAAAAATTAATAATTCTAAAATAAAATTAATGTGCGATGATATTGAAGGTTATCGCAAAGTAATGACTGCTTTGGGTAGGACAAAAAGCGAGTACTACACGGACACCCCGAAATCGGAGAAAATAATCTCCATGCTCCTAAAAGGCGTTGATCCATGTTTTTCCCCTGAGGAGGTATTAGAGGAATTAAAAAATGTCGAAACCGACAATTTACGCGGGTTGCCTTTTATATTTCGGGATTAGAGAACAAAAACAAATATTGATCATCGAAAATTACTTTATTGTTTTTCAAAATATTCCCCATGAAGATCTATACACTTTTGCATGCGTTTGAACCAATTGTCGAAGCACTTTTGGCACTCTGATTGAGGTATCTCCAACACACGCATTCTGAATGCAGCAGCCGCTTCTTCAGGTGTCGAAAAACGTTGACCTCTCAGTTTGTTTTTTACGTACGGGAATAAAAATAAGTCATTCGGTGCCAAGTCAGGACTATACGGCGGATGACCCATCAAATCGATGTTTTGGGTGCTCAAAAATGCATTTGTCGCAGCCGATGTGTAAGAGCTCGCATTGTCGTGGTGAAGAGTGATCCGTCTTTGGCGGTTGGTTTTCCTGATTTCTTGGAAGACAACTGGCAAACAAATGGTTGTGTACCACTCAGAATTGACTGTTCTGCGTTGTTCTAGTGGTACGGTTGCGACATGTCCAGTTTTTCCGAAAAAACGCGACCATTTGCTTGGAAGTGCTTCGTGCGCGAACAACTTTTGTTGGATTTGGCTCATCTTGAAACACCCAGACAGTCGACTGCTGTTTACTTTCGGGCTCATACGTGTAAATCCACGATTCATCACCTGTCACGATGTCATAGACGTGTTTCGAAGCACCGCGACCGTATTTTTTGAGCATTTCTTTCGACCAATTGACACGAGCCTTTTTTTGGGCGATTGACAAATTGTGTGGGATCCAACGCGAACAAATTTTTTTGACAGTCAAATGTTTATGCAATATTGAATGTATGCTGGTCCCACTAACGCCTAAGGTTGTCTCAATCTCACGATAGGTCACATGACGATCTTCCAATATCAGTTCGCGCACAGCATCAATGGTTTTCGGAACAACAACTGATTTTGGACGACCTTGACGAAATTCATCTTGGGGTGAACTACGACCACGATTGAATTCACCATACCATCGATAAACACTGGTCCTTGATGGAGCTCCATCACCAAAAATTGAATTAAGTTCATCCATGCACTGTTGCTGAGTTAATCCACGCCGAAAGTTGTAAAAAATAATCGCACGAAAATGTTGACGATTTAATTCCATTTTTGGGCCGAGATGAATCTTTTAACTTACTGTAAACAACACAAATAGCGCTCGTATGTCAAAACGTTCTGAGTGCGTATAACCTAAAAAATGTACAACTTTACGACAGAGCTGTCAATTGCCGGATTGCAACGCTAGGGTTGCCAAATCCCGAAACATAAGAGGCAACCCTCGTAAAATTTACAGGTGTGAAACCCTTCTCTACCGCCAACTCCAGAAAACGCAATTGCAAATTGCCTTTCTTTATTGTATCACTGAGTCCCAACAGTAAAGTTGATGCTCTCCGATGCATCAAACACCTCAACCACCAAACAATAAGTTGGGAAAAAATTAGAAAACTCGATCGCGTATTGCAGTGTATGCGTTGTCAACGCTTCGGGCACGCGGCATCAAACTGCCACATGCAATTCAGGTGGGTAAAGTGCCTCTCCGACCATATCATTGGTGAATGCCCCTTGGGCAAGGAACAGCTTCCAGATAGGAAAACACTGTCCTGTGTCCTCTGTAAAAATACAGGTCACACTGCTAATTTTAGAGGATGTCCTAAATTTCAACAAATGAAATTAAAATTGGAATCCAAAAAGAAACAAGTTGAAGAAGAGAAAAAAATGAAAACTCGTTCTTACAACAATTTCGTGGCTCCTTGTGTGTCATATGCACAAATGGCCGGTGCTCCTAAGCAACCAGCATCCATGGAACATACATATAGTAATGGGAAAATGCCCACACCAGAGGCACATTCAGAAATAATAACAATGTTATTGACCATGCAAGGACAATTTGCCGAATTTCAAAGAACACTGACTGAACAAAGAGCACGAATAGATACTCTCTATTCAACCGTGTTCTCAAATAACTCTCCACATCAAAATCTTCAACCCTCCGTCTGAACTTAACCTAAAAATTATAGCTGTGAACGTAAATTCACTAATCCACATCGAAAGAAGGGATAATTTAGGCAATCTGCTCCAAGTCGAATGCCCAGATGTGCTCTTGGCTAGCGAAACTAAGCTAAACCAAAGGCACAAAATGGGCTACAAAAATTATAACATAATTAGACGAGATCGACCACACTCTACTCGAAGGGGTGGGGTCGCTATCTTAGTTAAGAAAGGTCTTCACCATAAGGTCGTTTACAGCACGGAAGTACACAAATTCCAGGTGCTAGAGGCATGCATTATAGACATTCCGCTAAAAAGTCAAAGGCATCTATATATAGTCGCTGCTTACGCTCCTGAATCTGTTGAAGGTACCCAATTTATCTGTGAAATTGATACGCTTTTCCAGAGTCTCAAGTTAGATTCGGAAAACAATTACTTTTTAACGGCAGGTGATTTTAACGCCAAGCACAGTGCCTGGGGCAATCTGACCTCGAACACCAGAGGCAATGCCTTGTTTGATTGGTGGCAAACAAATGCGATCGAGCATAAACTAGAATTGTACGCTACAAGTACGCCGTCTTATCCAAGAGGTAACTCCTTCCTGGATTTACTTATGACAGATGATCGAATTCAGTTACCAGATACCGAGGTAACTACTCGAAATTGTCTTCGCACAATTGAGTACGATAGCGATCATTACGGACTTGGAGCCGTAATACACGTGCCAAACGAGTACCATCTACTTGAGCAGTACGATCAGGTACACTCTTTCGATTTCCGAAAAGCACATTGGTCGCGTTTCGGTCGTATAGTAAAAAGAGAAATACGCAACATTGGCATAGACCCACCGACTAATAGAAACCTCCGTAATGATGAAATCGATCATTACCTCCTAACTATGAACGATATTGTTACTAACACAATGAATCGGTCCATCCCCAAAGTAGCTCATATGGATGGCTATACCCACTGATACAGAAATGCAACTTTGTATAGGCAAAAGAGCACCCTGCTCTCAAAGCTGAAATTGTGCTATAGGCAGTTCAGTAACCCAAATAGCAATGAAATCAAAACAATCAAGTCCTTGATTAAAAATCTTCAAAAACTGATCCGGGATAATTACCGAGCAGTAATAAATGAGGAGTGGAGCAACAGAATTCGAGCTGTTCAAGCAAACGGACCGAACATGTTTTCACAAATCAAGAAAATATGTCGAAGAAAAGATCACAATGACATTCCCTGTCTCCGAATTCCACGGACTCCCGAGAATGGTCAGATCAACTCCAATGATGAAGTAATAGTAGTCGAAGATCCACAAAAGAAAGCGAATTCAATTGTAGCCTGTTTCGAAGCAGTGTACAGAGTTAACGAATCAGTTCATGCTAACACTGAAATTGAAAGCAATGCCCGTCAAAGACATTGCTCGCTGCGCAATCAACTTCACAACTGGCGATCCGAAAACCGTAGTTCCATCACATTCGGCGAAAATAATAGGGCGGATTCTCCCGTCAGAAATGAAAATACAAATATGTTTGTGCGCAAGGATGAACTTAGAAACATACTTAGCTCAATAAAAAATAAGAAATCATCTGGAATAGATAGCATTCCAAATGTGGTTCTAAGGCATTTGCCTCGCGAAGAAGTGAACATATACACTACTTTGTTTAACAACGCTCTAAACAATGCACACTATCCAACCCATTGGAAGACTGCAGTAGTCCACCCTATCCCCAAAAAGGGTAAGGATAAGAGCAATCCAGCTAATCTGCGCTCGATCAGCCTGCTTCCCAACATCAGCAAGTTATTCGAAAAAATTATAAACAAAGCACTGATAGGTTGGTGTGATGAAAACGATATCATCCCCAACAACCAGTTTGGCTTTCGAGCGCGACATGATACAGTTCATGCAGCGACGAAACTTGTTTCCGATATACAGTGGAACAAGGCAAAGCGACAATGTACAGGCGCCTGCTTGGTTGACTTTGAAAAGGCTTTCGACACCGTATGGTTAGAAGGACTTGTCTATAAGTTAACAAACCTGGGTATGCCGCAATATTTGTTATACATCATTTATGATATAATAATGGACAAACATTTTGTGGTGAAATGCGGGAACATACTCTCCAACAAGACCTTCGAAATTAAAAATGGCTTACAGCAGGGAGCTGTGAATTCTCCCATTCTATTCAATATTTACACTAGTGATCTAGTGAGTTCTCTCGAAAACGCCATTGCGTACACCGATGACATAGTGGTGTACAGAACAGGAGGAAAAATAGACGACATCAATAGGCACCTTCAAGATGACTTCAACAAAATAAAACAATTTTGCGACGACTGGAAATCAAAGATTAATTTCCAGAAGACCGAGACTATCCTTTTCAGAACGCCCCTATCCAGGGTCTCGAGGGATACAAAATACAACTGGAAACACTCTTCTATTGTAGCTAACAATAACCTTCCACTGCAAGTGAAAACTGTAGTTAGATACCCTGGTATCTGGCTAGACCGGTATTTATATTTTGATAAGCACGTAGCAGCGTTCCTCTCCGCAGCTAAAAGCGCATATTCTATGACAAGAAGTCTATTCCGGAGTAGTCTTCTTGAGCCCAGAGTCAAAATAATTTCGTACTCGGCATTTATCCGACCAGTTTTGATTTATGGTTGTCCAGTATGGTATAATATATCTCCATTTTATATGGAGAAGTTTCGTGTGTTCGAACGGCAGTGTTTGCGTTCCTGCCTCGGACTTTATAGAACACCAGAGTCGCAATACAAAAAATGCTATCCCAATAAAATCCTGTATAACAAATCAGGGTTAAATACGATAGACAATTTCATAATTAAAATTATTCGTGGTCACACAGCAAGGGCAATGTGCAGTGACAATAATCTTATCTCGGGAGCATTCTATCCCAATGATATGTATCTGGAGAATACCCTCCAGAATGGGTTTATTCCCCCAGAAGCGTTTCCTTTCTTGGATCAAAAAGGCCTTATCCAAGACATGCATGGAGTCCCGATTATTTACCACGCTCTCCGTGGTGCCAGGGACAAACGAATTCTCCATGATAGTGATATCTCCAATGCCCCAGACCGCATGCGTTTTAGCACGGCGATCAGTGAAAGAGATGAATCAGCCACAGATCGAACATCTCCTAAATGGTGGTGGCTTCTCAACGAGGAGAGGACTTCACTTCCTCAGATATAGTATGCCTCTCAAGAGCAACGCTCTCCTTCCTCTTGTCCCCCCTCCCCCTGCCCGGCTTTCCCAATTACTTTTGTGTAGCTATTTTATTTATTTTTTATTTCTTATTTTATGTTTTATTCGTTTCGTTTTGTTTGTTACTCGTTTGTTTTTTGTTTGTTACTCGTATAATATTAAAAAAAAAAAAAAAAAAAAAAAAAAAAAATTAATAATAATATATACATATAGATATAAACGAGGAGTCCCTCTAATATATGACTTATTTCATATATATATATATATATATATATATATATATATATATATATATATATATATATATATATACGAGGGTTGCCTTTTATATTTCGGGATTAGAGAACAAAAACAAATATTGATCATCGAAAATCACTTTATTGTTTTTCAAAGTATTCCCAATGAAGATCTATACACTTTTGCATGCGTTTGAACCAATTGTCGAAGCACTTTTGCCACTCTGATTGAGGTATCTCCAACACATGCATTCTGAATGCAGCAACCGCTTCTTCAGGTGTCGAAAAACGTTGACCTCTCAGTTTGTTTTTTACGTACGGGAATAAAAATAAGTCATTCGGTGCCAAGTCAGGACTATACGGCGGATGACCCATCAAATCGATGTTTTGGGTGCTCAAAAATGCAGTTGTCGCAGCCGATGTGTGAGAGCTCGCATTGTCGTGGTGAAGAGTGATCCGTCTTCGGCGGTTGGTTTTCCTGATTTCTTGGAAGACAACTGGCAAACAAATGGTTGTGTACCAATCAGAATTGACTGTTCTGCGTTGCTCTAGTGGTACGGTTGCGACATGTCCAGTTTTTCCGAAAAAACAGGCGACCATTTGCTTGGAAGTGCTTCGTGCGCGAACAACTTTTGTTGGATTTGGCTCATCTTGAAACACCCAGACAGTCGACTGCTGTTTACTTTCGGGCTCATACGCGTAAATCCACGATTCATCACCTGTCACGATGTCATAGACGTGTTTCGAAGCACCGCGACCGTATTTTTTGAGCATTTCTTTCGACCAATTGACACGAGCCTTTTTTTTGGGCGTTTGACAAATTGTGTGGGATCCAACACGAACAAATTTGTTTGACAGTCAAATGTTTATGCAATATTGAATGTATGCTGGTCCCACTAACGCCTAAGGTTGTCTCAATCTCACGATAGGTCACATGACACTTCCAATATCAGTTCGCGGACAGCATCAATGGTTTTCGGAACAACAATTGATTTTGGACGACCTTCACGAAATTCATCTTGGAGTGAACTACGACCACGATTGAATTCACCATACCATCGATAAACACTGGTCCTTGATGGAGCTTCATCGCCAAAAATTGAATTAAGTTCATCCATGCACTGTTGCTGAGTTAATCCACGCCGGAAGTTGTAAAAAATAATCGCACGAAAATGTTGACGATTTAATTCCATTTTTGGGCCGAGATGAATCTTTTAAGTTACTGTAAACAACACAAATAGTGCTCGTATGTCAAAACGTTCTGAGTGCGTATAACCTCAAAAATGTCCAACTTTATGACAGAGCTGTCAATTGCCGGATTGCAACACTAGGGTTGCCAAATCCCGAAACATAAGAGGTAACCCTCGTATATATAAGAAACAAAACAAAAAATATGTACGCCGAAAGGCATATATAAAAATCAAGTTGTAATGTGTAATTTAGAGAGCTCGCATAGAGCCAGTAAGTTAATTTAAGGATTGTGATTGTAGAAAAGGGTTTAACATTTACCCCTAATATTATACATGTATAGAGAATTAGGAAAATAAATGTGGTTTAAAAACTAAAAAAAAAAAAACGAAAGGTTCATAATATATAATTTACAGTGCTTGCGAAGAGCTAGTAAGTTAATGTAAGAATGATATTTGTAAAATAGAAGTTAACATTTAGTCTTAAGTAAAATCTGTAATTGAATTGTTAATAAATGTAGAGATAAACCAAAAAAAAAAAATGGTTTCTTGTGGTTTGTTGAGAAATACAATGGAAAGCAAAAGCGTTCCCAAAAACACTCGCTATCGGCTGCAAATACGTTTTGGGATCCTTTGATTATGTAAAGTTAAATAGAATTTTGAATAAGTAGACAAAGATTTATCCTAGTGGGTGTCCTATTTAAGATACCATTACGTGAGTAATACAGAAAAAATAAATGTTTTGGAAACAGGGTCTTATGTGTAGTTGAATTTTTTAATGAAATAACATAGTGTCAACAAGAATGAAAGTGGTAGATAAATTAAAAATGTACTTTACTTACAGATATAGGCACATCTAATATCAGGACTGAAACGTAGTAAGCTCTAAGAGAGTACCATCTATTGAAGTGTTCTTTTAGCAATATATTCATCTCCAGCGGGACTAAGGCAAATTAAGAAGACATCGCATTAGCTGAAGTTATAGAAAGAATAAGGCTCTTAAACTCACAAGTCAGTACTGTTAACATCATCGTCGACATAGTGTGGTGCATCAGTATAGCGAACAATAAGTTGTAATTGTCCAAAACTTTCGAGCCTTCGTTGCCTGATTTGTAATACAAAACTCCTAGAATGATGGCCATAAATGTATTGACGGCCAGTCGTAAATGTGTAAGAGTTTTGTCTCGTTTTAGTTTAATGTATCCTCTCTTCATCAAAACACATAGTTGATTCGTAAAGGACGTCTCCTCTAAGCTCCTTGAATTTGATCTTATCTTTATAGGGTGTTTTTTAATCAAAGCTTCAGCGTTCAACAACTGATCGGGCGCATCGAACCATGAAATACATTTGCCATTTTGAGCGGCCAATTTAAGCATCTCCACTTTTTCCATACCGTACTCACCACAGGCTAATTCAATAACTGTAAGTGAATGAGGATTTAAATCAAATACATGCGATGATTAGTGGGCGGGGGTAGTCTTACTGTAATCTGCAGGATTGTGATACAACGGACAAGGAAATCGAGAAGTCTGAAGGAATGGTACCAGGTTCTTTGTGCTCCCTTGATAAATACAGTATCCTGCAGAAAGAACGTAGACCTGATCGAATTCTTCGAAAAGTTTTGCAGTCGGTTGATGGATGGTACATATAATCGTCCTTCCTTGCTGGGCTAGTTTTTTAAGAAGACCTACAACTTTTGTACAAGAATTGCTATCCAGTCCTCTAAATTAAATATTTTTTAAATAATTGTCAGATTTAGAATTTAGAATTGTATGTAATGACTTACGTAGTCGGTTCATCGAGAAACATCACTGTAGGATTGTTAATTAATTCTAAAGCAATTGACAGTCTTTTCCGTTGTCCACCTGAGAGACGGTGTGTTATGGTCAAATCATGTTGATAAAGGCCAAGGAGCAAAAGAATATTTTCCACCTAAAATTGGAATAATGGAATTAAATTATATAATTAACAGGTGTAACCAATTAAATTACTGGATTAAATTATAAAATTAAAATGCGTAATTTAATTATTGCATTAAACTATAGAAATGTGCAATTAAATAAATTACTGCAATAAATTATAAAATAAAAATGTGTAATTTAATTATTGGATTAAATTATAGAATTGAAATGTAAATTTTTATTATATAAATGCATGCAACAAATATAAAACGGAATTATTTTATAAAGTATATTGGGGAATGGTAAAAATAAAAAAGTTCAAAATTATTTTTCTACGTAATCTCCTGCATTTGTGACACATTTTTCCAACTAATGGGTAAGTTTTTTATACTGTTGCAATAAAACGAAGAAGTTTGGACCATAAGCCATTTGCGCATCGGATTGAAGTGAAATTTCCTACGCCAGAGAGGAAAAGAGGACAATATCGTTTGCTTCGAAACTAGTAAATGTAGTGAGGCAAAGACGGACGCAAAAATGGTTTCGTACTTTGCAGCAAACATCTGCTACGAGGGTTATGCGGGTGTTCTACGAATGGTGGAAATAGTAACACTGCCCTGGAATCGGAGACTTTTTTTTCGCGTCAATCAGGGCACCTGGGAAGAAAATATAATCCTAGGACGCTAAATCCAGTAATGCTGATCCTTCCTGTCTTTTTCTTTTTCTTTTTTCCTTAGTCGTGAATACTCCTCTAAAGTAGATGTCTTCTCTTTGATGGAAGGCTACGGCAAACCGGAGTGGATTGCCACCGAGACCGGTGCAAACCTAATCTCTTGCGGCGGATTATGTGGTAAATCCTTTCACCCTCAGTGCACAGGGCTTGGGAAACGAGCGGCTTCGTGTATCAATGTGTATTCCTCTGTTTTTTTTTTTTTTTTTTTTTTTTTTTTTGTACACTAACGCACAGTGCGAGCGGATGGAGAGGAAGTGGATAAGGAAAGGAGGTGTCGATGTATATTGGTCTTGAATGTCTGGACATCACAACGGCCAGGACATGATCAGGCAGAACATTCAACAATCGTGTGGTTCGGCTAAAGAATGACACTCTATGTTTGTTTGTGCGCTTGAAGTTGACTTTCAACGTGAACTGATGTGCATTCTCAGATTGACGGGTATCGCGGGAAAATATCTGAAGGGGCGGAACGCATTCAGCAACTTCAGTTGAGCAACAACTGTGGTAATACCTATAGTAAAGAGATAGGCATGATACGTTGCGCCTGTGTCCTAACGACGGAATTGATCGACTTACGGCTGGGTCCCCATTAAGTTTCACTGCTCGTTTTTGCATCCTGCCGAACCCGTGTAGTGCAGTTTTGGATGCGCCTGACTAAATATGGGAATTGAAATCCATTTTTGGACGAATATACGCCACTATTTAGGCCATGTTGGATGGAGTGAAGTATCTTTTGCATCTTTTAAGGAACCCCATACATTTGGCAGCACTTTTCGCAGCTTCAAATATGTGGTCATTCCAGTTAAGAGTCGAATTAATTCGAGTGCCGAGGATTGATAATTCCTTGGCTTCGTCGATGCAAGTGCCGTTCGTAGACAGTATATTTACTTTGGGGCTCACCTTTGACGACAAGAGGCAACACTGCGTTTTTAGGGCATTGAATTCTACTCGATTAGATAATCCCCACTGATATATCTTGTTGAGGTCTGAATTCAAGGCATCAAGCATAAGTTGCTGGTTGGTATTGACGTTCGAAGAGTTTGTACGGGAGTGTTCATATGAGTATGAGAAACTCAACGTGCTATCATCAGCAAACGAGTGAATTGGGTTGTGAGTAATTGACAAGAGATCATTTATAAAGATCAGGAAGAGAGTGGGTGAGAGTAACGAACCATGGGGAACCCCTGCATTAATTTGATGGGAGATAGATTTGACCCCATCAAGAACCACTTGAATTGAACGGCCATGAAGATAGTCTCTTATCCGTTGGATGAAGGAATTGTCCACTCCGTATGAATGTAATTTTGACAAAAGGGCTGGATGCCAAACTCCGCCGAAGGCTTTTGAAATATCCAATGCGACTACCTTGCTTTCACCGAGATAGTGGATGGAATGTCACCACTTTTCGGTAAGGTACGCCATCAGATCTCCGGTGGACAGGTTGCTACGAAAGCCATATTGGCGGTCATTGAGGAGGTCATTTGATTCCAGATATTTCGAAAGTTGACGGTTTATAAGTGATTCCATTATTTTGGAGAGAATAGAAGTTAGTGCTATGGGTCGATAAGAAGAAAGGGATGATTTGTCGCCGTTTTTGGGAATTGGCTGAATGTTCGCTCTCTTCCATCTATTTGGGAAACGGCCAGTAGAATAAGACAAATGGAAGAGTTTCCGTAGTGGTTTGGCGAGTGAAGAGGAACATTTCTTCAAGAGGATTGGGGGAATGCCACCCAGACCAGCGGATTTGTGTGCGTTTAGCTCTTTGAGTGCGTGGGCAACAGTACGCGTTCGGAAGCGAATCTGGCTCATGGTGTGCTACTTATGCTCAAGTTGAGGTGGAACTGATGTGGTATCAGGCAGCGTTGAGTTGGCTGCAAAAGGTGCACCAAGTAGCTTCCCCTTCTCTATTGCAGTGGTGACTGGTTTGTCATTGACTATAAGCGATGGAATGGATGAAGAGATTGAGTTTTGAATGTTTTTCACGAATGCCCAGAAGATTCTACTACCTGTCGGAGAGTGTAGTATTTTTTGTCTCACTCTCTGGTCATGCAAGAACTTGGCGAGTTGAATATACGCGTTACAGTCATTTCCAGCTCTCTTAAGTCTTTCCCGGTTTTCCTCAGTATTGTTTGATTTATACAACCGGAAGCGCAACTCTTTAGCCTTAATGGCTTCTCTGCACCCGGAATCGAACCACATATTTCTCTTGGGTTTGATACACTTTATTCTGTGTGGAATAAAGGTCCGCCTGCCAAGTAGAATCGTATCGGTCAATGTGACCGCTATAGAGCCAACATCACTATTAAGGAAAAATAACGACCAATTTAACCTCCCAAAAAAGTTGTTCAAACTTTTCCAGTTGGCTTTCTCGTAGAACCATACTGTTCTTTTGGGAGGCTTCTCATTAACGTTACTGTTGGTTAGAGGAAATTTGGCTGACACGACACAGTGGTCTGAAGTGCCTAAGGGGGAAGATATTTCAATTGTGTATTTGTTGGGTGGGAGGTGAGAAACAGGTCCATATATATCTGGTGCCCGTGTTGGCTCATTGACAAGTTGAGTTAAACTATTTGAATCAGCAAAAAGCTGGACATATTGATCTTCAGGTGTTGTGTGTCCGGAGTGACGAACCTGTGGCGATTCCGCCAGATCCCACGGCTCGCCTTCCTGAAAAAACCCCCATAACCATAACCCGGGTCTGCAACAGCTTTCGCTAATGCAATTCGCATTAGCATCTTAGATGCTTCACGCATCAAACAGACCCAATTATTATAACCCTAAAATCCCTATAAAGAAAACTTACCTTCATGCATCCCTTCGCATACAATTTTTCATAAGATTTCTTTGTTTTCCTATTTGGTATTCTGAACCAATTCGGCACCAGACAAATTCCTGTAAACAAAATAATTCGGATTGCAATCAATGTAACCGTCATCACAGGGACCATAAATATCGCGCCGTCTATTTTCCCAGCCGCGTCATATACCATACATACACATTGCCTGGCAACCTTTTTTGTTTGTCTTACCAACAAACAACCCAAGCAGCTGCATATAATTAGCGCAATAGACGCTGAAACCAAATTCTCCAGCATTTCCTAATGCAAATATGAACCCGGTTTCTATTGCAGCCAGAGATGCCATAAACATCCAATTTGCTTTTAGCACCTTTTTCTCCTAACGTCGAAAATAGCGACGAGGCATCGTATAAACATGACCCTCATTAAAGAGCGAACCATTTGGTCGCCTTTTCTTTTGTCTTTGCCGCCTGCCTGTTTCGCTGTTCCACTGCACGTGTGAATAGCATTGATCTCAACGATCCCACACATACCACCATGACCTGTATTACAAGATCTGGTTTCCTATACCACCAAGAGAGACTTTACGTTTCCCTGGTGGTAGGTAAAAAACGATATCCTTATTGGAGAGGATATCGTTTGAGTCTTATTCCATCCTCCGACCACGCTGGTCGCACGGTGAAACTCCCGCCCTCCGCGCCACCAGCGGAGAAGCGGAGACGAGTAATTACTTACCCGAATATACCCGGAGTCGCGAAAGTAACACCCCCTCGAGTGTATTATTAAATGGTGCGAGTCGTCTGTGCGGATAAAAATTACATATCATTGTCCGGACCAAAAGAAAGAGATTATTTAAATCATAGTTAATATTAATTTGCATTGGATCCAATAGTGTTAACAAAAGTAGTGGTTTAATATAACAATAAAACTAAATAAAAGAAACAGTGTGTTTTAATTACTATCTGATGGACGGTTTGTCGTGCAGTTTTGCACAAGTTGGTGCCCGGTGTTTATGTTTTCGCCATCGTTGTTCCCTTGGTGCCCGTGACTTTCTTTCCGCGAAATCTTAGTAACAGTTTAGTGTTCGGCGGCATTATTAATGATGATGGAGGAGGAGGTATAACTCGCACCCATGCCGGTGCCAATACTTCCCCCCCACAAACCCACTGAGAGTTATGCACATTAAAATCACCCTTAATAACAATTTCAGTGTGCGGATATACGGTCAAGATCCGATTGATAGAATCAGACAGAGCATCAAATTCGTTAAAAGATGCGTTTCTATCCAAGTTTGGACTTCTGTAAAGAAAGCAGTAATGTATGATATGCTTACGAACGTGTAGTTTTAGCCAAGAGAAATTATATTCTGGGTTGGAACAGAGCCCATATTGTAGTAGAAGCTGATAAGCAATATAATTTCGTATGTATGTGGCTATACCACTATGTGAAAAGAACAGTGGCACTAAGTTATATCCAGGTAGGTTAAAACCGGAAATATCTATATTAGTAATTACCTGGGTTTCGCTAAGTGCAAGGATAGTTGGATTCTGGTTAGAAACGTGGGCAGACACAGAAGAGAAATTGTACCTCAAGCTGCGAATGCTACACAAATCAACGCGAAATTCCCCTTCCATTGAAATGGCCCTACACAGAAAACCAACACCGCCATGGGAAAGGATGCAAGTCGGGACCAGCAATAGATAAGCGAAAGCAACCACTACATGTGGTATGCCCTTGTAGTAGGTGCCCCACTAGATCCCTGCCGAAATCCAGGTCACATCCCTTCCATGATCAACATTATGCCACTCAGACACAAAAAACTCTCCAAAGATTATTAACCAATCGAGAGTATCGATGCCTGAGGGACGCAAACAGAGGTGCGAACAAAAGGAAAACATACACAAGGGATGGAAAGGGTAGGGGGTTTTCCCGCACTGCACCTCACTCGCGTGTATATTCTCGCACTTTTCACAGCATTAAGACGCGTGTGCGGAGATTCGTTTATTTGCATAGGATCGCACAGAAAACTTTGCACAGCACTCGGACGCGTGTGTGACGAACCGCTTGTTTGTTTAGGATCCCACAGTAAGACTTAGCGCCCGAACCGATAGTACAATTGGGTATCTTATGTATATCTAAGATTCCCCAAACGCCCACGAATGCAATAATATAATATAATAATCCCTATCGCACGTCCTGCTTGCTATAAAATGCCTTGATGAAAGTCTCACTCAGACATCTGCTGATTTTAAGCTCTACCGCAGAAAGGGTAGATGAGTAGAAAAATCGAATGAGGATATAAATACAGCCTCTGAACTCTGCGCCAATCTGATTAAAACCTGTTATATAATTATAGTTAGGGGGGATGGGTGCGAACATACAGGGCAAAGTCTCTGATTGCCTTCAACCCGGCGAAGGCCAGGACGATCCTTGTCCCTGTTCAATCCAAGTTGACATGCAGTCTCCACGTGACACCCCTGAATAGCTACTTTGACACCCGCCAAGTAGTGAACCAATGCATGCAGCGACATCCTGAGAAAGGTTGGCGCAAGGCTAATAACCAGGCCCGTAAAAATGAATTATTATGGCAAATTTAACAAGCCTCGGATATGGACCGGATATACGACGACGACCACGGAAACGAAAACGGCTAAATGATTTAAGGATTTTTTCATGGAACATACGCTCACTATACAGAGCTCGAGCTGCACAGCAACTAGCCGATGCCCTGTCCGAATATAAGGCTGACATAACAGCATTACAAGAAATAAGATGGACGGGGAGTGGTGTTTTTCAAAGAAAAGAGTATGACATTTATTACAGCTGTCACGCAAAACACCATGTGCTCGGGGTAGGCTTTCTAGTCAGCCAAAAACTGAAGCCTGCCATCATCGGCTTTAATGCAATAAATGAAAGGCTATGCACTCTTCGCGTGAGAGGCAAATTTAAGAACATAAGCCTCATAAACGTTCACGGACCTACAGAGGAGTCCCCTGACGACGAAAAAGAAGAATACTATGAGAACGTCGAACGGGCCTTCAATGCCTGCCCAAGATACGATGTGAAAATCGTTCTTGGGGATTTGAATGCGAAAATAGGTCGGGAGCCGGTTTTCAGGCACTACGCAGGTTTCCATAGTTTGCATGAGAACACTAATGACAATGGACTACGAGTCATCGAACTGGTAGCATCGAAAAACTTGGTCGTTGCGAGTACCAGGTTTCCGCGTAAAGACATCCACAAAGCCACCTGGGTATCACCTGATGGAGCCACTCGCAACCAAATTGACCACGTGTTGATAGATCGCCGCCACTCTTCGAGCCTGTTGACGGTACGAACGTACCGAGTTGCCAACGTCGACTCGGATCACTATCTTGTTGGTACAGTTTTCCGAGCGCGGATTGCCTTACGGAGACGTATTGCATCCACGGATCAGATTCGAATCAACACGGCTGCCTTACGCAATGAGAACACCAGCAACACCTTTGGTCATGCGTTAAGACTCGCCCTGGAAGAGCTCGACGAAGGGAGAATAAGTCCTGGGGCCAGAATGCCGGGCGTAGAAGAGAAATGGACACGCCTTAAGAATACTGTCATTAGTACTGCCAACTCCATCTTAGGCAGTAGTCGTAGAGATCGGAACGACTGGTTTGATGATGAGTGCAAACTAGCGACTGAACGTAAGAATGCTGCATACCGGGCAATGCAGCAGTCTCATAGGACGCGGGTACGCGAGGAGAAATACAAAGAGCTCAGAAGAACTGAAAAAAGACTTCACAGACAAAAGAAAAGTGCCTGGGAAAAAAATCTTGTCTGTGAAATAGAGAAAAGTAGAGAGCGAGGTCCGCACCAGGAGCGGAAGTTCTACCAAATAATCCGCAGTATGACGCGGTACACACCACGCTGCACTTACTGCAAGGATAAAGAGGGTAATCTGATCACCGATCCTGAAGGCATTTTGGAGCGATGGGAAGTGCACTTTAATGAATTGCTAAATGGTCAGCTCACAGAAGAATTGGAGGCTCCACCAATGCAAGACCAGGACCAAATGCTGCCGCCGCCAAGCATTGAGGAAACCTAAAAGCCATTAGACAGCTAAAATCAAATAAAGCCCCTGGAGCTGATGGCATACCAGCTGAGCTGATCAAACAAGGAGGGACAGCGTTACATCACGCAATTCACGAGATCGTGGTGCACGTATGGGAACAAGAGGAGATGCCGGAAGATTGGCGTCGTGGTATAATTTGCCCCATACATAAGAAGGGAGATATCACAATGTGCAGCAACTATAGGGGTATAACATTGCTGAGTACCGCCTATAAGATACTCTCCACTATCCTACAAGACCGGATATTCCCATACGCTAAAGCCATCATTGGTCAATATCAGTGTGGCTTCATCCCAGGCAAATCAGCAATTGATCAGATATTCACCCTTAGGCAGGCGATGGAAAAATGTCTGGAATTTAAGATTCCACTATATCATCTATTTATAGACTTCAAGGCCGCCTAAGACAGCATAGCCAGGGTAGAACTATATAATGCCATGAGAGAATTCGGCATTCCAAATAAATTGATACGACTTTGTAGGTTGACCATGACCAACATAACTAGTCAAGTAAAAGTAGCGGGATTGCTGTCCAAACCAATAAACATCTATAATGGACTCCGACAAGGGGACGGTCTGGCCTGCCTCCTCTTCAACCTGGCGTTGGAGAAAGCAATCCGTGACTCTGGCGTTACAACAAGAGGGACTATTGTCACTAAGTCCAGCCATATACTTGCCTACGCAGATGACATCGACATCATCGGTAGAACTGAATCGGCGGTACAGGAATCCTTCACCCAGATCGAGCAGGCGGCACAAAAACTGAGACTGCGCATTAATGAGGGAAAAACCAAGTACATGGTGGCAACTTCTGCGAAGAGAAGAACTAACGTTGGTCAAACTATCAGGGTAGTGGAGCACGAATTTGAAGTAGTGCAATCCTTTAACTACCTAGGGTCAATAGTATCAGCCGATAACAATATGGAAGAAGAAATACGCGAACGGCTGATTAAATCCAACAAAGCCTACTATGGTCTATCAAGGCTCTTTAAATCCCGAAATTTATCCAGAACATCCAAGCTACTACTGTACAAGACCATGGTCTTACCAGTACTCATGTATGGATCCGAGACCTGGGTGCTTAATAAAAGGCACTCTGAACTCTTGGCCGCGTTTGAGAGAAAGGTCTTAAGGAGAACTGTTGGCCCCGTATGTGAGGGAGGACGATTCCGGAGACGCTACAACCATGAGTTGTACGCAATCTACCTTGAAGCTCATATTGTAAGAAAAATCAAGCTCGGTAGACTCCGGTGGGCGGGACACCTAGCTCGAATGAGCGAAGAGGACCCTGCCCGGAAAGTCCTTTGTGGCAGGATGTATGGAAGGAGACAGCGCGGCAGACCTTGTCTGCGATGGAGGGATGGCGTAGACCAGGACGCCCAGAGCCTGGGAGTGCTAAACTGGATGACATCGGCTCGAAATCGGGACCGGTGGAGAGATTTGTTAAATAAGGCCAAGACCGGATCCCGGTTGTAGTGCCGATGATGATGATGATAATTATAGTTAATATAACAATAATTAATTATCTTGTATGGTGCATGGAATCGATGCCGACGAAACCTTCCTTCCATCCACTGCGATACGTTGCGATCTGTAGTCACAGGGTCAATAAGTTGATCTAAATTGGAGTCGTATGTTGTGAAACGACAATTAATGGCCATATGATGGCTGGTGACAGATCTCGTCACGCCGGAACTGGATGACGTGGTGGGTGCTGCGCTTGTTAGCATTCACCCTAAGTGAGTATGTGGCGTTTCTAATAGATTCACACACAATACACAAAAAAAAATACACAAGCAAATAGTGAAGAAGACCGAACGAAACGAATAAGAAAAAGCATCAGCCTTATACCATGCAATAACATAGCAATTCCACATCAGTTGAGTGTACTTGAGTTTAGAAATTGAATTCGTACACGCGGCAGTGGTCTGATGTGTTGAGCATTGGTTCAATTTTCAGTGATTCTAATCGTCATAGCGTCGGTTCGAATCACTCGTTCTTTACTATCGTCGCAAACGATATAAGTACCCTGCACGATGAAACAGGAGCTGTAATACCAATGAAGATTACTCTCGTGCCAGCCCACGGGGCACTCCTCCGAGTTCTAGGATCTATGGAGTTACGTTATTTCCCTTTCTTTTACCAAGACTTCCTTCCTGGCTTCAAGTTGTTGTTCTTCTCCGGATTGAAGAGAAAACCTTTTATTTCTAATGTTGCCTGTTGCTAATTTATTCCTGTGCTAATCTAGAAGTATCCGCTCCTCTCGTTGCATATTAACACGTTTTTCACTTGTTTGTTGCTTATTAATACTCCCTGTTAAAACATTTGCAACCACTCTTTATATACCCAAATTATTGGCGCAGAGGTGCAAACGATGCGTTTCATTTAGCTTGGATCTTGAATGTATAACCTAATTGCCTGGCACGAATCATCCGCATTTCTCAATTTTCAATGCCACTTAGTTGCCCCAGTTAAGTTGCAATGGTGTTGGCCCATGCAATTACTTAATTGGCCTTCGTATTTGATCAAACACAATGGCCCACTTACGAGCGACCTGCACTTCGTTGCTATGTCTGGTTTTTTGCAGATCTCAGCACTTTGATTGAAGCTCGATTAAGTGATTGTTAATTGCTTTTGAAGGTGCCGGTAGTGTCATATGATTTGTGTGACACCTGTTCTCGAATATGAACCAAAACGTGCATTCGTAATATGAGAACGTGTGACAGTGCTCGATTGCCAGATGCAGAATTTGTTTTATGAGCATGAAGCAAAAAGAATGTATTTAGCGTGTAGCCTTGGGGAATGAGAATGCCTCGTACGATATTGTATGTTAATTGGTGTGGTTGGATTGCTTTGTGTGCAATGGCCCTGAGGGTAGGGCGTTAGAATATACTCGCAGCTAGGCCGGCTTGCCGTAAGAGGCGACTAAAGGCCGAGTGGTAGCCGGGGTCCCAACGCCCTGTGCGCCCACCACCCCAAGCTTTAGGCTCCGTGAAATGGTCGGGAGAAATCCCTGGCTGTCTTTCGGAGCTTGGCTGATGGACCGGTTCGAGAAAAGGTTGGTTAGGTGGTAGTCGGTCCCAAGGTGAGATACCACCCCGTCACGCTGTACATTCCGCGATATTGCCGAGAAAATCTTCGACGGTGTTTCGGATGTGTGGCTGATGGCCCGGACTGACACGGGGCTAAGTCATGATGGTACCTTCTGATATAAAGAATCCCGGAGATAAACTAGTCTCCCATTCGGATCCCCGGGTGGGACTATGTCAGGGGGAACATCATGCAGATATCATGATAAATAATGGAACTCTAAGAGGTTCGTCATCGCATAACCGGGCTCGCTCTCGAGGCTCTGCCCACGCTCAATTGGTGACGGCATTTTGTAACATCAGGGGCATCGGTTTCACCAGTACGAATGTAAACGCCGTCCACCAATATTTGCAAACAACGAAACCTGATATCCCTGCCCTAACTGAGACCCAGGTCGATTCGTCAACTGATTCGGCATATCTTCGTTGCTCAGGATACGACTTACATTCGAGATTCCGTTTTAAGGGCGGAGTCTGCGTCTTCGCGGGGTCCAATCTGGGTTGCCAGAGGATGGAGGCGTTGGAACCCAATAATATGAACATCATATAGTTGAGGGTCGTACTGAGGAATTCCGCTAAATTTCTTTGTTGTGTTTACCGCTCCCCGAATGACGATCGACCGGCGACATTTTTCGAACATCTTTCATATACCGTCGACTGGATGCAGATCAACCAGCTTCTGAAATTGTTGTCCTTGGCGATTTTAATGTGCGCAATTCCGGTTGGTTGTTACATTCTAACAGAACCGACGAGGCTGGGAGGATGGCGGAGATATTTGCTGTAACCCACAACTTGACTCGACTCGTGGGGGAGCCAACGCGAGTGCCGAGTGCCCGAGGCGATTATGCGAACACCCTGGATCTGTTTTTGACATCCGAACCGAGTATTTATACCGTAGAGATTTCTGTGCCATTGGAAAACTCAGATCACTGCTTGATATCTGTCACGCAAGCACTTGCATATCAAGTAAATAACCGGCCTAGGCAGCTTCACCATGTTTGGAAGTATGGGGCTGCTAACTGGGACGATTTGCGAGATTTCTTCGCATCTTTTTCATGGTCCGACGTGTGCTTCGGAAACTCCGATGTTACCGCTTGCGCGGAGTCGGTATCAGAGATTATTCTTCTGGGGATGGAGATGTATATTCCACATTCCATCAAACGAAGTTCGTCTGATAAACCGTGGTTTGACAAAAAATGCGAGCTGATTACAGCGGCAAAAAATAGAGCTTTTAAGCAATGGCGCTCCAATCCCACCGATGTTAACAGAACGAATTTTGTTAGAATCAGAAACGCGTGCAACCAGGCGATTGATACCGCGAAGAAGGCTCACAACGACAGTGTGATCAATAAGCTCCTTCGGAGCCCAACTGGTTCGCGCCCCTTCTGGTCACTGGCAAAAGCTGTCCGCGGTAACTTGGCATCCTCCTCTTTCCCTCCGTTGATGACAGACAGTGGGACGTTAGTCACGAATCCAAAGGATAAAGCTAATGTGTTCGCGAATTTATTTTCCGCGAATTCAAACTTCGATCCCGGCCTTTTGGAGCCACCTGTGATCTCGCCGGTACAGTCTTCCATGCGGGATGTTAGATTTCGTTCGCGCACTATTCAATGCATTCTACGTGAACTGGATTGTAGGAAGGCAACCGGCCCGGACGTAATACCAGCAATAGTCCTTAAGAACTGTGTTCCAGAACTATCACCGGCTCTTGGCAGACTCTTCCGCTTGTCTTATGCACGGTGGGCCTTTTCTGCCTGCTGGAAAATTGCTCGAGTTCAGTCAATCCCAAAGACGGGAAAAAAGTGTCTCCCACAAAATTACCGTCCGATAGTGTTACGGACCGACCTTGAGTCCAGGTCCCCTCAGAATCCACTAATCCCCCTTCGTCTCCCCTCTTTACCTGTAAACGGAGAACAACTCGCCAAGTAGTTAATTTGCATAAACTACTTTATGCAAATTGTACTTGGCAGAGAAATTAATAAAAACCGACGTTGGCGTCAAATAATAAAAATAACGTCAACGGCAAAAATAATTATTGATTCATTCGACGTAAAACTCTTCTTACTTAAAATTAACAAAAATTATAATAACCAGATATATTATAAAAATTGTTAAACACTCGTAACAATAGCATTACTGTCTATTTTATCTAAGGTAATGAAAAAAGTCATCAATACAGAGTTGGTTAAGTATTTGGAGTGCAGCGGACTTCTGAATGATCGTCAGTACGGATTTCGTCGCAGCCGGTCCACAGGAGACCTTTTGACACTTATAACCGATACATGGACATCTGCGATTTAACGGCATGGTGAGTCAAGGGCGGTCGCATTGGATATCTCCAAGGCTTTTGACCGCGTCTGGCACGGGACATTGCTGAGCAAACTTCGTTCATATGGATTTTTCCAACAGCTTTGCGACTGGACCAGGAGCTTCCTCGAGAATCGATCGATCCGGGTTGTTGTGGACGGCGAGTGTTCGGATCTGTATCCTGTTAATTCGGGGGTGCCCCAAGGTTCTATTTTGGCTCCAACCTTGTTCTTGCTTCACATAAATGATTTGTTGGAGACAACGGATAACAAAGTGTTCAGCTTTGCGGATGATAGTACGCTTGTTTCCTCCTTTTCGAATGTTCGGCCGATTGGTGCATCTGTGTCGCATCAGCTGAGATGTAGACAGATTGAATCGCTGAATCAGGATCTAGATAAGGTCCTGCAGTGGGGAAGGGCCAATCTCGTCGACTTCAATGCAGCGAAGACACAATATACAACATTCACAAAGAAAAGCGGATCATCGGTTCCACAGCTGATGATGAATGGCCGGGCCCTCGAGGCTGGGGAAAGTTTGAGATTGCTCGGCGTCACGGTCTGCGGGAATGTATCATGGCATAAACACGTGTCGAGTATCGCCAGGTCAGCCTCAGGAAAACTGAGTTATCTTTTTAGAGCCAAGAAATATTTTACTCCCGTCCAACTTCTTCTCCTGTATAAATCCCAAATGAGAGTCGCGCTCGAATATTGCTCTCATGTTTGGAGCTCGGCTCCTAAACATACCCTCGATCTACTTGAGAGCATACAGAGACGAGCGATCCGCCTGATCGGGGACTAGGCGCTGACGTCGGGACAATAGTCGCTATCACATCGAAGGCGCGTAGCCGACCTCTGTCTGTTTTACAGATATTATCACGGGTGCTGTTCTTCGGAGATTCTTGGTATTGTTCCACGCAATGCGGCTTATATGCGATCGACAAGACAATCCGACGGATCGCACTCGTTTGTGGTTCATCTCCCGACGGCGCGAACATCCCTGCATCAGAACTCGTTCCGTTACAGAGCGGGGAAGCTGTGGAAATGCCTTCCCACGCGAGTGTTCCCAGAGCGTTACAACCTGCAACTGTTCAAAAAGAACTGCAACAGTTATTTGATGGCATCTCGGGGCGCCCACTCGGCGCTATAGGTTCGGCTCTCCCGAGAGAAATCTAATAAAAAAAAAAAAGTGTGAATATGATATGAGAAGCCTGTAGCTTTGGGAAGCGAGTATGCGTCATAGGTGAACAATTAATGAGTAATCGAGTATATGAGTATCGCAACGTGTGCGATAAGAGCATTAATTGCATGTGGGTAGAAGCGTTAATTGATTAACTGGATTGAGGCTGGTTGATTGATAATTGAGGGGGGTTGTGTAGCGTGATGTAACAGAACCTTGGTTTTTCCTCGCGGTGACTGTATATATTAAATAAATGCATTTGAAAATCAAATAAGAAAATCCAATGACTTTTGAACAACTCAATAGTTAATAACAGTGTTCTAGTCTTGTTTCAAACGATTCGTCGCATTTCATGTACATCATCCAATCTCGTCTGAAAATCAAGGTAATAAGCGAAGATGGATATCGCCGCGATTTCAACTTTTTTGTGGTAGTAGTAACCCAGTATGTTACGGTCCCATTGTCTTGCAATTTTGACACATATCATTTGAAAGATAGTAATTCCTAAAAGTCAAACAAGTTTTTCAAAAGCAAGAGCTCGGCCTATCGATCCGGCTTAAGGAGTTTTTAACAAGAGGTATCTGAAAAATTACCACAGAGATAATTGACTTCTGGCGGCCAAGCGTTCATAGCTTCGCCGCATCTCCGAGTTAGTCTCGAGACTTATTGAACGATGTCTTATATTGATAAATGAAGAAGAATTTTATCAAAAAAATTTCGATTTAGTAGTGTTGCGGATTCGCCCTGGACACAACCGGCGAATTCGCAATTGAAGGCTACGCGTGGCACCACCCTAACCAATGTTAAATGAAACATTTAAAATGAAATTCTGTTGGTTGTCAAACGACAACCATTTTTGATCTCTTCTCCGTAAACTCTTTGGCGACAACGACTGGCAATAATATTCATCCCACAAAATCAAAGCAATCGTGTTAAATTAAGTAAAGATTGTGACTCAAATTTGAGTCTCTAAATGTTAAATAGCTTGCGTTTAATTTATGTGTACAATTGCGGGTTTTCGAGTTGCAGAAAAGTGATAACAAGGAACGTGCTAGTTGTTATCCTGGGTTACTTCGTTTTGAATACAACCAATCAACCAAGTACATCAAAGTAATCACCACAGCCTACAGCGGGACAAGCCAGTTCAACAAATACATCCATTCCCGTCAGCAGGAGAAATACACTGTGGACTGATACCAGTCCATTAGGTATTCTTTGCTATTTTTCCTTATTAACGTCATCAGTATTTCAGTCATCAGTGCACACCAGGAGACACCATCGTGTTCCTGACGCCAGTATCCAGCCCACAACAAAACAAGAACCCGTTGTTGGTGGACGGTGTGTTCAACGCTTGTTGGAACATACAAGTAGTTAGTTTCGGGACTTATTGTACAGTGTGTTAAAAAATATTTTACTGTTATAATCGATTACGAATTTCGCATCCAAAAAATTGGGACGCTTTGGTTAGAAAAATGCTTGGAGACGACTGAATAAGGAAAAAATTCAATAGAGTCGACGTATATTTTTTGCGGTTACTTACTCTTTCTGCTTTTTCCTGAGCTGAGACATTTGGACCTAATTTGAGATCAGCTGCAATCATCATGTTTTCATAAACTGTAAGCAAAGGCTGTAATCTGTCGTCCTGGGTGATATAGCAGGACATTCGTCTTAAACTATCTAAAAGTGTTCGGTTGAAATAATAAATGATTAATATGTCAAAAAAGCGAGAAAAGAACACAAATAAATTTACTTAAGTCTCTTCGCCTTCCATTTATAAGTATTTGCCCATCAACACCAGTGGTTTTAAAACCAGAGAGAGCATCTAAAAGTGTTGATTTTCCTGCGCCAGAAGGACCCATAATTGCAATCAGTTGGCTCCCAGGAAATTTTCCGTACACATCATGAAGAATTTCTTTGGTACCTGAAAGGAAGAAGAGTCAATCAAAGGGTTTTTGAAGCGGAGCAATATTGCTTGCAACATTATTACGTCAAATATAATCAAACAAAATATTTCCCTATAGAATGGACATTTTCTGAAACTCTCTTCCCACATGAGTGCTGCTAGATTGCCAAATGTTTTAATTAAATACCGACGGTTGCCTATTCGCATCGCAGCGTTATAAGCTTGCTTCTCTACAGAGTCGTACAGCCTGGCGCAAAATGAATGTTGTGGTTTGAATTCCTTATAACTTTTTTTGCTTGTATTTTTTTTTCTTTTTTATTTAAAAGTTTTGTAAAGAAGACTTGGGAAATTGTAATAATAAAGAGTCGAATAATGAATCAAAATTATCGAATTTCATTTTGAAAACCTAAGTTCCATTGTTGTAGTTATCAAACCATGTTTTAATTTATTCTTGCAAAGCAAAATTATGGGCAACAAACATATTTATTTATTTAGGCTTAATCCAAGCAACTTAAGCTAATATAATATAACAACTTACAGACTAACTTAAAAACTAAAGTAGTACGAGTAGTTAAAAAAGAAAAAAAAGTAAATAAAAAAAAAAAAAAATATATATATATATATATAATTAAAAAAAAACAAAAGAAGAAAAAAAAAAAAGAAAACACGGAAGGAGAAGAGGGCTTGAGGTGTGACAGTGAGGGGTACGTCTACACAGTGGTAAGGGGCGGTGCTGGAGAGCTGGGGGAGAGATTTGAAATTGAGGTGGGTGGGGTTAGGACGGGTTTATTCTGAGACGTCGTTTGAGGGCAGGAGTGGAGAGGTTGAAATCAAAGGAGGTGGGGAAAGAGTTGGCATGTCGTAGCATACGCGAGATGGGCTCGTTAACGCCGTAAGACGTGTGATGAGTGGGCACGTAAAACAGACGAGGGTTCCGCACATTACGGGGGTTTGTATAAAATGATAATGAGGAGAGCAAGCATGGGCAATTGATTGAACCTGGCAGAAGGCGATGGATAAAGATGATGTCCGCATGGATTCTGCGCTCTTCAAGCGTGTTAAGATTGATTAGAAGGAGCCGGTCTGTGTATGGTGGGAGAATGAGTGGGTTTTCCCAGTTCAGTACACGGAGGGCGAAGCGCAAAAAACGACGTTGAACGTCCTCGATCGTACGAATGTGAGACTGTTGATACGGGGACCAGACCTGACTGACATATTCGAGTAGTGGCCGGACAAAAGTTGTGTAGAGGGATCGGGTGACCTAGGGGTTTAGGAATTCCTTCGACCAGCGTTTTACAAAGCCAAGGGCGGCGTTGGCTTTTAGGATTGTGTTATCGATATGTGCGGTAAATCTAAGTTCCTTGTCACATAGGACGCCCAGGTCGCAGATTGACTCAACCGATGTTATCGGTTGGCCTAGCAAGAGATAGGAACGTGGCTGGGAGGGGGAGCATTTCCGAGAGAAGGTGATTGTGTGACATTTGGCGATATTCAAATCTAGGCAGTTATTTTGGCACCATGTCGAAAAGCTGTCAAGATCCGATTGGAGAAGTAAGGAGTCAAGGGGAGAGCGGATTGTCTTGAAGATTTTGGTATCATCCGCGTAAAGCGAGATGAGGGAGTGATTGATGCTCGAACCTATGTCGTTTATGGTAAGGATAAATAGTAGGGGGCCGAGATGACTGCCCTGGGGGACACCTGAGGTTGGAGAGAAAGGATCGGAGAGGGTGGATCTAAATCGCACCCGACAGGTTCGAGAGTTAAGGTAGGATGAGATCCACTTAATCAACAGCGGTTCAAAACCGAGGGAAGATAATTTAAAGAGAATGAGGTTATGGGAAATCTTGTCGAAGGCCTTGCTGAAGTCGGTAGTGGCTACATCAACCCCATCGCCGTTCTCTACGGCAAGGAGTGTGTGAGAAGTGAATTCTACAAGGTTGGTAGTAGTGGACCTGCCGGAGAGGAAGCCGTGCTGGTTAGGAGAGATGATGGGGGTGCAGCGAAAACGTAACGCTTCGTATAGAAGGCCCTCGAATAGTTTAGGAATGTGCGAAAGCTTAGCAATGGGACGATAATTGGATATATCGATTTTAAGGCCCTTTTTATGTATGGGGGTTATGTAGGAGGATTTACAAAAGTCGGGAAATAGACCCTGTGCAAGGGATAGATTGAAGATTGACGCGAGCGGGAGAGAGAGAGAAGAGGAGCATTTTTTTAAGAAGATAGCAGGGAGTCCGTCTGGGCCGGGACTGAAATCGTCTTTAAGTTGTTCAAGTTTTTCTTTAACTTGGTGTTGTTGTGTGTGCAGAGGGATGAGTGGGCCAAGGGAGAATTGAAACATGCCAGTAAAGTAGGAGGGGTTAGGCTCGAACGAGTCGTCCGTGAAGGATAGTTTGAAGAAGGACGCGAAAAGATTGGCTATGGTTTGGGAGTCAGATGAAGTAGTTCAGTCGTAGAAAAGAGAGTTGGGATAGGCATCTGATTTCCGTTTATAGTTGATAAAGTGGTAGAAGGATTTGGGGTCATTGATCAGATTCAGTTGGGCTTTGGCAAGGTAATTGTGGTAAAGGGAGCTATAAAGCTCGGTGAATTGGTAAAAGTGACCGAGATAGTTGGAATAGTCCAGAGGAGAACGCGTATTTAAGAAAATGTTCCACAACTTATTTCTCTTGTTACGGAGTGTGCGGAGTCTGCGGTTATACCAAGGGGGCGATGAGAGTAATAACCTGTTTCGGGAATAAGGGACAAATAGGGATATGGCGTTGAAGATTACTGTGTAGAGTGAGGCTGTAGCGACCTCAACACTAATATCATTTAAGCGGGGTAAGGTATTGCTGAGGTACTCATTTATGCGCCGGAAATTGGCTTTTCGGAAATTGAAAGAATATTGGTAGGGGAGGGGAGTGGGTGTGCTGTGGGCTGGGTGGTCGCGGAATACGGATAAGAGAAGTGGGGGGTGGTGGTTGTCAATGGTTGAGAGGATGTGGGGACTAGGGGTAACTGAGGAGTTGCAGGGGTCTGTCGTGAACACTAGGTCGAGTTGTCTACCCAGATGATTTAGGATATTGCTGACTTGGTAAAGGCTAGAGTCAGTGAGGTTGTCTATTAAGAGACACTCCTTGGTAGTGGAGGGGTTAGAGATATAGTGGGACTCATCGTCAGACAACGACCATTGGAGATGGGGGAGATTGAAATCGCCCAGGACTACAATGTCGTCTTGGGAAGAACTCAGTTCCGTTAAGCCGTCGATTGCAGCAATAGCGAGTGCGTATGCCTCGGTAGCTTGCGAAGGTGGGATGTAGAAGCAAATGATATACAAGGACTTTGAGCGGTGTTCAACTTTTATAGCGACATAGTCGAGGTAGGGTGAAGAGGAGAAGGTGATAAGAGAAGATGTTAGTCCGTTTTGGACGGCGAGCAACACGCCTCGGCTCGGGGTGTCAGGCAAGGAATGATGGACATCGTCGTCCCGAAAAACTGTTAGGGAGGGGGGGAACAGTTCTAGGCTGTTGATACTGGGGATGAGATTGGTTTCGGTCAGGGCGTATATATCAAAGGGAAAGGAGTGGGTATTGTGTAAGATCGACTGTGTTTTGGAGCGAAGTCCTCTGACGTTCTGGTAGTAAATGGTTAGGGGACATGAATTGGGAGACCCCATGGAGAGTGGGGTGGGCAGCCGATTAGGGCCGAAAAAGTTTATTATTAGTGGGTTCGCTGCGTGGTGAGCCAGATGCCATTTTCGAGCAAATGTATTGTCGGAGAGCCGAGAGGTCTCTAGTTACTTTAAGAGGGGGAATATTAAAATTTTCGTGGAACTTTATGAACAGGTTACGAAGGCTAGGGAAATCGGTGGGGAGGCCTTCTTGTTGAATGGAGATCTTAACGCTCGTTTTCGTTTTGCCTTCATAGCAAACTGCGTCAGATTTACCATGAAGATAAGCTAGATAAATGCGGACGTTGTCGTAGGTCCGATTATTTCGAAGCTTTGAGAGGGCATAGCGGCAATCAGATGTCTTTAGGGATTGTTGGGTAATCTTGACAGGGGGCGGTAGAAGGGGATCAAAAACGTGGCGGCGGGGGGGGGGGGGAGACGAGATGGGGAAGAGGGGCGAGGGGGTAAGAGATCCGAACTTATGCACGGTTCTGAGGACAAATGGGCTGAGCTTTCGGCGGGGCCTACGGGATTGAGAGTGTGCGATCTGTGGAAATTGGTATATTTAGCGCCTGTTTTAAGGTCAAAGAGCGGAAAGGGGCTGGGGTTGGGGGCAGGAAGAGACGCGGGGGGAGTGGTTTGGTTGGTGTTCGGCTGGATGACATGACGGGGATGTGGGGGGGTGGGTTTGGGATAAGGAATGCGGTCACGGCGAGGTAAAGGGAGGGAAGATCGTTTGACCCTAGGCTTGGGAGAGGGTTTGGTGGGTCGACTTTGGGTAGGGTCGTGGACGCGAATGCGCGTGCTTCTGGGAATGGGGAACGGAGTGTGTATGGTATTTGGCTTGGACAGTGAATTTTTTGGCGGAGTTGTACCTGGAACGTGGGGCCCTCTGGGGGATTTTGGAGGAAGAGCGCGTGTCGATTTGGGATGGACAGTACTATTGTTATATCCGTGAGTGGGTATAGGTGAAGGCGGCAATGGTATTGACAGTTTGTTGGGGTTGATTAGGGATAACGACATCCCGCCGATTTAATGGAATTGTTTATCGTCAATATTTTAATGTGTGGAGCGGACCTTTAGGGCCAACAATAAAACATCTGATTACAAACTTTGATCAACAAGGGACAATCAGGAACCTTCCTGGTGGTCGAAGGCTACGTAACATACGATGCGCACGGAGAGTTCAGGTAAATCAAAACACATCGACAAGGACGCGTTCGATACAACTAAGACTATCGTGAATAGATAGATCTTTTAAACAATGGCGCCACAATCCAACCGATGTTAACAGAACGAATTTTGTCAGAATCAGAAGCGCGTGCAACCAGGCAATTGATACCACGAAGAAGGCTTACAAGAACAGAGTGACCAAAAAACTACTTGAGTGCCTCAGTGCCCAACTGGTTCGCGTCCCTTCTGATAAATGGCAAAGGCTGTCAGCAGTAACTTCGCTTCCTCTTCTTTTCCTTCGTAAGTAACGGGCTGCGGTCATGACTATGTTCTCGGCGAGATAACGGTGGCTGAAAAACAAAAGAGCCGGTAGAAACGTACCCTTAGTGTAGAGTTGGTGAAAAATAGTCGCCAAGGGAGCACGCGAGGCATTGCACTTCAATTAATTTAATTTTAAATTAAAAAAAAAAAACGAGTGAATGAGTGGAGTCCACCGGTTAAGAACATTTTGTTAGTGGCTACATAAAGTAATAAGAGAGCTCAATCAAGTTTTGTCATTTGCCAAATAGAAAAAGAAAAGCTTAATAAGGCTTCGTTATTTGAACGAAAGTAATTTTCAACTAGGAAGTATTATATTATCTTTTTGCTTTTTCAAAACTTTTTCTTGGTTATCATTCCTCTTTGCTTCAACTGTTGTTTTTGCTGCTGCGGATGGTGATGTTTCTAAAGGAAAGTTTTTGATTCTTTTTCAGTGTTTATTCTTTTTCGTTCTTTTCTCTCTTCCTTGCGGTTTGGGAACCGATGAGGTTTCCCATTCGCACGTAGTCCGCTACGACTGTTGCTTTCTGTTCAGGGTGTTACTTTCTTTTTCTCTCGTGGGTCGTTTCTTTTATATGCCTAAGAGACTGACAAAGTCCCCCATTTTTTTTGATATTTTTTTTACTCTTTTCTACTCAATCTGGGAATTGACGAGTTTCCCCAGATTTTTGATTTTGGCCGCTTTTCCCCTTCGAACCAAAGAACCGACGAGGTTCCTCAGAGTTTTGAGGTTTTTTTTTGTTTTTCACTCCTCTACACGGTTTGGGAGCCGACGAGGTATCCCAATTCGTTGGTCTTAGTACATATTTTTTGTATTCAGTCTGGGAGCCGATGATGTTCCCTCGGAGCTTTAATTTGGTTCGTTTCTCCCTTTCGACCCAGGGACTGACGAAGTCCCCCATGTCTTTCTATCACGGATTGTCATTTGGAGAGAGGGTTGTTTTTTTTTTTGTTTTCCTAGCGACCCTTCTTCCGTCTTCCGTCTTCCGTCTTTCTCAACTCACGTTTTTTTTCTGGACCTTCACGTGTTTGCTATCGGTTGGTTTCTGATAGCCCGCCTTAAACAAATAAAGGGTAAGGACAGTGTGTACCTTGATGAAAGCAAGGAAGCACCTGAAAGGAAACAAGCCGAGATCTCCTTCGCCTAAAGCCCTACCTTCTTGATCTCCCCAGAGTACGTCAAGAAACTAGGTGTCTTCTCCAAGTACACCAGGTACACATGATAGTTTGGACGCGAACCATCTGCCAGTTCCTCCACGGACAATGTTAAGTGTGGACAGGATCTTCGATCTTGTCTCAAAGACGATGCCGATGTTCTCTGGGCAAAAGGGTCCAAACACGGCTAGTGAACTCCAGATGTTCATAGATAGTTGCAAAAGGACCCTTAGTTGTTTGGCGAAGGAGGAGGAAGAGAGTTTCCTTATATGGTTACCCAGGAGCTTAGGCGGTGAGGCGTACCGTCTGATAAGTGAGGCGCCACCCGGGACGTTCCTGGGGCTGGAGCTGTCCCTGGAGAACGTTTCCCAGCCGCAAGTGTCCTACGAACAGCTCTCCATAATGCGACATCTCCTTGCGAAAGATACCATATGCTTTGTTTCCCGCACGAAGCAGGCCATTGTGCATTGCAAGGAGGCGGCGGAGAGTAGAAAGAAAAGATGGCGAAGCCGGTTATGATGGATGACTTTAGAGGGGACCACTTCCGGCACTATTAGCTGGCATTTGCGATGGTCCTCTCGATGATATAACAAACATGTTCCTGCAGATGGAATGATCCCAAGAGGAGATGTTGTGAAAGCGCGACTCCCTTTTCTTGAGAAGTTCGGCAGGGGTTGGCAAACTTTCAGTCGATTTATCGGTTTTCAACTCCAGCCATTCCTTAACACTCGCCCCTCTCTCGCCGACTCTCGTCTCATAGACCACTTCAGCTCTGAACCCACAGGCCGCTCCTTTTGACCCAGACCCCACAGGTTCCATCTTTTGCTCCACCACCCATGCAAGACCAGCACCAACGACAGAATGATGGTAGGGCTTTCGATTCTGCCTACTCACAAATAAATTCACAAGTGCATTCGTATTTTTCCTCAATAACGATGTTGTTTCTATAGCGGACACATTGCCAGGCACGACTCTACTTGTCATAAGAACCTTTGTTCCACACAGGGTAAAGAGTATCAAACCCAAGAGAAATATGTGGTTCGATTCCGGGTGCAGAGAAACCATTAAGGCTAAAGAGTTGCGCTTCCGGTCTTATTAAAGAATCACTCAAGACCTAACAAATTAACCTCTCTGTGGACAGGCTCCTACGAAATTGTAAAGATCCTATCCGAGGAAAATACAATCCTAAAAATGGGAAAATGTACCCGTGTAGTCCACAACAACAATATAAAACCATTTGTTTACTAAAGCAATCACTGACAAGAAACTGTAAAGAGAAAAGTTAAAGAGAAATAAGTGCATATATGTATGGAAAACTTTTACAAAAAAAAAAACTATATGTAAATCAAATATATCTTCAGAAAATATACAATTAATAATATTTAATTCCCCTCTCAACAAATTATTGTACAAAAACAAAATATATACATATACATAATAACGCAAATAAATAAAATAAAACAACCAACTTTATTTTGGAAAATACATGTATCAAAAAGTAAATTGTCTGTAATAAACAAAGAAAATTTATATATATATATATATATATATATATATATATTATAAATATAACTGTGTTAACAATTCAGGAGATAATACATGAAATATACCAAAAATAAAAGCTCCACATATTTTATATATTTCGAAGATATAGTTCAAAAATTATATTAAAAACACAAAGATTTTAAACAAATATTGACGCCCCCACAAAAAAATATATAAATATATACATATATATATATATATATATATATATATATATATATATATATATATATATATATATATATATATATAATTTTTTGAAAATATACATTAACTGCCATTAACTTAAAACTTAAATAAATAAACAAAAATATTTTAATAATAAATGATCTTAATTTGTAAAAAAACATTATATATAAGAAAAAACAATGAAATATACAAAACGAAACTTACGATACGAAATAATATTAATATTAGAATTTCTAATACCTATATAAGTACAAAACATTCTTCAATTAATAAATCTTAAGAGAGGAATTAAAATTTTTAGTTTAACTTAAAATGAAAAAATTCTTAGAATTAAATATCACTTGCTAATACCCGAAAACAAAAAACATTATAAGAAAAAAAAAAATAAACAAATTCACGACAAATAAGGACAATAAGTAGTCTCCAAAAAGAAACTGTAATATGCTTTGTAAATATTATAAATTTCTATGTAATACACACGTTGTAATACAATACACTATTACGTTTTACAAAAACAAACACTGTAAATAACGTTATTAATATATATAATTGCAAGATACTTTTATTTCAATATCAAAACTTAAAAATGTACTTATATACACGATAAGAAAATGGTGCATTTAAGCCTTTAGTATAACACATAATCTTAGAATTTCTTAAAACATAACAGAACATTGAAGAACGCTGTACTGTAAGCTAAGAAAAATAAATATTGTGAAAAAAACAAAAGAAGAAAAAACTCAGACCTATGTAACGGAATCTCGATAGCATCATCCTTCTACTTTCAAACACATCACTTTCCAGAAAATTAATCTCATAAAGATTAATTTTCTTTTTCGAAGGAGGGGAGGATGTAGTGCTCCGGAAAGCCCTACAATTCGCTTACCCCATAGAAACAATCTCCTTCCCCCACATAAAAATATCTATACCCAAATCAACATTGAATTCAATGTCAACCAAATCGAACTAAACGTTCAAACTCAAACATTGAATTCAATTCAATTCAAATTCCTACAAGATCCAAAGCCCAAAATGTGCATGTGTCTAAACAAAGGCATATCTATTTTCCGCCGATACACAATTCAAGTAATCATAAACATCCTAATCCATATCTTCACATGGCAGATGTTTTATGACTTGTAAATGCACCAATTCGAAACCCATTACCTAATTCCCACGGATCTTGTGTTACCCATCCGAAGGACACGCAAACTCTTGTCTGCATAAGCCAGACGGATAACAAAAGCAAAAAACACAAATTCCAATGCATATCCTAATATGCACCAATTTAAAAACGATTATCCTAATGAGCACCACACCCGAAATCGAGATTTTCCATCTGAAACGTTCGTTTCAAGATACATATTCTCGATTTGTTTTCATTTAAAAGGAAGATGCATCGCGATCTCCGGGCCTTTTCATTCGATACACAGATCTCGTGCAGTGCGGACGAGAATTACAGTACGCAGTACGCAAACGTGCTTACACATAAAAAGTGTATAACTAGATTATCAATTTGTGTAGTTTAAACACCAGAAAAAAAAATCTTAACAGCAGGTAAACCGTTAATTACTGACAAAACCGATGAAAGGCGATGACCCAGGCCAGGCACTGGAGTACATACAAGACCGAAAAAGGAAAGCTCTAGACATCCTACGGAACGCACCAAAAAAGTCCACAAACATGGAGAGATCAAGGAGCCCCGACGATTTTAAACGAAAACTCGAGGAAGCCCTGGAAACAATAAACCAACTAACATAAAAAGTGAAACAACTACAGGAACAAATTTATAAAAGAGATTCCATCAATAACACCGATGACATCCATATGGAAGAAACGTCCCGGCAAACCCGCAATTCGAGCAACAGCCAAGGCGAACTACCAACCAAACTTCGCACACCAACAAAGCCTTCATCAAACCAGATACCTGCTCCTACCAGAGTAGAAACAACGAAATCAACCATGAAAAACGAAAGACCATCGCCAATCTACATCAGAAACCCGACCAGCACCAAAGCACTAATTCTAACCCTGCAAAATGCCTTGGGTCACCGGAATTTTAGCACCAATGCAAAAGGATCGAGGCCCTCCATAACAGTCAGATCATTAGTCGATCATGGCAGGGCAGTTAAAAAACTGTTAGAGGAACAGTATCAGTTCTTCACCTTCCAGCATCCGAACAGCAAACCAGCTACCTTTATTATAAGGCACATCGATACCGAATGGACCAACGAAGAAGTGGGACTGGAAATCGCTAGGATATGTCCACAAATAAAAATCAATAAGCTGGACTACTTCCAAACACCGTACATAAGGACAAACAACGTAAAAAACCTCCGGATCATGCAAATCCCACCTAATCAGGACATCAAGCAACTTAAACAAATTAAATATTTGTTTACCCAAAAAATCGCAATCGAAGAGCCCCACAAACAAGAAAATCTTCATTGTAAGCGATGCCAAGAATCAGGACACTTGGCGGTCTCATGCCACCAGCAAAGACGTTGCGGCAGATGCGCAGAGGAACACGAGCTCGAGGAATGCAAGGTAAATCCACAAGGCCTGGAACCTGAAAGAATACAAACCGTCAACGCTGATGGATCCATTACCAACAAAAAGATCACAGTTAAATGCTGTAACTGCGGAGGCCCTCATCCGGCAAATTTTTCCCAATGCCCTCAGAAACTAAAACTTCTGGAAAGACGGAAATTAGCAACAACTATTAAATCAACAACAACAACAACAACGAAACCAACAGTATTGCAGGAAACGAAGTCAACCCGACCCGGAATATCGTACGCGGATGCAGCAAGAGGAAACCTCAACACTACCACTCCCCCTAACAACAATACTGAAAACTTCAATCTGGACATCATGGGATACATCCAAAGCTTACAAGCCATGCTACCTTCGCTGAGGAAGATGCCAGAAATAGAGAAAAAAGGTCAAATTCTTTCACTAATAACTTCCCATATTCTTTCCAGCTCTCTCTAAACTAACCATTATCTCCCTAAACACAGAATCCATTTACTCTAACATACGTAAGCAACACCTCCGGTTGTTTGTTGAAAAGTTTTCCCCAGATATCCTATTCCTTTCAGAGACCTGGCTCAAACAAAATTCCCGAGTTTCAATTCCCAATTATACTTTAGTTTCTAACCCCAGAACTAATGGATCTCATGGAGGTACCGGCATATTAATTCACAAAAAATTTCAATTCAGTGAAATTAGATTCACCTGTGTATCCAGCATTGAATATACAGCAGTAAAACTTTTCTGTGAGAACAATAAAGTGCTCGTCTTAGCATCCATTTATATTCACCCTTCACGACAACCAGATTTCCCAGATACTGACATTTCGCAGATTATCCAACAGTCCGTTCCCGCTCCATTTATAATCGGAGGAGACTGGAATGCTCGTCACACAGCATTCAATGATAATAAATGCAACAAATATGGTCGCCAATTGCTAGCCCTCCTCCAGTCTTATCCATATACTTACATTGATTCCCCATTACAACCAACTCGTGTCTCTAGCTCAGCCAGGTCAACAATCGACTTCTTCCTTAAGTCCGACGATGTTTATTCAGCGGGTCCACCTACAGTCTCCTTTATATTTCCTTCTGATCATGGTTCCGTTCACACCACGATGCAAATCCTCTCTCTCGATCCACTATACTCGTCAAACTCTGTCCCAAATTTCACCAAAACAAATTGGAGAAAAGTCAATAGGGACATAGCGATAAGTTTCTCTGACTTGTATATCCCTGAAGCATCTAACTTACTCCCTACTGAAATCGATCAAGCATCTTTAAGAATAGAGCAAATTCTTAAGGAGGCTCTCAGCAAAAACACCCCGACAACCATTCCTCATAACTATTTAGGAAAGCCTTTGCCCAGCATCCTAACCAAATTATTGCGCCTTAAAAAGCAGCTCCGCCGTAAACTTCATACAAGATACTGCCCCTTTATTAAAAGCCAAATCCAACTCCTATCCACTCTGATAAATGAGCAGTTGAAAAAATTCGCAGATGAAAACTACATCTCCACACTTAAAAATATCAAACCAAATCGGGATCTTTTCAAAAACATCAACCAATTAACTGGTCGTAAATATAAACCCCGAGTTGACCATCTCATTAACCCGATCAGCAATGATATTGCCCAGTCCGATTCGGACATAGCAAATTGCCTCGCAGAACACTTTGCAAAGATCCATGAGCAAAATAATTCTCTCTCAACTCCTGGCTTCGAGAACACAGTAAACGAATACATCTCAAACAGATTATTCCCATCTTTTACTCCTTTCATCGGTGAATTCAACAACACAAACATAGCTTCACACCCCTTAGACACTACAAATTTTCTAACTGCGGACGAGTTATCCGAGATCGTAAGATCAGGAAATAACAAAAAGTCAACTGGATTAGATGGAATCCCACGTCTTGTATTTAAAAGGCTACGCCCACCGAATCTACTTCCCATCCTCATTCTTCTTAATCATATAAATAATGCATCGCACTTCTCAGAGAACTGGAAAACTGCGGTAGTAATTCATATTAAGAAGCCGGGTAGTAGTAATAGCCCTTGCAATTATCGTCCAATATCCCTATTAAGTACACTAAGTAAGATACTGGAACGCAAGATCTACCAAAATCTTCTCTCATTTGCCAATGAGAATGCCCTCATCCCTAACTGTCAGTTCGGATTTTGTAAGCGACAATCCACATGTCATGCTCTACTAAAACTCACACACGATGTTACAACTGGTCTCCAAAACCAAAGCCCTACTGTGTGTATATCTCTCGATATTTCTAAGGCGTTTGATTGCGTCTGGCTCTCAGGGCTTCTGTACAAACTGCACTCCATATTTAATCTAAACTCTCACACAACAAAGCTCTTAGCTTCATATCTTTCTGCCAGAAAATTCGTTGTGAGAATAAATTCTTCTGTCTCAGAAACCCACACCATAACCGCGGGTGTTCCCCAGGGCTCCATTTTAGGGCCAATTTTATATCTGTTATATACCTCAGATATTCCTCAACCCGTATCTTCTAATGTTGTGATGCTGAATTATGCTGATGATACATTAATTTACTCTAGCAGCAAATTTGTTAAGGCTGCAAGAAACCGCATTAACAACTTCCTCCCTAACCTATCAACATACTTTAATAAGTGGAAAATCCACCTTAATCAAGGGCAAAAACGAGCACTGTACAAACAACACTAGACGCTGCCACAACAAAATTAAGATTCAACTGAACAACACTCTGATAAAACCCTCCAAAATCCTAAAATATCTGGGAATCACGTTTTCTAATAACTGGTCTTTTTCCTCCCACATTAAAAATTCCCTTCAAAAAACCACAATTCAGCTTAATCTCTGTAGAAGAGTAATGTGGAAACCTAATAGTCTCTCTCACAAAGTCAAACTGCTCATTTACAAACAAATTATCAGGCCCACACTCACGTACGCATGCCCATTGTGGTACCATATCACTCCCTCCCAAATGGAGAAATTACGAGTATTCACAAGAAAATGCTTTAGCTATGTCTCTGAGTTACATCGTCGTCCTAACTCCTATAAGTAATATAGTAACGTCGAACTCTACAATACCGCTGGTATCGAGCGCCTCGATAGACGATTCCCCGAACTGTCTATCAAATTTATCGAAAACCTACAAAATAATCCCAATCCCATAATAACCTCGCTCTTAGAGAACCCTCTAGATATCCGAACAAACTACCCCAACTGTCTCCACACCAGAGCTATCTTCGCCTCAGGCAGACTGGTAAATGATTCAAATGAGATCATATACGAGGGTTGCCTCTTATGTTTCGGGATTTGGCAACCCTAGCGTTGCAATCCGGCAATTGACAGCTCTGTCGTAAAGTTGGACATTTTTGAGGTTATACGCACTCAGAACGTTTTGACATACGAGCGCTATTTGTGTTGTTTACAGTAACTTAAAAGATTCATCTCGGCCCAAAAATGGAATTAAATCGTCAACATTTTCGTGCGATTATTTTTTACAACTTCCGGCGTGGATTAACTCAGCAACAGTGCATGGATGAACTTAATTCAATTTTTGGCGATGAAGCTCCATCAAGGAGCTATGATGTCAGGGGGAACATCATGCAGATATCATGATAAATAATGGAACTTTGAGAGGTTCGTCATCGCATAACCGGGCTAGCTCTCGAGGCTCGGCCCACGCTCGACTGGTGACGGCATTTTGTAACATCAGGGGCATCGGTTTCATCAATACTAATGTAAACGCCGTCCACCAATATTTGCAAACAACGAAACCTGATATCCTTGCCCTAACTGAGACCCAGGTCGATTCGTCAACTGATTCGACATATCTTCGTTGCTCAGGATACGACTTACATTCGAGATTCCGTTTTAAGGGCGGTGTCTGCGTCTTCGCACGGTCCGATCTGGCTTGCCAGAGGATGGAGGCGTTGGAACCCAATAATATGGACATCATATGGTTGAGGGTCGTACTGAGGAATTCCGTTAAATTTCTTTGTTGTCTTTACCGCTCCCCGAATGACGATCGACCGGCGACATTTTTCGAACATCTTTCATATACCGTCGACTGGATACAGATCAACCACCCAGCTTCTGAAATTATTGTCCTTGGCGATTTTAATGTGCACAATGCCGGCTGGTTGTTACATTCTAACAGAACCGACGAGGCTGGGAGGCTGGCGGAGATATTTGCTGTAACCCACAACTTGACTCAACTCGTGGGGGAGCCAACGCGAATACCGGATGCCCGAGGCGATTATGCGAGCACCCTGGATCTGTTTTTGACATCCGAACCGAGTATTTATACCGTAGAGGTTTCTGCGCCACTGGGAAACTCAGATCACTGCTTGGTATCTGTCGCGCAAGCACTTGCATACCAAGCGAATAACCGGCCTAGGCAGCCTCGCCATGTATGGAAGTATGGGGCCGCTAACTGGGACGATATGCGAGATTTCTTCGCATCCTTTCCATGGTCCGAGATGTGCTTCGGAAACTCCGATGTTAACGCTTACGCGGAGTCGGTATCAGAGATTATTCTTCTGGGGATGGAGATGTATATTCCACATTCCATCAAACGAAGTTCGTCTGATAAACCTTGGTTTGACAAAAAATGCGAGCTGATTACAGCGGCAAAAAATAGAGCTTTTAAGCAATGGCGCTCCAATCCCACCGATGTTAACAGAACGAATTTTGTTAGAATCAGAAACGCGTGCAACCAGGCGATTGATACCGCGAAGAAGGCTCACAACGATAGTGTGATCAATAAGCTCCTTCGGTCCCCAACTGGTTCGCGCTCCTTCTGGTCAATGGCAAAGGCTGTCAGCAGTAACTTTGCTTCCTCCTCTTTATCTCCGTTGGGGACAGACAGCGGGACGTTAGTCACGAATCCAAAGGATAAAGCTAATGTGTTCGCGAATTTATTTTCCGCGAATTCAAATCTCGATCCCGGCCTTTTGCAGCCACCCGTGATCTCGCCGGTACAGTCTTCCATGCGGGATGTGAGATTTCGTCCACGCACTATTCAACGCATTCTACGTGAACTGGATTGTAGGAAGGCAACCGGCCCGAACGGAATACCAGCAATAGTCCTTAAGAACTGTGCTCCAGAACTATCGCCGGTTCTTGGCAGACTCTTCCGCTTATCTTATGCACGGAGGACCTTTCCTGCCTGCTGGAAAATCGCTCGAGTTCAGCCAATCCCAAAGACGGGAAAAAAGTGTCTCCCACAAAATTACCGTCCGATAGCATTACTGTCTATTTTATCTAAGGTAATGGAAAAAGTCATCAATACAGAGTTGGTTAAGTATTTGGAGTGCAACGGTCTTCTGAATGATCGTCAATACGGATTCCGTGGCAGGCGGTCCACAGGAGACCTTTTGACACTTATAACCGATATATGGACATCTGCGATTGAACGGCATGGTGAGTCAAGGGCCGTCGCATTAGATATCTCCAAGGCTTCTGACCGCGTCTGGCACGGGGCATTGCTGAGCAAACTTCGTTCATATGGACTTTCCCAACAGCTTTGCGACTGGACGAGGAGCTTCCTCGAGAATCGATCGATCCGGGTTGTTGTGGACGGCGAGTGTTCGGATCTGTATCCTGTTAATTCGGGGGTGCCCCAGGGTTCTATTTTGGCTCCAACCTTGTTCTTGCTTCACATAAATGATTTGTTGGAGACAACGGATAACAAAGTGTTCAGTTTTGCGGATGATAGTACGCTTGTTTCCTCCTTTTCGAGTGATCGGCCGATTGGTGCATCAACGTCGCACCAGCTGAGATGTAGACAGATTGACTCTCTGAACCAGGATCTAGATAAAGTCCTGCAGTGGGGAAAGGCCAATCTTGTCGACTTCAACGCAACGAAGACCCAGTATACAACATTCACAAAGAAAACCGGATCATCGGTTCCACAGTTGATGATGAATGGCCGGGCCTTCGAGGCTGGGGATAGCTTGAAACTGCTCGGCGTCACGGTCTGTGGGAATGTATCATGGCATAAACACGTGTCGAGCATCGCCAGGTCGGCCTCAGGAAAACTGAGCTATCTTTTTAGAGCCAAGAAATATTTTACTCCGGCCCAACTTCTTCTCCTATATAAATCTCAAATTAGACCCGCGCTCGAATATTGCTCTCATGTTTGGAGCTCGGCTCCTAAACATACCCTCGACCTACTTGAGAGCGTACAAAGACGAGCGATCCGCCTGATCGGGGACTCGGCGCTGACGTCGGGACTACAGTCGCTATCACATCGAAGGCGCGTGGCCGACCTCTGTCTGTTCTACAGATATTATCACGGGTGCTGTTCTTCGGAGATTCTTTGCACTGTTCCACGCAATTCGGTCTATATGCGCTCCGACGCATCGCACCCGTTTGTGGTTCATCTCCCGACAGCGTGAACATCCCTGTATCAGAACTCGTTCCGTTACAGAGCGGGGAAGCTGGGGAACTCCCTTCTCACGCGAGTGTTCCTGGAGCGTTACAACCTGCAACTGTTCAAAAAGAACTGCAACAGTTATTTGATGGCATCTCGGGGCGCCCACTCGACGCTATAGGTTCGCCTCTCCCAAGAGAGGTCTAATAAAAAAAAAAAAAAAAAAAGGACCAGTGTTTATCGATGGTATGGTGAATTCAATCGTGGTCGTAGTTCACTCCAAGATGAATTTCGTGAAGGTCGTCCAAAATCAGTTGTTGTTCCGAAAACCATTGATGCTGTGCGCGAACTGATATTGGAAGATCGTCATGTGACCTATCGTGAGATTGAGACAACCTTAGGCGTTAGTGGGACCAGCATACATTCAATATTGCATAAACATTTGACTGTCAAAAAAATTTGTTCGCGTTGGATCCCACACAATTTGTCAATCGCGCAAAAAAAGGCTCGTGTCAATTGGTCGAAAGAAATGCTCAAAAAATACGGTCGCGGTGCTTCGAAACACGTCTATGACATCGTGACAGGTGATGAATCGTGGATTTACGCGTATGAGCCCGAAAGTAAACAGCAGTCGACTGTCTGGGTGTTTCAAGATGAGGCAAATCCAATAAAAGTTGTTCGCGCACGAAGCACTTCCAAGCAGATGGTCGCCTGTTTTTTCGGAAAAACTGGACATGTCGCAACCGTACCACTAGAACAACGCAGAACAGTCAATTCTGAGTGGTACACAACCATTCGTTTGCCAGTTGTCTTCCAAGAAATCAGGAAAACTAACCGCCGAAGACGGATCACTCTTCACCACGACAATGCGAGCTCTCACACATCGGCTGCGACAACTGCATTTTTGAGCACCCAAAACATCGATTTGATGGGTCATCCGCCGATTAGTCCTGACTTGGCACCGAATGACTTCTTTTTATTCCCGTACGTAAAAAACAAGCTGAGAGGTCAACGTTTTTCGACACCTGAAGAAGCGATTGCAATCAGAGTGCCAAAAGTGCTTCGACAATTGGTTCAAACGCATGCAAAAGTGTATAGATCTTCATGGGGAATATTTTGAAAAACAATAAAGTGATTTTCGATGATCAATATTAGTTTTTGTTCTCTAATCCCGAAATATAAAAGGCAACCCTCGTACCACAACACCGAAGTTACCCCTAACCAGTTCAAATACTGTAACGTCCAACCATTTTCCAACATCCTACGCTTTTCCAACGAACAACCGGAGAGAAATACTCTACCTCTAACCTATAACTAACCTCATTCCACATCCTTTAATTCATAACATATATCCCGGTAATTATAAAACTTTGTTTATGGCTTTATGAAAATCATACTGTAATCAGGCTAAATTAGGTTAAGTTATTTATATAATTAGGATTAAGTTTAGATTAAGTAAAGTTGAAAAAACAAATTCCTGGTTTTCTGACCTTTTCCAGGAAGATAATACCACTAAATTTATAAACACACATCTACCTTATATCTCATAAAATATTGTTTGGAAAATGTATATATTATTATAATAATTACATGTAAGCAATTGTTACAAAATTAATTTTAAGTCACTGTATTACTTAAATGTACGAATTCTAATTATGGTTAATAAATACAGTTTTGAAAAAAAAAAAAGATTTCCGGGCCGCAGTATCTAACAAGCTATTGTCCCTGGAGGAAGTACCCCAGGAAAGGAACAACCGGAATCTTTAGCAGAAATAAAATAAAAGTAACTAAAGTAGATAAGCTGTGCATTTATTTGAGTTTGGCTGCTCCAGTAGAATCGTGGAGAAAGCGGAAATACCCTACTCATCGACGATCGGTTGCTACTCTTCCCTCAAGGTTTGAGGAAGCACGGTGGCGGCCGCGGCGGGTCCCCGCAGGAGCGGTCTAAGAGATCCCTCATCCTTTTCAGGACCAGGAGACACGCTACCTGGGAGCGAGACCAACTTGCACAACATAGTAACAACATTCTTTACAACACCGCAGGCATCGAATGAGTAGATAGACTGTTAGAACTGTCGATAAATTTCATAGAAAACCTCCCGAACAATCCCAACCCTCTAATAACAAACCTACCATCACCCTCCTCCAATACGGGAACTCACTACCTTCATTGTCTCCAAATCATAACCCTCTTCACCTAAGGCAGACAGGTTAACGAGATAAACGAGGTCGTGTACCCCTACACCGACCTGGCACCCAATCAATTCAAGTACAGCAACATCCAACCATTCTCCAAGATTCTAACTTTTAACACAGAACCGAATGGCACCCCCTCCTTCAACAACATACCCCACTATAAACCTTACTACCCTCAATCAAAACGAGAAATCCGACATCCACATAAATGAAAATAGTAAATATTATTTTTACGTCATCAATTTGTCACTATCATTACAATATCAAATATTGTAAATTGTATATAAGATTAGATTAAGTTAGATTAAATTATGTTAAGTAATTTTAAGTAGGCTAAGTTAAATTAAACAAAGTTCCTGGTTTTTCTTCCGACCTTTTCCAGGGAAAACAAAATTTCCAATATATTTAAATCCCATTAAATCTTAAGCACATGTAAAAAAAACTGCTTGGAAAATGTTAACAAATAACATGTAAACAATTATTATATAACTATTCTATTATAACTTAACTGTAATACTTATTATAACTTTTAATTTTTGGTCTAATAAATGCAGTATTTATAGAAAAAAAAAAAAAACTGAACTCTAACTCTGACTTAACATCAACGTATCACCCCGAACTCTAACTTAACAGTAGGAGTTCTGTATGAACCCAACAAGGTATTTTCGAAGGTATGTTCCATTCCTGGTCGAGAAGTCCAAGTTAATTTATCTTAAATATATGATGGCGTAGAAGAGAAATGGACACGCCTTAAGAATACTGTCATTAGTACTGCCAACTCCATCTTAGGCAGTAGTCGTAGAGATCGGAACGACTGGTTTGATGATAAGTGCAAACTAGCGACTGAACGTAAGAATGCTGCATACCGGGCAATGCAGCCGTCTCATAGGACGCGGGTACGCGGGGAGAAATACAAAGAGCTCAGAAGAACTGAAAAAAGACTTCACAGACAAAAGAAAAGTGCCTGGGAAAAAAATCTTGTCTGTGAAATAGAGAAAAGTAGAGAGCGAGGTCCGCACCAGGCGCGGAAGTTCTACCAAATAATCCGCAGTATGACGCGGTACACACCACGCTGCACTTACTGCAAGGATAAAGAGGGTAATCTGATCACCGATCCTGAAGGCATTCTGGAGCGATGGGAAGTGCACTCTAATGAATTGCTATATGGTCAGCTCACAGAAGAATTGGAGGCTCCACCAATGCAAGACCAGGACCAAATGCTGCCGCCGCCAAGCATTGAGGAAACACTAAAAGCCATTAGACAGCTAAAATCAAATAAAGCCCCTGGAGCTGATGGCATACCAGCTGAGCTGGTCAAACAAGGAGGGACAGCGTTACATCACGCAATTCACGAGATCGTGGTGCACGTATGGGAGCAAGAGGAGATGCCGGAAGATTGGCGTCGTGGTATAATTTGCCCCATACATAAGAAGGGAGATATCACAGTGTGCAGCAACTATAGGGGTATAACATTGCTGAGTACCGCCTATAAGATACTCTCCACTATCCTACAAGACCGGATATCCCCATACGCTAAAGCCATCATTGGCCAATATCAGTGTGGCTTCATCCCAGGCAAATCAGCAATTGATCAGATATTCACCCTTAGGCAGGCGATGGAAAAATGTCTGGAATTTAAGATTCCACTATACCATCTGTTTATAGACTTCAAGGCCGCCTACGACAGCATAGCCAGGGTAGAACTATATAATGCCATGAGAGAATTCGGCATTCCAAATAAATTGATACGACTTTGTAGGTTGACCATGACCAACGTAACTAGTCAAGTAAAAGTAGCGGGATTGCTGTCCAAACCAATAAACATCTATAATGCACTCCGACAAGGGGACGGTCTGGCCTGCCTCCTCTTCAACCTGGCGTTGGAGAAAGCAATCCGTGACTCTGGCGTTACAACAAGAGGGACTATTGTCACCAAGTCCAGCCAGATCATCGGTAGAACCGAATCGGCGGTACAGGAATCTTTCACCCAGATCGAGCAGGCGGCACAAAAACTGGGACTGCACATTAATGAGGGAAAAACCAAGTACATGGTGGCAACTTCTGCGAAGAGAAGAACTAACGTTGGTCAAACTATCAGGGTAGTGGAGCACGAATTTGAAGTAGTGCAATCCTTTAACTACCTTGGGTCAATAGTATCAGCCGATAACAATATGGAAGAAGAAATACGCGAACGGCTGATTAAATCCAACAAAGCCTACTATGGTCTATCAAGGCTCTTTAAATCCCGAAATTTATCCAGAACATCCAAGCTACTACTGTAAAAGACCATGGTCTTACCAGTACTCATGTATGGATCCGAGACCTGGGTGCTTAATAAAAGGCACTCTGAACTCTTGGCCGCGTTCGAGAGGAAGGTCTTAAGGAGAATTGTTGGCCCCGTATGTGAGGGAGGACGATTCCGGGGACGCTACAACCATGAGTTGTACGCAATCTACCTTGAAGCTCATATTGTAAGAAAAATCAAGCTCGGTAGACTCCGGTGGGCGGGACACCTAGCTCGAATGAGCGAAGATGACCCTGCCCGGAAAGTCCTTTGTGGCAGGATGTATGGAAGGAGACAGCGCGGCAGACCTTGTCTGCGATGGAGGGATGGCGTAGACCAGGACGTCCAGAGCCTGGGAGTGCTAAACTGGATGACATCGGCTCGAAATCGGGACCGGTGGAGAGATTTGTTAAATAAGGCCAAGACCGGATCCCGGTTGTAGTGCCGATGATGATGATGATGATGATGATATGATGGCGTAAATTGCGAAAGAACCATGCGACAACGCGAACATATCCATCTAAGGCAGCAAGGTCGCAGAATTGTACAATCGGCTTGAGCAGTAGAGACACGAGTGATGTTTTGGTAATTCATGGATCGACAACAATCAGTCATGGAATCGTTTGTGGTTGAAAAGTTAACTATAAAAATAAGCCAGCAGTGGAAGCGCTATATGAATGTTATGTTTTGAATAAACATTTTGAAAAATCATCGGTTCCTTTTTTCTGTATCGGGTTGTTGATTAAGTATTAGGTGTACAACTTTGCTCCCGCCGTTTTTTTTCGAAATTCGAGGCTTTATTGTAAAAAACTGGTTATACATTTATGATTCAAAGTATTGTCCATCGCTGGCCACTACTTTCTCCCATCTTTGGGGCAGCATACGAATCCATTTCATCATATTAAAGCAGAAAATTAAAACCTCCCGCAAATGACGAGAATTTGGCTCGTAAGCTGCCATGTTTAATCGAGAATAACCTTCTGACGCAGACACAAATCGACTAATATTTCGATGGCGTTATGTTTACAAATACCTAAGCTTATTTTATGACATCTATGATCTATTTATTTCACCTACCACTTACCGCTACAGCCAACTATTGCAAAACGGCGGAAGCAGAGTTGTACACCTAATACCATATGTTACTTTCTGTGTTTATTTCATGGTGAAATGACATAACAAAGTAAATATTAATCTGCTATGAATTGTTAAATTGTATGTCGCTAGAAACAGTGTGCCGCATTAATAATAGATCCTCTAAAAACATCCTATGTATATGTATTATATTAGCATGCGTGTAGCGCAACTCTACGGGTAACTGACAATGATTTTAAGGGTGCTTAGTGTTATACACATCATTATGTTCAATTTAAATTCAGTTATCAAATATTATTTTATCATTACCTCTTTTAAATCCTAAGCTTACAGTAAGAGAAAGATTTTTGAATTCCATATCCACAGGCTCACGGGGTACTAGATTCCAAAAAGTTTCATTATCTGATTGTGTTACAGGCTTGGCAGGAATTTGGTCCTTAATATCAGTTGGGAGAGCGTTTGATTTAAAAAATAAATCTCTCATTTCCATATTTCGTTGAGTTGCGGGTTGAATGCTCCTTGGCATGGTCGTGGGATTGTAAACTGATTTTTCAGTTTGGGATATTTCAATCCCGGCAAAAAATGTGTCTGTTGATGGCAGCATGATGAGTGTTTCCGTAAGTTTTCTGAAATAAAAAAAGGAATTTCGTAAATCGCATACATGAAGCACAAGTACCCGTAAGTAGTCAATTATTTTCATAAAAATTCTCTGTTCAGAATTTCAGACGGTCATCATGTTATATGAATTACTATTGCCATTGGATTTGGATCTTTTTTTTTTATGAACTTAACATAACTTTCTATATAGTTACTTTTCAGGAGTCTTTATAAGTGTCTTTCTCAAAATGGACAATGGATATATTATATATATTTTTATAGCATGCTATTATTAAGCGGGATATACGCGTCGGCCTGTGGAATGTTCAAACGTTATATATACCAGGCGCTATACAGACGGTTCTAGAAAACGCGAAACAATATATAATGGACATCCTCGCGCTTCAGGAAGTTCGACTCCCACATCAAGTAATCGAAACCAACAGATTTACACTGGTGTGTGGAGATACCGATACACATAACCTCGGAACCGGGTTCATCATAAGCAAGAAGATTACGCTCCATGTAAAAGATGTGAAATTTATTAATGACCGAATGTCGGTGCTAATAATACAGGGCCCATGGTACAATTATGTATTTATAAGAGTACACGCCCCAACAGAATCTACCGACGAAGAAACGAAGGACACGTTTTACGAGACCCTAGAGGAAGTATTTGATGGGATCTCATCATTCGATGTTAAAATCCTCCTGGGGGACCTCAACGCAAAAATTGGAAAGGAAGATATCTTTCAATCAACTATAGGTAAAGAAAGCCTACACGACGTGTCAAGTGATAGGGGAATTCGAATTATCACGTCCGCCGCGTCAAAAGATCTGGTAGTGAGACCAGGACGCCCAGAGCTTGGGAGTGCCAAACTGGATGACATCGGCTCGAAATCGGGAACGGTGGAGAGATTTGTCAAATAAAGCCAAGTCCAGATCCCGGTTGTAGTGCCGATGATGATGATGATGAAAATCATATAGAGGAGCAGATTGCGACTCCGATAATCTTCTAGTGATGGGCAAAATTAGGGGTCGGCTCGCAGCAAACCCACATGGGCAGTCACGGGAGACGAGCAATAAATTCGACATTGATAAGCTAAAACACCAGCGCAGAAGGGCTGAATATCAAGACGAACTAACGAATAGATTTAGTATCCTAGAGAATGGGTGCAGGGACGAAGAGGAAGCCAATAATGTGAACACTAAATGAACATGGAACAGGGAAGGAATTAACCAAACAGCCCAAAATGTATTAGGATTTAAGAAAACAATTATGTCCAAACCGTGACTTGATGATGAGTGCAGGGCGAAGATCGAAGAACGTAATCGCCCCAGAGTTATCCACTTACAAAAACATGATGAACGCAGAAAGATACGCGACAATTCGGAATGAGACAATGATACTCTTCAAACACAAAAAACGCGAATGGGAGAAAACTCGGATGGAAAAAATCCTAGAAAATGCAAGGCTCCCGGAGTCGACTGCATACCGGCAGAGCTTGTGAAGCATGGAGGAGAGGCAACCGCTCGAAAGATCCACCAACTCATCAAAACAATATGGGATAAGGAAGTCACTCTGGGACAATGGAAAACCTCAATAGTCGTCCCCATTTTCAAAAAAGGCGACAGATCTGACTGCGAAAACTACTGTAATAACTCCAACGCCGTGCTTCCTCGTCACGACCGAGGGAAGAGCGTGGAATTTGTGTTAAACTGAATTTCTTAACATTCATATAAAACTGTTATTATTATTCCGAACACAACACGTGTTAATATTTTTCATTCTAAATTTTTGATACACACAAGTGGTAGGGCTTTCGGACCCTGAACCTGATCACAAAAAATACGATCCCAATGAAGCGTTGTGCACTGGGGCCAATATAAACAGAGTGAATAACTTTATGATCAAGTTGATCCGATAACATCTTGCGAGATTAATGAGCTCGCCGAAAGATTTAATTTTTGGTGAATAATATCCAAACAATAAGTGTTATGAGGGGGTGCGTCGCAATGGTGTTGTATATAGTTGTGCAACATTTATTATTTGGTTATTGTTATAAGGAGTTACTTACGTGGTTGGGCGGCTTTTTTTTCTTTAATGTGGCTTTTTTGGTTGACAGGTTTTTTCTGTTTTGTTTATTACATTAACAAGACTTTTACTTATTTTACTCTATCTGCAATTTTTATTATTTCTTAAAAAGCTGGGAATATCCATCCCTGTACACTTTTGGTTGATAATTTCTTCTAACTTTTATTAACTCTAATCTAATCAAAGCAAAGGGCCCGCTGTGCCGTTGCGAGGCTGCAACCATTTGCTTGATTGATTGGTTCTGCTTTCTGTCCATTTGCAACCACTCTTTTATACCTGAATTATTGCTGAGGAAGTGCAGACGATGAGTTTTCCTCAGCCAGAATGTATGACCCATATCTAGGCTAAATGCCTGGCTCGAGTCATTCGCATTTCCCAATGATCATTTTCTACTTAATTGCCCTGCTTAAAGTGCAGCGGCATTGGCTTAAGCAATTATTTAATTGATTGCTGCATATATCCAACCAATTAAAGTACATTGGCCGACGTTCAAATCGTATCCTTCGATCGATTTGCATTTCGTCGCTGTGTCTGTCCTTTCGCAGATCTTAGCATTCCATTGACGCTCAATTAAATTTTGGCGGATGTTTAGTCAATGTCGAATGTGTGATGATGATGGTGAAGTGTTCCGCGGAACACTGTTCACAAGAGGACACAACGGAGCGAATGCAGTACATTAATAAATACACAGTGAAAGGTTTGTTTTATATTTTGCTTTATTTGATTGTTGTTAAATCCAGGATTTACTACACTGGAACGCCCGTGGCGATTTTACAAAAAAGTTTTAACTAACGTCACACTTAATTGATTCGCTGTACACATATTAATCACGACTTTCTGAATCCTCTTACTTTTTTTACCGATCGTTCACTAATTATTGTGTTGTCTTTCGAACGACTATAAATAATCGACAACGAATATTATTTTTGCTTCCGATTTCCACACATCACGTTTTCTCATGGGATTTAATTTTTATTCGCGGTTACTCCGGACATACGCGCGACGTCGTGTCGTTTCTTATTCCTCGATGCTCTCGTGAGCTCTGATTGTCGACTGTCTATCTCAACTGTGCGCGTTGCGGGGATTCTGTATCACGACTTGTTGTACTCAAGGTTCACCTCGATGGACTCATGGTGAGTTTTCTTTCCCCAAGAGAAACGTGAAGTTTCTCTTTGTCGTGGTGAATTGGCGAGGATCTCTCTGGTTTGATCTTAGCACGTGTGCTAATAGATCCATTGTTTTCTCATGCAACGAATGTCATGGGAAAACGAAATTTGAGAAAAGGGGAAGGACAAAAGGCTGTCAAGGCCATGGATAACCCAGGGAATGTGCTGTACACGTGTGTAGGGAACGCTGGCTAACAGGGGCGCCGATAAGGTTTTCGAATTTACGATGCCTGTATGATGTACAGAATTCTTTTCAGGAATTTAGGACGATGCGTTGAATGCATGATTGTTAGAGAATTCTTTACAGGTAATTTGCGTGATGCATTCAATGCCCTTGGTAAGGCAATGTTTGCCGGTTTGTTGTGTCCTTCGATCGCCGGGCAGGCGTACGACATTGGTAAGACTTGTGACCCACGTATCTATCGATTCGTGGGCTTGTTGCCTCCCAGATGTATGTTACCTTTGTTCCAGGCGGAAAGGAGGACTTTTGAGGACACGTGTCTGTGGGCAGGTGTAATTTATCTATAGAAGAGTGTGCACCTTGGTGGAACGACGACATCTCGACCAATGGTGGTTTGTGTGGTTCGTAGAACCGCCACAAAATCGCCACGAATAGTATTTGAAGGCACCGAGCGTGTCATATAACTTGTATGACACTTGTCATGAAGCAAAAAAAAAAAAAAAGACATGCATTCGAAATATGAAACCGTGTAGGTCCACGAGCAGGTGCTCGCTTGGTTTTTGAATGTGCAGCAGAATGCTCTTATCGAGTGGCCTTGGGAATTCAATTGTTTGATCGCAATGATATATGATAAGCGCTTTGCTTTGGATGGTGGGTATGAATGAATAAATATCGCAACGTATGCGATATGAATATTAATTGTCTGTGGGAAAAAGGCGGCAGTTGATTGGTCGTGTATTGCATTGTGTGAAATATAAAAGTTAGTTGTGAGGATGTTTAAGAGGGGTTGTGTAGCGAAGAATAACACGTGCACTAGCAGCGTTCAATGAAGAGTGTAGTGAGTCTCAGGACGAATCGAATGATGCTGATGACGCCAAGTGATAGATGACAGAGGAATCAAGGGACCGTTGGAATATTTTGAATTTTTGCCGCTGAAGTAGCTTTTTGTGTGTCACCGACGCGTTTTTTTTCCTTTTCTGGACCGATCCAGAGGCATGCCGGATTTTTACCGACTAAAACCCAAAAACGGCCTGCAACAGGGAGCGGTGTTACGAGGGTTGCCTTTTATATTTCGGGATTAGAGAACAAAAACAAATATTGATCATCGAAAATCACTTTATTGTTTTTCAAAATATTCCCCATGAAGATCTATACACTTTTGCATGCGTTTGAACGAATTGTCGAAGCACTTTTGCCACTCTGATTGAGGTATCTCCAACACATGCATTCTGAATGCAGCAACCGCTTCTTCAGGTGTCGAAAAACGTTGACCTCTCAGTTTGTTTTTTACGTACGGGAATAAAAAGAAGTCATTCGGTGCCAAGTCAGGACTATACGGCGGATGACCCATCAAATCGATGTTTTGGGTGCATAAAATTCAGTTGTCGCCGCCGATGTGTGAGAGCTCTCATTGTCGTGGTGAAGAGTGATCCGTCTTCGGCGGTTGGTTTTCCTGATTTCTTGGAAGACAACTGGCAAACAAATGGTTGTGTACCACTCAGAATTGACTGTTCTGCGTTGTTCTAGTGGTACGGTTGCGACATGTCCAGTTTTTCCGAAAAAACAGACGACCATTTGCTTGGAAGTGCTTCGTGCGCGAACAACTTTTGTTGGATTTGGCTCATCTTGAAACACCCAGACAGTCGACTGCTGATTACTTTCGGGCTCATACGCGTAAATCCACGATTCATCACCTGTCACGATGTCATAGACGTGTTTCGAAGCACCGCGACCGTATTTTTTAAGCATTTCTTTCGACCAATTGACACGAGCCTTTTTTTGGGCGATTGACAAATTGTGTGGGATCCAACGCGAACAAATTTTTTTGACTGTCAAATGTTTATGGAATATTGAATGTATGCTGGTCCCACTAACGCCTAAGGTTGTCTCAATCTCACGATCTTCCAATATCAGTTCGCGCACAGCATCAATGGTTTTCGGAACAACAACTGATTTTGGACGACCTTCACGAAATTCATCTTGGAGTGAACTACGACCACGATTGAATTCACCATACCATCGATAAACACTGGTCCTTGATGGAGCTTCATCGCCAAAAATTGAATTAAGTTCATCCATGCACTGTTGCTGAGTTAATCCACGCCGAAAGTTGTAAAAAAAAATCGCACGAAAATGTTGACGATTTAATTCCATTTTTGGGCCGAGATGAATCTTTTAAGTTACTGTAAACAACACAAATAGCGCTCGTATGTCAAAACGTTCTGAGTGCGTATAACCTCAAAAATGTCCAACTTTACGACAGAGCTGTCAATTGCCGGATTGCAATACTAGGGTTGCCAAACCCCGAAACATAAGAGGCAACCCTCGTATTTCCGATCCTTTTTAATATTTACACTAACGACTTGATAGCGTCTCTTCATCAGGGTATTACGTATGCAGACGATCTGATGGTGGGACCTAGCTTAATGGAAAAGATTCGGATTTTTGAGAGACAATGCCCCAGGACGTGCCTTAACTTATTTCGGACTCCTGTATCCGATCACAAAAAATACGATCCCAATGAAGCATTGTACAGTGGGGCCAATATAAACAGAGTGGATAACTTTTTGATCAAGTTAATCCGAGGGCATCTTGCGAGATTAATGAGCTCGCCGAACGATTTAATTTTTGGTGCATATTATCCAAACAATAAGTGCTATGAGGGGGTGCGTCGCAATGGCTTTATTCCACCAGAAGCATTCCCTAGTCTAGACATGAACGGCCTCATACAAAATGAATCCGCTATACCGTTGATTTATCACATGCGTCGGTCGTATATTACATATTAACAAATATGTTATAATCTAGAGGTCGCGCACACAGATAAAGAGCGCCTGCAGTTCAGTAGGACAGTAGCACAGAAAGACGGAAAAGACACGAATAAGCAACACCAGAGATTTTGGTGGGTGAGTGGCAATTAACAACCTGTTTCCTTATAAAACTGGCAAAAAAAAAATAAGGAAGTAATAATAATAATAATAACAATAAAAGACCATTAACTTCGGAGAGGTTACATAGATTTGGCATTTCGAAGATTGAGTTTAGATGTTAGGTTTAGGATAGAGTTAAGGTAGAAAAAAAAATTGTTAGTTTAATATTTAAGTATGAGATAAAGTAAAAATAATAACAAAAACAACGTTTTTTCTATTCTTCATTTTCTTCGTAACTAATTAAATTCTTTAAAATGCATGTAAACAAAACAATCGTAATGTCGAAAGACAAATTTTCACGCTTTAAGCGTATGCATATAACTTAGAGAGTCCGCAAGGGGCCGATAAGTTAGAAAATAAGATACCATAAGTTAGAGTTTAATCGTTTTAGTCTAGCGTGTAAGTAAAATAGAATAAGAGGAAAATATAAAAATGATATGAAAAATGAAAAAAAATAACCTTCCAATCACCCGGAATTCAGTTCAGTTCGATTACTACACTAAGTTTTACTAAGTTTAACAGTTCAAAATCAAGACCTGCGATCTAATTTGTTGTCATAGATATTTGAATATTTAGGGTCACCTCGGTGGTGGGTTATTTATTAGAAAGTCTCACTCTAAGATAGTAAATAGAAAGAATATGGTTGGTTGGGAGTTTGTTATGGTTGCTGATGGTCAGGGGAGAGGGTGTGAAAAGTAAAATTTTTACCTTTGTTAGTCTATGCCAATACCGCATTCCCATTTTCTTTCCCTGTTCTCCTGCTGATTCGATATGTATCTCAAAATTTCTATTATGCGTGCGCTTCGAATAAAAAACAGCGCTACTTGGACTGCCACCAGTTATGTGCTATAGAAGAGCAAGTATCTTTCCTCCACTTGTTGTTCCATTGATAATAAGTAAATATCGAGATAGAAAACATGAAACTTCCGGAATATGGTTTTATAAATAAAATGTTTTAAGTGCTGTACGCCTATCTGGACGATATCACAGGATTATCAGACAAACAAATTTCTTTTATTTTTCTCTTTAATTTGATCATATAATTTCGAAATACTTGAAGTCTAATTGTTTATATTCCTAATGTGGGGCATTGATATTGAACCAGCTGATAGAGGCATACCAGATAGTATTGTGCTTCACAATTATCACTCGAAAATGAACGATGTTAGTATTAGTTGTTTAGCTCGTGCGTGCTACGGAGAGCGATATAAAGTGGAAATACTCCAAATATAACAAGTGATTAGGCTCAATTTTAAGATTATATTATTGGGCAAAGGTCGCTCGCTGAAGCAGATGGGGACTTCAATTGACATTGTGGCGTTGTTTATTTATTGTCCTGACCAAAGGCTAAAACATTTGATAAGGGAATATTGTACAATGGATGACAAAGTGTAACGTATTGTTCGGACCTAATACAATAAGAACGACGTATTTATAATTTATTGACGTCAGTTTTACTACCGCTTTGGATTACCTAACCACATGATAAGAATATAGTGATATTTCTTGACTAATCCGAGCGCACAGTCGCATCAAAATTCTGCTTGGCGTGTGGGTTGGTTGCTTGAGATAAAGTTGCTTTGTCCATTTTGGACTTCAAGAGTGGTGACCATGACCTGCCTTTTCGGACCTCTGTCGGTAATGTAGTTCGATTATGTTCCTATATGCCAATGCCTGAAACAATTTTATTTGTGATACAGCTATTACCGAAAAATAAATTACATGACGGAAGCTTAAACATGACATTAGATGAGTTTAATGCAAAGTAGCTTGTTAAATGAAAAGTTTGAGTAGTTTTATTGAACTTTGCATAGATAATATTTGTTTTGCAAATAATGATTTGGAAAATGTATTTAAAGTAAGACATCATCACTACTATCAAGGTGGCATACTTCGGGAAGTGGCTTTCGTTTGAATGTCAATGGTCCTCTAATTAGATACCCAGGAAAACCCTATTAAACCCCCTTGCCACTAACTGCTTAAATATGAATGAGCAGGTAGTATAGAAACACATCAGCCTTATTGCTACAGCTCTACACACTAGAGCAAGTATAGCAAACCAATGGTACACGTGCCACAGGTGGCACATGCTAACTAAGATTCTTGGTGATTTTGAAAATAAACATAAGATACTTTAGCACATCAAATATATTACTCTATCCAGAAACACAATAAAAGACAAAGTTCTGCAATAGACAGAAAATGAAAATTAACTACAAATAAGAAAAATGACATCAAGTCCTTTACTTTGATTCGACGGAAGAACTGATGTAACATAATCTGCTCGTTTAGCTGTTTCGGCCCGATATTGTGTAGCCTATAACGCCGAAGAAGAATCAATTGCATTACCATCGTTGCCGAGAACTACTAAGACCTTAGATCCTTGTACAGCTGTTAAAAACATCCCTTGCTGAAGAAGAAAGTGATCTAAGTTAAATTGTTTGATAACAACTAATGCTGCTCAAAGTACGTGATGTTGGGCAAAAAAAGAGACATTATCAGTATCATTCATCAATAAGCCTTGTGTGTATTTATGTCACTTAAACTCCATTACAATATTCTTAGTCTAAAAAAAACTTAAAAAAGAACTATACATCGTTGCTTTTTTATGGGTTGCAACATGCAACATGACACACCCAGAAATAAACACAAGAACTCAGGCCTTTATGCCTTTATCCTTTTTTCCCTGTGAGTAGGGCGTTAGAATATACTCACAGCTAGGCCCGCTTGTCGGCGACAAAAGGCCGAGTGATAGGTGGGATCCCAACGCCCTGTCGCCCGGGGAAATACCACCCCATCAAGCTATAGGCTCGGTGAAAGAAATCCCTGGCCATCTTTCGGAGCTTGTCTGATGGACCAATTCGAGAAAAGGTTGGTTTAGGTGGTAGTCGGTACCAAGGTGAGATACCACCCAGTCACGGTGTACATTCCGCGATATCGTCGGGAGGAATCTTCGACTATGTTTCGGATATATGGCTGATGGCCCGGACTGACACGGAGATAAGTCATGATGATACCATCTGATATAAAGAATTCCGGAGTTAAACCAGTTTGCCATCCGGATCTCCGGGGAGAACTATGTCTGGGGAAACATCATGCAGATATTATGATAAATAACCCAACTCTAAGAAATACGTCATCGCATAATCGGGCTCGCTCTCGAGCCCCTTTCCACGCTTGACTGGTAACGGCGTTTTGTAACATCAGGGGTATCGGTTTCACCAATATGAATGTAAACGCCTGTGGGGGTAGAAGTATGTATGTGCTAAACACGGGCACGCGGTTCACTCCTATCCCCATGATATTACGCGAACAAATTTCGTCTATACAAAGTTTTTGTGTTGACATTTATTTATTTAAATCCATTAACAATTTACAAATACTTTTCGTCTATACAAAGTTTCTGTGTTGACATTTATTTATTTAAATCCATTAACAATTTACAAACACTTTTCGTCTATACAAAGTTTCTTTGTTGACATTTATTTATTTAAATCCATTAACAATTTACAAACACTTTTCGTCTATACTAAGTTTCTGTGTTGACATTTATTTATTTAAATCCATTAACAATTTACAAACACTTTTCGTCTATACTAAGTTTCTGTGTTCACATTTATTTATTTAAGTCCATTAACAATTTACAAACACTTTTCGTCTATACTAAGTTTCTGCACTTGCATGCACACGCTGCGGTGGTTGAACAATCACCTGGTGGACCGACCGAGTTGAATATTGAATAGCGACTTATAGCGGCAGCGCGTCTGTTCGCTATCACGATTGAGATGTGACTGGGGTGAATTAGGGTTGAAATTCATATTTCTTTCTACACACAGGACAACCAAAAGAGACCACGCCTCTGCTCTCTCAACCTCACGCCCGTCAAAGTATGAGTAACTTTTGTTAATAGGGTAATTGACGGACACGAAGAATGAGAGAACAGAAAACATGATATGCTGTGATCTTGGGGTAGCTTTGGTTGTGTGTGTTGGTATCAGATGCAGCTACTGACACGACCTACTGACCCAGTGGTACGGCTATGGTGTAGTTAAAGTGCATTGAACCGTGGAAAGAAATACGAATGAGAGAGAACCCTAGCGGATGTTACTCCCCTGCAAAGAGAGATCGTTGATCCCAAGCGAATGGGTGATCTCAGGGAAAGTCGATAGGACGCCGCTGATGTTTGGGAAATAATTCGCGTGAGAATCAGACTCTAAGACGCTGAAATTACCCCAGCTATTTTGCTATGTTGCAACAGCGTCGTTCTTTTAGACTTGTTGTTGCTAACCGACATTATGAGATTTCCGATTGGAAACTCATAGTTAGCAAGAATGGAGTTGCCGTATGACATTTATGTAGCTAAACTCAATTATGCATTATCTGCAAAGGATGATGAGTTTAGCTATACGTCCGTTTGAAATGTTTTACAGGGGAATACATCATCATCATCATCATCGGCACTACAACCGGGAACCGGTCTTGGCCTTATTTAGCAAGTCCTGAGGCTTGTTAAATTTTCCATAATGATTTATTTTTTCTGGGCAAGATCATTAGTCTTGCGCCAGGGGCTCCCCGACGGGGAATCGAACCCCGGTCTTCCGGGTGACAGCCGGGTGTACTAACCACTATACTATCGAGGATTACAGGGGAATACATATAATGGAAATTGGTAAGTATGACGCACTGAAAGCGGTTGAAATTAGGTGGAAATGTTGGTTGGAATTGTGGGTTGTTTCTCATGTAGAATAGAGAAACCCGCCACACGCCGTCCACCAATATTTGATCATCATCATCATCGCCACTACAACCGGGAGCCGGCCTTGGCCTTATTTAGCAAGTCCTGAGGCTTGTTAAAATTTCCATAATGATTTGTTTTTTCCGGGCAAGGTCATTAGTCATGTTTGCAAACAGCAAAATCGGATGTCCTTGACCTAACTGAGACTAAGATCGATTCGTCAACTGATTCGACATATCTTCGTTACTTAGGTTACGGCTTACATTCGACTTCCGTTTTAAGGGCGGAGTCTGCGTCTTCGTGCGGTCCGATCTAGCTTGCTAAAGGATGGAGGCGTTAGAACCCAATAACATAGACATCACCAAGTATTGAGGAAGCAGTACAAGCCATAAGACAGTTCAAATCAAAAAAAGCCCCTGGAGCTGATGGCATACCAGCTGAGCTGATCAAACAAGGAAGGACAGCGTTACATCACGCAATTCATGAGATCGTGGTACACGTATGGGAGCAAGAGGAGATGCCGGAAAATTGGCCCCGTGGAATAATTTGCCCCATATTATGTATGGAGATATCACAGTGTGCAGCAACTATAGGCGTATGAAATTGCTGAGTACCGCCTATAAGATACTCTCCACTATCCTACAAGATCGGATAGCCCCATACGCTAAAGCCATCATTGGTGCGGCTTCATCCCAGGAAAATCAGCAATTGAGCAGATATTCACCCTTACGCAGGCGATGGAAAAATGTCTGGAATTTAAGATTCCATTATATCATCTATTTATAGATTTTGAGGCCGCCTACGACAGCATACCCAGGGTAGAACTGTGGTTTTTTTTGTCTCGTCGATATGGTCCACGCTTAATTCGTAAGCACTCACACCACGGCCAGCGTACAGGAATTTTCTGAAGTCACCCCAAGGTTCGTTCCAAATAATGATACAAAACACACTTTGCTCCAGTAGTCAATTTGATATATTAAACACAAAATATATTACAATACAAAAGTAGGTTGACCATGACCATGAAATAGCGGGATGGCTGTCCAAACCAATAAACATCTATAATGGACTCCGACAAGGGACGGTCTGGCCTGCCTCCTCTTCAACCTGGCGTTGGAGAAAGCAATCCCTGACTCTGGGGTTACAGAAAAGGGGACTATTGTCACCAACTCCAGCCAGAAACTTGCCTACGCAGATGACATCGACATCATCGGTAGATCCGATTCATATAGGACTCCTTCACCCAGATCGAACAGGCGGCACAAAAACTGGAACTGCACATTAATGCGGGATAACTGAGTACATGGTGGCAACTTCTGCGAAGAGAAGACCTGACGTTGGTCAAACTAGCAGGGCAGTGGAGCACGAATTTGAAGTAGTGCAATCCTTTAACTACCTAGGGTCAATAGTATCAGCCGATAACAATATGGAAGAAGAAATACGCGAACGGCTGATTAAATCCAACAAAGCCTACTATGGTCTATCAAGGCTCTTTAAATCCCGAAATTTATCCAGAACATCCAAGCTACTACTGTAAAAGACCATGGTCTTACCAGTACTCATGTATGGATCCGAGACCTGTGTGCTCAGTAAAAGGCACTCTGAACTCTTAACCGCGTTCGAGAGGAAGGTTTTAAGGAGAATTGTTGTCCCCGTATGTGAGAGAGGACGATTTCGGAGACGCTACAACCATGAGTTGTATGTGATCTACCTTGAAGCTAATGTTGTAAGAAAAATCAAACTCGGTAGACTCCGGTGGGCGGGACACCTAGCTCGAATGAGCGAAAAGCAGCCTGCCCGGAAAGTTCTTTGTGGCAGGATGTATGGAAGGAGATAGCGCGGCACACCTTGTCTGCGATGGAGGGATGGCGTAGAGCAGGACGCCCAGAGCCTGGGAGTGCTAAACTGGATGACATCGGCTCGAAATCGGGACCGTTGGCGAGATTTGTTAAATAATGCCAAGACCGGATCCCAGATGTAGTGCCGATGATGATGATGATGAAGATCATATAGAGGGGCAGATTGCGACCCCAGTAATCTTGTAGTGATGGGCAAAATGAGGAGTCGGCTCGTAGCAAACCCACATGGGCAGTCACGGGAGACGAGCAAAAAATTCGACATTGATAACCTAAAACACCTGCGTAGAAGGGCTGATTATCAGGACGAACTAACGAATAGATTTAGCATCCTAGAGAATGGGAGCTGCGAGGAAGAGGAAACCAATAATGTGAACACTAAATGAACATGGGTCAGAGAAGGAATTAAACAAACAGCCCAAAATGTATTAGGATTTAAGAAAACAATTAAGTCCAAACCGTGGCTTGGCGATGAGTGCAGGGCGAAGATCGAAGTACGTAAACGCCTCAGAGTGATCCACTTACAAAGAGATGATGAACTCAACGCAGACAGATACGCGACAATTCGGAATGAGACAATGATACAAATGATCAAACACAAAAAACGCGAATGGGAGAAAACTCGGATGGAAAAAATCCTAGAAAATGCAAGGCTCCCGGAGTCGATTGCATACCGGCAGAGCTTGTGTAGCAGGGAGGAGAGGCAACCGCTCGAAAGATCCACCAGCTCATCAAAACAATATGGGATAAGGAAGTCACTCCGGAAGAATTGAAAATCTCAATAGTCGTCCCCATTTTGAAAAAAAGGCTACAGATCTAACTGTAAAAACCACAGAGGAATATCATTGATCGCAACCACATACAAAATACTAACAAATGTCATACTGGCGAGAATCACACCGTACGCAGAAGAAATACTGGGAGACTACCAATACGGATTCCGCATTGTACCTGCTGAAAAAGAAGTGCGAATACGGAGAAACGGTTCACCAACTGTTCGTTGACTTCAAAAAAGCCTACGACTCAGTCGCAAGGAAAAGACTCTACCATATTGTAGTTGAGCTGGGAATTCCGAAAAAATATGCCGCCCTCATTCAAATCTGCATAAAGGAAAACAAAGGGCAAGTTAGAATAGAAAACCACCTCTCAGAACCGTTTGAAATCCGGGACGGACTAAAACAAGGGGATGGCCTCTCATCATGTCTGTTTAACCTTTTCCTTGAGTATCTCATAGAAAGGTACAGGACGACAACATGGGCAGATCATCCCTGAACGGGGTCACACAAGTGCTCGCATATGCGGATTAGATTGTCGTTGTGGGCGATAATCTAGAAACTGTAAGTAAAACCGTGAAATCATCATGCAAGCGGCAGAAGAAGTGGGCAATGAAGACAAAACAAAATACATGATTACGGCGAGAGCAGATGGACCCCAGAGAACACATATAAACGCCAGAGGCAAGATATTTGTAAAAGTTAAAGAATTTAAATATCTGGGAACGATACTGACGGCCAGTAACGAAATGTCGAAGGAAATTAACAAAAGGCTACACTCCGGCAACGTTAGTTGACATGCAGTCAGTAAACTGCTGAAATCCAAACTGCTATCACATAATATAAAGCTCTATGGGGGAAGAGGTATGTGTATGCAGGCGTACTGCACCGGTTCTACCTCCATCCCATATGCTTCAGTGTGTTTGTTGAGTAATCCATAGAATTTGAACTGATCACCATTTAATTAGATTTACTTTTACACTTGAAATGAATACAAAGATTTCTTCTCCTTTTGTTATTAATTAAATTCGAATCATTCTTTCTCAAATTCATTGTTTCTTTATTTACAACAAAATAAAATGTAGGCATAATTCGAGTATAAATGTACGATTAAAAAGTTAAAGGTAAGATTACTGTTCTGTAGCACTGTAGATAGTTATAACGTAGTGTATCAAATATTCTATGTACACATTAAGTAAAATGTTAAGGTAAGATTACTGTTCTGTAACACTGTAGATAGTTATAACGTAGTTTATCAAATATTTATTCTGTAACACTTTGGCTCCAGCCGTTCACTGAGCTCTTCGCTCTATCAAATCTACGCACTCGATAGCGGCTGACTCTCGACTGACTATCTCTTGGGACGCCCCATGAGAGATTTATTAATTAACGTGAGGGCACGACCTGCCCTCACGGAATCCAAGACGCGATTAAACTAGCTCATCGAAGCGACAGAATACCACATATTCCATCATCGCTTCGATGACCATATTTGGTAAGATATCCCTTTTGCGTTTTGATCAACACAACAGGGGTTGAAATACACACACGATGATTGCTTTTGCTGTTCATCGTGTGTATCCGCAAGTATGCAGGCATAGCATAGGTCCCCTTTAAAGTTCGCAGCAGGTGCGAGTATCTCTGCTACAAAAAGGGTTGAAGTATTTGCACGATCAACGTGTGCGTAAGGCATTATTGCCGATCGTGTGCTTTCCACTTCCATAAATGGATATGTTCCTTCGACATCATTGTGTGGGCTTCACGCTGCTTGGGCGCGATTTGCCGGCGTCCCATGGTATAAATCGCCATGCGCGTGTGTGCGAAAATGCTTTTGTCTTATCATCATCATCATCATCATCATCATCGGCACTACAACCGGGAATCGGACTTGGCCTTATTTAGCAAGTCCTGAGGCTTGTTAAATTTTCCATAATGATTTATTTTGTCTGGGCAAGGTCATTAGTCTTGTGCCAGGGGCTTCCCGACGGGGAATCGAACCCCGGTCTCCCGGGTGACAGGCGCTTTTGTCTTATGCGCATGGAAAATGTAAGGGAATCATATCGAACACGCGATGTTGTATAGAACCGTGTTTTCAAGGGCATTTGGCTGGTGCCAACAAATTCGCTTGTCGGCCGGGTGGACGATCAATCGTTTGTATAGATGACCACAAAAAGGAAGAACTATCTCCTGTAGTATGTGGTAAACACATTAGGAGGTATTTCTTTGATACTTATTGGGCAGTGTTGATTGCTGCATATGCAACCGGATTTGCCTTTGGTGAACATGGTGTGATTCGCACGACTATGCCCTTGTAGGGAATGTCTGTTGTTGCTGATATATTTTTCGTATCAGCAGACATTATGCTTCACAGGTTTTTCGTGGTTATTGGAATGAGCAATGCAGATAAGTACACGCTTTTTATGAATTAGGACGCGCGTGGAAATGGTTACCTGGTGGTAGCTGAGCAGGTAAGTAGTGGCGTTTCCAAGAACCGCCACAGCTCCGTGTTTATAGAACCATAATCATGCCGATTGTTCTATGTGGATGCGAAACATGGGCACTCACAAAACGGGAAGAAAACAAATTCCGCAGATTCGAGATAAAGTTTTAAGGGATATCTTTGGCGGTAAATATGACGAAGAGCCATACCGCATACCTACAATAGTGAGAGTAATCAAGTCGCGAAGATTAAGATGGGCGATGGAGATGGGAGGACAATGTTAAATTGGACCTCGAGGAGACCCGTTCGGATGGTGGAACGTGGAGGGAGAGCGCACAGGACAGGGAACAATGGGGGATTCGAGTCGGCGAGGTCATGAACTTCTGGGGTCCTACAGGCCAGTAGATAGCATAGAATAGAATGTATATATATATATATATATATATATATATACTCTATATATATATATATACGAGGGTTGCCTTTTATATTTCGGGATTAGAGAACAAAAACAAATATTGATCATCGAAAATCACTTTATTGTTTCTCAAAATATTCCCCATGAAGATCTATACACTTTTGCATACGTTTGAACCAATTGTCGAAGCACTTTTGCCACTCTGATTGAGGTATCTCCAACACATGCATTCTGAATGCAGCAACCGCTTCTTCAGGTGTCGAAAAACGTTGACCTCTCAGTTTGTTTTTTACGTACGGGAATAAAAAGAAGTCATTCGGTGCCAAGTCAGGACTATACGGCGGATGACCCATCAAATCGATATTTTGGGTGCTCAAAAATGCAGTTGTCGCAGCCGATGTGCGAGAGCTCGCATTGTCGTGGTGAAGAGTGATCCGTCTTCGGCTGTTGGTTTTCCTGATTTCTTGGAAGACAACTGGCAAACAAATGGTTGTGTATCACTCAGAATTGACTGTTCTGCGTTGTTCTAGTGGTACGGTTGCGACATGTCCAGTTTTTCCGAAAAAACAGGCGACCATTTGCTTGAAAGTGCTTCGTGCGCGAACAACTTTTGTTGGATTTGTCTCATCTTGAAACACCCAGACAGTCGACTGCTGTTTACTTTCGGGCTCATACGCGTAAATCCACGATTCATCACCAGTCACGATGTCATAGACGTGTTTCGAAGCACCGCGACCGTATTTTTTGAGCATTTCTTTCGACCAATTGACACGAGCCTTTTTTTGGGCGATTGACAAATTGTGTGGGATCCAACGCGAACAAATTTTTTTGACAGTCAAATGTTTATGCAATATTGAATGTATGCTGGTCCCACTAACGCCTAAGGTTGTCTCAATCTCACGATAGGTAACATGACGATCTTCCAATATCAGTTCGCGCACAGCATCAATGGTTTTCGGAACAACAACTGATTTTGGACGACCTTCACGAAATTCATCTCGGAGTGAACTACGACCACGATTGAATTCACCATACCACCGATAAACACTGGTCCTTGATGGAGCTTCATCGCCAAAAATTGAATTAAGTTCATCCATGCACTGTTGCTGAGTTAATCCACGCCGAAAGTTGTAAAAAATAATCGCACGAAAATGTTGACGATTTAATTCCATTTTCGAGCCGAGATGAATCTTTTAAGTTACTGTAAACAACACAAATAGCGCTCGTATGTCAAAACGTTATGAGTGCGTATAACCTCAAAAATGTCCAACTTTACGACAGAGCTGTCAATTACCGGATTGCAACACTAGGGTTGCCAAATCCCGAAACATAAGAGGCAACCCTCGTATATATATATATATATATATATATATATATATATATATATATATATATATATATATATATATATATAGATATATGTATATATATTTAAATATTAATTTAGAAAATATTGCACGTCGAAAGGCAATCTATAATTTAGAGTGCTTGTGAAGAGCCAGTAAGTTAATTAAGAAAAAAAGCAACTGTAAATAGGACAGCATTTAGTCTTAAGTGAAGAATGTTTTTTTTTTTTGTAAAATAAATGCGAATTAAAGAAAAATCTTCATCGATCGCATCGTTGAGTACATTGAAAAATAATCGAAAGTTCCAGTTTTATCATCGATGTACAATATATTGCCCTTTTTTTCCATGTACGTGAAATGGAGACATTATTTTATGGACAAATCTCGCAATCTTTGGAGTACCTTCATTCGGCACAATTCTTAGTGGCTTTGCTATTTTATGCAGACCACACGCAAAGCTTTTCCTCGATTTAAAGAATTTAACTCAATTCGTAAATGAGGCGACGGCATCAGACAAAGACGGTTATTCCACCAATACCGGACATGTTTCACATCTTCCACACTAGTAAATACATAATAAAAGTTGAGCATTGCAGCTCCCTGTATTGTGTAACCAACAGTATGGCTCTACGATCAAGGAAACTAGGGCTTACTGGTGCGATATTTCAAATTTCAGTTAATTGTCAGTCAATTGGCTATCTATTAGTATCTGTTCTACTCACATCACGATTTAACCAAATATCACATAAGTGATATTGTTTATAAGCATAAACTTCATGATTGCAAGTACATTCACCTTTTAGAACTTGATCTCTTTTTATAGTAATTTCGTTTATTTCCACCATACGATGAATAATTTAGCCATAAAAGCTTTGGCCACCAATCGGTTTACGGGGTCGAAAATCCCTTTTTTTGAATTGCAACATTGTGATTATTTCATGGAACGAACTTATAGAATGACGACTTAACTGCTTCGCGTTTACATAATCAAAACTATTTTATTGCCGTTCATAAAAGTGCTTTTTCAATTATAATATTGATTAAATTGCATTGTTTTTCTTAATCTCATCTGAAATAGTGATAGCGCAGACAAATAAAATTATTTATTGACATCCGAAGATACGTTGTATTAAATAATCGTGGTACGTAATATTGTAAATTCCGCGTTAACCCTAATATACTATTCTAGTGCTTAACACAGATCATATTGAAAGCACGTACTTGTATTGTCATTGGATTATCGTCATCACAGATTATGGAAACCATTGATGTACGTTCTGAGTTCGTCATGGTCACACTGAGTGGAATTGCATAACCTTCTATCCCGATGAACGTAATGGATAGCTTATGGACTAATCTTCAAGTACAAGTAGAAAAAACATTTTTTAAGAACCACCGAGTTTTTTCAGGTTGAATTTTTAAAAATCAATGAATGAAATGAGATAAGAAGTTGTGAGATTTAAAATGTTCAATATGTTAATCTTTTTTTTTTTTTGTTATTGTCCACGTTCCTGCGCTTTAGACAAGAACAGGGAAAGTGAAGGTCCTATTCAGGTTGCTTTGGTATTTCTTGATGTACCTTACTACATGATTATCCCATTAAAGTAGCCGACAATTCATAATTTAATTGGTTAAAAAAAAAACAAAAAATTATGCGATGTATCCCAAAAACGTTCATGTGCACTTCCCCAATTGTCTGAAGTTTAGTTTAGTGGGGCTACCACTCCATTTATTGGCTTAATTCAAGCAACATAATTACATCTAAAGTATATATAAGATACAAACTAGAGAGCTTAAGAACTATCTTAAGTAAGCGTAACCTAAGGTAACCAGGACAAATTAAGAAGTCAGGGGAAGGAGCTAGAGGTGGGTACAGGGTATAGTAGAGTGTGGAAGGGCCGCTTAAGATTAGTACTGAGAATGGTTTAGGAAGCGGTGCTTGGAAGTATGGGTAGAGAGGTCGAAGCCGAACAAGGTGGAATTGGAGTTGAGATTTCTCAGCAATCGCGAAAGGGGTGTGGCTGTTCCGAAAACACCACTGCCTACTTGCCCAATTGCCCCCCCCCCCCAGCTTCCCGTGCCGAATCCCCCCAATCCATTGTTTCATAATTGCTAATTGCTGCTAATTACATTTAGCACCTGTAAAAAGAAATTCACCTACAAAGGCATTTTTCCTTGCATCAATTCATCGGCAAAAATGTTCCCAACAAAGAATTCTTAGCATTCATAATCCAATGCATCACTAGAATTCGCAAGAAAACTATTCCGACACCATTGTTTGCCAAGCAATTTTGTCCCTCATGTGCACCCTAATCTTCCCACAGGCACATATCTTGCAGACCCTTTGTCCAAGGGAGAAAAGCAAATACATGCATCTAGCGTCTAGTGCCATAAACTGAATTCCTTCGCATGTAAACATGCATAAAAATGCGATCCTTTTTCGTTCAGCAAGATACGGTACACGACCACCCATCGTATACCTAAATTGCTTTAGCATCACCAGCATAATAGTATGGCGGTTCCCTTGAACACCACCAACCATCTTCCCATTAACACGTAGAAGCTCCCACCTAGGGCATACAAAAACCTGGAAAGCAACTACTTACCTGTTCATGGTAGCACCATAAAGCTTTGAAAACGCTGTAAAAAACATAATGTTTGCTGATGCTAAATCCATCAGCACATAAACAGGCATGTTTCTTATGGGAAATTTGGTTGCATCATGACGCTGCCAACATGAACCGAACCAATACAGTGTACGTGTCTCGGTTCGATTTCCATCGTGTGACTGGCATCCTACATACGTAAGCGCAGTTTGGTTGCACCATGTAGTAACCAACATTTCCCGAACAATATCCATGAGATATTCCCTTGCGCGCCAGCCGCACACATGCAGGAAATGTTTTATCTTTCCCTTGCATATCATGCCCACACCGATCGGTCACCCGACCAACAAATACACCCGAATACCACAAACCCGGTCGACCGCCTAAGCAAGTCGAGTTCTCAAAATGGAAATTTACCATCGAGAATTCGACTACGTGGATATGCCATCAACATGTACACGATCAGCAATAATACTTTACACAGTTGCTGATCGTGCAAACATTTCAATCCCTATGCAGGGATATTGGCACCAGCTGCAACCATGTCAGCTTATCTTCCCCTTAGGAATCCACGGTTCGATTGCTCATGCTCAGCATGAGAGGGCGAGGCAACCTCATCTGTTTGTGTGCACATCCTTTCGATGATCATCCCTTATATGGTCATCGTGTCAATGAATGAAAGTTTCGGTATTCTGTCGTTTCAGTTATATCTTTAATCGCGATTTGGATTCCGTGGAGGCAAGTCGGGCCTCTACGTTAAAAAAAAAACAAGAGTCGAGAGTTAACCGCCACAAGGAGTTTATGTCAGTAAATGGTCCCGCGCCTCAAGGAGTTTCAGTGAACTATTCAAACATTTCATTTCATTTATATTACGTTAACTGTAGTGTACCTAACCTACTTAATAGTGAACAGTTCAGTCATTTTATTTCATTTATATTACGTTAACTACAGTGTACCTCATCTATATAATTGTGAACAATTCAGTCATTTTATTTCCTTTATATTACGTTAACTACAGTGTACCTAATCTACATAATTGTGAACAATTCAGTCGTTTTATTTCATTTATATTACATTAACTATAGTAAGCTAAGAAGTATTGTTTCAGTTTAGTGAGAATTGTACGAGTATTATACGAGTATGTGCCAAATAAATAAAGGAAGAAGATGAGCTGGCGATGTTTTTGTTACTCTACTAGGAAAGACTCTCAGACACACTAGAGTTTAATACCCATAATAACAACACGGCTTCGTTTGTTCAATCGATAAACAATCACCGCATCTTAGGCATTATCAACGAAACCAAATTCTCCAGCATTTCCTAATGCAAACACGAACCCGGTTTCTACTGCAGCCAGAGATGCCATAAACATCCAAATTGCTTTTAGCACAATTTCCTGGTTGACTAGCGGTTTATTTATTCAACTGCAATGCACACCATAATGCCTTTTGTCCATCTTCCTTTTTTTTTGTCCGCTTCGTTTCTCATGACGCTCGCGCATGAGTAAAACAATGTATCTCGTTTTTCCTTTGTTTCACCGCATGGATAGGCACTGTGATCTCCACGATCAAATACACGCACACCACCACAGGACCTCACCAGCGAAATCCTTCTTCCTTGTTTTCACCACGAAAGAAACGCTTTCTCTCTCGAGGAAACTCACCCCAAACGAGGTTTGAATCACGTAGTCGTCTACCATCCTTCAGTGGGCGCACGATGAGTTTTTTCTTTTTTATCATCCCCCGTAGGGTGTGCACCGGAGTCTGCACCCTTGCGGGACGTGTCCCTTACGCGAGTCGAGTTTCTAGTCGCTTTGTGTTTTTCCTTGTAAAAGTCTAACCGCAGCAGATTAAGGGTACTTTCTCATCAGTTGGGTCAAATTTTGGTCAACATTTTTTTTGCGGAATTCGATAGCTATAACTGTCTAGAATATCATATTGAAAGGAAAAATCGAAATTCGTAACGGTTAAAAAGTTATGACCCTCCGAGCCGACTGAGTCAAAGCAGGTAGTATGTCGAAATAACTACACTTAAAACTTTAAACGCGCTTTCTGGAAAACAACGTTTTTCGAGCTGGCGACTGTGATAACTCAGAATCTTAATTTTTTTTTTAAATACGCGTAATTGAACTTTCTATCGCATGAACCATAATTATGCCGATACGTTGTAAATTGATTTTTTTATAAACAAAAAAAAAGAACGAAAACATTCATTAAAAGCGCACATAAATTTCAAAACGTCGCCATTTTGTTATTTTTGGATACATTTCATTTTTCGTGGTTCATGCCATAACCGCACTCATACTAAACAAGTAACCTTTTTCGATTTTTTGTTTCAGATAAATCTTATGACCTGTAGGACAGTCACCATCGAGGTCCTTTATTTCGCAGCGGTCTACGGCGCAACGTGCCCCTACCTCGGGGTTATCATGAAATTAATTGAACATTTTTTAAAAGCTACTTAAAAGTACAATAAATATACCTGAAAAATCGCGAGTGTCTAGATTTATTACTTTCCTCAAAAAAAAACATGAAAATAGCCTATTTTTCGGCCTTACTGATGAGAATGTACCCTTAAGTAAATTGCAAGTATTTTCACATAAAAATAAATTAAATTTAAAACTGAGTACCTGGCTGACTTTCAAACAGACAACTTGTCTCACAGTTTTGCTCGTGCTATTTATCTTAATCAACCGTTATTTTCACAATAATTATCACAATTTAATTATCATTATCTTGTTTTCTTTGCCTTCTGTTTTCCGCATACAAAAATTTGAACAAGTGTTAAAACCGTTAAGTTATGGCCCCTGGGCCACGTGTGTTTAACAAAATTAAGCGCAAACGGTTCCATTACGACCCCGTTATTGGAGGCCAAACTCCTCCCGATAAACTTTCAAAAGTGAACAATAAAGTGCTAGAAAAATTTAAAATGTGTTCAAACACTAACTTTTTTCAACCACCTCAAAGTCTGATGGAAGACTCACCTGAAATGGATCCGACCAATGTCGAACAGTGCGCAGAAGTTAATAAAGAAACCGTTCCGCCGATTGTGGTGTTGTAGTATTCCAGGATACTACTGTCCTTATAACAATTAGGTTTAATACTGAGTCTCATTATTTATCTAACACATCCTTAAAACATTCTCCTTACATATCTAATATTATCACTTAATACATATCATAAATAAACATCCACAATATTCTATATCAAGTCAGTTCCAGTACATTTCATAACATGCCCCTTTTTTCATTTGAAACATGGGTCTTTGATTTTCGTTCAAAGTTTATTCAAAATTTAAAAGTCACAGTAGAGTAAATAATACTTTGATAAAATTGTTTTTGTTCAAATTATAATTTACAGTGAATTAGAACACAATGTTCTATAAGAAGAGAGAAAACTGAATTGTAAAGTCAGTTTGAGTTTGGAGTTCGAAGTCAGTTTGAGTTTGTCTAGTTGAGTTTAGAAATAAAGGAGTTTGAGAAGTTATTAGAGTTGAGACGAGAGTAGAGAGGAGACAGGAATAGACTAAAGACCGGAATAGAGACTAGAATAAGGAGACGAGAATAAACAGACGAGAATAAAGAATAAACATACAGATAGGAAAGTTAAATTAAATCCTGCGTTTCAATTATTGAATAAAAAATAAAAGGTCCACGCTCTTCCCTCTAACGAGGAAGCACGGCGCTGGAACATAACAGTGTTAAAATGAACTAGTCTTAAAGTGCGTGATATTTTGAGCAACATTAAGATAGACAAATACTTAATTAAAAACATATCGTTTGGACAAAAAATATGTGCCCCAACTATGGACATATACTCGTATAACAAAATCAGAACTGAACTCTTACGGTTAAAATGTGAGTTTTTTACCCACTCGCGTAAGGAAAATCGTCCATTAAAGGTAGTGTTATCCGGATTAGACTTGATTAGCGACGATATTGTGAAAAATGAACTAATTGCACTCGGGATTAAGTGCCTAGATGTTAAAACCATCACATTAAATTCGTCAACAAAAGCCCTGTACAAACACTACTTGTACATCGTCTACATTCAACGCGGTACTGTTAAATTAAACGAACTAAAACGGAACTACGCTACCTTGTTCAAAACCATCGTTCGCTGGGACTTTAAAAAACATCATCCAAGTAAAGTCACACAATGTCACAATTGCCAGCTTTACGGTCACGGCTCGATGCATTGTCACATAAATAGCTTCTGTGCAATCTTTTCGGGAAACCATAAAACATCCGACTGCGGAATGAGGTCATCAAGTGTGCAAATTGTAGTGGGCCACATACATCCACCGATCCAGAATGCATAAGCCGAAAGCAGTACATAGACATTCGCCGCAAATTATCCCCACGTGGACGTGGTACAGGAAATACAACGTTCCTACAGCCTCCGAGTGACAAACAGCAGCCAGTGCCCGACCGATTATCCATTGATAATTTTCCTCCACTACCCCGATGTGTGCGTCAACCTTCACTTCCTCCATCTACCTGGGCTTCTGGCCTCCATCAAACCCAACAACCTTCCAACAGTGATACGACACACATGAAGAAAAATCCGTCTGAAACTATAACTAATGATAAATTTTTCTCATTTAGCGAGATAAACTCTCTTCTTAATGAAGTTGTAACCAAGCTTAGTGCTTGTCAAACCAAAGCTGACCAATTTAACGTCATTACTTCATTAGCTATTAAGTACATATACTCGGAAGAAACATGTTAAGAAACTCTCTTAACATCATAACTTGGAATGCGAGAAGCATCAAAAACAAAAAGCATGAATTTTTTAGTTTCTTGATAAATTTTAATATTGACATTGCACTTGTTTCAGAAACCTGGCTCAAACAAGACATTTCTTTCTCACATCAAAATTACATATGTTATCGCCTAGACAGGGTACATGCTAGTGGTGGAGGTGTCGCCATTGTTGTGAGAAAATGTTTAGAACATTCCTTGCGTCCTTCATCGCACCTTAAGTTAATTGAGGAAATTAGTATAGATGTAACATTAAGTGATAACTCCAAGGTGAGTCTTTTTTCGGTCTATTTCCCTGGAGGAAATAGAAACCTAGAGAAATCTACTTACTTTAAGCGGGATCTGCAAAAATTGTATAGAGTCAACGCTCGAAACAAGGTAATTATTGGTGGTGATCTAAACTGCAGACATCAGTCGTGGAATTGTCTAAGGGCAAACTGCTGGGGTAACATTTTACTAGATGTTACTGAATCCAGCCCAAGTTTTTCCATACTTTATCCACTTCTCCCCACCTATATCCCAGCGAGTGCTAACAAGAACCCCTCAACTCTTGATCTATATATCACTAATATTGCAAATTACTGCACAGTACCATTAACTCTAAATGCGTTAAGTTCAGACCTCCTTCCGATCAGCCTCACAGTGAATCATACAGTAGCTGTAAATCGTACCAGTTTATACCACAACTATTCCGCCGCCAACTGGAATTGTTATAAATCATATATAAACACGAACTTGGTTCTAGGTGATACCAGCCTAAATTCTATAACCTGCAGCGAACACATTGATATCCTATGTAACAATTTTGTTTCTGTTATCAATAGAGCGACCGATCTTGCGATACCTAAATGTTCCACTGCTCCAGTTGATAAGGCACCGCTTCCTGAAAATATCTTACATCTGATTAGGCTACGAAACTCTGAAAGAAGAAAATGGCTGCGTTATAGAATCGATTGTTTTCTAGTTAATGTTAAAGTCTTAAATAATATCATTAAAAACGAAATCTCAACATATAGGAACAAGTGTTGGAATAAACACCTTTCCTCTCTTGACAAAGCAAGCAAATCGTTCTGGAAAATATCAAAAATTATGAAAAAGAGAGGGTCAAGTATTCCTCCGTTTAAAGTTCATGACAAGTTGTTTATTTCTTCAGTGGAGAAATCGAACCTACTTGCTAACACGTTTAGTAAGAATCACTCCATATATATGCATCTAAGCGACGCGTATACTGAAGCTGAAGTTACTAACACTATCCATGTACTTTTTCAAACACCAGCTGAAAGTACTTACGCAACTAATATTCGTATCAGCAAAGTTAAAGAATTGATAAAAAAATCGAAATCAAAAAAGGCTGCTGGTCTCGATAATATTAACAACAAATTAATTAAAGCACTTCCACCTGCTGCAAGTAACTATTTAACGTTCATTTGCTTGTCTTAAGAATTGTTATTTTCCGGACTGTTGGAAAACAGCAAAAGTAATACCTATCCCGAAACCCGGAAAACCGAAGAACAGCCCCAAAAGCTACAGACCTATTAGTCTACTTAGCTGTCTAAGTAAGCTCTTAGAAAAAATCATTAAGGAAAGGATTGATCGTTTTGTGGAAGACAATAACATCTTACCAAACTTTCAGTTCGGTTTCCGTAGTGGTCACAGCACAATCCACCAAGTCTTGCGCATTAAAAACCACATAGCTGATAAATTCATGGACAAGGAGTCAACGGGACTGGTTCTTCTAGACATCGAAAAAGCCTTTGATATGGTATGGCACGATGCCTTGATTTATAAGCTACTGAAGCTTAAGCTGCCAATGCCGCTTATCAAAATTATCCAGAGCTTTCTTCGTTCGAGAAAATATGTTATGAGTATAGGAACCGACATATCTCTATTACCTGAACTGCAAATGTAGTCGCAACGCACATCACCAACATGACTCCACTTCAGACTTTTTCAATTTTCATTCAGTAACTTTAACAAGCTCAAAATAGTACCGAGTCAAGGACACGATTCAATCTATCTTTCGTGCGAAGTGGGCGACGATGGCGTTGCTGACTCAGGCACAGTCCAGCCAATCTAAATATTTCTCTAAGGTTCCTCGAAGATCATACATCGTTAATCAAAAATTGGTCCCTCATAATGTATTTAGTAGTATCGTAGTTAAATATGTTAAAAATGTTATTTCTTGCCAAAAATTCGATGGCGGAAATTGCCAAATAATTGAATGACCCATCGTTGCTTATATTTTTCCCCATTCTGTTTCGAAACACACTTTACAACCGCTTCTTCTCATCATACGTTCTCAGTAATAACAACTGCAGCAAGCTAAAGTCAATACTGAGTCAAGGACACGATTTAACTCACCTGCTGAGCGAAGGGGGTGGCAGTAACCTTTCCAGTCCTATAAAGTCAATATAAGAAAACAACTATTTCTCTGGCAAGTAAAACTGCAAACTGAACAAAAACTTTCGAGCATGAATAACGTTCGTTCCAAATAGGTCACCACAATTGTTTCTGATAATCAGAAAAACAAATTTCAGTTCTAAGTTTCAATAAGTAGTTAAATATTTGTCTGCGACATTGAATATGTTGATGTTTATTTAATTCTGATAGTATAGGTGTGTGAAATATGATTTGCGTTTTAGACCTTCTTTTTGTGTTGTACCATATAGTGTTTTAGTATTCAAAATGCTTACTTTATAATTTTGTTAAAATGAAATTTGGTTAGATCATTAACTAAGACGAATGGTCAAGAAAATTTGAGCATTTTTTTCTTTTCGTGAGAATGGACTTGACATTCTTGTTATATGTTATGGTGGGTGCGTCCCGGAAATTTCTTTATTTAAAAAAATCATAAAGCAAAAAGTATTAGAGATATCATGTGGATTTAAAGTTTCGGTCCTACTTAGTCCAGCATGTCTGTATGTTGGAAATAGCGCCACGAATATTGTTCCGCAGCTCCCCCAGGGTTCTTGGACGATTGGTACATACCAAGGACTTCAGATATTCGCACATATCTGTTAAAGATTTTTTTAACAATTATTTATTCAATTATTATTGTGTCCACAAAACTTACCCCCGCGTGGTCTTGTGTTGCTTCGTTTTTCTTCTTGGTAGCAGTCCGATTGTAATTTTTTATCCAAATTCGATTAGATACGGGATATCTACTACTATTACTAGTACTAGCACGTATCCAGGAACATACTCCAAGAACTTTTCACAGAGATCCAATTAAATATGTATTAAAGTATTTTCAACACCATCGAGTATTACTCCATTCGGAAAGAGAAGAACTGGTTTAACACTACGGACGTTAATCTCGAAACATTTAGAAACACATTTCTTTTGTTGTCTTTTTAATTTATTTTTATTTCAATTTCTAAAACTTCAACGGCACACACGATTTCTTTTCTAATCATTTGAATTGATTTTTCATTTAATTTTTTCCTTTTCCTAACCGAACCGCCTCGCACCAAGACTTAACTGAAAACCGCGAATCTAATTTTAAAATTCTCATTGGAGCGACCGACCACACTCTTTCAACGCACGTTTAACAAGAAGGAATCTCGTGTCCTTCATATTCATATCCTTGTGTGTTCCGCTTCCACGATTGTTATTTCTAGGAAGCGGAATTGGCTAATAGGGGGCTGGGCTATGGACGGTAGGGTGACTATGGTTAAATAGAGAGAAAATGGCTATGTACAACAGGATTGAGGTTTTTAAATAGGGGATTAACTTTATTTAAATTATTCAACTATTGTGTTTGGGGATATTCTATTGTAATGGGAAATTGGTGATTTGGAGGGATGGGAAGAATATGCACGTGAAGACACGAGATGTTAATTATTCAGTGGTGCGGCGGGGGGGGGGGGGGGGGGGGGGGGGGGGGGGTGATAATTAATTGAACTTAATTATATAACATATCAATGCATATATATTTTGGTGCCCAGCAGAATATGTCCATGCGAAATGCGAAATCGATTATAAGGTTTCCCAGGATAGGCTAACAACTCTATCAATTTACTCATTTGAGGTCCTTTTTTCAGTAAACATTTTATGACAGATTAGTCAAACGGTCGTGCATTTTCTGTTCCCTGCTGCCTGACATTCGATTGTGGCAGGACTGGGCTTAGTTTGAGTGTTTGGGTTCTCGAAGAGCTTGAAGATCATCTGTGGCGTTCCTAATAGGTACACACACAACCAATAGTAAAGAACAACAACGCCGAAAGAAAAAAACAAAGAATCAAAGCATCAGAGACCTATACTGTTGCGGTAGCACCTAGAGATGACGAAAATATATTCGTTGTAGTAAATTCTCGTATACCGGCATATAAACAACAGCAGAGGCATCTATGCCGGCATAAATTCAATTAGAAATGGCTACCGAGGGAGAGCGAAAATAATCCGAGACACAAACGGATGTCTGGTGACAGAAACAAAAAATATCGTGACAAGATGGAAGCAGTACTTTGAAAACCTGCTCAATGTGCGCACCCATCAACCACAAATAAACGCACCAGACGTACATACAGCCGAGCCCCAGATCCCAGAGCTCTCTTTCGACGAAGTTGTAGACGCGATAAATCGACTGAAAAACAACAAGGCCCCCGGAATCGATTGCATACCGGCAGAGCTTGTGAACCATGGAGGAGGGGCAACCGCTCGAAAGATCCACCAACTGGTTAAAATAATATGGGACAAGGAAGTCATTCCGGAAGAATGGAAAACCTCAATAGTCATCCCCATTTTCAAAAAAGGCGACAGATCTGACTGCCAAACTTACAGAGGAATATCATTGCTCCCAATCACATACAAAATATTAACAAATGTCATACTGGCAAGAATCACACCGTAGGCAGAAGAAATATTGGGAGACTACCAATGCGGATTCCGTCGAAACCGGTCAACAAGCGACAGATGTTCACAAAAAGGCAACTGCTGGAAAAGAAGTGGGAATACGGAGAGACGGTTCACCAACTGATCGTGGACTTCAAAAAAGCCTACGACTCAGTCGCAAGACAAAGACTCTACCATATGGTGGTTGAGCTGGGGATCCCGAACAGATATTCCGCCCTCATTCAAATCTGCATGAACGAAAACAAAGGGCGAGTTAGAATAGAAAACCACCTCTCAGAACCATTTGAAATCCGGGACGGACTAAAACAAGGGGATGGCCTCTCACCATGCCTTTTTAACCTTGTCCTCGAGTATGTTATCAGAAAGGTACAAGACGACAACACGGCCGGATCATCCGTGAACGGGGTTACACAAGTGCTCGCGTATGAGGATGACATCGCCGTTTTGGGCGATAATCTCGAAACTATAAGTAAAAACTGTGAAATCGTCATGCAAACAGCAGAAGAGGTGGGCCTAGAAATAAACGCAGACAAAACGAAATACATGATTACGACGAGAGCAGGTGGACCTCAGAGAACACATATAAACGTCAGGGGCAAGATATTTGAAAATGTCAAAGAATTTAAATATCTGGGAACGATACTGACGACCAGAAACGAAACGTCAAAGGAAATTAACAAAAGACAACATTCCGGCAACGCTAGTTGGCATGCAGCCAGTAAACTATTAAAATCCAAACGGCTATCACGTAATATAAAGCTCCGTGTCTATAGAACCATAATCATGCCGATTTCTCTATACGGATGCGAAACATGGGCTCTCACAAAACGGGAAGTAAACATATCCGCGTATTCGAGAATGAAATTTTGAGGGGTATATTTGGCGGTAAATATGACGAGGAGTCAGGACAATGGAGGAAACTCCACAACCACGAATTGGAAGAGCTATACCCCAAACCTACAATAGTGAGAGTAATCAAGTCGCGAAGATTAAGATGGGCCGGACACGTAGCGCGAATGGGCGATGATAGGACCGTGCATAGAATTCTTGACGGTAAACTAACGGGGAAGAGACCGACAGGACGGCTGCGACGGAGATGGGAGGACAATGTTAGATTGGACCTCGAGGAGATCGGATCGGATGATCGAACGTGGAAGGAGAGCGCACAGGACAGGGAACAATGGCGGAGCCGAGTTGGTGAGGGCATGAACTTCCGGGTTCCTACAGGCCAGTAAATAATAATAAAAAAATAAAAAAATACCACTTAGTTGATTAGCTTGTGTCACAACCCTAGAACTATCAACAACTTAGTTCTACTACGTTTTGTTGTGACACAAGAAAAACGGGACAGATCAAGAGAAGTACTGAAGGAGTAATCCTGATCTGTGATAATGTAGACCAAGAAACCAAGACCGAACGCATCGAAGACCGTACCGGTGCGAGGACAGGTGGCTCCAAAAGATCTGCGTCGAGGGTTCAATTCGCGGAAAATAAATTCGCGAATACATTGGCTCTATCTTTTGAATTTGTGACTAATGCCCCGCCAACGGATGAAAAGAGGAGTATAAAGAGGAAGTTATTGCAGATAACCTTTGCCATTGATAAGAGGGAACGGAAACCAGTTCGGCACTCAAACAGTTTTTTGGGCACCTTGTCATTGTGAACCTTCTTCACTGTTTCGATCGCCTTGTTGCATGCATGTCTGATTCTGACAAAATTCGTTCTCTTAGCCTGGGTGAGATTTAAGCGCCATTACTTAATGGGTTATGTCACTGTAATTTTCACAAAAAATCAATTTTTTCTTTTATTGGCTTAATTGATGTTAAACTATTCAAAAATTAAAAAAAAAATGTTTTATAAAATACACAAAAGTTTCCGGCCTGAGTTCTCAAATGTATACTAACAAAGTAATTGATCTGATTTACATACAAGCTAATGAGACATAGTACTATAGAATACAAGACAAAAATTACACCAGTTAGCTGGAGTCAACAGAGGGGCCGGAATCGAGGGAGTTAGGAAGAGTCGAGGTTGCGTCGGCGAAAGGAGTCGTAAAGCGGACGCGAGGAGTCGAGAGGAGTCAAATGATAGTCGCGCAAAGTCGAAAAAAAAGAATACATGTACCTATTGTTAAAATATAAAATACTATTATGAACAAAATTGTTAACACAACCAATGTAAACTGAACCGAAATCAAGAAACAGCCGCCCTTCGTAAACTACAATTGTTTCACAAAATTAATTTCAACAAGATTAATGTCCTTTTCAGAAGGGGGGAGGAACGTAGTAATTATAAATCACTACCCCCAACACCCCTAAATTTTCACCCACTCTAGAAAATTAATCTCTTCTAGATTAATTTTCCTTTCCGAAGGGGGGAGGGATATTGTGATTCGTAACTCCTTTACCTACCACCTATCCCAAATAACCACTTACCTAAAACCCCTAACCTATTCCATTTCATACTTACCTTTTCCATCCACTCATCCATTCTCCCATAGCAGGGCATATGTGCGACGGGTGAAACCTAAACCTAATCTGCCGCACATTGACCTAATCACTAATCTTTTTATTAATACAAAGATCGGGTTTGTACACCAATACTAAATGCATACTTGGGTGCAAATCTCGATCTGAAATAATATAAAAAGGGCGGCCCACCTCGGTTTCGGCGCAGTCAATAACCGTCAGCCAGTTTGTATACGACCACCAGGCAGTCCGCCTTAAATAAAATAATATAACCAAAAGTAAAGAGATCTATTAATTCGGCCCGGAGGTAAGTGCCTAATTACGGTAACTACTAAATTAAATATTGCTGGGTACCGGCAGCACGCCCGGATTACTCAACAGGTGTTGCTGCAAAGACAGGCAGGGCTGTATTGTTGCTCAGGGTATTTAAAATTATTTGGTATTAAATATTTATAGGGAAGATTCTTTCCTTCCACTGTAAAATTATTTATAAAGTTTATTAAAAATTGAGCTATATAACTACTCAGTTCGTTCCCTTTTGGACGAAATTATGATGTAGAATGATGTTTGTTTATTTTTTTGTTTTACTAGCTTAGTATTTTAATAAATTCCCGAATGTGTTTTTATATTCTAAAACAAAGCAATAAAGAGAAAAATAAAGTAAGTCTAATTCAAAAAATTTAAAGCGATTACAAACGTCTCTAAAAAAAAAAATTACTAATCTATCCAGGTTACTGAGTTAGTCATATTTTCTATACTATTTTAGTGTTATCAAGTGAATTTAACACAACTCTCAAAGAGTTTACTCCTATTGATTTTCACTCTTCTTATAATAATTATTTGTATTTAAAAAAAAAAAATAAAACACTGTATGTTAGTGTATGCTAATTATTAAGGAACAATATATATGTATATATAGATTTGTGTGCTATCTCATCAATTTATTTATTGTTATTATAATAATAACGTAGATCCCGGGATGCGCGTACATTCAGTGAATTTCTCAATTTTGTTTTCTTATGTTTAGTTTAATTTTTGTTTGTTTTTCTATTTTATATATTATTTAATGTTATTAAATGAATTCAGCACAACTCTGGAGGGGTTTGCGTTTATTGTGGGGTCGAAGACAAATATATCTCAAAGAAAAATTCGTTAGTTTTTGTTTATGTTTCGCACCACTTTTGTATAACTTGTAATAGCCTACCATCTGTCAGATGTCATAGGTTCCTTTTCAATTTGTTTGGGTAAATTGTATTCGTAAACTCTTTTGTTCTTTTTTAAACAATTTTACAGAAATAAAAATTTGTTCTGTTCGCCAGTTGGGAACCGCAACTCCAATTGTTGCGGATGGTTCGCCAACTGGGAAAAGTCAATTATGTATTCTGCATCGAGCAGAACACCAAATTCACCGAATTGCCGCATTGGGCACACATCGTACACAAAACGCGGTTTCAGAAATACACGGATTTTAACCTTTATTTACATTATTAAATAGTTAAAATATAAGGAGATGAACAAAACGATGTAAACGCGTGAAAAAGGTAAACTGTACAAAAGACAATCAAAATTAGAAACCTCTTTGTTCTAAGAATCAAGGTTTAAAAAACAATACTGTTTCTAACCAACCGTAAAAACAGTCACAACTGTTCGTGAACTGTCACCGGTTCACTTTCTCCATTCAGCATTGAACAGCGGGGCCCGTTATCAGTCCGCTGAATCAGTTGGCAGCGTTCAATGCCAATATTGTTTGCTGCAACCGCAAGTTGGATTTTCTGCGGCATACATCCAGGGGCTTAATGCTGTGAAGAAAGTGTATGACAGTTCCGATTCACCAGAGGCTGCCTTGAATTCAATGTTTGTTGCTTGGGCAGCAACATCTTGCCGGGCCGACGACGATGCATCAATAGTTGCCCTTCCCTTTGGTGCTGTCAACGAAGGGGCATGTGAGCACCCACTGAGAACAACAAGATCAACTCCACTAGTTGGTTTGATAAGACAGCCAACAGCAAGACCAACTCCACCAGTTGGTTTGATAAGACAGCCAACAGCAACACCAACTCCACTAGTTGGTTTGATAAGACAGCCAACAGCAAGACCAACTCCACTAGTTGGTTTGATGAGACAGCCAACAGCAAGTCCAACTCTACTAGTTGGTTTGATAAGACAGGCAACAGCAACACCAACTCCACTAGTTGGTTTCATAAGACAGCCAACAGCAAGACCAACTCCACTAGTTGGTTTGATAAGACAGGCAACAGCAAGACCAACTCCACTAGTTGGTTTGATAAGACAGCCAATAGCAAGACCAACTCCACTAGTTGGTACTCGTTGAGACATGTCCGCGACGTGGGAAGTCACGGTTGATAGTTGTGGTTGAGAACAGAGGCTTTGGTGCTCGTGTTGTTCATGTACCGGTACGGTGCAGACGTAGGGTGGCAATAATTAATTATATTGACTAGATCTAACTATTAATTGGGTTAATTTGTTATCAAATATAGTTAGTTATTGTTTCAATTCGTAATCAATTATCAGGGTTAGTGTGTGTGCGTGTGTGTGTGTGTGACAGAAGGCCCCATTGGCCTTTGAGTATTAGCGTTGTAGCTATCGTTGACAAAATTGGCATACTCTATAGTTCGAGGTATGCCATCGTTGTTTGCTGTTGATATTTGTTGCTAATTGAAATGATGGTTGGATTGTAAATCCGTACGTAGAGCATAAGTATCTTTACGTAGTCCCATGTTGGGTCGTGGATCCTTAAGTATTGTATGAATATTTTGGACGTAGTCCTATGTTGGATCGTGGATCCATGAATGGTAATTAAGCGATGTGGTCGCCAATATGTTGAAGTTGATGGGTTGTAATTCCACCATCGTCTCAGTATGTCCAGCCTGTACCGCTACCAGAAATGTTAGAGTTACCGCCAACTGCCTAGGATCATCTGCATCTCGAATCCAAGTTGATTGCTCTGGCTGATGTTGTTGCAGTTGGGGATATGTCCCATCTACGCCGCTAAACCGATGCTCGGCGTTGTGCGAATTTCTTGATGGGAACTGAACTCTCTGTCGGCAGCGTTACCTGGTGGAGTATTTGATAGAATGATGGTGCTGGACATGGTGTCTTTTTCTTTTTGTAATGTTGTGGTCGAATCCTTGCGGCATATTTTATTGAATTACAACTGGCACTTGGTTCGGAGAGATTGTGCATCCAGGTCGCTATTAGGAAGAATACTCTGCTGATCAATAGCAGCCTTCGTTCCATTGTGCCGCAGGATGAAATAGTCCCCAAGGTATCTTTCTTCTTGTCTGGTGGCTGGACCATGTGTTCATTATTCGCTCTCCGTTGATATGATTTCTCGAAGGGTGCCGGCATCTTTCCTTGTTCCTCATCTTCTATATCCCCTGATCCTGTTACCGAAAGCCCAGCTTAGACACCGACTTTGTTGAAGTGGTGCCCCCAGACACGTGATTCGCGGTGCCTGGGCGGTGATAAGAGGGTGCCCCCAGAGCTTTGTATCCAGGCGGCGAGAAGTGAAGAACCCCAGACACGTGACAGCGATGTTCCCAGGTGGCAAGAAGCAGCAAATCCTGGACACGTGACAGCGATGCGCCCAGGTTTCGAGAAGCGGTGCCCCAGGAACGTAGTGTAGATGAAGCGGTGAAAATCGCAATTCCTGGGGTTCTTGGATATATTCATCCCCAGTCCAATGTTTCCCGCTCTGGTGACGGCAAAAGCCAACTCCAATAGTTGACTTGGGAATAGCAATCAAATTAAGCGCCAACTCCAATAGTTGGTGCGGGAATAGCGATTAAACTGAACACCAACTCCAATAGTTGGTTCTGGGGACAGCAAGCAATTTGAATACCAACTCCAATAGTTGGTTCTGTGTACAGCACGCAAATTAAACACCAACTCCAATAGTTGGTTCTGTGTGCAGCAAGCAAATTAAACACCAACTCCAATAGTTGGTTCCGTGTACAGCAAGCAATTTGAACACCAACTCCAATAGTTGGTTCTGGGGACAGCAATCAGTTTGAACACCAACTCCAATAGTTGGTTCTGTGTACAGCAAGCAATTTGAACACCAACTCCAATCTCCAGTTCGATTTTTGGGTTGACATTAAGTATAGGACCGCATGTGCCTTTGTTGACAAACCTTTTCTTAGTACTATACGCTTGCTTTACTGTGAGAGCTTCTAGCTCTGTCGTTAGATCTGATTTCAAGCTTAAGCTTCATTTCACTGTCTTCTCGACTGTTCTGCCCGATGGGCAGCGTCCTCTTCTTGAGGTTCTCTCATTGAACGCGGGGCGTATCTAAGTTCTGCAGCGTAGGTCGTGCAACGTGCCTGCAAGTTCATTAAAAGAGGACCCGAATGACGTCCTCAACCGAAATACTGAAACCGATAGAAAATTTCCTGATTTACCTGCGGTGACTTCTGCAGAATGAAGAGAAATGAAACAACCTCGGATATTATAAGTGGACTGTATTTAGATTGTTAAAGGTGATTACTAATTAATTTGTTTTTTGATTTGTATTAAAGTTGAAAAGTCTTCGTATAGGCGTCTATGGCTTCATTGTACGTTACTGTATTGAGATATGCATCTCCCATTCGGCCATATGCTTTGCTATAATTTGGATTGTAGACCAACGCAGCGTTGGAGTCTTTAATCGCACGATCATTTTCTGTTACACGCATATATGCTGCAGCTCGATTACAGTAGAATATTGGGTTTTTCGGATCGACACTAATGGTCCGGTTGTATTGAAGTACCACTTCTTGATAATTGCGTTCCTTCATCAGGCGGTTGCCTTCATTCTTAATCTGTTCGGCTGTTTCAAGGAATTGCTGATTGCGTTCGATAACATTGGTTGGCACTTCGAATAGATCTAACCTTGCTGCCTTGTTTGTAATTGCCATTATTGATTCCAAATCCATGTCGACACTCAGTTAATGTTAGAAACTAGAACAGTCGCGGACAAATAAACTCCAATATCATTGTTATTAATTAAAAAATGACAATTGCTACCCGGCGGTAGAATGTCGACGATGGTTAAACACTTCGATGAACACACCACACAACACTTTTTAGTTAAGATCCATTCGGATCGCTTAATTAAATCATATAAAATTATAAATTAAATTGAATGGCCACCTACCTTAGTCGTTGCATTGTGTCGGACGTAATCCTATGGACGTAGTCCAATTTTCCTTAGTTTCGTCTTCCAATTTGTTGTTCGTCTTCTTGCAGATGTAAAACTCCTCCACACTTCGAGCGATCCGGCTCGAAGGACCAAATGTTCGCCAGTATGGATGGTTCGCCAACTGGGAAAAGCCAATTATGTATTCTGCATCGAGCAGAACACCAAATTCACCGAATTGCCGCATTGGGCACACATCGTACACAAAACGCGGTTTGAGAAATACACGGATTTTAACCTTTATTTACATTATTAAATAGTTAAAATATAAGGACATGAACAAAACGACGTAAACGCGTGAAAAAGGTAAACTGTACAAAAGACAATCAAAATTAGAAACTTCTTTGTTCTAAGAATCAAGGTTTAAAAAACAATACTGTTTCTAACGAACCGTAAAAACAGTCACAACTGTTCGTGAACTGTCACCGGTTCAATTTCTCCATTCAGCATTGAACGGCGGGGCCCGTTATCAGTCCGCTGAATCAGTTGGTAGCGTTCAATGCCAATATTGTTTGCTGCAACCGCAAGTTGGATTTTCTGCGGCATACATTCAGGGGCTTAATGCTGTGAAGAAAGTGTATGACAGTTCCGATTCACCAGAGGCTGCCCTGAATTCAATGTTTGTTGCTTGTGCAGCAACATCTTGCCGGGCCGACGACGATGCACCAGTAGTTGTCCTTCCCTTTGGTGCTGTCAATGAAGGGGCATGTCAGCACCCACTGGGAACAACAAGACCAACTCCACTAGTTGGTTTGATAAGACAGCCAACAGCAAGACCAACTCCACTAGTTGGTTTGATAGGATACCCAACAGCAAGACCAACTCCTCCAGTTGGTTTGATAAGACAGCCAACAGCAACACCAACTCCACTAGTTGGTTTGATAAGACAGCCAACAGCAAGACCAACTCCACTAGTTGGTTTGATGAGACAGGCAACAGCAAGACCAACTCCACTAGTTGTTTTGATAAGACAGGCAACAGCAAGGCCAACTCCACTAGTTGGTTTGATAAGACGGGCAGCAGCAACACCAACTCCACTAGTTGGTTTGATAAGACAGCCTTGTGCAGCAACATGTTCAGAGTTCATGGATTACTTGGTTTGAATTAATGTTTGGAGCCGCTGTTCGGCTTTCTTTTAAAAAAAATATTTATTTGAGCTTCTTCTTAAGACTTGAGTTTGAGTTTGAGTTTCTTTCTAATTTGGATAATTATAATTGCTGATGTCTCGTCAGAGAGAACATATAATGCTTAACCCAAAATTTATAATTTATTCTTAGTCTAACATTTTAGATAGTTTTCTAATTTGAGGAAAAAATAATTTTTTAATGAAATTTAAAATTTTATATTTGGTGGAGCGGACGGAGCTTACCTAAAGGAGAAATGACACTTGAAAAATACAAAGGAAAGAAAAACCTGGAGTCCAGCGCTGGGTAGTCCAGAGGTGGGCGGTATCGGTTGGCGTCGCCATGCTGCTAAGAAAACGTTGCGTTGCATGTGGTCTCACAAGAGAATCGCTGGAGAATGCGGTCACTCTTAGAGCGCTCAAGCCTAAGAGGATGGCAGCGATGGTGGGATTATTTCACTAAAGGAAAATGGACCGGATGTAGAAACCTGGGTTATGTTAAGGGTCCCACACCCAAGAAGATTTGATATGGTTACTTGCAAGATAAGTAATGGTGTTTCAATGGAACTGCCATTATACTTGTTTTTATAGGTTTCTTGGATGCCCTAAATGGAAGTTTGGTGTCGTGCCTGGAAAGGGCGAGCAGTGGGGTTATTTGAGACGCCACAGAGCGGCATGGTGAATCAAGGGCGGTCGCATTGGATATCTCCAAGGCTTTTGACCGCGTCTGGCACGGGGCATTGCTGAGCAAACTTCGTTCATATGGACTTTCTCAACAGCTTTGCGACTGGACGAGGAGCTTCCACGAGAATCGATCGATCCGGGTTGTTGTCGACGGCGAGTGTTCGGATCTGTATCCTGTTAATTCGGGGGTGCCCCAAGGTTCTATTTTGGCTCCAACCTTGTTCTTGCTTCACATAAATGATTTGTTGGAGACAACAGATAGCAAAGTGTTCAGTTTTCCGGATGATGGTACGCTTGTTTCCGCTTATTCGAGTGATCGGCCGATTGGTGCATCAACGTCGCATCGGCTGAGATGTAGACAGATTGACTTTCTCAATCGGGATCCACAGCTGATGATGAATGGCCAGGTCCTCGAATCTGGGGAAAGCTTGAAATCGCTCTGCGTCACGGTCTGTGGGAATGTATCGTGGCAAAAAACGCGTGTCGAGTATCGCCAGGTCAGCCTCAGGAAAATTGAGGTATCTTTTTAAAGCCAGGAAATATTTTACTCCGGCCCAACTTCTTCTCCTGTATAAATCCCAAATTAGACCCGCGCTCGAATATTCTCTCATGTTTGGAGCTCGGCTCCTAAACATATCCTCGATCTACTTGAGAGCATACAGAGACGAGCAATCTGCCTGATCAGGGACTCGGCGCTGTCGTCGGGACGACAGCCGCTATCACACCGAAGAGATGGTCCGTACCAAATGATATTCTATGTGACATCATGCAGCAGTTGCGACGCGACGATCTAAAAGAAAGTTCCGCGAGGATCAATGGGAATATGTGCCTGGTGGGAGGTGGTTTTAGTCGGTAAAAATCCGGCATGCATCTGGATCGGTCCAGAGGTATGTTTTGAAGATTTTCACCTTCCTATCGAAACCAAACCGAAAAAACAGGCCTTCCTAATCTTTTTTATTCTTCCACATATTTAAGGATATCAAAGAATTCCTGCTGATTACTTGAACTGTATTCCTGTTGATCACTTGATGGGGATTGAACTGTAATCCAACATAAAGTAGCATTAAATGTGTCTCCAAACAACGGAAATATTGTTTTTTTTTTTTTAATTTTAAGAACACAGTGTCGTTATTGGGAAACTCAATACGTCCTTCCTATTACGAAACCCTATACACTTTCATATCTCAACATCACATGGTTTTTATCAAAAGGAAACAACTTTAGTGCACGTGCAACGCCAAACGTCCACGTTCGTTATGAATTCTAAGATTGTTTGCATCTGAATTTCATAAAAATGAAAGTCCTCAACATATTTCACTATATCTGATGACCGTCGGCTAACAAATAACAATCAACTCAGCTGACACGAGCAAAAGGAAGTTCCAATTTTAGGACGAACATTCAGCTTTATCAAGTAAAATGAGTGCATATCAAATTACAACTTATTAAGCGCATTGTCGGGTTTACGAATGTGGTATATCGCGGTCACTATGCCATAATGATTGTAATTGTTCTTGTCACTCAATAAAAAATAACCTACTCAAATGTATGTATGCACTGACTTAAGGCGGAGGATATTCAATAGTTGGTCACCTCGATTTTAAAGGTCCACAAGTTACTGTTGAGAGAATTAAAAGTATTCTCACTTACCTTGAATTGTTTTAAAATGTTGTTTGTGTTCAAAATATTTTCAGCAGATGCACCAATAAACACTTCGACTGGCAAACATTGATTCCACAAATTATTCTGAATTATTCAAATATAAGGCACTTCCCAGGCTTCGTTTCGGATTGTGTTCATTGAATATTTAATAAGCAAATATCTTATTTATTATTATTTTTAAAATTAAAATCCACAATATTTTTCTGAATTCAATTAAGAATGCGCAATTTTAGCTACGATCGCATTATTTATAACAAAATGTGTAAAAAACAAGACCAAATAAACCAAAATTAATTCAAGAAGCGATTTTATTAGGTTAGTTGAACTACACTGACCAGTCGACGGGATACTATTATTCGTTAGCGTTTTCGCGCTGATGTTGCACGTTGAATTGTAGTCTCGTATTTCGACACGCCGAATGAGAATTCAAAGCTCCATTGTTCAGACCGAAATCTTATCGCGAAAGCCTTTGTACAATGTTCACCAAGGCGATCGATTGATATTGTAAATCGTATGTAGTGATGGATGGCTTCCATAGGAGATATTTTAAGAAGCGATTCAAAGTTCTGCATATATTGTCACGGACTTTACATTCGTCGATTATGCACACAAGTTACCAGCAAGTGGCTGACTTGGAGATAAATATTCGTTTACGACGAAACCAGTTAAGCTCCTTTTGACAGTATGACTCAAATACTTTCCATCAACGTGTGATCCACCGACTTGTGTGTAGACGAGTACGAGCTACAACAGTAACGCCGATTAGACCGCTGTACATTGAGATATGATTAAGATTAACAGCGCGGGTAGAGATTCCCCGGATAGGTAGTTGGCAGAGGGTTACCTCGTTTATGAGCGTCAGAAGATGTTTAACTGCAACAGGTCTGGGCTGAAAATCTAACCATGGAGTACATGTGTTGCCATAATCATATGTGAGATTTGTTTTACTGGATGAGAAACGATATGTGCGGCGTGTACCATTGTAATCTGTTATTGCTTTGTCCAAAGGTCGGCATCCGATGAGACGCATTCGTAGAAAATTGTGTGTTGGAAGAAGACTGGTTTTCGAGTTTGTTGTGCTCCAACCGACTTATGCAATCACTCCAATTGTGTAATATCCGCTACTCAAGTGTGGCGAATTCTGTTGTATTGCTATAGGCGTGTTGATAATGGAATGATATTATTTCAACAACAAATTTTTTAAATTGTGTACACCTGTGCTACCTGTGAACATCGCTGGGGCAACGTGTTTCCAAAGAACTATCGGCGAATCACTATCACCGATACAGACGATGTTAAAACAATTGGCATTAAGAAAAATAGTGTCTTCAATAGAATGATCATTCCTATCTGGAGAAATTGCTGCACTATCATTTGTCAGCATATCACCAGAATAGGAGCCATTGATAACAGTGTTACATTATACGAGTATACGTATAACGTAAAAAGCCGCATACACTAACATGGTTTATTACTACATTGTATCTTTGTTAGTCAAAACAAAAACAGAACTCACTTTTTGTTAAATAATTAAAAGCCTCTAAAATAATTATTGTTTAACGCAGTATTTAATTTTCCGGAAGATGTCACAAACCACAGTGCATCAATTCCTGGTAAATGCCATAAACCATCAGATAAACTAAATCAAGGAAGATGCTGCCACGCCCGGTTTGAGGAGCATCATCTACATAACCCACGGTAGATTGTACCGTACAGCCGCCTGGGTGGAAGGAGGTATATTCTTTACGGAAGACGGGAACCAGCATGCATCAATGCCAACAAGAAACTTGTCGTGCCTTACGCATCCGTGCCTATGTATCACTGGGACCAACTGCGGAGCCATACCATTGATGGGGAGTTTAGTTTAGTGAGGGCAGAACCCTCAATTATTTGGCTTAATGCAAGCTTAAATTAAATTAAATTAATTAAATTAATAATGGGAGAGAGCCCATATTACTCATGCGGAGGTAAAAGCACGATTCGTAACCTTCGGTCTCGAGTTAATGTGGACATCACAAAAATAAAGCTCGGTCAACCCGATCGTCAGGGAGGGCCGAGATCAAGGCGAAATTGATGATCACCAGGCAAAAAAAAATTGGAAATTGCGGAAGCGAAGGCCAGAGTAGCGCGAGCAGAAGCATTGGAAACGACTTCAGAAACAGAAGACGAGGTCGACGAAAAAGAGTGCTAATATGATTTAATCGGACCTTGGATTAATCCGTTGAGGCCGATTAAAACGGGGCAGATTCCGTATCACAACGACAAAAGGAATAGTGACGTTCAGGAATTAGCTTAAGCGATGGTAAGGGTTTGTCAAAGGAGAGAGCGACCTAATTCAAGACATGCCATCGAGCTCCCATACTACAACGGCATCAGTGAAGAATGACTGGCCTTCCGAAGGAACTTTGCTGATATGGCGTCCAACTTCGTGAACTCACAGATCATAGCGCTTTTGCGAAAAACACTCCAAGGGAGAGCAAGAGAAATCGTGACAAGTCTTCTATTCATAGTCGCAGATCGAAAGGGGGTGATGAATGAATGAATGAATGGATTAGTGGGTGGATGAATGAATGAATGAATGAATAACTAAATAAATAAATGAATAAATACATAAATGAATGAACTAGTGGGTGGATGAATGAATTAGTGGGTGGATGAATCAATGAATGAATGGATTAGTGGGTGGATGAATGAATGAATGAAAAAATAAATAAATAAACAAGTACATAGATGAATGAATGAATGAATGAATGGACGAATGAATGGATGAATGAATGAATGAATGAATGAATGAATGTATGAATGAATGAACAAATGAATGGATGAATAATTGGACGATCGAATGAATGAATGAACGAATGAATGAATGGATGAATGGATGAATGAATGAATGGATTAGTGGGTGGATGAATGGATTAATGGGTGGATGAATGGATTAGTGGCTGGATGAATGGATTGGTGGGTGGATGAATGGATTAGTGGGTGGATGAATGAATGAATGAATGAATAATTAAATAAATAAATGAATAAGTACATAAATGAATGAATGAATGAATGAATGAATGAATGAATTAGTGGGTGGATGAATGGATTAGTGGGTGGATGAATCAATGAATGAATGAATAACTAAATAAATGAATGAATGAATGGATTAGTGGGTGACGAATGAATGAATGAAAAAATAAATAAATAAATAAGTACATACATGAATGAATGAATGAATGAATGAATGAATTAGTAGGTGGATGAATAAATGAATGAATGAATGAATGAATAAATAAATAAATAAATAAAGAAATATATAAAAGAATGAATGAATGAATGAACCAATGAATGGATGAATGAATGAATGGATTAGTGGGTGGATGAATGAATGAATGAATGAATAAATAAATAAATAAATAAATAACTAAAAGAATGAATGAATGAATGAATGGATCAGTGGGTGGATGAATTGAATGAATGAATGAATGAATTGATAAGTGGGTGGATGAATGAATGAATAAATAAATAAATAAATAAATAAATACATAAATGAATGAATGAATGAATGAATAGATTAGTGGGTGGATGAATGAATGAATGAATGAATGAATGAATGAATGAATGAATGAACGAATGAACGAATGAACGAATGAATGAATGAAGGAATGGATGGACGAACGAATGAATGAATGGATGATTGAATGAACGAGTGAGTGAATGAATGAATGAATGAATGAATGAATGAATGAATGTATGAATGAAAGAACAAATGAATGAATGAATGAATGAATGAATGAATGAATGAATGAATGAATGAATGAATGTATGAATGAATGAACAAATGAATGGATGAATAATTGGACGATCGAATGAATGAATGAACGAATGAATGAATGGATGAATGGATGAATGAATGAATGGATTAGTGGGTGGATGAATGGATTAATGGGTGGATGAATGGATTAGTGGCTGGATGAATGGATTGGTGGGTGGATGAATGGATTAGTGGGTGGATGAATGAATGAATGAATGAATAATTAAATAAATAAATGAATAAGTACATAAATGAATGAATGAATGAATGAATGAATGAATGAATTAGTGGGTGGATGAATGGATTAGTGGGTGGATGAATCAATGAATGAATGAATAACTAAATAAATGAATGAATGAATGGATTAGTGGGTGACGAATGAATGAATGAAAAAATAAATAAATAAATAAGTACATACATGAATGAATGAATGAATGAATGAATGAATTAGTAGGTGGATGAATAAATGAATGAATGAATGAATGAATAAATAAATAAATAAATAAAGAAATATATAAAAGAATGAATGAATGAATGAACCAATGAATGGATGAATGAATGAATGGATTAGTGGGTGGATGAATGAATGAATGAATGAATAAATAAATAAATAAATAAATAACTAAAAGAATGAATGAATGAATGAATGAATGAATGAATGAATGGATTATTGGGTGGATGAATGAATGAACGAATGAATGAATGAATAAATAAATAAATAAATAAATAACTAAAAGAATGAATGAATGAATGAATGAATGAATAAATAAATAAATAAATAAATAACTAAAAGAATGAATGAATGAATGAATGGATCAGTGGGTGGATGAATTGAATGAATGAATGAATGAATTGATAAGTGGGTGGATGAATGAATGAATAAATAAATAAATAAATAAATAAATACATAAATGAATGAATGAATGAATGAATAGATTAGTGGGTGGATGAATGAATGAATGAATGAATGAATGAATGAATGAATGAATGAACGAATGAACGAATGAACGAATGAATGAATGAAGGAATGGATGGACGAACGAATGAATGAATGGATGATTGAATGAACGAGTGAGTGAATGAATGAATGAATGAATGAATGAATGAATGAATGTATGAATGAAAGAACAAATGAATGAATGAATGAATGAATGAATGAATGAATGATTCGACGATCGAATGAATGAATGAACGAATGAATAAATGAATGAATGAATGAATGGTTGAATAAATGAATGGATGGTGGGGGGGGGGGGGGGGGCTAAACATACGGGGAAAAGTCACTGATTGCATTCAATCCGGCAAAAGCGAAGACGATCCTTGTCCCTGTTCAATCCAAGTTGACATACAGTCTGCACGTAACACCCCTGGATAGTTACTTTGGCACCCGTCAAGTAGCGACCCAATGCATGCAGCGACATCATGACAAAGGTTTGCGGAAAGTTAATAATCCTGCCTGAAAAAACAAATTATTATAGAAAATTTAACAAGCTTCGGATATGGACCGGGCGACGGCCGTGGAAAAGAAAATGGCTAAACGATTTGAGAACTTTCTCGTGGAACGTCCGCTCACCATACAGGGTTCGAGCAGCACAGCAGCTAGCCGATGCCCTGACCGAATAAAAGGCTGACATAACAGCATTACAAGAAATAAGATGGACGGGGAGTGGTGTTATTCAAAGAAACGAGTATGACATTTATTATAGCTGTTTTTTTTTTATTACACTTCTCTCGGGAGGGGCGAACCTATAGCCCCGAGTGAGCGTCCCGAGATGCAACCAAATACCTGTTGCAGTTCTTTTTGAATAGTTGCAGGTTGTAACGCTCCGGGAACACCCGCGCGGGAAGGGAGTTCCACAGCTTCCCCGCTCTGCAACGGAACGAGTTCGTGCCGTCTGGAGATGAACCGCAAACTGGTGCGATCCGTCGGATTGTCTTGTGGAGTGCATATAAACCGAATTGCGTGGAACAATTCCACGAATCTCCGAAGAACAGTACCCGTGATAATATCTGCAAAACAGACAGAGGTCGGCTACGCGCCTTCGATGTGATAGCGGCTGTCGTCCCGACGACAACGCCGATCAGGCGGATCGCCCGTGTCTGTGTGCTCTCAAGTAGGGCGCAGATATGTTTAGGATCCGAGCTCCAAACATGGGAGCAATATTCTAGCGCGACTCTCATTTGGGATTTATACAGGAGAAGAAGTTGGGCTGGAGTACAATATTTCTTGGCTCTAAAAAGACAGCGTAGTTTTCCTGAGGCTGACCTGGCGATACTCGACACGTATTTATGCCATGATACATTCCCACAGACCATGACGCCGAGCAATCTCAAACTTTCCCTAGATTCGGGGTCCTGGCCATTCATCATCAACTGTGGAACTGGTGATCCACTTTTCTTTGTGAATGTTGTATATTGTGTCTTCGCTGCATTGAAGTCGTGTTATATAATTAAAGCTAATTTAATTATCCCTCCCCCATTGAAGAATTAACATCTCGTGTCTTCACATATATCCTTCCCCTCCTCCTTCCCCTCCTTCCAATTTACTAAATTCCCTTTACCATTACAATAGAATATCCTCTTTACAATAGAAAATAATTTAAATAAACGTAAAACCCATTTAAAACCCCATTCACATTGCAATAGTCATCTTCTTTGTAGTAACCATAGTCGCCCATTAGCCATCTCGGCCGCTTCTTCGAAATCACTACCGTGGAAGCGGATCGAAATAGGATGTGTGGAAAAAGACACGAAATGAGTGCTTCTTGTGCTTTGAATCGTGGAAGCGAGTGGTTGCGCTCCTGCTTAAATTTCGAATATTCGGTAACAGTAATTGTAATTGAAAATCAAATAGAAACAAAAAGAACAAAAAAGAAATTATAATAAGAAAAAATTAACTTAAATAAACACAATAACGTTTACAGTTGTGTTCGAGATAACTGAGACAATCAGTAACATTGTGTTTAACTATATGTGTTTAATAAATTCGGACTTAAGAAGTACAATTGTGTTTAGTTGAATGTTGGAATTGTGGTTAATTGAATGTCGCCTGAAGACTAAGTTAGTGACTGAATTATAGCAGCCTCAGAAAATTGAAAAGGACTATCCAATAAGAAAACAACACAGTGGGTTAGCTCTGTGTTTACAGATTAATTGTTAAGAATATCTTCAACAATGTTCGAAAAATGTCGCCGGTCGATCGTCATTCGGGGAGCGGTAAAGACAACAAAGAAATTTAACAGAATTCCTCTAAATGACCCTCAACCACATGATGTCCATATTATTGGGTTCGAACGCCTCCATCCCCTGGCAAGCTAGATGGGACCGCGCGACGGCGCAGACTCCGCCCTTAAAACGGAATCTCGAATGTAAGTCGTATCCCGAGCAACGAAGATATGTTGGATCAGTTGAGGAATGGACCCGAGTCGCAGTTAGGGCAAGGATATCATATTGGCGGACAGTGTTTACATTCGGATAAAGGGGAGAATGTTTTTCTCTGTGTACGGATTATGTGTGGGTCACGAATTATAGCATTTTTCGATGATGGTGTACAATGAGATGTGAATCTACACTAAAAAGGTTACGACCAAAGCATCAACACATTAGACCACAGTAGCAAGAATGTTTTAACTCTTTACATAAGCTACGTTATCGATCTATATGGCGGTGATAATTTTTTCGATTCTCTTTTGGTGCTGTGTTCTTTACTATGATTCCGTGCGTATAATCTCTTGGAATCATCGTAAATCCCTTTAAGGATTCTTCCGTTTTCTTCTTCTTTCCTAAACGGCCACCAAAATCAAGTGTTTTGTCGGGTGATTCTGTGGGGTACGAAATATGATGCCTAACATGGGCACAGAATTCACTTCTTCCCCAACGATGTTGAAGAGAAGAAGGAAGAAGAGGAACAATGGAAAACACCCTGATGTAGTTGTTTATATGTTCCTTTATTATTTGTTGATATAAGAGATCCTTTTGATTTTGTTAAGATAAACTATCACTAGAGACACGAAGGATTTGTTAATATAAGGGTTCCTTTTATTTAACATTAAGATATACTATCACTAGATAGTCACGCCCGTCGAAGTGTGGTAACTTCGGTTAATTGATAATCGACGAACGTGGTAGAATGAGAGAACAGAAACTCGATGTACTATGATCTCGGGGTGGCTTGGTTGTGTGTGCTGGTATCAAATGCAGCTCCTGAGCATGACCTACTGCCCTAGTGTTACGGGTGTGGGGATCTCAGAGTGCGTTGAACCGTATGGAAACAGAATTATGGAGGAGAGGAAATGTAGCCGGTGCTATTCACCTGCGAAAAGAGATCATTGATCCCAAGCGAATGGATGATCTGATGAAAATCGATAGGACGCTACATCGGCTAGGGAAATGGTACCATGGGAAAAACGCTAAGGAATGTTGGTAATTACCCAAGCCATTGAATGATGATGCAACTGCGTCGTTTGATTCGACTTGGTTGTTGCTAACCAACATGAATGGAATTTCCGGTGGAAATCTCATGGTTAGAGGAATGGAGTTGTCGTATGGCAAAAAGAGTAGCTGAACTCAATTATGCATTATCTGCATAGGATAATGAATTGAGCTAAGCATCCTTTGGGAAATATGGTATTCCAGGTGAATAGCATGAACGGTGGGATAGGGGTGGACGTGACGCGCTGTTAGCGGTCGAACTAAGGCGGAAATTGTGGGTTGGTTCTCCATGTAATATAGAGAACCCCCACAATTCATTTGGAAAAATTATTTGGAAGTACTTTTTTCAGTAGAAGTTTTGCGATAGATCAAACTGTCAATCTGTTAAACTGTAATGATTTTTGTTTCAGTGTTATTTGACATCCTCTCGTGGAAGGAAGTCAGCTCGGTTGAATTTCGGTGTTTAGGCTCTTGAAAAGCTTGAAGACGATCCATTGCTTTTGATTAAAATTTTGTTTAACGACAGGGCTCATTTGGGCACGTAATTGATGTAATTTTAGTAATTTTCTTTTGACAACCACACAGCTCGTAAAGCGACCGAAGCCGACTGACTTTCTGTGGGGAAAAACAACGATGATATTCACCTCGATGGTAAATTTAATTGGACCTGGTCGTTGCCTGTGCTCAGTTTCGAAGCTACACAACTCCGAGTGATTATTTTTCGGTGAGCGGGGTTCTAGAGTCGTCATAGCGCTCTTCTCACATCCGATGAGGTAACCACAGACATGATTTTCCCACTTGACATCGGCTATGGTCTTCATGGGGTGTTTTTAACGACAGCCCGAGGAAGACAGTTACCAGTTCCGTTGCTATGCCTTACTATGCCTGATCAGCGTTTCGACCCAGGCACGGAAGCCAACCCAGATGATTTGGAAAAAAGGCTTCCGACGGATCCCTTCTCTTGAAGTGTATTGTATAACAGGTGCGGAATTATTCAATGATCTGATTTGTGTTCAGTCATTAGGCAACTATACATTTCGATCCTTCGGGGACTAATGTCGGGTCGTAACAGCACGTAGGTGGATTGTGTGCTGAGAAGACCCTCATTTATCCAGTTCTAGTGTGAAATGGCCTCCGGAAATCTGTGGTGAGCGGTGAACCTTTGGAAAGAGAAGAGAAGCGGTGTGATGGGCAGAAAGGGCAAATAGTGTGGAGACGTGATCGGGTTGTGCATTCTGAAGAAGGAGATTGTGCTCGTACTTCAAGGGATTAACACTTGCAGAGGTTATTGGACGTAAAGGAGCGAGTTTGTTGTTGTTTTCTCCTATTTCTCACTTTTGTAGTTTGATACGAAAATTCGGAAACAATTTCAAAAGTAGTGTTGTTTTGAGAGAACATTTTCAAGTCTAAAGAGGCAATCTGGAAATATGGGGTTAATTTGAATGATACATGTAGAGGTGGACATTTGGAAAGCTCGATAACCCTATCAGGATAATGTTTTATTGTTTGGGTTATTGTTACGGGGGTAATCTACCGATTATTCTTTTACTATATGGCTGTGCGGTATGTAGATTTCAGCTCCGGATTTTTCAATATCTCAGAACACTAATTCGAGAGAAGAAAATTTAAGCTTCAGTTAAAACTGGCTTTGGACTTTGTTTCTCTGACTTTAAAAGTAAATAACATTAGAAAGGAATGTGTTAATTTTTCAATTTACAGTAAGGTAACATATAATATGTCTGCCCCATTAAAGATGAATAATAACATTGCACATGCAAAATTTGCGATCAGTTATGAAATGCTGGCACAAATGTTTATGCGTTTCCATCAGGGATGAACAATTACAACTGCCACTTAAACGCCACTGCAATCAAGTCCCCACCCACCCACAGATATTCAGAAACATATTTTGCTGTGTCATTGCTTAGCAATGGATTTTGCATTATTACACGGTTAGCATAATATCCTGGTTTTCCGATAGGCTCCCCTCTAATATGCTGGCTTTGGATTTATGTATATTGCAGTATTTCAATTAAATGTTTTAATAATGATTAGATTGTCGTTATTGGGTAAATTCCGTCGTTGCTTGGACCTACTTACATTCAGTTTACTCATGGTGTACTCTGTACTCAGAATACTCATCAATTCAAATAATACATGGGTGGACTTTGTATTCCGATAATAATCCATCGGGCGACGCTTATCAGTTGGTGATGAAGAAACTGAAGAGCTCCAGAAGACCGATTTGAACAGCTGAAACTTGGCTATCGGACATCGTGACGGGACTCTCCCCTTGACGGGTGCATTCCTTCGGATGAGGGGAATATAGTAAAAGCCGTTAATAATTGTTGAGTGACTGATGACAGCTTGTGCCGATTCGAAGCAAATCATTTATGAAATTGATAACGTTTGACTGATTCTAAAAACACAATTACTTAGCCCCGAAGATTAGTGGAGAAACTGAATGTGTTCGTTTCTTATTAGAATGACAAGGCTTTTGAATGTCTTCATAATTTATAATAGATAATTATACCCTTTAGTAATGGATTGGCTAAATATCTGTGAAACACTTGACTTTGCAATCGAACAAGCAAAACACGAAGTATCTTTTTGGGTTTATCTTTATAAATATTTATATATTTTGTATATCTTGGTTGGCGTAGAAATCTTACTTTACAATGAAATGATCTCGGTCTATCGATTAAATAAATATCGGCGATACACCTTTCATTCATGGCTGTTACGAACCTGGTCGTTTTCGAGCGATAATAGGCACTACCTAGGTTTTACAACAAAACTTTGAGTATATTTGTTATATTTATTTTTATAACAATTGTTTATAAGAACTTTTTGTCTGTCACCGAAATTACCCCTGATTGGTCTTGTCCTAGATGAAGTATGTTGTCGTGGCTTTGAAACTGATATCATCCAATTAGATCCGGATAGAAGGGGCTCCGCACATGCATATACAGTAGCACTAAAATCACAGATGGGCAATGGATTTGGAGCCACCGTTCGCTTCCAGCGATTCTATTGTAGCGGTTCCGCCAAACCCTACGGTCTACTTACCTGAAAAACCCCGATAACTACTACCCTACTCCCTTAAGTTTGCTAATGCAACAGTGTTAGTACCTGTAAATGCTGCACGCATTTAAGAGATCAAATCTATGATCTTTAAGTCCCTGTAAAGAAAACTTACCTTCATGCATTCTCTTCGCATACCACTGCTCCTTAAGATTTCTTTATTAGCTTACCAGGAATTTCCAATCAATTTCGGCATCTACGTCGCCAGTCAAATTTCCTTAGATGAATTCCTGTAAACAAAATAATTCGGATTGCATTCAATGTAACCATCATGACAGGGACCATAAATATTGCGCCGTCTATTTTCCCAGCCGCGTCATGTACCTTTTCATACACATTGCCCGGCAACCTTTTTTGTTTGTCTTATCAATAAACAACCCAACCAGCTGCATATAATTAGCGCAGCCAGAGATGACATAAATATCCAATTTGCTTTTAGCACCTTTTTTCTCCCAACGTCGATAACAGCGACGAGGCATCGCGTAAACAATGACCCGAATTACCAACGGCGCATTTGGTCATTTTCTTCCTTTTGTCTTTGCCGCCTGCCTGTTTCGTTGTTCCACTGCATGTGTGAATAGCATCGATCTGAACGATCACCACACATACTACCATGACCTTTATCACAAGATCTGGTTTCCTATACCACCAAGAGAGACTTTACGTGTCTCTGGTGTTAGGTAAAAACGATATCCTTATCGGAGAGGATATCGGTTGAGTCGTTTTCCAACCTTCAAGGCGGTCGGGTCACCGCCACCCACCGTACCGGCGCCGGTACGGTGTGGTTTCTAAGAGTCGTGTCGAAGTGCTTAATTCATATTAAAATTAATTAAAACTAAGTCCGCACCGTGCGTGCTTTAATTACCGATAAAATAAAAGTTATAAATTACAGACGACAAGCCGCAAGTGTTTTCATTTGGTTTTACCTCTGGTGGACGGTATGCTGAGACGATGTACTTGTTTTGTTTCTTTTGGTGGACAGTGCTGCATCGTACTTTTCGTTTCTGGGCGTCTATTGTTGTCAGTGTGTTTGGTGATTGTGATTGTTATTTTCGGCGGACTTCCTAACAATCGTGAAAATGTATCGGTGGAACAACTATGATGGAGGAAGAAGGGAATCTCGTGCCCTCGTTAGGTACATACTTCTTCCCCACACTATCAATCTACAGTTCGATTACAATCGAATTCAACATGATTAATTAAACTAAATAAGTTCCAGTTCGATTACAATCGAATCCAAACGATTAATTAAACTAAATAAGTTCCTTTATTTTACTTTATTGTTTATTGTTTATCTTCTTTGTGACTCAAACGGTACACACACAATTTCTTTTAAATAATTGACCGCACGCGCACATTACTCGTTTTTAAGACACCTTCTTATTTTTTTATATTTTTCGGAACGACGATTTAACTAACTCCAACCGCACACGTCTCTATCTGCATGTCCTTTTTTTTTCTTTTTCCTGGTTTCATTTCTTTTGTACCGGAAATATACACAGGAAACTGATTGGGGAAACTATTGGTGTGTTCAGTCTATAATATTTGGGACTCTTAAGTCAAACCAAATATTATCTAGGGGTGTTGTTTTATTTTAATTTGTGTCTATTGCATGGTGGGGATATTCTATTGTAATAGTAAATTGATGTTTTGGTAATGGGGAAGGATATGCAGGTTCCAGGTTTTTTTTTGTATTTTAGGGATGTTTGGCGGGCGGGGGGGGGGGGGGGGGGGGGCGCAGGGGGCGCTAATTAAACGACATTAATTACATAACACTCCTCTTCCCTGCGGATTATTAAGACGTGTTCAAGAGCACCCGCCGCTGATTCTGTTTCAAAGCATTCTATCAGCAGTAGTGACTGGGTTTCAATTTGTTTACGACCGGCGCGGATTTCCACCCTAACAGGCAATTCCCTACCCTAACTGTGGAAGAAACTGAAGAGCTCCAGAAGACCGCCTTGAACAGCTGAAACTTGACTATCACTCGTTAGAAGACTGAGGAAATATCTCTGAATCAGTTGCCTCGCTCATATAATTATGTTGCGTCGTTCACGGATGCAATACCACAGATCAATGAAATTCATCAACCTCTGATAAAACCCGGATCAGAAGCGTTCGTCCGGGGCAATGTTGAAATCGAAGTATAACAACGTAGACAAAACGGCTTTACAAGATGAGAAGATCAACCAAAGTAAGAAGCGAAGGCAAATTTCAAGTCGATTCAAAGAACATCGAATGAGATGGACGATTTTTCAGGCGCACCCCTCCGACCGGCTACTATTCTTTTTGAAAAAAAATGAAACGGAATTTTCAGAGTCGGTGGACACGATATCTAAAAAAATAGTGAACCGGTCTTTCTAAAAATGAACACACACTTTTTTTTAGATAAGATTTGGTTAGGGTTGGTCGAAGGATTTTTTTTTAATGATTAGAACTTGTTTAACAACAAAAATTGTACCGCAGCCGAGTCAGTGAGGTTACGAGCTTCTGGATTCTTACAACCCAATAAATACTTTCGCCCAGTGAATAGGACGTTACAACATACTCACAGCTAGTCGGGCTTGTCGGAAGGGGCACTTAAAGGCCGAGTAGTAGATGGGATCCCAACGCCCTGTCGCCCGGTGAAATACCGCCCCTTTGCCATCCCTTGCCATCTTTCGAAGCTTGGTTGATGAAGACGGTCTGAGAAAAGGTTGGTTTAGGTGATAGTCGGTCCCAAGGTGAGATACCACCCGGTCACGCCCTACATTCCGCGATATCGTCAGGAGGCATCTTCGACTATGCTTCGGATATATGGCTGACGGCCCGGACTGGCATGGAGATAAGTCACAATGGCACCTTCTGAGGTAAAAAATTCCCGAGGTAAACTAATCTTCAATTCGGATCTCCGGGGAGAACTATGTCTGGGGAAACATCATGCAAATGCGTTTTTTTTTCTTACCTTAACTCTATCCTAAACCTAATATCGAAACTAAATCTACGAAATGCCAAATTTATGTAAGCTTTCCGTTAATTGTTGGGTTTATTATTATTATTATTATTATTATTATTATTATTATTATTATTATTATTATTATTATTATTATTATTATTATTATTATTATTATTATTATTATTATTATTATTATTATTATTATTATTATTATTATTATTATTATTATTATTATTATTATTATTATTATTATTATTATTATTATTATTATTATTATTATTATTATTATTATTATTATTATTATTATTATTATTATTATTATTATTATTATTATTATTATTATTATTATTATTATTATTATTATTATTATTATTATTATTATTATTATTATTATTATTATTATTATTATTATTATTATTATTATTATTATTATTATTATTATTATTATTATTATTATTATTATTATTATTATTATTATTATTATTATTATTATTATTATTATTATTATTATTATTATTATTATTATTATTATTATTATTATTATTATTATTATTATTATTATTATTATTATTATTATTATTATTATTATTATTATTATTATTATTATTATTATTATTATTATTATTATTATTATTATTATTATTATTATTATTATTATTATTATTATTATTATTATTATTATTATTATTATTATTATTATTATTATTATTATTATTATTATTATTATTATTATTATTATTATTATTATTATTATTATTATTATTATTATTATTATTATTATTATTATTATTATTATTATTATTATTATTATTATTATTATTATTATTATTATTATTATTATTATTATTATTATTATTATTATTATTATTATTATTATTATTATTATTATTATTATTATTATTATTATTATTATTATTATTATTATTATTATTATTATTATTATTATTATTATTATTATTATTATTATTATTATTATTATTATTATTATTATTATTATTATTATTATTATTATTATTATTATTATTATTATTATTATTATTATTATTATTATTATTATTATTATTATTATTATTATTATTATTATTATTATTATTATTATTATTATTATTATTATTATTATTATTATTATTATTATTATTATTATTATTATTATTATTATTATTATTATTATTATTATTATTATTATTATTATTATTATTATTATTATTATTATTATTATTATTATTATTATTATTATTATTATTATTATTTTTATTATTATTATTATTATTATTATTATTATTATTATTATTATTATTATTATTATTATTATTATTATTATTATTATTATTATTATTATTATTATTATTATTATTATTATTATTATTATTATTATTATTATTATTATTATTATTATTATTATTATTATTATTATTATTATTATTATTATTATTATTATTATTATTATTATTATTATTATTATTTTTCTGCAGGTTGTAACGCTCCGGGAACACTCGCGTGGGAAGGTAGTTCCACAGCATCCCCGCTCTGTAACGGAACGAGTTCCGATGCAGAGATGTTCTCGCCGTCGGCAGATGAACCGCAAACTGGTGCGATACCTCGGATTGTCTTGTGGAGCGCATATAAGGTGAAATGCGCGGAACAATACCCCGAATCCCCAAAGAACAGTACCCGTGATAATATCTGTAAAACAGACAGAGGTCGGCTACGCTCCTTCGATATGGTAGCGGCTGTAGTCCCGACGTCAGCACCGACTATGCTCTCAAGTAGGTCGGAGGTTTGTTTAGGAGCCGAGCTACCAATATGAGAGCAATATTCTAGCGCGGGTCTAATTTGGGATTTATAGAGGAGAAGGAGTTGGGCCGGAGTAAAATATTTCTTTGCTCTAAACGAATAGCTGACTTTTCCTGTGGCTGACTTGGCGATGTTCGACACGTGTTAATGCCACGGTACATTCCCACGGGCTGTGACGCCGAGCAATTTCAAGCTTTCCCCAGATTGAGGGCCCGGCCATTCATCATCAGCTGTGGAACCGATGATCCACTTTTCTTTCCGAATGTTGTATACTGTGTCTTCGCTGCGTTGAAGTCGGCGAGATTGGCCCTTCCCCACTGCAGGACCTTGCCCAGATCCCGAATCAGACAGTTGATCTGGCTACATCTCAGCTGGTGCGACGTAGATGCACCAATCGGCCGAATACTCGAAAAAGAGGAAACAATCGCACCATCATCCGCAAAACTGAACACTTTGTTATCGGTTGTCTCCAACGAATCATTTATGTGACGCAAAAATAAGGTTGGAGCCAAAATTTAACCTTGGGACACCCCAGAATTAACAGGATACGAATCCGAGCACTCGCCGTCTAAAATAACCCAGATCGATCGATTTTCGAGGAAGCTCTTCGTCCAGTCGCAAAGCTGCTGGGAAAGTCCATATGGCCAGAGGTTCTGGTAGAATGTACCGACGATCCGGAATTGTGTAAAATAAAATCACTAAGGACGACCACTTCAGGAGCCAGGACAAGCCGGCCTAGCTATGAGTGTATTCTAACGCCCTACTCACAGGCCAACTCTGATAAATAACCGAACTTTAAGAAACTCGTCATCGCGTAATCGCGCTCGTTCTCAGGGCTCTGTCGACGTTCGACTGATAACGGCATTTTGCAACATCAGAGGTTTCACCATTACGAATGTAAACACCGTTCACCAATGTTTGCAAATAGCAAAATCTGATGTCCTTGGCCTAACTGAGATTAAGATCGATTCGTCAACTGGTTCGACATATCTTCGGTGCTCAGAATACGAATTGCATTCGAGATTCGGTTTTAAGGGCGGAGTTTGCGTCTTCACGCGGTCCGATCTAGCTTGCCAAAGAATGGAGCCGTTGGAACCCAATAACATGGGCATCATGTGGATGACGGTCGTGCTTAGCAATTCTGTTAAATTTGTTATATATATTTTTTATCAATTACTTTTTACCAAACTCACCCCTATTTGTTCTTGTTAGATATTAGTTGGCGGTTTCGGCTTCTGCTGCAGTTCAAGTCCCGTTCCAATCGATTAAGAAAAACCATTACATAATCGCGTTTGTCGGTATGTCCTCTAGTGCCATGGGGATTTGGTGAAACACACAGGTCAGGTCGAAACGATTAAAAAATGATTTACGCAGTAGTATCAATTTGAAATCGGTAAGACGTGTCGGGTAATATTACGTTGTTGAGGCCCCTGTAGTCACCGCATGGTCGAATTTTGCCGTCCTTTTTCATAACGATGTGGGGGGGGATTAGCCCACGGCCTTCTTGAAGGTCGACAAATGCCCTCATTTACCATGCGTTGGAACTATGATTTAGCTTACATGTAGTACTTTAGTGGAATTGGTCTTGGGCGACTGTAAACCAGGGCGATGTTTCCAGGTGATGCAACACTGAATGTCATGGTGTTCGAATTGTACTGAGCTGAACGGTGTTTCTCTTTCTTTTTTTTACTTCTCCCAGAAAAGGCGAACCTATAGTGCCGAGTCAGCGCCCTGAGATGCTATTGTTTCTCGACCGGGACCATCAGCCAAGGTCCGAAAGATGCAGAGGGATTTCTCCCAACCATTTCACGAAGCCTATAGCTTTATGGGGTGGTATTTCACCGGGTGGCTGGACTTTAGGACTCTACCTACCACTCAGTAATTGTGCTGAACTGCACAATAGCAAGAGTCGTCAGTTGAACCTACGTTTGTACACTCAAACGCAAGACACATCCTCCTTGCCAACTCAGTCATTGAGGCGGCAGGTGAGTAATGCTGGAGTACCGCCGAAACAGGCTCGTGTAGACGTCATTGTGGTTGATGGCATTTAACGAGACCTCCTCTGATTTCGTCAGATGACATTGGAATCTTTGTCCACTAGTCAACGGACACGACTATCGAGAAGTAGCCGGAAAAACTTAAAAAATCTGCTCCCAAGATTGAATGCGGCAGTGAAGGTGAAACGGGTGAAGGCCCAACTTTTTTTTTTTTTTTTTTTACATTTCTGTATTTATTGACCATAAATAATTTTTACAATAAGCAATACAGATAACTTATGAACCTTAGCTATAATTGTTTACATATACTTACTAGTACATTTTTCAAACAATATGATAAAAGTTATATATTGGTTATGGATTAAGATTTTAGTGGGTAGAGCTTCCTGGAAAAGGTCAGAAAACCAGGATATAGTTATTTACTTAACCTATGCTAAATTGCTTAACTTAACTTAACTTATCTTAACTTAGTCTAGTTACCTAATTATTATTGAAATAAGTTAGTGTGGTGTGGAAGGGGGTAGCATAGTGATCAATGGGTTAGTGAAGGCCCAACGGAGAGTGCATCCGATACCAAAGTCCAAGGCAAGTGTTGTCGTACAAAAAGTGCTTATGCTGGTACCATTGACGGCAGGATAGTAGGATCCGGTTGCAACTTCGCTGTGCTGTTAACGGATAAAGTTGATAGGGAAGCTCCGGTATCTGCAAGAAAACGGTGACCAGAAATTTTGTCATAAATGAAGAGGCGATTTGACGTACCAACAACTGTAGAGGCCTCACATACGCTCGCACCAAAAGGAATTTTGGAGTACCCTTAAATGTCATAGCAAAGTACGAGCGGGAGAGGAAGTGGATAAGGAAAGGAGGTATCGAAGTACATTGGTTTTAAATGCCTGGACATTACAACGCCGAGGAAGCACGTGATCAGGTAGAGTATTCCACATTCGCGTGGTTCGGCTAAAGTTTGACTCTATATATATATATATATATATATATATATATATATATATATATATATATATATATATATTTGTGCGCCTGAGGTTGACTTTTTACGTGAATTGATGCGCATACTCAGATTGACGGGTTTCGCGGGAAAAAATCTGAGGAACACATTGAGCAACTTCAGCTGAGTAATACCTATAGAAAAGAGATAGGCATGATACGTAGAGCCTATGTTCTAACGACGGAACTGATAGACCTACTGCTTGGTCCCCAATAAGTCTCCCTGCTCTTTTTACATCCTATAGAGCACTTGTAGCGCAGTTTGCGCCTGACCAATATGCGAGTTAGACTCCATTTTAGTTCTCAAGTATAATCGTGTCTGTCAATGTGTTTGCTATAGAATCAGCATCGTATATTGAGGAAAAATAACGACCAATTTAACATACTAAGAAAGTCGTTCAGGCCTTCCCAGTTGGCTTTCTTGTAGTACCATACTGTTCGTTTATGAGTTTTCTCATTAACGTTGCAGTTGGTTAGAGCAAATTTAGCTGACACGACACCGTGGTTTGAAGTACCCAAAGGCGAAGAAACTTCAATCGTGTATTTGTTCGGGTGGGTGGTGAAAAACAGATACAGTGTGTTGGCGGAATGACCATCTGGGACGAATAAATAGTTGCCAGGTTGGATGGAGTGAAGTATCTTTTGCATCTCTGTAGAAACCCCATACATTTGACTGCACTTTTCGCAACTTCAAATATGTGGTTGCTCCAATTAAGAGTCGAATTAATTCTTGTGCCGAGGATTGATAGTTCCTTGGCTTCGTCAATGCAAGTGCCGTTCATCGACTATATATTTACTTTGGGGTTCGCCTTTGACGACAAGAGGCAGCACTGAGTTTTTAAGGCATTCAATGTATGAAGCATCACCTGCCCATTGGTAATGACATTCGAAGAGTTTGGTCGAGAATTTGATATGAGTATGCGAAACTCAACGTGGAATCATCAGCAAAAGAGTGAATTGGGTTTTGAGTAATTGACAAGAGATCATTAGTAAAGATGAAGAAGAGAGTGGGTGAGAGTACCGAACCCTGCGGAACACCTGTATTAATTTGATGGGAAGCAGATTTAACACCATCATGAACCACTTGAACTGAACGACAAGAAAAATAGTCTCTTATCCATTGGATCAGGGAATTGTCCACTCCATATGAATATAATTTTGATAAAAGGGCTGGATGCCAGACTCTGTGGAAGACCTGTGGCGGTTCTTTTGAACGCCACTACTTACCTTCCTATCAATTATTCAATAAACTGCTTCCTAGAGCACCAAAAACCTGGAAAGCATCTACTTACCTTTCCACCGTTTGCGCAAACTATCACCTGAAATGCTGTAAAACTATAATTTTCGCTGATGCAAAATCCATCAGCAACAATAAGTATTTTCCACAAGGGCATGGTCGCATGAAACGCACCATGTTCCTTAAAAGCATTTTGGTTGCACCACCAGCAACCAACATAACTCGACCACCGCAGAGTGTACATATCCCCCATCGAATTTACAGCACACAAGCAGGAGATGATACTCTTGCTTTACTTCCATGCTGCAACCATATCGGTTGCTTAACCGATCGACAAGAAATGGTTAACACGCACCTGGCCGCAAAAGGGAATCGATTTCTCGTTAGTGTAAATACACACACGAGGGTTCGACCCTCTGATGACGCCAGGAACGTGCGCCCGAGCAGCATAGATGTCCTACGCAGTTACTGATCGGGTAAACATTCTCATGTTCCTATGTCACGATGGTTTGCACCAGTTGCAAACTTATCATGTAACATTTCCTTTTATGGAATCATGATATCCACGGTTCGCAAGCTCATGGACACCAGCATGAGCGTGCGAAGTAACTGCATCTGTGTGGGTGCACATCCTCACCGTGACCAGGGTGTGAAAGATCATCCCCTATTGGTCACCGAAGCGATGGATAGAATTTGGTATTCTGTCGCTTCGGTGGCAAAAATTTAGTCTTTCAACAGATTCCGTGGAGGAAAGTCGTTCCTCCACGTAAATCGAAAGTTGTACACGAGAGTCGAGTCTGGATCTTTATGGAGTGCGCACGCGTTTGGTCAATTTGAATATTGTTTTAAGAAAGCGAATTTTTTTGTCAACGTTTGTGAATTAATTAATACATTTGAAATCGAGTGAACTTGAATCAGAACATTCCTTTCTTCCATCATGTGAAGAAGACCTTTGTTTGTTATCGTTGTAAATTAATACATTTGAAATAGAGTGAACCTGAATCAAAATAGTCATTTTCCTTCATTTGAAGAAGACCTTTGTTTGTTATCATTTGTTAACTAATTGCTACAAAAGAATCCAGAATTAAGTGCGTTCACCATTGTAAATACATTCTAAGGGAACTAGTTAATAAAAGAAAAATCAAAAAGCAATCCCACAGTGACTTTCATTGGATTTGTTTTCGCTTAGTGGTCGTTTTACAGCTAGTGTTCGGCGGAGCATCTTACCACACTTAAACCCAAAACCGCCAAAGACCTTCGAGATATCCAGTACAACAACCTTGCTTTCTGCGAAGTGGTGGATGGAATGGCTTCACTTTTCGGTAAGGTACCGGTTGCAATGGAAGCCATATTGGCGGTCATTGAGGAGGTCATTTGATTCCAGATATTTCGAAAGTTGACGGTTAATCAGTGATTCCGCTGATGGGCGTTTGACTGTTTGTACGTAAATGGTGCGGCGCACCTTTTCACTTTCGAGCCGTATCATCGATGGAACCAACAGTGTCCGTAAGTGATGTTGCGTTGGCTGCCTTCTGACTTTTGCCGACCACTTGCGGTTAGCTGATGAGCAGATCTTGATTGTTGCTTGAGTTGCTTCTCTATCGCACTCAACCTCTGCAGGATAGCTTTGATGTTTTGTGCTGTTGAAGATGGTGCTTGTATCGCGACAATTGACTTAGGTGAAGGAGAGTGACTTATGATTTTATCGCCCACCTCAACAAAGGTATTAAGGTCGCCCGTGCTAGATGAAAGTATTGCTCTCACATGCGAAGGCATATGTAATAGCCACATGATTTGAATGACCATATCTGGCCTGCCTGAAGATTTGGAAAGGTTGCGGATGCGTCTGAGGAGGATATGTTGAGGAGGATATGAATCGCCTAGAAGGCGAAGCTATGGGGGATATGAATCGCCTAGATCGAGTCCTCCTGTTCCTGCATTGCATTCGCTGTTCCTCATTTTCTTTATACACATTGATGATCCTTTCTTTGACCTCACTGTATTTGTTGGCAGCTGGCGGGGTCAGAAGAATGTCGGAGATTTGTTCTAAATCCCTTCGGTCGAGATTGGGAGTGACGTACTAAAACTTTGTGTCGTCCTAACTTGGAAGTCGAAAGAATAGCCTCCGGCTGAGGGAATCAGAGAGATAGTGTCTCATCACAATCGAAGTGTGATCGTCGCTCATTAATAGTTAATCAATAACACCAAACAATATTTAACTAAATGTTTCCCAATAATTTCAACATATTGTGACGTTAAATGGACTTGTGGGGATAAGAAGTCGTGGTGCCGACGTACGACACGGGGTTATACTTCGTCCCACGAACTGTTCGCTGATGAAACAACACTGAGGAACGCCGCGAAAATGCTCGCCAAAAGTCACCAAGTTCAAAATACAGAGCGGAGACAGCACAGATACAATAAAACGCACTATTATGATTTGCTTTATTTTATATAACAACTACATTTATTTTTACTTTACTACGGGTGTTTCTGCCGCGGCGATATATTTGTTAAATTTCGAAGGTAAACGCAAAGTAATGTTAATATTCACTTAATTTATTATGTTCACATCGTATATACGGCAACTTTGGATAAAGTTTACGAAACACGACTCCGGTTTAATTAAGACTCTGGGTATGTACGCGTCCCCGTGCGCATCGGGGAGCGGGAGATGAACCGTCCGGATCGGCGGTTGAAATACGACTCAAACGAGGGTTGGCATCTGGTTCTTGATTCTGGTGAATATCCTCTTGGCTAAGGATATGTTTACCTACCACAAGAGAAACGTAAAGTCTCTCTTTGTGGAATAGAAAACGAGATCTCGTAATGAAGATCATGGTGGTATGCATGTGATCGTACAGATTACAGTGTTTATCGATGCATTTAGCATAGGATAAGCGAAACCTGAAACGAGGTAAAAAGAGCAAAGGGAGAAGCGACCTAAGGCATCGGCCTGTAATGAGGGTCAGCTAAATAAATAAGCTGCAACTCATTAGGTGTGAAATGCATTTGGGAGACTTCACACAATTTGTATATTGTATCTTTGGTCGTTGTAAGGGAACGGAATCATTATTTGGATTTGTAGATGCTATTGAATTAAATCCGGCGGCTATGCGCGGAGTTGATGATTGTTTGAAGATTCAAACAAAGGAGTATTTCGGGGTAAAGTGCTTGCAGCTGTATCAATAGCTGCAGGTCATTGCGAAGCAAATTAGATGGTTACACAATGACGGTTTGTATAACATCTATGCCAATTGTATATGGCATCTAAGCCAACTCAAGGGTCGCATTTTAGTGTGAGTATTTACACTAAACAAGAATTCGGTTCTAAGTCGCTAATGCAGAGATGCATTGATGCATGTATGAATGCCCTTGTGGGAGAAATTATTTACAGGAATTCCTAGATAATGCGTTGAATGCATTAATTGCCCTTGAGAAGGGAAATATTTCAGGTATGCTGGTGATCGGGATTTATGATGTTTGGAACAGAATTCTTATAGGGAATTTTGGATTCGAATAAATGAATTCTCTTCCAGGAGGTTTTAGCTAAATACCGTTGATGAACTTAATACGTGAAGCATTTACAGGTGCTAATGCGATTGCATTAGCAGAAAACTATGAAGTTTGGGTTGTAGTTAGGGGGGATCTTTGGGTAAGTAGACAGTGGGGTTTAGCGGAACCGCCGCAGACCATAATACATTCTTATTGAAAACGCTTTACGGCTGTCAAATTCCAACTGAAAAATGGCATTCCATCCGAAATGGCGGCCAAACAAAATCGACCGGAAAGATAAAAAAACACCCCGTAGTTAGTTTTCATAAAATGGATGGCAAATGGGAGGTGTCCTTGTGGGAAAGAAGCGTTGTGCACCGGCGTAGGGCGCTGATTCTCTTCTTCCTCCATCATAAATTAATCGTTCCGACGAGCACCAAACGATTCCGCCGAAGCAAAGGAAACACCAACAGACAGACAGTGGTCGGAAGAAATAAAACGCACAGATTCACTTCGTTTTTACCGTTTATTATTTACTTGCATGCCTGACATTTACAATAGTGATCTCCAGATTTCCAGTCATCGAACACAGCAATTTAATTCAGCTCCTATAGAAAGTAAGTTTTATATAGATTTTGGAACACAAATCTTATTTCGACACTGTTGTGGTAAACGGTTATTAATTTATTTTACTCTAAAAATTCACAGTAACGCAATTGCTACCGGAGCAACTCGGAGTCTGTACACCCTTAGATAACGAACACTTAAAACTCACGACCGCGCTCCTCTCGTGTAGAATTTTGACTCGTGTGACGATTGACAGTTAAACTGGCTCAACTCCGCGAAGGGACACACTCGAGGGTGACCCTACAGGGGATGATGAACGGCTCGTCCGATCTGTTCGATGATTAGAATAAGACTCCTCGAGGATAGAACTCTGGTTTGAATTCCATCCTCGGTTAGGGTTAAAGAACGGAAGAGAGAGAGAACATTTTTCTCTTAAGGGTGTGGCCACCAAGGAAAGGCGATCTTTTGATGCAGTGGTGTGTATAAGTGAACGTACACATAACCGTGTTTATCGATGCATTCCAGCAAGGATAAACAAAACCTACAGCTAGGGAAAAAGAACAAAGGAGAAGCGACCTAATGCATCGGTCTATGATTAGGGTCAGTTAAATAAATAAGCTGGAACTCATTAAATTGGAATTGCATTTGGGATACCACAAACGATGTGGCTTATTTATGGTATCACCAGAAAATCTTTGAAGGACAGTGTTCTTTTGTTTGCACATTGTGTGCTAAGGAAATTAGTTTCAGCGTCTATTGCGCTAATTATGTGCAGCTGTTTGGGTTGTTTACTGATGTGTATGAAAGGGATTTGTTGTACACTTGAATGAAGCTGGGAATAGGCGACGCAAGGGTAACATTTCCTGATATGCGGTTGTATTATATATGAACCGATGAATTTTCTTTCAGGTAATTTATGATAAGGTAATAAAGAACTCTTACAGGAATTGTTGCGAAGAGATGCAAGAAAAGGTAAGAATTCTTTTACAGGGACTTTTTAGATTATACCTTAGATAATCCTAGATGCGTAAAGCATTTAAGGTACTAATGCGATTGCATTAGCGAAAGCTTGTGCAGACTGGATTATAGGGATGGGGGTTTTTTTAGGAAAGTGAACCGTAGGGTTTGGCGGCACCGCCACATCCTCCCCATCTTCATGTTAACATTTGGCCGCTTTCAAAGCTACGTTCGTTGTAACTATTAGTGTTATTTCTGTTGTTGTTGATTGGTTTGTGGTTATTTCTATTGTTCTTTACTTTGTGATCGTTATTTTCGTCGTTGTTGTTGTGGCTGTTGCTGTTACTGCCGTCGCTGTTGCTGTTGTATTTGTGGCCATTGTTTGTCTTGTTGTGGTTGGTGATGATGGTCGCGGTGGGGATCGTTTATTTAGTGTCAGTACCTGGCTGACTTTCAAACAGACAACTTGTCTCACAGTTTTGCTCGTGCTATTTATCTTAATCAACCGTTATTTTCACAATAATTTTTACAATTTAATTATCATTATCTTGTTTTCTTTGCCTCGTTTTCCGCATACAAAAATTTGAACAAGTGTTAAAACCGTTAAGTTATGGCCCCTGGGCCACGTGTGTTAAACAAAATTAAGCGCAAACGGTTGCGTTACGACCCCGTTATTGGAGGCCAAACTCCTCCCGATAAACTTTCAAAAGTGAACAATAATGTTCTAGAAAAATCTAAAATGTGTTCAAACACTAACTTTTTTCAACCACTTCAAAGTCTGATGGAAGACTCTCCTGAAATGGATCCGACCAATGACGAACAGTGCGCAGAACTTCCTAAAGAAACCGTTCCGCCAATTATGGTATTAAAAACAACTAGTGCTCAAGTGCGTGATATTTTGAGCAACATTAAGATAGACAAATACTTAATCAAAAACATTTCGCTTGGGCAAAAAATATGTGCCCCAACAATGGACATATATAATAAAATCAGAACCGAACTCTTACGGTTAAAATGTGAGTTTTTCACCCACTCACGTAAGGAAAATCGTCCATTAAAGGTAGTGTTATCCGGGCTAGACTTAATTAGCAACGATATAGTGAAAAATGAGCTAATTGCACTCGGGATTAAGTGCCTAGATGTTAAAACCATCACATTAAATCCGTCAACAAAAGCCCTGTACAAACACTACTTGTACATCGTCTACATTCAACGCGGTACTGTTAAATTAAACGAACTAAAACGGAACTACGGTACCTTGTTCAAAACCATCGTTCGCTGGGACTTTAAAAAACATAATCCAGGTAAGGTCACAATTGCCAGCTTTATGGTCACGGCTCGATGCATTGTCATATAAATAGCTGCTGTGCAATATGTTCGGGAAACCATAAAACATACGACTGCAAAACGAATGAGGTCAACAAGTGTGCAAATTGTAGTGGGCCACATAAATCCACCGATCCAGAATGCATAAGCCGAAAGCAGTACATAGACATTCGCCACAAATTATCCCCACGCGGACGTGGTACAGGAAATACAACGTTCCTACAGCCTCCGAGTGACAAACAGCAGCCAGTGCCCGACCGATTATCCATTGATAATTTGCCTCCACTACCCCGATCTGTGCGTCAACCTTCACTTCCTTCATCCACCTGGGCTTCTGGCCTCCATCAAACCCAACAACCTTCCAACAGTGATACGACACACACGAAGAAAAATCCGTCAGAAACTTTAACTAATGATAACTTGTTCTCATTTAGCGAGATAAACTCTCTTCGTAATGAAGTTGTAACCAAGCTTAGTGCTTGTCAAACAAAAGCTGACCAATTTAACGTCATTACTTCATTAGCTATTAAGTACATATACTCGGAAAAAACATATTAAGAAACTCTCTTAACATCATAACTTAGAATGCGAGAAGCATCACAAACAAAAAGCATGAATTTTTTAGTTTCTTGATAAATTTTAATATTGACATTGCACTTGTTTCAGAAACCTGGCTCAAACAAGACATTTCTTTCTCACATAAAAATTACATTTCTTATCGCCTAGACAGGGTACATGCTGGTGGTGGAGGTGTCGCCATTGTTGTGAAAAAATGTATAGAACATTCCTTGCGTCCTTCATTGCGCCTTAAGTTAATTGAGGAAATTAGTATAGATGTAACATTAAGTGACAACTCCAAGGTGAGTCTTTTTTCGGTCTATTTCCCTGGAGAAAATAGAAACCTAGAGAAATCTACTTACTTTAAGCGGGATCTGCAAAAATTGTATAGAGTCAACACTCGAAACAAGGTAATTATTGGTGGTGATCTAAACTGCAGACATCAGTCGTGGAATTGTCTTAGGGCAAACAGCTGGGGTAACATTTTACTAGATGTTACTGAATCCAGCCCAAGTTTTTCCATACTTTATCCACTTCTCCCCACCTATATCCCAGCGAGTGCTAACAAGAACCCCTCAACTCTTGATATATATATCACTAATATTACAAATTACTGCACAGTACCATTAACTCTAAATGCGTTAAGTTCAGACCACCTTCCGATCAGCCTCACAGTGAATCATACAATAGCTGTAAATCGTACCAGTTTATACCACAACTATTCCGCCGCCAACTGGAATTGTTATAAATTATATATAAACACGAACTTGGTTCTAGGTGATACCAGCCTAAATTCTATAACCAGCAGCGTGCACATTGATATCCTATGTAACAATTTTGTTTCTGTTATCAATAGAGCGGCCGATCTTGCGATACCCAAATGTTCCACTGCTCCAGTTGATAAGGCACCGCTTCCTGAAAATATCTTACATCTGATTAGGCTACGAAACTCAGAAAGAAGAAAATGGCTGCGTTATAGAATCGATTGTTTTCTAGTTAATGTTAAAGTCTTAAATAATATCATTAAAAACGAAATCTCAACATATAGGAACAAGTGTTGGAATAAACACCTTTCCTCTCTTGACAAAGCAAGCAAACCGTTCTGGAAAATATAAAAAATTATGAAAAAGAGAGGGTCAAGTATTCCTCCGTTTAAAGTTCACGACAAGTTGTTTATTTCTTCAGTGGAGAAATCGAACCTACTTGCTAACACGTTTAGTAAGAACCACTTCATATCTATGCATCTAAGCGACGCGTATACTGAAGCTGAAGTTGCTAACACTATCCATGTACTTTCTCAAACACCAGCTGAAAGTACTTACGCAACTAATACTCGTATCAGCAAAGTTAAAGAATTGATAAAAAAATCGAAATCAAAAAAGGCTGCGGATCTCGATAATATTAACAACAAATTAATCAAAGCACTTCCACCAGCTGCAAGTAACTATTTAACGTTCATTTTCACCGCTTGTCTTAAGAATTGTTATTTTCCGGACTGTTGGAAAACAGCAAAAGTAATACCTATCCCGAAACCCGGAAAACCGAAGAACAACCCCGAAAGCTACAGACCTATTAGTCTACTTAGCTGTAAGCTCTTAGAAAAAATCATTAAGGAAAGGATTGATCGTTTTGTGGAAGACAATAACATCTTACCAAACTTTCAGTTCGGTTTCCGTAGTGGTCACAGCACAATCCACCAAGTCTTGCGCATTAAAAACCACATAGCTGGTAAATTCATCGACAAGGAGTCAACGGGACTGGTTCTTCTAGACATCGAAAAAGCTTTTGATACGGTATGGCACGATGCCTTGATTTATAAGCTACTAAAACTTAAGCTGCCAATACCGCTTATCAAAATTATCCAGAGCTTTCTTCGTTCGAGAAAATATGTTGTGAGTTTAGGAACCGACATATCCTCTACTCACCAAATCCACCATGGTGTACCCCAAGACTCGGTCCTTGGTCCCATATTATTTACATTGTTTGTCGCAGATTTACCATGTCTAGGTGAAAACATTCAGGTAGCTATGTTTGCCGATGATACGGCCATTTTCTTTTCGGGTGCCTTATTCACTAATGTCTACAACTTTTTGCAAGCAGCTCTTGACCAGCTAGCAGTATATTACAGGAAATGGAAAATAAAAATAAATGGTAATAAAACACAAGCTGTTTTTTTTTTTTTTTTTTTTCATTTTTACAACATTTTTTATTTTTCTTTTTATATTCTTAATTCCTAAATTAAAGGCTAGACAAAAAATGCTTAAATTCTAGCTTAATTATCTTATATCATAACTTACTGGTCCTTCGCAGACGCTCTAAGCTAAACATTACTTAACATTTGTATAATTTGCCTTTCGGCGACAGAACTTTGTGGCAGTACTGATATTTAGTTGAAATACAAAGAAAAATTTGAAAAACTTCGTCAATTTTTTGTTTTGTTTTTTTTTTCTTAAAATTTAACTTACTTAACTTACCTACTTTTTTTTTTTTTTTTTTTTTTTTTTTTTATGTACAAGCACTTAACCTAACTTAACTTAAATCTTATACTACCCTAATTCTAGAAAAGCTAAGCCTATGTAAGCTAGCTGATGATAGTATGATTTTTTACCGACTTTGGTACCCAGGTCTTTATATGCCATTCAACCACCAGAACTGTTGACGCTGTCTAATACTATCGTCCCGGTCTCTGTGGGAGATAGCCCTACTGAAGCGCAGGAGCTCTTCTTCGGTGCGCGCTACTTCCCGGTCGTAGCACAATCGCCCGTCTACAGATGATCTACTTACATGATAGATTAGCGGAATTCCGGATCTATCCTGTATAAGCCCTTTCATATCCAAGTCAAGGAACGCCTCTGGTGGAACAAAGCCGTTGCGACGCACGTTCTCATAGTACAAGGTGTTTGGATAATAAGCCCCGAAAATTAGGTCATTGGACGAGCTTATTGCTCTCGCAATATGTCCTCTGATTAATTTAATCATAAAATTATCCACCCTATTTATGTACGCTTCATTATATAAAGTCTCATTTGAGTAATACTTTTTATAGTCCGATTCCGGTGTCCGATATAATCTGAGACAAGTTCTGAGACACTTTCTTTCGAACACCCGAATCTTTTCCATCAAATTTGGACCTATGTTGAACCATACTGGGCAACCATATATGAGCATTGGCCTGATTAGCGTCATGTAGCATATGACTTTTACCTTGCTGTCAAGTTGGCTACTGTGAAATAGCCTCCTTGTCATAGCAAAAGTTTTCCTCGCTTTGAGCAAAGCAGCCTCTACATGTCTGTTGAAATACAGATATTGGTCTAGCCAGATGCCCAGGTATTTAACTAAACTCTTGGTTTCCAGTTTATCTCCATGCGGTCCCACGATAACTAGCTTTCGCCAGTTTTTCCTTGTGTCGTACGTGGCTTTATATAATGGAGTTCTAAATAGAATGGATTCACATTTCTGGAAGTTTATCTTAAGTTTCCAGTCATTGCAATAGCGCTGCACTTTGTTGAAGTCTCGCTGTATTAACCTATTTATGATTGCAACTTTCGGAGCTGTTCTGTAAATTATGAGATCGTCTGCGTACGCAATAGCCTGCGGAAGTGCATCTAATAAGTCGCTAATGTAAATGTTAAAAAGAATCGGAGAGAGTACCGCACCCTGTTGCAAGCCATTCTTGATATTATACGTTTTATTAGAGGTCACATTACCACTTTTGACCACGAACCTCCTGTCCTTTAACATATCGTAAAGTACATATAGTAAAGGCTTATGTATGCCATGTCTGACCAGTTTGTAATACAACCCTTCGATCCAGACGGTATCAAAGGCTTTCTCCAAGTCGGTCAGACAGGCCCCTATGCATTGGTTCCTACATTTATTCCATTGTATGTCGGAGACCAGTTTAGCTGCAGCATGTGTGGTTTCATGACCCGCCTTAAAGCCAAACTGGTTATTTGGAATAATGCTGTTGTCGTCTACCCATTTTACCAGAGCTTTGTTAATGGTTTTTTCAAATACTTTACTGATGCTTGGGAGTAAACTTATCGAACGCATGTTCATTGGGTTTGTGCAGTCCTTGCTCTTTTTTGCGATGGGCTGAATGATAGCCGTTTTCCAACGGGCGGGATAATATGCATTATTCAACGCGTTGTTAAACAGGACCGTGTATATATCTATTGCCATTGGGGGCAGGTTCTTGAGTACGATGTTAGGTACTCTGTAGTGATCCTAAATCACTACTCTCACCCACTTACCTATAATCCCAATCCAAGTGAATCATATGAGCGACAAGTTAAACCAAAAGTTGGTTTGCCGCACATTGATTCAAATTCCTAATTACCTCACCCATAATCCATTTGAATCATATGCACGACCAAATTAAACCAAAATCCATTTGTCGTACATTGATTCAATTCCTAATAATCCTAAACATTATGAAATGCGTAATACTAAATGCATTTCATGATTTCTCCTTCCGGGAATTAGTTCAGATAGAGTTCGTGTACACTTCCGGGAATCCTATTCCAATTGAAGCACACACAATTTTGTTTGGGCTTCTTGGAATTTTTAAATAATATCGTTAACAAATCTCTGTTGCCACAGAGTATAAAAGGGGAGTGCATTTTGGATTCTAGATCAGTTTGGATCCGGAGGCCAGAACGGCCACAATGATTAAAATAAATAAAATAAAAACTAATTAAATCTCCTATTTTCATCTTGGACACAAGGCCAAAAGACCCGGAACCGAGGTAAGAAGAACAATCTATACAAATATAACCCTACAAAATTGGCGCAGCCGGTAGGATCAAGGAAGCCAAAGTTAAACACTTGTAAGTGCTTGAAAACCCTTGATCACTACAATAACAATTCCAAGCGTACTGGGCACAAGACACCTTCAGCCCTGCGTCCGGAGCTGAGTCTGGCTTCGGAGGTACGACTTGGTAATTAAAATCTAAAACCAACAAAAAATAATTCAAAGCGTGCCTGGGGCTTAAAAACCGGGAAGTGCTATAAAAAAATAATAAAAAAAAAATAATTAAAAGCGTACTTGGGGCTAAATACCAGTGTAAAAACAAAAAAAGTAAATTCAAAAAAAAAAAGGGAGAAGAGATACGAAGGCAGAATACCATAATACTACACAACCAACAGCAGCAGTTATTAAACAGCGGAAAACCAAACAAAACAGGCAGTAATCTACCAGCACGCCACTAGCGGCTAGAACAGCAAGGGAAACAGCAGGAGCTCCAACAGTAGCAGGACCAATGGACAGCAGCTTGCTCGACAACTACAACAACAGAGAACAGCTAAGTGACCATTTATTTTTCTTTTTATCTACTAGTCATAGGAATAATTTGCTTTGATTAAGTAAAGTTTACCATGTTCCTTATAATTAATCACTTAATGACAACATATATTTATCTGATCATTAAGCTATTCTAAAATAATCCCAAAATTACCAATCAACCTTGTAAAACTTATATCCCTAGTTGTCTGTCTGTCTATATTGTGCACCTACCTATCCTAGGGAAGAATTTCTAAACAAAAATAATAATTTTAACACTCGCCCTTGGGATAGCAAACATCTGAAAACCATATACCTGTACCCCTCTCTCCCGTTTATATTGCTACTACTATTTTTCTCTTTTGATCTATGGAACAGGGAACCACCTCAAACCCTAATATTTCCCGCGACCAAGTACCCCCTTCACCGAAAAAACTTCGCAGCGGAACCATAATCGAAGCAAACCCTCCGATCAAAACTCTCGACCCCAGCCCATCCTTATCGGAAATTCCAGTTCTTCAGCACCAAACGGATCTCGCAACCTTTGAAACAATGGCCATTGATTACACAAAGGTTGCGAAGCTGTCAGCACAGCTAATCCCCATCTTCTCCGGGGAACCAAACGCGCATATAGGTGCAGAATTGGAAACCTTTTTGGATTGCTGCAAGAGGGTTTTAAACTGCCTCAGGACTGAAGAACATGAGGCTTTCTTACAAATATTCCCTACTAGGCTACGGGGTGAAGCTTCTGCCTTATTCGCGTCCACTCCGTTCGCATCTTTTCAGGAAGCCGAGGATGTGCTAAGGAAGGTTTATTTACCAGTAGAAAACTATCAGGACCTGGTAAATAAGCTATTAGCTACTCGGCAAAATCCGGCAGAAGCTATTATCCTATTCCAATTACGACTAAAGAAGTCGTTAAGGGAATGTAAGAAAGCCGCGGAACTAAAATACGGTCCCATATTGTCTGAGGCCTTAAAGATACAATTAGATGACTTTGCAAAAAGCGTCCACAAAAAGGGGTTGATAAATCCGTACCATCGACAATTTTTATTACTGATGGGCGATGTACCAATAGATTCCTTAATGGAAAAAACATTGGAATTGGAACAAATCCAACAACCTCAGCCGCCATTAATCTCTTCGCAGGTTTCATTTATTTCTCCCTCGCCTTGTACAACAACAGCACCTTCAGAAGCTTATAACCCAACTTTAGGTACCGAATTGGGACAAACTTTAATGCCCAATACTCCAACTATAGAAAAGTTTTCATACAGACAACCCATTACACAGGGGATTCCGCAACTTCAGGCGCAAATACCGCCAGCCGACCAAACATGCAGGGGAACCGAAGGGGTAATGGAATTAAACCCTCCCAACATATCTCTGACACACGATGCCTCCCTCAGCAGAATAACCTGCAGTTACTGCAATAAAAGGGGGCATGTCTATGAGGATTGTGTCAAAAGGAAAAACACACCCTTTTGCACACACTGCCAGCAATTAAATCACCATATCCGTGATTGCCGGCGATTAAGGGAGGTAAAAAGAGTTCTGCACATAAGGCAGACTTGCGACTTCTGTGGCCAGCAAGGTCACAATCTAGGATCCTGTCAGCAAAAGCTGAAATGGGAGTCGCAAGTTCAATGCCAACCTGAAAAGAATTCCCCCACTTCGAGCCCAAAACGAAGAAGGTCAAAACCCTCGGTGGCAAAAAGGACCTACCATGTAAGGACCCCACTCTCGCCGTTAACCAGCATACCCATCGTCCAACTATCAATAAATGTAGGTGTTAACAAAAACACAACACTAGTAGTAGACACCGGTGCGGAAGTAAGCCTGATTAACAAAAATTGCCTTCGAAAATCAGACGCCAAAATAAATCAGCAAGAGGCTTGCACTTTAGAGACACAGTTCGGAAGCATTAGGACCTTGGGAAGCTGCAAGGTCAACTTCCAGTTAAAAGGTAGGTCTAAACTCCCATGCAAGTTCCAAGTAGTGAGCAGTATGCCCGGTCTACCAGAAGACGGTCTGCTTGGAAATGACTTCCTGTCAAAAAATTGCAATGTGGAAGGCCCCAAACAACGCGTCACTTTTCCTCGCACGGAAATAAACCCCAAAGTATTTAGTGTGCCAATAAAGTTCTCACACGTCGAGAAAAAGGCACCTGAAAATAAATACGCTAAAGGGAAACAGGAGCAAGCCCAAGGTAAACGCAAAATCTTCAGGTTAAATCTTAACCATAAAAAGAGGAACCCCAAGGAACCAAGTGGTAACATCAAAAGTATTAATCACATAACTGACACTTCGTCAGCTAATCCAAAAAACTCGTGCCCCAGCTTCTCTCAAAATACAAACTTTTTGCAAAAGCCCAACACACCCGAAAAAATAATAAACCTCGATGAGATCGCGGCGATACTCAGGGTTTATCATAATTCCCCTTCCGGTGGACATGAGAGCGTCACCAAATCGTATAATAAAATACGACAAAGATACTGGTGGCCGTCCATGCTCTCCGACATTCGGAAATATAGAAAGCAGTGTAATGAATGCCGTTCGTTAAAGGTAACCACCTGCTCCGGTAAGGAACCACAGTCAGAAACGTTCCATGAGGGAAACATGGTGTTGGTAAGATACAAAAACCCCAAGAATAAACAAACACCCATCTGGAAGGGCCCTTTCCTCATTACAGGAATAACTGAGCCAAACAATACGACCATCAAAATTGGTCAAAAATCAATGAAGGTAAACAATAGGAGACTGAAATCGTATTCCAAGGTTGATTAGTCCTGATCTTCACCCTAGTTTCACTTTCCTTTCCACTATCAACCCCAGACATTTACTATCCCCAGGGTGTATTGTAGTTCAATACTTTATCACTTAAAAATACTAATAGATATACAATATAGACAAAAAGGGCAACAACAAAAAAAGTGGTAATATTAAAATAAATGGAATGAAATACAAAAAAGAAATCACATACAAATAAAACAAAAAAAACATTGACCCCAATGAGGAAGACAATTTATAACTACTAAATTGTAAATAACTATTTGAAAAAATATATACGTAAATAAAACCAATACAGATATACGAAACCAGACCTAAGCTAAAATTGCCACGTAATCAATTGAGTAAATCAAAATACAAACAAAGAATGAAACTATAAAGAATTCTAAATAATATTATAAAATTTACTTTATAAGTATAGATTAGAAAAATAACATAGTAAAATACGAACCAAAATGAAAACAATTACTAATTTAAGAAATCTATTTACTTATTCTTATAATACATATGTCTATTTTTAAAATTCACTTTCATTAATATACTTAAATGATAAATGTAAACATGACACCAGCCACAATTATTTGATAAATACCATACCATTCTTTATACAAACAAACTTAAGAAGCATTACCGCAAAAGAGAAAATACAACATGTAGCACACATATTAAACATAACGAATTAATGCATTAAATGTTAAACTAAAACAAAAAATGTAAACTATCGCGAATTCAAAATGCCACCGCCCCTTGCTTTTCACTCATTCTAGAAAATTAACCTCTTCCAGATTAATTTTCTTTTCTAAAGGGGGGAGGAATGTAGTGATCCTAAATCACTACTCTCACCCACTTACCTATAATCCCAATCCAAGTGAATCATATGAGCGACAAGTTAAACCAAAAGTTGGTTTGCCGCACATTGATTCAAATTCCTAATTACCTCACCCATAATCCAATTGAATCATATGCACGACCAAATTAAACCAAAATCCATTTGTCGTACATTGATTCAATTCCTAATAATCCTAAACATTATGAAATGCGTAATACTAAATGCATTTCATGATTTCTCCTTCCGGGAATTAGTTCAGATAGAGTTCGTGTACACTTCCGGGAATCCTATTCCAATTGAAGCACACACAATTTTGTTTGGGCTTCTTGGAATTTTTAAATAATATCGTTAACAAATCTCTGTTGCCACAGAGTATAAAAGGGGAGTGCATTTTGGATTCTAGATCAGTTTGGATCCGGAGGCCAGAACGGCCACAATGATTAAAATAAATAAAATAAAAACTAATTAAATCTCCTATTTTCATCTTGGACACAAGGCCAAAAGACCCGGAACCGAGGTAAGAAGAACAATCTATACAAATATAACCCTACAACTCCATCTATTCCCACTGACTTTTTGCTTCTTAATGAGTCGAAGATACTCTGGATTCCTTCCCTTGTTATTAGAAGGCTATTAGCCACTACACCATTGGCATTAATGTCAATTGACAGATTATCTTCACTGAATTCGTTAAAACCCGGATTCTCCGATTGCCAAAGTGAAATTTCATTCCGGAGGTGCAGGTGATTGAGTACACAGCAGTACCTCAATCTTTTTCACTTAATTTAGTGTGATGACTGTTTTTTGTAGTTCAGTCCTCCTATAGCTTATAAGTACTTATATTACTTAAACCAATAAAGGGGGTGGTAGCCCCACTAAACTTAGGCGCTTCTTTTTCGACAGAGGATTTACCCACCGCGTACCTCTAATCACGCCTAATTCAAGATTGAAGAAGCATGGTCAAATCGCGAATTGGTCTATTGTCTGTAAGCCTTTGACTACCAACAGACCATAAACATAATATAAATAAATAAATTCAAGCACAAATTTCTAAAAGCGAGCATCATTTTTCTGTTCTGTTTAGAATGGACTTCCCAGTATATAAAATGTAAGAAATCAAGTTTATATTTGCATTGAACATTGAACAATTTTTTAATTCCAACTTTAAACATTAATTACAGAGATTTCGTCGTTTAACATATCTAGCACCGCCTAGTACGTTCACGTCCTAGAGCTTCTAGACCTAAATCAGTTGCAGTGACGTATGTCGGTTGTCTTTATCAATGATTTGTATGTATTTAAATGAAGACAATTTACCGGACTGATTTAGATATTCGAGTTCCTCCGTCATTTTGTTCACGAGTACTTGCAAGTATGAACGGGCATCTCGTTCATCGAGGACCCATTGAATTATTTCGGCAACTTGCTTTTCCCATTGGAAAATTGTCTTTTGCTTGCACCTAGAAAAAGAATCAATATCACAGAGGACACAAATTTACTCATATATTTTTGATCTTTATATTTATTTTGAATTAGAACTCACATCAGCTCTTGACATTTTTTCTCAATGTCTTTGTTTCGATTTTGTAGCGCACTCCGACTATCCTTTACCTTGCCGATGTCTACATAGAGTTTTTGTTTTTCTTCTAACCAATTTGTCCGGTCTTTGTCGTGCTTTCGTTTTAGTTCTGCTATTTCTGCCCTTAATTGTGATTCAATACTGCTTGTAGATGCACCCTTTTGAGCGTCCTTGCCATATATTTCCGTTAAGCTATGAGGCTCTGATGATTTTATAGACAGTTTCTCGGAGGAACTGTCTTCACTGAATCCTCTTTCAGAACGAAATACGTCCGATGAACATGCTGATGGAGTTTCGTAATCGAGGGGACTTATATTCCAGACCTCCGACTTCAATTTTCGGTAATACTCGTCAGATCTGTCTCGGAATAACTGCCGTTTCGATGCATGTGAAATTGAATCATCGACCCTTAGTTCAAGCTCCCTTTTGCTCTTTTCTGACTTCCTCAATTCGTTGCGAAGACAATCTATTTTTTGCATAGCTGTATCTAATTCTTCTTCTTTATCTCTTACCTGTGAAAAAAGCGCATATTGAATATCAAATGTGTTGTTATTAAGGAATAGATAAAAATATTGCACCAACTACACTTTTGTCGCCGCAACATTTTTGCATTTCTGAAATTGTTTGTTTAAACGTATGTCTTACCTGTCGGGAGAGTTTCAGTTTCTGATTCCTTAGCTCGAAGAGTTTATCTGTAACCTCTGAGTAGTCTTTCATTGCTAGAGTTCTTTGGGCGATGGCATCTTTGAGCTCAGCGTTTTGCGACTCTAACCTTTCCACAATATTGGTGTTTTCTCTTTGGAGATTCTCAATTTGTTGTCGTAATCCTTGAATCTCCTTTTCCATGTCGACATTTTCAACTTCACATTTGTCATAGCTGTGATTCTTTTTTAAAAAATTATCATCAGCTGTGACATTTTCGAAAACGTTTTGTTTTTTATCAAACGGTGGACTTCCCAGGACGTTACGAGACAACGGGTTATTGTTGCATGGGTAGACAGTAGGCTTTGTATATGTAAACCCAATAAAGGGTAAACTCAGACCAGATAATGGTTTTAAATTTACCGGGGGTATAATATCGTTTGTCTTGAAGTCTTGATCATCGACATCAAAATTTGATGTATCCATTGGACTTCGGACTTCTGGCACATATCGGGCATTCTGATTTCGAATGTTATCCCAATCAATTTCTGTGAACCAACTGTGCGCCTTAAAATCATCAATTCCATTACGTCCCAGACGTTTATCTGCGCTGCAGATTAACCGCTTCATAAGGTCCTTTGCTACATCTGATATTTTAAGATCTGAACTTTCTTCAGAAGGAAATTCAAAATTATGATCATGGTTCATAATTTTTCCATACGTTTCAACAAGACTCTCGGCATAGAATGGTGTTTTGCCGTATAACATTTCATACATACAAATACCTAATGACCACCAATCGCATTCTTGTCCGTACCATCCTTGACCATCTTCCATGACTCTTAATATCTCTGGTGAAATGTAGTCTGGGGTGCCAACCGCGACGTTGGATTTAACCTTCCCGTCCGGTCCCAATCGCAGGCAAGATCCGAAATCAGCTAGACGAATGTGACCACTAGCATCGAGAATGAAGTTGTCAGGCTTCACATCTCGATGTATGTATGACAATTGATGAATACTCTCGACTGCCAGTATCATTTCGGCGATGTAAAATTTTGCCAAGTCCTCCGGTAAGCGATCTTCAAATTTACTCATTAGTGTCAATAAATCTCCTCCGCTGTAGAAATCCATCACGAGATACTAAAATACAGAATTTTACTTAAGTATTAAGCATAGTGATTAAGTGCTGAGTGAAATAAATCAGTTATGAAACAAAGTAATTTCACAGACGACGTCGTTATTTGAATCTGGAATAGTGATAACAGCACTAAAATGTGTTTAATTAACATTATCTAATTTGTAGTCTTTTGTGACTAAAATATCAGGGACGATATGACGGTTCTCACAAAATTACTTTCGGTTGAACATTAACTTACAATTAGTTATACTATATTTATAGGAAAGAAATTTGTGTTGAGTAGTTTAAAGATCTGTTTCAGGTGATACTGACAGACACACCGGATCTTGCCGATGTCGAGCGTCTGTATTACCCTAAATCTAGCCTCCGTGACTATGCTGCTAAGACTATTAAGAATATTCCAGTCACAGAGGAAAATTATAAACGGGCTTGGGACCAACTAGTCGAGAATTATGACAACATTTGTGCTCTTGGCAACTCTCCCTCTAGCGCTGTTTTTCAGATCCCTGTTACAATGAAACAGTCAGTCTTGAGCTTACCTCAGCTCAGCGACCCTACGAGCGACTCAACCGAGACTTTAGACGCACTCGGTCGACCCCTAAAGGATCAGGACGACGTTCTAGTTTACCTGACAGCGCGGCGGCTTGGTCATCGCATTGGCACACATCTCAGGGGATACTACTGCTCGGCATCTTTTTGAAGATCCGGATCGAGTCCTTGTAGTTGGTTGAACTGCCTAAATTTGCAGCTCATCAGTACCAAGGAGGCCAGAAGGCGACTTATATCCCTAACTTAAAGTCATTTTCAGCCATGTAGCTCATCTCGGCGCATAGAGCATCAGAGCTTTCTTTGAAGCAACAGGCCCCTTGACCGTTCTGCGAAGCACCACATTACCACCAGTATTACCACCATCTGTCAAACTCACCCAGCAAACCATTAATTCTTCTGACAACCGGTATGCCTTGTCTAAATTTAGGAACAAATTGAGCTATTAGAATGTACGCCTCTATCTTGCTTTCCTCCACGACAAAGCCGACTCTGTCTGATACGAAGGTAAAACGAAGATCAGAATAATGGCCTCCATCCAGCAGGAACGTCTACCTACTGACGTTCCTAGCCTTCGCAGCCTGTTTATTAACTTCCATAAAAATCTCGATATGCCCCCTAACAAGGTGCCAAGAGATCTCTCGGCATTTCGCCATTATAAACAACAAAATTACCTTTCCCAATAATTAAAAGTACTTTTGACCCTATTCAACCGCCCTTTGGTCCCTCTTATCATATCAAAACGCTCCCCATAACCGTCTGCTATCAGAATGTTAGAGGTCTCCGCTTCAAAACACATGACGGAGACCAAACTAATCCCTAGTATCAGTAGTCTTGAACTATTCCCGTGGAACCTCGTGTTCACAACCGACCCACTCATGTCCTCGGTTGCTCCTAGCCCACACGCCCTCTCTCCCATTGATAATTATCACCCCCCACTGCTCTTATCCTTATATCTCGACCATGAAACCCAGCCCTCTCTACCTCTTGACTGTTTTTCCTACAAATTCCACAAGGCTAATTTCCGCCTTCTAAATGAGCATCTTAGCAAAACAGCGTTTCGTTTTGATCATTTGAGTGTAGAAAAAGCTACGGCCACTCTCTATAAGGAGATTTATTATGCCGTCGCCTTATATGTCCCCTATTCTCGCCACGGGTCATCGGTTTCTTCGCTGCCTTGGTACAACCGCAATCTCCGCAATCTTCGGAACAAAAGGAATAACTTATGGAACATTTTCCTCAAAATGCGATCCATTGAAAACTACTCCAGCTATCTCGGTTCCTTTTATACATTTTTCGAACTCTACAACTCCCTATACTCCAAATACCTTACCAAAACACAATCCAACTTGATCAATGACCCCAAATCTTTCTTCCACTTTATAAATTATAAACGTAAATCGACGCCTATCCTAACTCCCTCTCTTATGGCGCGACTACTTCAACAGACCCCCTAACTATTGCCCACCTGTTCGCTTCGTTTTTCAATAAATCCTTCACAGACATCTCCTTCGAACCCAATCCGTGGGAATTCAATGACTTGCCCGAATTCTCCCTCGGCCCATTCACCCGTGAACTTATTCAGCGTCACGTAGTTGAGGAGAAATTAAACTTACTCAAAGACGAGTTCAGCCGTGACCTGATGGACTCCCGTCTGTATTTTTAAAGAACTGTTCCTCTTTTCCTTCTCTCCGATATCAACCTATCCCTTTCTCAACGGACTTTCCCCAGTGTCTGGAAATCCTCCTATATCACCCCCATACATAAAAAGGGACCTAAAAATGATATCAGCAACCACCGGCCCATTGCAAACTGTCTCATATCCCTAATCTGTTGGAAGGGTTTCTTGACAATGCGTTATCTTTCAGTTGTAAATCCATCATCTCACCCAACTAGCACGGCTTCCTTTCGGGTAGGTCGACCACAACGAATCTGATCGATTTCTCATCCCATACTCTCCGTGGCTTAGAGAATGGCAACGAAGTCGATGTTATCACCACCAATTTCAGCAAGGCATTTGACAAAATCTGCCATAATCTCATCCTTTTCAAGCTGTCCTCCCTAGGTTTCGAGCCCCTATTGATCAAATGGTTATCTTCTTATCTGAAAGACTGATCTTACAGTGTGAAATTCAGATCCTCGCTTTCCGATCCTTTTTTCCCACGTCAGGGGTTCCGCAAGGTAGTCATCTAGCCCCCCTCCTTTTTATCCTTACCATCAATGATGTCGACTCCATTATTAAACGCTCATCCATCTCCGTCTATGCGGACGACGCCAAACTGTACAAAACAATCTTCTCTCCTCTCGACTCCTCACTTCTCCAACAGGACCTCGACAGCTTCTCAACTTGGTGCCGTAATAACTGCTTGAAACTCAACGTGGTCAAATGTCACTCCATTACCTTCTCCCACAAACGCCCACCCCCACCCGACGACCCCCACCCCCATGCTCCTACTTCCTGTTAAACCAGCAGATTTCATACGTATCCTCAATACGTGACCTCGGAATCTTATTTGACAGGGAGCTCAGCTTCATCCCACATATCGATGATATCATTCTTAAGGCCAACTCCGCCCTTGGGTTTGCGAAACGCTGGTCTAAGGAATTCTCTAATGGTACTATACTGGAAAACTGGAATAGAAAAGTCGAGATTATGGAACGGACGGAAACGAATCGCCAAACCAGAATGAAGAAGAGTATAAATACGTCGCACGCAGATCGAGAAGTAAGAAAAGTGAAGCAAGCGATAAGTCTCGAGTGAGAAGTAAGCAGTGAAGAAGTAAAAGACGCGATAAGTACGGAAGCGATAAGTAAAGAAATCGTTAAGTATACGGTATAAGTAACGGTTGTTATTACGCACTAATAAAGTGTTATATTAATTCAAAATCGATTTAACGGCTCTTATTTATTCAAAATAATTAATCCAGCGAACCCTAAGCTCGCTACAATATCTAAGTCCATCAATTTTACTATTGGGGCTTAGCGACACAATGAAGAAAGGCAACTTACGGTTGCGATTTCTAGAATCTGCTGTAGAAAATGGTAACCTGTAAATTTCAAGGAATCATTTTCGAAGTTTTTTAGTTCTTCGAGCACCTCTTCGGGAGTAAAGGCAGGATCAGCTACTTTGAGGAGCATGGTGACAGTTTTCTCCGATTTAGGGGTGTACGTGTAGTACTCGCTTTTCAATTTCCCCAATGTCGATTTAATTCTGTGACTTTCTAAATCATCGCATGTTAAACTTATCTTAAAATTATTTATACGTTTTGTTTTAAAAGTTTTGCATGTTAACTCACCCAACTTTATAAGAGCCTTTGTCTCCATGTAACTGATGTAGATAGGGGGTACTTTATCCTTTTTTTGACTGGTACCTGCTGAGATGGCCCCTGTCTCTGATTTGGTTCTTGCTGTTGATGTGGTTCCTGGTGTTGTTGTTGATGTGATTCCTTAGGTTGCCTTTTATTTTGTTCCTTCTGTTAATGTGGTCCCTGCTGTTGATGTTATTCCTGCTGTTGAGTTCCCTTATCTTGTCGTGTTTTTTTTTGTCTTCGCGGGTTGCTGTTGACTTTGTTCTTGATGTTGTTGTTGTACCTTTTTCGTTTTCCGCTCATTCTGGCGCAGATTGTCTTTTAGTTTAAGAACTTCTTCCATTTGTTTGTTCAGTTCTTGCTTTTTTAGTCCAATCTCATGAATAAGTCTATTGAGGACCTCGACCCGATTGCTGCCGTCTGCATTTGTTTCGTTAACAGCCAATTCTTGGAATTGGTTTCCAGCTCTTGAGTCCTGGGCACCATGGGCGTCATTTCCCCGAAGCATTTGTTCTATTAGACAAAAAAGGCCTCATACAAAACAGTTATGGAGTCCTTACCATATGCCATGCTTTGCGTGGAGCTAGGGACAAAAGAGTACTGCATGATAACAGCATATCCCACCACGTGGATCGCTTACGTTGTAGCACAGCAATTGGCGAACGAGATAAATTAAATAGACATGTTTTTCGCCCTTCTTGGTGGTGGCCTTGTGGCGGTTCTACGAACCACACAAACCACTATAGGTCGAGATGTCGTCGTTCCACCAAGGAACACACTCACCTATAGCTAAATTACACGTGTCCACAGACACGTGTCCTCAAAAGTCCCTCTTTCCTTCTGAAACAAAGGCAACATACATCTGGGAGGCAACAACCGCACATATCCACAGATACGTACGTCACAAGTCCGACCAATATCCTACGCCTGCACGCCGATCGAAAGACACAACAAACCGGCAAACATTGCCTTACCAAGGACATTTAATGCATCACCCAAATTACCTGTAAAGAATTCTCTAACAATCATGCATTCAACGCATTGTCTTAAATTCCTGAAAAGAATTCTATACATCATACAGGCATCGTAAATTCGAAAACCTCATTGGCGCCCCTGTTAGCCAGCGTTCCCTGCAAACGTGCAAACATAATCCGAGCCTTGCCGCCAGCTAAGATACGGGACACAATTACCATTATATACCGAAATCACTTATAGCGCCATTGTCCTAATTGCGTTGCAGGCTATTAAGCAGACAGTGTCGATACAAGATCAGTGTCGATACAAGATCAAGTGGGAAAAAGCTCACCCAAATCCATCTCGTACACACACTGCAACGGCTAGACCTGTACGTCGCCGTAAAAACCTACCTAACTGCGCCGAGAAAAAGAGTCCCTCCACTAAAACCCAAAATAGCAATCGACCAAAACCAACGGCGGCACCTGGTAAACGAAAAGCTATTGGTAAGAGATCGGGAGACGCCAAACGGTCGGGTAGTACATCCCCAACCCGACCGAATTAAACTCGCTAAATAGTCAGGCTGTTCTCAGTTTTCGCCGACTGAAGCTCCAGTTGTTCAACTCCAATTAAACATTGGCCGTAAAAAATATACGAGCCTAATTGTGGACAGCGGCGCTGAGATCAGCTTATTAAAGACCAAAGCACTCCACAAAAAGTACGAAGTGGATGCTCAGAAGGCAATAATCCTCCAAACACTTTTAGGCAGGGGAAAGTCTAGAGGAAGCATACAGAGGAAGTTCGAACTACATCATGACATCCCCTGTAGCTTCGAAGTGGTAGACACGTTGCCAGGATTGTCAGAAGACGGCTTGTTGGGTAACGACTTTCTGTCGCGTTATTGCAAAGTCAATGAACCAGGAGGTTGTTTGGAATTTCCCCAAACAACCACAAACCCTGAAAGTTTCGCTGTTGACTTTGCAAATAAATCCAAGAAAGTAAGCACGGGAAAGCCTAGACAAAAGGCAGCCGAATAGGAAACCGGATCACAGGAACCTAACAAGGTTGATACTGCGGTCGGAAAAACCCCGAAGACCTTACCCACGCAGGGGAAGGGCTGCGAAAACCTGCCGGGCGCCAGTTACCCCAACAAGCAGGCAATAACCCAAAAGCCAAAAGGTGGCAAGGAAGGGGAAGCTTCGGTAGAACGCCTACCAATAAACCCTTCGGAGGTGGAAATCTTGTTGAGTAGACCGGGCATTGTACCAGGGTGCTCAAGGAAGATGATTGGGCTCCCCATAAAGATCCGGGAGGAGGTAATGTTAGTACCTAAAGAAGTACAATCGGGGATTTTACTCCCAAATTGTATTTTGAAAAGGGCGAAGGGTGCCCAAATAGAGGCACTCAATATCTTAGATTACCCCCAGACCATTGTCCGGATAATGGTGGAGTTGCTTCCAACAAATGGCTATGCCTTCTTTCCTTTGGAAAACCGGGAGAATACACAGACCGGTAAGCGAGTCAATACGTCAGCGGAAGTTAACTTGAACAATAAATCAAGTCATCGCGGATCCGAGATAAATCCTTCGGAGGTAGAAAACCTCCAATTTATAAGACACCTTTTCTCGGAAGGTGAGTTGCCTAAAGAATCCCTAAAAGATTCGAGATTGACCCACTTGCACGAGGAACTCTACTTAGGAAAAAACCTAAATCCTGAGAAGTGTCAATCGATAGTAGAAATATGTGAGGAATTCAACGACATATTCCACTTAAAAGGCGACCACCTGACGTATACCAATGCGATAACGCATGAATTGTCTATGGTACAGGACCAAGCGCCTATAAACCAAAGACCATACCGTCTGCCTGAGTGCAAAAAAGAAGTAATTAACGAGCAAGTTCGGGAAATGCTAGAGAATGACATCATTCAGCCTAGCAAAAGTCCGTGGAACTCACCCCCCCTAGTAGTTCCCAAAAAACCGGGCCCCGGTGGAAAAGCCCGATGGAGAGTAGTTGTCGATTTCAGGAAACTGAACGACAAAACCATCGGGGATGCGTACCCTCTCCCTAGGATAAAGGATATTTTAGAACGACTCAGTCACTCACGCTACTTTTCCACGCTTGATTTAGCCAGTGGCTACCATTAAGTCTTAGTCGATCAGAAGGATCGCGACAAGACAGCCTTCAGCACTAATTACGGGCATTATGAGTTCAGACGTATGCCATTCGGGCCAAAGGTAGCCCCGGCTACTTTCCAGAGACTCATGAACCATGTCCTCACTGGGTTGCAAGGTATCGAATGCTTTGTATATCTGGACGACATTGTCATCTATGGGAAAAACCTAGAGAACTATAATGACAAACTCCAGAAGGCCAATTCCGCCGCTTCCTACAAATAACTATCGTGGAAGCGGAACAAAAAAGGATATGTGCCTTCTTGTGGTTTGAGCGGTCGACGCGTGTGGGTCGTGTTTGCTTAAGAGGATGGTTTATTAATAAAATAAAATTTAAAGTTAATCATGTGTATAGAAATACAAAGAGAAAAATTGTGAAATTAATCGTGTGTATTGAAATACAGAGAAAACACCAGTTTAAAATTAATCGTGTGTATAGAAATCGCGCCCCGCGATGCCATCAAATAACTGTTGCAGTTCTTTTTGAACAGTTGCAGGTTGTAATGCTCCGGGAACACTCCCGTGCGAAGGGACTTCCACAGTTTCCCTGCTCTGTAACGGAACGAGTTCTGATGCAGGGATGATCGCGCCATCGGGAGACGAAGCACAAACGGGTGCGATCCGTCGGATTGTCTCGTGGAGCACATATAAGCCGAATTGCGTGGAACAATACCAAGAATCTCCGAAGAACAGTACCCGTGATAATATCTGTAAAACAGACAGTGGTCGGCTACGCGCCTTCGATGTGATAGCGACTGTAGTCCCGACGTCAGCGCCGAGTCCCCGATCAGGCGGATCGCTCGTCTCTGTACGCTCTCAAGTAGGAGGAGGGTATGTTTAGGAGCCGAGCTCCAAACATGAGAGCAATATTCGAGCGCAGGTCTATCGATTCTCGAGGAGGCTCCTCGTCCAGACGCAAAGCTGTTGGGAAAGTCCATATGAACGAAGTTTGTTCAGCAATACCCCGTGCCAGACGCGGTCAAAAGCCTTGAAGATATCCAAAGCGACCGCCCTTGACTCACCATGCCATTCAATCGCAGATGTCCGTATATCGGTTATAAGTGTCAAAAGTCGCCCGTCGACCGCCTGCCACGGAATCCGTATTGACGATCATTCAGAAGTCCGTTGCACTCCAAATACTTAACTAACTCTGTATTGATGACTTTTTCCATTACCTTAGATAAAATAGACAGTAATGCTATCGGACGGTAATTTTGTGGGAGACAATGTAGCGTTCTACGAACGCACAATTTCACCCAGGGAAGGTTCCTACCCTTCAAGGAACATACTTATCTTATCATTACACGTGCCCACAGACACGTGTCCCAAAGCTCCTAATCATACCTGTAACAAGGGTCATAGGAAGCTGCAAAATGCGAACCCGATATAAAAAGAAGCAAGGAACTGAACGTCCCAAAGCTTTCAATATCAAGCAACAAGTCGAATGTAGCATACCTGAAACAAAGGTAAAAGCATGCATTCATCTTATTCCTAAAGATTGAAATGCGCCGCACTCCAGCACTGCACAATCCGAAATCCTGAACATCTACACGACATTACAAGGATTTGTTATCGCCAGCAAATTAGCCGACCAACGGATGCACGTGCGGGTGGTCTGCCACAAAGACCACCAAATCTATCGGCAAACAAAAGAAACGGCAACCGTAATTATCTCAACGAGATAATTCAAAAAATGTATGAGGTTTAAAACCTACAAGGGAACTACTCCTATCCCACGGTGCCTTTTTGGTATTTCACACCCATTAGAAAGATCTAATGGATTTCGGGTGTATTGACAAAAGTCAAACAAAACCCATGAACCATACATCAATTCAAATTGCAGGATATCTTTCGGCCTGCGCGCCAGATGTGTTATGTAAATAAGGCGGCACACAATCGACAACCGTCGAACTGAATTTCGACCACCACCACGGATGGTCATAATGATGTTCGATGATGAACGAGTTTCTTCTAACAGAATTCGGAAATTCTGTTAGCAGAGCAAATAGGGAAATTTTTCCGTATAGATACAGCTACCAGTTTTGAATCTGGATATCTGTGTGGGCAGACAGGCAGTCGAAAGATGATCGTCAACGCGACGAGAAGTCAAAAGTGAACTTTAGCGGCCATACCTAGTGTGCGAAACTGGACTGACCAGCAATAGGAGACTCGAGAATATCGAAGCCGAAAGTCGACCGAGAAACCCCCAACGAGGGGGTATTTTCTTACAAGTTATTCGACAAAAAAATCGCGACGAGTGTGTCTGTCGATAGTGCTGCGCGAGCGCATGCGCGACGATAGTGTAAAAAAAACTTCATAACGACAATAAAAATACAAAATCAAAAGGAGAATTCCTGCGTTTTGTTTAACATTGCTTCCGCTCTGTGGTGTCCTTTGCCTTCCTGGTGTGTGTGAAAAGTGTTCGGCGGGACACTTCCAACGAATTAGAACAAAACAATTTAACTAAACAAGAACCGCTAAACTTCCGCCAAAACACTTTTTTCCCGTCTTTGGGATTGGCTGAACTTGAGCGATTTTTCAGCACACAGGAAAGGTCCTCCGTGCATAAGATAAGCGGAAGAGTCTGCTAAGAACCGGCGATAGTTCTGGAGCACAGTTCTTAAGGACTATTGCTGGTATTCCGTCCGGGCCGGTGGCCTTCCTACAATCCAGTTCACGTAGAATGCGTTGAATAGTGCGCGGACGAAATCTCACATCCCGCATCGAAGACCGTACCGGCGAAATCACAGGTGGCTCCAAAAGGTCGGGTTCGAGGTTTGAACTCGCGGAAAATAAATTCGCGAACACATTAGCTTTATCCCTTGAATTCGTGACTAACGTCCCGCTGTCCGTCACCAACGGTGGGAAAGAGGAGGATGTGAAGTTACGGCTGATAGCTTTTGCCATTGACCAGAAGGAGCGCGAACCAGTTGGGCACCGAAGGAGCTTATTGATCACCCTGTCATTGTGAGCCTTCTTCGCGGTATCAATCGTCTGGTTGCATGCGTTTCTGATTCTAACATCGGTGGGATTGAAGCGCCATTGCTTAAAAGCTCTATTTTTTGTCGCTGTAATCAGCTCGAATTTTTTATCAAACCAAGGTTTATCAGACGAACTTCGTTTCATGGAATGTGGAATATACATCTCCATCCCCGGAAGAATAATCTCGGATATCGACTCCGCACAAGCGTTAACATCGGAGTTTCCGATGCACACCTCGGACCATGGAAAGAGTGCGAATCTCGCAAATCGTCCCAGTCAGCAGCCCCATACCTCCATACGTGGCGAAGCTGCCTTGGCCGGTTATTCGCTTAATATGCAAGTGCTTGCGCGACAGATACCAAGGAGTGATCTGAGTTTCCCAATGGCGCAGAAACCTCTACGGTATAAATACCCGGTTCGGATGTCAAAAATAAATCCATGGTGTTCGCACAATCGCCTCGGGCATCCGGCACTCGTGTTGGCTTCCTCACGAGTTGAGTCAAGTTGTGGGTTTCAGCAAACATCTCCGCCAGCCTCCCAGCTTCGTCGGTTTTGTTACAATGTAACAACCAGCCGGAATTGTGCACATGAAATCGCCAAGGACAACAATTTCAGAAGCTGATGGTTGATATGTATCCAGTCGACGGTATGTGAAAGATGCTCAAAAAATGTCGCCGGTCGATCGTTATTCGGGGAGCGGCAAAGACAACAAAGAAATTTAACAGAATTCCGCAGCGCGACCTTCAACCATATGATGTTCATGTTATTGGGTTCCAACGCCTCCATACCCTGGCAAGCTAGATGGGACCGCGCGAAGACGCAGACTCCGCCCTTAAAACGGAATCTCGAATGTAAGTCGTATCCTGAGCAACAAAGATATGTTGGATCAATTGAGAAATCGACCTGGGTCTCAGTTAGGGCAGGGATATCAGGTTTCGTTGTTTGCAAATATTGGTGGACGGCGTTTACATTCGTATTGGTGAAATTGATGCCCCTGATGTTACAAAATGCCGTCACCAGCCGAGCGCGGGCAGAGCTTCGAGAGCGAGCCCGGTTATGCGATGACGAGCCTCTTAAAGTTCTATTATAGTCCCCCCCGGAGATCCAAATGGTAGACTAGTTTACCTCCGGAATTCTTTATGTCAGAAGGTACCATCATGACTTATCTCCATGTCAGTCCGGGCCATCAGCAACACATCCGAAACACCGTCGAAGATTTCTCTCGCCGATATTGCGGAATGTACAGCGTGACGGGGTGGTATCTCACCTTGGGACCGACTACCACCTCACCAACCTTTTCTCGAACCGGTCCATCAGCCAAGCCCCGAAAGATGGCCAGGGATTTCTCCCGACCAGTTCACGGGGCCTTAAGCTTGATGCGGTGGTATTTCACCGGGTGCACAGGGCGTTGGGACCCCGGCTGCTACTCGGCCTTTAGTCGCCTCTGACGACAAGCCGGCCTAGCTGTGAGTATATTCTAACGCCCTACTCACAGAGTTGATAGAACTCCAAGAAACGAGGACGTTCCTTCTAAAGTAAGGGGGGAGTTACCGCCAGACTCATGTAGCAAATAAAGATACAAACACATCTGACTCATGTAACAGATAAAGATACGAATACACCCCTACATACGAAAACATTAGATGACTCAGACTCCTTATCTTCCCCGCCGCGATAAAGTAAGTTTAAAAAGTATAAATAGGAATAATACCATTTTGTAAGTGTGTATTATTATTGTAACAACATTGAAAATAAAGTCGATGCTCCTCGAGCAGAAGAAAAGTAGTTTTTTAAAACAATAGTAAATACCAAACATAACTAACAATCATGCCACTCGAATAGATATACTTTCCATTCGAACGGACCACGAAATTGCTGACAAGCAATCAACAAATCGCTGGGAGCGAAAAGTAAAAACTCTCCATCGGACGAGACATATCCTGAAACTGCAGAAACAACTTGGATGAAGGTACCTAGGCTAAGGAAGGTAAGAAGGAAAAAACTTCTAAGTGAAAAACCACGAAGTGAAAGTGAGAGTGAAGGTGAAAGTGGAGAAGCAAACAATTACACTACGGAAATGGCGACAAATACGGACTTACAAGCCGAAAACGAGCTACTAATAAATAACCAAAAAATCCTAAACGACGAGCAGAACGCTTTGAGAGACGAAAACCAACAATTGAGGAAGTTACTAACCGAAGTACAAATCAAAGGCCCGAGAAGAATAGAGACCGTAACAATCAGAGAATTAAAACCAATTAGCCTCTAATTACAAACTGCGAATCAAATCGATACGGAAATCTTTAAAGCATTACCCACATTTGATGCCCGGCAAGACTGTGGGGGGCGAAGTCGTGGCACCGACATGGGCACAGAGTTCTACTCCGTCCCCACAACTTCCACTAAAGTTCCACCGAGTAAAACGCCGAAGGAAAAGGACGAAACGCCGCCACGTTTGTCCACAACCGGGAGTATGGAGAAAACACAGTCCGCTGATGGTGATCGAACTTCATGACACACCGTCCACAAGGAGGAAAAGTTAAACACACTATTTTGTTTGTTTAGTTTTATTTCTCTCAACAAAAATCACTACTTTTGTTAACACTATTGGCTCCGATGCAAATTAATATTAATACTAATTTAAATAATGCCTTTCTTTTGGCCCAGTCAATGAAATGTAATTTTTATTCGCACAGGCGACACGCACGATTCAAGAATACCCTCGAGCGGGTGTTACTTTCGCGACTCCGGGTTGTACGCGTCTCCGCAGTGATACAGAGAGCGGGAGCGGCAACGACCATGGCGGTCGGCGGATGGGAATGGACTCAAAAATTCAACCTTCGTTTGTGGTGAGTTTGTGGTGTGGTGGTAGATATCCTCCCCACTAAGGATATGTATTTACTTACCACCAGAGAAACGTAAAGTCTCTCCTGGTGGAATAGGAAACCAGATCTCGTAATGAAGATCGTGGTGGTATGTGTGTGATCGTTCAGATCTGTGTTGTTCACACGTGCTCGAAGGCAATGGAACAACGAAGCAGGGGGGCGGCAAAGACAAAGGAGGAAACGATCAAATGCATCGTTCTGTAGTGCGGGTCATTGTTTACGCGATGCGTCGTCGCTCTTATCGGCGTTGGAAAAAAAGGTGCTAATGGGATTGGTGGCAGAAACGAATCCCTTGCCAGGATTTGTATATGCAGGGCAATTAGTTTGTGGCGACGTACGAAATGGATGATTGTTTGTCTATTGAACAACGAATCGCTGGTCGGCTTGTGGCAGCTGTAAAAACAAGCCGTCCGACATTGCATTTCCAATGATAACAATGGGTGCCGAATGGTTTGTATTTATGGCGCAAATGCACATTAAGGAACTATTTGAAGAATTTTAGATAATACGTTGTATGCATTAAATGTCCTTTAAAAAGGAAAATGTCTTCAGGTGCGAATGCAAATGCATTGGAGGGAAACAATGAGAGTTGGGTTGTAATAATGGGGGTTCTGCCTGATAAGTTAAGAAAGAAATCTTACGGAGAATTGTATGCGAAGAGAGGCATGAAAGGTAAGTTTTCTTTTCCAGGGGCTTTTTAGATTACAGATTTGATCTCTTTAATGCGTGAAGCATTTAAGGTGCTAATGCGATTGCATTAGTGAAGTTATGAGATTGGATGGAACCATGGGGTTTGGCGGAACCGCCACAAGACAACTATAGAGCCTGACGAAAATTACTATAGAACTGCGCGGAAAACATCAAAAGCTTCCAAAACTTTAACAAATACATCACGAGTCTATCAATAGTACAAGCAAAAATCCAAGGAGCCGCAGCTAACGTACAATTCTCGCATAATATATATACCAAACTAAACTAGCGCAACAAAAATCCCTCTCCCAGTAGACGCACATCTTTCCACAACTCTACTCTCTTAAGTTTGGCAATATAGTACTGTATGTTACAGACAAATGTGCACATCGGTAATTACTCCGTATAGTTTTGTCGCACATTACACACAAACTTTCTTATCATCTTATGTAGAGATGAAGCACACATGCACTGTGCATTTCAGTGCATCAAACAATCTCCTTTGTGGGCGCATATTATAAAAAAAATCCTTATTATTTAACTTGATTTATAATAAATGACCGTCGGTTATGATATTTAAAAATAAATCCGAAATTACTTAGTCTCCAGTAAAATAATGAATTCCCTTACCAAGTTTTTCTCATCCTGAAATGCAAAATGTAGATTTGTGATCCATTGTCTATTGCCTGTCACAAGGACGTCGCGTTCCTCGCGGTAGCAAGCCGTTTCAGCTCGTTTGAGCATCTCACACTTATTTAGAATTTTAATGGCGAATATTTCACCAGTATCTGTTTTCCTCGACAGAAATACTTCGCCGAAAGCTCCTCTGCCAATAATTTTGACTAGTTCAAAATCACTTATCGCTAAACGGGTTTGTCTAAGTACTCCAACAATTGGCTTAACTGTAAGGAAACATTTGGTCAAACGAAGTTGCAATAGGAAACAAACTTAAGATTATTCAGTTACCCATTTCTATAAACTCGATGAACGTCTTTTCGCGAGACAAGGCCGAATTGCAACATTCCTCGTAGAGCACGATCAGAGCATCGCTTAGAAACTCCAAGGACACAGCTTTGTCTGCAATCGATTCCTCCAGTGATGTGTATGGTTTGCACAAGTTAGCCATCATCGGTCCTCTTCCCGAAAACATTGTTTCCATAATCCTAAAAGATAAATGAATGCAAAATGCAAATTGTGTAGATGTCCTTAATCGAGCACCACCGCATCAATGTTTGAAGGATAATCGTCTCACAAGTGCATTCAATTACAATAGATAATGCGTTAGAAAAACAATGGGAAAATTATTAATTCTGGCTTTAGAGCATACATTACGACTTACTCGATTTATTTATTGGAATCAGATCCTTGGGAGCATTTCAATGACAACAAAATAAGTAATATCCTAGATGTCGGCGACAACACAACACAACCAATTTGTAGCTGCAGGAATCAATTTTTTGTGAAACCTTATTACAGAATATTCAAAGGCATGCGCAGTGCCACTCCTCTTGTGGGGTGGCAGTGGTGTGTCGTCAAGCACTGTTTATATATCCTTAGAGAAAGCAAGAAATGTGGTATTGCCTTTTTATCGATACGAATATTGTCTGTGAGATAATCGTAAAACCAAACAGTTTTAGTAATCACAGCTAAAAAGATGCTCAGTGTTTTGCTGCTTGGAGAAAGTCGCGAAACCGAGAAGAAACGCGCACAAACTCCGGGGTTCAAAACTCTGTAAGGGAGTGAATAACATAAAGGGGTGGTTACACAAACGGTATTGTAGGTCAAGGGATGGCACAACATCTGCGATTCATCGAAAGTCGATGAAGGAGAAAGGTAAAGAGCTGCTTTTCAACGAAATAGCAGTTAATCCAAAAGGTTTCCTAGTATTTTTTTGTTTTCATTTTCCAAAATTAGAGGGATGCACATACACAGTTGTATTTGATTTGAAAACATGTAAATGCCGAATTTATATGGGAATAATTTTTTTATCGTCCCATTAACTTTTATAACATCGCTGAGGTAACATAACGTGTTTATGGGCATATGGATTGGTTTTACTAACATTTCGACATTAATATGTTGGTACAAAATGGCATACACCACTTTTTCTGTAACACATGGCATAGCGTTGCATTTTCATGTTGTTCGACTGAAGAATGATTTCATCTGTTTGTAAATCCGTAATTAATCTTTATTTAATGTGCACAGCTGTCCTAAGTCTGATTTACTATCGCGAATGCCATTTGTGAGCATATACTTCAAGAGGAGGAACGAAATCCTCGAGTTCACTTGTTTGGGGCAATGGTTGTAGAACAGTGACAAGTCCGGCTCGTCCGCTTGTGTGATAAAAAGCGAACTTAATGAGACCTCTGAGTCTTCAGTGAATCTCATTGAGTGCAGTGCTGTTTATCAACCATGGGAATTGAATTTCAGATTTAGATGACTATTTACTCTTCGAATGTCCATTCAAATCTGAAGAAATCTCCTCAAAAACCCCACACCGCAAAGACATCCGGTTTGAATTAACATCTGACACCTGACACCAAGGACTTGATTTTTATTACTTCCACTGAACGCTTAATTGTTCATTATTAATAAGCGAAATCCGGCTATTTTATTTATAGCAACCGTATTTGTTCGAAAATTGGGGAGGGGGGAGGGGGGGGGGGGGGGGTGGTGAGGCGGTGGCAACAGAGGATGTGGTGACGAGTGTAGGCAGTGATGCGCACGGTGGCAAATCGGCGTCCAGAGAGTTTTCCAAAAGGCAGTTGCGTGCTGCACACAGTAGGGATGGGAACGACAGCAACGGATTTAAGCAACCACGTCCACCGAGGTTTCCAGACGACAGTTGGTCCGGACGTAGGAGCAGTAACGGATGCGAGGGGCAGCAACGGATGTAAGCAATCACGTCCAGCGAGGTTCGCAACTAGCAGTTGGTCCGGATTGAAGAGCAGGAGCGGGTGTACAAGAGCTGTGTAGCGATTCTAAATCGCTACACCTTTCTACTTACCTAAACCCCCTAACCTATCCCATTCCTATACCCAAAATCCATACTTACCTTTACAAAACATAATCCATTCATTCAATTTCCCAAAACCTAATTATATTTGAAGCACAAATAATCGGGTTTGTGCTTCGACAATCAATTAATACTTGTGTGCGAGTACTTTAGTTTATGTAAAACTCGATATCTATCAATATAATGACTGCCCACGAATTTTTACTTTTAGTTCTGATGTTCTGTTAAATTATTCCCGATTCTAAATTACACATCGCGATTTACAAAGTGCACACTCCACCGTCACAAACTTATCGGCATCCGCACGTGACGTTCCGTCCTTGCCCCCTCTGATGTCTTGTGGGATTCTCACTGTCGACTGTATCGGTATAGTTCGATATTTCGATTACTCGCGAAACTACACTTGCGGACAGTTCGAAAATTAAATTAATGGTGCAGCGCGAATCGACCTCCTCGCTGGGGTTCTCTAACTGGACTATTGTTCTAAAGTCTTCCCTTCTCAATTCCAAATTCTCCTCCTATCTTTATCTTCTTTCGAAGATCCAGACGCATCGTCACTTATCTCTTGATCCTTTCTTGGGGTTTTGTTTGTTTTATCCATCTGGCTTATAACAACAAGAGTTTTCGTGCACTTCAGATGGGTAACACAAGATCCGTAGAAATTGGGTGTCCGTTTTTAGATTGGTGCATTTTCAAATCATAAAACATATGGCATGTGAAAATATGCATTAGGATGTATATGATTGCAAGAATTGTGTGTCAGCGGATCGAATAGATATGCCATTGTTAGAACACGTGCACTTTTTGGGTTTTGGATCTTGTAGGGGATTAAGAGGTTATAGCATACATTAGAAGATATTCATTATGCTGTTTGATTTTAGGGAATTGAATTCAATGTTAGAGAATTTGAACGTTTAGTTCGATTGGGTTTGACCATTGGATTCAATGTTGCGTTGGGGATATGCAATGGATTATGCCATAGGTAGGATTTGTGTGGTTCGTAGAACCGCCACAGGTGTAAAACAGTCCGGAGAGATTACAAACAGGCAGTTAAGTGGAGATTTTAAATTCGACCTTTTTGTGGCCTCCCTTTTCTTTCACCGACGCGTTGTCAGCTGGCATGAAAATAAAATTGACATTAGTCGTAGATCTTCGAAACGACACAGTCGTCAGTCGAGAAGACATAATAATTGCTTGACGAGAAGGCAAATCTAAGGTGTATGTGAGAGAATTCAAGAAGGACACATTATCAATAGAAGTCCTACAGGAAGAATTATCTGAAGCTGAACAGGGGAGCATCACATCAGCGCCCCCTGCAGCCAGTCGCCGAACAACCAGCAACCAATCAATCAAGCAACACAACGACCGCTCAACGGTCACCTAAACCCATGTAAATCACATTTAACTTACCTTTAACTATAATATATTGCCATATTAAATACACATTAACAATATATATATATTATAGATAGTGTGAAAACTCATAACAACAATCCGCCCACCTTCGTCAATTAATGACGAATAGCCCCCTATGTGAGGGGTGGGCTCTGGCATCGAGGTCCTGATTGATGCCGGCGGGGTGATCTGCTGGTCGTCGGTGACGGCGTAGGTGTTATTGGTTCGGGTGAGATGGGGGACTTTGCCCCACGTTTGTTGGTTACATTTCCCTGTGACGGTGGACCATGGTGTGAGGTTTTCGGTACCCTGGGATCGCCCTTTTCCCTTATGATTACTCGTCGCACTAGGAATGTGTCCGGTGGTCGTGTCGCACAGGCGATCTATGGTGATCCGACGGGACTTTCCCCCCATTCGCTGGGATCCACTGCGTTTTATTTATTGCCCTGGGATCCATTGCGAACCACGGGCTGTGGTGTGCGCGGATTCTCCGGAGATCTGGGCGCCATGGCCTCTGGGACTGCTACTCGCTCCCGGCGGCGATGGCGAGCGGGGCGTTGGGGTTGATGTTATACCGGCGTGGTGGGCTAGAAGGGTATGCTAACGCCCCTGACACTGTCTGCAAGTCTTGACAGTCGCGGACGAAGTGCCTCCCCAGGAAGTTGAAGCACAGGGTTCGTCGACCTGGATGTGATTTGCGGCTTCCCGGACTGAGCGTTTTGAATGCCTCACAGGAGCTGATAGAGTGCGAACGAGCAGGGAAGTTGTAGGTTCTGACCGGGTGTTGCGGCCGTGTGCACCGTGGGACGTGACCGCTAGTTGTGGACAAGCTGGTCGTTCCTTAAAGCCCGTTAGGAGTGATCTATGTTCAATCTAGAAAGCTCAACGAATTCCAAATCCTCGATCCTAGTTTTTAGGAAAGCGTTGAGCTGCTGGTATCTGGAGGGCTCCGTGATGTTTCGTTGAGCTGTCTGCCAGTCACGTCTCGGGCGTGGATACAGGCACTAGGTAGTCAAGTAGACGAGTATGTCGTCCCAGGTGCTTACGGAGAGGGCCTCCGTCGCGCAGTTGACGTAGGCCTGTGGCGACTCTAACAGATACACACACAATTCACAAGCAAAATAGTGAAGAGCACCGAACGAAAAATCGAATAAGAAAATACATCAGAGCCATATACCACAGCGATAACAGAAATAATTCACATCAGTGGAGTATAGTCGAGTTTAAAAATTAAATTCAAAACACGGTCAGTAGCCTGATGGGTAACGCTTAGGTTCAATTTTTTCGTGATTCAAACTGTCATAGCATCAGTTCGAATCACACGATCTTCTTCACTATTATTTCAAACGCTATAGGCCCACAGCAGATTTCCTGTGGATAGCAGGTACCCGGAAAAGGACGCTCAAGGCAGAGTGGACCAGGGCATGGGTGTTGTCATAATTCTCTACCAGTTTTCTCCAAGCCCGATTATAGTATTTCTCCGTGACGGGGATGTTTTTGATGGTCTTAGCGGCGTCGTCCTGGCGGCTGAACTTTAAGTAGTAGAGACGTTCCACATCCGTGACGTCTAGGTGGTCCTCCAGTATTGCCTGGAATAGGTCTTTGGATGGCTTCCATTCCGAGTATCTGCTCAAGAATGCTGGTAACTGCACTGAAGGCAGTTTACCAGGGTAGATGCCAGGTGAATTTCTGGCGCGGGAGATGACGGCGGAGGCCTTTGTTGGTCCCGGAAGTTCGAGGTGAGAGCGTGACGCTTGTTAAGTGTGTCAGTGATATCATAGATAAAGATGATGTACAAGAGGTCATTGATACACTCAAACAAAAGAACGCCACCCGATTCTAAACTCGGATGACCCCCAGAACGATAATGCAATTAATTGCATATTTCAGAGCAATCGACAAATCGCATAAAAGCAATTAATTGCATATTCCAAAACGATTGCCAAATAATACAAAAGCAATTAATTTCATATTCCGGAACGATTAACAAATCACGGAAAAGCAATTAATTGCATACGAAACACAAAAGAATTAATTGGGTCGATTCGCAATTGCGGATGTTGAACTGGGGTGCAAATCAATGACGAAATATTGGCTGACATCACGGTACAAAGCAATTGCGAATTGAAATCGAAAATCGGAAATTAGGTCATTGCGAAATGAAATTGCATTATCGTAACCGGGAGGTGTTGACCCCGAGGTGACGAGTTTTGATTAGGAACAAGTGAGGAGGCAGTTAGTCGTTGGCCACGGAAGTGAGATCTTTAAGAGCAATTGAAACGGAATATTAGAAGGTTATTGGAAACTAGTTAAAAGTGGATGAAAGATTAAGAACTTAAAACTAATAGGTATAAAGGAAGTGCAATTGAAACGAAATGTGAGAACGCTATTGGAGATAAGTTAAAAAAACGGATTTAAGAGTAATAAGTTAAAACGAATAGGTGTAAAGGAAGAACAATTGAAATGGAATGTTAGAACTTTATTGGAATTAAGATTAAAGTGAATTAAAGATTAATAAGTTAAAACTAATAAGTGTAAAGGAAGAGGAATTGAAACGAAATGTTAAAACGCTTTTGGAAATAAGTTAAAAGTGTGTATCTAAATCGCTACTCCTATACAAATCCCCAATGCTTCCCATTAATACATGATACACATCCAAATTCCATATTGAGTCACATGAACAACGAATTAAACCAAAAGTTAATTCGTCGTACATTGACTCAATTCCCAAAATCCTAACATCATGAAATGCTTGATTCAAAACGCATTTCATGATTCCCCTTCCCAGAATCTATCCAATAAAATCTTCAAACGATTCTCAGAACAAAATTCCAATCGAAGCACGCAAAGTCTTGCGTGTGCTTCTTGGAATTTTGACACTAAAATAATTTACAAAAGTCAACGGAAAAAACTATAAAAGGGCAGCGACTTTCGATTTCGTGATCAGTATAATTTCGGAGGCCGAACCGCTGGCCAGGCGCACCAAAGTATCCACGTTTACCATGTCTAAACCTCTGATCCAAATACAATAAAACTAGCGTGTCTTTACACTAACAAAACCCTTCCGCTCTTTCATTTCGCACACAACACTTCGCGCTCTTCTCTCGGGCTTACCGTTAAAGCACGGCGCGGAGCATTACAAGTGGATTAAAGTCTAGTAAGTTAAAACTAATCGATGTAAAGTAAGAGCAATTGAAACAGAATGTTAGAACGCTATTAGACTTAAGATAAAAGTGGAATAAAGATTAATAAGTTAAAACTAATAGATGTAAAGTAAGAAAATTAAAAATGGAATAAAATATTAATTGAAACATATTGTAATTAGAGTAAAGAATAAGTAATAAACCATAGTCAGTGTATAAAGACAATGAATGAAGTGGGAAGAAAAGAAAACAATAAAAATTGAATGAAGAACTAAGAGTGATTCCGAGTTTTGTTATTTAACTTGGGGCTAGATCTGATGAGTAAGGCGGATTGTCAAGCAGTTTAAACCTTAATTCGTGGATTTCGCCATGGCAACAGCTGAGGTGTGAGACGGTGCGTTGTCTTGCCGAAACAGGATTTTCTTTTTCTGCAAATGTGGCCGTTTTTCCGCAATTTCTGTCAACAGTTGGTGAAGTAATGATGCGTAGTATGCTCCTGTAATGGTTTTTCCTTTTTGAAGATTATCGATTAAGTCGCCATCACTTTCCCAACCGAAAAAAAACAATTTTTTTCTTTTTTTGGAGCCGATTCGCCTATTTGCAGTCCACTGTTTTGACGGTATTTTTGTTTCGGGCGAATAATGGTGTATCCAAGTTTCATCGAGAGTAATTAATCGGCGCCAAAACTCGGATTTGTTGCGCCTAAACTGCGCCAAAAAATCATTGGAAACGTTTTTGGTCTAACGTGAGCAAACGCGGCACACAACGCGCGGACAGCTTTCTCATGTCTAAATCTTGATTAAGTATGTGACAAACACGTTCTTTGGACATTTTCATAGCCTCTTCTATCTCTTTCACTTTAACTCGGTGGTCATCTAGCACCATTTGGTAATTTAGCGATGTCATCGTCAGTTGTTGCAGTTTTTGCACGTCCCGAATGTTCATCGTCTCCCAAGCTCTCACGGCCACGTTTAAATTCAGCTGCCCAAAATTTCGCTGTGGCAAATGATGGTGCAGAGTGCCCATACACAGAGTTCAACTCATCTTTGATTTGTGTAGGAGTATTGTCTTTCAAAAACAAAAATTTAATGATAGCTCCATACTCAATTTTGACTATTTTTACAGAAACACTCACATCAACTCACTCAAACGACTGTCAAATAAAAACTACGCCTCCAAAATGGCTCAAGTTTGGTGAGTAACTGTCAAAAGATGCACAACTACATTCACTAGCTTTTACTAACGAGTGCTGCATTCTTAACGTTGAGGTCTGAAACTTTTTAGCTCACCGTCGTAGTACATTCAACGACTTTTCAGGTATTGCCTGTTGTCGGATTTAGGGTAAAGGCGTTTCTCGCGGCTCCAGGGTCTTGAAGATGCGAGTTCAATTCCTTTCGAAAATACCGTCCTTTCTTTTTTTTTTTAAATCTGTTGACCAATGTGACCGACTCACCCTTCGAACGAGTGGAAGAATTTCGAACAATGTGCTAATATTAATTTAAAGACCGTGAAGAATGTGTTAAGTTAAGCATTATTATCAACTAAAATGTTGTATCCACTTTTGTACAAAATCATTTTAGTAAGTTAGGAATCATCATATAAATTATTAGTTTACGCATCATATCAATTCTCATTAGAATAAGTTCGTTTCATGTGCAAATATCACACATCATTACGCGAGTACCATTTATACGAGGGTTGCCTTTTATATTTCGGGATTAGAGAACAAAAACAAATATTGGTCATCGAAAATCACTTTATTGTTTTTCAAAATATTCCCCATGAAGATCTATACACTTTTGCATGCGTTTGAACCAATTGTCGAAGCACTTTTGCCACTCTGATTGAGGTATCTCCAACACATGCATTCTGAATGCAGCAACCGCTTCTTCAGGTGTCGAAAAACGTTGACCTCTCAGTTTGTTTTTTACGTACGGGAATAAAAAGAAGTCATTCGGTGCCAAGTCAGGACTATACGGCGGATGACCCATCAAATCGATGTTTTGGGTGCTCAAAAATGCAGTTGTCGCAGCCGATGTGTGAGAGCTCGCATTATCGTGGTGAAGAGTGATCCGTCTTCGGCGGTTACTCAGAATTGACTGTTCTGCGTTGTTCTAGTGGTACGGTTGCGACATGTCCAGTTTTTCGGAAAAAAACAGGCGACCATTTGCTTGGAAGTGCTTCGTGCGCGAATAACTTTTGTTGGATTTGGCTCATCTTGAAACACCCAACAGTCGACTGCTGTTTACTTTCGGGTTCATACGCGTAAACCCACGATTCATCACCTGTCACGATGTCATAGACGTGTTTCGAAGCACCGCGACCGTATTTTTTGAGCATTTCTTTCGACCAATTGACAGGAGCCTTTTTTTGGGCGATTGACAAATTGTGTGGGATCCAACGCGAACACATTTTCTTGACAGTCAAATGTTTATGCAATATTGAATGTATGCTGCTCCCACTAACGCCTAAGGTTGTCTCAATCTCACGATAGGTCACATGACGATCTTCCAATATCAGTTCCGGCACAGCATCAATGGTTTTCGGAACAACAACTGATTTTGGACGACCTTCACGAAATTCATCTTGGAGTGAACTACGACCACGATTGAATTCACCATACCATCGATAAACACTGGTCCTTGATGGAGCTTCATCGCCAAAAATTGAATTAAGTTCATCCATGCACTGTTGCTGAGTTAATCCACGCCGAAAGTTGTAAAAAATAATCGCACGAAAATGTTGACGATTTAATTCCATTTTTGGGCCGAGATGAATCTTTTAAGTTACTGTAAACAACACAAATAGCGCTCGTATGTCAAAACGTTCTGAGTGCGTATAACCTCAAAAATGTCCAACTTTACGACAGAGCTGTCAATTGCCGGATTGCAACACTAGGGTTGCCAAATCCCGAAACATAAGAGGAAACCCTCGTATTTCTTTCGGTAAAAGGTATCTTTTCACACAATAACATTATTTTATGACGGTTCACATTTCGACGGCAATTATCTCAGCAGATAATTACCATTTTCACGAAACGACCTCGATACGCACATTTTTTTGGCACAGGCAAAGATAATTTCCAATAAGGGTTTCTCCCACATACAGACGCGGTAACATTGATTGTATACAAACAAAGAGCATAGCAATTAAGAAAATGTTGCGACCCGTCACTTTGACGTGGATAGAAAATGTATATCTTTTGAAGTATAATGCTCGTCGCCACATGATTGCATGACTAGTTTTATTATAGGTACATTGGAAAGAATCTTGTTTTTTTTTTCCAACTGTATAGGAAATTATAGGTAGCAAGTTTCTGGTAAAATTTGTATGTAAGGCAAAACATCTCGAAAATAAATGCGATTTTCAGCGGGTGTATCTGACCACAACGCTGTGACCACATTCATTCGCGGCTATCGAGCATCCCGGGCTCACATCAGATACATACCCGATTATGGGCGGACAAATTGGGACAACTTCAATATTACATTGAACGATAAACTCCACCAATTCTCTCTTCCCATTGACAGGAACCTAACGACGGTTGAGATAAACAACGCTGCAAAACGACTTCACGAGATTCTAATTGAAACCTCGGAGACTCATGTCCCGAAGTACAAACTTGAAAAGACTTATCAGATTCCCCAGGACGACTTCACTCTTCGTCTCATCCGGGAGCGTAAAAAGCTCTGCGAATGAGATATCGTCGCCACTTTACGCAAAGGGAACCATTATTGCGATCCATTATTCACAATACTGGTACACTGATAAAACAGAATATCCAAAACAATCGTACCCGACAATTGGAAGACAAACTGAAGGGTATTCAGATGGACCAGAACGTTTATAAAAATGTTAAAAAGATATGTGGCTCTTCCCGCATCACTGGGCCAATTATGCACAATGGTGTTGTTGTCAATAACGACACCAATAAAGCAAATATCATCGGAGAGACCTTCGAAAACAATCACAAACTTACTCTCCAAGATGGCGACCCGGATACTAATGCAATCATTAGTTCAGAGGTCCGCAGTAAGTTGGACGACTTCAACGAGCCAATTGTTGTCTTTAACCCAACTAACAGTGCATACTTCGATGACACACGTGATAATGGTCACGGTTTCATCACACCAAATACCCTACAGAGTCTGGTTAAATCTCGACACCCTAAGAAGTCACCTGGTATCGACAACATGTCATACCACTCGTTGCGAAGGCTTTCTGCCTTATTCTTTATAAAGCTCTCCATTCTGTTCAACCATGCTTACAACATGGGGTATTTTCCCCAAGCATGGAGGCACGCTATTATTTGTCCAATAGCAAAAGTTGGGAAACCAACGTATCACCCCTCAAGCTTTCGCCCTATCTCGCGTCTCACTTGCATCAGCAAAATATATGAAAAATTCATATACGAGAAACTAAATAATTTTGTCAGTACCAGGCACCTAATACCTGATTTCCAATTTGGATTTCGAAAAGCGTACAGCACCACTATGGCTCTCAATTTATTTCAAAACCACGTCTGCGTGCGGCTCTTTAATAAGGAACCCACCGTTGCGGTAAGCCTAGACATTGAAAAAGCTTTTGATTCGACTTGGATCGAAGGTCTCGCTTTTAAACTATTGAATACTGGCCTCAGTAGAACGATATGTAGTATCATCTACCAGTTCGTTCGAAACAGAACCTTCCAAGTTAGAGTGAATGGAAAGCTTTCCCGAACTTTTCACGCCGCTGCAGGCGTACCACAGGGCTCCATTCTAGGCCCCATCTTATTCAATATTTACACCTCCGATATTCCCCGCCCTGTGGACGGGAGAGTAAACCAGATATGCTACGCGGATGACGTCCTGGTGTACACGTCAACCAAAGGTCCTAACCTCGCAACAAATCGACTCAACCGTCACTTGGACGAACTGTATCAGTATTACAGTCGATGGAAAATCCGACTTAATCCATCCAAAGCAGTAGCCATAATTCTGAGTAGTAAACACTCCCAACCTACTTCTCGATATTCACAGAACATTCGAATAAAAATGGGAGATACTACGATTAGACCACAGGACAAGATGAAATATCTTGGGGTCACTTATACCCCAAAAATGAATTTCATCAAACATGTGACCCACATTCTCCAAAGGGGCCCCGGTCGGTCTAAGCAACTGCACAACATCTTGAAGTGGAGGAACAAAGTTGACACCAAAGTTAAGCTTCTCTGCTATAAGCAGCTAATCCGATCTGGAATATCGTACGCCTTTCCCATATAGTCCTACATATCTTCGGCTCAAATGGAAAGACTGCGGGTTTTCGAAAGGAAACTCCTCAGAAGATTCACCAATGATTCTAGAAGGCCTGACGGTCGTCATTAACCCAACTCTCACCTATACGAAGGCGCCTCCATTACCCCTATCGACGAGTACTTGCTTCAATTAGCATATAAGTACCTCGAAAACATTCAGAACAGCGAGAACCTACTTGTACGGGACTCTTGCGTTCTTGGCCCTTCTCTTTCTCGATCTCTTCGGGTCAAACCCCCACAATTTCTTCTTCAATACAAAACTGAAGAAAGCACCCTTCCCAACAACATTCCCCTCTATAATAGAGGATTCCTGGACCCATCCCATAGGGTCTACTATTAACAAACCACACACACGAACGCACAGTACAAGACGGCACAAACACAAACATACACACCAACCAAAACGCAGATTATCAGACGCGAAAGACGTGATCTGCGTTTACTACCGCACCCAAGACCTACCGGTCTTGCACGATTTCTTTCCCACCATCTATCTATACAAGTAGTTAGAAAACACCTGGATTAACACTGTCTACACTCTCCCTGGATACCCCCTGTTATGCGTCCGGCGCCGTGCTTCCTCGGAATGAGGGAAGAGCGTGGACCTTTTATCAATCTCAGACTTCGAATTTAATTTATATCCTATTTATATAGGGCTTTCCGTCCGTCTTCTTTATTGAATAATAGTAATTTGTTTTTCTTTTTATTTATTCTCTTTATTCACTCTTTTATATTTTGCATATTTTATTCTATATTAATTTCAACTACTGACTTCGAACTCCAAACTCTAACTGATTTTACAATTGAATTTTTTCTCTACTTATAGAACATTGTGTTCTAATTTACTGGAAATTATAACATGAACAAAACAAATTTTAACAAAGTCTCTGTGACTTTTAAATTGAATAAAATTTGAACGAAAATCAAAGTTACTATGTTTTGAATGAATAAAAAGGTGCAGGTTATTAAATGTGCTGTAACTGGCAATATTGTGAATGTTTATGAATGGTATGTATTAAATGAGAATGTAATATATGTTAAGGGAAGTTTTTAAGGATGTGTAAGGAGATTCAGTGTTAAATTTAATAAAGGGTAGTATTCTGGAATACAACACCCCCCTTTTTTCTTTTCTTTTCAGATATCGCGAGACCGAGCCCAACATCCTCACGGATGTGGGTGATTCTGGTTATCGCAAGATGACCAGAAGTCAGAGACAAGATGAAGGACACATCTGTCCTTGTCTCGCTAAAGTCGGCCCTCTCGCCACCCATTTTTTTTTTTTTTTTTTTTTTTTTTTTTTTTTAAATAAATGCGATTCGACTGTAACTCGTCAAGAGGTGAGCAACGAACTGTTTTATTTGTATTACTACAGCTTTTACAGGAACATCGTTGGAATCTCGAGAAGCGATTGGATCACCAATTATTACAACACGCATAGGTAAAGGTGCCTAGGCGCAACCACATAAATATAAATTAATTAGGTCACGGGTTTATGTGCCCTGATCAAAGTTAAAAACAATCACGTCACGGGTTTATGTGCCCTGACGCTTTCAGTCAGAGTAGGAGTAACATTATTCAAAGGAGGAAGGTCAAAAGAGGCCTTATACCTCTATAATTATAAACAGTGTGCGTAACCGGGATTACGTGACAAGTCTCTGTAATTACATCGCGTTGATTACAAATTGGCAATTTATACCAATAAAATTGTACTATAGGAAGTTACAAGACCTGAAATTAGCATCAGATGGCCTTGCTTCATATTGGTGCCATGCTATTTGATTTTTGTTCTCACACTGAGGCAATTTATATCCATATCTGTTTTAAAATTAATGAGTATTTAATTCTCGAAACCTGAGCTTGTATTGATATGCTCCCTGTAATGCCATGAGATAAATCCCCCTTAAAGCTCCTCCCGAGCTTTGAAGGACTCTGAGCATCAACGTTATATGTTGCTTTTCAACACTAGTCTTGAAGAGATTGCCGGAAGGACAAGGTGTTTTTTTGGTGAGCAAAACTGTTAATGCAATTGTACATCTGATTTAAATCATTTTGTAAAATATTTTAACATTATTTTTAGTGAGCATAATTTGAAAATTGTGAAGAACTGTTAATATTATTCAAAGGTACTTGTAATTAATACTTTCCTTGAGGAACTAAAAAGGAGAATTAATTCATGTAGAAAAACGTTCATTTGAACAACTTCGTAATCCCTGGCATCTGCTTGTAATTTTTACATTGGGAAAATATGAAAAACTTTTCGTTACATTGGAGTTGTTTACCATTTTTATAAACATTTTTTTAGCGAGCGCCTTAGTATTGTAGCATTTTCAGTACGTGAACAATAATAGTACGTCAAGTTAACAATTAAGGAGATTTATATGTACTCTTATTTGGGTATGACATTAATTCATGGGGAAAAACCAAAATTTGTGAAAGTGGAGATAAACCTTTATTAAACGAAGAACATATAATATAAAGTGTTACTTATAAAAGTGCACCGAAAATTAGTGTTATAAAAAATCGTCCTGTTTGTTTTGTGGATGTGAAGAACCATCGGTTAGTGTGGGCAAGGGGATGGACGTCTTGAGAGGGAAAACTGCCCTTTTATGGCCAGGTATTCATGCGAGTTATAAGTACAAAGGGGTCTTATGTACAAATTCAAAGCCAACATTGTCAGAGAAGTTCAACACTTGCACAAGTGTTGAATGTGATGCTGAATAGATTTTATCCTTTCTACAAGTGTTTTTTGTGCATTTCATCGATATTGCGTAGCAATTGAGAAAGAAAGAGGAGCAATAAAATATATAATTTGCCTACGTGAAGTTCATGTATAACTTCAATTTACTATTCCACCGAATACAAGAAAGTGTCGCTATTCCAGGAAGAAAAATCAGACTGCTTGGAAAAATCATTAATTGCGAATAGTAGTGTTAACTATTCACATTATAGCTTTATGTTTTGTTCCCTTACAAAAATATAAAAAAATTAAATAAATAGATAAATAAAGTAAGGCGATTTTGAATATACCAGGAATCTAATAGTAGTAAATTAATAAAGTTTCTACATTCATGTTTAAGATCTGTTGTAATTTCCAATTTTCTTAACTTGTTCAATACAGATACCACCCACCCTAAAGGCAGATGCTGGACTACATCTCGACATTAAAGGATGCAGCTGCGCTCCAGCGAACTAAAAAACACCTTTAAGGAAGCGAGACAAAGTGGCAAGAAAGTAACGTTCTCCGCTTATAAGGGAGTCGAATCCAAGGAAAATGTGTATGGCGTAAATAAGGGCGATGGGTCAGGTAATATAAATTTGAATTTAGCGGCAAAGACTGACAAACCCATAAGGGCTAATACTATCGAAATGAGAATCAAAAACGTCAACAAGGATGACAGTTTAAGGGCAGATGAACCCAGAGAGAGGCGTCCATCCTTTGCTCTCAAACATATTCGTTTGAAGAACCTCACAAATTCCACAGAGGTTTACGACACTCTGAATGATACGGGAAAAGAAGTAAGTGCACTTTAATTGAATTTATTTTTAATTAAAACATGAATATTGGAAGCTTGGTATATGGGATTGCGACAAACGATCTTTCGCGGAAAGCTAAAGTTAAAAGATCGAGTTTGGTTACAATCAACATAAAGTTATTACAGATTTTTTATTTATTTACCTTTAATTTAATTAAATGTTGTGTTTAAAAAGGAACTATCGAAAAAGGGGGATTCATTTAGGAAAGTGAGAAAGCGATTGAAGATGCTGCAGTATGTAGGAATAAAATAGAGGAGTTTCGATTGCTCCATTGCAATCTCTATTAATTAATTCGAGTTTGGTTTCGAAGTTTTAAAATTTGAATCAGGATCATTAAATATGAAATAGTAATAGGTTCCTAAAAAAGATATAAGACGAAGAATATGTGGTAAAACAATTGCTTTAAGCTAGTTGAAAAAATTCGTTGGTCTTTTTTTTATATATAAGTTGTCAGTTACAGAGTGTAAAGTATGGAATTTAACAAAGACAAAACTCGTTTTATTTTATAACTTGAGAAAGGCTAAAATGCAAGCCAGGTGGCTGAAATCGTGATGTGGCGAACGTACAGCACATACATACATCCATACGGGAAACAACACAGAAAAAGTGGAGACTCGGAGTAACTTTAATTGTAAAGTTAACTGAACTTGTATTTCCTCTTAAATCATGGAGATTTGAATCCGTTTGAAACAAGTGGAATTGGTCTTAACATATTAGTGTATTTAGTATGGCCAAATTCTTTCTACTGAATATATTATAAATATGTTGTTTTTTTTTTTTGGTTTCGGTAGGAAGGTGGAAATCTTCAAAAAATACCTCTAGACCGATCCAGAGGCATGCCGGATTTTTACCGACTAAAACCATCTCCCGCCAGGCTCATATTCCCGTTGATCCCCGCGGAACTTTCTTTTAGATCTTCCATCGCGGGGCGGCACAGAGTTTACCTGTTACCCCGCTCGTCACGTCGCAACTGCTGCATCATTTCACCGAGAATACCATTTGTTACGGACCATGCCTGTTTTGAACTCAGCATGTATTCTACTACTCCTCCCGGAGTAACTGTCCGTATCATATGTCTCTCCAAAATCGTTCGTGCGGTCTCGAATCTCACGCACTCTGTGAGTACGTGTTCCGCATTTTCTATTTGGCCTTCGCAATACAAGCAGTATGGGTGATTCACATGCTTATACTTGGGCAAGTATTGCCGAAAGCATCCATGTCCTGATAATAGCTGAGTCAAGTAGTAATTCAGCTCGACATGTTTTCTTTTCACCCATGTTTCTATATCAGGTATCATGGTGTGGTTCCATCTTCCTTTGGTGGAAGAATCCCACCTTCGTTACCATTCTCTTAGGCTTGAGAGCTCTAACTGTGGCCGCATTTTCCGACGATTCACTTGGGAGACCTTATTCAATGCAGCGTTTTCTTTAGCTGCAATGTCAAGTGGTGTCCTCCCGGTCAAAATATGTATGGCATCTTCGGATACCGTTCGAAATGCACAGCATACTCTTCGTGATGCCAGTCTATTCGCTGAGTTCCCTCTCCTCATGTATGACTTAAACTGTGCGGCTCCTGCTCATATGTGAGCTGCATACAGTATAGTGGAGGTGTTGACACTGGTTGTGAGTTTCCTTATGCGGGGCCAGAGTCCTCCAACATGGGGTAGCAGTCTCGCCAAAACGTTGCCATTTTTTCACTCGTTTTCCTCAGGTGGTCCTTGAAGCTCAACCTGCTGTCGAGTATAACACCAAGATATTTAATATAGGGACTGGATCTGAATATTTGTCCTTCTATTTCCAAAGCAAGCTGCTCACCTTTCTTGCGGCTGCTTATTAAAACTGCCCCCGTCTTATGTCCAGCTAGTTTCAGTCCGACCATATCTACCAAGCATTTAATGCTTTGGATTGCTTGGGAGCAAATATTCTCCAGGTCATCTAAATGTTTAGCGACGGCTACGATTGCCAAATCATCTGCGCACCCAATGATTCTAACCCCTTCTAGTACATTGACTCTGAGCACACCATCATACATGATATTCCATAACAACGGACCTAATACAGATCCCTGAGGTACGCCCGCTGTTATTTTATATTCCTGTAGTCCCTCATCTGTGTCATAGAGCAGTCTTCTATCCGAGAGATAGTTTGCTAATATACTGACCAAGTAGGGTGAGACTTGTAGATCCCCCAACGCTTCTAGAATCCGATTCCAATTCACCGAATTAAACGCGTTACCATCGCGCAGTATATTTTGGTACCACCTAGCCATCGTGCTCCAGCTATCGCATTGCGGGCGATGTCGCACACCACAGATAGTGCCTTTCCGGTTGATCTACCTTTCCGGAATCCATACTGTGATTCAGAGAGTCCCGACGTTCCTCAGTGAATTCTTCCAGGCGAGTGGCAATTACTCGCTCAAGCAGTTTTCCTGTTGTGTCCAGCATGCACAACGGGCGATAAGACGACGGCTCTTTTGGATTCTTGACACCTTTTGGTATAAGCACAAGCCGCTGTTTTTTCCATCGTTTCGGAAATCGTCCTGTTTGAAAGCAGATTGTGAAGAGACGTTAGGGATACCATCCAGTCCCGGCGTCTTGTTTTTTTTTTTGATATTATATATATGTATAATATTATATATGTTTTTTTTTCTTTTTTTGGTTTCGGTATGAAGGTGGAAATCTTCAAAAGATAACTCTTGACCGATCCAGAGGCATGCCGGGTTTTTACCGACTAAAACCACCTCCGGCCAGGTTCATATTCCCGTTGATCCCCGCGGAACTTTCTTTTAGATATTCCATCGCGGGGCGGCACGGAGTTTACCTGTTACTCCGCTCGTCACGTCGCAACTGCTGAATCATTTCACCGAGAATACCACTGGTTACGGACCATGCCTGTTTTGAACTAAGCATGTATTCTATTACTCCTCCCGGAGTAACTGTCCGTCTCGTATGTCTCTCCAAAATCGTTCGTGCGGTCTCGAATCTCACGCACTCTGTGAGTACGTGTTCCCCATTTTCTATTTTGCCTTCGCAATACAAGCAGTATGGGTGATTCACATGCTTATACTTGGGCAAGTATTGCCGAAAGCATCCATGTCCTGATATTAGCTGAGTCAGGTGGTAATTCAGCTCGCCATGTTTTCTTTTCACCCATGATTCTATATCAGGTATCATGGTGTGGTTCCATCTTCCTTTGGTGGAAGAATCCCACCTTCGTTGCCATTCTCTTAGGCTTGAGAGCTCTAACTGTGGCCGCTTTCTCCGACGATTCACTTGGAAGACCTTATGCAATGCAGCGTTTTCTTTAGCTGCAATGTCAAGTGGTGTCCTCCCGGTCAAAATATGTATGGCATCTTCGGATACCATTCGAAATGCACAGCATACTCTTAGTGATGCCAGTCTATGCGCTGAGTTCATTCCCCTCATGTACGACATATACTGTGCGGCTGCTGCCCATATGTGAGCTGCATACATTATAGTCGAGGTGTTGACACTGGTTATGAGTTTCCTTATGTGGGGCCGGGGTCCTCCAATATTGGGTAGCAGTCTCGCCAAAACTTTGCATACTCTTGCCGTTTTTTCACTCGTTTTCCTCAGGTGTTCCTTGAAGCTCAACCTGCTGTCGAGTATAACACCAAGATATTTAATATAGGGACTGGATCTGATTATTTGTCCTTCTATTTCCAAATCAAGGTTTTCAACTTGCTTGCGCCTGCTTATTAAAACTGCCTCCGTCATATGTGCAGCTAGTTTCAGTCTGGCTATATCAGGTCAGATGTGTGCAGATAACACTAAGGCAAGGTTCTTTCCGATGGAAACTCTCCTCTCCATGGAGGAAGTGGTTCTGGGTCTATGTCGTATCGTCTTCAGTATCGTTGTCGGGATTTATCACGCCTACGTGTTTAGATAAGTCCCGGAATGCTTTTGCATGTGTAATCCGCCAGTAGCCAAGGAAACACTGGGAATCGGCTATCATTAAAACTGCCTCCGTCTTATGTCCAGATAGTTTCAGTCCGGCCATATCTAGCCAGCATTTAATGCTCTGGATTGCTTGGGAGCAAATATTCTCCAGGTCATCTAGACGTTTAGCGACGGCTACTATTGACAAATCATTTGCCGATATGAAATCATTTTCACTGCACATTGCCCTAATTGTGTGACCACGAATAATCTTGATAAAGAAGTTATCTATTCTGTTTAATTTTGATTTGTCACACAGAATTTTATTAGGATAGTATTTCTTGTATTGCGACTCTGGGGTTCTATACATTCCGAGGCAATAACGCAAACACTGCCTCTCGAACACTTGAAAGTTCTCCATGTAGAATGGGGATATCTTATATCATACCGGGCAGCCATACACTAATACTGGTCCGATGAATGGCAAATATGAAATTATCTTCACCTTGGGGTCCAGAAAACTACTACGGAAGAGACTCCGTGTCATTGCATATGCGTTTTTAGCCGCTGTAAGAGCAGTTGCTGTATGCTTATCAAAGTAAAGATACTGATCAAGCCAGATACCAAGGTATCTGACTAAGTTTTTACTTGTAGTGGAAGATTATTACTTCCTGCAATGGAAAATGTTTTCCAATTCCGTCTTGTATCCCTTGATGCACTGGACAGGGGCTTCTGAAATGTTTTTTGGAAATTTATTTTTAATTTCCAGTCGTCGCAAAAACGTTTGATTTTGTTGAAATCATTTTGCAGAAGTCTGTTGATGACATCAATCTTTTCTCCAGATCTATACACCACAATGTCGTCGGCATACGCAATTGCATGGTTAAGAGAACCCACTAGATCACTAGTGTAAATGTTAAATAAAATGGGAGAATTCACTGCTCCCTGTTGTAGGCCGTGTTTGATGTGGAAAGTCTTGTTAGAGATTATATTTCCACATTTCACCACAAATTGTTTACCCATTATCATATCGTAGATAATGTATAATAAATATTCGGGCATACCTAGATTTGATACCTTATATACCAGCCCTTCTAACCAATGCCTTTTCAAAGTCAACCAAACAGGCCTCTGTGCATTGTCGCTTTGCCTTGTCCACTGTATGTCAGAAATAGGTTTTGTCGCAGCATGAACTGTGTCATGTTCCGATCGGAAAACCAAGCTGGTTGTTCGGAATAATACCATTTTCCTCACACCAGTTAGTCAATGCTTTATTTATAATTTTCTCGAATACCTTGCTGATGTTCGGAAGCAAACTAATCGAGCGAAGATTAACTGGATTGCTCCTGACCTTGCCCTTTTTGGGGATGGGATTGACTACTACAGATTTCCATGGGGTTGGATGATATGCATTATTTAGAGCGTTATTGAACAAAATAGTGTAAACCTTCACTACTTCAAGAGGTAAATGCTTTAGAACAATGTTTAGAAAACTATCTATTCCAGAAGATGTTTTGTTCAAGATCAATTTGCCAATTGGTAGGTTCATTACGTAACGAAATATGTTTTTGGAGGGCGCTATTTTCCTGGTCAAGGTTAGAATGAGCCGATTCGCTCTATCTATACACTGCTTCAATGTTTTTTGCGGATCCTCGACTATTATGAACTCTTCGTTAGAGTTAATGTGTTCCAGGGTAAGTTCTGCGTTCAGCAGAGTTTGACAATTCTCGGGAGTCCGGGGAACTCACAGACCTGGGATGTCATTATAATCTTTCCTTCGAAAGACTTTATTTATTTGAGGGAACATATTCGGTCCACTAGCTTTAATGGCTTGAATTCTATTGTTCCCGTCTTCATTAATTACTGATCTGTAGTTGTCACGGATCAGTTTTTGAAGATTTTTAATTTGTGTCTTAATTGTTTTTACTTCCTGGCTATTTGGATCGCTGAACTGTCTGTAGAGCAGTTTTAACTTGGAGAACAGAAAACTCTTTTGCCTATACAGTTCGTCGATCTTTGCGTTTCTGTATCGGTTTGTATGGCTCTCCATGTGAGACACTTTTGGGATAGAACGATTCATTGTATTAGTAACAATGTTGTTCTTCGTCGAAAAATAATGATCAATTTCGTCATTATGGAGATTTCTGTCAGTTGGTGGATCTATGCCATTGGAGCGTAATTCTTTTTTTATTATCCGATCAAAGTGCGACCAGTGTGCATTGCCGAAATGAAAAGGATGTATCTGTTTATACTGCTCAAGTAGTGAGTGTTCATTTGGGACATATATTACGGCGCCAAGTCCATAGTGATCGTTTTCGTACTCGATTGTACGAAAACAATTTCGAGTAGTTAGATCCGAATACAATCGCTCGTCCAGCAACAGTAAATCCAAGAAGGAATTTCCTCTTGGATATGACGGAGTATTTGTAGCGTACAAATCGATAGCGTTTGTTTGCCACCAGTCGAACAACACATTGCCTCTTGTGTTCGAGATAAGTTACCCCAAGCACCGTACTTGGCATTGAAATCTCCTGGCATAAAGAAATAATTATTTTCCAAGTCTAATTTGAAGCTTCGGAAAAGGGTTTCAAGTTCATTGGTAAACTGTCTAGACTGTGGAGCTTCGGGAGCATAAGCAGAGACCACATATAGATGCCTTTGACTTTTTAAAGGAAAATGCAGGCTTCTAGTACCTGGAATATGTATACTTCTCTATTGTAAACGACTTTGTGTTGTAAACCCTTTTGACGTGACAACGTCTTATAAATCGGTATACCTTGGGAGGCATTCGGAAAAAAGTTTGTAGCGTTACGATAACGATAACCGATAATGCACGAGCCGCAGTGAGCGAGAGCGCGACTCTGTTAATTGCTCCTAAGTCAAATGCAGAGAGACAACGGGAATACAGACAGCACCTTGCACTGTCGAGAACAGCTGTACAGGTTGAAAGTGTAAAGACAAAAAATACACAGAGACAACGCGAATACAGGCAGCGCCTTGCAGCATTAAATAAATCGGATATAGCTAAGAGAAAATTGTCTGTTCATAGTGGTTTCGCAGCGGCAAGTTCAAACAACGTTCAAGAACTACAGGTTGTAAACCTACAACAGCCTTCAGCAGCAGAACCCGTGTATTTTACAATACAACCAGTTATATCGGCGCAAGAGGTATGGGACATGAAATGGAACAAATCGATATCAAGATTTAAATTGATGTTTCTTGACAATGACTTTGGGTATGCTTGCTCTGTTTGCGATAGACTTTGGTTTGAACGCGACTAAAACCGATCACAGTGCAACAGATGAACGTAATTTCGGACTGGCACACAAAAGAAAATCGACAACTGTGTCCTGACGAATACACAGTAGTTTGCACTACTTGTAAAATTTCGTTAAGCACACCAAAATTAATGCCTACACTTGGAGGCATTCGGAAAAAAACACTTTAATTTTGATTTAATAGCTTGTATATTCAATGTTACATATTTAGGATACGTTGTCACGAATATAATGTCCGAGCGCCTTGCGCCCAGACAACCATTTTTTTTTTTTTTAACGAAGACAGTGATCTCACCCCCTGAGTGGAATTTGCACGATCTCGTCTAATTACTTTATAATTTGGGTATCCCAATTTGTGCCGTTGGTTTAGCTTTGTTTCGCTAGCCAAAAGCACATCTGGTCGTTCAGCTTCCAGAAGATTGCTCAGATTATCCCTTCTTTCCATGCGGATTGTGAATTAACATTCACAGCAATAATTTTTAGAGATTAATTCAGCCACAGTGAACGTTATGATTAAAGTGTGGGTTCATCTGGAAACAGGGTCAAATAGAGAGTGTCCGTTCGAGCCACCTGTTCCGTAATTTTTTTTTTCGATCTTTTCGAATTGTTTATCGAACGCAGGAAACTGTTCTTGTATGGACAGTAATATTGCTGTTATATCAGATCTTTTGACGCTGCGAACGTGATAATTCGAATTCCATTATCATCTGAAACGTCGTGTAGACTTTCTTTACCTATAGTGGGTTGGAAGATATCTTCCTTCCCAATTTTCGCGTTGTGGTCTCCGAGGGGGATTTTAACATCGAATGATGAGATCCCATCAAATACTTCCTCTAGGGTCTCGTAGAACGTGTCCTTCGTTTCTTCGTCCGTAGATTCTGTTGGGGCGGGGCGTGCATGTTTATAAATAAATAATTGTACCCGCTGTTTCCTTTTTCCCTACGTCTTCTTTTTGCCGAGTCGGTGTTTTCTTGATGACATGTTATCTTATTACAGTGTCGGCTCATCCCACCTACGCCTACCGGGTTTTTCGTGAGATTGTTTTGTATGTATTGGGGATTCATTTTTGTTCCCACTAGTCTTGGAGTTTCAAATAGTCCGCCATATCAGCGCTCCCCTTTGATATGGTAAGGTCTGCTTACTGCTTTGATTCGACCCAGTGTCAGAGAGGCGCCGTTATAATACAGCCGGTATACCTCTGGCTGCAAACCATCCAATGGGCACGGTGACGCGTAACACCCTGGATTAGGGGTGGTAGATCTTTGTGTGTTACTCCTCGCTAGCCTGTCTGACATGGGTGGCGTATGCTTCCGTCAGAATAGCCTGAGCGATTCATCGTAGTTTAAGCCCTTGCACCACGTCAAGGTTTCTACCAAGCGGTGGTCACTCAAACGGCTGTCAAATAAAAACTACGCGTCCAAAATGGCTAAAATTTTGGTGAGTAACTGTCAAAAGATGCACAACCACATTCACTTTTATTGACGAGTGCTGCTATCTTCACGTTTAGGTCGTAAACTTTTCAGCCCACTCTCGTATATGTATATATATATATATATATATATATATATATATATATATATATATATATATATATTATTTATTTATTTATTTATTTATTTATTTGAGTTATATGTGCCTGTATTTTTATACCAACATTTATTGACTGGATATGGGAATAACCTTATTCACAAATTCAATATTTTCTGAAAATATTTTTGAATGTACTTCTTGACAATTTCCAGACGCTGACTTGCTCCAAGTCGACATGCTTGGGAAGTATAGTACACACGAATGTGGCTTCTAGGACCTCAAGAAACTGTGAAACTGTTTTGGAACACGCCAAGAATTTTTTCAATCAGTACTTTACATCAATCAATAAGTAAGTGATTTAAATTTTAACACGTCAATACTGTTACAATTACTATTTCATAATGCCAAAAGGTATATGAGTACTGTTCACAAGCAAAGATGGAACCAGGTTGAATATTTGATACGACGTCATGGCCACTACCATCTTATGGAAACTGAACTTATATACGGGGCAAAGTTAGCATGGAGAAATTCATCTCGATGCATCGGAAGAATTCAGTGGTCTAAATTACAGGTACGAAATTATTTTATTATTTTATTTTATATTCATGTTTCGAGAAAGATGTATTCAGGGTTTTAATAACAATCTCTAAGTCACGTTGTGAACTTAAAATGTGCGAACAAATATTATAATGTATAAATAATAACATATGTCAAGTATGTAGCTCTATAACTGAGGTTCAGCTTGACGTTTAGTAGTTGAATTTTACATTAGTCTCCACCACCTTTGTCCTACCGAGAAAACATATATAAACAAAATATTAAATTTATATATAATAATATATAAACAAAATATTAAATTAAAAAAGTTACACATAAAACTTTCATACATTTACCTTACTAAACATTAATTAAACACACACATTACAAATAATTTTTACATTTTCAAATTAAAATTAAAAACTCAAATTACATTTCGATTTACACATATACAAAACATAAATTACATTACATTCACTTACAAATTACAACTACATTCATTAATCATTTACAACATAAAATAAACACATTCATTTATACAATGTGCAATTTCACATAATTAAACACTCAATACAAAAAAACATGAAATTAAATTTAACATTACAAATATAAAACATAGAACATAAATTGATATGTAGAACATTAAATATTAAACTGGCGCATACAAACACCCAGTTATTTCATCGGGGATGGTATCTCCGATAAACTCGAGATCGATCATCGCCATTGATTGGGTCATAGCGGGTACATTGGATTTTTGGATTGATTGGATGGAGTTTTCTCGTTGGGTTAACGGTGGGGATAAAACAAAACCAAAAACAAAAACAACGGTGGTGAAGTTGTTGGATTGACAGTGGTGTGTATGGTGGAAGAAGACGACAGTTTTGATGAACTTACTAACGAATAATTTGTGTAATTTGGTTTCGAGTACTGTAGTGTAACTTGGTTTAGTGATAAATAATACTCGTGAGAGATTAATACATTTTTCAAGGTTTTTATTAATATCGTACACAAAAAAAAATGTTTCCCAAGAGAAAGCTGGTCGACAATTAAGGCCAGATATTCATCTCGAAACTTCCCATAGACAGCAGTACTCGACGAATATAAGTTGTGTCATTCCATAAGGAAACTGTAGGTAGCCTTTTGTTTTCCTTAATATTTTTACTTTTGTTTGCGATAAGTGCTGCCAAAAAATTAGAACAGTCCGCTTTTTGAGTGGATGGTGTCATGTTTCGCAGCGTAATCAATACCACCCCACAATGAAGATGCAGTAACCGCTGTCGTTATTCAGAAATTTTAACTTACAGAATTGTTTTTGGGTTTGTCTTCCATTAGATCACGTCAAGCATCTTTTTTTTTTTTTACACAAACGCGCGCATAAACGGGGATTTTGGAGTATCCTTAAAGGTCAGAGCACAGTGCGAGCGGAACGAGAGGAAGTGGATAAGGAAAGGTATCGATGTACATTGGTTTTAATGCCTGGACATTATATCACTTGGCAGAGCCCCTATTACCATCCTTTGACACATCATCATCATCGGCACTACAACCGGGATCCAGTCTTGGCCTTATTTAGCAAATCGCTCCACCGGACCCGATTTCGAGCCGATGTCATCCAGCTTGACACTCCCAGGCTCTGGACGTCCTGGTCTACGCCATCCCTCTATCGCAGACAAGGTCTGCTGCATTGTCGCCTTCCGTACATCCTGCCACAAAGGACTTGCCGGGCAAGCTCCTCTTCGCTCATTCGAGCCAGATGTCCCACCCACCAGAGTCTACCGAGCTTGATTTTTATTATAACATTAGCTTCAAGGTAGATCGCGTAAAACTCATGGTTGTAACGTCTCCGGAATCGTTCTCCCTCACGTATGGGGCCAACAATTCTCCTTAAGACCTTCCCCTCGAAATCGGCTAAGATTTCAGAGTGCATTTTATTGAGCACCCAGGTCTCGGATCCATACATGAGTACTGGTAAGACCATGGTCTTGTACAGTAGTAGCTTGGATGTTCTGCATAAATTTCGGGATTTAAAGAGCCTTGATAGACCATAGTAGGCTTTGTTGGATTTGATTAGCCGCTCGCGCATTTCTTTTTCCATACTGTTATCGGCTGATAGTATTGACCCAAGGTAGTTAAAGGATTGAACCAAGGTAGTTAAAGGATGATAGTTTTCCCATCATTAATGTGCAGTCCCTGTTTTTGTGCCGCCTGCTCGATCTGGGTGAAAGAGTCCTGTACAGTCGAATCGGATACCGATGATGCCGATATCATCTGCATAGGCAAGTATCTGGCTGGATTTGGCAATCCCGCTATTTTTACTTGACTAGTTACGTTGGTCATGGTCAACCTACAAAGTGGTATCAATTTGTTTGGAATGCCGAACTCTCTCATCCCATTATATAGTTCTACCCTGGCTATGCTGCCGTGGGCGGCCTTAAAATCTATGAATAGATGATATAATGGAATCTTAAATTCCATACATTTTTCCATCGCCTGCCTAAGGGTGAATATCTGATCAATCGCTGATTTGTCTGGGATGAAGCCACATTGATATTGATCAATGATCACTTATCCGATCTTGTAGGATAGTGGAGAGTATCTTACAGGCGGTACTCAGCAATGTTATGTAGTTGCTGCACACAGTGATAACTTTCTTCTTATGTATGGGGCAAATTATTCCGCGACGCCAATTTTCCGGCATCCCCTCGTGATATAACGCTCTCTCTCCATATTTGATCAGCTCAGCTGGTATGCCATCAGCTCCGGCGGTTTTATTCGATTTGAGCTGTCTAATGGCTTTTAATATTTCATTTGGCAGCATTTGGTCTTGATCTTGCATTGGTAGAGCTTCCAATTCTTCTGTGAGCTGACCATTTAGCACTGGAGTGCATTTACCATCTCTATTTCACAGACTAGAGTTTTTTTCCCAGGTGCTTTTCTTTTGTCTGTGGAGTGCTTTTCAAATCTTCTGAGCTCCTTGTATTTCTCCTAGAGTACCCACGTCCTGTGAGACTGCTGCATTGCCCAATATACAGCATTCTTACGTTAAGTCGCTAGTTTGCACTCATCATCAAACCAGTCGCTCCGACCTCTACGACTGCTACCTAAGATGGAGTTGGCAGTACTAATGACAGTATTCTTAAAGCACGTCCATTTCCCTTCTACGCCCGGCATTCTGGCCCCAAGACTTACTCTCCCTCCATCGAGCTCTCGAAGGCGAGTCTTAACGCAAGCCCAACGGTGTTGCTGGTATTCTCATTGCGTAAGGCAGGTGTGTTGATCCGAATCTAATCCGCGGATGCAATACATCTCCGTAAGGCAATCCGCGCTCGGAGACCTGTACCAACAAAATAGTGATCCGAGCCGACGTTGGCACCTCGTTACGTTCGTATCGTCATCAGGCTCGAGGAGTGGCGGCGATCTATCAACACGTAGTCAATTTGGTTGCAAGTGGTTCCATCGGGCGATACCCAGGTGGCCTTGTGGACGACTTTACGCGGAAGGCTGGTACTCGCAACGACCAAGCTCTTTGATGCTTCCAGTTCGATGACTCGTAGTCCGTTGTCATTAGTGTTCTCATGCAAACTATGAGAACCTGCGTAGTCCCTGAAAACCGGCTTCCGACTTATTTTCGCATTGAAACCACCAAGGACGATTTTCACATCGTATCTTGGGCATGCATTGAGAGTCCGTTCGACATTCTCGTAGAATTCTTCTTTTTCGTCGTCACGGGACTCTTCATTAGGCTTATGTTCTTAAACTTCCCTCCCACACGAAGAGTCCATAGCCTTTCGTTTATTAAATTCAAGCCGATATTGGCAGGCTTCAGTATTTCGCTGAACAGAATGACAGTTCGGACATTTATATATTTTATTTGAACTCAGTCGGATCACACCGACTTCAAAAGAATTGTTTAGCGGGACAACCCAGAGGAGGAGTACCAAACGTTCAAGCTGCTAACTGTGACATACGGAGCGGCGTCTGATCCATTTATGGCAACGTGTTGTTTCGTCCAAATGGCCGAGGAGATTGAACAATCAGGTCCGGAGGCAGCGCGAATTATCAGAGAGGACTTCTACATGGACGATTGTAGGTCTGGAGCGCTATCCGTGGAGAAGGCAATCCGGTTGGTGGGACAACTGGCGGAGGAGGTTCAATACTTCGCATGTACCAATTCCACTATAGTACTACAATGGCTACCGGGTCGTCTCAGGCGGTGGAAGACATTCATCGCTAATCGAACGTCATACATTTTGGAAAGGCTGCCAAGAGGCCAGTGGCAAACAGCAAACAGCTGACATTCAAATAATATTTAAATCATCTGTCATTCCTTTGTAAATAGACTTCTTCGTAAAACTTCATCGAGACTGTTGTAATATTTAACCTAGTTTAATCAATTTCATCCTGGAAAATAAAGCATTATTTTACAAACATAAATAGTCCCCACCGAGTTCCATTTGACGGGAAGACAAACTTTGGGATTTCAACGAATTGAGGTAATTCCTTTCGGTTTTCAAACACATCAGATTTGCCATTGTTTTCAGTCAACGGCAAAGAACACGAACACATTTAGTATTTACACCTTTATTATTACCTTTAGGGATCCCAATATAATTATGGAGGTAACCTTATCCGTACACATTGAAGCGGCAGCAACAATCACTTCCTTATTGCCAACTTACTTACTCGAAAATATTACATTAAACTCAGTAGGTATGATGGTAAGAAGTTTGCGTGGGGCTGTTAGAGCTGATTATTTTTGTCCAACTCCTTGATCTCCTCCGACTTCATCTATATGTCTACGCAGACTGCCCGTTGCAACCTACTCGAATTTGCAGCTCAACCAAGTCAACAATCGATTTCTTCCTAAAGTCTACAGATAACTATTCATCTAATCCTCCCACAGTGTCCTTCACATTCCCTTCGGATCATGGCTCTGTCCACACCTCGGTTCAAATCCCCTCGCTTGAACCACTCTACACTCTGAATCCTATTCCAAATGTCACCAAAACAAACTGGAAAAAAGTCAATAAGGATATTGCTGCTAGCTTTTCAAAATTTTCTTTACCGGAATCTTCTAACCTGCCCCCTACACAAATTGACCAAGCAGCGGCCCAAATAGAGCAAATACTGGGAAATGCTCTCTTCAGCCATACTCCCACTATCGTTCCTCATAATCACTTAGGAAAACCCCTACCCAACCTACTCACAAAATTATTACGTATAAAAATAACAACTCCGACGAAAATTGCACACTAGCTACTCACCTTTTATTAAACAACAGATCCAGCTATTAACCTCCCAGATAAATGGACAACTAAAAGTTTTCATTAATCAGACCTACACATCCACCCTAAACAGTATCAAACCAAATCGCGATCTATTTAAAAACATAAACAGACTAACGGGTCGCAAACTCAAGCCTCGAACAGATTATCTTATTCACCCAACTAATAATAACATCGTCCAGTCGGACACTGATATAGCAAACTGTCTCGCTGAACATTTCTGCAAAGTCCATAAGCAAAACGATACCCTCCCAGTAACAAATTTCCACGATACCGTGAACGATTACATTCCACGCTCACTGGAGCCATCCCTCACACCATTTATTACTGAATTCACCGAAACCAATAAAGCATCACACCCCGTAGGAATCGACACATTCCTAAGCCTTGAAGAACTATCCGAAGTCATTATTTCACGTAACAATAAAAAATCGACTGGCCTAGATGGAATCGCTAACCTCCTATTCAAAAGACTCCACCCAGGTAACTTCCTCCCGATTCTCGTTCTCCTCAACCACATAATAAACGCTTCACATTTCCCTAAAAGTTGGAAAACAGCGGTGATCGTCCCTATTAGCAAATCTGGGCCCTCCAAGTACCCGGATAACTTCCGTCCGTTATCGCAGCTAAACTCGCTTAGCAAGATTCTTGAATGTAAAATCTACAAAAATCTTCTCTCATTTGCCAGGGATAGCTCCTTCATTCCGAACTCTCAATTTCGCTTCCGCTCACAACACTCCACTTGTCATGCTCTCTTAAAACTGACACATGATGTGACGACCCACCTTCAAAACCAATCCCCAACGGTATGTGTCTCCCTAGACATAGCAAAAGCATTCGACTGTGTCTGGATCGCAGGACTGTTATACAAACTTCATTCAATGTATGGATTAAACATCCACTCCACAAAACTTCTCGCTTCCTACCTCTTTGATAGAAAGTTCATGGTGAAAATAAACTCAACTCTCTCGACACCTTATAGCATAACCGCAGGAGTTCCTCAAGGATCCATCCTCGGCCCACTACTATACCTTCTTTATACATCAGACGCACCGCAGCCACTGTTACCCAATACAACAATGCTCAACTATGCCGACGACACCTTAATTTATTCAAGCAACAAGCTTGTCAAGGAGGCAAGAAACTGTATTAACAGATATCTCCCAATCCTGTCAGCCTACTTTACCAAGTGGAGAATTCAACTAAATCCAACCAAAACTCAGCTCATTGTTTTTAAAGGCAGAAACGCGAGTTGTACAAACAACACTATTCGCTGCCATAATAAAATCAGAATTAAAATAAATAACAATATAATTAAACCCTCCAAAACCTTAAAGTATCTAGGTATAACCTTTACCAACAATCTGTCATTCACCGCCCACATTAAAAATACGATTCGTAAAGCCACAACCCAACTGAACCTCTGCAGAAAAGTCATGTACAAACCGAATGGTCTCTCTCCCAAAGTCAAATCACGTATCTACAAACAAATAATCAGACCCACTCTCACATATGCATGCCCGATATGGTACCATATCACACCCGCCCAAATGGAGAAGCTACGAAAATGAAAGGAAATGCTTCAGACTTATCACTGGCCTCAACCGACATCCCAACTCCCACAAATATTACAACAGTAGTTCGCTCTACTATGCCGCTAATATTGAACGTATAGATCGACGCTTCCTCGAGCTGTCCATCAAATTTATCGAAAATCTTCCCAATAATCCCAATCCGATAATAAATACGCTCACATCGACTCCGTCAGATAACCGAACTGCCTACCCGAACTGTCTCCACACCAGAACCCTCTTCACCTCTGGCAGGTTGGTCAACGACTCCAATGAGATTGTATACCACAATACTGAACTCTCACCTCACCAGTTTAAATATTGTAATATACATCATCATCATCGGCACTTCAACCGGGAACCGGTCTTGGCCTTATTTAGCAAGTCCTGAGGCTTATTAAATTTTCCATAATGATTTGTTTTTTCCGGGCAGGGTCATTAGTCTTGCGCCAGAGGCTCCCCGACGGGGAATCGAACCCCGGTCTCCCGGGTGGCAGGCAGGAATACTAACCACTATACTATCGAGGAGCCTATTGTAATATACAACCCTTCTCTAATATCTTGCGTTTCAACGACCAATCGGAAAGTGTTCCCCCAACCCATATCCCCGACTGATAGTACCCACCCTAACCCAAATCCTACCCATCGACCACTATACCTCCCGCCCCACCCTACTCTAACTTATTGTAATAATAATAGATTTAATAATTAGATAAGCTAGGCTAAGCTAAGTTAAGTTAAGTTAAGCAAATTAGTTATAATTATATCCTGGTTTTCTGACCTTTTCCAGGAAGCCCCACCTACTCCTATCTTGTCCACCCATGAAATATGTAACTTTATAATAATGTTTGAAAAATGTACTAGCAAGTATGTGTAAACGATTAAAGCTAAGCTAATTATAAGTTATCTGTATTACTTATTGTAATTATTTATGGTCTATAAATACTATAAATACAGAAATGTAAAGAAAAAAAAAAGATTATTTTTCTGCTATCGCAACGATTGGAGAATAAACTTCCTAAAGCAAACAGTCGAATATGCTTTATATGATTAGGCAATTTATTTCAAGAACTTTCACACAAATAAACTAGAAGTTGGACGTCACATGATCTAGACGCTGAGTTAATCGGTTCAAAAATTGAAATACTTTTCTGAACGAAACCCATCGCCAATAAAGTCTTCGATTGTTACGTCGTAAGACGAGCAGGGTCATTGTAGTCGAATCAGATGCCCACAATATTAGGTTCTTTAATTTTTGGGTTGAAGTACTTGCACATTATTCCAACAGAATTAAGACGAGTTACGTAATTTGGAGAAGGTTTTTAACCAACATGGTATCCGACGTCAAGGAGATATTATTTTACTTTTCGTTTATGGTAGATATTTTAAGATGTACGTAAGCAGCTCAATAATTTTACATTCCTACCAGTGTAGTAAACATTTTTATTTAACTGTTTCAATAGAATACTAGCATTTGCTTGATGTTTACTTTTTATATTGTTACAGGTGTTTGATTGCAGATATGTTACTACGACTAGTGGAATGTTCGAAGCTATTTGTAATCATATCAAATACGCCACCAACAGGGGCAATATCAGGTAAGATACTTCAGGTACTGCGAATTCCAGGGTTTGCTATCATTATTTATTAATAGCAGGTTGTCAATAACGTCTACAGCTCACAAGATTATTAGAAGCTAATCAAATAATACATGTATTGGAATCGAAATGTTTGAAAGTGATATTTTAGACTTGTCTTAAACCAGTGCTAACTTATTAGGGTCCAATAATTTTTGAACCATCTAGGTTGCGAACAACAAGCGTTGAACGCAACTTCCACGAACAATGAAGATTATTCTGGGCAAAATTTGTGTGTTCAGCACGCGTTAAACACTTCGCAAGATTGAGGTTTTTAATCGAACCGATGTGGTCACCACACACGTGATCTCGACTGTCCAAAAGCAACGGCGACCGCAACGTTGATACCTGAAACCACCAATCGTTATAGAAAAAGGGAAAATGGACCGAATACCTGTGATGAATTCCAGAATAAATCCCCCAAACGTATCCTCCTTACAAAACCCGGTTGACTTTTTGTTTAAATAGTAACTTTATTAAATGGATCGCTGAGATTTGGTCTGATTATAACAGAAGGTGAACTGTTCTGATGGAAAGTTTTACGAAGAATAAAAGAAAAATGGTTGTTGTTTGACAACCAAAATAATTTCATTTTTATGTCAGCTGATTGTTGACATTTTCCAGGTTAGTGCCACGGGTAGCATTCAATTGCGAATTCGCTGGTTGTGTCCAGGGCGAATCCGCAACATTCCGCCCGCCTTCGCCAATCAGCGGCGAATCATCTAGCTTCAGGGGATGGTCCTCCGCAGCTGGGACGGGAGGATCCTCCTCCAGTGGGAGGATACTTATTTTGCTACGGGTCTTGTGAGCGTGCCAGTAGCGGTCCGCAGGGTCACCACTCTCACGAGACCGTCCCGGCCTGGATGCACCTCAAGTATTCGTGCGAGGTGCTTTAGCCGATATTTTTTTACTTTTGTCGAATATTTGATTATGACGGTGAAGTGTTCCGCCGAACACTGTTCACACGAATGCATAACGGAGCGAAACGGCACTTTAATAAAAACACAGCGAAAAGGTTTGTTTATATTTTTCTTTATTTTATTGTTGGTAATCCAGGATTCACTACACTGGAACGCGCGTGACGATTTTGCAAAAGGTGCTCGTATATAAAAGGTATAATATAACACGTAATTATTTTTTTTTTTTTTTTTTTTTTTTTTTTATTAGACTTCTCTCGGGAGAGGCGAACCTATAGCGTCGAGTGGGCGCCCCGAGATGCCATCAAATAACTGTTGCAGTTCTTTTTGAACAGTTGCAGGTTGTAACGCTCCGGGAACACTCGCGTGGGAAGGCAGTTCCACAGCTTCCCCGCTCTGTAACGGAACGAGTTCTGATACAGGGATGTTCGCGCCGTCGGGAGATGAACCACAAACGGGTGCGATCCGTCGGATTGTCTTGTGGAGCGCATATAGACCGAATTGCGTGGAACAATGCCAGGAATCTCCGAAGAACAGCACCCGTGATAATATCTGTAAAACAGACAGAGGTCGGCTACGCGCCTTCGACGTGATAGCGACTGTAGTCCCGACGTCAGCGCCGAGTCCCCGATCAGGCGGATCGCTTGTCTTTGTACGCTCTCAAGTAGGTCGAGGGTATGTTTCGGAGCCGAGCTCCGAACATTAGAGCAATATTCGAGCGCGGGTCTAATTTGAGATTTATATAGGAGAAGAAGTTGGGCCGGAGTAAAGTATTTCTTAGCTCTAAAAAGATAACTCAGTTTTCCTGAGGCTGATCTGGCGATATCCGATACGTGTTTATGCCATGATACATTCCCACAGACCGTGACGCCGAGCAATTTCAAACTTTCCCCAGCCTCGAGGGCCCGGCCACTCATCATCAGCTGTGGAACCGATGATCCAGTTTTCTTTGTGAATGTTGTATACTGGGTCTTCGTTGCATTGAAGTCGACAAGATTGGCCTTTCCCCACTGCAGGACTTTATCCAGATCCCGATTCAGAGAATCAATCTGTCTACATCTCAGCTGGTGTGACGCAGATGCACCAATCGACCGATCACTCGAAAAGGAGGAAACAAGCGTACTATCATCCGCAAAACTGAATACTTTGTTATCCGTTGTCTCCAACAAATCATTTATGTAAAGCAAGAACAAGGTTGGAGCCAAAATAGAACCTTGGGGCACCCCCGAATTAATAGGATACAAATCCGAACACTCGCCGTCCACAACAACCCGGATCGATCGTTTCTCGAGGAAGCTCCTCGTCCAGTCGCAAAGCTGTTGGGAAAGTCCATATGAACGAAGTTTGCTCAGCAATGCCCCGTGCCAGACGCGGTCAAAAGCCTTGGAGATATCCAATGCGACCGCCCTTGACTCACCATGCCGTTCAATCGCAGTTGTCCATATATCTGTTATAAGTGTCAAAAGGTCTCCTGTGGACCGCCTGCCACGGAATCCGTATTGACGATCATTCAGGAGTCCGTTGCACTCCAAATACTTAACCAACTCTGTATTGATGACTTTTTCCATTACCTTAGATAAAATAGACAGTAATGCTATCGGACGGTAATTTTGTGGGAGACACTTTTTTCCCGTCTTTGGGATTGGCTGAACTCGAGCGATTTTCCAGCTGGCAGGAAAGGTCCTCCGTGCATAAGATAAGCGGAAGAGTCTGCCAAGAACCGAAGAGTATGCCGACACACTCGCAACCTTCGGTGGTTGGTTCACTTTTCTCTTAACTCCCTCGTTGGGAATCTGTATTTCGACTGCGACGACACACGAACGACTCTCGTGGGAAAGGAGGATCTGACCTCCGTGAATGCTACTTGCTGACTCAATATCGCGACGGTAGCGTTCGCGGATCCTGAATCTCGAATGTTCTCTCTAGTTGATCTATTAGCACGTGTGCTAATAGATCTATTGTTTTCTCCTGCAGCGAAGGTCCTGTCAAAAAGGAATTGAGAAAAGAGCAAAGAACAAAGGGGCATCATAGGATCATTGTGTAGCTGCTTAATAGCCTGCAACGCAGGACAATGGCGCTATAAGGGATTTCGGTATACAATGGTAATTGTGTCCCGTATCTTAGCTGGCGGCAAGGATTATATTTGCACGTTTGCAGGTAACGCTGGCTAGCAGGGGCGCCAATCAGGTTTTCGAATTTACGATGCCTGTATGTTGTATTATATATAATTATTTTTAGGAATTTAGGACGATGCGTTAAATGTCCTTGGTAAGGCAATGTTTGTCCGTTTGTTGTGTCCTTCGATCGCCGTGCAGGCGTAGGACGATTGATCGGACTTGGTTCCCACGTGTCTGTGGAAGCGTGGGGTAGTTGCCTCCACGATGTATGTTACCTTTGTTTCAGGTATGGTGGAGGACTTTTAAGGACACGTGTCTATGGACAAGTGTAATTTACCTATAGGTGAGTGTGTTCCCTAGCGGAACGACGACATCTCGACCAATAGTGGTTTGTGTGGTTCGTAGAACCGCCACAGTGCCATTTGCAGGGAGGAGCCAATTCCGCCCGGATCACATACAATTGGCCTACAGTGATCTTGGTGTTTTGCTGATGCTGTGGCGACTCTAACAGATACACACACAATTCACAAGCAAAAGAGTGAAGGGCACCGAACGAAAAATCGAACAAGAAAATACATCAGAACCGTATACCAAGCGATAACAAAAATAATTCACATCAGTGGAGTATAGTCGAGTTTAGAAATCAAATTCTAAACACGGTCAGTAGCCTGATGAGTAACGCTTAGGTTCAATTTTTTTCGTGATTCAAACTGTAATAGCGTCAGTTCGAATCACACGATCTTCTTCACTATTATTTCAAACGCTATAATGCCACATTGGTCAGTGTTGAAGGTTCTGGAAGTACTCGGTGGACCATCGTAACCAAAAATGTTCGTACATGTTACTGAGCTGTTGCGGCCGGGATAAGCGCGATTTCGAAATGCTGCGAGAGGTCAAACATGCCTCCACTTGGGCTAACAGGGTAGATAGTTCTTCAATGTTTAGGGGTGTTTCTCCGATGACGCGTTTGATATGGAATTTGGTACTTTCCACAGCGGCCTCCCATATTCCTCCAAAATGGGGGGCTGCCGGGGGGTTAAATCGCCACTCGGTGCCTTCATTTGCGAGGATGCGGGCAATCTCAGCAATGTGCGGTGTTGTCTGAGTGAATAATGTGCGTAATTCCCGATCAGCACCGACGAAGTTGGTCCAACAAACGCTGGTTAATGTAGCGCAAATTCCTCTTCGAGCCACGAATCGACGGTAGACTCGAATGAAATCCTCGGTGGAGTATCCAAACGCAGCTTCCAAGTGCACCGCACGTGTGGCGAGGCATATGAATACGGCGATGTATCCTTTAAATGTGCGTGGAGTCCGGAACCCGGAACCCCGAATGACTGTGGGACCGGCGTAATCCACACCGGTATGTAAAAATGGCCTCCCTGGCCTGACTCGAGTGACCGGTAAATCCGCCATCTGTTGATAAGTCGGGGGGGATGAATGTCGCCAGCAGCGGAGGCAACGGAACACAACTCCCTTAACCAGCTGTCGTCCACATAGGATCCAAAATCGTTGCCGAATGTAATTAAGTGACAACTGCGTGCCAGCATGGATGGTTTTTTCATGAGCATCGCAGGCGATCAACATCGAGAGAACGAAGCCGAACCGCCGGAAGGGGGGGGGGGGGGGGGGTTGTTCTCATCAGGATGTAATAATGAGTGGCGCAGTCTTCCTCCAACCCACAGCAAGCCCTCGGGGTCGATGAAGGGGTTGAGACATAATAATAGGGCGGCCTGCTCGGAGAGTTTCTGGTGAGTGACGATATCTACCTAGGAAAATGTGTCTTCTGTACATAAGCGATCCACCGTTTAAGGGCCGAGTCAAGCTGCATTGGCGTCAACTCAGCGATGATTCTTGGGTTAGCGCTCGGACGTGGCTTCTTGGTTGAGACGTTTCCTTGTTGAAGTCGCTGAATAAACTCGATACACCTCGCCGTCACACGGATGAGCGTGGGGAGCCGAGAGTAGCGCAGTAGCAGGTCATTGTCTTCTCGTGGGCTAGTCGTGGCATGGCTGGTCACAGGACGGCATTCCAGGTCTACCTCAGGAACTGTTGTCAAGATACACGGCCACGGAGTTGATGTAAGAAGGAAATCGGGGCCATTCAACTATGGATGGTGCGTGCAGGCGGTCCGCCGAGGTTCCACGGGAGGCTAAGTCGGCAGGGTTTTGAGCGCCGGAAACATGGTGCCAGTATGCGCCTGGAAGAGTGGCCTGCTGTCTGGTTTCATCGGCTCGGTGTCCCACGGATCCATGCTATAGCGACAGTGGAGTCTGACCATAGGTGGATGGTGGATGTTGGAAGTGACATGATGAAAAGGACACGCTTCGTCAGGCGCGTCAGTAATAATGTGGCGCACAGCTCCAGGCGGGGCAGGGACACCTGCTTTATCGGGGCCACTTAAGTTTTGGACGCAAGGATGATACTGGATGGTTTCGACAGGCCTTCGAGCGTTCTTAGGTAGATGACCGCACCATAGGCAACCTGTGAAGCATCGGCGAACCCATGGAGTTCGACAGATAGGCGTTCGTCAGGGCATTGCCCGGTCCACCACGGAATGCGGAGAGTTTCTAGTTGTTTTAAACCGGTGACTAGGTCCCGCCATTGGGACTCCAGGGGTGGGGGAAGCGGATCATCCCATCCGAGTCCGAGTGGCCACAGGGACTGCATGAAGATCTTGAATTTGACCACGACGGGAGATATCCACCCAAAGGGGTCGTAGAGACGGCCGATGAAAGCAAGCGCCCTTCGCTTGGTGTTGGTTTTGTCACTGGTTAAGTCGTGGAGTGAAAAGACGAACCAATCTTCTTGGGGTCGCCATTTAATTCCAAGGATTGACTGGGAATCCGCTGAGGGCCAAGTTGGGCACGGTCCGATTTCCGAGTGTGGTAACTGAAGTAACGAAATGTGGTTGGAGGTCCATTTACTGAGGGGAAATAACGACGAGAGTTGGCCTTTTAGTATCTGTGCTCCTGCGATGGTATTTGAACCGGCAAATATGTCGTCCACGTGTGTGTCCTTGGTCAAAATCTTTGCAGCATCGGGGAATCGCTTACCCTCATCTAACGCCAACAGTCGAAGTGTTCGAATGGTTTGATACGGGGAACTTGCGAGTCCGTATGTCACGGTGTTGAGTGAATAGGTTTTGATGTCTGCCGAGGGATTAGATCGCCAGAGTATTTGCTGATAGTGTCGGTCTTGTTCATCAATCTTTATCTGGCGATGCATCTTTGCAATGTCCGCTGAGAAGACGCATTGATTGATGCGCCAGCGCATTAGTACGTCGAAAATCTCGGTTCGGAGTTTGGGTCCAACGTAGAGGCACTCATTGAGTGATGCTCCTGTCTTTGTTCTGACGGAGGCATTGAATTCACGACGGATCTTAGAGGTGTGCCCGGATGTTTTGAACACCCCATGGTGCGGTATGAGGCATCGCTGTGGGGAGGTGTCCGCGGCTCTGGGTTTCACCTCGCTCATGTGGCCAAGCGAGATGTATTCTTCCATGAACTCCTTGTAAAGTTCTCTGAATTGCGGTTGACGCTGGCATCTTGATCAATTGATCAACATTGGACTTCGGGGGAAGTCGGCGTGAGTAGCGGCCTTGATGATCACGTCGATGTGTCGAGAGAAAGTGGGTCTCGCAAGTCTCTTCATCCGCTGTCAAGGTGGAGACTGTGGGTGGGATTTCTTCTTGGACCCAGAATTTCTCCATGAGATCACGCAATTCCCGATCAATGCTGATTTGATGGCTGTTTAGTGGTACTATGGCGTTGGATCGGTTGCCGATGGAGGGGCGTGGGCCGGGAGGCGCCGCGCCGGTGGCTATCCACCCCAAATGAGTGGCCTGGGCAATTATGTTTGAATGGTTGGACTTCCTCAGTCCTGATTTAATGATGGCCGGATACACATCGGCGCCAATGATCACTTCCACCTTTTCCCTGGAAGGGGTGTCCGGGTCCGCAAGGTCTAGGCCTGCCGCGACGGCGAGGTCTTCCGGCAGTAGTCGAGGGGGTGGCACGTAATCCGACAGGTGGGGCAAAATCAGAGCATTGGTCGTCCAGCCCCGAGCGCCGTCGAGACGAGGCATTATCGTGATTGACGACTGGGCCTTAGCGGTGTGGCATCGGGCGCCTCCGACCCCGTGAACTGGTATGAACGATGCCCGACGGCGGAGGCGCAAACGCTGAGCGAGAGATTTAGATACAAACGGGGCTTCAGAACACGGGTCGATCAGGGCCCTAGCTTCCACTCGACGGGTGTCCCCAAGTGGTGATGGACGTCCTATTTGTCTCTGGATGGTTGATCAAAATTCTCACCGTTCATGGGTTGAAGCAACAGTTGGATGGTTTAATGGAAGGCGTGGTGTCTTGCTTAGGTTTAATTTATTTTATTTTTCATACGGCTGATTTACTCCACGAGATTGCGGAGCCTTAACGTATTTTATTTGTGTGTGCTTTCACTTTTCTACTTATTATTAATTTTATGAATTAACAGGATTATCTCTGAGCCCAGCACATGGCTCACCTTGAGCCAGCTACCCGATACTAGCCCGCAGACGAAGACTATGCCAACGACGGTGGGAACTGCAACATTGCAATACTGTTGTCATTCACCTTGATGTGGCAACCTTACGCACATTCGGGCTGCAATTCCACCCCAAGGCCATGGGAAATTCTTGACTCAAAGTGATGCGTTTTTTGCATTTGCCTACGGCAAATAGGATGCAATATTCGATGCATGTGTGCGGGCATGGGTAGAATTACTTTGAAGGTGATGGGGTATTGGGTGATCATCGAGGTGATGAGAATTTTTGGTTTTGCGTAGCTGCAATTTGCATGTTAGAGCATGGGCATGGGCATGGGTGGGACGTGGGAATTGCAGAATTGCAATTTTAGTTTTGAGAATGGGAAATGCATGCATCTCAAGGTGATGAGAATTTGGTTTGTCTATGGCGTAGGCGTGATGAACCGACACTACCATAAGGGAACAAATCATCAAGAAAACACCGACTCGGCAAAAAGAAGACGTAGGGAAAAACGGAACAAGCGGGACGCGTCGGCACGTGGAATGTTCGAACGTTATATATACCAGGCACGATACATATGCTGGTAGAAACAATATAAAATGGACATCGTCGCGGTTCAGGAAGCCAGATTCCCACATCAAGTTATCGAAACTAACGGGTTTACACTGGTGTGTGGAGGTACCGATATACATAACTTCAGAACCGGCCTCATCATAAGCAAGAAGATTACGCCCCATGTAAAAGATGTGCAATTTATTAATGACCAAATGTCGGCGCTAAAAATACAGGGCCCATGGTACAATTACGTATTTATAAACGTACAAGCCCCAACAGAATCCACCGACGAAGAAACGAAGGTCACGTTCTACGAGACCCTAGAGGAGGTGTTTGATGGGATCTCATCATTCGATGTTAAAATCCTCCTCGGGGACCTCAATACGAAAATTGGAAAGGAAGATATCTTCCCACCAACTATAGGTAAAGAATGCTACACGACGTTTCAAATGATAATGGAATTCGAGTTACTACGTTCGCAGCGTTAAAAGAACTGGTAGTGAAGAGCACGATGTTCAGGCACAAGCAAATCCATAAAGCCACGTGGAGTATCACTGAAGGAGAGATACCTCCCGTGACCACCGAAGAGGTACTCTTGGCTGCAGGGGTTATCAAAAAAAAACAAGACCCCGGGACTGGATGGTATCCCTAACGCTGTAGTGAAGACTGCTCTAACAAAAAAGCCGGAAGTCTTCAGCAGTCTCTTCACCACATGCTTTCAAACAGGACAATTTCCCAAACGATGGAAAAAACAGCGGCTTGTGCTTATAACAAAAGGTGTCAAGAATCCAGAAGAGCCGTCGTCTTATCGCCCGTTGTGCATGCTGGACACAACAGGAAAACAGCTTGAGCGAGTAATTGCCACGGTAGCGTTCGCGGATCCTGAATCTCGAATGTTCTCTCTAGTTGATCTATTAGCACGTGTGCTAATAGATCTATTGTTTTCTCCTGCAGCGAAGGTCCTGTCAAAAAGGAATTGAGAAAAGAGCAAAGAACAAAGGGGCATCATAGGATCATTGTGTAGCTGCTTAATAGCCTGCAACGCAGGACAATGGCGCTATAAGGGATTTCGGTATACAATGGTAATTGTGTCCCGTATCTTAGCTGGCGGCAAGGATTATATTTGCACGTTTGCAGGTAACGCTGGCTAGCAGGGGCGCCAATCAGGTTTTCGAATTTACGATGCCTGTATGTTGTATTATATATAATTATTTTTAGGAATTTAGGACGATGCGTTAAATGTCCTTGGTAAGGCAATGTTTGTCCGTTTGTTGTGTCCTTCGATCGCCGTGCAGGCGTAGGACGATTGATCGGACTTGTTCTCCCACGTGTCTGTGGACACGTGGGGTAGTTGCCTCCACGATGTATGTTACCTTTGTTTCAGGTATGGTGGAGGACTTTTAAGGACACGTGTCTATGGACAAGTGTAATTTACCTATAGGTGAGTGTGTTCCCTAGCGGAACGACGACATCTCGACCAATAGTGGTTTGTGTGGTTCGTAGAACCGCCACAGTGCCATTTGCAGGGAGGAGCCAATTCCGCCCGGATCACATACAATTGGCCTACAGTGATCTTGGTGTTTTGCTGATGCTGTGGCGACTCTAACAGATACACACACAATTCACAAGCAAAAGAGTGAAGGGCACCGAACGAAAAATCGAACAAGAAAATACATCAGAACCGTATACCAAGCGATAACAAAAATAATTCACATCAGTGGAGTATAGTCGAGTTTAGAAATCAAATTCTAAACACGGTCAGTAGCCTGATGAGTAACGCTTAGGTTCAATTTTTTTCGTGATTCAAACTGTAATAGCGTCAGTTCGAATCACACGATCTTCTTCACTATTATTTCAAACGCTATAATGCCACATTGGTCAGTGTTGAAGGTTCTGGAAGTACTCGGTGGACCATCGTAACCAAAAATGTTCGTACATGTTACTGAGCTGTTGCGGCCGGGATAAGCGCGATTTCGAAATGCTGCGAGAGGTCAAACATGCCTCCACTTGGGCTAACAGGGTAGATAGTTCTTCAATGTTTAGGGGTGTTTCTCCGATGACGCGTTTGATATGGAATTTGGTACTTTCCACAGCGGCCTCCCATATTCCTCCAAAATGGGGGGCTGCCGGGGGGTTAAATCGCCACTCGGTGCCTTCATTTGCGAGGATGCGGGCAATCTCAGCAATGTGCGGTGTTGTCTGAGTGAATAATGTGCGTAATTCCCGATCAGCACCGACGAAGTTGGTCCAACAAACGCTGGTTAATGTAGCGCAAATTCCTCTTCGAGCCACGAATCGACGGTAGACTCGAATGAAATCCTCGGTGGAGTATCCAAACGCAGCTTCCAAGTGCACCGCACGTGTGGCGAGGCATATGAATACGGCGATGTATCCTTTAAATGTGCGTGGAGTCCGGAACCCGGAACCCCGAATGACTGTGGGACCGGCGTAATCCACACCGGTATGTAAAAATGGCCTCCCTGGCCTGACTCGAGTGACCGGTAAATCCGCCATCTGTTGATAAGTCGGGGGGGATGAATGTCGCCAGCAGCGGAGGCAACGGAACACAACTCCCTTAACCAGCTGTCGTCCACATAGGATCCAAAATCGTTGCCGAATGTAATTAAGTGACAACTGCGTGCCAGCATGGATGGTTTTTTCATGAGCATCGCAGGCGATCAACATCGAGAGAACGAAGCCGAACCGGAGGAAGGGGGGGGGGGGGGGGGGTTGTTCTCATCAGGATGTAATAATGAGTGGCGCAGTCTTCCTCCAACCCACAGCAAGCCCTCGGGGTCGATGAAGGGGTTGAGACATAATAATAGGGCGGCCTGCTCGGAGAGTTTCTGGTGAGTGACGATATCTACCTAGGAAAATGTGTCTTCTGTACATAAGCGATCCACCGTTTAAGGGCCGAGTCAAGCTGCATTGGCGTCAACTCAGCGATGATTCTTGGGTTAGCGCTCGGACGTGGCTTCTTGGTTGAGACGTTTCCTTGTTGAAGTCGCTGAATAAACTCGATACACCTCGCCGTCACACGGATGAGCGTGGGGAGCCGGGAGTAGCGCAGTAGCAGGTCATTGTCTTCTCGTGGGCTAGTCGTGGCATGGCTGGTCACAGGACGGCATTCCAGGTCTACCTCAGGAACTGTTGTCAAGATACACGGCCACGGAGTTGATGTAAGAAGGAAATCGGGGCCATTCAACTATGGATGGTGCGTGCAGGCGGTCCGCCGAGGTTCCACGGGAGGCTAAGTCGGCAGGGTTTTGAGCGCCGGAAACATGGTGCCAGTATGCGCCTGGAAGAGTGGCCTGCTGTCTGGTTTCATCGGCTCGGTGTCCCACGGATCCATGCTATAGCGACAGTGGAGTCTGACCATAGGTGGATGGTGGATGTTGGAAGTGACATGATGAAAAGGACACGCTTCGTCAGGCGCGTCAGTAATAATGTGGCGCACAGCTCCAGGCGGGGCAGGGACACCTGCTTTATCGGGGCCACTTAAGTTTTGGACGCAAGGATGATACTGGATGGTTTCGACAGGCCTTCGAGCGTTCTTAGGTAGATGACCGCACCATAGGCAACCTGTGAAGCATCGGCGAACCCATGGAGTTCGACAGATAGGCGTTCGTCAGGGCATTGCCCGGTCCACCACGGAGAGTTTCTAGTTGTTTTAAACCGGTGACTAGGTCCCGCCATTGGGACTCCAGGGGTGGGGGAAGCGGATCATCCCATCCGAGTCCGAGTGGCCACAGGGACTGCATGAAGATCTTGAATTTGACCACGACGGGAGATATCCACCCAAAGGGGTCGTAGAGACGGCCGATGAAAGCAAGCGCCCTTCGCTTGGTGTTGGTTTTGTCACTGGTTAAGTCGTGGAGTGAAAAGACGAACCAATCTTCTTGGGGTCGCCATTTAATTCCAAGGATTGACTGGGAATCCGCTGAGGGCCAAGTTGGGCACGGTCCGATTTCCGAGTGTGGTAACTGAAGTAACGAAATGTGGTTGGAGGTCCATTTACTGAGGGGAAATAACGACGAGAGTTGGCCTTTTAGTATCTGTGCTCCTGCGATGGTATTTGAACCGGCAAATATGTCGTCCACGTGTGTGTCCTTGGTCAAAATCTTTGCAGCATCGGGGAATCGCTTACCCTCATCTAACGCCAACAGTCGAAGTGTTCGAATGGTTTGATACGGGGAACTTGCGAGTCCGTATGTCACGGTGTTGAGTGAATAGGTTTTGATGTCTGCCGAGGGATTAGATCGCCAGAGTATTTGCTGATAGTGTCGGTCTTGTTCATCAATCTTTATCTGGCGATGCATCTTTGCAATGTCCGCTGAGAAGACGCATTGATTGATGCGCCAGCGCATTAGTACGTCGAAAATCTCGGTTCGGAGTTTGGGTCCAACGTAGAGGCACTCATTGAGTGATGCTCCTGTCTTTGTTCTGACGGAGGCATTGAATTCACGACGGATCTTAGAGGTGTGCCCGGATGTTTTGAACACCCCATGGTGCGGTATGAGGCATCGCTGTGGGGAGGTGTCCGCGGCTCTGGGTTTCACCTCGCTCATGTGGCCAAGCGAGATGTATTCTTCCATGAACTCCTTGTAAAGTTCTCTGAATTGCGGTTGACGCTGGCATCTTGATCAATTGATCAACATTGGACTTCGGGGGAAGTCGGCGTGAGTAGCGGCCTTGATGATCACGTCGATGTGTCGAGAGAAAGTGGGTCTCGCAAGTCTCTTCATCCGCTGTCAAGGTGGAGACTGTGGGTGGGATTTCTTCTTGGACCCAGAATTTCTCCATGAGATCACGCAATTCCCGATCAATGCTGATTTGATGGCTGTTTAGTGGTACTATGGCGTTGGATCGGTTGCCGATGGAGGGGCGTGGGCCGGGAGGCGCCGCGCCGGTGGCTATCCACCCCAAATGAGTGGCCTGGGCAATTATGTTTGAATGGTTGGACTTCCTCAGTCCTGATTTAATGATGGCCGGATACACATCGGCGCCAATGATCACTTCCACCTTTTCCCTGGAAGGGGTGTCCGGGTCCGCAAGGTCTAGGCCTGCCGCGACGGCGAGGTCTTCCGGCAGTAGTCGAGGGGGTGGCACGTAATCCGACAGGTGGGACAAAATCAGAGCATTGGTCGTCCAGCCCCGAGCGCCGTCGAGACGAGGCATTATCGTGATTGACGACTGGGCCTTAGCGGTGTGGCATCGGGCGCCTCCGACCCCGTGAACTGGTATGAACGATGCCCGACGGCGGAGGCGCAAACGCTGAGCGAGAGATTTAGATACAAACGGGGCTTCAGAACACGGGTCGATCAGGGCCCTAGCTTCCACTCGACGGGTGTCCCCAAGTGGTGATGGACGTCCTATTTGTCTCTGGATGGTTGATCAAAATTCTCACCGTTCATGGGTTGAAGCAACAGTTGGATGGTTTAATGGAAGGCGTGGTGTCTTGCTTAGGTTTAATTTATTTTATTTTTCATACGGCTGATTTACTCCACGAGATTGCGGAGCCTTAACGTATTTTATTTGTGTGTGCTTTCACTTTTCTACTTATTATTAATTTTATGAATTAACAGGATTATCTCTGAGCCCAGCACATGGCTCACCTTGAGCCAGCTACCCGATACTAGCCCGCAGACGAAGACTATGCCAACGACGGTGGGAACTGCAACATTGCAATACTGTTGTCATTCACCTTGATGTGGCAACCTTACGCACATTCGGGCTGCAATTCCACCCCAAGGCCATGGGAAATTCTTGACTCAAAGTGATGCGTTTTTTGCATTTGCCTACGGCAAATAGGATGCAATATTCGATGCATGTGTGCGGGCATGGGTAGAATTACTTTGAAGGTGATGGGGTATTGGGTGATCATCGAGGTGATGAGAATTTTTGGTTTTGCGTAGCTGCAATTTGCATGTTAGAGCATGGGCATGGGCATGGGTGGGACGTGGGAATTGCAGAATTGCAATTTTAGTTTTGAGAATGGGAAATGCATGCATCTCAAGGTGATGAGAATTTGGTTTGTCTATGGCGTAGGCGTGATGAACCGACACTACCATAAGGGAACAAATCATCAAGAAAACACCGACTCGGCAAAAAGAAGACGTAGGGAAAAACGGAACAAGCGGGACGCGTCGGCACGTGGAATGTTCGAACGTTATATATACCAGGCACGATACATATGCTGGTAGAAACAATATAAAATGGACATCGTCGCGGTTCAGGAAGCCAGATTCCCACATCAAGTTATCGAAACTAACGGGTTTACACTGGTGTGTGGAGGTACCGATATACATAACTTCAGAACCGGCCTCATCATAAGCAAGAAGATTACGCCCCATGTAAAAGATGTGCAATTTATTAATGACCAAATGTCGGCGCTAAAAATACAGGGCCCATGGTACAATTACGTATTTATAAACGTACAAGCCCCAACAGAATCCACCGACGAAGAAACGAAGGACACGTTCTACGAGACCCTAGAGGAGGTGTTTGATGGGATCTCATCATTCGATGTTAAAATCCTCCTCGGGGACCTCAATACGAAAATTGGAAAGGAAGATATCTTCCCACCAACTATAGGTAAAGAATGCTACACGACGTTTCAAATGATAATGGAATTCGAGTTACTACGTTCGCAGCGTTAAAAGAACTGGTAGTGAAGAGCACGATGTTCAGGCACAAGCAAATCCATAAAGCCACGTGGAGTATCACTGAAGGAGAGATACCTCCCGTGACCACCGAAGAGGTACTCTTGGCTGCAGGGGTTATCAAAAAAAAACAAGACCCCGGGACTGGATGGTATCCCTAACGCTGTAGTGAAGACTGCTCTAACAAAAAAGCCGGAAGTCTTCAGCAGTCTCTTCACCACATGCTTTCAAACAGGACAATTTCCCAAACGATGGAAAAAACAGCGGCTTGTGCTTATAACAAAAGGTGTCAAGAATCCAGAAGAGCCGTCGTCTTATCGCCCGTTGTGCATGCTGGACACAACAGGAAAACAGCTTGAGCGAGTAATTGCCACTCGCCTGGAAGAATTCACTGAGGAACATCGGGGCTCTCTGAATCGCAGTATGGATTCCGGAAAGGTAGATCAACCGGAAAAGCACTATCTGTGGTGTGTGACATCGCTCGCAATGCAATAGCTGGAGGATGATGGCTAGGTGGTACCAAAAAATATTGCGCGGTGGTGACGCTTGATGTAAAAAATGCATTTAACTCCGTGAATTGGAATCAGATTCTAGAAGCGTTGGGCGATCTACAAGTTTCCCCCTACTTGGTGCGTATATTAGCAAACTATCTCTCGGATAGAAGACTGCTCTATGACACAGATGAGGGACCACAGGAATATAAAATAACAGCGGGTGTACCTCAGGGATCTGTATTAGCTCCGCTGTTATGGAATATCCTGTATGATGGTGTACTCAGAGTCAACGTACCAGAAGGGGTTAGAATCATTGGGTACGCAGATGATTTGTCAATAGTAGCCGTCGCTAAACATCTAGATGACCTGGAGAATATTTGCTCCCAAGCAATCCAGAGCATTAAATGCTGGCTAGATATGGTCGGACTGAAACTAGCTGGACATAAGGCGGGGGCAGCCGCAAGAAAGTTGAACACCTTGCTTTGGAAATAGAAGGACAAATATTCAGATCCAGTCCCTATATTAAATATCTTGGTGTTATACTCGACAGCAGGTTGAGCTTCAAGGACCACCTGAGGAAAACGAGTGAAAAAATGGCAAGAGTATGCAAAGTTTTGGCGAGACTGCTACCCCATGTTGGAGGACTCCGGCCCCACATAAGGAAACTCATAACCAGTGTCAAAACCTCGACTATAATGTATGCAGCTCACATATGAGCAGGAGCCGCACAGTATATGTCGTACATGGGGGGAATGAACTCAGCGCATAGACTGGCATCACTAAGAGTATGCTGTGCATTTCGAATGGTATCCGAAGATGCTATACATATTTTGCCCGGGAGGACACCACTTGACATTGCCGCTAAAGAAAACGCTGCATTGCATAAGGTCTTCCAAGTGAATCGTCGGAGAATGCGGCCACAGTTAGAGCTCTCAAGCCTAAGTGAATGGTAACGATGGTGGGATTCTTCCACCAAAGGAAGATGGAACCACACCATGATACCTGATATAGAATCATTGGTGAAAAGAAAACATGGCAAGCTGAATTACCACCTGACTCAGCTAATATCAGGACATGGATGCTTTCGGCAATACTTGCCCAAGTATAAGCATGTGAATCACCCATACTGCTTGTATTGCGAAGGCAAAATAGAAAATGCGGAACACATACTCACAGAGTGCGTGAGATTCGAGACCGCACGAACGATTTTGGAGAGACATATGAGACGGACAGTTACTCCAGGAGGAGTAATAGAATACATGCTTGGTTCAAAACAGGCATGGTCCATAACCAGTGGTATTCTCTGTGAAATGATGCAGCAGTTGCGACGTGACGAGCGGAGTAACAGGTAAACTCTGTGCCGCCCCGCGATGGAATATCTAAAATAAAGTTCCGTGGGGATCAACGGGAATATGAGCCTGGCGGGAGGGGGTTTTAGTCGGTAAAAACCCGGCTTGCCCCTGGATCGGTCTACAGGTATCTTTTGAAGATTTCCACCTTCCTACCGAAACCAAAAAAAAAAAAAAAAAAAAAAAACATGGTTATCACCCGAGGGCCACTTCCTCATAGACAAAAGACATTACTCGAATATCCTTGACGTAAGATCACAAAGAGGAGCAGATTGCGACTCCGATCACCTTCTAGTGATGGGCAAAATTCGAAGTCGGCTCGCAGCAAACCCACATGGGCAGTCACGGGAGACGAGCAAAAAGTTCGATATTGATAAACTAAAAGACCTACGCAAAAGGGCTGAATATCAAAAGGAACTAACGAATAGATTTAGTATCCTAGAGAATTGGAGTAGTGAGGAAGAGGAAACCAATAAACTGACCACTAAATGGGCATCAATCAGAGACACAATCAAACAAACAGCCCTAAAGGTATTACGATTTAAGAAAACAATTAAGTTTGACGATAAGTGCAGGGCGAAGATCGAACAACGTAAACGCCTCAGAGTGATTCACTTAGAAAAATATGATGAAATCAACGCAGAAAGATACGCGACAATTCGGAAAGAGACAACCAGACTTTTCAAACGCAAAAAACGCGAATGGCAGAAGACTCGGATCGAAAAAATCCTAGAAAATGCCAGAGCAAAGAATATCAGAGGTATGTGTGGGGAACGAAGTGTGAGCGTCAGCATGGGCACAGGGTTCTACTTCGTCCTCACCGATTTAATACAAAGTTCCGCTGACGCGAATCACCAGAGATATCCGAGAAAGCCACGAAAGTCAAAACACTGGTTATTTTCAGTCGTCAAAATGTTCTCTTTATTTTATTCACCGATAGTTATTTTTGTACTTAATTAAATGAACATGAATTAAAAGTCACCTACAAATACAAATATCTTAATTTAAGCATTCTCTTGCATCGTTCGAACGTACACCATACACAAACTATGTAACTCTCCGTACTATAATACTAACTATTACGAAGGTAATATTGGAAAATAACACTATTATGCTTTAAACGAAAACACGACTCCGGGTTGTACGCATCCCGTAGCGCTACGGGACGCGGGAGAAATCCGGTCGGCTCGGTGAGCGGATGAAATGTGACTCAATCGAGGGTTGGAATCTGGCTCTTGATTCACCCTCGATTCGGTGGTGGTGGATATCCTCTCAGCTAAGGATATGTTTTTACTTAACACAAGAGAGACGTGAAGTCTCTTTTTCTGGAATAGTAAACCAGATCTCGTAGTTAAGATCATAGTAGTATGTGTGTATGAGTGATCGTGAAGATCATGTTGTGCAACTCATGCGCGAAGGCGATGGGAAAACAAAGCAGGAAAACGGTAAAGACAAAAGGGACGTGGAGTTCTTTGTTTATGGTGTGCATTGCGGCTAATTAAATAGACTGATCGAGGAAATGTGCTAAAAGAAAAGATGGGACGATGGCATCATAAAACTCTGAGATGAGTGATGCCCTTGTGTAAATAGACGAATAGCCATTAGAGAAAGGTGCTAATGGATTGGGATACTTTATACAATGAAAATTGTATATCGTATCTTGGGTCGGTGGAAGAAACGAATCCCTTGCTTGCATTTGTATATGCAGGGTAATTCGTTTGTGGCAAAGAACGAAATTGGTGATTGTTAATTCTTTTAGACGACGGATCGTGGTTGGGTATATTCCAGCTGAACAAACAAGCTGCCCGACGCTGCTTTGGCCGTTAGACAATGGAATCGCCAGCCAATGTGTATGTAAGATTGTTGTACACATGTAAGGCTGGGAATAGCCAACTCGGGGTTAAGATTCCCTGATTATGCGGTTACATTATATGTGAACGGATAAGTTTTCTTTTCGGGGATATTGTGTTTGGCCTTGGGGAATTCCTTTCAGAAGATAGGTATGATAGGTAAGTACTTGATAAATTCTTTCAGGGAATTTATAAAATGCATTGGATGCATGGATGAAGGAATTCTTATGGGGAGTTTAATGCAATACCCTAGGTGCATTAATTTTTTACGGAAAGGAAAGGCTTACAGGTGTAAGGCAGTTGTATTAGCGAAACGATAGGATTATGGGAGCTTCAGGACTGGAAGCTTTTAGGGTAATTCGGGAAGGTAAGTAGTGGCGTTTATGGGAACCGCCACATATGGATGACGGCATTAATTCATTTAGAAATGTCTACAGAAGGAGAGCCAAAATATTCCGAGACACAAACGACTGTCGGGCGAGAGAAACAAAAAATATCGTGACAAGATGGAAGCAGTATTTTGAAAACCTGCTCAATGTGCGGACCCAACGACCACAAATAAACGCACCCGACGTACATACAGCCGAGCCTCAGATCCCAGAGCCCTCTTTCAACGAAGTTCTAGACGCAATAAACCGATTGGAAAGCAATAAAGCTCCCGTAGTCGACTGCATACCGACAGAGCTTGTGAAGCATGGAGGAGAGGCAAACGCTCAAAAGATCCACCAACTGATTAAAACAATATGGGATAAGGAAGTCATTGCGGAAGAATGGAAAGCCTCAATAGTCGTCCCCATTTTCATAAAATGTGACATATCTGACTGGGAAAATTACAGAGGAATATCTTTGCTCCCAGCCACATACAAAATATTAACAAATGTCATACTGGCGAAAATCACACCGTACGCAGAAGAAATATTGGGAGACTACCAATGCGGATTTCGTCGGAACCGGTCAACACGCGACCAGATGTTCACAATAAGGCAACTGCTGGAAAAGAAGTGGGAATACAGAGGGACGGTTCACCAACTGTTCGTTGACTTCAAAAAAGCCTACGACTCGGTCGCAAGGCAAAGACTCTACGATATTCTAGTTGAGCTGGGAATCCCGAAAAATATTTGCCGGCCTCATTCAAAGCTGCATGAACGAAAACAAAGGGCGAGTTAGAATAGAAAACCACGGACACGTAGCGCGAATGGGCGATGATAGGACCGTGCGTAGAATTCTTGACGGTAGACCAACGGGAAAGAGATCGGCAGGACGGCCGCGACGGAGATGTGAGAACAATGTTAGGTTGGACCTCGAGGCGATCGGATCGGGTGGTCGAACGTGGAAGGAGAGTGCGCAGGACAGGGAACAACGCGGGAGTCGAGTCGGTGAGGTTATGAACTTCCGGGTTCCTACAGGCCAATAAATAGTAATAATAGTAATAATGGCAAATAGCATGCGATGGATGAAAATAAATATTGTAGCGAGCTTAGGGTTCGCTGGATTAATTATTCACATAAAATAAGCCGGGAAATCAATTTTCTATTTAAAACTTTATTTTTCCGCTAATGACAACCGTTTTTCATTTCTCCCCTGACTTTTCGCTTTTCCTCCCCGTGACTCTTCTCTCATTGGCGACTTATCGTTTTTCTGCTCATAGTCTCCAGTTTTCCAGTACTTTGTTTTGGAGACCTGCCAGATGTCCGACTGATTGTCATATGCGCCACAATATCTTTGTATTGTATGCATGAAATTATTTTGTTTGCTTTGGGGTATTGGGCTTATGTTATGCAACGTTGCCTCATGTTGTGTTATGAGAACTTTTGAGTCGCGTACGGCAATCTTGTATGTAATGCTATATGTTTGAACAATGCTATTATGCGTATAGCATACATGTTATAGGTATGTAAATATTATTGATTATTGATATAAACATTATTGAAATTATGTTAGAGTATTGGAATTCTGCGTGTAACACCGCTATTTAGTATTTTTTGAAAAAATAAATTGAACCTTAAAATATCTATAAAGATGTGGTAATGTGGGGATGTATGTGTTGTGGTACCGGCACGGGTATAGGTTCACACACACTCCGCACTCCAAACCACGAAACTGCGCACCACCGAGAAGTAGAGAAAAAAAAATGCTGATGATGCCTGGTTGCTTAATCGTCCTTTTTATTTCTATGTATCCTTCAATTAAAATAACACTGGATTTGTCTATTGTTCCTTTTTATTTTTATACATTCTTCGATTAAAATAGCACTGGGTTTGTCTATTGTTCCTTTTTTATTTTCACGTTTACGTTTATTGTCGCAACCGATTCGCTTTTGATCGCGTCAACCCACTAAAGGATTCAGCGCGATTGATGGAGGACACAACTTTCGGAACGGGAGTTAATTCCCAAGTGCCAACTTCGCCTGGTTATCGCGACACTCGGCCTGGTCTTGGTTTCTCGGTGGTTGGCGTTAGACTCTATTGGGTAACCCCGGTGGCGGTGAAATTTCGGCTGATTAGCCGACGTGCACGGTTCGGCGGATGATTAGCGACTGACTACTTACTGCCGAGGACAAGTTCGTCGCGTCGTGGCAGTGGAGTCATAGCTAAAATCAACTCACTGCCATTTACTAGGAACTTTGAAAGGGGTTGCTATGCCTGTATAGGAGATTTAGTTCCGGGGAATCATCGCCGTATAGGTTGAGTTGGATTCTTTGGTTGTGTGTATCGGGAAATTGGTTTCGGCGGCATAGCCAAGTATGGTCAAGGGTCTTGATCGTTGCGATGGTCGTTTCGTGGAAAGGCGACGCATCATGCTGTTGGCCTGCCAGTAAGAGGGAATTGGTGTGGTTCTACATGGTTTAGGTGGAATGGGAACCGAAATGGTTTTCGGGGGAACTAAATGTTGCTTGGTTACAAGCGAGGAGATAGTTTAAACAAGAAGTGAGTCGGGATGATTTTTGGGGGAAATTGGAATTGCTTGGTTGCAAGCAAGGGATATAATTTAGATGGGATATTAGTCGAAGCGGTTTTTGCGAAAAATGCGTGCGGCTCGATTTAGTTGATGGAGATGGTGAGTATGCGTTTATTACAGGATATGATTTTCGGGGGAAATTAAGATTGCTTGGTCGTAAGCACAGAATATAATTTAGAATGAGAATTAACCGAAGCAATTTTGGGAAAATGTATGCGGCTCGGTGTAGTTGATGGAGATGGTGAGTGTTTCGTTTTAAATTGGATATGCGTTTATTACAGCTTGGGAAATGGGTACTTTGTAGGTTGGGGATTTATGCAATTGCAGGTTTGGGGAAGGATGCTGTTGCATATTGGGATGTGTTTTTGCATGTTTGGAAATGGATTACAGGTTAGGTTAGGGTGACGCGCTGTTAGCGGTCAAAATGGGTTGGCATTGCGGGTTGGTTTTCGAAGTGGTATAGAGAACCCCCACAGTAAACCTCATTTTATTAATAATACATTTTGCACTATCCAAAAACAAAAATACCAAAGAAGTAGTCTGTTTTCTGGTCTCTATAGTGGCATAAGACCTTAAGCTAAGTTATTTACTCTTCTTATTTACGTTTCTGGCTTTAAGATCTGACCTTGTCCATAAGTAGAGCTTGCAAGCTGATGTTATCAGACATATTGTAGCGTTGGCGTTAATATAGAATCCGGAGCAATCCGAAATCAATAAAAGGTAATTCGAACACATGCCAATTCTACTTGGCCGATTTTCCATCGCAATGTTGTTAAGAATATCCATAGGAACGTATTTCCCACAGTAAGGAGTTATTGGCAACCCTTAACTTACCATTTGAAGAAAATTCAACTCTTTTAGAACAAGCGTGATTACAACGCTTCTCATGCACAAAACATTAACTAAACGAACTGATTCGTTGGCGATGGATAGTTCTTAAGATGGTAATGGTATATGGCTTTAAAGCATGTCTTTGATTTTTCGACCTGTCTTTCCGGTGGTCTTGTTCTTCACTATTAGTCGTGTGTGTATCTGCTGGTGCGATTTTCAAACACCTTGAAGTTATTTGGTCTTAGCCTCTGGTAGAGTTCTCCCCATCAGCAGTCACAATATGAGCAAAAGCATTTCAATTGTATCATTAGTACATATTTGAAGTCAGCTTTAGGTTTTAAAATATGATGGGAATACAAAATTTATTATAAGAAATGGCCTAATATAGTTTTAGGTACCGTGTAAAATATTATCTATTCTAAATTTAGGGGTATTCTTAATGGGCTATTTAATCGTATTCAAAACATATCAGCAGGCATCCTAATAATTGGTATAAGGTATTAAAATAGTATTGCTTGCAACCAAAATATATATTCCATGGCACTATATCGTTCGTATACATTTAGGCTAACGGACTTTGAAAATCACATGCATTTTTTATGGATTGGTTTTTGGGATATCAATTTTCCAATCTTCGTTTTGGGGTTTTGTTTTTTTAAAGGTAGTCTTGTCTTATCTCGAGTTAAAGAAGTAACACATCGTTCAAACAACATTTTTTTGGTTAAATTCTTCTCTATTTATCAAAACTATCTCCTTCAATGCGATACAATCTTTCCTATAGTTTCCTCACGTTTCTATACCATGTATATAGAAAGATTTATTTTTAGCTTCAAAACAACCCTGAGTGGCACTGATATCGTCACCGTTAGAGCCCAATATCTTGCGGGAGCGTTTTTTTTTTTTTTTTTTTTTTTTTTTTTTTTAAGGTTTGCAAACAGCTAGTAATTACTGGAGATCACATTCGAAGAATACGGTGGGCGCGGAAGCAATTCGAACTTCAATTCGTGTAGTTTAGCCATCGTCTTCAACAACTTGTGACACGGTACATTGTCTTGGTGAAAGATGACTTTTCTTCATTTGTGGCCGCTTTTCACCGATTTCGTCCTTAAAACGCACCAATAATGCCATGTAATATTTGCTATTGATGGTTTTGCTTTTTCAAGGTAGCCGATGAATATTATGCCCTGCGCATCCCAAAATCCATAGCCCATAAACTTGGCGACCGAACATTGCTTTTTCCGACGCTTAGGTCGGTTTTCATCGGCTGCTCTCCATTCTGCTGATTGTCGATTTGATTCCGGAATGAAATGGTGAATCCATATTTCATCCATTCTCACATACCGACGCAAAAAATACTTTTTAATCCAAATAAACAATGCCAAACAGCGCTCTGCATCATCGATGGGTTGTTTGTTTTTTGTTCCATTGTGAGCAAACGCGGTATACATTTGGAAAAATAGCTTTTGCACGGCCAAATTTTGATGCAAAATAGGAGAAATACTAGCAATTGATATCTTCATGATCTCACCTACCTAGCGCACCTTTACGTTTCGTTCTTCCATCACGAATTTCAGTACCTGGTTAATGTTTTCTTGAGTCACTGTGTGGGGGTTCTCTATACCACATGGAAAACCAATCCACAACGGCAACCAATTTCGACCGCTAACAGCGCGTCTCCCTAACTTAACCTGTAACCCGTTTCCAAACATGCAAAAACACATCCCAATATGCAACAGCATCCTTCCCCAAACCTGCAATTGCATACATCCCCAACTTACAAAGAACCCATTTCCCAAGCTGTAATAAACGCATATCCAATTTACAACGAAACACTCACCATCTCCATCAACTACACCGAGCCGCATACATTTTCCCAAAATTGCTTCGGTTAATTCTCTATCTAAATTATATTCTGTGCTTACGACCAAGCAATCCTAATTTCCCCCTGAAAATCATATTCTGTAATAAACGCATACTCACCATCTCCATCAACTAAATCGAGCCGCACGCATTTTTCGCAAAAACCGCTTCGACTAATATCCCATCTAAATCATATCCCCTGCTTGCAACCAAGCAATTCAAATTTCCCCCAAAAATCATTCCGGCTCACTTCTTGTTTAAACTATCTCCTCGCTTGTAACCAAGCAACATTTAGTTCCCCCGAAAACCATTTCGGTTCCCATTCCACCTAAACCATATAGAACCACACCAATTCCCTCTTACTGGCAGGCCAACAGCATGATGCGTCGCCTTTCCACGAAACGACCATCGCAACGATCAAGACCCTCGACCATACTTGGCTATGCCGCCGAAACCAATTTCGCGCTACACACAACCAAAGAATCGCACTCAGCCTATACGGCGATGATTCATCATCATCATCATCATCGGCACTACAACCGGGAACCGGTCTTGGCCTTATTTAGCAAGTCCTGAGGCTTGTTAAATTTTCCATAATGATTTATTTTGTCTGGGCAAGGTCATTAGTCTTGCGCCAGGGGCTCCCCGACGGGGAATCGAACCCCGGTCTCCCGGGTGACAGGCGGGTATACTAACCACTATACTATCGAGGAGCCATACGGCGATGATTCCCCGGAACTAAATCCCCTATACAGGCATAGCAACCCCTTTCAAAGTTCCTAGTAAATGGCAGTGAGTTGATTTTAGCTATGACTCCACTGCCACGACGCGACGAACTTTTCCTCGGCAGTAATTAGTCAGTCGCTAATCATCCGCCGAACCGTGCACGTCGGCTAATCAGCCGAAATTTCACCGCCACCGGGGCTACCCAATAGAGTCTAACGCCAACCACCGAGAAACCAAGACCAGGCCGAGTGTCGCGATAGACAGGCGAAGTTGGCACTTGGGAATTCACTCCCGTCCGAAAGTTGTGTCCCCCGTCAATCGCGCTGAATCCTTTAGTGGGTTGACGCGATCAAAAAGCGAATCGGTTGCGACATTAAACGTAAACGTGAAAATAAAAAAGGAACAATAGACAAACCCAGTGCTATTTTAATCGAAGAATCGCCAGTAATCAGACAGTCGAGTCAGAACCGCCACGGAGCGCGCATCGCTCTTCCATCACCCCGAGTCGAGTAGGGAGTCCGCGCCATTGTATCAAGCGAAGGAAAGAGAACGAAAAGAACGAATTCAACCTCGGTAACGTACACGCGAGCGGGAGTTACAAAGTAAATTATCGTGACCACGGAAAACGTAATGAACAATATAATACGTCGTCGCAGCCTCGTAACTCAGTGGATAAAGTAAAGTCGGAAATTAGCGGAGATCGATAACTTCCTACGCGGAGGCTAGTGTGTCAAACTACTCATTGTACCCCATGTGCCTAAGTGCTACTGACTTGTAAATTGCGCTAATGGCGCAATATTTCGTACTGTATAAAATATTGAAGAAATAAAGAACATTAATGTGGGAATCATTCAGTGCTTTTCATTCATCTTTTACCTTGTGGTGCCACCTCCTCGCGGATGACAGTTCCGCAGCAGATCTTCTAGTGGGCGGATACCGGTGAATAACTACAAGGTATGATCCAATTAATCGGACCTTTAAAATAGATGTAAATGGTCTAGACTGACTCAGTGGTGACTGTTCCTTGCCTGTGAGTTCCGAACGAGAAAAGAAAAATAGAGAATCGTACAAAGTGCGAACGAGCTTACCAATACCGGTGCTCCTACCTGCAACAATTTGCCGTTCCCCGGACTTCTGTCGGTGGGTGTGAGTGAACCCGTGCCGTACGTCGGCACTCAAACGTCCTCACCCGCACAACTGTATTGCAATTTGCAACTAGAGGTGAAGAGAAAGTATGCATTATAATACTTTATTGTATAACACTCCATACTCCACATTCCGCATTTTAGCTTGTGTCACAACATTAGAACTATTAACAATGTAGATCTACTAGGTTTTGTTTTCACACAATTTTATTGCAACTAAATTATATGGAGCCCTCCATATGGGAGCTAACTTCCCCTGTTTTTGCGCGTTCCGTATCAGAACCTCGTCGCCCACATGGGACGTGAAAGGATGTACCCTACGGTCGTAGTTTTCTTTTGATTTCCTTATGGAAGCCAATAGATTACGCCTTGCTATTTCGTACGTTAAAAACTTAAGATCAACTTCCAGAAATGTGAATCCATCCTATTTAGAACTCCATTATATAAAGCCACGTACGACACAAGGAAAAACTGGCAAAAGCTAGTTATCGTGGGACCGCATGGAGATAAACTGGAAACCAAGAGTTTAGTTAAATACCTTGGCATCTGGCTAGACCAATATCTGTATTTCAACAGACATGTAGAGGCTGCTTTGCTCAAAGCGAGGAAAACTTTTGCTATGACAAGGAGGCTATTTCACAGTAGCCAACTTGACAGCAAGGTAAAAGTCATATGCTACATGACGCTAATCAGGCCAATGCTCATATATGGTTGCCCAGTATGGTTCAACATAGGTCCAAATTTGATGGAAAAGATTCGGGTGTTCGAAAGAAAGTGTCTCAGAACTTGTCTCAGATTATATCGGACACCGGAATCGGACTATAAAAAGTATTACTCAAATGAGACTTTATATAATGAAGCGTACATAAATAGGGTGGATAATTTTATGATTAAATTAATCAGAAGACATATTGCGAGAGCAATAAGGTCGTCCAATGAGCTAATTTTCGGGGCCTATTATCCAAACACCTTGTACTATGAGAGCGTACGTCGCAACGGCTTTGTTCCACCAGAGGCGTTCCTTGACTTGGATATGAAAGGGCTCTTACAGGATAGATCCGGAATTCCGCTGATCTATCATGTAAGTAGATCATCTGCAGACGGGCGATTGTGCTACGACCGGGAAGTAACGCGCACCGAAGAAGAGCTCCTGCGCTTCAGTAGGGCTATCTCCCACAGAGACCGGGACGATAGTATTAGACAGCGTCAACAGTTCTGGTGGTTGAATGGCATATAAAGACCTGGATACCAAAGTCGGTATAGAATCATAGTATCATCAGCTAGCTTACATAGACTTAGCTTTTCTAGAATTAGGGTAGTATAAGATTTAAGTTAAGTTAGGTTAAGTGCTTTTACATAAAAAAAAAAAAACAAAAAAAAAAGTGGGTAAGTTAAGTAAGTTAAATTTTAAGAAAAAAAAAAAAAACCAAAAAAAATTGACAAAGTTTTTCAAATTTTTCTTTGTATTCCAACTAATTATCAGTACTGCCACAAAGTTCTGTCGCCGAAAGGCAAATTATACAAATGTTAAGTAATGTTTAGCTTAGATCGTCTGCGAAGGACCGGTAAGTTATTATATAAGATAATTAAGCTAGAATTTAAGCATTTTTTGTCTAGCCTTTAATTTAGAAATTAAGAATATAAAAAGAAAAATAAAAAATGTTTTAAAAATGAAAAATGAAAAATGAAGTGAAGTCCTCTCCTCGTTGAGAAGCCACCACCATTTGGGAAATGTTCGATCTTTGGCTAATTTATCTCTTTCACTGATCGCCGTGCTAAAACGCATGCGGTCTGGGGCATTGGAGATATCACTATCATGGAGAATTCGTTTGTCCCTGGCACCACGGAGAGCGTGGTAAATAATCGGGACTCCGCGCACGTCTTGGATAAGGCCTTTTTGATCCAAGAAAGGAAGCGCTTCTGGGGGAATAAACCCATTCTGGAGGGTATTCTCCAGATACATATCATTGGGATAGAATGCGCATTGCCCTTGCTGTGTGACCACGAATAATTTTAATTATGAAATTGTCTATCCTATTTAACCCTGATTTGTTATACAGGATTTTGTTGGGATAGAATTTTTTGTATTGCGACTCTGGTGTTCTATAAAGTCCGAGGCAGGAACGCAAACACTGCCGTTCGAACACACGAAACTTCTCCATATAAAGTGGAGATATATTATACCATACTGGACAGCCATAAATCAAAACTGGTCGGATGAATGCCGGGTACGAAATTATTTTGACTCTGGGGTCAAGAAGACTACTCCGGAATAGACTTCTTGTCATAGAATATGCGCTTTTAGCTGCGGAGAGGGACGCTGCTACGTGCTTCTCAAAATATTAATACTGGTCTAGCCAGATACCAAGGTATCTAACTACAGTTTTCACTTGCAGTGGAAGGTTATTGTTACCTACAATAGAAAAGTGTTTCCAGTTGTATTTTGTATCCCTCGAGGCCCTGGATAGGGGCGTTCTGAAAAGGATAGTCTCGGTCTTCTGGAAATTAATCTTTAATTTCCAGTCGTCGCAAAATTGTTTTATTTTGTTGAAGTCATCTTGAAGGTGCCTATTGATGACGTCTATTTTTCCTCCTGTTCTGTACACCACTATGTCATCGGTGTACGCAATGGCGTTTTCGAGAGAACTCACTAGATCACTAGTGTAAATATTGAATAGAATGGGAGAATTCACAGCTCCCTGCTGTAAGCCATTTTTAATTTGGAAGGTCTTGTTGGAGAGTATGTCCCCGCATTTCACCACAAAATGTTTGTCCATTATCATATCATAAATGATGTATAACAGATATTGCGGCATACCCAGGTTTGTTAACTTATAGACAAGTCCTTCTAACCATACGGTGTCGAAAGCCTTTTCAAAGTCAACCAAGCAGGCGCCTGTACATTGTCGCTTTGCCTTGTTCCACTGTATATCGGAAACAAGTTTCGTCGCTGCATGAACTGTATCATGTCGCGCTCGAAAGCCAAACTGGTTGTTGGGGATGATATCGTTTTCATCACACCAACCTATCAGTTCTTTGTTTATAATTTTTTCGAATACCTTGCTAATGTTGGGAAGCAGGCTGATCGAGCGCAGATTAGTTGGATTGGTCTTCTCCTTACCCTTTTTGGGGATAGGGTGGACTACTGCAGTCTTCCAATGGGTTGGATAGTGTGCATTGTTTAGAGCGTTGTTAAACAAAGTAGTGTATATGTTCACTGCTTCGCGAGGCAAATGCCTTAGAACCACATTTGGAATGCTATCTGTTCCAGATGATTTCTTATTTTTTATTGAGCTAAGTATGTTTCTAAGTTCATCCTTGCGCACAAACATATTTGTATTTTCATTTCTGACGGGAGAATCCGCCCTATTATTTTCGCCGAATGTGATGAAACTATGGTTTTCGGATCGCCAGTTGTGAAGTTGATTGCGCAGCGAGCAATGTCTTTAACGGGCATTGCTTTCAATTTCAGTGTTAGCATGAACTGATTCGTTAACTCTGTACACTGCTTCGAAACAGGCTCCAATTGAATTCGCTTTCTTTTACGGATCTTCGACTACTATTACTTCATCATTGGAGTTGATGTGCTCTAAGGTGAGTCCTGCGTTCAGCATTATCTGACCATTCTCGGGAGTCCGTGGAATTCGGGGACAGGGAATGTCATTGTGATCTTTTCTTCGACATATTTTCTTGATTTGTGAAAACATGTTCGGTCCGTTTGCTTGAACAGCTCGAATTCTGTTGCTCCACTCCTCATTTATTACTGCTCGGTAATTATCCCGGATCAGTTTTTGAAGATTTTTAATCAAGGACTTGGTTGTTTTGATTTCGTTGCTATTTGGGTCACTGAACTGCCTATAGCACAATTTCAGCTTTGAGAGCAGGGTGCTCTTTTGCCTATACAAAGCATCGATAGTTGCATTTCTGTATCGGTGGGTATAGCCATCCATATGAGCTACTTTGGGGATGGACCGATTCATTGTGTTAGTAACAATATCGTTCATAGTTAGGAGGTAATGATCGATTTCATCATTACGGAGGTTTCTATTAGTCGGTGGGTCTATGCCAATGTTGCGTATTTCTCTTTTTACTATGCGACCGAAACGCGACCAATGTGCTTTTCGTAAATCGAAAGAGTGTACCTGATCGTACTGCTCAAGTAGATGGTACTCGTTTGGCTCGTATATTACGGCTCCAAGTCCGTAATGATCGCTATCGTATTCAATTGTGCGAAGACAATTTCGAGTAGTTACCTCGGTATCTGGTAACTGAATTCGATCATCTGTCATAAGTAAATCCAGGAAGGAGTTACCTCTTGGATAAGACGGCGTACTTGTAGCGTACAATTCTAGTTTATGCTCGATCGCATTTGTTTGCCACCAATCAAACAAGGCATTCCCTCTGGTGTTCGAGGTCAGATTGCCCCAGGCACTGTGCTTGGCGTTAAAATCACCTGCCATTAAACAGTAATTGTTTTCCGAATCTAACTCGAGACTCCGGAAAAGCGTATCGATTTCACAGATAAATTGGGTACCTTGAACAGATTCAGGAGCGTAAGCAGCGACTATATATAGATGCCTTTGACTTTTTAGCGGAATGTCTATAATGCATGCCTCTAGCACCTGGAATTTGTGTACTTCCGTGCTGTAAACGACCTTATGGTGAAGACCTTTCTTAACTAAGATAGCGACTCCACCCCCTCGAGTAGAATGTGGTCGATCTCGTCTAATTATGTTATAATTTTTGTAGCCCATTTTGTGCCCTTGGTTTAGCTTAGTTTCGCTAGCCAAGAGCACATCTGGGCATTCGACTTGGAGCAGATTGCCTAAATTATCCCTTCTTTCGATGTGGATTCGTGAATTTACATTCACAGCTATAATTTTTAGGTTAAGTTCAGACGGAGGGTTGAAGATTTTGATGAGGAGAGTTATTTGAGAACAGGGTTATATAGAGAGTATCTATTCGTGGTCTTTGTTCAGTCAGTGTTCTTTGAAATTCGGCAAATTGTCCTTGCATGGTTAATAACATTGTAATTATTTCTGAATGTGCCTCTGGTGCGGGCATTTTCCCATTACTATATGTATGTTTGGCGCAAGACTAATGACCTTGCCCGGAAAAACAAATTATCACGGAAAATTTAACAAGCCTCAAGACTTGCTAAATAAGGCCAAGACCGATTCCCGGTTGTAGTGCCGATGATGATGATGATGATATGTATGTTCCATGGATGCTGGTTGCTTAGGAGCACCGGCCATTTGTGCATATGACACACAAGGAGCCACGAAATTGTTGTAAGAACGAGTTTTCAGTTTTTTCTCTTCTTTAACTTGTTTCTTTTTGGATTCCAATTTTAATTTCATTTGTTGAAATTTAGGACATCCTCTAAAATTAGCAGTGTGACCTGTATTTTTACAGAGGACACAGGACAGTGTTTTCCTATCTGGAAGCTGTTCCTTGCCCAAGGGGCATTCACCAATGATATGGTCGGAGAGGCACTTTACGCACCTGAATTGCATGTGGCAGCTTGATGTCGCGTGCCCGAAGCGTTGACAACGCATACACTGCAATACGCGATCGATTTTTCTAATTTTTTCCCAACTTATTGTTTGGTGATTGAGGTGTTTAATGTATCGGAGAGCATCAACTTTACTGTTGGGACTCAGTGATACAATAAAGAAAGGCAATTTGCAATTGCGTTTTCTGGAGTTGGCGGTAGAGAAGGGTTTCACACCTGTACATTTTAAATTGTCGGTTTCGACTTTTTTTAATTCCTCTAATACCTCCTCAGGGGAAAAACATGGATCAACGCCTTTTAGGAGCTTTTTGTCCTACCCAAAGCAGTCATTACTTTGCGATAACCTTCAATATCATCGCACTTTAATTTTATTTTAGAATCCTTAATTTTTTTTGTTTTGAAATTTTTGCAAGTTAACTCACCTAATTTTATAACGTCCTTTGTTTCCATGGACGTAAGTATTATAGGCGGCGCCTTTTCCTTTTTGTTGGTTACGATGTGCTGGTTTGTTTGCTGCTTTTGCATCTCCTTTGTTTGCTTCCTGATGTTGTTCCTGATTTTTCCGTTGTGCTGTTGTATTTTCTTGGCTTTGTTGTTGCTGCACCAGGTCTTTTAATTTGAGGATTGCTTCTCTTTGTTTATTGAGTTCCTCTTTTTTTGTGTAAATATCCGCAAGGAGTTTTTCTAATTCCGCCGGATCTGTTGCAGTACCTGTGATACTGTTGTCTTCATCAGCAGGTAATTCGATTTCATTTGGGTCAAGGTCAACCATTTCGTTGAATTGGTTGCCTGCTCCTGTGTATTTGTTTTTCTTTCCTTTTGCAGTTTTTTCGCCATCCGTATTTGGCTTGTGCCGCTTTGTTATAATACTCGGCTGTCGCTCGAGTCGGCTCCGTGTCATCGCTTTCAGGTCTGCCTGGCCCCTTTTCATGAAAGGCGACGAGCTCTTTAGCACTTTGTTTGTTTCCATAATTTTTTTTTTTTTAAACAACCGCTCTCAGTGGCGGCCACACTGTGTAATCCACACTTGTACACTTACACTCGCGTGACGAATTTGTTTTTTTTTTCTTTTCTTTTGCTTTCTCCTATTGTCAGGTATACGTCTTATCTCTTTGACGTGTTGGTAACGACTGGCATATAGTCTATTCACACAGCTGCATGCACATCTCCTATGATCCCTTGGTTCCCTTCCCTTTTCTCGGTTTGGTTTATCCATGACCTTGTAGCATGATTAAACAATGGATCAGCCACACGCTAGCCGGGATCTACTCAGAGAGATACTCTCACCATTGGCCACTAAAGAGAAACTTCGCTTTCTCTAAAAAGAACAAAAACTCACTCCTAGTGGAGGGTTGACTCGGCACGAGTCAAGGCAGTCGAGAAATAGCCACCTGTGAGATTAGACGAGTTTCTACACGAGGAGTTTGCGCACGGTAGTGCACACGAGAGTGCGCGCGAGTTAAAGAAAACAACTTGGTGTTTTTTTTTTTTTTAACTTATTTTATTTAAATTACTAATTAATGACGCTGAGTTCGCTCCCTCACGGCTGGGAAATCAATCGTGCCGGTTCCTCTTCGGTGGCGGTATTTATGCCTCGAATTGCGATAAGGTTGAGTGTGTAGTTCGGTATATTTGTTGATGTGTCCGTCATGGGCATTCGTTGATTGTTTGTCTTGAGATAGATTGGATTGAGTTGCTATACTGGGCCATGTGTTGATTATTTGCCTTACGATTAGAGATGTCTTGGCGGCATCGATTGGTTTTATTATCGTCGGTATCCTTTGACTATGTTTTGATAATGCGAGTTCGGGTGAGTATGGTATTTGTACAATATTTATGCAGTATTTGGTTTGCAATATGGAAAAGATTAAATTGGATTGTATGTATATTGGTATCATAATGTAACTGTACAAAGGTTGGTAGAGATTAGTAATAAAGATATTTGGGGTTTAAAATACAAGGGTTATTATGTACAGAGATTTGTTTGGGGTTTGAACTACAGTAATGCATAGGTATATCTAATACATTATGTGGGAGGTGTTAACTCTCCCCCCCTTAAGTTAAAACGTCCTCGTTTTTTTATACTTTCGGTTTTTTGGACTAGTCGTGTCATTTCTTATTTAGATAGTACATTACATTTTTCTAAGTTTCTTTTCTTTTTATATATTAATATTATTTTTATAATATAAAGTGTTAATGTGATGATTACATTAATTGCCAATACGCAGCAGAATGTTCTTATAGGGTGGTCTTCTAAGGGTGTGAAGAATGTAGATATTTCTTGTAAGTTTGTGAATTTATTAGTTGTATCTGAGGACAATAATTCAATTATTATGTTCAATTCTTCATTATGTCTTAGTGCTACAGCTTTTTTGATTACATTTTTTCGAAACTTATAAGGTTAGGACTTTTAATGGTTTTGCCGTCTACGACATGACTTTTATCTATAAAAATATATCCGTTTCCTATTTCTTTAATCTCTACATTGTTTTCTTTTATAAAGTTAGAAGCGGCTGGTTCATTGGTTATTAATGGTAATGTACAGTTATCTTTGTAATTTCGAATAAGTTTACAGATATATGTCCCTACAAAGTTTTTACAATTGGTAATATGTGTATATTTAGATGCTATCAGACATTATAGGTTTACCATATATAGTTGATAATGCATGTATTATATATGAAAAAGTTGACATTTTTTATTTAATACAGGGTACTCCGAGTAAAATCGCATTTTAAGCCTTGGATGAAAGTTCTAACCCCGTCTTGTATAGCATGTCTACATAGTGGAGCGGCATCTTCGCCCTCTTCTAGTTCTATTTTGTTGAGCACTAGGTTCAAGGATTTATTAACTTTATTAAAATAATCTCGCAGAGAAAGTTTTCCTTGTATTAATTTACGGAGTTTTCCTTGTAACGCGTATAAAGGTCTTTGGTCGGCATACACGTCGTCCAATCGTTTGATTATAGCGTAGAAATTAAAAGCTGTGCAGTTCGTTACTAAAAGATTGGCAGCTTCTCTTCGAATTTTAGACCTTAATAGTGTTAGACATGTATAGTATTTGCATGTATTTTGGAATCCTTTTATATCTTCCATAGCCTTCCAAGCCATACTACGCCACGCTCTATATTCTTCGTGGTTACCATCGAATGTAGGTAAACTTTTAAATATTTCTATGTCTATCTGTTCTGCGTTTTGTATCGGGGATTTGATTGATTCTTGTTGTTCCTTGGCTATATCTTCGCTACAATCCTGTATGTTCTGTGATTGTAATTTGGTTATCATTTCGTTTAGTCTTTGATTCTCGCTATTAATTTTTTTGTTCTCAGTTCTTAATGTCTCAAAATTAGTTGCTAGGTGAGCAATCTGGGCTTGTAACTCAGGTAAAGTAGCCATAGTTGGGTTTTCTTTAGATGAACTAAGGTAGGTTTTTCCACTTCTCAAACTCATAGACAACTCCTAGTTCTTATTATTGTTTTTCTGCCTAACAATTTTTTTATATAAGGGTTTCTGTATGTATATAGACACTAGTAATTAAGTTGTACTTACGGTTTCCTAATGGAGAAAGTGTCATATGGAGCTTTAATGTTTGCCTATGTGGTTGCTTCGCTTCCAAGTGGTGATCTCTGGATGGTTCTCCCTGCTGTACGAATGCGATTTTAAAGTTGGGTCGTCTTCAGGGATTGAGTAGAGGTTGATTTTCTTTGAATTCTCGGTGCTTTCGCTTGAATAATTTTTATGTGATGTATCTATTGCACTAGTTTGAATTGGATTATGGCTTTTCACATTCAGCCGGTTGTTAATTTGCTTTAGTTTGAATAATTTTTATGTGATGTATCTATTGCACTAGTTTGAATTGGATTATGGCTTTTCACATTCAGCCGGTTGTTAATTTTGTGGGGTTTTTTCTGCACTGAACTATTATTTGGTGCCACCTCTCTCACAGTATTTTTCTTACCAAATCGATGAACTGCTGCGACAATCCGTTGTCAGTTTATACTGGTCCTCTGGTCGGCACGACTTCTATTTCGTGGATTTTAGTTTTATTAAACTAAGCTCGACAGCTGAAAATTAATTTGGTGGTCCTTTTGGATCGCCGGGCCTTTACCAATATCCAACTACACCCTCATATGGTGGGGAATTACAAGTTTGGAATAATGATGAAAGGTTAATGGTCCGTTCAAACAAGCAGTATACTTGTATGAATGGCAGGATCGCCAGTTAAAGAAAACAACTTGGTGTTTTTTTTTTTTTAACTTATTTTATTTAAATTACTAATTAATGACGCTGAGTTCGCTCCCTCACGGCTGGGAAATCAATCGTGCCGGTTCCTCTTCGGTGGCGGTATTTATGCCTCGAATTGCGATAAGGTTGAGTGTGTAGTTCGGTATATTTGTTGATGTGTCCGTCATGGGCATTCGTTGATTGTTTGTCTTGAGATAGATTGGATTGAGTTGCTATACTGGGCCATGTGTTGATTATTTGCCTTACGATTAGAGATGTCTTGGCGGCATCGATTGGTTTTATTATCGTCGGTATCCTTTGACTATGTTTTGATAATGCGAGTTCGGGTGAGTATGGTATTTGTACAATATTTATGCAGTATTTGGTTTGCAATATGGAAAAGATTAAATTGGATTGTATGTATATTGGTATCATAATGTAACTGTACAAAGGTTGGTAGAGATTAGTAATAAAGATATTTGGGGTTTAAAATACAAGGGTTATTATGTACAGAGATTTGTTTGGGGTTTGAACTACAGTAATGCATAGGTATATCTAATACATTATGTGGGAGGTGTTAACTCGCGCGGGAGTCAAATTCGCGATTCGATATATCTTTCGTTTTAATATGCATTACGTTGAGATCTACTAAATGTAAACAATACAAATTCTGTGCTAAAGATTGCAAAGCGGCTTAACTAAATGTAAAGGAATGTGAATGTTGTGCTTAAGTTGTACACTATTGTTATGTAAACAATACAAACTCGGTGTGAAAGATTGTAAAGCGGCTTAATTAAATACAAATGAATGTGAATGTTGGGCTTAAGTTGAATACTATTGTATGTGTAACCACTGTATCCTGAATAAAAACTAAGAAAAGGAAATAGAGTTGTTTTTATTTCAATTGTGACTTTCGGGGACCAACTACATCCTATTCTTCACGGAGGGATTTTAGTGAACCTGTTCCCGTGCTGGCGCACATATAAAAATAAACCCACAGTGGCGCATCATGATCTTCCACCAAAAGTTCCTACGTATTTTGTAATATGTTTTATTCACGCTTTGGTGTCCACTCAAGGAGGATCACAATAACCCCGAAGGAAGAACTGATTTCCTCAGGATTTGTTATATCCGTGCAGGAAGGAATGAAATCCTCGTGAAGTAGGGTAGAATCGCCTTTTGGACTTTTCTAAGTTCCTTCACTTGCCTAGCCACCGTAGAGAGGAATTCAAACAAAGGGAAAATGGACCAAGGGCATCATGCGATGAGAGTGCAGCTGAGTAAACAAGCTGTATCTCATTAGGGAAGCATTGGATGCTAATGGATGATTTAAATCTTAGACAATGGGGATTGTGTATCGTATCTCTATCGGCGGGAAGAACCGAATTCTTTGTTTGCATTTGTAAATGCTAAAGAATTTGGTTTTGGCGACTATGCGCGAGATGCGGCGATTGTTTGTCGGTTGGACAAACGGATCGTAAGTAAGCTGCTTGCCATTGCTTTTTTCGTTGGGCAAACGCTTGGCTAGACATGTGTATGCAGGAAAATTACTGTGCATATGTGGGACAGCGATTGCCGGCGAGGAGAATCGATACGATCCTTAATGGTTCATATTGGAAATGACCCGAAATGCTTTTTGAGGAAACTAGATATTGCTTAATGCAGGGAAATGATGATGGCGTTGGGGACGAATATTTGCAGATTTGAGGATGGAGAATTGGGTTGAGATTATGGGTGGTTCATCAGGTAAGCTTTAAAGAACCGCCACAACAGCACGTTGAGTTTCTCATACTCATATGAACAATCGCGACCAAACTTTTCGAACGTCATTACCAATTAGCAAGTTATGCTTAACCCTTATGTCAATGACCAACTTTACCGACAGTAGTCAATGACCCGGTACCCGGGTACCCACATATAGAAACATTGTTTTAACAATGTTAAAACAAATATTTTGCAATAGATTTTTATTTGTTTATCAGAAACAAATATATTGTGAATATTTTATGTATTTTATATGAGTATTTTTTATAAATATAAAGAATTTTGGCTATCTGCGGCTACAAAAGGCCTATTGAAATCGGCGCAGAGCAAGGTCAGGATCGGCAGGTGTGTAACAAATTCAGTTATACCCGCTAGAGGGATCTCGAGTATTCGGTTGACGAATAACTTGTACGGTCAACTTTCTATTTATAACTTGCGAGTTTATGGTGAAACCATTCGAATCCGACATTAGAGAAAGCGTGGTTCAGTCAGCGTCCTTTGTGCATCTGAGCATCTTCAAAATGACGACTTTGTTGACACGTGCTCAATTCAACAGGTAATAATATTAAAATGAATATTGTTAATGTATTTAATAATATTAAATAATTTTGTTGTTGTATTTTTGTTTTTAGAAAACAAGAAAGGCGTGTCGGCAATGTGAAATGCCGGTTTGCGTCGAACACGCAACTACGTTGGTTGAATGTAATGCATGTCACAGAATTCCTTCTGAATAAATTTGTTTGTTAATTTAAATGCATTTTTATTGTTTTTCATTAATTATTAGTTATTGAAATAGTTAATTATCAATAATTAATTATTAATTAACTATTTAACATTCAATTTTGCATCATTCTTCGTCATTCTCAATGCTTTTTAAATGGGGTACCCGGGTACCCGGTCGTGGAATACAGAATACACTTTTTTAAAATGTCAATTTGAAAGTAAAAAAAAATTTTTTTTCATTGAAATTTCGTAATTATCATTCAGAAACGTTTGAATGGAGATGATCTAAGACATGGGACCGAAATTCGTCTACTAGGCCGAGCAATCGTGAAATTGCGACGAAATGGGTACCCGGGTACCCGGTCATTGACATGAGGGTTAACACATTGAATTCCGACCTCAACAAGATATATCAATGGGGATTATCTAACCGAGTAAAATTCAAAGCCTTAAAAAGTTAGTCATTCTTTAGCCGAACCACACGAATGCGGAATGCTCTATCCGATCATGTTTTTCCTCGTCGTTGTAATGTCCAAGCATTCAAGACCAATCTACATCGACACCTCCTTTTCTTATGCACTTCCTCTCCATCCGGCCGCACTGTCCTCTGAAATTTAAGAGTACTTAAAAATCCCATTTTGTGCGCGCGTTAGTGTAAAAAAAACCCTAGGTTTTCGCTTGCCAAAAAGCGTTTGAAGGATAGTTGCCTTCTGAGCAACCACTGCACACGTTCGATGAAGGGCCTTCAGCTTTAAGAGGCTGATCTCAGCACCGATGTCCACAATTAGAGGCGTAGTATTTCAACCGCCAATGTTCAAAGGGAGTTCGACAATTGGGACTTTGGTCGGCGAAAGCTGAGAAAAGTTTTGGTCGAGTGGCGAGTTTAGTGCGTTCGGGTTGGGATTCCCGGCCCGACCTTTGGTAGTTATCCGACCTCTCCCACTTTGCTTTTCGTCAACACACTGCGGGCATGTGGGTGTGTCGCTTGCAAAATTCGCACCGTTGGCCACTCTTATTCGGATGATCGCTCAACTTTGGAGCCACCGTAGACTCCGTGCTAGCAAAGCTAAAGCAGCTTCAGTCTGCCTTGGGCCGACACTGTTGTGGTCGGTGTTTCTGGCGTCTTGAGCCCATGCTTTGATTTTGAGCCTTAGGCGTCTCAGTGCTGGCGTGGCTGGAACGGCTTTTGCCTGCTGAATGCGGACGGTGTAGCGGCCGGGGTATCTGGCATATGCCTCCCTTGTTCCCGTCTACTCTGCTTTGCTTTTGAGTTTTCGTGGACTCCAAACTAGCAGAGCTGAAGTAGTTTTGGCCTGCATTGTTCCGACAGTGTTGTGGCCGGGGTTTCTGACATTTGCCACCATCGTCGCGTGAGTTAAGTAATCATGCTTGTATTTAAAGAAAAAATATATTTTATTTAAATAGAACTCAAACGTAAGATTACATTAATTGAGATATTCATTCGAGATTCTGTTGCGAACTCCGGTGAAATTCTATCTGCTCACTGTAGGTTGTGAAGTTGCTTTTATATTCCTCTGCTGCTGTGTGGATGAAGTTATCTTCTGGCTGTGTGCTTTGTTCTGCAAGTGATGATTATTCTTATCTTGTGAGTGATTGGGTGATTCATCTTTAGGGTATCAGTAAATGATTAGTGTTTAGATGATTCATTTATTTATTCGGCTTAATTCAAGCTATTTACAAAAGTATCATCCTTATAAACTAACTTAAGACTAAAAAACTAAAGTAGTAATTAATGCAAAAAAACCAACAAAAAAAAACAAAAACAATGACAAAAAAAAAAACAAGGAAGGAGAAGAGGACTTCATGGTGGGGGAGGTAGGAGGCTGGGGAAGAGCGAGTGTATGTGGGGGTGGCAAATGTGGCATAAGTGAGACAGCGATCAATGTAAGGCAAATGTGTTGGAATGTGTACGGGTTGTGGGGGGATAGATGGTGGGCAGGGCAAGGTCAGGTGGGGAAAGAGAGGAGACGGCGTTTGAGTGCAGTAGATGTAAGGTGGAAATCGAAGGAGGTAGGGTAAGAGTTAGCCGACCTCAGCATTCGCGAAATGGGTTCATTAAAGCCGTAAGAAGTGTGATGGGTGGGCCGATAGAAGAGACGAGGGTTACGCAGGTTATGGGGGTTAGTGTGAAGGGCAATGGTGGAGAGCAGGCTTGGCCAGTTGATTGTGCCTGAAAGGAGACGGTGGATGAAAAAGATATCGGCATGAGTTCTGCGCTCCTCAAGTGTGTTGCGGTTAATCAGATGGAGCCAGCTTATGTGTGGGGGGAGAATCCGAGGATTCGCCCAGTTCAGCCCGCGGAGGGCAAAACGCAGAAAACGACGTTGCACTCTTTCGATTCTGCGAATATGGGACGAATAGTGTGGAGACCAGACCTGACTGGCGTATTCAAGAAGGGGGTGGACGAAGGCAATGTAGAGAGAACGGGATACGTATGGGTTAGAGAATTCTTTAGACCAGCGTTTCACAAACCCAGGGGCAAAGTTGGCCTTAAGAATAATATCATCGATATGCGGAATGAAGCTAAGATCTCTGTCAAATAAGATCCCGAGGTCCCATATCGAGGATACAGATGATATCTGTTGGTTTAGCAGAAAGTAGGAACGTGGTGGCTGGGGGGGGGGGGGGGGGGGGGGGGGGGGCGTTTGCGGGAGAAGGTGATGGAGTGACATTTGACAACGTTAAGTTCAAGGCAGTTATTACGGCACCAGGTTGAGAAGCTGTCGAGATCCCTTTGGAGAAGTGAGGAGTCAAGAGGAGAGATGATCGTTTTGTAGAGTTTGGCGTCGTCCGCATAGAGGGAGATGGGTGAGTATTTAATAATGGAGTCAACGTCATTGATGGTAAGGATAAATAGGAGGGGACCTAGATGACTGCCCCGCGGAACCCCTGACGTCGGAAGAAAGGGATTGGAGAGGGAGGATCTGAATTTGACACGGTAGGATCGGTCTTTCAGATAAGAAGATAACTACTTGATCAATAGGGGTTCGAAACCTAGGGAGGACAGCTTATAAAGGATGAGATTATGGGAGATTTTGTCAAAGGCCTTGCTGAAATCTGTGATGATTACATCGACTTCGTTGCCATTCTCTAAGCACGAAGAGTATAGGATGAGAACTTGATCAGATTCGTTGTGGTCGACCTTCCCGAAAGGAAACCATGCTGGTTGGGCGAGTTGATGGATTTCCAACTAAAAGATAACGCGTTGTAAAGAATTCCTTCGAACAGTTTAGGAATTTGAGACAGTTTGGCGATGGAACGGTAGTTCCTTATATTGTTTTTAGGTCCCTTTTTATGTATGGGGGTGACATAAAAGGATTTCCAGATACTAGGGAAGATACCTTGTGAAAGGGATAGATTGAATATCTTTGATATGGGGAGAGAAAGAGAAGAGAATAATTTCTTTAAAAATACAGCTGGGAGTCCGTCAGGTCCAGGGCTGAACTCGTCTTTGAGTAAGTTTAATTTCTCCTCAAATACGTGATGCTGAATAATTTGAGGGGTTAAGGGGCCGAGGAAGAATTCGGGTAAGTCTTTGAAGTAAGGCGGATTGGGCTCGAAGGATATGGCTGTCAAGGATTTATTGAAAAACGAAGCAAATAGATTGGCAATAGTTAGGGGGTCGGTTGAAGTAGACGCGCCATAAGAAAGGGAGTTAGGATAGGCGTCGGATTTACGTCTGTAATTTATAATGTGGAAAAAAGATTTGGGGTCATTGATCAGATCGGATTGAGTTTTTGTGAGGTAGTTGGAGTTGAGGGAGTTGTGGAGCTCGGAAAATGTATAAAAGGAACCAAGATAGTTGGAGTAGTTTTGGAAGGAACGCGTTTTGAGGAAAATATTCCACAAGTTATTTCTCCGAAGAGTGCGGAGTGTGCGGTTGTACCATGGCGGCGATGAAACAGATGACCTGTGATGAGAATAGGGGACATATAGGGCGATGGCATAGTATATCTCCTTCTAGAGAGTAGCAGTCGCTTCTCCTACACCCAGATGATCAAAGCGAAACGCTGTTTTGCTAAGATGCTCATTGAAAAGACGGAAGTTAGTTTTGTGGAAGTTGTAGGAAAATCTGTCATGAGGTAGAGAAGGCTGGGTTTCATGATCAAGATATATGGATAAGAACAGCGGGGGGTGGTAATTATCAATGGTGAAGAGAGCGTGTGGACTAGGGGCAACTGAGGACCTGTGTGGGTCCGCTGTGAACACGAGGTCCAGTTGTCTCCCCATATGATTTGGGACATTGCTTACTTGCTGGAGGCATGAGTCGGTGAGACCGTTTATAAAAATACGTTCCTTGGAGCTAGTGGGGTTTGAGACGTAGAAGGTTTATTCGTCAGCCAGTGTCCATTGGAGAAGGTGAAGGTTAAAGTCGCCAAGAACGACGATATCGTCTATTGAGGTGCTTAACTCGGTTAGGTTATCTACCGCTTCTATTGCGAGTTCGTATGACATGCTGGGTCGCGACGGAGATATATAGAAGCAGATAATGAAAAGAGACAGGCGCTTGTCGATTTTTATTGCGACGTAGTCAAAATCCGGAGAAGAAGAGATGGCAATTAGAGACGAAGTGAGTATGTTATGAGTGGCAAGCAGCACTCCACGGCATGGGGAATTGGGACCCCTCGATGAGCGTTGTCATCACGAAAAACAATGATGGAGGGAGGAAATAGTTCGAGACTATTAATACTAGGGATAAGGTTGGTCTCAGTCAGAGCGTATATGTCGAAGGGGAGGGAATGTGCCTTTTTCAGTATCGATTGTGTTTTGGGGCGTAGATCTCTAACATTCTGATAGTAGACGGTTAGGGGGAGCGTATTGAGGGTATTGAGATGATAAGGGGGACAAGGCGGCGACTGCTTAGGGACAAAAGTGCTTGTCATTATTGGGAAATGTCATCCTGTTATCGATATATTGGCGAAATGCCGAGATATCTTTTAGAACTTTATTACGGAGCATATCGAGATTTTTATGGAACTTAACGAACAGGCTGTGAAGGCTAGGAAAGTCGGTGGGTAGACTTTCCTGTTGGATGGAGGCCATTACGCTAGTTTTCGTTTTACCTTCATAACAGACTGAGTCAGATTTATCGTGGAGGTATGAAAGATAGAGGCGGAAATTCTCGTAGATCAATTTGTTCCTAAATTTAGACAAGGCATACCGATTGTCGGAAGAATTAATGGTTTGCTGGGTGAGTTTGACAGAGGGCGGTAAGAGTGGGTCGATTAAAGCTCTAGGTGAAAGACGAGCTGGGTGGGAGCGAGATCTAGGTGCGGGAAGGAGTGGCACAAGAGGCGGCCTCGAGTTGGGTTCTGAGGAAGAGTGGGGTGAGACAGGATGCGGCGTGTGGGGCCCGGGGGAGGGGGGGGGGGGGTGGGTGGAGTGTGTGCGACCTATGGAAGTTGGAATTCTTCGCGCCTATTTTGAGGTCGAAGAAGGGGATGGCCAGGGGTATAGAATGAAGGTGACCGTCGTGATTGGGGCAAGTGTGAGGAGTTCGATTGTGGTTTGGCGCAGGGTATTTTGTGTATCGGCTCCACTTTTAGCTTTTGTATTCCTATAAGAGTATGAGTAAATGGGGCCTTAAGTCGTGCACCTCCTTGGCCCTTTGGACCGTGCAGGTCTGTGGGCTTTGGCGTTGACATATAATCGTGGCCACTTGGATGCCGTGTTAGGTGTTGATTGTTAATTCCTTATTTTTTTTTCCACTTCAACCTGTATCCGCCCCTTACCTATGTGTGGCTTTTACGGCCGCTAAACTCGCAGCAACATGGAATAATGTAAACTCTGTGGTTTGGTGTCTGCTGCTGTGGTGGCCTAGATTGTGGAGGTTGTCATTGTCGCGGCATATGATGTGCACGGAAATCCTTAATGGACTGTCCATATTGCCTGCAATCCCGGGAGAATGGAGTGTTTCGCCTTTTAAGCTACTTGTCGTATACGAGTAAGTGTCCATTTCGATTGGAAAAATTGAAGGCCATGCGGGCAACTAAAAGGTGCGACGAAGTAGTGCCTTGAACCTAGGTTAGGTGGCTGTGGTGGAACTGGTCACCGCCACCCTGTTGTTGTAAATGGGCTCCAGGTCCTGTTGGTGGGATCTCGTCGTGCGGTTGGGACTGGGTTGCAGCCATCACTGTCTGTGGGTATAACACCCCAGTGCAGACTGGGGTTGGTATCTGTTGAAGTCTGGATAAGGTAGAATGTCCTATCAAACATATCCCCAGTATCATGACTCATCTCATTCAACCATATGTTGCATAAAGAAATTAGATAAAGACTTAAATTGCAAGGCCTAAAATTTCAGATGGTGTTACACTATATTAATTGTCCTGCTTCCATTTTTTTTAATGCTGTATGTTTTTTGCTTTAGATCAGCGATAACAATATTTCCTCAGAGGAGCGACGGAAGTCATGATTTTCGCATTTGGAACAACCAACTAATTTCTTACGCTGGTTACAAACAAAACGACGGAAGCATTATCGGTGACCCTTTAAACGTCGAAATTACTGAGGTAAGTATTTAATTTTCAATTTTTAAGTTACGCAAAATATTACACGTGGTAAGTGAACTATGAAAATATACTGTATTCAAAGGGAAAAACTCAATTTGTCACAGGAAATTATCATGAATATTAATATGGTAATATATTGCATGTTGGCGCAAGGCTAAAAACCTTCCCTGGAAAAACAAACTATTATGGACAATTTATCAAGTCTCGGATATGGACCGGATACCGGTGGAGAGATTTGCTGAATAAGGCCAAGACCGGATCCCGGTTGTAATACCGATGATGATAATGATGAATATATTGTAAAAAAAACTGCCAAGCGGTTGACAAACAAAACATAATTATTCAATAAGAAGACCCACTACGAATGGCTATTATCATATTCTTCCTGATATTTTTTCTCTTGTAGTATTTGAATTATGCTGTTAGCTTCTCGAAAGTTTTAAAAGATCTTCTGAGTCGAAACGTTTGTTGTTTTTCTCTCTTGGATTCAGGGGTTTTCCAAACCTTTCTTAGGAAACTTCGAAAAAGGCGTCGTTCAGAGTGAAAACTTTCAAAGTGGCATGGTTCAGAGCCGCCAGATTATCAATTTTTGTGACCGTATTTATTTAGATCTGTATTATTTTTCAACAGAAGTTTTATTGAGGTCTGAATCCTCATTTATTCGGCTTAATTTATACAAGCGTAATGAAAAAAAAAAATTAAAAAATAAATAAATATATATATATATATATATATATATATATATATATATATATATATATATATATATATATATATATATAAATTTACCTACTGACTTAAAAACTAGGATATAATAACGTAAAAACCAACAAGGTATTATAGGGACGTACGTACGTGTGTGTATGTGTGAATTGGGGGCTAAGAGAAGCTAGTAAGGAGACCGGGTTTCAGAGCAGGAGAGGTGAGGTTGAAATCAAAGGTGGTGGAGTAAGAGTTGACGTTGCGTAACATACGTGAGAGTGGTTGCATACGACGTGTGGTAGGCTGGTAGATCAAAAAACACGAGAGTTTCGAAGGTTACGGAGGTTGATATAGAACGGGATGGAGAAGAGAAGTGTAGGGAACGAGGTCATTGTGCCGGCGCCCGACGCGGGGTTCTACCTCGTCTCCTTGTGGAACAGATAACCAGATCTCGTAATGGAGATCATGGTAGTATGCGTGCATGGGTGATCATAATATTCAACACACACGCGCGAAGGCGATGGATAAACGTAGCAGACAGGCGGTAAGGACAAAGGGACCGTGAAGATCGTTGGTAGTACACATGTATGTGTGTACATGCGTTCTTTCATGGGACAAACCATGAGAACGAACCTGAAAGGACGAAAAGGGTATAGGGTGTATCCATGAGATGTGAGTTCGGTAAAGCAAACAAACCGAATCTCCTTGGATTCTAATTGGGTTTCTATTTGCTCATGCCGCTGCTGATGAGAAGCAGATCCCGAAATATGAGAAGACAAAGGGAACGCTTAGGTCTTTGTCTAAGATGTGCATTGCGGCTAAATAAATAGGCGGCAATGCAATGTGGAAATGCGCTAATTGGTTTTAGCTTGATTACCGGGAAATAGTGTTTATGGCATCACTGGCAGGGGTAGGTATTTAATTCCTATTTGCATTTGCCTGTGCTGGTGATTTATTATACACTTGGTGAGAACGGGAAATGACTAATGACCTTGCCCGGAAAAAAAACAAATTATTATGGAAAATTTAACAAGCCTCAGGACTTGCTAAATAAGGCCAAGACCGGTTCCCGGTTGTAGTGCCGATGATGATGATGAGAACGGGAAATAGGCGACACAATGTTTATGATCCCTGTTATGATGGTTACATTGTATGTAAACCAAATCATTTCGTTTTCAGGAATTCGTCTAGGGGGATTTGCTTGGCACCGAAGGTGCCGGATTGGTTTTGGGATGCCTGATAAGTTAAGAAAGAATTCTTACAGGGAATTTGTATGCGAAGAGATGCATGAAAGGTAAGGATTTTTTTACAGGGACTTTTAGATTACAAATTTGATCTATTCAATGCGTGAAGCATTTACAGGTGCTTAATGCGATTGCATTAGCAAAAACTTATGCAGATTGGGATGATGTTACGGGGGTTTTTCAGGTAAGTCGACCGTGGGGTTTGGCGGGACCGCCACAGAAGGCTTGCACAGTTGATTGATCCTGAAGGCGGTGGATGAAGAGGATGTCAGCGTGGATATTTCCCTCTTCGATAGTGGTTAGGTTTATTAGTTTGAGACGACTGTTGTAAGGGGGCGGGACAGGGCGTTTTCCTCAACACTGTTCTCGGAGGGCAAAACGCAAGAACTGTCGTTGAATGCTTTCAACTCTGTCGATATGGGATACTTGATATGGGGACCAAACCTGGCTGACACATTCAAGAAGAGGCGAACGAAAGTAATGTAGAGCGATCGGGACGCATAAGGGTTAAAAAATTCCTTAGACCAGCGTTTCACAAAACCGAGAGCTGGATTGGCCTTGAGAATCATATCTTTAATGTGTGAGAGGAAGTTTAGTTGGGTATCACATAAAATGCCGAGGTCCCGGATCAAGTTTACAGGGGATAAAGGGTTGGTTAACTAAAAAAGTAGGATGCCGGCGCGAGGGGGGGGGGGGTGCGCTTCCGTGAAAACGGAATTTGGTGACATTTGTTGACATTAAGCTCCAGACAATTCTTCTGGCACCATCACGAAAAGTTGTCAAGGTATATCTGGAGAAGGAAAGAATCAAGCGGAGAAGAAGTTGTTTTGAAGAATTTGGTATCGTCGGCATAAAGGGAGATGCAGGAATGATTGATAATCATATTGCTTATATGAACAAAGGGGTCCCTAAATACTTCCCTGGGGGACTCCAGAGGGAGCATGAAAAGGATTTGAGAGAACGGATCGGAAACGCACTCCGTAGGGGCGGTTACTCAAGTATGACGAAATCCACCTTTTTAATACGGGTTCGAACGCCAAGGTGGGTAATTTGAAGAGTATCAGTCTGTGCGAAATTTTATCGAAGGCTTTAATCAAATCTGTAGTAACAACGTCGACCTCGTTGCCGTTCTCTAAGACTAGAAGTGCTTGGGAAGTATATTCAACTAAGCTCGTGGTGGTAGACCTCCCACCAAGAAAGTCGTATTGCCTGGGTGAAATTAGGGATTTGCAGTGGAAGTGTAACGTTTGGTAGAGGATGCTTTCAAACACTTTGGGGATGTGGGAGAGTTTGGCGATGTGACGATAGTTTGAGATATAGCGTTTGGGATAATAGTGTAGCACGTGTGATTCGAACTGACGCTATGACAGTTTAAATAACCAAAAATTGAACCTAAGCGTTACACATCAGGCTACTGGCCGTGTTTAGAATTCGATTCCTAAACTCAAGTATATTCCACTGATGTGATGTGATTGTTATATTATCGCTATGGTATACGGCTCTGATGTATTTTCTTCTTCGATTTTCGTTCGGTGTTCTTCACTATTCGCTTGTGTATTTTGTGTGTATCTGTTAGAGACGCCACAGAGATATTGCGTTTGGGTCCTTTTTTATGCCCGGGCGTGATAAACGATGTTTTCCAAATATTAGGAAACTCGCCTTGAGAGAGCGACAGATTGAAAATAGTCGAAAGAGCGGAGGAGAGAACGGAGGAGCATTTTTTAGGAATATAGCGGGAAGTGAATTCGTCTTTGAGCTGGGTTAGTTTGATTTCTATCATGGGTGGATCTATAAATTGCGAAAGAAATGGACCATGGGAGAAATTTGGTATGTAATTGAAATAGGTGAGGTCGGGAACGAAAGAGTCGTCAGTGAAGGATTCTCTGAAAAATGAGGCGAAGAGTTTCGCAATCTCGTGTGAATCCGTTGAGGTTTCCAAGTTATAAGAGAGGGAGGTGGGATAATCATCGGATTTACGTTTGTAATTGATAAATTGGAAAAACATTTTTGGGCCATCTATTAGGTTAGCCTAAGTTTTTGTTAGGTATTTGTGGTAAAGGTCACCGTAGAGTGCATTGAATTGAAAATAAGTACCAAGGTAGTTGGAGTAGTCGCAGGCGGAGCGATTACGGAGGAAGGTAGCCCACAGCTTGTTCCGTTTATTACGTAACGTACGAAGCTTGCGATTAAACCAAGGAGGTGAGGAGGTAGGCTTTTTACGCCTGGAATAGGGAACGTAAAGATAAATAGATTTAGAGATTTCGGTGTAAAGATTAGTGGTAGCATCTTCTACCCCCCAATGTTCAAAACTGAATGAAATTTTGTTGAGGTAATCGTTAATAAGGCGAAAGTTCGCTTTGTGGAAGTTGTGTAAGTAATTGTCATGAGATGGGGTGGGCTGTGCGGCTGAATTATAAAAAAAATACAGGGTAAGGGGCGGGTGGGGATTGTCGATGGTAGACAAAACAGATGAAGAGGGGGGGGGGGGGGGTGCGGACTTAGTAGGATCTGTCCTGAAAATAAGGTCTAGTTGTCTGCCTATGTGGTTTACGACATTACTAACTTTATATAGGGTTGAATCAGTTAGGTGGTCGATGAAGAGGCATTCCTTGGTACTGGAAGGGGTGTTGATGTAGAAGGAATGGTCGCTGACAGAGTCCATTCTAGGTGTGGGAGATTAAAGTCGCCAAAAACAACAACGTCATCTCGAGAGTCGCTTATTTATATTATGTGGTCGATAGCTTTAATCGCTAGTTCGTACGCTTCAATGGGCAAAATGTAAAAGCAGATGACATCTATTTACTTGCGGGCTAATTTTATTTATGTTATGTGCACAATCCAAAGTCCAATATTTATAAAAACTATTCAGAAGAACGGCATTTTAAGACCATACCACTGAAACAATGTCACCCAAAATTACATAACATAAATTCTCTAATTTGGTTAATTATATATTTGAACACTTTCAGGTGTGCCTGAAGCTTGGTTGGAAGGGAAAACAAACTCAATGGGATATACTACCTCTAGTGGTATCAGCAAACGGTCTGGACCCAGATTATTTTGACTACCCACCAGAACTAATACTACAAGTTCCTTTACATCATCCTAAGTAAGTTATGTTGTCAGTGAGGTATATAATATAATAATCTATATAATGACTACAAACATTGAAAGTAGCGTAAAATAAATGATATTAACATTCTATGTTACATTTTTTCTCATTATGGAATTTTAAGTCTGGTGTATCGAATGGTCAATACAAAAGAGGATGGATTTATTAGTGAAGCATTTTTTAGGGATCAACTTTTGACCAATATATTGTACTTACTTATGAGTTGGAAAGTAATCTAATTATCCAGGAATTCTAAACGATGTCAACCGAATTAACATTGCAATGATTTTCATGCTCTGTTCTATAGCATTGCGGCAGTGAATGTAGCGTTCTTCGCTGTCATGCATGAAGGTGCTACTAACTCTTCGAGCAGGTTCCTCATCAATTATTGAAGATTGGGGATGTCATTTACTAAGATTCAGTTTTCTCATTATGTTATGGCAGCTTCCAGGGAACCTATCATATCGGAACTATACGCTCTCACTTATATGGCCAATACTACTTTCTCCTCAAGGTTAAGTTATTATAGTGTCCTGCATAAGATACTCAAGACTTGGATCCATGCGTGAGTACTCGGAAAAATTCCCATATTGTTCGGATAATAATGGCAGGTTTCAGGATTTAACCGGCCACCGTTGAGTTTCAACATCCGTGCGCTCACATCCGCGCTAAATTGTTACCGGGTGCTATAAATCGCTTTACATTCAAGGTTCCCCACTCCTGTGTGGTATCGATGATAATTATTCATAGTTGACATTGTTATACCAGGCGTTTGCATACGTTTTTCCGGTTTAACTAAGAGCTGTCGCCAGCGAAAAGTACGCAGCGTATTAATTTGACGCATACGTCATTTTGTTTGTCTGAGATTTAATTACAAACACACACACGCTAAGTCTGCCAAAAACGAGCGTCTTTGTTTTATCGTTCAGTGATTATGTCGAGTTTTGTGCCAGAAAAATAACAATTGCGGCTGCCATTGCTTTTCTTATTTAATCAAAAGAAAAATGCTGTTGAAAATTATCGCTACCTCCACCAATTAGAACATGTCTCAGATCGTTTAGACAATTTAAAAGTGGTGATTTCAATGTGAAAGACAGTGACCGCTCTGGTAGACCACAAAAATGTGAAGACGAGCACTTGCGGGAGTAATTGGATGATGACCCAACACAAACTCAACGGCAATTAGAAGAAGCAGTACATGTGTCACAAGAAACAATCAGCAGACGCTTACGAGCAATGGGGAGGACCAACAAACTCGGTAAATGGGTCCCACGCGATTTGAATGAACGTCAAATGGATAATCGCAAAGTCACTTGTAAATTTCTGCTTCAACGTCACGAAAGGAAATCATTTTTGCATCGAATTGTGACTATTCCATTGTATTTCTATTTATTGGCCTGTAGGAACCCGAAACTTCACGACCTCCCCGAGTGGACTCCCACATTGCTCTCTGTCTTGTGCACTTTCCTTCCACGTTCGACCATCCGATCCAGTCCAACCTAACATTGTCCTCCCATCTCCGTCGCGGCCGTCCTGTCGGTCTTTTTCCCGTTGACTTACCCTCAAGAATTCTATGCACGGTCCTATCGTTGCCCATTCCCGCCGCATGTCCGGCCCATCTTAATCTTCGTGACCGGAGTACTCTCACTATTGTAGGTTTGCTCTTCCAATTCGTGGTTATGGAGTTTCTCCATTGTCCTGCCTCCTCGTCATATTTACCTCCAAAGATACGCGGGATTTGTTTTCATCCCGTTTTGTGAGACACCCTGTTTCGCTTTCGTATAGAGCAATCGGCACGATTATGGTTCTATAGACAGGGAGTTTTATGTTACGTGATAGAAGTTTAGGTTTCAGCAGTTTACTGAATGCATGCCAACTAGCGTTGCCGGAGTGTAGTCTTTTGTTAATTTCCTTCGACATTTTGTTACTGGCCGTCAGTATTGTTCCCAGATATTTAAATTCTTTGACATTTTCAAATATCTTGGGCCTGATGTTTATGTGTGTTCTCTGAGGTCCACCTGCCCTCGCCGTAATCATGTATTTTGTTTTATCTTCATTTATTTCTAGGCCCACCTCTTCTAGCACTTACATGATGATTTCACCATTTTTACTTACAGTTTCTAGATTATCGCCGAGAACGGCGATGTCATCCGCATATACGAGCACTTGTGTGACCCAGTTCAGGGATGATCCGGAATTGTTATCGTCTTGTACCTTTCTGATAACATACTTGAGGACAAGGTTTAAGAGACATGGTGAGAGGCCATGCCCGTCCCGGATTTCAAATGGTTCTGAGATGTGGTTTTCTATTTTAACTCGCCCTTTGTTTTCGTTCATGCAAATTTGAATGAGGGATTCCCAGCTCAACTACAATATCGTAGAGTCTTTGTCTTGCGACTGAGTCGTATTTCCACTTCTTTTCCAGCAGTTGCTTTATTGTGAACATTTGGTCGCTTGTTGACCGGTTCCTACAGAATCCGCATTGGTAGTCTCCCAATATTTCTTCTGCGCACGGTGTGACATTTGTTAGTATTTTGTATATGGTTGAGAGCAATGATATTCCTCTTAAATTTTCGCAGTCAGATCTGTCACCTTTTTTGAAAATGGGGACGACTATTCAGGTTTTCCATTCTTCCGGAACGACTTCCTTATCCTATATTGTTTTAATCAGTTGGAGGATCTTTCGAGTGGATGCCGCTCCTCCATGCTTCACAAAGTCTGCCGGTATGCAGTCGGCTCCGGGAGCCTTGTTGTTTTTCAGTCGATTTATCGCGCCTACAACTTCGTCGAAAGAGGGCTCTGGGTTCTGGGGCTCGGCTATGTGTACGTCTGGTGCGTTTATTTGTGGTTGATGAGTGCGCACATTGAACAGGTTTTCAAAATACTGATTCCACTTTGTCACCATATTTTTTGTTTCTGTCACTAGACAGCCGTTTGCGTCTCGAATTATTTTGGCTCTCTCACGGTAGTCATTTCTAACTGCATTTATGCCGGCATAAATACCTTTGCTGTTCTTTGCTCTGGCATTTTCTAGGATTCTTTCGATCGCATTCGCATTTTTAGCGTTTGAAAAGTCTCATTGTCTCTTTCCGAATTGTCGCGTATCTTTCTGCGTTGACTTCATCATATCCTTCTAAGTGAATCACTCTGAGGCGTTTACGTTCTTCGATCTTCGCCCTGTACTCATCGTCAAACCAAGGCTTGGACTTAATTGTTTTCTTAAGTCCTAATACCTTTTGGGCTGTTTGTTTGATTGTGTCTCTGATCGATGCCCATTTAGTGGTCAGATTATTGGTTTCCTCTTCCCCACAACTCCCATTCTCTAGGACGCTCAATCTATTCGTTAGTTGCTCTTGATATCCAGCCCTTTTGCGCAGGTATTTTAGTTTATCAATGTCGAACTTCTTGCTCGTCTCTTGGGACTGTCCATGTGGGTTTGCTGCGAGCCGACTTCTAATTTTGCCCATCACTATAAGGTGATCGGAGTCACAATCTGCTCCTCTATATGATCTTATGTCAGGGATATTCGAGTGGTGTATTTTGTCTATGAGGAAGTGGTCTATTTGGTTACGCGTTACGCCGTCGGGTGATATCCATGTGGCTTTATGGATTTGCTTGTGTTTGAACATCGTGCTTTTAACTACCAGATCTTTTGACAGTGCAAGCGTGATAATTCGAATTCCATTATCATTTGAAACGTCGTGTAGGCTTTCTTTACCTGTAATTGGTTGGAAGATATCTTCCTTTCCAATTTTCGCATTGAGGTCCCCGAGGAGGATTTTAACATCGAATCATGAGATCCCATCAAAATACTTCCTCTAGGGTCTTGTAGAACGTGTCCTTCGTTTCTTCGTCCGCAGATTCTGGTGGGGTGTGTACGTTTATAAATACATAATTGTACCATGATCCCTATATTTTTAGCACCGACATTCGGTCATTAATAAATTGCATATCTTTTACATGGAGCGTAATTTTCTTGCTTATGATGAAGCCGGAGCCGAGGTTACGTGTATCGGTACCTCCACACGCCAGTGCAAACCCATTGGTTTCGATCAGTTGATGTGGGACTCGGACTTCCTGAACCGCGACGATGTCCATTTTATGTTGTTTCGCGTTTTCTACGACCGTCTGTATCATGCCTGGTTTATATAACGTTCGAACATTCCACGTGCCGACGCGTCCGGCTTTTTCCGTTTTTCCCTACGTCTTCTTTTTGGCGAGTCGGTGTTTTCTTCATTATTTGTTCCCTTATGGTAGTGTCGGCTCATCACACGCACGCCTACCGGGTTTTTCGTGAGATTGTTTTTTGTATATTGATTATTCATTTTGATCCCACGAGTCTTGGGGTTTTAAATAGTTCGCCACATCAGAGCCCCTATTTGATATGGTAAGGTCTGCTTACTGCTCTGATTCGACCCGGTGTCAGAGAGGCGCCGTTATAATACAGCTGGTATACCCTGTCTATAGCGCAAGACTAATGACCTTGCCCGGAAAAAAACAAATCATTATGGAAAATTTAACAAGCCTCAGGACTTGCTATATAAGGCCAAGACCGGTTCCCGGTTGTAGTGCCGATGATGATGATGATACCCCTGTCTACAGACCATCCAATGGGCACGGTGACGCGTAACACCCTGGATTAGGGGTGATAGATCTTTGTGTGTTACTCCTCGCTAGTCTGTCTGACATGGGTGGCCCTTCTGGAAGCGTAGCCTGAGTGATTCATTGTAGTTTAAGCCCCCGCACGACGTCAAGGTTTCTACCAAACGGGGCATCGAATTGTGATGGGTGACGAAAAATGGCTTTATTTTGAAAACCCGAAGCGAAAAAAAATCTTAGATTTCACCTGGCGATGCCGGTCCTTCAACACCAAGGCCAAATCGCTTTGGGAAGAGGATCATGCTCGGTGTCTGCTGGGACCAGAGTGGTATTGTGTATTATAAACTCTTATAGCCCGACGAAACCGTCAATACACAACGCTATCGTCAACAAATGATTAATTTAAACCACGCATTAATCGAAAGACGACCGGAATGGGCCAGAAAACATGACAAAGTGATTTTGTTATACGATAACACGCCGTCTCACACAGCAAAATTATTGAAAGACACCCTGAAATCGCTTGGATGGTTCATCCTTCTGCCGTACTCCCCATACTTGGCGCCATCTGACTATCACCCGCTCGCATCAATGGGGGACGCGCTCGCCCTGCAGCACTTCAGTGATTTCGACGAAGTCGAAAAATGGCTTGACAAATGGTTTGCCGCGAAAGACAAGCAGTTTTTCTTGTATGCTATTCATAAGTTACCTGAAAGATAGGTGAAATGTCTAAAAGCCGATGGCCCATATTTTGAATAAAAAAAAAATTAATTTCCCTAGAAAATTAGGTTTCTTTTCACAAAAAAACCGAAAAAAAACGTGTGAATACACCTGGTATATAATTACACCCTTTTTTTTTGCACAAATCGCCCGCATAAAGGAAATGTTGAGGAGGGTGGAAGAAGGGAGATTTGGTAAGGAAATGAAGTGCAGATGTTCATAGAGGGCATCTGATTAAATTGAACATTCTATATTCGTGTGCTTCGGCTAGAGAACAATTCTGTGTTTATCCGCACGGTTGAATTTATTTTATAACGTGAACTGATGCTTGCTCTCAGATTGATTGATATACCCGGGAATACTTAAAGAGGTTGAATGCATTCATCGGATTCAATTGAGAAAGGATTGCGATAATACTTACATAAACAGATAGGTTAGCAGATATGAGGAGTTATTTGAATTAATTTTTTAAGTTATTAACAAAAATCATAGCCATAGCATATACATTGCAGTCACTCTCTTTGTTTATGGTTAGTTTCCCTCGCCAATTGGCGTGATCTTCTCAACGATCTATGATATATATCTAACATAGAATAAGTAACAAATATTAACGCATCTTTATAGTTATCCTTGGTTCACTGACTTAAATCTACGGTGGTACGCATTGCCAGCTGTCTCAAGTATGCTGTTTGATTGTGGGGGTATAGAATTTACGGCAACCGCATTCAGCGGCTGGTATATGTCTACAGAGATTGGCTGCAGAAATTTGTGTGATACTAATCGACTTAATATATTGGAGGTAAGCCATAACAAAGCCAAGCCCAGGATCTTTTAAATTATCGTTTGTGGCTTCCACAGAAAGTTGCTCTCAAAATGGAACTTGACACTCGTACAGCTTCATCTCTGTGGAAGGACAAGGCTCTGGTTGAAGTCAATATCGCAGTTTTGCACTCGTTTCAAAGTAACAATATAACAATTGTCGATCACCACACTGCAAGCGAAAGTTTCATGAAGCATTTCGACAATGAGTCAAAAATTAGGTAAGTCTTCTTTACCCGTGGTGATATAATCAACAATATGCTGTCTTCTTTTTAACAATTTTAACAGAAATGGATGTCCATCGGATTGGATTTGGATAGTACCACCATTGTCGGGATCTATTACGCCCGTCTTTCATCAGGAAATGGCGTTGTATCATTTGAGGCCATCATTTGAGTATCAAGATGCTGCTTGGAAAACACATGTCTGGAAGAAGGAACGATATCAAGGAAAGACTAAAAAGTTAAGGAGGAAATTCAATTTCAAACAAATTGCAAGGTTGGTTTTTCAAGTTTTTATTGCATATGTTTTCTATTATGATTAATCCAAATAACAACATGGTTGTACTCGTAAAAGAATACCCTTTTTTAGCTGGTGTATTTGGTTGTTTTGTGCGTCCCACCCTGTTAAGACTGTGTTTTACAGCTTTTCTATGGCCTCAATAGTTTCTGGCATATTTTTCTGACGTAACTCAGTCTTTTTGTTGTTTCTAACTTAAATGTTGGCGCAGGAGCCGCCAACTTTTTTGGAAATAAAAAATTTTCAGCAACATGTAATGACATCATATATGTTTATTGCTAAATATCACTTAGTGGAGTGGGTTTGGCACCTCTGGTCTTCTGTATTCTCTTGTTTCTTTAACTTTTGTGCGCATTTGTTGACCGTTCTTCTTCTTACAAAATATTAGAGTCATTTCTATTTCCATTGATGCAGAACAAAAATACTTACAAATATCCTTTGACCACAAATGTTTTCAGAACGTTATAATTATTTGGTTTTACGAAACCATGATCATTATCACGTGTGTCGTCGAAGTATGCACTGTTAGTTGGGCTAAAGACAACAATTGGCTCGTTAAAGTTTTCTAATTTATTGTGAATCTCTGAACTAATTACTGCATTAGTATCCGGTGATTATTTACCAAGGTCTCTCCGATGCTGTTTGTTTTATTAGTGTCATTATTGACAATAACACCGTTATGGGAGATTGGCCCAGTGATACGAGAAGTGCCATATATCTTTTTAACGTTTTTATAAACGTTCTGGTTCATCTGAATACCCTTCAGTTTGTCTTCCAATTGTCGGGAATGAATCTTTTGGATTCTCTGTTTTATGAGTGTACCAATACTGTGAATGATGGATTTCCATAATGGTTCCCTTTGCAAAAAGCGGTGACGATACCTGATTCTGCAGAGCTTTTTACGCTCCTGGATGAGACGGCGACTGAAGTCGTCATGGGGAATCTGATGTCTTTTCAAGTTTGTACTTCGGGACATGAGTCTCCGAAGTTTCAACTGGAATCCCATGAAGTCGTGCTGCAGCGTTATTTATCTCAACATTCGTTAGGTTCCTGTCAGTGGGAGAGACAGCCGGTGGAGTTCTTCGTTCAATGTGACATTGAAGTTATCTCAATTTGGGCGCCCATAATCGGGAAGGTAAATTATATGAGCCCGTGATGCTCGATAGCTGCGAATGAACGTGGTCACAGCGTTGTGGTCAGATACACCCGCCGATACTTGGGGAAGTAAATCTTTGGACACAAAAAATATGTCCAGAATTGAGTTACCCCCCCCCCCCCCCCCCAACCCCCCACCACCACCAACACTAACGATCCAACAGTAGGTGCACCATTGGTATAATTTTGTGCCGCCAATGACCTTATTCATTTGCCCGGAGACCTTATTAATTGCTCCGATATCTTCGGGATTAATTGGGCGATTATTGGTTTTATGCGAGCGGTATACGGAGTATATATTCACTCTACGATTATAAGCCAGATGCAGTTCAACTCCGGAGAACTCTATGGAAACCTCCACTTCATAAGACACTTGTTATCGGATGGTCAGTCGCCTTATGAATCAGCCTTATATTCGAGATTGGCACAACTCTACGGGGAACTTCGTTTAGGGGATAACCTAAACACTCCAGAGTGCCAGAGGCAGGTGATCAACGAGCAAATCTGGGAAATGCTGGAGAACGATATCATTCAACTCAGCAAAAGCCCATGGATCTCACCCCTTCTGGCAGTTCTCAAGAAACCTGGCCCCGATGGAGAAGCCCCATGGAGACTTGTGGTGAATTTCAGGAAACTCAATGCGAAAACCGGCTCCGCGATAGTATAGTGGTTAGTATACCCGCTTGTCACCCGGGAGACCGGGGTTCGATTCCCCGTCGGGGAGCCTCTGGCGCAAGACTAATGACCTTGCCCAGAAAATATAAATCATTATGGAAAATTTAACAAGCCTCAGGACTTGCTAAATACGGCCAAGACCGGTTCCCGATTGTAGTGCCGATGATGATGATGATGATGATGATGAATGAGAAAACCATCGGAGACGCTTATCCTATTCCTCGTATCGAGGACATATGAGACCAGCTCGGTCAATCGCGTCACTTCTCCAAGCTCGAGGCCAGTGGTTATCACCAGCCGAGCCTCAGATCCCAGAGCCCTCTTTCAACGAAGTTGTAGACGCAATAAATCGATTGAAAAACAACAAAGCCCCCGGAGTCGACTGCATACCGGCAGAGCTTGCGAAGAAGCATGGAAGAGAGGCGATCGCTCGAAAGATCTGTGGCGTTTCTAACAGATTCACACACAATACATAAGCAAATAGTGAAGAACACCGAACGAAAATCGAGTAAGAAAATGGATCAGAGCCGTATATCATAGCCACAAGATAACAAATCCACATCAGTTGAGTATACTTGAGTTTAGAATCGAATTCGTACACGCGGCCAGTAGCCTGATGTTGTAAGCATTGCTTCAATTTTTGGTGATTTTAACTGTCATAGCGTCAGTTCGAATCACACGTTCTTCACTATCATCGCAAACGCTATAGATCCACCAGCTCATCAAAACAATATGGGATAAGGAAGTCACTCCGGAAGAATGGAAAACCTCAATAGTCGTCCCCATTTTCAAAAAAAGGTGACAGATCTGACTGCGAAAATTACAGAGGAATATCATTGCTCTCAACCACATACAAAATACTACCAGATGTCATACTGGCGAGAATCACACCGTGCGCAGAAGAAATGCTGGGACACTACCAATGCGGATTCCGTAAGAACCGGTCAACAAGCGACCAAATGTTCACAATAAGGCAATTGCTGGAAAAGAAGTGGGAATACGGAGGGACGGCAAGACAAAGACTCTACCATATTATAGTTGAGCTGGGAATCGCGAAAAAAATATGCCGCCCCCATTCAAATCTGCATGAACGAAAACAAAGGGCGAGTTAGAATAGAAAACCATCTCTCAGAACCATTTGAAATCCGGGATGGCCTCTCACCGTGTCTTTTTAACCTTGTGCTCAAGTATGTTATTAGAAAGGTACAAGACGACAACATGTCCGGATCATCCCTGAACGGGGTCACACAAGCTCTCGCGCATGCGGATGAGATCGCCGTTCTAGACGATAATCTATAAACTGTAAGTAAAAACTGTGAAATCATCATGCAAGCGGCAGAAGAGGTGGGTCTAGAAATAAATGAAGGCAAAACAAAATACATGATTACGGCGAGAGCAGGTGGACCTCAGGAAACGCATATACACGTCAGAGGCAAGATAAAGTTAAAAGAAGTTAAAGTTATTAAATATAGTTAAGAATTTAAATATCCGGGAACGATACTGACGGCCAGTAACGAAATGTCGAAGGAAATTAACAAAAGACTGCATTCCGGCAACGCTAGTTGGCACCCAGTCAGTAAACTCCTGAAATCCAAACTGCTGTCACGTAATATAAAGCTCCGTGTCTATATAGCAATAATCATGCCAATTGTTCTATACGGATGCGAAACATGGGTCTCACAAAACGGGAAGAAAACAAATTCCGCTTATTCGAGAATAAAGTTCTAAGCGATATCTTTGGCGGAAAATATGACGAGGAACCAGGACAATGGAGGAAACTCCACAACCACGAATTGGAAGAGCTATACCGCAAACCTACAGTAGTGAGAGTGATCAGCTCGCGAAGATTAAGATGGGCCGGACATTTGCAGGAATGGGCGATGATAGGACCGTGCGTAGAATTCTTGACGGTAGACTAACGGGAAAGAGACCGGTAAAACGGCCGCGACGGAGATGGGAGGACAATGTTAGGTTTGACTTTGAGGAGATCTGATCAGATGGCCGAGCGTGGACGGAAAGTGCACAAGACAGGGAACGATGGCGGAGTCGAGTCGGTGAGGTCATGAACTTCCGGGTTCCTGCAGGCCAATAAATATTAGTAAAAGGAGTAAAAAACATTTGTTGTGGGATCGTATTTTGCTGGTGGGAGTTCGCACCTGCCAATATTGTGGGATTGTCCATAATGGACGGAAGAGCGGTTCATGCTGCAGTTGCGGGAGACATATCCATAACATTGGTAGCATCGGCATTGAGGTATTTCATTCTTATGAAGTCATTACTCACCAGATATACCCCCAAGTGACTTCTTTTTGTTCCTTAATATAAAAATTGCGCTCAGAAGACAGAGATTTTCGCCAAATAAGGCAATCGCCTTCATGAGCAGGTATTTTGCTGAGAAAAACGTCGACTACTATTTGGACTGGTTAGAGAGATGGGAGAAGTGTGTAGACTTACAAGGAGACTATGTAGAAAAATAAAAATAAATTTTAAGAAAAAATGTCTTGTATCATTGTTAGGTCGGCAACTTTTCAGCCAACCCTCGTAATACACAAAATATTAAATTACATTTAACATTACAAATATAAAACATAGAAAATAAATTGACACATAAAACATTAAACATCGTACTGGCGCATAGAAAGGCGCAGTTATTCCGTCAGCGATGATATCTCCCAAAAACTCGAATCCATCATCGCCGTTGTTTTTTCGTTGATATAAAGGTGGATATAAAAAAAAATAGCCGGTGGTATCGCACCGTTGTGTTTATTAAACTGAGAGAAAAACTAACGAAAAGGAAAAATACAAAGGAGAAAAAGAAAGCTCTCGATAGAATCAAGTGAATAAATTTATATGAATAAATAATGCGGGGGTTTGTGGTAAATTGTTTAGATTCTTCTAAATTTAATCTGTTATTGACAAATTGAAAAATTAGAAATTGATCGCATTTTACGGGAGTGTTGAGTGTTGACTGAGAAAGACAAAAATTCGACGGGAAAAGAATAAACGGCTGCAATTTTAATACAATAGTTGGAATTTATCAGGGACCCTGGCTGAGAATTTAGACCACCCAGCTGGCTACGAATAAACCCCGGTAGGACAAACGCCCAACTGTAACGCACACAACCAACCATTTTAGCTATATATATTCCGTTGTGCAAACAATTTGTAACAGAGTTGAGGAATTTGCCTTCAAATTGGAAATTCCTAGTTGGTTCATATCACAGACGAAATCTTTTAGGTTGAGCTCTGGTGGAAGGACCACGGGTTGCTGTTTATTTTTGGAGACAGGTGCGCGGACCTCGGCCGCTGGGTGCCCAGTGTTGAAAACAGCATCGGCCTTTGGTTTTAGGTCAATTACCAGAGTTGCTCTCGGTGTGGAGGTAGGATTTTTTTTTTTTGCGCATTTGAGTTTATAGGTGGGATCGACATTTTTTTAGGGACAGATGATGATGATGATGGGAGTGGTGTTGGCGTGCGCCCAGTGGGGATACTTTTACTCGAGTGTCCCCCCTCGCAACTCAATGTTGGCAGAGGCGTCTTGCGCGTTGGAGCCCTAAATGAATTTGGGGTCGGGGTACGGGAATCACCATCGTTCATTGAGGCGACAGGACTGTCGTGACTTTTCCTAGTTCGGGCTCGAATTCTGATTCTGAATAAGAGGTTTCCAAACCGGCACTGGCCGGAGATGGGGTGAGATGACTGTTAATGCCGATAATTGCTTTTTGAGGACACTTTCTTCAAACACTTTATAATCAAAATACATCACCACTACCAATGTGATTACTAAACTGAACAAGAAAGAGTGAAAAATGGGTTGGCGAGAGGGCCGACTTTAGCGAGACAAGGACAGATGTGTCCTTCATCTTGTCTCTGGCTTCTGGCCATCTTGCAATAACCGAAATCACCCACATCCGTGAGGATGTTGGGCTCGGTCTCGCGATATCTGAAAATAAAATAAAAAAGAGGGGGTATCCAAGGATAGTGTGGACAGTGTTAGTCCAGGTGTTCTCTAACTACTTGTAGAGGGGGATGGTGGGAAAGAAATCATACAAGACTGGTAGGTCTTGGGTGAGCGAAGAAGAAAGAGTGACGCCCATCCATTCATTCTATATGCAGACTGGAACGAAAGCACAGTCAGAGCTCGTTAAGTTCAATTGTAATGAGCTTACAGATGTCGCACGCGAGTCGGAAGTACACTGACAAGAATGGTTCTTCAAACAATAAACAAATAAATAAATATAATTTTTCATTTTTAGGATGATATACACGGAACGGAAATAAATTTTAGCACTTTGAATTAATTTTTGTCGATTTATATGAATTCTCGCTGGTTTCAATTTGTGGAGCACCCAATGTGCTTTACTTTTGAATCATTCCTAGTATCTTGAAACGCTTCAAAACCACTGTGCGAAAGCCCTTAATGATTTTGTAAGTTCAATGAGGATCTGACATGAATAATGTTGGAAATATTCAATTACTAATAAGATATATTATACATGGTGGCGCAAAATTAATCACCCTATCGGAAGACGTTATAATTTTTGCAAACGGCTGTAGTATACAAACAGACAAGCAATAGAGCGCCATACTCCGCAAGAGCGTGGAATAATTGTGTAAACAACGAAGTGGGCGATTTTGTGTTAAAAATCATCATAAGCAACGAGGCGCATTTTCTCTCAAGCGGTTACGTCAATAAGCAAATTCTTCTTTTGTGGGACACTAAAAATCTGCGTGTAACGCTGTGGGGTTCAAATAGGTGTGCCAAAACACGGGCAATATTTCAATTGAATCCCCATCAATTTCTGCTGCAATAATTGTTCACCCGAGAAGATGGAATAACTAAACGCACTGAATGTTGTTTTGAGGTTAATCCGTTAATATTGTATTGTTTTTTTCTTTACTTATTAATGTAATCATTTTCTATTAATTCACTTAACTTATCTTATTATTAATATTACTAGATTGATTAACAGGACACTACGTTCGTCTGACAACACTTCTCTTTTACCCCACCCTAGAGCGTGTGCAACAGCGTGCACACGCTGCGGTAGTTGAATAACGACTGACTGAAAAAGGGATGAAGATGGGTAATTTAATTTTTGCACACAGGACAACGAATAGAGATCATACTTCTGCTCTCTCATTGCCACGCCCGTCGATGTGTGGTGAATACATCGGTTAATTCGATAGTCGACGAACATGGGAGAATGAGAGAACAGAAACAGAAAGTACTATGATCTCGGGATGGGTTTGGTTGTGTGTGCATGAATCAGTGCAGCTTTGAGGGTAACCCACTGACACAATTCGGTGAATGCAGGAAGACAGAACTGTGAAGGAAAGGAAAATTAAGCTGGTGCTATTTACCTGCGAAAAGAGAGGATTGATCCCCAGCGAATGGAGTGTCTGGAGAAAGTGAATAGAACGCTGAATTGGCTAGGGAAATCTGATCATGGGAACTAAATTAAATGCTTTGATAACTTCCCCAGCGGTTGCATGATTATGCAACCGCGTCGTTTGATCAGACTATGCCGTTGCTAACCGACATGATGCGATTTCCGGTGGAAATCTCATGGGTTAGAGAAATGGGGTTGCCGTATGGCGTAAAGATAGCTAAACTCAATTATGCATCATCTTCATAGAATAATGAGTTTAGCTATGTATCCGTTTAACATGATTTACAGGTGGAATAGCTTATAAGGGGAATAAGGGTAGAAATAACGCACTGAAAGCGGTCGAAATAAGGTATGAAATTGTGGGTTGGTTCTCCATGTGGTATTGAGAACCCCCACAACGCTGTGGGGTTTTTTTACTAGTGCGCCAGCACGGACGCGGGTTCTGTAAAAAACACCACGGATTGTATACTGAAAATGTTCCTGAAAGTCAAAGGTCCGACACACGCTGCACACTTGCAAAAAAAAGGAAAATATAACCCGAATCTTGCTTCAGAATTTTATTGCATACAGGACTTTTCGTACAACAACTATAAATACACGTCGAATTCGTTCTAGGCAAGTTACGATTAATTATTTATCCTCGCCGTCAAACGGTTAACATATAGTATTTAATACAACTTAACAGACGTGTACACTGAATTGAACTGCAGCACGATTGCAATACCTTGAAGGTATTGAACTCCGACTCCTGTGGCAGTTGGTGGTTAACTCCTGGTGTATGTGCGAACACCTCGGGAGATGAAATTTGACTCCTTGTGAACTGTTGCACATGTCTTGCAGCCACTCGACAATGGAGTGAGCTTTCTCTGGTGTGGTAAGAAGGAAATGAAATTTTCCTTTCATCCAGTGACCAATGGGAGAACAGGGAGATGTCTCGCTGGAGAGATTCTAGTGGTTGATCGTACAGATCACGCTGTTTGTCCATGCACTGAAAAGAAGGATAAACGAAATTGCATCGGGGATCAGGTACAAAGGAAAGAATTAACAAGGGCATCATGGCAGTGAAGCGGCAGCTGGGCAAACAAGTTGTAACTCATTCAAGACTAAAAGGGATTGCTATTCTTACAGAAAGAATTTGTTTATATGATCTCTGCCGACGGACCGAATTGGATTCCTCTGTTTACATGTTGTGTATGCAGAAGAATTCGATTTTCAAAATAGGGGCGAGAATGGCGATTGTTTATCGGGTCTATTGCGATGATTATTGAGGTTGGACAAACGAATCATGTAATTAGTCTTGCAGCTGTGTAAGCAAGCTACTTGCTATGGCTTTTGTCGTTGGGCAAAAGATTGGTGCGACAGGAAAATTACTGTGTACATGTGGGACAGAGATTGCCGGCGAAGCGAAACAATAAGATTCTAAATGGTTCACGTTATGTGTAAACCGAAAGGTTTCCAAGGAAACTTAATGCTGCTTGATTGCAGGAGCAAGATGATGGTCTTGGAGTGGCTTATGTTGCAGGTTGTGAATGGGGAGTTGGGTTGAGAATATGGGCGGTTCTTCAGGTAAGCTTTAAAGAACCCTCACAATGCCATTACATCCTCTCAAAGCCACTGTCTGGTGCGGCGTCACGACGCCCCTGGCAATACGGTCACTGTTGCTGGTGAACGCTACAGGGCCATGATAAACGAATTCTTCCTGCCGGGATGGGGTGAGAGGGACTTGACAGCACACACAGCACGAGCCAGCAAGATCGCGCGATTAAACCATCCCAGACTTCTTTCTTTGGGGCTACTTGAAGTCGCGGGTTTATGCCAACAAGCCCCAGACAATCGCAGCCCTTAAGGAGATTATTCGACAGGAATGAGAAAAGTTATCACCGGAAATCTTGTGGAAAGTCATGGAAAATGCGCTAAAGCAGGTACAAATGTGGATCAACACTGGCGGCAGCCACTTAACGAATGTCATCTTTTCCAGTTAACAGAAAAAATTGTAAAGGTCCAAATAAAGATTTCCATCATTCAAAGTCAATTTCTTTTTTTTTAGTAGAAGAATAATTCAAAAACAAAATTGGATGATTAATTTTGCGCCACCTGGTAGTTATTAATTACTAATAGGTTATACTTATTCAATGTACTAATAAGTTATATATATGTGCAACTACAAAAATAATTTACATATGACTATAATAAATTATGTATTTGTTTTGTTTGTTTTAGAGCAGTGAAGTTTACTTCCAAATTATTTGGACATGCACTATCCAAAAGAATTAAGGCTACCATACTATATGCCACGGAAACAGGAAAGTCGGAACAGTATTCAAAAACCCTCTGCGATATTCTGGCGCATGCGTTTAATTCTCAGGTAAGATAAGATCCAACTGGCAAATTCACAAAGAATACATTTCTATTCAACATAATATATGATGAGTTACGACATTGATATTGTAACATATGGTAGTTGCATTGGTTAACAAATCTGATTTAATCATTCACGGTAAAATTGTTTAAAATTAATTAATTTACAGATGGTAAGCTGGGTCGGACAAACTCGTGTTTGCTCGCTAAACACTAGCAACAGTGATCTGTTACCGGCATTGATAGTCAGTAACTTTTTGAATTTCCCGTGCAGTAACTTTAAATACAACACTGCTACGTTAAATGGTCTATACTGTCAAAGTTTGAGCAAGCTGCTTTATTTAGTTTGTGTTTGACAGCCATTGAAAGCAGACAACCTGATGAATTTTAACGAAAATGGAAATAAGTGAATTTCGTGTGCTGATTAAGCATAATCAAGCAAAATACATAAATTGAACTGCTACCCCATCCAGCATATTCTCCACATTTAACCCCCTGCGACCATTTCCTGTTTCCAAACCTAAAGAAACGTCTGAGCGGTAAGAGACTTGGGTCGAATGAAGATATCATCACAGAAACTAACGCCTATTTTGAGGGCTTTGAGGAAGCCTATTATTTGGAAGGAATAAAAAAATTAGAGAATCTCTCGACTAAATGTCTCGATCTAAAAGGAAACTATGTTGAAAATTTTGTTGTTTGTCTATCATCATCATCATCATCATCATCCTCATCATCATCATCATCATCATCATCATCATCATCATCATCATCATCATCATCATCATCATCATCATCGGCACTACAATCGGGATCCAGTCTTGGTTTATTCAGCAAGTCTCTCCACCGGTCTTGATTGTGGGCCGATGTCATCCAGTTTGGCACTCCCAAGCCCTGGGGGTCCTGGTCTACGCCATCCCTCTATCACAGACAAGGTCTGCTGCATTGTCGCCTTCCATACATCCTGCCACAAAGGACTTGCCGGGCAGGCTCCTCTCCGCTCATTCGAACTAGGTGTCCCGCCCACCGCAGCCTACCGAGCTTGATTTTTATTACAACGGGTACAACTCGTAGTTGTAGGGTCTCCGGAATCGTCCTCCCTCACATACGGGGCCAACAATTCTCCTTAAGACCTTTCTCTCGCTCGGACTTCAGAGTACCATTTATTGAGCACACAGGTCTCGGATCCATACATGAGTACTGGTAAGACCATGGTCTTGTACAGTAGTAGCTTCGATGTTCTGGATAAATTTCGGGATTTAAAGAGCCTTGATAGACCATAGTAGGCTTTCTTGGATTTGATCAGCCGTCCGCGTATTTCTTTGTCCTTATTGTTATCGGCTGATACTATTAAAACAAGGCAGTCAAAGAATTGCACTACTTCAAATTCGCGCTCCGCTACCCTGATAGTTTGACCAGCGGTAGGTCTTCTCTACGCAGAAGTTGCCACCATGTACTTAGTTTTCCCATCATTAATGTGCAGTCCCAGTTTTTGTGCCGCCTGCACGATCTGGGTGAAGGAGTCCTGTATAGCCGAATGGGATCTACTGAGGATGTCTATGTCATCTGAGTAGGGAAGTAGCTGGACTTGGTGACAATAGTCCCTCTAGTTGTGACAACTGAGTCACGGATTGCTTTCTCCAACGCCAAGTTGAAGAGGAGGCAGGCCAGACTGTCCCCTTGTCGGAGTCCATTAAAGATGTTTATTGTTTTGGACAGCAATCGCACTATTTTTACTTGACTAGTTACGTTGGTCATGGTCAACCTACAAAGTCGTATCAATTTGTTTGGAATGCCGAACTTTCTCAAGGCATTATATAATTCTACTCCGGCTATGCTGTCGTAGGCGGCCTTAAAGTCTATGAACAGATGATATAATGGAATCTTAAATTCCAGACAGTTTTCCATCTAAAAGTGAGTATCTGATCAATCCGATTTGCCTGGGATGTGTTATGGTATTTTATACACAATTTGATAATATATTCAGTTAATATATATATATATATATATATATATATATCGGATATTTATATATATATGGTACATTTAAGTTTATATATTTAATATATTTGAAGATCTTTAAATGTAGTATTTTAACTGTAAGTGAAATTCGGATTTACTTTTGTCAATCTTGATTGTTGTATGGTGCTGTGGTTCGGCTGTTCGGCGACTGGGAGCAGGGGGCGGTGAGGTGATGCTCCCCCGTTCAGCTTCAATCCCTCAGGTATCCAATTGGTCGACCTCGCGTCCAGGTCCCCCCTAACATCCACTTACCCCCTTTCGTTAGTTTCCCCTCTCTACCTCTAAAAGGAGAACAACTCATCAAGTAGCTAATTTGCGTGAACTTCTTTGTGGAAATTAGCTACGTGGCGAGTTGTTCTCCTTTTAGAGGTAGATAGGGGAAACTAACGAAAGGGGGTAAGTGGATGTTAGGGGGGACCTGGACACGAGGTAGGTCCGTAACAGATGAAGTCACACTGATATTGATCCACGATGACTTTAGCGTATGGGGCTATTCGATGTTGTAGGAGAGAGGAGAATATCTTATAGGCGCTACTCAGCAATGTACCCTATAGTAGCTGCACAGTGTGATATCTCCCTTTTTATGTATGGGACAAATTATTCTACGGTGGAGCCTCCAATTATTCTGTGATCTGATCATTTACCAATTCATTGAAGTGCACTTTCCATCGCTACAGAATGCTTTCAGGATCGGTAATCAGATTACCCTCTTTATCCTCGCAGTTAGTGTAGCGTGGTGTATACCGCGTCATACTGCGGGTTATTTGGTACAACATCCGCGCCTGGTCCGGATCTCGATCTTCTTTTTTTTTTCTATTTCCCAGACTAGATTTTTTCCCAGGCACCTTTTTTTTTTGTCTGTGGAGTCTTTTTCAGATCTTTTGAGCTCTTTGTATTTCTCCACGCTTCTACGCGTCCTATGGGACTGCTGCATTGCCCGGCATGCAGCATTTTTACGTTCAGTCGCTAGTTTGCACTCATCATCAAACCAGTCGCTCCGATCTCTACGACTACTGCCTAAGATGGAGTTGGCAGTACTAATGACAATATTCTTAAGGCGTATCCATTGCTCTTCTACGCCCGTCATTCTGGCCTCAGTACTTACTCTCTCTCCATCGAGCTCTTCTAGGGCGAGTCTAAACGCATGACCATTTTTTTATTTTTCGTCTCCCAGGAAAGGCGAACTTATAACGTTGGGTCAGCGCACTGAGATGCTTTTTTTCACGATCGAGTCCATCAGCCAAGCTCCGAAAAATGGTCAAGGATATATTCCAACCATTTCACGAAGCCTATAGTTTAACGGGGTGGTGTTTCATCGGGCGGGTGAGCTTTGGGAATGTACCTACAACACAGTAATTGTCCCGAACTGCACAATAGCAAGAATCGTACGTTGAACCTAGGTTTGCATAATCAAACCCAAGACATAACATCTTTACCAACTCAGCCATTGAGGCGGCAATGGACAATATACAACGCTCACAAAGAAAAGTGGATCATCGGTTCCACAGCTGATGATGAACGGCTAGGGCGTTCGAAATTGCTCGAATATTGCTCTCATGTTTAGAGCTCCGATTCTAAGCATACCCTCGACCTACTGCAGATTATGCAGAGATGAAGGATCCACCTGATTGTGGGCACAGCTCTGACGTCGGGGCTGCAGTCTCTATCACAAAGACGGTGCGTAGCTGACCTCTCTCTGCCTTACAGATTTTACCATGGGTACTGTTCTTTGGAGATTCATCGTATTGTTCCGGCAATTCGGTTTATATGCGGTCCGCGAGACAATCTGACAGATCGCACCAATTTGCGGTTCATCTCCCGATGGCGCGAACATCACTGCATCAGAACTCGTTCCGTTACACACCGGGAAAGCTGCCGGTTTCTCTCCCCCACGTGAGTGTTTCCAGTCACAACCTGCAACTGTTTAAAAAAAAAACTGTAACAGTTATTTGATGCTATCTCGGGGCGCCTCTCCTTGTATTTAACAAAAAAAGAACACGCTTATTTTGAATTATTTTATATATTAAAAGCACAAATAAAACGTAATTATTTTGTTAATGTTGTAGCGAGCTTAGGGTTCGCTGGATTAATAATTTTTAATAAATAAGTGCCGTTAAATCGATTTTGAATTAATCTAACACTTTATTAGTCCGTTAATAACAACCGTTATTTTTCCCGTACACTGTACGATTTCTTGACTTAACGCTTCCGTACTTATCGCGTCTTTTGCTGCTTACTTCTTACTTCTTACTTATCGCTTGCTTCACTTTCTACTTCTTACTCATCTCCATGATCTGTGTGCGACGTATTAATACCGTTTCCTTATTCTGATTCGGCCTTTCGTTTCCGTCCGTTCCATAGTCTTGAATGTTCTACTGTTCACGGCCTCCAATTTTCCATTACTTTATAGAATATTCTAGTACTCTGTTTCGGACTCTCTACAATATTCTAATACTGATTGTCATATGCGTTACAATATGTTGATTTGTATTTACTTTTATATTTAATATTTGAAATTTTCCATTTATTGTATAATTTTATTTTTTTTAGTTTATATTTACCCTCTTCTATATTTATTCTTTTGATAAAAGTAAGAAAACTTCGTGAGTGTTCAATTAATCTTCATCTATTTTGAATAATGGCTGAGGCCATTACCAAGAATTCCTTTCTTCCCTACGCTAGTGATGAGTAGCATAACATTACCTTCAAACTCGAAAAGCTTTCGCGAATTCACCTCCAGGCGTTGGTCTTTTAGAACCACCTGTGATTACATCGATGCAATCTTCACTGCGGATTAATTCCCATCAACTTGCATTTCATTTTTTAATAGGATGTCGATGTCTGTCCCGAAATTCGTTTTACTAAAGCACGGACAAATTTTAGAGCTCTCTTTCGGCACGAGTTTACTCAGGGTTCTGTAATTTGCAATTGTAAAAAAAATTACTTTAATAGGTGTCTACTAACATCTCGGTGTGCCAATGTAATGTCGGGTTTTCAATAGGGCTTGACAACATTGAATTTAATTTATGAACGCACCCTTTCACTAATCATTGAACTGTCACTGTCAATTTATTCAGTAAACTCAACATTTTCATGATGGTTACGTACACGAACGAACAACGTCTGCAAATTATAAAAATGTACTACCGAAAAAAAGTTGTCAAGTCCCTATTGGAAGACCCATTATTATAGGTTCGGTTTTCCTGAGAATACATAACACATAACATAGAAAAAGTAGATGTTAATGAATAATTTATGTAACTCACATCTTCGGCTACAAGAAGCAGCAGAAAAAGAGGCCATAGGTACACTAAGATATTGGGACGCATATGACAATCAGTACTAGCATATTCTAGAAAGTCCAAAATAAAGTACTAGACTATTCTAGAAAGTACTGGAAAACTGGAGACTATGAGCAGTAGAAAATTCGAGCCTGTGGAACGGACGGAAACGAAACGCCGAATCAGAATGAGGAAACGGTATTAATACGTCGCACGCAGATCAGGAAGATAAGTAAGAAGTAAACAGTAAGCAGTGAAGTAAGAAGTAAGTAGTAAAGAAGCGAAATATCAAGTAACGGTTGATATTAACGGACTAATAAAGTGATTGCAAAGAGAATCGATTTAACGGCTCTTATTTATTAAAATAATTAATCCAGCAAACCCTGGGGTCGCTACAATATCAATAGGTGAAATTCCGAATTCATTTCTGGACTGACTTACTATCAGAAATTTCGCAAATACATTTTTAATTTTATAACAGATTGCGCCAATTGTTGACACTTAAAACGAACAGAACCAAATTTGTTGTCAAAAAGTATTTACCTTCCATTACGAGAAGAACTAGTAAATTTGCTGCAGTTGCATCTATTTTGATGCTTAACTTTATAAACTTCAGTGTACTGTCCTGATATTGCAATGATAGAGTTTTAAATTGTCTACTTAGTCAATTCTGTTATGTAAATTTTTGTTGTCATATTTGAGGTTTTCCGTAAATCTTTGCTGCCGGGATGCCTAGTTTGGATTGTAGGCGAATGCACTAAACCTAATTATATGTGTACATGTTTTTCGCTTTACTTGTTTTAATCATAACTTCTGAGTCCATGTCTAAATATCGTTTATTGCAGAATTTGGTCCTGCTACATCCGTGCGGTGTCCTCTTCAAAACACCATTTCGTCCTTTGGTAGCGGGAACGGAATCGTAAATCAAATGTATAGCAGGATACGTATATTGGTATATGGGAATAACTTGGTTGACTAGAATGTTAAACATTTTGTACATTTCATAAAACTATGCGTGCAACTTGCAGTTTAAATGTTAGGATAATCCTTTTTTCTATGGAGGCGATCACCTTTCCTGTTGATTTGCTCAGTTTTTCGATTAAAAAGTTTACTTTTCCGTAAGGGGTATTCGCAACTAGAATTTTAGAACAAGCGTTTCGATTTAGACATGTTGACAATTACCCACCACCACCCACAACAGGTCAAAGAGGGACTTACTGTGTCGGTCTACAGAAGCACTTGTAATTGAGCCAGTACCAATATATCCTGAGGGAATCATATATGTACTATAAATATCAACTTAGAACTCAGTATTGGTGGTTGAAATATGGACATTTTGCGAGCTGGTATGAAAACACCACAAAGTCCTGTCCATTCAGGAAAAGTTGAGTGTCATATTATTGGTAAAGAGTGCAAAGTTAAAGGGTGGTGAACCAACTCAAACGGTAGCCAAACTGGCCAGTAAGGTTTCACTGCCCACTTGATGGCCAAACACGAAATTCGGATCACTACGTCGACAATTATATCGTTTAAAGTCAGAGATGTATGTTTCATCCTTCGGTACCTACTAACTCGCTAGAAATTCCCGGAGTTTGGAGGTTTTGATTCCACATCACAGTCCGAACCAAGTCCCAACCAATCTTTTTTATAATTACCAAAATTTCTTAGTGATTAAAAATTGGTTCAAGAAATGATTGTTAAAATCAGTTAGTCGAATTTTTTGTCTTTAGAGTACTGAGGTTTTGTGGTAGAGATTTTGTGAAGCTACCTTTAAATTGATAATAAAGTACAGAGCTAAACGTTGCATTTCCGACAATATGAAGAAAATGAAATAAAGTATTGAAACAAACATACAAATTACGGATTTACTTTCCCCAGAACTAGATTTATTCCTACCTTTCTGCTATCCTTACAACCCATTATGCCCATTTTTCAATATTCGAACGTGTTGAAGCTTTCTTCTATGATTTTTTTTTTATTTGATATCCGTATTTATTTCACTTGCAATCGAATAAATTTTTTTTATGTAGGACTCAATGCATCTCCTGTTGGCGCAAGGCTAATAACCTTGCCCGGAAAAAGAAATTATTATGGACAATTTAACAAGTCTCGGATAAGGACCGGATATCGGTGGAGAGACTTGCTAAATAAGGCCAAGCCCAGATCCCGGCTGTAGTGCCGATGATGATGATGATGAAATGCATCTCCTATTTTACAACTATCGTTCGGCGTACAATAACTTATCTATTTTTGTATATAGTGACAATAATCAATATATAAGACAGCTTCGCCTTTTACAATTTTGTTAACGCTGTTGTGGTCCTTCTCTCAGGGAGCGTGTCTCCTTGTCCTGAAAAGGATGAGGGATCTCTTTAGACCGCCTCCGGGAAGAGTGACAACCGATTGTTGAATTTAGTGCAAGAAGAAAACGTTTACCTTTATTAATGACTGCTTTTATTATTTTAAATTCGTATTTTGAATTTAGTAGATTTTTTGGCGTCCTTTCTAATCGGATGCCAATTGAAACTGATCCTCGAATACAAAATATAAACAACAAATAAAAAACAAAAATAAGAACTAAAAAAATTATAATGAAACAAAATATGAGGGATGGAAAAGAGGATGTATCGCGTTTTATGACGATAGTGAAGAACGTGTGATTCGAACTGAAGCTATGGCGGTTAGAATCACTAAAAATGTAATTAATGCTCAACACACCAGGGCACTGCCGCGTGTACGAATTCGATTTCTAAACTCAACTAATGCGGGATTCCTATGTTATTGCTTGGTATACGGCTGATGCATTTTCTTGTTCGATTTTCTTTCGGTGTTCTTCACCATTTGCTTGTGTATTGTGTGTGTAGCTGTTACAAGCGCCACACTACTCCCTCCTCAGTAACTTTTGTTACGATCAACTTCCTGTGCGAACGACGGAGCGAGGAACGGGCGAGTGTGCCAGTGCTCTATGCGGAAATCGTGTAGTAAAGTTCTGTTTACCTATGAAAGATTGTGTGTTGTGTGTATACCGATCACGTCGGGGTCACCAATTATCGCGTTAAGCAAGGATAGTGAAGAATTGCACACAATGAAACGGCTGCAGCTTGCACGGATTCGATTTCTAAACTCAAGTACACTCAACTGATGTGGAGTTGCTATGTTATTGCTTAGTATACGTCTGATGCATTTTCTTCTTCGATTTTCTTTCGGTGTTCTTCACTATTTGCTTGGATATTGTGTGTGTATCTGTTAGAAACGCCACAGGTGTTGCATCTAAAAGGCATATTTTCTATACACTAATCCACCACCAGTTGGGATAGGATCGATCATTTGTTGATTTATCCCTTTTACTGATCACCATACTGAAACATAGACTATCTGGAACATTAGATATATCGGTATCATAGAGAATCCTTTTATCCCTGGCACAACGGAAAGTATGGTAAAGTAGAGGCACTTTATGCTTGTCTGGGATAAGGCCTTTCCTATCCAAGAAAAGGAATGAATCTGGTAGAAACAACACATTCTGGAGAGAACTCTCCGTATACATATCATCGGGAGAGAATGCTCCCGAAATAAAATTATTTTCATTGCACATTGCCCTTGCAGTGTGACCACGAGTAATCTTAATTATGAAATTATCTATAATGTTTTGTCTTGATTTGTCATATAGGTCTTTGTTGGGAAATAATATCTTATATTGCGACTGTGGTTTCCTATACATTCCGAGTCAGGAAGGCAAACACCATCTCTCGAACACCTGAAATTTCTCCCTCTATAATGGGGATATGTTGTACCAAATAGGGCATCTATGTACTGATCGGATGAATGTCATGAATGGAATTATGTTAATTTTGATTTTCAGAACACTACTACAGAACAGACTTCTTGTCTTAGCATATTGTTTATTACGATGACACGAAATTCTGCCTAATAAGCAACTTCAATAATTATTTAACTGACCTCAATAGGGGTCACTGAATTGCTTATACTACCAATTCATATTTTGTTAAAAGAGCAAAAGCAAAGGTAGTTTCGAACAAAAAAAAAGCTAACGATTCTATTTTGTCTAGAAGTAAATCATTTATTGTTAGCCTCAACAAGTTTTAAGTATAAATAGAGTGAAGAAATTTAATAAAATCCAATTATACTAAGTACAAAGGGTACATATCTCTTTAATCAACTCACATTCACTGTAGATGTGATTATATGATAGTGGCAATGTCATCAACCTGGCGCAAGACTAATGATCTTGCTCGAAAAAACAAATCATTATGGAAAATTTATCAAGCCTCAGGACATGCTAAATAAGGCCAAGACCGGTTCCCGGTTGTAGTGCCGATGATGATGATGATGTCATCAACACTTTGGTAATGATCATCATCATCATCATCATCATCATCATCATCATCATCATCATCATCATCATCATCATCATCATCATCATCATCATCGGTACTACAACCGGGATCCGGTCTTGTCCTTATTAAGCAAGTCCCCCCACGGGTCCCGATTATGAACCGATGTCATCCAGTTTGGCATTCTCAAGTTTTGGGCAGCCTGGTCTAAGTCATCCCTCCATCGCAGACAAGGTCTGCCGCGCTGTCGCCTTCTATACATCCTGCAACAAAGGACTTTCCGCGCAGGCTCCTCTTCGCTCATTCGAGCTAGGTGTCCCGCCCACCGAAGTCTACCGCGCTTGATATTTCTTACAACGTTAGCTTCAAGGTAGATCGCGAACACCTCATGATTGTAGAGTCTCCGGAATCGTTCGCTCTCACATACGGGGCCAACATTTCTCCTTTCTTCTTCCATATTTTTATCAGCTGCTACTATTGACCCAAGATAGTTTAAGGATTGCACTACTTCAAATTCGTGCTGCACTACCCTGATAGTTTAACCAGCGTCAGGTCTTCTCTTCGCAGAAGTTACCACCATGTACTTAGTTTTCCCCTCATTAATGTGCAGTCGCAGTTTTTGTACCGTCTGCTCGATCTGGGTGAAGGAGTCCTGTACAGCCGAATCGGTGTCATCTATGTAGGCAAGTATCTGGCTGGACTTGATGACAATAGTTCCTCTAGTTGTAAGGCCAGACTCACGGATTGCTTCTACAACTCCAGGGTGCAAAGGAGGCAGACCAGACCGTCCCCTTGTTGGAGTCCATTAAAAATGTTTATTGGTTTGGACAACAATCCCACTATTTTTACTTGACTAGTTACGTTGGTCATGTTCAACCCACAAAGGCGTATCAATTTGCTTGCATTGCCGAACTCTGTCATGGCACTATATGATTCTACCCTGGCTATGGTGTCGTTGGCCGCCTTAAAGTCTGTAAATAGATGATATAATGGAATCTGAAATTCCTGACATTTTTCCATCGCCTGCCTAAGGGTGAATATCTGACCAATCGCTGATTTGCCTGGGATTAAGCCACACTGATATTGACCAATGATGACTTTAGGGTATGGGGCTATCCGATCTTGTACGATAGAGGAGAGTATCTTATAGGCAGTACTCAGCAATGTTATACCCCTATAGTTGCTGGACACTTTATCTTGTGATATCTTTCTTCTTATGGATGGGGCAAATTATTCCACGACGCCAATCATCCGGCTTCCCGTCTTGCTCCCATACGTGCACCTAGATCTCATGAATTGCGTGATGTGAGGCTGTCCCTCCTTGTTTGATCAACACAGCTGGTATCCCATCAGTTCCGGTGGCTTTTTTGATTTGAGCTATCTTATGGCTTTTAACGTTTTCTCAATGCTTGGTGGCGGCAGGATTTGGTCTTGATTTTGCATTGTTGGTGACCCAATTCTTCTGTGAGGTGACATGTAGCAGTTCATTGAAGTGCACTTCCCTTCGCTCCAGAATGCCTTCAGGATCGGTGATCAGATCACCCTCTTTATCCTTGCAGTAAGTGCAGTGTGGTATGTACATTATTCAATCACGTTTTGGAAAGAATAAGAAAATTCGATCTAATTGAAGATCATGTACATAAGCTTGTAAACTTTAGTAGTTAAAGATAAACAGTGACAACCCTCTCATTGTATATATAAATCATAAAATTATATATATGCACACACACACATATATATATATATATATATATATATATATATATATATATTTGGCGCAGGGCTAATAACCTTGCCCGGAAAAACAAATTATTTTGGAAAATTTAACAAGCCTCGGAACTTGCTAAAAAAGGCGAAGACCGGATCCCGGTTGTAGTGCCGATGATGATGATGATGATGATGATGATATATATATATATATATATATATATATATATATATATGTATATATATATATATATATATATATATCTATATATATATCTATATATATCATCATCATCATCATCGGCACTACAACCGGGATCCGGTCTTGGCCTTATTTAACAAGTCTCTCCACCGGTATATATATATCGTCATCATCATCATCATCAGCATCGGCACTACAACCGGGTTCCGGTCTTGGTCTTATTTAACAAGTCTCTCCACCGGTATCCGGTCAATATCCGAGACTTGTTAAATTGTCGATAATAATTTCTTTTTCTGGGCAAGGTTATTAGCCTTGGCCCAACTACTTGGTGGGTGCCAAACTAGCTATCCAGGGATGTCACGTGGAGACTGCATGTCAACTTGGTTTGAACAGGGACAAGGGTCGTTCTGGCCTTCGCCGGGCTGAAAGCAAAGACTTTGCCCTGCATGTTCGCTCCCACTCCCCCCATATATACAGGTGTACCGGGGTAGAGTGAGCGTCAAGATACAAATGTATCGATAGGGAACGTTTGTTGTGAACGAGCCCCTATGTTTTATTTATTTGGTTGTTTTGACATCTGTCAAACATATTTAGTATGCATCGGGTCATTGTACAAACAACATCATATTTTTAATCCTGTTAAAAATGTCGAATTTTGTACCAGAAAATGATGATTTGCTGTAAGCATTAATTTTTTGTTTTCATTTGAAGAAAAGTGCTGCAGAGTCACATCGAATACTTGTCGAGACTTATGGTGATCACGCTCTATCGGAAGCAACACGCAAAAGATGGTTTAAGCGGTTCAGAGATAGTGATTTTGATGTCCGAAATGAAGAACGTGGAAGACCACCAACAAAGTTTGAAGACGCCGAATTGCAAAATTAAATGTTGCACAACACACAATTTCTGACCGTCTAAAAGCCATGGGAAAGATCCAAAAATGTGGAAACTGGGTGCCTCATGAATCGAATGACAGGCAGATGGAAAAGCGAAACACCACATGTGAAACGTTGCTTCTATCGGGTTTTCCAATAGGAACTTGACAACTTTTTTTGTAAATAATATATATATATATATATATATATACATATATATATATATATATATATAGAGATATAGATATACATAGATATATATATATATATATATATATATATATATATATATATATATATAATAATAAATAAAACGGAAACCATTTGAGATATTTCAAAAACTTTATTATCGGCTTGAAGCACAATCAAAACAGTGGAACTCGACTTCCGTTCATATGGCCACCGCGGGCACGTTTGCAGCTGTCGATTCGTTGGACCCGATTCTCGATGACTCGGCCACATATTTCGGCCGAACCGGCCGCTGTTTCGCGTTCAATGTTGGCTCTGACCTCTTCCAACGTCGTCGACTTGTTGGTATAGATCAATGACTTGACGTAGCCCCAAATAAAATAGACTAGAGGCGTTAAATCGCACGAACGAGGCGCCCAACCGACTGCCCCATTTCTTGAGATAACAAGCTCATCAAACTTACTCTTCAATAAATCGATTGTATCGTGTGCTGTGTGGCTTGTGGCTCCGCCCTGTTGAAACCACATGTGACCCAACTCCATATCTTCCAATTCGGGCCAAAAATAATCGGTGATCATGGCGCGATAACGATGGCCATTCACAGTAACGTGACGATCGTTATCGTCGACGAAAAAATATGGCCCAATGACGCCGCCGGCATGCAAACCGCACCAAACAGTTATTTTTTGTGGATGGAGGGTGATTCATGAAGCACATGTGGATTTTCACCCGACCAAAAATGCATGTTTTGCTTATTGACGAACCCATTGAGCCAAAAATGAGCTTCGTCACTCAAGATGATTTTGCGATGAAATTCATCATCTTGGCGCATCTTTCCCGGAGCCCAATCGGAGAACGAACATCCATCGGCTTCAATTCTTGAGTCAGCTTGATCTTGTATGGGTGTAAACCGAGATCCTTACGCCAAATTCGCCATAAAGTGGTCTGGGCGATGCCCAATTCTTGAGAACGCCGTGGAATTGACTGATTTGGATTGTTTGCCACGGATGCCTGAACGGCAGCGATCTTTTCGACACTTCGACCAACCCGTTTTCTCACTGGCACGGCAACACCACACAACGAATATTTAGACTCAACGTTTTGCACTAAACTTGTTATTCCTTGTCTACTAGGCCGAGAATTACGACCGAAAATTGGAGTTAACGCTCTTAAAGTTGCGGTCACCGACTCCAAATTTCGGTAGTAAATGTTTATAATTTACAGACGTTGTTCGTTCGTGTGCTTAACCATGATGAAAATGTTGAGTTTACTGAATAAATTGACAGTGACAGTTCGATGACTTGTGAAAGGGTGCGTTCGCAAATTAAATTCAAAGTTCTCAAGTCCCTATTGGAAAACCCGTGATCATAATCAACATCATCATCATCATCATCATCATCGGCACTACAACCGGGATCCGGCCTTGGCCTTATTTAGCAAATCTTTCCGCCGGTATCCGGTCAATATCTGAGACTTGTTAAATTGTCCATAATAATTTCCATTTCTGGACAAGGTTATTAGTCTTGCGCCAACTACTTGGCGGGTGCCAAACTAGCTATCCAGGGATGTCACGCGGAGACTGCATGTGAACTTGGATTGAACAGGGACAAGGGTCGTCCTGGCCTTCGCCGGCTTGAAACCAGAGACTTCGAACTGTATGCTCGCTCCCACTCCCCGCATATATATGGTATATATAATTTCTTCTTTTTTTTTTACAATTCTCGAGAGGTGAACTTATAGCCCCGAGTCGGTGCCACCTAATAACTGTTGCAGTTCGTTTTGAACAGTTTCACGTTGTGACGCTCTGGAAATTCCACAGTTTTCTCGGTCCGTAACGGAACGGGCTCTGATTCAGAGATGTTCGCGTCGTCGGGAGATGATCCGTAAAGTGGTACGATAAAAACCGTCGTGGAGCGCATACATTGTGGGGAACAATACCACGAACATCCGAAGAACAGTATCTGTCAAACAGATAGAGGTCAGCTACGCGCCTTCGATATCATAGTGACTGTAGTCCCGACGTCAGCGCCGTGTCCCCGATCGGGCGGATCGCTCGCTTCTGTATGTACTACAAATATGAAAGCAATATTCGAGGGCCGGCCTGATTTGGGAGTTAGACAGAAGAAAATGTTGTGCCGGAGTAAAATATTTCTTGGCCCTAAAAAGTTAGCTCAGTTTTCCAGAGGCAGATCTGGCGATGTTCGACACATGTTTATGCCACGATACATTCCCACAGACCGTGGCGCCGAGCAATAGTATATTGTGTCTTCCTTGCATTGAGGTCGACGAGACCGGCCTTTCCCCACTACAGGACTTTATCCAGATCCCGATTCAGAGAGTCGGTGTAGCTACATCTCAGCTGATGCGACGTTGATGCACTAATCAGCCGATCACTCGAAAAAGAGGAAGCAAGCGTACTATCTTTCGCAAAACTGAACACTCGGTTATTCGTTGACTCCAACAAATCATTTATGTGAAGCCAAAACAAGGGTGGGCCATAAATGTTTGCACATTTGAAACACGAATATAAATAAAATTACAAATGTTATTTTGTTGATCTTTATTTAACGTAATGAACTTTTATTGAAATTTATTTTTTTAAATGACATCGTCGAGATGTGCCCCATCTCGTTGTTGGCAATCCTGCAATCGACTGCGCAAACTTTGGAAAACTCGCTGACACATCCTGCGAGGTACGGAAATTTCAACCTTCCGAATGTTCTCATTCAAATTTCATGTTTGTTTAATATTCGTTGTCGATCCCGTTTGCTCGAACTTCTCGACCCAAGCTTTGATTACATTGACACTAAACCTACCACGCACGGGTCAAATGACCCGTGTGGTGAACGTACATAAGTTTTATACATTATTTATTTCCAAATTGAAGATTTTTATGTTTTTTTTTCAATTTAATAAATAAAGAAGATGGAATTGAATATGTTTTATTCATACAATAAATTGGACTAAGATTTATTACATGCTATAAATAAAATTATATATTATTTTTAAAACACGGGTCTTTTGATCCCTACTGGTGGAAATAGGTATATATGAAAAGTCGGTAGCTTTAGTGTTAACACTTGGACACTCACTTACACGGCGTGATCGGTATTCAATTTTAAATAGGCGTCGTACAGTAACGTAGGAATCGTTGTTTATGTGAAATTGGTTTACACAAAAGCCCGCTGTTGTCCCATGAAGCGCTCCATCGTGACTAAAATGGCACGAAGCGACGCACACCCCCCCCCCCCCCCCCCGCACCGATCACCGGTTTTTAAGAAATCAGGTGTTGCCATTTGCAAACATTTATGGCTCACCCGATAGAACCTCGGAGCATCGCGGGATTAACAGGATACACATCCGAACACTCGCTGTCCACAACAACCTGGATCGATTTTCGAGGAAGCTCTTCATCCAGCCGCAAATCTGCTGGGAAAGTCCGTATGAACAAAGTTTGTTCAGCAGTGCCCCTTACCAAACGCGGTCAAAAGCCCCGGAGATATCCAATGCGACCAGTAAATACAATTATTGAATTCATCCACGAGAATTTAAAAAAATTACACACCAGCGGGTATCGGGTATTCTTAAAAAAAAGGTTACGATACAATTCCAATCATTTTAGGTGGAGACTTTGATCTGAATTTTACATTGGATACAGCGCTTCCTTTGGTTGACTTCTTGAACACCAAATTAAATTTAGAAATCTGCAGCAGTCGCACTGAATCGACAAGATTAGAAACAGTAATTGACACAGTATTTCAAAGATATATTGATCAAATCCCAGCCAAAGCATTTATTTCATACTTCAGTTACCATACGTCGCTCGTGTCATTTGTTGAAAAAGAAAACTCGGATTCGGTATATGTTTTGTAATATATGTAGAATAAAATGTAAAATGATTTTTAAACTTGTTAACAATACTATAATAAATAAACACTACCATTATCCTACTTTCGATACTCTACATTCGTCTCATTTTCTCGAAATTTAGTTTTATCGCGTGTGTGCTTTCTTTTTTTTTTCACTAACACTTTTGTTGTTAAATAAAAAGTAAGTTGATACAACACACCTATTCGGTAGACACGAGGGTAAACAAACTTTGATCGTTTATTTATTAGGTGGGAATTTGATGAATAGATCAAGTGCGTTGGTGGAAAGGCCGCTAATATCAAGAACCCGTATTAGCACATTACGAGACGAGTTAAGGTATTGAATTCCACAATGAGCTGAATCTTACCGTTCAAGTATTACCTGCTCAGTTGAAATCAAGTACAGTAACGATCTCGATGTGTAGATATAAGATTAGTCGTCGAAATTAGATGGAGCGATTCATTTAAAGGACCATTATCCCATACTAGAAGCTCAAGTACTTCCAAATTGTTTTTACCTTGGAGTAACTAGTCAAAACAAGATACATATGGTAAATGTTGTCATGGTGGAAGTCACTTGTTTCAACAGAAAGCAATTTCGATTTTTGGTATTTTAATAGGTGTTTAAGAACTCATGAGTCATCTAATAAGATTTTGTGTGGAAATATTTTGGATTATTGAGATGTTCGGAGATTATATTCACTTATAGGTGAGATAGCGTGATTTAAAATCGGTAGACTATAATAGAAGCTCATCAACATCAGGTCATTAACTAGAGATGAGGCCCTAAACTCATTAAGAGCTATCTGTATTATTTTTCAATAAGACTGTCGGGCAATTAATTCCGGATACTCAATTGTCGAGTACCATTGATGGTTTCATGGTTAACAAACGAAGTATCTTTTCGCTCAGTAATTCTATCCCACTTTCCCAGATTGATTTACTTTCTAAGGTTCCGACCATAACAAAACTATACAATACAACCACTTTCACTTGGATTCGACAAGTTGAAAAATTCAGAATGAATTTATTGGCAATAATATACGAACAATTTTAAATGTCAATTGTAGGAGATCTGGTCCTCAATGTCCTTCTCGGTTCTTTGCCGAATCGGCTCGTCGTATAAGGAAAGGTGTAGGATGTACTTCTCCTTTACTTTCTTCCCTAGTCCTGTGGGTGTGTGTCGGTGGAAGGTCCGAAAGGTTTGATTTGCAATTACCTGTGGTAAGTTCGAGTGTTGTCCACTAGTGGCGGTCAGCTTTAAAACGGAAAGACTCCCGCCAATTATTCATGCACTTTGTTGACATCATGCAATATCCTGCGTCGGTTTCTATTCCACGTGTGGGACTCGACACAAATTCAGCAGTGCATTCGCCTGGGTGTTCAAGTGACTGACAATGAGCTTGAATTAACCAGTCGAAAAGCTTTCTCGGAGTCAGCCTCTACTTCAGTCGTCACAATCACTGCCGCCCAGTGACCACCGCAGGTTGCGCTGGGAGTGAAGCGCGCCTATTATATTGTGGTTGTGAGGTGGGCGTTGCGCGAGGTCTCTAGGCAGAGGCGGGTGGGGGCGGCCGTTGTGGAGGTGGGCCGTTGCTGAGCGGCCTCGTGAGCTGTGATGATGGCCTGTAACTTGGGCTGCTGCGGCCAGGCCGTTTAGCCGGTGTGAACTGGCACTGCCGTTTCCAGGTGAACTGGTTTAAGGTGGTCGATCGGCTTCTGGCCGTTGACGTCAATGATGTCCATTCTCTGTCCTGTGTGTCTGATGACGGGCGTTATGGTTTGTGGATAACCGTTGGAACCGAAGATCACAATACCAAGAAAAGGACGATCAAAACTTCTTTTACACCAATCAGTGAGAATTTTTCAAAACACGGAGTCTTTCTTTTACTTGCTTCCACTATTTCTTTTTTTTTTATTATCATAAAGAGAGTTTCAGTTACACAAGTGTTATTATCTGACTTAACTACCTTACTGGGTCCGTATTCTCTTTGATTACGCCAATTACACTTAATTATTTGTGTTACGGTTCTTTTTTACAGTTCTCTTCTGTTTTTTAATTAATTTCTAATATTTTTTAATTTAAATGATTAGATTACTATTTACTTTTTTTTTTAGCTTACAGTATTACCGAATATAGATTTAACACTGTTACTTCTTGAGCCTTTCTATGTACTAATGTTTACACTTAGATTTTCTCCGTTTACAGACGATGTAGACACTTTGTTCGCCTTCTTATTTTACTGTTTAGTCAGTTCACAAATTAGTCTCAGTCTCCTTTAGTATACACATTAAATGTCTTATCGTTTTAACTTTTTACTAATTTACCGATACCACTTTACAATGTTCTTCGTTTATGATGTTTACATGTATGTTAACCATCTTACTGCTCCTTATTACTCCACGTTTTACTTTCACGATCTTTCGCGATTTTCTTACTTTTACTATATCGAATTATCCCGAACTGTACTGTTTTCTAATAATACTTCCAAACACACAATTACTCGTTTAGCTCCCTTCGCTCATCCACTTTCTTTTCTTTTATTGTTCACTACCAGACTTTCTTTCCGCCCAACGATGCCGACCACTTCCACGATCTACCTTCCACTATCACCAATTACTGACTGCCTACCCTTTCGCCAAAAAAGCCCTTACTTTTTCCTCGACTACTTACTCATCACCTCCGGGGTTAGTACCTTTCGCATATTACCTTGCAATTTACTTTCAATTAACCCAATTACCGATTCTCAACTTCGATTTGCGATCGCTTCATATCGCTGAGCCAGTCAATATTCCTTCATTGATTTGAACTTCCCGTTCAACCTTTGCGATCGCGAATTGACCCAATTAATTTTATTTCTGTTGATTGGGCTGGAACATGCAGTAATTGTTCCGGAATATGCAGTTAATAGCTTTTGCGTTATTGGGCAATCGCTTTCGGCATATGCAATCAATTGCTTTTGTGTCAATTGGTTCAAAATATGCAATTGATAATTTTATTGCCCCGGGGGTCATTTGAGTTTAAAATCGGATGGCGTTTTTAGGTTTAGGTGTGTCAATGATCTCTTGTACATCATCTTTGACTATGATGTCATCGACACACTTAACACGCGCTGTGGGCCTGTGTATCATGCTTCCAATGGTTTGGGGATGCTGCGCACTCGTCTAAAGACGTGGGTGCAGCTCTGCGGGCCCTTATGCGCAATCGATTGCCTGGTCCTGTGACCCAGCAGGGCCGTCGGCAGACTCTCCAACCAAGAATGTGTGCAACACTGGAAGGCGGCTTTGAGGGTATGGTGGAGTCTCTCCGCCATTCTATTGAATCGGGTGGAACGGTGTTGTGTGAGTTAACTGCGCCCCGAGGGATATAACGAGCTCTGTGAAAAGCTCGGGCTTGAATTTTGGCCCCCTGTCTGATGTGATGCAGAGTGTGTCTGAGGGTGACCGAGAGTGCGTTTGACTTAACTATTCAAACAGATTTCTCGGTGCAAGTCTTTTTTTTTAATTCTATATTTTTTTTAAACATACTGATTATTGGTCAAGTTGGGGCAAGGCTAATAACCTTGCCCGGAAAAAGAAATTATTATGGAAAATTTAACAAGTCTAGGGCAAGGACCGGATGCCTGTGGAGAGACTTGCTAAATAAGGCCAAGACCGGATCCCGGTTGTAGTGCCGATGATGATGATGATGATGATTATTGGTCAAATAAACAGACTAATAATCAATTTTTACAATAAGTACTACACCTAACTTTTAATTCTGGTGAAACAATTGTTTACATGTATACATTACACATTTTTCAAACATAATTGTATGTGTGAATAACTATCTGAGTATTATAGATTTTAATACTGGACTCGAAGAACGTAAACGACTTAGAGTGATCCACTTAGAAAGATATGATGAAGTCAACGCAGAAAGATACGCGACAATTCGGAAAGAGACAATTAGACTCTTCAAACGCAAAAAACGCGAATGGGAGAAGACGCGGATCGAAGAAATCCTAGAAAATGCCTGAGCAAAGAACATCAGAGGTATGTATGCCGGCATAAATTCAATTAGTAATGGCTACCGAGGGAGAGCCAACATAATTCGAGACGCAAACGGTTGTATGGTCACAGAAACAAACAATATCGTGACAAGATGGAAGCAGTTCTTTGAAAACGTGCCCAATGTGCGCACCCATCAACCACAAATAAACGTACCCAACGTATATACAGCCGAGCCTCAGATCCCAGAGCGCTCTTTCAACGAAGTTGTAGACGCGATAAATCAATTGAAAAACAACAAGGCTCCCGGAGTAGACTGCATATCGGCAGAGCTTATGAAGCATGGAGGAGGCAACCGCTCGAAAGATCCACCAGCTCATCAAAACAATATGTGATAAGGAAGTCACTCCGGAAGAATGGAAAACCTGAATAGTCGTCGACAGATCTGACTGCGAAAACTACAGAGAAATATCATTGCTCCCAACCACATACCAAATACTAACAAATGTCATACTGACGAGAATCACACCGTACGCAGAAGAAATACTGGGAGACTACCAATACGGAGTCCGTAGGAACCGGTCAACAAGCGACCAAATGTTCACAATAAGGCAACTGTTGGAAAAGAAGTGGGAATATGGAGAGACGGTTAAACAACTGTTCGTTGACTTCAAAAAATCCTACGACTCAGTCGCAAGACAAAGACTCTACCACATTGTAGTTGAGCTGGGAATCCCGAAAAAATATGTCGCCCTCATTCGAATTTGCATGAACGAAAATAAAGGGCGAGTTAGAATAGAAAACCACCTCTCAGAACAATTTGAAATCCGGGACGGACTAAAACAGGGGATGGCCTCTCACCATGTCTCTTTAACCTCGTCCTCGGGTATGTTATCAGAAAGGTACAAGACGACAACACGGCCGGATCATCCCTCAACGGGGTCACACAAGTGCTCGCATATGCGGATGACATCGCCGTTCTGGGCGATAATCTCGAAACCGTAAGTTAAAACTATGAAATAATCATGCAAGCGGAAGAAGAGGTGGGCCTAGATATAAATGAAGACAAAACAAAATACATGATTACGGCGAGAGCAGGTGGACCTCAGAGACACATATAAACATCAGGGGCAAGATATTTGAAAAAGTTAAAGAATTTAAATAACCGGGAACGCTGCTGACGACCAGAAACGAAATGTCGAAGGAAATTTACAAAAGACTGCATTCCGGTAACGCTAGTTGGCACGCAGTCAGTAAACTGCTGAAATCCAGACTGCTATCGCGTAATATAAAGCTCCGTGTCCATAGAACCATAATCATGCCGATTGCTCTATACGGATGCGAAACATGGCCTCTCACAAAACGGAAAAAAAAAAACAAATTCCGCGTATTCGAGAATAAAGTTTTAAGGGATATATTTGGCGGAAAATATGACGAGGAGGCAGGACAATTGAGGAAACTCCACATCCACGAATTGGAAGAGCTATACCGCAAACCTACAATAGTGAGAGTAATCAGGTCGCGAAACTTAAGATGGGCCGGATATGTGGCGCGAATGGGTATCGATAGGACCGTGCGTAGAATTGTTGACGGTAAACCAACGGGAAAGAGACCGACAGGGCGGCCGCGACGGAGATGGGAGGACAATGTTAGGTTTAACCTTGAGGAGTTCGGATCAGATCGTCAAGGGTGGAGGGAGAGTTCACAGGACAGGAAAGGGTGGCGGAGTCGAGTCGGTGAGGTCATGAACTTCCGAGTACCTACAGACCAATAAATAGTAGTGGTTGTAATCTTCCTGGAAAAACCAGGATTTTTATTATTTAATTTAATTTAGTCTAATGCTTGACTTAATTAAATCTAACTTAATCTAGTTTAACCTAATTAATATTATAATAAATTAATAATTAATATAGAGATTGATGGCTAAGGAGGTAGGTTGGCGTGGGATATGGTCAGTTAGTGGTTGGGTAACACTCTCCGGTTGTTCGTTAAAACGCTGAATGTTGGAGAATGGCTGTATGTTACAATATTTGAACTGATTGGGTGCCAGCTCGGTGTTATGGTACACTACCTTGTTGGAGTCATTAACCAATCTTGCAGAGGTGAAGAGAGTTCTATAGGATTTGATAGGGGTGAAATTATTATGGGGTTGGGATTATTTGGGAGGTTTTCAATAAATCTGATAGACAGCTCTAGGAAGCGTCTACCGAGATGGTCAATATCAGCGGCATTGTACGAGGGTTGCCTCTTATGTTTCGGGATTTGGCAACCCTAGTGTTGCAATCCGGCAATTGACAGCTCTGTCGTAAAGTTGGACATTTTTGAGGTTATACGCACTCAGAACGTTTTGACATACGAGCGCTATTTGTGTTGTTTACAGTAACTAAAAAGATTCATCTCGGCCCAAAAATGGAATTAAATCGTCAACATTTTCGTGTGATTATTTTTTACAACTTTCGGCGTGGATTAACTCAGGAACAGTGCATGGATGAACTTAATTCAATTTTTGGCGATGGAGCTCCATCAAGGACCAGTGTTTATCGATGGTATGGAATTGAATTCAATCGTGGTCTTGTTCACTCCAAGATGAATTTCGTGAAGGTCGTCCAAAATCAGTTGTTGTTCCGAAAACCATTGATGCTGTGCGCGAACTGATATTGGGAGATCGCCATGTGCCCTATCGTGAGATTGAGACAACCTTAGTACGACCAGCATACATTCAATATTGCATAAACATTTGACTGTCAAAAAATTTGTTCGCGTTGGATCCCACACAATTTGTCAATCGCCCAAAAAAAGGCTCGTGTCAATTGGTCGAAAGAAATGCTCAAAAAATACGGTCGCGGTGCTTCGAAACACGTCTATGACATCGTGACAGGTGATGAATCGTGGATTTACGCGTATGAGCCCGAAAGTAAACAGCAGTCGACTGTCTGGGTGTTTCACGATGAGCCAAATCCAACAAAAGTTGTTCGCGCACGAAGCACTTCCAAGCAAATGGTCGCCTGTTTTTTCGGAAAAACTGGAAATGTCGCAACCGTACCACTAGAGCAACGCAGAACAGTCAATTCTGAGTGGTACACAACCATTTGTTTGCCAGTTGTCTTCCAAGAAATCAGGAAAACCAACCGCCGAACACGGATCACTCTTCACCACGACAATGCGAGCTCTCACACATCGGCTGCGACAACAGCATTTTTGAGCACCCAAAACATCGATTTGATTGGTCATCCGCCGTATAGTCCTGACTTGGCACCGAATGACTTCTTTTTATTCCCGTACGTAAAAAACTAACTGAGAGGTCAACGTTTTTCGACACCTGAAGAAGCGGTTGCTGCATTCAGAATGCATGTGTTGGAGATATCTCAATCAGAGTGGCAAAAGTGCTTCGACAATTGGTTCAAACGCATGCAAAAGTGTATAGATCTTCATGGGGAATATTTTGAAAAACAATAAAGTGATTTTCGATGATCAATATTTGTTTTTGTTCTCTAATCCCGAAATATAAAAGGCAACCCTCGTATATATTTGTAAGGGTTGGGTTGTCGGTTGAGGCCAGTGACCACCCTGACGGATTTCCTTTCGAAAGTGCGTAGCTTCTCCATTTGGGCTGGTGTTATACGGTACTAAAGTGGAGACTCACATATGAGTGCGGGTCTGATTATTTGTTTATAGATGAGCAGTTTGACTTTGTGGGTGAGATCGTTAGGTTTCCACATCACTCTTCTACAGAGCTTCTGTTGTATTGCTTCACGTAAAGTATTTTTAATGTGGGTAGAGAATGAAAGGTCATTGGAAAAGGCTATTCCCAGATATTTGGATGGTTTTATATGGGTGTTATTTAGTTTGAGTCTAATTTTGCTGTGGGTGCGCCTGGTGTTGTTTGTGCAGTGCTAATTTTTACCCTTAAACACCAGACGTCGGGTTTTATCAGGATTTAGGCATATTTCCCATTTAGGAAAGTATGTTGATAGATGTAGGAGAAAGTTATTAATGCGGTTTTTTGCCTCCTTGACAAACTTGCTGCTGGAGTAGACTATGGTATCATCAGCGTAATTCACCATTACGGTATTGGGTGATTGAGGCTGCAGTATGTCTGAAGTATAGAGGGGGTATAATAGTGACCGAAGAATTGAGCCTTGCGGGACCCCCGCGGTTATATTATACAATTGGGAGAGAGAAGAATATATTTTGACCATGAATTTCCTATCAGAGAGGTAGGAAGCGAAAAATTTGGTGATGTAGGTGTTTAATCCAAATATATTGTGCAGATTGTAAATCAGTCCTGAGATCCAAACACAGTCGAATGCCTTAGATATGCCGAGAGAGATACAAACCGTCGGGTTTTGGTTTCGAAGATTAGTTGTCACATCGTGCGTTAGTTTTAACAAAGCTTGACAGGTGGAGTGTTGTGAGCGAAAGCCAAACTGGGAATTTGGGATCATAGTGTTGTCATTAAGAAATAATAAGAAATTTCGATTTATCTTACATTTCAGTGTCTTGCTTAATGGGTTATGCCACTGTAATTTTTTTTCAAAATATCAATATTTTTATTGGCTTAATTGATGGATAAACTATTCAAACATGTAAAACAAATGGTTTTATCATCATCATCATCATCATCGGCACTAAACCGGGATCCGGTCTTTGCCTTATTTAGCAAGTGCTAAGGCTTGTTAAATTTTCCATAATGATTTGTTTTTTTTTTTCAGGCAAGGTCATTATTCTTGCGCCAGAGGCTCCCCGACGGGGAATCGAACCCTGGTCTGCCGCGTGACAGGCGGGTATACTAACCCCTATACTATCGAGGAATAGTTTTATACCCCAGACAAAATGTTATCAGTCCATTTAAACCATTTTTTTTGTTCTATCTCCACATTTAATAACAATTCAATTACAGATTTTACTGTAAGACTAAATGTTAAATTCTATTTTACAAATATCATTCTTACATTAACTTACTGGCTCTTTGCAATCGCTCTAAATTATACATTATCAATCTTTTGTTTTTCTTATGCCTTTCGGCGTACACTCATTTAAACCATTTATGGTGAGGGGTTTCCGGTCTGACCTCTCAAATGTATACTAACAAAGCAATCCATCTGAGAATTTCTATACAAGCTATGAGACCTATTACTATAGAATACAACCCAAAAATTAGACCTGTTGCCGCTATCTGTAGGTCAGACCGGAAAGTTTTCACCCCGCCCTCGTATGAAATTAAACAGAACTTAAAACCGAATTGGGTGGATGGATTTTTCGGTGTGCGAAGGTATATGAACATAATGAAGATGCTGCAGTTGGCGATAGGCTTGACTTGTTACATTTATTGCATAGAAAACAATGAAATTAGAATCAGTTAAGCCGAGTCGTCGTTGACGGATACCTCAAAAATGGCGCGGTCGGCATCTAGATCGCTGAGAAAATTGGAAGATAGAGCAAATATACACTTGGGAGGCAATTTGTATGGTGCTGGCATTACTGACTAACGGCACAAATAAGATTATATAAATGTACAAGTCTACGGCATAGAAATCAGAACTTAAAACTTTAAACGCAATTATCTCAAAACTATGTTTTCCAAGTTGGCGTGAAATATAACTCTCTCAATTTCCAATTGAGTTCAAACTTTAACTGTAGCTTCTTAATTAGTTTCCGCTGTTGTAGTCCGGCGCCGTGCTTCCTCGGTTGAGGGAAGAGCGGGAACCTTTTATTTATTTCTTTTACTTCTTTTAAGGAACTTCTGTACGCGCAACAATCTTATTAGATATCTTGATTCTAGATTTGTTGTGATGGCTTTGGAATCAGATAACGCATATCCAGAAGGCCTTTTCCAAATCCAACTATCTTTCCAGTATTTAATCAAAGATCGGTCTTTGATATTTGAAAGCGTTGTTTCCGATTAAGTGGTTGTTCTTAATAAGTATTTTCCACTGAGCTCATATTACCAGCCATTTTAAACATTTGTTTATATTATCGTTTATAGATTTTTTAGTTATGTTTATTTTTGAAATAAAAGTTAGTCGCCACAATCTGTAGATTGTTACTTTAATATCACAATTCAAACTAAACTCAAACTTCAACTCTCAAATAAAAACTCAAACTAAAACTCAAAGTCTACTGAACTAACTGCTTCCGAATTAAAACTCAAAACTAACTGAACTGAACTGATTTTACAATAAAAAAAAAAAAAAAAAAAAATTGTGGCGAGAAGGCCGAATTTAGCGAGACAGGACATATGTGTCATTCATCTTGTCTCTGACTTCTGGTCATCTTGCGATAACCAGAATCACCCACATCCGTGAGGATGTTGGGCTCGGTCTCGCGGCATCTGAAAAGAGAAGAAAAAAGGGGGGGTATCCAAGGATAGTGTGGACAGTGTTAGTCCAAGTGTTCTCTAACTACTTTTATAGAGGGATGGTGGGAAAGAAATCATACAAGACCGGTGGGTCTTGGGTGCGGTAGTAAACGCAGATCACGTATTTGGCGTCTGATAATCTGCTCTTTGGTCGGTGTGTATGTTTGTGTTTGTGCCGTCTTGTACTGTGCGTTCGTGTGTTTGATTTGTTAAATAGAAATTGTGGGGGTTTGATCCGAAGAGATCGAGAGAGAGAAGGGTCAAGAACGCAAGAGTCCCGTACAAGTAGGTTCTCGCTGTTCTGAATGTTTTCGAGGTACTTATATGCTAATTGAAGCAAGTACTCGTCGAACTGATTTTACACTTAAATTTTTTCTCTACTTATAGAACATTGTGTTCTAATTTACTGTAAATTATAATATGAACAAAGGGCTCCTCGATAGTATAGTGGTTAGTATACCCGCCTGTCACCCGGGAGCCCGGGGTTCGTTTCCCCATCGGGGAGCCCCTGGCGCAAGACTAATGACCTTGCCCAGACAAAATAAATCATTATGGAAAATTTAACAAGCCTCAGGACTTGCTAAATAAGGCCAAGACCGGTTCCCGGTTGTAGTGCCGATGATGATGATGATAATATGAACAAAACAAATTTTCTCAAAGTATTCCTTTAGTTTCTGTGACTTTTCAATTGAATAAAATTTGAACGAAAATCAAAGTGCTCTGTTTTGAAATAAAAAGGGGCAAGTTATGAAAAGGGGCATGTTATTAAATGTGCTGTAACTGGCAATATTGTGAATATTTATGAATGGTATGTATTAAGTGAGAATGTACTATATGTTAAGGGAAGTTTTTAAGGATGTGTAAGGAGATTCAGTGTTAAATTTAATAAAGGGTAGTATTCTGGAATACAACACCGCAGTGAAATCCGCTTTGCCACATATTAAAAATTATAAAAGTTATTAACAAAAAACTGTAATTTTTTGCGGAAAAAAATCGACTTTTTTTCAAAAGCTTGCAATTTTTTTCAAAAATCAATATTTTCCAAATTTCTTTCGGATTCCTCTAGACATTTTCATGTGGGTTAAGGAGATTTTTTTTTATTTTTGCGGGATAAAAACTCTTCAAGATATTTGTCGGACCCCAGGGCAACATTTTAAAAACCGTTTTTTATTTTACAACGCCGTGTGCCGCCATTTTGCTTCTTTTTTTTTTTTTAATATGTACCTTAATATAAACATGTGGTAAACTTCGTTTTATTAATAATACATTTTTTCCCATCCAAAAAAAAAATACCAAAGAAGGTTATTAATTTAGTTTAGTGAGAGCAGAACCCTCGTTTATTACACTTAGTACAAGCGTTAGAGAAAAAAAAAAGAAATTAAAAGTAAAAAACTTACGAACTAACTTAAGAACTAGGATTACAAAAATTACTTTCGAATAAGTAAGAAGATAAAAAGGTGGGAAGGTGGCTGTGCACGTGATGGCGTGGCGAAGACCGGGTAGTAGGATAAAGGGGCGGGGTGATAGGAATGTATACGGGTAGTAAGAGTGTAGATAGTGGGTGGGGCAAGGTCACGAGGGGAAAGACAGAAGACGACGTTTGAGAGCAATAGAAGTGAGGTAGAAATCGAAGGAGGTGGGGTAAGAGTTTGCCCGCTTTAGCATACGTGAAATTGGTTCATTACAGCCGTAGGAAGTGTGGTGGATAGAAGAGACGAGGGTTTCGTAGGTTGCGGGGGTTGGTGTTGAGTGCGATGGCGGAAAGCAAGCTAGGGCAGTTGATTGTGCCGGAGAGGAGACGGTGGATGAAGAGGATATCAGCAAGAGTTCTGCGTTCCTCAAGTGTACTGAGGTTGATCAAATGGAGCCGGCTTGTGTATGGGGGAAGAATCAGAGGATTCTCCCAGTTCAATCCACGGAGGGCAAAACGCCGAAACCGACGTTGCACGCTCTCGATTCTGCGGATATGGGACGAGCAATGTGGAGACCAGACCTGATTGGCGTATTCTAGAAGGGGGCGGACGAAGGTTATGTAGAGGGAACGGGAAACGTAAGGATTAGAGAATTCCTTAGACCAGCGTTTCACAAACCCTAGGGCGGAGTTGGCCTTAAGAATGATATCGTCGATATGTGGGATGAAGCTGAGCTCCCTGTCAAATAAGATTCCGAGATCACGTATTGAGGATACGTATGAGATCCGCTGGTTAAGCAGGAAGCAGGGGCGAGGAGGTGGGGGTGGACGTTTGTGGGAGAATGTAATGGAGTGACATTTGGCAACATTGAGATCAAGGCAGTTATTACGGCACCAGGTTGAGAAGCTGTCGAGGTCCTGTTGGAGGAGTGAGGAGTCGAGGGGAGAGATGATTGTTTTGTAGAGTTTGGCGTCCTCCGCATAGAGGGATATGGATGAGGGTTTAATAACAGAGTCGACATCATTGATGGTTAGGTTAAAAAGGAGGGGGCCTAGATGACTTCCTTGCGGAACCCCAGAGTTGGGAAAAAAGGATCGGAAAGGTAGGATCTGAATTTGACACGGTAGGATCGGTCTTTCAGATAAGAAGATAACCATTTGATCAATAGGGTTTCGAAGCCTAGGGAGGACAGCTTGAAAAGGATGAGATTATGGGAGATTTTGTCAAATGCCTTGCTGAAATCGGTGGTGATAACATCAACTTCGTTGCCATTCTCTAAGGCACGGAGAGTATGGGATGAGAAATCGATCAGATTGGTTGTGGTCGACCTACCCGAAAGGAAACCATGCTGGTTGGATAAGATGATGGATTTACAATGGAAAGATAACGCATCGTAAAGAAGCCCTTTGAACAGTTTGGGGATATGAGATAGTTTGGCGATGGGTCGGTAGTTGCTGATATCATTTTTAGGTCCCTTTTTATGTATGGGGGTGACATAGGAGGATTTCCATATACTAGGGAAGGTCCCTTGAGATAGAGATAGGTTGAAAATCTTTGATATCGGGAGAGAAAGAGAAGTGGAACAGTTCTTTAAGAATACAGACGGAAGTCCATCAGGTCCGGGGCTGAACTCGTCTTTGAGTAAGTTTAATTTCTCCTCAATCACGTGACGCTGAATAAGTTGAGGAGAGAAAGGACCAAAGGAGAATTCGGGCATGTCATTGATATACGACGGATTGGGTTCGAAGGAGTTGTCTGTGAAGGATTTATTGAAAAACGACGCAAACAGGTTGGCAATAGTTAGGTTGTCGTTTGACGTAGTCGCGTCATAAGAAAGGGAGTTAGGATAGGCGTCGGATTTACGTTTATAATTTATAAAGTGGACAAAGGATTTAGGATCGCTAATCAAATTGGATTGTGTTTTAATAAGGTATTTGGAATAGAGGGAGTTGTACAGTTCGGAAAATTTATAAAAGGCCCCGAGATAGTTGGAGTAGTTTTCAATGGATGGCATTTCGAGGAAAATGTTCCATAAGTTATTCCTTTTGTTCCGAAGATTGCGCAGATTGCGGTTGTACCATGCCGGCGAAGAAACCGATGACCTGCGGCGAGAATAGGGGACATATAAGGCGACGGCATAGTAAATCTCCTTATAGAGAGTGGCCGTGGCTTCTTCTACACCCAAATGATCAAAGCGAAACGCTGTTTTGCTAAGATGTTCATTTAGGAGGCGGAAATTAGCCTTATGGAAGTTGTAAGAAAAGCAGTCAGAGGGTAGAGGGGGCTGGGTTTCGTGGTCGAGATATAAGGATAAGAGCAGTGGGGGGTGATAATTGTCAATGGTAGAGAGGGCGTGTGGGCTAGGGGCAACTGAGGACATGAGAGGGTCGGTTGTGAACACGAGGTCCTGCAGTCTCCCCATATGATTTGGGACATTGCTAATTTGTTGGGGGCCTGAGTCGGAGAGGCCGTTAATAAAAATACGTTCATTAGAACTAGTGGGGTTGGAGACGTAGAAGGCTTGTTCGCCAGCTGATGTCCATTGTAGGTGGGGCAGGTTAAAGTCGCCAAGAACGACGATATCGTCTATTGCGGCGCTTAACACTGTAAGGTTATCTACCGCTTCTATTGCGAGTTCGTATGACGCGGTGGGTCGAGAGGGAGGAATATAGAAACAGATAATAAATAGAGACTTAGGGCGCATGTCAATTTTAATAGCGACGTAGTCGAGATCCAGAGAAGAAGAGATGGCAATTAGAGATGAAGTGAGTCTGTTATGAGAGGCGAGCAGCACCCCACGGCATGGAGATTTGGGAACTTATCGATGAGCGTCGTCAAAACGTTGAAGGAGGGAGGGAATAGTTCAAGTATACTGATACTAGGGATAAGGTTGGTCTCCGTCAGAGCGTATATGTCGAAGGGGAGGGGGTGTGCCTTTTCCAAAGTCGAATGTGTTTTGGAGCGGAGGCCCCTAACATTCTGATAGTAGACGGTTATGGGGAGAGTATTGGAATGATTAGAAGGACCAAAGGGCGGCTGAAAAGGGTCAAAAGTAATATTGATTATTAGGAAAGGTAATTTTGTTGTCAATATAATGGCGAAAGGCTGAGAGATCACTTAGTACCTTATTTGGGGGCATATCGAGATTATTATGGAAGTTGATGAATAGGCTGCGAAGGCTAGGGACGTCAGTAGGTAGCCCTTCCTACTGGATGGAGGCCATTACGCTGGTTTTCGTAATACCATCGTAACAGACAGAGTCGGCTTTATCGTGAGGAAAGCAAGATTGGGGCGTGCATTCTCATAGATCACTTTTTTTCAAAATTTAGACAGGGCATACCGGTTGTCCGAAGAATTAATGGTTTGCTGAGTGAGTTTAACAGATGGTGGTAATACTGGGTCGATTAATGGGTTGGGGGGAAGGTCCCTTGAGATAGAGATAGGTTGAAAATCTTTGATATCGGGAGAGAAAGAGAAGTGGAACAGTTCTTTAAGAATACAGACGGAAGTCCTTCAGGTCCGGGGCTGAACTCGTCTTTGAGTAAGTTTAATTTCTCCTCAACTACGTGACGCTGAATAAGTTGAGGAGAGAAAGGACCAAAGGAGAATTCGGGCATGTCATTGAAATACGACGGATTGGGTTCGAAGGAGTTGTCTGTGAAGGATTTATTGAAAAACGACGCGAACAGGTTGGCAATAGTTAGGTTGTCGTTTGACGTAGTCGCGTCATAAGAAAGGGAGTTAGGATAGGCGTCGGATTTACGTTTATAATTTATAAAGTGGACAAAGGATTTAGGATCGCTAATCAAATTGGATTGTGTTTTAATAAGGTATTTGGAATAGAGGGAGTTGTACAGTTCGGAAAATTTATAAAAGGCCCCGAGGTAGTTGGAGTAGTTTTCAATGGATGGCATTTCGAGGAAAATGTTCCATAAGTTATTCCTTTTGTTACGAAGATTGCGGAGATTGCGGTTGTACCATGTCGGCGAAGAAACCGATGACCTGCGGCGAGAATAGGGGACATATAAGGCGACGGCATAGTAAATCTCCTTATAGAGAGTGGCCGTGGCTTCTTCTACACCCAAATGATCAAAGCGAAACGCTGTTTTGCTAAGATGTTCATTTAGGAGGCGGAAATTAGCCTTATGGAAGTTGTAAGAAAAGCAGTCAGAGGGTAGAGGGGGCTGGGTTTCGTGGTCGAGATATAAGGATAAGAGCAGTGGGGGGGTGATAATTGTCAATGGTAGAGAGGGCGTGTGGGCTAGGGGCAACTGAGGACATGAGAGGGTCGGTTGTGAACACGAGGTCCAGCAGTCTCCCCATATGATTTGGGACATTGCTAATTTGTTGGAGGCCTGAGTCGGAGAGGCCGTTAATAAAAATACGTTCATTAGAACTAGTGGGGTTGGAGACGTAGAAGGCTTGTTCGTCAGCTGATGTCCATTGTAGGTGGGGCAGGTTAAAGTCGCCAAGAACGACGATATCGTCTATAGCGGCGCTTAACACTGTAAGGTTATCTACCGCTTCTATTGCGAGTTCGTATGACGCGGTGGGTCGAGAGGGAGGAATATAGAAACAGATAATAAATAGAGACTTAGGGCGCATGTCAATTTTAATAGCGACGTAGTCGAGATCCAGAGAAGAAGAGATGGCAATTAGAGATGAAGTGAGTCTGTTATGAGAGGCGAGCAGCACCCCACGGCATGGAGATTTGGGAACTTCTCGATGAGCGTCGTCAAAACGTTGAAGGAGGGAGGGAATAGTTCAAGTATACTGATACTAGGGATAAGGTTGGTCTCCGTCAGAGCGTATATGTCGAAGGGGAGGGGGCGTGCCTTTTCCAAAGTCGAATGTGTTTTGGAGCGGAGGCCCCTAACATTCTGATAGTAGACGGTTATGGGGAGAGTATTGGAATGATTAGAAGGACCAAAGGGCGGCTGAAAAGGGTCAAAAGTAATATTGATTATTAGGAAAGGTAATTTTGTTGTCAATATAATGGCGAAATGCTGAGAGATCACTTAGCACCTTATTTGGGGGCATATCGAGATTATTATGGAAGTTGATGAATAGGCTGCGAAGGCTAGGGACGTCAGTAGGTAGCCCTTCCTACTGGATGGAGGCCATTACGCTGGTTTTCGTAATACCATCGTAACAGACAGAGTCGGCTTTATCGTGAGGAAAGCAAGATTGGGGCGTGCATTCTCATAGATCACTTTTTTTCTAAATTCTAAATTTAGACAGGGCATACCGGTTGTCCGAAGAATTAATGGTTTGCTGAGTGAGTTTAACAGATGGTGGTAATACTGGGTCGATTTATGGGTTGGGGGGGGGGGGGGGGGGGGGGGGGGGGCAAGAGGCGGCCTCGTTTTAGGACCAGTAGGTGAGTGATGGGAGGAGGGAGGATTAAGAATGTGTGACCTATGGAAATTAGAATATTTCGCGCCTGTTTTGAGGTCGAAAAGGGGGGTGGAATTGGAGACCTGGGCCGAGGGTGGTGTGGGCGAGCAGGTTTGCTATTATTTTTACGGGGGGCTATATTACGGGCGGACGAGGAGGGGAGCACAGAGTGATGGTGACGGACGTGGTTGGGGCTAGGGAGAGGAGCTGGGATCTGGTTAGGCACAGGATATTTCTTGGATCGACTAATCCCTTGGCTGGGTCGGGGTGGGCGTGGTAAGCGAGGGAGGCGGGGGGCATTGGTAGGGGACGATTTGCTGTTGGGAAGGGGAGAGCCTTAGGGGGACGTTCAGGCGGGTTAGTGTTGGGGGTCGGTTCAGGTGGGTGTCGGTTGGGACGGTATACTGAGAGATTGTGGGGGGGGGGGGAGTTTGGTTGATGGGATGGGGTAGCAGTTTCTCAACGACAGCCTACCAATCATGCAGCACCCACTTTTGTGCGGGTGGAAAATCCAGTCGAATCTGGAGGGAAGAGAGACCCGGAAACTTAACCCAAAATCGGAGGGAGGAAGCACGATGCATTCTGTTATGGATATCTTGAATTTTTTACGAAAGTATTCCGAAATCCATTCGGAGCTCGTGGATTTGGGGGCGCCCTTTAGCAGATAAGAGGTTGTTGGGGTATTAGAAAGGTTAAGTTTATTAATGCGGGCCATCCATTCTTCGCGGGTCCAAGGAGTACCAAAGTGAACAATTGGCGATTAGACTTCCTGGACCGACGCCGAAAACGGATGGGGGGGGGGGGGTGCTGCAGGCTGCGGTGAAGTAGGAAGGGGGGGGGGGTCGCGCCATTGAGTTCTTCAAACAAAGACAACTCACATCGCGGTGAGGGGAGTGGGTTAGTAAATTTAAGTTGTAAGGATGAGAGGGCGCCGTCGAGCTGGCCTCGGGTGGATCGGGAAACCGCAAGCTCGCCAAGGATAGTATCGAGTTTTTGTAGGATAACGTCGAGTAGGGGGTCGGGTTCGGGGACGGTAGGGGGGTTTAGAGAGGAGGAGCGCAGCAGGGCAAGTCAGTCGAAAAAGTCAGCATTATCGTCATTAACCCCACAGGTTGAGTTGCCACAAGGCATAATGGGAATGAGTGAGTAAGTGAGGATAGAATAGAGGAGAGAAAAATGGGAGTAGAGAGAAGAAAGGGAAATTAAAATCTGAGATAAATGAGAGAACAGATATGACAAGAATAAAGAACGTTCAAAATGATACGAGGAACAGGAGAGGATAAAGAATATGACTGAAAGATTATAAAAAGATAAATTATGATTATAAAGATAGTAAATAAGAGTAAACAAAATAATAAAAAAGAAGGATAAAGATCTAAAAAAAATAATGAATACAAAGATAGTAAGTAAGAGTGAGTGAAAAACAGTGACAAAAAAAAAACTAAATAATAAAAGATTAACAGTGAATTAAAAATAATTAAAAAATAAAGAAAAGAAAAGTATTAAGGTACAACCCCTCTTTGCCCTGCACAAGCGTCGAACGCAACTTCCACCAACAATTGGATCTTTTGGTGGGCCGTGGGGATGACGTCAGGAACAATGGTGTCTCCTGGCGTGCAGCGACGTTGGCTTGCTTTGGCTGCAACAATGACTACAAATGTACTTAAAAGGAAAGATTACCTTGCTTTGTAACACCAACTGTTCTTATACAGCAAATGAAACTTTTCTTTTGCTAACCCTATCTCGCCAAAAGCTTACAAAGAAAGAGAAAGTTGTCAACAACGACAGCTCGAAATTAAATATTCATGTCAGCTGTTTGCTGACATTTGTTATTTTGTGAATGGCTGCGTTCCATTGCCAATTCGCTGGTTGCATCCAGTGAATCCGCAACAACCCCCTAATATGTTTTGTAACGATATCAGACGATAGTTGCTGAGGTTGTGTGTAAGTCTGTGCTTCTGACAATTGTGTGAAATCTGTGGTCTGTGCTGAGCCACCAGAAATTTTCCACTTTGATATAATTTAACATCTGTTTGCCGCAACAAAAACAGAAAAAAAAAATGCAAAATATTTGCCTTGACTCCTCTGTTTTTTTCTCTGACTTTCGCACTCGTTCTTAATTTATCGTTGAGCTAAACTTATAATAAGATTTTGTAATTTGAATGCGGTGTAATTTAAGCAGGTCTAAGAGCACGGCGTATAGTAAAGCGTCTGGGTATATTAAAGCTTTTCTCTTCTTTGATAATAAGCCTGCGCTAAAGGGCTCTTTTATGTAGATGTTTCGAGGGAGAATAACCTTAATCATCGAGGCCGGTCTCACACTAAGTCGGGGGCTGCGCTTGGTTAATTCTTTTCCCCAGCAAATGAGTTACCAGCGTCGATTTTATAACCATGTGTCGATTTTATAACCACGTCACGATCCCGGCATGGGATATATACAGGCTATGGTCCACAAGTCACAAGGTAACCATACGGTTTAAGAAGATACGTGAGGATTCTCCGCATTTGTGTGAGTATTCGTAGATTCATCACATGGTTCCAACTTGAAAGTAACTCACGACAAAAAAAGGTCTAGAATGTAAAATAACCATATACCAGCCACCTTAAATACATAAATAGAAAGATAATATTCAGTTTTGTTTTCCCTAGACTTGCTGCATGTCGGACTATGACATATCTTTTCTGGAACATGAAGCTTTGTTAATTGTTATCGCATCCACTTTTGGAAACGGCGACCCACCAGAAAATGGAGAGGTTTGTTCGGCCTTAAAATTTTTAATTGATCAATATTAATATAAATCTTTTTTCAATACTAATTAATACTTGCTTGGCTTTATAGGTGTTTGCACGAGAATTATACAAGCTGCACTTGAAAGAGTCCATGATTGATGGGTTGGATCAAAGGTAATGCCTATCTTTTTCACCTTTGTACCACATAGTTCAATAATTCTCGAGACTAACTCAGAGATGGGCTCCTCGATAGTATAGTGGTTAGTACACCCGCCTGTCACCCGGGAGACCGGGGTTCGATTCCCCGTCGGGGAGCCCCTGGCGCAAGACTAATGACCTTGCCCAGACAAAATAAATCATTATGGAAAATTTAACAAGCCTCAGGACTTGCTAAATAAGGTCAACACCGGTTCCCGGTTGTAGTGCCGATGATGAAAAATGAACTCAGAGATGATGCTTCTAATGAAAAATCTTTATGACTCTTAGGAAGTGCTAACCTTCAAACGATATGTGATAAAATTCATAACTTACTGAATTATAGTAATGTATGTCACGCTATTTTTACAATATTAGACGGACGCTTTGGACGGGTTTCACCAGCCCCTCTACACTCAGCTGACATAAATGGCTGTAACAACTCCTCCGTTTGTCATGAAATTTTGTTGCATTTCATTTTAAGATTATTACTTCCTAAAAGTCATATTACAGGCCCCATCACTGGGTTACTTCCCCACCTCTGGTTTCCGGTTACAATCACTCTGGCGATATGGTCCACTAGTGGGGTAACTTTAGCGGTCATAGCAAACCTGCTCGCCCCACACCACCCCCAGCCCCTATCTCCAATTCCATCCCCCACTTCGACCTCAAAACAGGCGCGAAGTATTCCAACTTCCACAGGTCACACGATCTCAATCCTCCCCCTCCCATTTGGACGCGCCTCACTCAGCCACAGAACCTAACTCGAGGCCGCCCTTCGCACCCCTCCCCCCACACCCAGTTCTCGCCCCCATACATCTCGCCACCCCTCTAGACCTTTAATCGACCCACTAATACCCCCATCTGTCAAACTCACTCAGCAAACCATTCATTCTTCTGACAACCCGTATGCCTTGTCTAAATTTAGGAACAAAATGACCTACGAGAATGTCCGCCTCTATCATACCTCCACGACAAATCTGACTCTCTCTGTTATGAAGGTAAAACGAAAACCAGCGTAACGGCCTTCACCTAACAGGAAGGACTATCCACCGACTTTCCCAGCCTCCGCAGCCTGTTCGTTAACTTCCATAAAAATCTCGATATGCTCCCTAATAATGTGCTAAAAGATCTCTCGGCATTTCGCCAATATATCGACAACAAAATGACATCCCAATAATGGCAAGCACTTTTTACCCCCAATACGCTCCTCCTAACCGTCTACTATCAGAATGTTAGATGTCTCCGCTCCAAAACACATTCGACTCTGGAAAAGGCGCATTCCCTCCCCTTCGACATATACGCTCTGACTGAGACCAACCTTATCCCTAGTATTAATAGTCTTGAACTATTCCCCCCCTCTTTCAATGTTTTTCGCGATGATAACGCTAATCGAGAACACCCCAATTCCCCATGCCGTGGAGTGCTGCTTGTCACTCATAACAATCTCGCTTCGTCTCTAATTGTCATCTTCTCTTCTTCTCCGGATCTTGACTACGTCGCAATAAAAATCGACAAGCGCCCCAAGTCTCTCTTCATGATCTGCTTCTATATATCTCCTTCGCGACCCAGCGTGTCATACGAACTTGCAATAGAAGCGGTAGATAACCTAACCGAGTTAAGCACCTCAATAGATGATATCGTCGTTCTTGGCAATTTTAAGCTCCCCCATCTCCAATGGACACTGGCTGGCGAACAAGCCTTCTACGTCTCAAACCCCACTAGCTCCAAGGACCGTATTTTTATAAACGGTCTCACCGACTCATGCCTCCACCAAGTAAGCAATGCCCCAAATCATATGGGGAGACAACTGGACCTCGTGTTCACAGCGGACCCACACAAGTCCTCAGTTGCCCCTAGTCCACACGCCTTCTCCACCATTGATAATTACCACCCCCCGCTGCTCTTATCAATATATCTTGATCATGAAACCCAGCCTTCTCTACCGCATGACAGTTTTTCCTACAACTTCCACAAAGCTAACTTCCGCCTTCTAAATGGGCATCTTAGCAAAACAGCGTTTCGCTTTGATCATTTGGGGGTAGAAGAAGCTACTGCCACTCTCTATAAGGAGATCTACTATGTCGTCGCCTTATATGTCCCCTATTCTCGTCACAGGTCATCGGTTTCATCGCCGCCATGATACAACCGCACACTCCGCGCTCTTAGGAACAAGAGAAATAACTTGTGGAACATTTTCCTCAAAACGCATTCCTTCCAAAACTACTCTAACTATCTCGGTTCCTTTTATACATTTTCCGAGCTCTACAACTCCTTCTACCTTCTAGTATACCCGCCTGTCACGTGGGAGATCGGGGTTCGATTCCCCGTCGGGGAGCCTCTGTCGCAAGATTAATGACCTTGCCCGGAAAAAAACAAATCATTATGGAAAATTTAACAAGCCTCAGGACTTACTAAATAAGGCCAAGACCGGTTCCCGGTTGTAGTGCCGATGATGATGATGATGATGACAACTCCTTCTACACCAACTACCTCACACATCTTTTTTCCACTTCATAAACTACAAACGTAAATCCGACGCCTATCCTAACTCCCTTTTTTATGGCGCGACTACTTCAACTGACCCCCAACTACTGCCAATCTATTCGCTTCGTTTTTTTATAAATCCTTCACAGACATCTCCTTCGAACCCAATCCGTCTCACTTCAAAGACTTGCCCGAATTCTCCCTCGGCCCCTTCACCCCTCAAATTATTCAGCGTCACGTAGTTGAGGAGAAATTAAACTTACTCAAAGACAAGTTCAGCCCTGGGCCTGATGGACTCCCGGCTGTATTTTTAAAGAAATGTCCCACTTCTCTTTCCCTCCCGATATCAATGATATTCAATCTATACCTTTCACAAGGGATCTTCCCTACTATTTGGAAATCCTCCTATGTCACCCCCATACATAAAAAGGGACCTAAAAACGATATAAGCAACTACCGTCCCATCGCCAAACTGTCTCATATCTCCAAACTGTTCGAAGGAATTCTTTACAACGCGTTATCTTTCCATTGTAAATCCATCATCTTATCCAACCAGCATGGTTTCCTTTCGGGCAGGTTGACCACAACGAATCTGATCGAGTTCTCATCCCATACTCTCCGTGCCTTAGAGAATGGCAATGAAGTCGATGTAATCACTACCGATTTCATCAAGGCCTTTGACAAAATCTCCCATAAGCTCATCCTGTTTAAGCTGTACTCCCTAGGTTTCGAACCCCTATCCATCAAGTGGTTATCTTCTTATCTGAAAGATCGATCCTACCGTGTCAAATTCAGATACTCTACAAAACGAACATCTCTCCTCTCGACTTCTCCAAACGGACCTCGACAGCGTCTCAACTTGGTGCCGTAATAACTGCCTTGAACTCAACATTGCCAAATGTCACTCCATCACCTTCTTCCACAAAAGTCCCCCTGCCCCCCCACGCTCCTACTTCCTGCTAAACCAGCAGATATCATCTGTACCCTCGATACGCGACCTCGGGATCTTATTTGACAGGAAGCTTAGCTTCATATATATATATATATATATATATATATATATATATATATATATATATATATATATATATATATATTCTTTTTTTCGGATGGCCGACCGATGTGGGCATGTATAAAAAAGGAAGAGATGAAACATCTCCTGCACGTGTGCGGCTGACTCCTAAGGGGATATCTCATTAATATGTTCGGGCAATGTTGGTTGCTTGATGGTGCAACCAATTGCTCTTACTTGGGGAAGATACTTACTATTGCTGATGGAATTCGATCGGAGACGTGTAATGAATTGGTTCAGTTCATGTTGGTTGCTTGATGATGAAACCAAATTGCTTATAAGGAACATGTCTGTTTGGTGCTGATGGATTTTGCATCAGCGAATATTGTGAATTTTCAGGTATTTATAGTACAACTATGTAAAGGTAAGTACATGCTTTTATGTGTTTTGGTGCTCTAGAGAGCAGTTACCTGGATAGTTAATGGGAAGATAAGCAGTGTCGTTCAAAGGAACCGCCACTGTCTTCCCTAAGAGACTGCGTGTTTGTGGTCGTCGATATATATGGCGACTCTACCAACATAGCCTTAGAAGACCCGTGAGGCATCGTTTTCTTTTTAATGAAGATGTTTGGGATTGACAGGTTTGTTGGGATTCTTTGAATTGTCAGTTTCTTGATTGTTGCTAGTGCTACTCCTTGCTTGATGTCAAATCTGAGGAAGTGGTATTTATCGAGTGACTGGTAGGTAGGGTCCCAAAGCCCAGCCACCCGGTGAAACACCACCCCATTAAGCTATAGGCTTTGTGAAATGTTTGGGAGAGATCCTTGAGCATCTTTCGGAGCTTGGCTGATGGACCCGGTCGAGAAAAAAATGCATCTCAGGGGTCTGACTCAGCGCAATGGGTTAGCCTTTCCCGGGAGCAGTAAAATAAAAACAAAAACGAATAATGTTGTGTTTGTTTCCTATATAAGGGCGACCGCTAAATTTTATGGTTGGAGGAGGTCAAGCCACAAGAGGAAACGTCACAACAGCACGGTTTGATCCAATGTGTTTTCAAGTGCATGCTTATATTTCAACCTCTCAGGCCATTTAAGATGTCGTTTACATTTATTCTATTTAACATGATTGACGTTTTAGTCAACACTGAACAATCTTTCTCTATGAGTGGTCGAACCGAACTAGCTTCCATTCCACAAACAACAACAAAAACTGACGGATTCGAAATTTCGAGTGGTGCCGCTTTTTCCTCATTCACACAGTCTCTTGTCTATATTGTTAAGAGCGAATGGCTTCATCCAGGAATTGCGTATTTTTATTTGATTTTACGGTGGCGTAGAATTATTGTCTAACACAGAATTTTAAAAGCGGCGTCATTTAGAGTTATCACAATGTAGTTATAAAGGCATGAATGAGAAACGGTTGATGAAATCGACCTAGTGCAAATTTTACAATGAAGTATTTCCTAATCCTAATAAACATTAATTATTGACGAATTGATAGAATTAAACTTTTAGCCAAAAACGAAGCTGCCGGCAAAGGCGTTCAAAAATATTTGCCATGATCCTGAGGTTTCGTCGAGACATAGCTTGCGCTATTTTTTTTTTTTTTTTTGTACTAACATAACCTATATTGTCTGTTTGGTTTAGTAGGTGCTTAAGGTATGACGTTATTGTCTGTTGACGTCCGGCGCCGTGCTTCCTCGGAATGAGGGAAGAGCGGGGACCTTTTATTATTTCTTTATTTAATATTATATTTTAGAAAATGGATTATTCTAATTTAAACTCTTTTTATTTAAGTAGTTTAGTCACGATGAGAAATGTTTATTTATATTTATTTCTTTTTGTTTATTTGTTGTCTTCTTAATCTTATCTTAATCAATGTCAACTACTTCTCTCTCACTGTGTATTACACAAACTCAAAACTCCAACAAAACTCAAAGTGAAACTACTTGAACTGCTTCTCAACTCGAACTGAACTCTCTTCGTCAACTCTATTTCTCAAACTGATTTTATAAATGAATTTTTTCTCTACTTATAGAACATTGTGTTCTAATTTACTGTAAATTATAATATGAACAAAACAAATTTTGTCAAAGTATTCCTTCAGTTTCTGTGACCTTTAAATTGAATAAAATTTGAACGAAAATCAAAGTGCTCTGTTTTTGAAATAAAAAGGGACAAGTTATGAAAAGGGGCATGTTATTAAATGTGCTGTAACTGGCAATATTGTGAATGTTTATGAATGGTATGTATTAAGTGAGAATGTAATATATGTTAAGGGAAGTTTTTAAGGATGTGTAAGGAGATTCATTGTTAAATTTAATAAAGGGTAGTATTCTGGAATACAACATGTCCACTGATTAATAAAAAAGAGATTTCGATATACATATATTGGTAATTTGATCTTTAGTTTTCTTTTTCGATGCGTTAACTATAATTGGCGTCGAATAATGATTTTCTCGATTTCTCTTTAATATACAGCAATTTTATCAGCTCTACAAAATCGTTTATAAAAGCAAGTACCAGACACGACTTGGCGGCACTGCAGGAAGACAAACTTAAAAAGGTGAGAGGTTGGAGTTCATTTCGTGATTCAACAACAGAAACATACACCGAAGACCCCATAGGACCACTGTCTAATGTGAGGTAAATAGAAACTAATTTCATCATAGATTCATCCACGAGTTTGATAAACTTTTTATAATAAGATTGATAAGTTTAATTTGATTGGAAAAATAACAATGGTGACACAATTATAGCATGATTTGTGTTTGTTTTTTTTTTTTAATTTACTTCTGTACGTCATCATCGTTGGACAATAATCGGAAGTCAAATAAATTGCTGTGGATAATTGTATTGCCACGACTCCCAAAATTAATTCGGTTTTCCGTAACCGAATTAAACCGAAGTAAAAAAAAGCAAAGAGTTGTGGTGGTTACCACTTGTCACAGTAGTACCAGGCCGTCAATTGAACATGCGGATATACAGCCACACAGATGTCGCAATCTTCTTTGCCATTTATAGCAAGGTTTGTTTGATAAATGCCATGGGGACCCTGCATCATCTATTTTAACTTTTACGTAATTTTATTGCACATTCATGCGAGTTTGTGTCCCTCAATTAAAATCACTGCAGGTGAAATAATCAGCAGCCATTACTGGACAATTATAACTTGATAGTCTCATGGCCCAGTTGTCCCAATATTAAGTGATTTCCTGGATATGTGGAAATTATCTTGAAGCTGGGTGTCACATTTCATTGCCGACTCCTGTGAAAGAGTATTAATCGCAACCCGGATGAGTTTCATCACCATTTCGTTGTTGTGAACAATCACGGATTCACCCCAACACACTAATAGTCGGTGCCGGAGAGATCACGCTAGGTCATGAGGATAACGTGTGGAATACATACACACATTCCATGCTGAGTACCAAAGAAAAATAGTTTAGTTAACATTCCACATACTCAACATATACATAGTGTAATAGCCTTGTTCTCGAGGAGCGCGTTTTCTTCTAGATTATTTGCTCAAGGTAAAGGGCTCGCTGTACTTACGCGAGGCTGCGACCCTTTACTCCGTTTGATTAGCTTTCTTTTCTATTCCGTTGCAACCACTCTTTATATGCACAAATTATGGGCGTGGAAACGCAAAGGATGCATCCGACTTCACTTGCACTTTGACCCAGAACGTATGAACCATATTAAGTCCAATTGCCTAGCACGAGTCATCTGCATTGCTTAATTGCTTACGCCACTTGATTCATCTATTTTAGGTGCAGCGGCTTTGGTTTAGGCGATTATATTGCTTAATTGATACAATGTACAAGTACAATGGCCCACGTTCAAGCCATTCGTATCGTTTAATCAATTTGCGTTTCGTCGCTATGTCTGGCTTTTCGCAGACCTCACCACCTTGACGGAAGCTCCGTTAAATGGTGCGCCAATTGGCTTTGAAGGCGCTGGCAGTGTCGTGTGGCAGGTGTTTATTTTTTTTTTTTCATTAGACTTCTCAAACATGAGAGCAATATTCGAGAGCGGGTCTAATTTATATAGGAGAAGAAGTTGGGCCGGAGTTAAATATTTCTTGGCTCTAAAAAGATAACCCAGCTTTCCTTAGGCTGACCTGGCGATGCTCGACACGTGTTTATGCCATGATACATTCCTACAGACCGTGACGCCGAGCAATTTCATCATCAGCTGTGGAACCGATGATCCACTTTTCTTTGTGAATGTTGTATATTGTCTCTTCCTTGCATTGAAGTCGACGAGATTGGCATTTACCTACTACAGGACTTCATCCAGATCCCGACTCAGAGAGTGGATTTGGCTACATCTTAGCTGATGCTACGGAGATGCACCAATCGGTCGAACACTCGAAAAAGAGGTAACAAGCGTACTATCATCCACGAAACTGAACACTTTGTTATCCGTTGTCTCCAACAAATCATTTATGTGAAGCAAAAACAAGGTCCGAGCCAAAATAGAACCTTGAGGCACCCCCGAATTAACAGGATACAGATCCGAAAACTCGCCGCCCACAACAGCCCGGATCGATCGATTGTCAAAAAAAACTCTTCGTCCAGTCGCATAGCTGTTGGGAAAGTCCATATGAACGAAGTTTGCTCAGCAATGCCCCATGCCAGACATGGTCAAAAGCCTTGGAGATATCCAATGCGACCGCTATTGACTCACCATGCCGTTCAATAACGGTCAAAAGGTCTCCCGTGGACCGACTGCCACGGAACCCGTATTGACGATGATTCAGAATTCCGTTGCACTCCAAATACTTAACTAATTCAGTATTGCTGGCTTTTTCCATTACCATAGATAAAATAGACAGTAATGCTATCGGACCGTAATTTTGTGGGAGACACTTTTTTCCCGTCTTTGGGATTAGTTGAACTTGAGCGATTTTCCAGCAGGCAGGAAAGGTCCTCCGTGCATAAGATAAGCAGAAGACTCTGTCAAGAAATTGGTTGGGAAATACGACCAAGTATGGACATGAGTGGGAATGTGGGTCTTGGTCGTTGCGATGGTTGTTTCGCGGAAATGCAACGCATCGTGCTGGTGACTTGCCAGTAAGGAGAATTAGTATTGGGTAGGATGGGAGCCGAAATGATTTTCGGGGAAACTAAATGTTGCTTGGTTATAAGCCAGGAAATAGTTTAAGCAGGAAGGGGGCCGGAATGTTTTTCGGGAGAAAATAGAATTGCTTGGTTGCAAGCAAGGAATATAATTTAGATAAGAAATTAACCGAAGCGGTTTTTGGAAAAATGTATGCGGCTCGATGTAGTCGAAGGAAATGATTAGTATTCCGTTGTAAATTTGAATATGCATTTATTACAGCTTGGGAAATGGGTTCTTGGTAAGTTGGGGAATGTATGCAATTGCAGATTTGGGGACGGATGCTGTTGCATATTGGGATGTGTTCTTTGTGTGTTTGCGCATGGATTACGGATTGGGGTTATGTTGACGCGCTGTTAGCGGTCAAAGCTAGGCAGGAATTGTGGGTTGGTTCTCCATGTGATATAGAGAACACCCACAGAATCACCCACACCCGTGAGGATGTTGGGCTCGGTCTTAATGTATCTCAGAAATAAAAAGGGAGGTGATATCTAAGGATAGTGTCTACAGTGTTAGTTCAAAGGTCTCTAACTACTTGGATGGAGGGATGATGGGATAGAAATTACAGAAGAACAGTAAGTCTTGAGTGTGATAGTAAACGCTGATTACGTCTTTGGCGTCTGATAATCTGCGCTTTGGTCGGTGTATGTATGTATTTGTGCCGTTTTTTACTGCGCGTGTTTGTAGTGTACTATGTTAGCAGTAGACCTTATGGGGTGGGTCCAGGAATCCTCTACTATAGAAAGGAATGTTGTTGGAAAGGGGGCTTTCTACAGTTTTGTACTGAAGAAGAAATTGTGACGGTCGGGGTACGTTTTTTTTTGCGTATGTGGGCTTGCTGGATGGATCGATATTTGTTTAGGGACAGATGGTGATGATGATGGGGGTGGTGTTGGTGGGCAGCCAGTAGCGATACGCTTACTGGAAGGGCCTCCATCGCAGCTTACTCTCGGCCGCGGCATTTTGCGCTTTGGGGCTCTAAATAAGTTTGTGGGGCGGGGGGGGGGGGGGGGGGGTAATTGAGTCACTGTCGTCCATTGAGGCGTCAGCAATCTCGGTGACGGTTTCCAGTTCAGGCTCGAACTCTGATTCCGAATCAGATGTTTGCGAAACTCTGCTGGACGGGGATGTGGGTGAGATACCCTCTAATGCCGACAATTTATTTTTGAAGACGGCGTTCTCACCGCTGAGAGCCTCGAGTTCCTCTTTTAGTCTCTTTACGGGAGCCATCATGCGCTGATCAGCCTGATGCCACACACTCTGAGAACGGCGTGTATCCATTGATCAATTAGAAAAGCAACAATGACCGTATTAATTACAAAGCCCACGGCGGAGACGGAGTGTGGAAGTACAAGGAGAATGTCCTGGAGATTCAATAAAAGAAAACCCAGCAAATGTGAAAGGGGAAATTACGAAAAGAATAGAAGAAATAGAGAAGCATAACGTAAATGACCCGAAAACCACGATTTACCTATTAAATAGAGTAAATAAAATAAATCAAAAGTAAAAAAGATTAAAAATCAAAATTGAAAGATAAAAATAATTAAATAGGCAAGGTGGTAAAATAATAAGTTGTAGTATCATCATCATCATCGGCACTACAACCGGGATCCGGTCTTGACCTTATTTAACAAGTCTGAGGCTTGTTAAATTTTCCATAATAATTTGTTATGGAAGGTTATTAGCCTTGCGCCAAAGTTGTAGTATAAGTAAGTAAAAATGGAGTAAATAAAATATATATCGTTTTTGTTTCACCCGCTTCCAGTGATTAAATTCTCTTGGGTTGTAGTTCTTGGGCTTATTTCGAACACATTTACTTCCAATAAAATTTACTAAAAATAAGGCACTAAAGCATTTCACTAAAAGTACTTCACTAGAGAAGCAAAGCCAGTAGCACTGACCACAATTTCGTTTTTCACTTAGATGTTGATGCCTTGATTTCCAAGTGTAGATTGTGGTCATCGAAATCCAGGCGCATCGCCCTTTTATACAAACCTTCGTCGAGGTGTGTATGTGGGATACATTAGAAATTATAGGAAGTTAAAATTATACAATGCATATGAAGATATGCGTTGTGATGTTTGGGTTATGGGGAATTGTGTTTATGCATGGTAAAGGAAATTTGGTCTTGTTTATCATGCTCTTTGTTTAATAAGGGATTGTGTATACGAACCGAATAACATTTGGATTGTTTATTGCCTATTTTTTTATCTTTAGGATTTCGGAATTTGTGTTAACGCGAACCAAAGGAACACGTGTTTGTTTTGATTAAGATTTTGATTCAGTGCGGCAATTGAATATTTGCTACAATTTATCTAACATTGTATTCAATGTTAATTTGGGGATTTATTTGCATGCTATTGTAGGTGGATGAGTATTTGGATATTAATAAATGGATTATGTAGGGGAAGGAATAGTAGGGCTTTGCAAACACTACAATCGTGTGAATAGAAATTACACCAGTACAATGTTTAGTTTCTTGATTTTAAGGTGTAACACCACTGTGGAAGTTTAAAATAAAACGTGTTTGCGAACTTTCCATGAGGTTAGAGGGTTATCGCGTTTTCCATTGGTAGTGAGGTACCAGATTCGAACTTTTTGGATTTTTCGGACGCGATCCCCTAAGGCAAACTAGCAGCCTAACTTCAATATTAATTTAATTTAATTTTTTTTTACTTTACACACACTCATGCTATAAAAATATTTGAACAAAATGTTACACTAACTCACGGCGCACACTATTGTATAAAACAAACACACTTTATTTTCTAAATTAATCACTTCCTAATTAACAATTAAGTGTTTTATAAAATCCACAACATTAGTTTTAATGTTGGAGTTATAATAACATATACAACATTAGTTTTAATGTTGCGGTTACTATAGTAAACCCTTTATGGGTAGTTTTGTATATTTCCTCCTGAGTTTACGACAATACACATACGCGCACGACTTTAATGGGATACTGCCAGTGGCGACTTTTGAAACCTGACTATTTATCTTTTTTATCTAATAACAACCGACCGTCTTTGCTGACGGTTTTTTTTAAATTTTAATTAAACGATATCCCATTTCATTCAACGGTTGAATTTTTTAGTTTTAAAAATTCGTGCAGATATCGTGCAGATTAATTAGTACATTTCTGAATGCTCCCGACCCTTGCCTTTAAGGAGCAGTATAATCAGTGTACACTATTACTCATCGACCGTCGTAGGTGGTTATCAGAACAGTGTGACGTACTTGGAAAGATCCCAGAATTTTACGAATAAAAATGCCTATACAAGAATCAAAGTATGTCTTAAAATTATGGGGTAACACCCTCTTTGAACAAATTTACGTAAATGCACAATAGGTAAATAAAGCAGCAAGCTTTATAAGTGAACAGATATTATTTAACACAAAGATTATCTAATTAGGTACAAGAAATACTAACCAATTAACATAGTCATCAGTAATTATTTAATTCAAAGTTTTTCAAATTTTGGAAAACTCTCTTTCCTTGGACCCGCAACGCCCTTTCCAAGCCCTCCTTATTTTCCCATTGAACCGCATCGCCCTTTTGGAGGAGAAGAAATAACTCTCTTGCTATTTCCTCCTTTTCTCTCACTTTCAAATTCAAGTTCGAACGTTTATTATGAACCTTTGAAAGTGGCGTCGCTTAGAGAAAAAAACAGTAATTCGAAATCGTCACAAATGAAATTCAATTATGTCGTAACTTTTTAGTTCGATGGCGATGAGAAAGCGTTTTGTCTTCCACACAATGCACAGATGTGAGTTTCATGAATATGATTCCAAATCACTCATCCTCCATCTTCCTTAGAATTAGACCTTAGATGACTTTAGAATAAGGAATATGACTCTGAATCATAGGTTTTAATTAAACTCGGATCGAAATCGAACTTGCAACGAACATTCATGGAGCTGAATACATATAAATCTGCTGATCTAATTGGAATTCCCGCTATAATTTTGGAGAAGTGTTCTTTTTCGCTTAGTAAAACATATACAACATTTAAAATGATTTTTAATTGCGACAACGATTCCTCTGGATCTTTAAATAGGTTTGCTGTATTCGGATTGGGATCATCCGCATATCCAAACTTTTGTGCTTTTGGTCAGTACATGGACAATATTCTGGGTGAATTAGGCGGAGAACGGATAATGCAACTGTCTTACGGCGATGAAATATGCGGCCAAGAACAAACCTTTAGACACTGGGCACCAAAAATATTCAAGGTATTGTACATATACCCCTTGCTGGAATCAATTCAATATCAATCTTCAACAATTTCAGGTAGCATGTGATATATTCTGCCTGGACGCCGATGATGTTGTATCAAACGTATGTCTTCTATCACAAAATGATTCCCTAACCATAGATACAGTCCGCATGGTTCCTGTAATGTCCGAATACAGACTAGAGGAATTATTGAGTAAATATCACAACAGGAAAGTGCAGCAGTGTCACTTGAAAACTTCACCAATTAATTTGACCAATTCAAAAGTGGACGACAAAGCAACAATTTTAGTAAAAATTAAGGCACCCGGAATGTCGTACCAACCCGGTGATCATTTGGGTATATTTCCCATTAACAACCATGAACTTGTAGAAGGAATATTAAAGCGTCTATCGGGCCTATCTGATCCCAACCAAAGCATCCAACTGCAGGTACTTTGTGAGAAACAAACACCAAATGGTGTTCTTAAATGTTGGGAGCCACATGACAAAATTCCAATTGAGACGGTACGAGCGCTGTTACTCCGATTTTTTGACGTCACTGTCCCACCCTCCCGTCAGCTTTTAACATTTTTATCAACTTACTGCGAAGATAAAGACGACAAAGATCGCATTCTAAAACTTATTAACGACTCATCGGCTTTCGAAGACTGGAAACATTGGAAGTTGCCACATCTCTTGGAAGTCCTCGAAGATTTTCCTTCGTGCAGACCACCCGCATCCCTGTTACTGATAAATCTTCTGCCATTACAGCCCAGATTCTATTCGATCTCTTCGTCACCCAAAAAGGTCAACGACGAAATCCATATCACGGTTACTGTTGTCAAGTATCGTTCGGAGAATGGCGCTGGTCCTGAACGTTTTGGAGTCTGTTCAAATTATTTGCTCAACTTGAAGAAGAACGATAATATCTTTATATTCGTTCGCAGTTCCCCAGGGTTTCATTTACCTCTAGAAATTGAAAGACCCTTGATTATGATTGGTCCAGGAACTGGAATAGCTCCATTTCGGGCATTCTGGCAACATTTAGAAGTCATGAAAGATCTAAAGAAAGAAAAGCCTTTACCGGTTGCTTGGTTATTTTTCGGATGCCGCAGCATGAAATACGATCTATACTCTGAGGAGAAAAAGTATCTGCTGCAGAACAAAATACTTACTAAAACGTTCTTGGCTTTATCGAGGGAACCTAACCAACCTAAGGTTTGTATAACTATTTGTAAGACGTTTACTTCTATTATTTTGATGTATTTTTTGTAGATTTATGTTCAGGATCTAATTAAGCAAGAATTTGTGGAGCTATATGAGCTTATCAGAAGGGACAAGGCGCACATCTACGTGTGTGGCGATGTAACTATGGCTGAGGATGTATATCAAAGTCTGAGGTAACCACTTTATATGACTGGCAATCGATGTTATTATTAAAATGCAATTTGTATAGGAAATGCATCGCCTCTGTCGAAAATACATCAGAAAACGAAGCTGAAAAAGTACTACTTGCTTTGAAGGTAACCTATATATAATTTCCAAATCTTTCAGTGTTATACTTCTCATATTGGATACAGAACATTTCTAATAACAAGGGGTTTATCGGGCGAAGGAATTTCTAAAGAGTTTAAAAAATATAATTTCATAGAAAATCTTAGGGTTCTGATAATACAGTAAATAATTGTTAATAATTTCTTGTTTTTTTTTTGTCAAGATCACTGTACTCGATATTTGACATTTAGTGGTGAATGGTGTCACAAGTGAAGGGAGCGAATATACAGGGTAAAGTCACTGATTGCTTTCAACCCAGCGAAGGCCAGGACGACCCTTGCCCTTGTTCAATCCAAGTTGACATGCAGTCTCCACGTGGCACCCCTGGATAGCTACTTTGGCACCCGCCAAGTAGTGAATCAACGCATACAGCGGCATCCTGAGAAAGGTTGGCGCAATGCTTATAACCTTGCCCGGAAAAACAAACTATTATGGCAAATTTAACAAGCCCCGGATATGGATCGGATGCACGACGACGACTACGGAAACGAAAATGGCTAAACGATATGAGAATTTTCTCATGGAACGTCCGCTCACTATACAGAGCTCGAGCTGCATAGCAGCTACCCGACGCTCTGACCGAATATAAGGCTGACATAACAGCATTACAAGAAATAAGATGGACGGGGAGTGGTGTTATTCAAAGAAACGAGTATGACATTTATTATAGCTGTCATGCAACCATGTGCTCGGGGTAGTCTTTCTAGTCAGCCAAAAGCTGAAACCTGCCATTTTCGGCATTAATGCAATAAACGAAAGGCTATGCACTCTTTGCGTGAAAGGCAAGTTTAATAACATAAGCCTAATAAGCGTTCACGGACCTACAGTGGAGTCCCCTGACGACGAAAAAGAAGAATACTACGAGAATGTCGAACGGGCCCTCCATGCCTGCCGTTCCATGCCTGTATCGTTCTTGGTGATTTGAATGCGAAAATAGGCCGGGAGCTGGAGTTCAGGCACAACGCAGGTTCCCATGGTTTCCATGAGAACACTAATGACAATGGACTACGGGTCATTGAACTGGCAGCATCAAATAACTTGGTCGTTGCGAGTACCGTGTTTCCGCGTAAAGACATCCACGAAGCCACCTGGGTATCACCTCATGGAGCCACTCGCAACCAAATTGACCACGTGTTGATAGATCGCCGCCACTCCTCAATCCAGATAATGGTACGAACGCACCGAGGTGCCAACTTCGACTATCTTGTTGGTATAGTTTTCCGAGCGCGGATTGCCTTACGGAGACGTATTGCATCCGCGGATCAGGTTCGGATCAACACGGCTTCCTTACGCAATGAGAATACCAGTCACACCTTGGGTCGTGCGTTAAGACTCGCCCTCGAAGAGCTCGACGGAGGGAGAGTAAGTCCTGGGGCCAGAATGCCGGGCGTAGAAGAGAAATTGACACGCCTTAAGAATACTGTCATTAGTACTGCCAACTCCATCTTAGGCAGTAGTCGTAGAGATCGAAGCGACTGGTTTGATAATGAGTGCAAACTAGCGACTGAACGTAAGAATGCTGTATACCGGATAATGCAGCAGTCTCATAGGACGCGGGTACGCGAAGAGAAATACAAAGAGCTCAGAAGATCTACAAAAATACTCCACAGACAAAAAACAAAGTGTCTGGGAAAAATCTAGTCTCTGAAATAGAGAAAAGTAGAGCGAGGTCCGCACCAGGCGCGGAAGTTCTATCAAATAATCCACAGTATGACCCGGTCCACACCACGCTGCACTTACTGCAAGGATAAAGAGGGTAATCTGATCACCGATCCTGAAGACATTCTGGAGTGATGGAAAGTGCACTTCAATGAATTGCTAAATGGTCAGCTCACAGAAGAATTGGAGGCTCCACCAATGCAAGATCAAGACCAAATGATGCCGCCACCAACATTGAGGAAACACTAAAAGCCATTAGACAGTTCAAATCAAATAAAGCCCCTGGAGCTGACGGCATACCAGCTGAGCTGATATAACAAGGAGGGACAGCGTTACATTACGCAATTCATGGGATCGTGGTGTACATATGGGAGCAAGAGGAGATGCCGGAAGATTGGAGTCGTGGTATAATTTGCCCCATACCTTAGTAGGGAGATATCACAGTGTGCAGCAACTATAGGGGTATAACTTTGCTGAGTACCGCCTATAAGATGCTCTCCATTACCCTACAAGATCGGATAGGCCCATACGCTAAACCCATCATTGGTCAATATCAGTGTGGCTTCATCCCAGGCAGATCAGTGATCGATCAGATATTCAGCCTTAGGCAGGCGATGGAAAATGTCTGGAATTTAAGATTCTATTATATCATCTATTTATAGACGTTAACGCCGCCTACGACAGCATAACCAGAGTAGAACTATATAATGCCAATAGAGAGTTCGGCATTCCACACAAATTGATACGACTTTGTAGGTTGACCATGACCAACGTAACTAGATAAAATAGCGGGATTGCTGCCCAAACCAGTAAACATCTTTAATGGACTCCGACAAGGGGGCGGTCTGACCTGCCTCCTCTTCAACCTGGGGTTGGAGAAAGCAACCCGTGACTCTGGCATCACTACTAGAGGGACTATTATCATTAAGTCCAGCCAGGTGCTTGCCTACGCAGATGACATCGACATCATTCGTAGATCCGATTCAGCTGTACAGGACTCCTCCACCCAGATCGAGCAGGTGGCACAAAAACTGGGACTGCACATTAAGCGGGAAAAGCTAAGTACATGGTGGCAACTTCTGCGAAGAGAAAACTTAACGTTGATCAAACTATCAGGGTAGCGGAGCACGAATTTGAAGTAGTGCACTCCTTTAACTACCTTGGGTCAATAGTATCATCCGATAACAATATGGAAAAAGAATTACGCGAACGGCTGATCAAACCCAATAAAGCCTACTATGGTCTATCAAAGCTCTTTTAAACCCGAAATTTATCCAGAACATCCAAGCTACTACTGTACAAGACCATGGTCTTACCAGTATTCATGTATGGATCCGCGACCTGGGTGCTCAATAAAAGGCACTCTGAACTCTTAGCCGCGTTCGAGAGGAAGGTCTTTAGGAGAATTGTTGGTCCCGTATGTGACCGGGGACGATTCCGGAGACGCTACAACCATGAGTTGTACGCGATCTACCCTGAAGCTAATGTTGTAAGAAAAATCAAGCTCGGTAGACTCCGGTGGGCGAGACACCTAACTCGAATGAGCGAAGAGGAGCCTGCCCGGAAGGTCCCTTGTGGCAGGATGTATGGAAGGCGACAGCCCGACAGACCTTGTCTGCGATGGAGGAATGGCCTAGAACAAGACGCCCAGAGCCTAGGAGTGCCACAGTGGATGACATCTACTCGAAATCGGGACCGCTGGATAGACTTGCTGAATAAGGCCAAGACCGGATCCCGGTTATAGTGCCGATGATGATGATGATGATGATGGTGTCACCATTAGTCAATATGGATATTAGGGTGTTCTCTTTAACACCTGGCTTAAAGATGTTCGGTATTTTTTTATACAAATCACACACCTACCGAACCGATTTTTTTTTCTAGCCCTAAATGGCCAAGAATAGTATGAGTGAAAGTAGAAGGAGAGAAGAAAAAACCAAGCTTATTCATTTTTCACTTGTTGTGGTTAGTGTAAGTTCGTAAGAGCCTCAATGCTCTACCCACTATCAGCCTTAATGGCCAAGCATAGTCTGAATGAAAGTAGCAGGAGAGGAGAACGAAAGGAGATACCGATGCATACTGACCATAAATGCCTTAAAATGTAATGATGAGGGAAAACATATGATCACGTATAGCGTTCCAAGTCCGTGTGGTTAAATGGCTTCTGGTCCGACTACATCTTTAACACCCACAAGCTTTACCTCAAAATAGGGTCTGGGAACTTACGTAGTCCGAACTGGTTAATAATAAAATTCCTGATATTAAACAAAAACCTAAAATTGGAAGAAACAAGAAAACGGGTTCCTGCTAGGCTTCTGAGTAACCCTTACCGTTGTGTGTGGGTGTGTGGAGGGAATGGGTGGGGGTAGAGGTCGGTGTGCCAGAACATGGGCAATAGATTCACCTCTTTCCCACAAATACTGTTATTCCGTTCACGTAAATTGTTCAGCAACGATGTCCAAAAAAGGTAATAAAAAGGCACTGGTGTTCCGTGTTTAACTTAGTTTTTCTTCTTTTTTTTTTTATAGTTCTCAATTGATTTCAATTTTACACTTTCAAGATGTTCTTTATTTATCATACAATGATTCCACATGCTAAATAAGGCCAAGACCAGTTCCCGGTTGTAGTGCCGATGATGATGATGATTCCACATGCACAAATAAATTAATAAAATTTAACTGTTTTCTTGAAGATAATTAAACCGACTTTTCGTGGCAAATATAAAACTTCACGTCGTAAAATGTAATTTTCTGCGTTCATAAAAAGGCGTACGATTCTTCAGAAGATTAAAAGAAATGTATGTGAATGCTCCCGTAGTTGACTATTGGCTCTTAAGTGCGAACTCCCGACGTAACGTGTGTACGTGGTGACGAATGACAAGTGACTCGGTGCGGCGTGACCGTAACCAGTGATGGATGTAAAGCGACTGACTTGAATTAGGGATGAGTGGATAATTCTCGAATTGCACAGCTATTAGCCAATCATCATCGCACTCTCTCATGAATCTTTTCAGTTGCGCGTCTCAGTGAGGTGAATAATACTTGCACATCATTCGACAGTCACTGGACATGCGAAGGATGACAAGGACAAAAGAGAGAGCGCAATTACTTCGGGGTTGACTTAGCTTGTGTGCTTGTATCAATGCAGCCTCTGAGGAAGACCTACTGCCCTAGTGCGATGTCGGTGGCGATCTCAGAGTGGATTGAACTGTAGGGAGACAGAATTGTGGAGGAGAGGAAAATGTAGCTGGTGCTATTCATCTGCGAAAAGAGATCATTGATCCCCAGCGAATGGCATGTCTGGGGAAAGTGAATAGGACGCCGAATTGGCTAGGGAAATCTGATCATGGGAACTAAATTAAATACTTTGGTAATTTCCCCAGCGGGTGTATGATTATGCAACGCGTCGTTTGATCAGACTATGCCGTTGCTAACCGTCATGATTCGATTTCCGGTGGAAATCTCGTGGGGTAAGCGAAATGGAGTTGCCGAATGGCGAAAAGATAGCTAAACTCAATTATGCATTATCTGCATAGGATAATGAGTTTAGCTATGCGTCCTTTTGGGAAACATGTTTTGCAGGTGAATTACTCAACGCTGAGACGCGCTGAAAGACGTCGAAATAAGGCGAAAATTGTGGTTGAAATTGTGGGTTGGTTCTCCATGTAGTATAGAGAACCCCCACAGATGCCCACGGGATACTTGAAATTAGGGGAGTACCTTCTTTTTAATAATCTTTGAGCATCCCTTAACACCGGTTGGGTGAAGCGCTTTTGGAGTACCTGAATATATGGAAAATGCGAGAGAGAGTGCCCATGGAGCTTCCTTTTCCTTGTGTATTCTGCCGACGGTATCCTTACAGATTCGTAAGTTATGCGGTACATCAAGTGATAAATCCAAACACAGTCTTTGGTTTCAATGTTTTATTTTTGTTTATCCACGATTTCAAAAACGGGAATGAACTTTTATTTCGACTAATAACTACTAGTTTCGGCCCCCGGAACTTGACGGATTGGTCAATACCTTTTTTTATTATAGTTGAGTTGTGATCAATTCAATGGCGTCAGTACACATTGGACGCCATTCGAGAGACTGACCCCGAATCCTTTTTTTTTTATTTTTTATTTACTGCATTTATTTGACCGAAAATTAAGAGTTACAATAAGTAATACAGTTAACTTATAATGGATTGGTTATATAATAATTGTTTACATGTTGTTTGTTAACATTTTCCAAACAGTTTTTTTGTATGTGCTTAGGATTTAATGAGATTTAGATATTTGTAACGTTTATATTTCCTGGAAAAGGTCAGAAAAAAAAACCAGGAACTTTGTTTATTTTAAGTTAGCCTATTTAAAATTACTTAACATAAGTTAATTTAATCTTATTTACAATTTACAGTATTGGATATTACAATAATAGTGACAATTTAATTATGACTTAAAAATAATATTTACAATGTGATTATAATTTTGATTTTTGAGGATATGGGTTTTCCTGTTTTGGTTGAGGGTAGTAAGGGATAAGGATAAGAAGTAGAGGGGTGCCATTCAGATGTTTGTTTAAAGTTAGAATCTTGGAGAATGGGTGGATGTTGCTCTATTTGAATTGATTGGGTCTGATTATCTGTTTGTAGATGAGCTGTTTGACTTGTGAGAGAGGTCTTTAGGTTTCCCAACACTCGTCTTTAGAGATTAAGCTGTATTGAGGCTTTATGAAGGGAATTTTTTATGTGGGTTGAGAATGACCAGTCGTTGGAAAGAGTTACTGCCAAATATTTTAAAGTTTGGAAGAATTTATGAGGGTGTTATTAAGCTTGAGTTTAATTTTGTTCTGGCAACGTTTAGTGTTGTTTGTGCAATGAGCGTTTTTGCCCGTACACACTGTTAGCTGGGTTTTGTTATAGTATGCTGATATGAGCGGGAGGAAGTTCTTAACGCGATTTCTCGCCGCTTTGACAAATTTGCTGCTATAGTAAATTAAAGTATCGTCAGCATAATTTAGCATTACAACACTAGGTGGAGATTGGGGAATATCGGATGTGTATAGAAGATATAAAAGTGGTCCGAGAATGGATCCCTGGGGAACTCCCGCGATTATGTTGCGAGTTAATGAGAGAGAAGAGTTTATTCTGACCATGAATTTCCTACCACAAAGATAAGATGCTAGGAGCTTTGTGATGTTGAAATTTAAATCAAATAAGCAGTGTTGCTTATAAAGAAGTCCTAAGATTCAAACACAATCAAAGGCTTTGGAAATATCGAGAGATGTGCATACGGTAAGGCATTGGTTTTCTAGACACTGTTGTGATATCGTGTGTAAGTTTTAGTAGCGCATGGCAAGTGGAGTGCCGTTCACAAAAGCCAAATTGAGAATTAGGGATGAGAGCGTTATCATTGTCAAACGAGAGAAGGTTTTGGTAGATCTTACATTCTAATATTTTGCTTAGGTTGATTAATAAAGATATCGGACGATAGTTGGAAGTGTTATTGGAACTCCCGGACTTTTTTTATTACCGCAATTTTCCACTTCCCTGGGAAATGTGATGCATTTATTATATGATTAAGAAGGGCAAGAACGGGAAGTAGATTTGCCGAGCGAAGTCTTTTAAATAGAAGGTGTGGTGTTCCATCTACACTGGTCGATTCTTTGTTGGGTCGTGCTTTTATGAACATGATTAATTCATCTGTGGTTAAAAATGTGGTGGTGTCTGATGGATGCGCCGTCTTGTTTGTGTCGCTAAATTCCCCATATAAAAGGAGTATAAGATGCGGGCAATCTGTGTGAGATGTATTCGTTTACAGTGTTTCGAAAATTAGGGACTGAGAGAGAATCATTTTGTTGGTGGATCTTTGAGAAGTGATCAGCGAGGCAATTGGCTATGTCAGTGTCGGATTGGATAAGATTGTTGTTGAATGGGTTGATAAGGTGATCGATCCGCGTTTAAACTTCCGACCAGTTAGTCGGTTGATGTTTTTGAAGAGATCACGATTGGGTTTGATATTGTTAAGTGTCGAGGTATAAGTCTGATCCGCGAAATTTTTTAAATGTTCATTTATTAGAGGACAGGAGTTAGATCTGACTTTTAATAAAGGGGCAGAATCTTATATGAAATTTTCGTCGGAGTTGTTTTTGAGATACAGCAATTTAGTTAGGATGCTGGGTAAATGTTTTCCTAAATGATTATGAAGGATGATGGTGGGTGTATTGCTGGTGAGGGCATCTGTTTGTATCAGGCCTCTTTTGACCTGATGTTTTGTTTGCCTAAACGTTAAGCCCTACTCTACACTAGGGCGCAACACCCTTAGTGTGATAATTTTGTCTCGATATTCGGGCGCAACGCCACTAAATATCTCGAGGGAATCAAAAAAGCTGAAAAAGAAAATATTAATTGAGAATACGCCGGGGTGGTCGGTTGCATTCTGATTTTATTTTTCTCTTAAAATTCTATTTATACAAAATATTTACACTAATATTCTTACATCTACAATATTGAATATAGGATTACAGGATTCGTGTTTACATACATACATAAACTCGACTACAGGATTCCTGTTTGCTATTATATACATTAATAAGACCATGCCGAAGAACAATCGGCATTTTTAAGATACACACAAATTACTGGTGTGCACAGAAAACAAAAGATAAAAGGAACGCACATTCCCGTACAAAGAAAACAGAAATATTATATTTATGGTGATCCCTTTTGAGTTGGTGGCAATTCAATTATCACCTTCTGCTATTCAAAATGTTTGCTGTTGGGTTGAGTCTGGTGGTGAGGGCGGCATTATGCTGAAATTTGCTTTTATTGCCCAGTTATGAATTGTAGCTGGGATGCGGTATTCAAATGCATGGAATGCAAATACGGCGGCAATTGGACAAATGGTTCTCACACACATAACAATGGCTGGGATGTGGCATTCAAAGGACTGGAAACGGCGGCAAATGGCTCAGTATGTTCTCATAAACATAAACATACACGGCGGGGACGTGGCATTGAAACGCAACGAATGAGACGAACGGCGGCACCGCAATAATGGCTCCGCATGCTCTCCTAAACAGCATCCTTGAGGGCCTGCTCAAGTTTTAGGGTCGCTCGATCGATATAAGTAGGCATTAGATTAGATGATTCGCGAATTTTCAAGTTAGAGAAACTTGCGGTGACGTCTCTATTGGCCTTTTTCCAGTTAGTTTTGGAGAAGTACTGGACAGGACTGTTCGATGGAGGGGACTTTAATAGAAGTGTGAATTGCACCATGATCAGAGGGAAAATGAAGTAGGATCGTTGACTAGACATCAGCGGACTTGAGGAAGAAGTCGATTGTTGACTGCGTTGACTTGGTGACACGAGTTGGCTGCAGTGGGGTGTCGATGTACGTATATGGATGAGATGAGAGGAGTGCCAAAAGTTGGCAACCATATTTGCTATTCTTGATGTCGTCGAATGCTGTATGCCGAGTTCCACCCTCCACGGATTTTGAACGGGGCGGGGAAAGATTGTCTGATTATTTGAGATATGTCAGAGTCAGGAAAGTCTGGTTCTCGTGGTGGGTGGATGTAAATGGATGTTAAAATGATTACTTTATTGTTTTCACAAAAAAGCTTAACTGTCGTATATTATAGTCGATATTGAAAATATTGGCGAATCTGATTTCGGTGAATTGGAGTTTTTTATGGAGTCGGATGCCGGTACCTCCATGGGATCCAGTAGTTGTGGGGTTTGAAATAAATGTATAATTGGGGATAGATACTCGGGAGTTGGACTTCAGTCACATTCCTAAGAGGAGAGAATGTCTGGGGAGAAGGTATTAACAAATAATCGTAGGTGTTGTTTACGGATGTTGGAGTATATAGATTCTGCGTTGAGGGCGATTATAGTTAGTTCAGGCTGTTGTATTCCAGAATACTACCCTTATTCGCTTTAACACTAATCTCATGTCCTTTCTAACACAACCTTTAAAACTACATCCTCACATATCTTACATTCTCATTTAATACAATTCATAAATAAACAGACATAATATTCTATATCCAGTCACTTACAGCACATTTAAAAACATGCCCCTTTTCATAACAAGCACATTTTTCATTTCAAAATATAGCCACTTTGATTTTCGTTCAAAGTTTATTCAAAATTATAAACAGAGACTTCTGGATTGTTTTGCTCATTTTATACGACACAGTTAGTTGGAACAAAATGTTCTATAAAGACGGGAACAATTATATTGTAAAAGTAGTTAGTTTAGAGCTCAGCTTGAGATAGCTGAGTTCAAATAAAATATAAAAATAAATAAAAACTATAAATAGAAACGATAATTATTTCAAATAAGAAAAGTTATTATAACCCCCACGCTCTTCCCTCGAGAGAGGAAGCACGGCGCTGGAGATCGTAACACTGGTGGCAGCGGTGGGATCCACGAAGACTGGTGGAATCCCCGAAGGACGACAGAGGATCCACCAAGACTGGTGGACTCCCCAAAGGAAGACTCAATCCCCGAAGGAAGACCAATCCTCTAAGGAAGACTCAATCCCCGAAGGAAGACCAATCTCCGAAGGACGACTTAATCCCCGAAGGAAGACCAATCCCCGAAGGACGACTTAATCCTCGAAAGAGGAAGCACGGCGCTGGAGACGTAACACTCACCAGTGTTACGTCTCCAGCGCCGTGCTTCCTCTTTCGAGGGAAGAGCGTAGGGGTTATAATTTTTATTTATTTAAAATTAGTTTTTATTTTTATATTTTATTTGAACTCAGCTATCTCAAGCTGAGCTCTAAAACTGAACTACTTTTACAATATAAATTTTCCTGTTTTTATAGAACATTTTGTTCCAACTAACTGTGTCGTATAAAATGAACAAAACAATCTAGAAGTCTCTGTGACTTAAAATTTTGAATAAACTTTGAACGAAAATCAAAGTGGCTGAGATCGTAACAAGGCATTGATGGAGAGAATATGGGAAGTTATAAGTGAGAGAATCAGACGTTTTGTTCAATATCCAACACATGCTTCAACGTAGAGAGCATATTGTGTAGACTCTTGATGTAGCCCATCAAGTCCAGGTTGGGGCCAATGAAGTTGGGAGTGTGACCCTGAATCCAAAAATGCGCCGTACTTTTATACACTGCATCTAAAGAGATTAAAACTGCATATAAAAGTTCCGGGAACCAGAAACAAGATTTTGTGTGTGCTGTAATTGGACTGGGGTTACAGGAGTGATATGGTCTTTGCCTGAACAAATTGCCGCAAGGTAAAAACATAAAATGTATTTGAAAATTGGCATTTCATGATGTGAAAATTATTTGGAATTGAATCAATGTGCGACAAATAGACTTTTGGTTTTAATTTGTCGCGCATATGCTCCAATTGAGGATGATGATTGGGGTTATGGATAATTGGGTATGGTTGGCAGGTTTATGATGAAATAATGGGGGAATGGATAAGAGCAGTGATTTAAGATCACTACACCCTTATACCGGTTTGTTTTGCCGTTTTAAAGATAAGTTCGTAACGACGTTCTCAGAGACACCATGATTTTTATTGGGGATAAATTTAACCAATCCATATTACAGAATCTTCTCTTCATTTTTTTTATACAAACGTGCCCACACAAGGGGATTTTGGAGTACTGTGGGGGTTCTCTGTATCACGCTGAGAACCAACCCACAATCCTAATAACAATTTCACCAACAATTCCTGCACACGGGTCCACCCACAATTCAACCCACAATTCAACCCACAATGACAGCCCCAAATCCTTACGTTACCTGCAGTTACCCGCAAACATTCCCCCTTCCCACGGCCCCCCATAACATGCATTCAACGCATTTCCAGAACCTCCCCGGAAGCAAACCCCGTTCATGCATTTACTGCATTGCCATAGGGCATCATCCAAATTCCCCGAAAACAAAATATCGTTCGCTCATATGTTGCATCACCATAATTCCCTGAAAAAAATTGCCAACATGCAACATACATCGGGAAACTAATCGGCGCCCATTGTTAGCTGGCTTTCCCTGCCACACACGTGCGCAGCACATTTCCCTGACTTATTTACAGTCACCCCCAGCTTTTGTCCAACCGACAAAACCAGTCCAAGCATCGCGCGTCTAACAGCTGAGAAACAAATTCCTCAGCATGTAAACATGCACACAAGAATCCGACTTAGGCCACCGGCATCGATACGGTGCACAATCATCGTTGTGCAAGTATCCTATTTGTTAGTGGCACAAGTTGCTCTAACGGCTTGGCGCCTATTTGCACAGCTGCAAGCACACCATTATGATTCCCCTAGTACCAATTCCCCTTTTCTCGTTTTTCGTTTTTGTTTGCCCACTGCCTGGCAACACGAGCAATCACGCATCGCCGTGATCAATTCAGGGAGACCCTTTCTGATTGGTCACCGCAAAAGAAACTTCACGTTTCTCGCGAGTACTGAAACCCACCCTTAGCGGACGACTGACTCTGCACGAGTCTTTTACCTGGAGTCGTGTTTCATTCTTCAATGGAATCGGTCACACATGAAGGGTCGCTTCCCATCCTCTGAGGAGTTTACATCTCGGAGTCGTATTTAGAGAACCCTCACGGTTGTGCGCCTGATCAGGTAGAGTATTCCACATTCGTGTGGTTCGGCTAAAGAATGACTCTGTATGTTTGTTTGTACGCGTGAAGTGGACTTTCAACGTGCACTGATGCCCATTCTCAGATTGACGGGTATCGCGGGAAAATGTCTGAGGAGCCGGAACACATTCAGCAAGTTCTGTTGAGCAACGATCGTGATAATACCTATAGAAAAGAGATAGGCATGATAAGTTGCGCCTAGGCTCTAACGACGGAATTGATCGGCTTACAGCTGGATCCTTAATAGGTGTCACAGCTCATTTTTGCATCCTATCGAACACATGTTGTGTAGTTTTGGATGCGTCTGACCAAATATGAGAGTTGAAATCCATTTTGGGACGAATATACGCCTTGTAAATAGTGGTTAATTATGTAACAAATTTTTTGACAGTGTAAACGAGCCGTGTTGATTACTACATCTCTATATAATTTGTCATCGTCAGACAAAGCCATCATCGGGTTCTGAGTAAAAGCCTTCGCTTTGCTGGTCCAGTTGATATGAAGGTAAACAATAGCGCGCGTAAGTACATAGGTTCAACTAACGCCTAGGACTGTTGTGAGGATTGGGCAATAAATTAATTACTGTATCTGAAATTAATTTAGGGAATATCGCTTTACGCACATTGTACCGTGTTTGTTTTTTAAATACATGTACCTGTCATTGTTGTTCTTCCATTTGGGATTTCACAAATTAGGTATATATGTATTTTTAAAATAGTTTTAAGGGGGAGTACTAGTTGTGTTGGTCAGAAAAATCGATTTTTCTCAAGAATACTCTTGTGGAGGTTTAGGAGTATATGCGCCAGCGTATGGCACTAGTTCACTACCATCCCTAACCGTCGTGTCCTTTATCACGAACAGACAAAAATGAATCGCACTGGTCCTGATGTAAAGTCTTTATTTCTTTTATTTATTGAAAGAAAATAACACTTGAGGGTGGCTGGTATTAACTTTTTTTTTTGTAGTAAGTCTTTCTGTTCATAGGTTAACTAGTAGGCACTGCGCTAGTATTTAAATTAAGCTATTATATTATGTTCTTACACTAAGAGTTTGCTAAAGTGTTCAACAGCGGTAGCGGCACTACGCGTATTTGTTAATTTTGAGGTATATACACGACGACGTTTATGTGTTATTATTAAGCACTAAATAACGCACGATGTGCAGAGAATTCGTGTGGAAAATAAATGCGTGACTAAAGGGCAGAACTTTTGCACTCGCGAAGTGGTGAAATGGCCAGTGTGTGCACTCTCGCGGTTAAATGACGACTCGGTGCAGTGCGACCGTCACCGGTGGTGGGAGTGAAGCAACTTATGTGCGTGTGCGCACCTTGGTGGTTGCGACTCGACCTTTGTGTTGTGGCGCCGGTGGCGGTTGGATCTCGACTTAGGTTGGGACTTTGATCTTCGATTCCTGTGTGCGCGTCGTGGCGGTGAGTCATAGAAAAATTAGACTCGCTGCCACTTACGAGGAATTTCGAGTAGAATTGCTATGCTTGCATAGGAATTCAGTTCCAGCGAATCCTCGCCGTATAAGCTGAGTTGGATTCGTTGGTTGTGTGTACCGGGAAATTGGCTTTGGGAACACGAGCAAGTATGGGCATGCATTTCCGGGGAAAGTTGGAAGTGCTTGGGTGCAAGTAAGGAATATCGGTTAGAGAAGATATTAACCGAAGTGATTTTGGGGAAACCTGTGCGGCTCGGAATAGTTGGTGGTGATGGTTAATGTTCCGTTATGGATTTGAATATGCGTTTCATTACAGCATATGAATTTCGGCGAAATTAAGATTGCTTGGTCGCAAGGAAAGAATATAGCGTAAGTAGAGAGTTGACCGAAGCAATTTTGGGAAAATGTATGTGGGGTGATGTAATTGAGGGAGATGATTGGTATTCCATAGTAGGTTGGAATATATATTTATTACAGCTTATGCATTTCCGGAGAAATTGAGATTGCTTGGTCGCAAGGAGGGAATATGAATTCAGTAAAGAATTGACCGAAGAAATTTTGGGAAAATGAATGCAGGAATGATTTAGAATATATTTTGTTGAATTGTATTCTGTTGTGAGTTTGGGAATGTGTTTATTGCAAGGTTAGGAATGTATGCTATTGCGGATTTTGAATGGGGAGTTGGGTTGATGTGACGCGCTGTTAGCGGTCAAGGTTGGTTAGAATTTTGGGTTGGTTCTTCGTGTGATATAGAGAACCTCCACGCTCTTACCAATTTTTATAAGAATCTTTGCAATAGATCCAAAGTTGTAGGTATTTAAAGTGCGCTACTTGGAACTATGTTTCACGCGCAGCTGCCGCTCCGTGACATAAGATATACTTTAACCACTCTATTGAATTGCCTAAAATGTGTGGCCTTATAAACCTTGAAATACGTTTACATTAGTATATTTGGAAATATCTGTTTGAATTTTTAAATCTTGGGGCACTTACGTGTAGGCATTCGAACGTTAAACATCAAATACTTTCAGTTTAATTACATTTACTTGTAAGACGTCGAACTTTTCGTATTATAAATATTCCCAGTTCACATCATAAAAGTACGCGCCAAACAAGATCATCTTCAGGATTTCGCAAAGACAGATCAAAAGAAAGAAAACAGTCTTTTAACGTCCCGAGAAAAATAAAGCTTCACGATGAAGTCACCGTGTCGGTAGATAATTTTGTGGAATATAGAATTTTAAGTTTTATCAAGATATTTTCGGTTATTTCGTAGTTAGTGAAGTGTAATATTAAATTTACAACACGTGGACTTGGTTTTAAAGTAGCTGTTATATGCGATAATTGTGAGCAGCGCAGTATTCCTTCGTGTGAGTATGTCAAGCATTTGTATGAAAAAACAGACGTTCCATTTTTACAATGCGAATCCTCGGATTTCAGCACCTGTGTTTTTGCCTGTAAACTTAAAATTCGTGGTAAAAATAAAAGTTAAATTAGTGTATTGAAAATGTTGTTTAATTTTTGCGTTTTTTTGGGCTAAAACGCCAACATCTATTTGCTGTTCTCGTCGAGGAGGAGCTCGACGCAGAACATACCTTTTGCTGTTCCCAGTTGGCGAACTACATGGAGTTGCTGTTCTCAACTGGCGAAACAGTGTGAGTGGCAGAAATCTTACGCAGTGCTGCCTGAAAATAAAAAGGCTGAAATAACATCTTTTAAACATAGTTACACTGCTATTCCTGTAGATGTTTTGAAAGGTATTAATCCCATTTATGAAGATTTATCGAAAAAAGAACTCCTTTCAAGATGCGTTGGTGGATTTACACAAAATAATAACGAAAGTTATAATCAACTTATTTGGAAAATCACACCAAAGCATCTTTCTGGCGGAGTAGTACCAATTCAAATTGCAGCATATGCACCGGCTTGCATATTTAATGAAGGCAACGTAGCCCTACTCAAGATTTTCGAGGCACTCGAAGTGCCCTGTGGCCGAAATGCCCATAACTATGTCGCTAGTTAGGGTGAATCCCGTATTACGAATGACGAGCAGCGCACACAACCAGCTACAAGAGAAGGTAGAATGATTCTACGGCAGCATCAACTCCATGTTTTAGAGATTCCAGCAGATGCAGAAGGGCTACTATATGGTCCTGGAATCGACGACACGGTGTAAATTTAAAAAAATCAATTTTAAATATGAAAGAAAAAAACTTAAATATTTAAACGCGATTATCTCAGAATCGTGTTTTTTCAAAAACACCAATGCGGTGGACACGATTACTAAAAAACTATTTATCCGATCAATCCAATATGATAATAGGTGGAGTCTAGACGAAGGATTTTCAATTTTGTTAAAAGATTTTCTTTTTAAAGCAAGATAACCGAATATTTAGCACCTTTAAAAATAAATTTTTCATTGAAACGGTCGTCATTGTTTTGAAAATCAAAATTTTTATAAATCCGTCGTTCAAACCATAGATAATGCAATATATTAACGTAATCTTTTCTGAATACTGTTTCAGATAAGACGTTCTCGAATTATCATGTCCAAAAAATGCGCTGCTCACAGACAGCTGTAGTTCAGTTATTTTAAAATATTTTTTTATAAAAAAAAATTCGACAAATACATGAAAATATGTACTAATCAAGGTTATAATCAGATATACAATAAATATCTACTATGCTGTCGAAAAAAATTGAGAAAATGTCGTCATTTTCCCAAATTTAACTATTCTCATCATCATCGGCACTACAACCGGGATCCGGTCTTGGCCTTATTTAGCAAGAAAAATTTGTTAAATTTTCCATAATAATTTGTTTTTCCGGGCAAGGTTACCAGCCTTGCGCCAAATTTAACTATTCATCATCTCCATCATCATCGGCACTACAACCGGGAACCGGTTTTGGCCTTATTTAGCAAGTCCTGGGGCTTGTTAAATTTTCCATAATGATTTGTTTTTCCCGGGCAAGGTCATTAGTCTTGCGCCAGAGGCTCCCCGACGGGGAAGCGAACCCCGGTGTCCCGCGTGACAGGCGGGTATACTAACCACTATACTATCGAGGAGACAACATTTAACTATTACTTCCCCCTTAAATTAATTGCATTTATAAATTTTCAACAATTTTATATTCTTTTTTAGGACGATAATCGTTACCACGAAGATATTTTTGGAATCACCTCACGTACAGCTGAGATTCACACCAAGTCAAGGGCCACTGCAAAGAAGCGTATGAAGTCCCAAATTCGAGTTTAAACATATTATAAAATTTCATATCATCATCGTTGTTCTTTACGGTACTGGTTTAATCTACAAACTCTTCCTATAAGTAAATATATAATAGTAAGCTTTGTTCAAATAAATGCTCAGATACAATTTTTTAATTTAGCCTCATATTAGCAAAATTTAAAGTTTATTCAATTTTATCAGCTACTGGTTTTGCTGAAGCTTGGACACGTATACGCTGTAAACTTTATAATTTAGCATATTTGAAAAAAAAATGGCCCAAAGCTAAAGGGTATTGATTTGTTCTGTTAAAAATGATATAGCAATGCATATACGAGTTAATAAAACAATGATAATAATGTTAAAAAATATAGAAATGGTTTTTATTTGAATGTAACAGATGACTTTGTCAAGCTGTACTTTTGATTTCAATAATTTGAACATTCCCAGGCTTATTTTGCATGCCTTCATTATAACGAAAATATTATTAAAAATAGGTTTCAAGAGAATTTTAAATGCGTTCTTTTATTCGTTATTTGTAATATTTGCCTTGACATCAATGACAGAGTTTTGTAACACCATTCTGGCAAATTGAGAAAAGGCATTATAATATAAATAATTCATTTTTATTAAATGGTATTGTTACCGGGCTAAATGGGAGCATATAGATTTTTTGTGTGAGCATATTTTTAGCGCTGCTTTACGTATATCAAGTCTTACTTAAATTCAAAAGAGCACTCTGAAAAACACCTGTCACAGATAAAACTCACTAGTTAAAAAATAAAAAAAAAACGCCGGTTTTTATTTATCTATCTGATAGATAAATGTAGCTGTTTTGAAATAAAACAAGAGAAAAGTGTCAATGTTTACCAATAAATGCCGATTACTTTCTCCTTAAAATAAATGAGATTATTTATTGCCTAGGCAATTTGATGGTGCAGAGCTATCTATGGCTCATAAGCGCGCACAAATTGCAACAACTTCACCAATGAGACCCACTTGACTAACCATTAATTTACCATTATATTTCGAATGTACTTGATTAACTCCTCAAAACTGGTTGCTTTTTCTCCAACTCAATATAAAAGTGTGTTCCTGCATGAATGGGTTTCAAAATATTCGCAGCAAATTATTACACTTTCGTTCGATTAAAGAAAAATCAAAACATGTTTATAAGCAATAAATAGGTAAATATGTATAAATAAAACTTAAAACTTCAAAAAAAGCTAATTTGATTATTCGTGAGCAGACATGGGGGTCCCGAATTTCAATTAATGGCCTTTGAATTTGAAACGAATTATTTGCATCGTGCGACATTGTGAATCACCTTACTACCGCGGCTAATCAACTACCACCGCAATCGTGTAACGATTTCAGAATCCCACGCAAACTACAAACTCAATGTTCGCAGTCTCAAAACAGCTGCTTCGTAATACTCAACTTCCAGTATTTCCAATGCTTTGCTCCGATCAGTACGCAGCCACAGATTTGCGCCTTACCTTGGAATCGACTACTCGCATATTGTTACACGAGATGTGGTAGAAATGTAGTTTTGTGGTTATCGATCGTCTAACGTATCTTTTCTTTAAGCGACTTTCTATACAACTTTCATTTACCTGTCAGCGAGTTTGCCACCACAAAGTCCGACGCTCTAGGGAGCTAGACCAAAAGCTTAGTCCCACTCTACCAGACCACTAATAAATGTGGATTCTAACAAAAACTACCTCTCGAGAATTCAACTGGACATTACTTGGTTCCAGCCATAGATTTACCATTCTTGCATGAAAACAAACTAACCCACTCAACAGAGCCAAGTGTGCAATTCCCCTCGTTGTTGCTGTTAGTTAGTGATTCTGAGAAAGAAGTGCGACGATAATGTCTTCAGGAGATTTGTTAATTTTCTTACTTTTGTTCGGTAAGTGCCACAGTGATACATGAAGTGCTTAATTCTAATTATAAATATAAAATAAAAATATAAATAATTTGTATCCCAAAACATGTGATCTGAAAGTGAATATGTGGGTTCGGTAAACAGGAATATGTAACAAAAAGAAGAAAAAAAAAATAGTGGAATGTGCATTAATAGTCGGTCTCATTGCACACGGACGTAATAAAAGGTGCTTTAAGCCATGCGAGTGTATCTATATACCACCTTTGTATACCAGCAACAATTCTATGGCGTGAACAAGTTGATTGTGCAAACGGAACTATGTCATGTACAATAAGTTAAAACCAAATGAAAGTGAAACCGAAACTATGAGATACCCGAGCCGACCGACTGGGTTTTTCTCTTCTTTGTTTTGTGTCTATACATAATTTAAAGTTTGTGATTTTTTTATATATGTATCTTTTACGAGATTTCATTGCATTGGCAGTTGGTAGTGGCTGAATTGATCGGTAGCTAATGTTATGTGTATGCTTTCCCCAATTTGAACACATCATTAAAGCAGATTACTATTTTGAAAACTTGTAAACCGCTTAATCATGTAACGAAAACGTAATGTCAACATAAAACGCTTTTCAACTTACGGGATATTTTCGTGTTTAATACTGGTGATCTATTGGTGATGGTTATACATAAGTTTTTGAAAATCATTTAAAACGTTTGTTCTTAACACGAACAAAAGATATCAATCAAATAGTAATTTTAAATTGTTTACGTAGGATATGTTTGTGTTCCGGCGTCTAGCCAACCGGAAGGGAAAACCTCCGATTTCATTACGCAAACCGTTTACGGGTTTCTCGATTTTACAACGACTATCGGGAAAACGGTTATGATATTTTCACCACAAAGTGCTCCTAGTTTAGGTAAGTTTAGCTATAAGCAAAATCACTAAATATTTATTATTGTATAACCAGTTAAATATAACCAACAATTGCTGGTTTTGTTTATTTTTTTACATTACACATATTTGTCACTATCATAAGAAAACAGTTTCGTCGACGTAACACATTTGAAAAAAAATCATTCTATTGTTATTTCTTTACATTTGTAATATATATTTTGTAGTTATATATTCTTACTTGCGTGAATTGTCGGCGAATAGAAAATCTTACATTTGATTTAATACCCTCGTAAATATCTAATTGAAATGAATTTCCAATTTCGAAAAGTAATTTGTCGTGAAAATGCACGGATGTTATTTTCCAGGCGTAACACTTATATACAACTTTTTGTTTATTGGACCACTTGCAAAATGAATACGAAACGTTGTCCGAAAAGTACAATCAGCTGCTGTTGGGTTAGCAGCGTTTTTAAAGTAAAACTGTTAAAATTGACAGATTTTAATCTAATTCACTATTCTAATAAGTTTGTAGCGATTCTAACAGATACGCACACAATTCACAAGCAAAAATAGTGAAGAACACCGAACGAAAAATCGAATAAGAAAAATACATCAGAACCGTATACCAAGCGATAAATTAAAATAATTCACACCAGTGGAATATAGTCGAGTTTGGAAATCAAACTGTTAACACGGTCAGTAGCCTGGTGTGTAACGCTTAGGTAAAATTTTTTTCGTGATTCGAGCTGTCATAGCGTCAGTTCGAATCACACGATCTTCTTCACTATTATTTCAAACGCTATAAGTTCACAACACAATTTTATTTATTTCATTTGACACAACTTTTTGTCAGATTTTATTCAATTTCACTGTTCTAATAAGTTCACAACATCAACACTTTGGGTTTTCTTTTTATTTAACACAGACTTTTAAATTCTTAATTTACACCAAACTGTGGCGGTTCTGCCAAACCCCATTGACTACTTACCTAAAGAACCCCCATCCCTACAACCCAGTCTGCATAAGCTTTCGCTAATGGAATCGCATTACCACCTTAAATGCTACTCGCATTAAAGCAATCAAATTTATATAACCTAAAAGTCCCTGGAAAAGAAAACCTACCTTTCATGCATCTCTTCGCATACAATTCCAGAAAGATTTCTTTCTTACCTTATCAGGAATCTCAAACCAATTCGGCACCTTCAGTGCCAAGCAAACCCCCCTAGACGAATTTCTGAAAACAAGATGATTTGGTTTGCATACAATGATCATCATAACGGGGACCAAACACATTGCGTCCCCTATTTCCCGTCCTCACCAAGTGTATCATAAATCGCTGGCGACCTACACCCAAGGGACCAAAACAAATATACGCATATCGCGTCTCTTGGCACCAATTAAATCCTACGGCATAACCAAATGCAAATAGGTATGGTATACTTACCCTTTGCAGCGATGCAATAAACACCAATTCACGGTAATCTAGCTAAAACCCATTAGCACATTTCCACATTGCATTTATTTAGCAGCAATGCACATCTCAGACAAAGACCCAAACGTTTCCTTTGTCTTTTCATATATCGGGATCTGCTTCTCATCAGCAGCAGTATAAGCAAACACAAACCCAATTAGCATCCAATCAGATTCGGCTTGTTTGCTTAGCCGAATTCACTTCTCATGGATGCACATTTTCCCTTTCTTTGTTTAGATCCGTTCTCAGGGTGTGTCCCATGAAAGAACCCATGTACACACATACATGTGTATTACCAACGATCTTCACCTCAGAGGATTGAATATCGTGGAGTCCTTTTACATCCACCGACCGAGCAGGTCGAGGTGGTTGTCGCTCCCGCTCCTCGTCGTGCGCCGAGGATGCGTGCATCCCTTATCATCATCATCACCACCATCGGCACTACAACCGCGAACCGGTCTTGGGCTTATAGCGTTTTAAATAATAGTGAAGAAGATCGTGTGATTCGAACTGACGCTATGACAGCTCGAATCACGAAAAAATTTTTACCTAAGCGTTACACACCAGGCTACTGGCCGTGTTTAGAATTTCATTTCCAAACTCGACTATATTCCACTGGTGTGAATTATTTTAATTTATCGCTTGGTATACGGTTCTGATGTATTTTTCTTATTCGATTTTTCGTTCGGTGTTCTTCACTATTTTTGCTTGTGAATTGTGTGTGTATCTGTTAGAATCGATACACCACTCCCGCCGCAGTAACTTCGTTATGATGAGATTCGTATGCGGACGACGGACGAACGAGAGAAACGAGGAAACATCGGAGGCTGTGCTCTATGCGGAAGTCGTGACCGTGTGTGAAGTTCTGCTTTACTATGGGAAGTGTATGCTGCGTGTGTGTACAGATCACGTCGTAGTCACCAATTATATAGCGTTAAGCAAGGATAGTGAAGAAGGTGAATTGAACACACGATGAAACGATTGAAAAGCGAAGCAGTGAAGCATCAGACTACTGACCGTGTTTGGAATTTGATTTCCAAACTCGATTATATTCCACTGATGTGAATTACTTTTATTATTTATCGCTTGGTATACGGTTCTGATGTATTTTTCTTATTCGATTTTTTTTCGTTCGTGTTCTTCACTATTTTTGCCTGTGAATTGTGTGTATCTGTTGTTAGAGTTGCCACACCACTCCCTTCCCAGAAACTTCGTTACGATCAGATTCGGTGCGAGCGACGAGCGAGCGAACGAGAGAATGTCGGAGCAAGCCAAGCGAGTGTGTCTTGGTGCTCTATGCAGACGTTTTTTGATGATGATTGCGTGTGTGAAGTTCTGTTTACTACGGGGAGTGTGTGTGTGTACAGATCACGTCGGGGTCACCAATTATAGCGTTTTAAATAATAGTGAAGAAGATCGTGTGATTCGAACTGACGCCATGACAGCTCGAATCACGAAAAAATGTTTACCTAAGCGTTACACACCAGGCTACTGACCGTGTTTAGAATTTGATTTCCAAATTCGGCTATATTCCACTGGTGTGAATTATTTTAATTTATCGCTTGGTATACGGTTCTGATGTATTTTTCTTATTCGATTTTTCGTTCGGTGTTCTTCACTATTTTTGCTTGTGAATTCTGTGTGTATCTGTTAGAATCGCTACAGCCTTATTTAGCAAGTCCTGAGGCTTGTTAAATTTTCCATAATGATTTGTGTTTTCCGGGCAAGGTCATTAGTCTAGTACATCCCTTAGTCAAAGTGTAATTCCGAACGGTGATCGGAGTTAAGTCAAAAGTTGCATCGTTAAGTGTTGTCGTTCTCATTAAGCTAAGTTGTTAAATTTTCAATCCGAACATATATTGTCTTTCGAGTTAAATTATACAAGTGCACGGCAATTTAGTGAAGTGGCAACAATTGACTAAACTACATCCATAACTGATTTAACAATAAAAAATACGTAAAATAAAACCAATAATGATAGACAATCAGTACGTTTTACTTCCTTTTCCTGTTGTGGACGCTGCGTCGTCGATTTCTGTTTGTGCTTTTTGTTTTGTGTCCGGCGGAACAATCACGATTGGTGGATTACGATAGTGGAAGTAGTGGGTGCATGGTAGAATCCGCGTCCATGCCGACGCTCAGACCATCTCGTACCCCACAAAACCACCGACGACGACCAAACTCAACCAACTTTCTTTTCGTACTCCTGATTAAATCTTTTTATTTTTACCACTTACCAACTCATAATCCTTCGTCGATTCCAATTTGTCCCAAATTCACCGTTAATTGAACACCTTTATGTAAGTAGAAATCAATCGTCTTCTTTTTTCCACCCCATGTTTGGGTCAATGTTAACGGTAAATCAAAAAAAAATTGAAGTGTTATTTTATTTACTTGTAAATAGTATTTTGGGCAAATCGTACAGATTAGGGTTGTTGGACAGGTGAGAACTTTTTTGCGTCGAACTGCAATGGAAATTTTGGCGACAAAATATCAAGTATTTGGAATGGGATTTTGTATTTTAAGGGGGTAAACATGTTCTATAATGTGTCTATTTTATGGTGGGAATGTTATTTTCGGGCTTAAAATGGGGTGATAATTAACTCAAGTTAATTATATAAAACATTTTACTTTTATCAGTCTGGTACTTTCGACTTGTTTTATTTGTCTTTGTTTACTTACTGGAGATTTTTAATATTGTTTAATCAAAGCAAAACATTTTAAAAGTGTATAAAGTTATCGCACAACATTTGCACGTGTCTGCAAAAAAGTAGTTTTTATTAAAAAAATAAGCCTGAAATAAAAACAAGCAAGAAATGGTAGACTTCAAAAAACGTTGATTCTGATGAACAGCCGCATTGCATTTTTTTTTAATCTATTTATTCAAATATATTCATAAATTCAAACAGTTAAGTCCAAGTGCTAAGTCCTATCCTGCAGTTTTTGGTCCTATACTAAGTTACTGGCTCTTTATAAGTACACTAAATTATATATTAGCTACTTTCATTGCCCTTCGGCGAATTGTTTTAGTTTTCTATTTTTAGTGAACACTATATAAAGAATATATAGTGTTTTTTGTTTGTTTTGTTTTACTTCCACATTTATTTAACAATTCAAGTACAGATTTTACTTAAGACTAAATGTTAACTTCTATTTTACAAATATCATTCTTACATTAACTCTTCGCAAGCACTCTAAATTATACTTTATCATTTTTCGTATGCCTTTCGGCGAACAATAACTAGTGTTTTTATAACACCACAATAATTGATATATTTTCTTTTTAAAATTTGTTCTATTCTTTCTATATCATGCCTTTTTTTTCAATATGTATATAGGGGGTTGACAATCAAAAATTAAAAAACGAAACAAAACGTACAAACATTAAAAAGGTATCATCATCGGCACTACAACCGGGGTCCGGTCTTGGCCTTATTAACAAGTCTCTCCACCGGTATCCGGTCCATATCCGAGACTTGTTAAATTGTCCATAATAATTCACTTTTCTGGACAAGTTTTATTAGCCTTGCGCCGATAAACAAGCTATACAAATAATAAATAATTAGGAATTGGAGATATGGGGAAGAAAAGCGGTGAGCCTCAGAAGCATACTATGTTTGAGGACGTATAGTCCTTTCTTCATTACTGATCCACCACCAGTTGGGATGAGATCGACCTTTTATTGATTTACCTCTTTCGCCCGTCACCATACTAAAACGCAGGGGATCTGGAAAGAATGAATATTAGAGATATCGTTGTCATGGAGAATTCGTTTATCCCTGGCACCTGGTAAATAATCGGGGCTCCATGTTTGTCTTGGATAAGTCCTTTTTTATCCAAGAAAGGGAACGCTTCTGGGGGAATGAAACCGTTCTGGAGAGTACTGTCCAGATGCATACCATTGGGAATGCTCCCGATTTGAGATCATTTTCACTGCACATTGCCCTTGTTGTGTGATCACAAATAATCTTGATAATGAAGTTATCTATTCTGTTTAGTCCTGATTTGTCATACAGGACTTTATTGGGATAGTATTTCTTATACTGCGATTCTGGGATTCTATACATTCCGAGGCACTGCCTCTCGAACACCCGAAACTTCTCCATGTAAAATGGGGATATGTTGTACCATAATGGGCAGCCATACACTCATATTGGTCGGATGAATGCCCAGTATGAAATTATTATCATCTTGGGATCCAGAAGACTACTACGGAAGAGACTTCGTGTCATTGCATATCCGTTTTTAGCTACTATAAGAGCAGCTGCGTGGCGCAAGGCTAATAACCTTGCCCATAAAAATAAATGATTATGGCAAATTTAACAAGCCTTGAGACTTACTAAATACGGCCAAGACCGGATCCCGGTTGTGGTGCCGATGATGATGATGATGATGAAGAGCAGCTGCTGTATGCTTATCAAAGTAAAGATACTGATCAAGCCAGGTACAAAGGTATCTGACTACAGTTTTTACTTGTAGGGGAAGATTAAATTGTGACAGGGACGTTCTGAGAAGGATAGTCTCTGTTTTTTGGAAAGTAATTTTTAATTTCCAGTCGTCGCAAAAACGTTTGATTTTGTTGAAATCGTCTGTTGTTACGTGCGGTTTCCACCACCCCCATCATTTAGTTGTTTTTAATATAATTTGGTTTTAATGTAATTTGATGGTAAGGTGGTGGAAAAAGCGCGCGATCTACATGTGAGTGTGCGGACATGCCCCTGTTCGAGTGTGGATCGTGTGCAAGTTCGAACTCTGTTTTCGGAGTGGATGTCGGGGGAGAGCGAGAGAAAGGTCTTTTGTGTACCTGGGAAACCAGTACCACAATATGATGTTGAATACGGTTTTTTGAATTCCGTTGAGTTGACTTTGAAGCAATTGATTCTGAAGTGGGAAGGCAAAAGGAAAGAAAGTGACCCGGTTTAAGAAATAACATTTTTTAGAAAAGAATTTATATCGTGTGAACAGCAATAAGAGGGAGGAAAGCTACAAGGCCCCGTTGTAGAAGAAAAAAGAAAGAAAAGTTTAGTAACTGCCTAGATAAAATGATACGAGTGTGCTTTTTGTATGATAAATGTCTAAAAAGTTTAAGAATACGTGTTAGTGGCTGAATGTGACAGTTAACTTTTTCGTCGTCGCCAACTCATAAGAATAAGTATGAAATATTCGAAAAACATTGTTAATTGCATGCGGAAACGAAGAGAAAATAAATTGAGGGAAATCTATGTTGGAGGCGTTTTTTGTGTTTTTCTGTTTCGGACTGGAGCTTCCACAGGCAAGCTGGTGGATCAAGGCAGTATACCCAGGTAACCGGTGAATTTCCTAACATTTGGTTTCACAGGAATTGTGACGGCCGGTCAATAACGGTGGGTGGCCGCTTAAAAAGAACGAAAAGGTTGCCATAGCGGATGGAAGGCGGACCGAGGCATCACTGTGTGCAGTGAAAAGGGGATGGAATTTGAGATTTCCGGAGTTTTTTCTGAAAGAAAGTTATTACGGTGTGGAGGTCGTCTTCAAATTTTGCTGCAACCCGCATTCTCTTTCGATCAAGACTGCATCTGCATTCTCTATACAACTATACATTCAATCAAAACTAAAACCATTCCAAATAACATAACAGAGTCATTACAATTGGCGCAGATCACCTTTAGGACCTTTCGAGTTGCAGTCATATCGCAGGCATAACAATCACAGTTGGCAGTAACCGTGGCGAAGGACAACGTTACAATTTGGTTACTTATCATATGCTGCAACTGATTCAACGAAAACATACACTTACCTCACCATAAATCATATAATTACAGTTACAATATCGTATTGTAAAACATTACAAGCCTACTTTACCTTACAATAGCAACTACAAAAATTACTACACTCGGCGCAGACGGGTTTTTCCCGTAAGACGCTTGCCGTTTTGAAGAAGGAAGAATCATCAAGCCAGCCGAGAAACTCAAGTCACGATCGGGGCTGTGTGCAAGAGCGAGTTCAAGTGACCTAAGTTGGAATCCCATCCTCGTTGCCGGGAAAGGAACCGTCACCGAACTGGTCTCCTGAACATCAGGTAATTCTTATATTTTTACCAAATATTCTGTGGCAAGAAAATACACCACAGTGGCGCAGCCGGTGCCCGCTAGTTGGATCCGCACCGGTTCGTTACCTTAAACCTTGGTGGACGCTTGTCTCGGGGGTGCGAGACCATTGGTGCGTGGAGCCCTGAGGCTCCAGACGTCCTAACGCTGGATCGACTTTTTGCAGCGGTCGACGAGTAGCAGTTTCCAGAGACCCAGAATAACATATATTTTTTATTGTAGTTGTATTTTTTTTTTTTTTTTTTTGATTGATCACTGTCGATCGTTGTTGTTAAATTTGTTTCATTATTCATACATGCGAACTCATTATTTATTTTATTATTATTGTAATTTATTATTCGCATTTATATTTGGTTTTCTTTTGTTGTTATTTTGATTGACATTTTTTTTTTTTTGAGTTCAATTTAATTATTTATTTATCAGCAGATTGCTTTGTTCATTTTGTAAAACAGACATTGTTGAAGGGGATTCTGCTTCTCTTCCTTTTTCAGCTGTGCGTTGAATTTTGTTTGTTTTTTTTTCTCTGTGTTGCAAAATTTGCAGTAGGGCGGATATTGTTTTTCTGCGCGACGGGTGGCATGTTAAGGTTTTTCCTTTCCTCTCTCTCCCTCTCTTCTCGAGCGGTGTCATTGTTGTTTGTTCTGTGGCGTCTCTTGCGTGGTCTGCCGTTTTGTTGCTACGGTTGGTGTGAGAGTCCCTTTGGGAGTGTTTGTTTGGTTGTTGTGGGAATTGTATTCCTTGTTGTTTTTCGCGCCCCCTCGGTCTGTGTGCGGCCTTTAGAAGTCGGAGTTTTCGAAATAAAACGTTGTTCGGAACAGACGTTGTGGGTTTGTATCCGATAGACAGCCGGCTCGTATACGGATTGGTTCTGTCGCGTTCGGGTGGTTTTCTGGTTGGATCTCGGAGTTGGTCTGTTGTTTTTCCCGGGTTTGCTGTTGGCCATAGGGCTTGTCGGGGTTCCGGGTTTGATATCGTGAGATTTTAAGTTTAGTTAGACGGCCTGCTAATGCAAACGAGGCAGCGGCAAAAAGAAGGCCGAGGGGACACCCCTGCCCGGGCGCGTCCCGAGGCACTTCCCGAGCCGCCGGTTGACGAGGTGGATCCGGAGGCATTCCACGATTCGCGACACGAATTTGTGGACGAACGATCACCAACGCGCCCCCCTCCCACTGTTAGCAAACAAGCTGTTGAAAGCATGGGGAACACACCGATGCCTTCGTATGTTAAGCTGGGCCCGCAGCCATGTCCTGTGCGGACCATGTTGGGCACAGACAGGGTTTTCGACCTCGTGTCGAAGGCGGTCCCAATGTTTTCGGGACAGGAAGGTCCGGATACAGCCGAGAAACTCTCTTTGTTTCTCAAGGGCTGCAGGAGGACCTTGGATGGTCTGGCGGTGGAAGAGGAACATACCTTCCTCCGGTGGCTGCCCTCTAGGCTGAGCGGCGCGGCCTATCGAATGTTCGAGGAGAGGCCACCCACGACCTTCTTCGAAGCGGAGCAGCGTCTTAGAGAGGCCTTTGAACCCCGGGTGTCGTATGAGGAGTTGTGCGCACAACTATCCTAAATGCGACAGCTTTCCTCCGAGGATGCCACGAGTTTCGTTTCCCGAGTGAAGCGGGCCGTGGTACGGTGCGAGGAGGCCGCTGAGCGTTACTATGGTCGCCAGGGTAGGTCCGTCTTCGCAAGCCAGCTTGAGGGAATGGCCAAGCCGGTGTTGGTAAGGGGCTTAAGGGAGGAAGGACCACCAAATACCTTTGGTACGGGATCAGGCACCCATTAACCAAAGAATGTACCGATTGCCCGAAAGCAAAAGGCAGGTTATCAATGAGCAAATTCGGGAAATGTTGGATAACGACATTATCCTACCCAGCAAAAGCCCGTGGAACTCCCCCCTTCTAGTGGTTCCCAAGAAAGCGGGCCCCGACGGAGAAACCCGATGGAGAGTTGTGGCAGACTTTCGAAAGTTAAACGAAAAAACCATCGGGGACGCGTATCCTATCCCTCGTATAGAGGACATTTTAGACCAGCTCGGTCGCTCGCGTTACTTCTCCACGCTCGATTTGGCCAGTGGCTATCACCAAGTCTTGGTGGATCTAAACGATCGGAGTAAAACCGCCTTTAGCACCAACTATGGGCATTATGAGTTTCGACGTATGACGTTCGGGTTAAAAGGAGCCCCGGCTACGTTTCAGAGACTAATGAACCATGTCCTTACCGGTTTGCAAGGAGTCGAATGCTTCGTTTATCTGGATGACATCGTCATATATGGTAAGAACCTGGCTTACCATAATGACAAGCTCCGGAGGGTGTTGGACCGGTTGAGAGACCACAACCTCAAACTTCAACCGGAAAAGTGTAGATTCCTGCAAAGGGAAGTAGTCTACCTGGGACATGTTTGTTCGGAAAAAGGGGCTTCGCCAAATCCTGACACGACAGCTAGTGTCAGAGATTTCCCCATTCCTAAGACGGTACGTCACGTCCAATCATTCATAGGGGTAGCGAACTATTACCGGAAATTTGTGCCAAATTTTTCCCGGATAGTGCGCCCCCTAACCAACTTATTAAGGAAGGACGTGAAGTTCACGTGGTCGTCCAAATGTCAACAGGCATTTGAGGAGATAAAGGGGAAGTTAATTTCGCCACCATTATTGCTTTACCCAGACTTCACTCAACCCTTTAAACTAACCACGGATGCGAGTAATGAAGCACTGGGAGCAGTGTTATCCCAAGGTGAGATAGGCAAAGATCAGCCTATCGCCTATGCCAGACGCACCCTGAATGGGGCCGAAAGAAATTACAGCACGATAGAGAAGGAGTTGCTGGCCATTGTATGGGCGGCAACAAATTTTCGTTGCTATTTGCAAGGTCGACGCTTCACCGTATACACGGACCACAAGCCGCTGAAGGAAGTGCTCAGCGTGAAAGAACCCACCTCACGCCTAACCAGATTTCGTCATAAGCTATCGGAGTTTGATTACTCAATCGAGTACAAACCCGGTAAATATAACACCAATGCGGATGCGCTAAGCCGTATTCCCCAATCTGTAGACGAAACCCCTTCACCACCGCGGTGCAATGTAGTGACTCGCGTCCAGGCTAAGAACCAACGGGAAAGCTAGGGATCCCCGGGACGTCCCAGTGACGACGAGTCACCTCTAGAAGAGGACCCCATTCCTTCCTGCACGGAAAAAGGAATGGAAATAACTAATCCCGAGGAGATCCAACACTTATTACGGGATTACCATGATCACCCTTTAGGTGGGCACCAAGGGGTGATCAAGACGTATAAGAAGATACGCAGGCACTACTGGTGGAAGAATATGATGCGCGACATCAAGCATTATATTAAAGTATGCAAGATCTGTCAGCGCATGAAGTCTTCCCCAAATTTACGAATGCCGATGGTAATCACCGGCATTGCCAAGAGGCCCTTCGAAAAGGTTTATTTAGATATCGTGGGCCCCCTGGATCGTACTCCGGAAGGCAATCTATATATACTTACGTTCCAAGATAAAACCACAAAGATCTACCACACCTAATCCAGAGTGTTACGGGTCATCGTGGCCACTGCATGGTTTGCAGTCAGGGGTATACCGGCTGTATTATAACGGCATCTCTCTGACACCGGGTCGAATCAGAGCAGTAAGGGGATCTTACCATATCAAAACGGGGATCTGATATGGCGGAATAATTGATACCCTGTTCAGTCGTTAACCAATTAACGCACACGCAGTTAGTTTGTTTCTTCCCACATACATTTAATGCTCATATCCGTCCATATCTTACGTTAATGGTTTTCGGAATAGAATTTCTTATATTTATGGTGTTAGAATAGCCAGTCCTAGTAATTGTAATCCTTATAATCTTTATCTTGTAGCTTTGAGAGGCTGCGCCAATTCTTGTGGTTATATTTTAGTTACCCAATTCTTGTGTTTAAATTTTCCACCGCACAATAAATATGAATTTTAATATATATTTAGGGAGGATGTACTCACAGTTACACGGTGTTTCTGGGCGGACTGGGCAGCCGCGGTCGCAGTCGTTCTGGTGTAGGAAATGCTGGGGTCTCGATGTGTGGTTCGGCTATCGCTGGCCTCGGCACGCCTGGATTCCGCTGACCAAAACGTCGTTGAACGTCCTGCTGTTGGGCCAAAGGTATTATTTAGTGGAACAGCAATCCTATGGTATAGCTTTGCTTCTGTGTGGTTTCCGAATAATGTGGCACCGGACAATCGTAACTTCAGTAATTCGGCCAAACAGCTGTCAAACAGACATGAATTAAATCCCCATTATAAAACTCCAACAACAAACGAGAGAATCAAGCCTTATCTTGCAGATCGCCATCATGAGGGCCTTATACTAGTAATACTCGACGAATGATCACTCGATGAACACAGACGAATGAACACACGATGAACATAGACGGATGAACACTAGATGAACACAGAAAAAACACTCAATTTACATTATAATTGTGTCGATATGAATTTATTAACAACTTTAAAAGAACAAAAACAAAGAACCTTATCTATAATTATATTGCAGGATGTCTGTCCTTTTCTTCTTTTTCTCTATGTTAATCACTCCTTTCTTCTTCTCTGTACCAAGGAATAATCATATCCCGCACACCAACAGGAAAAAATTAACTATTGTCGAAAGAACCGTCAACTGTCAAAGAAAAAGAATGGCCAAATTTTATATTGGCACTATTAGCACTCGTCAGATCTATCTAGCAAATAAAATGCAAATATTGACTCCCTCATTGTTATGTAGTGCTACCTAAGTTTCCTTTCTTCGAAAATCGACCGATAACGATTGCAGTAGAATAGAAGCAACCCCTATACTTAGCAGCACAGCGTGAACCTTAGTTTTCGTCAGAAAAATAAAACGACACGGCCACATTTTTTGGGCAGATTCCGTTCGAAAACCAGACAATTTGAAGGGCCACAAACCACGCACCCAATTTTATTCGAAAAACGAACATCATAGGAGTCTGAAACTGTATGCGAAATTCCTTGTCGCATCCACAAGCACACAGGCAGCGACGCCTGTACCTAAGTGTGTGCGAGCATCAGCATACTACCTTTGCTCGTGGAGGTGAGGAAAATGGGAAGCTACTTATCATCAGAGAATCAAATGTTACGAAAACCCGTGCATTGTTATGAACGCTGTTACGTCTCCAGCGCCGTGCTTCCTCTTTCGAGGGAAGAGCGTGGGGGTTATAAGAACTTTTCTTTATAAAAATAATTATCGTTACTATTTATTAAAATAGTTATAGTTTTTATTTATTTTTTATATTTTATTTGAACTGAGCTATCTCAAGCTGAGCTATAAACTGTACTACTTTTACAATATAAATTTTCCTGTTTTTATAGAACATTTTGTTCCAACTAACTGTGTCGTATAAAATGAACAAAACAATCTAGAAGTCTCTGTGACTTAAAATTTTGAATAAACTTTGAAAGAAAATCAAAGTGGCTATGTTTTGAAATGAAAAATGTGCTTGTTATGAAAAGGGGCATGTTTTTAAATGTGCTGTAAGTGACCGGATATAGAATATTGTGTCTGTTTATTTATGAATTGTATTCAATGAGAATGTAAGATATGTGAGGATGTAGTTTTAAAGGTTGTGTTAGAAAGGACATGAGATTGGTGTTAAAGCAAATAAGGGTAGTATTCTGGAATACAACAACGCTTTGGGGAATTATACTAATTGGATCCTGTTGTAGTGTTATATTTGGTGTTAGTTTATTGTTTGGGTTAAACTCTTATCTTACATGCTCGAGGTAGATTCCTCGTATCTCCAGGCTTTTCTGTTTGATGATTCACTGAGGTCTTGATCAGCAAGTCTCCCCCTCTTCGCGTGTGCTAGGGTCTATGCCAACCGGTTGGTATTAGATATATAATCGCATGTCACCAAATAAATGCGAATGCAGCTTAGTTCACAACAATGAAACACAGAGAATAGTTGCCCTTTTTCTTTTATTTATTTAAAAGAAATTTGGACGGGGATGTTTAATCAGTTTGTGGGGATGTAGTATGTGTGCCAGTCAGGGGCACGGATTCTCTATCATCCACCAACGATTTCTTCTCCATTATTGTATTATGAAATGCGCTGGTGTAGTTCAATTAGTTTTTATCGTTCTTTATTGTTCATACGAATTTACACTTTTAACAAATAGATGTAAGGTGGACGTGTCAAATTAATATCTCGTCTTTTCGCCAAATAAGTAATTGTAACCAGTCTATTTTAAAAGGGTAACGCGTTTCTCTTTCTTGGTTGACTAACGGGACACTACGTTCGTCTGACAACACTTCCCTTATACTTCGCGCTCGAGCGTGTGGACCAGAGTGCACACGCTGCGGTAGTTGAATAACGACTGATTTGAATTCGGGATGAAGATGGGTAATTTATGCTTTCGCACAACGATCAACCAATAGTAATCGTGCTCTCTTGTGCATCCTTCAACTCCCCACGCTCATCGAGGTGGATAAGTACTTGCGTAATCGTTCGACGTCGATGGGCGTAGAAAGGATGAAGAAATCAAAAGGAAAGCACAATAACACAGGGTTGATCTGGCTTAGTGTGCGTGTATTAATGCAGTCTCCGAGGTGTTCCACTGAACTAGTGCGATGTCTGTGGTGACCTCGGAGTGCATTGAACTGTAGGGAAACAGAATTGTGGAGGAGAGGAAAATGTAGCTGGTGCTATTCACCTGCGAAAAGAGATCATTGATTCCCAGCGGATAGAGTGTCTGGAGAAAGTCGAAGTGACGCTACTTTGACTAGGGTAATATTAACGTGGGAAACATGTTATTGACTTCGATAATTACCTAAGCCGTTGCATGATTATGCAACAGCGTCGTTTGATTCGACTTGTTGTTGCTAAGCACATGGATTGGAATTTCCGGTGGAAATCTCATGGTTAGAGGACTGGAGTTGCCGTATGGCAGAAAAGTAGCTAAATTCAATTATGCATTACTTATGCAACATGCTTTTCAGGTGAATTACCGAACGGTAGGATAGGGAATAATGTGACGCGCTGTGGGCGGTCGCAATTAAGTTGAAATTGTGGGTTGGTTCTCCATGTAGTATAGAGAAGCCCCACAAGTTTGCTTGAGAGCTTAACGCACGTTACATTTAATTAGTCCGTTGGCAAAATCCGGTCTATGTATTCAATATACTACACACTGCATTTTTATAAAAATTGATATATATAACTGTCTATTTGTTTGGCCTTAGGGACTTGATGCATTAAAAATCGACGTACGCGACACTACAGCACTCTTCCCTGTACACCAAATCTTTTTCTTCCAATTTCGACAGTCTCTGTCAATCACTCACACTAAACTCCGGCTTTTTTCCTTTGTCTCTCCGAGCGAAGATTTTTTTTTCTTTTTTCGTCCAGATCGAAGGATATGTCCTTTTGTCAGCATGGCCTTTTTGCCATTCGCCGCCATTGGGAATCAATGATTTCTTTATCTTTCCCAGATTGAGATCAAAAGAGGAATCGCAAAGGAACAATCAACAGAGGATCTCGCAGATGAGCATTTACGACCCTCAAGGTCAGTGGGCGATAAAACGAACACGTGGTTCGTGTTATGGCGCAAGGTGTTTGTTTTAACTTGGGTAAGGAAAATGAAAAAGGATGTTGTTTATGGGAAATGATTTGGGTAAACAAATTTCTAAAGGATCATAAAATTGCAGATGCGCATTTTATGATTCTCAACAATTTTGTTTGAAAGTTGGACATCTGGTCCACACATTTGGATCCAGGAGATTTTGCGTGTTGTACATATGGTTCGTCGGCGCAAGGCTAATAACCTTGCCCGGAAAAACAATATATTATGGACAATTTAACAAGTCTCGCATATGGACCGGATACCGGTGGAGAGACTTGCTAAATAAGGCCAAGACCGGATACCTGTTGTAGTGCCCATGATGATGATGATGACATATGGTTCGCTTATCACTAATGGATTTTTAAGTTGAATTTAATATTAGCAAATTGAACGTTTAGTTCAATTTGTTTGATATTGAATTGATCAGACGCTAGGGCTTGCAGAGCGTTTCGTCCTTTATGGGGTGGTTTTGCGTGTACCGAAATTAATGGTGAAGACTGGCTCCACAGAGGTAGGTATTTAGGGGTGGAGGGTTTTGCCCTTAACACTGTGGTCTGGATAATTTTGCTGCATGTTTTTGTAAGAGTGCCTTCTCAAATATTATTCGTCGAAGTGGTGGAGATTTGCATGTTTTTCTATGCATGAAAAATTGCTATTTGTAACGTAAATCTGAAAAGTTAATAGAAAAAAAGTGGGTTATGTTGATTAGGTATTTAATAGATCACTTACGAAAGCCACCAAAGTCTGACTATGCTAGGCAAGACTAAGGAAACAAGAAGTTATTTCTAAAGAATGAAGAAGCAAGAAAGAGTTCGTACAGTACTTGGTGTCGAAATATTATAATTATGTTCAAATATTTGCCTTCAGCCAATCAAATACTCATTACGAACACCTCTCTCATCCCACACGCCCATTTCTGATCCCCACCCATGAGGTTGAAAGTTATTGTTAACCAGATTTGATTTTTTTATTATATACGTTGAGGCTAAAAATAAATCTCTCCTCAATTTATTTGGAACCGAATAAGTAATCATCTATAAAAACTGTTTTGGGAAAACAAAGGAAATTAAGATGACTATATATTCTTTATAGAGAAAATCAAAGGAATAGGAGAATAATTACCCTCAACTGCTTAGAAAGACCAAACGCGAAATCAAGGCTGTTCTGATAGAAATAAATTACAAAGTTTATATTGTGAAGTGATTTTTCTACAGTGTAAAACACTTTCAACCGCTGCCATCTAATGAGTCATCGAACTCCGCCACCGACAGTATTTTATGGTATTAGGTTTAGTATGCGCACACTGTACAAGCTTAGGGAGATTTGAAAGACGGTAAAAAGACATCAAGCGTTAGACATAATAAGTTCTTTGACTTAAATTAAACTTGAAAAACAAAAATAGAAATGGTCAAACTTCACATTGGGCGGTTAAACTATATTTCGGACAATAGCCGCATAACACTTAAAATTTCATTTAATTTGCGCAATTATGAATGATAAAAAGACTGTTGAAGGTTATCTGCAACATAGAAACGTGTTTCAGACTTGCGATCATTTCAAAAACCTGTTTCCTTGTACTTGGTTTCTGCGAGTTTCGTACATGTAGTATGGCTTTTAGTTTTGTATTCAAATGTTATAACCTTAATGTTATACAATTATCGAAGGTAGGTCAAGGCTCATGGTCGCGGCTATTTCGTTAGTTTTTGAAGACAGACACTTATTTTGCCCTTTTGTTAGAGTAGACATAAATTAAGAAACAGTCACACCCCCTGTTGTGAGAATTAATTCCTGAAATACAATATACTATTCGCGGCACTTACAAATTGTCGCATGTGGACTTCATAGCTTTTTTCACTTCAATTAAAAAAAAGATATTCTATTTAACTATTAAAAAGTGCACAGACAACTGATTGCTAGAAAAGTGTGTGTGGGTGTTCCTTTTCTTGTATCGATGGCACTTCTTGATTGTTGTGTTTGTATACTTTCAAAGCGTCCACCTGAATGTTCGTGGAGACAAGGAGATGCGACATACGTGCAAATGTGCCTACGTAGATGGAACTGATGGGCAGTAAATTCCCTTTCTATTCTTGTGAAATTTTAACAAGTTACGGAATCTGGTCATAATCCGAGTAATCATTTTATTGAATTTTGTATGCTTCATATTCAAACAAAATTTTTTTCATCTGGATATTATGGTAAATGTTCTTATAGTTCATAGACTTTCTTTTTATTATAATAAAATTGTGTCAGGTTACAGAACCTGAAAAATTAGTTTTCTTGACTTGACGAAGTGTAATGGATCGTCAGTTCGCGTCAAACAGCCAGCATCAACGCTGTGATCTTATAAAATAATTTAGACAGAAAAAATCTTGCCTTGAAACAACATCATCTAAGGAAAATAGAAGATATATAACGACAGAATGAAAAAGTCTACGGAATTGCTTTACCTTTTGAAATTGTATTTATGCATTCGAATGCAAAAGATACTGGCACGAAAACTGTGACATGGTTTATTTTATTTTATTATACTTCTCTCGGGAGAAGCGGAACTATAACGCCGACACGGCGCCCCGAGATGCAGTTGCAGTTCTTTTTGAACAGTTGCAGGTTGTAACGCTCCGAGAACACTCGCGGGGTAAACGAAATTCCACAGCTTCCCCGCTCTGTAATGGAACGAGTTCTGATGCAGGGATGTTCACGCCGTCGGAAGCTGAACCGCAAATTGGTGAGATCCATCGGATTGTATAAACCGAAATGCGTGGAACAATGCCACGAATCTCCGAAAAATAGTACCGTTAATGAGAAAGCCCCCAAAAGAACAGTATGGTTCTACGAGAAAGCCTTCTGGGAAGGTCTGAACGACTTTTTTGGGAGGTTAAATTGGTCGTTATTTGTCCTCAATAACGATGTTGACTCTGTAGCGGTTCCGCCAAACCCTACGGTCTACTTACCTGAAAAAAACCCCATAACTACTACCCAACTCCCTTTAGTTTGCTAATGCAACAGTATTAGTACCTAAAAATGCTGCACGCATTTAAGAGATCAAATCTATGAACTTCAAGTCCCTGTAAAGAAAACTTACCTTCATGCATTCTCTTCGCATACCATTGCTCCTTAAGATTTCCTTATTAACTTACCAGGAATTTCCAATCAATTTCAGCATCTACGTCGCCAGTCAAATTTCCTTAGAGGAATTCCGGTAAACAAATAATTAGATTTACATACATTTGTAACCTTCATGACAGGGACCATAAATACTGCGCCGTCTATTTTCCCAGCCGCTTCCTGTACCTTTTCATACATATTGCCTGGCAACCTTTTTTGTTTGTTTTATCAATAAATAACCCAAGCAGCTGCATATAATTAGCGCAATAGACGCCGAAACCAAATTCTCCAGCATTTCCTAATGCAAATATGAACCCGGTTTCTACTGCAGCCAGAGATGCCATAAACATCCAATTTGCTTTTAGCACCTTTTTCTCCCAACGTCGAAAATAGCGACGAGGCATCGTGTAAACAATGACCCGCATTACCAACGGCGCATTTGGTCATTTTTCCCTATTATCCTTGCCGCCTGCCTGCTTTCGAACACGTGCAACAACATTGAATCTGTTCGATCGCACACATATACCACTGCACCAAAAATATCGCATTTTCTTAGTGGTCACACCCTTAAGAGAAAAGTTTTTCTCTCTCTTCCTTTTTTTTCTTAGCGAAATCATCTCTGCATGAGATGACGATCGTTGAGTCTCATCCCAACCACCGCTCGTGACGGTAGGTTTATCTCCCGCACTCCGCAAACCGCGGAGATGCGTTATATGTATATAATAATATACCTTTGGAGTCTTCTTCCACCCGAATGCGCAGCACTCCCGCTCTCCGCCGGAAGCGGAGAAGCGTAATTAAAATATTCTACGAGTCGTGGCGAGTGTCGTGTTCTAATAAATTGAATTAACAGTGCGGATTAAGCATAAGGAATTTAAATCGATTTAAAAGTTGAAGTCGGTTAAAATTTACCTATATTAAATAATTTACAAGGTACAAGGCTTATTACTTGTGCTATATTTTCTGTCAAGTTCTCCGTTCATAAATAAAACTAGAATTAAATAAAATAAAACCAGTTCAACTAAATATTAATCCGGAGTGTTTCATTATTTTTGTGCCGCAGCTTCCGAGTGTTTTATCTCCTTTCCCTGGTGATCGTACTTTTCATCCTTCTCGGTTGTGGACGAACGTGGCGGCGTTTCGCTCATTCATTCGTGATTGACTGTTGTATTCGAGGAACATATATATGATGGAGGAGGGAGTTAACCAGTGCCAATGTCGCAATACTTCTTCCCCACAACTCTATAGGGGACACATTCACAGACACGATTCTACTTGGCATGCGGACCTTTATTCCACACAGAATAAAGAGTATTAAACCCAAGAGAAATATGTGGTTCGGTTCTGGGTGCAGAGAAGCCATTCAGGCGAAAGAGTTGAGCTTGCGGTTGCATAAATCAAACAGTACTGAGGACAACCGGAAAAGATTTAAGAGAGCTAGAAATGACTGCAATGCGCATATTCAACGCGCAAAGTTCTTGCATGACCAGAGAGTGAGACAAAAAATACTACACTCTCCCACAGGTAGTAAAAACTTCTGGGCATTCGTGAAAAACATTCAAAACTCAGTCTCTTCATCCATTCCATCGCGTATAGTCGATGACAAATCAGTCACCACTGCAATAGAGAAGGCGAATCCACTTGCTGCACCTTTTGCAGCGAACTCAACAGTGCCGGATACCACATCAGTTCCACCTCAACTTGACCATAAGCAGCATACCATGAGCCAGATTCACTTCCGAACGCGTACTGTTGCCCGCGCACTCAAAGAGCTAAACGCACACAAATCCGCTAATCTGGATGGCATTCCTCCAATCCTCTTGAAGAGATGTCCCTCTTCACTCACTAAACCACTGCGGAAACTCTTCCATTTGTCTTATTCTACTGTCCGTTTCCCAAATATATGGAAGAGAGCGAACATTCAGCCAATTGCCAAAAACGGCGACAAATCATCCCTTTCTTCTTATCGACCCATAGCACTAACTTCTATTCTCTCCAAAATAATGGAATCACTTATAAACCGTCAACTTTCGAAATATCTGCAAATAAATGACCTCCTCCATGACCGCCAATATGGCTTTCGTAGCAACAGGTCTACAGGAGATGTGATGGCGTACCTTACCGAAAAGTAGAACCATTCCTCGGTGAAAGCAAGGTAGTCGCATTGGATATTTCAAAAGTCTTCGACGGAGTTTGGCATCCAGCCCTTTTGTCAAAATTACATTCATATAGAGTGGACAATTCCCTGATCCAACGGATAATAGACTATCTTCATGGCCGTTCAATCCAAGTGGTTTTTGATGGTGTCAAATTTGTCTCCCATCAAATTAATGCAGGTGTTACCCAGGGTTCGGTACTCTCACCCACTCTCTTCTTCATCTTTATAAATGATCTCTTGTCAATTACTCACAACTCAATTCACTCGTTTGCTAATGATAGCACGTTGAGTTTCTCATACTCATACGAACACTCCCGTCCAAACTCTTCGAACGTCACTACCAACCAGCAACTTATGCTTGATACATTGAATTCAGACCTCAACAAGATATATCAGTGGGGATTATCTAACCGAGTAGAATTCAATGACTTAAAACCTCAGTGCTGCCTTTTGTCGCCAAAGGCGAACCCCAAAGTAGATACACTGTCTATGAACGGCACTTGCAACGACGAAGCCAAGGAACTTGTGGTAATTTTCCTACCAACGTGGGTATGTTGTATATTTAGACTTTAGTTCTTTAGTGGTAGGGTGTCTCAGGGACACAGGTTCACCACTATACCCGGTCGTCTGTCGCTGGTTTTCGTAACTTAAATGAAACTCCGTAGTAGACTCTATATTTTTTATTTCTTATCGAATCACTTAAGACACTGCTCTACAGATTACTATGAACTTAACTATTGTCGACACTGATTTAAATTTAAAAGATATAATTTACAATAAGTGTTCCACGGGGGGTTACTATTTTGAACTGATTGAAATTCAAATGGCACTAACGATTTTCGGATATTCTATTGCATATACTTCTATAGAAGGAGGACTCTTTAAAAAATTGTCCCTTCACTTGATCGTACCTCGCTCTACTAGACTTATTTAACGTGGAGGCCCGACTTGCCTCCACGGAATCTGAAACGCGATTGGTTTATTTCGAAAGATAATTTCATTTCTCGCTTGTCGACACAAGGGGATGATTCTCCTTGTATCGTTCCCAGCACAAGGGCGCGAAACACACACACCATGATCGCCTCTGCTGCTCATGGTGTGTGTCCACAAGTATGCGGACCGTGGGTTAACCGAATCCACAAGGGGATCATTCGCTGGCATGGTTGCAGCTAGTGCTAATATCTCGACGAATATTTAGTGTTTACACGATTAGCGACTGCGTAAAACATTTATGCTGACCGTGCACATCTTGGTGGCATCTCCACTCAGTCGAATTCTCGATGGAAATTTTCCATTCCGAGGAGAACTCGACTTCCTTGGGCGGTCAGCCGTATGCCTTAATGCATTTGTCGGTCGAATGACCGACCGATGTGGGCATGTATAAAAAGGAGAAGAAGAAACATATCCTGTCCGTGTGCAGCTGACTCGTTAGGAGATATCTCATTGATGTGGTTTGGTTATGTTGGTTGCTTGATGGTGCAACCAAATTGCTTTTAAGGCACATGATGCGTTTAATGCATCCATGCCCTTGTGGAAAAACACTTATTCGTTGCTGATGGATTTTGCATCAGCGCAATTATAGTTCTAAAGCATTTCTGAAGATATTGGTACAACTATGGAAGGTAAGTACATGTTTTTCATGTGTTTAAGGAAACCTCATCATAGGTTGTACGGTAAGTAGTGGCGTTCAATGGAACTGCCACAATACTTGTTTTATATCGTTTTGAATGTTTTTACCTGGTTAATGGGAAGATGAGCAGTGGCGTTCAAGGGAACCGCCACAAACTATCAATTCTATTGGACTCTTAATTGGAATGACCACATATTTGAACCTGGGGAAAGTGCAGCCAAATGTATAGGGTTCCTTAAGAGATGCAAAAGATACTTCACTCCATCCAACCTGGCCACTATTTACAAGGAAGATATTCGTCCAAAAATGGTGTTCAACTCCCATATTTGGTCAGGCGCATCCAAAACTGCACTACACGTGCTCGATAGAAGAAATGAGCAGTGAAACTTATTGGGGACTCAGCCGTAAGTTGATCAATTCCGTCGTTAGAACAGTAAAACAGAGCAGTTGGAAAGTCAACGTCCCGTTTTTAAGATTGTAAAAATTGAATTACAATAGGAAGAAAACTTTAATATTCGGGTTGAAAATGTTGAACTGAGAATTGAAAGTGTAAAACAAAGTAAAGAAGTTTTGAATGTGAATGTACAAACTATTTAATACATTGTTATAATAAAATGCTGAGATTCGTTGTGAAGTGTACGCAGTAGGACTATTTCTTTGATTGATGAACTGGCGGGAGTGCACGGAGCCGTTTGGGTAGTATCCTATTGCATTGCTTCAGCAAAGTCCAATGAGTGAAGTGTCCTCGAAGGCCAACAAGTCGAAGTGGTTGAAGCTAATCCCGGAGCTGAGACAGATTCTTGCCTTGTGCGACTAAATCCTCAAAATAGCGATGAACCCGTTTGAGAAGGACTAGTGCCTGCTTTCATACTCAGCCCTCTACCAGGCATAAAAAAGGGAGGTCTAACGAGCAAGGAAAAGGGTATATCACTGGAACAACACAAAGTCCGAGGGAAACCAGATTCGTTGACATCATCAACTAAGAGGCAAGGAGTTGGCTGGTGCATTGGCCTATAACGGCGGCACACGTGAGTACCTGGGGGAGGGTACTACCAAGGTACGTGACAATTGAATTTACAATACAACTAACACCACATAAAAACACATCACATTTAATTTAAATTTACATCACATAAAATACATTACAATTTACATCAAATAAAATACATTACAATCATGCCTATCTCTTTTCTATTGGTATTCCCACGATGGCTGCTCAAGAGAACTTGCTGGATGTGTTCCGCCTCCTCAGACATTTTCCCGCGATACCCGTCAATCTGTGAATGCGTATCAGTTCACGTTGAAAGTGGACTTCAAGCGCACAAATAAACAAAGAGAGTCATTCTTTAGCCGAACCACACGAATTTGGAATGTTCTGCCTGATCATGTGTTTGCTGATCGTTGTGATGTCCAGACATTCAAGACCAATTACATCGACACCTCCTGTCCTTATCCACTTCCTCTCCATCCGCTCACACTGTGCTCTGACATATAAGGGTACTTCAAAACCCCCTTTTGTGTGCGCGTTAGTGTAAAAAAAAAAAAAAAATTCGTGATAATATTTGTAAAACAGACAGAGGTCGGCTACACGCCTTCGTTGTGATAGCGAGTGTAGTCCCGATGTCAGCGCCGGGTCCCCGATCAGGCGGTTCGTTCTGAAACGTTGACGATCTGGAACATTAGAGATATCGCTATGATGGAGAATCCGTTCGTTTCTGGGCACCAAGGAAAGTGTGGTAAATAATAGAGACTCGATGTTTGTCTTGAATAAGACCTTTCCTATCCAAGAAGAGGAACGACTCTGGGGGAATACACCCATTCTAGAGGGTGCTCTACATATACATATAATTGGGCTGCCGAATCACGTTTTGGTTTGTTACAGATTTTACTTAAGACTAAATCTTAAATTCTATTTTACAAATACCATTCTTACATTAGCTTACTGGCTCTTCGCAAGCACTCTAACTTATACATTATCAATCTTTTCTTTCTCCTATGCCTTTCGGCGTACAACAACTAATGTTTTCATAACATATGACAATAATTAATACGTTTTCGTTTTAAAATTTGTTCTATTTTTTCTATATCAATTTTTTTTTGTTTTAAATATCTATATAGGGGGGTTGACAAGAAAAAATTAAAAAACCCAACAAAACGCACAAACATAAACAAGGAATATTTCTTTGTTTAACACCACTCCTTCCGAGGCTTGTGAAATGTGCCATAATAATTCGTTTTTACGGGCATGGTTATTAGACTTGCGCCAACCTTTCTCAGGATGTCGCTGCATGCGTTGGTTCACTACTTGGCGGGGGCCAAAGTGGCTACCAGGGGTGTGACGTGAAGACTGCCTTCGTCCTGGCCTTCGCCGGGTTGAAAGCGATCAGTAACATTGCCCTGTATGTTTGCTTCCGTTCCCCGAAGATAATTTCATAACTATCCCCAATAACGGTCGCCATCACTTTCCCAACCGAAAAAACAGTTTTTGCTTTTTTTGGAGCCGATTCCCCCTTTGCAGTCCACTATTTTGACTGTATTTTTGTTTCCAGCGTGTCCACGTTTCATTGATTGTGATTAATCGGCGCCAAAACTCGGATTTATTGCGCCTAAACTGCGCCAACAGAGCGTTGGAAATGTTCATTCGAACATGTTTTTGGTCTAACGTGAGCAAACGCGGCACCCAAGGCGCGGACAGCTTTCTCATGCCTAAATCTTGATTTAATGTGTGACAAGCATGTTCTTTGGACATTTTCATAGCCTCAGCTATCTCTCTCACTTTAATTCAGCGGTCGTCTAGCACCATTTGGTGAAGTTTAGCGATGTTATCATCAGTTGTTGCAGTTTTTGGACGCCCCGAAAGTACATCGTCTCCCAAGCTCTCACGGCCATGTGTTAATTCAGCTGCCCAAAATTTCATTGTGGTAAATGATGGTGCAGAGTCCCTATACACAGAGTGCAACTCTGTCGTAGGCGTATTGCCTTTCCAAAGCAAAAATTTAATGACAGCTTGATACTCAATTTTGTCCATTTTCACAAAAACACTCACATCGATTCATTAAAACGACTGGCTGAAATATTGGTGAGCAACTGTCAAAAGATGGAGAACTACATTCACTAGCTTTTATTGACGAGTGCTTCTATCTTCAGATTGAGGTCGGAAACTTTTCAGCGCACCCATGTATTTGAAGCTATGGAAATTGTGAACGCGAGATTTCATAAGATATGAGATGTAATTTACTAGACATATATTTATATAAATTTATTTTGATATAATAATGACCCCGATGGGGGTCCTCGATAGTGGTTAGTATACCCGCCTGTCACGTGGGAGACCGGGGTTCGATTCCCCGTCGGAGAGCCTCTGGCGCAAGACTAATGACCTTGCCCGGAAAAAAAAACAAATCATTATGGAAAATTTAACAAGCCTCAGGACTTGCTAAATAAGGCCAAAACCAGTTCCCAGTTGTAGTGCCGATGATGATGATATTTATATAAAACTGATATACAATTCCCATATTTTGTTGGGTGCATCCAAGCATCCCTACGCGTACAGGATGTTTGTCCAACGGGATGCTAAAATAAGCTTTAGAACTCACTCGGGACACAGGCGTAAGTCAATTCTGTCGTTAGAAAAAATGTGCAACGTATTCTGTCTATCTATTCTCTAGGGGCATTGTGAATACCTCGGAAGTTGGTCAACTGGACTTGGTGAATGTATCTCATTTCTTCAAACTTTCTCCCGCGATGCCCTTCTATGGAAAAGTATGCATCAGTCATGTTGAAAATCAACTTACGACGTACAAATAAACAGAGAAAATCATTCTTTAGCTGAACCACATCAATATGGAACCTGTTCATGCGTTTCCTCGTTATTGTAATGTCCAGGCATTCGAGACCAATGTGCCTTTCCTTATGGTCTCCCTCTTGTTTCACTCTCATTGTGCTTTGACATTTAAGATTACCTCAAAATTTTCTTTTGCGCACGCGTTTGTGTAAAAAAAGTGGTTAAGTTGCGCCTAGAATCTTCGTAACATGACCGAAAGAAACCCATAATAAAATTTAACCGAAAAATAGCAGCCGCGATGGGTATGACATCTTGCGTTCCTCCCGTCGTCAAAGACAAGAGCGAAAGCGAGAAGTTCGGGCAATTCGCGTTCAGAGAGTAGTATGGCAAACTTCTCTTACTCACAGTCAGGAGTTCGGCAGAGCCTGTCTCATTAACCATGGGCAAAGATATGAAAAATTGGATGACAATACAAAGATGCTTGACAGGTTTAAGAATCTGCCGGTACTGTAAAGCCACTGAACGGTTATAAGAATATGATGAATGTGAAGCAATCTATATTTTCCTTGCAGCAATGAGTTGACGGAGGTTTCTGACTGGAGATGAGATTAACATACAGAAACGCAAGCTGCAAAAAAAAAAACCGACTCTAAAGCAATACCCAATAACTGTCCGTCATAATCATTATGATCTGAATTGGAGATGAACGTGACATTCTGTAGTATCATCAACTTCACTCAGAATCGATCAATTTTATTATCCGTCCCGGATAAGGACGTGTGCCAGATGATATTGTGACGCATATGACAATCAGTACTGGAGTCTTTGAGAAAGTCCGAAACAAAGTACTCGATTATTTTAGAAAGTACTTGAAAACTGGAATAGAAAAGTCGAGACTATGGAACGGACAGAAACGAAACACCGAATCAGAATGAGGGAATGGTATAAATACGTCGCACACAGATCATGGAGTGGAGTAAGAAGAAGAAAGTGAAGCAAGCGATAAGTCTCGAGTGAGAAGTAAGCAGTGAATAAGTAAAAGACGCGGTAAGTACGGAAGCGATAAGTTAAGAAATCGTTAAGTGTACGGTAAAAAGTAACGGTTGTTATTAACGGACTAATAAAGCGTCACATTAATTCAAAATCGATTCAACGGCTCTTATTTATTCAAAATAATTAATCCAGCGAACCCTAAGCTCGCTACAATTGGTGTCAGAAGTGGGATTAATTATTAGTGAAGGAAATAAGTCTGTGAAAGTGTGTTGTAACGATGTCAGATCGACATTTGGAGGATCTTCGCGTTCCTGACTTGAAGAAGGAACTTGAGGACCGGAATCTGGATAGCAGAGGACAGAAGCAAATTCTTCGACAGCGCCTGCAAGCAGCAATGGAGGAAGAGGGTATTGATGTCGACACATGTGTTTTTACGATTGGACCAGACTGTCCGGATGGAGAAGAAACAGCGAGTCAAGATGGTGCCAATGTAACGGAGAAGAGTTCGCCACAGTTGGACATTTCGGAGATGCTCAGGATGATGATGATAAAATTAGATGCGCGAGCTGCAAAATTGGATGCGTGTGCTGCAGACGTTAATGCAAAATTGGACGCGCGAGCTGCAAAATTGGATGCGCGAGCTACAGACGTTAATGCAAAATTGGACGCACGAGCTGCAGAGTTTAAGGCAAAATTGGATGCCCAAAGGCAGTGTATGAAAGAATTCTGGGACTCGGAAACGGAGGAATCTGAGGATGAGGAGAAATTGGAGCCACATGAAAGGAAGAAACTCAGGAAGAGCAAAGCTATGCCCGACAGCAGTGAGGAAGAGGAGGAAGATGACGATGATGTGTTATGTGAAGAACTGAAGGATCTCATCGATGATAACCCGATTGAAGAGGACGGCAGTGATGGTGAAGACACTGATGCTCCAGGCCGTTCCCCGAAACGGATTTACAATGATGATGACGAGTTGGACGACCGACTGGAAGACGACGACTGTGACCTTATTGAAGAGAATCTAGGTTTGAAAGTCGAATGCAGAAAGCGTCCCAAGCGTCTGCGTCGTACACAGGACGAAGAAAGTGGTGGAGAGGAACAGCACGTCGATGAAGGTTCAGGACGTGAGGCTATAGCCGAACAGCTATTCGACGACGAAGACGATGTTGAACGCCGCTCTGAACGTAGTCACAGGGAAACTGAGCCGGCAAAACATTTCAATGATGATGAGGAATCGGAGTCTGATGCTGAGGATTTTATTGAAGGAAGGCCAATTGCTGTGAAGAAGAAAAGACGACTTCTAGTCACTCACGCGTCATTGCAAGACAGTTTCGGTGTAGATTTCAACTATGAGGATTTCACTAATTGTGACGAGGACGGATATGAATCCGAATACGAACCTAGTGAATTGGAAAGGGGTCACTTTACGGATTTGGACAATAAAATCCGTAAAACGGATATTCCTGACCGAATGCAATTACGCGAAGTTCCGGTTACGCCTGTTCCAGAGGGACCCAACGAGCTAAAAGTTGAAGCTGAATGGATTTACAAACAGGCGTTTTGTAAATCAACTGTTTCCGAACAAGAGAGATCAACGGATGTTGGAGGTCGAGATTGCTATTGTAAGCCACCACATAGGGGGGAAAGATCAAGCAAGCCCTAGATTGTAGGCGTAATCAACAGCTAGAGGTGCCGTTCATTGCGTTCTATAGAGAAGAACACGAGAAACCAGAATTAACGTGCGACGGTCTATGGAAAGTCTATTACTACGACGCACGCTGGTGTTTACTGTCAGTTCCAAAGAACAAACCGCTCCAGTTATTTGAAAAGATGCGGAACTACCAGTTGGATACGGTTATGAAATCGACAGATGCTCCAATACCAGATGATATGCGTGTAATTAAAGATGAAGATCTAGGCCGCTTACGTGATGTGCAAACTCCAGAAGAGCTTAAGGGTGTTCAAATGCATTTTCTATTGTACTATTCGCATGAGATCCCAAAAATGCAAGAGGAATTCCGTCGTCAGGAAAAGGAAGAATGGCGGCAGGCGAGAGCTGACGCGAAAAGGAGAGCAGTAGAAAATTTGGAAGAAGGTCAAGAACTTCCACCGCCGAACGCCAAGATGAAAGTGGTGCATCGCGACCGACTGGCGGCTTTTGTTGGCCCGGGAGACCAGCGAACTTAGTTCGGGACGAACTAATCTAGGCGGAGGGTAGTGTGACGCATATGACAATCAGTACTGGAGCCTTTGAGAAAGTCCGAAACAAAGTACTCGATTATTTTAGAAAGTACTTGAAAACTGGAATAGAAAAGTCGAGACTATGGAACGGACAGAAACGAATCAGAATGAGGGAACGGTATAAATACGTCGCACACAGATCATGGAGTGGAGTAAGAAGAAGAAAGTGAAGCAAGCGATAAGTCTCGAGTGTGAAGTAAGCAGTGAAGAAGTAAAAGACGTGATAAGTACGGAAGCGATAAGTTAAGAAATCGTTAAGTGTACGGTAAAAAGTAACGGTTGTTATTAACGGACTAATAAAGCGTCACATTAATTCAAAATCGATTCAACGGCTCTTATTTATTCCAAATAATTAATCCAGCGAACCCTAAGCTCGCTACAATATAATGAAATAACATTCTGGTTATACTACGTTCAGAAAGTACTTTTCAGTATATTCTGTTTTCCTACTTTCTTAGCAATTGAACTAATCCCATGTCTACATTTAACTCTTATCTAATAGAGGAAGTCTTCTTATTATTAATTAATTAACACAAATAGAATTTATTAACAACTTGAATCTTTTCGTTATTGCTGACTTGTAACCATTAATTTTATACCAATATCTGCTTCCTTACACCAGATAGGAAGAGGCAGGTAACACGTAAAAAAATTTGATCGGTGTCTTAGATGTGGAATAAGTGATATTGTTACTCGTGAGAAATCAAGTATTGCTTACAAACTGAAACAAAAACAAAAACCACGAACACTAATTACTGGGTATAGAGTTACAAACTGCCATCGACTTGTAGCTTGACCATTACGTATCGAAACAAAGGCCACATGAGACAATAAAACACCGTGAAACATCTCAACAAATCATCTTCAGGGAACTGATACAAAAATTCAAGGACGGCACTACTTACTCTACCATAACGAAAAAGGGTTAAAATGGGCTTCATGGTTCGTAACCATCTGACCTTTGCGAAATTAAATTTCATGAATAACTGAGTGTAGATTAAGGTGGTCGCACTCAATTTTGGATGAACTGATTTTAATTAAAATAGATATACCGATGAGGATCTTAATGAAGGTTGTAATTCGTCATTGTGGTGGGCCATTGTCGTTTATGATGTATGCACAGAGGCGCATCGGTGCGGTTTTCTAAGGTGCTGACATTTTCCAGGTTATGGAAAGTGTGCACTATGACCAAGTCCACTGCTGACCAGAAGGAAGTTTAAAAAGAACAACATTCGAAACAGTTTAATTTTTTAAATAAAATCTAATTTTAGACTTAACTCTTTCAACCCGGAATGGCTTTATTAACCTAACATCACATATTTTCTCTTGATCTGATCAAATGACTTATTTTAACACTTAGACTACCGACTACGAGGGGAGTTTGATAAGTCAGTGAGTTTTTGATAAAAAATATTTTTTTCGCAAATAAGTATTTCATTTCTCAGTATAGTCTCCTTTTAGCTCGATACATTTAATCCAATGTTTTTCCAATTTTTTTTTATTCCTTCCAAATAATAGGTTTCCTCAAGGCCCTTAAAATATGTGTTAGTTTTTGTGGTGACCTCTTGATTCGACCCAAATCTCTTACCGCCCAGCCAATTCTTCAGGTTTGGAAACTGGAAATAGTCGCAGGGGGCTAAATCTGGAGCATATTATGGATGGGGTACTAGTTTGTAGCCCAATTTATGGATTTTGCTTGATTATGCTTAATCAGCACACGAAATTCACCTTTTTTCCACTTTCGGTAAAATCCGTTAGGTTGTTTGCTTTCAATGGCTGTCAAACATAAACTAAAGGACACAGACTGCTCAAACTTTGACAGTAGTCTATTTCTAGATGGCAGTTGACGGGAGCATTTATAGTTACTGCGCGAGAAATTCAAAAACTCACTGAATTATCAAACCGCATTCGTAATTGAATACCATAATAAATCATATGGATGTTGTTAACGAACTGCCGACGAGTCAGCACGTGCGCTTCTGCTTCGTGATCTGTACCATCGGATCAATTGTGTAATCCGTTTAGGGTATCTTAAGTAAACACAAGATACCCTAATTGCACTATCGGTTCGCGCGTCACGTATTCTGTGGGTTCTGAAGTAAACAAATGGATCACCACAAACGCGTCCGAGTGTAGTGCAGTAATATTTATGGGATTCGCGCCGTGATGTGAAAATTGTGTGGAAGTGTACAGTGCGGGAAAACTCATACCCTTTCCTTTCTTGTGTCTGTTTTTCCTCTTTTTCGCACCTCTGTTGCGTCCCTCGGGCATCGATACTCTCGATGGGTACCTACTACAAGGGCATAACACTTATAGTGGTTGCTTTCGCTTATCTATCGCCGGGTCCAAATTGCATCCTTTTCTGAGGCCGTATTGGTTTTCTGTCAGGCCTTTTCAATGGAATGGGAATTTCACGTCGATCTGTGTAATATTCGGGGCCTAAAATGCAATTGCCCCTCTGTGTCTGCTCACGTCGGTAACCAGAAACCAGCAATACTTGTACTTAGCGAGACTCAAGTAATAACTGATGCAGATAAGTCTGATTTTACTATACCCGATTATAACCTAGTGCCTTTGTTCTTTCCACATCGTGGTCTAGCTTCATACATACGAAGGGATATTGCTTATCAGCTTCTGCCACAATATTGGCTCTGCTCCAACCCAGAATTTAATTTCTCGTGGCTGAAACTTCACGTTCGTAGGCAAATCATACATTACTGCTTTCTTTACAGAAGCCCAAATTTGGATAGAAACGCATCCTTTAACAAATTTGATGCTCTATCTGATTCCACCGATAAGATGGGAGGAATTAACCTTATATCCCCACACTGAAAACGTTATTGGTCGTGATTTCAATGTGCATAACTCTCAGTGGCTTCGCCAGTCCGGACACACAACACCTGAAGGTCAGTATGTTCAGCTCTTTGCTGATTCAAATAATTTAACTCAACTCCTCAATGAGCCAACACGGGTATCAGATATAGATGGTCGTTCCGCCAACACACTGAACCTGTTTCTCACCTCGCACCCAAACAAATACACAATTGAAGTTTCTTCGCCCTTGAGCACTTCAAACTTAGACTCTTCATCCATTCCGTCGCTTGTAGTCGATGACAAACCAGTCACCAGTGCAATAGAGAAGGCGAACCTACTTGCTGCACCTTTTGCAGCCAACTCAACGCTGCCTGTCCCACATCAGTTCCGGCTCAAATAGAGCATAAGCATACACCATGGACCAGATTCGCTGCCGAACGCGTACTGTCGCCCGGGCACTCAAGGAGCCAAACGCACACAAATCCGGGCATTGCCCCAATTCTCTTGAAGAAATGTTTTCACTCGCTAAACCACTGCGGAAACTCTTCCATTTGTCTTATTCTACTGGCCGTTTCCCAAATAGATGAAAGTCAGCGAACATTTAGCTAATTCCCAAAAAGGTCGACAAATCGTCCCTCTCTTCTTATCGACCCATGGCACTAACTTCTATCCTCTCGAAGATAATGAAATCAACTTTCGAAATATCTGGAATCAAATGACCTCCTCTATGACCGCAAATATGGCTTTCGTAGTAACAGATCCACAGGAGATATGATGGCGTACCTTACCGAAAAGTGGAACTGTGGGGGTTCTTTAAGCCATTTCCAAAGAACCACCCATTCCCTTTTACCTGTCTCCATCTGACCAGGCAAGTCTTTCTACTTACCTGTAAACGGGCAGCGTAAGCTACCCTGCAGCTTCTTCCACCTGAAAGCAAACCTGGCATGCATATCATTTAATTTTTCTGATTCATAATACATGAACCATTCCATACCCCCTATCGGCCTAACTCGTCAGTAATCATAATCGATAAAAACACGCTGGCCAGCGTATTGTCGACATAGCTGCAGCCGATATTCTTCCTACGGTTCATAATTAAATATTTCTCCTATACCCTTAGGTTCCCAACAGTTGCGACCAATTCCCTATTATCGGCCATCAACCGATCATGGGATTTGGGCATGAATATGATTGCCGTTTAGACAATCATACCCATGATCATGCCCTATGATGAAAACCAAATTAAACACACAGTACCTCACGGTGTTTATTTTTACTTACCAACCGCTGGTCCCAGGGTGGGACGTATGCTTGCACATCTGCAGGCCAAGTTTCTCACCATCATATGCATGTACCAGCACATTTATCTAAACATATGGACATCCAGCCTGACCCCTTGCCACCGTCGGCGAGGTTTCTGTTGACTTAATGTCAACAAAATATCTATCCTACATCATCCACCGGAACAACACGGCTGAACCAAACAAAATGCATCTAATGTACGACCCGCGAAATAGCGTTTCTGTTTACTTAGGACGCAGAAACCTATTTCGATCTCAGGCGTGCATCATCGATGATTTATGACTACAATGCCTGCAGCCCCTTATACTCGTCCATTTGTTTGAACAGGTGCAGGGCCGATCGTTGTCTGTATTGCAGGCGAAGGGACATCGTACTTGTCTTATACAGGCATATGGGAAATCCTCCCATTTAACTCCTTTTTTCGATTGCCCATTGGCCGTCGCCAAGTTGATCCGATTCGCCCCTCCCACCTCGATGTGATCCACCACGGTTGCATCGGATGGAATGTGGATTGCATCGAGGAGTCAAATTTCATCCCTCGACTGGTACACGTCGGGGTGCGGTTGCTAATCAATAGACTCTTATCGCTATTAATATTATCTTCGGTGATTTCGAGTTGGTGAATAAATCGTGATCCGAATCCGAACAAAGGAACGAACAAATTAATTACAGTATTATTATAACTTTCGGTAATTACAAATTAATGAAAATTAGTGATCTCAAGCTGTAACAAGTAATCAACAAATTAAGTAGATTAGCAACATTATTTTCAGTAATGTCAATTTAAGTGTTGTGAACAATTGACATCAGTCGAAATAAAGGAAACTACTAAACAAAAAACCCCAAAGTGTATTTATTGTTTTTATAATTGTTGTGAAGGGTTCATCGGTGGTATTTCGCTTAACCCGCGTCCGTGACGATGCATTAGTGACAAATACCTACAGACCCATTCCATCCACTACCTCGGTGAAAGCAAGGTAGTCGCATTGAATATTTCAAAAGCCTTTGACAGTGTTTGGCATCCAGCCCTTTTGTCAAAATGGCATTCATATGGAGTGGACAATTCCCTGATCCAATGGATAAGAGACTATCTTTCTGGCCGTTCAATCCAAGTGGTTTTTGATGGTGTCAAATCTGTCTTCCATCAAATTAATGCAGGTGTTCCCCAAGGTTCGGTACTCTTACCCACTCTCTTCCTCATCTTTATCAATTATCTCTTGTTCATTACCCACAACACAATCCACTCGTTTGCCTGATAGCACATTGAGTTTCTCATACTCATATGAACATTCCTGACCAAACTCTTCGAACGTCAATACCAATCAGCAGGTTATGCTTACTACACTGAATTCCGACCTCAACGTGATATGTCAATGGGGATTATCTAACCGAGTAGAGTTCAATGCTTTAAAAATTCAATGCTGTCTGCTGTCGTCTAAGGTGAACCCCAAAACCCCGTATTTATTGTATTTATTAGGCTTAATCGCAGCTTAAGTAAATATACTGTCGATGAATGGGACTTCCATCGACGAGGCCAAGGAACTATCAATCCTCGGCACTCGAATTAATTCGACTCTTAATTTGAGCGACCACGTTAGTGAAGCTGCGAAAAGTGCGGGCAAATGCATGGTGTTCCTTAAGAGATGCAAAAAATACTTCACTCCATCCAACCTGGCCACTATTTACAAGGCGTATATTCGTCCAAAAATGCAGTTCAACTCCCATATTTGGTCAGGCGCATCCAAAACTGCACCACACGTGCTCGATAGAAGGAATGAGCAGTGAAACTTATTGGAGACCCAGCTGTCAGTCGATCAATTCCGTCGTTAGAACACGGGTGCAACGTATCATGCCTTCCTCCTTGCTATAGGTATTATCACGGTCGTTGCTCAACAGAACTTGCTGAATGTGTTACACCTCCTCAGACATTTTCCTGCGATACCCGTCAATCTGAGAATGGGCATCAGTTCACGTTGAAAGTCCACTTCACGTGTACAAACAAACATACTAAGTCATTCTTTAGCCGAACCACACGAATACGGAATACTCTACCTGCTCAGGTGTTTCCTCGTCGTTGTAATATCCAGGCATTTAAGACTAATGTACCTTTTACCTCCTTTCCTTACCCACTTCCCATCCTTCCGCTCGCACTGTGCTCTGACACCTAAGGGTACTCCAAAAACCCCTTTTGTGCGCGCGTTAGTGTAAAAAAAAGATATATATATATATATATATATATATATATATTTTTTTTTTTTTTTTTTTATTTATTGGCCTGTAGGAACCCGGAAGTTCATGACCTCACCGACTCGACGCCGCCATCGTTCCCTGTCCTGTGCAGTCTCCTTCCACGTTTGACCGATCTCTTCAAGGTCAAACCTAACATTGTCCTCCCATCTCCCTCGCGTCCGCCCTATCGGTTTCTTTCCAGTTGGTCTACCTTCAAGAATTCTACGGACGGTCCTATTGTTGCCCATTCGTGCTACATGTCCGGCCAATCTTAATCTTCGGGACTTGATTACTCTCACTATTGTAGGTTTGTGGTATAGCTTTTCCAATTCCTGGTTATGGAGTTTCCCCCATATACATATATATATACCCACCTGTTACGCGGGACACCGGGGTTCGATTCCCCGTCGGGGAGCCCCTGGCGCAAGACTAATGACCTTGCCCGGAAAAAAAATCATTATGGAAAATTTAACAAGCCTCAGGACTTGCTAAATAGGCCAAGACCGGTTCCCTGTTGTAGTGCCGATGATGATGATATATATATATATATATATATATATATATATATATATATACATATATATATATATATATATATATATATATATATATATATATATATATATATATATATATATATATATGTATATATATATTAATATTTTAATGGGAATTTGACGGCAATTTATCGCTGATCCTGAGTTGTATCTTGTTCTGTGGAGGTATTGGTTTTCTGGAACGGGAATTTCGTGTCGATCTGTATAACATGTATTGTAAAATTTAAAGTACAAACCATATAAGAAATAAAACTACTACTACTACTACATTCGCGGCCCTCAGGCTTCGATACTCTCGATTAATTTATAATCTTTGAAGAGCTTTTGGTGTCTGGGTGGAATAATGTTCATGATGGAAGGGATGTCACCTCGATTTCGGCACGGATCTAGTGCTGCACCTACTACAAGGGTATAACACCTGTATTATCTATCGCTGATCCTGACTTTCATCCTTTGCCGAGGCGGTACGGGTTTTCTGTGTACCGCCATTCCAATGGAGCGGGAATTTCGCGTCGATCTTTGCAACATTTGAGGCATAAAATGTAATTTTTCTTCTGCGTCTGCTCACGTTTCTAATGTTTCTAAGGGGAGCAGAGAGAATGGATGAGCATTTATTGAGGAGAATTCCAGAGTTTCCATCAGGGCCTGGTGAAACTCGTCTTTGAGTTGCAGTAGCTCAGATTCAATTAAAGGCGGATCAAAGCAGTTGTGCAGAAGGGGCCCAAGGGAAAAGTTAGTAGGTAATTGAAGTGTGATGGGTCAGGAACAAAGGTGTCATTCGTGAATGACTGTTTGAAGTAAGTGGCGAAGAAGTGAGCAATACTACCAGGGTCAGATGAGGTATGAGAGTTTAAGATAAGCGATGCGGGGCAACCATCAACCATCATCTGGGTTACGACACATGCGCTTCAAAAGTTCTTAACTGAGACCAAATGCAACACTCATCTCGCAGATATTTTTTTCATAGCCACTTTATTACACAAAATTGAAACCTAGTGGGGAATGATGCCTACTAAAAACACACCATTAGCGATGGTACGAGCGCCATCGTAGGCATTTCTAAAGACTTATTGACCTACCCCCGTAGGGTATGATAAACTGAAAGAAGTCCTTGGTGTCATTTTTGATTGGTCTGAGTTTTGGTAAGATATTGGGTTGTAACAGATGAAATGCCTGATTCTATAGTAAACATTTAAAAGCCAATATTATTTTTCCGTACATTTTTATTCAATCAATATAGGATCCGTTGGCATCTATGACATTCATTCAACGTGATACAATGTCTAATATTCCTTTTTCGTAGAGGTGTTGACTTTTTGAGGCAAGGAAATCTTTAAAGGCTTTTATGACTTCTGCTCGGTCCGGAATACTTTCTGCCGGCAAAATGAATAAAGATTGCGGAAAAGGTGGTAGTACATTCTGGAAATGTCAGGAGACTACGGTGGATGCAGAAAAATTTCAAATCCCAACTGCAACCGTTTTCGCACCGTTACTTGTGAGGTATGGGATCTAGCATTATTATGCAAAAGGATCGGACGGTGCATTTTGACCAACGCAGGTTGGTTTTCAACCAATTTGGCACGCAATATGTGGATTTCCTCACAATATTTGAGAAGAAAGAAATGAAAAGTGGGTTGGTTCAATCAATGTCCACCAAATTGTCACCATAATATTTTTTGGGTGAAGATCGGGCTTGGTGCTGTATTTTGGTTTTTCACCTGCATCCAACCACTGTCCAGGTCTTTTACTGTTATCATACAGAATCCACTTTTCATCACAGGTGACTATCCGGTGTAAAAACGGTTCAGTTTGGTTTCTTAATCTAAGCGATGCGTAAATTTCCAGGCGCCGTAGTTTTTGCTACTTGTTCAGTTCATGGGGATCCACTTATCGAGTTTCTTTACCTTTCTTATAAGAGAAACGTGTCGGCTTATTGTCATTGGGGATACTCCCATGCTTTGTGCAATCTCCCGCGCCGATTTCGTTGGGTCCGCATCCACCGTTGTTCTTAAAACATCGTCCTCAACTAACGTGTCGGCTTCCCACGTGGTACATTTTCGATGCTGAAATCTCCCAAATGGAACTTTCCAAACCAACGTCGTATAGTGCGTTCGGTTCTACATCCTCAAATGTGTCATTAATGTTTTTCATTGCCAATGACGCATTATGTCCAATTTTAAATTCATAAAGGAAAAGGGTTCGAATTTGAACTACCGACAGCATGGAAAACAATTACTATAAAAAATAAGTGTACTTGTAACGAACCCTAAAATTCTCATACGTCAAGCATATGTACCACTTTACTTTATAAAAAAATTAACGTTCTTTTTCACTCGAGAAGCTCCGCCCAGGGAGGGGGGCACAACGAGTAGTAAGAATTTTATGGGGCGGTAGAGAGGTGGGTGGAGCAGGGAGAGTAAAAGAACTTGGAAAATGACTGCTGCGATGATGATGAGATGGGTTTGATGAAATGGGTTTGATGAAACGGGTTTGATGAGATTGGGATATTTGTTTGGTGTTATATGGGGGGGGGGGGGGGGGTCTAAGGGGTTTTTAGGCGTTGAGAAGGGTGGGCTTAGGGTTAAATAAGACGAGAAGTTTGAAGGAAAACCTTTTTTTATTAGGTCGGGAGGGGGGGAATGTGGGTTTGGGGCATGCAGTACGAAAAGTGCAGCCGAGATTGGGGGTGAGCATTAGCCTGTTGGTAGATTTACGGGTGGGGCGTGATAGCGGGTTTTAAGGAACGGGCGCGGCGTGGTAAAAGACATATTGGTGAGACGTTTTGGTCGGGCGTCTTGTTGAATTACACTGGTGGGGGGGGGGGGGGGGGGCATTTTTGTTTTTTATGAATAAGGGAAGTGTTGATATTAGAATCGTTTTTAAATACGGACAATTTACCCGCTTTAAGAGCCACACCTGTCGGGTGAATGAATACCCATTCATTGGGAGAGGAGATGTAAAAACAAAATTTTTGTTTGCGATCTTTGTGACGTTAGTGATTTTGATTGCGTAATTCTTTAGGAAGAAGTTGGATACCCAGAAACTGATTTTCACTTTTTATCAAATAATCTATTTCTTTCTGTATTTGTCCGTTTTTTAATAACTTCTAAAAGTGTATTACATCCCATCATAAAGCAATGGGACGGCATACAATAAATCCACAATCTTTTCATTGTTACTTCGTATCATATTTGTGGTATCCTGCTGAAGAATCCTTTGGCGATAGAGTGAACGTGTTTTCATGTTTGATATTGCACAAAGGTAATTGCATTAGTCCTTGGTTGGGCGCATCATGATCGTCGTCCATACGGATAGGTGAAATACATACATTCGTTTTCTCTTTCAGGATATGCATCCAGAATGATGTGGCAGAGCGATGAATCTTTGCTGTAAGTTTTCCTTCGGCTATAAGATCCTCTGCTAAGTTTACAAGGAATCCTATCAAAGCTACTTTTATTTGTGAAAATTACGATTGAATGATGTGGGAATTCACCACACTCATAATCAAAAGTCTATAAAAATGTTTTTTCCACCATTTTGTAGATCTCATGCCTAGTTCGTACAACCGCCCTAGTTAGTTTGCCCGCTCTTTACTTTGAGGAAAGATTTTTTTGAAAATTTCCAGTAAGGTGTCAACACGATTGAAGTCGTCGTTTATGAATGACTCGCGGTGAAGACTTGACTTAAAGTTCAAAAGACGTTTCGGGATTCGACTATAAAGTGTTTCGTTGGATAATACCAGTTGTGGAAAGATTTTCGTCGTCTAAACTGTATTCTAAAGAAGTGTCATCTATTTCTTCTGAATTAGATCCATCGTCTGTTGGTTCAGAAATGTTGTCACTGCCTCGGAAATCCCCATCATCCTTGTCATCGGAAAAAGGAATGTCAATCACAGCTTGATTTGTTGCAGCCCTCCTTGCCATTTTATATGCTGCAGATTAATTTGTCGGAAAACACATTTATTAAAAGTGAGGTACAAAATAACTAACGGGATATATATATCCCACATACATAGGGTGTAAAACTACTAGCGAGACATATATAACCTACTTGACAACAATGATAAAAAACTTATCTGACTTATCTAACTGATAATAAAATGATTATATAATTTTTAGTGTATTCACAACGAAACAAAAGACCTTTTTTATCACTTTTTATCCTCATATAACATTATTCAAATTAAAACTCAAGTGATATTGTTTGGTGAGAAACTCCTAACTGTTCCGCAAAGTCTTATTGAGTTTGACATGGATTTTCATCCAGTAAAATTTGAAGTTCTTCGTCGTCAAAACGTGGACGTGGAGCGTGCTCAAGACTAAAATTTCCTTCACAAAATCTGGCAAAATCACTTTTTGACTGTTGAATGACTTGACTCACAGCATTCTTTTTCATTTCACTTCTCCCAGGAAAGGCGAACCTATAGTACTGGACAGCGCCCTAAGATCCTTTTTTTTCTCCATCGGGTCCATCAGCCAAGCTCCGAAAGATGCTCAAAGAGTTCACCCGAACATTTCACGAAAGTTATAGCTAAATGAGGTGGTATTTCACCGAGCGGCCGGGCTTTTGAACCCTACGTACCACTCAGAACTGCACAAAGTAAGAGTCCTCGGGTTGGAGCTAGGTTTGGGCAATCCAATGCAAGACACAACCTCCTTACCAACTCAGCCATTGAGGCACCTTAATCAATTATAATTTCTCAGAAAATTTGGTGGCATCGGTTTTTGTTGTTGCTCTTTGTGTGTTCAGCTGACCTTACGTTGATTCTTCTACGATCTTTCGGTTTGGAACGGGAATTTACAAGTTTAATCCAATCTTATGAAAGCATAAGCTGGAAAAACTATCTAACAAAATGTTCCGTAGGAAAGGATAACTTCCTCTTACCTTTTAAAGTACTCGTACAATAGTGTTTGAACTGGGGCTGATGTCATATCTAACTACAACTCACGAGTCTTCTTGAAATAATAAATTCGTATTTATTATTATTATATTTCAGAATGAAACGCACTAGCCAGATGTAGTACTGGTTGGTCGGCGGCGGTTATTTTAGCCAAGGAATAGGTGTGTGTTCTAGGTTTGTTATTTAAATATAAATACTTTGACCTCTGATTTGCATTAGAAACCTATAATGTTGGCTCCGTCACCGAGACCTGACGCATATTTTTGTATGGGATTAGTTGCGAATTCTCTTCTTCTAAATCTCATTCAACAGGAGATTTACACCATAACATAACAGTCGTAGACCTGATTTAGTTATGCGGAACTTACCACTCTTGTTCTGTCTCAGGTTCATTGAGTAAAACTTCTTTGCTAGATAACATAATTGATTCGTTTAATTGTGATCATTGTGCCACTTTTGAAGAACCATGCGTTGGTTAAGCTGGTAATGATTGGTCAACGTTGACCACCGCTCACTTGATGTTAAATCATGTTACCTGACGTGTTTGTTTTTTTAATGAACTCGTTTTAGATCGTTCGGTAGTTTTATGCAGGCGTTTTAATCGCATTTAACTGTAGTTAACAATAAAATTGAAGTGGTTGTTAATGAAGGTCCGCAAGGTTTTTCAGACACTCTATTCATTATACAATTTGTATTCGTGTGATTGTACATATAATGGAACTGCTACAAGTGTCCCGCACAGGATGTATGAATTATTGCCATACTCGTAATGTTTAGATGTAGAGGTTTTTTCACCCCAAGGCAAAACTGGTTTCGTAAATGAAAAAAAGGGAGAAAAAAACAACAACAAAACAAAAAAACAGAGAGCAATGCTTGGATGATTGACACCAATGATGTCATATAATTAATATTAATATCTGTTTAAAATAAATTAATATCTACACAACATTCTAAACAATATTGAGAAGGATCTAGGTATGAGTAAAAGGTTCGCAGACCGATGTTTTTCTGAGAACGTGACGACGCATTAGTTAATGCCTGCGTTAGAAGTCGCAGGTACAAGTGTTGTAAGCATTCAGCAACAATTTTGGAGCAACACTTTTTGGTGTCGAAATTGGTGAGATCATTTTTTATCGGCTCGTTTTCCTTTTCGTGATTGTATGGCCAATCGCGGTTGTGGTTTGTGGAAAATTGTAAACCGGGATTTTTTCATGTCCCTGATTTTTGAAATTTGAAATGGCGACCGCAAATGGCTTTTTATTGAACAAATGTTTATTTTAAATTATTCTATTCTGCGAATCGGCACCTCTCAGCAACTATTCAATTCAATTCAAAATGTTTATTATGTAGATAATACGTTTACAATTTAAGATTTTACAACTAGTATTTTAGAGATTTAGGACAGCAATTTCTTTACAACTATAATCTTTAATCTATATAATGAAAAATAGCACAATTTCGATGAATAATAAATAATAAATGATTAAGAAGAAGAAAGAAGAATCCTACAAGAAAAAAAACCCTTATTTGAATCTTAAGACTAATATTGCACAGGTTTCCGGTTATTCATTTCATTTTTTAAACAATTTTTTTTATTTTATTTTTATGTTCTAAATTTCTAAATTACATGCTAGACAAAAAATTCTTAAATTCCAGCTTAATTATCTTATATTATAACTTACTGGTCCTTCGCAGACGCTCTAAGCTAAACATTACTTAACAATTGTATAATTTGCCTTTCGGCGACAGAACTTTATGGCAGCACTTATGAGTATTTGAAAGACAAAGAAAAATTTGAAAAACCTTGTGTTGAATATTTTTTTGGTATTTTTCTTACAATTTAACTTACTTAATTTTTTTTTTTTTTAATTTTTAATTTTATTTAAAAGCACTTAACTTAAGTTAACTTAAATCTTATACTACCCTAATTCTAGAAAAGCTAAGTCCATGTAAGCTGGCTGATGATACTATTGTTTTATACCGACATTGGTATCCAGGTCTTTGTATGCCATTCAACCATCAGAACTGTTGACGCTGTCCAAAACTATCCTCCCGGTGTCTGTGGGAGATAGCCCTACTGAAGCGCAAGAGCTCTTCTTCGGTGCGCGTTACTTCCCGGTCGTAGCACAATCGCCCGTCTACGGATGATCTACTTACATGATAGTTCAGCGGAATTCCGGATCTATCCTGTATAAAAAAAATAAAAAAATGGGGTGGCGAGAGGCCGACTTTAGGGAGACAAGGATAATGTGTCCTTCATCTTGTCTCTGCCTTCTGGTCATCTTGCGATAACCAGAATCACCCACATCCGTGAAGATGTTGGGCTCGGTCTCAAGATATCTGAAAAGAAAGGGGAAGGACGTATCTAAGGATAGTGTGGACAGGGTTAGTTCAATTGTTCTCTAACTACTTGGATGGGGCGATGGTGGGAAAGAAATCGTACAAGACCGGTAGGTCTTGAGTGCGGTAGTAAACGCAGATCAGGAATGTGACACTAAACAAAACTTCACGACGCAGGAAACAAGTTCAAAATACCGAGCGGGCACAACGCAGGACCAATGAAACAAACACTCTCAGGAACGGCAGCACAGAAAATCAAAACACGGATTTATTGTTTAATTAATTATTAATGTTATTTATTTTAATATCGTAGTTAAAACAAACACGCACTGAAACTCGAGCGGTTAAAAATCAAATGTCGAAAATTTGTACACACACGACTCGGAATTTAGCGCATGTCTGCAGCGCTACAGACCACGGAAGCACGACTATTGTCGTCGTCAGATGGAAAAGGACTCATCGAGAATAGAACTCTGACTTGAATTCTATCCTCAATTAAGGGTGAGATATGGAGGAGAAAGAGAAAATTTTCTCTTAAGGCTGTGGCCACTAAGAAAATGCGATCCTTTTGGTGCAGTGGTGTGTGTGCGCGATCGAACAAATCGATGTTATTTACACAGGTCCGAAGGCAGTGGAAAAACGAAACAGGCAGGCGGCAAAAACAAAGGAGATTCATGGCCTATGTCTATGCTGTGCAACGTCGCTATGATAGACGTTAGGAAAAGGAAAAAGGTGCTAATGGGATGCGATACTTTATACAATGGAAATTGTATATCGTATCCTGGGTCGGCGGCAGAAACGGTTCCCTTGCATGACTTTGTATGTGTCGGGTAATTCGTTTTGTGGTGACGAACAAAATTGAAGATTGTTTGTCTATTGATGGTGAATCCCCCGTCGGCTTGCTGCACCTGTAAAAACAAGCCGCCCGACGTTGCATTTCAATTGATAACAATGGGTGCCGAATGTTGTGTATTTATGGTGCATATGCACATTAGGGAACTATTTTTAGGAATTTCATTTAACGCGTTGTATGCATTAAATGTCCTTGGAGAAGGAAATGTTTCAGGTATGGGGAATTGAAATTTGCCTGGGATTCTTGAAAAGGTAGAAAGAAATTCTTAAAGGAAATTATATGCGAAGGGATCCATGAAGGTAAGTTTTCTTTCGCAGGGACTTTTTAGATTGTATATTTAATCTATATAATGCATGAAGCATTAAAGATGCTAATGCGAATTGCATTCGCGAAAGCTTATGCAGACTGGGTAGCAGTTATTGGGGTTTTTCAGGAAGGCGAACCGTGGGATTTGGCGGAACCGCCACAGAGGCACTTTCGTATAGGTGAGGGTTCGGGTAATGGCGACCGTCAGGCCTTCTAAAGTGGTTGATGCATCTTCTGAGGAGTTTTCTTTCGAAGAGTCGAAGTCTTTCCATTTGGGCCGAAGACATGGAGGACCATATGGGAAAGGCGTACGATATTGCAGATTAGATTAGCTGCTTATAGCAGAGAAGTTTAACTTTCGTGTCAACTTTGTTGCTCCATTCTTTCATTTTTTTCATTTTTAAAACATTTTTTATTTTTCTTTTTATATTCTTAATTTATAAATTAAAGGCTAGACAAAAAATGCTTAAATTCTAGCTTAATTATCTTATATAATAACTTACTGGTCCTTCGCAGACGCTCTAAGCTAAACATTACTTAACATTTGTATAATTTGCCTTTCGGCGACAGAACTTTGTAGCAGTACTGATAATTAGTTGAAATACAAAGAAAAATTTGAAAAACTTTGTCAATTTTTTTTTGTTTTTTTTTCTTAAAATTTAACTTAACTTACCTACTTTTTTTTTTTTATGTAAAAGCACTTAACCTAACTTAACTTAAATCTTATACCTCCCTAATTCTAGAAAAGCTAAGTCTATGTAAGCTAGCTGATGATACTATGATTCTATACCGACTTTGGTATCCAGGTCTTTATATGCCATTCAACCACTAGAACTGTTGACTGTTGGAGATAGCCCTACTGAAACGCAGGAGCTCTTCTTTGGTGCGCGTTACTTCCCGGTCGTACCACAATCGCCCGTCTACAGATGATCTACTTACATGATAGATCAGCGGAATTCCGGATCTATCCTGTATAAGCCCTTTCATATCCAAGTCAAGGAACGCCTCTGGTGGAACAAAGCCGTTGCGACGCACCCCCTCATAGTACAAGGTGTTTGGATAATAGGCCCCGAAAATTAGGTCATTGGACGAGCTTATTGCTCTGGCAATATGTCCTCTGATTAATTTAATCATAAAAGTATCCACCCTATTTATGTACGCTTCATTATATAAAGTCTCATTTGAGTAATACTTTTTATAGTCCGATTCCGGTGTCCGATATAATCTGAAACAACTTCTGAGACACTTTCTTTCGAACACCCGAATCTTTTCCATCAAATTTGGACCTATGTTGAACCATACTGGGCAACCATATATGAGCATTGGCCTGATTAGCGTCATGTAGCATATGACTTTTACGCTGCTCTCAAGTTGGCTACTGTGAAATAGCCTCCTTGTCATAGCAAACGTTTTCCTCGCTTTGACCAAAGCAGCTTCTACATGTCTGTTGAAATACAGATATTGGTCTAGCCAGATGCCAAGGTATTTTTCTTGGTTTCCAGTTTATCTCCATGCGGTCCGACGATAACTAGTTTTCGCCAGTTTTTCCTTGTGTCGTTCGTGGTTTTATATAATGGGGTTCTAAATAGGATGGCTTCACATTTCTCGAAGTTGATCTTAAGTTCTCAGTCATTGCAATAGCGCTGCACTTTGTTGAAGTCTCCGAGCTGCTCTGTAAATTATGAGATCGTCTGCGTACGCAATAGCCTGCGGAAGTGCATCTAATAAGTCGCTAATGTAAATGTTAAAAAGAATCGGAGAAAGTACCGCCCCCTCTTGCAAGCCATTCTTGATATTATACGTTTTATTAGAGGTCACATTACCATTTTTGACCACGAACCTCCTGCCCTTTAACATATCGTAAAGTACATATAGTAGATGCTTAGGCATGCCATGTGTGATCAGTTTGTAATATAACCCTTTGATCCAGACTGTATAAAAGGCTTTTTCCAAGTCGATCAGACGGGCACCTGTGCATTGGTTTCTACATTTATTCCATTGTATGTCGGAGACCAGTTTAGCTGCGGCATGTGTGGTATCATGACCCGACTTAAAGCCAAACTGGTTATTTGGAATAATGTTGTTGTCGTCTACCTATTTTAGCAGAGCTTTGTTAATAGTCTTTTCATATACTTTACTGATGCTTGGGAGTAAACTTATCGAACGCATGTTCATTGGGTTTGTACAGTCTTTGCCTTTTTTTGGTATGGGCTGAATGATATCCGTTTTCCAAAGCGCGGGATAATATGCATTATTCAGCGCGTTGTTAAACAGGACCGTGTATATATCTATTGCCATTGGGGGCAGGTTCTTGAGTACGATGTTAGGTACTCCATCTATTCCCACTGACTTTTTGCTTCCTAATGAGTCGAAGATACTCTGGATTCCTTCCCTCGTAATTAAAAGGCTATTAGCCCCGCCATTGGCACTAATGTCAAATGACAGAGTTCGCCGAATGCTTTCATTCACCTTGTACTTCTCCTGAAAGACAGCTCCCACAGCGTTCACCTTTTCCAAAGGGTCTTCGATCACGAAAAGCTCACTATTGACATCCGTACGTGGAATTTGGAGACACTGAATCTCGTTTTGATTATTTCTCCTGCATATTTTATTTATTTGGGGGAACATATTTGGGTTATTAGTTTTTGTAGCTTGAATTCTGTTGTTCCAATACAAATTTGTTGCTAATCTATAGTTAGCTTTAAGTAGTTGTTGGAGGTTTTTTAATCGGGATTTCACTGATATTATCTCCTGCTCTTGTCTGTCTGTAAACTGTCTGTGTAATTGTTTAAGTTTCGATAGCAGTCTGCTCATTTTTTTGTGGAGTGCGTTTATTGTTGTGTTTCTGTACATGTTAATGTAATCTGTAACTGTTGTTTTGGGAATTGTTTTGTCCATTGTTCGTTTTACGGTTTCGTCCATTTGTTGAATGTATTTGCCGATTTCGTCATTTGTCAGGTTTCTGTTTACTGGCAGATTAAAGTCGTTGGAACGAAGTTCTCTTGTTAATGATCTGGTGAACCGTGCCATCTCATTCCCCCGTAGTTGTAGGGTTGCGGGATCACGAATTTCTCCAGATCTGCGAGATCGTTCGGAAGCTCTATCACTGCCGTAAATGCACAGTAGTCACTGTCGTATTCAATTGTCCGTAAACAGTTTCTGTTTCGTCTGTTGGTGTTAAGTCATCTCAGTCGTGAGTCGATTAGCAAGATATCTAAGAACGATCTACCTCTAGGGAACGATGGATATTCCCTAGCTAGCAGGTCAGTTCTATATTCGATATGATACTGATCTAACCAGCCAGCCAACTGATTTCCTCTGGCATTAGATATATAATTTCCCCAATTTCTATGCTTGGCGTTCATATCCTCAGGTGCATAAACCGCAATCGCATACAAACCCCTTCCTTGCTGAAGGGGTATGCGTACGATACAGGCTTCCAGCACCCGGAACCTGCGCACTTCTCCACTATATATAACTTTATGATGGATTCCTTTTCTAATAAAGATTGTTTTGTATTCTTTGTTTTATCGGCGTGCCAATATTGTGAATAATGGATCGCAATAATGGCTCCCTTTGCGTGAAGCCGTGACGATATCTCATTCTGCAGAGCTTTTTACGCTCCCGAATGAGATGAAGAGTGAAGTCGTCATGGGGAATCTGATAAGTCTTTTCAAGTTTGTACTTCGGGACATGAGTCTCCAAAGTTTCAACTAGACTCTCGTCAAGTCGAGATGCAGCGTTATTTATCTCAATCGTCGTTAGGTTCCTGTCAGTGGGAAGACAGATTTGGTGGAGTTTTTCGTTCAATGTGACATTGAAGTTGTCCCAATTTGCGCACCCATAATCGGGTATGTATCTGATATGAGGCCGCGATGCTCGATAGCTGCGAATTAACGTGGTCACAGCGTTGTGATCAGATACACCCACCGATACTTGGGGTGGAGTGATTTGGGGAAGTATATCTTTGGACACGAAAATGATGTCCAGAATTGAGATACCCCGCGTACCAACCGTAGGTACGATTATTTCAAAATTTAGGGCATGCGAGTTTTCGGAACTTGTTTCATTGGAACAAATTTGTGCCGTTTGGGCAAGAGGCGGTGTTGTTCCAGTGGGGATGCCTGGAGTTGAAATCGCCGCCTATGATGAAGGGTGTATGCACCGAGGACCTTATTAACTGGCTGATGTCTTCCGGATTAATGGGACCATTATTGGTTTTATGTCAGTGGTGTTACGGACCGACATTGAGTCCAGGTCCCCCCAGAATTCACTAATCCCCCTTCGTTTCCCATCTTTACCTGTAAAAGGAGAACAACTCGCCAAGTAGTTAATTTGCATAAACTACTTTATGCTAATTCTACTTGGCAGAGAAAATAATAAAAAACGACGTTGGCGTCCAATAATAAAATAATACGTCAACGGCGAAAATAATAATTAATTCAATTCGACGTTAACCAACAGACGTAGTAACTTCTACAAAAGGAGTACTCTCAACTGGAAAAACAACACAACGAAGCTGAACAGGGGAGCAACCATCAACGCCCCCTGCAACAAGTCGCAGACAAGCAGCTCCCGCACCCCTCCAATCAAAATAACTCACGTAAGTCACCCAACTTACCTATATTATAAAATATATTAATAAATTGTTCATAATCACACATAACAGTGGTATGCGGAGTATATACTCACTCTACCGTTATTAGCTAGATGCAATTCAACCCCGGAGACCTCTATGGACTCGAAATGCGGGAGGTCAGTAGCTTCATGGCGAAGTTCGCTATTAACTAGTATACGGGTGCCACCTCCGTTGATGATGGAGCCGCCAGTGAGGGTTCGATCCCTTTGAATCATCGAAAAGTTTGGGAAAGTGGGACGGTGACATGGATGCAACCTAGTTTCGGTTACAAGAACCATGTCCGCCCGGTTATCCTTTATGAAGTCAGAGACTATCATATGCTTTGACAGCGAAACGAGAGAATTGACATTTATAAGGATAACTTTAATTTTAGGATACATTTTGAAGCATATGTCTTACATAAGCCATGAAAAGGAGTGCATCCCTCTCAGCCTCAGTTGTTAGTTTTTCATATCGGGTTCGAATATCCTCAATGACGCGGGAGAGACTAAGTAGTTTCTCGAGCATTGAGGGATGCCCCTTTGGAGGCTTTTGTGCCGCCGCTTGGATTTGCGGCATTGTGGTGGCGTGTATAGCGGATCGGTTAGGAACTTGAATATGCCTCTGGGGGAGAGGTGGTGCAGTTTTCATATTCTTTGTTTGGATCTCTTTAACCTTATCAGCGAATGTAAATCCATTTAGGATGAAATTTTGTGTGGCCTGTTTTTCGAAGTTTGACTTGGCTACTTGTTTAGCTCGAGTCTCCTTGGATCTGTGGACTATTTCTTTATAGTTAGGGCAGTTCCTGTAACTGGCCGGGTGTCCTTTCTTACTGCAGTTGTAACAAGTTGACAACGTAATTTCATCCTGGACATTTGTTGTGGGATCATATGTTGCTGGCGGGAGTTCGTACTTGCCAATGGCGTGGGATTTTCCACAACGGACGCAACGCCGGTCCATGTTGTAGTTGTAGGAGACATGCCCGAAACGTTGGCAACGTCGGCATTGAGGTATTTCATTGTTATGAAATACCTCGAAGACAACTTGTTGTTGAAGGATTGGAAGGTACTTTGTCCGTATTATGGTATCTATGTCGGTTCCTGGAGCAAGGTGAAGCTCCCATATGTTTACCTTGCTGTATTTTTGCGGTCTGATTTTCACGAACCGTTGTGGGGGACAGCATTTTTTAACGTCAGTGAATTTGACGTGGGGGAATGTTGCCTCAAGGGCAATTACGATATCGTCTTTTCCCCAGCAGGCAGCGATTAATTTTAAGAGGATGGTCGTCGACTTTTCGTCGACCGGGGTGAAAGTGCAATAACTCAACTCTTTGGCCTTCATCGTATCGTTAACCTTAGAGACCGTCTGTCGATCCTAGGTTACGATTCTATTGAGGCTTGGATTCAAGGTCTTTGCCTTAAAATTGGATATTTCTAGTCGTTTCATATCACCGACGAACTCCTTTAGTTGAGGTCTCGTGCAAAGACCCCAGATTGCTGTTTTTTTTTTTAAAGCAGATACGTCTGCCCCGACCGCTGGTTGTGTGGCCTTTCGATTTAGAGTGGTCTTTGGTTTTGGGGCTGTGAATGATGCTGCTTTCGGTGTGCATGATTTTTCCAAAGGAATGACTTCTTGTGCAGTAGGGTGCACCGAGAGGTTTGTCACTATTTCATTAGCCGAAGCCGGGGATATTATTGGCGTACAGCCGGTGGCAACACGTTTACTGGGGGGACCTCCCTCGCAGTTCAGTGTTGGTCGTGGTGTTTTCCACTTTTCAGCGCGGAGAGAGGTGGGCGTGGAGCGGCAAGTATTAGGAGTAGGGACACGGAGACCATTCTCGTCGGCAGAGACACCAAAGTCGCTGTCGAGGCTTGTCATATCAGGTTCAATCTGTGAATGACGGGTTTCCGGTTTTTTAGTGGGCGGCGGCGGGGGGGGGGGGGTGAAGTAGCTTTCAATGCTGCATTCCCCCTCTCGAGAGCAGCAATTCTGGCTACCATGGTCGCGAGTTCGATTCTTAATCTCTCAAGAAGAGTCATCAAATCCTTATGGGGTTGATGCCCCAAGCTCCGAGGAGAAGAGAGGTCCATTTTGCGAAGGATAAATGAAAGAAAAGCGATGGACACGGGAAATCACAAAGGGCCAGAAACACGCAGATAAGAACCAGGTGAATAGAAACAAGAAGGAATGCAGACAAACAAAGGAAAGAAGATAGGAACAAGAAAACAAAAGATAAGCCCGATGAACCCAAAATTCAACACAAGTCCGGAATACATAAAGTTGCTATGTAAATTAAAAAAAGGTATTTTAGAGAAACAAAAAAAAATGTTTTTTTTTCAGTTTTTGAAGACCAGGTGTTTTTTGAGATAAGAATTCGGTTAGGCGAATTCTCGGACACATGAGCGTGAGTATGGAAATTGAACATCAATTTACCATATGTTTGCTTTTGTTTGAGGATCATAGGAAATTGTTGTATATGGATGATAAACGAATATTTGATTCGTTTACCAGGAATTTTGCTCGATTGGGATAATGTATTTCCGGATTAATTGGATGATTATGGGGTGCAAGGGCGATAAACGAACATTCGACTCGTTTATCGCGAATTTTCAAATTTGTTTTTTGAACTTTAGTTAAGGAATATGGGATTTGGATGTATGTGTGGGGGAAGGAGATGATAGGGCTTTTCAGAGCACTACAGGCGCACTCGAGGGCGTTTTCTTCTGGGGGATCTTTCCTCCTCGAACGTTGTAACTTGTTCCACTAAAAACTTTTCCGTGGGAAAGAAACTCGCCCACTTTTTCTCCCTTTTCTCTTAAATTCGCCTTGCCCTGGAATCTTCTCTCCTTCAGGGGATGTCTCCTTTCCAGGAATTCGAATCCTATCTGACAGTGATTTCTGAGTTTCGCAGGACCGCCGCAGTACTATAGGGTGGCGCAAAATTTATTATCCAATTTCGTTTTTGAATTACTTTTTTACTAAAAAAAAAATGATTTTGAGTGATGGAAATCTTTATTTAGACCCTTGTCAAATATGATGGCTAGTTCACAAATGTCAAATATGATGTCTAGTTCCGAAATGTCGAATATGATTGACGTACGACGCAATTTGCAAAAATTATAACATCTTCCGATAGGGTGATACATTTTGCGTCAACCTGTATGACAGAAACCTTCGCGCTAATGCCACCAATAAATTCATCGCAATTGGACGAGTGATTTAGGAATGGGTACGGGACAAGCAGGCTGACACGAATTCAATTTTATAAATACAATATGGATGTTATATGGAACGCAACGATCTCTGAGGCTTGTTAAATTTTCCATAATGAATTGTTTTTTCCGGGCAAGGTCATTAGTCTTGCGCCAGGTTCTTCGAAATACTTCTCTTAATCTCCTCTGTATTTTTCCTTAAATACTAGAATTTTGAAGCACATGTAAACTTGTTTAGCCCAATCATATTCGAGCAACTGCTACGGTTGCTAGTGGGAATCATTTAGATTCATAGTTCCCTGCTTTTATATCGGTTTTGCTGATGGTATTTTAGTTTGTTACCGATCAGCTGGCATGGTTTCAGTTCCTTTTGACTTCGCCCGTGGGAATCGTTTAGATTCTTGGTTCCGTATATTGATATTGCTTGCCCTAACAGCTGCCATGGTTTCTGGTGCTTTGGACATTGCCCATGGGAATCGTTTATATTGATCTGAATTATTATTAGAATATGATGGGATATGATGATACAAAGTGTGTGGGAGTGTATTGTATAAGGGGAATATTGATGGTAGGGCTTTCTGTAGCATTACACCTGAAATTAGACGAGAACAAATTGTGAAATTACCAAAGTAATTACAATTGATTAAGTTGAACAAAATAGAAAGTATTTTAAAAGTTTAACAGCGTAGCATGTGAAGCATAAGTTCAGTTGACGATGTTTGCATGGGCACAGTTCTGGCAATGAACTAGCAAATTTACTCCGGCAAAATTGTGTGAAATCATACAATGGTCGCAGAAAATTGAGCATCCATAGATATATATATTATAGTCGTTATAATGCGCATCTTTCAGACAACTTTTTCGAAGACCGACATTCCTTTTTATCTTTTTTTTTTTAATTTCACTGAAATTAATGATAAACGCAATAAATTGTTTTATTAAAGAATTTATTGTTTCCAATTAAAATAACACGAATAGTGGGAAAGGAGCCCAAGGTAGTGAACGTATTGTGCGCGGTTAAAACGTGTTTTTATTGCGTATGTTACGACTGCGGTTAATCTGCAATAAACATTAAGTTGAGCACCACTTCGAATTAAAACATTATTTTTCAGTTAACTGCTCAAAGTTCCAAAACAGGTGATTATTGTTGTATGTCGTGATTCATTTTACAGACGGATTATAGGTGATAAGAAGTTAACATGTTTGTTGTTAATTACAAGTTAATTGAATTGATCTAGTCTGAATAAACGATGAGCAGCGGTTGCTCTGACGAGTGACGTTACGTTAGTGTTTTGCAGAAGGAATCGGATTCCGAAAAGAGGTACCAAAAGAGGCGATTTTTCTGCAATATATAATAACAATAAGCCGGAAGAACCTGAATTTAATATTGATGCTTACGATCACGTCTGGGCTGCTATGCAATAAATATAAACAAACAAGAATTTTGGGTTAACAACCTTTCTCTTCATGCACAGTATGCAAACTCTAATATCGTGGTATCGTATTTTTAAGGTCGGCAGGCGTTCATGGAACCATTACCTCTTTTCTATTGTTTTTCTTCAGTTTTTGTGTTAAAAAAATCGTGAATTAGATGGTGGTTTAGAATAATATCAGGTTGAAATGACCGAAGCGTTACACATTCACTAGGAGCAGTCAAAGGAAGTGGTCCAATCCGACTTCCTCCTAAATACTTGACTGAGATTATTCGCCGTAGCGAAAAATTTTGCATATCTAGAGTTGATCGTTCGGAATATTGGGTGGAATGATGTTAGAAGGCGTTAAAAATATCGAGTTAATATTCTAATTATTATCGTAATTTGCACATTAGTCGCGGTTTTTATCAATTAGGCAAGGATAAGATGCGGTTGTTTAAATTGACTTACAAATACAATTATTTATTTTTAATATATTCTAAACTCATTTTGGTAGGTATGAGAGTAGAAGAGGTGTAGACGCGTTATATTTTACAACAACTTAATTAATTAATCAAATTATATGTACTCACAGTTTCCCAGTTTCTCCTTAAACATCTGTTCTGGTTGCTGGGGGCGTTGGTTCTTGAACCCCCAGTTGTTTGTTGTAGTTGTCCGATTGGAAATACTTTTCTGATTGTTCACACCCATCAAACTCCGGAACTTTAACACCCGCGAATGAATATTTTGTTTTTGAATCTTTACTTAAACGGTGTTAACATAATTTCTTATATCTTCATGGAACACACGCGAATGAAAACATTGTTTTTAAATCTTTTCTTTAGCGGTGCTTATATAATTTGATAGTGGCGCAAGGCTAGTAACCTTGTCCGGAAAAACAAATTATTATGGAAAATTTAGCAAGCCACAGACTTGTTAAATAAGGCCAAGACCAGATCCCGGTTGTAGTGCCGATGATGATGATGATGATGATGATATAATTTGATATATCTTCATGGAACACATGCGACTGAATTAATAGTTTTCGAATGAACATTTTACGACGACTGTATTATTTTTTTTTTTTTCTTTCATTTTTCGGCGCCTACTTTTTTTCTATTTCCCACAGCAGTTTCATTTTTTATTTCAACGCCTACTTGTAGGGTTATTTTATTTATTATATTTTTGATTTTCCGCCGCGCGCAAGAGAGTATATATCGGCCATCGCTTTAAGTCTTTTATAGTGCTCTGACAATGTGATAATTTCCGAACCTCCGCCGCTCTTCTCATTGACAAGGTATTGCTTCTTCGAAATCAGATCAGCTCTGAACAAAGGATGTGGTATTTTGGGCAGTACACAATTAGAACGAAAACTACTTATTTTATAATAATAATTTATTTAAAACTTTATGGTAGTTACAAATAAACAGCAAACTTTATTTTTTGGGGGAAAGATGATCAAATTGCCTACAATTTAATGAAATAACAAATCCCCACATACAGTAAATTATGAGACAAGCTTACGGAAAACCACCCCCACGTTAAGAGGCGGAAGCCAACTGACACATAAAACACAAATAACACAAGAACCGTCGTCATCGAAATATCTTAATAATTATCTTAATAAAAACTAACAAGGGTAGGTAGTTTTGGTATGTAACAAGCCTTGGCCATTAACCAGAAGGTGCGGGGATCTGTTCATCACTTGAGCACTTTGTTGGTTGCTTTGTTATCGCTCTAGACCCCTTCCTCATCTGCTCGTAAAAAAAGTCTGTAGCGATTCTAACAGATACACACACAATTCACAAGCAAAAATAGTGAAGAACACCGAACGAAAAATCGAATAAGAAAAATACATCAGAACCGTATACCAAGCGATAACACATAATAATTCACATCAGTGGAGTATAGTCGAGTTTGGAAATCAAATTCTAAACACGGTCAGTAGCCTGATGTGTAACGCTTAGGTAAAAGTTTTTTCGTGATTCGAGCTGTCATAGCGTCAGTTCGAATCACACGATCTTTTTCACTATTATTTCAAACGCTATAATTGGTAACTACGACGTGATCTGTACACACAGCATACACTTCCCATAGTAAAGCAGAACTTCACACACGGTCACGACTCCGCATAGAGCACAGCCCCCGACGTTTTCTCGTTTCTCTCGTTCGTCCGTCGTCCGCATACGAATCTGATCGTAACGAAGTTACTGCCGGGGGAGTGGTGTATCGATTCTAACAGATACACACACAATTCACAAGCAAAAATAGTGAAGAACACCGAACGAAAAATCGAATAAGAAAAATACATCAGAACCGTATACCAAGCGATAACACATAATAAATCACATCAGTGGAGTATAGTCGAGTTTGGAAATCAAATTCTAAACACGGTCGGTAGCCTGATGTGTAACGCTTAGGTAAACATTTTTTCGTGATTCGAGCTGTCATAGCGTCAGTTCGACTCACACGATCTTCTTCACTATTATTTCAAACGCTATAAGTCCTTCTTAATCACAACATAATTGCTCGCCCCTCGTTATATTCTGCCCTATCTCTAACCCCCCCCCCCCCTCCTCTAATCCCTCCCCCCTTCTCGACCTCAAAACCTGGGCAAAGTATACCAACTTCCACAGCTCACATACTCTCAATCCCATAACCCCAACTCGTTCTCTGAACCCAACTAAAAACCGAATTTCGCATCCCCCATCCCACATCCCCATCTTTCCCTTACCATACACCCCATCCCACAGACGAATTATTGAACCCCTTATCGCCAACTGTTAAAATCACACAGCAATCCATCAATAAATCTGGATGTCGTTACGACTTATTTAAACTTAGAAATAAATTGATCTACTAAAATGTCCGCCTCTATCTTTCGTACCTCTATGACAAATCTGATTCAGTCTGCTATGAAAGCAAAACGAAAACCAGTCACGGTTTACATTCAGCAGGAGGGGCTACTTACCGACTTCCCTAGCCTTTGTAACCTGTTTATGAAATTCCACAAAAACTTCAAAATGCTTCCACAAAAAAAGTCAAAAGATATGTGGGGGTTCTCTATACTACATGGAGAACCAACCCACAATTTCAACTTAATTTCGGCCGCCTACAGGGCGTCACATTATCCCCTATCCCGCCGTTCAGCTATTTTACATGTAAAAGAAAGCATAGCTGAATTCATTATTCTATGCAGATATTGCAGAATTGAATTCAGCTCCCTTTTTGCCATACGGCAACTCCATTTTTGCTAGCCCATGAGATTTACGTCGGAAATCACATCACGTCGGTTAGCAACAAGTCAAATCAAATGACGCTGTTGCATAACCATGCAACGGCTGGGGTAATTCCAAATTATTCGTGTTTGGTTTTCATGATAAATTACCCTAGCCAATTTGGCGCCACTTCGGCTTTTCATCAGATCATCCATTCGCTTGGGATTAACGATCTCATTTTAAAGGTGAATGGCGCAAACTTCATTTTCCTCTCCTCTACAATTCTGTCTTTCCATAGTTCGATGCACTCAGAGATCACCACAATCACCGCACTAGGTCAGTGGATCAGTCTCAGACGCTGCATTAACACACACACACACACTAAGCCAGATCAACCCTGGATTATTGTGCTTTCCTTTTGATTTCTTCATCCTTTTTACGTCCATCGACGTCGAACGAGTACGCAAGTACTTATCCACCTCAATGAGCGTGGGGAATTGAAGGATGCACAAGAGAGCACGATTACCATTGGCTGATCGTTGTGTAAAAGCAGAAATCCCAATTTCCAGCCCTAATTCCAACCAGTCGCTATTCAATCATCATCGCGGGCAGACACGCAGCCACAAGTATCTGGAACGCTATCCAACATACTAGCCGCAGTACTCGCAAAATGTTTTTAGTTCCTTGTGTATTATTGATCAAATCGTACTTTTACAATAGTTACATTGTGTCGTTATCCCCTCTATGTGTATATACAAATACAAGCCGTCCTGTTAAATGTAACTATTAATTAGTTGCCGCCAACTCGTTTTGTAGCGAAACACAAATATTCTAAATTTGCGTCAGTGTCGTTAGTTATATTGAATCAAGTTCAAAAATAGTAAAAGAAAGTACAACTAAAAATATTACTAACCGTTTGCCCTCCCCACACCCCACTATAAGACACTCAATACTCTCCCCCTAACCATCTACTATCAGATTGTCAGAGGTTTCGGCTCTAAAACGCAATTGATTCTGCAAACTGCACACGCCCTCCCTTTCGATATGTAGGCACTGACCGAAATCAACCTTCTCCCCAGTATTCACAGCCAAGAACTATTCCCTTCCACCTTTAACGTTTTTCGTGATGACGATGGTATATGTCCGGATTAACCTTGCCGTGGGGTACTGCTTTTCACCCAAAATAGGTTCGCCTCATCTCTTATTGCCATCTCTTCTTCTACCAATCTTGACTATATCGCAATAAAAATTGACCAACGCTCAAAGTCTTTATACGTCATTTGTTTCTATATACCTCCTTCGCAACCGATCGTGTCATACGAACTCGCAATAGCAACAGTAAATCACCTAACCTAAATAAGTACTTTCCAGACGATATCGTTGTTGTAGGCGATATTAACATCCCCCATCTCCAATCGACGTTATCAGACGATCAATCCTTTGACACGACATAACCCACTAGTACCAAAGAATGTCTTTATAGACGGTCTCACCGACTCATCATCATCATCATCGGCACTACAACCGGGATCCTCTTGGCCTTATTTAACAAATCTCTCCACCGGTCCCGATTTCGAGCCGATGTCATCCAGTTTGGCACTTCCAGGCTCTGGGCGTCCTGGTCTATTCCATCCCTCCATCGGAGACAAGGTCTACCGCGCTGTCACCTTCCACACATCCTGCCACAAAGGACTTTCCGGGCAGGCTCCTCTTCGCTCATTCGAATTAGGTGTCCCGCCCACCGGAGTCTACCGAGCTTGATTTGTCTTACAACATTAGCTTCAAGGTAGATTGCCTACAACTCATGGTTGTAGCGTCTCCGGAATCGTCCTTCCACACATATGGGGCCAACAATTCTCCTTAAGACCTTCCTGTCGAAGGGGCTAGGGGTTTATCATCATCATCGGCACTACAACCGGGAACCGGTCTTGGCCTTATGGATGTTCTAGATAAATTTCGGGATTTAAAGAGCCTTGATAGACCATAGTAGCTTTATTGGATTTGATCAGTCGTTCGCGTATTTCTTCTTCCATATTGTTAGCGGCTGATACTATTGACCCAAGGTAGTTAAAGGATTGCACTACTTCATATTCGCGCTCTACTACTCTGATAGTTTGACCAAGGTTTGGTGTTCTCTTCGCAACAGTTGCCGCCATGTACTTAGTTTTCCCCTCATTAATGTGCAGTCCCAGTTTTTGTGCCGCCTGCTCGATCTGGATGAAGGAATCCTGTACAGCCGATTCAGTGCTACCGATGATGTCGATGTCATTTGCGTAGGCAAGTATCTGGCTGGACTTGGTGACAATAGTCCCTCTAGTTGTGACGCCAGAGTCACGGATTGCTTTCTCCAATGCCAGGTTAAGAGGAGGCAGTCCAGGCCGTCCCCTTGTCCGAGTCCATTAAAGATGTTTATTGGTTTGGACAGCAATCCCACTATTTTTACTTGACTAGTTAGGTTGGTCATTGTCAACCTACAAAGTCGTATCAATTTGTTTGGAATGCCGAACTCTCTCATGGGATTATATAGTTCTACCCCGGCTATGCTGTCGTAGGCGGCCTTAAAGTCTATAAACAGATGATATAATGGAATCTTAAATTCCAGACATTTTTCCATTGTCTGCCTAAGAGTGATATCTGATCAATCACTGGTTTACCTGGGATAAAGCCACACTGATATTGACCAGTGATGACTTTAGCGAATGGGACTATTCGATCTTGTAGGATAGAGGAGAGTATCTTATAGGCGATACTCAGCGATGTTATACCCCTATAGTTGCTGGACACAGCTTCTTATCTATGGGGCAAATTATTCCGCGACGCCCATCTTCCCGCATCTCCTCTTGCCCCCATACGTGCACCACGATCTCCTTGTTTGATCAGCTCAGCTGGTATGCCATCAGCTCCGGGGGCTTTATTTGATTTGAGCTGTGTTATGGCTTTTAATGTTTCCTCAATGCTTGGTGGCGGCATCATTTAGTCTTGATCTTGCATAGGTGGAGCCTCCAATTTTTCTGTGAGCTGACCATTTAGCAATTCATTGAAGTGCACTTCCCATCGCCCCAGAATCCCTTCAGGATCGGTGATCAGATTACCCTCTTTATCCTTGCAGTAAGTGCAGCGTGGTGTGTACCGCGTCATTCTGTGGATTATTTGGTAGAACTTCCGCGCCTGGTGCGGACCTCGCTCTCTACTTTTCTCTATTTCACAGACAAGGTTTCTTTCCCAGGCACTTTTCTTTTGTCTGTGAAGTCTTTTTGTAGATCTTCTGAGCTCTTTGTATTTCTCTTCGCGCAGCCGCGTCCTATGAGACTGCTGCATTGCCCGGTATGCAGCATTCTTACGTTCAGTCACTAGTTTGCACTCATCATCAAACCAGTCGCTCTGACCTCTACGACTACTGCCTAAGATGGAGTTGGCAGTACTAATGATAGTATTCGTAAGGCGTGTCCATTTCTCTTCTACGCCCGGCATTCTGGCCCCCGGACTTACTCTCCCCCCATCGAGGTCTTCAAGGGCGAGGCTTAACGAAGACCAAAGGTGTTGATGGTGGTCTCATTACGTAAGGCAGCCGTGTTGATTCGAACCTGATCCGGGGATGTAATGCGTCTCCGTAAGGCAATCCGTTCTCGGAAAACTATACCAACCCGATAGTGATCCGAGTCGACATTGGCACATCGGTACGTTCGTATCGTCGTCAGGCTCGAGGAGTGGCGGCAATCTATCAACACGTAGTCAATTTGGATGCGAGTGGCTCCATGAAGTCATAACCAGGCGCCTTTGTGAATGTCCTACGCGAAAACCTGGTACTCGCAACGACCAAGTTCTTTGATGCTGCCAGTTCAATGACTCGTGGTCCATTGTCATTAGTGTTCTCTTGCAAACTATGAGAGCCTGCGTAGTGCCTGAAAACCGGCTCCCGACGTATTTTTGCATTCAAATCACCAAGAACGATTTTCACATCGTATCTTGTGCAGGCATTGAGGGCCCGTTCGACGTTCTCGTAGTATTCTTCTTTTTCGTCGTTAAGGGCCATTCTCTCTGCGATCGTCGAAGTGTGTAGACGCGTCCTACCACTGCTTTTGAAAAACAAAAGAGAAAAGAAAAATTAAAAGAAAACACGTGTGCGCGTGCAGACATAGATGTGTGACCGTCATTAGGAACGGTCTGTGGCCGAACAATAGTGTATCGTGTATAATATTAAGTGGAAAATTTTGTGAAATTTTTGCGCGACATTTTAAAATTTAAGTAAAATTGGTAAACCAATACATAAAATCAGCGACCGCATCCGGAGTTTGCGTTCGCAGATGCTGGTCAGCGGCCCCAGTACTGCCGAGCTACCTAAAAAACGAAAGAAAAAAACAGCTCACAGTCCTCTGAACGCACCGAAGAAAGTAGCTACAATGGCTACTCAACTAACAACGGAATACCACAAAAAATACGACGACGCGATGGAAACAATAAGGATACTAACAGCCCAAATGGAACAACTACAAGAAAAAATTCGCTCTCTTCAAGCGCAAACCAAAACCAATGTCGACGTCCCCATGAAGGAAGTTCCTCCCCAACCCATCTCATTAACATTCAACAATAACCCATCATCATCGAATATCTCGCCACCGCCCCAAGATACCCACAAACCAGAAGACCACTGGCAAACAGTTGGACAGAAATCTACAAATAAGGTGAGACCACCCCCAATTTACATTAAAAATCCTAATAGTACCAAGGAAGTCATCAAGACGCTTGAGAATGCCCTTGGACACAGAAATTTTACCACGGACTCAAAAGGATCTTCGATCTCTATCAAGACGATGACTCTAACGGATCACGACATGGCAATAAGAAAACTCTCAGAGAACAAACACGAGTTCTTCACATTCCAGCATGCCCAGATAAAACCAAAAACATTCATCATAAGGCACATTGATCCAGCATGGACTACCGAGGAACTTACACTCGAAATCTTGAGGATATGCCCGTCAATGAAAATCCACAGATTGGACTACTTTCAAACCCCACACATGAGGGAGAATAATATTAGGAGCTTGCGAATCATACAGATCCCACCGAACGGTGATGTCACCCAACTTAAACAAATAAAATATTTGTTCACACACAAAATCACGATCGAGGAGCCACATAAACAGAGCATTCTCCATTGCAAAAGGTGTCAAGGATCAGGACACCTAGCAGTTGCGTGCCACCTAAGTGCACGATGCGGAAAATGTGCCGAACAGCATATACCAGGAGAGTGCAAAGTGAACCCGCCTGGCACAGAACCATCAGTAATTCAGCAAACAAACGCCGATGGATCAACATCCACGAAAAAAATTACCATAACTTGCTGTAACTGCGGAGGCCCACATCCAGCTAGTTTTTCACAATGCCCCGAAAAGCTACGGATTCTGGAGAGACGTTCGTTACACACGGTAACTAATACGGCCAAACCAGCTGCAACGAAACCCTTATCACCACAACCATCCCATCTCAGGGGGTCAGGAACATCATATGCAGAAATTACGAAAAGTTCCCGTAGCTGCCCGAAATCTCAACAACCCAACCCCAACGTTCTCAACCTGGATATCTTGGGATACATCAGGAGTCTGGAGACACTACTACCAACCTTAAAACACAGTTCCGAATTGGAAAAAAAAGGTCAGATCTTAAATTTAATAACTTCCCACATCCTTTCCCTTAACGTATAATTTAACCCTTATCTGCCTCAACTCAGAGTCCATTTATTCCCACACCCGTAGACAACACCTCCGACTGTTTGTTGAAAAGTTCTCCCCAGATATTCTTCTGCTTTCAGAAACTTGGCTGAAATCCACTTCTCGAGTCTACATACCTAATTACACATTTGTGTCCAACCCACGAACCTCTGGCCCTCATGGAGGTACGGGAATCCTAATACATAAAAAATTCCAATTTGCTGAGATTAGATTTGCTAATATAACTAGTGTCGAATACACGGCTGTTAAACTTTTCTGCCGAAATAATAAAGTACTGGTCTTGTCCTCCATATACATTCACCCTTCTCGTGAACCAAACTTCCCTAGTGCAGACATCTCACAAATAATCCAACAGTCTCTGCCAGCACCTTTCATAATAGGAGGAGACTGGAACGCACGACATACTGCATTTAATGACATCAAATGCAACAAATACGGCTGTCAACTCCTTGATCTCCTCCGACTTCATCCATATGTCTACGCAGACTGCCCGTTGCAACCTACTCGAATTTGCAGCTCAACCAAGTCAACAATCGATTTCTTCCTAAAGTCTACAGATAGCTATTCATCTAATCCTCCCACAGTGTCCTTCACATTCCCTTCGGATCATGGCTCTGTCCACACCTCGGTTCAAATCCCCTCGCTTGAACCACTCTACACTCTGAATCCTATTCCAAATTTCACCAAAACAAACTGGAAAAAAGTCAATAAGGATATTGCTGCTAGCTTTTCAAAATTTTCTTTACCGGAATCTTCTAACCTGCCCCCTACACAAATTGACCAAGCAGCGGCCCAAATAGAGCAAATACTGGGAAATGCTCTCTTCAGCCATACTCCCACTATCGTTCCTCATAATCACTTAGGAAAACCCCTACCCAACCTACTCACAAAATTATTACGTATAAAAAAACAACTCCGACGAAAATTGCACACTAGCTACTCACCTTTTATTAAACAACAGATCCAGCTATTGACCTCCCTGATAAATGGACAACTAAAAGTTTTCACTAATCAGACCTACACATCCACCTTAAACAGTATCAAACCAAATCGCGATCTATTTAAAAACATAAACAGACTAACGGGTCGCAAACTCAAGCCTCGAACAGATTATCTTATTCACCCAACTAATAATAACATCGTCCAGTCGGACACTGATATAGCAAACTGTCTCGCTGAACATTTCTGCAAAGTCCATAAGCAAAACGATACCCTCCCAGTAACAAATTTCCACGATACAGTGAACGATTACATTCCACGCTCACTGGAGCCATCCCCCACACCATTTATTACTGAATTCACCGAAAGCAATAAAGCATCACACCCCGTAGGAATCGACACATTCCTAAGCCTTGAAGAACTATCCGAAGTCATTACTTCACGTAACAATAAAAAATCGACTGGCCTAGATAGAATCCCTAACCTCCTATTCAAAAGACTCCACCCAGGCAACTTGCTCCCGATCCTCGTTCTTCTCAACCACATAATAAACGCTTCACATTTCCCTAAAAGTTGGAAAACAGCGGTGATCGTCCCTATTAGCAAATCTGGGCCCTCCAAGCACCCGGATAACTTCCGTCCGATATCGCAGCTAAACTCGCTTAGCAAGATTCTTGAATGTAAAATCTACAAAAATCTTCTCTCATTTGCCAGGGATAACTCCCTCATTCCGAACTCTCAATTTGGCTTCCGCTCACAACACTCCACTTGTCATGCTCTCTTAAAACTGACACATGATGTGACGACCCACCTCCAAAACCAATCCCCAACGGTATGTGTCTCCCTAGACATAGCTAAAGCATTCGACTGTGTCTGGATCGCAGGACTGTTATACAAACTTCATTCAATGTATGGATTAAACATCCACTCCACAAAACTTCTCGCTTCTTACCTCTCTGATAGAAAGTTCATGGTGAAAATAAACTCAACTCTCTCGACACCTTATAGCATAACCGCAGGAGTTCCTCAAGGGTCCATCCTCGGCCCACTACTATACCTTCTTTATACATCAGACGCACCGCAGCCACTGTTACCCAATACAACAATGCTCAACTATGCCGACGACACTTTAATTTATTCAAGCAACAAGCTTGTCAAGGAGGCAAGAAACTGTATTAACAGATATCTCCCAATCCTGTCAGCCTACTTTACCAAGTGGAGAATTCAACTAAATCCAACCAAAACTCAGCTCATAGTTTTTAAAGGCAGAAACGCGAGTTGTACAAACAACACTATTCGCTGCCATAATAAAATCAGAATTAAAATAAATAACAATATAATTAAACCCTCCAAAACCTTAAAGTATCTAGGTATAACCTTTACCAACAATCTGTCATTCTCCGCCCACATTAAAAATACGATTCGTAAAGCCACAACCCAACTGAACCTCTGCAGAAAAGTCATGTACAAACCGAATGGTCTCTCTCCCAAAGTCAAATCACTTATCTACAAACAAATAATCAGACCCACTCTCACATATGCATGCCCGATATGGTACCATATCACACCCGCCCAAATGGAGAAGCTACGCATTTTCGAAAGGAAATGCTTCAGACTTATCACTGGCCTCAACCGACATCCTAACTCCCACAAATATTACAACAGTAGTTCTCTCTACTATGCCGCTAATATTGAACGTATAGATCGACGCTTCCTCGAGCTGTCCATCAAATTTATCGAAAATCTTCCCAATAATCCCAATCCGATAATAAATGCGCTCACATCGACTCCGTCAGACAACCGAACTGCCTACCCGAACTGTCTCCACACCAGAACCCTCTTCACCTCTGGCAGGTTGGTCAACAACTCCAATGAGATCGTATACCACAATACTGAACTCTCACCTCACCAGTTTAAATATTGTAATATACAACCCTTCTCTAATATCTTGCGTTTCAACGACCAATCGGAAAGTGTTCCCCCAACCCATATCCCCGACTCATAGTACCCACCCTAACCCAAATTCCACCCATCAACCACTATACCTCCCGCCCCACCCTATTCTAACTTATTGTAATAATAATAGATTTAATAATTAGATAAGCTAGGCTAAGCTAAGTTAAGTTAAGTTAAGCAAATTAGTTATAGGTTAAGTAAATAATTATATCCTGGTTTTCTGACCTTTTCCAGGAAGCCCCACCTACTCCTATCTTGTCCACCCATGAAATATATAACTTTATAATAATGTTTGAAAAATGTACTAGCAAGTATGTGTAAACGATTAAAGCTAAGATAATTATAAGTTATCTGTATTACTTATTGTAACAAATCATTTATGGTCAATAAATACAGAAATGTAAAAAAAAAAAAAAAAGTCGTTAAGGGACTCCTCTGTAGGTCCGTGAAAGTTTATGAGGCTTATGTTCTTAAACTTGCCTCGCACGCGAAGAGTGCATAGCCTTTCATTTATTGCATTAAAGCCGACAACGGCAGATTTCAGCTTTTGGCTGACTAGAAAGACTACCCCGAGCGCATGGTGTTTTGCATGACAGCTATAATAAATGTCATACTCGTTTCTTTGAATAACACCACTCCCCGTCCATCTTATTTCTTGTAATGCTGTTATAACAGCCTTATAATCGGTCAGGGCATCGGTTAGCTGCTGTGCAGCTCGACCTCTGTATAGTGAGCGGATGTTCCATGAAAAAATTCTTAAATCGTTTAGCCATTTTCGTTTCCGTGGTCGTCGTCGTGTATCCGATCCATATCCGAGGCTTGTTAAATTTGCCATAATAGATTGGTTTTCCGGGCAAGGTTTAAGCAGTGCGCCAACCTTTCTCAGGATGTCGCTGCATGCGTTGATTCACTACTTGGGGAGGGAGGTAAAGTAGCTATCCAGGGGTGCCAAGTGGAGACTGCATGTCAACTTGGATTGAACAGGGACAAGGATCGTCCTGACCTTCGTCGGGTTGAAAGCAATCAGTGACTTTACCTTGTATGTTCGCTCCCATCCCCCCACCAAATTGTCACCAATTTGGAGAAATGTTAGCAGAGTACGGATCAGAATATTTGATAGTGTTTATCGTTTCTCCTAGTTGAAGAAATGGAAAATGGATTGGTCCTTTCGATGTCCACCAAATTGTCACTATAACCTTTTTTGGGTGGAGATCGGGCTTGAAGGTGAGTTTGGTTTTGGTTTTTCACCTACATCCAACCACTGCCCAGGTCTTTTACGGTAATCATACAGAATCCATTTTCCATCAAAGGTGACTATCCGGTTCAGTTTGGTTTCTTAATCTAAGCGATGCGCCGATTTCGAGGCGCCGTAGTTTTTGCGCCTCATTCAGTTCATGGGGTGCCCACTTATCGAGTTTCTTTACCTTTCTTATAAGAGAAACGTGTCGGCTTATTGTCATTGGGGATACTCCCCAATTTGTGCAATCTCCCGCGCCGATTTCGTTGGGTCCGCATCCACCGTTATTCTTAAAGCATCGTCCTCAACTAACGTGTCGGCTTCCCACGTGGTACATTTTCGATGCTGAAATCTTCCAAACGGAACTTTCCAAACCAACGTCGTATAGTGCGTTCGTTTCTACATCCTCAAATGTGTCATTAATGTTTTTCATTGCCAATGACGCATTATGTCCAATTTTAAATTCATAAAGGAAAAGGGTTCGAATTTGAACTACCGACAGCATGGGAAATAATTCCTAGAGAACTCTCGAGGAAACAATTCCTCGAGGACTTCTTATTTCCGACTGAGCGAAAATCGGACATTTCATGTGGTGCAACCCAATAGTTTGTTTTTATTCAGTATTAAAACCGTAAATTTGCTGCCAGACAGCCTCTATTTTCAGCCAAATGAGGTCAAATATTTTTAGGTTCGACTGCTGCTTCTCTGTCTGTTGCGGCAAACTACATCGCTGACAATGACATTACCTTTAAATTGGAATCTTGTGCGTAAACCATATATAGATCAATGAAGATTGTTGAATATGGCTTTGCCGGTAAAACAAAAAGCAAATCTTATGCCAAGGAAGACCCCTGGTGGAGACTATATGTGTACAGAGATGGAAGAAGCGACAATCAAAACCTTTACGATACACAGCTACCAGTCTTACGACGTTGGCGAATGCGTAGTTACGACCACATATGCGGAATTTCGTTATATACTGTCCACACCCCATATCGCGCCGATTGACTTGTCAATGTTTACCAGGCTTCGCTGTTTATAAACGATGTTTCAACTCATATTGGTGAAACCGTATCCTCTGATATAGAAATACATAATCAACGTTGACTGACCTAATTCCGCGAAGACGAGTTACTTAATGGTCGACTTCCTATCAAGTCATTCGCATGAAGATTTATTTATTGATTGTAATCTCTGGCTCCTTGCCTGTTTCGAACCGGAGTACATCTATAAAGAAATACTGGTTTTGGGTGCGTTATTTGGAATATCATCGTTAGTTGAATGGACAGAATAGCTCCCTGCTGACCCACATCTATAACAGTCCACTTGACCATGTGTCCACCTGTACTCAGAGCACATATTAAGTATAACATAACATAAAACAACGCTTAATTAAATTGTTTATTCAATTTTTAACTTGAAAATCACATCACATGAAACAATTAATTATTCCAACGGAGATGGTTTTGGTGCTGTTGTATCCAATCCAATATAATTAACAACTAATTTTTTATTTCTTCTCCAAATGCACAACAGTTAATTAAAAAGTCGTATATAAAGTGAAATACAATACAATATGGTCGTAAGTATAATTAAACACAAGAAACGGCGAATTTATTTCTGTCGATGAAGTTCAACGAATGAAGTGAGACTCTATCAATTGCTGCAGTAGCCTAAGGCCAGATTTGAACAGGTACAGTGGTACTCATAGCACAGTGGGAATGATGATTGGGCAGCTTTATGGAGTGCTACATCATTTTCCTGTTTGAGTTCATTGCCGATAGCACTTAAATCTATCCGTGTCGCGCGTTTGCTTAAAGCCACTCTTGTGGGGTTTGATTACTATAGCTTTTGATTTTTGTTTTGTTTTATATCCATAACAATTAAATTACAGATTTTGCTTAAGACTAAATGTTAACTTCTATTTTCCAAATATCATTCTTATGTTACATTAACTTACTGGCTCTTCGCAAGCACTCTAAATTATACATTATCATTTTTCTTATGCCTTTCACCGTACAATAATCAATGTTTTTATAACATGTCACAATAATTGATATGTTTTCTTTTTAAAATGTATTCTATTCTTTCTATATTATGTATTATTTATAAACATTTTTTTTTAAACGAAACAAAACGTCCAAACATAAACAAGGAGTGCAAATAAAAATAAAGAAAATACAAAATTAAAATCAAATTAAAAACAAAAACAAAAAAATAATAATTGGGAATTGGGGTTAGAGGGAAAAAGGCGGTGCGCCTGAGAGGCATACTATGTTTCGGGACGTATAGTCCTTTCTTCATCACTGATCCACCACCAGTTGGGATGGGATCGATCTTTTATTGACTTATCTCCTTCACCGATCACCATACTAAAACGCAGGCGATCTGGAATATTAGAGATATCGTTATTATTTATTATTTATTGGCCTGTAGAAACCCGGAAGTTCATGGCCTCGCCGAATCGACTCTGTCATCGTTCCCTGTGCTGTGCGCTCTCCTTCCACGCTTAACCATTCGATCCGACCTCCTTTAGGTCAAACCTAACGCTTTTTCCCTATCGCTTATCTCAACGATGCCTGCAGCCCCCAACAGCAGTTCCTTTGTTTGTACAGTTGCAGGATCGACCGTTGCCTCACTTCCAATGAAAGGGCATTGTCACCACAGGGAAATTCTTCCAAAAAAACCCCAATCGATCGTTCATTGGTCATCACCAAAGAAATGATCCGATTCGGCTCCTCCCATATCGATGGAAATCACCACCACCGCAGCTAGGGGATGTTGAGTGCAACAGCCACTCAAGGAGTAAAATTTTATCACCCTTCGAGGAGAGACGTCGAGTCTCTGTCGTTCGGTTTTTCAAGTTTAAAAATAATAAGGAGTCAGATAGTAACCACCGCGGAGTGCACACATACGAGGCGTTCTCCTTAGACATGGTCGAGTTTATTATTTTTTTTTTTTATTTATTGGCCTGTGGGAACCCGGAAGTTCACCGAATCGACTCCGCCATCGTTCCCTGTCCTCTGCGCTCTCCTTCCACGCTTGACCATTCGATCCGACCTCCTCTAGGTCAAACCTAACATTGTCCTCCCATCTCCGTCGCGGGCGTCCGGCCGGTCTCTTTCCCGTTGGTCTACCGTCAAGAATTCTAAGCACGGTCCCATCGTTGCCCATTCGCGCCACGTGTCCGGCCCATCTTAATCTCCACGACTTGATTACTCTCACTATTTTTGGTTTGCGATATAGCTCTTCCAATTCGTGGTTGTGGAGTTTCCTCCATTGTCCTGCCTCCTCGTCATATTTACCACCAAAGATACCCCTTAGTACTTTATTCTCGAATACGTAGAATTTGTTTTCTTCCCGTTTTGTGAGACCCCATGTTTCGCATCCATATAGAACAATCGGCATGATTATGGTTCTATAGACACGGAGTTTTATGTTACGTGATAGCAGTCTGGATTTCAGCAGTTTACTGACTGCGTGCCAACTAGCGTTGCCGGAATGCAGTCTTTTGTTAATTTCCTTCGACATTTCATTACTGGTCGTCAATGTCGTTCCCAGATATTTAAATTCTTTAACCTTTTCAAATATCTTGCCTCTGACGTTTATATGTGTTCCCTGAGGTCCACCCGCTCTCGCCGTAATCATGTATTTTGTTTTGTCTTCATTTATTTCTAGGCCCACCTTTTCTGCTGCTTGCATGATGATTTCAAAGTTTTTACCAACAGTTTTATCAACAGTATTTTTTTAACAGTATTATTGCCCAGAACGGCGATGTCATCCGCATATGCGAGCACTTGTGTGACCCCGTTCAGGGATGATCGGCCATGTTGTCGCCTTGTACCTTCCTGATCACATACTCGAGGACAAGGTTAAAAAGACACGGTGATAGACCATCTCCCTGCTTTAGTCCGTCTCGGATTTCAAATGGCTCTGAGAGGTGGTTTTCTATTCTAACTCGCCCTTTGTTTTCGTTCATGCTAATTTGGATGAGGGCGGCATATTTTTTCGGGATTCCCAGCTCAACTACAATATGGTAGAGTCTTTGCCTTGCGACTGAGTCGTAGGCTTTTTTGAAGTCAACGAACAGTCTCTCCGTATTCCCACTTCTTTTCCAGCAGTTGTCTTATTGGGAGCATTTGGTCGCTTGTTGACCGGTTCCTACGGAATCCACATTGGTAGTCTCCCAGTATCTCTTTGGCGTACGTTGTGATTCTCGCTAGAATGACATTTGTTAATATCGTTATCATGGAGAATTCGTTTATCCCTGGCACCACGGAGAGCGTGGTAAATAATCGGGACTCCATGCACGTCTTGGATAAGGCCTTTTTGATCCAAGAAGGAGGGAATGAACCCATTCTGGAGAGTACTCTCCATATACATATCATTGGGATACAATGCTTCCGATATGAAATCATTTTCACTGCACATTGCCCTAGTCGTGTGACCACGGATAATCTTGATAATGAATTCTGTTTAGTCCTGATTTGTCATACAGGACCCTATTGGGATAGGATTTCTTGTATTGCGGCTATTGGATTCTGTACATTCCGAGGCAGGAACGCAAATACTGCCTCTCGAAGTCCCGAAACTTCTCAATGTAAAATGGGGATATGTTATACAATACCGGGCAGCCATACACTAGTATTGGTCGGATGAATGCCGAGTATGAAATTATTTTCACCTTGAGGTCCAAAAGACTACTACGGAAGGAGACTCCGTGTCATTGCATATGCGTTTTTAGCTGCTGTAAGAGCAGCTGCTGTATGCTTATCACAGTGAAGATACTGATCAATCTAAATACCACAGTTTTTGAGTACAGTTTTTACTTGTATGGGAAGATTATTACTTTCGGCAATGGAAAATGTTTTCCAATCCCGTTTTGTATCCCTTGATGCACTGGACGTTCTGAATAGGATAGTTTCTGTTTTCTGAAAATTTATTTTTAATTTCCAGTCGTCGCAAAAACGTTTGATTTTATTGAAATCATCTTGAGGAAGTCTGTTGATGACATCAATTTTTTCTCCAGATCTATACACCACAATGTCGTCGGCATACGCAATTGCATGGTTGAGAGAGCCCACTAGATCACTAGTGTAAATGTTAAATAAAATGGGAGAATTCACTGCTCGCTGTTGTTTGCTGTTTTTGATGTGGAAGGTCTTGTTAAAGATTACGTCTCCACATTTCACCACAAATTGTTTACGCATTATAATATCGTAGATAATGTATAATAAATATTCGGGCATATCTAGATTTGATAACTTATATACAAGCCTTTCTAACCATACGGTGTAGAAAACCTTTTCAAAGTCAACCAAACAGGCCCCTGTGCATTGTCACTTCGCCTTGTTCCACTGTATGTCGGAAACAAGTTTTGTCGCAGCATAAACTGTATCATGTTGCGATCGAAAACAAAATTGGTTGTTCGGAATAATACCGTTATCCTCACACCAGTTAGTCAATGCTTTATTTATAATTCTCTCGAAGACATGGCTGCTGTTCGGAAGCAAACTAATCGAGCGAAGATTGGCTGGATTGCTCCTGTCCTTGCCCTTTTTGGGGATGGCATGGACTACTGCAGATTTCCATTGGGTTGGATAATATGCTTTATTTAGAGCGTTATTGAACAAAAGAGTGTAAACCTTCACTACTTCAAAATGTAAATGCTTTAGAACAATGTTTGGAATACTATCTATTCCAGAAGACATCTTGTTGTTAAGGGATCTAAGAATGTCCGTCAGTTCATCCTTGTGTACAAATATACTACTGTTTAGATTCCTAAGCAGGGGATTCCGCTGTATTATTTTCACTAAAGATGGTGAAACTTCGAGGTAAGAGACGCCAATTGTTAAGTTCATTGCGTAGCGAAATATGTTTTCGGGGAGCCCTAATTTCCAGGTCAAGATTAGAATGAACCGATTCGTTCAACCTATACATTGCTTGGAAACAAGCACCAATTGAGTTCGTTTTTTTTTCTTTTGATTTTCCTCTACTATTATGAACTCTTCGATTGAGATAATGTGTTCCAGGGTAAATCCTGCGTTCAGCAGAGTTTGACAATTCTCGGGAGTCCGTGGAACTCGCAGACATGGGATGCCTTCGAAAGACTTTATTTATTTGAGGGAACATATTCAGTCTGTGGTGGTAGAGATTTGGATGCCGACGTACGACTCTGGCTCACTTAACACCCACCGTGGATAGAACAATACACCGATCGCATCAGAGAAAACAGGAGAAATGAAAACACAGGGAGTTACTGTTCTTGAAAATATTTCTTTTCTTTTTATTATCCTCTTTATGTTGGTGATCAAGCTGGTGCCCGTTTACAATGAGTATCCAAATTTTTTGTTCACGAATTATTACACAGCAAATGTTCTATCTTTTACCACTAATTATTGCACAGCAAATGTTCTATCTATTACCGCGAATTATTGCACATCAAATATTATACTAACGTGGTGATATAGCACAAGTGACTCTCAGCGAACTCTGCTCTCTACGTTCTGTGTGAATTAGGGGATGAAACGTGGGCAATTGGATTTGCATGACAAACAACCAATCGAGATTATCCTTACATCTGTGCTCTCTCATTCTCTCCGTGTAATGATCTCGAGGTGGAATTAGCTTTTGCACTTATGTCGCAATGCCACTCTGGGCCTGACCTAGTGACCCAATTATGATATTGTAGCGAGCTCAGGGTTCGCTGGATTAATTAATTTTAATAAATAAGAGCCGTTAAATCGATTTTGAATTACTGTAACACTTTATTAGTCCGTTAATAACAACCGTTACTTTTAACGTACACTTAACGATTTCTTAACTTATCGCTTCCGTACTTATCGCGTCTTTTACTTCTTCACTGCTTACTGCTTACTTCTCACTTATTACTTGTCTCCATGATCTGTGTGCGACGTATTTATACCGTTTCCTCACATTCTGGTTCGGTGTTCCGTTTCCGTCCGTTCCATAGCATTGAATGTTCTATTATTCATTGTCTCCAGCTTTCCAGTACTCCATAGAATATTCTAGTACTGATTGTCATATGCGTCACAAAATTATGGTGATCTCAGAGTGCATTGGACTCTGGTAAGGCGAAATGAGACGAGAATGGAAGTTGGTTTGTAGCTATTCACCTGTTAAAAGAAATCATTGATCCCAAGCGAATAGAGTCCCATGGTAATGGGAAGCCATAAGTGACGCTTAATCGGCTAGGGAAATATTATCGTGTGAACCAAACTCGAAGAATTTGGAATTTCCCCAGCCGTTGCATGATTATGTAACCGCGTCGTTTGGTCTGGCGTTGGTTGTTGCTAACCAAAATGACTTTGAAATTTCCGGTGGAAATCTCATGGGTTAATGCAATAGTGTTGCCGTATGGCGAGAAAACACTGAATGCAAATGTGCTTTAACCGAATGGATTAATGTCTTCCGGCCAGTCTTCTTTTAGGGATTTATCTATTGCAGGTGAAATAGCCGACGGTAGAAATTGGGATTGAGGTGACGCGCTGTTAGCGGTCGAAATTAGGTTAGGATTGTGGGTTAGTGCTCCCTGTAATATAGAGAACCTCCACAAGTCCACTAGCTTTGATGGTTTGAATTTTGTTGTTTCAGTCTTCATTAATTACTGATCTATAATTGTCACGGATAAGTTTTTGAAGTTTTTAATTAGTGACTTAACTGTTTTTATTTCCTGGCTATTTGGATCGGTGCACTGTCTGTAGAGCAGTTTTAACTTAGAGAGCAGAATACCCTTTTGCCTATACAGCTCATCGATCGTTCAGTTTCTGTATCGGTTTGTATGGCTCTCAGAGTGCAACACTTTTGGGATAGAACGATATATTGTATTAGTAACAATGTTGTTCATCGTCGAAAGATAATGATCAATTTCATCATTATGAAGATTTCTGTCAGTTGGTGGATCTATGCCACTCGAGCGTAATCCTTTTTCTATTATCCGATCAAAGTGCGACCAGTGTGCTTTTCCGAAATTAAAGGAATGGATCTGTTTATACTGCTGTTTATACTGTAGTAAGTCTTCGCTACACGTATTACAGCACCAAGTCCATAATGATCGCTATCGTACTCGATAGTACGAAGACAATTTCGAGTAGTTAGATCCGTATCTAATAATTGTATTCGCTCGTCCAGCAACAGTAAATCCAAGAAGGAATTTCCTCTTGGATATGACGGCGTACTTCTGGCGTACAATTCTAGTTTATGTTCGATGGCGTTTGTTTGCCACCAGTCGAACAACACATTGCCTCTTATGTTTGTGATAAGGTAACCCCAAGCACTGTGCTTGGAATTGAGATCTCCCGCCATAAATAAATAATTATTTTCCGAGTCTAACTTGAGACTTCGGAAGAGGGTATCAAGTTTATAGCGTTTGAAATAATAGTGAAGAATAATGTGTGATTCGAACTGACGCTATGACAGTTTGAATCACAAAAAATTGTACCTAAGCGTTACCCATCAGGCTACTGACCGTGTTTTGAATTTGATTTTTAAACTCGACTATACTCCACTGATGTGAATTATTTTTTGTTATGGCTATGGTATACGGCTCTGATGTATTTTCTTATTCGATTTTTCGTTCGGTGCTCTTCACTATTTTGCTTGTGAATTGTGTGTGTATCTGTTAGAGTCGCCACAAGTTCATTGATAAACTCTATACACTGTGGAGCTTCGGAAGCATAAGCAGAGATCACATATAGATGCCTTTGACTTTTTAAAGGAATATCTATAACGCAGGCTTGTAGCACCTGGAACTTGTATACATCTCTACTGTAAACGACTTTGTGTTGTAGACCATTTTTAACCAAGACAGCGACCCCGCCCCCTGAGTGGAATTTGGACGATCTCCTCTAATTACTTTATAATTTGGGTAGCCCAAATTGTGCCTTTGGTTTAGCTTAGTTTCACTAGCCAAAAGCATATCTGGGCGTTCAGCTTCCAGCAGATTGCTGAGATTATCCCTTCTTTCCATGCGGATTGTGAATTAACATTCACAGCAATAATTTTTAGAGTTAATTCAACCGCAGTGAACGTTATGATTAAAGTGCGGGCTCATCTGGAAACAGGATCGAATAGATAATGTCCGTTCGAGCCACTTGTTCTGTCAGTTTTTTTTTTTTTTCGGTCTTTTCGAATTTTTTATCAAAGGCAGCAAACCGTCCTTATATGGACAGTAATATTGCTGTTATATCATTTTGTGCCTCTAGAGCAGGCGTTTTAATGATATTGCGTGATTGTTCTAAGATTGGTTCATTTTTTACTCCACCTGCCATTTGAGCGTATGACACACTTGGTGCCACGAAGTTGTTGTAAGTGGGGGTTTTCATCCGTTTCTCTTCTTCTACTTGCTTCTTTCTGACTTCCAACTTTGATTTTAGTTGTTGCTACTTAGGGCAACCTCTAAAGTTAGCAGGGTGACTTGTGTTGTTACAGCGGACACAGGATAGTTTATTTCTATCCGGGAACTGTTCTTTGCCCAATGGGCATTCCCCAATGATATAATTATTTAGGCATTTGACGCGTCTGAAATGCATATTGCAATTCGCTGCCACATGGCCGAAGCGTTGACAGCGCATATACTGCAATAGGCGGTCGGACTTCTTTATTCTCTCCCAACTTATTGTTTGGTGATTAATGTATTTAATATATCTAAGTCCATTAATTTTACTATTGGGCCGTATACCATAGCAATAATATAGCATTTCCACAACAGTCGAATGTACTTGAGTTTAGAAATGGAATACGTACACGCGGCATTGGCCCGGTGCGTTGAGTTTGGTTCTATCCTTTAGTGATTCTAGCCGTGATAGCGTCGGTTCGAATCACGCGCTCTTCACTATCGTCGCAAACGCTATAGTATCCCTGCAATTCTCCTCAAGAAATGCTCATCCATTCTCTCTGCTCCCCTCTCACTGATATTCAATCTTTCACTCTCTAAAGGTGTATTCCCCCACATTTGGAAAACCTCTTTCATCACCTCCATATACAACCAGCGGGGCCCGAAAATGATGTCGCGAACTACTTCCCTATCGCCAACTGTCCCACTTACCCAAGTTTCTCGAAAGCAGTTTTCTCAACGGCCGATCAACTACGACCAACCTTGCTGAGTTCACTTTCTTCACACTCTCGGCACTAGAGCACGGTAACGAGGTCGACTTGTAAGGACCTAAGTAAAGCTTCATAAGTAAGTACCTAAGTAAAGTTACTTAAGTAGAGCTTCGACAAACTCTTCTACAATCTAGTCGTCTTCAAATTATCCACCCTCAGTTTCGAACCTGGACTGCGGAAATGGATTCCTATCTAAAGGTTAGACTATATTCCATTCGGATCAGGTCCATGATATCCAACCGCTTCCTTGCCGCATATGGGGTCCCCCAAGTAAGCCACGTGGGCCCTGTCCTATTTATACTTGCCACAATGAGACTGATAAGGTCATTAAGAATTCCTGCTTGTCTTTATGTGCTGATGACACCAACATATAGAAGATCATCGAGTCACCTCTTTATTCTGCACTGCTGCAATCAAACCTTGACAACTTCTCGATTTCGTGTGACAAAAATTGCTTTGTAGTTAACATCGCCAAGTGGCAATCTATAACCTTTTCTCGTTAGCGTATCCACTCATCCCCGTCGCACTATTCCCTCCATAGTCAACTCCTATTCATTGTCCAATCTATTCGAAACCTTGGGATCCTTCGGCGGGGAGCTTAACTTCCTCTAACACATTGACGAGACGACCAGAAAAGACAACTCGGTTCTCGATACGATGGTCTAAGGAATTCTCCTACCCTTGCGTCATTCGATCCCTTTACCGTACCTTCGTCCGTCCACTGCTTCAACATGCTAGCCAGGTATGGTCTTCTTATCACAAGATCCATATCTGTAGATACGAAAGTATTCAACGTCGCTTCTGTCGGTTTGCTCTCCGAGGGCTAGGGTGGTAAGACTCCTTAATCCTCCCCCGTACATTAACCGCCTCAAATTAATCAACCTCAGAACCCTTGAGGAACGCAGGATCCTCGCTGACATAGTGTTTACTCATCGGGACCTCTCGGGCTCAGTCGACTGCGCCTACCTCCTTAACTTAATTCTCCTGAACACAAAGCCTAGAAATACGCATAATCCCCGCCTTCTCTACATTCCTCCTCACCGCACCTCTTATGGTTTCAACAAACCCCTTTCGCGGATGCTGACAAATGTCAACTCCAACTCCAACTTGTTCGACTTCGACTTTTCTAAGCACCGCCTCCTAAACCATTCTCAGTGGCGCTTTCTACACTTTCCTCTCCAACTTGCCCCTACCTCACGCCCCTAGTCTTGCCATCATAATATGTCCTGTTTAGCTTAGGTTAAGCTTGGTTCAGTTAATTCTGTTGTATATAATATTAGCAACAGTTACCGGCTTTCGGCTGTTAGAGCCCGTGTGTGTTGGCTTCCGGTTGTTAGCCCGTAGGTAGGTCAACCGCCTGCTTTTGATTTTCCGCTAATTTTGTTGCCTGATGAAGTATCTCGTATGCGGTGCCTATTCGTCTTACGTTCTCCTTAGACATGGTCGAGTTTATTATTTTTTTTTTTATTTATTGGCCTGTGGGAACCCGGAAGTTCACCGAATCGACTCCGCCATCGTTCCCTGTCCTCTGCGCTCTCCTTCCACGCTTGACCATTCGATCCGACCTCCTCTAGGTCAAACCTAACATTGTCCTCCCATCTCCGTCGCGGGCGTCCGGCCGGTCTCTTTCCCGTTGGTCTACCGTCAAGAATTCTAAGCACGGTCCCATCGTTGCCCATTCGCGCCACGTGTCCGGCCCATCTTAATCTCCACGACTTGATTACTCTCACTATTTTTGGTTTGCGATATAGCTCTTCCAATTCGTGGTTGTGGAGTTTCCTCCATTGTCCTGCCTCCTCGTCATATTTACCACCAAAGATACCCCTTAGTACTTTATTCTCGAATACGTAGAATTTGTTTTCTTCCCGTTTTGTGAGACCCCATGTTTCGCATCCATATAGAACAATCGGCATGATTATGGTTCTATAGACACGGAGTTTTATGTTACGTGATAGCAGTCTGGATTTCAGCAGTTTACTGACTGCGTGCCAACTAGCGTTGCCGGAATGCAGTCTTTTGTTAATTTCCTTCGACATTTCATTACTGGTCGTCAATGTCGTTCCCAGATATTTAAATTCTTTAACCTTTTCAAATATCTTGCCTCTGACGTTTATATGTGTTCCCTGAGGTCCACCCGCTCTCGCCGTAATCATGCATTTTGTTTTGTCTTCATTTATTTCTAGGCCCACCTTTTCTGCTGCTTGCATGATGATTTCAAAGTTTTTACCAACAGTTTTATCAACAGTATTTTTTTAACAGTATTATTGCCCAGAACGGCGATGTCATCCGCATATGCGAGCACTTGTGTGACCCCGTTCAGGGATGATCGGCCATGTTGTCGCCTTGTACCTTCCTGATCACATACTCGAGGACAAGGTTAAAAAGACACGGTGATAGACCATCTCCCTGCTTTAGTCCGTCTCGGATTTCAAATGGCTCTGAGAGGTGGTTTTCTATTCTAACTCGCCCTTTGTTTTCGTTCATGCTAATGAGGGCGGCATATTTTTTCGGGATTCCCAGCTCAACTACAATATGGTAGAGTCTTTGCCTTGCGACTGAGTCGTAGGCTTTTTTGAAGTCAACGAACAGTCTCTCCGTATTCCCACTTCTTTTCCAGCAGTTGTCTTATTGGGAGCATTTGGTCGCTTGTTGACCGGTTCCTACGGAATCCACATTGGTAGTCTCCCAGTATCTCTTTGGCGTACGTTGTGATTCTCGCTAGAATGACATTTGTTAATATCGTTATCATGGAGAATTCGTTTATCCCTGGCACCACGGAGAGCGTGGTAAATAATCGGGACTCCATGCACGTCTTGGATAAGGCCTTTTTGATCCAAGAAGGAGGGAATGAACCCATTCTGGAGAGTACTCTCCATATACATATCATTGGGATACAATGCTTCCGATATGAAATCATTTTCACTGCACATTGCCCTAGTCGTGTGACCACGGATAATCTTGATAATGAATTCTGTTTAGTCCTGATTTGTCATACAGGACCCTATTGGGATAGGATTTCTTGTATTGCGGCTATTGGATTCTGTACATTCCGAGGCAGGAACGCAAATACTGCCTCTCGAAGTCCCGAAACTTCTCAATGTAAAATGGGGATATGTTATACAATACCGGGCAGCCATACACTAGTATTGGTCGGATGAATGCCGAGTATGAAATTATTTTCACCTTGAGGTCCAAAAGACTACTACGGAAGGAGACTCCGTGTCATTGCATATGCGTTTTTAGCTGCTGTAAGAGCAGCTGCTGTATGCTTATCACAGTGAAGATACTGATCAATCTAAATACCACAGTTTTTGAGTACAGTTTTTACTTGTATGGGAAGATTATTACTTTCGGCAATGGAAAATGTTTTCCAATCCCGTTTTGTATCCCTTGATGCACTGGACGTTCTGAATAGGATAGTTTCTGTTTTCTGAAAATTTATTTTTAATTTCCAGTCGTCGCAAAAACGTTTGATTTTATTGAAATCATCTTGAGGAAGTCTGTTGATGACATCAATTTTTTCTCCAGATCTATACACCACAATGTCGTCGGCATACGCAATTGCATGGTTGAGAGAGCCCACTAGATCACTAGTGTAAATGTTAAATAAAATGGGAGAATTCACTGCTCGCTGTTGTTTGCTGTTTTTGATGTGGAAGGTCTTGTTAAAGATTACGTCTCCACATTTCACCACAAATTGTTTACGCATTATAATATCGTAGATAATGTATAATAAATATTCGGGCATATCTAGATTTGATAACTTATATACAAGCCTTTCTAACCATACGGTGTAGAAAACCTTTTCAAAGTCAACCAAACAGGCCCCTGTGCATTGTCACTTCGCCTTGTTCCACTGTATGTCGGAAACAAGTTTTGTCGCAGCATAAACTGTATCATGTTGCGATCGAAAACAAAATTGGTTGTTCGGAATAATACCGTTATCCTCACACCAGTTAGTCAATGCTTTATTTATAATTCTCTCGAAGACATGGCTGCTGTTCGGAAGCAAACTAATCGAGCGAAGATTGGCTGGATTGCTCCTGTCCTTGCCCTTTTTGGGGATGGCATGGACTACTGCAGATTTCCATTGGGTTGGATAATATGCTTTATTTAGAGCGTTATTGAACAAAAGAGTGTAAACCTTCACTACTTCAAAATGTAAATGCTTTAGAACAATGTTTGGAATACTATCTATTCCAGAAGACATCTTGTTGTTAAGGGATCTAAGAATGTCCGTCAGTTCATCCTTGTGTACAAATATACTACTGTTTAGATTCCTAAGCAGGGGATTCCGCTGTATTATTTTCACTAAAGATGGTGAAACTTCGAGGTAAGAGACGCCAATTGTTAAGTTCATTGCGTAGCGAAATATGTTTTCGGGGAGCCCTAATTTCCAGGTCAAGATTAGAATGAACCGATTCGTTCAACCTATACATTGCTTGGAAACAAGCACCAATTGAGTTCGTTTTTTTTTCTTTTGATTTTCCTCTACTATTATGAACTCTTCGATTGAGATAATGTGTTCCAGGGTAAATCCTGCGTTCAGCAGAGTTTGACAATTCTCGGGAGTCCGTGGAACTCGCAGACATGGGATGCCTTCGAAAGACTTTATTTATTTGAGGGAACATATTCAGTCTGTGGTGGTAGAGATTTGGATGCCGACGTACGACTCTGGCTCACTTAACACCCACCGTGGATAGAACAATACACCGATCGCATCAGAGAAAACAGGAGAAATGAAAACACAGGGAGTTACTGTTCTTGAAAATATTTCTTTTCTTTTTATTATCCTCTTTATGTTGGTGATCAAGCTGGTGCCCGTTTACAATGAGTATCCAAATTTTTTGTTCACGAATTATTACACAGCAAATGTTCTATCTTTTACCACTAATTATTGCACAGCAAATGTTCTATCTATTACCGCGAATTATTGCACATCAAATATTATACTAACGTGGTGATATAGCACAAGTGACTCTCAGCGAACTCTGCTCTCTACGTTCTGTGTGAATTAGGGGATGAAACGTGGGCAATTGGATTTGCATGACAAACAACCAATCGAGATTATCCTTACATCTGTGCTCTCTCATTCTCTCCGTGTAATGATCTCGAGGTGGAATTAGCTTTTGCACTTATGTCGCAATGCCACTCTGGGCCTGACCTAGTGACCCAATTATGATATTGTAGCGAGCTCAGGGTTCGCTGGATTAATTAATTTTAATAAATAAGAGCCGTTAAATCGATTTTGAATTACTGTAACACTTTATTAGTCCGTTAATAACAACCGTTACTTTTAACGTACACTTAACGATTTCTTAACTTATCGCTTCCGTACTTATCGCGTCTTTTACTTCTTCACTGCTTACTGCTTACTTCTCACTTATTACTTGTCTCCATGATCTGTGTGCGACGTATTTATACCGTTTCCTCACATTCTGGTTCGGTGTTCCGTTTCCGTCCGTTCCATAGCATTGAATGTTCTATTATTCATTGTCTCCAGCTTTCCAGTACTCCATAGAATATTCTAGTACTGATTGTCATATGCGTCACAAAATTATGGTGATCTCAGAGTGCATTGGACTCTGGTAAGGCGAAATGAGACGAGAATGGAAGTTGGTTTGTAGCTATTCACCTGTTAAAAGAAATCATTGATCCCAAGCGAATAGAGTCCCATGGTAATGGGAAGCCATAAGTGACGCTTAATCGGCTAGGGAAATATTATCGTGTGAACCAAACTCGAAGAATTTGGAATTTCCCCAGCCGTTGCATGATTATGTAACCGCGTCGTTTGGTCTGGCGTTGGTTGTTGCTAACCAAAATGACTTTGAAATTTCCGGTGGAAATCTCATGGGTTAATGCAATAGTGTTGCCGTATGGCGAGAAAACACTGAATGCAAATGTGCTTTAACCGAATGGATTAATGTCTTCCGGCCAGTCTTCTTTTAGGGATTTATCTATTGCAGGTGAAATAGCCGACGGTAGAAATTGGGATTGAGGTGACGCGCTGTTAGCGGTCGAAATTAGGTTAGGATTGTGGGTTAGTGCTCCCTGTAATATAGAGAACCTCCACAAGTCCACTAGCTTTGATGGTTTGAATTTTGTTGTTTCAGTCTTCATTAATTACTGATCTATAATTGTCACGGATAAGTTTTTGAAGTTTTTAATTAGTGACTTAACTGTTTTTATTTCCTGGCTATTTGGATCGGTGCACTGTCTGTAGAGCAGTTTTAACTTAGAGAGCAGAATACCCTTTTGCCTATACAGCTCATCGATCGTTCAGTTTCTGTATCGGTTTGTATGGCTCTCAGAGTGCAACACTTTTGGGATAGAACGATATATTGTATTAGTAACAATGTTGTTCATCGTCGAAAGATAATGATCAATTTCATCATTATGAAGATTTCTGTCAGTTGGTGGATCTATGCCACTCGAGCGTAATCCTTTTTCTATTATCCGATCAAAGTGCGACCAGTGTGCTTTTCCGAAATTAAAGGAATGGATCTGTTTATACTGCTGTTTATACTGTAGTAAGTCTTCGCTACACGTATTACAGCACCAAGTCCATAATGATCGCTATCGTACTCGATAGTACGAAGACAATTTCGAGTAGTTAGATCCGTATCTAATAATTGTATTCGCTCGTCCAGCAACAGTAAATCCAAGAAGGAATTTCCTCTTGGATATGACGGCGTACTTCTGGCGTACAATTCTAGTTTATGTTCGATGGCGTTTGTTTGCCACCAGTCGAACAACACATTGCCTCTTATGTTTGTGATAAGGTAACCCCAAGCACTGTGCTTGGAATTGAGATCTCCCGCCATAAATAAATAATTATTTTCCGAGTCTAACTTGAGACTTCGGAAGAGGGTATCAAGTTTATAGCGTTTGAAATAATAGTGAAGAATAATGTGTGATTCGAACTGACGCTATGACAGTTTGAATCACAAAAAATTGTACCTAAGCGTTACCCATCAGGCTACTGACCGTGTTTTGAATTTGATTTTTAAACTCGACTATACTCCACTGATGTGAATTATTTTTTGTTATGGCTATGGTATACGGCTCTGATGTATTTTCTTATTCGATTTTTCGTTCGGTGCTCTTCACTATTTTGCTTGTGAATTGTGTGTGTATCTGTTAGAGTCGCCACAAGTTCATTGATAAACTCTATACACTGTGGAGCTTCGGAAGCATAAGCAGAGATCACATATAGATGCCTTTGACTTTTTAAAGGAATATCTATAACGCAGGCTTGTAGCACCTGGAACTTGTATACATCTCTACTGTAAACGACTTTGTGTTGTAGACCATTTTTAACCAAGACAGCGACCCCGCCCCCTGAGTGGAATTTGGACGATCTCCTCTAATTACTTTATAATTTGGGTAGCCCAAATTGTGCCTTTGGTTTAGCTTAGTTTCACTAGCCAAAAGCATATCTGGGCGTTCAGCTTCCAGCAGATTGCTGAGATTATCCCTTCTTTCCATGCGGATTGTGAATTAACATTCACAGCAATAATTTTTAGAGTTAATTCAACCGCAGTGAACGTTATGATTAAAGTGCGGGCTCATCTGGAAACAGGATCGAATAGATAATGTCCGTTCGAGCCACTTGTTCTGTCAGTTTTTTTTTTTTTTCGGTCTTTTCGAATTTTTTATCAAAGGCAGCAAACCGTCCTTATATGGACAGTAATATTGCTGTTATATCATTTTGTGCCTCTAGAGCAGGCGTTTTAATGATATTGCGTGATTGTTCTAAGATTGGTTCATTTTTTACTCCACCTGCCATTTGAGCGTATGACACACTTGGTGCCACGAAGTTGTTGTAAGTGGGGGTTTTCATCCGTTTCTCTTCTTCTACTTGCTTCTTTCTGACTTCCAACTTTGATTTTAGTTGTTGCTACTTAGGGCAACCTCTAAAGTTAGCAGGGTGACTTGTGTTGTTACAGCGGACACAGGATAGTTTATTTCTATCCGGGAACTGTTCTTTGCCCAATGGGCATTCCCCAATGATATAATTATTTAGGCATTTGACGCGTCTGAAATGCATATTGCAATTCGCTGCCACATGGCCGAAGCGTTGACAGCGCATATACTGCAATAGGCGGTCGGACTTCTTTATTCTCTCCCAACTTATTGTTTGGTGATTAATGTATTTAATATATCTAAGTCCATTAATTTTACTATTGGGCCGTATACCATAGCAATAATATAGCATTTCCACAACAGTCGAATGTACTTGAGTTTAGAAATGGAATACGTACACGCGGCATTGGCCCGGTGCGTTGAGTTTGGTTCTATCCTTTAGTGATTCTAGCCGTGATAGCGTCGGTTCGAATCACGCGCTCTTCACTATCGTCGCAAACGCTATAGTATCCCTGCAATTCTCCTCAAGAAATGCTCATCCATTCTCTCTGCTCCCCTCTCACTGATATTCAATCTTTCACTCTCTAAAGGTGTATTCCCCCACATTTGGAAAACCTCTTTCATCACCTCCATATACAACCAGCGGGGCCCGAAAATGATGTCGCGAACTACTTCCCTATCGCCAACTGTCCCACTTACCCAAGTTTCTCGAAAGCAGTTTTCTCAACGGCCGATCAACTACGACCAACCTTGCTGAGTTCACTTTCTTCACACTCTCGGCACTAGAGCACGGTAACGAGGTCGACTTGTAAGGACCTAAGTAAAGCTTCATAAGTAAGTACCTAAGTAAAGTTACTTAAGTAGAGCTTCGACAAACTCTTCTACAATCTAGTCGTCTTCAAATTATCCACCCTCAGTTTCGAACCTGGACTGCGGAAATGGATTCCTATCTAAAGGTTAGACTATATTCCATTCGGATCAGGTCCATGATATCCAACCGCTTCCTTGCCGCATATGGGGTCCCCCAAGTAAGCCACGTGGGCCCTGTCCTATTTATACTTGCCACAATGAGACTGATAAGGTCATTAAGAATTCCTGCTTGTCTTTATGTGCTGATGACACCAACATATAGAAGATCATCGAGTCACCTCTTTATTCTGCACTGCTGCAATCAAACCTTGACAACTTCTCGATTTCGTGTGACAAAAATTGCTTTGTAGTTAACATCGCCAAGTGGCAATCTATAACCTTTTCTCGTTAGCGTATCCACTCATCCCCGTCGCACTATTCCCTCCATAGTCAACTCCTATTCATTGTCCAATCTATTCGAAACCTTGGGATCCTTCGGCGGGGAGCTTAACTTCCTCTAACACATTGACGAGACGACCAGAAAAGACAACTCGGTTCTCGATACGATGGTCTAAGGAATTCTCCTACCCTTGCGTCATTCGATCCCTTTACCGTACCTTCGTCCGTCCACTGCTTCAACATGCTAGCCAGGTATGGTCTTCTTATCACAAGATCCATATCTGTAGATACGAAAGTATTCAACGTCGCTTCTGTCGGTTTGCTCTCCGAGGGCTAGGGTGGTAAGACTCCTTAATCCTCCCCCGTACATTAACCGCCTCAAATTAATCAACCTCAGAACCCTTGAGGAACGCAGGATCCTCGCTGACATAGTGTTTACTCATCGGGACCTCTCGGGCTAAGTCGACTGCGCCTACCTCCTTAACTTAATTCTCCTGAACACAAAGCCTAGAAATACGCATAATCCCCGCCTTCTCTACATTCCTCCTCACCGCACCTCTTATGGTTTCAACAAACCCCTTTCGCGGATGCTGACAAATGTCAACTCCAACTCCAACTTGTTCGACTTCGACTTTTCTAAGCACCGCCTCCTAAACCATTCTCAGTGGCGCTTTCTACACTTTCCTCTCCAACTTGCCCCTACCTCACGCCCCTAGTCTTGCCATCATAATATGTCCTGTTTAGCTTAGGTTAAGCTTGGTTCAGTTAATTCTGTTGTATATAATATTAGCAACAGTTACCGGCTTTCGGCTGTTAGAGCCCGTGTGTGTTGGCTTCCGGTTGTTAGCCCGTAGGTAGGTCAACCGCCTGCTTTTGATTTTCCGCTAATTTTGTTGCCTGATGAAGTATCTCGTATGCGGTGCCTATTCGTCTTACGTTCTCCTTAGACATGGTCGAGTTTATTATTTTTTTTTTTTTATTTATTGGCCTGTGGGAACCCGGAAGTTCACCGAATCGACTCCGCCATCGTTCCCTGTCCTCTGCGCTCTCCTTCCACGCTTGACCATTCGATCCGACCTCCTCTAGGTCAAACCTAACATTGTCCTCCCATCTCCGTCGCGGGCGTCCGGCCGGTCTCTTTCCCGTTGGTCTACCGTCAAGAATTCTAAGCACGGTCCCATCGTTGCCCATTCGCGCCACGTGTCCGGCCCATCTTAATCTCCACGACTTGATTACTCTCACTATTTTTGGTTTGCGATATAGCTCTTCCAATTCGTGGTTGTGGAGTTTCCTCCATTGTCCTGCCTCCTCGTCATATTTACCACCAAAGATACCCCTTAGTACTTTATTCTCGAATACGTAGAATTTGTTTTCTTCCCGTTTTGTGAGACCCCATGTTTCGCATCCATATAGAACAATCGGCATGATTATGGTTCTATAGACACGGAGTTTTATGTTACGTGATAGCAGTCTGGATTTCAGCAGTTTACTGACTGCGTGCCAACTAGCGTTGCCGGAATGCAGTCTTTTGTTAATTTCCTTCGACATTTCATTACTGGTCGTCAATGTCGTTCCCAGATATTTAAATTCTTTAACCTTTTCAAATATCTTGCCTCTGACGTTTATATGTGTTCCCTGAGGTCCACCCGCTCTCGCCGTAATCATGCATTTTGTTTTGTCTTCATTTATTTCTAGGCCCACCTTTTCTGCTGCTTGCATGATGATTTCAAAGTTTTTACCAACAGTTTTATCAACAGTATTTTTTTAACAGTATTATTGCCCAGAACGGCGATGTCATCCGCATATGCGAGCACTTGTGTGACCCCGTTCAGGGATGATCGGCCATGTTGTCGCCTTGTACCTTCCTGATCACATACTCGAGGACAAGGTTAAAAAGACACGGTGATAGACCATCTCCCTGCTTTAGTCCGTCTCGGATTTCAAATGGCTCTGAGAGGTGGTTTTCTATTCTAACTCGCCCTTTGTTTTCGTTCATGCTAATGAGGGCGGCATATTTTTTCGGGATTCCCAGCTCAACTACAATATGGTAGAGTCTTTGCCTTGCGACTGAGTCGTAGGCTTTTTTGAAGTCAACGAACAGTCTCTCCGTATTCCCACTTCTTTTCCAGCAGTTGTCTTATTGGGAGCATTTGGTCGCTTGTTGACCGGTTCCTACGGAATCCACATTGGTAGTCTCCCAGTATCTCTTTGGCGTACGTTGTGATTCTCGCTAGAATGACATTTGTTAATATCGTTATCATGGAGAATTCGTTTATCCCTGGCACCACGGAGAGCGTGGTAAATAATCGGGACTCCATGCACGTCTTGGATAAGGCCTTTTTGATCCAAGAAGGAGGGAATGAACCCATTCTGGAGAGTACTCTCCATATACATATCATTGGGATACAATGCTTCCGATATGAAATCATTTTCACTGCACATTGCCCTAGTCGTGTGACCACGGATAATCTTGATAATGAATTCTGTTTAGTCCTGATTTGTCATACAGGACCCTATTGGGATAGGATTTCTTGTATTGCGGCTATTGGATTCTGTACATTCCGAGGCAGGAACGCAAATACTGCCTCTCGAAGTCCCGAAACTTCTCAATGTAAAATGGGGATATGTTATACAATACCGGGCAGCCATACACTAGTATTGGTCGGATGAATGCCGAGTATGAAATTATTTTCACCTTGAGGTCCAAAAGACTACTACGGAAGGAGACTCCGTGTCATTGCATATGCGTTTTTAGCTGCTGTAAGAGCAGCTGCTGTATGCTTATCACAGTGAAGATACTGATCAATCTAAATACCACAGTTTTTGAGTACAGTTTTTACTTGTATGGGAAGATTATTACTTTCGGCAATGGAAAATGTTTTCCAATCCCGTTTTGTATCCCTTGATGCACTGGACGTTCTGAATAGGATAGTTTCTGTTTTCTGAAAATTTATTTTTAATTTCCAGTCGTCGCAAAAACGTTTGATTTTATTGAAATCATCTTGAGGAAGTCTGTTGATGACATCAATTTTTTCTCCAGATCTATACACCACAATGTCGTCGGCATACGCAATTGCATGGTTGAGAGAGCCCACTAGATCACTAGTGTAAATGTTAAATAAAATGGGAGAATTCACTGCTCGCTGTTGTTTGCTGTTTTTGATGTGGAAGGTCTTGTTAAAGATTACGTCTCCACATTTCACCACAAATTGTTTACGCATTATAATATCGTAGATAATGTATAATAAATATTCGGGCATATCTAGATTTGATAACTTATATACAAGCCTTTCTAACCATACGGTGTAGAAAACCTTTTCAAAGTCAACCAAACAGGCCCCTGTGCATTGTCACTTCGCCTTGTTCCACTGTATGTCGGAAACAAGTTTTGTCGCAGCATAAACTGTATCATGTTGCGATCGAAAACAAAATTGGTTGTTCGGAATAATACCGTTATCCTCACACCAGTTAGTCAATGCTTTATTTATAATTCTCTCGAAGACCTTGCTGCTGTTCGGAAGCAAACTAATCGAGCGAAGATTGGCTGGATTGCTCCTGTCCTTGCCCTTTTTGGGGATGGCATGGACTACTGCAGATTTCCATTGGGTTGGATAATATGCTTTATTTAGAGCGTTATTGAACAAAAGAGTGTAAACCTTCACTACTTCAAAATGTAAATGCTTTAGAACAATGTTTGGAATACTATCTATTCCAGAAGACATCTTGTTGTTAAGGGATCTAAGAATGTCCGTCAGTTCATCCTTGTGTACAAATATACTACTGTTTAGATTCCTAAGCAGGGGATTCCGCTGTATTATTTTCACTAAAGATGGTGAAACTTCGAGGTAAGAGACGCCAATTGTTAAGTTCATTGCGTAGCGAAATATGTTTTCGGGGAGCCCTAATTTCCAGGTCAAGATTAGAATGAACCGATTCGTTCAACCTATACATTGCTTGGAAACAAGCACCAATTGAGTTCGTTTTTTTTTCTTTTGATTTTCCTCTACTATTATGAACTCTTCGATTGAGATAATGTGTTCCAGGGTAAATCCTGCGTTCAGCAGAGTTTGACAATTCTCGGGAGTCCGTGGAACTCGCAGACATGGGATGCCTTCGAAAGACTTTATTTATTTGAGGGAACATATTCAGTCTGTGGTGGTAGAGATTTGGATGCCGACGTACGACTCTGGCTCACTTAACACCCACCGTGGATAGAACAATACACCGATCGCATCAGAGAAAACAGGAGAAATGAAAACACAGGGAGTTACTGTTCTTGAAAATATTTCTTTTCTTTTTATTATCCTCTTTATGTTGGTGATCAAGCTGGTGCCCGTTTACAATGAGTATCCAAATTTTTTGTTCACGAATTATTACACAGCAAATGTTCTATCTTTTACCACTAATTATTGCACAGCAAATGTTCTATCTATTACCGCGAATTATTGCACATCAAATATTATACTAACGTGGTGATATAGCACAAGTGACTCTCAGCGAACTCTGCTCTCTACGTTCTGTGTGAATTAGGGGATGAAACGTGGGCAATTGGATTTGCATGACAAACAACCAATCGAGATTATCCTTACATCTGTGCTCTCTCATTCTCTCCGTGTAATGATCTCGAGGTGGAATTAGCTTTTGCACTTATGTCGCAATGCCACTCTGGGCCTGACCTAGTGACCCAATTATGATATTGTAGCGAGCTCAGGGTTCGCTGGATTAATTAATTTTAATAAATAAGAGCCGTTAAATCGATTTTGAATTACTGTAACACTTTATTAGTCCGTTAATAACAACCGTTACTTTTAACGTACACTTAACGATTTCTTAACTTATCGCTTCCGTACTTATCGCGTCTTTTACTTCTTCACTGCTTACTGCTTACTTCTCACTTATTACTTGTCTCCATGATCTGTGTGCGACGTATTTATACCGTTTCCTCACATTCTGGTTCGGTGTTCCGTTTCCGTCCGTTCCATAGCATTGAATGTTCTATTATTCATTGTCTCCAGCTTTCCAGTACTCCATAGAATATTCTAGTACTGATTGTCATATGCGTCACAAAATTATGGTGATCTCAGAGTGCATTGGACTCTGGTAAGGCGAAATGAGACGAGAATGGAAGTTGGTTTGTAGCTATTCACCTGTTAAAAGAAATCATTGATCCCAAGCGAATAGAGTCCCATGGTAATGGGAAGCCATAAGTGACGCTTAATCGGCTAGGGAAATATTATCGTGTGAACCAAACTCGAAGAATTTGGAATTTCCCCAGCCGTTGCATGATTATGTAACCGCGTCGTTTGGTCTGGCGTTGGTTGTTGCTAACCAAAATGACTTTGAAATTTCCGGTGGAAATCTCATGGGTTAATGCAATAGTGTTGCCGTATGGCGAGAAAACACTGAATGCAAATGTGCTTTAACCGAATGGATTAATGTCTTCCGGCCAGTCTTCTTTTAGGGATTTATCTATTGCAGGTGAAATAGCCGACGGTAGAAATTGGGATTGAGGTGACGCGCTGTTAGCGGTCGAAATTAGGTTAGGATTGTAGGTTAGTGCTCCATGTAATATAGAGAACCTCCACAAGTCTACTAGCTTTGATGGTTTGAATTCTGTTGTTTCAGTCTTCATTAATTACTGATCTATAATTGTCACGGATAAGTTTTTGAAGTTTTTAATTAGTGACTTAACTGTTTTTATTTCCTGGCTATTTGGATCGGTGCACTGTCTGTAGAGCAGTTTTAACTTAGAGAGCAGAATACTCTTTTGCCTATACAGCTCATCGATCGTTCAGTTTCTGTATCGGTTTGTATGGCTCTCAGAGTGCGACACTTTTGGGATAGAACGATTTATTGTATTAGTAACAATGTTGTTCATCGTCGAAAGATGATGATCAATTTCATCATTATGAAGATTTCTGTCAGTTGGTGGATCTATGCCACTCGAGCGTAATCCTTTTTCTATTATCCGATCAAAGTGCGACCAGTGTGCTTTTCCGAAATTAGAGGAATGGATCTGTTTATACTGCTGTTTATACTGTAGTAAGTGTTCGCTACACGTATTACAGCACCAAGTCCATAATGATCACCATCGTACTCGATAGTACGAAGACAATTTCGAGTAGTTAGATCCGTATCTAATAATTGTACTCGTCCAGCAACAGTAAATCCAAGAAGGAATTTCCTCTTGGATATGACGGCGTACTTCTAGCGTACAATTCTAGTTTATGTTCGATGGCGTTTGTTTGCCACCAGTCGAACAACACATTGCCTCTTATGTTTGTGATAAGGTTACCCCAAGCACTGTGCTTGGAATTGAGATCTCCCGCCATAAAGAAATAATTATTTTCCGAGTCTAACTTGAGACGTCGGAAAAGGGTATCAAGTTTATAGCGTTTGAAATAATAGTGAAGAAGAACGTGTGATTCGAACTGACGCTATGACAGCTTGAATCACCAAAAATTGTACCTAAGCGTTACCCATCAGGCTACTGACCGTGTTTTGAATTTGATTTTTAAACTCGACTATACTCCACTGATGTGAATTATTTTTTGTTATGGCTATGGTATACGGCTCTGATGTACTTTCTTATTCGATTTCTCGTTCGGTGCTCTTCACTATTTTGCTTGTGAATTGTGTGTGTATCTGTTAGAGTCGCCACAAGTTCATTGATAAACTCTATACACTGTGGAGCTTCGGAAGCATAAGCAGAGATCACATATAGATGACTTTGACTTTTTAAAGGAATATCTATAACGCAGGCTTGTAGCACCTGGAACTTGTATACATCTCTACTGTAAACGACTTTGTGTTGTAGACCATTTTTAACCAAGACAGCGACCCGCCCCCTGAGTGGAATTTGGACGATCTCGTCTAATTACTTTATAATTTGGGTAGCCCAAATTGTGCCTTTGGTTTAGCTTAGTTTCAGTAGCCAAAACCATATCTGGGCGTTCAGCTTCCAGCAGACTGCTGAGATTATCCCTTCTTTCCATGCGGATTGTGAATTAACATTCACAGCAATAATTTTTAGAGTTAATTCAACCGCAGTGAACGTTATGATTAAAGTGCGGGTTCATCTGGAAACAGGATCGAATAGATAATGTCCGTTCGAGCCACTTGTTCTGTCAGGTTTTTTTTTTCGGTCTTTTCGAATTTTTTATCAAAGGCAGCAAACCGTCCTTATATGGACAGTAATATTGCTGTTATATCATTTTGTGCCTCTAGAGCAGGCGTTTTAATGATATTGCGTGATTGTTCTAAGATTGGTTCATTTTTTACTCCACCTGCCATTTGAGCGTATGACACACTTGGTGCCACGAAGTTGTTGTAAGTGGGGGTTTTCATCCGTTTCTCTTCTTCTACTTGCTTCTTTCTGACTTCCAACTTTGATTTTAGTTGTTGCTACTTAGGGCAACCTCTAAAGTTACCAAGGTGACCTGTGTTGTTACAGCGGACACAGGATAGTTTATTTCTATCCGGGAACTGTTCTTTGCCCAATGGGCATTCCCCAATGATATAATTATTTAGGCATTTGACGCATCTGAAATGCATATTGCAATTCGCTGCCACATGGCCGAAGCGTTGACAGCGCATACACTGCAATACGCGGTCGGACTTCTTTATTCTCTTCCAACTTATTGTTTGGTGATTAATGTATTTAATATATCTAAGTCCATCAATTTTACTATTGGGCCGTATACCATAGCAATAATATAGCATTTCCACAACAGTCGAATGTACTTGAGTTTAGAAATGGAATACGTACACGCGGCATTGGCCTGATGCGTTGAGCTTTGGTTCTATCCTTTAGTGATTCTAGCCGTGATAGCTTCGGTTCGAATCACGCGCTCTTCACTATCGTCGCAAACGCTATAGTATCCCTGCAATTCTCCTCAAGAAATGCTCATCCATTCTCTCTGCTCCCCTCTCACTGATATTCAATCTTTCACTCTCTAAAGGTGTATTCCCCCACATTTGGAAAACCTCATATACAACCAGCGGGGCCCGAAAATGATGTCGCGAACTACTTCCCTATCGCCAACTGTCCCACTTACCCAAGATTCTCGAAAGCAGTTTTCTCAACGGCCGATCAACTACGACCAATCTTGCTGAGTTCACTTTCTTCACACTCTCAGCACTAGAGCACGGTAACGAGGTCGAATTGTAAGGACCTAAGTAAAGCTTCATAAGTAAGTACCTAAGTAAAGTTACCTAAGTAGCTTCGACAAACTCTTCTACAATCTAGTCGTCTTCAAATTATCCACCCTCAGTTTCGAACCTGGTCTGCGGAAATGGATTCCTATCTAAAGGTTAGACTATATTCCATTCGGATCAGGTCCATGATATCCAACCGCTTCCTGGCCGCATATGGGGTCCCCCAGGTAAGCCACGTGGGCCCTGTCCTATTTATACTTGCCACAATGAGACTGATAAGGTCATTAAGAATTCCTGGTTGTCTTTATGTGCTGATGACACCAAGATATAGAAGATCATCGAGTCACCTCTTTATTCTGCACTGCTGCAATCAAACCTTGACAACTTCTCGATTTGGTGTGACAAAAATTGCTTTGTAGTTAACATCGCCAAGTGGCAATCTATAACCTTTTCTCGTTAGCGTATCCACTCATCCCCGTCGCACTATTCCCTTCATAGTCAACTCCTAATCATTGTCCAATCTATACCTTGGGATCATTCGGCAGGGAGCTTAACTTCCTCTAACACATTGACGAGACGACCAGAAAAGACAACTCGGTTCTCGATACGATGGTCTGAGGAATTCTCCTACCCTTACGTCATTCGATCCCTTTACCGTACCTTCGTCCGTCCACTGCTTCAACATGCTAGCCAGGTATGGTCTTCTTATCACAAGATCCATATCTGTAGATACGAAAGTATTCAACGTCGCTTCTGTCGGTTTGCTCTCCGAGGGCTAGGGTGGTAAGACTCCTTAATCCTCCCCCGTACATTAACCGCCTCAAATTAATCAACCTCAGAACCCTTGAGGAACGCAGGATCCTCGCTGACATAGTGTTTACTCATCGGGACCTCTCGGGCTCAGTCGACTGCGCCTACCTCCTTAACTTAATTCTCCTGAACACAAAGCCTAGAAATACGCATAATCCCCGCCTTCTCTACATTCCTCCTCACCGCACCTCTTATGGTTTCAACAAACCCCTTTCGCGGATGCTGACAAATGTCAACTCCAACTCCAACTTGTTCGACTTCGACTTTTCTAAGCACCGCCTCCTAAACCATTCTCAGTGGCGCTTTCTACACTTTCCTCTCCAACTTGCCCCTACCTCACGCCCCTAGTCTTGCCATCATAATATGTCCTGTTTAGCTTAGGTTAAGCTTGGTTCAGTTAATTCTGTTGTATATAATATTTAACAGTTACCGGCTTTCGGCTGTTAGAGCCCGTGTGTGTTGGCTTCCGGTTGTTAGCCCGTAGGTAGGTCAACCGCCTGCTTTTGATTTTCCGCTAATTTTGTTGCCTGATGAAGTATCTCGTATGCGGTGCCTATTCGTCTTACGGTTCCAGTAATTATAACTCAGTTGTACCTTCCAAGGGGTTTAACATGACTTTAAAAATGTGGGCGTACTCACCGAGTGAAACACTGGTTGTAGTTTTTTTTAATCGCGGTTATTTTTCTCTTTATTCTAAGTTGAAGTTTAAGTTGTGGGGGTGTAGGTAGGTGTGCCGGTCAGGCGCACGGATTCTCTATCACCCACCAACGATTTCTTCTCCATTATTGTCACCGAAAATTCCAGCACCAAAAGGAAAGAAATGAAATGCACTGATGTAGTTTAATTAGTTTTTATTTGTTCTTTTTATTTCGAATTTACACTTCTTAATTTGTTCTTTATTTATCCTTCAATGCGTGGCAAATATGTAATTGTAAATAGTCTATTTTGAAAGGCAACGCGCTTCTCTTTCTCAATTGACTAACGGGACACTACGTTCGTCTAACAACACTTCTCTTTGGTTCTGACTCGAGCGTGTGCCCCAGCGTGCACACGCTACGGTAGTTGAATAACGACTGACTGAAAAAGGGATGAAGATGGGTAATTGAATTTTTGCATACCGGGCAACCAATAGAGATCATCTTAACGCTTCTGCTCTCTCGTGTGCCACGCCCGTCGAGATGTGGTGAACACTTCGGTTAACTCGATAGTCGACGAACATGGGAGAATGAGAGAACAGAAACACAATGTACTATGATCTCGGGGTGAGTTTGGTTGTGTGTGCATGAATCAATGCAACTTTGAGGGTAGGCCACTGACCCAATTCGGTGAATGTGGTGACCTCAGCGTGCATTGATCTGTAGAGAGAACGAATTGTGGAGGAGAGGTGCTATTCACCCGCGAAAAGAGATCATTGATCCCCAGCAGATAGAGTGTCTGGGGAAAGTCGAAGTGACGCTACTTTGGCTAGGGTAATATTAACGTGGGAACATGTTATGGACTTCGATAATTACACAAGCCGTTGCATGATTAAACAACAGCGTTGTTTGATTCGAATTGTTGTTGCTAACCACATGGATTGGAATTTCCGGTGGAAATCTCATGATTGGAGGACTGGAGTTGCCGTATGGCAGAAAGGTAGCTGAATTCAATTATGCATTACTTGCATAGAATAATGAATTCAGCTATGCGTCCGTTATTGCAACATGCTTTTCAGGTGAATAGGTAAGTAGGAGAAATTGGGGTTGGTTTGACACCATGTTGGTGGTCGAAATTAGGCGGAAATAGTGGGTTAGTTCTCCATGTATTTAGAGAACCCCCACAAAGCAGATTTCAGCAGATTCCAACAGTTCACTTCACGGATTGAATTAAATTGATGAACCACACTTTGACTGTCTGTTTCTAATTGTATTGTGCCCCCAACAGAACTCCCTATTTATACCCCACGATTCATTTATCACCTTGAGACAGTCACCTGCTGCCAGCCCCCAGTCAAATACCATACCAATGACGATGGGAACTGCTACGTTGCAATTTTGCCGCCAGTCACCCTGAGGCGGCAACCTTATCCCTACTCTGGCTGTAGCTCCGCCCCAAGGCCATGGGAAAATTTTGATTCAAGGTGATGCGAATCTGATTTGCCCATAGCAAATAGCATGCATGTGCATGGGTGGAATTTCCTTGAAGGTGATGTGGTGTTCGGTGATCATCAAAGTGAGAGAATTTTTTGTTTGCTTGTAGCAAATAGCATGCAATATTAGAGCATGTGTATGGACATGGGTGTGGGTGGAACGTGGGAATTGCAGAATTGCATTTCTGGTTATGAGGACTGGAAATGCGTTTAGCAACGGGTAGGCATGTGATAAAGTTTCACAGCTACACCGAAAAGATTCCATCTGTTGCAGCAGGAAATTATATTTGATGCTACACCAAAAGGATTCTTTCGGTTTAAATTTAATAAAACTTGTCCTACATGTATTTGCAGAATTTTACGTATAGCATACATGTAGAGTATAGGAATTCTGCGTGTAACAGATGCATGTACTTATTAAATTATGGGCTTCATGCGTATAGTATACATGTTATATGTAATGTATTGGGAATTTGCGTACAGCAAAGTATAATATACATGTTATATGTAAATATATGTTATATTATTGGAGTCTTGGTGTTGCATGTATGTAATTATCGGAGTATTGGATTTCGGCGTGTAACAATTCATATGTTCTTTAATTTGTAAAGTTATATATACTTTAGCTTATAAATACTTATTCAACCAATATAATTAGGCCAATAAATATGGTGGTAACCCTGTGGGGAACGAAGTAGTTTGCGCCGACGTACGGCACGGTGTTCACGTCTTCTGCCATGGTCATTAAAAGTTCCGGTGGAAGAAAATCAAGACACTGTCCACCAACTCGTGCAAAACTGCATGATAAACCGTCCACCAGAAAAAAAAAGAAAATGAAACACACAGGTAGGATGTTAATCGAAACGCACTGGCTATTGTTTATTCATTAAATGGTTTCTTTTTATTTGTAATGTTTTGTTATTAAAAGTCGGGAAAACAACTTAAGCTTTAAATGTACACTTATTGCTGACTTAAGGTCTTTGTTTTTACTTATGGACAGTTTTGACACAACACTAAATTAACGGCACGCTCCTCGAGGGATAAAAATCGCTCGACTTTAGGTGAACGCGTCCCTGCATGCCACGGGGAGCGGAAGAAAAACCTACCGTCGCGATCGGCGGTTGCAATAAGACTCAATGATTCAACCAACTTTTGGGTTGAGTTTGGTGGTGTGCTGAAAAGGAAATGAAATTTACTTTGACCAGTGACCAATGGAAGGCGATCTCTGGCACGCAGTGGTGTGCGTGTGCGATCGTACACATCACCGTGTTTATCGATGCATTTAGCAAAGGATAAACGAAACCTGAAACAAGGGAAAAAGAACAAAGGGACAAGCGACCTAAGGCATCGGCCTGTAATGAGGGTCGGCTAAATAAATAAGCTGCCACTCATTAGGTGTGAAATGCATTTGGGATACATCATAAAATTTGTATATTGTATCTTTGGTCGTTGTAAGGGAACGGAATCTTTATTTGCATTTGTTGATGCTATTGAATTCAATCCGGTGGCTATGCGCGGAGTTGATGATTGTTTGAAGATTCAAACAAAAGGAGCATTTCGGGGTAAAGTGCTTGCAGCTATATCAATAGCTGCAGGCCATTGCGAAGCAAATTAGATGGTTACACCATGACGGTTTTGTACAACGTCTATGCTAATTGTATATGACATCTAAGGCAACTCAAGGGTCGTATTCTAGTGTGAGTACTTACACTAAACAAGAATTCGCTTCTAGGTCGGTAATGCAGAGATGCATTGATGTATGCACACATGTCCTTGTGGGAGAAATTCTTTACAGGAATTCCTAGATAATGCGTTGAAAGCATTAATTGCCCTTGAGAAGGGAAATGTTTCAGGTATACTGGTGATTGGGATTTATGATGTTTGGAACAGGATTCTTATAGGGAATTTTGGATTCGAATAAATGAATGAAGGTAAGACTTCACTTCCAGGAGCTTTTAGCTCAATACATTTGATTAACTTAATGCGTGAAGCATTTACAGGTGCTAATGCGATTGCATTAGCAGAAAACTATGAAGGTTGGATTGTAGTTACGGGGGTTCTTCGGGTAAGTAGACAGTGGGGTTTGGCAGAACCGCCACAACCCCACTAAACTATACAAAAACTATGTGGTATACTAAACCTTCGGAAAATTGTCAGCAAAAAATTATGATTTGGTTGAAAATCTTCTGTAGATGTCGAAACCCGTGACCAAGACACTAACGTAAAAGCTGAACTAGATCTGTCAGAATCTGTTGTCTCTTCACTTCAAAAATTTCATCTCTCATCCTCAGAGTAGCCAATTTTAATTCGAATTTCCTGTGATACCAAACTCATTCTAAATACTAATTTTGTTCTTTTTTCAGATCTTTCACCAGTAGCGAAAACAACCGCCAACATTATTCAAACTAAACCATATTCAGAACCGGCAAAATTGTCAGAAATTCATCCAACAAAATTATCCCTCAACGAGGGGGTAAACATAAAGTCTAGTATCAAAGCTACACCTCCTGCTCAGAAAGATTACATAAACAAACCCGATTATGACTTACTGTCACGACAGCCAGAAAATTACGCTGAAGAATCATATCATGTCGTTGATCTGGTTTCCAGAAAGAAATCAGCAATAAAAAAACCACCGACACCGAAACTTCCGCATCCAGTTGGGTTGGTAACAACCTTGAGTGGCCGAGTTGCCAAGGATGGAACAACGACCATTCACGAAACAAGTGTCATTGGTACATATATTTCAGGGAAGTATGCCCAAGTATTGCAAAGCAATTCGCATGTGTTGAATAATAACCAACTGGCAATTACACCCTCCCCCTCGGCTCACATTTTGCGAACTGAAAGCCCAAGTTTGCATTCATTAAAACCAGTTGGCAGATTTAAGAACAGAATATCCGTAGAAGACAACAGAAGTACCTCGCCGACACCGGAATCCACGACACACCGTAGCAGAAAACACAGTTCCAACAGTGGGAAACACAAAACAAAAAGTCATTCCAAGAGGTAAGTTTTAATATTCACACATTCATATGATCGTAACCAACAAGACTAATTATTATGGCATTCAAATCTGACTAAGCCTCACCTCTTATATGTTTTACTTTTTTTCTGTTGACCAATTCTACTAGTTTATAGTTAGCCCTAGGCTATAGATAAATTAATTTCACAATAAAGCAGAAACGCCTTTGTTGTCAATTTTCGAAAACAAGTGGATTGGTTGGAGTACAAGTTCCACTTTTGACAACAAGGGACGATTCATCTACAGTCTACAATTCGACGACATTTTCAACCTTGACAGTGTGTCTATAAATTGTTAACACTATTGTATTATAAAGAATGTTGAAAGGCTCTTATTAACGTCATTATCTAAAAAAACACTATAAGTCAAATGGATACAGTGCTTTGTGACATGAATTTGGTTGCTGCTTATAAATCAAATAAATTTACGTCCTTAGAAGAAATTTAAAATTAAAACAGTTTCAGTTTCTTTGTAAATTTATTGGACAATTTTTGTAATTGATCGTTTCTTAAATTCTTAACCCTCTAAGAATGACTGGCGCTTTTTTTTTTTTACAAAACGTATCTAGAATAAAAAATGTCAGTTACCTATTAATATAAAAGCGTCGGGTTGGGGGAGGGAGAAGGAGCATATAAGAAAGTGAGCTATCAATATAATGGATTTTCCAAGGAAGCTGGCATGTTAAGAGCAATGGGAACAGCAATTTTTTTATTTCAAAAAAACGTTTTAAAGGCAAATTATACCAAATACAAATAATAGCTAGTAACAAATCTGCCATTATAAATACGTCATGACGTTTTAGAAACGTATCGTCCCTACTGAAAAACCTATTATTTAATTTTGAAGAATATGTCGTTCTTATTGCGAAACCCTTAACACTGCTTTCGAATGCCTGGAGATTATACTAATGACGAAACATATGATCAGACAGATCATCCCACAGTCGAGTGATTCGACTGGAAATTCATTTCCTCGGTTTATCGTCAACGGATGTGCACTGTCTGATCAAAGGAAAATGTGGGGAGATCCATAAATTCAATTTAGCCACAACCGTTATAATACAATACATACAAAAAGTGGCAGGATAACTTTTGCCGCGTTCTAGTTATCGCAGTGAACTTGAGCCCTCAATGAGTTTCACTTCCATTTTGGGTCCTATCATGCATGTGCAGTGGTGTTTTACATCTGCCTGACGAAATATGGGAATTTAATTACGTTAGGACGAAATCCCTGTACATTTGTGGCGGTTCCGCCAAACCCCACGTTTCGCTTACCTAAAAAGATCCCCCATTCCTACAACCCAGTCTGTATCAACTTTCTGGTAATGCAATCGCATTAAGCACCTGTAAATGCTTCACGCTGTTGTGGTCCTTCTCTCAGGGAGCGTGTCTGGTCCTGAAAAGGACGAGGGATCTCTTTAAGATAGCTCCTGAGGGGACCCGTTGCGGTGCCGCCGTGCTTCCTCAAACCTTGAGGGAAGATCAGCTATCGATCGAATATGGTCCTGGGAATCGGCCAGGATCAATTAAAAATACTTTTCATTTTATTAAATTTTAATTTTATTTGTAAATTCATTTTCTGGCGTCCTTACACCTAGAACGCCAATTGAGACTGATCCTCGAATACTTTTTTTTTATATAACGCTGTCTTTATTGACCATTATAAGTTTAGTTACATAAGTTTACAGCTAGCTTAACTAAGTTGTGACAATTTTACTTACAATGTCTAGAACATTTTTTCAAGTATTATTTAATTGGAGGTCTTACGTCTGTAGAGATTTATTCCAGATACAATTTACTAGTAGGACTCCTGGAAAGGTCATGAAAACCAGGATGGATTACCTATGTTTAGAATAAATATTCTTAAAAACTAATTACCTCTACTTAAATCTAGCTTATATCTAAGGTAGTTTAATAAATTCACATTTAGCAATGTAGAACAATTTAGCCTAGTCTTAAGCTTAAGTTGAAATTTCATATTTTACATAACCTAAGGAGGGAAGGGAGCTGCAGAGGGAGGTCTCTCCACCGACTGCTCGTTAAAGGAAAGAACCCGAGAAAAGGGTTGAATGTTTGAGTATTTGAATTGGTTAAGATCGGTTACCTTGTTATGGTAGATAATTTTGTTCGCATCATTTACTAATCTTTTTGCGTAGAAGAGAGCTTTTAAATGGAGTGCATGAAGATAGGGATTTGATGCATTGTGACTGGGGAGGCTAAGGGAATTGATGAGAGGGTTTGGATTGGTTGACAGGTTTTCAATGAATCTTATCGACAATTCCAGGAACCTTCTATCCAATCTCTCCAGGCCGACGGAGTGGTATAGCGTAAGGCTTCTGATATATTTGTGGGAGTCGCGCTGTCGACGTAGCCCTGTGATTAGTCTGAAACACTTCCTTTCGAAGATACGAAGTTTTTCCATTTGAGAGGGAGAGATATGGAACCAGATGGGACAAGCGTAAGTAAGTGTGGGCCTGATGATTTGTTTATAAAGTAGAAGTTTGACTTGCTGAGAGAGACCATCTGCCTTTCACATTACTTTCCGACAAAGGTTCAGCTGTATCCCCGCTTTGCGGATGACATTGTTTATGTGAGTCGTGAAAGAGAGATTATTTTCGAAAGTAATGCCCAAGTATTTTAGTGTTTTAGATGGTTTTATGAGGGTGTTGCAGAGGTTCAGTTGGATTTTTGAATGGTTACGTACCGTGTTATTGGTACAGTGAACGTTTCTACCTTTAAATACAATCAGTTGAGTTTTCTTTGGGTTTAGGCGGATCTTCCATTTAAGGAAGTAGGAGGAAAGAATTTGGAGGAATTCATTTACGCGGTTTCTGGCAGATAATACGAGCCTGCTGCTGGAGTAGACAAGGGTATCGTCTGCGTAGTTGAGGATTCGAGTATTCGGTGAGAGGGGTTGAGGAATATCAGATGTGTATAGTAAGTATAAGAGGGGACCCAGAATGGATCCTTGGGGGACTCCTGCTGTTATTGAGTACGTCTGGGAAAGGGTGGAATTTATCTTGACCATGAATTTTCTATTTGATAGGTACGAGTAGAGAAACTTGGAAGTGTGATTGTTGAGACGATACGTGGAATGTAATTTGTACAGAAGACCCGCAGTCCACACGCAGTCGAAAGCCTTGGATATGTCAAGGGAGATACACACAGTAGAGCACTGGTCGTTAAGAGCCATAGTGATGTCGTGAGTAAACTTGAGGGGAGCGTGACATGTTGAGTGTTTTGCACGAAAACCGAATTGGAAATCAGGGAGTAATGAGTTAGTTTCCGCGAAGGAGAGTAGGTAATGGTGAATTTTTAATTCAAGTAATTTGCTTAAATTATTAAGTAGTGAGATGGGTCGAAAATTGGCCGCCATCAGGGATGCGCCTGATTTTTTAATGGGTATGACTATGGCAGTTTTCCAAGACTCCGGTATGTGACTAGCATTTATTATGTGGTTTAGCAGGGTCATGATGTATAGTCGATTTGAAGGGTTGAGGTTTTTGAAAAGTACATGTGGAATTTTGTCCAAGCCGGTTGAGTTTTTATTGCTACGAGAAGATATCATTTGGTTAAATTCCTGCGGTTGTAAAAAGAAGTTTGTATCGGTGGGTTGAGTTGCTCTATTGTCATTATTAAATTCAGTTATGAATGAAGTGATTGTTTGTTTGTTTGCAGACGCATTTATTCACAAAGTCGTTTTTATATTTTACAATTTTAGTCTAAATGCTAAACCTATCTTAATAATTTTACTACATAATGTAATTTACTGGCTCTTCACAAGCACTCTAAATTATACAATATTATATGCTTAATTTATGCCTTTCAGCTTACATTTTCTTTTATTTATTCTTAATATAATACACATACATTATAAAAAAAATAAACTGTTATCTTAGAGGTCTACCTCTTCTTCTTTTCGAATCATTATGACAAAAAAAATAAAGATTTTTTTTTTTTTTTTTTTTTTTTTTTTTTTTTTTTTTTTTTTTTTTGAGGATGCAAAAATTTTAAAAACTATGAATGAAGTGAATGAGGAGATTAGTTCATGGGATGTATAACGGTTGACCACTTCCTCAAACTCTGAGTTGCCTAGGCTATCATTTTGCCTATGCATTTGGGAGAAGTGTTCCGCTAAATGGTTTGCTATTTCAGAGTCGGAGTACAGAATATTATTTCTAGGACCAATTAGTCTGTCTATTGAGGTTTGTATTTTTCGTCCTGTAAGGCGATTGATGTTTTTGTAAAGATTACGATCGGGTCTGATACTATTTAAAGTGGAGATGTAGTTCTGCTCTACGAAAGCATTTAACTGCTGGTTAATGAGGGTAGACAATAATTGAACCTGTACTTTCAGGAGGGGACAAAATCTTCGAAATCGTTTTCGGCGGAGCTTTTTTTTTTTAATGAGATGAGTTTGAGGGTGAGATATGGCAGTGGTTTACCTACGAAGGAGTGTGGCATCCTTGTAGGGGTATTAGAATACAGGGCTTGCTGTAAGATCCCTTCCATCTTACAAGCTGCTTCTTCAATTTCGTTGGGATCCAAGTTATTCGTATCTGTGATGGGAAGCGTTTGAAACATATCGCCAACGGATTTGTTGACCTTTCTCCAGTTAGTTCTGGAGAAATTATGGACTGGGTTGAGAGATTGAAGCGGATTTAAATAGCCAAGGTCAATTACCGAGTGGATGGAGGCATGGTCCGAGGGGAAGAAGTGCGACACAGTAGGGGGAGATACAGAGCGTAGGATCGCAGATTTTAACAAGAAGTCTATAGTTGATTGAGTAGAGCTGGAGCAATGAGTAGGTTCCGTAGGGGAGTCGATATAGACGTAGGGGTGGAGAGGTAGGAAAGCAAGCAATTGTTTGCCAAATTTATTGCAAGCGGTGTCGTTGAAGGCGGTATGACGGGCATTCCAGTCGCCTCCGATGATGAATGAGTGGGGGTGGGATTGACGGAATATTTCATCGAAATCTGAAGATGGGAAGTTAGGGTACCTCTTGGGTTGTAAATAGATGGCTACTAGAACCAAGACTTTATTGTTGTCGGTTTGACAGCAGTGTATTCGACACAGGAGATGTTGTTAAATTTGACTTCACTGAATTGGAATCTTTTATAAATAAGGATACCGGTACCTCCTTTTGCACCGTCAATTCGAGGAGTTGAAACAAGTTGGTAATTAGGAATAGAAATGCGAGAGTTGGGTTTGAGCCAAGTTTCACAAAGAAGGAGGACGTCTGGAGAAAACTCCTTCACTAGCAGTCGGAGGTGATGCCTCCGTATGTTTGACGAAATGGAATCTACATTGAGGGCAACTACACTTAACTTAGACATTTTGGGATAATATATGTGAGGTTATAAGAGAAAGTATCTGACCTTTTTTTTCGAAGTTACTTAATCCATTTAGCGTCGGTAAGAGAGCATGCAACTCTCGGATGTATCCCATGATGTCGAGTCCTAGGTTTGTTCCTGGTTGTGATGAGGGTGCGTTGTTTCCTCTGGTAATTTCCGCATAGGATTTCGATTTCGTTGTTGTAGTAACTGCTGCTGTTGGTTGCGTAAGTTGGCCAGTGTTGTTTTTGGTTGGAGGCACTCTCTGCTTCAGTAAGCGGAGCTTGTGCGGGCATTTTGTGTAGTTTGCAAGATGCGGTCCACCACAATTGCAGCATTCAACTGACAATTCCTTTACAGAAATGGAGCCATCCGGATTTTCCGTGTGTATACGTTCCGGGTCCTCACCCGGTGGCTTGACTTTGCATTGGTTCGGTTCATGCTACTGCGCACATTTTACGCATCGTCTTGGTAGATGACACGAAGATGAAAGATGACCTGACTGCTGACAGCGCTTGCAGTGGAGAAGCTCCTGCTTGTGAGGTACCTCTATGCCGATTTTATGAGTGAAGAGGTATTTCATTTTTTTCAGATTACTAATGTCTTCGTCTGGTGCCAGTTGGATGATCCGTAGGTTGAAAATGTTGTTGGATCTCATGTGAGGGGTTTGATAATAGTCGACTTTGGACGTTTTCAGGTTGGGACTTAATCTGGACAATTCCGCGCTTAATTCTTCGTTAGTCCAAGCAGGGTCGATGTGGCGTATTATGAATGTTTTCGGCTTGAGATCTGACCTTAGGAAGGTGAAGAAGTCCAGCTTATTCAGAATAAGCACTTTTTCGGCAAGAGCGTGGTCTTTGAGAGAAGAAAGTGATACGGAAACGTTGTCACCCCTAGATCTGGTGGTAAAATTCCGGTGCCCCAAAGCGTTCTCCAGAAGCTGGATAACTTTTTTAATATTGTTGACCTTTTTTATGTTGATTGGCGGAGGCCTCTCGTTCTTCGGAGCTCCTCCTTTGAAGGTGCTTTCATTCGTTTGAGCTTTCGGTTCATGGGTTGTTTTGAAACTAGAGATTGTTGGTGTTGCCTTGGCAGCTGGTGCTGGTAGCTGAGCAGGTTGATCTTCCATGTCAGACTCATCTGATAAATCAGGAATGTTTAAGTTGTTTTCCAGTTCGGCGATCTTTCTGGTTAGGTCGTTGATGAGTTTCTCCTGGGCCTTGATGTGGTCCAGGGCCTGCTGGAGTCTTTGATCCTGTGTTAAAGTCATATTTTCCATATTTTCCAAGATAGCTGCCGTCTTTTTAGGGGGGTTGCGAAGAAAGTCGATAGCCTTTCTTTTTCGCTTTATTAAATATTCGTGGGCTGGTGCATTACTGCACAGCATGTACGGCAATTTGAATTATATTTTGATTTATATTTTGATTTACACTTTGAATTTACACTTTGAATTACACTTTACTCAGATACAGATACACTGTGCTCAGATACAGATGCAGATACAATGAACCCCTCGAATACGATTTTCATCACCCTTATATACAAAACCTTATCGGGATTTTGTATCGCGGATGCATCAAAATGTAAGCAGAATTTCGAAATGTACTTCGACTGGAGTCGAGTACTGGAGAAAAGGAATGTGATATCTATTTATAGAATGTACACATCTTCCAAGAATGGAGATAAAGATAAGGATTTGTAGGAACATGAATTTGTTTTCATACGAAGATATGAATTGTGGTGTTTTGTTTTTAGGAAGTTCTGGAAATATGAGTATGGATGATAAACGAATATTTGATTCGTTTATCGGGATTTTGTATTTTTTAATTTAGGTGATTGGTTTGTTTGAATCATCCTGTAGGTGTTGGAATTTGGATGTATGTGTGGGGAAAGGATTTGGTAGAGCACTACAACGCAACAAAGTTCACCAAATGTATTTACCTAAAAGCTCCTGGAAGAGAATTCTTCTCTGCATTCATTTATTCGAATTCAAAATTCCTCTTAAAAATTCTGTCCCAAACAGCATATCCCTGAAAAGAAAACTTATCGGTTCACATATCATGTAAGCATCCCAACCAGGGATAATTATCATTGCGTCGCCAATTTCCCGTCCTCACCAAGTGTATCATAAATCACCATGCATACACATTGACTGGCGACCTACACCCAAGAAACCAAAACAAATATCGTATCTCGCGTCTCTTGACACCAATCAATCTTACAGCATAAGCAAATGCAATTAGGAATTCAATACCCTACCCTTACCACCAATGCCTTAAACACCATTTCCCGATAATCTAGCTAAAACCCATTAGCACATTTCCACATTGCAATGCCTCCTATTTACTTAGCCACAATGCACATCACAGACAAAGACCCAAACGTTCCCTTGTCTTTTCATATTTCGGGATCTGCTTCTCATCAGGAGTGGCAAGAGCAAACAGAAAACCAATTATCATCCAAGGAGATTCGGTTTGTTTGCTTTACCGAACTCGCATCACCATGAATGCACATTTTCCCTTTCTTTGTCTCAGATTCATTCCGATGGCTTTGACCCACAAAAGAACCAATGTACACACATACATGTGTACCATTATCGATCTTCCCTAGGAGATCAGGCTACTTTCCCCCAAAGAGAGACTTTACGTTTCTCTGGAAAGAGAAAATATACCCTTAAAGTAGGAGAGCCAGTTTCACTGGCAGAATTTCCATAGCCAACGAATTGAATCATGGAGTCCTTTTCCATCCGCTGACCGCGACTGTCATGCCGCTCCCGCTGCCCGTAACGCTGCGGACACGCGTATTGTACCCCGAGTCGTGACTAGTGTTGAGTCGAATACGGTAGTTTTAATTATAATCGATTAGTGTAATTCAAGTCCGTTAGCTGTCATTGAGTGTACTTAGAATCGCTCTTCTGTAATCACCAAATTCAGTAAATAATAAACGAACTCGATGTTTTGTTACGTTTGTTTCAAATCCACAGTCATTTACGATAATATTACAAATTTGTTTACTTAAGACGAAATGTTATATCTTATTTTACAAGTTCGTGGGCACCGGGGAGAAACATAGGCAAAGGCAATGAACTGAGAAATTACCAAATTAAACTTTGATATTGCTCAATACCTGAAAATGCGTTGAACGAACTACATCGATCGTCGCTGGTCAATAAAACATATTAAAAGTATTGTTTGCCTACACGCGTCTGTTTTTTTTTTTTTTTTTTTGTTTTATTTTTTTAGTTGCGATAGGAAGGTGGAAATCTTCAAAAGATACATCTGAGCCGATCCAGAGGCATGTCGGGTTTTTACCGACTAAAACCACCTCCTGACAGGCACATATTCCCATTAATCCCCGCGGAACCTTCTTTTAGATATTCCATCGCGGGGCGGGACGAAGTTTACCTGTTACTCCGCTCGTCGCGCCGATATTGGGTCATCTTAACTTACGTAGGAGGGAGTTGCTCGCAAAAGTGATGTCGATGACCGATCCTCTTCCTCCGTTGCGGTATGTTTTTACCCGCCCGTTATTTGCAATGCCGATGTCTAGAGATGCAAAAGTTTCCAGCAGAATACGGCCTCTAGTGTTTGTTGATCGGCTGCCCCATTCCCCTGCTGTAATCACTTTAGGCCTTCCTTGGGCATCTGCCACCAAATTGTCCAGGTATTGGCTAAGGGACCAACTCGGCCTGGCATAACAGCTGTAAAAATATATGCCATTAATTTTTGCCCTGACAAAGCCCTCGGTTTGTTTATAGACATCTTGAAAAGCATATCTTCCACCTAACCATATAGCTGCGGTATTTGTTTTATCGCTCACCCATATGTTATTGCTGAGAGCCTTGTACGGTTCGCTGATGAGTATGACGTCGGCTCTCTCATCCCTAGCTGTTTGTTTCAGGATCTCCTGAGCTACCTCACAGTGATTGAGATTAATTTGGATAATCTTCATATTTGTTTCCCCGTGATTGCTCTCCTAAATACCATGCAATTACTGCTGCCAGCTATATGCTTCGCCTCGTCTGGGTGGTCCTTTTTACAGAACATGCATAGGGGATCGCTCCTACAGTCGTTTGCTATGTGGCCCTCTGTTCCACATCTTCTGCATAGCTTGGACCGGTCTTCATCGCACTTGCATCGTTTGTCAATATGTCCGAACTCAAGGCATTTATAGCACTTTCTCAGCGCCGTCTATTCACGAATGCGGCAGATAACCCATCCGACTTTAATTTTTTGGGCTTCCAGCAGTTTCTTTGGGTTTTCTGTTGGAAAATTTATTGTCGCTGTTTGAGTTCCTCCGTACGCTTTGCGCAATGCTACTACATCGGCCATTGGTATCTCTAGACCAAATTGAGTTCTCACGGCCTCACAGATTTCCTCTTTTGATGTGATTTCGTCGACGTCTTTCACCTCGATAGTTGTACGCTGAGTGAGCGTTCTAACGCTGCCTCATTTTCTAGGATCTGCGCCTTAACATTTTCTAGGATCTTCGCATACGACATCTGTCCCTTTGCTTCGATGACAATGGCATCCGGTCTGGGTTGCTTCTTTTTTAGCAAGTTCGTACTCGCTTTTCCCTTGCTGGGGGTGTTTCGCTTGCCACTAGCCTCCTTGGTAGCAGTTATTTTTTGCTCTTTTTTCGCCTGCTCTTTACTTTGGTACCTTTCTCTGTACCACTGTCCATTTCTCCTTCTGAACTGGAGCTTTAGGGCTTGGCTGATTCTGCTCTCCGTCCGGGGTTTGCTTTCAATTGTATCGCGCTTCGGTTGGTGGATAGAGCGCCTCTTGGGTTCCTCCAGCATTTCCTCAAGACGTTTAATTTGATTGCCTAGCTGACAAAACAGTTCGTCTTGTTCATTTGGCCTCACTGGCCTCTCAGTTTGCTGCGACAGTCCATCGCCTATCTCGAGGTTAGTTTGGCGCGTCGCTAATTGGGTGGTTTGCGTCCGCCGCATTTTAAGCCAAGACTCACTCCTTTTTTTCTGTGTGTGTGTGTGTGTGTGTGTGTGTGTGTGTGTGTGTGTGTGTACACCCGCTGTTATTTTATATTCCTGTGGTCCCCGATCTGTGTTTTGTTTTGTCTTGATAGGAAGGTGGAAATCTTCAAAAGACACCTCTGACCGATCCAGAGGCATGCCGAACATTTACGGACTAAAACCACCTCCCGCCAGGCACATATTCCCGTTGATCCCCGCGGAACTTTCTTTTAGTTATTCCATCGCGGGGCGAGACGGAGCTTACCTGTTATTCCGCTCGTCGCATCGCAACTGCTGCATCATGTCACATAGAACATCATTTGTTACGGACTATGCCCGTTTTGAACTCATCATATTACTCCTGCCAGAGTCACTGCCCGTCCCATATGTCTCTCCAAAATCTTTCGTACGTTCTCGAATCTCACGCACTCTGTGAGTACGTGTTCCGTATTTTTTATTTTGCCTTCGCAATACAAGCAGTATGAGTGATTCATGTGCAAGTATTGCCGAAAACATCCATGTCCTGATATTAGCTGAGTCAGATGGTAATTCAGCTCGCCATGTTTTATTTTCACCCATGGTACTACATCAGGTATCATGGTGTGGGCCAATCTTCCTTTGGTGGAAGAATCCCTCCTTCGTTGCCATTCTTTCGAAAACCCTTGAAATACGCGTAATCCCGGCCTTCTCTACGTTCCCCACCTCCGAACCTCTTATGATCTCAACGAAACCCTTCCGCGGATGCTGAGAAATGTCTTCTCCGATTCCACCTTGTTCGACTTCGACCTCTCTACCTATACTCTCAAGCACGGCCTCCTAAATCATTCAAACCTGCCCCCACCTCTCGCCCCTTCTCCAGCCTTCTTAATTTGTCCAGGTTACCTTAGGTTAAGCCTAGTTACGATAGTTCTTTGGGTCTCTAGTTTGTAACTTATATATACTTTAGATCTACGTATGTAATTATGTTGCTTGAATTAATCCAATAAATGGGGTGGTAGCCACACTAAACTCAAACGCATTCTCCGATTCTCTGGTGAGACCTCATACAATGCAGGGTTTTCTTTAGCTGCAATGTCAAGTGGTGTCATCTCGGCCAAAACATATATGGCTTCTTTGGATACGATTCGGAATGCACAGCATACTCTTAGTGATGCCAGCCTATGTGCTGAGTTCATTCCCCTCATGTACGACTTATACTGTGTGGCTCCTGCCTATATGTGAACTGCATACATTATAATGGAGATGTTGACGCTGGTTATGAGTTTCCTTATCTGGGACCAAGGTCCTCCAACATTGGGTAGCAGTCTCGCCAACATTTATATACTCTTGCCGTTTTTTTACTCGTTTTCCTCAGGTGTTCCTTGAAGCTCAACCTATTGTCGAGTATAACATCATCATCATCATCATCATCATCGGCACGACAACCGGGATCCGGCCTTAGCTTTATTTAGCAAGTCTCGAGGCTTGTTAAATTTTCCATAACAATTTGTTTTTCCGGGCAAGGTTATTAGCCTTGCGCCATGTCGAGTATAACACCAAGATATTTAATATAGGAACTGGATCTGATTATTTGCCCTTCTATTTCCAAATCAAGGTGTTTAACTTTCTTGCTGCTGCTTATTAAAACTGCGTCCGTCTTATTTCCAGCTAGTTTCAGTCCGGTCATATCTAGCCAGCATTTAATGCTCTGGATTGCTTGGGAGCAAATATTCTCCAGGTCATCTAGATGTTTAGCTACGACCACTATTGTCAAATCCTCTGCGTACGCAATGATTCTATCCCCTTCTGGTACATTAACCCTAAGCACACCATCATACGCGCAATATTTTTTTGTACCACCTAGCCACCGTGATCCAGCTATCGCATTGCGAGCGATGTCCCACACCGCAGATGGTGCCTTACTGGTTGATCTATCTTTCCGGAACCCATACTGCCATTCAGAGAGCCCCGATGTCCCCTCAGTGAATTGTTCCAGACGAGTGTCAATTACTCGCTCAAGCAGTTTTCCTGTCGTGTCCAACATGCACAACGGGCGATAAGACGACGGCACCTCTGGATTCTTGACTCCTTTTGGAACAAGCACAAGCCGCTGGTTTTTCCATCGTTTAGGAAATTGTCCTGTTTGAAGACAGGTTGTGAAGAGACTGCTGAACACTTCCGGCTTTTTTGTTAAAGCAGTCTTCACTACAGGGTTGGGGATACAATCCAGTCCCGGGGTCCTGTTTTTTCTTTAGACGACCCTTGCAGCCAAGAGCACCTCTTCGGTGGTCACGGTAGGTATCTCTCCTTCAGTGATACTCCACTCCTCTTGCACTCTCAACACCTCATCAGACTGCGGGAAGAGGACAGCAACGATTCTGGCCATGTCAGTTTTACTTGTTTGCATTTGACTACTGTTGTTTTGTAGTCTTTTCATGACTATCCTGTACGCGCTGCCCTGGGATGTTATTTAATTCATCCCTTAGGGAGCAAAACGCGTCATATTTACTTTTGCAGATTACTTTCCACAACTCTTTCCGTTTGTTGACGAATTCCGCATGTAAATGTGGTGTTACGGTTTCGTGCTCTTTGTTGCAAGCGTCGTAACCTGTTGCACTCCGATCGCACATGAGCGATTTTTGGGTTCCAGAAATACATTGGTTTGGTAGCCCCTTCTGGTTGTTTTTGTCGTGCCATAGAATCATCGCATGTGGTAGTTAGCCACTCCATGAGCGCATCGGGCTCTGCGCCAAACTGTGCGATTTGGTCTTCCAGTAAATAATCGAGCAGTTCCGCATCAAGCTCCTTCACTTTCCACCCAATTGTTGGGATTCCTTCACCAATTTGCCAGTGATGAATACCTTGTGTGGTAATATTTCGTATATCACGTATTGGTGGTCACTATGGGTGTAGGTGTCCGAAACTCGTCAGTCCATATTTCTTGCCAACATGGAGCTGGCAAGTGTGATGTCGATTTTGGACCGGTGTTATATCGCGTCCGCCTGCCGTGCTTCCTCGTCTGGACCGAGGGAAGAGCGGGACTATTATAGTAGGGACAAAGAAAACACTTCTTCCTTTTTTAATCGTTTTATTTCTTTCCTTTTATTATTGAATTTGTTGGTCAAGTAGGTTACACGCTAACTATGATTACAATTAAACTGCTCGGTTGACTATGTTTTAAATTAAACTGTTCGATCGTAGGTTGAACACCAACCATGATTACAATTAAAAATTAAACTTTTCGGTTGACTATGATTACCATTAAACTCTGAGATGTGAACTCGTCAGAGGATAAAACGCGACTCCTTGCAAAAGTACAAATTCTCTCTTTTTTCGTTTCCTTTGGTTAAGTTCTTGTTTTGATGAACGAAGTCGAACCTGGAGAAAAAATGTCATCTTCCTCTCTAGGTACCTGAAAGCCGGCGACGCATGATTGTCTTTTGGCCAATCAAAATCGACCAGCTGCTACGGTTGCTCGATTGTGGTTTTTGGCTTGTGCGACAAGAGTATGTTATTCTGTTCTTCGATTTGATTTCACAATCGTCACATTGAGTATTTGCTATATTTGCTTGGTGACTATTCTGGGATCGTTATATTAAGCAACCGCTATTGCAGCTGCTATATATGTAGGATGACGATTTTTTGATATCGTTTAGTAAAGTGGGATGATGGATGGGATATGTATATTGGGAGATGGGGTATGTATATTGTATGGGAAGATAGGGAGATAGATGGGATATGTATATCGGGATTGTGGGAGGATGGTAGGCTTCGGGAGCACTACACCGGCCTCTCTGGTTTACGAAGGGGTGATCAACACTATCATTAAGTAACACCACATCTAAGACTGTGAAGGCCTCGAGTAGTGCCTGGCCTCTATTGTTGGTCCTTGTGCTTCCCCATTCTACTACCCAAGCGTTGAAATCTCCAGCAACTATAAGAGGGCTCTTATCTCTGGCTTCTTGTGTTATCCTGTCCAAAAAGCATTTGAAATATTCTGCTTCCCACCTTGGCGGAACACAACAACAGTAGACATGAACTCCTCTGATCTTAGCATAAGCAATTCTTTCCAGCCACTTCTGCATTCCATGGGGGAATTTCCAGTTGTCCAGATGGCCGCTGTTCCGCTGCCGTCTTCCTCCCATGTAATAGTACCAGTGCCAGGTACCCTGTACTGCTCATTGATGAGTACCACGTCGGCACCATATTCCTTAACCGTTTGGGAAAGGAGATCTTGTGCGGCTCCACAATGATTTAAGTTAATTTGAATGCACTTAATCCTGTCCATTTTTATTAAGGAGATTGAAAATCGCATTTTTAACTGCTCGGCATTTGTAACTCCCTATTGAGTGGTGGTTACGGCCTTCGCATCCTGATTCGTAGAACATGCATTTAGATTGTGCTTTACAGCCCATTGCTTTGAGGCCTTTTTCACCGCATTTCAAACAGTTTTTCGAACGATCTTCTTCGGCTTTGCATGATTTCGCCACATGACCGTATTGCCAACGTCTGAAACATCGTGTGGATGCGATGTGTTCTCGAAGTCTGCATCTCACCCATCCAACCCGTAACAAACCTGTAGCCTGCAAAATGCTAGCCTTTTCTCTTGGTAAGCGGATCATGGCATGGTTTCCTTCTTAAACTTTTTACCGCTTCCTTTGGGATCGCGTTCAGTGCAAGGAACTCTATAGCGATCGCTGTCAGGATTTCCTCCACAGTGGTCACCTCATCTAAATCACGACATTCAACCGTAATTTCCCGTGACACCGTTTTCACACTGGCATCTTTCTTTAGTACTTGTTGTACCTTTGCTTTCAGTGTCTCAGTGGTGGCCTCTGGATGGCGTTTCAGTTCTGGCAGCAATTCCCCTTTTGCTGTGTTTCGAACTTTATTCACGCTATTTCCGAGTTCGCTTAGCTCGGGCTTGGGCTTTATGAATTTCGGTATATCCCCATATGTTTTTTACGCGGTTTTGGATATTAGTATAGCGTCCGGGCGTGGTCTCCTTCTTTTTATATAATTGGTCTTCCCAGTATCATCTTTTGGAGCCTCTTCACCCTGCAACCTCAAATCCCTCTTCCTTCCCCTCTGGGCAATGCTAAACCAATTGTAATTGGGTGACTCATCATTGATCTGCCCCGGGACCCTACTTACGCCTGTGTGCGAGTTTTGCTTTGGCTGAATTTCCAAGTTCCCACCGCTTGCTTCAGCCGGCGCAGATGACTTCTTTAAGCGATTTTCCACTTCCTTAACATAAAGGCAACCAATGATCTCGATCAACTCTCGCACAGCATTAGTAATATGTTCCTGCTTTTTAATTTTGATCGCCCTTGTCAATTCTGCGATTCGTTCTCCGAGCTGCCCGAACACCAAAGAACTATCATCACCTAAATCACGGTTCTGACCCGCACTCGTTTCTATATCGCCACTGCTTGTTGCCGCCATAAATTATGCAAACAACCTTCCTTTGCACAACTGTGAAAAGCCCCTCTGTTGCTGTTGGGAGAGCAGGTTTTGTGTCTTCTGTATAACTGGTCTCTGAAAATCCAGAATCCAAAATCCAATTGGATAAGACAAAACTTACCGCACTGAAACAATCACCAAGGGGCAATTAAAAACACATATGGGATCCACTTTGCCTTCTGACTATTGTATTATATTTGTGTTCACTGATCCACTTTGCTCCAATTAATTTTTTCTTCTTTTTCTTTTTTTCACTGTATCGTTGAAATTCTTCAATTCTATTTTGACATTTTTTTTTTTATGTTTTCTTTATGAGCCTTTAATTAACTTTTTTTTTTCTTTCTCACTTTGTCCCACAACACTTTTCGCATTGCACTACACTCGCGTATTAATTATCTCGCGTCATCAAATGGAATACCGGGCGCATGTGCGGAGATCCGTTCGTCTTGGGAGTGTATTGGTGTGTGCCATAACGAGCGTGTGAACAGGCGATAGATTACCGCCATTAAGTTACTATATACTTTTTATCATGAACTCACTCATTCTTTTACATACCTAGCCTGCAATCTTATTTTCTTTATTTTGTAGTAAATTTTCTTAAATGTTTTTTTCAGAATCTCATTAAGCGTTGTTTATCATATTTGACGCACAAATCTCAATAAAAATAGTCCCCAGTTGTTGCGAATTCGCAACTAAATACAGCGGGTAGAATCTAGTACGTTCATCGTCTAGTACACTCCCCAACCACCATACTCACCACGCCTGTCAGCAACCGGCTGACAACGTGTCATCGCCAAGAGACGCCAGCGAACTGTCACCCAGATTTGAATGTGACTAACGGCCTTTAGTCTGTCGCCAACCACCAGCGCTTGCACAACCGCCCGACCAGCAGAAGACAAAGATTATTAAATAATTAAACAAGTAAAACAGTAAATTCCTCGAACCGTTTCGGTCGTTTATTTGCATTTGTTGATTCCAGTATCAACTGAGTTGAGAGACGCGTTTACTCACGTAATTGAGTTGAATCGTCTTAAGAAAGGTGGTTCCCGTCATCGCCTAGAGATGCCATCGAACTCATTTTTTTCATTTGTAAAACATTTTTTTATTTTCTTTTGATATTCCCAGTTTCTAAATTACATGCTAGACAAAATATGCTTAAATTCTAGCTTAATTATCTTATATTATAACTTACTGGCCCTACCCAGACGCTCTAAGCTAAACATTACATCAGTATTGTATAATTAGCCTTTCGGCGACAGAACTTTGTTTGTGGCAGTACTTATAATTATTGAAATGACAAAGAAAAATTTTGAAAACGTTGTGTCAATTTTTTTTTGTTTATTCTTTTTTTTTTAATTTAAAAGAACTTAACTGAACTTGACTTAAATCTCTTACTACCCTAATTCTAGAAAAGCTAAGTCTATGTAAGCTGGCTTATGATACTGTTATTCTATACCGAATTTGGTATCCAGGTCTTTAAATGCCATTCAACCACCAGAACTGTTGACTGTTGGAGATAGCCCTACCGAAACGCAGGAGCTCTTCTTCGGTGCGCGTTACTTCCCGGTCGTAGCACAATCGCCCGTCTACGGATGATCTACTTACATGATAGATAAGCGGAATTCCGGATAAGCCCTTTCATGTCCAATGCCTCTGGTGGAACAAAACCGTTGCGACGCACGTTCTCATAGTACGGGGTTTTTGGATAATAGGCCCCGAAAATTAGGTCATTGGACGAGCTTATTGCTCTCACAATATGTCCTCTGATTAATTTAATCATAAAATTATCCACCCTATTTATGTACGGTTCATTACATAAAGTCTCATTTGAATAATACTTTTTATAGTCCGATCCCGGTGTCCAATATAGTCTGAAACAACTTCTGAGACACTTTCTTTCGAACACCCGAATCTTTTCCATCAAATTTGGACCTATGTTAAACCATACTGGACAACCATATATGAGCATTGGCCTGATTAGCTTCATGTAGCATATGACTTTTACCCTGCTGTCAAGTTGGCTACTGTGAAATAGCCTCCCTGTCATAGCAAAAGTTTTCCTCGCTTTCAGCAAAGCAGCCTCTACATGTCTGTTGAAATACAGATATTGGTCTAGCCAGATGCCAAGGTATTTAACTAAACTCTTGGTTTCCAGTTTATCTCCATGCGGTCCCACGATAACTAGCTTTCGCCAGTTTTTCCTTGTGTCGTTCGTGGCTCTATATAATGGGGTTCTAAATAGGATGGCTTCACATTTCTGGAAGTTGATCTTAAGTTTCCAGTCATCGCAATAGCGCTGCACGTTGTTGAAGTCTCGCTGTATTAAACTATTTATGATCTCAACTTTCGGAGCTGCTCTGTAAATTATGAGATCGTCTGCGTACGCAATACCCTGCGGAATTGCATCTAATAAGTCGCTAATGTAAATGTTAAAAAGAATCGGAGAAAGTACCGCTCCCTCTTGCAAGCCATTCTTGATATTATACGTTTTATTAGAGGTCACAACCATTTTTAACCACGAACCTCCTGCCCTTTAACATATCGTAAAGTACATATAGTAGATGCTTAGGCATGCCATGTGTGATCAGTTTGTAATATAACCCTTTGATATAAAAGGATTTTTCCAAGTCGATCAGACGAGCACCTGTGCATTGGTTTCTACATTTATTCCATTGTATGTCGGAGACCAGTTTAGCTGCGGCATGTGTGGTATCATGACCCGCCTTAAAGCCAAACTGGTTATTTGGAATAATGTTGTTGTCGTCTACCCATTTTAGCAGAGCTTTGTTAATAGTCTTTTCAAATGCTTTACTGGTGCTTGGGAGTAAACTTATCGAACGCATGTTCATTGGATTTGTACAGTCTTTGCCCTTTTTCGGTATGGGCTGAATGATAGCCGTTTTCCAACGCAAGTTATAGTTTTCAGGTTCTATTTGAAATCCGAGAATCACGACTCAAGGGGAAAGTCGATCCAATCTTCCATTAACACCAAAATAGAAAAATCCAGGAAATCAAAACTCGTAGTTTTCTTTCTTTATTGTCGCTTTTTATTGTATTTTATGTTTACATTAACTTTCCTAGTCATTCGTCTTTCTATTTTATTTAGTTTACACTTATATTTATTTTTCTTTAAGTCTATTCACAATTCTTTCTAAGCAAGGGTTTAATATGCACTCTACCTAGCTCTTTGTTTGTAACAACTGATGTTTGTTACTTTCTTTTTAAAATCTAGTCACAAATTTCCTTTAGAAGCGGTTTAATGTCCACTTTGCTCAGTTTTTCATATTTACATCAAAGAACACTCGCTTCGTAATCCTTGATCTATCCACTTTGCTTAGTTTTATGTTTACATCAAGTAACATTCGCTTCGCATCCCTTGATTAACCACTTTGATTATTTTTTCTATTTATATCAAGTAACATTCACTTCGTATTCTTTGATCTATCATCTTTGCTTAGTTTTTCTATTTACATCAAGTAGCGTTCTCTTCGTATTCCTTAATCTATCCACTTTGCTTAGTTTTTCTATTTTACATCAAGTAACATTCACTTCGTATTCTTTAATCTAACCACTTTGCTTTCTTTTTTTATTTACTTCAAGTAACATTCACTTCGTACTTTTATTTTTATTTTTGACTTAACGTCCAACCTCCACTTTCATGACCAACCCCTGACTAACTTCTTACCGGCTCTCACCTCTTCTCGACACCTCGGGGTCAACACTTCCCGATTACGATATTGCAATTTCATTTCGCAATGACCTAATTTCAGATTTTCGATTTCAATTCGCAATTGCTTTGTATTGTGGTGTCAGCTAATATTTCTTTCAATTGCGAACTGACCCAATTAATTCTTTTGCAATTATTTTTTGCGTTTTGTCATTCGTGCCGAAATATGCAATTAATTGCTTTTCCGTGATTTGTTAATCGTTCCGGAATATGCAATTAATTGTTTTTATGTTATTTGGCAATCGTTTTGGCACATGCAATTAATTGCTTTTTGTAGTTTAATGGTTATGCCGAAATGTGCAATTAATTGCATCATCGTTCTGGGGGTTATTTGAGTTTAGAATCGGGTGGCGTTTTTCTGTTTGAGTGTATCAATGACCTCTTGTATATCATCTTTGGCTATGATGTCACTGACACACTTAACACACGTGGGATAATATGCATTATTCAACGTGTTGTTAAACAGGACCGTGTATATATCTATTGCCATTGGGGGCAGGTTCGTGAGTACGATGTTAGGTACTCCATCTATTCCCACTGGCTTTTTGCTTCTTAATGAGTCGAAGATACTCTGGATTCCTTCCCTCGAAATTAAAAGGCTATTAGCCTCACCATTGGCATTAATGTCAATTAATACATTATTAAAACCCGGATTCTCCGATTGCCAATGTGAAATTTCATTTCGGACGTGCAGGTGATTCAGTAGAACTCTGCCCTCCAGATCGTGATTTCGGCGAATGCTTTCATTCACCTTGTACATTTCCTGAAAGACAGCTCCCACAGCGTTCACCTTTTCCAAAGGATCTTCGATCACGAAAAGCTCACTATAGAGGATCGCGTTCTCTGTATCTATGCCAATGTTGATTAGCAGCTGCTTGTTTACCTCAGTACATGGAATTTGGAGACACTGAATCTCGTTTTGATTATTTCTCCTGAATATTTTATTTATTTGTGAACATATTCGGGTTATTAGTTTTATTAGAATTATTATTAGAATTCTGTTGTTCCAATACAAATTTGTTGCTAATCTATAGTTAGCTTTAAGTAGGTCATGGAGGTTTTTTAATCGGGATTTCAGTGATAATATCTCCTGGTCTTGTCTGTCTGTAAACTGTCTGTGTAATTGCTTTAGTTTCGATAGCAGTCTGCTCTTTTTCTTGTGGAGTGCGTATATTGTTGTGTTTCTGTGCGTGTTTATGTGATCTGTAACTGTTGTTTTGGGAATTGTCTTATCCATTGTTCGTTTTACGGTTTCGTCCATTTGTTGGATGTATTTGTTGATTTCGTCATTTGTCAGGTTTCTGTTTACTGGCAGATTAAAGTCGTTCGAACGAAGTTCTCTTGTTAATGATCTGGTGAACCGTTGCCATCTCATTCCCCCGTAGTTTTAGGGCTGCGGGATCACAAATTCCTCCAGATCTGTGAGATCGCTCGAAAGCTCCATTACTGCCGTGAATGCACAGTGGTCACTGTCGTATTCAATTGTCCGTAAACAGTGTCTGCTTCGTCTGTTGGTGTTAAGTAGTCTCAGTCGTGAGTCAATTAGCAAGATATCTAAGAACGATCTACCTCTAGGGAACGATGGATATTCCGTAGCTAGCAGGTCAGTTCTACACTCAATATGATACTGATCTAACCAACCAGCCAACTGATTTCCTCTGGCATTAGATATATAATTCTCCCAATTTCTATGCTTGGACGCCATCGAACTGTCACCCATTCAAATGTGACCAATGGTTTTTGGTCAGTCTCCGCCAACTCTTCACACCGTGTACACCAAGCTCCCCAAAATAATATCGATTTACCTGCCTTACTTAGTTAAACCAATAAACAGTAGACATTCCTGACCAGTGGCTAGTTTGTTTGACCATTCGCGGGTTCGCAATTGAAATTCAAGGACTTTGCCGAAGGGAGTTCTGCCGCATCATCTTTGATGTTATCTTTCTGGTCGCCTCGTTTCCCTTGTGTCATTGGCGGCCGTCCGCTCGTCACCAATAACCATTTCAAAGTTATGACATTTTGAATTTAAACAAACAGAAAAACGTTTTCTTAAAACGCTCAAATTAAAAAAAAAACTGTAAACCTTTGTCTTTACTTTATAAAAAACCGATACATTTTTATTATAAAAATTAAATAATAACATTTTCAATTAATAGCAAAAGCAAAACCGGAAGAAGCTCACGGAGGAACAATGATAATACTTCCACCACGACTCCCACAACACACGAATCAAAACGGTATTCGTATAGACAACGACCTCAAACCACAACACCCACTAGCAGCACCGTCATTTCATCAACCGCTGGCAAAGTTCGACCTTCAGGAAGATGGCAATACAAGACAACAATGAAGCCACGAGTATATATACGGAAGCCCACAGACTACCTTAGCTCGACGCAACCATCAACCCATGTTTCATCATCCACAATATCCGAAAGTGATGTTAGTAGCACAACTTCATCAATCTTGGACGTATTTACTCCTTCTCCTAATGCAAGGATTGATAAATCCATTGATAACATAACTATTGAAAACCAAATCGGATCACAAGAGTTGTATCCCGTAGAAACATTAGCAGTTGATATTGTCACACCATCGAACTTGGATGATATTTACTACGAAGTTGCTACAATTAAGTCACCATATGTCTTTCAGGTAGATACAAAATATCAAAGTATAAATTTATAAAATCAGCTGACTTTGATCTCCTTTACAGGTGGGAAGTGTGAAAAAGACTCGCTATGTCACTGTTACTTCGACAACAGAAAAATCATTTGAAACGGATTATGCAGACAAATCATCAATCAAAGGACCCCTAATTGAAAACATCCTAGCACCGTCAACTCAAATCAACCAAATACTTCAAGCCAGCAGTATTTCTACGTTTCCAGCTTGCACATTGTCGGATGTGACTGAAACGCCGTCCTTAGAGGAGTTTATTGAAACATACACTCAGTCTCATATAAAACTAAAAACTCAGGTGTTTCCTGTCGTCCCAGTGAACCAGAGTACCAGCTATTTAACCCTCATCCAAACCTACGCAGTCACATCTCACATCACAGCCACAAAAACTATACCCGCGTGCTTTAGTAACAACCTTTTCGAATTCAACTCGAAACTAGACGAATCTGGATCTGAATTGCATTTGGAACTCGAGTTCGGCGATGCCGCCAACCTAGAACCAGACATAACAACTACAACTACTCTTAGTGATGTCGTATCATCCACAGTAATGCCCAATAATGATGCCCTGAAGAAAACCCAATCTGATGAAGAGCTCTCTAAATATTATCCGCACTTATCACCCGAACACCTCCAACAATTGGCATACCTGAAACTACTACAGCAAAACGGTCAAGTGTCTCCAATGCCCTCGCCTACTCCAGTAATCCCAACACCGCAGCCTTTGCCATCACTAAACCCATTTGCGCTACCACAGCCCCAATACGCCGTGGTCACGTCGCAAACCGTACAGCCAACTACCCTGACGCAAACATTAAGCAGAATCCTCAAGCTAACTTTCGGTGCTAGGACGGCCTTAACCACCATCTTCTCGACAAATGTTGTATCAACAGAGGTTCCCACGGTCATCACGACATCAGTACCTATCCAGCCCACAGCTTCGTTTCCCAATTTCTTTGCCCCAGCCTTCCCTCAGTTCCCCTTCATTGGTTGACGAGCGGATTATTGGATTCCTGAAATCTGAACATTTTTTATTTATCTTTCTTTAGATTTTATTTGTTATTAATCCTCAGAGTATTGTAAATTTTATTTTATTTTTTTCATTGGAATGTTTTTGCAAATAGCTGCTCATTTTTTCATCACCATGTACTCATGTGAATTATTTGTATATTTTTTATTATTTAAAATTAAGTCGACATGCAACAAGCAAGCTAGCGCAAAAATCAATTGAGTTCTAAATTGACAATCCATCAAACAAAATCCATCCGAATGAAAATCAAATAAACAAAACAGTGTCCCGAAGATTTTAGTTTGAATTGATTGATTTTTAAATTAAACCAATTTTTCTAATTAATTTTAGTTCCAAACAATTTACCTAATTGTCAAATGTTGATCGATCATCATCCGAATGGAGGATAGGAACAGACGAGGGCCGTTTGATAAATAATTTGTTGTTAATGAGGCATTGTTATAACGTTAATTAATAGGAGGAACAATATTTATAGTAGATGTGCCATCGTGTCTTCCCTACTGTGCGCTGATCCTCGATGATCCGTGGTTTACTCTTTCACCTGGCGTCATCAACTTTACTTTGGATTCACTCGCTCGCTCGACGCCAGCATCTCACATTTTGGCTCAACAGTTCGCTTCTAGACGCCGCCACTCGATGACCATTGCTCTCGACTTACTCGGACGCTCTAAAACCAACAACTTGCCCGCACGCTTGGACTACGGACTCTTGCTCCTCTCTGGGCGCGCCACAACATTATTTGGTGCTTCGAGCCGGATCATCATCGCTGCATTCCGTGATAAATTGAACCGGAAGTAAAAAGTGAAAGTGCGAGTACCCGTGGTGGAAGTGCCAAACCAAACACCGGCGGTGTTGACGCTGCATCGCGTTCTCTTTCGTCCGAACGTTCTTGAACTCACATCACAGCTCAGACGTCACTCTTCGGTTCCTTCGTCGACGAAGTCTCGGAGCACGTTCATTAACGGCTCTACATCTAACTGACCACAATGTCCCAGATTGAGGAACTCATCGCCGCTCAGCTCGCGGCCCAAGACCAGATGTCTCGCGAGTTCCTCAACATGAAGAAAAGGGACTCCTGTCACTGAATAAGTCCGAAACGCGTAGGTTACTCACTTGGAATGGGTACAAAGAGGCGTAGTACCCACCACGTCATCCAGTCCCGGTGTGACGACATCCTTCACCAGCCTTCACGTGGCCATTGATCGTGGATCACGATCCTACAACTCCAACCCAGATCAACTGGCTGGGTTTGTGACTATAAAACACGATGGATCCCAGCGAGTTGAGGGAAGGCCCCGTCGCCATCGGCCCATGGGCCAGCCCAGAGGTACGCGGTACACACCATCATCGATCACCTGAGTGACACGAGCACGGGACACATCCCCAGTACGCGGGTGATCATATGGGGGAAGGGCGATCCCAGGCCACGAAGAACCTGACAACATCGTCACAGTCAACCACCGTCGCATGGGAAAATAACAAACAAAACCGAACCCTTCGGCACCCTTCTCCCGTAACCTCCCATCCATTTCATGTAAACGTCCCCATCCCACTCAAGCCAACAACGCCTACTAAACCCATTTGCGTCACCGACCACCGACCACCGGTGGATTATCTCACCGGGATCAAACAGGACTTCGACAACAGAGCCCTGTCCTCACATAGGGGACAATTCGCCAATGATTGGTGAAGGCGGGCGGAGTGTTCTGCCTGTGCCTGCCACTTGCAAAGTGTCACCCACCAGCTGACAACGCATCTGTGACAGGAAAAGGACACCACAAAGGCGCCACAATTTAAAATTACTTTCAACGGTCCGTTTTTCCTGGGTAGACGCCAACCTCGAACATCCCCTTTTGATTCACCCGTTCTCTTGGCGTCACCAACTTTAATTTGGATTCACCTGCTCACTCGGCGGCAGCATCTCACCTTTTGGCTCAACGGTTCACTTCTACTCTTTCGTCCGAACGTTCTTGAGCTCACATCACAGCTCAGACGTCACTCCTCGGTTCCTTCGTCGATAAAGCCTCGGAGCACGTTCATTAACGGCTCTACATCTAACTGACCACAATGTCCCAGATTGAGGAACTCATCGCCGCTCAGCTCGCGGCCCAAGACCAGATGTCTCGCGCGTTCCTCAACATGAAGAAAAGGGGACCACCAACGTTGAGCTCAGTGGAAACTCACCAACAGAACCATAGAATGAAATGAGAGGACATCCGGAATCGGCACGAAGAATTCATATGGCTGGCAACTCGTGATATTACGGGTCGCCGCTACTTCGCGGAAGAATTCATCGACTCGGGCGAGGAAATTTACCTGGACAAGCGGGCGAAGTTCGCCGTCCTCACCTCAGACTTCGCGACACCATCAAGGGCCTCCGCCGTCACCCCAACGTCACCAATACACCCCGCGCCCATCCCATAAACTGCCTCCAGTGCAGTTACCAACATTGTCGATACTCGGAACGGCAGCCATTCAAGGACTATTCCAGGCAGTACTCCCTATTCCCTACTACGTAAAGCCCAGCCTCTTGGGCTTGGGCTTGGGACAAACTGGTAGAGTATTATGACAACACTAGTGCCCTGGTCCACTCTCCCTTGAACACTTTCCTCTAGGTACCTGCTATCCACGTGGCATCTGCTGTGGGCCTACGTCAACTCCGCGAAGCCACCAATAAAGCAGTTGATGTACTCGGCCGCCCCGTAAACACCTGGGGCGACATACTCGTCTACCTGGCCACCCAGTGTCTGGATCCACGCATGGGACGCGATTGGCACGCAGCGCAAGGGAACATCACGGAGCCCCCTACATACCAGCACCTCAAGGCCTTCCTAAAAACCAGGATCGAGGCCTTAGAGTTCGTTGAGCTGCCTAGAGTCACCGTCGATCATCCTCAACGGACTCTAAGGAACATACCAGAGGTCCGAATCTATAGCCTCTCTGCTCGTTCTGCGGATCATCCCACTCCACCAGCTCCTGTGAGGAATTCAAGCCGCTCAGCCCGGAAAGACGAAAATCACATGCAGGTCAACGAAACGTGTGCTTCAACTGACTGGGGACAGTTGACTGCCTCTCCATCAAAACTCGCAGACAGTGTCAGGGGAGACACCACGCCCTACTCCACGCCGGTATAACCTCACCACCACTACCGGAAGCGGGTACTAGACCCAGAGGCCAAGACGGCCAATATCGAGAGTATATGCACACACACAAACGCCCCGCGGGTGATGCTCCTGGCTACAGCACGGGCCAACATCCAATCGGAACGTCAAGGCGGAATCGAGTCTCGTTCCCTGGTGAACCCCTGTTCAGAGACTACCTTCGTCTGGGGATCTCTCGCCCAACTGTTGTGCCTCCTTCATCAGGCATCGTCCATTCCAGTCTATGGGGTCGGCGATGTCCGCTGCCAGACCACCACCTCTCGAATTATGTGCCGTCCCTTAAACGCCTGCCCGTGAAGAAGTCCGAAACCTCAGACCTCATCGCGCAGGCTACTCACTTGGGATGGGTGTATTGCGTTATTTCTCAGGGGATACTCCTCTGAGGTTACCACTTAATATATTAACCCGCTGGTGTTCGCTCAGCTGGGGCTGGCTCTCTGGTGTCCTCCTTCTACAAGTTTCCTGAGCCAGTTGGGCGGGCTTAGAATCGAGACGTTACCAGTAAAAAAAAAGAACTAAGCACTTGTTACTTAGATTTTTATTATTTGCGCGGGCGATTTCCCCGCAACACTTTCACAGTGATACTTCTCTCGGACCATTTGCAACCACTCCTTTTATACCCCAAAATTGGGTGTAGAAAAGCAAACGATGCATTTCCTTCCACTTTGAGGCGGAGTGCTCCGGATTCACAAATAAATGTACTGGAGAAATCTAGTACGTTCACGTATGCCTGCCACTTGCAAAGTATCACCCGTCAGCTGACAACGCATCGGTGACAGAAAAGGGACGCCACTTAAGCGTCACAATTTAAAATTACTTTCAACAGTCGATTTTTCCTGAGCAGACGCCAACCTCGAACATCACTTCTTGGTTCACCTGCTCGCTTGGCGTCATCAACTTTACTTTGGATTCGCCCGCTCACTCGGCGTCAGCATCTCACCTTTTGGGTCAACGGCTCACTTCTACGCACCACCACTCGATGACCATTGCTGTCGACTGACTCGGACGCTCTACGGTCACAACTTCTTCGGACACACGCTGGACAACCTGGCCTCGCGCTTGGACGCTCCGGACCGCGGACTCTTGCTCCTCTCCGGACGCACCGCAACAAATAATTATTTTTAATGTATTTGTATAGAATGACATAAAACTTGGAATGGCACTAACAATTTTGAATTTATAGAAATAGAAATACAGCCGATGCATCCTAGTTTCGGAGTCAGTCATTCATGCATCTGTTGTTCTGTTTATTATTGTGAGTGGTGACGTGTTTAAATTGGACTATTTTTATTATTATAAAGTGTTTGTGTTTGGAAACAAACAATGTAGTGGGAAAGGAACAACACACCGGTTTGAATTTTATCTTTTATATTTTATATCTTTTTACTTACTTTACTTTATAATTTATTTATTATTTTCGTCTTTATTCTGTATTATTCTAATCTGTTGTTTTAATTATTTAAATTACCAAATTTAGGTTACTATTTAAGTTTGTTTAAGATTAAGTTTGTGTCAGTTTGTCTCTTTTTGGTTCTTGTTCTTTCCATCCTCGTGTTTCTTGTTCCTTCATTATATTGCCCTGATGACTCTTCACAGATCGCTCTTTTCGTGGCGTGGGCCATCTGCCCGAACAGGGTATGATGGCTCTCATAAAGAGAGTAAAAGAGAACCTCGAGGCTCTCAAGGTAGAAAACGTTATCTTCGAAAATAAATTATCGGCGTTAGAAGCCATCTTGCCCGTAAGGATAGATCTTATTCCGTTCGGTTCAGAACCGTAGTGTCGAACCCCTTTCTTACTGGGTCTGGAGTCCCTCAAGGAATCCACAGGGGCCCTCTCCTATTTATACTTGCCACTAATGACAATTTTAAGATCATTAAGCATTCCTGGTTGTCTCTATATGCTGATGATACTAAATTATATGAAATCATCGAGCCACCAATTGATTCTGCAATGCTGCAATTAGAACTTGACAACTTCTCGACTTGGTGTGATAAAAACAGTACTAAACGTCGCCAAGTGGCAACCCATAGCTTTTCTTCGTAAGCGTATGCGTTCATCCCGCTTGGCTATTCCCTTCATATCCAACCCCTGATCGTTGTTCAATATATTCGAGGCCTTGAAATGCTTTCGTCTCACACATTGACTGCCTTCAGATTCATGAACCGTTTGTCTAAGGAATTCTCCGATCTCTGCGTAACTCCATCCCTTTATCTTACATTCATCCCACCACTATTAGAATATGCTAGCCAGGTATGGTCCCATTATAACAATACCCTTATCCTTAGAATTTAAAGTATTCAACGTCACTTCCTACGGTCTGCTCTCTGTGGGCTACGGTGGAAAAACCTTTTAATCCTGCCCCTGCATATTAACTGCCTCGATTTAATCAGCCTCAGAACTCCTCACCGACTCGGCCGACTTCGCCTACCCCCTTAACTTAAATCCTCTGAACATAAACTCTTCTAACACACGTGTAATCCCCGCCTTTTCTTTATTCCCCCTCACCGCACCTGTTATGGTTTCAATGAAACCCTCTCGTGGATGCTGAGAAATGTCAACTCCAACTCCATCTTGTTCGACTTCGACCTCACTTCCCGCACTCTCAAGCACCACCTCCTAAATTATTCTCACCGCCATCTTACGTGGGGCTTTCCACAGTTCCGCTCTAACCTGCTCTGCCCTCGCGACCCTACTCTTGTCGTCATAGTATGACCTGTTCACCTTAGGTTAAGCTTAGTTAAGTTAGTTTTACATTTTTTGGTTTGTAATATTATATATTCTATGGTTTCTAAGTTCTTATATTGCTTGTATTAATCAAATAAACTTTTGGTGACTACTTTGAAAGTGGTGAAATTGTTGTGGAAAATTTTGAATGTAATAACCAAATTCCGGATCATATTTGTACACAGAACCAAATCATTATAATTTATCTGGAAAACGGAATGTTTTCACGTGCCAGTTCTGTGCAGCATTATCAGACCGACATTAGTTCATCAATTTTCATCAACCATATATAAACCTGTTACCAACTACCTGAAAAATAGATTCACTCGCCGTTCGTTCATTCATTCAGTCATATTCGTCGTCTGCTCGATCGTAAACAGAATTGAATTCATCGGCGTTAAGTCGTCGTTGATCTATCGCTGTTCGCATCGATCTTTGTGACGTTGTGTAATTTCTGTGTGATAAATTGCGTTTATTCGTGAATATTGCGATAAGTTCTGATTCCAAAAAAAAAACGATACAAACACCTGTAATTGTCGCAGGATGTCGTACTCGAAATCTGTCTTCACAGATGCCAGACAATGATCCGAGCACTACCCGGGACTAGCTATTGGAACGGAAAAGAAGAGCCATCGAAACTCTACAAAACTCAGCGAAGAAGACCACAAACATGGAAAGTCAAGGCAAACACATTGACTAGAAAGAAAAAAAATTATTTGAATACATAAAACAACTTACAGTGCAGATGAAGCCACTCCAAGAGGAGATTCTTTCCCTACAACAACCCCTCAGAAACAATGACGATGCCAATATGAAAAGAACGCCCTCTCAACAAGCCAGCTTAAACCATCAAACATCTCCCCTCCAAACAACTACCACCAACCCGTAAGAAATCTATAGCATTTTGCGACGATAGTGAAAAGAACGTGTGATTCGAACTGACGTTATGACGGTTAGAATCACTAAAAATTGAATCAATGCTCAACACATCAGGCCACCGTCGCATGTACGAATTCGATGTCTAAACTCAGGCACACTCAACTGATGTGGAATTGTTATGTTATTGCTTGGTATACGGCTGATGCATTTTCTTATTCGATTATCTTTCGGTGTTCTTTACCATTTCCTTGTATATTGTGCGTGAATCTATTAGAAACGCTACACTACTCTCCCCCTCAGTAACTTTGTTACGGTCAACTTCGTGTACGAACGACGGAGCGAGGATCGAGCAAGCGAGAGGACATCGAAGCAGACGAATGTGCCGGTGCTCTATGCGGAAGTCGTGATCGTATAGTAAAGTTCTGTTTACCTATGGGACATTGTGTGTTGTGTGTATACAGATCACGTCGGGATTGTAACCAATTATAGCGTTTTGCGATGATAGTGAAGAACGTGTGATTCGAACTGACGCTATGACGGTCAGAATCACTAAAAATTGAACCAGTGCTCAACACATCAGGCCACTGCCGCATGTACGAATTCGCTTTGTAAACTCAAGTACACTCAACTGATCTGGAATTGCTATGTTATTGCTTGGTATATGGCTGATGCATTTTCTTATTCGATTTTCCTTCGATGTTCTTCACTATTTACTTGTATATTGTGTACAACAACAAGCCAAACCAGCACCGAGTCCCCTGCCTGCTCAGCCTGCTCAGCACAAGAGAACGATCAAAAATGTTAGACCAGCACCAATATACATCAAGAATATAACCAGCATCAAGGAAATAATCATAATTATAGAAAGTGCCCTAGGACGCCGTAACTTCACCACAAACAGTAAAGGCTCCTCTATCTCCATTGCAACAACAACTCTGATTGATTACGACAAGGCCGTTAAAAAACTTGCGGAACCAGGACACCAGTTTTATACCTTCCAACACCATCAGCTCAAACCAGCAACATTCATCATTAGGCACATCGACCCAACTTGGACCAATGAAGAACTAGCATCAGAGATCTTCAGGATTTGCCCAGAGCTAAAAATCCACAGGATAGACTATTTCCAAACTCCGTACATGCGAGAAAACAATATAAGGAACCTACGAATTATCCAAATCGCTCCAAATGAAGACACCAACAAGCTCAAACAAATTAGTATTTGTTTACGCACAAGATCAGTATGGAGGAGCCCCATAAACAAAGCACCCTCCATTGCAAGAGATGCCAAGCCTCGGGGTACTTGGCGGTGGCTTGCCACCTAAATATACGCAGCGGCAGATCTGCTGATGAACATCAACCAGGAGAATGTAAAGTCAATCCTCAGGGTATGGAACCAGGAAAAATCCAAACCACAAACCCCGATGGATCCATTACAAATAAGGAAACCGCTGTGACATGTTGTAACTGCGGAGGTCCACGTCCAGCTAATTTCTTCCAGTGCCCTTATAAGTTGAGAATTCTGCAAAGACGAACAAAATCAACAACCAATAAATCGACAACAGCCAAACCCACACTGCAGAACATATTAGTATAACCCACAAGGCCAGGAATATCATACGCAGATGTCATCAAACCAAACACGCCGACGTCACACAATCCCAACTTCATTGGCCTCAACATGGACATCTTGGGCTATATCAAGAGTCTACAAACTATGCTTCCATTGAAGCATATGTCGGATATCGAAAAAAAGGTCAGATTCTCTCACTCATAACCTCCCATATTCTTTCCTTCAATGGCTGAACTAACTATAATCGCCCTCAACCCAGAATCTATATATTCCAACATCCATACGCAACACTTACGGTTGTTTGTTAAAACTTTCTCTACAGACATCCTTCTCAGAAACGTAACTTAAGTGCAACTCCGGAATATCCATCCCTAATTATATGTTTATTTCAAACCCCAGAACTATTGGATCCCATGGAGGTAGCGCCATCCTAATACCATACACAAAAAACTCCAATTCACCGAAATCAGGTTCGCCAATGTTTGCGATATCGAATACACGGCAGTTAAACTTTTTCGTGAAAACAAAAAAGTAATCATATTAACATCCATTTACATCCACCCAACACGAGAACCAGACTTTCCTGACTCTGACGTATCTTGAATAATCAGTCAGTCTCTCCCCGCACCATTCATAATTGGTGGAGACTGAAACACTTGCCATACAACATTCAACGACAAGAAGAATAACAAATAGGGTTGTCAACTTTTGGAACTCCTCTCATCTCACCCATATACGTACATCGACAGCCCACTGCAGCCAACGCGTGTTACCAACTCGACGCAGTCAACAATCGACTTCATCCTCAAGTCCGCTGATGTCTACTCAATGAGCCCGTCCACAGTATCCTCCCTTTTTCTGTCTGATCATGGTGCCGTTTATACCTCGATGAAAGTCCCCTCCCTCGAACTTCTCTACTCACACATTCCTGTCCCTAACTTCTGCAAGACTAACTGGAAAATTGTTAATAGAGACGACGCCGAAAGTTGTTCTAACTTACAAATTCTCGAATCTACTAAGCTAATGCCTACTGATATCGATCGAGCAGTCCTAAAAATTGAATAGAACCTCAAGGATGCCCTCACCAGCAATACACCCACTACCATCCCTCATAATCAATTACGTAAGTCTTTGCCCAGCATTGTAACTAAATTGCTGCGTCTCAAAAAAACAAAAAATACAACTCCGCCGAAAACTTCATATAAGATTGTGCCCCTTTATTAAAAGTCAGATCCAACTCCTGACCACCCTAATAAATGAATATTTAAAAAAGGTCGCGTTTTAAACTTATACCTCTACACTTAACAATATCAAACCCAACCGTGATCTCTTCAAAAACATCAACCGAGTAACTGGTCGGAAGTTTAAACTGCGAATCGATCACCTTATCAACCCACTCAGCAACAATCCTATCCAATCCGACACGGACATAGCTAATTGCCTCGCTGATCACTTCTCAAACATCCATCAACAAAATGATTCCCTCTCATGCCCTAATTTTCGAAATACTGTCAACGAATATATTTCACACAGATTACCCGCATCTTATACTCCTTTCATTGGAGAATTTAACGACACAAACGAGGCGTCACATCCTTCAGACACCACCCCATTTCTAACCACAGATGAATAAATCAGGTTCATAAAATCACGATACAACAAAAAATCGACCGGTCTAGGTGGATTACCACACCTTCTATTTAAAAGACTTCGCCCGCCCGATCCACTTCCCATTCTAGTCCTTCTTAACAATATCATAAATGCTTCACATTTCCCAGAGAACTGGAAAATTGCGGTAGTAGTTCCCGTTAAAAAGTCCGGGAGTTCCAATAACACCTCCAACTATCGTCCGATATCTTTATTGAACACCATAAGCAAGGTATTAGAATATAAGATCTACCAAAACCTTCTCTCGTTTGCCATTGATAACGCTCTCATCGCCAATTCTCAGTTTGGCTCTCGTGAGCGACACTCCACTTGCCATGCTCTACTGAAACTTACACACGATGTCATAACTGGTCTAGAAAACCAATGCCCTACCGTATGCATATCTCTCGACATTTCCAAAGCATTTGATTGTGTCTGGATCTCAGGACCTCTTTATAAGCTGCACTGCTTATTTGGTCTGAATTTCAACATCACAAAGCTCCTAGCATCTTATCTTTCTGGTAGGAAATTCATGGTCAGAATAAACTCTTCCCTTTCACAAACTCGCAACGTAACCGCGGGAGTTCCCCAAGGATCCATTCTCGGACCACTTTTATACCTTCTATACACATCCGACATTCCTCAACTTCCACCTAGTGTTGTAATGCTAAATTATGCTGACGATACTTTAATTTACTCTAGCAACAGGTTTGTCAAAGCGGCAAGGAACTGGCTAAAAACTTCTTCCCGCTCATCTCAGCATACTTTAATAAATGGAAAATTCGCCCCAACCCAACCAAAACCCAGCTAACAGTGTTTAAGAGCAAAAAAGCTCGCTGCACAAACAACACTAAGCGTTTCCAGAACAAAATTAAACTCAAACTTAATAACACCCTCATAAAACGTTCCAAAATTCTAAAATATTTGAGAGTAACCCTTTCCAACGACTGGTCATTCTTATCATCATCATCATCGGCACTACAACCGGTATCCGGTCTTGGCCTTATTTAACAAATCTCTCCACCGGTCCCTATTTCGAGCCAATGTCATCCAGTTTGACACTTCCAGGTTTTGGGCGTCCTGGTCGACGCAATCCCTCCATCGCAGCCAAGGTCTGCCGCCCTGTCTCCTTCCATACGTCCTGCCACAAAGGACATTCCGGGCAGGCTCCTCTTCGCTCATTCGAGCTAGGTGTTCCACCCACCGGAGCCTAACGAGCTTGATTTTTCTTACAACATTAGCTTCAACGTTGAACGCGTACTACTCATGGTTGTAGCGTCTCCGGAATCGTCCTTCCTCACATACGGGGCCAACAATTCTCCTTAAGACCTTCATCTCGAACGCGGCTAAGAGTTCAGAGTGCCTTTTATTGGACACACTGGTCTCGGATCCATACATGAGTACTGGTAAGACCATGGTCTTGTACAGTAGTAGCTTGGATGTTCTGGATACATTTCATGATTTAAAGAGTCTTGATAGACCATAGTAGGCTTTGTTGGATCTGATCAGCCGTTCGCGTATTTATTCTTCCATATTGTTATCGGCTGATACTATTGACCCAAGGTAGTTAAAGGACTGCACTACTTCAAATTCGTGCTCCACAACCCTGATAGTTTGACCAACGTTAGGTCTTTTCTTCGCAGATGTTGCTATCATATACTTTCTTTTTTCCTCATTAATATGCAGTCCCAGTTTTTGTGCTGTCTGCTCGATCCGGGTGAAGGACCCTGCACACCCGAATCGGATCTAACGATGATGTCGATGTCATTTGCGTAGGCAAGTATCTGGCTGGACTTGGTGACAATAGTCCCTCTAGTTGTAACGCTAGAGTCACGGATTGCTTTCTCCAACGCCAGGTTGAAGAGGAGGCAGGCCAAACCGCTCCCTTGTCAGATTCCATTAACGATGTTTATGGGTTTGGATAGCAATTCCGCTGTCATAGCCAACCTACAAAGTCGTTTCAATTTGTTTGGAATGCCGAACTCTCTCATGACATTCTATAGTTCTACCCTGGCTATGCTGTCGTAGGCGATATAATGGAATCTTAAATTCCTGACATTTGTCCATCGCCTGTCTAAGGGAGAATATCTAATCAATCGCTCATTTGCCTGGGATGAAGCGACACTGATATTGACCAATGATGGCTTCAGCGTATGGGGCTATCCGATCTTGTAGGATAGTGGAGAGTATCTTATAGGCGGTACTTAGCAATGTTATACCCCTATAGTTGCTGCACAGTGTGATATCTCCCTTATTATGTATGGGGCAAATTATGCCACGACGCCAATCTTCCGGCATGTCCTCTTGCTCCCATACGTGCACCACGATCTCATGAATTGCGTGATGTAACGCTGTCCCTCCTTGTTTGATCACTTCAGCCGGTATACCATCCGCTCCGGGGGCTTTATTTGGTTTGAGCTGTCTTACGGCTTTTAATGTTTCCTCAATGCTTGGTGGCGGCATCATTTGGTCTTGATCTTGCATTGGTGGAGCCTCCAATTCTTCTGTGCGCTGACCATTTCACAATTCATTGAAGTGCACTTCCCATCTCTCCAGAATGCCTTTAGGATCGGTGATCAGATTACCCTCTTTATCCTTGCAGTAATTGCAGCGTGGTGTGTACCGCGTCATACTGTGGATTATTTGGTAGAACTTCCGCGCCTGGTGCGGAACTCGCTCTCTGCTTTTCTCTATTTCATAGACAAGGTTTTTTTTTTGTCCCAGGCACTTTTCTTTTGTCTGTGAAGCCTTTTTCCAGATCTTCTGAGCTCTTTGTATTTCTCCTCGCACACCCGCGTCATATGAGACTGTTGCATAGCCCGGTGTGCAGTATTCTTACGTTCAGTCGCTAATTTGCACTCATCATCAAACCAGTCGCTCCGATCTCTACGACTACTACCTAAGATGGAGTTGGCAGTACTAATGACAGTATTCTTAAGGCGTGTCCATTTCTCTTCTACGCCCGGCATTCTGGTCCCAGGACTTACTCTCCCTCCGTCGAGCTCTTCGAGGGCGAATCTTAACGCATGACCAAAGGTGTTACTGGTATTCTCATTGCGTAAGGCAGCCGTGTTGATTCAAACCTGATCCGCAGATGCAATACGTCTCCGTAAGGCAATCCGCTCTCGGAAATCTTTACCAACAAGATAGTGATCCGAGTCGACGTTGGCACCTCGGTACGTTCGTACCATCATCAGCCTCGCGGAGTGGCGACGATCTATTAACACGTGGTCAATTTGATTGGCTCCTTCAGGTGATACCCAGGTGGCTTTGTGGATATCTTCACGCGGAAACCTGGTACTCGCAACGACCAAGTTTTTTGATGCTGCCAGTTCGATGACTCGTAGTCCATTGTCATTAGTGTTCTCATGCAAACTATGGGAACCTGTGTAGTGCCCGAAAACTGGCTCCCGACCTATTTTTGCATTGAAATACCCAAGAACGATTTTCACATCGTATCTTGAGCAGGCATTGAGGGACCGATCTACGTTCTCATAGTATTCTTCTTTTTCGTCGTCAGGGGACTCCTCTGTAGGTCCGTGAACCTTTATGAGGCTTTTGTGGATTTTTAGTCAATGTCGAATGTTTTATAATGATGGGGAAGTGTTCCGCCGAACACTGTTCACAAAAGAAATCACGGAGAGAATACAGCACAAAAATAAAACACTGTTAGTTGTTGTCGGATGAGTTTATTTATTTTGTTTTATATCTTTAGTTTAGTTTATAGTTTGGCAAGAGTTCACAATATGTGTCACGGTTTTTATTCCTTTGTCTTTTCCTTTACTTGTCTGTTTTACATTTTTGCGAGAAAAATATGGCGAATTAAAATCAACAATAACGAACGCACACGTTAGGATACAACAAAGATACTCGGGTTAACTCGCATATTTAAAAATCTAAACTTCCGGTCGATTAGTTCTTTTCCCGTTTTTCCGCATCGCGCCGATCAACCCTCCTCGTTGGGTTCTCTGTGTTAGACTGTCTATCGCAACGGTTGCGTTGCGCGGATCCTGCATCTCGACTGTTCTCTATATCAAGGATTAACCTCGAGTGACCCGTGGTGAGTTTTCTTTCCCCGAGAGAAATGTGAAGTTTCTCTTTGTGGTGGTGAATTGGCGAGGATCTCTCTGGTTGATCTTAGCACGTGTGCTGATAGATCCATTGTTTTCTCATGCAACGAAGGTCATGGGAAAACGAAAATTGAAAAAAGAGGAAGGAACAAAGGGGCACCATAGGATACATTGTGTAACTGCTTAATAGCCTGCAACGCAATTAGGACAATGGTGCTCTAGGGGATTTCGTTATACAATGGTAATTTTGTCCCGTATCTTAGCTGGCGGAAAGGCTCGGAGTATGTTTGCACGTTTGCAGGGAACGCTGGCTAACAGGGATGCCGATAAGGTTTTCGAAATTACGATGCCTGTATGATGTACAGAATTCTTTTCGGGAATTTAAGACGATGCGTTGAATGCATGATTGTTAGAGAATTCTTTACAGGTAATTTGGGTGATGCATTAAATGTCCTTGGTAAGGCAATGTTTGCCGGTTTGTTGTGTCCTTCGATCGCCGTGCAGGCGTAGGACATTGATCGGACTTGTGACCCACGTATCTGTGGATACGTGGGGTTGTTGCCCCCCAGATGTATGTTACCATTGTTTCAGGTGGAAAGGAGGACTTTTGGTGAGTGTGTTCCTTCTGGCGCAAGACTAGTGACCTTGCCCGGAAAAAACAAATCATTATGGAAAATTTAACAAGCCTCAGGACTAGCTAAATAAGGCCAAAGACCAGTTCCCGGTTGTAGTGCCGATGATGATGTTGATGATGAGTGTGTTCCTTGGTAGAACGACGACATCTCGACCCATATTGGTTTGTGTGGTCCGTAGAACCGCCACAGGCGTATGTTCTTAAACTTGCCTCGCACGCAAAGAGTGCATAGCCTTTCATTTATTGCATTAAAGCCGATAAGGGCAGATTTCAGCTTTTGGCTGACTAGAAAGACTACCCCGACTGCATGGTGTTTTGCATGACAGCTATAATATATGTCATACTTGTTTCTTTGAATAACACCACCCCCCGTCCATCTTATTTCTTGTAATGCTGTTATGTCAGCCTTATATTCGGACAGGGCATCTGCTAGCTCGAGCTCTGTATAGTGAGCGAACGTTCCATGAGGAAATTCTTAAATCGTTTAGCCACTCTATTTTCCGTGGTCGTCGTGTGTGTATCCGGTCCATATCCGAGGCTTGATAAATTTGCCCTAATAGTTTGTTTCTCCGAGCAAGGTTATTAGCCTTGCGGCAACCTTTCTCGGGATGTCGCTGCAGGCATTGGTTCACTACTTGGCGGGTGCCAAAGTAGCTATCCAGGGGTGCCACGTGGAGACTGCATGTCAACTTGGATTGAACAGGGATAAGGATCGTCGTGACCCCCCCCCCCCCCCCCCCCCCCCCAACTTCCATCAAAACGAGAAATCCTACATGCACATAAATCAAAATCATAATCACATTGTAAATATTATTATATTTTTAAGTCATAATCAAATGGTCACTATTATTGCAATATTAAATATTGTAAATTATAAATAAAATTAGATTAAGTTATGGTAAGTAATTTTAAATAGGCTACGTTAAAATAAACATGGTTCCAGGTTTTTTTCTGACCTTTTTCAGGAAAAATAAAATTACCAATATATCTAAATCCCATTAAATCCTAAGCACATATAAAAAAAACTGTTTGGAAAATGTTAACAAATAACATGTAAACAAATATTATATAACTATTCTATTATAACTTAACTGTAATACTTATTATAACTTTTAATTTTCGGTCAAATAAATGCAGTATATAAAAAAAAAAAAACCTGAAAAATAAAGGACTAACACTTTTTGGAAAGTGAAGGAAAGGCACTTGAAATTGAATGTTTTATACAACCCTATGGTTGCCAGGAAAACGTTCGCGCTGTTTAATTTTCACTTAACTGATATACGGTATTCAGAGCTTAAAGCTATTTAAAAAAAGCTCACATTTCCTTCGCAAGTTACGTCCATTGAAAGGCTAAGTTCTCCTGGCACTTGTGTTCTCTGACATTCTCTTATATGTAGTTAGGTTCTAAGCAAGTGATACATAATACATCCCGCACGTGATTAACAATTTAAGGTTTAATTATTATGGTTAAATATACAGTGTTCTGCCTCCTTTTCGCCATAATTGTGAACGATGGTAAGAAGAATTTATTTAAATCCTTGCTTAACGAATTCTCGTGATACTTGATAAAACAAACTGAAAGAAATCTTCCGAGGGAAGAAAGTGTTAAAACGTTTTCAAGGAACTCTCTACATATTTTAAGTGCATTAATTAATTGTTAAAGACTTTTAGTTGCATGATAAAAACAAAATCGAAAAAGAGTTTCTAAATGAAAGTAATAATTCTGTATCTAAAAATCTATCGTAAGAATCAGAGTGAGCGCATGTCGTGATTTTATAGGAAAATGTAAACAAAGGATCCTTCACCCAATATGTTTCAAGGAGACATTCAATGTCACCTATGACTAACACGTTTATGGTGCACATCATGTAATCGACCTACAAAATTTCTAATGTATTTTTAGTAACCACAAATCGGCTTAACTATGGTCAGGATTATCTTAGCTCTTGGTACACAAGTCACGGTTTTCCGGGAGTATTTTCAACTTACGACACGTGTACTTATTTTTGAAGGCAATGACATATCTTCCCATAATTTCTTAGACTTATTTAATAGTAATCAAACCAACAAAATATCTGACGTATTTTTAGTAACAGCAAACTGAATTACATCCAAGATTACCTTCTTATTCATAATCATCGGCACTACAACCGGGAATCCGGTCTTGGCCTTATTTACCAAGTCCTGAGGCTTGTTAAATTATTCATAATGATTTGTTTTTTCCGGGCAAGGTCATTAGCTAGAAACTTTCGGCCGTATTTTCAGTATCCACAAACTGGTATGGTTAGTATTCAGATTACGCTGCGTCTCAAATAAATGATCAGTCTGAAATGAGTTATGAAGCCCTATATAGACGCCGTGATTTTCTGACACTATTTCGTTCTTTCGAGGGTGGACTGAAAAGTTTCCAACCTATTAAAGATACAAGACATTTTTTCTTAAAATTTATTGTTATTTTTCTAAATAGTCCCTTTGTAACTCTACGCACTTCTCCCAGTTATGCTCCCATCGCTGTAACCCGTCTAAATAGTACTCGGCGTTTTTCTCTGCAAAATAACTGTTCACGAAGGTGATTGCCTCCTTATTTGACGAAAATCACTGTCCTCCGAGAGCAATTTTTAGATTGGGGGACAAGAAAGAAATCGCCTGGGGCTAGATCTTTTTTTTTTTTTTTTTTTTTTTTTTTTTTTTTTTTTAATTAGACTTCTCTCGGGAGAGGTGAACCTATAGCGTCGAGTGAGCGCCCCGAGTGCCATCAAATAACTGTTGCAGTTCTTTTTGAACAGTTGCAGCTTGTAACGCTCCGGGAACACTCGCGTGGGAAGGGAGTTCCACAGCTTCCCCGCTCTGTAACGGAACGAGTTTTGATACAGGGATGTTTGCGCCGTCGGGAGATGAACCACAAACGGGTGCGATCCGTCGGATTGTCTTGTGGAGCGGATATAAACCGAATTGCGTGGAACAATGCCAAGAATTTTCGAAGAACAGCAGCCGTGATAATATCTGTAAAACAGACAGAGGTCGGCTACGCGCCTTCGATGTGATAGCGACTGTAGTCCCGACGTCAGCGCCGAGTCCCCGATCAGGCGGATCGCTCGTCTCTGTATGCTCTCAAGTAGGTCGAGGGTATGTTTAGGAGCCGAGCTCCAAACATGAGAGCAATATTCGAGCGTGGGTCTAATTTGGGATTTATATAGGAGACGAAGTTGGGCCGGAGTAAAATATTTCTTGGCTCTAAAAAGATAACTCAGTTTTCCTGAGGCTGATCTGGCGATACCCGATACGTGTTTATGCCATGATACATTCCCACAGATCGTTACGCCGAGCAATTTCAAACTTTCCCCAGCCTCGAGGGCCCGGCCATTCATCATCAGCTGTGGAACCGATGATCCAGTTTTCTTTGTGAATGTTGTATACTGGGTCTTCGTTGCGTTGAAGTCGACAAGATTGGCCTTTCCCCACTGCAGGACTTTATCCAGATCCTGATTCAGAGAGTCAATCTGTCTACATCTCAGTTGGTGCGACGTTGATGCACCAATCGGCCGATCACTCGAAAAGGAGGAAACAAGCGTACCATCATCCGCAAAACTGAACACTTTGTTATCCGTTGTCTCCAACAAATCATTTATGTGAAGCAAGAATAAGGTTGGAGCCAAAATAGAACCTTGGGGCACCCCCGAATTAACAGAATACAGATCCGAACATTCGCCGTCCACAACAACCCGGATCGACCGATTCCCGAGGAAGCTCCTCGTTCAGTCGCAAAGCTGTTGTGAAAGTCCATATGAACGAAGTTTTCTCAGCAATGCCCCGTGCCAGACGCGGTCAAAAGCCTTGGAGATATCCAAAGCGACCGCAGATGTCCATATATCGGTTATAAGTGTCAAAAGGTCTCCTGTGGACCGCCTACCACGGAATCCCTATTGCCGATCATTCAGAAGTCCGTTGTACTCCAATTACTTAACTAACTCAGTATTGATGACTTGTTCAATTACCTTAGATAAAATACACAGTAATTCTATCGGACGGTAATTTTGTGGGAGACACTTTTTTCCCGTCTTTGGGATTGGTTGAACTCGAGCGATTTTCCAGCAGGCAGGAGAGATCCTCCGCGCATAAGATAAGCGGAAGAGTCTGCCAAGAACCGGCGATAGTTCTGGAGCACAGTTCTTAAGGACTATTGCTGGTATTCCGTCCGGGCCGGTTGCCTTCCTACAATCCAGTTCACGTAGAATGCGTTGAATAGTCCGCGGACGAAATCTCACATCCCGCATGGAAGACTGTACCGGCGAGATCACAGGTGGTTCCAAAAGGCCGGGATCGAGGTTTGAATTCGCGGAAAATAAATTCGCGAACACATTAGCTTTATCCTTTGAATTCGTGACTAACGTCCCGCTGTCTGTCACCAACGGAGGGAAAGAGGAGGTTGTGAAGTTACCGCTGACAGCCTTTGCCATTGTCCAGAAGGAACGCGAACCAGTTGGGCACCGAAGGAGCTGATTGATCACCCTGTCGTTGTGAGCCTTCTTCGCGGTATCAATCGCCTGGTTGCACGCGTTTCTGATTCTAACAAAATTCGCTCTGTTAACATAGGTGGGATTGGAGCGCTATTGCTTAAAACCTTTTTTTGCCGCTGTTATCAGCTCGCATTTTTTGTCAAACCACGGTTTCTCAGATGAACTTCGTTTGATGGAATGTGGAATATAAATCTCCACCCTCAGAAGAATAATCTCTGATACCGACTCCGCGCAAGCGTTAACATCGGAGTTTCCGAAGCACACCACGGACCTTGGAAAGGATGCGAAGAAATCTCGCATATCGTCCCAGTTAGCAGCCCCATGTACTTTCATACAGGGCGAAGCTGCCTATGCCGGTTATTCGCTTGATATGCAAGTGCTTGCGCGACAGATACCAAGCAGTGATCTGAGTTTCCCAGTGGCGCAGAAACCTCTACGGTATAGATACTCGGTTCGGATGTCAAAAACAGATCCAAGGTGTTCGCATAATCGCCTCGGGCATCCGGCACTCGCGTTGGCTCACCCACGAGTTGAGTCAAGTTGTGGCTTACAGCAAACATCTCCGCTAGCCTCCCAGCCTCGTCGGTTCTGTTAGAATGTAACAACCAGTCGGAATTGTGCAGATTAAAATCGCCATGGACAACAATTTCAGAAGCTGGGTGGTTGATCTGTATCCAGTCGACGGTATGTGAAAGATGTTCGAAAAATGTCGTCGGTCGATCGTCATTCGGGGAGCGGTAAAAACAACAAAGATATTTAACGGAATTCCGTCTTAGATGAGTGATGCCCTTGTGTAAATATACGAATAGACATTGGGAAGGTGCTAATGGTTGCGATACTTTACACAATGAAAATTGTATATCGTATCTTGGGTCGGTGCCGAAACGAATTTGCTTGCATTTGTATATGCTGGATAATTCGTTTGGTGGCTAACCATGAAGATGTGATTGTTTGTTCGTTGGAAAACAAATCGTGGGTGAATCTATTGCAGCTGGGTAAATAGCCGTGTTGCTATTATGCTGGTGATGCTAAAGCAATTTAGGTATACGATGGGTGCTCGTGTAACGTATCTTGCTGAACGAAAAAGGATCGAATTTGTATGCATGTTTACATGCGAAGGAATTCGGTGTATGACACTAGACGCTACTGTTTGCTTTTGTCCCTTGGACAAAACGCTACCGAGGCCGTGGAATTGCCAGGGACATACGGTGTGCACGTGGCCAGCGGAATTGCTTGGCATACCAGAGTGCCGGGTGGTTTAGGAATTTATGATTAGCTAGGAAAGAACTCTTACAGGGAATTTGTATGCGAAGAGATGCATGAAAGGTAAGGATTCTTTACAGGGACTTTTAGAATATAAATTGCTTTATTTAATGCGTAAAGCGTTTAAGGTGCTAATGTGATTGCATTAGCGAACTTAAGAAAGTTGGGTAGCAGTGATGGGGGTTTTTCAGGTTAGTGGACCGTGGGGTTTGGCGGAACCGCCACACACTCACATCGACTATCTTCATGTTGAGGTCGGAAACTTTTGAGACCACGTATAATAGGTGTATGTGGAATACTTATGGGGGCGAGGGCGTACCTTCTAAAGATTTATTAGACTTGTTTACCTGTAAATATTTGACGTATTTTAGTAACAACAAATTGGCAAGTATTACGGTCAAGAACACCCTAAGCCGCGGCATACCCTGCAGAGATTTATTAGGCTTCTTTAATTACAGTGGATCTACAAAATTGCTGATGTGGTTTTTTATGTTTACCTGGCTTGGTTATGTTTAAGATTACGCTGGATCCCAAATAAATTATCAGTCTGAAATGAGTTATAAAGCCCTATATAGACGCCGTGATTTTCTGACAGTATTTTGTTCTTTCGAGGGTGACCTGAAAAGTGTGCGACCTAACAAAAATCATCATCATCGTCGACACTACAACCGGGATCCGGTCTTGGCCAATTTTTAACAAACCTCTCCACTGGTCCCGATTTCGAGCCGATGTCATCCAGTCAAAGATACAAAACATTTTTTCTTAAAATTTATTTTTATTTTTCTACATAGTCTCCTTGTAACTCTACACACTTCTCCCAGTGATGCTCCCATTGCTGTAACCCGTCCAAATAGTCCTCGGCGTTTTTCTCTGCAAAATAACTGTTACGAAGGTGATTGCCTCCTCATTTGACGAAAATCTCTTCCCCCCGAGCACAATTTTTAGATTAGGGAACAAAACGAAGTCGCTGGGGGCTAGATCTGGTGAGTAAGGCGGATGGTCAAATATATTGTAGCGAGCTTAGGGTTCGCTGGATTAATTATTTTTTTTAATAAATAAGAGCCGTTAAATCGATTTTGAATTAATATAACACTGTATTAGTCCGTTAATAACAACCGTTACTTATACCGTACACTTAACGATTTCTTTACTTATCGCTTCCGTACTTATCGCGTCTTTTACTTATCGGTTGCTTCACTTTCTTACTTATTACTCATCCCCATGATCTGTGTGCGACGTATTTATACCGTTTCCTGATTCTGATTCAGCGTTTCGTTTCCGTCCGTTCCATTGCCTTGAATGTTCTACTGTTCCTAGTCTCCAGTTTTCCAGTACTTTATAGAATATTCTAGTACTTTGTTGCGCACTTTCTCGAATATTCTAGTACTGATTGTCATATGCGTCACAATACCCTCCGCGTAGATTAGTTCGTCCCGAACTAAGTTCACTGCTCTCCTGTGTTAACAAAAGTCGCCAGTCGATCACGATGTACCACTTTCATCTTGGCGTTCGGTCTTCGCTGAATCCTATAGACAACGTCGTTAATTCTTGTGAGAATCTTATACGGTCCTTCTCAATGTTGCTGCAACTTCGGAGACCTTCCTTTTTGCCGATGAGGGTTATAAAGCCACACGTTATCGCCTGCATTAAATCCGGATGCGTTGGCCCGAACATCGTACCTTCTTTTCATCCTGTCACTTGATACCTTGATTTGCTTTCGAACCAAATGATGAATCTCCTCGAGGCGATTTCTCCATTCGGCTACGTAGTCTTCGGTGTTGTCTATGGCGTCTGGAGGTATTCCGAATCGCAGATCGCCTGGTAATCATATCTCTCGTCCAAATATAATTTTTGCTAGAGAATGGCCTGTCGTATCATGATTAGCCGATCTTTAACTCAGGAGAAAGGTTTGTACATCTTTGTCCCAATCTCGTTGGTGATCACTAACGACCTTCGATAAATGCTCTTTCATTGTTCGGTTGAACCTTTCGACCATTCTGTCTGACTGCGGATGTAAGGGTGTGGTCCTGGCTTACCTTACGCCCAGTGCCGCACAGATGCCTTGAAATATCTGTGATTCGAACTTTCGGTCTTGATCGGAATTAAGCTCACAGGGAACTCCATATCTGCTGATCCAATTATTGATAACCTGCTCAATGACGGTTGTTGCTTCTTGGTTTCGAATTGGAAGGACTTCCACCCACTTGCTGAAGTAATCCACGATGACCAACATGTATTAGTTGTTGTCGTTTGTTTTTGGGAATGGCCCTGAGATATCAATCGCAATTCGCTCAAAAGGGGCACCCGCGTTGTACTGCTTCATAGCGCTCCTTGGCTTTGCAGTTGGTCCTTTGGTCGCAGTGCAAGTTGTGCACTTCCTACACCAAGACTCGACGTCATCTCTCATGTGAAGCCAGTAAAAACGAGATCGTAATTTTGAAAGTGTCTTATTAACTCCCAAATGTCCACCGAAGGCCCCGTCGTGCATTTCTGTTAGAACCTCTTTCACTTTTGATGGTGGGACCAGAATCTGCATTCGATGGGATTTTCCGTCCGCGGCTTCCCATTTACGCTTAAGAATACCATCTTCCACCAGCAAGGAATTCCATTGTGCCCAATATGCCTTAAATGTTCCACTCTTGTCGGAAATATTGTTCCAAGTTGGCCGCTCGTTCTTTTCTTTATATTCCAGAATTAGCGACATATCTTCATCCTGAAGTTGAGCTGCGCGTATAGCATCACTCGTCCACCCATCTAGTACTTGTACTTGTACATTTCGCAGGTCGTACGCCTCTTCTTTCTCTTCCGCTCTGTTCGCAAATCCAAATCAGGGAGGCGGTGAATTTTTCTTCTTTGGAAGTATTCGCTCCACTAGTTTGGTCTAGAACAGCAAACAAATTTCACTAGCCGAACCACAAGTCGTCCTATTCCTTTTAGTTATTCCGACACAAAATTGATAATCACAGTAAGATACACAACAAGCCAAAAGTGCGATAATTTCAGGAACTTTTATTGTACGTAATAAAACAAGACCTAATGGCCATAAAAAGTAAAATTCAAAATCACTAAACTAACGTTCGCCGAGCAAGATAACTCCAATATAATGATTGACACATTTTTTAACTCGTGCTCCTATATGTAGGCATTCATACATAGTCTTTTCCTCCGCCGTTAGAAACATCAGATCAAAAAACCCGTACCATAGACCAGTAATTACAGCAAAAACTGTTCTATGATCCAGTGCTGTTTGCCAATTTTCGTTGGCAGGTGGATCACGCCATATCCAGTGCATTGGAATGCTATTGCAAACTTAGCAAAAACGACCACCTATGGTGCGATCTCATGCATACCTTCAGGGCGTGGCAGATCCGAAGTTTGTAAGTTTCTCTGGTTTGCTGATAGGTGGGTCTGCAGTTGAATTGTGGGTGTTTGTTCTCCTTATCTTTTGTCGGTGATAAATCGATTCACCCTTGTTGATTGTTTGTTGCTTGTGCTGCAACACGCTCTATGACAATGTTTATAATCTGGCTTACATGGTCTTCTTGATAGAGCGTCAGCGTTATTATGCACCTTCCCTCGACGGTGGGAAATTTGGAAATCGTACGTTTGAAGTCGTTCGATCCATCGAGCTATCTGTCCTTCCGGATTCTTAAAATTTAACAACCATTTCAGGGCGGCATGATCCGTTCGAAGGTGGAATCGACGTCCGTAGAGATACTTATGGAAATTCTTAATGGCTTCTACGACAGCCAGCAGTTCCTTTCTTGTTGCGCAGTAGTTTCTCTCTGGCTTAGATAGAACTCGACTATAATATGCGACAACTCTCTCTTTACCATCGACTTCCTGTGACAACACTGCGCCGATTCCTGTGTTACTTCCATCAGTATCCAATATAAATGGGCGATCCGAACTTGGGAATGCCAATGTTGGAGACTTACATAACTCGGCCTTCAATGTGTTGAATGCTGCCTCACACTTGTCTGCCCAATTGACTTTTTTGTCTTTACCCGTTAATTCGTGTAGGGTTTTAGCCACGTTGGCGAAACCTTTAACAAACCGTCGGTAATATGTGGCTAGTCCCATAAAGCTTCTTAACTGTTGCTTATCTTCTGGAGTAGGCCACTCTTGGACAGCTGCTATCTTATCAGGATCCGTTTTGACTCCTGCAGATGAAACGATGTGTCCCAGGAAGTTTTTTTTCCTTTGAAAGAGTTCACATTTCTTCGAATTGAGCTTTAAGTTGACCTGTCTTAGTCGTTCGAAGACGGAGCGCCGATTATTGATGTGTTCTGGTAAATTTGTGGCGATTCCGCCAGATCCCACGGCTCGCCTTCCTGAAAAAACCCCCATAACCATAACCCGGGTCTGCACCAGCTTTCGCTAATGCAATTCGCATTAGCATCTTAGATGCTTCACGCATCAAACAGACCCAATTGTTATAACCCTAAAATCCCTATAAAGAAAACTTACCTTCATGCATCCCTTCGCATACAATTTTTCACAAGATTTCTTTGTTTTCCTATTTGGTATTCTGAACCAATTCGGCACCAGACAAATTCCTGTAAACAAAATAATTCGGATTGCAATCAATGTAACCGTCATGACAGGGACCATAAATATCGCGCCGTCTATTTTCCCAGCCGCGTCATATACCATACATACACATTGCCTGGCAACCTTTTTTGTTTGTCTTACCAACAAACAACCCAAGCAGCTGCATATAATTAGCGCAATAGACGCTGAAACCAAATTCTCCAGCATTTCCTAATGCAAATATGAACCCGGTTTCTATTGCAGCCAGAGATGCCATAAACATCCATATTGCTTTTAGCACCTTTTTCTCCTAACGTCAAAAATAGCGACGAGGCATCGTATAAACATGACCCTCATTAAAGAGCGAACCATTTGGTCGCCTTTTCTTTTGTCCTCGCCGCCTGCCTGTTTCGCTGTTCCACTGCACGTGTGAATAGCATTGATCTCAACGATCCCACACATACCACCATGACCTGTATTACAAGATCTGGTTTCCTATAACACCAAGAGAGACTTTACGTTTCCCTGGTGGTAGGTAAAAAACGATATCCTTATTGGTGAGGATATCGTTTGAGTCGCTAACCATCACCCAAACGGAGCACACGTCTCCTGAGTCACTTTTCAATCACCATCGCGTATAGTCACGCTGCCGCAAGAGACACATCTCAATAGCATAAGTGTAAAGTCGCGTCGCAGAGTTAATCTATAAAAGAACTAACAAAATAAGACGAAAAATTATTAATGTTAAGCTTTCTTTAGAGTGTCAAATAGTATATTGCGTGCGTTTCGAATACATCTAGTTAAATAAGAATACCGGTGAACAGACTGGAGCTGTAAATAAAAAAAAAACTTTAAATAAATAAAAAGGCATTTTTCATTTCTTCGGGTGAACTATTGTTTTCGCAGTGACGGTGCAGTGGGTTAAAGTGAATCTCGTGCCATACGCTTGCAACAATACATTAAACCCCACAAATTCCTTCCAACAACGATGATATCGGCCAAGTACACAACGTTGCTGGATCATTACACAATCCAAAAGACATCACGTTGAATTAATAAAGTCTCGAGGCTGGTCCAAATTACCGAGTCCGAACGAGCTGGGATCTCATCCTCCTCACGCACATAACATTTCAGTCTTCGCAATTGTTCGTCCTGCAGTGTAATAGCAACCTCCAAGTTACTAATTCGCAGTGTTCTTTGACCGATATCTAGAACAACTTGATGCTCCTTCATGAAATCCATTCCAAGAATCTATTCGTCTGTAATATCGGCAACCAAAAATTGGTGGGAGATGGAAATATTGCCCAGCACTATTATGCTCTTGACTTCTCCGTAGACTGTAGAACATTCTCCTGTGACCGTCTTCAAAGCGTATCTTCTATTTTTATTAAGGGCAATTTTGCCCACGACATCCGGTCGAATTATGGATCTCGTTGCTCCAGTGTCGATTGTCACTGTTGTCCTTGCATTAACAATCGTAGTTATAACCAAAGTTTGGTTATCCCGTTGGAGTTGTGATACAGTTACGATGCTGGGGCTGTACATTCCACCAGGCGACTTTCGCCCCGTAAAGTCTGCCCTTACAAGTTTCCCGAGCTATTGGCCTCAGGTTGGTCCGTTGATAGTCTCCTCTTATGATTAGCGCATGAACAACAATTCTCACTTGATGTTTCATTCGTTCGTCGGCGTTTCCTACAGTCAACAGAGATGTGGCCGACTTCGCCGCATGTCCAACACTTCATATCAGGTCTCGGGGTTCTCCGTTGTACATGCCCGAGTCTTTGGCAGAAACATTCCTGGACGGACGTTTCTCGGACTCTATATGTACTCCTGGTAGCCAGTTTAGCAGATTCATATGCCAATGCGAACGCCAGTATTTCATTAGTCGTCTTCTTTCCTGCCAAACATAACGGCTTGTTGCAAGTCCCGACCTTGGAATGCATTTATAAATGCATCTAGTGCTACCTCATTCAGAAATTCCTTAGTCATATTTGACTAAGACAAGTTTGCCAATCGCTAAATGTCTGCCTGCAACTGTTGAAGATTTTCTCCAGGTTTCTGCATTCTGTTCCGCAGTTGCATGCGGTAGACCTGCTGCATGTGGTTGTCTCCATACCTAGCATCAAGGCCATCTCTTACCGCTTGAAAATCTGTTTGCTTCTCTGCTGGTATGATTTGTAGCAATTCTGCAGCCGCCCCGCGGAGTGACAAGATTAGTGATGTTGACTTTTGCTCATCCGACCACTTGTTATAATTGGCCGCGGCGTCAAACTGACGTATAAATACGGAGAAGGGTCCCGTTCCATCGAAGGTTGGCGGTTGCATCCTTGTATCTTTGTAGTCATGTTGTTTGCCTGGCGATGTCTTATTTCTCTCAACACACTCAAGTCTCTTTTCAATTCGTGTTATTTCATCGGTGACTTTCTTGAATTCAGCTTCGTTTTTTAGATCTAGATTTTCTACTTCGTTTCGAATTTCTTCCTTAAAGTGTTGAAAATTACATTTCATCCACTGCGTTTGGGCATCCAACTTTGCATTAACATCTGCAGCTTGCGCGTCCAATTTTGAATTTTGGGCATCCAATTTTGCATTCAGATCTGCAGCTTGTGCGTCGAATTTTGAATTTTGGACATCCAACTTTGCATTAACATCTGCAGCTTGCCCGTCCAACTTTATCATCATCATCCTGAACATCTCCGAAATGTCCAACTGTGGCGAATTCTTCTCCATCACATTAGCACCATCTTGACTCGCTGTTTCTTCTCCATCCGGACAGTCTGGCCCAATAGTAAAAACATATGTGTCGACATCGATACCCTCTTCCTCCATTGCTGCTTGCAGACGCTGTCGAAGAATTTGCTTCTGTCCTCTGCTATCCAGATGCCAGTCCTGAAGTTCCTTCTTCAACTCAGGAACGCGAAGATCCTCCAAATGTCGATCTGACATCGTCACAACATACTTTCACAGACTTATTCACTTAAACAATAATTAATCCCACTTCTGACACCAATTGTAGTGAGCTAGGGTTCGCTGGATTAATTATTTTTTTTAATAAATAAGAGCCGTTAAATCGATTTTGAATTAATATAACACTGTATTAGTCCGTTAATAGCAACCGTTACTTATACCGTACACTTAACGATTTCTTTACTTATCGCGTCTTTTACTTATCGCTTGCTTCACTTTCTTACTTATTACTCATCCCCATGATCTGTGTGCGACGTATTTATACCGTTTCCTGATTCTGATTCAGCATTTCGTGTCCGTCCGTTCCATTGCCTTGAATGTTCTACTGTTCCTAGTTTCCAGTTTTCCAGTACTTTATAGAATATTCTAGTACTTTGTCGCGGACTTTCTCGAATATTCTAGTACTGATTGTCATATACGTCACAATATCATCAGTCTCAAATAAGTTATCAAGTGTCGAGCCGAAAGCCTTAGTTACTAGCGCTATTAGATTCAAGTTACCATGTAATTTACTTACATTGTAATAAATAAATTAAAAAAAAAAGAAGGACCAAGTCTTATATAAAGGCCATGGTCTTCTGACAGTATTGTGTTCTTACGCGTATGAATGAATGAAGTGAGGGCAGGACCCTCATTTTATTTTGCTTAATACAAGTGGTATAAACATATAAATAGACTTGCGAACTAACCTAAAAACAATGGAATGCGGATGAGGCGGGAAGACGGGATTAACTTTAAAGTAACTTAAAAACTGGGGTATTGGGACCCAAGCAAAGATGGGTAGACAATCGTATAAGTGGTAGGACAGGGCAGGGCGAGAATTAGCCGGATGCTAGGGTGAGAGTATGAATGTGGGAAAGTGTATACGGTAAGCGGGGTAGGGTCAGGGGGGGTAAGGAAATGTAAATTACCGATAAATAATAGAACGTTTATAAATGCTCAAGGTGCTCATACATTTGAGTTTGAAGTCGGAAATAAGTTTTCTGACGTTTTGTTATAGTTATGAGAACCAACAAATCAAAAACCAAAAACGACTACTTACTGGTCTGTAGGAACCCGAAAGTTCCTCACTAACTCGGCTACGCCGCCGTTCTCTATCCTCTGAATTTCCCTCCATGTTTTTTCACCTGATCCAATTTCTTCAACGCAATCCATTAAACTATCCTCCCATCTCTGTCGCGTCTTCCCCATCGATATCTTTCCCATTGGTCTTCCGCCAAGAATTCTTCGGACTGTTCTTCCGTTACCCATTTTCGTTACATGCCCGGTCCATCTTCTTCGCGACCTGATGAGTTTCACTATTGTTGGTTTGAGGCATCGATTTTGCAACTCACGATTGTGTAGCTTCCTCCATTGTCCCGTCTGTTCTTCATATTAGTGCCAGAGGTATTTCTTAATAGAATGTAAACAAAATTAGATCAGTAATTCGGACTCTTACGTTGCTTTCTAAACAATAAAGATCGGTAAAATATATTTGCAATTTATGTAGAAACATTCTATAATATTTGTACGTACAGTAAATATTTTGTTTCATAATAAACAGCTATATTTCTTTGAAAAAAATAAACCAAAGCTAATGAAGACAAATTTAACCCATTTTCTGACTTTCAGTTCTTTCAGCTTCTATTAACACAGAGAACCCTGTAATGTATAATAAAGAAGACCTTGATAGCAATCAAGAGTCAGCCGAGGCAGATGATGATAGTAAAATATACAAGAACCCAAGAAACTCCCCATCTATTGATTGTCCAAGAGACGAGGAACAGGCGACACTCTTTGGCCAAAAGTGCTTAAGAAAGTGCTCCTCAGATGAGGACTGTAAAAGTAAAAAGAAAAAATGCCTTTGCGATGGAGTATGCGGAATGTCCTGTATTAAACCAGGTAATAAAATTGTTCATTATTTAATCCTATTATTTTTTTACTTTCATACAATTAATCCATTCACACATAGAGCTTATTTAAATTAATACAAGGAGCTATTAATATTCCAGGTCAATATTTTCCTTAATGACTTTTAAATAGAATACCACTTTTATAAATACTATTTTATTAATCGAATACATGTTCCTTAAAATGATGATATCAATCAAATGACCATCTCCGGCCATAGCGTTAAGACAAGCGCTTTTAAGCACATTTATTACAACAATTTTGCAAACTTCTGGATATACGAGGGCAGGTCAATAAGTCTTTAGAAAAATATAGAAAAATGTTTTTTTGCGTAAGTTATGGTTTTTGGATATTCCGCGGAACAAAAGTCACGATGTGGCACCGTTTCCTTGGAACCAATTAACCTAATAACTCGGGCACAAGAAAGTTTTCCAGCATGTTCCGATAGTGGTCACAAGTAATTGTTAGAGCATTGCCTCTACCATCTTCAAAGACATATGGCTCATGTCAAAGAAGCGCAGCATGCAGTTGTATGTATGGATGTAGTGGTCTTGGGTGTATAAATTTTGAGATTTCGTTTCCCCAATATTGCTATTGCTAATGAACAGGCAAGTCGAATTTGCTTTGGTCATGAATTATACAAAAAACGTCTTGTAATTTTTGTCGTGTTTTCACAATTGAACAAGCTAAATAAAATGTTTTATTAATTTAAACTTGTTACCTCCACTCTCTACGGTTGTCAAATCCCAACTCAAAAGTGCCATCCAAACCAATATAGTTGGCAACCTAAGTCGACGTGGAATATAGAAATCACAAATATTTAAGGTGTCCCGTACATAGTGTACCAGCTAGCCCCGTCGTGGGGGGGCATTGCTAGAATATACAAGCCAGGTATTGTCGCCTTATGAAAAGATCCATATCGGCAGGATCGAATGTATTCAAGATCCTTTCTTATGATTCACTTTCCGTAGTCTGGGATGGGAAAACTCTTTGATCCCGTCCCTTTACATTAATCGTCTCAATTTAAGAAACCTAAAACCACTTGAGATGCGTAGATTCCCAGCCAACATTCCGTACATTTATAGTCTCCTCTCCAGCTCACTAGATTGCGCCTACCTCGTGAATTTAATTCTTCCCAAAACAAACTCTCGAAGTATATGAAATCCCCACCTTCCCTACATTACCCACACCCCACCTCTTACGGCTTCAATAAATCCCTATAACGGATACTGAAAAATGTCAGCACTAACTACACCATGTTTTATAAATACATTTCCAAAATTGAATCATTTTTTTTTATAACACTTCTCTCGGGAAAAGCGGACCTATAGCACCGAATCGACACCACGAGATGCCACTAAATAACTGTTGCAGTTCTTTGTGAACAGTTGCAGGTTGTAACGCTCCGGAAACACTCGCACGGCGAGGGAATTCCACAGGTTTCCCACTCTGTAACGAAACGAACTCTGATGCAGAAATGTTCGCGCCGTCGGGAGATGAACCGCAATTTGATGCGATGACACACACAAATCTTCATAACAACACACTTTCCTTACCTTGTACACTTAAACACATAACACACTTCGAAAATAAAACGCTCTCTGTTATTTAATTCTACTTTATTAATGTACACTCGGTTTCGTGATTTAATTTACACACTCGTCCTTTAAGTATTTGTTATAATATAACAGCACTGCACGTCACACTCATTTTTTTCCTTCCGTCTTCGATGGCGGGTAATATTCACGACACCCGAAATTTTAAGCGCGATCGGCTTTATCACTGTGTCCGTCGAGGACGATGGTTTGAATCAGACTCCCTGATAGAATGTCCAAACCGGACGACGTTCATACACACACACCCTTATCTCTCTTGCGATCGTGCAGACCGAAAGATGCATCCATTGTTTACACACAATACATCTTTTTTGATACACATGCGGTACGCTTCGCAGTACATTTCCTGAAAATCATAAACATTGAAAATGTTTATGATCTGCGAGACCTGATTGTGTGGATGCATGTATACAATTCTTAGAACCTTGTATTTACACAAGTGATCATTTATGGTCAACGATGGCAAAGATATTTTGTATACCTTATTGCTTCGTTACCATGAAATTGTTCTTTGTTTTGAGTAGCACATTATTTTCTTTGTGCCGTCATGGATTTTTCCCAGATGTGGTATCTGGATTCCATGATTCGCCCGTATATGCATTTTTAATCTAATGCATTTTTACAGGTACTCATTGGATTGAGTACGTTGATTTGGATTAATCAACATATTGGGCTTCACATGAAGGTGAATCCTGTTAATGGTGGGGGATGGCCCCCAAAAAGGGTGGGTATTAGGGGAGGGTAGGCGTTGCGTGTAACAGCGATCCGTCGGATTGTCTTGCGGAGCGCAAATAAACCAAATTGCGCGGAACAATACCACAAAACTCCTAAGAACAGTACCCGTGATAATATGTGTAAAATAGACAGAGGACAGCTACGCGCCTTCGATGTGATAGCGACTATAGTCCGGACGTCAGCGCCGTGAAACTGATCAGGCGGATCGTTCGTCTCTCTATGCTCTCAAATAGGTTGAAGGTATGCAACAAGTGTACTATCAACCGCAAAACAGAATACTCGATTATCTGTTGATTCCGAAAAATCATTTATGTGAAGCAAAAACAAGGTTGGTGTCAGAATAGAACCTTGCGGCACCCCAGAATTAACAGGATATAAATCTGAAGACTCGCCGTCCACAACAACCCGGATCGATCGATTCTCGAGGAAGCTCTTCGTCCAGTCGCAAAGCTGCTGGGAAAGTCCGTATGAAAGAAGTTTGCTCGGGAATGCCCCGCGCCAGACGCGGTCAGAAGTCTTGAAAATATCGAATGCGACCGCCTTTAACTCACCATGCCCTTCAGTCGCAGATGTCCATATATCAGTTATAAGGATCAAAAGGTTTCTCGTGGACCGTCTGCCACGAAATCCGTAACGACGGTCAATCAGAAGTTCGTTGCACTCCAAATACTTATTTAACTCGGCTAATAACCTTGACCGGAATAACAAATTATTATGGACAATTTAACAAGTCTAGGATAAGGACCGGATACCGGTGGAGAGACTTGCTAAATAAGGTCAAGACCGGATCCCGGTTGTAGTGCCGATGATCACGATGACCTTTTCCATCACCTTAGATAACATAGACAGTAATGCTATCTGTCGGTAATTTTGTGGGAGACACATTTTTCCCCTGTTGTGATTGACTGAAGTCGTGGGATTTTCCAGCAGGTAGGAAAAGTCCCCCGTGCATAAGATAATCGAAAGAGTCTGCCAAGAGCCGGCGACAGTTCTCCATCCCACGTAGAATTCGTTGAATAGTATGTGGACGGAACCTTACATCCGTAGAATGCATTGAATAGTATGTGGACGGAACCTTACATCCCGCATCGAAGACCGTACTGGCGCTATCACAGGTGGCCGCAGAAAACCAGCAGCGAGGTTTAAATTCGCGGAAAATAAGTTCGCGAACACATTTGCCTTATCTTCTAAATTTATGACTAGAATCTCGCTGCCCATCACTAGAAGGTACTTGCCATTGATCAGAATGTACGCGAAACAGTTGGGCACTCCAAGAGTTTATTGATCACTTTGTCGTTGTAAGCTTTCTTCGCAGTATCACTCGCCTGGTCGCACGCGTTTCTGAATCTAACAGATGAATTTCGTTTGAACGATTGCGAAATGTAAATCTCCATACCGAGAAGAATAATCTCTGTGACTGACTCCGCGGATGCATTAACATCTCCGACGATGAAAAGGACGCGAAGAAATCTCTCAAATCGTCCCAGTTAAAAATTCCAAATAAATCCCAAACTAGACCGGCGTTCGAATATTGCAGCAACCACATATCTCCTTTCATGACCAAGCTGCTTAGGTCAGTTATTCGTTTGAAGTGCAAGTGGTTGCGCAACTGGTATCAAGCAACGATCTGAGTTTCCCAGTGTATAAATGCTCGGCTCGGATGTCAAAAACACGTCTAGGATGTCCGCATAATCACCTCGGTTATCCGGCACTCACGTAGATTCCTCCACGAGTTGATTAAAATTGCGGTTAAGAGCAAACATCTCCGCTAGCCTCCCAGCCTCGCCAGTTCTGTTAGTGTGTACCAGAGTGTACATTAAAATCGCCAAGTACCACAATTTCAGAATCCTGAGCAAGATAAGTCGAATTAGTTGACGAATCGACCTGGGCCTCAGTTAGGGGAAGGATATCAGGTTTCGATGTTTGCAAATATTGGTGGACGGCGTTTACATTCGTATTGGTGAAACCTATACCCCAGATGTTATAATACGAAATGCCGTTATCAGCCGAGCCTGGAGAGTGAGCCAGATTACCCGATCACGAGTTTCTTAAAGTTCGGTTATTTATCAGAATATTTGCATGATGTTTCCCTGACATAGTCCACCCCGGAAATGCGAATGTGCAACTAGTTTACCTCCAGAATTCTTTATCTCAGAAGGTACCACCTTGACTTATCTCCCTTTTAGTCCGGGCCATCAGCCATATATCAGATACATAGTCCAAAATTTCTCCAGACGATAACGCGGAATGTACAGCGTGACGGGGTGGTATCTCACCTTGGGACCGACTACCACCTAAACCAACCTTTTCTCGAACCGGTCCATCAGCCAAGCTCCGACAGATCGTCAAGAATTTTTCCCGAGCTTATAGCTTGAAGGAAACCTTGACGTGGTGGGGGGGCTTAAACTACAATAAATCACCCAGGCTATACTGCCGGAAACACACGCTTCCAGCAGGGCCACCCATGTCAGACAGGCTATCGAGGAGTAACACACAAAGATCTACCACCCCTAATCCAAGGTGTTACACGCCACCGTGCTCATTGGATGGTTTGCAGCCATGGGTATAACGGCGCCTCTCTGACACCGGGTTGAATCAGAGCAGTAAGCAAACCTTACCATATCAAAGAGGGGCTCTGATATGGCGGACTATTTGAAACCCCAAAACTCGTGGGAACAAAAATGAATAATAAATATACAAAAAACAATCTCAGGAAAAACCCGATAGACGTAGGTGTGATGAGCCGACACTACCATAAGTGAACAAATCATCAAGAAAACACCGACTCGGGAAAAAGGAGACGTAGGGAAAAACGGAAAAAGTGGGATATACGCGTCGGGGCGTGGAATGTTCGAACGTTATATAAACCAAACGCGATACAGACGTTCGTAGAAAACACGAAACAATATAAAATGGACATCGTCGCGCTTCAGGAAGTCCGACTCCCACATCAAGTAATCGGAACCAACGGGTTTACACTAACGTGTGGAGGTACCAATACACATAACCTCGGGCATGGCCTCATCATAAGCAAGAAGATTGCGCCCCATGTAAAAAAATGTGAAGTTTATTAATGATCGAATGTCGGTGCTAAAAATACAGGGCACATGGTACAATTATGTATTTATAAACGTACACGCCCCAACAGAATCTTCCAACGAAGAAACGAAGGACAGGTTCTACGAGACCCTAGAGGAAGTATTTGATGGGATCTCATTAATCGGTGTTAAAATCCTCCTCGGGGACTTCAATGCGAAAATTGGAAAGGAAGATATCTTCCGACCAACTACAGGTAAAGAAAGCCTACACGACATTTCAAATGATAATGGAATTCGAATTATTGTGTTCGCAGCGTCAAAACGCAAACCATGATGTTCAAGCCCAAGCAAATCCATAAAGACACATGGATATCACCGGACGGCGTAAAGCGTAACCAAATAGACCACTTCCTCATAGACAAAAGACACCACACGAATATCTTTGACGTAAGATCATATAGGGCGCCGCGATAGTATAGTGGTTAGTATAGCCGCCTGTCACGCGGGAGACCGGGGTTCAATTCCCCGTCGGCGAGCCTCTGGCGCAAGACTAATGACCTTGCCCGGGAAAAACAAATCATTATGGAAAATTTAACAAGCCTCAGGACTTGCTAAATAAGGCCAAGACCGGTTCCTGGTTGTAGTGCCGATGATGATGATGAAGATCATATAGAGGAGCAGATTGCGACTCCGATCGTCTTCTAGTGATGGACAAAATCAGCAAACTCACATGGGTAGTCAGGGGAGACGAGCAAAAAGTTCGATATTGAGAAACCAAAAGACCCGCACAAACGGGTCGAATATCAAGACGATCTAACGAATAGATTTAGGATCCTAGAGAATGGGAGTAGCGAGGAAGAGGAAGCCAATAGTGTGGACATCGATCAGAGACACAATCAAACAAACAGCCCAAAAGGCATTGGGATTTAAGAAAACAATTAAGTCCAAACCTTGGTTTGACGATGAGTGCAGGGCGAAGATCGAAGAACCTAAAGGCCGCAGAGTGATCCACTTAGAAAGATATGATGAAGTCAACGCAGAAAGATACGCGACAATTCGGAAAGAGACAATTAGACTCTTCAAACGCAAAAAACGCGAATGGGAGAAGACGCGGATCGAAGAAATCCTAGAAAATGCCAGAGCAAAGAACATCAGAGGTATGTATGCCGGCATAAATTCAATTAGAAATGGCTACCAAGGGAGAACCAAAATAATCGAGACACAAACGGCTGTCTGGTGACAGAAACAAGCAATATCGTCAGAAGATGGAAGCAGTAATTTGAAAACCTGCTCAATGTGCGCACCCATCAACCACAGATAAACGCACCAGACGTACATACGGCCGAGTCTCCGATCCCAGAGCACTCTTTCAACGAAGTTGAAGACGCAATAAACCGATTGAAAAACAACAAGGCTCCCGGAGTCGACTGCATACCGGCAGAGTTTATGAGGCATGGAGGAGAGGCAACCGCTCGAAAGATCCACCAAGCGATTAAAACAATATGCAATAAGGAAGCCACTTCGGAAGAGTGGAAAACCTCAATAGTCATCCCCATTTTCAAAAAAGGCGACAGATCTGACTGCGAAAACTACAGAGGAATATTATTGCTCCCAACCACATACAAAATATTAACAAATGTCATACTGGCGAGAATCACACCGTACGCAGAAGACATATTGGGAGACTACCAATGCGGATTCCGTAGGAACCGGCCAACAAGCGACCAGATGTTCACAATAAGGCAACTGCTGGAAAAGAAGTGGGAATACGGAGAGACGGTTCACCAACTGTTCGTGGACTTCAAAAAAGCCTACGACTCAGTCGCAAGGCAAAGACTCTACCATATTGTGGTTGAGCTGGGGATCCCGAAAAAATATGCCGCTCTCATTCGAATTTGCATAAACGAAAACAAAGGGCGAGTTAGAATAGAAAACCACCTCTCAGAACCATTTGAAATCCGGGACGGACTAAAACAAGGGCAGGGCCCGTCACCATGACTTTTTAACCTTGTCCTCGAGTATGTTATCAGAAAGGTATAAGACGACAACACGGCCGGATTATCCCTGAACGGGGTCACACAAGTGCTCGCGTATGCGGATGACATCGCCGTTTTGGGCGGTAATCTAGAAACTGTGGGTAAAAACAGTGAAATCATCATGCAAGCGGCAGAAGAGATGGGCCTAGAAATAAATGAAGACAAACCAAAATACATGATTACGGCGAGAGCAGGTGGACGATCTCAGGGAACACATATAAACGTCAGGGGCAAGATATTTGAAAATGTCAAAGAATTTACATATTTGGGAACGATACTGACGGCCAGTAACGAAATGTCGAAGGAAATGAACAAAAGACTACACAACGGCAACGCTAGTTGGCATGCAGTCAGTAAACTGCTGAAATCCAAACTGGTGTCAAGTAATATAAAGCTCCGTGTCTATAGAACCATAATCATGTCGATTGCTCTATACGGATACGAAACATGGGCTCTCACAAAACGGGAAGAAAACAAATTCTGCGTATTCGAGAATAAAGTTTTAAGGGGTATCATTGGAGGTAAATATAACGAGGAGGCAGAACAATGGAGGAAACTTCACAACCACGAATTGGAAGAGCTATACCGCAAACCTAGAATAGTGAGAGTAATCAGATCGGGAAGATTTAGATGGGCCGGACATGTGGCGCGAATGAGCAACGATAGGACCGTGCGTAGAATTCTTGACGGTAGACCCACGGCAAAGAGACCGAAAGGACGGCCGCGACGGAGATGGGAGGACAATGTTAGGTTTGACCTTGAGGAGATTGGACCGGCTGGTCAAGCGTGGAAGGAGAGCGCACAGGACAGGGAACGATGGCGGAGTCTGTTATAAAAAGTCACAATTTAGATAATATAGTTGTAAACAAGGAGACTTACGCTGTTGTGAGTGCAGGGGTTGAAGCTTTTTGGTCCTTGTGACCCCTGTGCAGCTGGTTAGCTTCTTTACCACTTAATCGTATAGCATTATTGATAACTATTAATATGGAACCTAAGTCTTCCACCACGAAACTTAATCTTATATCATTATTGATAACTATTAATCTTGAACGCAAGTCTTCCACCATGAACTATTGAAAAAAGCCTTCATTGTTTTCTGATCTTGATTGATTATTATTTTCTGTCTGATAGTCTATAGCCTTCTCTGTGCTATTCAATGAAGATATTTCATGCCGTTGGCGTTTTATTTTTTATTTGGCGCCAACGCCTTTTTTTATTTTTTCATTATATTTTCTCCCAAGAGAATTTGCATAAAGTAGTTTATGCAAATTAGCTACTTGACGATATTTATATCCTTTACAGGTAGAGAGGGGAAATTTGCGGAAATTAGTGGGTATTGGGCGAGGACATGGGCGCGAGGGCCGTAACAAGTCGAGTCGGTGAGGGCATGAACTTCCGGGTTCCTACAGGCCAATATATAGTAGTAATAGTGACTATAGCTTGATGGGGTGGTATTTCACCGAGGGATAGGGCGTTGGGACCCCAGGTACTCGGCCTTTAGACGCCTTTTACCACAACCCGGCCTAGCTGTGAATATATTCTAACGCCCTACTCTCAAATACAAAATATTTGAGATAAATACAAAAACTTATTTTTAAACCGTAACTATGTATATGTTAAGCTATACCATAGACAAGTTGCGGCTAATGACATTTCTATAATTTTAAATATAACTGCCGCGACGTTTTAAAATTGTTTTTTATATTGAATACCTTCATTTAGGTCTGTTAAGCCCTTTTCCTTTTGAAAGATTGCTTTGAACACATTTTCGATATAATTTGAACATATTCTTGATGTCTGTGAAGAATATGCAATAACATCATATTATGCTTTAATATTTGTCTATTCTAGATAGAGAATGCCCAGAATTAACACAACCTTTAATGGGGAATGTAAACGTGATTGGAAGACACTTTGGAGCAACCGCTACCTACAGTTGCCCGAAAGGATTTCATGTGGTTGGTTTACAAACACGAATTTGCCAAGCCGATGGAAATTGGGCTGGCGTTGAGCCAGCATGCAAACAAAACAGTGAGTTTTAGTTACATTTTGGTAGTGTTTAATAAATGTTTGGTTTTTCTATTTCATTTTGCTTTCATGTTTAATCTATGATCCCATCTAACTCATTTTCCTTCAGCCTATTCCATCCATCGACATAACATTAAATAACGCAAACCGTCATCATCATCATCATCATCATCATCATTGGCACTACGGGATACGGTCTTGGCTTTATTTACCAATTCTCTTCACCGGTATCCGGTCCTTATCCTAGACTTGTTAAATTATCCATAATAATTTGGTTTTCCGGGCAAGGTTATTAGCCTTGCGCCAACCTTTCTCAGGATAGCAAACCGTCATCACATCGTAATAATGTTCACGTGTATGACCTCTACGTTGCTAGCTACATCGAAGAAAGAATAAATTCTGTTAAGAAGTAGATTGGAAAACCTCACTAACTATTTAGAATAAATTCGTAATAAAAGGTGGGCCATACATTTTTGCAAACCGTTAAGGGAGGGGCGCGCGAGTGGTGGGGCGTAATAAACGTATAAACAATTCCAACAGCAACGTAATAAACAATTCCCCACTACCCGCGCCCCCCTCCCTCTAACGGTTTTTAAGAAATCAAGTGTTGCCATGTGCAAACATTTATAGCCCACCCTATATTTCTCCTTTCCGTTTCTTCCCATATACAAAAATTGTAGGGCACGAAAACAGAAAAATAGTGAATGAAGTGAAAGTTTAAGGCTGAAGGTTGATATTGAATATCAAAAGATTGAATCCATGGAGTCCAATTACTCGGTAGAGAGTTCTGTGATGTTCGGCTGAAGAACGATTGCATTTATTTAGTTGTCCATTTACAACTCTCTGACTGGTGGCGTTTGCCAAAAAATGCTTGGAAGGAGCAACCATCGTTTACTCGTGCTATATTTGTGGTGTTATAGGTAGAACAAAGTATGTATTTCGCATGTACTTTAGCCTTAAAGTCAAACGTGTTTGCCTGAATTTCCTCTATACCACACTTTTTGTGTTTTTGTCCTTTTGTCTTTGTGCAATTCTGTTTTTCGTGTTCGTCACCAGATATAGTAATTCCAACAGACCTTCAGACACGTATTCGGTACCAAAGCCTGAAAAACTTGCATTTTACTTTCTCGTATCTTTGGTAAAAGCAAAGGAACGAAGCACCGTAGTGAAGATCTTTCTTCACCGGTGGTTAAAAAACGAAAGAGATAGAGACCTACAGGCAAATTCAAACCAACTTTTTACTGTCACACGTAAGGGACACTGGTACCAATAGTGCAAAATACGAACGGTATGTATGCAGAGAAATTATAGGTGACAATATACGTCTTTTAAATTTTGGACAAATCCAAAAGGAAAACCATTGTCATCATAGACTATGTAGGGCCAAAGCTTCCGCCGTTTGCCAGAATTTTGTACAAATACAGTAAGACAGGAGAGTTATTGCCACATATGGGATTTACTCCCAGTTTGGAACTAATACGTCTTATAAACTGTGTTCAAATCTGAAAAGGTGAGATATTTATTGCGTCTCTTAACAGGCCCAACAGAATTGCTTTGCACTCAATTCTCTGTTGGCTCAATTATGTGCTTATTCCAATTAATTGTCTAATTTATTCGAGTTAAGATTTTCCGCATAGACGACAGGTGACTGGTCTACGTTGAGTGCAAAAAAAAGAAGTACACACAAGATTTTTTTTACAATATTAGACTAAATGCTAAGTCAATTTTAATATACAAGGGTGGATCAAATATAAACGGTAATTTTACTTTTTTACTTAGCAACAAGTTGCGAGCTAGATAATCTTGTGCGTGGTTGTTTTTCGGTTTATGAAGAGTCGGGGAACTGGCTTGGCTAGCGATCGCGCTCGCCTTTGTAAACAGTACAGCCATGAGCGAGTAATAGGTACATACGTCTGTTGCGTAACGAATTATTATAAAATTTTTAACAAATGAAGGCGTTAAACCCTCGGAAATTTTTTTTCGATTAAAGGCACAGTTTCGTGATGATACACTGTTTCAGAAAACTCGCACACAGACGTTAGAAGGGTCCCGGGGCAGATCAATGATGAGTCACCCAATTATAATTGGTTTACAATTGGCCAGAAGGGAAGGAAGAAGAATGTGAGGTTGGAAGGTGAAGAGGCTCCAAAAGATGATACTGGGAAGACCAATTATATGAAAAGAAGGAGACCACGCCCGGATGCTACCATCATCATCATCGGCACTACAACCGGGGACCGGTCTTGGCCTTATTTAGCAAGTCCTAAGGCTTGTTAAATTTTCCATAATGATTTATTTTTTCTGGGCAAGCTCATTAGTCTTGCGCCAGAGGCTCCCCGGCGGGGAATCGAACCCCGGTCTCCCGGGTGACAGGCGGGTATACTAACCACTATACTATCGAGGAGCCCGGACGCTATACTAATATCCAAAACCATGTAAAAAACATATGGGGATATACCGAAGTTCATAAAGGCCAAGCCCGAGCTAAGCGAACTCGGAAATAGCGTGAATAGAGTTCGAAACACAGCAAAGGGGGAATTGCTGCCAGAACTGAAACGCCATCCAGAGGCCACCACTGAGACACTGATAGCAAAGGTACAACAAGTACTAAAGAAAGATGCCAGTGTGAAAACGGTGTCACGGGAAATTACGCTTGAATGTGGTGATTTAGATGAGGTGACCACTGTGGAGGAAATCCTGACAGCGATCGCTATAGAGTTCCTTGCACTGAACGCGATCCCAAAGGAAGCGGTAAAAAGTTTAAGAAGGAAACCAGATGGCACGCAGGCTGCCATGATCCGCTTACCAAAAGAAAAGGCTAGCATTTTGCAGGCTACAGGTTTGTTACGAGTTGGATGGGTGAGATGCAGACTTCGAGAACACATCGCATCCACACGATGTTTCAGACGTTGGCAATACGGTCATGTGGCGAAATCCTGCAAAGCCGAAGAAGATCGTTCGAAAAACTGTTTGAAATGCGGTGAAAAAGGCCTCAAAGCAATGGGTTGTAAAGCACAATCTAAATGCATGTTCTGCGAATCAGGATGCAAAGGCGGTAACCACCACTCAACAAGGAGTTACAAATGCCGAGCATTTAAAAACGCGATGTCCAATCTCCTCAATAAAAATGGACAGGTTTAAGTGCATTCAAATTAACTTAAATCATTGTGGAGCCGCAAAAGATCTCCTTTCCCAAACGGTTAAGGAATATGGTGCCGACGTGGTACTCATCAATGAGCAGTACAGGGTGCCAGGCACTGGTACTATTACATGGGAGGAAGACGGCAGCGGAACAGGGGCCATCTGGACAACTGGAAATTCCCCCATGGAATGCAGAAGTGTCCAGCGGCTGGAAGGAATTGCCTATGCTAAGATCAGAGGAATTCATGTCTACTGTTGTTATGTTCCGCCAAGGTGGGAAATAGAATATTTCAAATGCTTTTTGGACAGGATAACACAAGAAGTTAGATATAAGAGCCCCCTTATAGTTGCTGGAGATTTCAACACTTGGGTAGTAGAATGGGGAAGCAAAAGGACCAACAGTAGAGGCCAGGCACTACTCGAAGCCTTCGCAGTCCTAGATGTGGTGTTATATAATGATGTGCGGGTTCCACCAAACCCCACGGCCCACTTACCTGAAAAACTCCCCATATCCGCAACTCAACTCCCATTAACTCCCGTCAATGCGATTGCATTGGCACCTGAAAATATTTCCTTCTCCAAGGACATTAATGCATACAAGCATTACAAAGAATTCCCAAAAAGAATTGCGTCTACAAGGGCATTCATACATTACCAAGCATCTCTGCATTAGCGACCCAAAAACCGAATTTCCAATTAGTGTAGATATTCACACTATAATTCGATCCAGCCGTCGCCATAGATGTCATGCATAATTGACGCAGATGGTATACACAACCGTCATTGTGTACCCATCTAAATTGCTTTCCGAAGACTGGCAACTATGGATTCAATTGCAAGCACTTCATCAGGAAATATTGCTTTGTTTGAATTTTCAAACCATCACCGACGCCAAGTTTCGCCGTCAGATCGGATTCAATAGCATAAACATATGCAAAACAAAAGAATCCGATTTTCCCAGTCGCAGGTAATCATGTATACGATCCTTTTAGCATCTAATGAGTGGCTGCTATTTAGACAGCCGACCCTTATTACCGAAAGATGCTGTAGGTCGTTTCACCATAGTTCTTTTTTTTTCCCCCTTCAGGTTCTGTTTATCCTTGCCTTAACGCATCGATGAACACGGTGATGTGTACGAACACACACATACACCACCGCGTACCTGAGATCGCTTTCCATTGGTCACTGGTCAAAGGAAATTTCATTTCCTTTTCACCAAACCAACAAACTCACCCCAAACGAAGATTGAATCACCAAGTCGTATTTTAACCGCCGATCCGGACGGTTCTTCTTCCGCACCCCGTTTCGCGCCACGGGGATGCGTAAACCCGAGTCGAGTAATAACCCCCAGTCGTGTCCTAATCATTGGTCTTTTTAATTTACCGTTTACAACTTAGTTCGATAAAGTGTACCCCCAAACAAACGGTTTCTTGTAGAGTGTCGTTATTCCGGTTCCCGAGGCATTGTGTTGTGAGTTATTCGCGTATTAATACATGTACATCCTTCTCAAATAATCCGGTAAAGAACAAAATAAATATACACGTTTCTTTTAGCAATAAAATAAAAATAAAAATCATTTAGTGTTTCTATTCTACTTGTGGTGATCGTCGCTCCGTATTTTGAAACTCGAGCATTTTTGGCGGTGTTGCTCAGAGTTGTGTCCAGTGAAGAGTTTGTGGGGTCGAGATAGAACCCTCGCCCGTGGGGCGTCGCGACTTCGTACCCCCACAATGACACATTCATAAACGAGAGAGGCCGGTCCAAAATCGACATCATATTTGCCAGCTCCATGTTGGCAAGAAGTATGGGGTGGCGAGTTTTGGACACCTACACTCATAGTGATCACCAAGCCGTAATGCACGAAATATTACCACACAGGGGATTGTTACGTGAGTAACCGTTCCATGTGGATGGAAAATTTATATAATTTAAGTGTAAACAAAAAATAATCGACTTGAATATTGAGTTTCAATTGAGTTTGATTTGAAAGCGAATGGCATGCAGCTGACTTATAGTTTCTGATCGAATACAGCTGGTGTGTAAACCCAGTTTCTCTTCGACCGTGGTGTCTTCGGCTAGTTTCGAAGTTGATCATCGTCGAAACTCAGGAGAGAAAAAACAGAAACCTTCGTTGGAACGGGATATAGAACAAAGGAAAAGGAAAACGGAGTGTGGATGGGGGGCTGTGGCGGTTTCGCTAAACTCCACTGTCTACTTACCCGAAGAACCCCCCATAACTACAACCCAGCTTTCATAGTTTTACGCTAAGGCAATCGCATTAGCACCTGTAAATGCTTCACGCATCAAGTATCTAATGTACTTATCTAATAGCTCCTGGAAGGGAATTCTTACCTTCATGCATTAATTCCCTACAAGAATTCTGTCCAAACTTATCATATATCCCAAGCCCAATTTGGCACCTTCGGTTGCCAGGCAAATCCCAATCTTACCATATGCATTTTCCCTAGATGAATTCCTGAAAACGAAACAATTTGGTTCACATATAATGTAACCATCATAACCAGGGATAATAAACATTGCGTCGCCTATTCCCAGCCTCACCATGTGTACAACAAATTCCTTTACATACACATTGGCTGGCGACCTTTACCCAAGGGACAAAAGCAAATATACGCATCTTGCGTCTTAAGGCATAAACCAAATCCTATAGCATAAGCAAATGTAAATAGGAATTGTGTACTTACCCTTGGCAGCGATGCCATAAACACCAATCATCAGTGAATACGCTAAAACCAATTAGCACACCGTGCCCACGATGCATTGCGTTCTATCAATACAGCTGCAATGCACATCATAGACAATGATCTACACGAACTCTTTGTCTTCTAATATTTCTGGATCCGCTACTCATGACCTCGCGGCATGAGCAAACAGAAACCCATTAGTAACCAATGAGATACGGCTTGTTTACTTAGCCGAACTCACATCTCATTGACGCACATTATTCCCTTTCTATTTTTCAGATTCGTTCTCATGGCCTCGTCCCATGGAAGAATCAATGTTGAAGGGCCAATCTTGTCGACTTCAATGCAACGAAGACCCAGTATACAACATTCACAAAGAAAACTGGATCATCGGTTCCACAGATGATGAATGGCCGGGCCCTCAAGGCTGGGGAAAGTTTGAAATTGCTCGGCATCACGGTCTGTGGGAATGTATCATGACATAAACACGTGTCGAACATCGCCAGGTCAGCCTCAGGAAAACTGAGCTATCTTTTTAGAGCCAAGAAATATTTTACTCCGGCCCAACTTCTTCTCCTATATAAATCCCAAATTAGACCTGCGCTCGAATATTGCTCTCATGTTTGGAGCTCGGCTCCTAAACATACCCTCGACCTACTTGAGAGCATACAGAGACGAGCGATCCGCCTGGTCGGGGACTCGGCGCTGACGTCGGGACTACAGTCGCTATCACATCGAAGGCGCGTAGCCGACCTCTGTCTGTTTTACAGATATTATCACGGCTGCTGTTCTTCGGAGATTCGTGGTATTGTTCCACGCAATTCAGGTTATATGCGCTCCACAAGACAATCCGACGGATCGCACCCGTTTGTGGTTCATCTCCCGACGGCGCGAACATCCCTACATCAGAACTCGTTCCCCTACAGAGCGGGGAAGCTGTGGAACTCCCTTCCCACGCGAGTGTTCCCTGAACGTTACAACCTGCAACTGTTCAAAAAGAGCTGCAACAGTTATTTGACGGCATATCGGGGCGCCCACTCGGCACTATAGGTTCGCCTCTCTCGAGAGAAGTCTAATAAAAAAAAAAAAAAAAAAAAACATTGACATAAGGGTTAAGTTGTTTAAAACTCATGTAAACAAAACAATCATTGTCGAAAGATACATTTTCACGCTTTAAGCGTATGCATGTAACTTAGAGAGTCCGCAAGGGACTAGTAAGTTAGGAAATAAGATACCATAAGTTAGAGTTTAATCATTTTTGTCTAGCGAGTAAGTAAACTATAATAATAAGAAGAAATAAAAAATGAAAAAAATATATGTACGTGCATGTGTTACGACCACCGACTGAGAAGTCGTAAGCTCTCTCTCTCTTGGATTGGGGGTCAGTCAATAAATACAAGCCACAATAAAAGGTTCCTTTATTCTAGCCATACACATGGGGTGCGGAAAGTTGTTTCCAAGCGTTATAATGAGCACTCTCATCGCCACTAGTTGCATAACTTCACAGATCCTGTATTACAAAAACGGTTGTATTGACACGGCGCTCCGAGATGGCAGCAAATATCTGTTGCAGCTCTTCTTGGACAGTTGCGAGTTGTAACACTGTGGAAACACTCGCGCGGGGAACGAGTTCCGCAGCTGCCCCGCTCATTGCAAAAAAAAAAGTATTTGATTTGGTATATTATTTAACTTATTAAATAACCCCACTGGCTCAGTTGCTACGGAAAATCGAATGGATCCAATGTGTATGTTCAATTGACGACTCCGTGTCATTGCGTTAATTAGGGAATGCGCTTATTACTTTTTATTATTGTTTTAAGAAGATTTTAACCACTATGTTTTCCTCGAGTTTTTGTTATTTTCGATTTTCTGTTATTTTATATTATTAATACTAATTTCAAATGTTATATGAAAAACAATTTCGAATAAAAACACATGATTTCAGTTTACTGTCTTACCCCGCCAACCATTGAACACGCAAGGCATTCAGCTCTTCCCGAACAGGGAACTTTTGATTTGGATTCTACAGTCCAATACCATTGTTACAATGGTTTTGTTACAAACGGCTTCCCTCGAGCGAAGTGTCTGGCTATAGATGGACAAGCTAGTTGGTACGGTCCGGATATTCAATGCGAAGGTAAGTTAAATTAATCACCAAATGACTTTGTTCTCTAATTGTTTCTGTTTGCCCAGCTCGGTCCTGTGGACAACCTGAGGATCCAGCTTATGGATGGCATGTAGGGGAATGTTACACGTTCGGTTGTCGAGTGGTTTACAATTGTGGCAATGGATATGAATTGGTTGGGAAGCATGAGCGTTACTGCCAGGCAAATGGGTCATGGGCGCCAAAGGAACTGCCGACATGTGTTTGTGAGTACAAATGTATCAATATAACTGTCAACTGGGCAATGATGTAATACAATAGATAAGCACCATTTAGAATAAGTAGTCCACAAATTTTGAATGCACGTCAATTTGTTTCGTTCAACTCAAAGAAAAGATATTTCACTTACCACTAATTAACTCAGCAGCAAACAGTTTAATAATTTTTTTAAGAAGAGACGTATTAAGGACGCTTTTAACAAATCTGAGGCTATAAAAACGAACACCCCCACTTTTATTAATTCAAGTTTTACAACTCTTATTATTATTATCATCTCTACTACCACTAACACTACATTTTCCACTGTTACCGCCCCTAGTGTCCCGGCAGCCGTACTGCAAACACACTTACTAATTTAGACTTAGGAAGCAAGATTTAAAAACCAAGGCTTAAAAGTAGGGCTTAAGAATTTTGACGTAAGAACTAAGACTTTATACCTGGGGCTTAACGACTGACACCAAAGACATGAGATCTAAGTATTATCATTTGAGAACTAAGCCTCTAGTAAGGAGACGGAGTTTTAGAGCAGAAGTGGTGAGGTTAAAGTCAAAGAAGGTGAGGTAAGAATTGGCATATTGTAACGTTCGCGGGATAGGTTCGTTAGAACGTACAATTAGAAAAGACGAAGCTTATGGGGGGTATATGGAACGGGATGTAAAACAGCAGGCTTGGTTAATTGATCGAACCTGAGAAATAACGAGGCTCCTCGTTAGTATGGTGGTTAGTATACCCGCCTGTCACGCGGGAGACCGGAGTCCGATTCCCCGTCAGGGAGCCTCTGGCCCAATACTAATGACCTTGCCTGGAAAAAAACAAATCATTACGGAAAATTTAACAAGCCTCGGGGCTTGCTAAATAAGGCCACGACCTGTTCCCGGTTGTAGTGCCGATGATGATGATGATGACGCTCTTCAAGTTTGTTAAGGTCAGATAATTTGAGACGGCTTGTTTATGGGGCAGAATCAAAGGATTTTCACAATTCAATCGTCGGAGATCAAAACTAAAACAAATATGGGACATATGGTAAGAGGACCAATCCTGACTAGCATAATCTAGCAGAAGGCGGACGTTACATAGAGTGATCGGTTAACGTAAGGGTTGGAGTACTTTCTCGACCGAGTCCAGAATTGGGTTAAAGGGTTATAACCCAAATATAAAAGAGGGAGTTAAGCTCCTTGTTACATATGATGACCAAGTCTCGAATCGATTGTGCAGAATTTATCAACTCATTGAGTAGAAAATAGGGACTTGGGCTTATAGCGGTTGGGATGATAGTGAAGAACGTGTGATTCGAACTGACGCTATGACAGTTAGAATCACCAAAAATTAAACCAAAGCGCAACCCATAAGGCCACCGCCGTGTGTACGAATTCGATTTCTAAACTCAAATACATTCGACTGATGTGGATTTGTTATGTTATCGCTATGGTATACGGCTCTGATGCATTTTTCTTATTCGATTTTCGTTCGGTGTTCTTCACTATTTGCTTGTGTATTGTGTGTGCATATGTTACAAACGCCACAGGCTTCCGTGAGAAAGTGATTGAGTGCCATTTGACGATGTTTATTTCAAGGCAGATATGTTGACACAAAATAGCTATCGAGATCTGTTTGAAAACGCGAGGAATCAAGCAGAGATCTGATCATTTTGTAAAGTTTAGTGTCGTTCGAGTGCCCGATACTAGTGTCCCTATCATTTATAGTTAGTATAAATAAGGGGAAGCCAGTATAACTGCCTTGGGGAACCCCTGAGTTCGTGACAAAAGGATTAGAAAGAATAGATCTAAATCTCAATCGGATATTCAGGCAGAAATAAATAAACTTAATCAGTCGCTGTTCGAAAGCAAGGGGAGATAACCTAAAGAGTATGAGTTTGTGGGAACTTTTTATCGAAGACTTTACTGGAATCGGTAGTTATAATATTGACTTCATTGTCGTTCTCCAAGGGACGGATATGTGGGATGAGAATTCTTTTTAATCAAGAATTTTATGCACGGTCCTATCATCGCCCATTCGCGCTACGTGTCCGGCCCATCTTAATCTTCGCGACTTGATCACTCTCACTATTGTAGGCTTGCGGTATAGCTCTTCCAATTCGTGGTTGTGGAGTTTCCTCCATTATCCTGACATATTTACCGTCAAATATACCCCTTAAAACTTTATTCTCGAATACGCGGAATTTGTTCTCTTCCCGTTTTGTAAGAGCCCATGTTTCGCATCCGTATAGAGCAATCGGCATGATTATGGTTCTATAGACACGGAGATTTATATTACGTGTTAGCAGTTTGGATTTCAACAGTTTACTGGCTGCATGCCAACTAGGGTTGCCGGAGTGTAGTCTTTTGTTTATTTCCTTTGACGTTTCGTTTCTGGTCGTCAGTATCGTTCCCAGATATTTAAATTGTTTGACATTTTCAAATATCTTGCCCCTGACGGTTATATGTGTTATCTGAGGTCCGTCTGCTCTCGCCGTAATCATGTATTTCGTTTTGTCTTCGTTTATTTCTAGGCCCACCTCTTCTGCTGCTTGCATGATGATTTCACAGTTTTTACTTATAGTTTCGAGATTATCGCCCAGAACGGCGATGTCATCCGCATACGCGAGCACTTGTGTGACCCCGTTCAGGGATGATCCGACCGTGTTGTCGTCTTGTACCTTTCTGATAACATACTGGAGGGCAAGGTTAAAAAGGCATGGTGAGAGGCCATCCCCTTGTTTTAGTCCGTCACGGATTTCAAATGGTTCTGAGAGGTGGTTTTCTATTCTAACTCGCCCTTTGTTTTCGTTCATGCAAATTTGAATGAGGGCGGCATATTTTTTCGGGAACCCCAGCTCAACCACAATATGGTGGAGTCTTGGCCTTGCGACTGAGTCGTAGGCTTTTTTGAAGTCCACGAACAGTTGGTGAACCGACTTTCCGTATTCCCACTTCTTTTCCAGCAGTTGCCTTATTGTGAACATCTGGTCGCTTGTTGACCGGTTCCGACGGAATCCGCACTGGTAGTCTCTCAATATTTCTTCTGCGTACGGTGTGATTCTTGTCAGTATGACATTTGTTAATATTTTGTATGTGATTGGGAGCAATGATATTCCTCTGTAATTTTCGCAGTCAGATCTGTCGCCTCTTTTGAGAATGGGGATGACTATTGCGGTTTTCCATTCTTCCGGAATGACTTCCTTGTCCCACATTATTTTAACCAGTTGGTGGATCTTTCGAGCGGTTGCCCCTCCTCCATGCTTCACAAGGTCTGCCGGTATGCAATCGATTCCGGGGTCGTGTTGTTTTTCAGTCGATTTATCGCGTCTACAACTTCGTCGAAAGAGGGCTCTGTGATCTGTGGCTCGGCTGTATGTACGTTTGGTGCGTTTATTTGTGGTTGTTGGGTGCGCACATTGAGCAGGTTTTCAAAGTACTGCTTCCATCTTGTCACGATATTTTTTGTTTCTGTCACCAGACAGCCGTTTGTGTCTCGGATTATTTTGGCTCTTCCTCGGTAGCCATTTCTAATTGAATTTATGCCGGCATACATACCTCTGCTGTTCTTTGCTCTGGCATTTTCTATGATTTTTTCGATCCGAGTCTTCTCCCATTAGCGTTTTTTGCGTTTGAAAATTCTAGTCGTTTCTTTCCGAATTGTCGCGTATCTTACTGCGTTGTCTTCATCATATGCTTCTAATTGGATCATTCTGAGGCGTTTACGTTCTTCGATCTTTGCCCTGCAATCATCGTCAAACCAAGGTTTGGACTTAGTTGTTTTCTTAAATCCTAATACCTCTTTGGCTGTTTGTTTGATTGTGTCTCTGATCGATGCCCATTTAGTGTCCACACTATTGGCTTCCTCTTCCTCACTACTGTCATTCTTTAGGATGCTAAATCTATTCGTTAGTTCGTCTTGATATTCCGCCCTTTTACATAGGTCTTTTAGTTTATCAATATCGAACTTTTTGCTCGTCTCCCGTGACTGTCCATGTGGGTTTGCTGCGAGCCGACTTATAATTTTGCCCATCGCTAGAAGGTGATCGGAGTCGCAATCTGCTCCTCTATATGATCTTACGTCAAGGATATTCGAGTGGTGTCTTTTGTCTATGACGAAGTGGTCTATTTGGTTACGCGTTACGCCGTCGGGTGATATCCATGTGGCTTTATGGATTTGCTTGTGCTTGAACATCGTGCTCTTCACTACCAGATCTTTTGACGCTGCGAACGTGATAATTTGAATACCATTATCATTTGAAACGTCATGTAGGCTTTCTTTACCTATTGTTGGTTGGAAGATATCTTCCTTTCCAATTTTCGCATTGAGGTCGCATTGAGGATTTTAACATCGAATGATGAGATCCCATCAAATACTTCCTCTAGGGTCTCGTAGAATGTGTCCTTCGTTTCTTCGTCGGTAGATTCTGTTGGGGCGTGTACGTTTATAAATACATAATTGTACCATGGGCCCTGTATTTTTAGCACCGACATTCGGTCATTAATAAATTGCACATCTTTTACATGGATATATATATATATATATATATATATATATATATATATATATATATATATATATAATCCGCAATATATATATATATATATAATCCGCAATATATATATATATATATATATATATATATATATATATATATATATTGCGGATTATCGATTAAATTTATTGAAGAATTCTAGTATCCTCGAAGAATTCTGTCATTTGCCAGGTGTCATCCACCAGCTGACAACACGTCGGTGACAGAGAAGCAACCATCATCTGGACAATTACTCTCTTGGACGCACCGCCATCATCTTGACGATAACTCTATTGTACGCACCGCGATCATCTGGACGATTACTCTATTGGACGCACCGCCATCATATGGACGATTACTCTATTGGAAGCATGGCCATCATATGGACGATTACTCCATTGGAAGCATCGCCATCATATGGACGATTACTCTATTGGAAGCACCGCCATCATATGTACGATTACTCTATTGGACGCACCGCTATTATATGGACAATTACTCTGTTGGACGGTCGTAATCCTCTTGGATGCTTACACTATTCGACGCTCCTTCATCATCTTAGAAGCTACGTACTCGCCTGCCGATGGACGCAACCCCATCACCAGGATCGCATCCCCGAACACTTATTGGTCTTTCGAGCCGAATTGTTATCACCTACATTGCGCGATAAACTGAACCGAGATCAAGTAGTGAAGTGGCGCAAGGGTAATAACCTTGCCCGGAAAAACAAATTATTACGGACAATTTAACAAGTCTCGGATATGGACCGGATACCAGTGAAGAGACGTGCTAAATAAAGCCGAGACCAGGTCCCGGTTGTAGTGCCGATGATGATGATGATCAAGTAATGAAAGCGCGAGTGCTGATCGGTGGTGGAAGTGCTAAAGGCCCACTATGTTAACGACGCATCGTGTTCGCTTTCCTGCGTGGGTGTTCCTAAGCTTACGTCATTGTTCAGACGTCATTCCCTCGGTTGCGTTATTGGCAAAGACTCGGAGCACTTTCGCTGACGGCTTGCTCGACTTCAAGTGGCCGCAATGTCTCACATTGAGCAACTCCTAACCGCCCAGTTCTCGACACAAGACCAGATGTCTTGAGCGTCCCTCAGTTTGAAGAAAAAGAGACCACGACCGTTGGGTTCAGTGGAGAATCGCCGGCAGGGCCTTGGGCTGAAATGTGAAGAAATCCAAAAGCGGCACGAAGAGATTGTGCGGCGGGCAACTCCAGAAATCAAGGGTCATCGCTACCTCGCGGAGGATTTCGTCGACTTGGCCAAAGAAGTTTACTTAGACGAGCAGTCGAGGTGCGTCGACACTCATCACGCCCCCACTTCGGACTTCCCGGCACCATCGAAAGCTTCCGCCGTAATTTCCCACATCGCCGATACCAGTCGCGCCAACCCTCGTACACTGCCTCCAGTACAGTTACCAACGTCTTCGGGCAGATATTCGGTAAGGAAGCCATTCAATGACTTGTTCCAGGTGATTTTGGTGGACCATCCAGATCTCACGGATAAGGAACGCCTTTATTATCTAAAGTCCATCCTCCGTAACGATGCCGCTAGGGTCATCAAGAATATTTCCGTCACGGACGATATTTACAAACCGGCTTGGAACAAAGTAATAGAGCCGCCTCAATGGCTGAGTTGGTAAGGAGGTTGTATTTTGCGTTGATTGTGCAAACCTAGGTTCAACTGACAACTCTTGCTCTTGTGCAGTTTGGCACAATTGTTGAGTGGTAGGTGGGGCCCAAAGACCAACCGTCTGGCAAAATATCACCCCATTAAGTTATAGGCTTCGTGAAATGGTTGGGAGAAATCGGAGCTTGGCTGATAGACCCGTCGAAAAAAAATCGTATCTCAGGGCGCTGCCCCAGCGCAATAGGTCCGCCTTTCATGGGAGAAGTAAAATAAAAAAGGAGTACTACGATAATACTCGTACCCTGGTCCGTTCTACGTCAGCTCGGCGATGCTAACAAAGATAACGTTGGGACACTAGATATGCTTGGCCATGCCATGACGGAATGGGACAACATACTCGATTTTCTGGGCACAGAGCGCTTAGACCCGCGTACGGGTCATGATTGGCATAGATCGCAAGGTGATATAATGGAACCCCCTACGTACAAGCGGCTCAACATCTTCCTCAAGACCTGGACCGAGGCCCTGGAGTTCGTTATACTGCCCGGACTAGAAGTTGATTCCCATCAAGGAGCCACGAAGAAGATCAGCCCCTTCCACCACATCGCCGCCCTCTCCCAATCCACAAACTTCTATAGAGGCAATGTACCGTTGCCATTGACTCCATGGGCCATACAAGGCGGTCATGGTGGACTTCATCATCGGAGTAGACCTCTACACTGATTCGATGATTTGGGATGGTAGTGTATAAAAACAAATGACGTATAAAGCCTTCGGGCCGTTTATCAGGTTGGCTTGTGATTTTATTAAGTAATTTTGATAGAGGGCGTTATAAAATTCGATGAAGTGTAGATAGGATACTAGATAATTGGAGTAGTCGTAGGACCAGCGACTACGAAAGAAAGTAGCCCGTAATTTATTTATTTTATTTCGTTATGTGGATTGTACTAAGGAGGTGAGGATACTGAAGTTGTATGTCTAAAATAGGGAATAATAGAAGGAAATTGATTTGATGATTCCTATGTAGAGATTGAAAATAGCATCTTCTACAATTAGGTGGTTATGAAAACCGAATGAGATGCTAAGGTAATCATTATTAGTCATTATCAAGGCAATAGTTCGGAAATCATATGAATAATGACCTCGGGGTAAAGTGGCCCGCAACAGCGATTCATGAAAAAAAGGGTAGGATAAGGGGTGGGTGGGAAGCAAAGACTAAAAATGGTGGTTTCAGAACCAACACTTACGGCGGTATTCTGGTGTAGCGGCTTCAAAAATCGTTTTTTTTTTCGTTGTCTTCATCGATAGTATACCAGAGGCATAGTCTGATCAAACGACGCGGTTGCATAATCATGCAATCGCTGGGGAAATTATTAAAGTATTTAATTTAGTTCCCATGATCACATTTCCCTAGCCAAGACGGCGTCCTATTCACTTTCCCCAGACACTACATTCGCTGGGGATCAATGATCTCTTTTCACAGGTGAATAGCCACAGAACATTTTCCTCTCCTTCTCATTTCTATCTTCCTCGGGTTCAAAGAATACTGTTCCAAGTATGATATTGTATTTTAGCGGGTCGAAATGAGCTTGAAAAGTACGCATGCCCGAGCACACTGTACAGTAAAATTCGAAAGAGAGCCACTTTAAATGCATTTTTCTCAAAACCATGTTTTTGAAACACGTGTGCAAGATAACCCATAATTTTACTGATGAATTCATATGATTTTTTTTAAATGAAAGGTTAGTTAATATGCCACTTGATGAATGTATTTTGAGAAGTTCAAATTTTGTTTTATAAACAGAAATAAGTTGAAAATGTTCGAAAAAAATCACTGTTTTTCAATCACTTTTTTTTTTAAAACGTGTTTTTTAAATACCCTCAATACTCATCAATTGACTACACTCATAAAAGAAACAAAACAATTATTTTAAGGATCGTCCATAGATGCTTAACACTCCACACCGGGTTAGGTTATAAGCCTTGCGCCAAGTTGATTTATAGATGACAGTTGACTCCCGTAAACTGTCATCTATAAATAGACTACTGCCAGTTAAAGCAAGATGCGTCATTTTGTTTGTGTTTGGCAGCCATTGAAAGCAGGCAACCTCGTGAGTTTTAACGAAAATAGAAAAAAGTGGGTTCCGTGTGCTGATTAGACATTATTACACATACAAAACAAATAATCAACGTGAAACTTTAACTCCTGAAACTAAGTGAATTAAAAACGCAGTGCATCGTCCATCAATATTCGCAAACAGCGAAACCTGATTTACTTGCCTTAACCGAGATCCAGATCGATTCATCAACTGATTCGACATATATTCGTAGCTTACGATACGACATACATTCGAGATTCCGTTTTAAGGGCGTAGTCTGTGTCTTCACGCGGTCCTATCTGGCTTGCCAAAGAATGGAGGCGTTGGAACCCAATAACTTGGACATCATGTGGTTGAGGGTCGTGCTAATGAATTCTGTTAAATTTCTATGTTGTCTTTACCGCTCCCCAAATGACGATCGACCAACGACATTTTTTCAACATCTTTCACGTACCGTCGTCTGGATACACATCAATCACCCGGCTTCGGAAATTGTTTTCCTTGGCGATTTTAATGCACACAACTCCCGCTGGTTGGTATATTCTAATAGAACCGACGGGGCTGGGAGGCTGGCGGAGATATTCGCTGTTAGCCGCAATTTGACTCAACTCGTGGAGGAACCTAGGTGAGTGCCGGATACCCAAGGTGATTGTGCGAACAGTCTGGATTTGTTTTTGACATCCGAGCCGAGCTTTTATGTCGTGGAAGTTGTGGAGCCACTGGGAAACTCAGATCACTGCTTGGTGTCTGTCGCGCAACCACTTGCATTTTAAACGAATTCAATTCAATTCAATTTTTATTTGGGAGATAATTACATTTATGGTATATTTTACAACTAGTACTTAAGAGATTTAGGATAGCTATTCCTTTACAACTATAATCTTAAATCTATATAACGACAATAGCACAATTTTAATGAATAACAAATAATAAATTAAGGGAAAACTACAAGAAAAAACGCTTATTTGAATCTTGAGACTAATATTGCACTGGCTTCAGTTTATTTTATATAGTAATGACCTCGATATAATTTTCATAGACAGAGTACATATGTAGTGATTTAGGATAACGCAAGACGGGAAACGAGAACATTGTCAGAAAAAGAACAATTGACGAAGAAGTTTCGATTGATTTTGTCAATAAGGAACTCTACCGGTTTAACGTTAGCGTTTTCATGTAGTTCATGTGTCGAATAATGCCATGGCAAATTCAGCAACATTTTCAATATTTTATTTTGACACCTTTGCAATTTTATTTTGTGTGTGCGAGCACAATTACACCATACAGGGGCCCCGTACAGGAGTATCGCTTGAAAAATGGTTTTAAATATTATAATTTTATTTTCGATGCTAAGCTTTGACTTTCTACACACTAATGGATACACAACTCTTACGACTTTGTTGATTTTGTCAATTGTGGTAGTGATGTGTTTTTGAAAGATAAGTTTTTTACCTAGAATAATACCTAGATATCTACAGTCTTCGGACCAATCAATATCAACTGCACACATACTGAGTTTAGTGCCATTTGGTAGGTAGCAGTGTTTCCTACATCTCGAAAACCAGACAGCTTGTGTTTTATTACCATTTATTTTTATTTTCCATTTCCTGTAATATACTGCTAGCTTGTCAAGAGCTGCTTGCAATGAGTTGTAGACATTAGTGAATAAGGCACCCGAAGAGAAAATGGCCGTATCATCGGCAAACATAGCTACCTGAATGTTTTCACCTAGACATGGTAAATCTGTGACAAACAATGTGAATAATATGGGACCAAGGACCGAGCCTTGGGGTACACCATAGTGAATTTGGTGGCTAGAGGATATGTCGGTTCCTATACTCACAACATATTTTCTCGAACGAAGAAAGCTCTGGATAATTTTGATAAGCGGTATTGGCAGCTTAAGCTTCAGTAGCTTATAAATCAAGGCATCGTGCCATACCGTATCAAAGGCTTTTTCGATGTCTAGAAGAACCAGTCCCGTTGACTCCTTGTCGATGAATTTACCAGCTATGTGGTTTTTAATGCGCAAGACTTGGTGGATGGTGCTGTGACCACCACGGAAACCGAACTGAAAGTTTGGTAAGATGTTATTGTCTTCCACAAAACGATCAATCTTTTCCTTAATGATTTTTAGACAGCTAAGTAGACTAATAGGTCTGTAACTTTCGGGGCTGTTCTTCGGTTTGCCGGGTTTCGGGATAGGTATTACTTTTGCTGTTTTCCAACAGTCTGGAAAATAACAATTCTTAAGACAAGCGTTGAAAATGAACGTTAAATAGTTACTTGCAGCAGGTGGAAGTGCTTTGATTAATTTGTTGTTAATATTATCGAGACCCCCAGCCTTTTTTGATTTCGATTTTTTTATCAATTCTTTAACTTTGCTGATATTAGTTGCGTAAGTACTTTCAGCTGGTGTTTGAGAAAGTACATGGATAGTGTTAGCAACTGCAGCTTCAGTATACGCATCGCTTAGATGCATAGATATGGAGTGGTTCTTACTTAGCGTGTTAGCAAGTAGGTTCGATTTCTCCACTGAAGAAATAAACAACTTGTCGTGAACTTTAAACGGAGGAATACTTGACCCTCTCTTTTTCATAATTTTTGATATTTTCCAGAACGGTTTGCTTGCTTTGTCAAGAGAGGAAAGGTCTTTATTCCAACACTTGTTCCTATATGTTGAGATTTCGTTTTTAATGATATTATTTAAGACTTTAACATTAACTAGAAAACAATCGATTCTATAACGCAGCCATTTTCTTCTTTCAGAGTTTCGTAGCCTAATCAGATGTAAGATATTTTCAGGAAGCGGTGCCTTATCAACTGGAGCAGTGGAACATTTAGGTATCGCAAGATCGGCCGCTCTATTGATAACAGAAAAAAAATTGTTGCATAGGATATCAATGTGCTCGCTGCAGGTTATAGAATTTAGGCTGGTATCACCTAGAACCAAGTTCGTGTTTATATATGATTTATAACAATTCCAGTTGGCGGCGGAATAGTTGTGGTATAAACTGGTACGATTTACAACTACTGTATGATTCACTGTGAGGCTGATCGGAAGGTGGTCTGAACTTAACGCATTTAGAGTTAATGGTACTGTGCAGAATTTTGGAATATTAGTGATATATAGATCAAGAGTTGAGGGGTTCTTGTTAGCACTCGCTGGGATATAGGTGGGAAGAAGTGGATAAAGTATGAAAAAACTTGGGCTGGATTCAGCAACATCTAGTAAAATGTTACCCCAGCAGTTTGCCCTAAGACAATTCCACGACTGATGTCTGCAGTTTAGATCACCACCAATAATTACCTTGTTACGAGTGTTGACTCTATACAAAACTAATCCCGCTTAAAGTAAGTAGATTTCTCAATGTTTCTATTTCCTCCAGGGAAATAGACCGAAAAAAGACTCACCTTGGAGTTGTCATTTAATGTTACATCTATACTAATTTCCTCGATTAACTGAAGGTGCAATGAAGGACGCAAGGAATGTTCTATACATTTTTTCACAACAATGGCGACACCTCCACCACTAGCATGTACCCTGTCTAGGCAATAACAAATGTAATTTAGATGTGAGAAAGAAATGTCTTGTTTGAGCCAGGTTTCTGAAACAAGTGCAATGTCAATATTAAAATTTACCAAGAAACTAAAAAATTCATGCTTTTTGTTTTTGATGCTTCTCGCATTCCAAGTTATGATGTTAAGAGAGTTTCTTAGCATGTTTCTTCCGAGTATATGTACTTAATAGCTAATGAAGTAATGACGTTAAATTGGTCAGCTTTAGTTTGACAAGCACTAAGCTTGGTTACAACTTCATTACGAAGAGAGTTTATCTCGCTAAATGAGAACAAGTTATCATTAGTTAAAGTTTCTGACGGATTTTTCTTCGTGTGTGTCGTATCACTGTTGGAAAGTTGCTGGGTTTGATGGAGTCCAGAAGCCCAGGTGGATGAAGGAAGTGAAGGTTGACGCACAGATCGGGGTAGTGGAGGAAAATTATCAATGGATAATCGGTCGGGCACTGGCTGCTGTTTGTCACTCGGAAGCTGTAGGAAGGTTGTATTTCCTGTACCACGTCCGCGTGGGGATAATTTGCGGCGAATGTCTATGTACTGCTTTCGGCTTATGCATTCTGGATCGGTGGATTTATGTGGCCCACTACAATTTGCACACTTGATGACCTCATTGGTTTTGCAGTCGGATGTTTTATGGTTTCCCGAACATATTGCACAGAAGCTATTTATATGACAATGCATCGAGCCGTGACCGTAAAGCTGGCAATTGTGACATTGTGTGACCTTACCTGGATTATGTTTTTTAAAGTCCCAGCGAACGATGGTTTTGAACAAGGTGGAGTAGTTCCGTTTTAGTTCGTTTAATTTAACAGTACCGCGTTGAATATAGACGATGTACAAGTAGTGTTTGTACAGGGCTTTTGTTGACGGATTTAATGTGATGGTTTTAACATCTAGGCACTTTATGCCGAGTGCAATTAGTTCATTTTTCACTGTATCGTTGCTAATTAAGTCTAGTCCGGATAACACTACCTTTAATGGACGATTTTCCTTACGTGAGTGGATGAAAAACTCACATTTTAACCGTAAGAGTTCGGTTCTGATTTTGTTATATATGTCCATTGTTGGTGCACATATTTTTTGCCCAAGCGAAATGTTTTTAATTAAGTATTTGTCTATCTTAATGCTGCTCAAAATATCACGCACTTTAGCACTAGTTGTTTTTAATACCACAATTGGCGGAACGGTTTCTTTAGGAAGTTCTGCGCACTGTTCGTCATTGGTCGGATCCATTTCAGGAGAGTCTTCCATCAGACTCTGAAGTGGTTGAAAAAAGTTAGTGTTTGAACACATTTTAGATTTTTCTAGAACTTTATTGTTCACTTTTGAAAGTTTATCGGGAGGAGTTTGGCCTCCAATAACGGGGTCGTAACGCAACCGTTTGCGCTCAATTTTATTTAACACACGTGGCCCAGGGGCCATAATTAAACGGTAAACAAGATAATGATAATTAAATTGTGAAAATTATTGTGAAAATAACGGTTGATTAAGATAAATAGCACGAGCAAAACTGTGAGACAAGTTGTCTGTTTGAAAGTCAGCCTTTTAAACGAATAATCGACCCAAGCAGCTTCCTCATGTATGGAGGCATAGGGCTGCAAATTGGGATGATTTGCAGGTTTCTTCACATCTTTCCGTGGTCGTAGGTGTGCTTTAGAGATTCCGATGTGAACGCATGTGCGGAGTCGGTCACAGAGATTATTCTTCTCAGGATGGAGATCTGCATTCCCTATTTTCTCAAACGAAATTCATCTGATAAACCTTGGTTTGATAAAAATGCGAGCAGATTACAGTGGCAAAAAATAGAGCTTTTAAACAATGGCGCTCTAATTCCACCGAGATGAACAGAATGAATTTTGTTAGAATTAGAAACGCGTGCAACCAGGCGATTAATACCGCGAAGAAGGTTTACAACGACGGAGTGACTAATAAACTTCATTGAGTGCCCAACAGGTTCGCGTCCTTTCTGGTCAATGGCAAGGGTTGTCAGCAGTAACTTCGCTTCCTCCTCTTTTCCTCCGTTGGTGATGAGCAGCGGGACGTTAGTCCCAAATTCAAAGGATGTAGCTAATGTGTTCACGAATTTATTTTCTGCTAATTCAAACCTCGATGCCGGTCTTTTGGAGCCACTTGTAATCGTAACGGTACGGTCCTCGATGCGGGATGTGAGGTCCCGCCCGCGTACTATTCAACACATTCTACGTGGATTGGACTGTAGGAAGGTAACAGGCCCGGACGGAATACCAGCAATAGTCCTTAAAAAATGTGCCTCAGAACTATCGCCGGTTCTTTGGAAGCCTCTTTAGCTTATCTTATGAACGAAGGAGTTCAGCCAATCTTAAAGAGGGGAAAAAGTGTCTCCTACAAAATTAACGGCCGATAGGATTTCTGTCTATGATATCTAAGGTAATGGAAAAGGTACTCAATGCCGAGTTAATTAAGTATTTGGAGTGCAACGGACTTCTGAATGATCGTCAATACGGATTCCGTAGCAGGCGGTCCACAAGAGACCTTTTGGCACTTATAACCGATATATGGACATCTGCGATTGAGGGGCATGGTGAGTCAACGGCGGTCGCATTGGATATCTTCAAGATTTCTGACCGCGTCTGGCGCGGAGCATTCCTGAGCAAACTTCGTTCATGTGGACTTTCTAACAGATACACACACAATACACAAGCAAATAGTGAAGAACACCGAACGAAAATCGAATAAGAAAATGCATCAGAGCCGTATACCATAGCGATAACATAACAATCCCACATCAGTTGAGTGTACTTGAATTTAGAAAACGAATTCGTACAGGCGGTAGTGCCCTGATGTGTTGAGCATTGGTTAATTTTTTAGTGATTCTAACCGTCATAGCGTCAGTTCGAATCACACGTTCTTCACTATCGTCGCAAACGCTATAGACTTTCCCAGCAGCTTTGCGACTGGACGAAAACCTTCCTCGAAAATCGAAAGATCCGGATTGTTGTGGATGGCGAAGTCTTCGGATCTGTATCCTGTTAATTCGAGGGTGCCTCAATGTTCTAATTTGGCCCCAACCTTGTTTTTGAATCACATAAATGATTTGTTGGAGTCGACGGAAAACAGGGTGTTCAGTTTCAAGGATGATAGTACGCTTGTTTCCTCTTTTTCGAATAATCAACCGATTAGTGCATCAACGTCACACCAGCTGAGATGTAGCCGGATTGACCCTCTGAATCAAGATCTGGATAAGGTCCTGCGGTGGGGAAATGCCAATCTCGTCTACTTCAATGCAACGAAGACACAGTTGTTCTGACCCCTTCATTAATCCACGAGATTCCTTTGGGGCTCACTTTCCGCAAAGAACCGCGAATCCGCTGGCTTTGAATTCTATGAACGGAATATTCACTTTGAAAGAAACACCAAAGAAAAGTGGATTGTCGGTTCCACCGCTGATGACGAATGGCCAGGCCCTCGAATCTGGAGAAAGCTTGAAATAGCTCGGCGTCACAGTCTGCGGGAATGTATCGTGGCATAAACACGTGTCGAACATCGCCAGGTCCAGCTGAGTCAGGAGGCGTTGAAGAGGAGGCAGGCCAGACCGTCCCCTTGTCGGAGTCCATTAAAGATGTTTAGTGGTTTGGACTGCAATCCCGTTATTTTTACTTCACCAATTATGTTGGTCATGGTGAACCTACAAAGTCGTATCAATTTGTTTGGAATGCCGAACTATCACATGGCATTATATAGTTCTACCCTGGCTATGCTGTCGTAGGCGGCCTTAAAGTCTATGAACAGATGATATAATGGAATCTTAAATTCCTGACATTTTTCCATTGCCTGCCTAAGGGTGACTATTTGATCAAGTGCTGATTTGCCTGGGATGAAGCCACACTGATATTGACTAATGATGGTATGACACGGGGTTCTACTCCGCCCCCACGATAAAGTTCACTTTTCGGTGCACTCAGTCAATGCAAACAAACAAAACTTTCACAGGATGGCGGTCGAAGTGTAACTTCGGATGGAATTGCAATAAGTGCTTAAGCACACCACGGATACCAGGATAGTGTTTCTACTACGCGCACACAGTTGATTACGAATTGAATTGTCTTTATTAATTGATTGATATGAACGTGAACAGTGCGCGGCAAACCTCAATCCTTACATACAGCGATGCATTTCGTAGTTCTATTGCTTAATGCAACCGTTCACCAAGAGACAAATAAAACACGATTTTCACTAGTTAAAACTTTTATTTTTGAGTACTCTATTGTTATTGTAATTTCACAAATGGTATTCTAATCTTATTGCAAGGTATTCTAATCTTACTGCAGGCTATGGTATTCTAATCTTACTTACTCTTACTCAACTCGACAACTCATCTTAATAAAACACAGGCACTTTGCAAACGCTAGTTGCAAACACGTTCGTAAAATGGGCTAACGCTAGCTCGAACTCGACTTGGTAATGTATACGCGTCCCCGTGGTGGGCTACGGGGAGCGGGAGAAAAAAAAAACCTACCGTCGCGATCGGTGGTTGGAATAAGACTCAAAGATTCAACCCTCGTTTGGGGTGAGTTTGGTGGTGTGGTGGTAGATATCCTCTCCACTAAGGATATGTATAAGGAAAAACGTAAAGTCTCTCTTGGTGGAATAGAAAACCAGATCTCGTAATGCAGATCATGGTGTATGGGTGTATGTGTGATCGCGAAGATCACATTGGTTTTATCATGAAACAAGGCCATGGAAAAACAAAGCAAAAAGACGGTAAGGACAAAGGAATCGTGAAGACCATTGTGATGTGCATTGCTGCTAAATAAATAGACGGCGATGCGTCGAGGAAATGTGCTAAAAGTAAATAAGGGCATCATTACAGTCGTGGATGAGTCGTACGGATGCGTTAATATATGTATCGCCATTAGGAAGAGGTGCTAATAGATTTTAATATTTATGGCCTCTCAGGCTGCAGTAGGAACCGAGTTCTTGTTTGTACTAGGAAATGCTAGAGGATTCGGTTCCGATGATAATGCTTGGGATGCGGTAATTGTTTGTCGATTGGACAAACGAATCGCGGGTCGGTTTATTGCAGCTGTATAAACAAGCTGGCTCCTCGATAGTATAGTGGTTAGTATACCCGCCTGTCACCCGGGAGACCGGGGTTCGATTCCCCGTCGGGGAGCCCCTGGCGCAAGACTAATGACCTTGCCTAGACAAAATAAATCATTATGGAAAATTTAACAAGCCTCAGGACTTGCTAAATAAGGCCAAGACCGGCTCCCGGTTGTAGTGCCGATGATGATGATGATGATAAACAAGCTGTCCGACACAGCATTTTACGATGACAAGGGTGCCGAATGGTTTGGGATTTATGATGCCGTATGATGTGAAGAATTCTTTACAGGAAATTCGAATAGCGCATTAAATGCGTGAATGCTGTGAGAATTCTCTTGGGGATTTTCAGGTAATGCGTCGAATGCATTAAATGGCCTTGGAAAAGGAAATGTTTTCAGGTGCCAATGCGTTGGCGAAAAACAATGGGAGTTGAGTTGCAATTATGGGGGGTTCTTTGGGTAAGTTTAAAGGAACCCCCGCAATGGCTTTAGCGTATGGGGCTATCCGATCTTGTAGGATAGTGGAGAGTATCTTATAAGCGGTACTCAGCAATGTTATACCCCTATAGTTGCTGCACAGTGTGATATCTCCCTTCTTATGTATGGGGCAAATTATACCACGACGCCAATCTTCCGGCATCTCCTCTTGCTCCCATACGTGCACCACGATCTCATGAATTGCGTGATGTAACGCTGTCCCTCCTTGTTTCATCAGCTCAGCTGGAATGCCATCATCTCCAGGGGCTTTATTTGATTTGAGCTGTCTAATGGCTTTTAATGTTTCCTCAATTCTTGGTGGCGGCAACGTTTGGTCTTGATCTTGCATTGGTGGAGCCTCCAATTCTTCTGTGAGCTGACCATTTAGCAATTCATTGAAATGCACTTCCCATCGCTCCAGAATGCCTTCAGGATCGGTGATCAGATTACCCTCTTTATCCTGCGTGGTGTGTACTGCGTTATACTGTGGATTATTTGGTAGAACTTTCGCGCCTGGTGCGGACCTCGCTCTCTACATTTCTCTATTTCACAGACAAGGTTTTTTCCCAGGCACTTTTCTTTTGTCTGTGAAGTCTTTTTTCAGATCTTCTGAGCTCCTCGCGCACCGGCGTCCTATGAGTCTGCTGCCTTATCAGGTATGCAGCATTCTTAGGTTCAGCCGCTAGTTTACACTCATCATTAAACCAGTCGCTCCGATCTCTACGATTACTGCCTAAGATGGAGTTAGCAGTACTAATGACGATATTCTTAAAGCGTATCCATTTCTCTTATACGCCCGGCATTCTGGCCCCAGGACTTACTCTCCCTGCATCGAGCTCTTCGAGGGCGAGTCTTAACGCATGACCAAAGGTGTTACTGGTATTCTCATTGCGTAAGGCAGCCGTGTTGATTCGAACCTGATCCGCAGATGCAATACGTCTCCGCAAGGCTGTCCGCTCTCGGAAAACTGTACCAACAAGATAGTGATCCGAGTCGACGTTGGCACCTCGGTACGTTCGTACCGTCATCTGGCTCGAGGAGTGGCGGCGATCTATCAACACGTGGTCAATTGGGTTATGAGTGGCTCCATCAGGTGATACCCAGGTGGCTTTGTGGATATCTTTACGCGGAAACCTGGTACTTGCAACGACCAAGTTTTTCGATGCTGCCAGTTCGATGACTCATAGTCCATTGTCATTAGTGTTCTCATGCAAACTGTGGGAACCTACGTAGTGCCTGAAAACCGGCTCCCGACATATTTTTGCATTCAAATCGCCAAGAATGATTTTCACATCGTATCTTGGGCCGGCATTGAGGGCTCGTTCGACGTTCTCGTAGTATCCTTCTTTTTCGTCGGGACTCCTCTGTAGGTCCGCGAACGTTTATGAGGCTTATGTTCTTAAACTTGACTCGCACGAGTTAATGCATCCAACACTAGCTGCAAAAAAAGGAAAAGTTCTCACAGTCGTCAGCACACATGCTGTAGATAATACATCCAACACTACTTTTCTAGAATTAGGGTAGTATAAGATTTAAGTTAAGTTAGGTTAAGTGCTTTTACATAAAAATAAAAAATAAGTAAGTTAAATTTTAAGAAAAAAAAACAAAAAAAAAATTGACAAAGTTTTTCAAATTTTTCTTTGTATTTCAACTAATTATCAGTACTGCCACAAAGTTCTGTCGCCGAAAGGCAAATTATACAAATGTTAAGTAATGTTTAGCTTAGAGCGTCTGCGAAGGACCAGTAAGTTATTATATAAGATAATTACGCTAGAATTTAAGCATTTTTTGTCTAGCCTTTAATTTAGAAATTAAGAATATAAAAAGAAAAATAAAAAATGTTGTAAAAATGAAAAAAAAAAACATCCAACACTATCTGCAAAAAAAAGGAAAAGTTCTCACAGTCCTCAGCACACATGCTGTAGTTAATGCATTCAACACTACTGCAAAAAACGGAAAAGTTCCCACAGTCCTCACGACAAAGATCTGCTGCCATATGATAAGGACAACATGGAAGCGAAGAAAGAAAAAGGTTAAAAAGGAGACTGGAGGCGGATTTGGCAGGCAGTCACGATTAGAACTTCAAACATTAATGTTCTTTAATAAAAGAAAAAATAAAATTATTATTTTATATTTTATATTAATTCGATTGTTTTTATTAATTCACGCGAAGAGTGCATAGCCTTTCGTTTATTGCATTAAAGCCGATGATGGCAGGCTTCAGTTTTTGGCTGACTAGAAAGCCAAATGCACATGGTGTTTTGCATGACAGCTATAATAAATGTCATGGGCAAAGAAAGCTTATGCTATGACAAAAAGACTGTTTCATAGTAGTCAACTTGACAGCAGAGTTAAAGTTATATGCTACATGGCTCTCATCAGACCGATGATCATATATGGATGTCCAGTGTGGTTTAATGTGGGACCTAGTTTAATGGAAAAGGTTCGGATTTTTGAGAGGCAATGCCTCAGGACGTGTCTTAACTTACATCGGACTCCTGAATCCGATCACAAAAAATACTATCCCAATGAAGCGTTGTACAATGGGGCCAATATAAACAGAGTGGATAACTTTATGATCAAGCTGATCCGAGGGCATCTTGTGAGATCAATGAGCTCCCCGAACGATTTAATTTTTGGTGCATATTACCCAAACACTACGTATTATGAGGGGGTACGTCGCAATGGCTTTATTCCACCAGAAGCGTTCCTTAGTCTTGGCATGAACGGCCTCATACAAAATGAATCCGCTATACCGTTGATTTATCACGTGCGTCGGTCAGGTACAGATAAACGAATATGTTATAATCGAGAAGTTGCGCACACAGATGAAGAGCGCCTGCAGTTCAGTAGGGCAGTAGCACAGAAAGACCGAAAAGACACGAATAAGCAACACCAGAGATTTTGGTGGCTGAGTGGCAATTAAAAACCTGTTTCCTTATAAAACTGGCAAAAAAGGGAAGTAATAATAATAATAATAATAAAGCCCAACAAACTACGGAAAGCTTACATAGATTTAGCATTTCGAAGTCTTGATATTACGTTTAGGATAGAGTAACGGTTACAAAAAAAAAAAAAAAAAAAAAAAAAAATTAGTTTAGTATTTAAGTTAGATATAAGGTAAAAAAAAAAATAACAAAAACAAAGTTTTTTCTGTTCTTCATTTTCTTTGTATCTAATTAAATTCCATAAAACTGCATGTAAACAAAATAATCATAATGTCGAAAGACAAATTTTCATGCTTTAAGCGTATTCATGTAACTTAGTGAGTCCGCAAAGGACCAGTAAGTTAAGAAATAAGATAACATAAGCTAGAGTTTAATCATTTTTGTCTAGCGAGTAAGTAAATTATAATAATAGGAAGAAATAAAAAATGATATTAAAAAAAAAAAAATAATAATAATAATAAATGTCATACTCGTTTCTTTGAATAACATCACTCCTCGTCTATGTTATTTCTTGTAATGCTGTTATGTCAGCCTTATATTCGGACAGGGCATCAGCTAGCTGCTATGCAGCTCGAGCTCTGTATAGTGAGCGGACGCTCCATGAGAAACTTCTTAAATCGTTTAGCCATTTTCGTTTCCGTGGTCGTCGTCGTGCGTGTATCTGGTCCATATCCGAGGCTTGTTAAATTTGCCATAATAATTCATTTTTACGGGCCTGAGTATTAGCCTTGTGCCAACTTTTCTCAGGATGTCGCTGTATTGGTTCACTACTTGGCGGGCGCCAAAGCAGCTATTCAGGGGTGTCACGTGGAGACTGCATGTCAACTTGGATTGAACAGGGACAAGGATCGTCCTGGCCTTCGCCGGGCTGAAAACAATCAGTAACTTTGCCCTGTATGTTCGCACCCATCCCCCCAAATGTGTCTAAAGTCTAGAGTTTATTTGTCTGTGAAGAACAGCATACGTCATGCCAAGACGAATGGGGTATGCTATTGCGTTAGCCAAGTGTGTAGACTTTCTTAAGCTATTCAAAAAGGACTTCTTTCCATTCAACGTGACCAAAAATTTGAAAGGGTTTCAAGGAACGGTTTATAAAAGTAAACCTTTTTAGCAAACACTCCTTCCTTCCTATCTTTTTTGTCCTCTCCATACCTACCTATTTCATTGACTTTGAAGGGATTTTCAATAGTATTAGGGGTCAACAATTACCTTAATATATTTCTTAAAAGAAAACAAAAACGGATTGTGTTATTCGTCAACACAGCAAATTATGGGCAGTAGGTGTTCATATAAAATTAAGGCAAGTTGAACTGCTGCAAATTAAGAATATTTTCTATAATATATTAATATATTAACCGTTTTAGTGCTAAGCAATTTTTGTGAATATATATGAAAATTGCTATACATTTTTTTGATTATTTTAAAGGAAAAATAATGGTGTCAAATAAAACACTCTAATTCGAGATTAGAATACGCCCGCTACCACGAAGCACCAAAAACACACTGATGCGCGAGGCAGTTTTGCGCTGCGGCGCAATTTTCGATTCAAACTATCGCATCACTTTTGCGCCGCTTAGCACTCTAACGGTTAATTTGATTGGACGCAAATGTGTTCTCGTATTTGAAATCTTTTGCATGAACCGTATCAACAAAATACTCCTTTGGCAATTAATGTATAAAAATGTAACTCAATGACAACAGAAGTAACGCAATCTTTAATTAGTATAAGATGCACGCTATTGGTAAAAAGAAAAGAGCACAAATATCTGTGAGAGGATGAACTAATAAATACTTCATTTGTATATGAAAGTGAAAGTTGCACGCACCTTGTTTTCTTAAGTTTGTCTTATGGTTGCCACTAATTGTTTCGGGTAGTTCATTTGAGCTTAGCGCACCCTGAACGGGTATTTCAAAACCACTCCGGGGTAGATGAAAGAGATCCCCAATTCTGGCCACTATCAGTTTCTGTTTTCACAGAATCTTCTACTCTAAAAGACTGCATGTTATTCACCACTATGAGGTTACTATAAAAAAAATTTAAGCATATCTAATTATGTATATTAATGTCATTAACCTTCTTCTTTTTCAGTTGGCGGCAATTTAACAGACGCCTAATAACTTCTGTTGTGTGTGGTACTCGGAAAACGTGCGCACTTAACTAAAACCAAAACTATTAACTATGATATTTCGACCAAAGTAATGATAAACCTTCAACCAGATACATCTCGTTTTTCTTCATATTGGAATGGATTTAGATTTTTGTTCATTTCTAACTAACCCATTTGATAGTGGATGTAATATATGTATTCTTAATAGCTCCTCACTGATTTTGCGTGTAAAGCACCCAAGTAGATATGCACATCATCAGCATAGAGGTGAATAGAAATGTGTTTATCAAAATCAATAAAATCAATTTCAGTCTCTAAATAGTCTAAAAACTACAATATAACTTTTCAAATACTGTTGCTAAAATAAATGCATACATAAATATAATATTATATTTATAAATAAATCTTAAATGAAAAACACTAAATCTTTTGCGTCCTTAACTCCGCCGTCATGCAGTTTAGTTTAATCCAATTTACACTATTAACAAAGGCATATCAATAAGCTTCACATCTCATTATTGCACAGGGAAAAGGCTGCAGACAAATACCAAATATGATCAATCGAATTTTCGGTTAAATTCATGTCCCTGGGGATTCTTTTATTTATAAATTCCTTTTAAGCACCAGTTTGTTATTTTGAATAAGCAACAGCATTTTAAATTCATTATCTTGGACTTGCATTTATTAATGTAATTTTGTGTTGACTTTGCCACAATTATTGTACTTGTTTAAAAGTATAAAAACTTTTACTTTTTAATCATACGTCCTAATGTTAACCCCTTTACGTGTTTTTATTTCTGGTCTCAAAAGTCGTGGCTTCTGTCGTGTGTCCAACACCTGAAAATCCCAAAAATGGAAAAGCAACGTATACAACTCTTTCGTATAATTCAATAGTCAGCTATGAATGTCGATATGGTTACACTCTTATAGGAGATGGCTCCAGCAGGTGCGGAGCGGACAGAAAATGGAGCGGCGCGTTACCATCGTGTAAAGGTATGACAAAAATATTTATTTTATTTATTTATTAATTATTACAATGTAAATAAATAACATGGTAACTTAAATCTAATAGCACTAGCTCCTGAAGCTTCTGGTTAGTAAAACGTTAAATCACTTTTGTTTTACATCATACTTTGTAACTTAACTAAGGTTAGTATGTTGTCGAGCTTGTCGATATTAGACAATGTTGGTTCGGAGATGATGACGATGTCCCCATGATGATTTTTACGCCTATGCATTCAAAGAGGATGTGTTTGGTGAATATAGTGGAGTTGGATGTGTGGGTTGGTCTTGTTGATGGGATATTGATTGGTGACGTATGATTGCCCTCATTCAAATTTGCATGAACAAAGGGCGAGTTAGAATAGAAAACCACATCTCAGACCCCTTTGAAAGCCGGGACGGACTAAAACAGGGGGATGGCCTATCACCGTGTCTTTTAAACCTTGTGCTCGAGTATATCATCAGACGACAACAATGTCGGATCATCCCTGAACGGCGTCACACCAGTGCTCGCATATGCGGTTGACATACCCATTTTGGGCGATAATCTAACAGGTCGATTGAAACGTCCCCGGCCTGGCACATAGATGGCGACACTAGAATTAAATCCATATGATTTTTAGTTAGCCCTAACCTTCAAAAGACGCGTGTATAAATTTGACAGATGTCGGATCATTAGTTTGTGCATTATAGTATTTTGAGTAAAGCAACTTCTGTTATTGTGAAAAAAATGGATAAAAAGGAATTTCGCGTGTTGATAAAATATTGCATTTTGAAGGGAAAAAATACAGTTGAAGCAAAAACTTGGCTTGATGACGAGTTTCCAGACGCCGCCCCAGGAAAATCAACCATCAAGGATTGGTATGCTAAGTTTAGACGTGGTGAAATGAGCACCGAAGACGGTTAACGCAGTGGACGCCCAAAAGAGGTTGTTACCGACGAAAACATTAGAAAAATCCACAAAATGATTTTGAATGACCGTAAATTGAAATTGAATGAAATAGCAGGCACTCTAAAGATATCAACTGAACGTGTACATCATATCATTCACGAATATTTGGGTATGAGAAAGCTCTGTGCAAAGTGGGCGCCGCGCGAGCTCACTTTTGACCAAAAACAACGAGTTGATGATTCGGAGCAGTGTTTGGAGATGATCAAGCGTAATAAACCCGAGTTTTTGCGTCGATATGTGACAATGGATGAAACATGGCTCCATCATTTCACTCCGAAGTCCAATCGACAGTCATCCGAGTGGACTGCACACGATGAACCCGCCCCAAAGCGTGGAAAAACGCAACAATCGGCTGGCAAGGTTATGGCGTCTGTATTTTGGGATGCGCGCGGAATAATTTTCATTGACTATCTTGAAAAAGGAAGGACCATCAACAGCGACTATTACACAGCGTTATTGGGCCGTTTGAAGGACGAAATCGACGAAAAACGACCGCATTTGAAGAAAAAGAAAGTGCTGCTTCGCCAAGACAATGCACCGTGTCACAAGTCAGTGAAAACGATGGCAAAAATCCATGAATTGGGCTTCGAATCGCTTCCGCATCCACCGTATTCTCCAGATCTGGCCCCCAGCGACTATTTCCTGTTCTCAGATCTCAAAAGAATGCTCGCTGGGAGGAAATTTTCGTCGAATGAAGAGGTGATCGCCAAAACAGAGGCCTATTTTGAAGCAAAGGACAAATCGTACTACAAAAATGGTATCGAAAAGTTGGAGGGTCGCTATAATCAGTGTATGTTGAATAAAAAAAAAACGAATTTTGCCAAAAAAATGTGTTTTACTATGGAAGGGCGGGGCCTTTTCAATTGACCTGTTAGCAACTGTAAGTAAAAACAGTGAAATCATCATGCAGGCGACAGAAGAGGTGGCCCTAGAAATAAATGTAGACAAAACAAAATATATGATTACAGCGAGAGCAAGTGGACCTCAGGGAACACATATAAATGTCAGAGGCAAATAAAAATTAAAATAAAAAAATTAAAGAATTTAAGTATCTGGGAACAATACGGATGCGAAACATGGGCTCTCACAAAACGGGAAGAAAACAAATTCCGCGTATTCGAGAATAAAGTTTTAAGGGGTATATTTGGCGGTAAATATGACGAGGAGGCTGGACAATGGTGGAAACTCCACAACCACGAATTGGAAGAGCTATACCGCAAACCTCAAATAGTTTGAGTAATGAAGTCATGAAGATTAACATGGGTCGGATAAGAGGCGCGAATGGACAACGATAGGACTGTGCATAGAATTGTGGGGGTTCTTTAAAGCATTCCCAAAGAACCACCCATTCACTTTAAATCAACCTGCCTCCCCCTCACTCTACAAAGCCATTTTACTTACCTGCAATCGAGCATTGTAAGCTACCCGTCATTATCTTTCACCTGTTAAGTAAATCACCAGCATGCATATCACCAATCATTTCGTTCATAATACATGAACCATACCAACCCAATCGGCTCAGCTCATCAGCAATCATGGTTGGTAAACACACGCCAATCTTTCAGCGTGTTCTTGTTCCAACAATCCGTTGGGCGAAGAAGACACGTCGGGTAATGTACTTGTTGACACAGCTGCAGCCGATCATCGAATAGGACATGACCGCGATCGTTGTTCAAATAATCATCCTAATGATCATGTCCTATGATACAGTTTTCTGAAAACTAACATCCATTGAATCAGACACGATCATGATTGCTATTTAAACAATCATACCAATGATCGTGCCCCACGTACTGTTTTCTTAACCAAACAATAGCCACCCTAGGCTTTGCCATAGGCGAACAAATCTTCGGTTTGCTTATCGTCACAGAAAAGTCTATTGCCTGCAACGGCATAATTCTGGGCGATTGTGTAAACAGCCGACGTCCCCATGTAGCATTGGTTAAACCAAACAAATGCGCATCTCAGCGTATGACCCCCCCCCCCCCCCCCCCCCCCCCCCCCGAAATAGCGTTTCTATTTACCAAACACACAGAAACCAATTTTTTCCTCGGGCGATCTTCATTATCGCTTATTTCAACGATGCCTGCAGCCCCTAGTGCTTGTTCCTTTGTTTGTGCAGTTTCAGGATCGATCGTTGTCGCACTTCCAGCGAAAGGGCATTGTACTTGATCTGTATGGTCGTATGGGGAATTCTCCTATTAAACTCCAATTCGATCGCTCATTGGTCATCCCCAAAGTAAGATCGGATTGGCTCCTCCCATATCGATAGAATTCCATCACGATTGCCGCTAGGGGAGGTGAGTGCAACGGTCATCACCAGGGGTCAGATTTTAGCCCCCGTCGCGCCCGCATACACCAGGAGTCCAGTATTTATCTAAAGTCAACGTAAAGCAATCGTGTGCTTTCTAACTTAAGGATCTTTTAATATTTATTAAAGTCAATGTTATACGGTGGTGTTTCTAAATCAAGAACCTTTTAATATTCATCTAAAACCAACGTAATACAATTGTGCATTTTAACTCAAATTCATCTAACATTTACAACTGGCGAAAGCTAGTTATCGTGGGACCGCATGGAGATAAACTGGAAACCAAGAGTTTAGTTAAATACCTGAGCATCTGGCTAGATCAATATCTGTATTTCAACAGACATGTAGAGGCTGCTTTGCTCAAAGCGAGAAAAACTTTTGCTATGACAAGGAGGCTATTTCACAGTAGCCAACTTGACAGCAGGGTAAAAGTCATATGCTACATGACGCTAATCAGGCCAATGCTCATATATGGTTGCCCAGTATGGTTCAACATAGGTCCAAATTTGATGGAAAAAATTCAGGTGTTCGAAAGGAAGTGTCTCAGATTATATCGGACACCGGAATCGGACTATAAAAAGTTTTACTCAAATGAGACTTTATATAATGAAGCGTACATAAATAGGGTGGATAATTTTATGATTAAATTAATCAGAGGACACATTGCGAGAGCAATAAGCTCGTCCAATGACCTAATTTTCGGGGCCTATTATCCAAACACTCTGTACTATGAGAGCGTGCGTCGCAACGGCTTTGTTCCACCAGAGGCGTTCCTTGACTTGGATATGAAAGGGCTTATACAGGATAGATCCGGAATTCCGCTGATCTATCATGTAAGTAGATCATCCGTAGACGGGCGATTGTGCTACGACCGGGAAGTAACGCGCACCGAAGAAGAGCTCCTGCGCTTCAGTAGGGCTATCTCCCACAGAGACCGGGACGATAGTATTAGACAACGTCAACAGTTCTGGTGGTTGAATGGCATATGAAGACCTGGATACCAAAGTCGGTATAGAATCACACTATCATCAGCTAGCTTACATAGACTTAGCTTTTCTAGAATTAGGGTAGTATAAGATTTAAGTTAAGTTAAGCTAAGTGATTTTACATAAAATAAAAAAAAAAAAAAATAAAAAAAAAAAAAAAAAAAAAAAAAAATTAAAAAAAAAAAATAAAAAAAAAATAAAAAAAAAAAGTAGATAAGTTTAGGTAAGTTAAGTAAGTTAAATTTTAAGAAAAAAAAAAAAATTGACAAAGTTTTTCAAATTTTTCTTTGTCTTTCAAATAATTATAAGTATTGCCACAAAGTTCTGTCGCCGAAAGGCAAATTATACAAATATTAAGTAATGTTTAGCTTAGAACGTCTGCGAAGGACCAGTAAGTTATTATATAAGCTATTTAAGCTAGAATTTAAGCATTTTTTGTCTAGCCTTTAATTTAGAAACTAAGAATATAGAAAGAAAATAAAAAAATGTTTAAAAATGGATCATCTAACATTTATCAGAAATCAATTTAATACAATTGTGTGTTTTTGTAACAGTCATTTCCGTAGTGCAACATTAATAATAAAGAATTAAAAGGTTAAAGAATGTTTACCCAACAAGACCCACCAACGTGTTTTATTTCTTCAATAACCGTTTGTAAGAAATCTGTGTTTTGCATCTCGCTTATTCCTCGTGCGGCAATAGTTTGTTCCAGCTTTTAATCTTCACTCGTCGGCGATCAGTTTTTCACCAGCGAACTACATCGTGGGTTGGAGGTAGAACCAGCCTCCTGGGCGGCGCACACACCACACACCCCACAGAATTCTTGACTGTAGACCAACGGGAAAGACACCGACTGGACGGCCGCGACGGAGATGGGAGGACAATGTTAGGTTTGACCTTGGGGAGATCGGATCGGCTGGTCAAAAGTGGAAGGAGAGTGCACAGGACAGGGAACGATGGCGGAGTCGAGTTGGTGAGGTCATGAACTTCGGGTTCCTACAGGCCAATAAATAGTAAAATAGACAAATGTGTGACCAAGACGTAGTCGAATAGAGCTTCAAGTTTTTAGCTTTGTGAGTATTGATGGGCAGTGGAAGTTTCTCTTCTATATTTTAATGTCGCGCATACCTGGTTGTACTTTCTTCGGGCAGCCTCGTTAGATTGTTTCATGGATTGCAAGGGCCCTGCTGCTACTCATCTTCGATAGCAGCGTTCTCTTGGCTTTAGCCGATCTCGTTATCGGCATCCTCGTTTATCGCCGAGATCCGGCTCAAAGGAGCAAAACTGTTACTGCTCTGAGGACGGCGCCTTCCGCGGCGACGTCTCAGCTTTTCTCTCTTCGTGTGTACTGTATTCCGGCGCTGGTTGGCCAAACATTTATTTGGTTAGCGTACCATACTTCCAGAGCCGGACTCTGCCCTGGACTAAGTGCGTTATTGTCTTGACCAGTACGATTCTTATATTCTCCAAATAAACACCACTGTTACCATAGCTTAATCTTTATTACTCTGTCAAGTCTCTTTGCAACTCGGAGTTCCCGTGGGAACTTCTGATGCTCTGCCGATGTGCTCTTCTTATATAGGCTCGCAGTCGTCCTCTCGTTTGCTCGTTTCCTGGGTGCTGTTCTCCTGCCAACAATAATAATACATAAGTGTTCCGCTGGATGGGGCCGGGGTCGCTATCTTAGTTAAAAACGGTCTACAACGCAAAGTTTGCGCACAGCAGAGATGTATACAACTTCCAGGTTCTAGAAGCCTGCATTATCATATTCCTTAAAAAGTCGAAGGCATCTATATGTGATCTCTGCTTATGCTCCCGAATCTCCACAGTGTCTACAGTTTATCAATGAACTTGATACCTTTTTTCGAAGTTTCAAGTTACACTCGGAAAATAATTATTTCTTTATGGCGGGAGATCTCAATTCCAAGCACAGTGCTTGAGGTAACCTTATCACAAACACAAGAGGCAATGTGTTGTTAGACTGGTGGCAAACAAACGCTATCGGACATAAGCTAGAATTGTACACTACAATACGATTATTAGATACGGATCTAACTACTCGAAATTGTCTTCGTTCAAGCGAGTACGAAAGCGATCATTATGGACTTGGCGCCGTAATACATGTCCCAAATGAACACTCACTACTTGAGCAGTATAAACAGATACATTCTTTTAATTTCGGAAAAACACAGTGGTCGCGCTTTGATCGGATAATAAAAAAATAATTACGCTCTAATGGCATAGATCCACCAACTGGCAGAAATCTTCATAATGACGAAATTGATCATTATCTTTCGACGATGAACAACATTGTTACTAATACAATGAATCGTTCTATCTCACATGGAGAGCCATACAAACGGATACAGAAACGCAACGATCAACGAGCTGTATAGGCAAAAGAGTATTCTGCTCTCTAAGTTAAAACTGCTCTACAGACAATTCAGCGATCCAAATAGCCAGGAAATTAAAACAACTAAGTCACTAATTAAAAATCTTCAAAAACTGATCCGTGACAACTAAAGATCAGTAATTAATGACGACTGGAACAAGAAAATTCAAGCCATTAAAGCGATCCAAATAGCCAGGAAATTAAAACAACTAAGTCACTAATTAAAAATCTTCAAAAACTGATCCGTGACAACTAAAGATCAGTAATTAATGACGACTGGAACAAGAAAATTCAAGCCATTAAAGCTAGTGGACCGAATATGTTCCCTCAAATAAATAAAGTCTTTCGAAGGAAAGATTATAATGACATCCCATGTCTGCGATTTCCGCGGACTTCCGAGAATTGTCAAACTCTGCTGAACGCAGGACTTACCCCGAAACACATCAACTCTAACGAAGGGTTCATAATAGTCGAGGATCCGCAAAAAAAAGCGAACTCAATTGGTGTTTATTTCGAAGCAGCGTATAGACTGAACGAATCGGCTCATTCTAACCTTGAACTGGAAAATAGGGCTCTCCAAAAACATATTTCTCTTAAGTCGTAGTTTCGCTATCTTTAGAGAAAATAATAGAGCGGATTCCCCACTTAGAAATCTAAACACTAGTATATTTGTACACAAGGATGAACTGACGGACATTCTTAGATCCCTTAAGAACAAAAAATCTTCTGGAATAGATAGTATTCCGAACATTGTTCTAAAGCATTTACCTCTGGAAATAGCGAAGGTTTACACTATCTTGTTCAATAACGGTCTAAACAATGCATATTATCATCCAACCCAATGGAAATCTGTAGTAGTCCATCCCATCCTCAAAAAGGGCAAGGACAGGAGCACCCCAGCCAATCTTGGCTCGATTAGTTTGCTTCCGAACATCAGCAAGGTATTCGAGAAAGTTATAAATAAAGCATCGACTAACTGGTGTGAGGAAAATGGTATTAATCCGAACAACCAGTTTGGTTTTCGATCGCAACATGACACAGTTCATGCTGCGACAAAACTTGTTTCCGGCATACAGTGGAACAAGGCGAAGAGACAATGCACAGGGGCCTGTTTGGTTGACTTTGAAAAGGCTTTCGACACCGTATGGTTACAAGGACTGGTATATAAGTTATCAAATCTAGGTATGCCTGAATATTTATTATACATTATCTACGATATCATAATGGGTAAACAATTTGTGGTGAAATGTGGAGATATAATCTCTAACAAAACCTTCCACATTAAAAACGGCATACAACAGGGAGCCGTGAATTCTAGCATTTTATTTAACATTTACACTAATGATCTAGTAGGATCTCTCAACCATGCAATTGCGTACTACGTCGACATTGTGGTGTATACATCTGGAGAAAAAATTGATGTTATCAACAGACTTTTGCAAGATGACTTCTATGGAATCAAACGTTTTTGCGACGACTGATCTCATTACATGAGCTTTCTATCCCAATGATATGTACATGGAGAGTACTCTCCAGAATGGCTTGATTCCCCAGAAGCGCGCCCTTTCTTGGATAAAAAAGGACTTATCCAAGACAAACGTGGAGTCCCTATTATTTACCACGCTTTCCGTGGTACGGGGGATAAACGAATTCTCCATGATAACGATAATATTCCAGATCGCCTGCGTTTTAGTATGGTGATTGGTGAAAGAGACAAGTCAATAAAAAGTCGATCTTATCCCAACTGGTGGTGGATCAGTGATGAAGAAAGGACTATACGTACTCAAACATAGTAAGCCTCTCAGGCCCACCGCTTTTCTTCCCACTATCCCCAATTCCCAATTATATATTTTTTTTTTTTTAATTTTTTTTTTATTTTTTTATTTATTTTTTTTTTTTTTTTTTTTTACTTGTATTCTTTGTTTATGTTTGTATGTTTTGTTTTTTTTTTTGCTTGTCAATCCCCTATATATGTAATTAAAAAAAAAAAGGAAAAATTAATAAATAATACATGATATAGAAAGAATAGAATGAATTTTAAAAAGAAAACATATCAATTATTGTGACATGTTATAAAAACACTAGTTATTGTACGACGAATGGCATAAGAAAAACAAAAGATTGATAATGCATACGAGGTTGCCTTTTATATTTCGGGATTAGAGAACAAAAACAAATATTGATAATCGAAAATCACTTTATTGTTTTTCAAAATATTCCCCATGAATATCTATACACTTTTGCATGCGTTTGAAACAATTGTCGAAGCACTTTTGCCACTCTGATTGAGGTATCTCCAACACATGCATTCTGAATGCAGCAACCGCTTCTTCAGGTGTCGAAAAACGTTGACCTCTCAGTTTGTTTTTTACGTACGGGAATAAAAAGAAGTCATTCGGTGCCAAGTCAGGACTATACGGCGGATGACCCATCAAATCGATGTTTTGGGTGCTCAAAAATGCAGTTGTCGCAGCCGATGTGTGAGAGCTCGCATTGTCGTGGTGAAGAGTGATCCGTCTTCGGCGGCTGGTTTTCCTGATTTCTTGGAAGACAACTGGCAAACAAATGGTTGCGTACCACTCAGAATTGACTGTTCTGCGTTGTTCTAGTGGCACGGTTGCGACATGTCCAGTTTTTCCGAAAAAACAGGCGACCATTTGCTTGGAAGTGCTTCGTGCGCGAACAACTTTTGTTGGATTTGGCTCATCTTGAAGCACCCAGACAGTCGACTGCTGTTTACTTTCGGGCTCATACGCGTAAATCCACGATTCATCACCTATCACGATGTCATAGACGTGTTTCGAAGCACCGCGACCGTATTTTTTGAGCATTTCTTTCGACCAATTGACACGAGCCTTTTTTTGGGCGATTGACAAATTGTGTGGGATCCAACGCGAACAAATTTTTTTGACAGTCAAATGTTTATGCAATATTGAATGTATGCTGGTCCCACTAACGCCTAAGGTTGTCTCAATCTCACGATAGGTCACATGACGATCTTCCAATATCAGTTCGCGCACAGCATCAATGGTTTTCGGAACAACAACTGATTTTGGGCGACCTTCACGAAATTCATCTTGGAGTGAACTACGACCACGATTGAATTCACCATACCATCGATAAACACTGGTCCTTGATGGAGCTTCATCGCCAAAAATTGAATTAAGTTCATCCATGCACTGTTGCTGAGTTAATCCACGCCGAAAGTTGTAAAAAATAATCGCACGAAAATGTTGACGATTTAATTCCATTTTTGGGCCGAGATGAATCTTTTAAGTTACTGTAAACAACACAAATAGCGCTCGTATGTCAAAACGTTCTGAGTGCGTATAACCTCAAAAATGTCCGACTTTACGACAGAGCTGTCAATTGCCGGATTGCAACGCTAGGGTTGCCAAATCCCGAAACATAAGAGGCAACCCTCGTAATTTAGAGTGGTTGCGAAGAGCCAGTGAGTTAATGTAAGAATGATATTTGTAAAATAGAATTTATCATTTAGTCTTAAGTAAAATCTTTAATTGAATTGTTAATAAATGTGGAGATAAGACAACAAAAAAGAAAACGTTTATATCATACAAACAAGCAATTGGAGTGACACCGATGTCATTTTTTTAATTTGTTAAAGGATTCCAAATTTTTGAGGACTTCCTTTCTTTCACCTGGAAAGATTGAAAAGGGTAAAGAATAACTGCAATGCGCACATTTGACACGGAAAGTTTTTATAAAACCAGCTAATTAGTAAAAAAAATATCATCGATTTATTTATGTATAATCTCTGATCTAATTCTTTCAATATCTTAATTCTTTCCATTGTTAATAATGTATAAATACATTTACATAATAATAGTTACGTTATTTGTATTTGTTACACATTAGTGACCCTGACAACACTGGCTAATAATAAAAAAACTCAAATTTTATGTTTATTCCAGAAATAAATTGTGGACATCCGGGTACGCTATACAATGGTTGGATTGAAAATATAGACGCGGGTACAGGGTTAGGGGCAAGCCTGATATTTAGGTGTTTGTCGGATATGATGCTTCAGGGTTCCTCTTCAAGTATTTGCCAAATTGATGGTCGGTGGAACCATCCTTTACCAGAATGCCTCGCACCATGTGTCATACCAGCTATATCACAAGGAAAAGTCAGACCAATTGATATAACGTCTGATGAAAATAGTACCACAACAGAAGCTCCAATATTATTACCATTCACCGAAAAAGTAAACCATGGCACCGTACTAGAAGTCAAATGTGCCGAACACTATGAATTCCCGATAATTTCTCACAGTCATCCGACATGTAAAAATGGAACGTGGAGTACAATACCACGATGTATACCAGCTAGATGTAAGGATATGCCTAGAGCTCCAAAACATGGAATGGTTTTAGCGCCTAAAACCGAACACGGAATGAAAGCAACGTTTAAGTGTAGAGACGGTTATGTACTTGTCGATGCAGCCGGAAAGGAGGTTTCAAACCCTCTAGATCAAGTGGTTACCTGTTCGTTTGGAAATTGGACAGGTGACACTCCACAGTGTCAGGAAGTTTATTGCTCTTTTCCGGGATACATACCGAATGGCAAAGTTCTTCTTGTAGGAAATATGGGCTTATATGACTACAGGCCTTATGTAAGAAAGGTACGTACTCCATTTGACTTTATTAGTTGATTTCTATGTTTTCTCTGAACCTCATTGTTGAGTTATATTTTTGACATTTGGGAATTGTATTTGATTCCTTAAAGATTTGATATAAATTGCGCGAATGCAGAGAGATTACTGAGTACGGTCTAACAGCACATTTAGAAGATTTGGACGTTGTTCAGATTCAGTGGAAAGGAAACTGCGAGTACTATCGGATAAAGAGTCTTCCAAATGGGTGCGGCTGATTCGACTGGTGATACTCTCTTCAGTAGGATTTTATAACAGATCATACTATCACATTGTCATGGTGTTTTTGTATGTACGATGTATTTTGGTATAGCCCCAGTTGTTGATATTTTTGTCAAAATAGTCCTCACATTATAATCGGAGTGCGATTGTGCCAGTTTAATCGATAAAGTGCTGTCTTCTGTGTTTTCTGTACTGCAATCCACACTGACTGACTTTGTATTTTTCTTCGTGTTAGGCCTTTAGGTTGGTCTCCGATTCCCCTCTGGGAATTCACAACTCCAATTCGTAGACTGCGACCAACCCCGCAGTACAACTTGGACGCAGCTATTTATGTTACTTTCGAACAGAATTAGCATACTCTAACAGAAATGACGAGACTGGGAGGATGGCCGAATTATTCGTTATTAGCGCAATTTGTCATAACTTATAGAAGAACCTTCGTGAGTATCGGAAAGCTGCGGTGATTTTGTGATCATAATGGAGCTGTTTCTGTCACCCGAATTAAGGATCTATTCCGTACACAGAACTGTGCCATTAGGAAACTCAATATCTGCTGCCTAGTCACTTGACGCCTGACATGGACTAATCAACTTAAGCAGTCTTGTTGTATTTTAGGTGGCCGCGCCAGCCAAATGATACACTATGTAACTGTGCCAATTGTTTTATAATGGGTCGCTGACCAATTGTTGTATTTTAGATGTATCGGAATTGGTAGCAGATTTGGTTGTGTTTAATTGTAACGTTTTGTGTTACAACAGTTTTGATGGAAGGCTGCGCCACTTGTAACAAAATAGAGTTTGAGCTCCAATTGCAACAAGAAAAATGTAACAATATTCGTTTTGTGACAAAACTATAATGGACCTCGTGAGATCTTTATTGGGTTTTCTATTTCAGCGGTCGTAGTCTCTTCTTCCGAAATTACAGCGTAAGCGGGCTGCGCCAGTTATCGCGCGTAAACGGCCCCCGGGGAAGGTTGTGAGTATAGTTACGTTGGTTGGCGCATCCATTGTTATAATTTTCTAACAATTTTATAACATAATTTTATAACAACTATTTACGTTAAATGGGGGATGGGAGCGAACATACAGGGCAAAGTCTCTGCTTTCAACCCGGCGAAGGCTCCTTGTCGGAGTCCATTAAAGATGTTTATTGGTTTGGACAGCTATTTTTACTTCACTAGTAACCTTGGTCGGGGAGAAGGAGGCGAAATACAGGGCAAAGTCACTCATTTCTTTCAACCCGGCGAAGGCCAGGCCATCCTTGTCCCTGTTCAATCCAAGTTGGCATGCAGTCTCCACGTGACACCCCTGGATAGCTACTATGACATAGGGTGGATAATTTTATGATTAAATTAATCAGAGGACATATTGCGAGAGCAATAAGCTCGTCCAATGACCTAATTTTCGGGGCTTATTATCCAAACACCTTATACTATGAGAGCGTGCGTCGCAACGGCTTTGTTCCACCAGAGGCGTTCCTTGACTTGGATATGAAAGGGCTTATACAGGATAGATCCGGAATTCCGCTGATCTATCATGTAAGTAGATCATCTGTAGACGGGCGATTGTGCTATGACCGGGAAGTAGCGCGCACCGAAGAAGAGCTCCTGCGCTTCAGTAGGGCTATCTCCCGCAGAGACCGGGACGATAGTATTAGACAGCGTCAACAGTTCTGGTGGTTGAATGGCATATAAAGACCTGGATACCAAAGTCGGTATAGAATCACACTATCATCAGCTAGCTTACATAGACTTAGCTTTTCTAGAATTAGGGTAGTATAAGATTTAAGTTAAGTTAGGCTAAATGATTTTACATAAAAAAAAAAAAAAAAAAAAAAAAAAAAAAAAAAAAAAAAGTAGATAAGTTTAGGTAAGTTAAGTAAGTTAAATTTTAAGAAAAAAAAAAAAAAAAAAAAAAAATTTACAAAGTTTTTCAAATTTTTCTTTGTCTTTCAAATAATTATAAGTTATGCCACAAAGTTCTGTCGCCGAAAGGCAAATTATACAAATATTAAGTAATGTTTAGCTTAGAGCGTCTGCGAAGGACCAGTAAGTTATTATATAAGATATTTAAGCTAGAATTTAAGCATTTTTTGTCTAGCCTTTAATTTAGAAAATAAGAATATAAAAAGAAAATAAAAAAATGTTTAAAAAATGAAATGAAAATAGCTACTATGACACCCGCCAACTAGTGAAGCAATCCATGCAGCGACATCCTGAGAAAGGTTTGCGAACGGCTAATAACCTTGCCCGGAAAAACAAATTATTATGGACAATTTAACAAGTCTCGGATAAGGACCGGATACCGGTGGAGAGACTTGCTAAATGAGGCCAAGACCGGCTCCCGGTTGTAGTGCCGATGATGATGATGATTTACGTTTAAATCTAAGTGCAAAGGCTGTTAACTATCAGCAATGCAAACATCCAATTAATATTAAAATGGGTTTCTTGCCGAGACAATGGCGGCGGGAGAAGTTACCACATAACACTCTCACCAGTACGGATCTACAACTGGAACGATTTCGGAATTTATTCATATCATTTCTATAATCAATTTTTTTTTTTATTAGACTTCCCTCGGAAGAGGCGAACCCATAGCGCCAACTGGGCGCCCCGAGATGCCATCAAATAACTGTTGCAGTTCTTTTTGAACAGTTGCAGGTTGTAACGCTCCGGGAACACTTGCGTGGGAAGGGAGTTCCACAGCTTCCCCGCTCTGTAACGGAACGAGTTCTGATGCAGGGATGTTGGCGCCGTCGGGAGATGAACCACAAACGGGTGCGATCTATCGGATTGTCTTGTGGAACGCATATAAGCCGAATTGCGTGGAAATGAATGAATGAAAAAAAAAATACCAAGAATCTCCGAAGAACAGTACCCGTGATAATATCTGTAAAACATACAGAGGTCGGCTACGCGCCTTCGATGTGATAGCGACTGTAGTCCCGACGTCTGCGCCGAGTCCCCGATCAGGCGGATCGCTCATCTCTGTATGGTCTCAAGTAGGTCGAGAGTATGTTTAGGAGCCGAGCTCCAAACATGAGAGCAATATTCGAGCGTGGGTCTAATTTGGGATTTATATAGGAGAAGAAGTTGGGCCGGAGTAAAATATTTCTTGGCTCTAAAAAGATAGCTCAGTTTTCCTGAGGCAGACCTGGCGATACTCGACACGTGTTTATGCCATGATACATTCCCACAGACGTAACACCAAGCAATTTCAAACGCCATCCATCATCAGCTCTGGAACCGATGATCTATTTTTCTTTGTGAATGTTGTATATTGTGTCTTCGCTGGATTGAAGTCGACGAGATTAGCCCTTCCCCACTGCAGGACCTTATCTAGATCCTGATTCAAACAGTCAATCTGTCTGCATCTCAGCTGATGCGATGCAGATGCACCAATCGGCCGAACCCTCGAAAAGGAGGAAACAAGCGTACTATCATCCGCAAAATTGAACACTTTGTTATCAGTTGTCTCCAACAAATCATTTATGTGAAGCAAGAATAAGGTTGGAGCCAAAATAGAACCCTGGGGCATCCCTGAATTAACAGGATACGGATCCGAACACTCGCCGTCCACAACAACCCGGATCGATCGATTCTCGAGGAAGCTCCTCGTCCAGTCGCAAAGCTGTTGGGAAAGTCCATATGAACGAAGTTTGCTCAGCAATGCCCCATGCCAGACGCGGTCAAAAGCCTTGGAGATATCCAATGCGACCGCCCTTGACTCACCATGCCGTTCAATCGCAGATGTCCATATATCGGTTATAAGTGTCAAAAGGTCTCCCATGGACCGCCTGCCATGGAATCCGTATTGACGATCATTCAGAAGTCCGTTGCACTCCAAATACTTATCTAACTCAGTATTGATGACTTTTTCCATTATCTTAGATAAAATAGACAGTAATGCTATCGGACGGTAATTTTGTGGGAGACACTTTTTTCCCGTCTTTGGGATTGGCTGAACTTGAGCGATTTTCCAGCAGGCAGGAAAGGTCCTTCGTGCATAAGTTAAGCGGAAGAGTCTGCCAAGAACCGGCGATAGTTCTGGGGCACAGTTCTTAAGGACTATTGTTGGTATTCCGTCCGGGCCGGTTGCCTTCCTACAATCCAGTTCACGTAGAATGCGTTGAATAGTGCGCGGACGAAATCTCACATCCCGCATCGAAGACCGTACCGGCGCGATCACAGGTGGCTCCAAAAGGCCGGGAACGAGGTTTGAATTCGCGGAAAATAAATTCGCGAACACATTAGCTTTACCCTTTGAATTCGGGACTAACGTCCCGCTGTCAGTCACCAACGGAGGGAAAGAGGAGGTTGTGAAGTTACCGCTAACAGTTTTTGCCATTGACCAGAAGGAGCGCGAACCAGTTGGGCACCGAAGGAGCTTATTGATCACCCTGTCGTTGTGAGCCTTCTTCGCAGTATCAATCGCCTGGTTGCACGCGTTTCTGATTCTAACAAAATTCGTTCTGTTAACATTGGTGGGATTGAAGCGCCATTGCTTAAAAGCTCTATTTTTTCCCGCTATAATCAGCTCGCATTTTTTATCAAACCAAGGCTTATCAGACTAACTTCCTTAGATGGAATATGGAATATACATATCCATCCACAGAAGAATAATCTCTGTTACCGACTCCGCGCAAGCGTTAACATCGAAGTCTCCGAAGCACACCTCCGACCATGGAAAGGATGCGAAGAAATCTCGCAAATCGTCCCAGTTAGCAGCCCCATACTTCCATACATGGCGCAGCTGCTTAGGGCGGTTATTCGGTTGATATGCAAGTGGTTGCGCGACAGATACCAAGCAGTGACCTGAGTTTCCCACTGGCGCAGAATCCTCTACCGTATAAATTATCGGTTCGGATGTCAAAAACAGATCCAGGGTGTTCTCATAATCGCCTCGAGCATCCGGCACTCGCGTTGGCTCCCCCACTAGTTGAGTCAAGTTGTGGCTTACAGCAAACATCTCCGCCAGCCTCCCAGCCTCGTCGGTTCTGTAAGAATGTAACAACCAGCCGGAATTGTGCACATTAAAATCGCCAAGGACAACAATTTTAGAAGCTGGGTGGTTGATCTGTATCCAGTCGACGATATATGAAAGGTGTTCAAAAAATGTCGCCGGTCGATCGTCATTCGGGGAGCGGTAAAGGCAACAAAGAAATTTAAGGGAATTCCTCAGGGCGACCCTCAACCATATGATCTCCGTTATATTGGCTTCCAACGCCCCCATCCTCTGCCAAGCGCGCGAAGACGCAGACTCCGCCCTTAAAACGGAATCTCGAATGTAAGTCGTATCTTGAGCAACGAAGATATGTCGAATCAGTTCACGCATCGACCTAGGATCTCAGTTAGGCCAAGGATATCAGGTTTCGTTGTTTGCAAATATTGGTGGACGATGTTTATCTTCGTATTGGTGCCCCTGATGTTACAAAATGCCGTCACCAGTCCAGCGTGGGCCGAGCCTCGAGAGCGAGTCCGGTTATGCGATGACGAACCTCTTAAAGTTCCATTATTTATCATGATATCTGCATGATGTTCCCCCTGACATAGTTCCCCCCGGAGATCCAAATGGGAGACTAGTCTACCTCCGGAATTCTTTATATCAGAAGGTACCATCGGGAGTTATCTCCGTGTCAGTCCGGGCCATCGGCCACACATCCGAAACACCATCGAAGATTTCTCTCGGCGATATCGCGGAATGTACAGCGTGACGGGTTGGTATCTCACCTTGGGACCGACTACCACCTAACCAACCTTTTCTCGAACCGGTCCATCAGCCAAGCTCCGAAATATGGTCAGGGATTTCTCCCGAGCCTAAAGCTTGATGGGCTGGTATTTCACCGGGCGCACAGGGCGTTGGGAGCCCGGCTACCGCTCGACCTTTAGTCGCCTCTTACGACAAGCTGGCCTAGCTGTGGTTATATTCTAACACCCTACTCACAGGGCCTACTTCAGAAACTCCAATGTTAACACCGACACAGAGTGGATCATCGAAATTATTCTTTTTCGGTATAGAACACACATTCCGCATTTCACCAAACAAAAATCATCGTAAAAACCTTGATTTGATAAAAAATGTCAGCAGATTACAGTAACAAAAATGTGGTTCTTAAACAGTAGTGCACTACTCCAACGGAAGTCAACACAACGAATATTGTCAGAATCGGAATTGCAACGTCAAAAAACCATGGTAAAAAACTACTCGAATAACCGAATTGTTCTCGGTCTTTCTCGTCAGTGGTAAAAACCAATAGGCTAACTGAAATTCCTCTTCCCTCATTCCACTCATGACTAAAAGCGGGACAGCGACCACGAACTGAAAATATGGAACCAATGTTCTCCCAAGTTTATTTTGTGCGAATTTAACCCAAGGTGCTTATCTTTTAGAGCCACCTGTGATTCTGTGAGTACAATCTCCAATGTCGGGCGTGAAATTTTGACCACATGCTGTTCAGTACACCTTCCGTGGACTAAACTGCAAGAAATTAAAAAATTAAATTAATTAACCGGACCGGACCCAGTACCAAGAGTAGCCTTTGACAACCCTGGAAAACCCCTCAAATGCAACTAATCCCAAAGAAAGAGAAAAAGTGCCTCTCACAAAATTACCTGTCAATAGTCTTAATGCCCACATTGTTCAAGGTGGTGGAAAAGATTATGAAACTCAAATTAATTAAATATTTAGAATGCATGGGACTCCTAAAGGTTCGTACCGGCCGATCCACGGGAGATGTACGGAGTTTTCTGACTAGTGGCACATTGACTTGTGATTGAGTTTGGGTTTTCCTTCGCGGGGCTTGTGACCTATTCATTTCGGCAACTTAGTGCCTTGAACTTTTGAGTTTCCGTAATTTATTACGCACTAGAGTTGCTTAAGTGCAGATTCCGGTCAAATACTCCTCTGACCGCATAATGTAATCCACGAGGTGCCTTGACCTCTGGTGATTGTTTCGCCATTGAGCGAAACGGATTCATAGGAAAATAACGGAGTGAACATCATCTGAACTGTCGTGTCTAAAACAATTTTTTCGATTCCCACTGTGCCCCAAACACCACTGCGCGAAGTGGTAGTTGCAGTCCTATGTGACTGCTTTGTTCCGTCTTCTATGGATAAAATGAATTTAAAGGCGCATCTACTAGGGTGAATAAAATATAAACGGTAATTTCTTATTATACATTTATTGAATGTTACACACTAACTATACTATCGGCATTTTTCAATATCGTTTCCTGCTTGATCTATACACTTTTGCCAACGATTTGGAAGCTTTAACATCCCTTGTTCGTAGAAAAACTTAGGGCGAGTTGTTAACAAATTGCGTGCATACTCCTCGACCTATTCATAACTTTCGATTTTTTTTCTGCCAAGTAATTCCTTCAAGGGTGCAAACAAAAAATAATGACAGGGAGACAAGTCTGGGCTATAAGGAGGGTGTTCGAGAGTTATCCAGCCCATTTCTTCCAATGTATCCCTTGTCAAGGATGCGGAGTGAGGCCTAGCGTTGTCATGAAGAAGGATGGCAGCTGGAATGGGCATACCTCGTCTTTTGTTTCGATATGCGGCTTTTTCCATAGCTGTTACCCGCTTTTGATGGGATTTCTCAGACAGTTAAGCGGCGATCACTTTCAATAAGCTCTCGAACGGCACGGATGTTGTCATCTGTACGACTTGCCCTTGGCCGACGATCCCGACTTTCATTTTCAATACGTTCTCGCCCACTTTTAAATTCTCTGGCCCACATATAAACACGATTCTGAGAGAGTGTATCATCGCCATCTGCACCTTTAATCGAGAAAAAATTATCGAGGGTTTAACGCATTCATTTGTTAAAAATTGTATAATAATCCGTTGCGCAACAGGCCTATGTACCTCTTGCTCGCTCACGGCTGTACTGGCTACAATGTCGAACGCGACCGTTAGCTAAGCCGGTTTCCCTACTCTTCATAAACCAAACAACAGTCACCCACAAGATTATCTAGCTCGCAACTTGTTGCTGAGCAAAAAGTCAAATTACCGTTTATATTTGATTCATCCTCATATTAAATATTATTTCTTGCAAATATCGACTGCAACTTTGTCAAACGTTGCCTATTCTGAGGATTCGTAGCCTTCGGCTACCCAACCTTGTGTTTGCTTCACATAAATGGTTTGTTTGAGTCAATGGATAACCAAGTGTTGAATTTTGCGGATGATAGTACGTTTGCTTCCTCATTTTTGAGTGGTCAGCCGATTAATGCACCAACGTCACAGCGCCTGAGATGTAGCCAGATCGACTTTCTGAATCGAGATCTTGATGGAGTTCTACACTGGGGAAAGGCCAATCTCGTCGACTTTAATGCAACGAAGACACAGTATTCAACATTCACAAAAAATATCGTCGGTTGCATAGCTAATGATAAGTGGACAAGCAAAGCATATATAGCGTATTCCAATAGGGACTTGACAACTTTTGTTCGATAGTAAATTTTTATAATTTATAGACGTTGTTCGTTCGTGCACTTAACCATGGTAAAAATGTTGAGTTTACTGAATAAATTGACAGTGACTGTTTGATGATTAGTGAAGGGGTGCGTTCACAAAAATAAATTCAAAGTTGTCAAGTCCCAATTGGAAAACCCGATATTTGATCGGCATTACAGTCTGTAGGAATGGATCGTGGCATGAATACGTACCGAACATCGACAGGTACACCTTTGGAGAACTGAGTTATGTTTTTGGAGCCAAAACATATATTACTCCGGCCCAACTTCTTCTTTCCTGTATAAATCTCAAATTAGACCCGCGCTCGAATATTGATCCTATGTATTGAGCTCTGCTCCTAAACATACTCTCGACTTACGAGGGTGGGCTGAAAAGTCTCCGACCTAACAAAGATACAACACATTTTTTCTTAAAATTTATTTTAATTTTTCTAAATAGTCTCCTTGTAACTCCACACACTTCTCCTAGCCATGCTCCTATCTCTCTAATTCGTCTAAATAGTACTTGGTGTTTTTCCCTGCAAAATAACTGTTCATGAAGGTGATTGCCTCCTCATTTGACGAAAATCTCTGTCCCCCGAGCACAATTTTTAGATTAGGGAACAAAAAAAAATTGCTTGGGGCTAGATCTGGTAAGTAAGGCGGATGGTCAAGCAGTTCAAACCGTAATTCGTGGATTTTTGCCATGGCAACCGCTGAGGTGTGAGACGGCACGTTTTCTTGATGAAACAGGATTTTCATTTTCTGCAAATGTGGCCGTTTTTCCGCAATTTTTGCCTTCAGTTGGTCAAGTAATGATACGTAGTATGTTCCTGTAATGGTTTTTCCTTTTTGAAGATATCCGATTAAAATAACTCCATGACTATTCCTAAAAAAACAGTTGGCATTACTTTCCCAGCAGAAAAAACAGTTTTTGATTTTTTTTGAGCCGATTCCCCCTTTGCTGTCTACTGTTTTGACTGTATTTTTGTTTCGGGCGTATAATATAATAGTTTATCCAAGTTTTAGCGACAGTAATTAATCGGAGCCAAAATTTGGATTTATTGCGCCTAAACTGCGCCAACAGAACGTTAGAAATGTTCATTCGGACACGTTTTTGGTCTAATGTGAGCAAACGCGATTTCCGAAGACTCTACAACGATTCCGGATACGCTACAACCATGTGTTGTACGCAATCTACCTTGAAGCTGCTATTGTAAGAAAAATCAAGCTCGGTAGACTACGGTGGGCGAGACACCTAGCTCGAATGAGTGCCCGGAAGGCCTTTGTGGCAAGATGTATGGAAGGAGACATCGCGGCAGACCTTGTCTGCGATGGAGGAATGGCGTAGACCAGGACGCCCAGGGCCTGGAAGTGCGAAACTAGATGACATCGGGACCGGTGGAGAGATTTGTTAAATAAGGCCAAGACCGGATCCCAGTTGTAGTGCCGATGATGATGATAACGTAAGGAAACGCGGCACCCAAGGCGCGGACAGCTTTCTCATGCCTAAGGCTTGATTTAATATGTGAGAAACTCGTTCTTTGGACATTTTCATAGCCTCTGGTATCTCTCTCACTTTAAGTCGGCGGTCGTCTAGCACCATTTGGTAAACTTTAGCGATGGTATTGTCAGTTGTTGCAGTTTTTGGACGTCCCGAACGTTCATCAGCTCCCAAGCTCACACGGCCACGTTTAAATTCAGCTGGCCAAAAATTTCACTGTGGTAAATGATGGTGCACAGTCCCCATACACAGGGCCCAACTCATCTTTGATTTGCATAGGCGTATAGCCTTTCGAAAACAAAAATTTAATGACAACTTGATACCCAAGTTTGTCCATTTTCACAAAAACACTGTTATATAATTAATATCGGTTAATTAACCGTGAAAATTGGAAAGGAAGATACCTTCCGACCAACAATAGGTAAAGAAAGCCTACACGACGTTTCAAATGATAATGGAATTCGAATTATCACGTTCACAGCGTCAAAAGATCTGCTAGTGAAAAGCACGATGTTCAAGCACAACGAAATCCACAAAACCACATGGATATCACCCGACGGCCTAACGCGTAACCAAATAGACCACTTCCTCATAGACAAGACACCACTCGAATATTCTTGACGTAAGATCATATAGAGGAGCAGATTGCGACTCCGATCACCTTCTAGTGATGGGCAAAATTAGAAGTCGGCTCGCAGCAAACCACATGAGCAATCACGGTAGACAAGCAAAAGTTCGACATTGATAAACTAAAAGACCTACGCAAAAGGGCTGAATATCAAGAAGAACTAACGAATAGATTTAGCATCCCAGAGAATGGGAGTAGTGGGGAAGAGGAAACCAATAATCTGGGCACTAAAAGGGCATCGATCAGATACACAAACAAACAGCCCAAAAGCAATCACGGAAGACGAGCAAAAAGTTCGACATTAATAAACTAAAAGACCTGCGCAAAAGGGCTGAATATCAAGAGGAACTAAGGAATAGATTTAGCATCCTAGAGAATGGGAGTAGTGAGGAACAGGAAACCAATAATCTGGGCACTAAATGGGCATCGATCAGAGACGCAATCAAACAAACAGCCCGAAAGGTATAAGGATTTAAGAAAACAATTAAGTCCAAACCTTGGTTTGACGATGAGTGCAGGGCGAAGATCGAACAACGTAAACGCCTCAGAGTGATCCACTTAGAAAGATATGATGAAGTCAACGCAAAAAGATACGCGACAATTCGCAGAAAACGAGACTTTTCAAACGCAAAAAACGCGTATAGGAGAAGACTCGGATCGAAATAATCCCAGAAAATTCCAGAGCAAAGAACTTCAGAAGTATGTATGCAGGCATAAATTCAATTAGAAATGGCTACCGAGGGAGAGCGAAAATAACCCGAGACACAAACGGCTGTCTGGTGACAGAAAGAAACAATGTCGTGACAAGATGGAAGCAGTACTTTGAAAACCTGCTCAATGAGCGCACCCGACAAACACAAATAAACGCACCAGACGTACATACAGGTCCTCAGGTCCCAGATCCTTTTTTCGACGAAGTTGTAGACGCAATAAACCGATTGAATAACAAGGGTCCCTGAGTCGACTGCATGCCGGCAGAGCTTGTGAAGCATGGAGGAGAGGCAACCGCTCGAAAGATCCAAAAACTCATCAAAACAATATGGGATAAGGAAGTCATTCCGGAAGAAAGGAAAACCTCAATAGTCATCCCCATTTTCAAAAAAGGCGACAGATCTGACTGTGAAAACCACAGAGGAATATCATTGCTCCCAACCGCATAAAAAATATTAACAAAAGTCTTACTGGCGAGAACCACACCGTACGCAGAAGAAATATTGGGAGACTACCAATGCGGATTCCGTAGGAACCGGTCAACAAGCGACCAAAAGTTCACAATAAGGCAACTACTGGAAAAGAGGTGGGAATGCTGAGAGACGGTTCACCAACTTGACTTCAAAAAAGCTTACGGCTCAGTCACAAGGCAAAGACTCTACCATATTGTAGTTGAGCTGGGAATCCCGAAAAAATATGCCGCCCTCTTTCAAATTTGCATGAACGAAAACAAAGGGCGAGTTAGAATAGAAAACCACCTCTGAGAACCATTTGAAATCCGGGACGGACTAAAACAGGGCGATGGCCTCTCACCATGTCTCTTTAACCTTGTCCTCCAGTATGTCATCAGAAAGGTACAAGACGACAACATGGCCAGATCATCCCTGAACGGGGTCACACAATTGCTCGCATATGCGAATGACAGCGCCGTTCTGGGCGATAATCTAGAAACTGTAAAAAACAAAATGAAATCATCATGCGAGCGGCAGAAGAGGTGGGCCTAGAAATAAACGAAGACAAAACAAAATACATGATTACGGCGAGAGCAGGTGGACCTCAGGGAACACATATAAACGTCAGGGGCAAGATATTTGAAAATGTCAAAGAATTTACATATTTGGGAACGATACTGACGGCCAGTAACGAAATGTCGAAGGAAATGAACAAAAGACTACACAACGGCAACGCTAGTTGGCATGCAGTCAGTAAACTGCTGAAATCCAAACTGGTGTCAAGTAATATAAAGCTCCGTGTCTATAGAACCATAATCATGTCGATTGCTCTATACGGATACGAAACATGGGCTCTCACAAAACGGGAAGAAAACAAATTCTGCGTATTCGAGAATAAAGTTTTAAGGGGTATCATTGGAGGTAAATATAACGAGGAGACAGAACAATGGAGGAAACTTCACAACCACGAATTGGAAGAGCTATACCGCAAACCTACAATAGTGAGAGTAATCAAGTCGCGGAGATTAAGATGGGCCAGACATGTAGCGCGAATGGGCAACGATAGTACCGTGCATAGAATTCTTGACGGTAGACTAACGGGAAAGACACCAGTAGGACGGCCGCGACGGAGATGGGAGAGCAATGTTAGATTGGACCTCGAGGAGATCGGATCGGATGGTCGAACGTGGAAGGAGAGCGCACGGGACAGGGAACAATCGCGGAGTCGAGTCGGTGAGGTCATGAACTTCCGAGTTCCTACAGGCCAATAAATAATAACATAATAAGCTCCTCAATAGTATACTGGTTAGTATACCCGCCTGTCACGCGGGAGACCGGGGTTCGATTCCCCGTCGGGGAGCCTCTGGCGCAAGACTAATGACCTTGCCCGGAAAAAACAAATCATTATGGAAAATTTAACAAGCCTCAGGACTTGCTAAATAAGGCCAAGACCGGTTCCAGGTTGTAGTGCCGATGATGATGATAATAATAATTGCTGCAAAAGACAAGAATGTTACGTACCAAAACCACCCCCCCCAAACATTCATACCGGGCGAAGCCCCAATCAATTTCGGATCACATATAGTGAATCCCAGGCAGATTGATTAATGTACCAATCAGCCAAGGAAATATAACCATAGAGTCCAGACATACATCTGAGAACAATACTCAATGGCGACACCGTTTCCTTTAATCCATTCTAAGGATACGTTTCCTAAACGGAAAAAGAGCGGTGCATGTAAATAGGATTGATGGACAACAATAGCATTAAGATGTACAAAATATCTTTGGCACCGTTGTCCATTAAAAAGTAATTACCAAAAACACTCGTGGTAAATACCAGTCCGAAACATTACTAAAAAACCCAAGTAATGTTTAATGACCTATGGTAATTGTCGATCCTAGGAAAGTTACCGAAGGATCAAACAAAAGATCGATGGCTCACAATAGAGATCCGGATACAAAGGATTTTATGTGAGGCCAACGAGAAAACAAAAAAGGGAAATAACACGTTGCTTTTAGGTAACGTGGAAAAAAGGTTTCCTTCCGATCAAACGATCGAGATAGAGTGGAGTTGGTTTTTTGCATTTGTCCAGAACGGACACAGGCGCTGTTTTTCGAGAGTTGGTTTTGGAATTTTGACCGGAACTGGTCTGTTACGTGGGTGATAGTGATAAAACTGTCGGTGGTTCTAAGTCGGCGGTAAAGCAAATATTTGTGATAATAAAATGTTAAACGTGATTATAAAAACTTGACGATAATTAAACACCTCAGTATTTGTATTAATAAAATGTAAAACGTGATTATAAAGTAAAATACAATAAGGTGAAGTTTACTGTTTCTCCTCGGTGCATTAAAGATCAAACCTGACCTCCATTTTACAAAGGACTAATAAGTGGGTGGTAAATAAAGTAAAATCAAAGTTCAAGAAGATTTCCGTGGTGAAAAGGAAGAAAAACTTAACAAGAAAACAGAACGAAAAAAGGAATAAACTTTGTATCTGGTCTGAGATACGCAATCTCCCCTCCCTGAATTTAAAAATCCCACGAAATTCATTTTTTATATCTTTTCTATGATATTTAATTGAAATATTCAACTCATTCAGAGAGAGAAATTAATAATATCACGATTATTAATATAAAAACTTAGATAGCAACATGTAATTTTATATAATTAGGCACAACTATTGTTTAACATTTTCCTATTTAATTTCTTTAGCACGTATAATATATTCCACATCCCAGAAGTATTTTTATAACGCACTTTTTTCTTCACAGATAGTTAACAACAAACAAATAATGTATGACTGCGACAAGGGGTACGTATTGGAAGTGGGCCCACCTGGAGCTACTTGTGTTGGGGGTAAATGGAGTCCTTCCGAGTTACCCCAATGCTTACTTGGTCAACATCCTCGTTTACGATGGAATCGGCGCAAGAGATCTCTAAACATTCGACGACTGCGTTCGGAATGGCTCCTAAAACAGAGCAGATTGAAGCAATTCACAATGTAAAATGATAAGCTCCCATCGCCAAGCAAAAGACAAAAGCAATACTAACTGTTATACATTCCATTAATTCTGTTTAAGTATAATTTTAAAGTGGATGTTCCTAGCCATCTTTAACGCCGACTGTTAAATCAATTCTGGCCATATATAACCCTGAAAGAATAAGTAAATCAACTGTGGTATCGAGGGTGATTGAAAGTGTATTGCGGAAATTATAAAGTAGCAACCTTAAACAAAATTTATTTGTTTAGATATACTATAAATTATCCTTCCAGTTAATTAATGTAAGAGTTCTGTGTGAAACTGTAGACATCCTGCAATATCAGAGTTCTTGTTGTTTTGTGTATTTGTAATACTAGAAAAATTGCTGTTCTGAAGTGAGTTACTATTATTAAATTGCTGTGTAGTTAGGAAGTAAATTTAAAAAAATATATATGTGATTTTAAAACAAATGATGGTAATGCTTTGTTTGTAGTCTAGCCCGCTTCGGTTGGACTTGGTTTTTTTTTATCGCGCGAGTTATGGGTTTTGGATAATCTACGAAACAAAAGTCACGACGCCAAAGGAACGGCGGCCAAATCCTCTTCTTACACCAAAATTCAAAGCTCAGAATCTTTCCTTGACTTCCTTCCACTTTTATTTTGTATATTTTTATTAATTAGCATTACCTTAACATTCACTTTGTTCTCACAATTCTGTTCTGACATTAACTTAACATTCACAATTCTGTTCTAGCATTAATTTAACATTCACTTTGTTTTTACAAGTTTGTTCTAGCATTAACTTAACATTCACTTTGTTTTAACAATTTTACTTCCTGGACTTTTTCAATGACAAAACCCGACTTAATCACCACCAACCTCCAATTCTTTCGACCAAATTCCGAATCCCTTATCTTCACGATCAACCTCTCACTGACTGCTAACTTCTTCCTAACACTTCCCGATGCCGATAACGCAATTTCATTTCGCAATGACCTAATTTCCGATTTTCAACTTCGATTCGCAATTGCTTTGCACTGTGGTGTCAGCCAATATATCTTCATTGCTTTACGCCACAGTTCAACATCCGCAATTGCGAATTGACCCAATTAACTCTTGTGCAATTACTTTTTGCGTTTTGTCATTCGTGCCGAAATATGCAATTAATTGCTTTTTGTTAATGGCTCTGAAATATGCAATTAATTGCTTTTGTATTATTGGCTAATCGTTTCGGAATATGTAATTAATTGCATTATCGTCCCGGGGGTCATCCGAGTTTAGAATCGGGTGGCGTTCTTTTATTTGAGTGTATCAATGACCTCATGTAAGCCATCTTTGTCTATGATGTCATTGACACTCGCACTTAACTTTATTTTAAAACGCGAATTAAATAATTAAATTTCTCCGGTGTACTAAACATTATTTTCATACAAGACTATAACTTAGTCTCGTATGATTCGTTATTTTAATTTTAAAACTAGCTTATAAATTTAATTTATACATCACTGTGACACGAGACGAGTTCTCACACATCATACCTCTCTGGAGGATTTCTCGTACACAACACATCAGCGATGCAGATTGTATTCTATATTTTTTACTCGCTATGATGGTCATGTATCCCATTTGTGTTGCATTGGTATCTTGGTGCCATAGTCATTCATGGACATGTTAAGGGGTTCTAATAAAAACGGATTCTTTATTTATGGGTAGCTAAGAGGTTCTTTATCAGTGAGACTCCGATGTTAACGCTTACACGGAGTCGGTATCAGAGATTATTCTTCTGGAGATGGAGATGTATATTCCATATTCCATCAAACGAAGTTCGTCTGATAAGCCTCGGTTTGATAAGAAATGCGAGCTGATTATAGGGGGAAAAAGTAGAGCTTTTAAGCAATGGCGCTTCAATCCCACCGATGTTAACAGAACGAATTTTGTGAGAATCAAAAACTCGTGCAACCAGGCGATTGATACTGCGAAGAGGGCTCACAACGAAAGGGTGATCAATCAGCTCCTTCGGTGCCCAACTGGTTCGCGCTCCTTCTGGTCAATGGCAAAAACTGTCAGCGGTAACTTCACAACCTCCTCTTTCCCTCCGTTGGTGACAGACAGCGGGACGTTAGTCCCGAATTCAAAGGATAAAGCTAATGTGTTCGCGAATTTATTTTCCGCGAAATCAAACCTCGATCTCGGCCTTTTGTAGCCACCTGTGTTCTGGCCGGTACGGTCTTCAATGCGGGATGTGAGATTTCGTCCGCACACTATTCAACGCATTCTACGTGAACTGGATTGTAGGAAGGCAACCGGCCCGGACGGAATACCAGCAATAGTCCTTAAGAATTGTGCTCCAGAACTATCGCCTGTTTTAGGCAGACTCTTCCGCTTATCTTATGCACGGAGGACCTCTCTTGCCTGCTGGAAAATCGCTCGAGTTCAGCCAATCCCAAAGACGGGAAAAAAGTGTCTCCCACAAAATTACCATCCGATAGCATTACTGTGTATTTTTTCTAAGGTAATGGACAAAGTCATCAATACTGAGTTAGTTAAGTATTTGGAGTGCAACGGACTTCTGAATGATCGTCAATACGGATTCCATGGCAGGCGGTCCATGGGAGACCTTTTGACACCTATAATCGATATATGGACATCTGCGATTGAGGGGCATGGTGGGTCAAGGGCAGTCGCATTGGATATCTCAAAGGCGTTTGACCGCGTCTGGCACGGGGCATTGCTGAGCAAAGTTCGTTCATATGGACTTTCCCAACAGCTTTGCGTCTGGACGAAGAGCTTCCTCGAGAATCGATCGATCCGGGTTGTTGTGGACGGCGAGACTTCGGATCTGTATCCTGTAAATTCAGGGGTGCCCCAGGGTTCTATTTTGGCTCCAACCTTGTTCTTGCTTCACATAAATGATTTGTTGGAGACAACTGATAACAAAGTGTTCAGTTTTGCAATTGATAGTACGCTTGTTTCCTCCTTTTCGAGGGTTCGGCCGATTGGTGCATCTGCGTCGCATCAGCTGAGATGCAGACAGATTGACTGTCTGAATCAGGATCTAGATAAGGTCCTGCAGTGGGGAAGGGCTAATCTCGTCGACTTCAATCCAGCGAAAACACAATATACAATATTCACAAAGAAAAATAGATCTGGGTCCCCAATAAGTTTCACTGCTCGTTTTTGCATCCTATCGGGCACGTGTGGTGGGGTTTTGGATACGCCTGACCAAATATGGGGGTTGAACTCCATTTTGGGACGAATATACGTCTTGTAAATAGTGGCCAGGTTGGATGGGGTGAAGTATCTTTTGCATCTCTTAAGAAACCCCATACATTTGGCTGCAGTTTTCGCAGCTTCAAGTATGTGGTCGCTCCAATTAAGAGTCCAATTCATTCGAGTGCCGAGGATTGATAGTTCCTTGGCTTCGTCGACAGTGTATATACTTTTGCAAATGATGACAAGGGACAGCACTGAATTTGTAAGGCATTGAATTCTACTCGGTTAGATAATCCCCATTGATATATTTTGTTGAGATCGAAATTCAATGTATTAAGCATAACCTGCTGATTGGTAACGAGGTTCGAAGAGTTTGGTCGGGAATGTTCGTATGAGTATGAGAAACTCAACGTGCTATCATCAGCAAATGAGTGAATTGGGCTGTGCGTAATGGACAAGATATCATATATTATTATTCGGGAGATATTTTCGACTATGTTTCGAATGTATGGCTGAGGGCCCGGACTGACACGGAGATAAGTCCTTCTGAGATAAAGAGATAAGTACCTTCTGAGATAAAGAATTCCTGAGGTAAACTAGTTCCTCATCCGGATCTCCGAGGGGGACTATGTCAGGGGGAACATCATGGAGATATTCTGATAAATAACCAAGCCTTAAGAAATTCATCATTGCATGATCGGGCTCGCTCTCGAGGCTCTGTCGACGTTCGACTGATCACTGCATTTCGTAACATCAATATGAATGTAAACGCCGTCCACCAATAAGAACGTAAAGGCAGTTCACCAATATTTGCAAACAGCGAAACCCGATATCCTTCCCCTAACTAAGACCGCGTCGATTCGTCAACTGATTCGACATACCTTCGTTGCTCAAAATACGACTTTCATTCGAGATTCCGTTTTAGGGGTGGAGTCTGTGTCTTCACGCTATCCGATTTGAGTTGTCAAAGGATGGAGACGTTAGAACCCAATAACTTGGACACCATTCGGTCGAATGTCGTGCTGAGAAATTCTGTTAAATTGCTTTGTTGTCTTTACCGCTTTGCGAATGATGATACACTGGCGACATTTTACACGTACCGTCAACTGGATACAGATCAACCACCCGGATTCTAAAATGATCGTCCTTGGCGATTATAATGTACACAACTCCGGCTGGCTCGTACATACTAACTGAATCGACAAGCTGTGAGGCTAGCGGAGATGTTCGCTGTTGGCCGCAATTTGACTCCATCCCTTACATTCGAGATTCCGTTTTAAGGGCGGAGTCTGTGTGTTCATGCGGTCCGATCTGGATTGCCAGGGGATGAAGGCGTTGGAACCCAATAACATGGACATCATGTGGTTGAGGGTCGTGCTGAGGAATTTTGTTAAATTTCTCTGTTCTCTTTACCGCTCCCCGAATGACGAGTTGGGTTCGTTGGCGCCGTAAGAAGTGTGATGAACGGGCACGTAAAACAGTCGAGGGTTGCGTACGTTACGGGGGTTTGTATGCAATGTTAAAATGGAGAGCAAGCTTGGGCAATTGATTGAGCCTGACAGAAGGCGATGGACAAAGACGATGTCGGCATGGATTCTACGCTCTTCAAGTGTATTTAGATTGATTAGGCTTGTGTATGGTGGTAGAGTCAGCGGATTTTCCCAGTTTAGTCCGCGGACAAAGCGCAAGAAACCACGTTGAAGACCCTCAATCCTGCGAATGTGAGACACTTGATACCAGACCTGACTAGCGTATTCGATTGGATAGCATAGGGGTTAAGGAATTCCTTCGCCCAGCGTTTGACAAACCCACGGGCGGCGTTGGCCTTGAGGATTATGTAATCAATATGTGCGGTAAATTTGAGCTCCTTGTCGCATAGGACGCCCAGATCGCGAATCAATTCAACCGATGTTATCGGTTGGTTCAGTAAGAGATAGGAGCGTGGGTGAGTGGGGGAACGCTTCCGAGAGAAGTTGATTGTGTGACATTTGGCGATTTTCATTCTAGGCAATTATTTTGGCACCAAGTCGAGAAGCTGTCAAGATCCGATTGGAGAAGTGCGGAGTCCAGGGGGGCGGGATGCCTTGAAAATTTTGGAATCATCCGCGTAAAGCGAGATGAAGGAGTGATTAATGCAAGAGCCTATGTAATTTATGGTTAGGATAAATAGGGGAGGGCCGAGATGACTGCCCTGGGGGCCACCTGAGGTTGGGAAAAAAGGATCGGAGAAGGTGGATCTAAATCGCACGCGACAGGTTTGATAACTGATATAGGATGAGACCCACTTAATCAACAGGGGTTCGAAACCGAGGGAAGATAGCTTGAAGAGAATAAGGTTATGGGAGATTTTGTCGAAGGCCTTGCTAAAGTCGGTAGTAACTACATCGACCCCATCGCCGTTTTCTAGAGCAAGGAGTGTGTGGGATGTGAATTCGACAAGGTTAGTAGTAACGGGCCTGCCTGAGAGGAAGCCGTGCTGGTTCGGAGAAATGATGGGTGCGCAGCGAAAACATAACGCCTCATATAGAAGGCCTTCGAACAGTTTGGGAATGTGATGGAAGCAGAACGTTCAAAAAAAGACGCCAAGTGACCAGAACGCAATAGAGACGATATATAGCGTTTGCGACGATAGTGAAGAGCATGTGATTCGAACCAAAGCTCAACGCATCAGGCCACTGCCGTGTGTACGAATTTGATTTCTAAAATCAAGTACATTCGGCTGATGTGGAAATGCTATGCTATTGCTATGGTATGCGGCTTTAATAGATGTGCTTTGATTGTTCTTGTCTTGTCTTTTAGGTGGTGTTGTTCTTCCCTATTGGTCATGTGTATCTGTTAGAAACGCCACGCCACTCCCTACCCAGTAACTTGCGTTACGATCATTTTTGAAATGCGAACGACTGAGCGAGGAGCGAGCGAGAGAGGGACCGGGAGAATGTCAGAGCAGGCGAGTGAGCCGGTGCTCTGCGTAGAAGTCTTGTGATTGTAAGTAGTAAAGTTTTGTGTGCATATGGGAGTGTGTGTTATGTCGTACAGATCCCGTCGGGGTCACCAGTTATAACGTTTGCGACGATAGTGAAGAGCGTGCGATTCGAACCAACGCTATCACGGTTAGAATCACTAAAAGATAGAACCAAAGCTCAACGCATCAGCCCACTGCCGTGTGTACGAATTTGATTTCTAAACTCAAGTACATTCGACTGTGCAATCCTTTAACTACCTTGGGTCAATAGTATCAGCCGATAACACAATGGAAGAAGAAATACGCGAACAGCTGATCAAATCCATCAAAGCATACTATGGTTAATCAAGGCTCTTTAAATCCCGAAATTTATCCAGAACATCCAAGCTACTACTGTACAGGACAATGGTCTTACCAGTACTCATGTATGGATCCGAGAGCGGGGTGCTCAATAAAAGGCACTCTGAACTCTTAGCCGCGTTCGAGATGAAGGTCTTAAGGAGAATTGTGGGCCCCATATGTGAGGGGGGACGATTCCGGAGACGGTACAATCATGAGTTGTACGCGATCTACCTTGAAGCTAATGTTGTAAGAAAAATCAAGCTCGGAGGACTCCGGTGGGAGGGATACCTAGCTCGAATGAGCGAAGAGGAGCATTGTTACGTGGTAACTTCCCCCCTCCGCCCTTATCTCGGTGAGGAAGTAATGAGGAGTTAACGGGTATGCTTAACAAATAATCGTTAAACAATTGCATTGTGATTTACACACATATTAAATAAAAACATTTACAAAAATAAATTAAACATTTTAACGTAAACGCTTTTTAAAGATACATAAATTGTTATACGAAATTATAACCACTAAACATAATCGGTGTATAAACCCAGCTCTATTCGGTGAGGACGGCTTTGAACAGTTTCATAGTTGATCGTGGCCGAATTTCTTCGCCGAGACAACTGTACCAGGTAACCAAGTAGATAACGGGAGTGGATAGCGTGTTTTGTTTTAGAACAGTTTTTAATTTACGTTGGAGTAACAGAGTCGTTTTTTTTTTTTTTGTTCCAGTGCGTTGTTGGTGTCGTTTTCAAGAAAAAAAATGGTTGTCTGGGCGCAAGGCGCTCGGACATTATATTCGTGACAACGTATCCTAAATATGTAACATTGAATATACAAGTTAGTAAATCAAAATTAAAGTGTTTTAATTCCTTTTATTCCTTAAATAATAATTACATATATATGTAATATTTTTTTTTTTATTTCTTAATATTTTACATTTTGTGATATATTTTTATAATTATGTTCGATATTTTATTTTATGTTGCATTATTTCTTTCGATTGCTTTTACTCTGTTGACGATAGGGCGATGATACGAGAAGTAGGATATCACTGGTAACATCTCAACTGTAACGTGTCTTGAGAAGCTTAGGTCGAGGGTTGTTCCTCCCAATGTTGTAGGCTTATTGACATTCGACGCGCATTCGAGATTGAACGTACTCTTCATGAAGTTAATAAATGCGCTATCAGTTGTGACATTTATATTGAAGTCGCCACAAAGAAGAATTGGTATGCCTGCATCAACTTCATAGATCGTCGGTACACTCTGATTGTGTACATATGGGAGTAATGCTTGGTGCAACAACAAACCAATGTTCGGGATAGTTGATCCAGGATGAATGTACACTGCCCCGAGTAATACTTTGTACATCCTATCTACAGTGAAGCATGAAATTTCAGCCAAGCACACATCACCCGTGTTTTTAATATGACGAGCTGAATCGGACAATTCAACTCGAACAATTTCCTTTGCCATGGACGGCGATGATAATCTTCTATAAATCGCTACTCCGCCAGCTGCGTTTGTTTCAAAATCCGAACGATAGTTCTGCTTCGTAACGCACTCATAATCATTGATTGGCACTGAATCACAATCATCGCGCATCCACGTTTCGGTTAATACGAGGTAATCTGATCTTGGTATGACAGTATCCGTTTGAATATCCTCTGAATGGGCCGACAAACTTTGCACATTGAGGTTTGTCACTATTGTTTGTTTAGCGTTGTCAGCTTCGTTACAGAATTCCACTGCCTCCTTGGTAATAGTTGAAAGTATGTGTCCATTGAGTCGCAGATACTCGTTGCGGATATCGCGTGTATTCTGTGAGTCATTCCCTTCACGCCCATGCTTGAAGACAAATGGCTCATCGTTCTCCGTAACGACATACAAGCCGTCTAGATTCGTTACCCGACTCATCGCTACGTACACTAACTGCTGCGGTTGCATGGCAGAATATTTATATACTATCTTTTCAAACGTCCCACCCTGCGATTTGTGAATCGTAATCGCACAAGCGGGCACACAGGGAAACTCTTTTCGTTTGCACTTTACGGTTTTTGTTAGCGTAATGTTCTCTACTTTTTTATAAATCGGCACCCATTTTCTAGAAATTGTATTTCCTTTGCTTTGTACGTAAGGTCGATATTTGATTTTAGCACTGGTACCTGTAGTCGCTTCGCGAAACTCAAACCAGAAGGCAATTATTTCTTCTTCAAGTGCCGGTCGTTCTTTGTTGTGCGATGCTTCCACATTTTCAGAATTATCGCCTTTATTTGATAACTGACGCTCGATATGTTGCAAAACACCAATAGCACCATTTACAAGTCCATCAGCAACATCTATACGAGTGTTGCCTTTTATATTTCGGGATTAGAGAACAAAATCAAATATTGATCATCGAAAATCACTTTATTGTTTTTCAAAATATTCCCCATGAAGATCTATACACGTTTGCATGCGTTATTTTCGAAGCACTTTTGCCACTCTGATTGAGGTATCTCCAACACATGCATTCTGAATGCAGCAACCGCTTCTTCAGGTGTCGAAAAGCGTTGACCTCTCAGTTTGTTTTTTACGGACGGGAATAAAAAGAAGTCATTCGGTGCCAAGCCAGGACTATACGGCGGATGACCCATCAAATCGATGTTTTGGGTGCTCAAAAATGCAGTTGTCGCAGCCGATGTGTGAGAGCTCGCATCGTCGTGGTGAAGAGTGATCCGTCTTCGGCGGTTGGTTTTCCTGATTTCTTGGAAGACAACTGGCAAACAAATGGTTGTGTACCACTCAGAATTGACTGTTCTGCGTTGTTCTAGTGGCACGGTTGCGACATGTCCAGTTTTTCCGACCATTTGCTTGGAAGTGCTTCGTGCGCGAACAACTTTTGTTGGATTTGGCCCATCTTGAAACACCCAGACAGCCGACTGCTGTTTACTTTCGGGTTCATACGCGTAAATCCACGATTCATCACCTGTCACGATGTCATAGACGTGTTTCGAAGCACCGCGACCGTATTTTTTGAGCATTTCTTTCGACCAATTGACACCAGCCTTTTTTTGGGCGATTGACAAATTGTGTGGGACCCAACGCGAACAAATTTTTTTGACAGTCAAATGTTTATGCAATATTGAATGTATGCTGGTCCCACTAACGCCTAAGGTTGTCTCAATCTCACGATAGGTCACATGACGATCTTCCAATATCAGTTCGCGCACAGCATCAATGGTTTTCGGAACAACAACTGATTTTGGACGACCTTCACGAAATTCATCTTGGAGTGAACTACGACCACGATTGAATTCAGCATACCATCGATAAACACTGGTCCTTGATGGAGTTTCATCGCCAAAAATTGAATTAAGTTCATCCATGCACTGTTGCTGAGTTAATCCACGCCGAAAGTTGTAAAAAATAATCGCACGAAAATGTTGACGATTTAATTCCATTTTTGGGCCGAGATGAATCTTTTAAGTTACTGTAAACAACACAAATAGCGCTCGTATGTCAAAACGTTCTGAGTGCGTATAGCCTCAAAAATGTCCAACTTTACGACAGAGCTGTCAATTGCCGGATTGCAACGCTAGGGTTGCCAAATCCCGAAACATAAGAGGCAACCCTCGTAGAATGTTCACGAAGCCATGTGTTCGGAATTCTTATGGTTGGCGGCACTGGACGTAGAGGAATGGTTCTAAACAGCAGCCACGTGAGTACCGCTAGGATCCGTTATTGAAATTTCATTATAGGGGAATATTATTACAATATACACCTGTGATGGAGGCGGGCGATAATGAGGTTGCATCCAGGAGGAAAGCGTTCTACGGTTAAGGCGTCGAAGAGAGGTGCATGATCGGTATTAGAGGGCAGCGTCCATGAACGGTGAGCGGCATCCAAGAGGATAGCTGAGAGCTGCAACGATGGAAGGAAGTCGGCGGCGACAGCGAAGAGGAAGCACAAGCAAAGTCGGGAGTTTTTATTGCGATTAACTTTTATTTCTTATTATTTGAATCGGATATGACTGGTTGAGTGTAGCGGTTGTACGTTTCCATTAGACATTTCAAAGTATACGTCTTTCCACAACCTGCGGGGCCTGTAAAGACAATTTGTATGGGTTCAGATACACCGTCTCCACAACCGTGTATTCGATGTATAACCTCCAGAACAATCTCTCGTTGCTCCGGATTGGTGGTTCGTATAAGCTCTGCTGTTTCGTCATCACGTTGCTGCGCTTCTTTACAATAGATAGCCCCGGATGCGAAACTATTTCGTGAATATCGTCAACATTTTCAGCACCATTCTCTCCGAGCACGCGTTCGACAAATGCCGTTCTTGATTCTGCTTCTTGCACATTTGTACTCTCATCTTCGTTCTGCAAAATCATCATTGCTTCCAATTCTTTCATGACGTTTTCAATGTTCAGGTTCGCCTCGAATAAACTGCGGCGTTCCATGATCAAGTTTTCGTTTTCCTCAAATAATTGCAGAAATTTATTCTGATCGATAATTTCTGTCGCTTCGTTGCGAAACTGGACGTACAAGAGAACCATCTCTCGTTTATAGTCTCTCTGTACTTGACTTAGGAGCAATTAATGTTGGTGGCTCAGTAATTGGCATTTCGTCCATTGATACGATATATTCTTGCTTCTTCGACAATTCACAATACTCTCTCTTCTTTTATTTTATTCGTTTTGCTACGTCAACCTCTCTCTCGCTAGTCGCGCTCTCGCTCACTGCGGCTCGTGCGTTATCGGTTATCGTTATCGTAACGCTACAAACTTTTTTCCGAATGCCTCCCAAGTGTAGGCATTAATTTTGGTGTTTGAACTTGCCGCTGCGAAACCACTATGAACAGTCAATTTTCTCTTAGCTATATCCGATTTATTTAATGCTGCAAGGCGCTGCCTGTATTCGCGTTGTCTCTGTGTATTTTTTGTCTTTACACTTTCAACCTGCACAGCTGTTCTCGGCAGTGCAAGTCGCTGTCTGTATTCCTGTTGTCTCTCTGCATTTGATTTAAGAGCAATTAAGAGAGTCGCGCTCTCGCTCACTGCGGCTCGTGCGTTATCGGTTATCGTTATCGTAACGCTACAAACTTTTTTCCGAATGCCTCCCAAGGTATACCGATTTATAACACGTTGTCACTTCAAAAGGGGAGGTGATTAAAATGTATTAACAAATGGTGTGTATTCTAAAAAAGTAAATGTGCAACGTAGATTCAACAAGAAGAAATGAAATTATGTTCTAAAAGGTAGATGTTTAGCGTAAAACCAAAAAGAAGAACTAAAATTGTGTTGTGAAAACTAACTGTTCAGCGTAAAACCAAAGTGAAGAAATGAAATTATGTTATGAAAAATAAATGTTCAGCGTGGAGCCAAAAAATAAATGAAACTGCCTTGTCTATTTTCAGCGCGAAGCCAAGGGAAAGGTAAGGTTGTAATTCGAAGCCATATCTGGGATGGCGAACCAGGGGGTGAAGAGAAGCCCGGTGTAGTTAGAGATTTGGCTGTGGATTTCCACGAGGTGGTGGCTTTGCACAAAGACCAGGAGGACCTGCAGAGTGCCTGGTAAAGTAAGTCTGGCTGTACACATTTGTAGTGTAACAACATATCCACGAAATGACCATGAAGAATAGTATCAAGTAAATCAATTTGCCCATGTCACAATTAGCAAGTCTCAAGTAGCCAGCATTCGTTGCCGACCATAATTCAAGGTCGATTCATTCATTCATTGAGTAAAAGAAACGAATTGCTCCGGTTACGATTTCAAAGAATCATATGACAATCGTTTACAAGCTTGTCGCTGGCAAATGATTCATAAATTAATTGGGTCAAATCGTGTCATTGTTTTTACACTATGCGCTTAGCTGGTGATAGGAAATTAAGTAGCACAGTAAGCAGAATTATATGAGTGAATTCTCAATTAAGAAAGGAATAGCTTGTTAAGCAAAATTTGTATGATTAACTTATGAAATTTGTAAATAATTGAGTGATTGATTGGGAGTTTAAATACCCCAGCATTTTGAAGAATAAATCAATCAAACACTTAATTGTTTCGATTCACTAACTGCGGCGCTTTCGCCATGAACTTGTAGCGAGCTGCGCTTAAACAGCAAACCAATAGGGAAATAGGATTTTTAGTAGATCACTTTTGATAATCTAGGTATTAAAAATAACTCTGCTGTTAAAACAACGCTACATAGCGATACTGTACCACTAATACCACACATTTAACCGTAGCTCCTTTGCAGCAATAACTCTGAGACTTGGCTGCCAATTGGCTGCTGATTACGGATGAATCTACAAGGCCCGCAACGAAGCTCGGGGCGGCCCAGTCAACGGCATCACAGTTAACCATCAGCAATCTAAATGTGAGTACCTCCTCTGTCTGTTTACAAATAAATGCATCAGGGATAGATATATCAATTATAAATTGGAAACACTTAAAACGGCACGACTGTCTGACGACACTATAGATATAAAATGTTACAAATGACACCTAATTTACAACAGTAAGACAACTTGACGATCCCGTCGTAAAGCTAAAAATTAAACTGTGTAAATAAAAATTGGAACAAATCACACACAACAGTAATAAAAAATATAATAATTCGACGATTCAGTCCAGAAAAGTTGTTACGGTTGTTCACATTCCCGTTCAAAACATTGTGATACCATCTTTAGGGTGGAGTATACTCCTCCAGTTTCTGATAAAACAGCCTGCCCGGAAGGCCTTTGTGGCAGGATGTATGGAAGGAGACAGCGCGGCAGACCTTGTCTGCGATGGAGCGATGACATAGACCAGGACGCCCAGAGCCTTGGAGCGCCAAACTAGATGACATCGGCTCGAAATCGGGATCGGTGGAGAGATATGTTAAATAAGGCCGAGACCGGATCCCGGTTGTAGTGCCGATGATGATGATGAGGGCCTCTGTACTGTTGAAGAGTGCTGAGCCTTGTAGTTAGGGGATGGTGTGAGAACAGGTGGGTGGTGCGTTGGGTTGCGTAACTTCTCGGCATATCAACACGGCTAATTGCCACCATTAGTTCTTCTCAAAAAACATTCCTTTGCACAACTCAAATGCAGTAGGTTTTCTTTTTTTGATTTCGGTAGGAAGTTGGAAATCTTCAAAAGATACCTCTAGACCGATCCAGAGGCATGCCGGGTTTTTACTGACTAAAACCACCTCCCGCCAGGCTCATATTCCCGTAGATCCCCGCGGAACTTTCTTTTAGATATTCCATCGCGGGGCGGGACGGAGTTTATCTGTTACTCCGCTCGTCGCATCGCAACTGCTGCATCATGTCACATAGAACATCATTTGCTACGGACCATGCCTGTTTTGAACTAAGCATGTATTCTATAACTCATCCCGGAGTAACTGTCCGTCTCATATGTCTCTCCCAAATCGTTCGTGCGGTCTCGAATCTCACACACTCTGTGAGTCCGTGTACCGCATTTTCTATTTTGTCTTCGCAATACAAGCAGTATGCGTGATTCACGTGTTTATACTTTTTTTTTCTTTTTTTTTATTATTAGACTTCTCTCGGGAGAGGCGAACCTATAGCGCCGAGTGGGCGCCCCGAGATGCCATCAAATAACTGTTGCAGTTCTTTTTGAACAGTTGCAGGTTGTAACGCTCCGGGAACACTCGCGTGGGAAGGCAGTTCCACAGCTTCCGCAATCTGTAACGGAACGAGTTCTGATACAGGGATGTTCGCGCTGTCGGGAGATGAACCACAAACGGGTGCGATCCGTCGGATTGACTTGTGGAGCGCATATAAACCGAATTGCGTGGAACAATGCCAAGAATCTCCGAAGAACGGCACCCGTGATAATATCTGTAAAACAGACAGAGGTCGGCTACGCGCCTTCGATGTGATAGCGACTGTAGTACCGACGTCAAAGCCTAGTCTCTGATCAGGCGGATCGCTCGTCGCTGTACGCTCTCCAGTAGGTCGAGGGTATGTTTAGGAGCCGAGCTCCAAACATGGGAGCAATATTCGAGCGCGGGTCTAATTTGGGATTAATATAGGAGAAGATAGCTCCTCGATAGTATAGTGGTTAGTATACCCACCTATCACGCGGGAGACCGGGGTTCGATTCCCCGTCGGGGAGCCTCTGGCGCAAGACTTAATGACCTTGCCCGGAAAAAATAAATCATTATAGAAAATTTAACAAGCGTCAGGACTTGCTAAATAAGGCCAAGACCAGCTCCCGGTTGTAGTGCCGATGATGATGATGATAGGAGAAGAAGTTGGGCCGGAGTAAAATATTTCTTGGCTCTAAAAAGATAACTCAGTTTTCCTGAGGCAGACCTGGCGATACTCGACACGTGTTTATGCCGTGATACATTTCCACAGACCGTGACGCCGAGCAATTTCAAACTTTCCCCAGCCTCGAGTGCCCGGCCATTCATCATCAGCTGTGGAACCGATTATCCAGTTTTCTTTGTGAGTGTTGTATACTGGGTCTTCGTTGCATTGAAGTCGACAAGATTGGCCTTTCCCCACTGCAGGACTTTATCCAGATCCCGATTCAGAGAGTCAATCTGTCTACATCTCAGTTGGTGCGACGTTGATGCACCAATCGGCCGATCACTCGAAAAGGAGGAAACAAGCGTACTATCATCCGCAAAACTAAACACTTTGTTATCCGTTGTCTCCAACAAATCATTTATGTGAAGCAGGAACAAGATTGGAGCCAAAATAGAACCTTGGGGCACCCCCGAATTAAGAGGATACAGATCCGAACACTCGCCGTCCACAACAACCCGGATCGATCGATTCTCGAGGAAGCTCTTCGTTCAGTCGCAAAGCTGTTGGGAAAGCCCATATGAACGAAGTTTGCTCAGCAATGCCCCGTGCCAGGCGCGGTCAAACGCCTTGGAGATATCCAATGCGACCGCCCTTGACTCACCATGCCGTTCAATCGCAGATGTCCATATATCGGTTATAAGTGTCAAAAGGTCTCCTGCGGACCGCCTGCCACGGAATCCGTATTGGCGATCTTTCAGAAGTCCGTTGCACTCCAAATACTTAACTAACTCTGTATTGATGACTTTGTCCATTACCTTAGATAAAATACACAGTAATGCTATCGGACGGTAATTTTGTGGGAGACACTTTTTTCCCGTCTTTGGGATTGGCTGAACTCGAGCGATTTTCCAGCAGGCAAGAAAGGTCCTCCGTGCATAAGATAAGCGGAAGAGTCTGCCAAAAACAGGCGATAGTTCTGGAGCACAGTTCTTAAGGACTATTGCTGGTATTCCGTCCGGGCCGGTTGCCTTCCTACAATCCAGTTCACGTAGAATGCGTTGAATAGTGCGCGGACGAAATCTCACATCCCGCATGGAAGACTGTACCGGCGAGATCACAGGTGGCTCCAAAAGGCCGGGATCGAGGTTTAAACTCGCCAAAAATAAATTCGCGGACAGATTAGTTCTATCCTTTGGATTCGTGACTAACGTCCGCTGTCTGTCACCAACGGAGGGAAAGAGGAGCATGCGAAGTTACCGCTGACAGTTTTTGCCATTGACCAGAAGGAGCGCGAACCAGTTGGGCACCGAAGAAGCTTATTGATCACCCTGTGGTTGTGAGCCTTTGGCGTGTACGTTGTATAACTTAGTCGTGATTCGTATTTGTCCAAGTGTTCCGCCGAACACTGTTTATCGCAGATGAAATTCAAACACACCGGAGCGCATACAGTACAAAAATTGAAACACGCAAGACTTCCGTGTATATATCTGATTTTATATTTAAGCTTTTAGATTCTTTCCTTACACTAGACATTACAAGTTCACTATGTCCATATAATACAGATAATGCTGACGATATTACAAGTTTTTCCTTACACTAGACATTACAAGTTCACTATGTCCATGTAACACGGATAATGCTGACGATATTACAAGTTTGTCCTTACACTATTACAGTTAATGCACGTACGACTTTCTTAATCACCACGGTTCGATATTACAAGTTAATCACCACGGTTCGATATTACAAGTTGCTGTTTACGCGCACGACAATTTTGTTACTCCACAGCACGAGTTAGTTTCTACTACGTTAGCTCACAAACCTCACTTACTCCCGCTACCTTGATTTATTGTCTTTCTTCACTTTGCGTTTATCTCCGCGACGGGGTTTCTCAGGCTCTACTTCCGCTGGATGTTATCTTTCGACCTCTTAGTTCGGCGTTATTCGTCAGTCTCTTGATAAAGACTCCTTTTCGTCTCGTTGACGATTCAAAACTCTCTGTAAGACGGATTGTCTGTATCTCACCGAATCCCCTCTTGCAACCTATCCGATACTGTTTTCCCAGTATCTGTGTTTGTTGTATCTGCAGTTGTGCAGACACATTTTACTGTAAGGAGAAGATTCTCGCGCATACATAAGGAAGCTTCACCGTCGTTGTTGACGGTGGATTCTATTCCCACGCTGCTTGTTTAGGTCAACCATCTGGTGTTGACGATCGCCTGGACGTCTAGTCCGCTGGTATCTATTGGATTTGAGATCCAAGAGAATTTTTCACATGGTGTGAAAAACAAACATTCCGCTGATGCATTTCTGCTTGGCGGACAGTGGCAACGGCGCAATGCTGTGCCGTATTTATTTATTGCAGCTGGCCTTCGTAAAACTCCAAACAAAGTATTGTTTGGAGTTGCGTGGTGCTTGGTTTTTCGCGCCATCTGGGTTTTTACGAGGCTAAGGAATGCGCTCCTTTGTTTGCGGTGAATATTTGGGTGATCTGATGTTTAGATCAACCGCACCGCGTCCGTTGGTCGGTTAATTGTTTTAATTGTAAATCCCTGCATCTCGTGCAGATGTTCAGGGTTGCCGACTTGAGGTGCTGGCATTCACTTAGCTTGCGATTGCACACGTCGAAGGATGCATGAATGTTTCTCCTTGTTTCAGGTCGTAGGTTTGGAGCGTTTAGCTCGGTATTAGAGGCTTTGGGGACGTTAAGTTCCTTGCCTTCTGGTGTCGACTCAACGTTGGGTTACTGGCGGCCCCCGCTGGGCTTGGGATGGCGTCTGTGGACGTGATGTTGTCCAGGTGAGTGCGTTACCTCAAGTTGGTCTGGACTTTTTCCTGTGGGGAATTTGTACGTTCGCCACAGGACTCCCCCCCCAGTGACGTAGTCACGATAAGGAAAAGGTAGGAGTATGGAGGGTGCTGTTAAAGGTCGGAGAGTGCTCCTTTCCATCGTGATCGGTGTTTAGGCGGTAAAGGAGCGAAAGCAATCGCGTTTGTTGTTTCTTTGTGGGTGTTAGTCGCGCTTTCGTTGTTGGTGGTTTCGGTTAGTGGTTGCCGTAAGTTGAGAATCCTTGCGGCGTCTTCTTGGGCGCGCAGATCTCGAGCGCGTTGCCGCGTTATCGGTCCGTGCAGGATATCCGATGCCCCACGAGCAACCATTTCGCGAGGGTTAGGTTGATTCTCAACTCTTACCGTGCCTGGTGTTTCCTGGGAGTGTGGTGGGTGGTACACTGGGCGGGTTTCGGCTGCCGCCAACGGTTGATGATGTACCTCTCCTGGCACGGTATCTGGCGGTAGTTCCAGGTGGCACGGTTTCAATCTCTCGACACTGACGGTGTACGGCTTTCCGTCGATGTCTACGGAGAAAACTCGGTCGTTTATTCGCTCCAGCACCTTGTATGGCCCTTCGTAGGGCGGTTCTAGAGGTTTCCTAACTTTGTCCACCCTGATGAAAACGTGCGTGCAGCTGTCCATATCTGGATGAACAAATAACCTCTTGGAACCGTGTCTGGCGACCGGCGTTGCCCTGACCTTACGCATCAATTTGCGTAGGTTTTCCAAATTTGGCAACTGTTCGAGCGGTGGTTCTCCATCGGCGAAGAACTCTCCTGGGAGGCGCAGATTGGTTCCGTACGTCAGATCTGCTGCTGAGGCTCCCAGGTCTTCTTTTACGCTTGTGCGCAAGCCTAAAAGAACTGTTGGTAGTGCGTCCAGCCATTGATTGTCGTCATGACACATCAGTGAGGCTTTAAGAGAGCGATGCCAACGTTCGATCATCCCATTGGACTGTGGGTGATAGGCTGTTGTGTGGCTTTGCTGACAGCCGAGTAGATCGGTCAGCTGCTTGAAAATCGCCGCCTCGAACTGTGGTCCTCGATCGGCTGTGAGGGTAGCTGGGACGCCGAAACGTGTGACCCAAGTCGAATAGAATGCTTTGGCTACATTCTCTGCGGTCACTGTTCGTAGTGGCACTGCTTCTGGCCACCGAGTGAAACGATCGATCATCGTCAGGAGGTACAGGTAACCTCTCGACGGCGTAAGCGGTCCCACAATGTCGATGTGAACATGGGCAAATCGTGCCTCGGGGAGCTTAAACTGTCCTGGGTGGAGCACATTGTGTCGATCGACTTTGCAACGCTGATATTGCAAACAAGTTCGTGCCCATTTTGTTATGTCTTTGGCCATATGTGGCCAGACAAATTTGCGTCGGACTGCGGCAATGGTTGCGCGTCCGCTTGGGTGGGCTGGGTTGTGGAATGTTTCATACACATTTTTTCGCAGATTTTCTGGGATGTAGGGTCGAGCTGTCCCTGTCGAAACATCGCACCAGACTTCATCGTTTGAGTCGTTGAAAGGGAGTTTACGCAAAACTAGTGCTGTCTCCGCTTTCAGTAGTGACTCGAGTTGATGGTCGTCTTCTTGTGCTTGTGCCAAGTCGGCACCATCGATTTGCGCACGGAGTTTAATTGCATCGATACGCGAAAAGGCGTCTGCAATTACATTGTCCGCACCTGGGACATATTCGATTCGGGTGGTGAATTGCCCGATGAAATCCAGGTGCCGTTCTTGTCGCGGGGTTGAACTTCCCGCTTTCTTTCGGAATGCATACGTCAGTGGTTTGTGGTCGGTTTTTACCGTCAACTGACGTCCCTCAATCATGTGCCGGAAGTACTTTATTGCGCTGTAAATCGCTAGTAACTCCCTGTCATAAGCACTGTATCGTCGCTGGGTTGGGTTCAACTTTTTCGAGAAGAAACCTAGCGGTTCCCATCTGCCGTCGCACTCTTGTTCGAGTACGGCCCCAATTGCCGTGTCGGACGCGTCGCACTGTAAGGCCAATGGGGCTCCTTCGACGGGATGTCGAAGTAACGTTGCATTCACCAGCTGTTCTTTTGATGCGCGAAATGCTTGATCAGCTGACTCGGTCCACTTAATTGGTCGCTTATCGTTGCGTTTGGCTCCTACTAGATATTCGTTGAGAGGAGCCTGGACCTGCGCGGCGTTTCGGAGTGTTGGGCGATAGAAGTTCAGCATGCCCAAATAACGCCTTAATTCTCGCACGTTCGTGGGGCGAGGAAATTGCATTAATGCATCCACTCTGTCTTGTAATGGGCGGACTCCTTGGCCGTTAATGCAGTAGCCAAGGTACTTGACTTCCGCCTCTCCGAGGTGGCACTTGTCTGGGTTGATTACCAGGCCGAAATCTCGGAGGCGTTCGAACACCTGCTTCAAGTGGGCGCGATGTTCTGTCATAGTTTTCGATGCTATGAGTATATCGTCGATATACGCATAGCAGAAGTCAAGTCCGCGGAGAGCTGAGTCAATGTAGCGCTGGAACGTTTGCGCTGCATTTCGAAGACCGAACGTCATCACCTTGAACTCGAACAGTCCAAAAGGTGTAGTTACCGCGGTTTTGGGGATGTCTTCGGGAGCCACCGGGATTTGGTGGTATGCCCTCGTGAGATCGAGGGTCGAAAAGATTTCGCAACCCTGCAGCTTATAGGAGAAATCGTGCAGGTTTGCTATCGGATACCGATCGGGTGTCGTCACCGCGTTCAGCATTCGGTAATCACCGCATGGACGCCACTCGCCGTTGCTCTTTTTGACGAGATGGAGTGGGCTCGCCCAAGGGCTATCGGATGGCTGGCAGATTCCTAAGTCGAGCATATACTCGAATTCTGCACGAGCCTCACGCAATTTTTCAGGAGCCAATCTGCGCGGGCGTTGGCTCACTGGGGGGCCGCGCGTTTCAATGTGATGAAAAACGCCGGCTTTTGCGCGTCGGGGATTACTAAGCGGAACTGTAATGTCCGCAAATTCGCGCAACAGATCGCTGAATGGACCGTTTGCGGTTGTGCACGTTAACGTCACTGCCTTTCCCGCCTTTGCGTTTACTGGCTGAGAAAGAGACGTTAACGGGTCCATCAGTCTATTACGTGCTACGTCCACTACTAGTTTATAGTGTCGCAGCAAGTCCGACCCTATTAGGGGATCGGTGACATCGGCTACTACGAAGTACCATCGAATTGGTCGACGTAGGCCTATTTTTAGTGTCATTAACTTCCTACCGTATGTCTTGATAGGGGTATTGTTCGCGGCGAACAATTTCAATTCATCCGGCAACCGAGTGGCAGGTGCGTACGAGCGAGGAAGAACGGAAATATCCGCACCTGTGTCAATTATGAAGTCCATGTTTAATTTTGAGTCATAAATTGACAAGCGACTTATTTGGGGATTGCCGGCCGTTTGCGCTTTTTCGTCGGTCGGCAGTTCTAGTTTAAAGAACTAGCCGGTAATGCTGGGTTTTGTGTCCAGTTGCAGGGCTGTCTGCAATTCCTGGCCTGCGCTCCAAATCGATGATGATAATAACACCTGCCGAAGGTGTTCTCATTGTTTGGCGTGCGTGGTCTGCTATGCTGACGCCTTGAATTGTTTCGCGACCTGTCTCGGCGTCGCGATCTGTCACGGCCAGCCCGAAAATTGTTCCCCATGCTGAGATTATTTAATTGCGTTTGCATTTGTCTAATTTGCACTCTCAAGTCTTCGAGTTCGCTTGGGTGCGTCGCATGGGTATATGTAACCGTGGGGGCTCGTGGCTGTGGCTGGGGTGGAATTTGGACGTGCGTCGCCGCCAGTGGAAGCTGGAGATCCAATCGGGATCTATCTGTGGCCATGACTGCCTCGGCGTGTCGCGCTAATTCGTCGAGGCCAGATTCGGCTAAAGGCGCGACGATTGCCTGAACGTATTCTGGCAAAGACTCTCTGAATATAGCCGTTAAGGCTGTTTCGGACATGTCCGTGCCGGCCAGTGCACGGAAATAAGCGGCGCGCTGGGATGGTCGCATCCCAGAGGTGTCGGCCGATCGTAACAAACGTCGCAAGCGATTTTGTGGCGATTCCCTATAGGCATTAATCACCATCTCCTTGAATGCTGTATATGGTAGTGGAGATGGCGTTTTAATTAGATGCTTCGCATACGGGAGCAAGACAGGGTCTAAATCGCGGGTTGCTAGGAGAAATTTCTCCTGTTCGCCGGTGATGCCTTCGCAGGCAAATGTTTGTTCGGCGTAACCGAACCAAAAGTCTGGGTCATCGGACGTGAAGTCCGGTAATTTAATGTATCGATTCGAACGATGGTCCGCTTGTGTTGCAATATTAACTTCTTGACGGAGGGCTGCGGCCTGCGACGTCGTTGGGGAAGCTTCGGCATTGTTAGCCATTGTAGCTTTAAAAATTGTGGATTTCGACCTGGTCGTTATCGTTGACTTCGGGAGATTTCGCGTCGATTTTCTCTGTGAGGGAGCGATTACGTTTCCCCTCAACGTTTTTACTTTCTGGGTCGCCGCCTGCAACCTCGTGGTTGTCATTAATTTCCAGGGGTTTTGCCCTGTAACTCGGTCGCTCGATGCGCGAGTTTTCCTTTAAATTAGTGGACGCGGCGAAACAACCTGCTGGGTCCGAAGGTGGAGTCAGGGAAAAGGCCTAGCACAAAGGATGCTATCTGATTTCCAAAGATGCTACAAGGATGGGCCTACACCAGCGGATATTTTGGGTAATACGACGGTGTTAGTGACGGACAAGAGAACGCTTTCAGTCTGGAAGAGGTCAAGAAGTACGAGGAGGTGAGGATTATCGAAGTTTTTTCGCGGATGCGCAACTGTTTCTTCGTTGCCTTTATTTCGGGGGATTAATTTCCCTTGTATTTCGCGGTCGTTACGAAAGGAGAAAAACGAAAAAAAAATTTGTCGAGTGTGTCGTCGGTTCGCGCGTGTCCTTCGTTGCTCTGAGGGAGCTTACAAAATTGTTTATTTTTTTATATATTGTTTGAAATTCTTAACTGGTTTTTTTTTTTTTTTTTTTTTTTTTTTTAATTGGGATTTATCATAATAAGAGAATAAAATTATTGAAGTGAAGTTGTGAAAGCATAATAAACATTTTTGTTTGTTTAATTTGACATGGGTTTTATAAATATTAATAGTATTGCTCAATTTTATTCACTTGGTGTTTTGAATGTCAATTGTTTTACTTAGAAATAATCTATTAAGAATGTCGCGGGATTTTCGTGAAGGTACTACTTTTTAATTTATTTAGTATGCTGTTTGCTTACATCTAGCTGTATTGTTACTCACTTTATTTAGGGTCATTGTGTTCAAATTTCAATAGGTATTCTTTATGATTTTTCCTACCTAGCCACGAAATTATTTATATACTATGACTTCTTCACCGTTTTCGGCGGAAGAATTATTTTGAATTATTCGTTTGATATAACATAAAAATTACAGTGGTTCTATCGTTTTTCACTATTAAATTGTTTAAAATCTTCTTGCTCGGAAAGAGCTTTACAAATTTTACGAATACAGTCTCACTTTTGGGCTCGAAGGAGCTTTACAAATTTTTCACAAGTCACAAGAAAAGGAAATTAGCACAAAAAAAATTATTATATATTTCTTACTTAAAAAAAAACATACATTGTATCATAGTAGCTTTTACTCTATTCGATTTACTTACTAACTATAATTAAAGGAAACCACCGTATCAAAATTTTAGCTCGGAAGGAGCTTACACAAGGAAAAAAAAAAAAAAAAGGTATATTTAAAAAAAATGTTTGTTTCTAAAAACTCACTGCTCGTAGTGTTTGTCTGTCCTTGTGTCCTTGGGCGTCGTGATGGCGCAGGTGGGTTCAGTCAGGTGGTTTGGTCACTTCACTTCACTGGTACTGTCTGTTATTGTTAATGTCACCGTTTGTCTTGGGGAATTTTCGCGGATTTGTTCTGCTCTTTTATTCTTCACTTTTACCCCGAGCGTGTTCTTTTGCGTCTAAATCTCGAGAGTTCACGGTAAATTGTGTTTCACGTGTTCTTTTTACCCGCGTCGGGCTGTCACCAGTTTGGCGGTGTACGTTGTATAACTTAGTCGTGATTCGTATTTGTCCAAGTGTTCCGCCGAACACTGTTTATCGCAGATGAAATTCAAACACACCGGAGCGCATACAGTACAAAAATTGAAACACGCAAGACTTCCGTGTATATATCTGATTTTATATTTAAGCTTTTAGATTCTTTCCTTACACTAGACATTACAATTTCACTATGTCCATATAATACAGATAATGTTGACGATATTACAAGTTTTTCCTTACACTAGACATTACAAGTTCACTATGTCCATGTAATACGGATAATGCTGACGATATTACAAGTTTTTCCTTACACTATTACAGTTAATGCACGTACGACTTTCTTAATCACCACGGTTCGATATTACAAGTTAATCACCACGGTTCGATATTACAAGTTGCTGTTTACGCGCACGACAATTTTGTTACTCCACAGCACGAGTTAGTTTCTACTACGTTAGCTCACAAACCTCACTTACTCCCGCTACCTTGATTTATTGTCTTTCTTCACTTTGCGTTTATCTCCGCGACGGGGTTTCTCAGGCTCTACTTCCGCTGGATGTTATCTTTCGACCTCTTAGTTCGGCGTTATTCGTCAGTCTCTTGATAAAGACTCCTTTTCGTCTCGTTGACGATTCAAAACTCTCTGTAAGACGGATTGTCTGTATCTCACCGAATCCCCTCTTGCAACCTATCCGATACTGTTTTCCCAGTATCTGTGTTTGTTGTATCTGCAGTTGTGCAGACACATTTTACTGTAAGGAGAAGATTCTCGCGCATACATAAGGAAGCTTCACCGTCGTTGTTGACGGTGGATTCTATTCCCACGCTGCTTGTTTAGGTCAACCATCTGGTGTTGACGATCGCCTGGACGTCTAGTCCGCTGGTATCTATTGGATTTGAGATCCAAGAGAATTTTTCACATGGTGTGAAAAACAAACATTCCGCTGATGCATTTCTGCTTGGCGGACAGTGGCAACGGCGCAATGCTGTGCCGTATTTATTTATTGCAGCTGGCCTTCGTAAAACTCCAAACAAAGTATTGTTTGGAGTTGCGTGGTGCTTGGTTTTTCGCGCCATCTGGGTTTTTACGAGGCTAAGGAATGCGCTCCTTTGTTTGCGGTGAATATTTGGGTGATCTGATGTTTAGATCAACCGCACCGCGTCCGTTGGTCGGTTAATTGTTTTAATTGTAAATCCCTGCATCTCGTGCAGATGTTCAGGGTTGCCGACTTGAGGTGCTGGCATTCACTTAGCTTGCGATTGCACACGTCGAAGGATGCACGAATGTTTCTCCTTGTTTCAGGTCGTAGGTTTGGAGCGTTTAGCTCGGTATTAGAGGCTTTGGGGACGTTAAGTTCCTTGCCTTCTGGTGTCGACTCAACGTTGGGTTACTGGCGGCCCCCGCTGGGCTTGGGATGGCGTCTGTGGACGTGATGTTGTCCAGGTGAGTGCGTTACCTCAAGTTGGTCTGGACTTTTTCCTGTGGGGAATTTGTACGTTCGCCACAAGCCTTCTTCGTGGTATCAATCGCCTGGTTGCACGCGTTTCTGATTCTAACAAAATTCGTTCTGCTAACATCGGTGGAGGCGAAGAAATCTCGCATATTGTTCCAGTTAGCAGCCCCATACTTCCATACCTGGCGAAGCTGCCTAGGCCAGTTATTCGCTTGATATGCAAGTGCTTGCGCGACAGATACCAAGCAGTGATCTGAGTTTCCCAGTGGCGCAGAAACCTCTACGGTATAAATACTCGGTTCGGATGTCAAAAGCAGATCCAGGGTGTTCTCATAATCGCCTCGAGCATCCGGCACTCGCGTTGGCTCCCCCACAAGTTGAGTCAAGTTGTGGCTTACAGCAAACATCTCCGCCAGCCTCCCAGGCTCGTCGGTTCTGTTAGAATGTAACAACCAGCCGGAATTGTGCACATTAAAATTGCCAAGGACAACAATTTTAGAAGCTGGGTGGTTGATCTGTATCCAGTCGACGGTATGTGAAAGATGTCCGAAAAATGTCGCCGGTCGATCGTCATTCGGGGGGCGGTAAAGATAACAAAAAAATTTAAGGGAATTCCTCAGCACGACCCTCAACCATATGATCTCCGTATTATTGGGTTCCAACGCCCCCATCCTCTAGCAAGCCAGATCGGACCGCGCGAAGACGCAGACTCCGCCCTTAAAACGGAATCTCGAATGTAAGTCGTATCCTGAGCAACGAAGATATGTCGAATCAGTTGACGAATCGACCTAGGATCTCAGTTAGGGCAAGTATATTAGGTTTCGTTGTTTGCAAATATTGGTAGACGGCGTTTACATTGGTATTGGTGAAACCGATGCCCCTGATGTTACAGACTGCCGTCACCAGTCCAGTGTGGGCCGAGCCTCGAGAGCGAGTCCGGTTATGCGATGACGAACCTCTTAAAGTTCCATTATTTATCATGATATCTGCATGATGTTCCCCCTGACATAGTCCCCCCTGGAGATCCGAATGGGAGACTAGTTTACCTCCGGAATTCTTTATATCAGAAGGTACCATCTTGACTTATCCCCGTGTCAGTCCGGGCCATCAGCCACACATCCGAAACACCGTCGAAAATTTCTCTCGGCGATATCGCGGAATGTACAGCGAGACGGGGTGGTATCTCACCTTGGGACCGACTACCGCCTAACCAACGTTTTCTCGAACCGGTCCATCAGCCAAGCTCCGAAAGATGGCCAGGGATTTCTCCCAACCACTTCATGGAGCCTAAAGCTTGATGGGGTGGTATTTCACCGGGCGCACAGGGCGTTGGGACCCCGGCTACCACTCGGGGTTTGGTCGCCTCTTACGACAAGCTGGCCTAGCTGTAAGTATATTCTAACGCCCTACTCACAGGGCTGTGCAAGTATTGCCGAAACATCCATGTCCTGATATAAGCTGAGTCAGGTGGTGATTCCGCTCGCCATGTTTCTTTTTCATCCATGTTTCTATATCAGGTATCATGATGTGGTCCATCTTCCTTTGGTGGAAGAATCCCACCTTCGTTGCTATTCTCTTAGGCTTAAGAGCTCTAATTGTGACCGCATTCTCCGACGATTCTCTTGGGCGACCTCATGCAATGCAGCGTTTTCTTTAGCTACAATGTCAAGTGGTGTCCTTCCGGCCAAAACATGTATGGCATCATCGGATACCGCTCGGAATGCACAGCATACTCTTAGTGATGCCAGCCTATGTGCTGAGTTCACTCCCCTCATGTATGACTTATGCAGTGCGGCTCCTGCCCATATGTAAGCTGCATACATTATAATGGAGGTGCTGACACCGGTTATGAGTTTGCTTATGTGAAGCCGGGGTCCTCCATCATTGGGTAGAAGTCTCACCTAAACTTTGCATGCTCTTGCCGTTTTTTCACTCGTTTTCCTCTGGTGCTCCTTGAAGTTCAGCCTGTTGCCGAGTATTACACCAAGATATTTAATATAGGGACTGGATCTGTTTATTTGTCCTTCTATTTCCAAATCAAGGTGTTCAACTTTTTTGCGAGTTTCAGTCCGGCCATATCTAGCCAGCATTTAATGCTCTAGATTGCTTGGGAGCAAATATTCTGCAGGTCACCTAGATGTTTAGCTACGGCCACTATTGCCAAATCATCTGCGTACCCAATGATTCTAACTCCCTCCGGTACATTGACGCGCACACCATCATACATTATATTCCATAAGAGCGAACCTAATACAGATCCCCGAGGTACACCCGCTGTTATTTTATATTCCTGTGGTCCCTCATCTGTGTCATAGAGCAGTCTTCTATCCGAGAGATAGTTTTCTAATATACGCACCAAGTACACCAAGAGACTTGTAGATAGCCCAACGCATCTAGAATGCGATTCCAATTCACGGAGTTGAACGCATTTTTAACATTTAGCGTCACCACCGCGCAATATTTTTTGGTACCACCTAGCCATCGTACTCCAGCTATCGCATTGCGAGCGATGTCGCATACCACGGATAGTGCCTTACCGGTTGATCTGCTTTTCCGGAATCCATACTGCGATTCAGAGAGCCCCTATGTCTCCTCAGTGGTTGTTCCAGGCGAGTGGTAATTATTCGCTCAAGCAGTTTCCCTGTTGTGTCCAGCATGCACAACTGGCGATAGGATAACGGCGCTTCTGGATTCTTGACTCCTTTTGGTATAAGCACAAGCCGCTGTTTTTTTCATCATTTTATGAAATTCTCCTGTTTGGAGGCAGGTTGTGAAGAGACTGCTGAAGACTTTCGGCTTTTTTGTTAAAGCAGTCTTCACTACAGCGTTAGGGATACCATCCAGTCTCGGGGTCTTGTTTTTTTTTTTGAGACGACCCTTGCAGCCAAGAGCACCTCTTCGGTGGTTACGGGAGGTATCTCTCCTTCAGTGATACTCCACTCCTCTTGCACTATCAACACCTCATCACACTGCGGGAAGAGGGCAGCAACGATTCTGGCCATGTCACTTTTACTTTTCTGCATTTGACTAGTATTGTTGTGTAGTCTGTTCATGACTACCCTGTAAGCGCTTCCCAATGGGTTGTTATTCAATTCATCCTGTAGTATTCCAGAATACTACCCTTATTAGCTTTAACACTGAATCTCATTACTTATCTAACACATCCCTAAAACTTCCTCTTAACATATCTTACATTCTCACTTAATACATACCATTCATAAACATTCACAATATTCTATATCAAGCCAGTTACAGGACATTTAATAACATGCCCCTTTCATAACATGCAACTTTTTTTCATTCAAAACATAGCACTTTGATTTTCGTTCAAAGTTTATTCAAAATTTAAAAGTCACGGAGACTAAAAGGAATACTTTGAGAAAAGGGTTTTTGTTCAAATTATAATTTACAACCAATTAGAACAATAAGTAGCATAAGAAAAGAGAAATTTTAATTGTAAAATCTCGTCCACTTCACTTCGGAACGTTCATGCAGTCAGACATACTGATCGTGTACTCGTGTACAACCAAGATTGAAAAAAAAAAAAAAAATTGAATTCGTACACGTTAAGTCGTCGACGATCGATCGCGTTCACATCGAACCTTATGTGATATATTGCGTTTGTTCGTGAGCATTGCGACAAATTAAAATTACAAAAAAAAAAAAAAACACGTGTAATTTTCGCTGGATGCCGTAGTCGAAATCTGTCTTCACAGATGCCAGACCACGGCCCGAGCGCTACCCGGGAATATCTATTGGAACGGAAGAGAAGAGCCATTGAAACTCTTCAAAACTCATCTAAGAAGACCACAAAAATGGAAAATCCAGGAAAACGCATGGACTACGAACAAAAATTTCACGAAGCCGTGGAATACATCCAACAGCTTTCAGCAGAGGTGAAACAACTCCGGGAGGAAATTCACTCCCTAAAGCAACCCACCCAAAACAGCGACGATGCCTGTATGGAGATGACGCCTTCTCCCAGCTTAAACCATAAAACATCTCCACCCAAACAACAATCATCAGCCCATAAGAAATCCACCAAACAAGACAAGCCAGCACCGAGTCCCCTGCCTGCCCAGCACAAAAACGAAAGACCACCGCCAATCTACATCAGAAACCCGACCAGCACCAAAGCACTAATTCAAACCCTGCAAAATGCCCTGGGTCGCCGGAATTTTAGCACCAATGCAAAAGGATCTAGGACTTCAATAACAGTCAGATCATTACTCGATCATGATAGGGCAGTTAAAAAACTGTTGGAGGAGCAATATCAGTTCTTCACCTTCCAGCATCCGAACAGCAAACCAGCTACCTTTATTATAAGGCACATCGATCCCGAATGGACCAACGAAGAAGTGGGCCTGGAAATCGCTAGGATATATCCACAAATAAAGATCAAGAAGCTGGACTACTTCCAAACACTGTACATGAGGACAAACAACATAAAAAACCTCCGGATCATACAAATCCCACCTAATCAGGACATCAAGCAACTTAAACAAATTAAATATTTGTTTACCCAAAAAATCGCAATCGAAGAGCCCCACAAACAAGAAATTCTTCATTGTAAGCGATGCCAAGAAGCAGGACACTTGGCGGTCTCATGCCACCAGCAAAGACGTTGCGGCAGGTGCGCAGAGGAACACGAGCTCGAGGAATGCAAGGTAAATCCACAAGGCCTGGAACCTGAAAGAATACAAACCGTCAACGCTGATGAATCCATTACCAACAAAAAGATCACAGTTAAATGCTGTAACTGCGGAGGCCCTCATCCGGCAAATTTTTCCCAATGCCCTCAGAAGCTAAAACTTCTGGAAAGACGGAAATTAGCAACAACTATTAAATCAACAACAACAACAACAACGAAACCAACAGTATTGCAGGAAACGAAGTCAACCCGACCCGGAATATCGTACGCGGATGCAGCAAGAGGAAACCTCAACACTACCACTCCCCCTAACAACAATACTGAAAACTTCAATCTGGACATCATGGGATACATCCAAAGCTTACAAGCCATGCTACCTTCGCTGAGGAAGATGTCAGAAATAGAGAAAAAAGGTCAGATTCTTTCACTAATAACTTCCCATATTCTTTCCAGCTCTCTCTAAACTAACCATTATCTCCCTCAACACAGAATCCATTTACTCTAACATACGTAAGCAACACCTCCGGTTGTTTGTTGAAAAGTTTTCCCCAGATATCCTCTTCCTTTCAGAAACCTGGCTCAAACCAAATTCCCGAGTTTCAATTCCCAATTATACTTTAGTTTCTAACCCCAGAACTAATGGATCTCATGGAGGTACCGGCATATTAATTCACAACAAATTTCAATTCACCTGTGTATCCAGCATTGAATACACAGCAGTAAAACTTTTCTGTGAGAACAATAAAGTGCTCGTCTTAGCATCCATTTATATTCACCCTTCACGACAACCAGATTTCCCAGATACTGACATTTCGCAGATTATTCAACAGTCCGTTCCCGCTCCATTTATAATCGGAGGAGACTGGAATGCTCGTCACACAGCATTCAATGATAATAAATGCAACAAATATGGTCGCCAATTGCTAGCCCTCCTCCAGTCTTATCCATATACTTACATTGACTCCCCATTACAGCCAACTCGTGTCTCTAGTTCAGCCAGGTCAACAATCGACTTCTTCCTCAAGTCCGACGATGTTTATTCAGCGGGTCCACCTACAGTCTCCTTTATATTTCCTTATGATCATGGATCCGTTCACACCGCGATCCAAATCCCCTCTCTCGATCCACTATACTCGTCAAACTCTGTCCCAAACTTCACCAAAACAAATTGGAGAAAAGTCAATAGGGACATAGCGATAAGTTTCTCTGACTTGTATATCCCTGAAGCATCTAACTTACTCCCTACTGAAATCGATCAAGCATCTTTAAGAATAGAGCAAATTCTTAAGGAGGCTCTCAGCAAAAACACCCCGACAACCATTCCTCATAACTATTTAGGAAAGCCTTTGCCCAGCATCCTAACCAAATTATTGCGCCTTAAAAAGCAGCTCCGCCGTAAACTTCATACACGATACTGCCCCTTTATTAAAAGCCAAATCCAACTCCTATCCACTCTGATAAATGAGCAGTTGAAAAAATTCGCAGATGAAAACTACATCTCCACACTTAAAAATATCAAACCAAATCGTGATCTTTTCAAAAACATCAATCAATTAACTGGTCATAAATATAAACCCCGAATTGACCATCTCATTAACCCGATCAGCAATAATATTGCCCAGTCCGATTCGGACATAGCAAATTGCCTCGCAGAACACTTTGCAAAGATCCATGAGCAAAACAATTCTCTCTCAACTCCTGGCTTCGAGAACACAGTAAACGAATACATCTCAAACAGATTATTCCCGTCTTTTACTCCTTTCGTCGGTGAATTCAACAACACAAACATAGCTTCACACCCCTTAGACACTACAAATTTTCTAACTGCGGACGAATTATCCGAGATCGTTAGATCAGGAAATAACAAAAAGTCAACTGGATTAGATGGAATCCCACGTCTTCTATTTAAAAGGCTACGCCCACCGAATCTACTTCCCATCCTCATTCTTCTTAATCATATAATTAATGCATCGCACTTCCCAGAGAACTGGAAAACTGCGGTAGTAATTCCTATTAAGAAGCACGGTAATAGTAATAGCCCTTGCAATTATCGTCCAATATCCCTATTAAGTACACTAAGTAAGATACTGGAACGCAAGATCTACCAAAATCTTCTCTCATTTGCCAATAAGAATGCCCTCATCCCTAACTGTCAGTTCGGATTTCGTAAGCGACAATCCACATGTCATGCTCTACTAAAACTTACACACGATGTTACAACTGGTCTCCAAAACCAAAGCCCTCCTGTGTGTATATCTCTCGATATTTCTAAGGCGTTTGATTGCGTCTGGATCTCAGGGCTTCTGTACAAACTAAACTTCTAAACTCTCACACAACAAAGCTCTTAGCCTCATATCTTCCCGCCAGAAAATTCGTTGTGAGAATAAATTCTTCTGTCTCAGGAACCCACACCATAACCGCGGGTGTTCCCCAGGGCTCCATTTTAGGGCCAATTTTATATCTGTTATATACCTCAGATATTCCTCAACCCGTATCTCCTAATGTTGTGATGCTGAATTATGCTGATGATACATTAATTTACTCTAGCAGCAAATTTGTTAAGGCTGCAAGAAACCGCATTAACAACTTCCTCCCTAACCTATCAACATACTTTAATAAGTGGAAAATCCACCTTAATCCAAATAAAACGCAACTCATTGTGTTCAAGGGCAAAAACGAGCACTGCGCAAACGACACTAGACGCTGCCACAACAAATTAAGATTCAACTGAACAACACTCTGATAAAACCCTCCAAAACCCTAAAATATATGGGAATCACTTTTTCTAATAACTGGTCTTTTTCCTCCCACATTAAAAATTCCCTTCAAAAAGCCACAATTCAGCTTAATCTCTGTAGAAGAGTAATGTGGAAACCTAATAGTCTCTCTCACAAAGTCAAACTGCTCATTTACAAACAAATTATCAGGCCCACACTCACGTACGCGTGGCCATTGTGGTACCATATCACTCCCTCCCAAATGGAGAAATTACGAGTATTCGAAAGAAAATGCTTTAGGTATGTCTCTGGGTTACATCGTCGTCCTAACTCCTATAAGTACTATAGTAACGTCGAACTCTACAATACCGCTGGTATCGAGCGCCTCGATAGACGATTCCTCGAACTGTCTATCAAATTTATCGAAAACCTACAAAATAATCCCAATCCCATAATAACCTCGCTCTTAGAGAACCCTCTAGATATCCGAACTAACTACCCCAACAGTTGCTACACCAGAGCTATCTTCGCCTCAGGCAGACTGGTAAATGATTCAAATGAGATCATATACCACAACACCGAAGTTACCCCTAACCAGTTCAAATACTGTAACGTCCAACAATTTTCCAACATTCTACGCTTTTCCAACGAACAACCGGAGAGAAATACTCTACCTCTAACCCATAACTGACCTCATTCCACATCCTTTAATTCAAAACATATATCCCATTAATTATAAAACTTTGTTTATGGCTTTATGAAAATCATACTGTAATCAGGCTAAATTAGGTTAAGTTATTTATATAATTAGGATTAAGTTTAGATTAAGTAAAGTTGAAAAAACAAATTCCTGGTTTTCTGACCTTTTCCAGGGAGATAATACCACTAAATTTATAAACACGCATCTACCTTATTTCTCATAAAATATTGTTTGGAAAATGTATATATTGTAGCGAGCTTAGGGTATTGGAGCATCTGTCGATTTCATAACCGTATCCAACTGGTAGTTCCGCATCTTTTCAAATAACTGGAGCGGTTTGTTCTTTGGAGCTGACAGTAAACACCAGCGTGCGTCATAGCAATAGACTTTCCATAGATCGTCGCACGTTAATTCTGGTTTCACGTGTTCTTCTCTAAAGACCGCAATGAACTGCACTTCTAGCTGTTGATTACGCCTACAAGATAGGGCTTGCTTGATCTTTACCCCCGTATGTGGTGGCTTACAATAGCGGTCTCGACCTCCTACATCCGTTGATCTCTCTTGTTCGGAAACAGTTGATTTACAAAACGCCTGTTTGTAAATCCATTCAGCTTCTTCTTGTAGCTCGTTGGGTCCCTCTGGAACAGGCGTAACCGGAACTTCGCGTAATTGCATTCGCTCAGGAATATCCGTTTTACGGATTTCATTGTCCAAATCCGTAAAGTGACCCCTTTCCAATTCATCATTGAAATGTTTTGCCGCCTCAGTTTCCCTGTGACTACGTTCAGAGCGGCGTTCAACATCGTCTTCGTCGTCGAATAGCTATTCGTCTATAGCCTCACGTGCTGAACCTTCATCGACGTGCTGTCCCTCTCCATCACTTTTTTCATCCTGTGTACGACGCAGACGCTTGGAACGCTTTCTGCCTTCGACTTTCAAACCAAGATTCTCTTCAATAAGGTCACAGTCGTCGTCTTCCCCTCCATCACTTTCTTCGTCCTGTGTACGACGCAGACGCTTGGAATGCTTTCTGGCTTCGACTTTCAAACCAAGATTCTCTTCAACAAGTTCACAGTCGTCGTCTTCCAGTCGGTCGTCCAACTCGTCATCATCATTGTAAATCCGTTTCAGGGAACGGCCTGAAGCATCAGTGTCTTCATCATCACTGCCGTCCTCTTCAATCGGGTTATCATCGATGAAATCCTTCAGTTCTTCACGTAACACATTATCGTCAATTTCCTCCTCTTCCTCACTGCTGTCGGCCATAGCTTTGCTCTTGCTGAGTTTCTTCATTTCATGTGGCTCCAATTCCTCCTCATCCTCAGCTTCTTCCGCTTCCGAGTCCCAGAATTCTTTCATACACTGCCTTTGGGCATCCAATTTTGCCTTAAACTCTGCAGCTCGTGCGTCTAATTTTACAGCACGTGCATCCAATTTTGCAGCTTGCGCATCCAATTTTGAATTTACGGTTTCGAATTTTGCATTAACATCTGTAGCTTGTGCGTCCAATTTTGCCATCATAATCCTGAACATCTCCGAAATGTCCAACGGTTGCGAACTCTTCTCCGAATGTCGATCTGCCATCGTCACAATACACTTCCACAGACTTATTTATTTCACCAATAATTAATCCCACTTCTGACACCAATTGTAGCGAGCTTAGGGTTCGCTGGATTAATTATGTTAAAATAAATAAGAGCCGTTAAATCGATACAACACTTTATTAGTCCGTAATACAACCGTTGCTTTTTACCGTACACATAATGATTTCTTTGTAAACACTTTCTACTCGAGACTTTCGCTTCCGCACGTATCGCTCGCTTCACTGCCTTACTTATGACTCCTCTCCATGAAAAAAAAAAAAAAAATGTGGCGAGAAGGCCGAATTTGGCGAGACAGGACATATGTGTCCTTCATCTTGTCTCTGACTTCTGGTCATCTTGCGATAACCAGAATCACCCACATCCGTGAGGATATTGGGCTCGGTCTCGCGGCATCTGAAAAGAGAAGAAAAAAGGGGGGGTATCCAAGGATAGTGTGGACAGTGTTAGTCCAAGTGTTCTCTAACTACTTTTATAGCGGGATGGTGGGAAAGAAATCTTACAAGACCGGTGGGTCTTGGGTGCGGTAGTAAACGCAGATCAAGACTCCTCTCCATGGTCTGTGTGCGACGTATTTATACCGTTCCCTCATTCTGATTCGGCGTTTCGTTTCCGTCCGTTCCATAATCTCGACTTTTCTATTCCAGTTTTCCAGTACAAATAATTTAGTACTTTGTTTCGGACTTTCTCGAAGATTCCAGTACTGATCGTCATATGCGTCACAATATTATTATAATAATTACATGTAAGCAATTGTTACAAAATTAATTTTAAGTCACTGTATTACTTAAATGTACGAATTCTAATTATGGTTAATAAATAGAGTTTTGAAAAAAAAAAAAAAATTGTAAAATCAGTATTGAGTTAGCTGCTAGTTAGTTAGTTATAACTGCTGTTATAAGTTTGAATTATAAGTTCTAAGGGAGTTTGAGTTAAGAAGATTGAGTTTTGGAGTTGAAGAAGTTAGTATTGAGTTAGAGTTTATAAAAGCAGTTTGAATTGTGAGTTGGAGTAAGTTCTAATAGAAGTTCTAGTTTGAAGTTGAGTTGAAGAATAAACAGAAATTCGAAACTACTTAAATAAAAAGAGTTTAAATTAGAATAATCCATATTCTAATATATTGTAGCGAGCTTCGGGTTCGCTGGATTAATTATTTAAAATAAATAAGAGCCGTCAAATCGATTTTGAATTAATATAACACTTTATTAGTCCGTTAATCACAACCGTTACTTTTACCGTACACAACGATTTCTTGACTTATCGCTTCCGTACTTATCCCGTCTTTTACTTCTTACTTATCACTTGCTTCACTTTCTTACTTATTACTTCTTACTACCGCACTTATCGCTGGCTTCACTTCCTACTTCATACTCATCTCCATGCTCTGTGTGCGACGTATTTATACCGCTTACTTATTCTGATTCGGCGTTTCGTTTCCGTCCGTTCCATAGTCTTGAATGTTCTACTGTTCACGGTCTCCAGTTTTCCATTACTTTATAGAATATTCTAGTACTCTGTTTCGGACTCTCTAGAATATTCTAGTACTGATTGTCATATGCGTCACAATATAAAACCAAATAAAAGTAATAAAAGGTCCACGCTCTTCCCTCATCAGAGGAAGCACGGCCTCCCGGACTCATAACAATCCCTTAGGGAACAGAACGTGTCATATTTACTTTGGCGGATTACATTCCTCAACTCTTTCCGTTTGTTGACGAATTCCGCATGCAACTGTGGGTAGATGTTGCGGTTTCTTGCTCTTTGTTGCAATCGTCTTAACCTGTTGCACTCCAATCGCACATGGGCGATTTCTGAGTTCCACCAATGCACTGGTTTGATAGCTCCTGCTGGTTGTCTTTGTCGTGGCATAGAAGCATCACATGCGATAGTTAGCCACTTCATGACTTTTCCAGCCTGCCTGTTGGCATCGGCATGCAGTCAATTTTTTTTTTTTTTTTGGTTTCGGTAGGAAGTTGGAAATCTTCAAAAGAAGACCGATCCCCGCGTTAGATGAGTATGGCTATCCGTCAACCAGTTACCGTGAACTCTGCATGGTGGATAACAGAACTCCCCTGTGAAATAAACACTATGTTGCTGTGGGGAAAGTGCAGCTGTGGTGCTGCTGTATATCACCGATTGCCGGAAGTTAATTTTTTAATATACAAAACTTAGCAGGTGATGAAGCACTTATAGCCGTTTTTTTTTTGTTGCTTTTTCACACTTGGTTTTTTCATTATTTTTTTTATTCTCAAATGTTTATGATTCGCCAGTTGAGCACAGCAAATCCAACTTGGATGTGGTTCGCCAACTGGGAACAGCAAAATCCGAATCACTCACTTGTTCTCGGAGAGACAGCTTTCATGTTTCGCCTTAGAAACATCCAATCCAAATCACTGGATTCCGGGTCTCGGAGAGACAGTATTCACAAATGTCAATGATTGAGAAAAACACTCCTGGTTAAGTTATGATTAGATTATTTGTATTATCATTGAGGTTCTCCTTGAACCGATTTAAATCAAAATTTACAACTTTCCCGCCACTTTGAATTACTACAGAAAACTCAATAAGAGCTGAAGGCCAACAGAATATCAGACTAAAAAAAAGAAAACTTTCGGTTTCATGCGCCCGTTTATATAACTCATTCACATTTCCATTTGTTTTCGCCGTTAGTGTCATCCGATCAAAAGCACCGTGTCATGGACCAGGAAATTACCGTGAAAACTGTTCTATCAAACTTAGTGCTTTCTCAGTTGTAATATCGATGCAACAGTTTAGCAAATTCTGTTGCATACCTTCGTGATGAAATTTGATGTGATGAATTTCTGTTGCTCCAATGACAGGTGAATTGATTATTTGAATTTATGATGAATCGATTCTCCTTTTGTTGTATCTTGAGGAATCGATTCAACCCTTATTGTTGTTTGTTGCTGCTTTGTGCTGCAACATCTTCCCGGGCCGGCGATGACACTTATGACGAACGGGTTGTTGCTATGGTTTCGACGGTAGCACGGAGGTGCTTGACCTGGGCTTCATCTTTCTGTGTATCAAAAACGTCATTAAGGGTTATCAAAGGTCCTCGCCATCATCTATACTGTTCATCAGCGGGAGCAATGTGGATGGGCAGAGGGGTGGCTATTATTAGTGTTATAGTGATTAAATTACTTGTAATTCATTATTGTTTGTCGGTTATATTTGCCGCAGTTCATATTTTAGTTATTAGTGTTTGTGTGTGTATGTGTGTGTGACAGAAGGCC